>CAWUFW010001495.1:0-2788609 GCA_963921515.1 Calotriton arnoldi
GTGTCCTCCCCACCCTACTATAGGGAATATAATTAATGTTGCAACCATAATGATGCATCGAACTTACTAAAAGGAAAATTTTAATCTCATTCCCCAGGGCAATGTAATCCTCAGAACAACATGTCCCATCAGGCAATTCGGCGGTAAAATCGAGCCGCGCCCACTATGAGCGATGATGTAATCTAAGAAAATGAATAAATTAAGGGAAGTGAGCTGTCCTTGCCTCATTAGCAACAGCCCAAGAAGAAGCGGCAGAGTGCCGTGAAACGCGTCGGCAGGAGAAACAGTGGGGAAGCAAAAGACGAGCTGATATGCAAATAGAGACCGGATGGTCGGAGCTCCGTAGTGTTCCCTCTCAATGCTTCAGGGCATTTGTTGGATCATTTTGTTGCACGGCTACCCTGGCCGTGGAGAGGAGCACCATTTCGAGATTTAGAAAGGCTGCTGGGGAACGATTCCCTACAGGTCAGCACGGACTTCCAGCATTTAATGCAGCTTGCGGTGTCCTCCCCACCCTACTATAGGGAATATAATTAATGTTGCAACCATAATGATGCATCGAACTTACTAAAAGGAAAATTTTAATCTCATTCCCCAAGGCAATGTAATCCTCAGAACAACATGTCCCATCAGGCAATTCGGCGGTAAAATCGAGCCGCGCCCACTATGAGCGATGATGTAATCTAAGAAAATGAATAAATTAAGGGAAGTGAGCCGTCCTTGCCTCATTAGCAACAGCCCAAGAAGAAGCGGCAGAGTGCCGTGAAACGCGTCGGCAGGAGAAACAGTGTGGAAGCAAAAGACGAGCTGATATGCAAATAGAGACCGGATGGTCGGAGCTCCGTAGTGTGCCCTCTCAATGCTTCAGGGCATTTGTTGGATCATTTTGTTGCACGGCTACCCTGGCCGTGGAGAGGAGCACCATTTCGAGATTTAGAAAGGCTGCTGGGGAACGATTCCCTACAGGTCAGCACGGACTTCCAGCATTTAATGCAGCTTGCGGTGTCCTCCCCACCCTACTATAGGGAATATAATTAATGTTGCAACCATAATGATGCATCGAACTTACTAAAAGGAAAATTTTAATCTCATTCCCCAGGGCAATGTAATCCTCAGAACAACATGTCCCATCAGGCAATTCGGCGGTAAAATCGAGCCGCGCCCACTATGAGCGATGATGTAATCTAAGAAAATGAATAAATTAAGGGAAGTGAGCTGTCCTTGCCTCATTAGCAACAGCCCAAGAAGAAGCGGCAGAGTGCCATGAAACGCGTCGGCAGGAGAAACAGTGGGGAAGCAAAAGACGAGCTGATATGCAAATAGAGACCGGATGGTCGGAGCTCCGTAGTGTGCCCTCTCAATGCTTCAGGGCATTTGTTGGATCATTTTGTTGCACGGCTACCCTGGCCGTAGAGAGGAGCACCATTTCGAGATTTAGAAAGGCTGCTGGGGAACGATTCCCTACAGGTCAGCATGGACTTCCAGCATTTAATGCAGCTTGCAGTGTCCTCCCCACCCTACTATAGGGAATATAATTAATGTTGCAACCATAATGATGCATCGAACGTACTAAAACGAAAATTTTAATCTCATTCCCCAGGGCAATGTAATCCTCAGAACAACATGTCCCATCAGGCAATTCGGCGGTAAAATCGAGCTGCGCCCACTATGAGCGATGATGTAATCTAAGAAAATGAATAAATTAAGGGAAGTGAGCTGTCCTTGCCTCATTATCAACAGCCCAAGAAGAAGCGGCAGAGTGCCGTGAAACGCGTCGGCAGGAGAAACAGTGGGGAAGCAAAAGACGAGCTGATATGCAAATAGAGACCGGATGGTCGGAGCTCCGTAGTGTGCCCTCTCAATGCTTCAGGGCATTTGTTGGTTCATTTTGTTGCACGGCTACCCTGGCCATGGAGAGGAGCACCATTTCAAGATTTAGAAAGGCTGCTGGGGAACGATTCCCTACAGGTCAGCACGGACTTCCAGCATTTAATGCAGCTTGCGGTGTCCTCCCCACCCTACTATAGGGAATATAATTAATGTTGCAACCATAATGATGCATCAAACTTACTAAAAGGAAAATTTTAATCTCATTCCCCAGGGCAATGTAATCCTCAGAACAACATGTCCCATCAGGCAATTCTGCGATAAAATCGAGCCGCGCCCACTATGAGCGATGATGTAATCTAAGAAAATGAATAAATTAAGGGAAGTGAGCTGTCCTTGCCTCATTAGCCACAGCCCAAGAAGAAGTGGCAGAGTGCCGTGAAACGCGTCGGCAGGAGAAACAGTGGGGAAGCAAAAGACGAGCTGATATGCAAATAGAGACCGGATGGTCGGAGCTCCGTAGTGTGCCCTCTCAATGCTTCAGGGCATTTGTTGGATCATTTTGTTGCACAGCTACCCTGGCCGTGGAGAGGAGCACCATTTCGAGATTTAGAAAGGCTGCTGGGGAACGATTCCCTACAGGTCAGCACGGACTTCCAGCATTTAATGCAGCTTGCGGTGTCCTTCCCACCCTACTATAGGGAATATAATTAATGTTGCAACCATAATGATGCATCGAACTTACTAAAAGGAAAATTTTAATCTCATTCCCCAGGGCAATGTAATCCTCAGAACAACATGTCCCATCAGGCAATTCGGCGGTAAAATCGAGCCGCGCCCACTATGAGCGATGATGTAATCTAAGAAAATGAATAAATTAAGGGAAGTGAGCTGTCCTTGCCTCATTATCAACAGCCCAAGAAGAAGCGGCAGAGTGCCGTGAAACGCGTCGGCAGGAGAAACAGTGGGGAAGCAAAAGACGAGCTGATATGCAAATAGAGACCGGATGGTCGGAGCTCCGTAGTGTGCCCTCTCAATGCTTCAGGGCATTTGTTGGTTCATTTTGTTGCACGGCTACCCTGGCCGTGGAGAGGAGCACCATTTCGAGATTTAGAAAGGCTGCTGGGGAACGATTCCCTACAGGTCAGCACGGACTTCCAGCATTTAATGCAGCTTATGGTGTCCTCCCCACCCTACTATAGGGAATATAATTAATGTTGCAACCATAATGATGCATCGAACTTACTAAAAGGAAAATTTTAATCTCATTCCCCAGGGCAATGTAATCCTCAGAACAACATGTCCCATCAGGCAACTCGGCGGTAAAATCGAGCCGCGCCCACTATGAGCGATGATGTAATCTAAGAAAATGAATAAATTAAGGGAAGTGAGCTGTCCTTGCCTCATTAGCAACAGCCCAAGAAGAAGCGGCAGAGTGCCGTGAAACGCGTCGGCAGGAGAAACAGTGGGGAAGCAAAAGACGAGCTGATATGCAAATAGAGACCGGATGGTCGGAGCTCCGTAGTGTGCCCTCTCAATGCTTCAGGGCATTTGTTGGATCATATATATATATATATATATATATATATATATATATATATATATATATATATATATATATATACATATATATTATCTACTGGCGGTCGCCAGTAGATAGTTATAGTTAGGACCTATTTTCCATAGGAAATCCGCAACATTCTATTTGAAATAACTCTTGCGCCGGTTGACGTTTCTTCGCGAAAGCTTCCAACTTGTTGGGGCGCTCCGCTCCGCTCCTACCCTGAAAGTCTCGGGTTGATTCATCAAGCGAGGGCCGAGAAAAAAGGGGGGTCCCAAAACGCATTTTCCCCATTCATTTTTCCATAGGCTCCTTTCATCGCGACTACAGCCCGAACTGCTGAACGGAATTACACCAAATTTGGCAAAGAGGTAGCCCTTGGTTCAGTGTCGTGCCTTTTGCTTAATTGGTGTAAATCCGTTCAGTAGTTTCTGAGAAAACCACAAATAAAATCACATATATATCTATGGCCGAGTAGGGTCCGCTGCATCCTCCCGATCACGAGCTGCATGCTAATTGGCTGTCAACACTCCAAATCAGGAAATGTTGGCAGTCATTTTGTCCCTCGGTAGAACCGAGGGACAGAAACAAGTGCGCAAGCGCAAAAGGGGGCAGGGTGGAAACACTCTGACCCCTAGGTCTACTCAGGGGTCCCACAAGGACCCCCTGGGCAGAAAAAGCATTTTATTTTTTAAATTGGCGGGATGCGCTTAGGGTGCGCGGATCCCGCCGAGAAAAAAAAAGAAACAAGTGCGCAAACGCACAACGGGGGCAGGGTAGAAACACCCTGACCCCTAGGTCTCCTCAGGGGTCCCACAAGGACCCCTTGGCAGAAAAAAAGCATTTAAAAAAAAAAAAAAATCAGCGGCCGAATCCCGCCGAAAAAAAAAAACGAAGCGCGGTCTCCCGCGCTTCGTTGTTAATTGGCCCCCGGGTGGGCCAAGTCCCGGGGACATGCATGGGGTTATAATTTTAATGAATGGGGGGGCCTCCAAGCCCCGGGGACCACCACCCCCCGGGGCTTTAAAAACAAATGGTACGGGAGGGCTCTCTGGCCCTCCCGCAGCCCCGGGGACCGCCACCCCCGGGGCTTCTTTTTTATTTAAAAAGTAGCTTGTGTGGGGGCTCCAGCCCCCACTCGCCCCCGGGACCGCCACCTCCCCGGGGCACTAAAGAGTTAAATATGGGGGTCCGTTACGGACCCCCAGAGCCCCGGGGACCACCACCTCCCCGGGGCTTTGAAAATGGAGGGAGGTGGGCTGCGCGGCCACCCTCCTGGAGCCCTTGATGGCCCTGGGGACCACCACACCCCAGGGCCGGCTCCTGCAGTGTCCCGGGGTGCCTACACTGTAGTTTGCTATGGCAGGGCGGGAGCCTCGCAGCTCCCGTCCTGCCATAGCAAACTGCTTTGGTTTTTGGAAGAGAGAGCAGGAAACCTGCTCTCTCTTCCAAAAACCAAAGACGATTGCTTTTCCACACGGGGAGCTGCATCTTAGCAGCTCCCCATGTGGAAAAGCAATGCCGGCTCCCGCAGGAGGCGGGGAGCCGGCAGGGTCCGTGGGGGAGTTGGGGTCCCCCCACGGACCCCAAAGGATAGGGCCAGCCCCGGGGGATGGGGTCCCCGCGGCCTAAGGAGGCCTTAGGAGGGGGGCCATGCAGCCCCCCTCCATTAAAATAAAAAAATAAATAAGGTGGCAATGACCCGGGGATGGGGTCCCGGGTCGAAATTGGCCACGGGAGGGGGCCCACGCGGTTCCCTTCCCGTACCTTTTAAAAAAAAAAATAAAGGGGTCAGGCCCTGGGGTATGGGGTCCCCAGGGCCCAAAATAATTACAAAGAAGGGGGCCACACAGCCCCCTTTTAAAAAAAAAAATCCCCCAAAAAATCCGCATCGCGTTGGAGGCCACGCCCTCCTTGTCAGCACTCTGCAAACGCGCCCTGGCGCGTTTGCAGAGGGGAACGAATTCCCCTTGAATACTGGGGTCCCTGAGGCCAACTAGCCCACCAGGAACCTCCAGTATGCGCCAGGGGCTGCATTGCAGAGAGGTGTTTTGAGGCCACGCCCCTTTTACACCTCTCTGCAACGCAGCTCTGTGGCGCTTAATGGAGGTAGCTGGTGGGCTAGTTGCACCCCAGGGACCCTCAGGATTCAAGGGGAGTTAATCCCCCGACTTAAAACGCGCCACGGGGCGCGTTTGCACAGTGGTGAAGGGAGGGGGCGGGGCCTGAGGTGACATGTGTGCAAACAGGCCCGTGGCGCGTTTTAAGATGGGGAATTAAATCCCCTTCAATCCTGAGGGTCCCTGGGGGCCAACTAGCCCACCAGGTACCTCCAGTAAGCGCCACGGAGCTGCGTTGCAGAGTGTTGTAAAAAGGGGCGTGGCCTCTGAACACCTCTCTGCAACGCAGCTGTCTGGGGCATACTAGAGGTATCTGGTGGGCTAGTTGGCCCCTAGGGACCCTCGGGATTGAGGAGGAATTAATTCTCCAACTTAAAACGCGCCACTGGGTGTGTTTGCAGACATGTCACCTCAGGCCCCACCCCCTTCCTTCACCATTGTGCAAATATTCCTCTAAAATCAGCCGAACTACGAATTCCGATTTACTCACCTGTTATCAGGAGAGACCTCAGTGCTGCATCTTTCAGCCCAGTACTGATCCTGAAAAGTAATTTTAACCGTACTTACCAGTAACTTGAATTTCCTTCCATAGGCTAACATTAACTGGTTTCACTTGAAAATTCTTCTAAGTGTCGATTTTTGAAACATACAAATATTCCTCTAAAATCAGCAGAACTATGAATTCCGATTTACTCACCTGTTATCAGGAGAGACCTCAGTGCTGCATCTTTCAGCCCAGTACTGATCCTGAAAAGTAATTTTAACCGTACTTACCAGTAACTTGAATTTCCTTCCGTAGGATATCATTGACTGGTTTCACTTGGAAATTCTTCTGAGTGTGGAGTTTTGGAACTTTATAATATTCCTCTAAAATCAGCCGAACTACGAATTCCAATTTACTCACCTGTTATCAGGAGAGACCTCAGTGCTGCATCTTTGAGCCCAGTACTGATCCTGAAAAGTAATTTTAACTGTACTTACCAGTAACTTGAATTTCCTTCCATAGGATATCATTGCCTGCTTTTTGCTGAAAAAGTTTCTAAGTGTCAATTTTTGAAACATACAAATATTCCTCTAAAATCAGCAGAACTACGAATTCCGATTTACTCACCTGTTAGCAGGAGAGACCTCAGTGCTGCATCTTTCAGCCCAGTACAGATCCTGAAAAGTAATTCTAACCGTACTTACCAGTAACTTGAATTTCCTTCCATAGGCTAACATTGACTGGTTTCACTTGGAAATTCTTGTGTGGAGTTTTGGAACTTTATAATATTTCTCTAAAATCAGCCGAACTATGAATTCCGATTTACTCACCTGTTATCAGGAGAGAACCCAGTGCTGCATCTTTTAGCCCAGCACTGACCTTGAAAAGTAATTCTAACCGTACTTACCAGTAACTTGAATTTCCTTCCATAGGCTAACATTGACTGGTTTCACTTGGAAATTCTTCTAAGTGTGGAGTTTTGGAACTTTATAATATTTCTCTAAAATCAGCCGAACTATGAATTCCGTTTACTCACCTGTTATCAGGAGAGAACCCAGTGCTGCATCTTTTAGCCCAGCACTGACCCTGAAAAGTAATTCTAACCGTACTTACCAGTAACTTGTATTTCCTTCCATAGGAATCCATTGTCTGGTTTTCAGCAGAAAAGTTTCAAAGTGTCGATTTTCACAAACTACAAATATTCCTTAAAAATCGCCTGTATGACTTAAACGCATTCTTTCAACTGTTTACAGGAGATGCACCAGTGCTGGATCCAGGATCCACCACTGAGTAAGAAAAAGTAACGATAAAACTACTTACCTGCTAAGTGAATTTCCTCCCATAGGATAACATTGGTGATTCTATGTGAAAAAGTTTCTGTCAACTTTTAAAATACAATAATATTCCTTAAAAATCACTACTGTAACCAAAACGCTTTTACTCAACTGTTTACAGGAGATGTCCCAGGACTGAATCTAGGATCCAGTCCTGTGGTTAGAAAAGTAATCCATAAAGTAACTAATTGCATTTAACTAGAAATTCACATTGAGCTCAATGTTGCATTGTGTTTGAAATTGTGTTGCCCATTGCAACAACTGTAACTACTGTACTTAAAAGTCTATTGCCTATTTGCAAAGTATTTCAACTAAAGTAATTCATTCTGAGAAAGTATATTTTGTAATGTAATGTATAATGTAATTACAATGTAATTTATAAAATAAAATATCTAAAAATAAATAGTTTAAAAAAATGTAGTAAATCAGTATCAAAAAATAAATATAACAATTAATACAATTAAAAATTGTCATTTACAAAACCTTTGAAATTCACTGAAAAAAACCATAGGTTTCAGGCACGTTATAGTTAGAAATTAGCATTTAAAAACCTTACAAATTCACTGAAAAACCATAGGTTTCAGGCACGTTATAGTTAGAAATTAGCATTTAAAAACCTTTGAAATTCACTGAAAAACCATAGGTTTTAGGGACAGTTATAGTTAGTTGGACATTGCACTCGTACAAAACCCGTGAAATTCCCCATTATAGTTAGTTCAGCTAACTATAACTCGCGCCCCGCAATGCACTGCTGATGACGCCACATATTACATCACTCATGACATGGTCAGTGACATCACTGATGACATCACTGATGACATCTCAAATGACATCACTGATGACATCATCCATGTGATAATTTCATGCATCTTCTCACACCCTAATATAACTTTTGATACACCCACTCTAAATTACAGACTGCAATTCGCAAAACCATACACACTCCAATACCAATAACTACATACCCACTCACTGATTCTTAGGTCTACACACACACATCTACTCACTCACCCGTCCAGTCACTCATACTTACAGTCACTCAGTACAGGACTATCATATGCACTCATACACCTATATAAACACTCACACACCGCCACTCATCCATAGAGGTACTCACACACCTAGTCAGTCATGCAAAAAATTAATCACACACCCATTTACTCACCTATAGAGTTATACACACACCAGCTCACTTACTCATACAAATACTAGCACATTCTTACGCTCTTATACAATAACTGATACAAGCACACACGCATCCATACAGCCCCTCTCACAATCACACACTCTCACTTATAGCCTTTTAAATACTCTAACACACATATATACTGCCTTTTACATATGTAGTTACTCGCACATGTACCACTGAGATATACATTCACTCACTAACACACCCATACACACACTCACCCACCCAAGCAGTCCATCACAGACGCACTCTTCAAATCATGCACCCAGTGAATCACCCACTCACACATCTATGTACAGAGTCGCACACACCCCACCCACACAAACACTCAGGCACCCATACAGATACTCAGACAACCAATCAATAACTCATATAGACACTCATGTAGCTATTCACAAACCCATGCAGCCACTTACACAGCAACAGACAGACGGGTACAGACATTCACCCAGTTTAGTCACTAACCCATGCATTTAGTAAGATACGTTTAATCACTCACTTATACAGTTAGTCACGCACCTACTAAATCATCCATACAGACACTTATACACCCACTCATTCTTCAATACGCCTTTCCCTATATATATTAAAAATATTTAAACTTTACAGAAACACACAGTCACTGCATGATGTCATCAGTGATGTCATTTGAGATGTCATCAGTGATGTCACTGACCATGTCATGAGTGATGTAATATGTGACGCCATCAGCAGTGCATTGCGGGGCGCGAGTTATAGTTAGCTGAACTAACTATAACGGGGGAATTTCACGGGTTTTGTACGAGTGCAATGTCCAACTATCTATAACTGTCCCTAAAACCTATGGTTTTTTCAGTGAATATATATATATATACACACTCACACACAATCAATCAATCAATCAATCAATCATGTCACTTATAAAGCGCACTACATACCCGCGAGGGTCTCAAGGCGCTGGGGGAAGAGGGGGGTGGTGCTGCTACTGATCGAAGAGCCAGGTCTTGAGGAGTCTTCTGAAGGCCAGTAGGTCTTGGGTCTGTCGGAGGTTGGTGGGGAGGGTGTTCCAGGTCTTGGCGGCGAGGTGGGAGAAGGATCTGCCGCCGGCGGTCGTTTTCCGGATGCGGGGGACTGTGGCGAGGGCGAGGCTGGTCGAGCGGAGCTGGCGGGTGGGGGTGTAGAAGCTGAGTCGTCTGTTGAGGTAGGCTGGTCCGGAGTTGTGGAGTGCTTTGTGTGCGTGGGTGAGGAGCTTGAAGGTTATCCTCTTGTTGACAGGGAGCCAGTGCAGGTCTCTCAGGTGGGGTGTGATGTGGCTGCGCGGGGGATGTTGAGGATAAGACGTGCAGAGGCGTTCTGGATGCGTTGCAGCCGCCTCAGGAGCTTAGCCGTCGTTCCTGCGTAGAGGGCGTTTCCGTAGTCCAGCCTGCTGGTGACGAGGGCCTGGGTGACTGTTTTTCTTGTTTCGTTGGGGATCCACTTGAAGATCCTGCATGAGCATTCGGAGGATGTTGAAGCAGGATGAGGAAACGGCGTTGACCTGCTTAGTCATGGAGAGGGTGGGGTCGAGGATGACCCCTAGGTTGCGTACGTGGTCGGTGGGTTGCGGGGCTGTTCCCAGTGATGTTGGCCACCAGGAGTCGTCCCAGGCTCAAGGGTTGGAACCAAGGATGAGGACCTCCGTCTTGTCCGAGTTCAGCTTCAGGCGGCTGGTCCTCATCCATTCGGTGACGGCCTTCATTCCTTCGTGGAGGTGGGCTTTGGCGGTGTGAGGGTCTTTGGTGAGGGAGAGGATCAGCTGGGTGTCGTCGGCGTAGGAGATGATGTTGAGGTTGTGCTGTCACACGCACACTCACACACTCACACACACACACATGTATATATATATATATATATATATATATATATATATATATATATATATATATATATATATATATATATATACATTACACAGGACTCATAAACTATCCAAGAGTGCCATCTACTGGCCTCAGAAGGTAAATTTAAACAGGTCGTTGTTTAGACAAGATAGTTGTAAATGCATTAGTGGTTTAGACCGGATCGTTGTTGAGGGATCGTGGTTCAGGCCCCTCGTTGTTAAGGAGTAGTGGTAAAGGTCGTTTCCCCCTTGTCAGTGTTGCTGTGGCCTATTGTACGTTTTCACTGGAATCTGCTAGAAATGTGTTCGCACCTTCTTTTCCGGAAAAGAGATAGTGGTGCGTCAAGACGTCTAGAGAGCTGCGAAAGCTTTGGAGAGCTTCTAAAAGTGTTAAAAGTGTAGACTGGGAACAAACATGTAAATGCCTTGGGTACGAATTTTTTTTCCCCTAAAATAAAAAAAAAACACTCATATGAACACGACCGGGAGTAAACGTTTAAAGGCCTTTGTGGCTGTAGGTGTTAGCGCAAGTGTTGTTAGGCAGAGTACTAAGGGGCAGATTTACAAGAACTGACGCATCTCTGCATATCAGCAGAGATGCGTCAGTTAATTTGCATCACGCAAAAAACCCTTGCGTCACCATGGATGCGTCGCATTTACAATGCGAGGCACCGTGGCGCAAGGATTGACAGATACGTGACGCATCTGTCGGCGTAAAGGTAACGTATTGCTGAAGTCGTGTCGCAAGCGGGACACAACTCCAGCAATGCTCAGGGGCGGCCTAAACTTATTGTGCTGCGTCACTCCATACGCCTGCTTCAAGCAGGCGTAAGGTTTTGAAGCAGTGGCGTCGTAAAAGTGACTCAGTGAAATCTTGTAGATTTGACTGCGTCACTTTTACGAGGCTATCTTGCACGGGAACGCCCACCCTGCATACATTATACCTGACGCAGGTATAATGTGACGCAGGGCTTTACAACGTGACGCAGTTCCCTAGGTGCGTCACGTTGTAAATGTATTGCAACGTGGCACATTGCTTACGACGCCGTAAAAGTTTTTTTTTTTTTTTTGTAGTCCTCATTGTGCAATAAACTGGTTGAGATAAAATAGGATTTTTTGCAGTTAGGGGGCCGTAGATCTCAAACTGTGCTGCTCTGGCCCTGTCCCCAGACATACACCTGTGTTTGGAGGATTTAGTGTACGCGGGGTATCCTATCGGCCTCCCGGCCCCCCTTCCGCACCTTTTCTCACTCTACCAAATGGGAGTAATACCTATGCCAGCAGGTCCCGTTTGATTTTATTGCCAGGTTGCTTAATCATTGGACTTTTCAAGTTACCTAGGCATAACTGTTTCGCCGTTGCAGTTTTCCCCATGCTCTTCCCATACATCCCAAAACTCTTGTCTCTTGGTTCGTACTTCCACCCGATCTATTCTATTTGTTCTACCAACTGAACCCAGCCATCCCGCTAGAGTTGGAGGGTTATGATGAATCTAGTTAATGCAGATTTCCCGCCTAGCTAAGTTGTTCTGCTTTTTGGTTAACCTGGGCCTTTCCCTACTGTCAATTCCACTTCTAACACCAAACATGACTAGCTCCAGGCTTACCTCTATTTCCTGGTGTAGAACTTCTGAGAGAATCTTACCCACATCTTTCCAGAAATCCTGTAATTGGAGGCTTCACTGGAACATCTGGACATCGTCCGCTCTCTCCTCCCCACATTTCGGACACTTTTTTGCCTCTCTTCTGCTCAACTTGGACAATTTCTTTGGAGTCCAGTAGACCCTTATGTAATGAGAACAAATGGTTCTTCCTAAAAGGTGTGGACTTAATTATATGCCAACATGTAGACAGTGATACTTGCCATAAACTCTGAACATCCAACGTCGGCAGGTCTTTCCCCCAGATCTCAATGGGTGGGCTGAATTCCTCTTCTCCTGCTGATATGAACGACCAGTACCACTTTGCTACTTCTTTCTTCATTACATCTCCTTGTATATTCGCCTCAATATCTCTATTTCCTGTGCCTTCCTTCCCTAGAGTCTTTGTCCAGCTCAGCAGTTGATAAAATTTAAATTTGGAAAGTGCCCCTTTAGTCAGTAACGAGAGTTGGTCCCAACAGACTAGTGAATTCTTGCTTATTAAATGCCCCCATCTTGTTACCCCTCCATCTCTCAAGGGATTTGATAATGCATCTGCTAAACATTCTGGTGTTCCTGGTGAATTCCAGATTGGGGCATGCTCACTGTAGTACGGGATTTTCCATAACCGTCTGGTATGGTACCATAGTTTATCAGCGGACCCTAAGATCTTTAATTTCACTTTTAAAAAAAAATTTGGATGCCCAAATTTGTATAGAAAGTAACTTCCTTCCTAAGTAGTCATAGCTTGCAGGTAAGGTGGATATAACTGATGTTCTTTAAATAACACTCTAAAGTTCTTAAAGTGGAAAGCCCTATAGTATAGGAACAGATCCGGGCTGGCAATCCCGCCATGTTCCTTCTTCCTCCTAATCTTCTTCCAAGCAATTCTGACTCCTCTTGATGCCCAGATAAAACTGCTGATATCTCCCTGTATTTTATTGAACCACTCTCTCCTAAATTCTAGAGGAATAGAATTAAAAATATAAGTGAATTTTGGGAGTATCATCATCTTCACTAAGTTTGAGCGGCCCAGGAAGGATAACGGGAGGCTTTTACATGCATTAAGTAATTTTCTTGTTTCAGCTAGAACCTTATTAAAGTTTACTTGGGCTATTTTCCCTATATTCCCCACTACCTGTATACCCAGGTACCGTATCTGTTGCTTCACCATGGGGTTGTTGCTCTGTGTATTCCACTCCATAATCTCAGTTTTCTGGTAACCTGATAGTCTCCCAAACTGCTTGAGGGCATTTATTGTACTTGGAAGCGAGCCTACTAAATCATCCGTAAATAACATTAAGTCATCCGCATAAAGTGCGATGTTTTTTTAGCCCAGTCTTTATACTTAAAGGAAGTTATCTGTTGGTTAGATCTCAGGGCATTTGCTCTATATACAGGTTGAACAACAATGGGGAGAGGGGGCATCCCTGCCTAGTACCTCTTCCAATGTTTATCTTATCCGTTAAAGTTCCATTACCTAATATGCGTGCAGATGGGCTGTTGTATATGGACTTTACTGCCCCTGCAAAGCTGTTTCCCAAGTTATACATTTCAATCGCTTTATGTAGAAAAGCCCAACTGACCCTATCAAACGCCTTTGTAGCGTCGAACGTGATTACAGAAAAGGGGATTTTCTGCTGGGTAGCCACATCAATTGCTCCCACCAATTCATGCGTTAATTCCTGGATCTGTCTGCCCCTTACAAGCCTTTCTGATCCTCATGAATCAAACTACCAGCCACTTTACCCAGTCTTTTTGCCAAAATTTGGGTATAAACTTGTAATCACTATTTAACATAGAAATTGGCCTATAGGATTCACACCGATTTGGATCCTTCCCTGGTTTTAATAAAACGCAAATTGTCGCCTCTTCCCAAGACCTTGGTAGGTCCTGTCCTTTAACAAATAACTCATTAAATAGTTCGGTTAGTCGAGGTATGAGCTCTTCTTTCATTGATCTATATAGCTCGTTTGGCAACGCATCTGGGCCTGCAGCTTTTGCTGTTTTTAATTCTTTTACCACTCCCATTACTTCTTCCTCGGTTATTTTGGAGTTTAAATCCCCTCTACACTTTCCTGATAGGGGCTGTTTTATCCAGGGTTTGAGATAGTCTACTATTTGTTGTTCACTAGCCCGAGTATACTCTGTATACAGATTCTTAAAGAAGCTGTTGAAAGCCCCCCCAATCGCAGTTTCATCTAGACTGGCTTCTGCTTGTTTTCCTCTAGGATACATAAAATCTTATTGCGGCTTTGCTCAGTCTTCGTCTTCCATGCTAATAATTTACCGCAGCCCTCCCCATATTGGTAGTGTGCGAGTTTACTTGCCTTCCATTTTTCCTTGATTACAGCTTCTAGTATATTGGAGAGCTCTTCCTTCATCTCATTCATTTCCAGTTTTAACTTATCCCTTCTTTGTACCGTATTCTCCTCTTCCGATCTTCTTTCTAGGGCTTGGATTCCCTTTTCCAAATTACTAATCTTATTCTTGAAAGTCTTGTGCCTAAAAGCAGCTGCACTAGTTAGAATCCCCCTCATTACGGCCTTGTAAGCATCCCATCGAACCTGCAATGAAGTCTCATTTGTATTCGTTAAGAAAAAGGAATTTGTTTCAGTTCTCAGGCTTTCAACTATTTTAGGGTCAAAAAGCAGGGTTCTGTCCAAGGTCCACCTATTTTCGCGCTGTGGCTTCTGAAGGCATACCTCCATCTGGACCGCTGAGTGGTCAGAGAGGTGTGCCGGGAGGTGTTCCACCCTTTTTACATTGTTACATAATGTCTTGTCTTCTAAAAAGTAATCGATTCTCAATGAGTGGCCTAATTTTTTATTCTTAAAGGTGAATTTTGGATATTTTGCTCCCTTTTCTCGCCAGATATCTACCAGTCCTAGATCCTCTAAATAAAGTTTTAGCCAGCTCCTCATTCTGGGCAGTGTAGAGTTATTCCTGATTGGTAATCTATCTTTTCTAGGATCTATTACCAAGTTAAAATCGCCACCGCTTATAACTTGAGCTGAGATATCTAAAAGATGTGTATACAAGTCCTGCATTGCGGCAGGATCATCCATATTGGGGCCATAGTACCCTGCTAATGCATACATTCTCCCAAATATGCGTACTTTTGCTATGGCCCATCTCCCTTTCGAATCGCTGCTGGATGACTCTATTATTGCATTTGCTGATCTCTTGAACAGAATGCTCACTTCCTTAACACAACAAGCCTGGTCTGTGCATATATAGGAGTCTACCCACCCTTGCTTCTTCAATATTTCTTCCCATTCTGCTTTTAAGAGGTGCGTTTGTTGGAGAATTATTATATCACAATTAGTAAATTTTAGATATTCTAATGTTTTTTGTCTTGCTTCTCTCCCTCAGACCGTTTACATTCCATGTTATTATGCTAACTCCCATGTCCTTTAGTGATGTCTATACTGTTTCTCTTGTTATTGCACAAGTTGGACTAATTTTGTTTTATTTTTTTACCCATATGCTCCCACACCCTTAGTGAACTTACTCTTTCACACCCCTTTTCCCAGCCTCCCCCTAATCCTAACCCACCAAAGGAGAACCCTCCCTCTTTCTCCTTGGTGAGACAGTCTCACCGGTTTGAGCCCCTTGCTCCATCGGCATTCCTTACACTTGGTGCGCCTTAATCTTGTTTATTAGGGATTCTACTTCTCTAGCCTCCCTCAGGTTGTGCATCTGGTTTCCCCACATTATTCTCAGGGACGCGGAGAAGCACATCTGTACTGACGCCCCCAGAGATCACAGCTCCTGCATATGCTTCCCTAGTTCCCACTTTCTATCCTGTGTTGCTTTTGAGATGTCTGATCTTATTCTACAAGTCCAGCTGCTTTTCATGTGGGATCCGGCTCTTATTGCTGCCCCTAGAATTTTCCCTTTTAGGGTACATGTTCTGAAATTGATTAGTATCTTCCTTGGGTTCTTTGTTTGTTTGCCTTTTCCGAATGGGTCCCTGTGTACCCTCTGTATATCTTCTGTCAATCCCTTCGTTTCTACCCACGGGAAGAATTCTTTGAGAAGAGTAATCACGAATCCTTTGATGTCCTCGCCCTCTTGCCCCTCCGGTACATTTAGGATTCTCAGGTTGTTGCGCCTAGCCTGGTTTTCCAAAGACTCAACTTTTCCCCTGAGGTACTTCTCATTCCTTTGAAAGCCCGGATTTCCTCTTTGTTGATTTCCACACATTTCCCCAGCTCCTCCACGGTAGCCTCCACTACGTTAATACGATCCATTATGGAGTTAATTTTTGTCTCCAGAACTTCACAGGTTCCCTGAATTTTAAGCTGATTTTTTTCCGAAGTTGCAAAATTCTTTCTTATTTCTGAGATCAAAGTCTCTATTGGGCTCTCCGTTCCTCTTGCTCCTTCCTGGCTTTTCCTTTGCTTCGAGTGAGCTTGCCCGCCTGTCTCTACAGAGCTGTGAGAGGGTGGTTATTCCCCTGTGGCATCGGCCAATTCTAGCCCCTGAAATCTGTTGGTGCTGAGCGGAATATCCGCCACCGAGCTGACCTCTGTCATCTTTGGCTTGCCTTCTTCCTTATTCTGTCCTCCCAAATTTGTTGTTTCACTTGGGAGAGCCTGTTTAATTTTGAAAAATGAGCGGAGTGAGGGGGTGATTTTCACCTTTGGACCTACTACTCTAGCCCAGGTAGATGCTGGGGTGGGCTCCAGAGTTTGGGGGGGTGCAGCCAGTTTTTTCACTCTTTCCCTGCTTTGCGTTGTAGAGGTAGTATGGTTTTGGCTTGGTTCTGTGCTCACCGCTAGACTTGCAGTCAGGTTTCTGCTCCTGAGGCAGTATCTTATTCCCCTACTCAGGGTAATGTCCTGGGACTGCTCCTTTGAAGACCCTCTGGCTGTACCTGCCTTCCTCCCCCTACTACTTTGCACAGTGTTCAAGTCCTGCCCGTGGATTCCCCCTTCAGCCCGATCACTTACCCTGCTTGCTTGCCCTCTTCCTCTGCAGTCCGGTCTGATTGTCTGCCCTCCTCTCAGGGTCCTCGCTCCTCTGATCGCCGCGGCTGAGCTTGTTGCCTCCACTGATCTACTGCTCCCAGTGCAGCTGCCGGTACTGCTGTTGCTGGGGCTGACCAGCGTTTTGCCCCAGAAGGACACCTGGGCGGCTGCTTTCCTGTTCAATCGGAGCACGGAAACTGCCTGCGCCCACACCGAGTTCACCACTCCTCCATGACCCGGCTTCCCCAAATCGATATCGCCACTTGCTTCCGCTCTTGTCCGCCCCGCTGGGAATTCGATTGTGCTGTCTGCGGATCCGAGGGACAGATGATGATATTTTCTAACTATAGGAAATTGGGTTATTAGTTGTGTGGCTTGCTTAAGTAATAGGTCCACAATTTCACCTTCCTGGGAACCAAGCATCCCCCTTGTAGTGCTTCACTCTCCAAGGGTAGCGAACCAGAGCAGTTTAAGGCCTACTCAGGGGAGGTGGTGTGGGCTAGTAATCACCATTCATGGAAATGGAATAATAACACCCAATAAATGATTGTCCAGTCTGCGCTTTTTCCCTAGATAAAGGGAACGTACATTTATCACACACACACTACTAAATACTATGCAGTAATTTACAAATATATGTACATAGGCAGATGGGAAATACCATGGATGTCATTACATAATCCCCTTTGACCCCCTGAAACGGTCACACCATATAAAGTAAGTCTATTGGCTTGATCAAAGGCTCAAAATCAACAACCCACATGTAAATCCAGTCATCAATAATAATCCTCAGGTAATAAAGCTAATAAAGCTATTCACTTTGATCAATAAACATTGTCAGCATTATTGTATCAATAAAACATTTAAAATGAACAAAACATGCCTGTGTCTTTTTTATAAACTTCCCAACCATGAAAATGCAGTCATAAAAGCAGCCCCTAGAAAGCATCATATTTGTATTAGATTTGCATGTGAGAAAGTCTATTAATTAATATGAAAATCAATTAGCTTAGTAGCTGAAATGTGCAAAGATAAATGAAAAATGTAATGTTAAAATGACACACATTCGAACTGTGCTGATTTACAATAGGCAGAAACAGTTATCCGTATCAGCCATAGAAAGGCTAGATAGAACGTTTTCTTTAACTAGAAGTAAACCTAGTATTGCTAAAATGTGCACAACGTAAATTAGAAGCTTGACCTTAAAATTACATGCTTAGAAATGCTCATCATAACGGCAGAATGTTCTGGTTTAACAAATGTAGTACTTTATATACAACATTTTATACACATATGTCAAGAACTTCCTATTTTCTCATGGTTCATAGAACATTTGAAAAGAATAACTTGTGCATTATAATTCTTGTTAGTATTAAATGGAATACATTACCTTACAATACATTTTGCCTTTTAGTTAGTAGTTCATTGTTCTCACAGTTAAACAAATTGAGCTGTAGAAGGTTGACCTATGCTATAATGCCTATGGGAACTAAGCCTTATGTTTCCACACTCTAACTACGCAAGAGTGTCTGTAGGTAACCTTGCAATAACATTTTGCAAGCTGTATGTATTTTCGTGGGAACGGAGGAGCTGAACCTGCTTACCGAAGAATGCTGCCATCTTATTGGTCAATGGAGGAAGATGCCTGATACAATGTTTTAACACACTTTCCTGACTTGGTGCATGTTCCTAGGTAGATGCAACGCTTTTCCTTTTTCCCTTGCTGGATCCCTGACGGTTGTGACTACTGATGCTACTGTTTCCCTTTTGCATCTCTTTGCTTTGCTTTGGAAGGTTAATACCACAACTGTATGCTGATGTATTTGGATTTAATGAGACTCCTGGTGAATTTTATGAACTAACCTTTATAAGAAGTTCTGCTGTTCTGATTTGATTTTGAAGCTTTATGCTTCTCTGATCTCACTCTTTCCAGTTTGATTCTGAGCTCTTTATGGGTTCTACAAATCTAAAACTCTGATTTTGATCTTTAGAATAGGAAATTATTCCTTTATGGAATGTGCTTACTTAAGTATTTGATGCTTTATTCTAACCATGCTTTTATGATATTTATGTAGATTAATTTGGTTTATGGACTAACTGAAATAAAGATGAAATACAAAGAAGAACTTACTAATCTCTTAATAAGACTAAAGGTTTTAAAAAGTATCCTAATTCTTATCATTGACTGAACTTAAACTGTTGATACAATATATTTGAAATGTTAAATTTGACATCGAATACAATATTCAAAGATCCATCATGAGAAGAAAGAAAATGCCATCATCGAATGGTATTTCTTATTTGCAGAGATTTTTGTGGTGTAGAATGTGATGTACCATCACCTACACATTTGAGATAGAAATACTAATAATCGGTTGTGGTTGTCTAATATTGATTGATGTTAGCAGAACCTATTCACGCAAAAAGGGGATGCTGCCTTGATTAGGATGATTTCACGCTGGTCGAGAATTCACTTGCGAATGAAATTTCTGTGTGTATGATAAAAGTCGGAAGGTGCAAAACCCTTATGGGCTCATTTACTAGCCCCTTGCGCCACCCGTACGTCACTTTTCCCATGTTAAAAATTACGCAAAAGTGGCGCAAGGGGCTTGTAAATAAGCCCCTTAATATGCAAGTTGTTGAATTAATTATTGTTTTCCTTTCGGAAAAAACAAATAAGAATTGATATACGTTTTTTTTTACGTTTTGAGAATTTTTTTGTCAGTTTGTGTAAGTACAAGAGAAATTGTAAAGGAGGGTGAACATCTGCAAGGAGCGAGATGATACGTCATAGTGTTTCGCGCTGAGATTGGTTGGTTGGTGTGCTTTCGCGCTGCGATTGGTTGGTTGGTGTGCTTTCGCGCTGCGAATGGTTGGTGACTTCAAGGTGCCGTGCGGTGTTCGATCAGTGATTGTGTGAATATTGCACTGGAATTTGTTAACATGATTGTGATAAATAACAATTGAGACAGGATTGGAGAGGAGAAATTTGATATTTAAAGAACAGAATCAAAACATTAAATTGTGAACTGTTTAATTTGCAAATCTTGGGAAAACATGACATTTTTTAAAGGATTTATACGTTTTGTAATAGGTGATGTTGCAGTTCTGGTACGGGAAGATGAAAAGGCACCTTCTGAGGGTATGCCTGCAGATTTTATGTTAACTGAAGTAGGATTAAATAGATGTTTATGGCTTCATCAATGGAGCAAAATTACTGAGATAGAGAGTCCATTGAGATTTCCAAAAGATAGGAGTTTTGAATTGAAATTTATTGACAATTTAAGATAAAAACTATGTGAGATAAAGCCACCACCTAGACCTATACAATTTGAAGCTTTAAGTATGTAGTAAAAGGCAGCAAGAGACAAAGAGAGAGAAAAATACCAGAAAATGACAAAGAGAGCAATGCGTAATTATGCAGATGCTTGAAGGGATAAGTAACAGCATAGATGGAGAAAAGCCATAGCTGAAGGGACTAGATTATATCCAGGGATTTCTACTGAAAGGCCGAAAAAAGGCAAGAAGGAAAATACCCATGGGAAAGAGGAAGAGGAAAATGAATATGAGACAGATAGTGATTCAGGGGATGATATATTAGAAGAGATGTTGGCTGCATGACCTCCACCGTATGCAACTCCAGCTGATAGTAGTGGAATTAGTGCCACAACGAGCAGTACAATAGCGACTGCCCCTGTAAAAACTAGAGTGGTACAAGTTGAGAGACCTTTTCACATACTACAAATTGCCCCACCACAAGTTGCTCAGACACAGATTGTTCCTCCACCTGTGGTAAATCCACCTGTTATGCGTGGATTGATGCAAGCCCCACAAGTAGTAAATGTACAGACAGTGCCTAGATCAGTTGCAAATGTCCCAGAGACAAAAGGAGTTGTAGGAGGTGTACCTGTGACAGGATTTGACCGAACTTCTCAGAATTCACAGATTTTTGGTGAAGACTACCTCAGACAGTACAAGCACTAAGAGATGAGGGAAGAATTGTCTTCACGGCACCAATGAGGAAACAAACTTATTTGAAGATGGGATTTTTCCACCATGGTTTGAAAAAGCTGTAGGTATTAGAAAGACAGAAAGCACAGGGCAGGTGACCAGCCCAGAACCTGAGAAAGTGAGAGCATTAAACATCCTTAAGGTAAAAGTTGAACTAGAAGAAATTATTAGGGAGTATTTGGATATAATTCTTAAACATGTTTAATGAGAAAGAACTGATTTACCTGTGTAAAGAAATTACAAGACGAACAGCAGTTACACATGAGAAACTGTCAGAGTTGGCCCAGACATATGATGTTAAAATTCCAAAATGCTTTACTTTTTAAGAAAAGTTACAGGGTATAATTGAATGCTGCAGCAATTGAAACAATGGGTTCTTCAGGAATGCAGTTACACATTACCGAATTAATAAAATGCATTACTAAATGGAGTGATTTTAAGAAATAAGAAAGCAAATGGGCAAAGAAACATGAAAAGAAAAAAAAACAGATAGAAGTAAGAAAGGAAAGTAAGTACGAGGATGAGAAATCAGCTTCAGCTTATCCACTGAGAGAAATAGCGGGAGGAGTCCATGTGCCGTGGAGCAGAGGGGATCTTGCAGCTTTTACAAACAATTTCCCAAAACTGAGAAACAAACCTGTGCAGTGGTATACCCAAGTTGATCGAGTTGTGAAATTTTCAAAAGTGTTGTGGGCTGATTTGGATACATTGTTTCATATTATGATGCCAAGTGATTTGTGGGCTGAGTGTAAAACTTTTGTACAATTGACACGTGATGAAGTAGTGAGGGATACATGCACTACTGCACCATCTCATGTAGATATTGAAAAATATGAAGCAGTGAAAGACAGAGTGCCTCCAAAAGACTTAGGGCCTAAGTACAAGTTTGGCGGTCCATATGACAGGGTCAGGGAGCACCGCACCAGTGGTCTGACTGCTGTATTACATCTACGGTGGTCGGACCGCTGCAACCGCCAGGGATCTGCAATACCTGGTGGTGGCACGGCGGTCTGAGGGCTACAATATGCTGGCCTGAGGATGCATGCAAGGGGGGCACATGTTGTGCCTCCCTGTCTGCATGCACCCCCTTGCATGCACGTAATGGACTGCACAGTCCATACAGTGTAGAAACAGGCTTTGGCGTTCCCATGGCAGTGGCTTTTTAAGAGACACTGCCATGGGAACACCAAAGGACCGCTCGCCAGGCCACAAGAAAACTCATAATCTGGAGGGTGGCCAGAGGTTTGGGAGCGGGGCGGGAGGTGTGCCGCCCCGCTCCCACACTGCAAAACTCATAATCAGGCTCTAATATAGGTTGAAAATTAATCAAATGACACAAGAAGCAAAAGACTCACTTCATGAGTATTATGAGTGTTTGTTGCAGGTGTTTCAACAGCACAGTGGAAGAGAACACCCTGAAGAAAAGGACATGGGGATTTTTGTATCTCAGTTTGTTTTAGGATTAAGACCAGAAATCAGTTTCTATATAACACAAAATGGCAGATTGTTGGCAGAGTAAGTCTTTTGATGAGATCCTGCGGTATGCAAAATATTGCAGTGATGATTTGGAAATGAAGCAGAAAAAGATTAAAGAGAAATTTATGTTGCCCCAAATAAGTTGGCTCATAAACGTTTCCAGAATTCTTCTTTTGCAGGAAATCAAGGAGGTATGCAAGGTGATGTTGTTCCACAGACTGGTTTCCAAGGAAATTCAGGAGGTTTTGGTGTTTCACAGGGTAAAGGTAGAGGGTTCCTGTTGATCCAGGTTCAGGAATGGAGTCGCAGCATTGAAGAAAATGACTCCTTGTCACATCTGTCACAGGGTCGAGCATTGGAAGAGAGAGTGTAGATTTAATCCTGATAATGCAAACAGGAATGTACCAATACAGAGGGGAGTTCAGATGCAAAAGATAACAGTACAACAGATGCATGTGCCAATGCAAAAATAAGACCCGATAATGCAAGAGTACACAGGCTCAAATGGTTACACAAAATATGGCAAATCCAAAATTCAATGTACACCTGATGCTAAAAGCAAACACAAATTCCTTTCAGAATATAAATCAAAATATGTTCCACAGTTCCCTAGCGCACAACAGAATGCTTTTCAGCAATTTCCAGTTTTTGAGAGTGATGGTCAGGCTCTGATACTTCTCAATGATGGTGCCTGAGAGGGAAGGAAGATTGCGTGTTTGGTGCAGTCTTTGAGGTAGACCAGAGTGGTCAATTTGTAGACGATGAAGTAAATGACCACCCTATATAATTTCCTATAGATACTGGTGCTACCAGATCCACTGTTAGAACTGTGAAAGTCCCAGACCTACCCCTCTCGGAAAAGAAGATCCACATTTTAGGAATTTCAAATAGACAGATTACCAATCCTGTTTCAGAGAAGGTCCCTGTAAAAATAGGCTCTTTTGAGGAAAGTCACCAATATGTTGTTTGCAACACAAGTCCTGTAAGCTTGTTAGGGAGAGATTTGTTGTGCAAGTTAAATTGTACAATATACTGCACTCCGGATGGTGTGGAATTTCAGACTCATGATGAAGATGCAGAATTTAAAATGGTTCAACAAAAGGCAGCAGTAAGGATGTTTCCATCAATGACAATTGAAGAACTGCCTGCTTTCTTGAGAGAAACTGTGAACCTAGAAGTGTGGGATTTCACAGTAAAGGACATTGGACTGGTTAAAGGAGTAGAACCAGTCCAGTTTACCATAAAGGCAAATGCGGTGTCCCCAGATACAATTGCAAGAATTACACCTGTAATAGAGGATATGATACAGAAAGGAATTTTGAGGCAATTAAACGAGAGCCCATGTAACCCTCCGATCATGGGTTTACAGAAACCAAATGGGAAATATCTGATTGTGCAGGACTTTAGGGAAATTAATGAGATAGTTGTCCCATGTTGTCCTGTGGTACCAATTCCAGCCACTATAATGTTTCAAATTCCTTGTACTACAGATTGGTTTACTATCATCAATATTTGACAGGCTTTCTTCTCAGTGCCATTACATGAAGATAGCCGGTTCCTTTTTTCCATCGTGTTTCAGCAGAGTGTTCTGGCATGGCGCCGAATACCACAAGGGTATACGGAGAGTTCATCAATTTTTATCTAGATTTTGAAAAATAATCTGGATCCATTACAGGTGCCTTATAGATCAGTACTTGTGCAGTATATTGATTAACTACTTGTGGCATGAGAGATACGAGAGGCTTGTAAACACTTTCTTAAATCACTTGGCTGAGAACGGACATAAAGTGTCTCCAGGTAAACTGCAGAACTGTCAGAAAGAAGTGCATTATCTGGGACATATAACTGAGAAGAGAACTAGAAAGGTGTCACCAGACAGAGTGATAGCAATTCTTCAGATGAATCCACCTGAACACAGAAGGAAGTTAGGATGTTTCTGGGAATAGTTGGCTACTGTAGACAGTAGATACCAAACATTTCCCTAGTGGCAAAGCCTTTACTGAGGCATACACACATGGATGTGTCTGATCTGCTTTTATGAAATAAAAAACGTTTTAAAGCCTTCCTAGAGCTGAGAGAAAAACGCTGTCATGCCCCAGCACTAGGACTGCCAGATTACAGTAAAGATTTTTTCTATTTTGCAGTAAGAGGTAGGGCTGCACTCTCTCAGTGCTAACTCAGATGTATGGTGATGCTCGGAAACCTGTGGCTTATTTGAACCACCCTAGACCCTGTCGCCACAGGTCTGCCTCACTGTCTTAAAGCTGTTGCTACAGTGAGCACTAGCCTGGAAAAGAGTGAGCGCATAGTCAAGGGATATCCAGTAACTCTAATGGTCCCTAACTCTGTGGAGATACTATTGACAAGAACAAAAACACAGCATATGTTCCATAATCCCCTTACAAATTATGAGCAGAGAATATTGTCTTGAGAGAATGTTGTAATCAGAAGATGCCAGATTTTGAATCCTGCTACTTCACTTCCAGTAAATGATGATGTTTGCGTTGAAATTGAACATGATTGCCTAGAAGTCACGGATTTGTGCAAAAAGCCTAGACCTAATATCAAAGATGACCCTTCGATTGCGCCTCATCATGTAATTTTTGTAGACGGCTCACGTTTGAGAAACAGTGAAGGTAGCCTGAAAGCAGAGCATGCAGTATAACTGCTCAAACGAGAGTGACTATATTTACAGTTCAAAGCAAAAGGAACTAATGATGGACGGAGTGCTGAACAATGCAAATATTCACCCCCAGTCACAAAGATCTGGGTTTAATCCAACATTCTTTTGCTCACCACGCCACCCCAATTTGGAACTAGCCATATGCAAATCAGTCTTGACCCTGTTCCTAATGGGAACAGTCCAGCCTGAACTGCCAAGCCAGGTCATCCCTGGACCAGAAACAAGAATAATGGGACCGGTTTCGGGGCATTACCCCTCATCAGCCAGGCTAGCTTGAATCCAGTGGCACAGTGAGCATTGGACCCACGTCTGAGCAAACCCTTCCCACTTAGGGTGACAGAAGCAAAAGGAACAAATGATGGACAGACTGCTGAATAATGCAAACATTCACCCTCAGTCACAAAGAACTGAGTTTAATCCATCGTTCTTTTGCTCACCACGCCACCCCAGTTTGGACCTAGCCATCTGCAAATCAGTCTTGACCCTGTTCCTCATGGGAACAGTCCAGCCCGAGCTGCCAGGCCAGGTCCTCCCTGGACTGGAAACAAGCATCCTAGGACTGGTTTCATGGCATCACCTCTCATCAGCCAGGCTAGCTTGAATCCAGTGGCGCAGTGAGCATGGGACCCACGTCTGGGCATACCCTTCCCACTTAGGGCGGAAAAAGCAAAAGGAACAAATGATGGACAGAATGTTGAACAATGCAAACACTGTTAATTGCCCCCTTTGTGTGTGGAGGTCTTTGTTCCTAATGCTGGAGAGAACTTTAATTAACCTGGCTCAGCAGGGTGACAAAAGGCCTGTG
Organism: Calotriton arnoldi; assembly: GCA_963921515.1. Lineage (NCBI taxonomy): Eukaryota > Metazoa > Chordata > Amphibia > Caudata > Salamandridae > Calotriton > Calotriton arnoldi. Next base: position 25,964 of record CAWUFW010001495.1, read on the forward strand.
CTCTGATCCTGAGCTGAGCTCGAGAAATATGGCAGTTCAGGACAACCCATGAATTATACACATATCTTTTTGGAACTTGCAGAATTGATTTTCCCGCACAGGTTACACCCCATTTTGATAAGCCACTGGTCTCTGTAGGCTAAAGGGAAGCAAAACTGCACTCTAAGGCAGTTTCCTCCCATTTGTTTAATAAGGTGTCATTACAGACAAAACAGTAAATCACACTAACTTTCCCTTTTAGTGTACACTAATATTGTAAGGCCTACACCAAGTCAAAATGTAATCCCGAAGAGTACACTCTGCTCCTGGCAACCTGTGCACAGTTACAAGGCTGCGCATGACAGTAGTCTCCCAAGTGCAGCCCGCACACGTGTCCACATGCATGTGTGCACATGTTCACATGTAACCAGTCAAGTTCCCCTTATTGTGTCGCAGTGGCCTTATCAACATAAATACTTCATTTCGACTTTGAGTCATAAAAGTTCACATACAGTGCAATGATATTTTTAAGATAGTACAATAAAGTGCAGATCTTGGACTAGGCCTATCTAAGACAAACTAAAGTGCATCAGTGGTAGTGAGACTTCTGCTATTGATAAAGTGGCTCTTAACAATCTTACAATCCATTGAATTATATACTTCAAAATTAAAACATTGCGAAAGATAAGACAAGACCTAAATTAATGGCACTACATAAAATACACAGTCAGAGAATAAAATATATACTATTAGATACTATCAATATTATAAATAAAGGGCAGCAATTGTCTGCGTCTGCTCCTTAAAACCAAAAGCGTTCGGAGGTAAACTGTTTAAGGGCAGCCCTAATAAATATATTAAGAGCAACAAAACTGTAATAAAAGTGTATCGAATTTAAAATTCATCAAACACAATAAAACTATGAAGGATCCATAGAATAACATCAAAGTACCAGTGTGCAAAGTGCTGCCTTAACAACCCCAAAGGAGCGCCATCTACAAGGGAATATTAGTACCCTTATGGCTTAGATGATTTAAATAATTATCACTTTTTTAGCCAACCTTTGGGCCCTCCCTCTAATAAGCCACATATGACCCAAGAATTTTGCCACCGCGCAGGCGAATAGAGGCCCAGCATCTGTCTTCAGGATCCTCAATGCGATCCGATAATTGTTTGTTCCTAATATCTTACAGATCGGGATAAGCCAATTTTTCCTTGGCGTTGTGTAAAGTGGGCAGGCAAACATTACGTGGGGTAGAGTTTCGTGGTGGTTATTACAACCCAGGCAACTGAGGGTGGCTTTGTTCCTGCAAACCCAATTGCTAGTAAAAACATTCAGGTGCAATGTACCAAGCCTAAACTGGGTATATAATTTCCTATCCCCCGGATGTTCTATAAAATCAATGTATCCTTCCGGGGAATGAGTTAATGTATGAGCCATAAAGTCTAGCATGAGCTTCCCCTGTGCCCTGCTCAATTCCTCCTGGAGCACCCATCCCCAATAAGCATTCTTCAGATCACATTTCCGAGGAAGCAAGGTGGGGTCGTTAACTTCCCATACTTTGCTGATCCCGATTGCTATAAGCAATTTCTTAATCCCTCTCAGCCAGCTGATTTTACTGGATATGTCCCTACACTTTACATCCTCCATAGCATGAGCGTACTGCAATAATTCAGGGGTTGTCTTAATCTTAAACCAGAATAACAAAGGACGTAATCTCAGTTTGGAGGTAAGTGAGTGAGGGGAAGAAAGAGGGTGCTCTGGGGTAGCATTCCTATGCCTCTTAGGTATTTAGAGTCTAAGGTGCTAAGTTCCTCTACACATTCCAGGCCCCATAACTCTGCACCAGACGACACAGAGCTTACCACTTTGGCATCATATACCTGGAGTGCAGGGCTGATCGGTTTGCTATAAGACAACCGGCGTTCTCTCCCTAAGACCCCAGACAGCTGTTTATGCTTCAAAACCATCTTGCTAATATGAGGTTTCCAAGAAAGATTTTCTGCTATCTTTAATCCTAGGTAATCAAAGGGACTGACCCTTTCAAGCTGGATACCTCCAAGCTTCAGACAACCCTGAACAGATTTTTGTGGGTTCATGGCCATAAATTTGGTTGTTAGTGTATTAATTATTAAGCCTTTGGTATTGCAGAATCCTTGGAACATATTTAGCAACTGTTGGAGCCCTCCGGGTGTTTTAGATACCAACAAGATATCACCTGCAAAGAGACTGTACCACACTGTTAATGAACAAAGAAAATAGTGTTGGGGCCAAAACGCAGCCTTGGCGACACCCTTGGTGACAGAGATTGGGTCTGTAAGTTGACCTTGCTAACCCCATCGCACCCTGGCAGAATTTCTATCATGCAGGCGAATAAGCAAAGCTACGATTTCCTCCGACAAACCTAGATCTCTGAGGGTTTGCCACAATTTCTGCCTTGGCACGAGATCGAATGCTGTCTTGAGGTCAATAAATGCAACAAACAGACTGCCTTTCCCAATTAGCACTGTTTTCCAGCAGAGAAGGAGAAAGCGGAAAACTTGGTCAACAGTCCCTGTTTTAGCTCTAAATCCAGCTTGGTATGGGGATAAAAGTTTGTTGTCAGTAGCCAAATGCTGGATTTTATTCAAGAGCACCCTGCTGAAGACCTTCTGCATCGCATCAATGAGACTAATTGGTCTATAATTACTTGGAAGTGACCTATATCCTTTTTAAAATATTGGCACAACTTCTGCAATTTTCCAAGAATCTGGAATAGGGGCCCCTTCAGCAATTGCGTTAAATAGTATGTGCATATATTGTGACCAACCAGGGATATCCCAGAGGAAAAGGTCACCCGGTATCCCATCAGGGCCTGGTGCGTTGGCTGGAACTATAGCAGTAATTGCAGCCAAAATGTCTTACACAGAGAAGAAGGCCCCATTAGATGTATGGTGCTCGCTCAATTGTACAAACGACAGTTTGGCCACTTTTTGATCGTCCATGTATAGGATAGAAAATTAAGCGTACCACACGTCAGACGGAATATGATTTCCCAAATCAGTATGCCCAGTAATGACCAGACTGTTTTGCTGTCTCTGGCTTGGCAAGCTACCTTGAGTGCCTGCCATCTAGCTTCATCCCAGTGGCCTTATCTTAAAAGGCGGACAATGGCGGTAAACATGTGCAGTTCATTTGCAGTGTGAGTACTGTGGGTGAGATACATGTAGTGAGACCCACAGTAAATAGTCCAAGACCAGGTGAGCTAAAAAGCAAATAAATCTGTGTGTATTCTGATTGGGCGAAACCCAATTGCAACACTAACAAACAGGAAAGTATAAAATAATTCAGTATCGAGAGTAGCTAAGAATTTCTCAGCTTTGTTTCTCCAACCCTTTCTTTCTCTCTCTAAGTAAGCTAATCTTAACACCAAAAAGAGCCTGTGCAAATTTCTTAGATAGCCTTGCTCTCACTCTTATACCTTAGTGGATCAGCAGAAGAATTGTTAAACAAAAGGCAGTTGCTACTTCTGTCTCTGCTCTCAGCAGCTATAGTCTCTCCAGGCAAGTTAGACTGTCTGTAGCTGGATGTGCTTTCCTTTTACTCGTAGAGAGGAAAAGGTGTTAAGAAACGTTTGTCTGCAAGACCCTCAGCTTTCTGTCCTCTGGGAGCTAATATTCCTCTCTCTCCTAAAAACATTGTATTACAGCTTATAGTCTCTGCTTCAACTTTGTTGAATGTTATTGAAACAAGTTAATAATATAGGAGCCCTAATGCCCTTTCATCTACATATATTCATGCAAAACGTTGTTTACTATTAAAGAAAAATGGCTGGAAAATCAAGATATCACATTATACGAGAGCAAACATTAAATCATATATTCCAGCAAGCTGAGTTATCACACTGCAATGAAACAATCATTAAACAATACTAACTAATGTGCATTCATAAGGAAAGAACATGCGTTTAAATAAAGTAATTTATGGAATAGATTGAGAAGTACCTAAACCAGAAAAATATCAAGACTATGGGGGTCATTACGACGGCGGGCGGACTCGAGTCTGCCCGCCACCGTAGCGGTGCCTGTGGCTGCCCGCCTGCAATGCGGCAGTCCCGCAAGTGAAATTACGATGCGACCGCCACCGTGGCAGTCGCATCTAGCATGTTTACCATTGCGGCGGGTGCTGCTGGCTGCAGCACCCGCCGCAATGGTAAAAATGCATGTCTTGTATTTCCCTGCACTGCGTGGCAGGCATCACGTGGTGCCTGCCACTCAGTGCAGGGAAATGTTACCCCCCCAGTGCACCCCCCAGCCCCCCACACAAGGGGGGCCGCAAAGGTCCCCCAAATGCAATCCCCGCCAGCCTGTGAATGGCGGTTTCACCACCATACACCAGCTGGCAGGGATGCAGCATCGTAATATGGCAGACGGTGCCTGCTAGGCACCGCCATCATTTTACAGATGCTGACCGCTCTGCCAGGCAATTGGAACGAATCCCTGTGGCGAATCCGTGGCGGGCGGTCTTTGCACCCGCCACGGTCGCGGTCAGATTCCCCCTGCCATCCTAATTTGGCAGGGGGAAAATCACTGTCCAATGGCGGAGGGCCCGCCACCGCACGGCTGGCGGTTGCGGGCCTTCCGCCATCGTAATTAGGCCCTATATAACCATCTTCCTCTCCTATAATCAATTCTCTATTTGTTTGACCCATATTATCCTCTCTTCACCTCTCCTGCTGTCTAGCTCCCATAACATGATAAAATATACTCAATGTGTACCTTATTTATTTTCCATTTGCTTTGTGGAATGTTACATCAAATGGCATATCATCTCAGCAATTTAAATTGCCTTTTACACACTTATAATAACTCCTTTAGATATATGTGCCTACTTTTAATCCTACCCATTATCCTTCTTTTTTTTTAACACAAATTTTATTCATTTTCAAGTTATGTATATGCTCATTACTTCTGGCAGTGGTTACATCTTCATTATAACGAATTGCATTGACAGGAATTCCAATTGTTGTTACATGTATATATCATCAGACTTAGTCATTGCAGTATACTTCTTACATTAGTTTGCATGATGAGAGGCTTACATACAATTGTCCGGATATACATTCAGGGTAGTTAATTATTATAAATCTAACCCATTATCATTCTTGACGTGCATACCAGGTTTTCAGTTATCGCCATACTGTTAGGTAATATGTCTCAAGTTGCGTCCCTTGTAGAAAACATACCTTCAAATGTTACCACCCCAGAATGTTTCCTTTCAAGCTTGCTGGGCAGTTATCTCCTTGCCTTCATTCCTGCTGTGATGTTTTCACAGTGTACACAATGGGCCTGATTCACAGAACTAACTTACGTCAAAATCCTAAACTTACAACAATTTTGGTATTCACAGAATGAACTTACACATTTGGGTATTCACAGAATGAACTTACACATTTGGGTATTCACAGAATGAACTTACACATTTGGGTATTCACAGAATGAACTTACAACAATTTTGGTATTCACAGAATGAACTTACACATTTGGGTATTCACAGAATGAACTTACAACAATTTTGGTATTCACAGAATGAACTTACACATTTGGGTATTCACAGAATGAACTTACAACAATTTTGGTATTCACAGAATTAACTTACTCATTTTGGTATTCACAGAAGGCACTTACTCATCAATGAGTAAGTGCCTTCTGTGAATACCAAAATGTGTAAGTTACACAAAATGTGTAATTTACACAAAATGTGTAAGTTACACAAAATGAGTAAGTTACACAAAATGTGTAAGTTACACAAAATGTGTAAGTGTCTTCTGTGAGTACCAAAATGAGTAAGTTTATTCTGTGAATACCAAAATGAGTAAGTTCATTCTGTGAATACCAAAATGGTAGTAAGTTTAGGATTTTGTCGTAAGTTAGTTCTGTGAATCGGGCCCAATATATTCAATTTAAATTTCAAATTATCCTTATTCAGTCAGAAGGAAAACATGACCATAAAAACACTAGATAAAAATACATTTGTGAACAATTATAAACAGGATCAAGATAAAAAAAAATACTTTACAAATGGTAGGCAATCTTAGGCTACATATTAAAAAAGCACACAGTTTGATAGCATACTTCCTTCTTAGCTTTGTAGCAGTGATAATATAATTAAGCACCGCAAAACAAGTTGCCAGGGAGGCTAGACTGCAAAAAACCAGCCCTTCTTAGTAAGAAGTAAGCTGCTTGTAAGATAAAGTTGGATGTATAAAGCGGGCTCTTAAAGTGGTACAAAGTGAAAAAATCCTTAAAGTGCTGTGGGTTGGGAAGAAGCAGCAAAACATGGGCAGCATGGAGGAAAGGCAAACCAAGTACCCTTTGAGGAAAAAGCAACTAGGAAACTTTAGAAACAGAAGGCAATCTTAATCTACATATTAAAAGAACACACACTATAGCAGTGATAATATAATTAAGCATAGCAAAACAACTTACAGGGGAAACTGGACTTTTTAAGAAAATGTGCCCTTTAAGGGAAAAGCAACTAGGAAGTCGACCGTGTTTAGTCTTAACCTGGTTAGATAGAATCTGTGTTCAGGATTCATGACTCGTGTCAGGTAAGATTCCATCCCTGGGGTGGTGGAAATTGGCATATATCTAAGGACAGAGGTCATGTTGAGTAACATCTCTCTCCTTGCCTCCTCGCTATGTGATAAGAATCTTTGTTTGACCAGGTCTTTGGTTTAAGGGCCAATACATTCAGGAGAGTCGAAAATCTCAAATTGTTAAAAGTGTTCTTCAAATATACCAACCAGGGTCTGGCAATCAATATACACAATATAGTCAAAATCTGTCCTAAAGTACAGTTTCAACCTACTTAGGTGTACAAAGTCCAGCTAGGTATCAATTTAGTTCAGTTGAATTTGCAATCTCCAATAACCCACCTATACATCTTATGGGGTTTCAAGATGTTTCATATTTCACTGGCTCGGCATACAATAAGATTCCAGGCCTTTACCCCCCTACTACAGTATAAAAAACTAATGGTCACAGTAGCAACACTTTTTAGAAAAAGAATAAATGACATTCACAACGTCAATTTAAGCATACTCTGCATTTCATGCAATTTATTTTTCAAAGCATTAAAGCATTAAATGCATTTGAGTTGCTCTAGCATCATAAATACATACGTAATCAAAAAGTGCTCTAGTGTAAGGGAAGGATGGGTAGGAGTGTTGGGTTCTTAGTGAGTGGGTAAAGGTAAAGGACAAAGGAAAGGTATAGTGACATATATACATCAGATTTACATGGCAAGACCTATCCGGCCTGTTAAAGGTCACTTGTTCCACTGGATATACATAGCACTTAGGAACACTGTTTAATGAATTACGGTCATCAGTGCTTGTATGGTAATGTTAACAGTCAACGTTTCGACCCCTTTATGTGTTCAAGGTGATTGGATCCTTAGATTGGGGTCTTCATCAGGACTTGGTGAGAGCACCTAGAGGCAATCGGATACTCCGTGTTAAGGGGAGATTGCAACATGGCTAGTTGTGAATGCTCCTTAAGAAAGGAGTGAAATTTACCTACTTAAAATAACAGCTCAGTGATTCAGGCTGTGTAGTTGAAGAAAAGGGGGCTCAAGGAGCTCCTGAGGACAGAGAGAAACACAGTAAAAATACGAACTGCTCTAAATAAACTCGGGCAGTAAAGGTGTGCGGCAACTATGCAGCCATCACTTACTATGAACGGAGAGAATATGCGGCCAAAAGTGCACGCGCCAAACATCTGAATTAAAGGTTCTGGGTTATAACATCCCTCACAGTACAGGATTAAATCTGTCAAAAAAGGGGGGAAAGGAAGGACAATGATAATGTCTGGGTGGTAAAACATGATGGTTTATAGACATAAACGTGGGGGAATTACTCCCTAATTGCTGCATAGTCGGTAACTACCAAAAATGTTCCCAAACGTATGTATAAATGCATAGGGAACATTCCCAAGTTGAGAAGTACGCATACACATTAAATGAGCCAGTGAATATGAAATGTGCACATGGGCAATTCAAACGTTAACAATAGGAATTTATGCTCTACAGGACAAACCAGCTCATTCATGAAATGCCCAACCGAATGCGACTATGAACAACCGAAAATGACATGTACTGCAACTACATGATGCTAAACTTCTAGGGAGACAAGTTGACAGGACCCGTTCTAAAAAACGCTAGGGTTGTTTAAAAAATGTCTATGCAAGGAGCCTCAGCGTGAGAGAATAATATAATATAAGTACTAGAAAGGGGCTACGGGTAGGTACCGGTGGGGACAAGTCCCGGGGCATGACATACCTATTGTACTAGTTGGTAACGTCTCCAGTACTCTGGTCAAAGTGGGACCGTGTTGGCAATTACAGCATCTTAAAGACGCGAGCGGTGTGCGTGCACGCTGGGTGCAGCCGCTCAGTGCATGCACCTAGCTCAGCTCGTTCTCCAGCGATTACCGACGGCCGGTCGTATGAGCGGGGGTGTGCTTAAAAGAGACATTTGTTAGGAGGATGTAAAGATGTCAACTGGGGCTCGTGAAATTAAGGCTTCGATTATGTCACAGACACTTTTGAAAAGGGAAGGGAAATGGACCTAGCCATGTGGTCCATTTGGCAGCGAAGGTGAATACTCTTTGTTATATCTAGCCTATACATGGCCTGCGGACATCCCATGTCGTATATAATATGCATAGTCTGTAATAGATGTATCAGATGGTCGCCAATATTTGAAAAGTTTTCATATTCAACTGTGGTATTAAAAGCGCTTTTAAGATACATGGTTGGCATTGTGGGTAGAAACTGAGTGGTCATGCATCATATCCATAGACAGCAATGACTGTATTATAAATACAAACTCAAATACCAAATACACTTTGCGGCATATAATATAGCTGACAAATGGCAATCAATAACTTTAAGGTTTCCGGATAGAACGTCTAAAAGGTACATGGTATGACAGTCTGTACAGGAGCTGGATAGACTATTCTTGGCATACCATCTAGGTGATACATGGCGTCCAATGGCTATATGGTTTCCATACTTGAATAGAGTGATAATGCGTCTAAGAAGTACATAGTTGACATTTTGTACACAAGCAGAATATACATACATCTTGTCTATATATGCACATTGTTGGTGAAAGTCAGCGAAACAAATGACAATTAACACACTCTGCTTAAAGAGTCAAACGCATCCTATTTTCTGTGTGTATTACATCCTGGCATTGGGAAAAGACAGTTGCACAGTGGTAAATACAGACTAATCCGTGTTAAGGATGGAAAGTTGTGCATTGGTGCCATCAAGCTCGTTCAGGCCATTATTCACAATGTTTAAAGCGCACATCCACTTACATTCTCGTATATTCAGAATGGTGCTAATATCCCCACCCCTTACGCCTAGGGATACTTTTTCCAGAACCAGCCATCTGATTGATTCTGGTCTGTGTGTCTTTGCAGTGAAATGTTCTACCACGGGTGCTCCTACTGTGTTACATCGTATCCTGCTACAGTGTTGCAGAATCCTGGTCTTTACTTTCTGCCTAGTTTGACCTATATATAACTTGTTACAGTGACAGAGAATGGCATATATCACATCTGTTGAGTTACAATTGGTGTGTACCTTGAGGTCTACTTTATGGTGTTTATAGCAGAATGTCTTGGTTTCGATGGTCATTTTGCACGCTTTACAGTGCGCGCATTTAAAATGGCCCACTATTTCTGGAAGTCCCCACATTGTCTGTAAGGTTGGTTGTTTCGGCGTGTCCAGTAGGGATCGAACCACATGGTCTCTGATGTTCCTTGCTCTTTTGAACGAATGCATTGGTGGATCCGGAATCTCTAGGTCGTCTGAGGTCAGTTTCCAATGCCCATCATTAATCCTCCTAATTTCATTACTGCGTGTGCAGTATGTTGTCACACATATCATTCTTTCTGTATTCATCGGTCGTGGTTTTGGTGTGAGTAACGCTTCTCTGTCGTAATACCACGCCCTCTTCCTTGCTCGCTTAACCAACCTTTTAGGGTATCCACGCTCCAAAAGATGATTAATGAGGTCTTCTGACTCGTTGAAGTAGTCATCTTTCAAGGAACAGTTTCCCCTGATGCGAAGAACCTGCTCGAATGGCAAATTATCACGAAGTCCTCTAGTATGGTGGCTGGAGTATCTCAGCAACATGTTACGTTCTGCTGGTTTTCTATATAGGGTGGTGTATAGATGGTTTCCCTTCACTTTTATAGAGATTTCTAAGAAGTCAATACTCTTCTTATCCCAGTGGATGGTGAACTTGATATCTTGTGACCTGGTATTCAACCAGTCAAAAAAGCCTTGTAGATCGTTCTCATCACCTGTCCAGATCAGAAGTACGTCGTCTATGTAGCGGTGCCAGTGTGTCACATTGTTCTTAAAGGGATTAGTGTGGGCAAAGATAAATTGTTCCTTGAAGTCATCCATAAACAGGATAGCTAGATCCGGTGCAAAGGCTGCCCCCATCGCCACTCCCTTGGTTTGCAGAAAGAATTCATTTTGAAAAAAAGAAGAAATTCTTCATCATAGCTATCTCCAAGAAGGCTACTATGAATTCAGTAGGTACAAATACTGGGTGAGGTCTTCCTCCGAGTGCTTTTGTTATCATGTTCAGTGCAGGTTGTTGGGGAATACTCGTATATAGTGATACTATATCGAGTGTGACTAATAGTTGTGTCTCTGGATCAAACTGCAGATTGTCGAGCAAGTTAATGACTTGCATGGTGTCACGTAGGTACGCATTAGTGGATTCTGCTAGGGGCTTGAGAAAAAAATCTATGTATTTGCTTACCCGTTCTAGGAGAGAACCGCATCCAGAAATGATGGGTCTTCCGGGAGGATGTTGTATGTTCTTGTGCACCTTCGGTAGCGTGTAGATCATTGGGAGGCGTGGTTGTTTGGTATTCAGATATCCAAATTCGTGGTCCGACAGGAAACCAGCTTGTTTGCCTTTTTCCGTGATGTTCAGAATCAATTTCCTTATCTCCTTTGTAGGATCCGCGTTCAGGGTGGCATAGCTGATACCATACAGAGGTATGTCATGCCCCGGGACTTGTCCCCGCCGGTACCTACCCGTAGCCCCTTTCTAGTACTTATATTATATTATTCTCTCACGCTGAGGCTCCTTGCATAGAAATTTTTTAAATAACGCTAGCGCTTTTTAGAACCGGTCGTGTCAACTTGTCTCCCTAGAAGTTTAGTATCATGTAGTTGCAGTACATGTAATTTTCGTGTGTTTTAATAGCGCGAGCTAGGTTGTTCATAGTCGCATTCGGTTGGGCATTTCATGAATGAGCTGGTTTGTCCTGTAGAGCATAAATTCCTATCGTTAACGTTTGAATTGCCTATGTGCATATTTCATATTCACTGGCTCATTTAATATGTATGCGTACTTCTCAACTTGGGAATGTTCCCTATGCATTTATACATAAGTTTGGGAACATTTTTGGTAGTTACTGACTATGCCGCAATTAGGGAGTAATTCCCCCACGTTTATGTCTATAAACCATCATGTTTTACCACCCAGACATTATCATTGTCCTTCCTTTCCCCCCTTTTTTGACAGATTTAATACTGTACTGTGAGGGATGTTATAACCCACAACCTTTAATTCAGATGTTTGGCGCGTGCACTTTTGGCCGCATATTCTCTCCGTTCATAGTAAGTGATGGCTGCATAGTTGCCGCACACCTTTACTGCCCGAGTTTATTTAGAGCAGTTCGTATTTTTACTGTGTTTCTCTCTGTCCTCAGGAGCTTCTTTGAGCCCCCTTTTCTTCAACTACACAGCCTGAATCACTGAGCTGTTATTTTAAGTAGGTAAATTTCACTCCTTTCTTAAGGAACATTCACAACTAGCCATGTTGCAATCTCCCCTTAACACGGAGTATCCGATTGCCTCTAGGTGCTCTCACCAAGTCCTGATGAAGACCCCAATCTAAGGTTCCAATCACCTTGAACACATAAAGGGATCGAAACGTTGACTGTTAACATTACCATACAAGCACTGATGAATGTAGTTCATTAAACAGTGTTCCTAAGTGCTATGTATATCCAGTGGAACAAGTGACCTTTAACAGGCCGGATAGGTCTTGCCATGTAAATCTGATGTATATATGTCACTATACCTTTCCTTTGTCCTTTACCTTTACCCACTCACTAAGAACCCAACACTCCTACCCATCCTTCCCTTACACTAGAGCACTTTTTGATTACGTATGTATTTATGATGCTAGAGCAACTCAAATGCGTTTAATGCTTTGAAAAATAAATTGCATGAAATGCAGAGTATGCTTAAATTCACGTTGTGAATGTCATTTATTCTTTTTCTAAAAAGTGTTGCTACTGTGACCATTTGTTTTTTATACTGTCATATTTACCCGGGTCTGGTAGCATTTCGGGTTACCCCATTGATACACAATTTACCCCCCTACTAGGCAAAGTTAAGTACTCTACTCCGCAACAGAGGGATCAAAAGCCTTCCCACACAAAATGAACAGTGCAGGACCCAGTTCCTGGGAATGATAGGAGTGTGGTAGAAATTTGCATCTTATAATAAGCCTGTCACACTGCACCTCGGTGGGGACAACCAGGCCCACTGGAACAAAGAGGCCGCCCTGACTGCTGGAGCCGACACAGGAGGGGCTTGGAAGGGATCAGGCAGCAGTTTCAACTAGGGGCGGAGCTGAGGGTTTAATTGGATCTCTGTCCAGACACAACTTGAAGTCACCATTTTGGATTGTCTCAGAATGCGTGCAGGGAGGTTATGACACAGGTGGAAGGATGATGTGGCATCCTAGAATTGACCAGTGATGTCGTCGCTCTAAAAACCTTCCACCCTCACTTAAAAAAAAACCCTGCACAAGGGAGAGACAAATGAGAAGAACCTAGATCTGGGAGTGATAATGGCAAAAGGATGTCCAGTGGGAAGGAGAAGCCACCCGATGACTTTGACTCCAGCTGACCCCCAGGGGTATACTAGGTCTTTCCAGGGTCAGCTATCCCCTTTATTTCCCCTGAGGAACAGTTGGGGGAATGGACCTGTTGGGGGGCCCTGGGTGGTTCCCCTTGGACTTCTGTAGAATGCCCCTGGACTTCACTGCTACCCTGGTGCCCTTAAAGAAGTTAGGAGGCTCTGGGGCCTGGGGAGTGTGGCAAGGAGGATCATTTGCTGGTTGGTTGCATAGGGGCTGCACAATATGTCCCCACTAGCAGGAGAGCAACTCCAGGAGTTCAGCAGAGGAGAGGTCTGGCACAGGGTGTCAGCAAATCCACCCCCCCCCCCACAAAATGCACCTCTTTAGAGGCTGAATAAAATGTGTTTGGTGGCTGTGGCTGACCACCAGAAGCAGAACAATCCAAAGATGACCAAAGTTGGCATTACAGGGCCAGAGATATGCTGCCTTAAGGATTTGCCTTGTTAAAAAATCGAAAAGGAAAGAAACGGAGTGTGTGTCACTCCCCGCAATGTCTTGGAAATCAGCCCAGGGAGCCAAGAAAAGTGCGTCTGGATCCTGTGTGTAGTGTGTGTACGAAGCCAGCAGGGGATGCGAGGATGCCTTAGGGATTGCACATACCTTTTTATGGACTGCTGACAACTTTCGTAAATTCATGTTTTTCTCTCTCCCAATTCAATACTTGGTTCTTGGCTTTATAGCGCCCTTCTTGTTATTAAGTATTCTCTATATTTAAATAAGAAACTAATTAAACAAGAAAAATGAAAGTGGATGTTAGTTTTTTAGAAAGTGTCCCACTTTAACAATTAAGCCGTATCAAATCCACAGACATGGTTGCTTCTGTTTATCCACTTGTATTAGATTTGAATTTAACAGTTATAAAGTACCAAATGCGCATTACCTCATGCCAATGCCAAGTTTAGACAGTAATGGGAATCTCAGATTGTTTACACTCCTCTCTGAATTCCCAAGATCCAGCAAATTGTTATGCTATAGGCAAATGGCCTTCGTGCCTAAAACAATGATGGGGTTTAGAGAGGTGAGCCATTCTGATTCTGTCCAGGTAAAGATAGCTAACGGACTTTGGCAGAGGTGAAGGAACAACTTTTCATGGATGCAGATCTGGTGTAGCATCCCTTCTAGCGATGATCAGTTGTCCACTACCTTCAGTATCAATTAATATGCTGTTTTAATAAACATATAAAAATTACTGGAGAGGACAGTTTGTTTAGACATGTAAGAAGCATGCTTCATTTTCTCATAACAGCATAACTGCTCTTTCAAAAACTGTAGGTGTTCTTTTGATGCCCGCTTTATTATATCAACTTTGAAGTTCTACAAGTGTCGAGAATCTCAACTCATATGTTCAATGTTTATGAACAGTTATTACATAGGTTTGGGTTGATTGCAGACTATCGAACCATAACTGCACAGAAGATAGGCAGTTTTTTTTATCTATGTGGTAACTATGATATGGATTTTGATAGATCACTAAACAGCACCAAAGGCGTGAGGGCATGGTAATTATTTAATTCCAAATATGTGCAGAATAGAGCTTTTTAAAAAAAAGATTTGCATTGATTTATGATTATATTCGGCGCACAGTAGATACATGGTTACAGATTACCAACAAACTGTAATTGAATAAGATACTGTCGCACATAACCTACATTAGTTTGGTTGGGGCAGGGAACCTGGCAACCTAATCCTATCTCTTAACTATGATTTCAACTCATGGCTATCAGTACAGAGGTCTGCTGTCTAATTTGGGTGCAAGTTTGAGTAACAAAGCATCCCAGTTCGCAGTGCTCCTAGCAGGTCTGGTTTTATTACTATTGTGTCTAGACATTTGTTCTTCCACTACTGCGAGGTACAGTAGAGGTCTGAACTCCTCAGTGCAATTCAGGGTGTTGGCGCTGATTTTCAGTTCATGGAAATGGGCTTCTTAGTGAGCTCCATAGATAGTTTAATACATGTACAATATATTTTTCTACCCTAGGCCTTCGCCTCCATCCCATTAAATATAGCTTGGGTTTAGAGATGTGGTCTAACAGTGAAGTCTAAGATCTACGTTGAGACCTCTTTCCAAAAGCACTGTGTGAAACAGTGTTAATGACTGTGTGTCCACAAAACATAAAGAATACGTTAACAAAGACTCTCAAATGTTTTTATATAGAGGGTTTGTGGGTGGAGACTCAAGACAAGATACTCAATCAAGAACTCTTCTCAGAATGAATACAAATTTAGGTAAAGAACGGAAGCTATAGGCTTTCATAGGATGCATTGACTATTACGGGAGAGCAATGCAATGACTATAGCCAAAGTGATAATTGACTTAAGGAATATGGGGGCATATTAGCAAGACCCACGTTAAAATTATCGCCGTTTTAGCGGCAGGAAACTGCCGCTAAAGCGGCGATAATGGGCTTGCTAATATGCGCTATAGAATTCAATAGAAGCCCAGGTTAGATGTCCTGCACATCTAACCTGGGCTTCTATTGAATTCTATAGCGTATATTAGCAAGCCCATTATCGCCGTTTTAGCGGCAGCTTCCTGCCGCTAAAACGGCGATAATTTTAACGTGGGTCTTGCTAATATGCCCCATGTTTTCTAATATGCTGTATGTTGATTTGCTGAAAGCTTTGCTAATTAGGCAGCCAAAGATCCATCTAATACAGTCTCTGTGATTCCAATAAGAAGTTACATTTCACCTACATGGAAGAGGATGGGCTTGCTCCAGTGGCACAACTGTGATGGTTGAAACAGCAACAGTCATGGATAAATGCATACTGTAATTCTCTATGGTCTCTTGAATATGCTTACTACAGCAGAGTTCCCAAGAGACAGTAGATTCACCCACCCATGGGTAGGCATACATTTTGGATTGATTTACTTAAAACCCCATGGTTATGAGCATTAAAAGCCTTTTAATACACTATTTAAAAATGTATGTTTAAGTAGGTAAGATGTTTGACAGTGTAAGTTTCAGTGGTGACTGGCATGTAAATAAACTTACCTTCCTTTCTTCACAGTGCGACGTCCTCCTCCCTCTTGTGTCTTCAGGTAGCTCCCAAAGCAGGAACCTGCACTACCCAATCCTGGTGCTGCTTTCACAGCATGAAAGCAGCACCAGGACTGGATAGAGCAGCCTCTCTTAGGGTTCCTAACAGCACTGGGGTCCTGATCTTTCTCTAACCCAGCCATCTAAGATAGCTGGGTTAGAGAACTTTAAAATGTGCATGTCTGTCTGGCCGTCCAAAGGGACATGCACATTTTAAAGTGCACATCTCCCTGCTGCTGCCACTCAGCAGCACTCCCCCCCCCCCCCTCATCCTGCCACGTTGTTCAGGATGGTTGCCGAAAAATAAAACAGCAATAAATCAACTTTATTACCATTTTATTTTTCAGCTCTGGGGCTTGTGGGGCATCTTTCCGCTCAAATGGAAGAGCCGCCCCTGGTAAGTTTAGCTTTAGGACATGCCCTTGAATACCCCTCGTATAATATGCCAAACAATAAGTGCTAATTCAGTCCAGCCCAAACCAACTCAATCCAATACAGCCTGATCCGATCTGATTCATTACAATCCAAGCACATCCAGTCCTAATGAGGATGCTGAAAAACTGCTGTCATAGTCATGCCTTTTTTATCAATTAGTGATATAATACCTAAACTGATTGTTCCCAGAGATTTAGTAATCCTTAATTTCAGGTTTTGTTGATTTTTAACTGTCTGGTTTGAACAATAATTGCTCAATTACATGCATACTAGGTGACTATTCTCATCCTCTGTGTACTTCTGAATTTTGGTTTATCTTGCCTAAACTATTAGAGTTCGGTGGGTGAATCCCCCCTCCCCCCATTGCACCTTCCTATTTTTCATAGTATCTGCATGTAAATATAGTGCTAGATGTCAAGTATTTCATAAGATAGTATACTGGCTGTAATGTCTTCCATCAACTGGCTTAAAGGGTCTTGGACATCTATTTGTGGTACACCTTTCATCCTGTAAATGGCACCACCAATGATGCCCAACCATAACTCCCATTCTACATTGAGGACTGACTCACAAGCTTTGAGGCATGAACTGATGTCTTACCAGATTGACTATACCAGAGAGTAAACTTCAGCACAATGGTAGTCTCACGGATAATTTCTCATCTGCTGCATAATCATATTTCTTTTCATATTGTCTAAACTCCCAAAAAATATCATGTTCCCTCTGATCCAGTGCCTGGGTAGTAGATTGCAACTGTTAGTACTGGAGATGCTGGCCTCCTTGGGTCAATGTGATCTTTGCTTCTAACTGAAGACCTGTTCACCAATTAAAGTGTTATGGAGCCATTACCAAAGTAGTACTATTGCCATCTTGCCTTTTCTCAAACATTCCCAAAATTCCAATTTAATCAGAAAGACAGTGACCAGGCAGTTAGGAAGTGAACTGTAAAGCTATTGATGGGGTGGACATCTATCTATAGTGAAATCACTGACTATGAATGATAATCTGAAGAATGTCTTCGACCTCCTTTTCTCTTTACAAGACTATCATGGTAGCAGTTTAGCCCTTTCTATCTAATGCTCTTCCGAAGTTACGAGACACTGTCTAATTTGCCACTCAGATGTATTTTATAGGGTTCAACATAAGCAGTTATAGTCCACAGAACGATCACCATTTCCTGACCACCTCTTTTAAGGGTATTAAAGAAGTGCTCAAGTCCTAAAGTGCCAATGACTGTGAACAACCATTTTGAGAGCTATATCATTCATTTTCTGTTGTACCTAAATTGGAAGTGTATGTAATATAGATACTTACATTCCTTGTAATTACTTTTTATTTAAAGCAAATATTGTACATATGGTGGTGTAATCTGATCACTAGCGCTGTTTTGTGTAGATCCTGACAAATAACCAGAGAATCCAGAAAAATAACAAATTCGCTTACATAAAAGCTGGAATCTAGCCCGGAGAAAGGGGTGCTTCTCAGGTGGTCTGCTTAAATGCAAGAGGACCCTGAGCAGTATCCTCAGCAGAAGTATCAGGCTACATTAAGACTGAGAAGAAAATCTCTTTCACATTATTTTCACTAGAATTAGGAATGAATATCAATTGTACATTCATTATAAATGCTACAATGCTACCCTACTTGAAGCACAGGAATGCACTTTTCATATATGCCCACTCTTAATGTCAGGAAATGTATGGCATGTCTTAAAGGTGGACTCTCGCTGCATGTATATGCTTGTAAGATGAAGAGAAGGAAGCCCTTTCTCTCTAGCCTCATAAGAGCCTACTATTCATTGCATTACCCCCATGTGATGCATATTTTCATATGTTGGATGATGAGCAACCAGCATTCCTCCTCTACCTCGGTTTGTTCATTGACATTTGAGCCAAGCTAGTGGACAACAAATGTCTTTAGTGCATCTCTTTCTTTCATATGTATTGTTTTAGGGTCCCTATAAAGTATTTTATATATAATAATTGGAGACTATCAATGATAAAAGTAGGAGTACATCACACATTGACCAATACAGTTATTTACTGCCATTTTGGATGCTAGCAGAAAGAAATACATTATGTGGGATTCGTGGCCTGTGGTTAGTGGTTGGGTAGAGAGTTGTAAACATTTTATCTTCAAGTGCCCACAATTATACTCTAGGCAGTTTGGCATTATTCATTGACTGGGTCCCACAAATCAATAAAACATTGAATGAAAGCACCTTAGACTCCTGGCATCCAGTAAGGTTCCCATTTCCTACCTTTTAATGCTACTGTTCTTACTACGTTTTAACCCAAAACATATTTAACCAAGATTAAAATATGAAACGGCACAACAGCTCTTGGATGCAACTTTATTATTGCGAAGGCATGCTACATTGCAGTAGATCAGGTGATACATGTACCGCCTTGAAATAAGGGGAAATTAATTTTCCACTGAAGCTTGCCTCAGAGATTCATGTTAGGGAGTGTTCCATCTTTGGTTTCTTAATATGCAAAATGATTATATTCTTGCTGGAGCAGGAATCACTTTCAATTAAATATCGGTTTACCATCATCTGGGTTAATTCCCACTGTCACTGAAGCAATGGATCTTTGCCATTGTTTTAGAGAAGCCCAGGAGCTGTACATCACATAAATTATATTCACAATTACTAATCTATTTTCAATCAATAATGAGAGTTTGGCATGAGTTAAAGGGGTATATTATTCAAATTTTTAGTATATCATCTTTATTAAGGTCACAAGTCAATTTAATCAACCTCAGTAGTTAGAGTCTCATTAGAAATCTATAATCAATAAGTAATTAATAAATTGCAATAAAAATGCATTAAGCGTGTTCCTTAAAGAAAAGAAAATCCCCATTCTAGGAATAGGAAGAAAAGGTGTCAGTCAGAACCCATAAAGAGTTTTAGTTCAGAGAGAGTGAGAGAGAAATCATAAAGCATAAAACTTCAGCATTAAAAGTCAGCACAATAAAATTAATAATCAATCAAAGTAGAACTTCCCATAAAGAGAGGTTCAAGAAACTCAGTAGAGACACTGAGCAGCATGGACTAAGAATAGATGTAGAAAGTGGAAAAGTCTGGTTCTGCTCTAGGAACACGCACTATTATAGGCATCACAGTCTGAAGCTTTTGCAACATTTTTTGTGCTGCATGCCAAGTTACCAGAGTGTTAAGCACAAGTTAATTTGGTAACTTTAGTGGTTCACGGTGAAAAGGATTTTGGTTGTTGCCTTGTTTACGGGGTCGAAACGCCGTCGACTCGTATAACAAACAAACCATTTCCAGTCTCTGTGATATAACCTGCAGGCTGTGGCTAAATACTATGGGGGATATTCCCAAGAACGTGCGATAATCATCGCCAAAAAAGGCTAACGCACGTTTTCATATCGCCGTCTATCGCGGGAAAATAACTCTGTGTTAACGTCGTATTCTCAACACGGCGGTAACATGCGATAGTTTCCCCATAACGCGTCAAATGTCCGCGATACAACTACCGCGACGGCGATAAAAAAGAAAACCCGAACGTGAAAAAAGTTGCGATGGGCCCATCCGCGATGGAAAAATCGGCGACAAGCAGCGGCAGGCTTGCAATTCCCACGTCAGGCGGGAAAAATCACCATAAGAGCAGCAAAAAAACCAGAAAGAAATAAAAAGACATAACAACTGTGAAGCACAATGGAGGGAGCTGGAGCAAGTACAGAGGACAACCCGAACCCCACAAGCCCCACGGAGGACCAGCCTGGGACCTCGGGGCCAGGGAAGGGCAAGGAGAAGAAGAAGAGGAAGACGCGGTTCAGTCTGCAGGAAAACAGGACCCCGATAACGGAGGTGACACTCCCACCATCCAATTGCCATTGGTGAAATTGACAGCACTAAATGATGCACATACACTTGTCCGAGCGATGTACCAATGCAGAGGAGTGACATGCACACAGGGAATGTGTCTAGGAATGAATTTATTTGCACATGCTGTGCCTGTGGTCATTTTGACCTGTCCCATGATTGCTAAGGACCGTCCCCATGTGACGCGCCTATGTGAAGAAATTGTGAATGATAGTGTCCCTTCGGGCTATTCCAGCTGCTGCTGCACTGGGGTGTGGTCCACCTGCCTCATCTTCATCATCATCGTCCGGTGCATCTGGCACTTGGATCCATGGGGCATTGGTGCATACACATATGTTGTGCAACACACAACATGCAATGATCATCTTGCACACTATTTGCGGATGTACAGGAGTCTTCCACCTGTGATGTCCAGGCACCTGAAACGTGACTTCAACACGCCAAATGAGCGCTCCACAATGCCCCTGGTGCGTATGTGGGCCTCATTGTACTGCCTCTGGGCCTGGGTGTTCGGGGCTCAGAGGGGTGTCATCATCCACAGGCAGAGTGCATATCCTTGATCACCTGTGACAGGGGAGAGAGATGTGTCAATCAGTGGTTTGGCATTCTGTGTTGGCAGGCTTATTAGTATATTGGTGTCTGATGTGTGGGACTTTGGGATACATGTCTGACATGTCTTGCATGTGGCAAATGAGTGGCATCCATGTGTAGTACGTTGCCTCACAGCTGCTCCTCACTCCCCCCAAGCCTATTTACTTGTGTGCGCTATGCGGTTGCAACACTTGCACTCCTAGGACACACCATTGTCATGACTGTCTGCGCATGTCTACAATCCTGACAACGACACTGTGATATTGGCCGTTGAAGGTGGTCGGCCACGTGTGTGTAGGCCTATGGTCAGGATATGGCGGGAACAGAGACGCACGCAGTAGTTGCCTTGGTGGCCATCCCGGAAGTGAACCACGCCCTGAGCCTCGGGCTCTTGATTCCCACTCCTATGCTGGCCCAGCCCACTCCGCTTACGCTTACAGGGGGGACGACATGGCTACATGTCCAGGGTCTATCCCACTGCCTGAGGTAACATGGTAGCGCCCACTGTCTACGACACTACAAACACCAGCAGTATATGTCCACATGGACATGTCTGTGCTCTGCATACTTGAGTCTGTCCAGCACATCCCCGCCACACTTGGCATTGTGTACATTGTGATTCATGGGTCACTTGCCTCCCTCGCACATACTTGGTTCCCACCTCTCACCACATCCTGCTATTGTGTGGCAGAGGTGCCATGACGTGGATGGCTTGTCTACATGTCTGATCCCTGTTACCACAGTTCCATGTGTTGTCATGTCTGGTAGGTGGGCATGTTGTTTGGCATGTCGTATGTGATGTTGTAACGTGTGCATTCCCACAGTTGCAAGTTGCATGATTGTGGAGTTGAGGTGTGTGGTGTGTTCCGTTGGTACTTGCCAACGAGCAGTGCATTTCCGTAGGTGCCATCCTCAAAGCGCTGGTTGATGATGGACTGTCAGAAGATGTAGGAATCATGCACACTGCCTGGGTAGTTGGCGACGACGTTGGTGAAGAGTCCCCGGTGGTCCACTATTGCCTGCACATTGATGGAATGCATGTGCTTCCTGTTGCGGTAATTGTGTGCAGTGTCGGCAGGGGGCATAAGTAGGACATGTGTGCAGTCAATTGCCCCCAACGCGTGCGGGAAGCCAGCTATGGCGTAGAAGCCTTGCTTGGTCTACAGCTGTTCCTGCGCAGTGTGGGGGAAGTGAAGGTACTGGGGTACCAAGCTGATGATGGCATCCAAGACAGGTGTGAGGAACTTTGATAGGGCTGGCTGTGAGACTCCTCCGACTCTGGCAGTTGTTGGGTGGAAGGTACCAGAGGCCAACAGGTGCAGCACAGCCAGCAGCTTTGTCTGCGGTGGGATGTTGGTTCTCCGCTGTGTTGGTACCGTCAGCCTGTGGGCAATGTGGGTCAGGATGCGGAGGATGGTCCTCCTTTTGAGCCTGTAGTGGGTAATGACTTCCTCTGGCGTTAAGTCTCCGAGGCTGGTGCGTTTTCTGAAGGACCGCTGTCTCATTCTGCGCTGCCTCTGTGGTAGTCCGAGGGGGTGGTCTTGGGGGTGGTGGGGGTCTGGGGGTGGGGTGGCGGTGGGTGTTGTGGGCCTCTTGGGGCTCCGAGCTGCATGATCAGTAGCTCCATGACATGTGTTGGTCTTCTGATGTGGCTCTGGGCTGGGCTCCCTTTTATACTGCAGTTTGTCGTCCTGCTTAACACCAGTAGAAGGCAGGTGTTAAATGCCTGCTGCTAACACGCCTTATCGCCTGTTTTTGGATCGCATCGCAGATCTGGCTGGTCGTTGTGAATATCGCGAAGTGGAGTTTTCGTGAGTTTTTGCACGGGAACGCCTCCTCTGTATATCATTAGCGTTAGTTGTCTCTCTCATCCGTGGCGATGTTTTTTGCGGCAGCTATCGCTGGTATACTGGTGATGTGAGGAGTTTGCACCAGCTTGTGAATGGGGCGATAATTCTTTCGCCACTTTTGCTGCGCTAAAGTGCCGTTAACTTGGCGATGAGCCCTTGACAATATGCCCCTATGTATCATATAATGGTCGTTTAGTTGTATCAAGAAACCTTGTTGTATGTCACAATCTGTCACCTAATATGTGTTGGTTCTATGCTCTCTTGGGACACTGAGCACATTTTAATTGTTTTTTCAAATATACTTCCAAAATTTGTATAAACAGAATTTGGTCTCGTAATTGCATTCTGTGTGAATGTCTTCTCTTTCAGCATCTTTATGCCAACAGTAATTGCCATTGTGCACAAGCTTATTAAGTATTCTTCATATTATCCACAAGAACCATTGTCTTCTTTATATAAACTTTTTAAAGTGACATTTTCAGAATTGTGATTAAAAATCCAACACCATTAAAGAGGTTTTTAACTTACAATTCATTTGATTTCTTAACAGCATATCTCTACCTGCTCCCACTCAATAAAAGTAATAATGTAACCCAGTGTCAGTCAATGGTAGAGATAGGCCTTACAACAGTAAAAAAAGACTTTAGGAGTATTTCACTGCCAGGACACGTAAGACCTAAACTCACATGTTGTACTTTTTCAATACAATGCACCCTGCTCTATGACCCTCTATGTCACTTAAGGGTGACTTATATTATAATACATATTAAAAAGGAAGGTTAAGGCCTGGCAAAAGGTTTACATTGCCAGGTCGAAATGCTAGTTTTCAACTGCATTGTACGCTGCAATGGAAGGCCTGAGACCTGTTTTGAAAAGGCTACTTTAGTGGGTGTCAAAATGAGTGCTGCAGGCCCACTAGTAGCATTTAATTTTTATGCACTGGGTACATTTAGTACCTTTCATTAGGGACTTCTGAGTAAATTAAATGTACCAATCAGGTAGATGCCAATTGTACCATGTTTTTTGGGGAGCGAGCACAAGCACTTTACCACTGGTTAGCTTGGAAAAGGAGCACGGAGGCCTAACACCAACACAAAATGGGTTCAGCCACAGAAGGCAAAAATCTGGGAGAGAATCTGATAAAAGGGCCATGCCCAACAGTTACCTACAAAACAAGTGAAAGGACATGGAAGACAGTAGCAGTAGAAACAATGTCTGTCTCTCAGGCATACCCAAAGGTCTTGGATCTAACAACATGAACCAATCAACTGACCTTTCAGCCCTTCACTGAAATTCCAAAGGGCACTCAGGATTTGCTCCAGAAAACCTGCAAAAGTCAACACCCTAAGACCTGTGATAATATTATTCTTGCACCATCACCAACTCCACAAAATGTGATGGCCACCACTCAAAACCAAAATGGCCACCTTCTCCACAGTCTTCATGACAGCTAGTTTTTCACAGAAAATTAAGACAAAAAGAAGTGTTCCTGGGCCTATATTCA
Source organism: Calotriton arnoldi (assembly GCA_963921515.1). Classification (NCBI taxonomy): domain Eukaryota; kingdom Metazoa; phylum Chordata; class Amphibia; order Caudata; family Salamandridae; genus Calotriton; species Calotriton arnoldi. The sequence continues at coordinate 50,226 of CAWUFW010001495.1, forward strand.
CTGCTCCGAAAATGGGACACTGTTCGGTCGCATTCCTATACTTTACAATGGGAGCATGTATTCCGGCCGGAATCCATGCTCCCATTGTAAAATAGAAGGTGCAGTTCATCCCTGCACCCATGGCAGGAACCTCAAGGTGCCTGCAATGTGGTGCAGGGATCAACAAGGGGGCACCTCGGCCTTCAACCAGAGGCCGTGCACCCAAGGGGAGAGTTCACATAGTTGCGCTACGTGGAACTCCACGAAGTGGGAAAAAACTCAGCAGTGTGTTTGCTTGACACACAAGTTGGCATGACGTTTACGTTATACGTCAATGTGAAGTGTGTTCTCGCGTGAACAGCACCACGCGGTTGGCCTGGGCGCAGCCATTTTCTTTTTCACTCTGTTTGGTGTTGGGGCCTACTTTTTCATCCAGTCTTAATCTGTTTAATCCTTCCCTTATAAAACTTATTTTCCCCTAATTTTTATTTGTTATCTTACCTTTTGTCTTTGTGTGTGTGTATTTTATGTGTTTTCTATTTTTTGTGTTTTTGCATGAGATTTGTACTTTTTTATTATTTTTCTTTTCTATCATATTTTTTACGTTCCTTCCTTATTTTTCCTGGCCAGGCCACCCAAAAGCACCACCAGCCGCCTTCCGTGCTGTGGAGGTGTGCAGCCCCACGCCCTGTTTTCAGAGGTGGAGGTAACAGCACTGGTATTTTATGTCCAGCGCCACCTCCCCTCCACCTTGGGCAGCAGGCAGCAAGCCTGGTAGTGGGTATGGACTCCAGGAACATCAGCAGCATTGAGAAAGGGTGCACTGGGCTGTGCGCCGTTGCTCTGGGGTCCAGCGGATGCACTGGTAGTCCAACATCCTGGACCAAGAGCAGGACCTGCTGAACCTGCTAGGTGTTGAGGTGGCGGGGCTCAGTGAGTAATTATTATTGATTGTGTTCTATGCTAATATTTTTTCCCCAAATTGCAAGCATGTATGCTGAGACACAGGTAAGTTAAGTTTACAAATAAGATGTGATTGTTATTCTAGACAGGTGCTCGACTCTACCTAATCGTACTTCTTGGCGCTGTGTCCTGCAACTAAGACAGTGGTAGTTCGTCTTAGTGAGTTAGCGTGTTCTCTCACTTCTTTGGGCCTTTATTTTTTTGTAGCTCATACAGTGTCAAGCAATTTCCCAGTGATGTGTATGCATGCATCCATCTATGCATTTAAAAATGCAGACTTAGTGAATTGGCCCATCAAAGGAAGTTGAGAGATTGCAAATGAGATGAGAATCAAACCTCATTCATTGCAATTTATCAGAAATTCCAAAATGTAGTTTAGGAGATTTGGAATAGGACGGTCCGCGATCCTACTAGTCAATCTGATTTAGAAAAGTTCAATGTTATTGCGATTGCCTTTTCCTGCCAGAAAATATTTTTGGAGAGATTATTATTTACCACCAATCTCTTTTTCTTTTATTTTTCTTTATGTCTTATATCAGCATCCACGGGGCAAGAAGAGGGCTGATGAGGTGGGGGAGGGAGCTAGAAGTGCCTCCCAAAGTTCAGCAGCCAATGGCTCTGCTGGCCCCAGTAAGTCCTCCTGTTGCTAACATTAATATTTATTTCACTAACTTTTACAGCTCCACATTTTGAATTATTTCTGCCCGTCTCCTAATTTTTTTCCAAATCCTCTTCGATTTTTCCTTTTCCTAAATTCTTGTTATCAATGCATTATCCTATTTACTTATTTTCTATATTTCACGTTTCTGTACTTTACTTTAAACTGTCTCTTTAGTCTGTCTGTAGCTTCCTTTCTTCTGCTTTGTCAGTAAGCTTTCCCTCTCCCCCTATATGTCTTGTAGTCTTATAGTGGTGGTACTATAAGACTCAGAGAACCTATTGATCACATACTACTATTTTGCCATGAAGACTGCATGCCCAAGTAAGTTATTCTGCGCATGTTTGTTGAGATGAAAAGGCTTTCCTTTTCTTGCTCATGCTCAACCAGTTAAACGAGAGAGTGGCCATGGTCATGTTGGACCCCCAATGTTGTGTATGTATTATTATAGTATATCAGCAGTTGATGATGACCGTACACCATGCCTGGAAGGAAGTATGAGAAGAACGGTCCCATTGCATTTGCCAACCAAGACCATATTTACACCCTTTTATTTTTTTTCAAAAACTCAGATTCATCAATAGCTCTGCCACTCCATTACAAAATGCTATTTTTGTCTTGACTACCTGGCTTTTCAAAAATTGCCACCAACAAAATGCCCAACTCAATAGTTTTGACAGAATATACTCTAACCTTATTGTAGTGAAGTATTGTGGTTGTATGTTGCTCCAAAAACATTCATAGAGGGAGGCGCATCTGGCATCTAACAAATGTGTAATGTTTTTTCTAGCCGCACCGACCACCAGTGCCGGGGCCAGCAGTGATGGCGCCAGTCAAATGAACGGGGGGTGAGCCAGCGACAGTGGCGGGTGGAGGTAAGTCATATTGCTTGCTTATTGACAATAATATACTAACTGCACGGGTGTACTGTTGACTTGTGAACACCCCGCTTTGGCAGATACAGTGGGAGTTGAGTATTTAATGGCCTCTTCTATCTACAACTCAACAGACAGTTTCATAATGAACGTTAACTATGATGGGTTGATGGAAAAGTGAAAGAAGGATGGAAGGAGAATGTATGGGTGATAGGATGCATGGGTGCATGAAGGATGAATGAAAGGGTATACTGGTAAAAGGATGCCTGCCTGGGTCGGTGAAAGGGTATGGGTGAAAGGATGTCTGCCTGGGTGAGTGAAAGGAATCCTCGGGTGGGTTGGATGGGTGAATGCATGAAAGGATGCATTGGTGGGTAAATGTTTGTTGGCGAAAGGTTCATTTAGACTGAGAGCCATGTTTGGATGGATGGATGGTTTTCAATGGTGAAGACTGGATGAGAGAATGTAAAACTTAAACAGTGAGTAGCAAAGACAAGGGTGAAGATTAAGAACACTAGAAGGAAAATGCAAAGATGAGTGGATAAATGCTTGGAATGAAGAAGAAACAAGTGACTTGGGAGCTCTTCTGGAGGGGCGTTCGTCTCACCTACTTTACTTGCTTGGAATGGTTTTATCAAAGCTTTGATTCAAAGGGTTGAGGTGGTATTTCGGACTACTCCCTTGACTCACAGTAGTTTTCGAGTGAGACATATATTATGCATCCTACCCACCTATCATCAATCATCACCTCCCTCCCTCCCTACCCATGGCATTTTGCCAGTGACACCAATGGTGACCTAAAAGCTGCATGATTTAATTCTGCTGCACTGCATTGTTGGCTGTGCAATGTGCGTCCGCTTCAGTTAATGTGCCATTTACAAAGTTCATGGCAATGCGAAACAAGTTGTGCTTCCCTTCCCTCCCGGTGCCCAATTAGTCACTTCCTAGTACATAACTCCTTTATTCCTTATTAAGATCTGTCCCAGGATTCTTACAATTTGAAAAAAACATTGTTTGCAAGCACCAAATTTTTCTGGCCAAGTGATATATTTTATTATGGCTTCCAAAATGCATCCCGTCTGTTCAAATTTTTCCCTTTCAACATTTGCCAACAACAGTGACTCACTACTAGCCAAAGTTTAGGCACATGACGATGATCAATAAAATGTTTACCTACTCGGCCTAAAACCTCTAACTTACCAGGCAGTAGAGTAAGTTAATAATTCCTTTCCTTACTGCCAAGCAAATGTATACTGTTGGAAAAAAGTAATTTTAAAATGTGGTGACAGAGGGTGAGGCCAGGGAGTAAAGTAGGGCTAAGAGAAGGGCCTTGAATTTTGTGGATGGGATAGTTTGTGATGAATGTGCCAAATACAATATCCTGTTGCTTAATCCGTTCCTTGTACTGTAGTGCATCGCTTTTCCCACCGTCTACTTACAGCAGACAGGAGGATGTCCGCATGATTGATTTTATAGTATGTCACGTGACGTATATCATCATAATATTCATCTGCCTTGTAGTCAGGGTAGAATTGAAAGGCATTTTGGTCAGAGCATGGCCTTAGGAATAACATAATTGTTTATTACAGCTGACCCACCTGCAGACAGTAGCGAAGTAACACGAGTATGACTAGGGCGCCAGCTGAGCTAGCATGCCTCCATTAACTTAGCACAACAAGAGAGAGAAGAATACTTGTGCACTCCATAGTGTATAATGTCTGAAACTCTAATCACATCAACATCGAATGGCCTGAGGATACCAGCAAATGTACTGCTACCTTGCCACTACAAAATTGTATGTGTTTTGTTAAGAGCATTGTTTACAATTTGTCTTTTTTCTTTCTTGATATAGCTACTCCTGCTGTTCCAAAGACACAGGAGAGAGCAGCCCGGCTACGGCAGAGGAAACTGGAGGCCATCAGGGCAGAGTATCAGCGGCTGGTGGCCCTGGAGGAGGAGGAGGAGGGAGCAGCAGCTGCAGATGCCCAGGGCCCCCAGCCAGATCCCAGTGCCTCCAGTCCACCGGTGCCGCAGTTCGATGGCAGCCACCCCCTGCACTTGCATCACTGCTGCCCCCGTCAGACTGCGTATTTCAGTGCAGTGTCCTGCAGAGGCTGGCACGGATGGAAGCCAGGCAGGAACGCATAGAAGCCAGACAGGAATGACTGGAGGGGCACCACAAGAAGTTCCTAGTTCTAGCCCACTGTTAGTGCCCTCTTCTGCCCCTTTTTAATTCTTTTTTTGTTAGGTGGACTTGTTGTGGGAGGAGGGTGGGAATTTGGGAGTTGGGACATTTGGATTTTTTTTATGGACAGTTTCAATTTGGAACTTACTTGGACACAACTTTCTTTTGGGACATTGGTTGGGGACGGGGAGATTTGTTTGGGGAGACGGGTGGACCAGTTGTGTGTTTAGTTTTATATTGTTAGAGAAATACATATTTTATAATTTTACATTATGATTTAAATCTTTTTTGGAGGGTTTTACTTCGCACTGCTGCCTTTGCCGCAGCCTATTTTTTAAATCTGCTGCTGGTGTATAACAAATTAGTTATGCGGTACCCTTGGCCTACTACTCTCCTATTCTCTATATTGACCCCTAAGGATTGGAGAACAATGGTAAGCTAGTAAAAGTTACGAAATGAAGTGAACTCGAACTCTGAAGTGGACAAGGGTAAGCTTTGAAGCAACACAGTGCCTGAATGCTGGCAAATGTTGTTCTTCTGAAAATATCGAACACTGTTTTATGCGTAGGTGGGTAAATGGGGCCAGTGTGGGCTACACTTAAAATACTTAGAGCTGAAGATCCTGCACTGAGTTGGTGTTGCTTTCACCACATCTGTCCCACCAAGTGTGTGATCAATTAATGGTGTAAATTATTAAGTCACACCACAATAAATCACACAGCCTGGGGGAAGAGGGCAAGGGGTTTGAAGATTGGATGGGAAAGAGGATTTGAAGAAAGGTGTGACAAAGACAAACACTACACAAGGACAACATTCATCTGGGCAATGAGCAGCCAACCATCATAAATCTGTTATGGGAGGAAAAGAAAACGAAGGAATGAGTACAGGTAACTTAAATGCAATGCAAACCAAACAGTCCATCTGCCCCCAGAGATACCCAAGTTACACTTACATTATATCTAACGTTCTGTTACCTAGCTTTAAAAGATAGCAAATATATTACAAATTATGTAGGAGTCAAACAACACATACAGTTCTGAAACAGTTCTTTAAAGAAAAATGATACTGTATTGCCAAATTGGGGGTTGCATCTGCATTCTTCTTGGACGGTCTGTCAATCTTGGATGCCTGGCTGATGCTGTCCGATAAGGTAAGCGTGAGTGCTATGGTGCTTTCCAGTTTGGCGCAGGGTAAGAGAAGGCCTGCGGATTGTAAAACAAAAATGATATTATAGAATCGAGGAGAAGGACAGAAGGTAAACATCCTAAGGAGTGCACGTGAAGTCTCTGAGGCAGCGCAAGAGAGAAGAGAAGAATAATCTGTTTTGCACTCATTAATTTTATGACTGGTGTGTAAACAATTTGGTGACGGCAATTTTACAACAACCAACAATCACACAAAGTGGCCACAAGTAACTATCGGTATCGGGCTGATCAAACTGGCAACTGTCATGATCATCAATACATCATCATAAATTATAACAATAATATGCAGCCTAACAGCACAAGCATAATGTGATGATCTTCATGACCACGTCTGTCTCCTGTTACCTACAACAACAGGCCCCCCACCCAACTACCACTTAGCTTCAAATTTGAGCCAGACAGCACTGAGCACCCACACTCAGCAACATTGCATTTTCCAAATCAAGTAAAATCAACTCACCGCTGTCATCACCACACCACTCCACAGAGTTGGGTAGGCCACTTTAAAGTCATCACCAAATAAATTGGTTTCAGTGACGTTGAAAACTTTCTTCTTGTGGCAGTTCTCGAAGTAGTCATGCTCATGTCCTGAGTCCTTCCATCATCCTCCTGACTCTGAGTAAGGTGTCCAACTCCGTACAGACTAAGTCCCGACTCAAATGCATTAGATCAAACTGTAGTACAATGCTGTTGATGCACAACAAGAGAAACATTGAGTCATTTTTGTGTAGACCAGATTTGTGTTTGTGTTACCTAAAGGGACTGGTCGGGTCGTTGAGGAATGTGAAGCAGAAAACAAAGAAGTGTGGAGTGGACCAGATGAACAAATCTCACTAAGTCTCAAAGAAGAAGGAAAAAAACACCTTCAGGAAAAAACATGATCAGCCGTTGTTACTAAGGCCACCAACATTGTAAATCATCACAAACACATTCAAGAATAATAGTTACAGATAAACAAACACCGAGTGTCATTGCTTGCCACCACATGAATCATCTCAACACACTCACGAACAACAAACACTCAGCGTGCAATGCATGCCATTTACCAGTTCTTCTAATCCAGGCGCGGTCACTGTGGTACATTGCCGATCCATTGTTCACGAAACAGACATTGGCCAGTCTTGTAAATCAAATAATGTGGGGCAGTCTGGCTAAAGGGATAAACTGGCAAGGATAGATAGACACGGGATGTGGGCAGGCACAAATTTACATCTCTGATGTCCTTGAGGGAAATGAAAGGGGGGAGACTTCTTCACTGCACACTGGAGCAAATCTAATCCAGCAATAAAATATGTCTAAAATGGTGGGGCTGCATTAGTCAGTCAGATACAAATAAACAAAATAAAATAATGATACCCTAGCTATATCTTTTTGTCATCAAAGCAGTTCGGCAATAGAGAAAGTGTTATGGTGGCCAAGGCATAGTAGTCAGGGAAGTAGAGTTCGTCCTCAAACTCAGGTGGTTTACCCAGAAGTAGGTCACCTAACACACTACTTCATAGACCTGAGTCTGACCAATCACCCTCGACTTCCTCCTGTTGTACTTCAGGTATGGAGTAATTCGGTGATATAAAGTGCCAATTCATTTTTGATCATGGTTAATCTCTCTAAGTTTTGGGGTGAAAGACTGGTCTTTCTCACTGTGACAACTGCACCAGCAGCACTTAAAACATGCTCAGTGGAGACACTGGCTCCGGGCAAGCAAGATAGTTTATTGCCACCTTGCTGAGCACTGGCCATTGGCGCCTCTTCCTATACCAATACACCAATGGGTTTTGATCAAGATAGACCTCTGTTGGGTCATCCAGATAGTCATTGGTGCTCCACCTTGCTCGACCTCTTTTGCCTTCACCTCTGCACTGGACTTAAGCCCTGCATCCATATACAGATTTTGGGGCTGATGCTCATGTTGTTGCTGGTGTTCTCGTTGTTGGCCAACAGCACTTCCCTCAGGTTCTGAAGTTGAAGGCTGCACCGCAGAACCCGTGCCATGCAGGAGTGTGCCTCTAATTCCTGGCCGCTCTTTTTCTATCTCACTGGCTTGCTCAGCAATCCATGTTTTGTAGTTTGCAACATCCCCGCCTGAAAAAGGAATGAAAGTGGACAGTAATGGTTTGTACTGTGGATCAAGAATAGCGGCACAGATGGAATGTTTGGATGAAACGATGTCTCTTTGCACCCTCACATTAACAGATAAGTGAAGGATTAAGTTCTCTACCAACTCATATGCATCCTTTTTCCTCCACACCTGCATACATTTCAGACACCCCCTTGAGCTGTTCCTGTAGCATGTGCATCAACGGGATAGCTTGGCCCGTGGTAATGTCCTCCTTGTTGACTTCCCGTGTGAACACCTCAAAAGGAAGCATCATTTCTGTCAGGCATTTGACTAGGACCCATTGGTCCATTTCAATGATCATGCCTTTCACAGTTGCATCCCCTCTTTGCATGACATTTTCATTGATCAGTCTGTACTGCTCAAACAGACGTTGCAACATGTAATAAGTTGAGTTCCAACGTGTTGCCACCTCCTGTATGAGTGCTTTAACTGCCATTCTTTTATCATGCTGGGCTTTAAAAGAATGGCTTAAATGAGTGCAGATTCTTTTGCAGGTGGACAGTAAGTTGCTGACTCGGTCTTCTTTTCTGAGAAGGTCCTGTACAAAAAATGTTGATGCAATGCGCCACACACAGGACCCTGAAATAGCCACAATCTACCATGGCCTTACCTATATTACTGCCATTGTCCGTGGCAACAAATCCAATGATAAGCCCTCTTGGTCGCAGCCATTCAAAGAACTTGTTGTTAAAGTCTTCCAAGATGTTTGCAGCAGTATGGGATTTCTCCATAGTGAACATGGCTACTGTTGCATGCTTCCGAGTGCCATTAAAAATCTCAGCAGTGTCAACACCTGCAGATAACATTTCTCTAACCCCCACAAAAGAGATCCAGTGGGCAGTGATGCACATGTAATCAGTGGCTTGGCAACTGGTCCACATGTCTGTGGTCAGGTGGATAGTGTGAACAGCACTCTGCTGCAAAGCTTGCCCAAGCAATTCCAGCACATCGTGATGTAGCACTGGAGCAGCATTTCTGGCAAAATAGGACCAGAAGGCAGTGGTGGCTGCCACCAAGTATCATGGGTGGAGGTGGGGAAGGATAGGAAAATACATTTTAAAATGGCTTACCTTGCTCCCGGATTGCGGCCTCGTCTTGTGCCGTCCTCTTCTGTTCCTGCTTGAAGCAGGAAGCACAAACAGGCTCCCCCAGCCAATCACAACACTGTAATTCAGCGTTGTGATTGGTCTGAGTGCCGTGGTTTGGCACTTAGGCAGTGGGAGCATGTGAATGTTCCTCATCAGGCTGTGCATTACAGCCTGGTGGGGAACATGCAAAGTGCGCTTGACATGCAAAGTGCGCAAGACGGCTGGCCAAGCAGTCATGCCCACTTAAGTGCACACCACTCCTACCCTTGCTGGCTGTGACACAGCCAAGCCCTGCCCCATAAACCAGAAAAATAAAATAATAATAACCGAGCTGCCAGCTGGGAACCTTCCATTTTGGGGAGATGGCTGCCACAAATTCTAGAAAACCCATCCCTTCCACAAAAGAAAAAGAGTGGCGGTCCAGCGCTAACATTTTAGCCAGCTTCGCGTTGTACAAATGTGCCTTTGGGTAGTTGCTTCTGTACTGCCCCTCCTGCCTAAACATGCCAGGAATAGTAGCCTGGCTTTTTTTCTTTTCTGGTGCCACTGATGCAGGTGACTTCTTGAGAGCACACAGTGGTAGGCTCAATGTGTGTCTCAGTGGGGCAGTCACTGCACTCTCTTGCCTTGGTGTCTTGACATGAGTCTTGTGTCATTGCGATGTTGCTGATGCGGGCGATACTACTGCACTGCTGGGGACAGGGCTGCTTTGTGTAACAAAAATGTCTTCCTCTACTTCACCCTCCACAGTGATTGGATTGAATTGGATCAAATTCCCTGCTAAGACTTTCACCCCCTTCACCAACACCACTTGCAGGTTTTTGGCCCCTAAGGTGCACCTCCCATTGGATTGTGTGTTGTTTTCTCAAATGGGTTGTGTGGCCTCCTGTACCATAGTTTGTACCAAGCTTACCCTGATTATCACTTGCTCCACAAATGGAGCATAGGGCAATGTTCTGCTCCTTCTTGCTAACCGTAAAGAAGTTCCAAACTAGGGAGGTCCACTTTCTGATGCTGGTGGCACTGCCAATGTTGGATGAACTGGTGGAAGGAGGGCGTTTTGACATTTGCCTCTCTGCAGTACCTACTTCTACTGAGGCAGTTGTGGAAGCAGGTCACTGCCGGGACTTTGCAAATATGGCAGCTGGTGTTGGTGCCAGTGGTGGTGGTATCTGTGGTGCCACATCCCTCACAGCAGGTTGGGATGGGGTAACGTCGGTCTCCAATGGGGCTGGGCTAACATCTATGATGACTGACTCGTTTTCATCCTCCTCCTCTACATCCATAAGTCTAAGGCTTTCAGAAACCTTCCTTTTCCCTAGTCTCTTGTGGCGTGTCTCAATCTCAGACTTAGGCGGGATCCAAGATCATCAGAAGGGGGGCTTGGAGAACAAGATGTGGACTAACCCTCCATTTTCTGGCTGGAGATCTGGAAGACAATGGATCTTCTGAAAGAGTGGTTTCCTCTACTTCCTCAGCATGAAGCTCAATCTATTGAACTGCACCTACTTTGGGAGGAACTACTATTGCTGGATGCAGCTGTTGTTGTCCTCTTAGCTTAGTTTCCTGCAATGATTGGGTACTACTTTGCGAAAGAAATAAGTCAATTTCAACGTTACTGCTCGTAGGCGTTGCCATAATTAGACTGGCTGCCTCTGTGACAGACATGGGCTTGGGCCTAGGTTGGGATGGATCCGCTGAAGTGGGGCTGCTGCTCCCAGCTTGCTCCCCGGAGGCTGTTGCGGCAGGCACAGGTTTTTTTCCCCAAAAAAGGTCTGGATCCACATACCAGTGGTGGTAAACTCCTTCTTCTTATCACTGGCCACTTTCTTGGTAGCACCTTTCTTTGGGGCCATCTTGAAGCTGCCAGTTGGCATTGACACTTAACTTTACAAATTGAAGAGATGTCCGTGATGTGTAGTCAGGTCACGCGTTACGTCATACACAGGCCTTCTGTCTGGCAGTACTTTGGGTGATGTTGTCTCTTGTGCACCTAAAAGCAAGCAAGCAAAAAGAACATCAGTGAAACGTGGTATTGTTGCAGTTCAATTAGTAGTACAAACAAACAATATCATTTAGTGAGGTCACCGGTTACTTAACTTATTATATAAATAATTCACAATACAGTGTTTCCACTAGCCATTCCTAAAACCATACCTACATAAACTTTAATGGTGTGTACACTCAGATAGGATGAGAAAGAGCAACAACAACAACATATACAGATGTAACTATTTGCTTTATGTGCATCACGTGCTATATCGCACTCAGGGAGGTGCAGCTGACAAATGATGACAATGGAATAATCCCTAGACAATGAATGCTGTTGTGCAACTATAGCAGACATGAGGTTGATTCATTGATGCCAGTTGTTATGAAAATAGTTTATAAAAAAATCAAAATTGAAAAAAATTAAATAAAAAAATGTAAAAAAATTAAACAAAAAATAACAACAAATTATATTAAAAAGTACATCTAAAAAATGTGAATTAAAAAAATTTAAATTACAAAAAATTCAAAATTCAATAAAAAAATTAATCTAAAGAAATTACAATTAAAAAATTAAATGAAAAACATTAAAATAAAAAAATTATAAATAAGTGAAATTATTCTCAAGCATATATAATTATAATTTATTAAACTGCTATCTCATTTCTCAACCATCCATGCAGGCCTATGGCAAAGGGCCACACTGGCTGGACGCACAAAATGGCCACCGACCATATGGTCACAACAACAACAACCAGCAAGGAGGCATGACCACAAAGAACAAATTCAAGGCTATAGCAAAAGCACACTGACTGCCTATGCAAAATGGCCGCCAGCCACATGGTCACAAAAAGAAGCATGAGGCCTGTAAAACAAAGAACACATGCAGGCCTATGGGTAAAGCACACTGGCTGGCTACACAAAATGGCCACCAGTCACATGGTCACAACAACAACAACCAGTAAGAAGGCATGGCCACAACAAAGAAGACATGCAGGCCTATGGCTAAAGCACACTGGCACGCTACACAAAATGGCCACCAGCTACATAGTCTCAACAACAAGCAGGAGGCCTGGAAACAAAAGAACACATGCAGGCCTGTGGACATTAACTATACAAAATGTTGCCTGGGCACATGGCATGGGGAACAAAGGCAAATGGTTGCCTATGGCAAACACACTCATACACTTGCCAGACAAAGGAGGCATGGTAACACAGAGAACACAGCATTAATTTAGCAATGCCAAAAGCAAAAATTAACAGGACTAAAAATGTTTACAACACACATCCTCCAAAGGCCCACCTATACACTGTTTGCAGGAGAAAAAAATTTGAAATACCTCAAGAAAAACACATTTTGTATTTTAATCCAATGCCATCCATGGCCTAAATAGTGTTTCAGTCCAACAGACACCACAGAAACAGTTGTTTCATGCACCCGTGACTAGTACTGAGCCTACTGGCTGGAAGGCCCATTGCAGACTAGGCCAGATAGTGAATTAAAAAAATATTGCACATTTATAAAAAGAAAATGGAGAAAATGTAGTAAACTGTGCAACATTTTTCCTTTATAAAAGAAGAACAATTACATGCAAAAAAATAACTAGGCCCCTAATGAAACTGCAGCCCACCCATCCCCCAAAACGTTTACAAATCAATTAAAAGTAAAAATAAATCCAAGTGCATGCCCCCAATCAAACAAACAACACCCTTATGCACCAGTTTTTCAACTTACTTGTGAAATCTCAAAAACAAAGTCCTTAAATCCAATGGTATATATGAAGCAGACAAGGAGAGTGATCCTTCCAGGTCCAAATCCCAATGAAAAGTGACCAGGAGAGGGACAAAGCACTGGGAGAAGCCTGCTGGACATGAACCAGAAGTTGAAGACTCTGGGGCACTTCCTTCCTGTTGGAAAAAAGTTTTGAAAAAAGGACTCCTTGCACAAAAAATAACAACGGCAACCATCCATTTGAGGAGGTTTTTTACTCAAAATCATCATTTTGGGAAGATTTTGATGCCTCTTGAGGAGAGAATCTTCCCCAGATTTCAACCATGGCAGATCCTGCGCGTTTGGGATCTCATACGTCACAAAACATCCGCCGGAAGTTATTGGCATGCCCGAAAGACGTGCTGGCGACTGCAAAATCTTGCAGGAGCTTGCGCCGGATAGCAAATCTCGTGGCGCTCCAGAACAGCTAGGAAATCTCATTGGCAATCTCGTGCGCCCGGCAAGTCGCTCCTGCACGTGCAAAGGGACATTTCGAGCACCCTAAGCCACTAACAAAAAACAAACCCTCCACTCCGTTGCGGAGTGTAGAGTTTATCGGTAACTCCATGTTCTACGCAGAATGCAGAGTTGCCGAACCCCACAAACTCCGCGAGTGGTGCAGAGTTTTTGGGCCTAGGCCTAGTCATCTGTGGTATTTACAAGCACATTTGCAGGTACAGCAGGCAATCACATAGCATGTCCTATGAGTATTTCATGAGACGATAATCTTGCTCTCCTTTTCAGGGTGCTTCTGAGACTCATCAGTACAAATGGCAAAGCATCTGGCCATTTTAATGAAGCAGATGCACAGACTTTGGTCAAGCATGATTTGAGCATCCCATTTAGCTGTTCAGCTATACCCAAAGCTTCTGGACGATAGCTACATGCAGCCTCTTTTCCATTGGTAGTGCCACACACAGCATTCTAAGGACCTCATTTTTAAAGTGGGTCCCTTGGTTTGACTTTAGAGAAAACGGAAATCCGAACCTTGGTATGAATTTGTGTAACAGCAGTTTGGCTACATTGTCATTTCTCCGTGTTGAGTAAGCTTCCACATATAGGAAGAAAATGCACACTATAATCAGGATATACCTCAGACAGTTACAAACAGGCATTTCGATAAAATCCAAAAGCATCCTGTTAAAGGGTCTTCCTGATCCCACTACGTGGCTCAGTGTTACATGGGTTCTTCTCCCTACATTCATCTGTTGACATTTCACTCACCTATGGCATAGTTCCTCAGCTAAATTTCTAAATAAGAGATTAAACCAGTTCTGCCTAAATAATCTCACTGTCGCATCCCTTCTGATATGTGCAGGGCCATGAAAATGTTGTGACATGGGAAATAATAAGTTATCTGGCAACATTGGTCTTCTATCAGCTGAAACCCAAGTGGCATTGGTATTTTTAACACATCCCACTCTGATCCATCCTTGCTGCTCTGAAGCTTCTTCCTGCAACCTTTTGATTTTTCCTATGAATCTGCTACTGAAACAGCATTGAATAGGTTGCGTCCTTATCAGATTCATTTGTATATTCTCCATTAAATGCGCATTCCACAATTGCACAATACCGAGCAACTTCATTGGCATATCTGTTTCCAACAGTGACACCGTAATTTCCACTTCTGTGAGCTGCACATTTAGCTAATGCAAATTCTTGTGCCAATTGTAAGGCTTCCAGCAATCTCATCACATATTCCCCATTCAGAATCAGAGATACAGATGTAGTCATGGCTCCCCTTTGTGACCAGTACTGTTCAAAGTCATTGGCCATACAAAAACCATCCTGACTATCTGTGAATGTAGTCACTCGCAATTGTGCTGAAAGATAACAGGCTCATGTAAGAGCAATCAATACTGCCCCTTGTGCAGAAGTTACACCTCAAAGCCAGGAGGCTTCCACCACTTCTTGAATTGTACAAACAGTGTATACTGCTCTCAAAGTCCCCTCATCATCTCTTAAACAAAAAAAAAGCTGTCTATAAAAATTACATACTCTGGTTCATCAAGGGTTCATCGTTAATGTCAGGTCTTGGGTTGGTGCATAGATCCGTAACATCAAGACAGTCATGCTCAACCTCTTCCTTATCAATTTTATTTTCCGTCAATAGTAACAATGTAGCTGGATTGAGAGTTTGACATCACTTTAATACTACATTTTCAGCTGCAAGAATCAGTTGTTTGTATTTTGTAAGTCTGCTGTTTGTCAAATATTGGCAATTAGTGTGAGTGAGCAATATTTCTACAGAGTGTGGTACCATCGCTGTAAAAGGGTCATTATGCTTTTGTTTCTCTAAATACTGACACCAACTGTTGCAACCGCTTTAAGGCAGCAAGGCAGTCCTGCAGCAACAGGGTCAAGGGCAGTTCAAAATATGTCACAGGTCTTCGAAACTCGCCAAGCAATTGAGTAAGCCCTCCCTCTCATTGCAAAACAATGTGAAAATGTACTGTAATTAGGCATTTACAGTGCCAGGGCGCGACAGTTACTTTCTCCCAGCTCTAGGAACGCGTTTAAGTAGTTGCTGTCCCATGGAAGTGGATCGGGCACATCCTTGTGTATCAGCCTTAGTAAAGGCTTGGCCACAAGGGAAAGGGAGGTATCCACTGTCTACAGGTCTACAGGAGCCCACCATTCCCAAAAATATTATGACCTCTCTCTGTATTTTAGGTGGACTCATTTTAAAAATTGCTGTGATGTGATTCTCTCTTGTGACACCTTTCTCATTCCCTTTTCAATGAGGTGTCCTAAATATAGGCCCTCTTTTTGACAGCATTGTAACTTGCTTGGAGAAACCTTGTGTCCATTTTCACCCAAATGATTCAATAGATCAATTGTGTTCTGTTTACAAGCTTCTTGTATACTTAATGCCACAATAGGTCATCAATGAATTCCACAAGAACTGAGTTACAAGGCATTTGTAAAATCTCAAGATTCTTTTCCAAGATCGGATTAAAGATTGAAGGGCAGTAGCGGTCTGTGGTAGGAGTGCCAGCCGGGCGGTGACATGGGGTGGGGGAGGGGCAGGGTGGGGGGTAGTAAACCACGGATTAGGGCTGAATACAGGTAAGTAAACATTAAATAAATAAAACGAATTTCGTTGTGAGCGCTGCATCGCCAAATGCGATGCAGTGCGCGCAACGAAATTCGTTTTATTTATTTAAATGTTTACTTACCTGTATTCGGCCCTAATCCGTGGTTTACTACCTTCCACCCTGTCCCTCCCCCGCCCCACGTCACCGCCCGGCCGGCATTCCTACCACGGACCGCTACTGTTGAAGGGCTCTCTGTATCCCCTGTGGAATTCGGCGCCATGCCAAAACTCTATCTCTGAATACAAAGAAGAACAAGAATTGACTGTCCTCATGCACTAGGATAGAGAAAAAGGCTTGGCATAGACCCACAACACTAAAACATTCTGCATCACAGAGAATTTGAAATAGTATTGTAGCTGGATTTGGTACCACGGCACAACATGGAACTACAATATTGTTAATTTTTTACCATCCTGGATGATTCTATACTTGCTGTAAGGCTTCTGCAAACCCATACTCAGCGAATTGCAAGGACTTCCAACAATTTCTCTCAATATTCCTTGTTTTAACATCGTCTCAATCACCAGAGTGATTCCAGCCACTGTTTCAAGTGTAAGATTATATGGTGGTGTTCTCTGTGACACTGCATTCTGCTTTATGGTAATTTGGACTGGCTCTACACCTTTGATCATTCCGATGTCTTTTCCTGAAAAATCCCATACTTCTGATTTTACCGTGCCTCGCAAGTTGGTAGGTAGGTCCTCTACAGTTCTCACAGGGTAAAAGTTAACAGCTGTTTCCTGTCTTGCCATTTTGAACTCGACGTCTTCATCACCATCAGGTGTGCAGTAAATGGTGCAATTTAACTTACTCAAAAGATCCCTTCCTAACAGATTTACAGAACTAGAATCACACACAACAATTGGTAATCTTCTTCAAATTAACCTATTTTTACAAGAACTTTCTTTGAAACAGGGTAAGTTAATTGTTTATTTTTAACACCTATAATTTGGATCTTCTTTCAAGAGAGGAGTAGGTCTAGGATTTCTGCTGTTCTAATAGTGGAACAGGTATCACCTGTGTCTATAAGAGATTACATTTAATGGCCATTTGCCTCTTCTTCTACAAATGGTCCACTCTGATATAGCTCCAAGACTGCACCAAGTACACAGTCTTCCTCCACCCTCAGGCACCATCATTGTGAATTGTCAGAATCAAAGCACTCAAACATGGAGAACTGTGGAAAGGGTAAGAGTTTGCTCTTGGTGTTTGATTCATATTCAATCTGGAGTTTCCCATGTTTTGAGGGGCCATTGGAGCTTGTGGGACCTCCATCATAGGGACTTGTGATTGATTTGGGTTCTGCACTCATTGAATTGGGACCTGAACTGGAACATTTTGAATCTGCATTTGATTTGCTCCTTGCATTTGCTCATCACCACATATTCAATTAGGATTCTCTCTACTCTCCCTCTTCCAATGCCTCGAGTTTGTTACAATAATGACAGGGAGTTTATTTCTTTAACATTGCAATATCTACTCCTGAATTTGGATCAATCAGTGCGTGTTGACCTCCATCTTGTTAAACACTAACTCCACCTTGTGCCATTTGATTTCCAGGTTGAAAACCAACACCTTGCATGGTACTAAAGAGGTTCTCTAAGGGCTGCAGTATGTCTTAAGCCACGCTAAGGGACCCGCACACAAATTACACGCAGAATAGTATTGCAGGCTGTGTGAAATGGTGCAAACAATTCTGAAAACATGACTTGGCACACTCACACTCTGCCATGTCAAAGTGCACTGCATGAACTATATGTAAGTTACCCCTACAGCAGGCCTTAGAGCCCTAAGGCAGGGTGCAATATAGTATATGTGAGGATATATCTACATGAGCAGATATGCCCCTGTGATGTCAAGTACTATTACTAGATATTCCAAGTGATCAGGGAAGCCATCTTAAGAAATGGAGTTGGTACTGATGCTAGTACAATATTCATTATGACGTGCACCCAGAGGGCACCTTAGAGGTGCCTCCTGAAACCTACTAGCCCTCTTGTGCGCTTGCTGTCTGGTATCCACCAGCCTGCCACCACGAGTGAGCTTCTGACCCCCTGCAGGTGAGAGCCCATCCTCTCTAAGGTTAGAAACTATGCCTGCTCCGGAGGAAGGTGTTCACACCTCCTCCAGCAGAATGGTTAGTGATTTAGAATATGAAGGCTAAGGGCATCAAAGCACCTGCTGCCTTTGATATGCGACCCTGGCCTCCCCCAGACCTGGGAGATGTCACCCCCTGACCTGAGGCCCATTTGGCACCAGGACAGGCAGGAAATTAGCTATGCAGTAGGCGTATTGAACCACGCGGCTTGTTACAACCCTATGGTGGGCTACCTGATGTACTCCACGAAAGAAGGTTTCCATCATCTAGTTTTTGGTGGAATTATGAACTCTGGGACAGGTGTATGCCCACTCCCCACAGGAAGTGGTCATATAGAGGGTGTAGTGACCCCAAGGATAAGTAGCCCATTGCTACTACACTTTACTCCTCTTAATGCCCCTAAATTGAGTATATACCCCCTGACACTAGGAACTCAGACTCACCTGACTAAAGAAGAAGAAAAACAAAGAAGAGTCGAAGAATGCAAGAACTATGGACTCGCTGTGGACTTGCTGCCAAACCCTGGCAGCCTGCCTGATCCTGTCTCAACAATTTCAAAGACCTGACTTGTCCTGCAGCTGTGCATCCTCCAAAAGCCTCGGAGGGCTGCCAGCACTTCACCAACTAGCCAGCATCTCTCTTGAAGTGGCTGAGCCACTTCCCTGCAGCCTTCAGGCACCGACTGCATCGACCCGGTACACCATCATGCTGACCCCCGAATTCACTGAGACAGCAGCATCCCAAAAGGAGGTTCCAGTTCCCCTGAAGGTCAGATCCATCTCCCTACCAAGTTTGGAGATGCCAGGACGCCCAGGAGCCTCCCTGCACCAATACCTGGGGTACCCGAGCCCTGCAGAAGCCAAGGCTTGTTTAGTGTCCAGCCCAGACACCAACAATACCAAAGTGGGACGTCAGCACCAGAGAGGCCAGTACCAAGATTGGCCTGGATCTCCTGCTTTGTCCAGATCTCCAGGTCGACCTAAAAAGTGAGAGCCTCCAATGCAAGCGACCATTGGACAAAACAGCTCTGCACCCAAGCCCGCAGCCTGAGTGTGAGCATACCAACGATGCACCCTAGCTCCAGAGACCCACAAATGCTGAGACCCCTTTGGGTTCTGCCGGACTGGTCCCCCAGTGTCCCCTTGCAACCTTTTTCTGTTACAGGTTATCACATTGACTTCAGCGGTAGCTTTTGAGGCTACTGTTGTGACCAGCACCTCTGCACACAGACACCCTGGCAGGTAAACCAAAACTGCTGGTGGTTCTAAGGACCTTGGTACCTACTTACCTTAAGTCCAAAAGAACAACTGTGTAACTCGATTGTAAGTACCCCTATGCAGTCTATGTTCCCATAGGATAACATTACCGCATTCGAGGCTCATGCCTCAAATCTGACACCTGTATTTTCTGTTTCTTAAAATCAATAACTTGAAAAGTACTTACCTAATCTTGTAGATCTTGGTGTCGAAATTAATAAAAAAAGGTCTATGTTATTTTTCTAAATTGATGTCAGATTTCCTTATTGAGTGTGTGTCTTATTTAATGACTGTGTGTGTAACAGATGCCTAACACTCCCCTCTGATAAGCCTAAGGCTGCTCAACCACACTAACACAAATAGAGCACCTTGGGACTGTTAAAGCAAGCCCCTGTACATTAATAAGGGATACCTGGACTCTCTGTACAGTGCACCTTATTTTGGTACTCTATATAAAGAGACAGCTTTCTTCATTGGTGGTGCAGCGATGGGATACAAGACTGTGCATTTGCTATACCACTCTGTTAGTAAGTGATTCCACTAATGAATCCACAATTGACTTTTTTTTTAAAAACTGTTAGGGCCTTGTGATAAGTACTCCAGTCCAAAAACTGCATTAGAAATTTAAAAAGTATACCATATAGAGAGTCAGCTTCCTACAAAAGGGCATTCCCTCGGACTCTTGATTCCTTTTTTCTTCCATCCAGCTGTACATTTTTTCTGGGTATAAACTTTCATCTGGGAATTAGAAATATTGGGTCTGTGTCATAAGCTAAAATAACAAATATTTAAAGATGTCCTTTACAAGGACTTTTCAGGGAATAGTAAGTTCTGGCAAGAAGAAACAGTAAAGGAGGTTCTCTAGTTACACCATCCTTCCTATATATATTTGTTCTGAGCTCTTGTGCCCTCGAGTTAAAAAAAGAAAAACATCCGGTGCTGCATTTTTACTTTTATGTACAGCATGATGTAACCCTGTAATCCTACAGGAAAGCGTTAAGTCTGGATCCATGAAGAGATCAGTTGGGGCAGATGGGAAGAAGGAAGCAGTTGAGCAGTGCAAATTTGCTTAGAAATTGGATCTTCACATAACTGTCCATAAGTAGCACCCCGTCATGAATATGTTAAAATCTGCTTATAGTGAGATGCTATACCTTTACTCCCTGCTGGTGAATTAGATAGTACCATCACCACCCCCTTAATCAATGTGTTTCTCTCACTAATTGTACTTGTTATTCAGCAATCGGCCATTAATTTTCTCTGTCTGGGGCATGTCTGTCTGATGTTGTTACAACTGTTGCGCTGTCTGATGTTGTTGCCATACTCTGATGGTTGACTGGTCAACATGTCTCAGAAATTTCAATACAGATGCATTCTCATCAATGAATTACCAGTGGCAAACTCTCTGCATAGATTTCTGATTCTTTGATATAGGGCACAAGCACCCGTCTGGCCGTGCATCACTGCTTCAAGTATATGAGCTGCGGAGATATCAGTGAGCTGGGAGTAACTAGTCTGGTTTATAGGCAGAACCTATGAGTGACCTGAGGTGACTGCAGACAGGCACTTTATGGTGCCATGACAAGAGGCCAAAAGACAGTACCAGGGAACAATAAAAGACATGGGGCCAGATGTACGACCATTTCATTTTGTGAGTCTCTAATCGCGATTTTTGTGACTGGCAAGGGACTTGCAAAATGTGATGTACTAATGTGTCTCTGACAAATTTAGCGATTCCCTATGGGGTTGCAAATGACATACCTCATCAATATTCATGAGTTAGGCCACACTTTGCGATCCATTGGAAATGGCCTGCAATCACAGGCATGTTGGCCTGCTGGGGTCAGCAGATCACCATATCTGTGATTGCTTTTTAAATAAAGCAATTTCTTTTTAAATGCAGCCCGTTTTCCTTAAAGGAAAATGGGATGCATTTAAAAAAGAAAAAGAAAAAGTTTCCTTTTCATTTTTTCAAGAGTAGGCAGTGGGACCACTCCCTGCTCTTGAAAATGTTGGCGCCCACATACACACACATACACAAAGGGGAAGGGGTTCCTTGGGGACCCCTTCCCATTTGCGAATGGGTTACCACCTCCTTTGCATTCCAGATGCAAAATATTCATACAGGCCCCTGCGACTCACTAGTAGGAAGGGATGCCCTTGAAATGCCCCTTCCTAATACTGACTCTCGGTAATAGGTTACTGTTAGACTTGGCATCTTTGGGGTGGTTCCCCTGACTTTTTGCCTCTACCCCCTGTATTTTTGATGATATGCTGGATTTCGTTTTTAATGGCTTAGATTCTTTGGGCACTTTGCCACTGCTGATCAGTGTCAAAGTGCAAGTGCTCCCTGTGTAAATTGTTGTGACAATTGGTTCTCCCTGATTGGCATTTGTGATTTACTGTTAAGTCCCTAGTAAAGTGCACTGAAGTGTGCTAGGGCCTGAAAATCAAATGCTACTAGTGGGACTACAGCACTGATTGTGCCACCCACATGAGTAGCCCTGAAAAGGTATCTCGGACCTGCCACTGCAGTGTCTGTGCGCAGTTGTTAACTGCCATGTCGACTTAGTAAGTGCACCCACTTGCCAGGCCCTAACCTTCCCTTTTCTTACATGTAAGGCACTCCTATGGTAGGCCCATGGTACAGCGCTGGGCAGGGTGCAGTGTATGTGAAAGGTAGGACATGTACTGGTGTGTGACATGTCCTGATAGTGAAATACTGTCAATTTCGTTTTTCACTGTTGAAAGGCTATCTTGCCCCATAGGATAGAATGGGAAATGCTTTGTAACTTCTTACAAGTATAACTTTCAATTGGGAGAAGATAGAGAAACAAAATTTAGGCTCTCTGAACTCAGATTTTAACAACACATATTTTAGTAAAGATGGTTTTTAAATTGTGCGTTTGAAACTGTCACTTTTAGAAAGTAGGCATTTTCTTGTTTAACCATTCTGTGTGCCTCTGCCTGTTTGTGTATTGACTGTCTGGTTTTGGAGTGACAGAGGCTGGGGATGTGAATTTACTGTAGACAGCCACTGTTGGAGGGGGGTTGAGGTGTGCCTGGCCCTTCCTGGATGGTTCAGAGCTGAGATGAATGGGGCTTGGCTGCATTTAGAGTAGTCGTAGGAGATTTCCTTGCACCTGAATAGGGCCTGTCTCCCTTGAACAATGCTGTCTCCACCCCGTGTGGTCATACTGCACCAGAGAGGACAGAACTGGTTTGGACTGGGCTCAGAGACCCTTGCACAACGAGAACAAAGACATTTTGGGGTATAAGTAGTAGACCTAAAACCCCATAACTTTAGATCACTTCTGGACTCAAGAGGAACCTTTGCCAAGGAGAAGAGCTGAAAGCTGTAAGGAGGAGTACTGCCCCTTTGCTGTGTGCTGTGTGGGGTTGGCCTGCAGTTGCTGTTTCTGCCAAGGAGAGGACAAAGACTGGAACTTTGCTTTGTACGTGCTTGAAGAAGATCTCTAAGGGCTTGTGTGTGCTGGCCTCCTGTTCTGAAGTCTCAGGAACACAACGACTTCACCCCAGCTCCCCTGAACTCTGCTGCTGAGTGTTCTGACCTGCCAGGAGGTGCCTGCTCCAGTTCTGGGCCTCTGGAGGTTTTGCTTGCTGCTGGGAGCTGGAAGAAACCTGAAGAACTAAGAAAATCGATGCATCGCTGTTCTTGCGGCTGTTTTTCCAACGCAGCACCACTGTTCGAGAAGAATCTCCATGCATCGCCGCTTCGCTGCCAAAACCGACGCAGCGCCTGTTGTCGCTGCAATAACCAACGCATGGAGGGATCACAGCTGAAGAAACCGACACAGCGCCGCTCGACGCCGCCGCATCGATCGCTGACGCATCCCTGATTTCCACGCATCGTACCTGTGCGGCAAGTTTTCCTAATGCATCACCCGCAGACCAGAACCGTCTTGGAATTGACGCATCACTTCCCCCTACAGACCAGATTCGACGCATCACTTCTCCGGCATGCAGCAGAACTGTTGCATCGCCTCCACATGGTTCAGGAACTGACGCATCTCTTTGTTTCTCGATGCTTCCCATCTCTGCGGCTGTTTGGCCTTGTGAATTTTGACGCATCTTCAGGTACTTTGTGAGAAATCACGCATCCATAGTTTTCTATAGACCCAGTTGTTTGAAACATTTTTGTATTACATGTATGTTGGATTTTTGTCGTTATGGTCTTGTTGAGTTTATATAAAGATACTTTATTTTTCTAAACTGGTGTGGTGTCCATTTGTGGTGTTATCACTGTATTACTGTGTGTTTTGAGTACAAATACTTTACACATTGCCTTTGCGATAAGTCTGTCTGCTCGTGCCAAGCTACCCAGGGGGTGAGCAGGGGTTATCCAAAGTGTGTATCCCCCTTACCCTGACTAGAAGCAAGGGTCCCTATTTGGAGAAAGGTACCTACCTCTGCCATATAGAGACCCCCATTTCTAACAGCAACCAACTCGCAAAATAGGGTTAGTACATGTGAAAAGACTCTGTAGTGGTCGCAAACAGTCCAATGCTCCAGTTGTGACCACTAAATCGGGTCGTACATCTGGCCCGAATGGCTTTGTTGTGAGGCAAATTGGTAAGCACCATCAGCGAAATTTAATTTTTCTGGGGTTCTGAAAATCCGCTCACAAGAGCTGAACAGGGGGGTGGGATATGGGGTATTGCTGCTGACACTCCGCTGCAGTGCATTTTTTCTGTTCTTCAGCCAGAGGGCACCTCTCTAAGAGACCGTTAACATGGCAGAAGTAGATTTGAGAGCAATGAAGCACCAGCGGTGGATAATATAAAAAAACTCCATGGGATCGGCACAGTTAGCCAAGTAAACGAGAAAACTACACCCACTGTGAGGTGCATTGGAAATAGTCCTATGGCTGCCAGCACACCCGCGGTTACTGCAAACTGTTTCTTTTCAAATTGCGCACAGCAGTCTGTTCGCCTTCACATGTTGCTAGTTTACTGTGCTGTCAAATAAAAAACGAGTATAACAGCCAATATTTTTAACACCACTGATTTAGCTGGATACAGTGGACGATCAAAATAAAACCGTAGCAGAGCCCCTGGAGAAATGTAGATGCTGTATGCGTGTATTCCGTTTGTGTACTCAGTTAGAAAGCTCCATTTCCAATAGAGAGAGTTAAAATGCTGGCAGCAGTATTTTTAAGTATTTCTTTTTCAGGTAGCACATTTCTGATTTACAGCGCCTTGTTGACAGCCACTTAGAGAGAATGATGCAAAGCTGCTCTTTGTGAGCAGGCTGCATGAAGCTTTCCTCGCTTAGGTGTAATGACTCATATAAGTAGAGTATCTCAGGAAAAGGCGGGTAATGAAGCGGTCTCTCTATGCCCAACCTCCATTTTTCTGGCAAGAAGTGGCACTTTACTAATAAAAAATAAACGCGTTATTTTGTATTGTTGCACAAGACAGTTTGCTTCAAAATGTCAGAGGGAATCCCAAAAGAACTCATTGTATCTCAAGTGCAAGGACCTCTTGATACCAAACTTGGGGGTATATTCACAAGAACGTGTGCTAAACATCTCCAAAAAATGTTAACGCAACTTCACACATCGCAGCCTATCGCGGGAAACGGTACCATGCGATAGTCCGTCGAAAACGCGGCCAAGGTCTGCGATACAACCACCTCGACGGAGATAAAAACACAAACCACAACACAACAAAACGTGCGATGAGCCCATTCGCGATGAGGAAAGCAGCGATAAGCACCGCCAGGCCCGCAACACACACACGGCAGGCGGGAATAAGCACAACAAAAGCCTGAAAAAGAAAGACAAACCAAACAGAAAACAACAGCCAAGCACAATGGAGGCAACCGGAGCCAGTATACAACCCCACAAGCCCCATTGGCAACAAAACATTGTACATGGCAGGCCATCGTTGACAAGGTGAATGCAGCCGGAGAGCGGAGGAGGACAATGGAAGAAAACCAGAACAGCCGGAATGATGCGAAACGAACAAACAAGCTGAAACACGCCAACAACAAGAAGGCAGCAATGCACACCGGAGGTGGGAGTCCAGCGCCACACCAGGAGCTGGATGACATGGAGGAAATGGTGTCCACCACATCAGTCTGGAGATGGTGGCAGGACTCGGGGACCGGAAACTGCCGAAAACAACAGACACAACAGCAACAGGGAGCGGAACGACCAGGGACTGGGGGGACGGGGGGAGATGGGCACAATGGCACACATGCACAATTAAGCACAGCACAACTGCAGACAAACCATGCCCAAGAGTAACAACACCAACCAAGAGCACAAGTCACACAACCCGGCAATATCACACCACTGAACAAGCACAGAAGTGAAAACCACACTGCCTGAAAGGGAGATGGGTGAGCCAAATCAGAGCTGAAGGGACATCTCACACACAATGCAGCACACACACATAGGAAGCAGAGCACCCCAACATCGAACACAATGTGGTACAAACACCAACATTTGCACAACCGAACACAGGACACAAGTGCACCCGCTTGTGGCGGTAAGCAACCATACGCATCTGGCAAAGCACGAAACAGGGACATGATAATGCACAAGTACAAACCCACAGCCCTGATGGGGCAGCAATGCACGTATGGCAGGGAGCCAGAGAGTCCGTGACACACACATTGGCATACAAATCAAGACACAACACAGTTGGAGACAAGTGAAAGCGCGGAAACTTTATCAACAAGTGCGTGTCAGTACGGCCAAGAGAAGTGCCACGGTATGCAGACCAATGCAGCGGCATGTCTGAATGAGGAACGTAGGAAAGCGCCCATGTCCACCCCGGGGGAGTCCATCACCAACACAAGTCAGTGCCAACCCGCGTTGGTTGTCCGCGCATGGATCAGGAGTCCAGGCCAATGCTGCCATGTCCATTGTCGTCTTGGGACACGTGACCAGATTCCCAACATGCAACCAGGCATCGGGACACGTGCAATGGGTCACATCCAGTTGTGGCTGCAGATACCTTGTCACTCGTCCATGAACGCGAGTGCAGCAGCGTAGGCCAACATCTCCAATGAGAGATCGTTGTCCACCACATCTGACATGTCGTCGACGTAATCCATCAGCTGACCCGGACAGATGTGCTGACTCCAACCCCTGGCCCCAATGTGCACCAAAGCCCAATCGGGTAGCGGCTCAATGTGCCCACTGCACACGACGACTCGTGCAATCTCCCAGGTCCAGTTGCCAGCATGCATGCCAAATATCCATGCATGCCATAAACGGTCATCACGGTGACACTCCTGGTTGTGGGCCAACAGGGGGCGCACACACACGTCGAAATCCAGGTCAGCTACAGTCACGTTGGAGAGGCAGCCATCCTTGGTCCACTCGAATAAGCACGAGCGACAATGCAACAGAGGCTGAACGCAGGTGACGTTCGCAAGGCGGAAGCTCAGCCGGTAACCGATCCGCAGCACTGCCAATGGCAGTGCCCCCAGTACATGCACCAGACGTGCATGCTACAGGTCCACATGACTGGAGTCGAGGATGTGTCCGGGATGGTCTGCCATTGCGTCAGTGGCTCTGCTTGAAGGGGCACTGGCTTGCCCTGCACCAGTCCTGTGGATGAAATGGCACAGCTCGGAGCAATGAGCAGTGTCTGTGTGCAACGGGTGCAGGCCTGGGGTGGGGTGGGAGTACGTGTGAAGGCCATCTCACGCACGCTAACTATGACCAAGGACTTCTGTGTGAGGGATGTGTACACGTTGGTCTCACGTCGGGCAGTGCGTAGTGTGGGAGTCGCAAGTAAATGCTATCGTATCTGTCAGGGGGTGCTGGCCACATGCAAGTCCCAGCTCGGAGCTGCAGATGTGCCACCGCCTGATAGTACAGACAAAGGACCCTTCATCCCTACAGTAACTTCACCATCTGCATGCATTCAGGAGATGTACAGAGGCCTGTCGTGGGTGTGGTGGGATGTCTGCGACCCTGGGAATCAGGGATGATATGCCCAGCACGTGGCACATGAGCGGCCTCACTGTGTGTTACGTTGCCTCACAGCTGCTCCACCCTCCCACGAGCCCCCACACTTGTGTGCGCTGCGCGGTTGTATCACGTGCACGCCTACGGCACACCATTGTAATGCCTGTCCGCGCATGTCCAGCGGCATGCCAACAACACCGTGACGCTGGCCTTTGAAGGTGTGCGGCCAAGTGAGTGTAGGCCAATGGTCCGGACAGGGCGGACACAAGTGTACAGTCCATGGCTGGCTGTGATTGCACTGTGAATGAGGCTAGGCAACTGACTCATGCAGCCGCGGGACTGATACACATAACACTTGGCATGCATATGCCAAGACCCCGAGCGGTCTTGCGCTCCTACATTTCCCAGTCCGTGCAGGCCCACCCTCCTGGTGCATGCTACATTGCAACATCGACTACTGTGGCCCTGGTGGCGACAACACCCCAACACAGAGACACACTTACCGCACATCCTGCCCAAGGCCAGGTCCGAGCCACGCCCTGCTCCCCCTGCCAAATCAGCACACCCCTGCGCTGACCTGACGTACGCCGGACCAGCACACACTGCTTGTGCATGCAGGGGGGGGCGGGCGAAGCTACATGTCCAAGGTCACTGCCAACGCTGAGGTGACATGGTATCGTCAGCTGAAGACAGCACACTGTGATGTTGCAGGGCCCGTGCCCATCATGCTGACACAATGACCACACAGGCACACTTGCTCAGATGGTGTGAATGGCTACGGGCACGTGCGCCCGGCCACATTTACTAGCAGGCACACATATCGAGTGACACCTGTGTTGGATGTGTGTGGGGTGTGTGCACACCAGCCGGCAAGGGCTGCCTGGTGCAGTCAGAAATCAACAACAGTGTACATCGTAAAGGACACAACCATTCAACCATAAAGGCCCCATGACTTGTGCTGCACAGAGTTAGTGGCCCCGGATGCACAGCGTCCTGCACGGGCCTACCGCCACGGGCCGCTGACTTGCGGGTCACTGGGGCAGGGTCACGAGTGCAGAGCAGGTTTCCGTAGATGACAAAGGGGCTTGTCGCGGAGTGTCTCGGTGGACAGTGGAAGGTGTACCCCAGGGCATGATGCAGAGGGCAGAACCACGCTGAAACAGTCACTATGGTGGAGATGAATGGAACAGACACATGTCGGACACCAAGTCCGGTCCAGCCAGATGAAGATGCAGAAAACCACCAGGCCATGGACTCAGACGCCACCAAGGTCCAACCAGATAGTGCCCATGACTCATTGCGCCCAGAGTTAGTGGCACCAGTGCTGTTAGGGGATGCCGCCTGCGATGAGGCGTGTCCAATGGTGTGGACTCCTCCACATCTTACCCAAGACACAGTTCCACATGTGTGACCTACTGGACCGCAGTGTAGGCCTGAGGCAGGGGTCAGCACGGGCCATTCACCGAGTGTCGCCGGCTTAGGTTGGATGGTCCCACCGGCCTGTGTAGTTCAGGTTCAGTGGCACCACGGGACGCGGACTTGCGGTGAACAGGGTTGATGGCACCAGGTCAGTTGTTGATAGTGTTCGATCACCTCCGTGACTCTGATCCGGCTTTCGTCCGGACTGAGCCGCATCTTCCTCTTACTCCTCTGCGTGCATTCACTGGTGTGGACTCTGCCATTCATGATTCGCGACTAAGTGCTGGATGTGGGACCTACTGGTCAGCAGGGTAGGCCTGAGCCCTCATCCACGTGTCGCCGGCTTGCGTTGAACAGGGTTGGTGGCACCACGTGTCGCCGGCTTGCGCTGAACAGGGTTGGTGGCACCACGTGTCGCCGGCTTGCGTTGAACAGGGTTGGTGGCACCACGTGTCGCCGGCTTGCGTTGCACAGGGTTAGTGGCACCACGTGTCGCCGGCTTGCGTTGAACAGGGTTGGTGGCACCATGTGTCGCCGGCTTGCGTTGAACAGGGTTAGTGGCACCACGTGTCGCAGGCCTGCGATATGGAATTATGCCTCACTGATCGAAGGGAGTCTGGTGCTGTGGCCGCTGCCACGGACTTGGAGTCACTGCCATTCAGGACTCAGGACACAGTTCCACATGTGGGACCTACTGGGCCGAAGAGGACGCCGGTGGAGTATGTAAATGAGAAAGGAGTAATGTGGGCCAGCGTCGGGGGGGCCAGCGATGGTCTGCGGAGGCTGCAGAGGTCGCAGGACTGGTGCTTGGAGCTTGCACCAGCACGTGGTGGGCCCTCTTTGACACACGCCGGTGTAGGCAGGTGAGCGGAGCCTCGTTGGTGCGCTGGGGCAGGCATGATGGGTCTGGGGACCAGCGGCCCGGGGTGCAGCAGGCGCACAGGGACGCAGGCCCCGCCGCGCTCGGCGCAGGACTCATGGCGGGCTGAGAGGCGCCGCCCTGGAAGTCGCGTTGTCCATTCCGAATGAGAACCACGCCCAGTGCGACTGGTTTTTTGTTCACACCCCTACGCAGGCCTGGCGTACGCAGGTCCAACCCACTATGCACGCGCATACGGGGGGACGTAACATGTGACATTTCTGTGTTCTGCCCACAGCCTGTGGGGACATGGTAGCGTCCACTGGCCACTACACTCCATGCACCAGCAGTTGGCCTCCACATGGCCATTTCCGTGGTTTGCACTCTGTGGTCTGTCCGGCACCTCCACGCCACACCTGGCATTGGGTAGGTTCACATTCCTTAGTCACTTGCCGCTTTCGCACATGCCTGCTCCATGCCTCTCCTCACATCCTGCTATTGTGTGTCTGTGGTGCCATGCCGTGGCTGGGTTGTGGGCATGGCAAGGCCAGATTCCCAATGGAGTCGTGTTGTCGTGTCTGGTTGGTTGGCATGTTGTGTGTCATGTTGAATGTAGTTGTGCTGCGTGCCCATTGCCAGTGTCGTGAGTTGCATGACTGTGGGCTGGAGGTGTGTGCAGTAGCGGTCGGTGGTGGGAGTGCCGCCGGGCGCTGACGTGGGGTGGGGGAGGGGCAGGGTGGGGGGTAGTAAACTACGGATTACGGGCGATTACAGGTAAGTACACATATAAATAAATAAAACGAATTTCGTTTCTCGCGCTGTATCGCCAAATGTGATGCAGCGCAAGAAACGAAATTTGTTTTATTTATTTATATGTGTACTTACCTGTAATGGCCCGTAATCCGTAGTTTACTACCCCCCACCCTGCCCCTCCCCCGCCCCAGGTCAGCGCCCAGCGGCACTCCCACCACCGACCGCTACTGGGTGTGTGGTGTGTTCATTTTGGACTTACCAACGGGCACTGCATTTCCATGGGTGCCATCCTGGGAGCGCTGGGTGATGATGGACTGTCGGGAGATGTGTGAATCATGCACTCTGCCTGGGGAGTTGGCCAGGACATTGTTGAGGAGTCCCGGGCGGTCCAATGTTGCCTGCACATTCATGGTATGCGTGTGCTTTCTGTTGTGGTGGTTGTGTGCAGTGTCGGCAGGGGGCACGGGGGTACATGTGTGCAGTTGATTGGCCCTGACATGTGAGGGAATCCAGCTATGGCGTAGGGGCCTTGCTTGGTCTCCAGCTGCTCCGGCGCAGTGTGGGTGACGTGGAGGTGCTGGGGTACCAGGCTGATGTTGGCATCCAGGACAGGTGTGATGACCTTGGATGGGGCTGGCTGTGTGACTCCTCCGACTCTGGCAGTTGTGGGTTGGATGGTACCAGAGGCCGACATGTGCGGCGCAGCCGGCAGCTTTGTCTGCGGAGGGATGTTGGTTGTCCGCTGGGTTGGTACCATCAGCAGGTGGGGGATGTGGGTCAGGATGCGGGGGATGGTTGTCCTTTTGGGCCTGTAGTGGGCAATGTCCTTCTCTGGCGTTGGGTCTGGGCGGCAGGTGCGTTTCAGGTGGGTCCGCTGTCTTTGTGTACGCTGCCTCTGTGGTGTTCCCGGGGGGGTCGGGACGAGTCCTGGGGGTGGTGGCGGGCCTGGGGTGGGGGTGGGTGTTGTGGCCCTCATGTGTCTCTGAGCTGCATGATCATTGTCTCCATGGCATCTGTGGGTCTTCAGGTGTGGCTCTTGGCTCGGCTCCCTTTCATGCTGCAGGTAGTCGTCCTGCTTAACACCAGCAAAAGGTAGGTTTTAAATCCCTGCTGCTACCGCGGCTTATCGCCTGTTTTTGGTTCGCATCGCAGATCTGGCAGTTCGTTGTGAAAGTGGTGTTGTGGTTTTTTCGTGTGTTTTTGCATGGGAATGCCTACTCTGCATCTCATTAGGGTTAGTTGGTGGTGTCCACCGTGGAGATAAGTTTTGGGGCAGTTGTCGCGGGAATACTGGCGATGTCTGCAGTTTGCACCCGCTTGTGAATGGGGTGTTAAATCTATCTCCACTTTTGATGGGTTAAGGTGGAGATAAATCGGCGGTAGGTCCTTGTGAATATGCCCCTTGGTGTTATGCCCAAGACCCCATTGTAATGGTAGGTTTGAATCTAAGTAACAAACCCTGTCCATTATCCTTCGTATATCACAGGTGAGTGGCAGTGCGTGTTGTACCTCCTAATGCACAAGTGTAATTCTGACTCATTACCAGTAGCGGCTCCTGGAGGGAGTGCTGCCGGGCGGTGACGCAGGACGGGGTAGGGGCAGGGTGGGGGGTAGTAAACTCCGGAATACGGCCGAACAGAGGAAAGTAAACAAATAAATTAATAAAATGAATTTCGTTGCACGCGCTGCATCGCCAAATGCGATGCAGCGCACACAACGAAATTAGTTTTATTTATTTATTTGTTTACTTACCTCTGTCCGGCCGTATTCTGGAGTTTACTACCCCACACCCTGCCCCTCCCCCGCCCTGCATCACCGCCCGGCAGCACTCCCTCCAGGAGCCGCTACTGCTCATTACTGACATAAATGAAAAGGTTTGTCTCAAACCTGAAAAATCACCATCTTTTCGGTTTCTGTCAGTAATTGCCCATTGGTGGACAGGGCCGGCTTTAGGGCAGGGCGACTTGTGCGGCCGCACTGGCTGCTGACCTGCGGAGGGGTCCTGTGTTTAGCAATAACTTACGATTTAATAATCAAGAGAAAAATAGGAATTACGTGCTACACTAAAGGCTTGTACTAGGGCTGTTAATGTACAGAGAGGTAGAAAACGTGCAGTAAAGGAGTAGCTAGAGAAACGAACGACTGAACAGTTACTTCCTGACTTGAGCAGAGTATTGTGTAAGAATATTGTGTTAAACCCGATTCGAATTGGTTGGTAACCGGGGTTACCAGCCAAATTAGGAGTGCAGTTTTGTGTGGAACACTGCGTTCTCACTTCTCAATAACATGAGTGGGAGGGCGGGGGGGGAGAATTCAGGTGAAACCTGCAGGAACAAATACAAAATCGCTGATTCCTAAGGTGATTGTGAAAGGCAATATCTCCTAATCGTGTGTAATGGTGCACCGGGACAAGACTGCAGTGCATAGTGTCGGGAGTATTACAGCACAAGGGGGCATATTAGCAAGACCGGCGATAAAATTATCGCCGTTTTAGCGGCAGGAAACTGCCGCTAAAACGGCGATAATGGGCTTGCTAATATGCGTTATAGAATTCAATAGAAGCCCAGGTTAGATGTGCAAGACATCTAACCTGGGCTTCTATTGAATTCTATAGCGCATATTACCAAGCCCATTATCGCCGTTTTAGCGGCAGTTTCCTGCCGCTAAAACGGCGATAATTTTATCGCCGGTCTTGCTAATATGACCCAAGGTCTCTTGTGATTGCGGTGCTGAGGTCCATTTTTTCAGACTTATGTAGGTGGACTTGTGGTAATATTTGTCTGCTAAATCGTTTTACCGTCTCCAAGAACACTTAAATTATATATCTCACGTACTCCATTTAAATGTGTAAGCATGTACTGCTTCAATGACTGCAAGTTTTGCTGTTAAGTTGCCTTTCTCTTAAAATGGGTACTTCTCTGTAAATTCAAATGGATGCTTCTCGCCTCGTCCCGGAAGAAAAAAGTCCGGATTTTAAATTGCTTACACTGGGAGAGGCGAATCTGAAACTGCTCCAGACAGACATGAATGAAGGAACACTTATAAAGCGCGTGGTTACCCAGGGGCATCCCAGCGCAGACATCAAAACATGATTGTGCAGAATTTGGATTGTTGAAACAATATTTAAAAGTACCGTACTGTTAGTAGAGAGATTTTTGTAAAAACGTCACTTAGAAATAAGAGTTTAATCAACATAAACTTGAGTACCAACCTACCAACACGTTTACCATACTCATGACCAATATCTTTACTGCGCTGAAAGTAATACGTGTAAAAATATACCTGTAGAAAACATTCATGAAAATATAAAACCTGCCTGCCATTTCAAGCTCCTTATCTTTATTTTTTCATGTGGAACAAAATGTTGTTGGTGTTCGAAGGGCATCATCACTTATTTTTCTAGTACATAGGAGCAAAGCATTTTTAGAGGAGGAAAGTGATTCGCAGAAAGCTAAAGGATTGAGGAAAAGCAGAGGCTGATGGAATCCCACACATTTACAGTGCTAAACATAAGGAAACACGAATAAGACAAGTGAACAGCCAGATTCATTGTTAAAATATTAAAATATTGACTCAACCAAGGTAGGTCCTGAGTGCAGTTTGGTTTCGAATCCACCAACAGGGCCGGCTTTAGAGCTGTTGGCGCCCGGTGGGACAATCATTTTTGGTGCCACCCGCCCTATGACCACCTCCTTGTATTCCCCCACGACCACTAGGCAAAACTGCCCTCCATCTCTCCAGAGCCCCTCTCTCACATATATTTCATTTATTTTATAGCTCTGGTAATGGCTGACTTTACTCATAAGAATGTATATCTACCCAAACAAACACTTTTCAGCAACATTAGGAATAGATAATAAAAGCCTGGGGGAAAAAACATAACGTCCTAACCTATTTTATTCAGTTTGCATGCAGCTCTTTTATGACTGTTTGTAATAGTCACTGTTCTATATTAGGGTTGTATCTTATGAACTGCGGAAACAAAAGGATCTCTGTGACAAAAGCAGTAATCCACTCAGCTATCCACATAAAATACAGATCTGTGATCTGCACAATACGGTGCGCGTTCTTTGCAGCAGGCATATTAACTCTCTGCGCTACTTTATGACGAGTCAAAACTGCCCCTAGACAAAACTTTGATCTCTCTCTCTCTCTAACAGGAACATTAATCACAAGAGTTATCTTCAGTAGCGGCTCGTGGAGGGAGTGCGGTAGGGTGGGGCGGGGCGGGGGGCAGTAAACTACGGCATACGGCCGAACAGAGGTAAATAAACAAATAAATAAATAAAACAAAATTAATTGCGCGCGCTGCATTGCATTTGGCAAAAGGGTCCGTTTTCACTTTGAAAATGTGGTGTGTCCACGTTGCGTTTTGGGCCGTTTCCTGTCGCGGGCACTAGGCCTACCCACACAAGTGAGGTACCATTTTTCTCGGAAGACTTTGGGGAATGCGGGGTGGGTGGAATTTTGTGGATCCACACAGATTCCAGAACTTTCCACCACAGAAATGTGAGGCAAATGTGGTTTGTTTTACATATTTTGAGATTTGCAAGGGATTCTGGGTAACAGAACCTGGTGAGAGCCAGACAAGTCACCCCATCCTGAATTTCCCTGGGTGTCTAGTTTTCAAAAATGTATAGGTTTGCTAGGTTTCCCTAGGTGCCGGCAGAGCTAGGGTTCAAAATCTACAGCTAGGCACTTTGCAAAAAAGGGTCAGTTTTCACTGTGAAAATGTGGTGTGTCCACATTGCGTTTTGGGCCATTTCCTGTCGCGGACACTAAGCCTAGCCACACAAGTGAGGTACCATTTTTCTCTGAAGACTTTGGGGAACACGGGGTGTGTGGAAGTTTGTGGATCCACGCAGATTCCAGAACTTTCCACCACAGAAATGTGAGGAAAATGTGTTTTTTGGACACATTTTGAGGTTTGCAAGGGATTCTGGGTAACAGGACCTGGTGAGAGCCAGACAAGTCACCCCATCCTGGATTCCCCTGGGTATATAGTTTTCAAAAATGTATAGGTTTGCTAGGTTTCCCTAGTTGGCGGCAGAGCTAGGGTTAAAAATGTACAGCTAGGCACTTTGCAAAAAAAGGGTCAGTTTTCACTGTGAAAATGTGGTGTGTCCACGTTGCGTTTTGGGCCGTTTCCTGTTACGGGCACTAGGCCTACCCACACAAGTGAGGTACCATTTTTCTCGGAAGACTTTGGAATGTGGGGTGGGTGGAATTTTGTGGATCCACGCAGATTCCATAACGTTCCACCACAGAAATGTGAGGAAAATGTGGTTTTTTTGATAAATGTTTAGGTTTGCAAGGGATTCTGGGTAACAGAACCTGGTGAGAGCTAGTCAAGTCACCCCATCCTGGATTCCCCTGGGTGTGTAGTTTTCAAAAATGTATAGGCTTGCTAGGTTTCCCTAGGTGCTGGCAGAGTTAGGGTTCAAAATCTACAGCTAGGCACTTTGCAAAAAAAGCTCCGTTTTCGTTGTGAAAATGTGGTGTGTCCACGTTGCGTTTTGGGCCGTTTCCTGTCGCGGGCACTAGGCCTACCCACACAAGTGAGGTACCATGTTTCTTGGAAGACTTTGGGGAACGCGGGGTGGGTGGAATTTTGTGTATCCACCGCAGATTCCAGAACTTTCCACCACAGAAATGTGAGGAAAATGTGTTTTTTTTTTACAAATTTTTAGGTTTGCAAGGGATTCTGGGTAATAGAACCTGGTGAGAGCCAGTCAAGTCACCCCATCCTGGATTCCCCTGGGTGTCTAGTTTTCAAAAATGTATAAGTTTGCTAGGTTTCCCTAGGTGCCGGCAGAGCTAAGGTTCAAAATCTTCAGCTAGGCACTTTGCAAAAAAAGGGTCAGTTTTCACTGTAAAAATAAAGTGTGTCCACGTTGCGTTTTGAGCCGTTTCCTGTCGCGGGCACAAGGCCTACCCACAGAAGTGAGGTACCATTTTTATTGGGAGACTTAGGGTAACACAGAATTGTAGAGCAACTGTTATTACCTATTGACTTTCGATGCATTTCTGCCTTCCAAATGAAAGACAATGTGTAAAAAAGAAGTCATTTTGAAAAATGACCTATAATTCTCATGCTAGTATGGGTACTCACAATTTCGGAAATGTGCAAATATCTACTGTTTCTAAACTCTATATTTTGTTCCAATTTCAGAAATACATAGGTGTCATTCATACCGATTTTTCCATGTATATATTTTCCCAAATTAATTGCTATATACCCGGTACATAATAAAAAACCATTGCAAGACACTGCTCAGTTATTGGCTCTGAGTTCGTCGGGTTCTTGGTGAACCTACAAGTCCTATATATCCCCACAACCAGAAAGGTCCAGCGGATGTAGTGATATATTGCTTTCAAACAGCTGTCCTAATTAGAAGAAGTTACAGGTGAAAACGTTGACACAAATGGCTGTTTTTGTTCAACTAATTTTAAATTTTTCCTATATTCAACTGTTAGTTTCTATAAAGAAACCTTGAAGGATCTACACAAATGACCCCTTGCTGAATTCAGAATTTTGTCTACTTTTTTAAAATGTATAGCTTTCCAGGATCCATTATTGCTTTCATACCCATTTCTACCATTAACTGGAAGGAGGTAGAAAGCACAAAAAATAGCAAAAATAGGCTATGTCCCAGAAAAATGCCAAAACTGTGTAAAAATGTTGGTTTTCTGACAAAAGTCTGCTTGTCCCTGAAATCTGGGAAAATGGTGATTTCAGCCCCACAACCCCTTTGTTGATACCATTTGCAGGGAAAAAAACAGACGCTTTCATCTGTAGTCCTTTTTTCCCCTTTTTCAAAAAAAACAAAACACTTTTGCTATATTTTGGCTAATTCCTGGGTCCCCTCCAGGGGAATCCACAAACCCTGGGTACCTTTAGAATCCCCATGATGTTGGAAGAAAAGGACGCAAATTTGGCGTGGATACCTTATATGGTCAAAAAGTTACAGGGGCATAAGCGCGAACTACCCCAAATAGCCAAAAAAAGGCTTAGCACAGGGGGGAAAAGGCCTAGCAGTGAAGTGGATAATCAATGTAGCAGGACAGTAGTTGAACTTTGTATTTTCTTTACCATCCTCCTAATGCTGATTACTCTGTTTTGTTTCTTTCTATAACTCATTGCAACGCTTATATTTTACAAAAGAATCTTATTGCTTCAATAAATGTTTGAAATGCCAATATGAATATTTCTTGTATTTCCCTTTGGGCATGCCTGAGTAACTCCCAAATGGGTTAGATCTGCTTCCACGATTTCCTTGGGGAGTTAGGGTTGTCATAGTCTGAAGTTGCAGACACCATTCGGTACCTTGCAAGGTTTAGAGGTATAGATGGCGCACTGTGAGCTAGCTAACCAGGATTTAGGTCCACCTATTCTGATGGTATGCACAGACGTAGTCCTGCATAGTTTTGACACTTATGTTGCCCAAATACACAGTCTTACTAATCAGTAGGAACCGTATGACAATAGATAACAGTAGTCTTAACCGCTTCGCCGCGATCGGAATTCCGCCCAGGTGCTGGACATTCCGATCGCGGGTGTGTTCGTGACGAGCTCAGCTCTTCATGAGCACACGCCAACCGCGCAGCATGACGAGCTGAGCTCGTCATGAGCATCGAAGGGGTTATATGAATACATATAATTGTACCTATACTCCTACCTAGCGTTTCCTATCCTAATATGCATAGGGTTTGCGGATCTGCGAGAATACCTTAGAGTGGTTTAACTCTCCATTTACCTGAGGGTATGTGTTATCTGGGAGTTCGTTGCGGAGTAGAACAGGCCTCCGTCCTTCTGATGAGTGTAATGGGATTCAGGTGGGCTGGAATTCTTGCATTGGGCGACCTCGACAGTGCCAGCAAAATGCTCCTTTCCCAAAACAAAGGGCTGGGAGAGTTTTTATAATAAACCTCTATGCTGGAGTTCTAGTCTGGCTGTTATTGTTTATTCAACCCTAGCAGAGCTGTCACCAAACAGACAACAACAAACAACAACATTTTGCGCAGTGAACTTAGTCCTTGTACAGAATGTT
The DNA here is from genome assembly GCA_963921515.1 of Calotriton arnoldi. Lineage (NCBI taxonomy): Eukaryota > Metazoa > Chordata > Amphibia > Caudata > Salamandridae > Calotriton > Calotriton arnoldi. The sequence goes on from CAWUFW010001495.1 coordinate 88,540, forward strand.
TTAGGACCTGATAATATGCCTACGAAGAAGTGTAAATGTAAGCTAATCTGTTTCTGAGAATATTATCCCATAAGGGTGCGCAAACAAATATGTGTATTAAAAGTAATTGTTTAAAAAAGATGTCAACTTTAAACGTGAACATGTAAAATAGTGGTTTTCTGTGCCCTGGGCCTATGTAACCAAACAACACCCACTCCTAATTTGTAAGGCAACTAAAAAACATACCCCAAGGCTCATTCCTCAGTCCAACCCTCTTCAACATCTACATAACACCACTCGCAGACATTGTCAGATCGCACGACATCAACATCATCTCCTACACCGACGATACTCAGCTTGTCCTCTCGTTCTCAGCGGACCCCACCTCGACAAAGACCAACTTCCACAACTGTATGAAGAACATCTCGGCCTGGAAGAAGGGCAACTGCCTTAAGCTCAACATGGACAAAACTGAAGTTCTGATCTTTGGCAGATACACCGCCCTCTGGAACAACTCCGGGTGGCCAGCGGAGCTTGGACCCACCCCCACGCCAAAAGACTATGCCCGTAACCTCAACATCATCCTGGACAGCAAACTCTCCACAAAATGTCAGGTCAGCGCCATTGCTTCAGCCTGCTTTCACACACTCCCCATGTTCATCAAAGTCTTCAGGTGGCTCCCCATCGGCACCAAGAAAATGGTGGCACAGGCCCTCATCACCAGTCGAATAGACTACTGCAACGCATTCTATGCAGGCACCACCACCGAACTCATGTAAAGACTCCAGACGATCCCGAACGCAACTGCCAGACTGATCCTCAACCTGCCCAAGAGGACACACATCACCCAGCACCTGAAGGACCTCCACTGGCTTCCCATCCAGAAAAAATGCCATTTCAAGCTTATGACCCATGCCTACAAAGCCCTCCATGACCAAGGACCCACCTACATGAACAACCGCCTGCATTTCCATCGAACTACAAGGAATCTCCGTTGACCACACCTTTCTCTTGCACACATATCACATATTCGCTACTGCCGCTCTGCAGAATGCTCCTTCTCCCACCTCGCGGTCAAAGCCTGGAATGCCCTTCCCTTTCACCTCCGCACTGCACCCTCACTGACCCATTTCAGGAAAGGACTCAAGGCCTGGCTGTTTGACTGATACCTGTAGCACAGCGCATGGATACTGTTAGAACTGGGGGTCTCTAGTTGGCAGAGGTAGGGACCTATGTCCAAATAGGGACCCTTGCTTCTAGTCAGGGTAAGGGGGATACACTAATAAAATAACCCCTGCTCACCCCCTTGGTAGCTTGGCACGAGCAGGCAGGCTTATCTCAGAGGCAGTGTGTAAAGCATTTGTGAACACATACAGTAATACAGTGACAACACTACAGATGGACACCACACAGGTTGTAGTATAAAAATAAGTATTTTTATATAGACTTAACACAAGACCCAAAACGACAAAAATCCACAATACACTATGAAAAATATGACTGTCAATGGTAGAAAATAGTTCAGTTCAAATGTAGGTGATAAATGCGACACTCTACGTTCAATGTACCTTTGGGTGCATAACGCAATACAAACAAAAGAGTTGCAGGGAAGGTGATGCGTCAGTTCCTTACACGCAAGAACGGTGATGCGTCGGTTCCTTGCTCCGGGGAAAGTGATGCGTCGGTTCCCTACTGCTGCGTAGGGGACGGTGATGCGTCGGTTCCTTACCGGAGAGGAGGTGATGCGTCGGTTCTTCACCGTGTGGGGAGGTGATGCATCGGTTTCTTACTGTGCTTCTGTGGCGATGCGACCAGCAGCGCCTCGATGCGATGATGACCCGGTGCAATGAAACAAAGTGGCGTCTTCCTCTTGATGCGACAGCGAAGGGGCGATACGTGCACGCCCAACGGCCGTGCGGCGACTCGGTGAATCTTCTGAGCCGCGACAGGCCCTGCGACACACTCCTGTGGTGATGCGACGGCGTCTGATGCGACGGCGACACTCTTCTCCGGTGATGCGAGGCGCTTCGGTGATGCGATGGCGACAGCGGCGGCACGCTTTCTCGGCGATGCGACGACAACTGCTGCGGCGGCGACACGCTTCTTCTTTGTGAGTCGCGCTTCCAGCTCCCAGCGACACGCAGTCTCTCAGAAGGCCCAACACAACAGTAGGCACTTCAAATTCCCAGCAAGGGAATTCAGGGGAGCTGGTTGGTGAAGTCTTGTGTCCCTGAGACTTCAGCAAGAGACAAGCTCAATCTTCAAGTCCTTGGAGATTTTCTGCAAGATGATGAAAGTAAGCACAAAGTTCCTTTCTCTTTTCTTTGGCAATCAGGCAACCACTGCATGCCAATCCCTCAAACAGCACACAGCATAGAGATAATCTCCTCCTTCAGTTTCTCTGGTTCCTCTCCTCAGTAAAGGTTCTTCTTGTTTCCCAGAAGTGATCTAAAGTCTTGGGGTCTGGGCCCCAATATTTATACTAGCAAATAATTTGTCCTCTGAAGGCAGAGGGTCCTTTACCTAGTCCAAACCAGTTCTGGGTGCATTCTGCCAGTGCACACCTTCTTCCTTTGTCAATGTGAGCCAGGGACATTAGACGCACCACAGGAGGTGGAGCCAGCATTGTGGAAGGCAGGCACAGCCCTATTCAGGCCCAGGTGCTACTCCTCCCACCACTCTACATGCAGGTAGGTCTATTCAGCCCTGTGCTGACTCACCCTATCTCCTGGAGTCCCCCAGCCCCTGTCACTCACAAACCCAGACATACAATACACAAGCTAGCAGAGGCAGGCTGGATGGTTAGGCAAGAAAATACCTACTTTCTAAAAGTGGTATTTTCAAACACAGAGGGGCCGATTCCGATTCAGGCCGGAAATCTCTCCGACCGAGCCGGACCCGGAGAGATTTCCGACCGAATCGGACCCTAGCAGTCCGACCGAACGAGTACGATGCGTTCTCATGCTATCGGACTCGAGTCGGTCGGACTCCCAATGAAGTCAATGGGAGCCGGACTTACAACGCGTACGCGGGCTCCCATTGACTCAATGGGTGCGAGGCGAACAAGGGCGCCCCCTACAGCGGGTTCACGTCGAAGCGGGTCGTGCCGTACATGCACAGGTAGGGGGGACCCATGGGTCCCCCCTGTGTGCGACTCGCGCGGCTAGGCGTACAGGGGGGTCCGACACGGACCCCCAAAGTACGGCTCCGACTGCTCTTTCGAGCCGGACGGCGCGAGTCGGTCGGACTGTTCGAGGCACGAATCGTACTTACCCGGCCGGGGAACGTCTCCATTGCGCGGTGCGAGTCGAGTCCGTGCGAGTCGGTCGGAGCGGTTGGGTCCCGCGAACGAGTCGGTCGGCGATTTCGCGTCCGCTCGCATCGTACTCGCTCGCCCGGACGCACGTCCGACTCGGTCGGGAAACAGGGCTCCGAATCGGATCCGGTAATGCCGGATCCCATTCGGAGCCCTACCGACCGAGATCGGATTCGGCCCCAGAATGTTAAAACCGACTTCACTAAAAGATGTATTTTATCACTCTGAGTTCAGGCATACTAAATTCGTTTTTCTACCATGTTCCCTGGGTCAGTTAGGATTATAAGATGTTATAATCAATCTGCCCATTCTGGCCTATGGGGACAGTTAGCCTTGCAATAGTGAAAAACGTAATTGGCTGTAATTCACTATCAGGACATGCCACACACACCAGGGCATGTCCTACTTCTTATATACAATGCACCCTGCCCGCAGGCGTACCTTAGGGGTGACTAACATGCAGAAAAGGGAAGGTTTGGGGACTGGTAAGTGGGTGCACTTACCAAGTCGACATGGCAGTCCCAGACTGCACACAGGCTCTGCAATGGCAGGCCTGAGACACACTTTACAATCTGCTCCTGTGGGTAGCACAACCAGTGCTGCAAGCCCACCAGCAGCATTTGACTCACAGGCCCTGGGCACAAACAGTGCACTGTACTAGGGTCTGACAGTGAATCAAATAGGCCAATCATGGAGTCACTAATCCATACATCAATTTATCATAGGGAGCACTTGCACTTTGGCACTGAATAGCAGTGGCAAAGTGCCCAAAGCATCTAGACCAGCAAAAACATATCAACAACAGTGCAGGCATAGTGAAAGAATGGAAGGGAGACCCACGCCAAGGATGCCAGGTCTAACATGTGTCCCCTCCAGCTGAAATGTGGGGAGAACTATCCTACCTCTAGGGAGTTCTCATCACTAAGGCGGAAGAATCTGGACAGACCATCAGCATTGGTGTGTTCTGTACCAGGGCGATGTTCCACCGTGAAGTCCATCCCTTGTAGGGAAATGGACCACCTCAACATCTTTGGATTCTCACCCCTCATCTGCATCAACCATCTGAGGGGCCTGTGGTCTGTCTGAACCTGGAAGTGAGTCCCAAACAGGTATGGTCTCAACTTCTTCAGTGCCCAGACCACAGCAAATGCCTCATGCTTAATAGCACTCCACCTCTGTTCCCGTGGAAGTAACCTCCTACTGATGAAGGCTACAGGTTGGTCTAGGCCCTCCTCATTTAACTGTGCCAGAACAGCCCCTACACCATTGCTCTGAAGCGTCTGTTTGGACCACAAACTCTTTTGAGAAGTTGGGCGCCTGAAGCACGTGGGCCGTGCACATGGCAGTCTTCAAGGCGTCAAAAGCTCTCTGACAGGTGTCAGTCCAAATCACTCTCTTGGGCTGCTTCCTGGAAGTCAGCTCTGTCAAGGGTGCAACGATGCTGCCATACCCCTTGACAAATCTCCTGTAATACCCGGTGAGTCCTAAAAGGCTCTCACCTCTGTCTGGGTCTTGGGGGCTCCCAAGCCAGAATGGTATCAATCTTGGGCTGTAGGGGCGCCACCTGGCCGCTCCCAACCTGGTGTCCCAAGTACACCACGGAACCCTGCCCGATCTGGAACTTACTCGCCTTGATCATGAGGCCTGCCCTCCGCAGCGCCATCAACACTTCCCAGAGGTGGCGCAGATGTTCTTCTCAACTGGCGCTGAACACTGCGATGTCATCCAGGTAGGCGGCACTGAACTCTTCCAGTCCAACCAACACCTGGTTGACCAACCTCTGAAAGGTGGCAGGGGCATTCTTCATCCCAAAGGGCATAACCCGGAATTGGTAGTGCCCATCTGGTGTGGAGAATGCTGACCTCTCTTTGGCCCCATCAGTCAAGGCGATCTGCCAGTACCCAGACGTTAAGTCAAATGTGCTGAGGTACCGGGCAGCCCCTAACCTATCGATCAGCTCATCAGCTATGGGGATGGGGTGCGCGTCAGTCCTGGTGACTGAATTGAGTCCTCGGTAGTCCACACAGAACCGAAGTTCAGGTGTGGCACCAGGTGCGGCAGCCTTTGGGACCAAGACCACTGGGCTGGCCCAAGGGCTGTGAGAGGACTCAATCACCCCCAATGCAAACATCTTGGAGACCTCCTCCTTGATGCAAGCTCTCACCCTGTCAGTCACTCTGTAAGCCTTGTGCTTGACAGGAGGACTGTCCCCAGTGTCCACATCATGGACGCACCAATCAGTGACACTAGGAATCAGGGAAAACAGGTCAGGAAACTGTCCCAACAGTTGGCGACAGTCTTCCTGCTGCTCAGGTGTCAGGGAGTTAGAGAGGTTCACACCCTCCACTGACCCATCTTGCTCTGTTGCAGACAGGAGGTCAGGAAGAGGTTCTGTCTCCTCTTCCATTCCATCATCTGTTGCTAGGAGCATGCCCACTTCGGACCTCTCAAAATGGGGCTTTAGGCGGTTGACATGTAGGACCCGCAAAGGGTTCCTGGGAGAACGCAAGTCCACCAGGTAGGTGACCTCACTCTTGCGCTCCACCACCTCAAATGGTCTGGTCCACGTATCCTGGAGCGCCCAAGGCTCCACGGGGGCCATGACATAAACTTTCTGTCCAGGCTGAAACTCGATCAGAGTGGCATTCTGATCATACCATCGTTTCATCTCCTCCTGACTGGCTTCCAGATTCGCCTCAGCGAGTTGTCTGAACCGCCTAGTTTGGTTTCTAAAGGCCATCATGTAGCTAAATACATCCTGGGGAGGTTTACTGGGAGCTTCCTCCCAGCCTTCTTTCACCAAACTCAGAGGTCCTCTTACCGGGTGACCATAGAGCAGTTCAAAGGGACTGAACCCTAAGTACTTCTGTGGCACCTCACAGTAAGCAAAGAGAAGGCATGGCAAGAGGACGTCCCACTTACGCCTCATGGGTTCTTCCAGACCCATAATCATGCCCTTCAGGGTCCAGTTGAATCTCTCAACCAGCCCATTTCCTTGGGGTGGTAAGGAGTGGTGAACTTATAGGTAACACTGCACTCCTGCCACAGGAACTTCATATACTTGGATATGAAGTTTGTACCACGGTCACTCACCATCTCCTTGGGGAACCCCACACGGGAGAAAATCCCCATCAGTGCACGCCCCTCCACGGGGGCCGTCACTGTCCGAAGAAGGATGGCTTCCGGGTACCGGTTGGCATGGTCCACCAAGACCAGGATGAACCTGTTGTCCATGGATGTCTTGGGGTCCAGTGGCCCCACAACGTCAATACCCACCCGTTCAAAGGGGGTGCTGACCACAGGGAATGGCTGGAGGGGAGCCTTGTGCTTCCTCCCACTTTTTCCACTTGCCTGGCAAGTCTGACATGTCCTGCAATGAGTGTCTGAACTCTTGCGCATCTGGGGCCAATAAAAGTGGGTGACAAGCCTTTCAAAGGTCTTGCTCTGTCCCAGATGTCCTGCCAAAGGCACGTCATGAGCCAACCCCAGTAGGAAGGCTCTGAAGCTCTGGGGTACCACCAGCACACGGGCTGACCGAGGCTCAGCAACCTTAGGCTCGCTATACAGGAGACCATTCTCCCAGTAGATCCAATGTGATCCAGACTGATCACCTGCTGCCTGGTTTGTGGCCTGTTGCCGCAAACCCACAAGAGAAGGGCACTTGTTCTGCTCCTCACAGAACTCCTCCCTGGAGGGGCCTCCCTCCTGCTGCCAATGGGTCAGCTCAGGTAGGTCCCCCAGTTCGGCCACTTGCTCCCCTGTAGGTTCCAGAGCATTCCCCTCAGGTTCTGCTTCCTCCTGGACCGTGGGAACTACGGGGGCCGGTTTCCCGCACCCTCTGCCTCTTCTCTTCAAGGCAGGCACCTGGGCCACCCTCTCAGGCTCCAGGTCCTCTTGAACACCTCTACTGGCTGCCATAGACTGAGTGGTCGCGCACTCCCACTCAGGCAGACCCAACATCTCTAAATGAGACCTTCTCTGCACCTCTGCCCAAGGTGAACTCTCCAATTCATTGCCCAACAGACAGTCTACAGGCATGGCTGGCCTCACAGCTACTCGAAAGGTACCTGAGACCCCCCCCCACTCAAAGGGAACCTGAGCCACTCTGCAGTGGCTCTCTGAGTTGTCCGCGGCAACTACTGGGCAGAATGCATTGGGGATCACCTGCTCTTCAGACACCAGCCGACAACTGACAGCTGTCACACTGGCTCCAGTGTCTCTCAGAGCCTCCACCCTTTGGCCATTGAGGGTCACCCACTGCCTGTATTTCTTAGTGTTATCAGGCAGTTGGGCCCTGGGGACCATCTCACTGTCTCCTAAAGAGACCAAAGACATTGCTTCGGGACCCCACCCACCTTGGGCACCCATCTCCTCCCCCAGGGCTACACTAGCTACCTAGGGTTAGTCAGCCTACTATCAATAAGGTGCTGGCGTAGCTCTGGAAAACAATTTCCTGACAAATGCTCCCATGCAATCAAATCAAAGAGCGCTTCAAAATCATTCACTTTGCTACCCTTCACCCAACCATCCAATGCTCTGCAAAAAAAGTCACATATTCTACCCAGGTACTGCCCTCCAACTTTTTGCAATTCCTGAACCTCTGCCTATACAGATCAGGAGTCAACCCATACCTGGACATCAATGCTTCTTTCATATGACCATAAGAATTGTGGACTTCAGAGGGCAAGTCTAATAAGGTATCCCGCCCCTCACTAAGGAACCGTCCCCACAACCCCGCTCCCCAATCCTTCTCAGGGACCCGGTGTGAGGTCATAGCTACCTCATAGGCTTTAAACCATTGCCCAATGTCATCATTTTTATAAAACTCTTTCACCACATCTTTAGGTATACACACCCTTGCTTCAACAGGCATGGACGGTGTGCTGCCACCAGAGGGAGTACTCTCTAAGCTCCTAGCTTTCAACTCCAACTCCCTCAAACTTCTCTCATGCTCCATTTGCATCCTCTTTTCCTCTAGGGCCAATTTCTTAATTTCCAATTCTAACTGCCCACCCATCTTAAGCTTGGTCAGCTCCATTTCATGCACCCTACTTCTCTCCCTGTACTCCAGCTCTCCTGGGGACAGGCCCTTGGAAGAAACACTGATACCTGCTGGGGAAGGTGCTTTCCTCCCCCCTGGACCCAATAGCCCATCTAGCTGCCCTCCTTCATCCTCAGCCCCCTCCTCATGCTCTTCCACATGCTCAGGGGTGCTCCTTGCTTCCACCCAGGCCCTCAGCGCCTTTTGGAACTCATCCTTCTTGGAGAGACCGGTCATAGCAACTTTAAATCTCCTGCAGAAGTGCTTCAGCTGTTTCACAGTGTAACTTTCTAGTTTCTCTTCCTCAAAATCAAAATCAACAGATGTGATGGACGCTGTTTTGCTCATGGTGAAACTTGGCAGTTCTTGGCAAAAAAGTAGAAATGCAAAACACACAAGATGATGGACGGAATGCTGCACATTGGCAAACATTCACCCCCAGTCACAGATCTGGGTTTAATCCATCGTTATTTTGCTTCACCACGCCACCCCAGTTCAGACGTAGCCATATGCAAATCAGTCTTGACCCTGTGCCTCATGGGAACAGTCCAGACCGAACTGCCAAGCCATGTCTTCCCTGGACCGGAATCAAGCATCCTAGGACCGGTTTCAGGCTATCAGCCTTCCTCAGCCAGGATAGCTTGACTCCAGTGGCGTAGTGAGCACGGGACCCACGTCTGGGCATACCCTTCCCACTTAGGGCAAAATGCAAAACACACAAGATGATGGACGGAATGCTGCACATTGGCAAACATTCACCCCCAGTCACAGATCTGGGTTTAATCCATCGTTATTTTGCTTCACCACGCCACCCCAGTTCAGACATAGCCATATGCAAATCAGTCTTGACCCTGTGGCTCATGGGAACAGTCCAGACCGAACTGCCAAGCCATGTCTTCCCTGGACCGGAATCAAGCATCCTAGGACCGGTTTCAGGCTATCAGCCTTCATCAGCCAGGATAGCTTGACTCCAGTGGCGTAGTGAGCACGGGACGATAACGATGGATTAAACCCAGATCTGTGACTGGGGGTGAATGTTTGCCAATGTGCAGCATTCCGTCCATCATCTTGTGTGTTTTGCGAAAAAAGTAGAAATCCCAGGAAAAACAATCTACCAAAATGTAAGTGGTTGCGTTTGGTCTGCACTCACTAGTAGTGTACACCAATCACTGTATATGAGTCACAAATGCAAGTCCAGAATCCTCACCGCTGACCACCAATGTCAGAACTGGGGGTCTCTAGTTGGCAGAGGTAGGGACCTTTGTCCAAATAGGGACCCTTGCTTCTAGTCAGGGTAAGGGGGATACACTACTAAAATAACCCCTGCTCACCACCTTGGTAGCTTGGCACGAGCAGGCAGGCTTATCTCAGAGGCAGTGTGTAAAGCATTTGTGAACACATACAGTAATACAGTGACTAACACTACAGATGGACACCACACAGGTTGTAGTATAAAAATAAGTATTTTTATATAGACTTAACACAAGACCCAAAACGACAAAAATCCACAAAACACTATGAAAAATATGACTGTCAATGGTAGAAATAGTTCAGTTCAAATGTAGGTGATAAATGCGACGTTCAATGTACCTTTGGGTGCTTAACGCGATACAAACAAAAGAGTTGCAGGGAAGGTGATGTGTCGGTTCCTTACACGCAAGAACGGTAATGCGTCGGTTCCTTGCTCCGGGGGAGGTGATGCGTCGGTTCCCTACTGCTGCGTAGGGGACGGTGATGCGTCTGTTCATTACCGGAGAGGAGGTGATGCGTCGGTTCTTCACCGCGTGGGGAGGTGATGCGTCGGTTTCTTACTGTGCTTCTGTGGCGATGCGACCAGCAGCGCCTCGATGCGATGACGACCCGGTGCAATGACACAAAGTGGCGTCTTCCTCTTGGTGCGACAACGAAGGGGTGATGCGTGCACGCCCGACGGCCGTGCGGCGACTCAGTGAATCTTCTGAGCCGCGACAGGCCCTGCGACACGCTTCTCCGGTGATGGGACGGCATCTGATGCGACGGCGACACTCTTCTCCGGTGATGCGAGGTGCTTCGGTGATGCGATGGCGGCAGCGGCGGCACGCTTTCTCGGCGTTGTGACGACAACTGCTGCAGCGGCGACACACTTCTTCTTCGTGAGTCGCGCTTTCAGCTCCCAGCGACACGCAGTCTCTCAGAAGGCCCAACACAACAGTAGGCACTTCAAATTCCCAGCAAGGGAATTCAGGGGAGCTGGTGGGTGAAGTCTTGTGTCCCTGAGACTTCAGCAGGAGGCAAGCTCAATCTTCAAGCCCTTGGAGATTTTCTGCAAGATGATGAAAGTAAGCACAAAGTTCCTTTCTCCTTTCTTTGGCAATCAGGCAACCACTGCAGGCCAATCCCTCAAACAGCACACAGCATAAGGATAGTCTCCTCCTTCAGTTTCTCTGGTTCCTCTCCTCAGCAAAGGTTCTTCTTGTTTCCCAGAAGTGATCTAAAGACTTGGGGTCTGGGCCCCAATATTTATACTAGCAAATCTTTTGTCCTCTGAAGGCAGAGGGTCCTGTACCTTGTCCAAACCAGTTCTGGGTGCATTCTGCCAGTGCACACATTCTTCCTTTGTCAATGTGGGCCAGGGACATCAGACACACCACAGGAGGTGGAGCCAGCATTGTGGAAGGCAGGCACAGCCCTATTCAGGCCCAGGTGCTACTCCTCCCACCACTCTACATGCAGATAGGTCTATTCAGCCCTGTGCTGACTCACCCTATCTCCTGGAGTCCTCCAGCCCCTGTCACTCACAAACACAGACATACAATACACAAGCTAGCAGAGGCAGGCTGGATGGTTAGGCAAGAAAATACCTACTTTCTAAAAGTGGTATTTTCAAACACAGAATGTTTTTTTTTTTTTTTTTGTCCTCATTCACCGCCAACCTCACTACACTTCGCACCCAGAGAAAAAGTAGGGAGTTAAAGAAAGGACCCGCCTACTAATATCAAACGTGCATGGGTGCCAGTGAATACCGGGTGCGATAACTCTTCTACATAGCTCCAAGAGCAAGATAGCAATCATCCAGACACTTCCCGAAGGGAACCGGAAGTGACCCGACTTGACCAAGAGAGCATTGAGGCAGCATAATCATAGGACACGGGAAAAAAACAAAAAAACCCTAATCGCTGTCCACTGAGCCCAAACCCACTCGCAGTAAATCCCAGCAAGCTGTCCTCTTCTTGCTGCAGGTTCTAGCCAGATCCAACTTGGAAACCTCAAACACTGAGGAAAGCCAGTCCGCAAAGGAAGGAGGCGTGGATTCGGTCCATCTTTTACAGATTTGTCTTCTAGCCAACAAAATAGCATAAAAAAGCAGCAATCTGGATGGACCGGAAACTTGATATGTGAAGCCAAAGATGATCAAAGAGAGGTCAATGTGCAGAGGGTAACCCAAAATGTTGGCCAAGTAATTTTCAACACTGGCCCAGAATGAAACCAGGGCAGGGCAGTCTTTAAACATATGGATATCTGAAGCTAGAGCCAGTCCACATTTCTTACAGCAGACTGGTGACCCCTTAGTAAATTTAGAAAGTTTTTGGGGAGAGAAATAAGCCCTATGGATGGTAAAAAGGTGGTTCCTCTTCAGCCAAGCTGGTTTAACTGCCTCATACAAGATCTTACAGGAATTCTGCCAAAGGTCATTGCAGTTATAAGCAGGTAAGGAGTCGCCCCACAGTTCTGTAGCCAAATTGAATTCCCCATCTACAGCTTCAATTAGGGCTTGATACCAAAAGGAGACCTCCTTCTTCCCGGCTGACCTACTCACAAGCTGATGTTCCAAAAAACAACCTCCTCCTACTGGGTACTTATGAGATAGTTGGGATTGGACCCAGCTTTTCAGCTGGAGAAATGTAAACCTTGAAAGGCCGTCCCCACTCTACCTCTGAGTTGCTCCCAAGAAAGAAGACAGCCATCTTGAGCCAGATCCCCCAAACTACCAAACCTGCTTTTTTAAAGGCATTGCCATCCTGTCTCTCAGGCACTCTGGGCCACCAGGAGATTCCCAAAGGGGCGCTGAGCTAGAGAAATAAGAGAGCTTGACTGTTACCCTGAAAAGAGCCCAGGTTTTAGCAAGGCCTTGCAAGACCTTTAGTTTGACCTTCTTGAAGAACTTGGGGTCACCGAATTTAAATAAAAACCCTCCACAGGTAAGTTGGCCCCCTAAGCATGGCGAGGAACATTGCCCCAGCGCCAGTACTAACCGGCATTTTCAAGAGCATGCGTGAGTGTGTAAACTGAAAGGCCCAGGCATAAAACAAAAGATCTGGTAAGGCTAGGCCCCCTTTCTCCCTCCTCCGCCTCAACTTGATCCACGCTATTCTCGAAGATTTATAAGCCCACACGAAGGAGTTGATATCCCGCTGTAGCTTATTGATGGCGGATTTTTCGAAGTGAAGAGGAATACAATTAAAAAGAAAGGTGATCTTTGGGAGTATCGACATCTTCACGAGGTTGACTCTCCCAAGAATAGATAAGGGAGGTGAACCCATGATTTCAACTGCCTCCGGATTTCTCTTGCTACCCGGCTCAAATTGATCTCCGAAATCTTGGAAATATCTTGGGCTATGCTAATCCCCAAGTATCTCATTTTAGAGCTAATCTGGTGCTGATGCTGAGGCCCCTCAAGATTCCAGGCCATAACCTCTGTCTTTGAGGCATTAATCTCATAACCTGACACAAGACCAAATTCCTGTGCCTGCTGAATTACTGCTGGAAGTGCTGTTTGCAAGTTCGTCGACAGAATTAAAATATCGTCGGCGTAAAGTGCAACCTTCCTCTCCCACTCTCCATACTTTAAAAAAAAAAAAAAAATTATTAGAATTTTTATACAAAACATGATAACACATTATCGTAAATCAACAGCAGCGTACAGACATTTCATTGCATCATCTTTTTGACAAGTGCTTGGTGTGGAACAATCCGAATAGTCAGTAGGCTATACATCGACATTTACCTTATCGTATATGTAAGCGTGCTTTGTTATGGGTGCAATTGCAATGTAGAGTAGACAGTTTCAACCCCGGTTTGACTGATAGCCGTCCTCTCACTTGCGTCTACTGGGAGCCCTTTTGTAGGAGGAGATAATTCTGAAGTGGTCCCCATATATCTGTGGGCCTAGAGGCCAGTGGTAGTAGTTCTATATAGGTTGTGGTCTGCTCCTGGTAATACACCAGGTCAGTCAGCCATTCCTTGAATTTCGGTGCGCGTCCTCTGCCCCATCTACAGGCTACCCTGCGTTTGGCCATCAACAGAGAAATGCCTAGGAACTTCCGGTGCGTTTTGGGGATTAATGCAGTGTAACTCAAGAGGGCCACCATGGGATCCCTGTCCAATGTTGTGTCTAGCATCTTCTCCAGTGCCTCATGCACCTCCCCCAGTAGGCCTGCACTGATGGGCACTCCCAGGCCAGGTGTAGGAAACCAGCACCTTCCCTTTTGCATCTGTCGCATCTGTCATGGTCGGTTAATTTGAATCTATATTTTTTTACAGGCGTATAATATAACCTCTGCAAGAATTTATAATGTAGTACCCGCAGCCTGTTACTGGCCGAGATTTGCGATGTCTGGGCACAGCAATAGTTCCATTGCTCCTCAGTCACCTCTCGTCCCAGCTCCTCCTGCCAGTGCATGCATGCCGGGCTGATGGGTTTCTTTTGTGTTGCACGTATGCTTTTATAGAGTCCGGACACCAGGTGGCTGCCCCCTGCGGGGTTTAGTAACTGGTGTAACGGAGGTAGGATTTCTGGCTCGTGGGGGAAGTCTGGTAGGATCGCCCTCATCCCTTGTCGTAACCGTACATATAGGAACAAGTCTAGTGGAGTGGACCGTATGCTCTGAAACAAGTGCACCGAGGAGCGGAAAGTACCGTCCAGAAATAAGTCCCCCCACACCTTTACATGAAGCCGTTTACAAAGGTTCGGGAATCCTCTTTCCTGCAATAGCGGTAGGTCAGGGTGATAGGTTAACGGAAGACGCGGGGAATACAGGAAGGGCGACAGGAGTTTGTCCCTAATGCAATTCCATGCATCCATCGTGCTGGTAACCGTGGTGGGAGGCGTGGAGCGAGTGCGACGCGGGCCGTGTATGATGCCGTTCAGGGGAACAGGATCTGCAAGCCAGTCTTCGGCGGCTATTTGCGGCATGTAACGTGGGGGATATATCCAGTAGAACGCATATTGTGCCTGTGCACTCCAGTAGTACGCCTCAAAGTCGGGTATATCCAGCCCCCCCTGTTCATATGGCCTAATGAGGGTGGACCACTGAAGTCGTGGTTGTTTTCCTCCCCAGATTAGCGTGATCAGCGCCGTCCGTAGTGTTTTAAAAAAATTTGGTCCTGGGTGATAGGGTATGTTTGCAAACAGATACAGGAACTGAGGAAGCACCACCATTTTTATTAGAGAGGCTCGACCAGCGAGTGATATAGGCAAAGAGATCCATCGTGTGACGTTGCTGTTGAGGCGCGCAATTGCTGTACCATAGTTCAGCCGTATGGTGTCCTCTCTGTCTCTCGTCACCTGTATACCGAGATAGCGAAGTTCAGTATCACACCATTCCAGTGGATAATCTAGTGGGAATTGTGGTACCGCTGGTGTAAGTGGAAACAACTGGGACTTCCCCAATTGATATTGATACCTGATAGTCTGCCGAACAGTATAAATTCTCGCAGTATAGGGTTAAGATTGTGCCTGGGATCCCTGATATATAATGTCACGTCGTCCGCATATAAGGATATCAATATTTGGCGTAGGCCACATCGAAACGCCTTATCTTGATGCCGTTGTCGCAGTCTAGAGGCCAGGGGCTCCATTGCGATAGCGAATAGCAACGGGGACAGCGGGCAACCCTGGCGCGTGCCTCTCGAAACAGGAAGTGAGCGAGATATATGGCCATTGATCAATACTCTGACAGTGGGCTGGTGATACAGCAATTGAATCCAGGATATATATATCTTTGGAAACCCCATACCGTGCAGCACCTCAACCAAATAGTCCCACTCCACGGAATCAAAAGCCTTCGTGGCATCTAGAAACACAGCTGCAAGTGGGAACTCTGGCTCCACTGTCTGTACAAGCGAAAAGAGTGTGCGAAGATTGTGATTGGTTTCCCTGCCGGGGACAAAGCCTGATTGATCAGGTAGAATAAGGTTTTCCATAAGGAGGTTGAGACGATTGGCTAGTATCTTAGCCAGAATTTTGGTATCACAGTTGATAAGTGACAGGGGTCGGTATGAATCGCAGGAGCTAGGAGTTTTATTGGGCTTTAGTAGAGATGTCACCAACGCTTCCCTCATAGAGGGGGGTAGGGTACCAATCTCCATAGATTCCTCATAAACCTCTTTAAGGACTGGCGCCATGATATCGATATATGTTTTGTAAAATTCGGCAGGGATACCGTCTAATCCAGGCGCCTTGCCGTTTTTTAAATGCATAATAGCTTCCCTGATTTCATCCAATTCGAAAGGCTGGCTAAGGAATTCTCTTTGCGTGTTTCTAAGCCACCCCAGCGTTATATCTCCCAGATAGGCACCAAATTCTACTGCTTCCTGGCGGTGTGTGGTGTATAAGGTCTCATAGTAAGCGGCGAATGTGGATAGTATGTCCAGTGTGTCTCTATGTATTGTCCCTTCTGGACTTTCAATTTCTAATATATGGGACGTGAACCTGGGGCCCCTTGTCGCTTCAGCTAATGCCTTTCCTGGCCGTTCCCCTTCGCCGTACTTTCGAGCCACCCAGTATTTACTCTGAAATTTCACCTCTCTAGCAGCATTCTGTTCGTATTCTGTCAATTTCTCGCGAAATTCTGCTTGTACCTGCCCTGTCTCTCCGTTACTCATTCTGACCTCTAACCTCTTCAGATCCTGTTCCAGCGTTTGGATTGTACGCCGTATGTCTCGAAGTACTCCGAAACTCTTTGAGATGCAGTACCCTCTAATAGTGACTTTGAAAGCCTCCCATATTATTTCGACATTATCAACTGATCCCTTGTTTCTCATAAAGAAGTCCCTGATCTCCTCCCCCAGCTCGGCCCGAAAGACCGTGTCCAGAAGAGCATGGGGCTGCAGTCGCCAGCGTGGCCTGGGCGTGCTATATCCCGGTGGTGTGAGTGCCAGCCTCACAGGGCAATGATCTGAGAGCGTACGGGCCGGGTGAGTTACAGCATGTATAGCGTCCCCAAGCCCTCTTGAGACCAAACAATAATCAAGGCGCGCCCATGTGCCCGTGCGTGTCGTGAAGTGTGTACCCTCCTTCAAATATGGGTGAACATGCCTCCAACTATCTACCAGGCCACCTTCCTCCACTATACCCCGCAGTGCTTCTTGGGACTTATTATAGTGGTGCAAACTTGAATTGGACCTATCCTGTTCTGGGTTAAGGGCCACGTTAAAATCTCCGCCCCAGACGACATGAGTGGAGCCTACGTTCAATATTTGCCCCCATAACCTAGTGAAAAAGTCTGGAGCGTCAACATTGGGGCCATAGCAATTGACCAGCGTCATAGAATCTCTGCCAAGTCTACCCCATGCCAGTATGTATCTCCCTTGTGGGTCTTCTATCGCCCCCGCCAGTACAAAGGGTGTCTGTTTTTTAATCAGTATGGCAGTGCCTCTCGCATAGGAGGAGTATGATGAAAAGAGTCTCGTGCTAGCCCATTTACTGGTGAATGTGTTTACAGCCCTTGGGTCTATGTGGGTCTCCTGGAGCATAGCCAGTTGCACCCGCTGTCTGTCCAAGTATGCCAGGACCTGTCTCCTTTTTCGCTGGTCCCCCAGGCCCCTGACATTCCAAGATAAGATCGTCAACGTGAAGTTGTTATCCGTAGCCATCACATTGTCTCACAACAAGAAGCCCAACACATGATGTATCAGTTATATGAAAGGTTTGTCCATTGAAGCACCCATCGATTCTACATATAGTGTGTCTGTCTATTGCAATAATACAATGCGTTTCCCGCAACTGCCCCCTCCCACCTCCCATGGCATCCCAATCATGCCAGAAACTGACCACCCATCCCAATTCCCTGGCCCTACAACCCCTCCCCCTCCCACTGAAGCAGCCCTATCCTGCCAGAAGCTCACTCCCTCCCCCCCTACCCCAACGAATAAAAACAAATAAACCTATCCAAACTGCTATGCAACCGTACATAGATTAATCATCAATGGGGGGAGCACCCGTTGGGGGGATTACCCTAGGTGCCTTCACAGTACCCTCCACCCGTTGGGTCCACTAGGGATGGAGCGTGTGGACACCTAGGGGCAGAGGGTGCCCGGCGTAACATATAGGACATGGCTCATAAAGAAGAACAAAGATTAGAAATAGTAAGTCTATTGGTCTACCGTCCTCCGTATCTGCGGAGCCCGCTGCTTCTGCTCAGCCAGCCAGTAGTCATTTGCTATGTTTCTTATGTCCCAGTAAGTTCAATACTTGAATGAGTCATTCAGTCCGCGCTTTCTTCCACTCCCGCCGATGCAGCCTGCTGGGATGATGTTGACGGTTCGATGTCATGGTTTGATCGTTTCAGGTACTTTAAGAACTCCTCCACCTGTTGTGGTTTTGTAAAGAATCTCTGTTTACCTTGGTGGGTAACCCTAAGTCGTGCCGGATATAGCAGTGCGTAGTCAATTTGGGCCCGCCGCAGCTTCTTTTGACTTCTATAAATTTCCGTCTTTCTTCCTGAACGGTTGGTGTGAAGTCAGGGAATATGGAGAACGTATTACCATCATGTGTCAGCTGGTGAGCGCTTCTCGCTGTGCGGAGTGCAACGTCCCGGTCCCTATAATTCAAGAGACGTGCTATGATAGGGCATGGCGTGCTTCCCGGCGGCGGGCGCGGGCCCAGTGATCTATGCGCCCTTTCCACTATGAATTGACTGGAGAAGCCTTCCTCCCCAAACGTTGAGAGCAGCAATTTTTCGACATATTCCTCCATTCTTCCTGTGTTGGTCGACTCGGGAATACCAAGAATGCGTATGTTGTTGCGCCTACTTCTCGCCTCCAAATCTTCATTCTTTGCAGCAATGATGTGAAGAAGCTTATCCATTTGGGCAATCTGTGTTGTTACTTGGGACGTAGTGTCTTCATTGTCGGAGATGCGGCGCTCAGTTTCTTTAATGCGACCTCGTGCCCTTCTAGTTTATGTGCAATGGCGTCCATACGCGTGGACATGCTATCCATTTTGTCTACCATAGTAGCGAAGCCTTGTCGAACTTCTTGTAGGATGCTTTGTACCTCTGTGGATGGAGAGTTAGCGGTTCCCTGTGCGCTCTCCCCCTTGTCAGCGTCCTGGTCGTCTGTTGTGTTGCGGGTGATCCTTTTGGTGGCGTCAAAGGAGAGCTTGGGTTGGCGGTTATCTGGCTTCCCCATATTAGCCTCTAGATGCGGACTGTTAGTGTCCCGGTATTATTATGGTGTAGCGTTCATAAGGTGACTGCAGTCTGTGCGCCCTGGTATGCCAAGGCAGTACTATGCCTGTATCCGACTCTTTTGCCTGCCAAGCTTACGTATAGTAGTGAACACGTTGTGAGCTCCAGAGCCCTGTTGTTGCCGGTTCGTTACCACTACCAGTGTTTATATCTGAGGAGGCTAATCACTATTTCCATGCGCTGTGGTCTTGTTGGTAGGGCGTTCGCAAGGTGACTGCAGTCTGTGCGCCCCAGTATGTCAGAGCAGTACTATGCCTGTATCCATCTCTTTTGTCTGCCAAGCTTGCGTATATCAGTGAGCACGTTGTGAGCTCAAGAGCACTGTTGTTGCCGGTTCGCCAACACCCCCAGTGTGGTTTTTTTTTTTTTTCCCTGTCCTCCCCCGCGGAGGCTGATCACTATTACCGTGCGCTGTGGCATACGTTCACCATTACAGTTCCAGCGGGGGGGGGCTCGGTGGTTCAGCAGGTGTTTGTTGGCGCCCCGCAAATAGGCCCCGGCCTGTGGCACACGCTGCGTGCAGGGGTGCTGTCCCTTCTTCTTTGCACCACCGTGAATACACCCCTAGGATTCGAGGCTTTGTGTGCAAGCAGGCCCCCGGTCCTCCGGTCAAGAGAGCTCGATGCATTCACCGTTCAGCAAGCCCGCACATGGGCCCGTCTTCCCAGCCCAGCAGCGCGCCGCGCCTGCTTCCATCAGTGGCTCCGCACTCGGGGTTCGCCTCTCTGGGGGAGCGCCGGCCGCGGTGTATTCTGTCTCACTGCGCACCTACTTGCACACAGCTTGTCCTTGCATCGCCGTCCCGATCTCAGCTCATAGGCCGCATCTGCCGCGCCGATCCCGCACTCAGCTTCTGGGCGCTATAGTACCTGCGCACCTGTCCCGATTATCTTCGTCGCCGTCCGTCGCATCCGCCAGGATTGTCAGCTCCGATGGTGTGCAGGAGCAGCCCCACCCCTGTCGTCCTGCCGTGGGCAGGCCCCGGTTGGCGTGTCGTATGCCACTGACAGTGCGCAGTGCTGGTGGGCCCAGGCGCCTCGTGTCAATCCCCAGGCTCGCGTAGGAGTGATAGCCGCTCCTGGTCACCGCGGCTCGTTTCCTCTGCCCTCGCTGTCACCTCGACATTAGCGTTTCTCTGGAACGGAGGCTCCGATTCAATCAAATTTCACACCGGAGCTGCAGCAGACCGCCAGCTGTCTCGGAGGGCAGTTTAAGTGAAATTCATGGCCATTTAAGAGGATATTTATAGGATCGTTGACGCCGGGCAGCAAGAGCCTCACTGTAGTGCGGCCATTTTGCGTGTGCGCCACCTAGCGCCCCCTCCCACTCTCCATACTTAAACGACTGGATGTTACCATCGTCCCTAAGCCGTTGAGCAAAGGGCTCGATATATAAATCAAAAAGGAGAGGGGAGAGTGGACAGCCCTGCCTGGTCCCCCTCGTAATCTTAAAGGGATCGGTAGTATTACCATTAACAGACAGTCTGGCAGATGGTTCCTGATAAATCAGCTGGACAGTGCGGCGAAACTTTTCCCCAAGGTTAAATTTCACCAGGGTTTCTGTCAAGTAGGTCCAATTCACCCTATCGAACGCCTTAGTGGCGTCGAGAGTCATAGCTGCTAGAGGGAGTGAATAAGTAGAAGCCAGATCAATTGCTCCAATGAAATCATAAGTAAGATCTGATAGTTGACGCCCTTTGACAAACCCCTTCTGGTCCAAATGAAGGATATCCCCTACCATCTGACCCAGTCTAGCAGCTAATATTGAGGCGAAGATCTTGTAGTCGGCATTTAAAAGTGAAATGGGCCTATATGAGCCGCAACTAGAGGAGTCTTTACCAGGTTTCAAAATCAATATAATTATGGCATCGTTCCAAGAGCCTGGGAGCTTTAGGCCATCCTGTAAAATCTGATTGAATAGCCTCGTCAGGATCGGAACGATAATATCGCTCAGATGTCTATAAAGCTCCGCTGGGAGCCCATCTGGACCCACAGCTTTCCCGTTTCGACTCTGTAGAATGGCCCCCTGACCTCCTCCTGGGTGAATTCCCGATCTAGATATTCCCGCTGATCGGGATTCAAAGAGGGAAGAGAAATGTTATCCAGCCAGCTCTTAGCGATAGAGTTATCCACCCTTTTGTCCTCTTGATAGATATCCTGGAAGAAAATCTGAAATACTTCACAGATTTCTTCGTCTGAGGATAAAGTCACACCCCCGCTAGAGATTCCCTTAACATAGTTCCTTGCCCGATCTGATTTAGTTTTCCAAGCAAGGAGCTTACCTGCCCCTTCTCCATACTCAAAGTGGGCGATTTTACTGGCTTCCCACCTGCGCATGAGCCTGGTATGTAAGAGATTTCCTAACTGGTCCTTTAAATTATTAATATCATTTTGCCGAGCTTGCAGGGTTTCGGAAGAAACCTGGGAGTTCAGGTCTACTTCTGCAGCCTTCAGCTTGGTTTCGATCTGTGAAATCTCCTCTTTATATTTTTATTTCTATAAATTGACCTGCTTGTAATTTGGCCCCGCTAAAAGCTTTAAGGGAGTCCCAAACAACTGAAATCAGAGCTGAGTCTAAATTAATCCTCAAAAACTTTCAGTTTCCTGCAATAAGAACACAATCTCCTGATCTTCCAAAAGCAAGGCTCGATCGAAGGACCATGACCTGTTGAAATTGGGGAATGGAAACTCTAGTCTCATCAGAATACCAGAATGGTCTGAAAGATGAGGGGCAAAATATACAATATCCTTTACTCTGCTCTTTAAAGAATGACTAACCAAAATGTAATCAATTCTAGATTGGTGGTAATATTTATAATTCCTGTATGAGACTCCTAACTGCTGTCCTGCTCTTTCCCTCCAGATGTCAAAGAAGGCGTACTGCTTCATTGCTACCAAAAGGAAATCCCGGGATTTACAAGGAGCCTTAGCTCTGTTATTCGGTGATTTATCTAGTAGGGGGTTCAGGACAATATTAAAATCGCCTGCTAGGATAACAGGGTCAGGGAAATCTAGCAAATGAGAAAAGATAGACTTCAAAAAAGAAGGATCATCTTGGTTGGGCCCATAATAGCCCACAACTGTGAGCAGGGTCCCCATGATAACTGCTTTCACAATGACCCACCTGCCACCTGGGTCAACAAGCTGTGCCAGAATACGAGCATTAACTGATTTTTTAAACAGAATCAAGACCCCTCTTATATTTGCAGTTTGGCTAGTACAAACATAAGAGCCGACCCACCTTCTATTCTTAAGAAGACTATCTGTTTCTTCTTTGAGTAAATGTGTTTCCTGGAGGATAATGACCTGCGCGGGAGAATCCGCCAAGTACTGCATAACCTTATCTCTTCTGGGTCTTACGCGCAGTCCATTAACGTTCCAGGACAGAAATCGTACCGAACTCATGGTGGATCCTCCCAGCTCCAAGTCTCCATACGGGATAATTGAGAGAACCAATACCAGCACCAGCACCAGAAAGACTCAGTATTTTTAACTCTAATCCTTGAGGTTGGCAAACTTACAAAAAGGTGAATGAGAAACCTTTTTGAATTTTAACCCACTTCCTACCCCAGCACCCGTGCCCATGCAACCCCACCCCCACCCCTGGAGAACCCTTACCCCGATTATCTGGACAGAGGGTCCAGAAATTGCATCCCGGAGCCACCCGCCCCACCTACTAATAACGAAAGAGAAAGCCCTACATGGAAGTCTATATGTGTGAATACTAAATGATATATATTGTGATACTTAACTTTTCTTTTTAACTGTCTATATATCTTTTGTACTTTTTATTTCTTTTTCCTTCTATTATTCAGCCTTCTCTTTAGTGTCAAATTTAAAGCTAGCACACTCCATGCAGCATACATCTATTTAGATTGCTAATCCTTATTCCCAAACCAGGTCGAGTTCTTAGGGGCCCCCCTTACTGATCAGATCAAGCAGCTCGTCCGCCTCCTGAACTGATCTCAAATTATGCATCCTATTATTATGCATTACTTTCAGGAAGGCGGGGAACTTCTACTGGGCCACAGCACCATGTTTCCTAAACTCTTCTAACTTCCTTCCCAACTCCCACTGTCTATCCAATGTTATCCTGGAAAGGTCGGAGCGTATTTCAAAAGAGAACTCCTTAGCCTTCAATGTTTTCGTTTTTAATGCTAAATTTAGAATCTTCTCTTTTAGTGCAAATGTAAGAAAGTTAACTAAGATCTTCCTAGGCTTGGACCTATTAGGATTCCTACGAAAGGGGTCCCTGTGAATCCTCTGTATATCCAGACTTAGTGACTCTTCTGAGTCTTCTAACTGGAGGGAGACCTTAAGTAGGGAAACAATATAGGATCTAAGATCTGAACTCTCACTCCCTCTGGGATATTCAAAAGATGCAAGTTGTTCCTGCGGGCATTATTTCCAACATTTCCATTCTTACCCGAAGGTCTGCCCCCTCTTTCCTTAGTGACAAAATATCCGACTTTGCCGTCCCCAAATCTGCCTTTAGCTCTCCGACATTATTTTCTAAGGCAACCGTCCTTGAGTTCAGCAAGTCCACCTTTTTCTCCAAAGACTCGCAGAAACTTCTGATCTCTGCTTGATTGCTCGCCGACACCGCAAAACCCTTCTTTATGTCTTCAGACAATGTTCCAAAAAGAGCTTCCAGAGCTGAGGGTGGAGGCAGAAGTATAGAGGTCGAGCCAGAACCAGAGCCAGAGCCAGTAACCTCCCGTTCCTCACCCATATCGTTGTTTGATTCTGCTAATGATTGGAGTTGGGATTGGAATTGGGGCAGGGTCTGAAGTTGGGATTGAGAGTGCCCTAGTGGGGTGCTGGCAGAATTAGTAATAACAGAGTTAGTAATAGCAGAGCTGATAGGGCTAGCTTCTAGCACCGTGCAATCAAGGGTAATATTCGAGTTTCCCTGCGAGTTGATTGGAAACTCCATGGTTTTACTCATTTTACTAGTTGCTGCAGCCAGTGATAATATGGCAGATGCTGGAGAGTTTTGGGTGACTGCGATCCCTCTAAGGGCTTCGCTTTGTATACCAATGCCCAAAACCTCTGGTTGAACCCTAAAATACGAGCGAAGTGAGGGGTAACCTTAACTGGTTCACTAGCCGGTAACTTTTTAAGTCTCCTGGACTTTATGGATCTATCTTTAACAAAATAGGTCTGGAAGGCCGAACTACTAAGTGGAGGTGAGAGTGAAGAAGGCGCACTTGGCAACGATGATACAAAAATATCGGTAGAGACTTCAGGCGCCTTTAAGGGAGCCTTATTGGCATTGTTAATATCAGCTTTACGTGGCTCTTCAGGGGCTTTATTGGTGGTATTTACATCCTTGTTAGAGTGAATTTCAAAACCCGCTTTTTTATGCCTCTTGCCTCCCCTTTTAATATTTGACGCTGATTGTAGCCCTTGTGACAGGGGGGGGCAAACCTCTTGGGGCACTCGATTTTCAAAAACTAAGACCTGCTGTGGCCTCCGACCACCAGTGCCCCCCTCGATGCCCCCTGTACCTGTTCTCGGCAAAGAGACCGAAGCCTCACCAGTACCTTCCTGCCGGATTCTCTCACTCCTCCGATCACCTGCCTGGAAGAATCCGCTGATGCTGGCGCTGCCACTCTTCACCCGGAGGTGGCCGTGAGCAGCCGCTCTGCGGCCCCGACGGAGCTCCAGGGCGGCCTCAGACCAACGAGGCGGAAAAAAGAGGCGTCCTCCCGCCTCACCACAACAAATTCCCCGCTGCAACACCGCGGTGCAAAGCTGTGGAGCAGCGGAACACGGGCACCAAAAAGACTCCGGACCCTGACTAGCCCGGGAAAATCAACCGAATACCATCCGACAAATCGTTAATTAAGATTGAGCCAGCAGGTAAGCCGACGGTGGGCGCGGGACCTCCGGGAGCGAGCGACCGCTCAGCATGCAGCCGCCATGTCCTCCCTCCAAACACAGAATGTTAAAACCAACTTCACAAAAAGATGTATTTTATCACTCCGAGTTCAGGCATACTAAATTCGTTTTTCTACCATGTTCCATGGGTCAGTTAGGATTATAAGATGTTATAATCAAACTGCCCATTCTGGCCTATGGGGCAAGTAGCCTTGCAATAGTGAAAAATGAAATTGGCTGTAATTCGCTATCAGGACATGCCACACACACCAGGGCATGTCCTACCTCTTACATACAATGCACCCTGCCCACAGGCCTACCTTAGGGGTGACTAACATGCAGAAAAGGGAAGGTTTGGGGACTGGTAAGTGGGTGCACTTACCAAGTCGACATGGCAGTACCAGACTGCACACAGGCTCTGCAATGGCAGGCCTGAGACACACTTTACAAGCTGCTCCTGTGGGTGGCACAACCAGTGTTGCAAGCCCACCAGCAGCATTTGACTCACAGACCCTGGGCACAAACAGTGCACTGTACTAGGGTCTGACAGTGAATCAAATAGGCAAATCATGGAGTCACTAATCCATACATCAATTTATCATAGGGAGCACTTGCACTTTGGCACTGAATAGCAGTGGCAAAGTGCCCAAAGCATCTAGACCAGCAAAAACATATCAACAACAGTGGAGGCATAGCAAAAAAATGGAAGGGAGACCCACGCCAAGGATGCCAGGTCTAACAGATACCCTTTAGGGTGATAAGCCACACTATACAAGCACTACTCAATTGTTTGATTGGTTGAAAAAACTTCATAAAACATGTGCTAAAACATAAATCACTAAAGCTAAAAAAGTCTTCAAAGGACAGTGCTCTTAAGTAGTAAAATCAGGATGAAAGCCAAACTGTATTTTAAAAGATAACTTTAAAAAGTGCATAAAAAGCTGTATGTAAAAGTAAATTTACAGTTAAAACATTGCCAAATTAATAAAATCTTCTTTTCTTGAAACTGCCCCATTGTTGAAATGTTCAGAGAAGTAAATGAAACAACGTTGTTGCTCCCAGCTACCACAGACGATGTTTCTATTGGCATCCCTCTCTCAAGTTCCAATGAATAAACATGGTCAAATCCAGCCCCTTCAGCAGCTGCTGAAGGTTTGCCAGCTAGTAGTGCTTCTGTAGAGGATGAGCCAGGATCCAAAAATCCAGGAGCCGAGGCATCCAGGGAAGGCTCGTAATATGCATTTTGTAGCAGCGGCAATCCCACAAGGCAACTTTGCAGGTGAATTCTCAATGGACCTACCAGCAGTTCAATGTCAGTAGATTGGACCGGTTGCATTCCAAGGCATTCGTCCAGGACACATTCGAAAGTGTACATCAGACAGCAGAACACAGGTTGCACACAATGTAACTAGATAGGCTGAAAGGACAAGAACCAGTTATCATTAAGTTCCTGAAGCAAGTGTGTGCCAAAATACTGTATCATTCTTTCACGACACAATAACGCATGTAGCAGTGCTATCCCCATTTGACCGTGCGACAGAACATCCATTTCAGAGCAGAAAAAATAAAATCACTATCCCGACAATTAGAAACAGAACAAGTGGTATGCCTTCCTAGCACAGAGTGTATGAAGGATGGAATCACTCTGAGGACAGTCTGGAAGGTACTGACAAGCCCAGAGCCAATAGTTTTTTAAAGTGTACTATTCTTGCAGTTTTTGAGGCGTTAAACATGCGGTGCACAAGTTCTCCAAAATGTTGTGGACAGTTAGTGCATAGTTCGGAAGTCTTAGGGCCATTAAAGACTTCCTACAACTCTGCTGCTGCTGGACTCTGACATCTGTGAGTTCTCCCTTGCCTGAGGTGCCAATTCAGTCCTTGGCCTCAGGAGTGGGTTCTGCAGCTGTTTTTGCTTCAAAATCGAAGCAGTGGCAACTTTGTGCAGATCCGAACCAATGCAGTGCCCTTCAATGCTGACGCAGTGCTGATCGGAGGACATGCGTGCATGGCTCGACCACCATGCAGGACCTGACTGTGAGGCTTAATATCGACGCATCCACCAGACCACATGGCTCAGAAACAATGTATCGAGACTTTGACATTGAGGCTTTGCTCCATCCAAGGTACTTTCTCAGTGGGACCTGTGTGAGTCTTGTAGCTAGCCTACCCTTTATCGCGGCTGGTCTGAACTTTGGATTGTTGCGGAGCCACAGCAGGAAACGTAACCCAGGAGTAAAACACTACGAAATGGTATGCCAGATCCGCCACAGCTGCAAAAACAACAGGAGACCCCGCATTGGGGACGCCATGCTGCAACAAATGTTGACGAACCACCGCGCAGCAATGAGCCGGAATCGCAATCAGTTGAGCCATTAAGCCAAAGAAAGGGATTCAAACAGTAGCACTAAAACAGGTCAAAAACCTTTGAAAATTCAAGCTTGAAAAACCTACAGCAAAAGGTGATCCCTACAAACTGAGGAGGCAAAGTCTTTCCACCACAGATGTCTCCGGGAAACGGTGTGAGTGTATTGTGAACAAGCACAAGCGCTACTCTTATGGGTCCCGTGAATAAGTACCAGACCAAACATTGGGGCCATGTTGCAGGGATTCTGCGTTGTCACAGAACTATGCTTGGGATCATAGAACCTTGGTAGGCAGGGACTGAGTCATCCTACCACCTGAGTACCTATGAGCCTGGGACCAACTAGCTATAGTGTCTCACTCGCCCTCCCTCTCACTCACAGAGGAACAAGTGATTAGACATCCCAGAACACAACACTCCCAACCCTCTCAGGAGTCGCGGTTGTAGGACACACCCTTTCGCTCGCACACTCGTACTAGTCCACAATAAGATCTGACAGAGACATGAGAAAAGTTTAAAAAATGTTTATTTTAACTATTGTGCTCTAGTAAGCACTATATAGCTGCCACAATAAGTAGGAGGATGTCTAACACAAATACGATCAGCATAGTAAGTAGTCCATTAATTATAAAAGGAGCTGTCTTTATACAAGACAGGGTAGCCTAACCCCCTCCCCTTCTACAGAAGCAAAGTGATTATATATCAGAAGATCTCTGGGTGTTTGCTGCAGACCCCGTACTTTAGCATGCACAGATGAAAGTTCTACATCTCAGGTGCTGTCACAATCTCTTCCCTGGAAAGATCCCTCTCCAAGTGTCTTGTTAACTACTCGTTCATACTTCATACCTAAATGGCAGAAGTACATGTTCCTAAACAACATCTGCAATTGTGTGTTTTGTCTAGGTGCTGAGGCCTGACAAGAACAAAATAACCAGGGATATTGTTGTTTGACCTTGTCTGCGGTGTGCAGACTAAATCACAGAAAAGAACAGAACACAAACACAACGGCAGGTTCTGTGTGAAAGTACAGTGTGGCACAAAGCAAAATACATTTATATAGTAATGTGCGCAAAGCAGAGGACAGTCTGCAACATGCTCATGCTAACATAGGGAAAACGACAATGGGCCTGCACAGGACATATGACACTCTCCCCTTCGTCAGAAGGGCAGCACCAAAATGACGACATAAATCAGGTGACAAACAGAACCAAAGCATGCACAACAGTTTGTAGTTATTGTATCATTCACAGATTTCATTGAAATAGGATAAGAGAGGTGAAATAGAGGATACAAAAAGAGAATATTTGGCAACAAATGTGTCCAATTACAGTGTATTCCTCGGACCCAAGATGTAGGATGCCAAGTGAAAATACAAGGATTCCAATAAGAAATGTGAACCTTCCAAATTAGAGATGCTAGCCATCCCGTTGAACAAGTGAAAGGAACAAGCGTGCTCCTCGTATCCAGTTGTCAAAAAGACCATGTAAGGACAGTCTATGGCCATTTCGATGAAACTCAGATCCAGAAGACGCTGCACATTTGCACAGGGGTCACTACTGGCTACAATGCAGGGTTGTACACAAGTCGCATGCCCAAGGAGCAGTCCTGGTTATGGGCTACTAGGGGACCCATCAACAGTTCAAAATCCAGGGCAGCGCTAGGTGGTGTAGCCAGGTAGACGTCCAGGGCCCATTCAAAGTGGCACCGGATATAATGGAACACAGGTTGCACACAAGTGAAGTAAGCATAGCGGAAGTTCAACATAAAGAGCAATCGGTGCACCAACTCATAAACAATGTAACAATTACAAAGTCTGTATCCAAGGTTTGTTCTTCAAGTCCTTTTTTTTAATTGAATAAGCGTATCATGTAACATGTAGGGTAGACCAGCCAACGCGTTTCGTCCAATACAATGGACTTTTTCAGGGCTGTAGGATAACAGATATATACATATATAAATACATTTAAAAACATTTTAAAAACTTTTACTCAAAATGTGACTGACAGACAGATTATGACAGTACTACCAGAACAAATATTAATTATATCACAAGAATTTCCAACCAGTATTGTCCCATATGATAGGACCAAAAACGACCCACCAAGACAACATAAAAAGAAGAATACACAAAAACCATAACAATACAAATTCACAAACATTACAATAATAGTAGGACGTAGACCACTCCCTAATCCTTACGATGTTTATATATATTAAAAAAAAAAAGGAAACTAAGGGAGAAATGAGTGCCTCGACATAGCATAGCGGAAGGTTAGACAAAATTCGGCATCCAGAGAGTCTAAGGGCACCACGCCAAAAAGTTGCAACATTTTCTCACGGTACAGTTGCAGCGAGGCCTGTCCAGGGAGAAACAACAAATGGAGCAGCCATTGCGGAATAGCAGGAACAGCATGATGATGTCCCAAATTAAGACGAGCATCAGCGGGAACCCACAGAATACGCTGGAAAAATAAAATGTATAAAAGCCGGGATTACTCCAAAAATAGTTTGAAATGATGTCACGAGGCTGGAGCCCACAAGTTTAAAAAAACAAACGCATTAAATATTCGATGTATTAATGTACCGAAATGTAGTGGAAGATTTGTGTTTAACAATGATTGTATTTCACTAGACGTTCTCGCCACCTGTAATTCGAAGGTCTCGCATGTGGAAGTGAGAGCCACTTCTTGTTGAAACGATAACGCTTTGAGTCTGCTTAGTTTATTGAAATCTGTTTTCAAAGTTGGAATGGAAGGCCATAATGAGCTATCTACACTCCCATGTGGAGGGGGAAGCAGGGCGTTACTGCAACAATTAACTAACTGGGAAACAGACACCACGTACGGGATTCCCGCCCACAGACCGCAACAGTCCTGATTATTGAGGACAAGATAACTGCCATTTGAAAGCAGCATGAGAGTGGGAATAATTAGGAACAGGAGTTCCTTTTGAATAACAAGCCAGATTGGGGGCAGAAACATTACAAGCGCTGTGAATTTTTACTTGTTGCCACACAAGAGAATGACCTGCAGTGGAGTCGCACCCTTCCCCTGTGAGAAAAACCTCTGTATCAGCTCATTTACAACAATATGTAAAGGGCAGGGACCATAACTCATGTATGTAGCTGCTCCCAAGGGGTTCATATCAACCTATTTGGATGTGTTTCATTCAGGCAGTGAACTGAAACATCGAGATGGGCAATGAGATAACCCTGTGTATTAACCGTGCAGCAGAATGAGTTTCCCTACAGAAAAGGGAAGTTGTTCAAGTTTCTCTAAATGCAGCATAGTGTAGCTAGCATCTTTCATATTGTGGATGTAGACCTGAGGCTTGCACTTCCGAAGAGGCCTCGATGGGTGGATTAGAATAAACGATTTCCATAGTCGAATGTGAAGACAGTAAAACAGGTACCAGGACAGTTGAAGATTCAACATCCCCCTCTGGTAGCCGGGGTGAATCAGTAGCAATGGAGCTCACAGGCTGTAAAGAAATATCCCGTCTGGGGACACTCCGAGGCATACTATTGAGTATTGGCCAAAGGGTGTAACTTGACATGTTCAATTGAGACAAAGCAATTTTCTTTGCATCCAGGAAGCAGAGGTAAAATCACAGTTTGGGTACCCCGAAGACCAAGTACTGGAACTGGAGCACAGTAGGAGGGACCAAATTCTTTCTTGATCACCACCTTTTCATGAACCTATATTAGCGACTTAAGGAAGCCAGCCAGAAACAGAAATCAGAGCCGCTGCATCAGAAGGCTGAGTCGAAGGCAAATGGGTCTTAGCCAGAGCGTCCCAACAATTTTGTAGATCCTGTAAGACAGCACAGTGGTTATTTACGTCAAAGGTTGCGGCAGCCACCACAACGTCTAAACCATCAAGATCCGGAAAAAACATCTTGATGCCAAAGAGCATTTTGTACGGGGTCTGCACACCAAGAGATCTTTGAGGGAGGTTACTGA
This sequence comes from Calotriton arnoldi, assembly GCA_963921515.1. Taxonomy (NCBI): domain Eukaryota; kingdom Metazoa; phylum Chordata; class Amphibia; order Caudata; family Salamandridae; genus Calotriton; species Calotriton arnoldi. The sequence goes on from CAWUFW010001495.1 coordinate 119,528, forward strand.
GAGCACTTTGAACCCCATAAAGGTGAGTCAACCAGCCACTGCCTGCACCTAATACCCTTGCTGTTAAAGATTGCTTTAAGTCACGGTTCATCCGCTCCACAACAGAATTGCCCTCGGACCTATATGGAGACGGGAAATGCACCTGCACTCCCATTGACTTCATAGAATCGCAGTATGCCTTAGAGGCAAAAACCGGACCCTAGTCTGAAATGGGAAGTGCCACAGGCATAAGTCCCGACAAAGACATGCAAATCTTCTATAACAGTGCGAGCGTCAGCAGAGCGCTATGGCCAGACCCAGAGGAACCTTGTGCAAGAATCTACTGCAACCAAAATATATTTGAAAGCATTATCAGAAATAAGAGGACCGCAATGATCAAGATAAATGCAGCCAAATGGCTGATTAGAAATAAAAAGGTGTGTTTGAGGTGGATATGACACAGTCGAACTCTTAATTTCCTGCCAAACATCGCAGCAAAGAACACATCTACGAGTCTGCTGGTATAATCGGCGCCACCAATAATGTTGCTGTAAAAGAGAAACAGCGGCGGATACTCCTGCGTGTGCAGAAGTGATACCTTCATGAGCGGCCACTATCAAAGATTGTCTGCGGTCAAGGTTGGGAATCAGACGATCACCAACCTTGGGAATGGACACAAAAGGAACTTTGTCAGTAGTGAACTGATAAGTATATTTAGAGGGAAATCCCTGAGGAAAGGGAGTACCATCCTGAGTTGCGCTGATGGCAGCAAAAATGTCATCTTCAGTTTTAGTCATAGAACGTGTAACTGCGGCTACTTCAACTGTGGCTATTGCAGATTTGGTTGCTTCATCAGCCATTGAATTTCCAACAGCGTGCGCTCCCGCACGTTGATGGCCCAATGTGTGTACAACATGTGTAAGTGGCAAGCGTTCTTCAGGAGCGGCCACTCGAACCCAAAGTGTTTTATGCTTTATCGTGCTAACTTCAGAATCCCAAAAATCATTTTGTTTCCAAAAAAACAAATTGTCATTGAAGTACTGAACACAATAAAAAGAATCACACATGACAAGGGTGGGTAATTCTGGATCAGCATATTCTAGAGCTAAAAGAAGAGCTCTCAATTTGGCCAATTGGGCCATGCAGTCCCCAAGGGACTGGATATGAATTAAGGTAGAGTGGAAAACTCCATCCTTTATTGAACCTACGACAATAGCGAAAGCTGCAGAGTAAGCTTGTTTAGAACCAATGGCCGGTTGTGCCGAACCATCAGTGTAAATGATACATTTGTACTGATCAAGTGGAAGAACAGAAGAAGGCAGAAGGTGAACATGTTCATAGTGAAGAAACACTTGAGTTTGCAAGGAAGGTGCAAAAACAAAGCTGACATCAATGGATGTTAAGGATGTAGCCCATTGAATCCAGCGAGGATGTAGAACCCTAGAATTAGGAACACTAGCTTTGATGAGCGCCTCTAAGACAGGGGCAGGATAAACGACAAAAATGCGTTTACCTTGAGCAAGAGTGCATTGTTTAAGAATCGCCATCTGCACAGCAGACAGAATTTTTCCAGTAGAAGAGAAACGCAGTTCTGCAGAAGTATACAGATGCGATTTACAAGCAATTGGGACAGTGTCACCCTCATTAAATGTCACATAAGTGAAACCGATCGCACCAGGCAAAATCCAGATGACAAAATTGGTAGTATTCCATCTAGTCTGGAAATAATGCATAGCAAGCAAACCAGAATGTAAAGCTTGCAAAATCGCGGTATGTTCCGGAAGTCAGGAGGAAGCAGAAAAGAATGGGCGTATCAAAGCATAAAGAGGTTTGATACACTGAGCTTAGTCAGAAATGTAAGTCCTGCCAAAGTTCAGAAATTCAAGCAGAGATTGGAGTTTCTTAAGGGTAGATGGAGGTTGCAATTGTGCACCCTTCTATAAAAAATTGGGCGCTAACCCACGACTTTCGTTGGTTAATTCATAACCAAGAAAAAGAATGTCCAGAAACGCAAAATGCGACTTCACAAAATTGAACTTGTAACCAAGAGCAGCAAATTGTGTGATGATGCGATCCACTCTCGCAAGATGGAGATTTAATTCATCATCTGTCAAATATATCTCATCGGCATAGGAGAAAGCGTCAGGAGGATCAATATCATGCAAAAGGGACACAATACGTGCTGCAAAAACCCTGGGGTTATTCTTATACCCCATGGGCAATCTCGCCTATCGCCTCTGACATCCTAGGGTGCTGAACGCGGACAGATCCCAGCTCTCAGGAGCCAGGTTGTGACTGAAAAATCCATTCAAAATATTTAGTGTAGTTTTAAACCATTTACGCATGATATTCTTCACTAATACTGTACTATGCATGTTTTGCACTGCACAAGTACGAGTAGGACTGTTCAAATGTCTGTAATCCAAAACAATACTAAATGAACCATCATGTTTTAAAATAGGAAAAAGAGGATTATTCATGGCAGATACACAGGGTTCAATTACACACTGATGTTCTAATTGAGTAAGAATCTCTTTCACAGACTCTTTAGCGCCACGTTTAATTGGATACTGAGGTTGTGGCTGCGGAGTAGAACGTATTGGAACAACTTGCAAAGGAGAATTCATATCCCAACTAGCCTGGATGCGGTATAAGGCAGGGGCCAAAGCAAGAGCTCATTCAGCAGCATCAGCATGATAAAGTCCATCAGGTGGAGCTATGTGGGTGTCCGGGTTTTCAACAGTTACAAAGGTATCAGTTGATTTCGCCTCCAGAAATGGGTGGAATGTCTGGCGTACTACGGTAACTTCCGCCTCGCTGTCAAAGAGAGTCATCACCCAGCTCCTGTCCAGGAAGAGGGTTCTCACCATCTGGGGCATATTTCGCTGTCAAAGCAGCAACTTTCTTCTTCTGAGCGCTGCGGGTCCCGTTTGGGTTGCGTGGACTCGCCTTGTCTGTGATCCAGGCTTCCCCCTTGGTCGAACTGTTGATCAAACGAGGAGAACGAGGATCAGGAACCTGGAACCTCTCAGGAGTCTTAATTTTAGAGTGATCACATAAATCATATCTACATTCATAAGCGTCAGGTGGCCACAAGACCTAAGGTGTTGCTGCTTAGATTTGTACCATGTCTTTTTAGGAAAGACAGGCCGACCCTCCTTCTCAGGAGGGGGCTTACCTTGAGCCTGATTAGAAGGTCGAACCCCCTAATTATTGCGACCTAAGGATGTATAAACGTCAGCAATAATAATCAGCAACTCATGTTCCCGATCAATGTCATCCACCGCCGAAAGGCGTTGACGAAACATTAAGCACATTGCTTCACCTTTAATATTAGAAAGAATCATTTCGGAGACCACTGGAAAAATACAAATTAGCTGCATCCCCAAATCCAGGGCAGGACCTGCCCCATGTTCATTCTGTACTTGTTTGAGAATACTTGGGAGAATGCTCATCGAGGGGATGCCATAACAAAGTCTATACACTGAGGCAAACACCGTCCCCCATTTGTTGCAGTCTGCCAAAGTGGGAATCAGATCACTAGGCAAGCACATAGTAAAGATCCTATGTTTCTCCACAGGACTCGTAAGAGGGTAAACCGCAGGAGGGTAAACCGCATCAAGCTGATCAATTTTCTGAGCAATCCAAAGGGGAAGTCCTCACGATTCTGAGGAAGTTTGCCCATAGCCAAATTGATGATAACGGGACTAATACCAAGCCCGCCACCGTGCGCAGACTGCACAGGTTGCACAGCTCCAGGTGGATCTGCAAGAAAAGCACGGGCAACAAATTGATTCAGAGGTCTATAAAGGAGAACCACCTGAGCATACAACAAACATAATTCTGCCAAATTGGCGTTATTATAATTAGGGTATGGAGTAAAACCGTCCAACACAGGCCAAGTGGCCCCATCAATACTTAAGTGGCCCATTCAAAAAGTAGCAATAGGATGGGGTAAGGTGCCATTAAACCGAATCTGTTGCTCCCAGGCAGTAAAAGGAACTTCAACAACCGCATAAGGGCGATAAACTGCCGGAATAACAGCAGGAGTATAAGCATGGAAAGAATTATCATTCGCATCCCCAGCAGAAACGTAACCCAGGAGTAAAACACTTCGAAACGGTACACTGGATCCGCCTCAACTCCAAAAACAACCCGGAGACCCCGCACTGGGGACTCCATGCTACAACAAAGGTTGAGTAACCACTGCATGGCAATAAGCCAGAATTGCAATCGGTTGAGCCATTAAGCCAAAGAAAGGGATTCAAATAGTAGCACTAAAACGGGTCAAAAACCTTTTACAATTCAAGCTTGAAAAACCTACAGAAATAGGTGATCCCTACAAACTGAGGAGGCAAAGCCCTCCCACCACGAATGTCTCCGGGAAACAATGTGAGGGTATTGTGGACAAGCGCTACTCATGGGTCCCGTGAATAAGTACCAAACCAAATGTTGGGCGCCATGATGCAGGGATTCTGCGGAGTCACAGAACTATGCTTGGGATCATAGAACCTTGGTAAGCAGGGACTCAGTCATCCTACCACCTGAGTACCTAAGAGCTGACTAGCTATAGTGTCTCCCTCGCTCTCCTACTCACTCACAGAGGAACAAGTGATTAGACACCCCAGAACACAACACTCCCGACCCTCTCAGGAATCGCGGTTGCAAGACACACCCTTTTGCTTGCACACTCATTCTAGTCCACAATAAAATCTGGTAGAGACACGAGAAAAGTTTAAAATGTTTATTTTAACTATCACGCTCTAGAAAGCAGTATGCATGCCACAATAAGTAAGAAAATGCCAAACACAAATACGATCAGCATAGTAAGTAGTCTATAAGTCATAAAAGGAGCTGTCATTATACAAGACAGGGTAGCCTAACCATATCCTCTTCTACAATAGCTAAGTGATTATATATCATGAGATCTCTGGGTATTTAATGCAGACCCCGTACCTTAGCATGCACAGATGAAAGTTCTACATCTCAGGTACTGTCACAATCTCTTCCCTGGAAAGATCCTTCTCCAAGTGTCTTGTTACTTACTTGTGCATACCTATATGGCAGAAGTACGTGTTCCCAAACAACAGCTGCATTTGTGTGTTTTGTCTAGGTGCTGAGGCCTGACCAGAAAAAAAACCAAGGGGCATTGTTGTTTGACCTTGTCTATGGTGTGCATACTAAATCACAGGAAAGAACAGAACTCAAAAACAACAGCAGGTTCTTTGTGAGAGTACAGTGTGGCACAAAGCAAAATACGTTTATATAGTAACGTGCGCAAAGCAGAGGACAGTCTGCAATGTGCTCATGCTAACATAGCGAAAACGACAATGTGCCTGGACAGGACATATGACAGGATTTGCCCTGGTCCATTGCAACCTCAAGTAACCCTTTTACACTATTTACTTCTAAGCACTACTTTTTAACTTAATCTTTAAAAATTCATAACTCCGGTTCTACATTTTGGATTTTTGTCATTTTGGTCTTGAGTTCCTCATAAGAATATTCTCTATTTTTAGAAACCTGTATGGAGTATTTGTGTGGTATTTTCTTATTGTGTTACTGTGTGTGTTGCACTATTATTTTACACATTGCCTCTTTAGATAAGCCTATTTGCTGTGTGCCAAGCCAAAAGAGGGTGAGCACAGGTTATTTCTCAGTGTGTATCTAGCTTACCCTGACTAGGATTGTGGTGCCTACTTGGACAGGGTGCATACCTGTGCCAACTGGAGACCCAATTTCCAAAATTGGTGATCAGCGGACATGTGTTTGTGCAATACTATATAGTAATTCAGCTTCACTACAACTCCCCATACTCATTTTTCTTCAATGGCTGTGCCTGATCTGGCAATATGGAATTTAAGCTGGTAATCTGAAAACATACACAGTGGCCCAGCTCAAGGGGTTCTGCCAGGAGAGAAAGGTGTTCACAAAAGGAAGTGCCAAGAAGGCAGAGCTTCAGAAAGTCCTAGGAGCATGGACAGAAGCCCACCAGACCAACACAGAGGGTGAAGAGGAGAGGTCAGAAGCTGAGGAGGAGGAGGAATTGGAGCAGGACCTGTCAGGAGGTCTTGTCATGCAGCCTACTGATGTGGGAGGTAACATTCTCTGAGGCCTGGAAGTCCGCAGCAGACCAGGCAGCAGTGTGTCCTCAGGAACCTGGCCCCAGAGGAGCTGCAGGACAGGAGGGAGGAGAGAAAGCTGAGATAGAGCTTGCCAAATTAAAATTGGAGAAGGAGCAAGGCCTTGCCAAGCTAGAGAGGGAGCACACCCTTGCTAAAATGGAGAGAGAGTAAGTTCTAGAGGAGAAAAAGCTGGCCATGGAGGACAAAAAATGAGCTCCGCATGAGAGAGCTGGACATCAGAGCCCTGAGAGAGGGGTCTAGCAACAGCATATCTGCAGTGTCTACTGGTGAGTCCAGAGTTCAGATCCCCAAGGATTTGATGCCCAGTTATGTGGTGGAGGATGACATAGACAAATGGTTTGCAGCCTATGAAGTGGCTCTAAGAGTGCACAAAGTCCCAGAGAAGTTCTGGAGTGGTAGTTTATGGAGGTATATCCCCACAGTGGGGAGGGACACACTCCTTACACTCGAGGCAGAGGACCAGACATGCTACACTGCTATGAAGGCCATCCTAGTCAGTCAGTTTTGACTGACCCCTGAGAGGTCTATGCTCATATTCAGCGGCAGCCACAAGATCTCAACACAAATATGGGTGGATTTCTTGGATGATGCCAGCAAGGCACTGAAGGGCTGGGTGAGGGGCAGCAAGGTTGACTAATATTCAGGGCTGTACAACTTAATTTTAAAGGAGCACATGCTTGATATTTGTTTTCGAGAGCTGCGCCAACACCCAGTTGATAGAAAGCTTACTGACTCCAAGAAGCTTGCTGAGGAAGTGGACATCTGGGTCAGCGCCAGAGTGTCCAGAAAGGTACCTGTACCTGTACAGGTACCTGTACCTGTACCTTCTTGGGGTCACCCGACCCCAAGAAGGGTGGTTCAGGTTCCTCCAGATAAGTCCCAGGTTAAGTGGGAAGCAAAGGGTTCCAATGTACCTTCTGGGAAAAGGGAGAGGAGTTCTGGTGGGCAGTGGCCCAGGGCACCCCATTTCCTACCCGTCACGGCCACTGCCAATCCTCAGGACTCGTACGATGAATTTCAGAGGTCCAACTCCAGGCACCACCAAGTCTGCATGCTGTACCAGCACAGACTATTTGAGTTGCCAGGTGAGGGAAAAGGTGTTGGGGAAAGGAACTGCAGGGAAGGAAACCTGAAAGAGAATGTCAACAATGGGTTAATTCTTGTTGGTTCTGGATGGTCGTATCTAAGCACATACCTCAGGGTCCCATTGTACCTGTGGATGTACGCATGTTGATGAGTTCCTTTTGTGTGAATGGATTGGTAGTGTAGACACCCTTAAGGAAAAAGGCACAACCTGTTTAGTTCCTTTGTCATGTAGTCTCTTAGACAATCATTCTTACAGGCATTACTACTGGGCAAGTAATTTACACATAGCATAAAAGATCATTTACCATAAACCATTCAGGAAGATGCTTTGTACTCTCTGGGCTTAAATCTGCAAGCAGATGTCAACAAGGTTTTTATTATAAGGCATAATGGCTCTTCAAAACAATACTGTCAATGTTCTTTACTAGTATTATTGTTCCCTGCTTTTTGTCAATGCACAAAGTTGTTCCTTGGGTTTCCAGCACTATTCTCTACTTGTAGGACCAGCCTTGCAAGAGAGGGACTATTATATACCAGTTTCTTTACAAGTGCAGCACGCTTACCTTTGAGCCCCATCCAATAGACTGTTCCCTATCTATCCTGGATAAGGATCACCACTGCAGGATTGTGTTACTGAAGGGCAGCCGCTGATCTCACAGCTAATTGCAGATAATGCATCAGCTGTTGTGCTTCACGTGGACCACTGCAGAGAACCAGCCTCTGCTCTGACTTCCAGAATAACAAGGGTGCAATGTTGGGATGTTGTGACTCTAAGACTGCTGGGACATGAAGTCCTATTCTGAAAAGGAAAGGATCTGTCCCTGTAAATAAAAATAAACATTGGAAAATGATTTATCCTGTTAGAGTCACAGATACTAAGCAGAGTGCAACCGCTATACAGTGCTTAGAAATCCTCGCTAGACGGTAGACACACATTGTGCATAATGCACTCCCTGAAGTCAGTGCAACCAGTATCGTCCTCCTGTACTGGTGACGTGGCTCCTGCCACACAATCTACTGCACAATCTGTGTTTCCTAAAACAGCGTCGAAAGCGCATGGTTGGAAGTACGACCCTAGAGATGCCAGCCTGCACCATAATACAGCCCACTGCTTTAATTGGGGAAACATCCTTTGCCACATAGTCATTACCACGATTTGCCTTTACAACACAGACACTACCCCGACTGCAGCGTTACCACGCATTCCTTTACCATGCAAGTCATTACAACGACTTGCTTTAGGGATACGTTGTTGGACTGGTGTTGGATTTTAAGTCCAACACCTTCCCCACTGTTGCGTAGATTCCTTTTAATGACTTGCGTGGTAAAGGAATGTGTGGTAACATCACAGTCGGGATAGAGACTGCATTGTAAAGACATTCATGGTAAATGCATGCAGGGTTTCATCATACATCCCTTTGATCGTTCTCAACTAGGACACAAGCAGGGGGACTCTGTCTGTCCAAAGTACCCACCCCCTGGTGGGAACCATACAGGAGTGGCTAATGAGGCCTTAGGGGAAGTAATCACCAGGGGAAGTCATAGGCCATACAATAATCTCCCTCAGCTTGGAGATTGACTCAGAGGGCGAGCTGGTGATCCCTGAGGGTGGGACTTGTCACTTCCACCAGGTGGGAGTGAATTGGGTCCCAATCACTACTCTGGGGGATACTGCGGCTAGCAGGACCAATGTTTTGGAAGAACTAGTCTCCTCAGAGCAGTACACTGTCCAGATGTGTAGGGTGACTTCTTCCACCCTATGGACCTGGTATCCCTAGAGTGGGGTGTGGAGGTGACCCATAGAAGGGTCATAGTTAGTCCCCAGATGCCCATTGACTTTATTCTGTGGAATGAGTAGTCCCCAGTGTCAGGTGAACTGGGATGGGCAGATGCCACAGGCACCCTGACAGTTCAGTTTTCTGGGGTACCACTCTCAAACGGAGGGTACAGAATCCCAGATGTAGGGGAAGGGGGAGGAAGGACTCACCCCTGACTCCTGTTCAGCTCAAGGGTACAGAACCTAGGTTGGAGGACCAGTTACAGGATAACACCCCTGAACTGGTGGAAGGTGGAGTGGAAAAAGAGCACAAGTCACCTGGGGCTACTGCCCCCCCCCCACTCTGAGAAACCACAGAGGAAGGGGTGGCCTGTGGCCTGGCTCTTGACACTGACAGCTGTCTGTGGCTTCTGCTGGTTGTTGTCCTTGTGGACAGAGTTTTTCTTGGGTTTGGGACAGAAGTCAGGCCCAAGAGGTGGAATGAGCCACATCATTTTGTTGGCCATGGTGGTACTATCTGCCTATTTGGATGCATCTGTGAGCAAATTAAGGTTAGGAGTTGCACAGATGAGGTCCACAGGTAAGGAGAAGGACTCCCCATGAGTTTTCTAATTGGCCCCAGAGAACATAGACAGAGGGATCCAACTGGGTTCAGAAAGGCATTGAACTGGCAAGTGCCACTGCAGTAGTGGGCCATTGTCCATGTTCTATCGCCCTAAGCAGGGAAGTTCATCAAGGTATTGATTTGTCTACCCTGGCTTTAGGGTGGAGGAGGGGTCATGTTGGAAAATGGCCCTCTCTGAAGTGTCACCCCTAACGTTTTGCTTTCCTCCTCCAATTCTTGCTGTATCATTTTGTTGGTCTTAGGACTCTGAGCACTTTACCACTGCTGAGCAATTCTAAAGTGCATGTGATTCTCCCCTAAACATGGTAACATTGGTATATACCTGAATAGCATATTTAGTTTCCCTATAAGTCCCTTGTAAAGTAACATACCATTTACCCAGGGCCTGTAATCTAACTGCGACTAGTGGGCCTACAGCACTAGTTGTGCCACCTTCACAAGTAGTCTTTGAAACCTATCTCAGGCCTGCCATTGATGCCAGGTCTAACAGTTTTTGATCTTTCTTGTGTTGTATTTTCACTGCATTACTGTTTGTGTGCTGCATAAATACTTTACATATTGTCTCTAAAGTTAAGCCTGACTGCTTTTGTGCCAAGCTACCAGAGGGTTAAGCACAGGTTAAATCATTGACTTTTTGTGGTTCACCCTGACAAGGATTGTGCTTGTTGCCTGAGTGAGGCTTTCACCTGCCTCAACCAATCACCCTATTTTTTACACTTATGTAATGTGTATTTGTAAAGCAGGTAATTACTCGTGGTAGTATCCTCCTTAGCAGGTGTTTATGCCTAGCCCTGCCTATGGCAAATTGGTTCGTTGAAAAGCCAGGTCGTCAGATTTTTGCAAAATTCAAGAAGAGAGGAGGAGGCTGTGATGTGGAGTGGGAGGCCGTTCCATGCTTTAGGAGCGATGTAAGTGAATGCCCATCCTCATGATCTGGGTCTGTGTATGTGTGGGATGTGTGTGAGTAGGAGTCCTGCGGAGCAAAGGTGTCTGGGTAGTTGGTGGAAGGAGATTCGACTGTTCACATAGGTGAAGCCTAAGTTGCGTAGGGTCTTGAATGTGTGTGTGAGGAGTTTGAAATGAGTGCCTTTGTGTATCGGAGAACCACTTGAGCTCCTTGAGGTTTGCTATGATGTGAGTTCTGTGTAGGAGGTTGAGGTTGAGTCTGACTGTGAAGTCATGGATGGTTTTTATTCTTCTAGTGAGTTGCTTGGTGAGCCTGGCATAGACGGTGTTCCCATAATTCTACTTTCTGGTGACAAGGGTGTGAGTGACGTTTTCTCATAGTGTTACTTGGGAGCTATTTCAAGATCTTCTTCAGCGTCTTCAGGGCGTGAAACCAGGATGCACTGACGGCGTTGACTTGTATAGTCATGTCTAGTTGCTGTTCATGATTATTCCAAAGTTCCTGACATGGATGATGGGTGTAGGTCCGAGTTAGGCCGACCACCAGTTATAGTCCCATATTCTTGCTAAAGATCACTACTACTGTCTTGTTGGCATTGAGCTTCAGACAATTGGCTTTCAGCCAATTAGTGACTTCAGTCATGTAGGCAGTGAACTTGTTACTTGTGTTGGGGCTCCTGTTTGAGAGGGAGAATAGTAGTTGAGTGCCATTGGTATAGGAGAGGATGTTGATGTCATGTGAGCAGATAACCATTGCCAGAGTTACTGCATATATGTTGAAGAGAGCAAGCCTAAACAATGAACCTTGAGGCTCTCCGTAGATGAGTTTGTGGGCTTCTGAGAAGTAAGGTGCCAGACTGACACTCATGCTCTAGCCATTAAAAAGGAACAGATCCAGGCAAGAGTAGGTCCTTGGATGCCAGTCTCATGCAGATGATGGACCATTGTGTGTAATTGAGTTCTTGAGCACTCCAAATTTACCTTAAGGAGACATGCTGTGCAGTATAAAACTTCCAAATAAGTGAGTAAATGTTAAGCACAGTGTACTTTCACTTACCAAGCAATAGCTTGAGTTTTTCTTTTCTACCTACTCCTTTAAGTTCAACCAAGTGTGTCTATGCAACCACCACCACTTCGCTGTTACTTGGAGGATCCTGACTATGTACAGGCAAGTTTGTTAATCATGCTCTGGCAATAAAATGTATTGTTGATTAATTATAGTCATTACAAAATAAAACAATATATAGGTGTACAATAAATTCAGACCTACAAAAACAAACAGACACTATAATAAAATTATATGAATCTGCACGTTTTATAAATTCATCATTCGGGCTTGTTGGACTTGGCCCTTTTTGCAGGGTCATCCCTGAACTTTTTGCCTTCCTCCTGGTATTTTTCCTGACCTGGTGGTGGTGGTTTTAGGACTCTGGGCACTTTATCACTGCTGGCCAGTGTAAAGTGCATGTGCTCTCTATGGTAAAACGTGGTAAGATTGGTCTACACCTGTTTGGCGTATTTAATTTACCTATCAGTCCCTTGTAAAGTGGTATCTCAGATACCCAGGGACAGTAAATTAAATGCTACTGGTGGGCTTGCAGCGCTGCTTGCGCCACCCACCAAAGTAGCCTTTCAAACCTGTCTCAGGCCTCTGCCATTGCAGGGCCTGCACGCGCAGTTTACTGCCGCTGTGACGTGGCACATAAAGTGGTTGCCACGTTTGTGACTCCTCTTTTACTACATATCAGTCACCCCTAAGGTAGGCCCTAGCTAGCCCTATGGGCAGGGTGCGCTGTAGGTAAAAGGTAGGACATGTGCCTTAACTGTGTGGCATGTCCTGGTAGTGCCAAACAGCCATTTTGGTTTCTCACTACTGTGAGGCTGCCCTCTCATAGGAATGCATTGGGGATTCCCTGATATGTGTTTCAGTGGTAACTCCTGACAAGCAAGGAGCAGCGTGGTCAAGTTTGGTATGTTTGGAATAGTGGTAATAAATGCTGCGTAATGGTGTTCGCAGATTTATTATCACTATTTTGGAAAGGCCACTTTTAGAAGTAGACATTTCTGTGTGCCTAGTGTGTCGCAGCTGAGTGAGTGTGTTGTGCAAACGCTTTACACATTGCCTCTGGGATAAGCCTGACTGCTGGTGCCAAGCTACCAAGGGGGTGAGCAGGGGTTATCTTCAGCGTGTAACTCCCTTGCACTGACTAGAGTGGTGGTTTATGCCTGGCTTAGGCGCAAGCCCTAGCCAACCAGAAATCCCATTTCTACCATTGGTTGTCAGCGGTGAGGATAAGACTTGCGTGTGCGCAGTACCACAGTGACACCTGGTTGCACTACAAACTCTACAGTTTAGACTAATCACATGTTTGGGGATTTCTCCCGATTATTTTTTCTCCTGAAAGTGTCATTTTTGAATTGTGTACCCTTGCTTCAGCTCAGACGCCTAGGTCTCTTGTTTTGCACTGAGGGTTGTGTATCTTGCCAGGATGGGGTTAATCTATAATGAGAATGACCTTTGGGAGTACACTGAGGAGGAGGTAATGAGTTTCTGCGGAGAAAGGGGGATACCAATAGAAGGCAACTTCCGCAGAAAACTGTTCCTCTTTGAAGCCGCCCACAGGGGAGTAGTCTTAGAGCCCTGGAGGGACCTTACAGATTACCCCTCCGCATACCTAAGTGGTGGTTTTGTGGGAGGGCCTGAAGAGTCTGAAGAGGAGGGAGAAAATGACAGGGCAGGGACGCCAGTAGATAGTGAGGACCCCGAAGAAAGGGAGTCCCTTGCTGGGTCCAGTGCCGGGGGCAGTGCCCCATCCATTTCCCTGTCCCCAGAGGAGTGGGTAGATAGGAGGGAAGAAAGGGAGCATCAGCTGGCTTTGGAGAGGCTCAGGTTAGAGCATGCCAAGGAAATAGCGCAGCTGGGTGTGGAGGAGAAAAAGCTAGAGACTGAAAGGGTCTTAGCGCAGGAAAGGATGGCGGAGGCAGAGACTCTTGAGGATATGTCCCCTGAGTGTAGTTTTAGTGGTCTGGATTCACCAGTGAGGGTGGGGTCCAGTGGTGGCAGCAAAAGAGAGTCCAGTGTGGGAAGTCCCACTCCCAGATCCCAGAGCGTGGGACCTAGTTCCCAAGAAGAAGGTGTCACACCGGAAGGGTATAGGTTGAGGTTCAGGGGCAGTAGGAAGCTGTCTCACCAGTCTTGGGGGGAGTTTGTGGATGAGTGTTGTGATGCACTGGAAGGTTTGGTGATGGGTAGCACAGCAAACACTTTTGAAGGGCTGTTCAATCTGATTGTCAGAGAGCACATGTTCTGTTGTTGTTTTCCAGGGTTACGCCAACACCTGTTGGAGTGTGAGTTCTCTGATCCCAGGGAGCTTGCACAGGAGGCAGACCTCTGGGTGAGTGCCAGAGGGTCTGAGAAGGCATTTGGGAGTGACCCTAAGGGGAGTGGCTCAGGTATTTCCCAGCCCAGAGTGGTGGGAAAGGTTCTTAGTAGCCCAGATAGGTCCCGGTGTAGTGGGAGGGTTGTAGGGACTCGCGTCCTGTCTCTGCGGGGAAGGAGTGAGAATGGGATGTGTCCCAAGGTGCCCGAAACCCAGTCCCCTGGCCTGGAGGGTTCCTTAAGGGAACACCAGGTGGGGAGCCTAGGCTGTACTGGTAGGCCATCCGTTGAGGGGGATCTCCTAGTGTCAGGAGAATTTGGAGCGTCTGTAAGCAGAGCTCCATCAGTTCTGGTGTCTGGCGGTGCCACTCCTGAGTGGAGGGTGCAGAGGTCCAGATGGAAGGGTGAGAGGGGGATGCGGTCCCCAGTGGGAGAACCAGTGGGTCAGGGGCCAGCCATAAGGGCTGAGCCTCCTAGGAGTGACCATGGTGACACCACTTCTGTTTTGGGGGGTCTTCGTGCACTGTCAGAGGGACAGGGGCCGAGAGATCAGCGCCAGGCAGACTGTTACGCAACACATGAGTTATGTGTTACCCTTGGGGGGGCATGCGTGCTCCCCAGAAAGTCCTGGTGTGCCAGGCGGGTGCTCAGACGCAGGGTTTAGTCCCTGGGTTGGGAGGCCAGGTTCAGGTTCTGCCTGACCTGGAGGGAAGGACATCTGTAACCAGTGTCCCTACCGTTTTGTCTTCTGGGGGTACCACTCCAGGTGGGAGGGTGCAGAACTCTGAAAGGGGGTGCAGAGCAGGGAGTCCTCACCTCTGACCCCGGTCCAGCCTGAGGGTTTAGATCCTAGGCTGGGAGACCAGTTGCAGGAGAGAGGTCCAGAACTGGTGGGAGAATTGTGTGGGAAAGCTGATTCCAGTGCCCTGACAGTTTTTGGTTCTGAGGGTGCCTCTCCTAGGAGGAGAGTGCGGAACCCAAGAAGGAGGGGTAGGGGGGGGAGAGCCTCACCTGTGACTCCTGATCAGCCTGAGGGTGCAGACCCTGGGTTGGAGGATCAGTGGCAGTTTAGAACTGCACTGATGAGAGGTAGAGTGGAGAATGGGTACTATCTACCTGGGGCTACTTCCCCCCACTCTGTGGGATGGCAAGGACCAGAGACATCTGGATGGTCTAGGGCCTGGTCCTGGCCGCGGATAGCTAGGGAGGCCCAGTGGGGTATCTTAGTTGGTCCTGGGAGCTTTGACAGAGGGAACCACATGGGTTCAGATTGGCGTAGAACTGGAGTGTGTCCCTGCAGTTGTGGGCCCGCGTCCGTGTTCTATCGCCCCGAGCAGGGAAGCCCATCATGGTATTGATTGGTCTACCCTGGTTTTAGGCTGGAAGGGGGTTGTGTTGGACTTGACCCTTTTTGCAGGGTCATCCCTGAACTTTTTGCCTTCCTCCTGGTATTTCTGACCTGGTTTTGGTGGTTTTAGGACTCTGGGTATTTTATCACTGCTGTCCAGTGTAAAGTGCATGTGCTCTCTATGGTAAAACATGGTAAGATTGGTCTACACCTGTTTGACGTATTCAATTTACCTATCAGTCCCTTGTAAAGTGGGATCTCAGCTACCCAGGGCCAGTAAATTAAATGCTACTGGTGGGCTTGCAGTGTTGCTTGCGCCACCCACCAAAATAGCCTTTCAAACCTGTCTCAGGCCTCTGCCATTGCAGGGCCTGCGCGCGCAGTTTACTGCCGCTGTGACGTGGCACATAAAGTGGTTGTCACATTCGTGACTCTCCTTTTACTATATATCAGTCACCCCTAAAGTAGGCCCTAGCTAGCCCTATGGTCAGGGTGCGCTGTAGGTAAAAGGTAGGACATATGCCTTAACTGTGTGGCATGTCCTGGTAGTGACAAACAGCCATTTTGGTTATTCACTACTGTGAGGCTGCACTCTCATAGGAATGCATTGGGGATTCCCTGATATGTGTTTCAGTGGTAACTCCTGACATGAGAGGAGCAGCATGGTCAAGTTTAGTATATTTGGAATAGTTGTAATAAATGCTGCATAATGGTGTTCGCAGATTTATTATCACTATTTTGGAAATGCCACTTTTAGAAGTAGGCATTTCTGTGTGCCTAGTGTGTCGCAGCTGAGTGAGTGTGTTGCGCAAACGCTTTACACATTGCCTCTGGGATAAGCCTGACTGCTCGTGCCAAGCTACCAAGGGGGTGAGCAGGGGTTATCTTCAGCGTGTAACTCCCTTGCCCTGACTAGAGTGGTGGTTTCTGCCTGGCTTAGGTGCAAGCCCTAGCCAACCAGAAATCCCATTTCTAACAGGGCTCACAAAATGCAAAAGATAAAAATTATTTATTTGACTAAATGACAATATTTGCAGCTAACATTTGTCAGGAAGCGGACCAGAAAGTGAGACTGTGTGGATTAGTAATTCCTTTTGTGGAACATATCTTCTTGCAAAGATAACTAAATTTACAGTGCATAATTCTAGAAGCCAACATGTTTTAGGAATGAACTAAGCTTGTCAGAGAAGTGAACTCTTTAACAGTAGAGGCATTCTTATCAGAGACTATTTGGAGCATTGACAGACTTTTCCACTTAAATTCTTTTCTGGAGGAACAATAGGAATCGTTTCGCCACTCACCCTTCATGTTATTTTATTGATATTGACAGGATTTATGACAGCAATCTGCATAATCTAAGCGGGTGTTCTCTTTTCGTTACATAACAACTGACACAACCAGCAGTAGTCAAGCATTGTTTCCCCCACCTCCATAAGCCCCATCATCCCCTTCCCAGACCATCTCTTCCCAAACACCCGCCTCCTGCTAGGCAGGAGCCTCAGAGTGGTCTCCATATTACATATGCTCCTCAGAGTTTCTAATTTCTTCATCTAGTGACTTGGCCATGGGAAGTATCGGTTCCAAGCATAGTCAACCCATTCCTGCTAGGTTTTGACGTATTTTCAGGGCCACATATACTCGCCTCTCCATACCCATTCAGTGATCCAGGCCCGTTTTCTACTTCCCAAGATGGGGGAGCTGCATCTCTCCAGTGCTGGGCTACATCCCGTTTGGTGATTATGAGCCCCCGCTGTAGTAGCGCCCACTTGTATCTGTTGTTGTCTAGGTCCTCACTTGTGTGAAGTGGAATCAATTTGGGATCCATTGGGACCCTCCAGCCCAGGACAAGTACATGTTATTGGCGGTAAGGTATCTATAATCTTTAACAATTGATACGTGTTGTTAGCTTAGGAGTTACCAAAGCATTAAAATATGATCAATACGTTCCTATAACATCAAGGTTATCAGGACTGAGCCAACGATTACAGAAGTATATACAACATGAGATGTAGTTCTCCACCTGTTACCGAGAGAGTCGAGTAGGCATTCCAGTGGTCACTTATATCTTACTGTATTTCAGTTTCAGGAAACATTTTCTTCATATGCTAATCAGAGAGTTGGTTTCACAGATATAAGCGAAAGATGCATCATTTCACTTTTGAAGCTACAGGCAAGAAGGTTATAATAGATTACTAAATCCTTCTTTATTCACCGTTAGATAATCAGTCTTTGATCAGCCGAGTGACGGGTCAGTGAGTGATATCCATATGTCTGCTATCTTTCTTATCCCATTTTTTATTTTTTTTCTCATATCCTGTTCTGTGTGGAAAGTAGTGATTGTAGCGAAGCCCTGGAGAGTACATCACTCCAGTAGCAGCATTTTATTTCACTACAGATGTCATAATACATTCATTTTATAATTAGTTTACTTATGGTTCAAGCATACTCTTTCTCTCCAATCAATGTATAAGCAATGTCAGGTATTTCACAAAAAATCTGAGGATCTTGTCCACTGAGAGATAATAAAGGAGCCTTATTACATGTGCACACACCATACTGGAGAAATGATTGACTTACACTCTGACGATAACTGTATACCGCAACCAGCAAAAAGATGATACGATTGTTCAAATACACCTGCTTCTGCACCCTTGATTGTCCAAGGGCAGGAGGCGTAGCTATCAACAGTGAAGCTGGCACAGCGACACTGGAGACCAAGGTACCATCATTACAGCTGTTTTTTTAATCTTGGTGCTAGGAGGACTATTTTTCTTGATTGCATTAGTTCCCATGGCACCCTTATTATGGTGATTTTCCAGAGACTCTAAAGGTGTAAAGCAGGGTCACTATGAACCTTAATCACACAGATTGCAATCTAATCTTTGTGTCCAGTGATTCGGTTATTTAATGTACCGGAAAGTTCTCTTCTTTTTAAAGTCACCAAGGTCAATATGATATGAGATACTCATAACTTTACCAATAACCTTTCAAGCGCCTCTCTCTGTCCTAACACTAAAAGCTTTTACTCCATCAAGCCTCCTTATGTGCAAGAACTGTGGCCTTTACATGATCTCCAATTTCACTTCAGTTTTTCAATGTATTGATCCTCGCGTTGTATCTCCCAATTAATTACATTAAATGAGAAAGTTGAACATCATTACCAGTGATTGCTGATCAGAATCAGTTGAACTGCAGTCATATTTGTGACGGTTTTCTTCACCGAAGTAAGGTTACAAGTCCTATCCTCTGCACTGCATTTCTTTGCATTATGTTGAACCCATTTGATACATTTATTTGACATGCAACATGCCTGTACGAAAGGCCGGGCACTATTTTGGCAATAATGATCTATAAAGAAAGGGGTCTATGTTAGGGTCAACTTGTCATTTAGGCACTGTATAGCATAGTTCCATGCACTAGCTTTACACATAAGACTAGCTTAATGGAATTTATGGCTGCCTTTTCACCAAGTCATATTCCAAGGGATTTACATGCAGTCATCCCTTCTCCATACAACATTTATATGAATCATTATTTTTACAGCCATAGAATAGTAATCATGTTTTAGTAGGGTTCACGATTCGCTTATTTGCTGATTATACTGATGTAATGCTCTCACTGAGCACTAAAGTCCAACCTTAGAAGGAAAGGGACTCACCTTTTGTGTCTGGGCACCCGTATCAGTCATTAATAAGGTAAGTAGTAAGGATGGGAGCAGACACCCCTCCTTGAGACCCCAGTTATCTAAGATTGGTTTATTTTGGCCTAACTTTGCACTAGGTGTCTACATATGCAGCCCTTGGATTGCTCTCAGGAGGATACCCTCTACTTTATCAATTTCCCTGAATGCCAACCCCTGTCCATACATTAGAAGCAGTCTAAAAAGCAGACGTGCTTTATTTCCATATACAGTATGGTATAACATCATTGATAAAGCCAATAGATAATCCTCTGTGGCAGAGTTGGGTCTATATCCTGTTTGAAGGAGGTGGGGGGTGTTAGGCTATTTTACTCTACCAACAATTCCAGCTCATTCAATAAAATCCCAGCATAGAGTTTCGCTTCTACATCCCACAGGGCTATATGAGGATAATTGGAAGTAACCACATTTTTAGGTCTTTCATAAGCCTTCTCTAGGGTGATGCCTACTCCGAGACCTATTGTTTGGCTACTGCACATTTCCTCGCTAAACTCGAGGTTATGGAGTGCCACACTGTGATCTGCTTTAAGGTTTACCATGCTCACCTACAGAGAAGTTTTCTCATTTTATATTTGGGGCGGACAGGACCCTCATGTTTCTTGTTCTTTCATGCAGCTTGTCACAAAGAGAAGCAGTGCAATACTCCTTTCATCCCTATAACTGTAGCACGGGAACATTTTCATTTATTAGTGAATTTACTTTTGTTTTTAATCTCACCCCTATTTCATGATCAATGTTTGTAACTGTGCATTTGACTTACATCCTGCATTACGTGTGCTATTCTCTCTTCCTTTATGTGTATTGGAACAGCTTGTAACACTCCTCAGTTATACCATGCGTGCACATGTCCATTGCATTGCAATCTGGTGCTCCATCACTTCGCCAATTTAGTATGCTGGGATGTTTAAATCTTGCACACATATGTGTGTAATGTATTTTTTCGCATGTGGGAGAACTTACCTTTAGGTTTTTTAATGATCGCCTGTCTGTGTGCTGTCATCATCTGAACTGAAGACAGATAATCATCTGAACTTTAATGAATATGGCACCAATTACGAGCTGAACGGTACTGGGGCAATGGTAATTTTGCGTGCAAATGTACTCCCCAATAACAACTAATTCTGAGTTAAGCACCGTGAATAAGGGAATTCCCTTGTAGGACTGATTTTTATTTCCAGCCCAAAAACCACATGGAATTCTCAGTTCTGGAGGTTTAATGCATACAATTACTACCTGCACTAAGCAGGTGGTAAACATATGCAAGGACCTCTGTGTGGGGTGGGAAGCAGAGTGAGAGATTAGGGTAGGTAAGAGGAAGGTCATTTCTGCAAGGGGGCATTATATGCTCCCACCGTCAGAAAAAAATGGGGAATGAGGCCAGGCTGCAACTGCAGCCAAAGCCTCCTATGATTGTTTTTGACAGGAATTACCAGTGGAAATAATTGGGTCTGGTTCTCTAATAACCAGAAAAAACAGATGTGGAACAGGTACTGAATCAAAATCCCAAGGTATAACGTTCCTGGATCAATTGCAATAGAACTTGATCCACCTTTACATGTATATCCTGCTGTGATAGCAAAAGCAGCCGACCTCCAGAGCTGGGTAAGACGTTTCAGACATCAGCAGACGAGACTGTTATGTTATGTTATGTTAATTGGGATTTGTAAAGAGCGTAATCACCGACAGGTGTCTTAGCACTGAGAGAGAGTAGCTGAAACCCCACCATCAGCTATCTGTCAGTACACCAGGTCAAAGCGTATGTTGTTCCCAGGCCTCTGTGAATAAGAGGGTCTTAAGTTTTTTCCTAAATGGGAGAAGGGCGGTTTCCTTGTGTAGGCTTTCTGGTAGCTTGTTCCAGCTGGGGGATCAGGACAGAGAAAGCTCGATCGCCTTTTGTGGTTTTGCAGAACCGCGGACAGGACAGCAGGCCTGCCTCGGACGAACGGAGGGTGCGTCCTGGCACATAGCTTCCCAGGCGCTCCTTGATGTATACTAGGGCTTGTCCATGCAGGGCTTTGTGGGCGATGCAAAGGCCCTTAAACCTGGCTCGCTGTTTGATGGGGAGCCAGTGCAGCTGCTGCAACAAAGGTGCGGCATGTGAGCGCCTTGGGAGCTTGAAGATCAGCCTAGCTGCATCGTTCATAATTACTTGCAGCTTGCCTAACAGCTTCTCTGGTAGTCCAATATACAGGGTATTGCCGTAGTCCAGACGAGACACAATCATTGCCGACACCACCATTTGCAGAGTTGAAAATGACAGGAGAGGTGCCAGTTTCCTCAGTTGTCTCTTCAGGCCCAGACAGGTCCCGACCACGGTGGACACTTGGTTTGACAGGGTGAGCTTGGCATCTATTTTGATGCCTACGCTCTTTACGACCGGCACTTGTGTGGGTGTGATGCCTAACTCTTGTGGCCAGAAGAGGTCACTCCAGGGGTTACTTCCCGTGGTAATGGCTAGGACCTCTGTTTTGTCAGGATTGACTGTGAGCGAGTTGGCCGTCATCCAGTTGACTGTGTACCTGAGAATATTTTGTGCACGCGAATGGGCTTGAGGGGAGCTGTCAATTTGAAGGATTAATTGTGTGTCATCTGCATAATTGAATACCTGACAGTCCATTCGGGCCAGAGCTGCCACCATTGGCTGGAGATAGATGTTGAAGAGTAGAGGGGACAGCGCCGAGCTTTGTGGGACTCCGCAGGTCAGTGCCCCTTTGTTGGACACACGGTCTGCTAGTTGGATCCTTTGTGTCCTATCTGTCAGAAAGGAGGAGATCCATTGATGTACCACCCCACAGATACCCATATCAAGGATGCGGGCCAGTAGTTGATCGTGCTTCACCGTGTCGAACGCGTCTGTGAGGTCTAGCAGAACTAAGGCACAAGGCTTCCTGCTGTCGGCTGTAAGCCTGAGCTCATCCAACACCAATAGCATCACCAGTTCTGTGCTATGGTGGGCCCTAAAGCCTGCCTGTCGTACCTGGAGTAACTGTTGTTTCTCGATGAATAGTGATAGGGTTTTAAGGACGTGTTGTTCCATTACTTTGGCCAGAAAGGGGAGCTGGGATATGGGCCTATAGTTCTTCAGGTTGGCAACATCTGCCCCTGCCTTTTTCAGCAGAGGGGTTACCCTGGCTTCCTTGAAGTTAATGGGGAACCTCCCAGTTGTCAGCAATAGATTAATCAGGGTGAGGATCTCTCTCTCTATTACTGGTAGAGCCATTTTGAACACCCTTGGTGGACAGGGGTCCGCTGGCGATCCTGACTTGATTCGAGTCGTGATATGGGACATAGAGTCTGGGTCTAGCAACGGAAAGGTGGAGAGTAGCTTGCTGTGTTCGCATGGCAGTGCTTCCACGACCAGGGGGTTCTGACTGGTGTGGGTGTTATTTATGTCGATTAGAATATCCCTGACCTTGTGTAAAAAGAAGGTCTGGAACCTATTGCAATCTTCTGGGCTGGCACTTGTTTCCTGCTCCTGTTTTTGACTTACCTCCTTCAATATTCTAAAAGTTTCTTTCTGCATGTTATCCTCCTCCCTAATCCTGGCCTCATAGTACTCGGCCTTTCTTGTAATGATGGCTTTTTTGTATATGGCTGACATGGCTTTTTATTCCTTGAGCGCCTCTGGGTCGTAAGATTTACTCCACTGCCTTTTGTGTTGGCGTAGGGTTTGTTTCTTTCCCCTTAGTTCCTCAGTGAACCAGGGGAAACCCTTGGCCTTGTTCCTCACCCTTTCCTTCTGGGCAGGTGCCACCTTATAGACGGAATCTCTCAGCCAGCCTGTTAGTGAGGGACTCACTCTCCTAATCATGATCCTCAGGCTGTAACCTCTTAGGAGAGTTTCCTTTCAAAGCATCCCCTAGGCTGCCTGCCTCGATTTTGCTCCACCTTCGTACTACCCTCCATTCCGGGGGTGGTTGCATGGGCCGACTGGCCAGAGGGACCAGGAATCTGATCAGATAGTGGTCCGACCAGCTACAGGGGCTGACATCTGTCAGACTGGCCGGTGGCTGGGTGGTCCAGATGAGATCTAGGGTGTGTCCCTTATCGTGGGTGGGGGATTCCACCAGCTGTTGTAGCCCCATTGTGGCCATGGCCTCCTCCAGCTGCCTGGCATGCGACTCTCTAGGCGTCTGGTCCCAGTGGTAGTTGAAGTCCCTCACCATCAGGAGTTGTTGGTACCGTGAGCGTAGGTCACTGACTATTTCAGTGAGTAGCTCGTTGAACAGGGGGGTCGACCGGGGGGGCTATACACCACCATTATTGCCAGGCAAGAGGATTTGGAGCTTATTTTTGCCCCTAAGAGTTCTGCGCCATCTAGGCTCTCTGCAACGAGCCTTTCTATTTCTAACTGCTTGTTGTAAAACAGTGCTACACCCCCCCCTGCCTGTTATGCTATAGGACATCATAGTCTATAGGGAGGGCTGCTACAATAGAGAAATAGAGAAATTGGTGTGTGAAATTCCTACTGTGATCGAGGTGTATCCTTGTAGCTCCACAAATAACCAAACAAATAATGAGTCGAAGGAGAGGGGAAAATGTATAAGAACAATCTGCTGACAGATCAGCAGTAGAGCTTTAGATAAAGTTCCTTAAATGACGTGAATAGATAGACATGCTGTATCAAAAGAGTATGTGGGCCAGGGGTCTGCAACCTTTTCTTTAATAAGAGCTTCTTATGTTCTCAAAAAATCATCCCAAGCTACTAACTTATATTAACAGAGTTTGTTGTAATAGTAACCACATCAGACAAGATAACATTAGTGGTCACTGTGCAAAATCACCAGGCGGGAGGACCTCGGTGCAGCAGCAGTAACACCAAAAACTCTTCATCAGTTTGGAATGCCTCAATGGACACCCCAACAGCCAGAGCCACAGTCCCTGTGGCATCAGGGTAATGATATTACAAATGAGTCACCCTACCGCAGCATTACTTATCATTCAAATAACAGCTTTACATTTATTTTGGAAATTCCACCATTTTTCTCCAGCATCAGCCTATGATTTCTGAAAATACATTAATGTTTCAAATTTTGTACACACATATTAATCAAACCAAGCACAATATTCTCATTCAATACACTGGGCTGCTCAGAGAGGAGCTGCTCATTGATAGTTATAGAGCCACCAGCAGCTCACGAGCTACTCGTTAGAGGAGCCCTCTGTAGGTATTAGCAGCCCCGCCGGTGGTCCACACATGATCCAGACAAGAAAACTGTCAGCTCGTTGCCCTTCAAAGAACAATTTAAGGGGACGCCCAACTCCACTGTTCAATACAACATCCTCTCCTCCTAACCCTAAATTCATGACTTTGGGAAATTAATCATACTGACAGATTTTTCTATTGTTGTAAGTACGGTTTGAACTTTGAAAATCCCCCCACGAGTTATTCGCTGTATCAGGTGGTGTTATCTCGTAGCACACATTATTCCCATCTGTGGTGCCAGATTCTGATAGATTTGTCTTAGTCCTGTTTTAAATGCACTCCTGAATTTCCAGGAGTAAAAATGTGCTTACTGTAGGGGACAAAATATCCACGAGTTATAACTTAGCAATTTATGAAGAACAATTTCTATTTATATTGCTCACAACTGCTCAGAGAACAATAATGAAGGCACACTATGCTGAAGTGAGCCCCACTACAGGGAACAGTGGGGGGAATAAACTGGCAGTATGCCATTGTCCAAGACCAAATTGTCTCTCGTTCAAACTTAATGGCTTGCGAATTGTGGCAGCCACTATTAACAGTAGCTTTATTTGTGAAGCTTAGTTTAACAACATCAGTATGCTTTTTAAAATTATTAACTTTTACATCTATTGATTGTTTTGGGTTCTCAATGTTGTTTAGCGACAATGATAAATAAGCAATCTGTGAGATCCGTGCCCTCTGGTGGTAGTTTTTGATAACTACAGCCACATATAATAAAGTACCTTGCGACACAATAATCCCAACTACCGAAGGCTTCCTTCCCTACAACATATAAACCCAGAATTGGTGGACTCCAGTTTACACAGCAGCATAAGTGCAATCAGAAAACATGAGATGTTGTTTCTCTGGTAAATCGGTCAGCATGTTTTTTTTCTAGAATGCATGTGGAGAATAAATAACTTCATAGAATTTTAAATGACGGCTATTAATTACAATTTATGCTTCAGGAATCACAAGCATGATAACGGGCATCTCGGAGACGGGAAGCACTGTGCAGATCCGAAATTTGGTACAGATCATTGTATCCGTGCAATAAAATAAAATGAAAATATGTTACACAGCTGGGACTATCGAAGCCACCAAGGGTGCACATGTGTGAAGTAGTTTAGAGTCTCTCTTTGGGCGAGAAGCAAAATTAATTTTCTATTTGATATCATACTGTGTGCCTAACAACCCGGTCATAGATTCTCACTTTACAGACAACCGTTAACCTAGCAGCTCCATTTGTATTTGGTGGATAAATGCAATGTGTAAATAGGTTATAGCTTGCCACAGACATATTGTACAAAAAAAAAAATTCTTGAACATATTTTTCACCCCTTTTTTTATTTTTTGATATTGAAATATTTTCTGGGAGGACAACTTCATGGTTCAGAAGCGGTCAGGTAATGGATGCAGAAAATGAAGCAGCGGGGAAAGCGCAAGAAAGCGCACACCCTTCACACAGATGCGCCATCAGGCAAGTGTGGCTTGCTTCACATTGATTTTGTAATCTCGCGAGTTTTGCATGAGCCTGTTACGTCCCGCCTTATAACTTGCCTAGAGCAGAGGCACCAGGAGGCTTCCATGCTATAGCAACAACCACAGAGGCAACTTAGTGAGTACTAAATAAGAATGCTGCTGATGCTGTGCACTCATCACAAGGCCATTGAACACTACAGCAATGCACAAAGCAAATAGGGCCAGATGAAAGAAGCCTTTTACCGCTTGCAAAATAGGGTTCGCGAGTCACTATCAGGCAGGGGCGTGTTAAGGGCGTCCCTTCCTAATAGCGACTTGCACTGGTATGTAGGAATGTTTTGCTACCGGAAATGCGTTTGTAAAACATTCGCAGTTACCACCAACTTCAAATTGGTGGTAACCCATTCGCAAATGGGAACCCTTCCCCTTTATGAATGTGGGCGCCACGGACAACTGCCTGCTCTTAAAAAATGAAAAGGTCGCTTTTCATTTTTATTTTTGAAAACGGGTTGCATTACACACAAAAAATGCTTTATTTAAAAAGCAATCACAGACATGGTGGTCTGCAGACCCCAGCAGGCCACCATCCCTGTGATTGTAGCCATTCACAATGGGTCGCAAATTGTGACCTGCCTCATGAATATTGATGAGGCAGGTCCATTTGCGACCCACTGCGAATCACTAACAGTGTCAAACACACTGTTGTACATCACAGTTTGCGATTTCCTAATAGCTAATCGCTAAAATTCGCTATTAGGAAATCGCAAACACACGATTTCATACATCTGGCCCATAGTGAGTTGCCAGGAGGTGTACCCAGTGCATTACAAGCCATGCTATATGACATAACATTTGTAAGCCAAATGTGGCTTTTGAAGCATACTAGGAGTCAGGGAGGAAGCATATTGATGCATTAAGCATCCATATTTTTCTTCCTTTGCTAATCATGCTCTTCAAAATGCGCAGGTGGATCAGAGAGGAGATGATCTCAGAACAGTCTAATGAATATCAAACAGTTGTTTGCCAGAATTTGAGCTACAAAAATATCATTTGACATAAATATTGTGTCAAAAATAACATTTTCAAAATATTCCTCTATTGGGTGTTGATGTTCTATCAACTCGAATGGGTCAATATTTTTGTAAATGATATTTAGGATACAATATTTTTGTGAGACGATATTTAGGCCACAATGTTGTGGGACCATACCTATAGCATCACAGTGTTGAAAAGCAGAATGGATCTGTGCTAGGTTGCCATTCCCTCTCCTTCCTTCTACTGATTCATCCATTCAAAATGTCAGTGATGCCATTTTGTAGGTCAAACCTAGACAGCTCTTTCGCTGTCATGATGATCTGTTGTATGTACTTTGTGGGCTTTGCCTCCTCCCATCGCTTTTGTCTAATCGGTTGTCTCTTAACATTCCTTGCACGTCATTCTCTCACCTGGAGTATTGCTCCAGGACTTGTCGGCTACCGCTTTCTTCTATTTTATGATCTGTTCAGGAACTCTTTTTTAATCTGAACCAGTGTTTCCCTTGCTCAGTGCGGCATCCACTTCACGGATGCTGGGCTTTATCTTAAACAGATGCTTGGTCTCCTCACCAGCTCTTTCGGCTCCCCTGTTACTGCCGTTCACTCCCTTTACTTGTGCTGCGGCTGCCTCCTCCTCCCTCCTACTTGTTTTAATAGCTATCAGGTGTAGCACTTCATACCGCATGTCTGACGTTTTTAAACATTGTCAATAGCAGTGCCCTGGTACCTCTTTGACCAACCCGTTCTCACTCAAAGAGGCATGGTTCGGCATTGTACTGGTGGCCCCGCTTGCACTGGAGTGCGGTATTGAAGCAGGGTGGTAATACTGCTTATGTCAGTGTGCAGAATCAGAGTAGGGAGGGTTGATATTCGTGTTTATAGTGCGGTGTTGGAGGAGTGTGGTCCTAGCGCTTACATTGAAGTGTGCTGTTGGAACAGGGAGGTGCTAACATTCTGGTTAGTCAGTGGCATTTAGAGCCCGCTATTGAAGCGTGAAGGTGTTGACACTAGCATTGGCTCTTACACTTGTTATATATGGGGAAGTGGTCACTTATGAGCGATTCAGGCCACCCAAAGGGTGCACATTACACCTCACTTGCCCTTTACTTAGCTATTGGCATTGTTGTCAATGTGAGGGAGGAATGGATGTTTCTAAATTGATGTTTGAAAGCCATCACTTTAGAAAAATACTTTAATGCACCGTTATAACCTGACCTACTAAAGTGAAATGCTTCTGCATGTCAATGAAATGTAGTTTTGAAATTGTCAAAAGACTTTGTCATATTTTTACAAGTTTGCTACAGGATGTCTTTAAAAATTAAAGTGTTCTTAAAGTTAAGTGGTGGAGGGCACCCTATTTACTTCCTTTCTTTAACTTCAATTAACCTTTGAATAAATGCTCGCTCGTTTATGTAACATCTTTTTAATGTTCGTGCTGAGTCGAGTAAACAGCAGCCCTGTGCTGCCGTTCACCAGGGGGCCGCATGTGAGGCTCAGGAGCCCTCCGGCAGTACTTTGAGTATCACTGTAATCTAGAACATCTTTTTCTTGTTTCCCTTAGGAATGCAACAGATCCCGTCTGATCTGCGGGTCAAGAAATATTTTACTAGCGGCCTCTGTGCTTCAGCAATCATTTTTCCAACATGTCACCTCTCCTTTTACGTTTTCTCCAATGTATAATCTGGGTTGCTATTTCAATAATGCTAACGTTTTCATCTAAAAAAAAAGAAATAGTCTGGTTGTTGTCCTTTGGTTCAGAACAAATCTGACAGCCCAGGGCAGCACTGGGGTATAGGAACGGCCATTACCCAACTCACCGATGCACGTTTTATCAACCTGGGAAGGATGAGAGGCCAAGGATGATCGTCAGCATATCATGCATGCCACTCTCAGATCTCTGCTGCAGCTTCTTTTCATGTGGGTTGCAGCACGTCCCGTTGCCCACTGACCAGGTAACTGTCCTGGAGACAAATGTTGGGTTGGTGAGTGTGGTGCATTCGGAGGCAGAGAAAGGAATGGTTATGCCACAAGAATGCAATGCGCCCCTTCTGATGGTCACGTGGCTATTCCCTCATCTCTCCACAGATTCCGGATAAACTCTGGATAAGCCCCAGGTAATGAAGCGAGGCATTGTCTGAGTTCGTGTGATTTAGTGTTTGCAGCAGAGCAAGCCTCCCTCAAACACAACAGGTACCACACATTCCATACAAGAGACACTTCTGAACACGCCTATTATTAGAACACATGCAACACGAGCGCAGGATCCACTCACACACTGAACAGGTCCAGGACATGCTGTGCCAAGGCACGCTTTATTCACCCTCGCACTCAGAACAGGTCTAGAGCGAATTTCCTCCCGCAGATACATCGAACAGGTACAGAACATGCAGCACCAGTACAATGTATCTTCTTAACAGAGGTATACAACATGTAGTAGAAGTGCAGCCCCCTCCCCACAAAAGAGGCACAGATCATGCAGCTCCAGTGTGGACTTTGTTCACAGACACCCCCACACAGAAAATAGACAGAGCATCAGTGAAAGCATCCCTCAGGCATAGCTAGGCACGGTACAGCACATTCATCGCAATGCAAGATTCTATCAGACGCACGCGCCGCATTTACAGAACAGCACAAACAGGGCAAACATTCCTCAGACAGAATTGATACATCATGGACGGCACCGCGCACACTTCCTCACTTACATCACGTGTACGAAACGAGCAGCAGCTTGTAAAGCTTCTCTTGCACAGAACATGTACCAAACATGCAGTATAAGCTCAAGCTCAAACCTGCACGTGCACACGCAAAAACACACACAGATACAGACAGAGCTTGTAGCATTAGTGCAAGCTCACCCCAGCTCACAGCACAGGTGCAAACGTGTAGCACCAGTACAAGCCGCCCAAGCACAGAATGCATACAGAACGTGTGGCACTAGTGCACGCCCCCCCAGCAGGTATAGAACATGTAACACCAGTGCAAACCATCCCCTCCCGCGAGCACACACACACTATAGAAACTGTAGCACGAGTGCACACTGTCACCTGCAGGTACAGAAGTTTATAGCACCAGTGTAAGCTTCCCTGACGCCACAAGTATAGAACATGCTGCACCAGTGCAAGCTTCTTTCACAGACACTGCAAAATAAACACAAAACAGGTGCAGCACCAATGTACGTTTCCTTCAGACTTAGTACAGGTACAGTATTTCCAGTACAATCTAGGATTCTCTCAGACTCGCACACCACCATTATTACACAGCCAACAGAAGTGCAAACGTTCCTCTCTCAAAACTGGTCTAGGTGCCTAGAAGCTGTGCACACTTTCCTGCCTTACAAGACATGTGCCGGAGGGACAGCATCAGTTAAAGCTTCCCTTACACAAAAAAAACGGGTACAAAACATGCAGCACCAGTGCAGGCTCCTTCTTGATCTTTCTCTCTCACACACAGGCAGACCCTCATGAACTCACACTCTGGTGCGGGAATAATGCCCGTTTCCCCCACATACATGTACTCCATGAGCTGCTCATTCCAAGTTTCCCCTATACACCGAATACAAAAGCAGCAGAACGAGCTTCATTCATGCACAGAAAATGGTCGTTAAACTTCTACATAGTGACAGGTAGGATTCGAGAAGCAGCTGCACAAGCTTCATGAACACATGCACACAGTACAGAAAAAGGCAGTGTCAGACCAGCAACAATGCAAGGTTCTATCATACGTCCACAGCATGAACTACAAAGCAGCAGTACGTGGTTCTCTTAAAGACACAACAGGTATAGAACCAGCAGCAGCAGGGTAGACCCCACACACAAAACAAGACCAGCAGCAACAGCAATGCAAGCTTCCCTCGCACACAAACACACCCACACAACAGGTAGAGCTCAATTTGCACTCATAACTGGTACAGCTTAGTCTGCAGCAGTGCACGCTTGCTTCACAGTCACACATAAACAGAACAGTATTGGCAACAGCAATACAGGTTTTCATTGCACATACAATAGTTGCAGCACAAGCAGCAGAAGTGCAAAATTCTCTTCTGTAGTTCCAGGACAAGTACAACTCTAGTAGCAGAAGCAGCACAAGTCACCCTTGTAGCCATAAGAGGTACAACATGGGTCGCAGTACTGCAGACTTCCGTTTCACACACAGAAAAGGGACAGCACGTTTTGTACACTTTACACATAGAAAACCAGTAGCATGGCAACCATAAGGCATGCTTCCTTTGTACACAAAATGAAAGTAGCTCTTTCAACCTTCTCACTTTTCTCCACTCAACGCCAGCTACTGTTTCCAGATTATTTTGGGAGTGAAAGTGATAGGTTTAATGTCAGAATTGTTTCATTTTATTCTGTGCTTGCTTTTTAGACGACACACCATTCGCGCATAGTTATTGCCATAAGGACAGATGTAGGCCTGCATTGGACATATCCAGGGCCGGACTGGCTACCGGGCGTTTTGGTGTGCTGCCGAGCTGGGGGCTGATTTCGTTGATGGGGGCCTTCGTGTGCTTAAAAACATTCGTTTTGCTTTGTTTATTTCGAAGCTCACGCAGGTCCCCATCAACGAAATCAGCCCCCACCGCAGTGAAATCAGCCCCCAGCTCGGCAGCACACCAAAACGCCCGGTAGCCAGTCCGGCCCTGGACATATCACACCCCATGTCTGTTTACCTATATGGGCATTGTTACAGCACAAATCGTTCACCCTCTAGGGTCCCTTAGCTCTGTAGAAGATAAAAGAATTTATACTGTTACAAAAAAGAAATGAAGGTGAGCCAGCTAGAAAACAGGCACATTTTGGAGTCTCAGTACAGACAGCTCCTGCTCTTTGTTGGGAGACAGCACTGTATACAATACTCCACAAAGCCAATCCTTGCTCAAGATTGCATAGCTTTTGTGTCTATTTCAGTTGCCTTGTCCCTATTTGTTTCTTATTCTCTTTCTGTGTTTGACACTCCGACAGGTGCTTTTTGGTTTCGCCATCTGTAGATAAGCTATTCGCCCTGCGTTCAACAGTATTGCATCTAAGAAAACAGAGCCATATTTAAACTCCAGTTTGCTGCATTTTCGTGCCACACAATGATCACAAGAAAAACATGCAGCAGAAATGTGTAAGCCAGAACTTCCACTTGGACAGACAATGAAAGCTACTATGAACAAGTGTTGGCTATGCAAATTCGTGTCACTTGTAAGCCTGGGCGTAGTTCGCGAAGTAGCGCTACGCGAAGCTACGCAAAGTGCAGTTCGCACTACGCGAACTACGCGTAGCACTACGCGAACTGCGTAGTGCACTGTTCGCAATGATTGCACAGTGCCGGATGCTTGTCCGCACTGTGCAATCATTGAAAACGGCATCTTGCACAGTGCGAGCTGTCTTTTACTGCCGCTCGAGTAGATTTTTACTCGAGCGGCAGCTTTCAACGCGAACTGGTAGTTTCTCATCGCGAGCGGTCGCGAGCATACGCGACTCACTCGCAATGAGAAACCTGACCTCCCTGCGTTGAGAATCTCGCCGGGATGTCATTTTGCTTGCTCGCGGTCGCCAACTTGACGTTGAGGACCGCGAGCAAGCAAAATGACCGCTGCACTACGCACGCTACGCTACGCGTGTTTGCACTGTGCTACGTGCAATTCGCGTTGTGCGAAGTAGCGCAAACTTCGCAAACTACGCGAGCGTAGCGTAGTGCTTTGCCCAGGGTTAGTCACTTGTATGTAAGGAGAGGCGAGACCAATTGGCATTGTCAATGCTTGTTTATTTTGTTTTCAATTCCCATTATCTATCTACTTCAATTGGCATTTCAAATTACTGCACCTGGCACTTTCAGGGATCCCAGTGTGAATGAGCTTCAGGAGGTTTAGATGACTACCATCCCTTCAACCTCGGCAATATGGCTGCAGACCCTAAACAAAGCAGTCACATGAAAACTGCTGGGCTTTTACCAACTGGTTTATTCGCCTTAGCTGGTGTACATTTGTAACTGTGAGGTAGCTGCAGGTTTTTATTAAATGAACCTGCACTGGCTCTTTATGTGGACTTGGCCATTTGAGAAAAGTTGACCTATTTGTTTTGGCTCGCTACGGGAGAACAAGGGCCCACTGGGCTTGGATCCGAAGTTGGCTATTCGGTTGCATCTGTCCATGTCACTAAGTACCCATGGCCACTGAAAAAGGTTAAATTCACCCAACATTTGGGCACTGTGTTTTAGTCTTAATTCAAGCACATTTGTTTTTGTGATGGAGCTGCATGATTTTATTAAGGATGCTTGCGCTGGCACTCTAAGCGAACCTGAGTAATTGATGACGCTTGATCTGATTGTTGACCCGCTGTACCGTGGTACTGTGGCTTGCATACAGAGACTGTGGGGCATCAGCCTTGTATCCTAAGCCGAGTGTGGTGATCATTTAATCAGAGCGTAGACGGATGTAGGGAGTGAAAATGGGGTGTAAGCGTGACCTGCAATAAAGCCATTAGCCCAGAAGAGTGTGGCTATAAGGTAATCCCTGATTGACTGCAAATTGGATCACACATGATGAGGCCTGTTTTGACACCTTTGGAGGAGCCTCCGCTGTTAAGGTAAGACAAGTTTTGCCATGTACCTCTAGAAACGGAGAAACGTCCTTGTAACAGTGAAGGTAATGTCTCTAGGGCTATACTACACAGAAATTCCCTCTGGGTGATTCAGTAAAACATTTTGTTGAGAAGAATTTTACACAAAAACGGTGTGTCTGGTTTCGGTTCTCCTTGTGAAGACATGATATTGCAAAATCAAGTTGCCACACTTGACCATGAGCCTATAACTAACCTAGAGGCCCTGTTTGGGATGCTTCATGTTTGCTCATCATATTCACTTTTGATAGCAACTAATTTTTAGCTGCTCTTGCGATTAATTGAAGCAGGATTTCCGTGCATGGAGACAATAACACGTCTTTATTTATTTATTCCAAAAGTTTTATAAAGCACGAACATGACCCGACAGGGTAGTAGAGCGCTGTATATATAAGCAAATCAGTTAAGAAGTTAAGCAGACATAAGGTGATCATATTAGATATAAAGAATCAAAGCATTGCATAGTTCAAAGGTAGATCCGTGCTGTAAACATGAAATAAAAGTTAGTTTGGGGACTTCCAAGTCTATAGTTGCAGGAAGCTTTTTAGAAACAACCCTTTGACTTCTTTTTTGAATGAGGCAGTCGAAGGGTTATCTCTGATTTCGGGGGGAAGAGCGATCCATATTTTTGGAGCGAGACCAGAGAAGGCATGGTTGTAAGCTTTCTTCTTCTTGAATTATTGTGGTTTCAATAGTAGAGCATTAGAGCTTCTTAGGGTCTGGTTCAAAACAGATAGTTTGTGTTTTTTTGCCAGGTAAATTGAAGTGTTATAATGAAGCGCTTTGTGCGTCAGGCAGGCTATCTTGAACCGGATCCTTGCTTTGAGAGAGAGCCAATTGAGGTGAGTGATGTGATCATGCTTTTGTTACACCGTGATGAGTCTGGCCGCTGAGTTCAGCGTAGCCCTTAGGGGGGCCAGTCAGGCTTTAGGTAGTCCAGCCAAGGTCACAATTCCGTAGTCTAGGCGGGAAATAACTAGGGATTGGACTGCTAGCTGCATGTCATCAGTCAGCAGGAATGGTTTGAGTTTCCTTAATGTGTTGAGTTGGTGATTGGCTCCCCTGGTGGGTGGTTGCGCTTATGTGGTCTTGCATAATCAGATGTTTGTCCACAGTTATGCCTAATGATTTAGTGGAGTCCACAACACGAGGACGCCCTTAGTTGTTTGAGCCAATCTTGAATGGGGGCAGAGTAATTTTGGGGAGCAATCAGGAGTAATTCCGTCTTGAGCGTATTTAGCATAAGGTGATTGTGAGTTAACCAATGTTGAGTTTACAGAAGAGCAGAGTTAAGAGTTTTGATATCATCCGGTGAAGACATTTTCAAGTATAATTAAGTGTCATTGGCGTGAGCGAGAGGGTGGATCCCTGAGACACTTCAATTGAGACCGGTGTACTGTTAGACAGGGAATGCTTGATTTTGATTCTTTGCGTTCTGTTATGTAATATTGTCCTAAATTGTTGGGTGAAGATAACATTTTGTCTAATGGGTTTTGTGGAACAGGTGTAATTATAAACAAGTAAGCTGAACATCTGAAACCCTTTAGACCTCGAGCATGCTTTAATGTTTGTTGTTGATGCGGAAGACCCTACAGGTTATACTAGAGGCTGTGGGTAAACAACTGTCCATACACTTATTCCTTCCAATAAAGGAGGAGCTGACAACAATTTGCAAGCTAGAGAACTTTGTGGGCCAGGAGATTTCTACACCATTAGAGTGCCCTATATTCACCCCACTGGCTGGCTGAACCTCAGAAATAGTACAAGCTACCACTCTGACACTACTTCAAATAAGCTCTCTATTTCTGAGTTCCACCTAGGGTCATTCATGTATCCCGCAAGAAGAAACAATTACTTCTACCTAGGAAACTTCGAAAGGGAGTGACCTGGACTAACAGTAAACGTAAAAACACAGGAAATCAATATTTATTACATGAAGTGGATAGAAAAAATGGTTCCCAGGAGAAAAATCTAATATAAGTGTTGATGACACATCTCAGGACTGATTCAGGTACTCATTACAACACCAGAGACTTCCAAGGCACATCGTTACCATCCCAAGTCCTCCATGGTGTAAAACACCTCTATCTTCAGTGGAAAGATTTCGCTTTATGGAATCCTAAGGGGAGTTGAAGATTAGAACATCTATTCACATGGAGACACCAGTGTAAGACTCGCCTGTTCCATCGTTCATAGATTGGCTGATGAGGGGTGATGCCCCCGAAACCGGTCCCAGGATGCTTGTTTCCGGTCCAGAGAGGACCCGGCTTGGCAGTTCGGTCTGGACTGTTCCCATGAGGCTCAGGGTCAAGACTGGTTTGCATATGGCTGGGTCTAAACTGGGGTGGCATGGTGAGCAAAAGAACAATGGATTTTGACACAGATCGATTGACTGGGGGAGAATGTTTGATCTGCTCTGCATTCTGTCCATCATATGTCTTTTGGTTTATCGTTCATAGATTGACATTTTACCCGTTCCAAAATGTGGTGTCTGTACATTGATATTCCTGTCTAATACCTTTGATTTCTAATACATTGTACCTTATTTAAAAGTGTGCTTTTTTAGTTATGTAGAAGGTGTATTGCCTGTGGGGGTCTCTGAGATTCTTTCTTTAGAATCAATGTTTCTCTCTTCCCTAACTCTTCTCCCCTGTTTTCCACGAGTCAGGTATCCTGTGCTTGTTGTGTTATCAAGCATCAGATATATCCAGGTTTATGGAAGGGAAGGAGCTAGCTGCTGACACCCTTCACCATAATTCTTGACAACACCCTTGGTATATGTCTTTTAAATAAAATCCAGTAAAATTGATTATTGCTCATTCTGGAACTTTAAAGTGGCCACAGAAGTAAAGAACAATGATCACCAAGCAAGATGGGTTTATATGCCAGAGAGAACCATGAATGAGAAATGCAGCAGTTGCTACGAAAAAACTTGAAGTAAAAATCCTTAACATAAGGAATATTGACATTTTTGTTGATGCCTTAAAAAGTGAAAAAAAAAAGTGATAGTAAGTTAAAATGTTTAACAGACAGAGACGTCTGTCAATTTTTAACAAAATCAAAACCTGGAAAGAATTTCAAACCAATGGTTTGAAATCTGTGGGATTTATGCAATCCCATAAAGGAAGAGAGCTAACTAAAATTACCTTTTATTCCAAGATGATAACCGCTAGAGTGACTGATGCTGGGTATGATCTTAGAAATGCTGGTATTCAGTTATTTGACCAAATAACTTCCTTAGACCATGTGAAGTTATCCTCTTGTGAACAGTTGTTTTTGTGGACAGGTCTAAGAGTCAAGATATTAGAGGAGTGTGTATTTAGTAAAGTTCCCTTCATGAGTAAGTTGACCTATGCAGAGGGGAGGAATTTGTTAAGAACCCAGGGGCATATTTACGTTCCCTGGCGCATCCCTGCATATCAGCAGGGATGCGCCAGGGAAAATGCGTCACGCAAGTTTACCCTTGCGCCACGTCCGATGCGCCGCATCGTGGCGCAAGGATAAGCAGATGCGTGACGCATCTGCCGGAGGAAGGTTGGCGCAGTGCTGAAGTTGTGTCGCAAGCGCGACGCAACTCCAGCACTGTTCCAACCTTCCCTATCCCTAACATGGTGCGTCAATCCTTACGCCTGCTTGAAGCAGGCGTAAGGATTTGACGCACCAGCGTCGGAAAAGTGACTGCGTGAAATCTTGTAGATTTCACTACGTCACTTTTCTGAGGCGTTCCTGCGCCGGAACGCCCCACCCTGCGCCGGTACACCCACATGAAACCTGATGCAAGTTTCATGTGGCGCAGGGGTTTACTACGTGACGCATCTCCCTAGATGCGTCACGTTGTAAATATAGCGCAACGCGGTGCATGGTTTGCGTCGCCGCTGCGTCACATGCGTGACGCAACAGCGGCGCAAAAGTGGCGCAAGGGGCTTGTAAATATGCCCCCCAGTGTTAGGTGTATTATAATAGTTTTATTAGGAATGCAGGTTTGGGCAGTGCATGGAAATGTCGTAAATTATTTCTTAGTAATACAGAATATCATCTGGACCTCAGTGGTTACTTATACTCTCATTGCATAACTTCCTTGAGGTGAATCCTGAAGATGACATTCTCAGTGAGTATTCCCAGCCATCTTAAAAGTGTAAATAAACTTGTAGATTGTACTCTGGAAACTCTATGGACTAGTTTAATAGTTAGATTAAACTGAATTTTTAGGGTTTCTTAATAAATATAAGGTAGTAATATTGTAAGCCCCCATGGCTAGAGAATGAGATGGACTTCCAGTGCTCTATATCAAGTTTTGTGCCTGCTTGTAGTCATACTGGAACAAGTGGTGGTAGAGCGGCAGGTGGCTTACCAACCTTGCCATCCACTGATGCAAAACAGCATGTGAGATCGTTCATATTTACTGCCTCTGGGAATTGACAATTAAGGTTAACTTATTTGCAAGAATTGGGCTCTTAATTCACTTTTGGTACTTATTTTGCACTGTAATACTAGTTGTCAGAAAAGTTAAAAAGACTTTGTATGGATCTCCAGAAATGGTTGTTTAGAATTCAAAAAGTTCACTTTACAGTGGATTGCGACTTGAATTTAAATATGGATTTCAATTCATTATATAACGTCTATGTTCTTTATTCAATGCTTACAAAATGTCTCTCCTTAATCTCTGTTGCTACTAAAACTCTCCACATATCTTAAATGACTTCTTATCATTATTACAGACTGAGACGTTTGTGAAAGAATAGAAAGAAACCACCTGCTGTTACGAGTATTGATATCTATCTGGGACATAACTTTGTCTTTGAGCAGAGATGCTTCCTTGTATAGTTTTCC
Organism: Calotriton arnoldi; assembly: GCA_963921515.1. Lineage (NCBI taxonomy): Eukaryota > Metazoa > Chordata > Amphibia > Caudata > Salamandridae > Calotriton > Calotriton arnoldi. The sequence continues at coordinate 157,616 of CAWUFW010001495.1, forward strand.
AGACTGTGCACTGAGTTATTTTTTTTTTAGTTTAAGGAAAGATTTTATTTATAAACAGAGAAATACCATGTAATAAACACAAGATAAAATCAATGTATACAACATTGTCAATTCAGTAAATATGTAAGCTAAAGGGAAAAAGAAAAGGAAAAAGGACAATCATCAATGTTCAGAATATGCATAATCACTATATAATATTTATTATAGAAGCAGAGACCTAGAAGAAGCAGAACTGATTAACAACTCCTATAAATGCCTTATAAAAGAGTAATCATGAGGATTTAGGTACTTCTTCAATTCGGGGGTTATGAAAACATGTGTTATTAGCAGATAAATCTAAAAAATTAGTTATGGGTAGCCAAAGAAGGTCTTGTTTAATAGCAAGGGAAATTGGGTAAACATATGCCCTATCTAATCTGTGATTATAACAAACTGCGTACCACCAAGCCCGATAAGATACATTAGTAGAGTTCTTCCATTCCCTGGTGATCTGTTGGAAAGCAACAGCAAGGAGTAAATCTACTATGTAAAAATTGCTAGATTGAGAGCCCAAATCCTCATAAACATTACCTATCAAAATATTAGCAAAAGTAAGAGGGATTTGTGTATGAAAAACGTAATTTATTTGTTGCCAGTCTTGAGTCCAGAAATTATAAATATGTTGGCAATCAAATAACATGTGTTTTAAATAAGCAGGATTTGTCGCACAGGACCAACAAGAAGAAGAAAGAGTTGAATTTATTTTGTGTAATGAGACAGGAGTAAACATAAGCCTATTGTAAATAAATAATAATGTTTGAGTAGTGTTAGCTACTCTAGAAGATCTCCTTATTTTTATCCAAATCTTATTCCAAACAGAAATGGGAAAGGAAACCTGGAGATCAGATTCAAGATAGTTCCACCTCTGTCTTGTCTAGATTAACTGGATAAGAAAAATAAATGTTTATACAATTGAGAGGCAGAGGGAGCAGTGGCCAAGGCCGAAAGTATGGTGTGAGGTGAAGACATAGAGATAAGATCTGATTAAAGTTAATTATAAATGGACTGAATCACAGAAATTAAAGATGCATACTTAGATTCATAAGAAGAAAGTAGGGAAAAACGTACTTAAGCAGTTATAAAAGGAATACAAATGTCACTGTGAAAAAGTTGATAAATCCAACAAAGCCCTTTAGTGTGCCATTTCTTCAAAACAATTACTTTATTATTAATTAAAAGATGTTTATTGAACCAAATGGAGCAATTACAAAAATGGAATAATATAAAATGAGAAAAGAAAATAGGTTGGAATTTTTTTGAGATAGTATTAAAAATAGGGAGGGATAGTGACAAATGTCTATGTGAGAGAGAGAGGAATACTATAAAAGAAAAAGGATGAAAAAAAGACTTTTCAATATTAGTCCATTAAAGTAAGTTTAAAACATTATCTTCTTCTAATAACAAAGAAGATTGTTTGAGGGAAAATGAGGCATGATAAGAATGAAAGTCTGGAAAGTTAACTCCCCCCAAATGTTTGGGTCGTTTGAGTTTATGAAGAGGCATGCCAGGCTTTTTAATATTCCATAAGAATTTAGATTAAATGGAGTAGATTATCTTGTATTGAGAATTAGGTATATTTATAGGAATATTGGAAATATAAAAAAAGTATTATAGGAACCAGCATCATCTTTATTACCTCCAGGCGGCCCCACCAAGATAAAAACATGGGACTCCAACTAGAAGTAAGAGTTTTCAATGCTGTTTGAGGCTCTTTCAGATTAAGCGACACAGGGGCATATTAGCAAGACCCGCGATAAAATTATCGCCGTTTTAGCGGCAGGAAACTGCCGCTAAAACGGCGATAATGGGCTTGCTAATATGCGTTATAGAATTCCAATAGAAGCCCAGGTTAGATGTGCAGGACATCTAACCTGGGCTTCTATTGGAATTCTATAACGCATATTAGCAAGCCCATTATCGCCGTTTTAGCGGCAGTTTCCTGCCGCTAAAACGGCGATAATTTTATCGCCGGTCTTGCTAATATGCCCCACAGTTTCTTTAAGATTAGATTTAAACCATAAACCAAGATATTTAATTTTAACTGGTTTCCAGCGAAAATCAGATGAGATATAATCTGCATGAAAGCATAATATATTTAAAGGAAGAATTTCACATTTGACTGCATTTAATTTATAACCTGACACAGAGGCAAAGAGATGTACCTCTGATAAGAAAGCTGATAATGTAGACTGTGGTTGTGAAAGAATATGCAAGACGTCATCAGCATAGACTGAAACTTTCAATTGATTATCACCATAATAAAAGCCGGTAATTTGAGGATTTGTACAAATGTTTATCAAAAAGGGTTCAAGAGCAAGAATGAAAAGGAGAGGATAAAGAGGGCAACCTTGTCTAACCACTCGATACTGAGAAAACGAGGGAGATGGCCGTTAGCTAAATAGAGGATGTAGGAGAGGAATATAACAAAGAGACATAATTAATAAAAGTAGTACCAAAGCCAAACCAAGATAGAGTAGAAAAGATAAAAGGCCAGCTTTCATGGCCAAACACCTTTTCAGCATCTAAAGAAATAGCTGCCAAAGAGTGTTTATAAGATGTTGACTTGCTAAGGACATTAAAAAATAGTCTAATGTTGTCAGAATAATGACGGCCCTTAATAAAACCACATTGCTCCTGCCCAATCAGATGAAGCACTAAAGATTCTAAACGAAGAGCTAATATTTTTGCAAAAAAGTTATAATCTAAATTAATCAAAGAAATGGGCCTATAATTTTTACACAGTGTGGGATCTTTATTATCTTTGGGAAGAAGACATATTAAGGCATCTTGAAAAGAACAACTAGATAACTGAGAAGATATAAAAAGAGAAATCATTGATGTAACTTAGGGTGAAGAAAGTGAGAAAAATGAGAGTAAAACTCAATATTAAATTCATCAGGACTTCGTGCTTAACCACGTTTAACAGTACGTATAGCGGTAAGAATATCCTGAATTTGAATATCATTATCTAGTATTGAGAAATCTAAATTAAGGTGAGAGGGAGGGTTACTAGAGGCTAAATATTGCAGAATATCATCTTGAAGTGTAGGAGATTCAGGTGTAAAATGCTTCTGGAATAAATGGGTAAATTCTGATATTATGTCCTCATTTTTATAAACCATATGATTAGAAGATGTAAGGATTGAATCAATTTTGGTACGTTCCTTTTTTATCTTAAGATAGTTAGCTAAAAGTTTCCCAGATTTATTTTGACCTCCATAATATTTAGCCAATGCTTTAAGCAAAAAGGAATTGGCATTGTCTGTGGACAATTTATTAAAAGTAAATTTGGATCTAATAAGTTCTTCGAGGGAGGTTTTCTGAATTTGTATGATAATAAGAATGTTCTAATTGTTTAATACCTGCTGTAAGGGACTTCAAAGTATTTAAAGAGGCTTTCTTTTTGCGAAACACAAAGGAAATAATTAAATCTCTAGAAGCAGCTTTAAAGGAATCCCATATAATTTGTGGAGAGATGTATGGGTGTTCTTTTTTTAAGAAAAAAGGTAGTAGCAAAGGATTCAAAACTTTGAGTAAAATTGCAATCTAAAAGAAGGGAATTTTTGAATCTCTACCTTCTAGTACCTTGAGTAGGGGGAAGGACGTCTAAGGGGCCAATTCCGATTTGGGCCGGAAATCTCTCCGACCGAGCCGGACCCGGAGAGATTTCCGACCGAATCGGACCCGTGCAGCCCGACCGAACGAGTACGATGCGCACGTATGCCATCGGACTTGAGTCGGTCGGACTCCCATTGAAGTCAATGGGAGCCGGTCGTACAACGCGTACGCGGGCTCCCATTGACTCAATGGGTGCGAGGCAAACAAGGGCGCCCCCTACAGCGGGTACGCGGCGGAGCAACTCGCGCCATACACGCACAGGTAGGGGGGACCCATGGGTCCCCCCTGTATGCGACTCGCGCGGCTACACGTACAGGGGGGTCCGACACGGACCCCCAAAGTACGGCTCCGACTGCTCTTTCGAGCCGGAGTGCGCGGCTCGGTCGGACTGCTCGCGGCGCGCATCGTACTTACCCGGCCGGGGAACGTCTCCATTGCGCAGTGCGAGTCGAGTCCGAGCGAGTCGGTCGGTGCGGTTAGACCCGGGAACGAGTCGGTCAGAGCGGTCGGGGCGCCCAGACGAGTCGGTGGGCGATTTTGCATCGTACTCGCTCGCCCGGATGCGCGTACGAATCGGTCGGGCAATAGGGCTCCGAATCGGATCCAGTTAAGCCGTATCCGATTCGGAGCCCTACCGGCCGAGATCGGAATCGGCCCCTAAGTCTAAAGTAACCAGGGCATGATCCGGGATTAATATGGAGCCAATATCTGAGTGAGTGATATGTTGGGCAGGTGGTTTAGCAAGAAACAGATAATCTAATCATGATTGAGCAAAGTGTACAGGAAAGAAAAAAGTATACTCTAAAACTGTAGGATTACATAGCCTCCAAGCATCCACTAGAGACCGTTACTGAATAGCAGATGCAAACTGAGAGTGCATGGTGGAAGGAATACATTTATATTTAGAATTATGGTCAATAATAGGGTCAAAAAACATGTTACAATCACCACCTACCAATAGATAATCATCTTTATAAGTCATCAATTTAGATAGTATTTCGGGCCACAAAGAACTGTCCGGAGTGGTGGGTCCATAAAGATTAAAAAGAGTCATAGGGATTTTATTGACCAGTAAAGAAACAGATACCCATCTACCTATTTCATCTGTATCCTGCACCAGTAACTGTATATCTAAATGTTTATGACATAAAATGGCTACTCCGTTACGTTTCCCAGTACCTGGGGAAGCAAAAACATGGCCAAACCATTGTCATTTAAGCTTAGATATTTATTTATCTAAAATATGAATTTCCTGCAATAAAGCAATGTCACATTTTGAATTAGAAATATGAGTTAGTACTCTCTGACGTTTTATAGGAGAACCTGGACCTTTAACATTCTAAGAAAGAATTCTTAAAGCCATCTATAGTGGAATAAACATTGTAAACAGTAAAGATAAATATTAACAATAATTAAGTATAGCAAAATCATATAAGAAATGAAGATTTTTAAAAAATGTGTAAATATACTAGCAAAAATTCATTAGCATATAGAAAGAAATATGTGATTATGAAAGAAGAAAAAGTATAGAGCCAATGCGAATCTAAATATGAATAAGAATAAATGAAGCAAAGACAACGATATAGTAAAGAACATAGATTGTCAGAAATAGGAGAGGAAAGAGAAGAAGAAAAAAGAAAAAGAGGGAAAAAGAAGAGAAACAAAAACCATACACATAAAAGACAAACTAAAATATCACAAAAATCTTAGCAAAAATGAGGGTGGTGAAGCCACATAAGGAAGACGACACAACTGACCAGACAACTCAGGGCGGTTCGGGAGGGAAGGACACTCCTTCCAAATGGACCAGGAATCACAAGGGTCAATACAAAAACCGCACCTAACATAAGAAGAGACATGAAAAGTTCACGGCCCATATTTATCACCAGCCAGAGAGCGTACTTATAATAGAAATCTAGGAGAAAAAACAATTAAAACACATCACAACTTTTCATATATTAGAAAGCCTGGTAACATCCATATCTTCTTCTCTACAGTTGTCCAAAAGATGCTGTATTAAAACAGGATTCTCATTATCCATAGTCTTATTTTTATAAGTTACTTTAAATAGACATGGATGAAAGAGTCCAAATCTAGCATTGAGATTACGAAGTGCTGGCCTCATATCCAAAAACTTCTTTCTCCTATCCGCTGTTCCCTTATCATAGTCCTTGGAAAAGAAAAGATTAGAGCCTTGCCAAGATATTTGCCCCTTAAGCTTAGCTGTTTGTAAAACTCTCAATAAGTCAGTGTATTCCAAGAAAGGAATAATAACACCCCTTGGTTTATTAGAAGAGGATGTAGAGCGTGGACCATGCAGTGGCGGCTCGCATAGGGCATGCTGTGGGGTGGTGAGGCAGGACGGGGGAGGGGCAGGGTGGGGGGTAGTAAACTCGGACATACGACGGAACGGAGGATTACTTTCCTCCGTTCCGTCGAATGTCCGAGTTTACTACCCCCGACCCTGCCCCACCCCCGCCCCACAGCACGCCCTATGCGAGCCACCACTGGGACCATGGCCCAAGCAATGTGCTCTTTGAATATTGAGAATTGGAGTATCAGGTATGCCGAGTACTTTCGGAAGAGATGACTTAAAAAAACAAAATGGGATCCGAACCTTCCAGACCCTCTGCCAAACCATATATGCGCAAGTTATTACGTCTGTTAAGATTTTCATGATTTTTAATTTGTTTTTGAAGAGAGGTAATTTCTGATTGCATAGAGGGGACCTGGTTCACCACAGCTTCTAAAGAGTCAACACAGTGTTCCATTTGCACAACTTTATTTCCATGCATGACCATTTATCATCTAATGTTTGAAGACGTTTTGTTAGTTTCCTCCATGTAAGGTCGAAGGGCTAGAATCTCCTCAAGAAGTAAGTCTAAAGAAGCAGATGGAGGCGAGGTAATAGGAGATGGTGGATCCTTTTTAATACGTTTACCAGATGATAATGTAGAGTAGACCGCTAATTTGGAAACATGCTTGGTAGTTGGAAGCTGAATATTAGACGATGATGACGTTGACCCCCTGAAGGGTGTGAGGTATTGCAGTCTGAATCCTCCAATTCTGTGTGAAGGATATTGAATGGATTATAATCCCCCAAATGAAATGACGAAGAAGGTGGAGTGGAAGTGCGTCGCACAGACTTTGTTCACCCCATAAACAGTCAAAAATGGCACTTCAACCAGGGTGCTTGTGGTGATAAAAAAAAATTGACTGCGATTAAAAATCACCTAAGCAGCAGTAGGACAAACCAACAAGCCCAAAGGAGGAATAAGCTGAGGAATTAGTTATAAAAGTATTTCTTAATCTTCAAAAACTTCAAAAAACGTGAGGCAAGGCACATGTACTAAGTGAGTAAAATGGGTGTTGGAAGATGGTTGAAATAAGTCACAGGCTTAAATATATTGGGCAATTAAACATATAGGGGGCCACATTGAAAAAACACCTGATGTTAAATTATAAAGGAAAAATTTGAGGAACCTCACTATAAAGTAAAGCGCAGAAAAGATGAAAACATTGTAGACATTTGCACCATGCAACCAAGCTGTGGTCAGGAAAGAGCAGCAGTAGAAAAGTTATACCTATTCCACATTCTACAGATATTCCTGCCTACAGAGAGCTGTCTTAACTTTTTAAAATGAATATCTTTCCATAAACAGGTGGTATAGAGCATATGAGGCAAATGGTAATGAAGTAAACTGCAGTGAGGAGTGTTTAGGTACTTCTTCAATTCGGGGGTTATGAAAACATGTGTTATTAGCAGATAAATCTAAAGAATTAGTTATGGGTAGCCAAAGAAGGTCTTGTTTAATAGCAAGGGAAATTGGGTAAACATATGCCCTATCTAATCTGTGATTATAACAAACTGCGTACCACCAAGCCCGATAAGATACATTAGTAGAGTTCTTCCATTCCCTGGTGATCTGTTGGAGAGCAGCAGCAAGGAGTAAATCTACTATGTAAAAATTGCTAGATTTAGAGCCCAAATCCTCAGAAACACTACTTAGGAAAATATTAGCAAAAGTAAAAGGGATTTGTGTATGAAAAACATCATGCATTTTTTGCCAGTCTTGAGTCCAGAAATTATAAATATGTTGGCATTCAAATAACACGTGTTTTAAATCAGCTGGATTTGTCGCACAGGACCAATAAGAAGAAGAAAGAGTTGAATTTATTTTGTGTAATGAGACAGGAGTAAACATAAGCCTATTGTAAATAAAAAATAATGTTTGAGTAGTGTTAGCTGCTCTAGAAGAACTCCTTATTTTTATCCAAACCTTATTCCAAACAGAAATGGGAAAGGAAACCTGGAGATCAGATTCAAGATAGTTCCACCTCTGTCTTGTCTAGATTAACTGGATAAGAAAATAAATGTTTATACAATTGAGAGGCAGAGGGAGCAGTGGCCAAGACCGAAAGTATGGTGTGAGGTGAAGACATAGAGATAAGATCTGATTAAAGTTGATTATAAATGGACTGAATCACAGAAATTAAAGATGCATATTTAGATTCATAAGAAGAAGGTAGGGAAGAACGGGCTTAAGCAGTTATAAAAGGAATACAAATGTCACTGTGAAAAAGTTGATAAATCCAACAAAGCCCTTTAGTGTGCCATGTCTTCAAAAAAAATACTTTATTATTAATTCAAAGATGTTTATTGAACCAAATGGAGGATTACAAAAATTGAATAATATAAAATGAGAAAAGAAAATAGGTTGGAATTTTTTTGAGATATTATTAAAAATAGGGAGGGATAGTGACAAATGTCTATGTGAGAGAAAGAGGAATTCTTTAAAAGAAAAAGGATGAAAAAAAGACTTTTCAATATTAGTCCATTAAAGTAAGTTTAAAACATCATCTTCTTGTAATAACAAAGAAGATTATTTGAGGGAAAATGCGGCATGATAAGAATGAAAGTCTGGAAAGTTAACTCCCCCCAAATGTTTGGGTCGTTTGAGTTTATGAAGAGACATGCAGGGCTTTATATTATTCCATAAGAATTAAGATTAAATGGAGTAGATTATCATGTATTGAGAATTAGGTATATTTATAGGAATATTGGAAATATAAAAAAAGTATTATAGGAACCAGCATCATCTTTATTATGTCCAGGCGGCCCCACTAAGATAAAAACAAGGGATTCCATCTAGAAGTAAGAGTTTTCATTGCTGTTTGCAGCTCTTTCAGATTAAGCGACACAGTTTCTTTAAGATGAGATTGAAACCACAAACCAAGATATTTAATTTTAACTGGTTTTCAGCGAAAATCAGATGAGATATCTGCATGAAAGCATAATATATTTAAAGGAAGAATTTCACATTTGTCAGTATTTAATTTATAACCTGACACAGAGGCAAAGAGATGTACCCCTGATAAGAAAGCTGATAATGTAGACTGTGGTTGTGAAAGAAAATGCAAGATGTCATCAGCATAGACTGAAACTTTCAATTGATTATCACCATAATAAAAGCCGGTAATTTGAGGACTTGTACAAATTTTAATCAAAAAGGGTTCAAGAGCAAGAATGAAAAGGAGAGGATAAAGAGGGCAACCGTGTCTAACCACTCGATACAGAGAAAACGAGGGAGAGAGAAGGCCGTTAGCTAATAGAGGATGTAGGAGAGGAATATAACAAAGAAACATAATTAATAAAAGTAGTACCAAAGCCACACCAAACTAGAGTAGAAAAGATAAAAGTCCAGCTTGCATGGTGAAACACCTTTTCAGCATCTAAAGAAATAGCTGCCAAAGAGTGTTTATAAGATTTGGACTTGCTAAGGACATTAAAAAATAGTCTAATGTTGTCAGAAATATGGCGGCCCTTAATAAAACCACATTGCTCCTGCCCAATCAGCTGAAGCACTAAAGATTCTAAACGAAGAGCTAATATTTTTGCAAAAATGTTATCTAAATGAATCAAAGAAATGGGCCTATAATTTTTACACAGTGTGGGATCTTTATTATCTTTGGGAAGAAGACATATTAAGGCATCTTTAAAAGAGCCACTAGATAACTGAGAAGATATAAAAAAGAGAAATAATTGATGTAACATAGGGAGAAGGAAGGGAGAAATATGAGAGTAAAACTCAATAGTAAATTCATCATGACTTGGCGCTTAACCACATTTAATAGTACGTATAGCGGTAAGAATATCCTGAATTTGAATCTCATTATCTAGTATTGAGACATCTAAATTGAGGTGAGAGGGAGGGTTAATAGAGGCTAAATATTGCAGAATATCGTCTTGAAGTGTAGGAGATTCAGGTGTAAAAAGCTTCTGGAATAAATGGGTAAATTCTGATATTATGTCCTCATTTTTATAAACCATATGATTAGAAGATGTAAGGAATGAATACATTTTGGTACATTCCTTTTCTATCTTAAGATAGTTAGCTTAAAGTTTCCCAGATTTATTTTGACCTCCATAATATTTAGCCAATGCTTTAAGCAAAAAGGAATTGGCATTGTCTGTGGACAATTTATTAAAAGTAAATTTGGATCTAATAAGTTCTTCGAGGGAGGTTCTCTGAATTTGTATGATAATAAGAATGTTCTAATTATTTAATACGTGCTGTAAGGGACTTCAAAGTATTTAAAGAGGCTTTCTTTTTGCAAGAAACAAAGGAAATGATGAAATCTCTAGAAGCAGCTTTAAAGGAATCCCATATAATTTGTGGAGAGATGTATGGGTGTTCATTTTTGAAGAAAAAAGGTAGTAGCAAAGGATTCAAAACTTTGAGTAAAATTGCAATCCAAAAGAAGGGAATTATTGAATCTCTACCTTCTAGTACCTTGAGTAGGGGGACGGACGTCTAAGTCTAAAGTAACCAGGTCATGATCTGGGATTAATATGGAGCCTATATCTGAGTGAGTGATATGTTGGGCAAGTGGTTTAGAGAGAAACAGATAATCTAATCATGATTGAGAAAAGTATACAGGGAAGAAATAAGTATACTCTAAAAGTGTAGGATTACATAGCCTCCAAGCATCCACTAGAGACCGTTGCTGAATAGCAGATGCAAACTGAGAGTGCATGGGGAAAAGAATAAATTTAGATTTAGAATTATTTTTAATAATAGGGTCAAAAACCATGTTACAATCACCACCTACCAATAGATAATCATCTTTATAAGTCATCAATTTAGATAGTATTTCGGGCCAAAAAGAACTGTCAGGAGAGATGGGTGCATAAAGATTAAAAAGAGTCATAGGGATTTTATTGACCAGTAAAGAAACAGATACCCATCTACCTATTTCATCTGTATCCTGCACCAGTAACTGTATATCTAAACGTTTATGACATAAAATGGCTACTCCGTTATGTTTCCCAGTACCTGGGGAAGCAAAAACATGGCCAAACCATTGTCATTTAAGCTTAGATATTTATTTATCTAAAATATGAATTTCCTGCAATAAAGCAATGTCACATTTTGAATTAGAAATATGAGTTAGTACTCTCTGACGTTTTATAAGAGAACCTAGACCTTTAACATTCCAGGAAAGAATTCTTAAAGCCATTTATAGTGGAATAAACATTGTAAACAGTAAAGATAAATATTAACAATAGTTAAATATAGCAAAATCATATAAGTAATGAAGATTTCAAAAAACATGTGTAAATATACTAGCAAAAATTCATTAGCAGATAGAAAGAAATATGTGATTATGAAAGAAGAAAAAGTACAGAGCCAATGCGAATCTAAATAAGAATAAGAATAAATGAGGCAAAGACAACGATATAGTAAAGAACATAGATTGTCAGAAATAGGAGGGGAAAGAGAAGAAGAAAAAAGAAAAAGAGGAAAAAAGAAGAGAAACAAAAACCATACACATAAAAGACAAACTAAAATATCACAAAAATCATAGCAAAAATGAGGGTGGTGAAGCCACATAAGGAAGACGACACAACTGACCAGACACCTCAGGGCGGTTCGGGAGGGAAGGACACTCCTTCCAAATGGACCAGGAATCACAAGGGTCAATTACAAAAACCGCACCTAACATAAGAAGAGACATGAAAAGTTAACGGCACATATTTATCACCAGCCAGAGAGCGTACTTATAATAGACATCTAGGAGAAAAAACAATTAAAACACATCACAACTTTTCATATATTAGAAAGCCTGGTAACATCCAAATCTTCTTCTCTACTGTTGTCCAAAAAACGCTGTATTAAAACATGATCCTCATCATCCGTAGTCTTATTTTTATATGTTACTTTAAATAGAGATGGATGAAAGAGTCCAAATCTAGCATTGAGATTACGAAGTGCTGGCCTCAAATCCAAAAATGTCTTTCTCCTATCCGCTGTTCCCTTATCATAGTCCTGGGAAAAGAAAAGATTAGAGCCTTGCCTAGATATTCGCCCCGTAAGCTTAGCTGTTTGTAAAACTATCATGTCAGTGTATTCCAAGAAATAAATGATAACACCCCTTGGTTAATTAGACGTGGATGTAGAGCGTGGACCATGGCCCAAGCGATGTGCTCTTTGAATATTGAGAATTGGAGTATCAGGAATGCCGAGTACTTTTGGAAGAGATGACTTAAAAAAACAAAATGGGATCCGAACCTTCCAGACCCTCTGCCAAACCATATAAGCGCAAGTTATTACCTCTGTTAAGATTTTCACGATTTTTTAATTGTTTTTGAAGAGAGGTAATTTCTGATTGCATAGAGGGGACCTTGTTGTTGAAAAATTTGAGGAACCCCACTATGAAGTGAAGCGCAGAAAAGATGAAAACATTGTAGACATTTGCCCCATGCAACCAAGCTGTGGTCAGGAAAGAGCCAACAGTAGAAACGTTATACCTATTCCACATTCTAAATCTAATCTAAATCTAAATCCGTATTTGTAAAGCGCGAACTACTCACCCTTACGGGTCTCAAGGCGCTGGGGGCCGTAGTGGAAATTAAGTGAGCTATTGCCCAGAGTCACATGGTGCTGAGCTGAGCTGCCGCCGGAGCCGGGGATCGAACCGTGAACCCTGTTGCTCCGAAGTCAGCTGCCCTGGCCGCTGCACCACAGATATTCCTGCCTACAGAGAGCTGTCTTGACTTTTTAAAATGAATATCTTTCCATAAACAGGTGGTATAGAGCATATGAGGCAAATGGTAATGAAGTAAACAGCAGTGAGGAGTGTCCAATACCATCTATGCCAGAGGGATCCTGTCAGAAATAATGACGCAGGAAAAAATGTATGCCCAAATCTCCTCCTCTTCACCACATTCCTTTAGCAGGTAGTCCACATGAGAGGTAAGAAACATATAGAAAATATGTGCCTCATTAAAAAATTCAATTAGGGAGTGTTTACTCCATGTGGTATAGGAAAGCGGAGCGACAACGAGAACAAAGATGGCGGGCGCGAGTCCCATGAGAGACACATGTCGATCAAACCTGCTGAAAGAGGGGAAAGGCGCTCACCAGCGCAGCAAAAACAGCATAATAACGATCAGTAGTTCTTCATACCTCGAAGGACTCCACTCCTGCGATGAAAATCACAAAGTGTCCGTGAGGAGGTCGACACTCCTCCTGGGCTGCTGCCGAGCCCCACTAGAAAGCAGCCATATTCTTTGGTGTCAAGCCACGGCCTCCCGTGCACTGAGTTATAATCAGGATTGGTAGTGGACTGTCTATTAATGCCCATTCTTGTGCTAGCTAGTGAGAAATAGTTCTATCATAAATGTATGACTACATGTGAATATTAAGTCAATTTCAAGAAGCGGGATCACACCAACCCTGTTTCTTATTGATTAATATCTTTCCTGGACACTATTGCTCAAGTCTGTTATAAGCTAATCTTGGCAGGATTGACAGAGTGGGCAGTCACTAATGAACTCATCCGAGTGGAACACGCAGGGATTCAAGCTGGTTGCTCCACAGTGATCATTGTTTGATAGTCTGTGAGGTGGTTTTAAGGTCAGTTGAGCAGCTTTATCCAGCTGCGTCACAAACTTTAGTGGTTGCTTAAACTCTTTTAATCAAGGAAATCTGTGGGACACATAATATAATTGGGTTATCAGACCAGGGCTTCTAGATGTAATCATGCTTTTGCACCCAAACATATGGATGCAGGTGGAAATTTATAATCTGGCAGACAACCAATCCGTGTATGAATTAGTAATGCAGCATATAACTCTTATGGGACTTCAAAGGGAAATAGCCTTAAATAACTATTATTCAGAAAATTGACTGGTATAAATATCAGCAACTCTGAGCTGCCAAAATGATTGTTACAACATGTGCATTGGTCATGATGAATTACAGCAAGTTGATAGTTGCCTGTACCTGTGGATATATTGTATTAGAATGCTGTCTTGAGCTATCCATAGGGATAAAGTAAGGCCAAAGATATTATAACCTTGTAGGGTTGGTCAAATGAAACAGATTTTTCAGTAATCCCCTTGGTGAAAGCAGTGAGAGAAAAGATCAAATCCATTGCACTGTATGGTAGACAGCCCATTAGTGCTGGATGGACAGGTGGGCTTTTCTCAATGTGAAGAACAGATCTGAATGAAAACATCTATTCACCAAGCAATCAGACCTGAGTGGGGCCTTATTTCTTGGAAAAGTCTTGCCTTAGCTGAAACTATTAACCCTCTTCTTGGCATGGGCTCATTTGATACGAATGAGCTCTACATGCTTATATTTGGGCCAATGGTGAGAGGCAAGGTAAGAAGCATTACCATGATGTTAGCTATTGTCAGGTGCCTTTCAGCTGCAATTAGAAAGTCAATTGTTTGGAAGAAAATGCACCATATGAGTTAAGAAAATTACGTTTCCAATTTCACGTCTAAACATTCTTGTTCCCTGACCCAGGAATACCTGAGTAAATTCAATTCATTTGAATATCTGCAGGATTTTCCAGACCATAGGATGAGGGATGAATTATTCCAATACAGGAATAAATCCTGCCTGGAAGTTGAAGGGCTTCCAGGCAATAAAGTTATGTTATGGTATATTGATTTGTATAGAGCACTAATCATCCGAGAGGGTATCCAGGCGCTTGGGCAGGTGCCTAGGTTTGTGGTCCTCAAGGTGCTTATAAATAAATAATATATAATATAAAATAATAAAGTCTTGTAATGATTTTGTTTACACACACTTCAGATTACGTTTCAAAATGTGCATCTTAAATTGAAGTGTCTATTGATTTTAATATAGGTAACAGTTTTTTAAAACCATTATTCTTGAGATTTCATGTATGTACCCCATAAGTGTTTTGAATTTATTGGCTAGTACGAGTCGTTTTGAGATTGCAGTGGTTTTAAAATGTTTTTTGTTTGTTGTTAAAATGGATTTTCTTTTTATTGCTGTCTTTTAAAGATAATCATATTTGATTGCTTACGTTTTATAATGAATGCACCGTATGAATGCTAGTAAAGTCTGTCAGATATGCCAGGAAAGACATTGACAATAGCGCCTGTACATTTTACCCAAACCAGTGAAATCTCTATACATACCTCCCAAATAACCCTTTGGGGAAATTACAGAACGTGTCAGTAAACAAAACTACACTATCAGTCCAGAGACCTCTAAGGCGTTGCGATTCAAAAGACACCCACCTCTTTGAAATACCTGGACACTGTTTTTTCTCGGGTCCCATCGAAGACACTTGTCTTCAGTGGAACCCTGGCAAAAATGAAGGAGTGTGGCGGAAGGATCATTTTGGATAAATATTTCAATAAATCATTCATTACGTTTGTTCGAAGTTGAAAACCAACTTTATGGACTTCAACTAGAAACTTATTTACAATGTGTTTCAAAATGTTCCTGGAGAATAGAACTGATGAAGGCGAAGTGAACATAAATTCTTTATGTATATTGCAAAATGTCAAACACCCTGTATGGGCCATTTACTTCAACCTCAAATGCACCAGGGATACTCATCCGTGAGTTCAGATATATTATTTTTGAAGTTTACTGGTAATAAAGTGGCAATCACTTCACTCATGGGGGAAGGAACATAACAAGCATTGCTCTGAAACATTTCGCTCAGTGATGAGCTTTGGGACTAGGAGTTCTACTGTAAAATGAAAGTACTGATTGAAATGAAAGAAGCACTGTGCTTTGACACAGCTGCCAGAGCCATGAAATCATTGTATTGTACAGTCTATCAATGGGGAAGTCACAGAGCAATGTTTATTATTTATTATGATGAAGTATTGAAGTTCTTTCTATATTGGTGAAATAGATGGTCCTGAAAGAAAAGATTTAAACAAAGTGCAGGTCATAGCAGTGACGGTATATGCACGTCAATAGGGTAAAATAAATGCATTTAGATGATGGACTGACCAGTGGCACTGCAATCCTGACACTCAGGGTCGGATTAAATACAAGCACTGACATATCTAGTAGGTTTCAATAGTGAATCCATACATGCAGGCAGGCACACAGCATCCATGCATAAAATGAAATAAGTGATACATATGTGAAACATTTCCAGACAAAAAACCTCAGTGAAGACCAATACCAATGCACATTGACCACCAAACAGGCACCCTTGTGCACAGCCCTACAGGCACCCGTACACACAAACCTCTAGACAGCAGTCACCCATACATGCAGACCATGAGACGTGCTATTTTGGTTTAATTTATAGCGCTAAAGCCATCTCATATTACTAGATGTGAGAGGAGAGTGGACTGAAGGGAACATGTGACAGGGAATGAGGGAGGGGCCTTACCAGTAGAAAGAACTTCCCCAAAACAGAGTGATAATTTATAGTTGGTCATAGGCATCTGAGGCCGTATTACAGTAAGTGCCCCGGGGGCGCAACGGGGACTTTGGTATTACAGAAGGGGCCGCAGACGCTTGTGCGACCCCTTCTGTAATACCGATGGTGCTGGCACACTTAAAGCACCAGCGCTACCTTCAGGGGTCGTTCCCTCGTTTGCATGGGGGCGTGCCCTATGCAAATGAGGGAATCCCTTTGCCTCTGCGCCCCAGATGTATTACAGACACGGGCGCGTAGGTAAAGAAGCTCTCAGGGGGTGCACTCACAGTGCGCCATTTAAAAGATGGTGCACTATCAGTGCACCCCCTGATGGCAGCCCTCTGCATGGAGTAAAGGGGGTCCCATGGACCCCCCCCCAGACATCCCCTTGGAGGCGGGTACCACCAGCAAAGAGATCTCTAATCCCCTAAAAGTGCAGGTGGATTGCCGCTCCGTGTTTTCACAGGAATGTGCTGTTCCTAGGGCAGCGCGAGTTCGCTGCTGCCCTAGGCGCAGCGTATTCACCGTAATAGGGCACACTTTAATTGTTTGTGCCAGGTGCACCTTTTAATAGGTGTGCCCTGCGCAAGCAATGAAAATGCTTAATACTGCCCCTGGTGTTCAAAGAGGAACAGGAGAAGAAAATGGACATGAATAAAGAAAAGGAAGGAACAGGAGAGGGTAAGAAGGATTAATTAAAGGGTGGTGCAAACAAGGGGAAGAAAAGGGGCTTAATTGATAGGGCAAGCCAGACAAAAAAGCAACAGACAGTGGCTGACAGACAACAAGAATATATATAAACACATACACATAAATTAACAAGATTACTTAGACCGCATCAAACATTGTGTATTTGGTCTTGAACTTCACCTTTACAAATCATTATCATATGCATAGGTTCATTCAAGCAAATGAAGACAATAACTCCCACAATGCACTGATTTATTAATAGAAATCTCAGGATTAAGAACATGATCCCCAGAGTACTTGGAGCGGGATAGCAAGCAATTTACTAATTTTCATATTCCGAATTTCAAATTAAATGCAGCTTAACATTTCACAAGATAAAAAATGCAGACCATGCTGCACATTCATTTGAGTTGTTGTACTTTGCCACAAATATATTAAGTGGCCATGATAACCTATTTACTTTTCCTGCTTTTATCAGAGTTAAATTTGGTTACTACTTTACAGCTCTTTAATTGTTCTTTCTGCTTATTGCCTCTGAACAATCTATGTAATGCTTTAAAAGAGTTTTAGGTTTAACCAGCAATAATTGTTATGGATGGCAACTCTGTCGTAGCAAATTATTGAATGAGAGCGCTCCCTTTGCACATGTACTTTGTTTCCATCAGCACCAGAGTGAAATAGACTGTAGACATTTTACAGGCCATTCTTGAGCAGTGGCGCTTGCATACCCTTTATGAAAAATTGGGTTGTTGGTTGAGTAAATTTTCTGGGGGCTCGTCTATAGGAGTTCCAGAGCTCCATGATGACTTCACCGAATTCCAAGTTGTATGGTATCAAACATCTCGAATTAATGAGCCCACACTGATGCCAGTGTTGGATTAATTAATAAATGCACTCAGAGTGCACCCCAGAGGTACCCCCTGAAAATCTACTAACCCACTAGTGTGGGCCTTACTGGTCTGGTCTGCACCAGCCTGCCACCTCTATACATGTTTCTGACCCACTGAGGTGAGAGCCTTTTGCTCTCATGGGTCTGAAAAAAAGCCTGCTCTGGGTGGAGGTGCTTCACACCTACCCCCCCCAAGCAAGAACAACATTGAAAGGCGGTGAGCCTCAAAGGCTTCCCATCCTTTGTTATGCTGACCAGGGCCTCTCCAGCTAGTGGAGATGACCACCACCCTGCCCCCCCCAGACCAAGCCCCGCATTTGGCAGCAAGATCAGTGGGAAAATTAGTAAGCAGAAGAGGTGTATCCCCTCTCAGCCAGGATCACCCCTAAGGTGTCCTGAGCTGAAGTGACCCCCTCCTTTGAAAATCCTCCATATTGTTTTGGAGGATTCTAGCCAATAGGGTTAGAAGTATGCCCCCTCCCCAGAGGGACTGGACATACACAGGGGGTAGGCACACTAAAGGTAAGTAGACCATTGGCTACCACCTTTTGACCTATGTAATTCCCCTAAAATAGTATTTAGCAGCACCCCTGAACCATGACCCTCAGATTACAGACGACCTATGAAGAAGAGGACAAAGAAGAGCCATGCGGAAGCGAAGACTAAAGACACCAACTGACTTGGCCTCAGCCATATCGGCCTGTCTACAGCCCTCAAAGAACCTACTATAGATGAACAACTCGTCCTGGAGCCCAGAGACCTCCATAATCCTGGGAGGACTGCCTGCCTTCTAAAAAGACTCCTGAACTCCCATGGACAGTGGACCTGTCCAGAAGAAAACCAAGTTTTAAGACAAAGTGCTGTGCCTTAGGAACCGCAAAGTCGACTATCTCTGCACCCGACGCCCACGGCCTGAGTCCAAGAGGGCTACCAGTCCATAAATGTTCCCCAGCGATCCTGAGCAAACGTCCCTTGTGGGTTCACCCCTGCTTGACTCCACATCGATGCCTGCAGCCTCTGCAAGATGAACCCCCCAACCTTGACTGCACCAGTAAGCTGATTTCTGACGCCAAAGGACACCCCTGCACCTGGAGCCCTACAGTGTTCCAGCACTCCAGCACATCCCAACTTGCCTGTGCAGCTGTAGGTTTATTACATCCTGGCCTGAGTCTGCAGCCTTTTTCCAAGTCCGAGGTACCACATTGGCTTGCATTGGGCGCCCAACCCTGTGTTGGCACTCTGCGCTTGTCCGCCCCTGTGCCGCTGAGAGTTTAAGTATGGTGCTGCCTTCTGGCCCTCTCAATGCTTGCCTTAACCTCCGGAGACTGGGTTACAAAACGGTGCTACTTACCTTCAAGTAATACCACTTCGATTGCCCCCTTTCTCCATTGGATAACATTGGTATCAGGCCCTGAGTTTGACCTCTGCACTCGGCCGCCCCAGTGCCGTTGGTGGTTCAGTTTTGTTACTTACCTGAACTCTGCCTACAAATGATTCTTCATCCAAAAGCTCAGTACTGTAAACCGTTTGCTTACTTGCATATTGCTGGTTGTGTTTCCTTCCATAGGATAACATTGTACTGATGCATAAATACACAGTGTCCACTTTTCACATTGAAAAACAGTGATATTGCAAAACATTTTTATTGCAACAAAGTATCTTTTGTTCTAAGAAATAAACATACAAAAAGTAATATTTTTACAAACAAATGGTCTCGGATTTAGTCATTGAGTGTGTGCAATCATTTCTTACCTGTGTGGGTACAACAAATGCTTAGCATTGCCCTCGGATAAGCCTAACTGCTTGCCCACACTACCACAAAAGAGAGAAGTAGTATTATCTACTTGAGCCTCTGTAAAGCCTCTAGGGAATCCACTGACTCTGTGCACACTATACCTTACTTTGGTATAGTATAAACAGAGCCAGCTACCTACAGCGGGTGTGAGTCCTTCTCAAGCAACAGCCACAGTCTTTATCAGGATGAACCACAAAAAGTCACTAAATTAACCTAAGCTTAACCCTTTGGTAACTTGGCACAAAATCAGTCAGGCTTAACTTAGAGGCAATGTGTAAAATATTTATTCTAGCACTCAAACAGTAATAAAGTGAACACACAACACAAGACAAATCCCACACCAATTTAGAAAAATAGAGCAAAATGTAATAAATTATTTGACACCAAAACGACAAAAATCCAATCAGTAGAAATTGAGATATCCAATTTCAAAGATTTAATGTAAGTATAGCGCCTAAAAGCACAAAGCGCCACTCTTCATGCGAGACCAGATGAAAGTCACAAGTTGAGGCCGACAGCGATGGCCAAATCTCACCAATGACCAAAATGTCACAGATTACAATCATATAAATATAATATTCGATATGATATGATATGATATTTGCACTATCTTGCATTTCGTTTAAAACTGCCATTTGTTTACAATTGTGAGCATCTTGGAGGGAAATATTCAACACAAGAGTCACACTTTACATCGTTTCATATCGTTGCATTTTTAGACATATAGCTTGTACTGCATTAGGGGCATTGTTAAGTATTTTATGTGAACTTGAGGGGCTTTTTACTGAACTTTGGGGGCATAACAACCTAGTCACAAGCATTGGCATAGCCAATAGGTCTCGCCTTTGGGACCTTATAAGTATTTAGTTATGCAGCACAATATCCTTGGTGCAACAACATCAACTGTTGCATGGCTAAACACCTATAAGGTCCCAAAGGCGAGACCTATTGGCTATGCCAATGCTTGTTTAAATCTTATTGGCCTATTATAGCACCTTCCAAGGATACCAATAAATGCATTACAAACCGAAAGCCGTGTTTGATGCAAATCTCTGCTCAAACCCCAAGATATGAGTAGTAAAAGAAATAGATGGGCCTGTGGTGGGATATCAGCCTACTGATTTTGGTCTGCATAATAGACTGGTCACTGGTAATGGTTAAGCAGCGGAATTCATGATGAGCTCTCCAAGAAAATAATTTACCACAAGGAGCGCTATAATATTCAATTCATCTCACCTAAGACATGAGACATGTTCACAATCACCTTGCATAAGAGTTCATTTTCTTGATGTCTAAGGTTTGACACCAACTCGATTTTATGTGCCTCATCATTGTTTTACTTCTTCCACACAACACCCCACTATCCCATCAGCCTCCTCTTACCGTCTTCATAGAAAATCCCCCAGATGCAGCCAATCTAACGAACCCGAATAAAAAGATATAATAAATCAATGCGTGTGATGCTGCCCCCAGGCAAGAAACATTTTGCTGCAAACTTAGGCTTCAGTAATTTATGCAGATTCATAAAATATGACCATGGCCCATGGGCATTACAGCACTTTACGAGGCCAAAAAACAGACAAATACAGTTCCCATAGAATATTATATATTGTATATAGCGAAGCAAAAGTACAATTGAGTATCATCAACAAAAAGGTACACACTTTCCAGGAGTAAGAACCTGACACGATTAAGTAAAACAAGCACTGGCAAGCCAATAGGTTTCACTTTTAACTACTGGCTTTGCCAATGCCCTTAGCCATGCTGAACAGCATCAGTAAAATGCTGAATACCTCTCCAGCTCTGAATTCATGGGGCTGACCTTAGACGTCGGCAGAATGATTTTTAATGCAGTGTGCTATCAGCGGGACCCGCTAGAACACATGCCCCATCTGGCGGGGCCCCATTCGCAGACAGTGCCGCTTCTGCCGGCTCCGCGCCCCTTTTCTACGGGCCAGCTCTATGGTAATGAGCGCCAGCAGCTGAAACATACTGCACGGCAACAACGCTGGTATGAAATGGGCAAAGCGAGATTCCCGCCGAACAAAAGCCGATGCTGCATGAACTTTGGAGATTAGCTCCTGAAGCAAGGGGAGGCGCAAGAAGGAAGGGTGGTGAGGGGGCAGGAAAAATGAAAAGTGGTGTATTGTGTCAAAGGCAGGCAAAAAGGGATAATTGTCACAGCAGGCTACAGCACCTAAGGAAGGGCTCTACCCCTGCTTAGACTCGCTCTTCAGCCTGTAGAGTCCCACTCGCTGCCTCCTAATGATATGCCAACCTCCAGGATCATCACCTCAAGACCAGCCAGTGTTCAAGCAGGGCAAGCCCTTAATAAATACTTCCCATTCATTACCTGCAATCCGCCCGAACCATTGGAGGAGAGGAGCGGGGAAGAGAGGAGCGGGGCGAGCGAGCGCGGCAGCCTGCTGAGCTGACCACACGCTCGTGCACCATGGCTTTGCTTGTGGTTGCCCGCACGGCCGCCATGTGTTTTCAATTATCGCGCCCGCGTCTGGGCACGATAATTGGAAACAGATGGCGGCTGTGCGGGTAACCGCAAGGAAAAAGCCATGACGCACGAGCGTCTGGTCAGCTTTTTGAAACCTGCTACATAAAGTCTTCACCAGAGCAGCGCTTGCGTGCTACTCTAGGCTCGACCTAAAAAAGCACATTTGGCAGTGGGGCTTTTAACTACACCAACCAGGAAGTGCTGTTCCGGCTGCTATTACAGGTCTATCAGCAGTCTAGTTTACATAACAGACAGGTTTTAAAACCAGGGAGCTGTGCGGATGCGCCACTGACACACCAAAGGCAAACCCATCTGTGCAGGTTCGTGCCCAAACAGGACCAGGGGCCCTGCCCGCTGCACCTCAGAGGAACAGGCGAGGATATCCTTCTCTTTGGATTCATTATTATCCATAAGAAGGATTAGGAAATATGAGGTGGCCCAATGTGCGGTGGGGATACTGGGACATTTAGAAGGCCCTTTCTCCTGCCTTGGATGTAAATGGGTAGGCTGGCCCTATGAGGCGCCGCACACTAAAAACACTAACATCATTAATAAGGATGTAGGACTTAAACTAAACTGTTTGTATTTCAATGCAAGATCCCTCCCTAAGCACTGTATTGAAATATGTGACCTAATAAACAAATCTAACCCTGATCTGGTGTGTATCACAGAAACCTGGAAATCTGTGACCTCTACAGGTTTTGCTACGTCTGCCTGAACCGCCATGGGTTGTGTAGGAGGATTGTTAGCTGCTGGGCTGGTCTCTAAAAAAGACACCTTCGGGACACTAGACGCACCAGTTACTACATTGCTGTCTCCTGTCGGTGCAGATGTCGGTACAGGAGGACGGGACAGTTGTGTTTCACTGATGGAGACCAAACTCTCCTCAAAAGATGTGGTCCCTGATTTTCTCAGGTTACGTTTCTGTGCGCACACCTCAGCCCAAGAGTACACCTCGTCTAGTTTATAGTCTATCGTGTCCCTGCGAAACTTTCAAATTTTGCGTTCATGGATCTCTTTGGCATACTGATCCAATTTCGTGTTGATCTCGCCCAAGGTCGACTGCCAGGTGTCTGCCTCCATACAAAGAATTAGAGCATCCTGTAATTCTTTGATGTCTTGCTTTAGACCCACTAGAACCTGAGAGAGTTCTTCCACAATTAGTAATATCAAGTCCAGTGAACACTTATTAAGGATGGCATACCATCTATCCATAATTTTTTTGTTTAATTTAAACAGCATAGATTTAATGGCTAGGCGAATGTCATGTGCCTCTGAAGGACTGTAAGCCTTAGTTTCAACCTTATTCTCAGTTAAATGTAAAATGTCCTCGAAAGACATAGTGTGGTGCAAAAATAGCTGATGGGGCAGAAGAAATTGTAGAACAAATGAAAATGGAAACTCAGCTGGGATCTGTAATCAACAATGTCAAAAATAGTCCGTATGTATGACTTGCAAATACCAACAGAAAGCATGAAAAGAAAGGCTCAAACATGGGCAGGACATTTGATCAATGAACTTTTTTTCTGTATTTCCTATCTATGTTTTGGATTTGCAGTTCTAGATTTTGGGTTTCTGTATTACTTCAGTCTAGGCAAAGGTCACACAGTTTTACATGTAAAGTTCCTCTCTGTACCTAGTTCATTGATCAAATGTCCAGCCCATGTTTGAGCCTTTTTTTCATACTTTATGTTGGTATTTGCAAATCATACATACGACTATTTTTGACATTATTGTTTGCAGATTCCCCTGATGAAGGGCTTTTGTACTGCCCGAAATGCATTGGGATCAATCGCTTTGACTGCATCATCTTATGTCATCATTGAATTCAGCTTCTTTTGAAGAATACTATTGCTCCTGCATCGTTTGAAAATAAAACGAATTGAGCAACAGTCAATGCTTTTTATTGTTTGGACTATGAACTGTGTTCATTGATTCATTTTCATGTTTATGGGTTCAAGTTGTGATCAGCTGTGATAAATTTGTCCCACATTTTGTTGTTTACATTGTTCACACTTTTAAAGTGATTTGTGGTAGTGCAACCAGTGTCTAGGACACTTATCCTAGTTCTCTTTTCCTCTTTTGAATCGGGTGGCTGGGCAGAGCCCCCTCACAGGGTGCACACCTGAGATAACTACCTTGTGGAAAATTGGTTTAATTTGGCTACTTTGAGTTTAGATTGAGTGCATCCCAGCTGAGTTTCAATTTTCATATGTTCTAAACTTTCTAAAAGTGGCATTTTCAGAATTGTGACTTAAATACCAACTTTACCATTAAAGAGGATTTTATGTTACAATTCCCTAGACACCAAACCTACTACCAAACAGAAGTTATCACTTGTTAAATGTAATATGGTAACCCAATGTTATCCTATTGGAGAGGTAGGCATCAAAGCATTGAAAAACTAATTTAGAAGTTTTTCTCTACCAGGACATGTGACCCTGCCCGGGCGGCTGTTTAGGGCCTACCCAAGGTTGACTTATATATATTAAAAAGTGATGTTTAGGCCTGGCAAAAGGTTTATTTGGTCGATCGAAATGGCTGTTTAAAACTGCATACAGGCTGGGTGTGGCTTGGGAGCCCAGGATGGCAGACGTAGGCTTTGCTTACTGTCATGAGGGCGGTTTTATGAAGTCCAGCAGAAAGGCAAGTGTGGCGGAAGATAAGGTTTATTAAATTATCAAATGTATCAAATAGTTTAGTTGCAAGAGGACAGTGGAGTGAACTTTTCTGGAAGCAAGCTGTGAGCAATGTGACAAGCTCCTTTCACGTATCCAGTTATGCTGCCTTTGCATAATTTAGTCAAACACACTGAGGAGAATGTTGTGTCTGTCAGTATTTTCTCCATGCTTGAAACTGTAGTTTCATGAAGCATGACATAAATATTCATTCAGATGGAGAACTGTGTTATAAAATGCTGAAAGGCAAAAAAGTGTTATTTATCATGGAAACGTATCGACTAACTGAGGTGAGCACTGAAGTGAAAGGAGCACTTCCTGTTACAAACATGATGCTTTGTTGAATGATGGTTTTGTTCCACTGAAGGCACTAAATAGAGCACATTTTAAAGAAATGTTACCTTTCAATATGCAGCACATTTTGATATGCGATTTTTAACTATTGAAGGCTTCTTTATATAGTTTTTATGAACAGGAATGAGTGCTATCACAGATGGAGAACAATGCTGCAAATGCTAAAAGGAATTAATGTGTAATTATTATTGTGGTGACATATCAACTAAATGAAGAGTACACTGAGGTGAATGGAGCACTGCATGTTACTAATATGAAGCTCTATTGAAACTAAACTAAATAACTGCTTTATGACACAAGTCAGTGCTTGGAGCATGTTTTAACAACAAATCTAACTTTTTGATATGTAGCACTTTTTTAAATGGGTTTTTTCACTTATGTGTTCTACCATTATCTCACTATTTTCTAGCCGTGCTGCCTATTTCAATGATTCCCTCCATTGTTTTTGAGTATTTAGGTGTGCCTGGGTTGCTGTTTAATGCTATTCTGAGACCAATTTTTACTTTACTGAACTTCATCATTTATGAAAAGGAGCAGAAAGCTATATTTAATCTCAAATAAAAGTTCTAGCCTCCATGTATTAAGCACTGTATAGAATATTTTGCTCATAATATGGAATCGTCTTTCTCTGAAGCGAATAAACTTGAAAACAGTGCAGTTAAAATGCCTATCCATTCTTCTATGCCTTCTAGCCACAACAAAAACGATATATCTGTTAATTCTGCTACAGAAAGCAAGTGACAAAAAAGACCCGCCTTCTCCAGTTAAGACTCCTGATACCCTCTATGGAAGTTTTATTGGAGGAGATTAGAGCACTTAGTCCATTTATGGAGGAGACAAATAGAGCTGTACAAATGCTGGATGACATATGGTTTGTTGCTAAAAGGAGAATTACTGAAATTGAGCGAAGAATTCATAATTTAGAAGATGATTTGCCTAAATTGGTCAAAATGGAGAAATACATTTCTTCACTAAGACTTCAAGTTGAACGTCTGGAAAACAGAAATCGAAGGGTTAATTTAAGAGTTTCTGTGTTCCGGAATCTTCAGAGGGTGAAGACTAATCTACATTTTTGAAATATTTTTTTCCACAGGTTTTAGTTAATCCTGAACTGTCAATGGTTAACATTCATAGAGCTCTGCAGTGGGGAAGAGTGCTGTGAATAGTAATAGTACATCTAAACCCAGTTGCATTACCATTTATTTTCTGTCATATACAGATCTTTTAAAAGTTGTTCAAGCTTCAAGAGAAAAGAAGAAATTGAGTTGGAATAGCCAGAATATTTTTATCTCTCAAGATTTTGTGAGAGCTACAGCTGTAAAAGATAAAGACATTTATTTTGAGACCTGCATTAAGAAATCTCAATGGTAGACAAGAACTTTTCTACCCTTGTCTTTTGCAACTTACACACAAAAATAAATCTCTTACATATTCTGACCCTGTTCAACTTAAAGAATATGGGGCCTATTAGCAATAACCAGCGATAATTATCGCTAAGCGCAGTTAGCGCTTGGATAATTATCGCCGGCTATCGCAGGTTTCTATCGCGGAGATAGCGTGCTATCAGCAACGCTTATCTCCAATGCGATAGAAACCCTGAGAACAGTGTGAATATCGCTTGAAAACAAGCGATATTCACACTGTGACCAGTGTTAGCTTGGCGATAGGGCGAGGGGGATTTAGCCATGTAATCCACCTCCCATTGGATTACATGGCTAAGTCAGGTCTGGACCAGGCGTTAACAAACCAGCGCTAAACGTGTTTAGCGCTGCTTCGTTAATCACCTCCCCTGCCTCGCTAATAGGCGATAGCGAGCTTAGCGACTGTTTCCAGTCGCTTTTAGGTTGGGAACGCCTACTTTGCATGCCATTAGCGATAAATATGCAAAGCGGCACCCAACCCGGTCGCTATCGCCTAGAAGCTGTCGCTAACAGCAGTTAGCGACAGCTTGCTAATAGGGCGTTAGAATTATCGCCGCTTTAGCGGGAAAAAGTCCCGCTAAAGCGGCGATAGAGCCCTTGATAATATGCCCCTATGTTTTAAGTCAAAGAGATGATGAGATGGATATTTCTAAACAGGGAAAAGTTTAAAACGTATTTTTTTTTTGTGTTCTTATTGTTATATTGTTGAATGCTGCAGACTGCTCCCTAGAGTGACTCCGCCCCCCTGTTTCACAGTCAGTTGCACAGTCGGCAGTGAGGAGGAAGACGCCGAACGCAGCTGAACCGCGGCCCCCGGCCTTCGGCTGAACCGCGGCTCCCGGCTGAACTGCGGCTCCAGGCTTTCAGCTTTCGGCTGCGCTTTCTGCCCTCCAAACAGTGGGGGTCTCTGCACAACTTTTGGAAGCCGCGAGCAGCCACGGGCAGCCGGGCGTAGCCGGGTGCCAATTGCGAGTGTAGCTGCGGTTGCTGGCGGCGCATCGTATCTACTGCTGCCTTTTAACCGCCGCTCCAGCAATAGCATCGACGGGGGAGCATAGGAGCACAGGTGAGCCTTGAAAGGCAGACGGCATGCGGCAAGTGGCATACTGCAATTAGCAAAAGTAGTGATTGTGGCTAGCCAGTGACTCCGTGTACTCTGTGTGCCCTGTGAGCCCCGCTCACCTCCCCTTCATCTGCTCCCTGCTCCTGCTTCTGCGCTACTTGGCTGGAAACAACTAACTCTGGGCGTAGTTTGCGAAGTAGCGCTACGCGAAGTGCACTTTGCACTACGCGAGCTACGCGTAGCACTACGCGAGCTGCGTAGTGCGCTGTTCGCGATGATTGCACAGTGCCGAATGCTTGTCCGCACTGTGCAATCATTGAAAACGGCATCTTGCACAGTGCGAGCTGTCTTTTACTGCCGCTCGAGTAGATTTTTACTCGAGCGGTAGCTTTCTCAATGCGGACTGGTAGTTTCTCATCGCGAGCGGTCGCGAGCATACGCGACCACTCGCAATGAGAAACCTGACCTCCCCGCGTTGAGAATCTCGCCGGGAGGTTTATTTTCCACGCTCGTGATCGGCAACTTGATGTTGCTGATCGCGAACGAGGAAAAAGTCTCGCCGGGATGTCATTTAGCTTGCTCGCGGTCGCCAACTTGACGTTGAGGACCGCGAGCAAGCAAAAATGACCGCTGCACTACGCTACGCTACGCTACGCGTGTTTGCACTGTGCTACGTGCAATTCGCGTAGAGCGAAGTAGCGCAAACTTCGCAAACTACGCGAGCGTAGCGTAGTGCTTTGCCCAGGGTTAGAAACAACCCTACCATTTGGTGCACATGGACTATTAACTAAATTAATCTTATGAGCAAAGCATGGAGAATCTGGCTTGAACTCCGGCTCAGGTTTTTACGGTGACACGGCACAGCAGCAGCAGAGGAGTGGGAGCACTGCAGGAGTCCTGCAGTCATACGGCGGGGGCCCCTGTGATATGGAAGACGGAGGCACTTTGGGAAAGTCGCGTTGATATAACAGTCTCTGAGAGCCTCGCGAACCCCCCCACTGTGCGCAAAGGACCACAGGGAAAGGTGAGCTCAGCTGCCATTAGAGGCAGCCGTTGAGTGCGTGCCCAGTGAGTCCGTGGAAGCGGCCCAACTAGGTTGGGTGCGGCCAACGGGTCACCAGTGTGCCCTGCTCACAGCCTATTTACGTCCATCTACGCTACCCAGTAATTACTTGATCTCCCTATCTCACCATCCTATTTCGTCCTAGGATTAACCAACATATCACGCTGCACATTTATATTGCCCCAAGATGTTAAAAAGGATTCCAGTCACCAGGTCAAGGTCAGCAGTTGACGCCAGTGGAGGCGCAGCCCCAGCAGGGCCATTGACTAACGATCCCAGCATAACACGCATAAATGCTCAGAATCCAGGCCAGCTTTCGGGGGCCCCTAAGACACAGAATAACCAAAAAATTGCCAACACTGGCCTGATAACTAAATACTTGCTTTCAAAGCCCTCAAATGGAGTTTCAGCCGATGGCAGGGCAGACCACCTAAGAAACAACTCAAGTGTCAAGGAAGACTTCCTCCCCTCCGCAATAAACTCAGAGGGCCTTTGCCTTACGAAGACAAAACGCCGCTCTTTTTCTTGCCCAAACATGGATATTGTCAACAGTCTCACCCAACTGCCCTTGGGGCCACACTCTGTCCCTAATGCTAACACAAGCTCTGCTTCAATGGACCTTCACTCATTATCTCTTATTGACAGTTCTAAATCAGCCTCACGTGTGCCAAGAATATCTATAATAATTGAGGCACAAATACACCAATCTCATTCACCCATTCGGCAGCATCCTTCTTTGACCGCTGTCACAGGCTCTCCCGCTGCTTTGAAAAAACATGATTTGGGAGAACTTTCAGCATCATTTTTACAGCAACTTGAAACCAAAATTGAGCAAACCCTGGAGTCTACTCCACAGCTGTATAGACTATCTAGTGGAACAAATCACTATCACTGCACTTCTCAAAACATAGAAAACCCAAGTTTCATGGCTGCCTCCGAATCGCCAAAACTCACTAACCCACAACACATAACGGCCAAAGCTTTACTTTGGCAATCCTCCAAGATGGATTTGCAAATGGATCTCTTGCAGGCAATAGCTCTGTGTTTGGCAGATTTGAAAGGAAAAATGGATCATATCACAAACTTGATCCTTACTTCACAAACAACCTGCTCATGCTCATGTGCGGCCATTGTGGACCAGTGGGCAAATCTTCCTGCGGTTTTGACCACCTTAGCTGACTCAGTCCGGGTCTTAAGAGCCCCCTCCGGTCCATCCCCACAACTGACTCCAACTAAATCAAATACAGAACTTATCAACAATTCAGCTAATTTACTTGAAGACCCGCCTGCAAGCCCAATTAAAACATCACATTTGCCATCACCCACTGTCTTAAGTTTAACATCTTCAATGAGGCTCATAACTGCTGCGCCCTGTCTTTCAACTAGCTGTCAAATAGTAGAAGAACTTGACGGCGCTCCAGAGTCCAAACAGAAGGAAGGTTAGCTCTCTAGGAAAGCAAAGAAAAAACTGAGGAAAGCCCAAAAAAGGGCAAAAGCCAAAAATCGAGCGCCGTCCCTTCTTACTCGTACATATACAACTAAGTCAGATATTGGCCCTGCTAAGCTCTATCCAATTTTTTCAGTAAAGACATCAGGTAAGAAAGACAGAGAAGTGACATCAAATCACTTACAACACAGCAACCAACTATCAATTAAGAGTCTAGCTGATGATTCTGCCCGAGGGGCAATTTCCTCCAATGCCCCTCCATTTCTTTTTCTGATAATGAGAAAGGGGAAGCTCATACAACATCAACTCAGTCTAAGTCCATGGAAGGCCCAGATGTGAGGATCAACCTCGTTCCCGGGCCGACACTGTTGCCCACAACTTTAGGGTCACAGGCGGAGGCTGGTATGCAACCATTGTCTAGTGCTGCATACAGTACTAACATGCAGCATCAACAGGTGGTAAAATCTCCTCCTGGACCAATGGTATATAGAACCCCCAATATATCAACCAACACTTGCACTTGACAATCAAGTCATACTGGGAACCTTAACGAGCAGCAGCAGTTCAAAACCAGGAGTGGTGGAGGTCGTACTTACACCAAGATACCATGCCAAAGGCAATTATGATGTTTTGAACAGAGGCAACATCCTGCGCTTATTTACTCACATACCATCATTGGAGCACATAGGCTCGACAGATGTTGCCTGGGTTAAATTCCAAAGCCTGTCAGGCGACTCCCACGACGATTCTACAGTGGTCGGGCTATATCAACAGTCACACCAGACGGCAATGCTGTGTGAAGCCAATCAATTGGCAGACTGGGGTATTGAGATTAGGCACTTACCTCAAGACAGATACCCTCATGTTTTAGTCAATAAATCTTTAAATACTTATTCCATCTTAAAATGTGCCGATGATACCCGTCCTGGTAACAATCTTATCAGCACTCTTTTCCAACATGAACCTCTGAGGATCACCTGCTCCACTAACCAGAGAAGAGTCTTTACTAGCAAACAGGACACTAACAACCAACTTGGACATCAGGCCGAATGTGGCCGTTATTCGGCCCGACGGCACCTTTAAGTCCCTTAGAGGCAACACAGTACATACATTGAACGAGCAAAATAACTAC
This sequence comes from Calotriton arnoldi, assembly GCA_963921515.1. NCBI lineage: Eukaryota > Metazoa > Chordata > Amphibia > Caudata > Salamandridae > Calotriton > Calotriton arnoldi. Next base: position 189,031 of record CAWUFW010001495.1, read on the forward strand.
TTAACGATCATTTCTTGGAATGTGGCTGGCCTTCAGAAACTGATTAAAACGACTCGGCCCTAGATTATCTTCAAAGCAGTGATATAATCTGTCTCCAGGAGACATGGGCAACGTCTACTACAGCTCTTTCCGGGTACTTTGAAATCCATGTCCCGGCTTCAAGACGCAACATTTTTGGGCGGCCAATGGGCGGCCTCTCTGTTTACATCAAGCATTCCCGAAGGTTGGAAGTAACCACACTTGCATCTCCTTCACCTGGAATCCAAGTATTACTCATCAATGGAATAAAAAATCACTATAAACCGTTTCGATTGCTATTATTCAACTGTTATGTCAACCCAGTTTTGCACCAGAGAAACCAAGCACTCGATGATCAGGCAGCCATCATTGGAGATTTTCTCATCAAATATCCTTATCACAATCCACTTATAGTCGGGGATTTTAATAATAGATCGCTTGACAAGATTGAAAGGAACATAAACAACCTAAAGAGGTCGTTGTATTACAAGCCTTATTTGACGCCTGTTCTATATCATCCGCTTATAATCTCAAGAAAGCAAAGGATGAGACATGGGCCCCGCTTCCAACATACAGGAATATCTCTACAATCGATTATCTATTCATCGGTAGAACACTAGCTTTACATCTGAATGACTTTGATATTGACAATCGAGCAGAGAGCGACCATAGGACCCTTAGAGCATCTTTCAGTCTTTCCATTGCTGCATCTTGCAAATTCATACCTGTAGGCAAATCTACGGGCGAAGAATGTGATAAAGTCCCGCGCAGGATAAAATGGACCACTAATCTCGGTACAAAACTGTCCTCATGGACAACTAAAAATGAACAATTAATAACTGCTTTTGGTTCGCAAGCCCTCTTAGACTACTGGCCCATTCTCCTGATGGACCTGCATCGGGCGCTGGGGGGAACATTGGACACTCAACAAAAACAGGGGCCTAACGATCTAAACCAGCACCCAAATAAGGAAATGCCGGAAAGCAAATGGAAGTGTCAAAATCCCCCAAATGCAAAACAAAGAGGGAAAAAAGCGTTGCAGGGCGCCGTATTTGGGTCACTTCGAGCTGTCTATAAGAAACGCGCATGGGAGCAACGTACTAAACGAATAGAGGAAGCCTGGCTTAAAATGTTCTCTCTTCTTAAGGATAAAAATCCAGCTCCATTTTGGAAATATATTAACCAAGTCAGTAATAGTGGTCAGTCTAAGGAGAATGGGGTACCCGAGAATGTCTGGGTGAATCATATCAATCAGCTCTACAGCAATGGGACAGGGGAGATGTCAGCCCTCTACTCGCCTCAAGCACCAAATCATGAAAACATCCAGGTTCCAAGCATCTCTAAAGCCGAAGTAATCAAGATCATTAGTCGCATGAGGAATGATGGCGCACCAGGGCCAAATGGAATACCCGCTACAGTTTTTAAATCAAATCGATCCTTTTGGGCAGAGCTCCTTACACCGCTCTTTAAACAAGCCTTTCTTACAGCTACAATTCCATCCACCTGGCAGGGCTCAATATTACATCCACTTTATAAAAAGGGTAACCGCTCAAATCCGGCCAATTATAGGCTAATAGCTTTATTGGACATCGAAGCTAAGGCCTATGCTCGTGTCTTGCTGGCAGAACTCGAAAACTGGGTTACAGAAAACAGCATCCTCCCCCGTACTCAGTCAGGCTTTAGATCAGGCTGCTCCACGACAGATAATATAATAGCGCTGTCCTACCTGTCGTGGAGAGCCACTTTGGCCAATCATCTACCTCTATTCTGCTGTTTTGTGGACTTCAGTGCAGCATTCGATAGAGTCAATCGAGGGAAGTTATGGAACAAACTAAATTCCTGGGGGATACCATCCGCACTTCTCTCTGCACTGATGTCACTGCATCAGAAAACCTGGGTGAGGATTAAAACAAGTGCCACAACAGTATCTGCAAAAATTGCAACAAAAAATGGTCTAAAGCAAGGCTGCGTATTAGCCCCACTACTTTTTAATCTTTATTCCGCCGACTTGCCTAAAGAATTGGCAGGTGCAACTTTGGTCGCCCCAAAACTGGGTGGCATACGACTCCAGATTATGCAATATGCTGATGACATTATTATTATGGACCATACAAAAACAGGTCTACAAAGAGCGCTCACTGCCCTTAACACATACAATATAAAAAATATAAAATATCAAATGAACGTTGATGAAAGTTAACTATTAGTAATAAGCATTGTGATACTTTTGTCATTGTCTTTCACACTATACACTTCCCTTTTGGACTAAACGGCTAATTGCGATATATTGCCATCAACCTGAAATGCTGCTTTTGGAAGTGACATTTATTTCGTATTGCTAGATTTTATAAATGTATATACAATTTTTAATTCTTAAATTTTTATTAAGTATCAATATGATGTTTGTATTTTACGGTTTTAATTAACTGTATAATAAAGAGATTAATGTTATACTGTAGTATGTTGGTTCTTCATTTATGTCAGTTATTTCATTTCCTTTATGGAGCATTATATAAGCTCTCTAATGGTTCAATTTCATTTTTGTTTTTGTACCACCCTGGTGATATTTTGCATTATCTGTTGTTATGTTTCCATGTAAACAGAACCTCTAACGTTGCGATTTCGTGATTCACGAATTTTCCTCTCTATCGGTGAAATCTGACGATGTCTGTGAGTATTTGAACTTACTTGCCGTAAAAAGTTGCGAGCGCCTTTCCTCCCTGCTGTGTTTGTTTTCTTATTCTCTTGCTCCCAGGTCATAAAAGGACGCCTCGCCTTTGATGTGCTGCACATTATTACGTGCCTCTGCATGTCTGTAGGGAAGCCTTGGTGTTGGCCCCAGAGCAGTCTTTCATTTTTACTTGCGCTTCATGCATTCGGCCACTGCTTGCCCGGGGAGTCAGAGGACGGGCAGAGATAAACTTCAAATGTATCTTCCCAGGGAAAGAGACTTGGCTTCTCCCCGCCTCCGTAATATGGGAACTGCTTTAAGGAAACCGCGTGGGCACCCTTCATGACTCTTTTCATTGTCTATTCTCCTTATCTGCACTATCAGAGACATACCCGAATATACTGCACTGATAGAGGCATGCATGGCCGGACTGGCTACCGGGCGTTTTGTTGAGCTGCCGAGCTGGGTGCTGATTTCGTTGATGGGGACCTGCGTGTGCTGAACGAAATTCGTTTTGCCTTGTTGATTTCGCAGCACACGCAGGTCTCCATCAACGAAATTAGCCCCCACCGCAGTGACATCAGCCCCCAGCTCGGCAGCATTCCAAAACGCCCGGTAGCCAGTCCGGCCCTGGTCAGGCATGCATCTTTTGACACACAAATTATTTCCAGGTCAAATGTCTCCTCAAAAATCCTCTTCATCTTATTAAAAAACAAGAAGCGTGTATTTTTTTGAGTACAGCGTGGCTCAGTTTCTGCAAAAAAGGAGAAAAATTGTTGTAGGAGCTAGCCAACAGGGTTTATGTAAGCCTTCGTTTGCGAAATTGAGCTAATTATAAACTAAATGTGCATGCTGTACAAAAAGGAACCTACAGACGATTTGAAAATGACCTTGTTGAGGGTTTCATATTTCAAAGTACTTGTTCAGGTCTATGCATGGTAGTTACACTGTGAGCAATGGCCAATAGGAACAGATGATGAAATGTAATGATGTTTGGATTTTCATCTGAGGCTCACCATCCCCATATGCTTAAGTGCTATCCAGAGCCGCGGGGAGGGGGGGAGGGTAGGACGGGAGGAGAGAGGGAGAACAGTGGATGCCGAAATGGCACTCCTATGAAAAAATCACAGTGGATCAGTGATTCATTAAACAAGCATTTGCAATGCAATAGGTCTTGCATTTTTTAGAGTTAGAGCTATTGGCGTTGTAATGGAAATGTTTTTTACTTATAATGTATAACTCCATCTTTAAAAGCACTTGCTATTTAAACACCTTTTAGAAGGCAGCGGTGTCGCTGAGGTGTGTAGCGGTCTCCAGAAGTGGGTAGAGGAGGGCCGTGGCACTAGGGAACAAACACAGACTAGGGATTTCGCTGACTTATAAGCAGCGACAGGTGGGACGGCACAGTGGGCGTCGAAGCTGAAGAAGCTTCACCCTGAGTCCGAAGGAGCAGCGACATTGGAAAGGTGTTGGAGTTGCCCCTGCCAACTTCCGGCCCAGATTAGGACAGCGCAAAGGCTTCAATAATATTTGCAAAGCCATTCAAAGGGTGATTTCCGCCGCCTTGCGTGGCTTTGTAAAAAAATGTAATGCAATGCAGTGGCTTGACCTGCATTATGCTACATTTCAAGCTGGGAGGCATTCCATGGGCGTTCCCACACATTCACCCATGGATTTTGGCGCATTCACAGATTTACTAAAGCTAGTAAACCTGGAAATGTGTCAAAATGCTACACCTTCCCCAAAGAGGTATAACAAAGAGAAGTATATGTCTTCCTGTTACTTCCTCTTCCTTTGTGTGATGCAAGCATCACACATTGAAAGAGGAAAATGCCTCAAAGGATTACTTTTGTAGAGGAAGGTGTCTCTTCCTGTAGTAAAACAATCCTGCCTCTATCCCAGGCACCCTTGTACTATGGCGCAAGTGTGTCTGTGTTAGCGCTAGGCTGCACACAGTGCGTCAGTGCAAGGAGAGAGCAGAAATGCTGCATATCTTTGCAACCATGGAGCATTTCTTCTCCCTCCCATTCACGCAACGCAGCGCACCAACTTTGCTTGCTGCCCTGTTGTATGTGAACAATTAGTATATATGCCCCCATGTAGGTGCAAATGTATTCACACACATTTTATACACTCACACAAGGAGATAATTTATGGCCCTGGTGTGGATTGTGCATTAAATGCACTAAAATGCATCAATCGATACAGGATGTCTTTGGTAGATTAGGATGGAAAGACGTGTGGACAACTATTTATGCTAAAGAGCAATATGGTTCTTAAAACATAAAAAAATGGGTTTTCTCTTTTTAGAACTTTGGACTTTAAGCAGCCTATGGGAAAGGGCAGTCAGTGCAAGCCAGTTGTGTAGATGAACCTATATCCAGTTACGTGTATACATTCCATGCATGCATTGAATAACAAAAACAAAGTATAGAAGTATGCAAATGAAACATTTTATGCAACTATGCACCCATTCAGTCACGTTTTATACTACTCTATATCCATGTACACCATTTAGCCTGGCACAATGGGTTAGTGATTTAAACACTTGCTGCTGCCATCCTCAGTGATCCGGTTGCAACAAATTCAAAGCTTAGGCCAGATCAGCTGATCACCTTTAGCGGTTGGTAAATTGAGTGTCATTTTTATTTATTTTTGCTGTGTTATATAGTGCAAACTCAACTCGAAGGTATTGGAGCGCCTTACATGAGCACCAGTTACGATACACAAGGAGACATTCATTTTGTGGTAGGCACCGGGAAATTAAGGGATTTGCCTACAATCACAGGCTGTTGAGCCCACGCCAAGACTCGAACCTGGTTCCCCAGCTCCAGTCTCGGCAGCTCTGACGGTAGTGCCACATCCTTTCCCATTAAAATGCATAACAGTTTCACCTGTTAATTCACAGCTCTTAGAAACGCCAGAAGTGCAGTATGAAGCCAATATAAAAAGAAGCCCTTTTATTGCAGGAGAAGGAAGTCTAATGCCAGATGATAACTAGAAAAAGTGCAATTTAGACGCCTCGGCCTACACCATTTACAAACGTGTCGTACGACTGAGGATCGAAGATCTGAGCGGACTTTTGTGTAGCGCTTTGAAATATTTATTTTCACACTTGGTAAATACAAAATGCAGTAATTAAATAAATGGACAACAGCGGGGGGTCAGACGCGATGAACCAGGTGGGACTATGGGGCGCACACTTGTCTCGGAATGTGCTCACTTTTTCAACTTTGTTTTTTCGGTCGTGATAATTGCCAATTATAGTAAAAACACAACTACTAACCACCACACTCCTACAGGTGTGACAATTCGGACTATTTCTGGCCCGAGCCCTATAAGAATGGCTTGGGCAGCAGGCAATAATCATTTCCAATTTATATTAAATTAATAATTAACTGTTGTTGTAGTCATCTGTCAGTAAGCCCGACAGCACCACATTGTGGCAGACTTTCGCAAGCGCTGGTGTTGAAAATTAAGTGCTAGTGCCAAGCACCGGAATCCACCGGATCAAATTGAGCAATGGCACTCCCTGGCTCTTTGAGTGTGAACACCCATTGCACTGCAGCACTTGGTGATCTCCTGCCAGATCTCATTCAGAGGTAGAATTCTAATCCGGTTTTCAAATGCCTGGTAAAGCTGATGGCAGTTGTGTGGGCCTAAGTAACTTAGGCAATCTGTAATTATCTTGGTTGGAGTGACAGTGGGAGTCATGTCCTATCATATCCCTAACTAAGGGACTGACCCTATTTTATGACCACAGCTGAGCTACAAAGTTTGCTATATTGTATCTATTCATGGACAGATACATTTCGAATATATGCATTCATTTCTAAGCTACACATACATGCACATCTACTTGCTGTCTAATTATTGTCCATGAATACAAAGCATCGAATATTTTTGGGAGTACATAGACAAAGGTTTAAAGAAAAATGCATGCATTAATAAACGTTTAATAACTGGCATATTAAGACATAATGGACAAACGTTTATACCTGCCATGCAGTGAAGATAAATTAAGGGACGCAGAGGTTGTTGAAGACTATGTCCGCACTTTAAGTTATCATTTATATTTTAAACACGTCAACTTGATATTAAGGTTGACGTCAATTACGAGGCTGCTATTTGTGACACGATAAAAATGTGACATTGCGCAATCAGGATTGCGATTATGTTATATTTTAATTGTGGTCCGAAGGGGCCTCATTGCATGATGACTTTACCAACAAACAAATAATGATAAATAAACATAATCAATCAAAGAAATGTAAAAAGAACATTTCATTTCAATGTTAATTTTTGGTAAATCACAGATGTGTTTTCTTCATAGAAAGGGGCTGGTCTGCTTACTGATGACTCAGTGTCAACATTTTAAGACAAAGTTATATTCAAAAACTCCAGATTTTACAGTGCAAATAAAAGCAACTTGGTGTAGCTTTTGCTGCTACGATTTAATACTTTAGAATTGATTTGTTTGGTTCCTGCTGGTGTGTTAAACCACCATCAAAGCACAAACGAGTCACATTCCCACATCCTTTAGGCACAATAAGGTCAATGGTGTGCCATTCTCAAGGCTAAGGAGCTGAGGGTGTTGTCTGAGGAGGTCAGACTTCAAGTGTATCTAATGGCCTTGCCACAATGATAGGGCACAACATTGAAGGTGATGCAATGAGTCTTCAGTTTGCCTTAAAAGGGACACATCCAAGCTGTCTGTTGGCCGTTGGTCAAGGGGACGAATTTCTTCTGGCAAAAAAGAAGGGGTACTCCATACGCCTGCGTCCTCCTTTTGATCCCCCAGCCTGTCTTCACATCTCCCCAAACCCCCCATGCCCCCACTTACACAAACACGTGGTCTTCACTGACCCATTTTACCAGTTTTTCGGCAGTTCTGCGTGAAGTGCCGACATTCTCCTGTGGCATCTAAAGGCAGTACTACAGAGACCGGGGTCTTGAAAAGCCGGTTTGTCTTGTAAAGATTAGTATGTTGCCAAAGAACTTAGGGGTCGATTCGATCTCAGTCAGAAGGGCTCCGAATTGGATTTGGCTTTGCCTAAACCGATCCGGAGCCCTTGTTTCCGACCGACTCGTTCCCAGTTCCGAACGACCAAGTACAATGCCTGGAAACCCTTAGCGCTGACCGAATCGGTTCTGAAAGGCATTCAGAGAGATAGAGCCTTTCCGTAGCCAATTCGTACAGCTCTATGGACTTGGTTTCCGAACGAGCGAGTACGATGAACGATTCGGACAGCCTTTCTGATTCAATTTGCCCAGAAAGAAAAGGCTGCTGGAATTGGTCTTTGGGAGCCTGTAGCAGGCTCCCCTTCACCTGTGATCCTCCAAATCGGGCCCGTGGGGGTACCCATGGGTTCCCCCTTTCAGACCATACACAGTGTGGCAGGCACCAAGGGCTGCCTGCCACAGCATGCACGATTATCCCAACCACCCCTTTTGTCAATGGGAGCCTGTGTTCTCGTTTGGAACACAGGCTCCCATTGAAGCCAATGGGAGCCCGACCGAATCGTATCCGGATGCGCACAAATGCATCGTACTTGTTCGGTCGGATTCCCCCAATCCGAGTCGTCCAGAAAGCATTCCGGACCCGAGTCGTTCGGTATGCTTTCCGAACGAGATCGAAATTGGCCCTTAGTGCCTCTGGCCACCCGGAGTCTGGCAAAGGCCGACCAGCAACCCGGCTGCAAAGAGTGTTCAGAACAGGAAAAGTCGACTTACCTTGTCTGGTAGGGTAGCTTCGAGGATCACCACACATGTGTATTGCGTGAGAAGCAATCAATAGTTTGGGGAGCGTATATATTCTCAGCGCTGTGCAAGACAAAACTCCGCATTCATACATTCATCCACAATATCGCGTTTAGTACTGACAGGCAGCCTAGCCCGTTTCGCTGTCTGTCGAAGTCCTCGATGTAACTCTGCGGACTCTCCCTGTCCACGAGCAAGCAAGAGGTCAGCATTTTATTTTTAACTCCATTAGGCTGTCTAGCACCTGTCAATGTGTTTCAGTGACAGAGGAAAGGCCACACCTCTTTCCTTGAAGTAGGTCTCTTCCATTCGAGATCGCTGAGAGGGTGGGGGTTCCTAACTACTCACAGCAAACGTTTCCACTGAAAGGGTTGAGAACATGCAGGGCTTAAATTGTGAGTTGGGGGAAACACGAAGTTTTCTCAGGAATGTATGTGCGTAGAAGTACGCATGCCCTCTTCTTTTCCAAAGTCTTCGCCACTGAGGCAAAGCCAAGCAAGAAGAAAACAAGCACTCATCGGCTGCACTGCACGTAGGGACTGCATGCATGCCACTGCTCACTTTCGCGGCAATACTCCATGGGAGTAAACTTTTCAGAAAAGGTGGGACATGCACCCACCATTAGCCATTTGCAGGCTACGATTTTTAACTGACATACACACAAGCCAATCCAAAGCGTGGGAGGAGTCAAACCCCACAAAATACAGACAACAGATTGCCTAACAGCACAAGCGCTGTATAGGCTCGACCTAAAAATTGTTGATGGAGTGCAGAATTTTCCTTATAAGTATGCCATCTGTGCTGCCAAATGCTGGGGTTTCAGAATACGGAGGCAGCTGGCTGCCTTATACTGATTGCCCATCACTCCTCTTTCTTCTATCACCCACATTTTCTTTCTCTCATTCTTGAAGGTTCTTTTTCATTCATACATTCTCCATTTGTTATTGTTTTCCTATCTTTCTATTCCACCTTTCCCCTTTTCTTCCTTTTCATTTTTTGCAATCGGCCAAAGTCTGAAGATAAAAAATAAGACCCAGCCCACAGAAATATGTACCACAACACTTGCAACCACTGGTACAATTCAACCTGTAGCTGCCACATTTAAATAAAAAAAAAAACATGGGTATCTGTTCATTAGAGAACTGGGAGTGGCCTGTCTCCTCTCTCCCTACCCATAGTTTAAGGAAGTATTTTAAAAAGGTTGGAGAATCTTTAGCTAATAGTCTTGAGGACGATATTCAATCTAGCATGTTTGGCTTGGGCTCACCTGCCACACAGAATTTGATGTACCCAACAGTCTGTGGCCTTCTGCATGAGGGACAGAATACAGCACAGCATATGTACCGGAGATCATGAAGGGAGATGAATGGGTAAGTGAGAGGTAAGGAAAAATGATTGTTGAAGTACTCGTAATAGGAAAGGATAGAAAAATGAAAGGGAACATCGAGGCACAGAAGTGTGACAGTGGCATACACATAAAAAGTATAGTGAAGAAAAATAGTGCTCTTACACCTGGATGGTCATTAGGGTGCAGTGGGTCCCTTGCATTCTTGAACCTTGGTGCCTCTGCACTAATGACAGCTATGCCTTTATTTCCAACTCTGTGCCACACAAAGGTCAATAGAGTTCTCAGGTGTTGCCTCAAATGAAAAACTCTTTCATAACATAAACAAATGAAAACATTTATTTCAACAGAAATTTCTTGCTGTACATTCTGCACTTTTCAACAGAAAGCCTCATGAGTACCCCTGATAGAATACTTGTGCTGAATCAGTTTTGAAGAATTTCACATAGGGGGAAGAGGCAGCGGGCACTGAATAAATGGATTGCAGAGGAAGAGGCAAGATTGTGGAACTGTCATGCAGACTGACCAGTAAAAGGTCTGGGATCTGGACAGTCACTAACTAGTAGATCAAATGTATAAGCTTTTTGAAAAGGGAAAGGCAATGGTGACAATGAGGATGTTTGCTATAGTCCTATGTCTCAAACCTAACTGCTTTTTCACGGCTCTCTTCATTACACATTGGCTTTCAAGTCTGCTTTCCTGCTACATTTCTGAATTAGAAGTGTTGGGTTAGAGGTATTAAGTGAATTACGTGGATAGTCAGTGTTTTTGGTGGACATATCAACCAGAAACGGGACAACAAAGTGGTGCAAAAATGCGTCTTTGTCACAAAAGTTCTACTTTTGGTGCCACAAAATTAACCAATCCATGCTGCAATTTCCCGGGGAGTCTAAATAAAGGCCCTAATCTGTTACAGTGGGTCTGAACTGTCTCAGTCTTCATGTGGTCTTTACCATGTTCTATGGTAATTCCCGTTGCTTTTAGGGTTATCTTTGTTGTCCTTATCTTTGGATATATGACTTGTTGTTTTATATTTTTTTCATTGTCTGCCTCTATTTATCCTATTTACATGCTTTCTGGGGTGTCTTTCACTTTATAATTTTATTATTCATCTAAAGCAATGTAGTGATGGTCCCCATCTTCTACTTATGTTGTAAGATTGCACGTATAAACTCTTGTCAAAGGTCTCCATAACTCTGTTAAGCATCAAAGAAAATTATCTCATTTTTCCAGATTATGGTGGGCATAACTCGCAGAATGCAGTGTGGTGAAATATCACTGGATTGCCTTAGAATTCTGCGTAATTACATAAGAAAAGTAAATTTGCATTTAGAGCTAAATGCAACAGAACACGATTAGTGAGCATAAACGGCTACTTGCACTTGCTAAATGTGCTCTCGCTGTAGGATTTTTTCACCCAAATGACATGAGTAGGAGTAATCACATAATTATCTATAATTCTGTGTCACAGCGTAGTGTGGAATCACTAAAATTACTTTGATTACTACAGTGTAATTAAAATTCCGCCCAGGCCTAATTGTTACAAAAGACACAGATTGTTAAATGATACTGAATTCCAAAAGCTGAAACGAACATGGGTGTGTAATGTAGTTTACTTTCCAGCCATGGACAAAAGAAAGAGGTAATAATATTATTCCATAAATCTCTCCAAATGTTTGTGCTATCTCAGGGTAGTGACTCGGAAGGCAGGTGGTACATTACTCAAATTACATCTAATGGTAATCCGCTCTCACTGTTAAATACATATGGTCTTAATAGTGCTAATCTGGCATTTATGTCCTCTGTCAATGACAAAGTAATACATTGTCAAGATGATGATTATATTGTAGCAGGTGATTTGCCTTTTGATCCCTATTTAGATAGCAAATCAGATAGCAAATGCATTCCCTCTAAGATGCATAAACTGTTTAGCAAGGTTATTACCTGGAGGGCACTCTTGGGCTCAGGGAGGATTGGTAATCCTCAAACACACAAAAAGTGATGGGAGGCTGCTTGCAATGAGTCTAACCACGGGCAATAGCTCGAGACAGCACTCCAGCCCATCGTTCTTTTGCTCATCATGCCACCTCAGTTTGGACCCAGTCATATGCAAATCAGTCTTGACCCTTCTCCTCATGGAAACAGTCCAGCCCGAGCTGCCAAGCCAGGTCCTACCATCATCTTTTGTGTGTTTCACATACCGCTGACAAAGGCATGGGTATGCCCAGACATAGGTCCATTGCTCACTGTGTCACTGGAACCAAGCTATACCCAGCTGATGAGCCCATAACTAGGGCAAAACCGGTCCTGGGTTGCCTGTGTTCTGGTTCAGAGAGGACCAGTCCTGGCAGTTCTGGCTGGACTGTTCCTATGAGGAGCAGGGTCAAGACTTATTTGCATATGGCTGGGTCAAAACTAAGGTGGCATGGCGAGCAAAAGAACGATGGGTTAGGAATCTATCCCTGGTGATTGCCAGTGGTTAGACAAATGGCAAGCATTCCTCCCATCACCTTTTGTGGATTTGTTATCTTGACAAAATAGAGTTTACATTTTATTTTCCTGTCCGTCATTTACAATCTAGCCTGGAAATTGGCTCCATTTTAATTTCGGATCATGCCCCAGTTTTTTCAGACTTTGATCTCTTATTAGGAATAAAAGGTAGGAGATTTAGTTCTGCATTATTAAAAGATGAAAATTTGATAACAAATTTAGACAATTTACAATCTTTTTATGGTAATAAACATTCTGATACATCTGTTCATAACACATAGGGCATCTTTAAGGCTGCTTCAAGAGACTTTATTATCAGATTTGTATCCAAAAAGAAAAAGGCAACGGAAAGGAAGATTAATGAGATAATCAAGATAATAAGAAGTTAGAAGAGTCATATTTTTCTTATAAATCTAGAGATGTTTAGAAAACCTTATTAAATCGAAGATGAAATTTAACAAATTCACTACCGATCAAGCATGTTATAACCTCTTTAGAGTTAAATCAAAATAATATGGAAGTAAAATTAGGATGGGGAAATTATTGGCTAAATATCTTAAAGTTCACAAAAAGAGAGCTATTATTGTTTCAATTATTGATGATAATACTGTGGGTCTTAAGACAGCTCATAAGGACATAGTTGAAAGTTGAAACTTTCCTTAATTATCATACTAACTTATATTCCTCTGAGTCCATTTTTTCTCTAAATGAAATAAATATTCATCAGGTATATCAAGGGATGATTATTCTCTTACAGATCTCTCTTCTTTAGAAGATGATTTAACAATAACTGAAGTATTGAATGTCATACATTTATGTAAAAAAAAAGAAAGCACAGGAACCAAATAGTTTTTCTTAAGATTTTTATTTCTATTTTTCTGACCTGCTAGCTCTAAACTTATTATTTCTTTATGGACATTTTTAAACTACACCTAATCCTAAAGGCACTTTTTTGCAAGCTATGATTTGCCTCATCCCTATGCCGGGTAAGGACACAGCTCTTTGTAAAACTTTCCATCCAATATCATTAATTAATAATGATTGTAAAATATTTGTAAAAATATTATCTATAAGATTAGAGGATTGTGTGTCTCAGTTTATTAAATCAGAGCAGGTAGGTCTTGTTAAGTGTAGGTTTGCATCAGATTATGACAGAGTTTTCTTAAATACTATCAGTAAAGTCAACCTGATTAAATCCTCCTTCACCACATTAGCCCTGGATGCTGAAAAAGCATTTAATCAACTCAATTGAGATTTTATGTTAAAGGTCCTGAAAGGACAGGGTGTGGCCAAGCCACTGAGTACAATGGCCACTCTGAATTGAAGTTCCGTTGGGCGAAGCCCTATTCCTTATATAGCTGGGCTACACGCTGCCATCTGGTTCCATCAGACCCCTGTGGGACATTGATTCATCACAAGGAATGCCTGTATTGTAACCAGAGGCAAAATGATGCTGTTGAGAGGGTGTTTCATCAAAGAAGCACATCATTAGGCCCTAATCATCGGCCTGCCCCTGCACTGTGACGGTGCAACCTTCAGGAGCCACTCTGCACTGAGACATGAGCCGATGTTCCTGCGGCGCTACACACCATCAGATCTCCCCCTTAGACCCATGCTACCTTCATCTGCCGGGCAGGGTGTGCCTCCATCGACTCATAGACTGTAAGCTGCCCGTCAACGGAGCTCTGCAGATGGCCGCTTCGGCTCACCGGGGCCCTCCGTCCGGTGTTCCAACATGCAGTGGACTGGCTGCTGACCGAGGCACGATCCGGACTTGACTGGGGTGGTGGCGGGGAGCGCAGGTGAGGCGCTGCTGCATCGGAGCTACCCGATCGGAAGTTAAGGCCGGTCTGGAATCTCCCCTGAGGCCCCACGGTGACAGGTGCTGCGGGTGATCCTAGGGTGCTGGTCGCCGCCTCCTGCACCTTCTGCCTCCCCTGCGCAGCCCCCCCTCCTTCATCACTGCTGCTGGACTCTCCGGAGGGCAGCCACCAACAATAATCGCGACCTCAGTCACACTACAGTTGGGCCACATGCTGGCACGCAGGTGCTTCAGACTTCCAGCCCATTCGCCACTGCAGCCTGTGATCACTGACAAATGCAAAATGGATTGGGCAGCATCTGCACCTATCTAGGTCACAACTGTGCTACTAAAGACCAATGGGCATAATTTTACAAGTACGGAGCCTCTGCTCCTGCCGTGTGTCTGCTTCCATTTCCCTGCTTGGCCTGAGACTCGTACTCTTCTGCCCTGTTTGTTGCCCCCACCCGGCACACATCACCCTGCCACTGTTTGCTGCCTTCCGCCCACATTGCTGCACTCACTTGGGGATGCCTGTGTTGTGGGGCCAGCTCCTGTGGTTTCTCTGTCATTCCTACTCCAGGATTGTTGCATACTGTTGACCTGTCTTTCTACCTCCACACCTGCCTCCAACCTTCTTTGGGTGTTCGCACTAATTTTCTCTGTGCCTGCAGTGGCAAGGGGTCCTGCATGGTAGGGCCTGGAGTATTGGTGAGGCATTGCGTGTTGTGCCCAACCTTCTCACCTGTGTCCAGTGGTGCTCAGCTTGAACTTTGACACACTCCTGGCAGGGCCGGACTGGCTACCGGGCGTTTTGGAATGCTGCCGAGCTGGGGGCTGATGTCACTGCGATGGGGGCTAATTTCGTTGATGGAGACCTGCGTGTGCTTCGAAATCAACAAAGCAAAACGAATTTCGTTCAGCACACGCAGGTCCCCATCAACGAAATCAGCCCCCAGCTCGGCAGCTCAACAAAACGCCCGGTAGCCAGTCCGGCCCTGACTCCTGGACTACTGTTGCCCCTATTTCATTACAAGGTGGATTCCCCAATGACTGATCTACGACCGGTGCCTTGACCTCACGCCCGACACTCAGGCTCACCTCTGTGTCTTCCCCCTTGATTGGTTTCTTCTCTGGCCCTTATCTTGCAGGCTATGGTCCGGGGCGACCTCAAACAACGTCTCAGCTTTAATGAGCGGAGGCCTTCCGAGCATAGCGCAGCCCCCTCCAATGGCAGAAGGCGGAGGCCTGGTTGGTGCGGGCCCAGAGCCGCTACCTGGGGCTGATGCGATACTGGCAGAACTCAGGATAGGCTTTGGGGCCATTGATGGCCGAATTCACTCCCTGGCCATGAGGTTGGATAGGATGGGCAAACGCCTCGACCACCATGAGAACCGAATCGAGGCTACCGAGGGGAGAGTGTCAGACCTGGAGGATGGCGCAGCTCAAACAATGAAAAGACTGGAACAAATGGAAAAGCTCCTAAAGACTGTGGCAATGAAAAATGAGGATTTGGAAGCTAGGGGCAGATGCAACAATCTGCAAATAGTGGAGGTGCTGGAACCCACTAATACTGGCCACCTGGATTTGTTTGTTGGACGGTGGTTAACAGACCTCTTTGGTGAGGAACCCTTTACCCCTGGGTTTGTAAGAGAACGGGCACATCACTCACTAGGCGGACACCCTAATCCGGGCTGCCCACTGAGGCCACTCAGTGCTCGCCTTCCGAATTTCAGAGACCATGACACTGCCCTACATTTCACCAGGGACCAGGGTCCTCTACAATCGCAGGGCTCAACCATATCCTTGTTCCCTGATTTTACCACTCTGGTCCAGGCAGCGCGCCGTTAGTTCGCTAGTGTTAAAGCCACGCTAAAAAAGCTGTGACTTAGTTATGGCATGCTATATCTGGCACGCCTAAGAGTGGAAATCAATGGCAAGCCCCGTTTTTTTTATTCTCCGGCCGACGCACAGGCCTTTTGCCAGCAATATTCTAGAGACTGTCCTTCCTCCCATCATACAACACCTGGCAGGTCACTGGACATCCACTCCAGTGCAAGTGTCGACATCTTCCCAACGGGTTGACAATCCTGTACCCTCTAGTTACATTTCTATTAGTCATGACCAACTGCAGACCCTTGATTAGGACTCCTCCGGGTATTTTCTTTGTGTTTTCTCGATGTTACCTTTCTGATACATGTATCTCAGATACCACACTTTTAGATGCGCCTATCCGTAGCGTTGTCACCACCCTGTTGTACACACATGTATGATTATTGTATTGTGGTTATTGGTTTATGGGATTTACACTAGGGGTTGGTATTGGGTCTTTTTGTGCCTGTTGTGGGTGGGGGGCAAAGGGAGGATTTGGGAAAGTTTGCCTTAATGCTTGCTATTTTTTTAACTTTATACATTACACCATGCTCGCTTTCAATTCATATATTCCGGTCACATACACTATGCCATATGGCCCGAATACCCACTCCAAATTTCAATCATTTACCTCTCACACTCCTGCCTGGAATATTAGGGGACTCAATAATCGCCACAAAGGCAAACAATTTCTACAGTATTTGACCCGTCACAGTGCACACATAGCTTTTCTTCAGGAGACTCACCTTCCCCCAGGGAGGGACTCCTCCAATGCTGCTAACTGGGGCACACACCGTTTCTTTGCCATTTACAGCTCCTACTCTAGAGGATTCTGTACTCTCTTTAAAATAAATGTCTCCTTTAAGCACCTTTCCACCTTCGCAGATGGCGGTGGCTGATTTATTTTAGTGACTGGAGTGCTGGTGGCACATTCCGTCTTGCTGGCCAACATTTATGCCCCCAATATAGATTTGCCTGAGTTTTTTCTGACTCTCTCTGCCCAAATTGATCGGATGGATTTTGACCATTTTCTAGTTGCTGGCAATTTTAATCTCCTCATGAACTCACTGACACCACAGCACCCTTACCGACCACCAAACCCAGATCAATGTGCGTACTACATGATATTTTCACCATGCATTCGCAGCATGACGCCTGTAGCCGAAAACGCACTTCCAACCTGGGATTTACTCATTACTCGGCCCCACACAGCATGTGGTCCCGTATCAACTATTGCCTTCTCTCCACCACCCTTTGCCCTTGGTTGCTTTCCACCCACCATCATACTCACATGCTTTCCGACCATTCTGCAGTTCTAGTGGGTTTCTATTATCTCCCTTGGTGGCGAGCGGGAACATCTGTGGCATTTTCCAACTTGAGCGTTGCGGGATAAAGTGTTGTGATCTGACTTACGTAGGGCGATTCTAGAATATTTCCAGCTTAACAATGGTTCTGTAACATCCCATTCCACACTCTGGGAGGCGTTCAAAGCCTTTATCCAGGGTAAATGTATTTCAAAGCATTCTGGAGTTTTTAGGGACTTATGTGGGAACCTTACCCGACTCGATAGAGCCCTGGCAGACCTAGATCTCCAGATATCGGGTGTTAATAAGACACCCGATGAAAAGGCCAGGGCGACTCTCTTAAATGAATACCATAACCTGGCTAATAGGGAGGTTCTTTATTTGGGTAAATATGCACTGGCCACATAGATACGGGGAGGGTGAGCGTCCTGGGTGTACATTAGCCTGCATACTCCCCCCCAAGGGGCACCTCATACACTGCCGAACTAAGTACAGATGTGGGCCAAAGGGTCACCTCTGATGAGGGTATCCTCAACACCCTACTTCAGTACAATATTCAACTCTATACCTCCCGCCTTACCGGCGACATTTGTAACCAGACTGCCTATTTAGAGGAGATTGCCATGTTCTGGCTCTTTAATCCCCAATGACAATTACTCTGTGAATCCATAACCTGTGAGGAAATAATACAGGCCATAGACTCCCTTGATGGTTCCAAAGCTCCCGGGTTAGATGGTTATACTAGGGAGTTTTATAAACATTTTAAACATCTTCTGGAGCCGAGATTACTCGCAGTCTATAAGGAGTCCCTTACAACGGGAGCTCTACCCCATCCATGCGTGAAGCCATCATAATCCTCCGCCTCAAACCCGGTAAAGACCCCTTACTGTGAATCTTACAGGCCGTTGTCACTTCTCAATCTAGGCAATAACATTTTGGTGAAAGTTCTCTCCAATTGAGTTTCGTTGTTAATGAACCAGATCATCTCACCTGTACAGTCAGGCTATGTCTCCCTTCGTTCTACGTCTTGAAACTTAAGGCCGGTGTTCTCAGTTCTCCATAGAATCTCACCAGATGCACCTGCTGCAATTGCACTCCTAGATGCCAAGAAGGCGTTTGACTCCTTGGAGTGGCCTTTCCTGCGCACCATTATCCGTAAATTGGGTGTTCCCATCGGCTGCTCCTCCTTGATTGATCTGTGTTAGAAATGGGGGTCTCTAGTTGGCAATGGCGGGCCACTGTCCAAGTAGGGACCCTTCTTCCTAAGTCAGAGTGAGAGGGCTACCCTCTTTAATACCCCTGCTCAACCCTGTGGTAACGTAGCACGAGCAGGTAGGCTTATCTCAGAGGCAGGGTGTGAAGCATTTATGATCATACACAGTAACACAATGAGGAACACTACAAAGGGACACCACACAAGTAGTTA
Source organism: Calotriton arnoldi (assembly GCA_963921515.1). Taxonomy (NCBI): domain Eukaryota; kingdom Metazoa; phylum Chordata; class Amphibia; order Caudata; family Salamandridae; genus Calotriton; species Calotriton arnoldi. The sequence goes on from CAWUFW010001495.1 coordinate 207,718, forward strand.
TTATAAAAATAAGTATCTTTATATAAAGGCAGATTTATCACAAGACCAATAACTGTAAAAGCCACAATACTGTCAAAAATAGGATAGCTGTTGAAGGGCTGTCAAAAATAGTTCAAAGGTTGCAAAAATAAGGTTCAAGTTCAAAGCAGTGGTCTCTGCGACCCTTTCCTTCACAAAGTACCTGGGTTTAGTTGCAAAACCAACAAAGTGTCGCAAAGAAGCTGTAGCGATGATTCTCGGCACGCGAGGCCGGCGATGCGTTGAAATCCTTGCCGCAAGGGAGGATGATGCGCCGATCTGCGGGATGCGTGCGGAGACGATGCGACAAACTTCTGCACGCTGGACCACCGATGCGATGACTTTCTTGCCGCGTGGGAGAAGTCGATGCGGTGATCCTGTTGCGCTGTGCGATCGTGTGGCGATGCGAAGACAAGACGCTCCGCGAGGGAGCGACGAAATTCGGTGTGATGCGATCAAAGTGGCGAACGCACGGGCGTCCGCACTGCGATGTCTCGAAGCGATGATTTCTGTCAGGGTTGCGAGTGCGCAGCGACAGCAGCGCGATGATCTTTCCAGCGCGTCTCGGCTGCAGCGGCTCGCAAAGGGGCGTCAGCGATGGTTTCGGGTTGCGGGCCCTCGGCGGCAGCAGCGCGAGGATTTTCCCAGCGCTCTCGATTGCAGCGGCCCGCAAAGATGCGTTAGCGTCGATTTCTTACCCTCTTCTCTCTGATGCAAACTAGAGGCCCTGGAACTCACAGGAGCCTCCTCAGCAGATAGCAGTCCTCGCAGGGAGGAAGCAGGAGGTTGGTGGTGGAGTCTGTTGTGCCTGAGACTCCAGCAGGAGGCTAGCTCTTTTCCTAGCCCTTGGGTGATTGCTGTACAAAAATAAAAGTTCTCTCAATAGTTCCTATTCCTCTTCTTCAAGGTCCAGTGGTCACTGCTGCAGGCCAGTGCAAGAAAAACACACAAGCACAAGGACAGTCACTTCCTGCAGATTCCTCCAGTGGCACGGACAGAGTTTCCTCTCCAGATCCAAAAGCAATACAAAAATAGGGGGTTTGAGCACAGATATTTATACCCCAAAAGCCTTTGATCCTTGAAGCTACCAGTCCCTGAACCTAGCCAGAACCAGTTCTGCTCAGGCCTGGAGCACTTTGTTTACCAGGCTGCATCCTTCCTTTCAGAAAGAGGGGGTCTGCTAGCAGACACACAGTGGGAGGTGGAGCCAGCATTCACCTTGCCAGGCACAGCCCTATTCAGATCAAAGAGCCACCCTTCCCCACACTCTAAATGCAGATCTCTCTATTCCACCAAGGTCTGACTCAGCCTGTCCTGCCCCTCTAAAACCAGACAGCCAATACACATAACGGCAGAGCACACTGGAAGGCTTAGGCAAGAAAATACCTACTTTCTAAAAGTGGTATTTTTCAAACACAGAATATAAAAATAAACTTCACTAAAAGGTGTATTTTAATATTCTGAGCTCAGGCATACTAAATTCGTTTTTCTACCATGTCCCTGGGGTCAGTTAGGACTATAGCATGTAATAGTCAAACTGCCCATTCTAGCCTATGAGGAACAGGTAGCCTTACAGTAGTGAAAAACGAAATGGTGCATAATTCACTACCAGGACATGCTACACACACCCAGGCATGTCCTACCTTACACATACAATGCACCCTACCCGAGGGGCGACTTACAGGATGCCAAGGGAAGGTTCAGGGGCTGGGAAGTGGTTGCACTTCACAGCCAAGATGGCAGTTCTGGACTGCACACAGACACTGCAGTGGCAGGTCTGAGACACACTTTACAAGCTGCTTCTGTGGGTGGCACACATCAGTGCTGCAGGCCCACCAGCAGCATTTGGTTTACCAGCCCTGGGCACACATAGGCCACACTACTAGGGACTAACAGGTAAACCAAATAAGCCAATCAGGGATATACCAATTCACATAGACATATTTATACAGGGAGCATTCGCGCTGTGACACTGAATGGCAGTGGCACAGCGCCCAGAGCATCTAACACCAGTAAAACAGAGGAGACAACAGCGAAAAATGGAAGGGAGACCCACGCCAATGGTGCCAGGTCTAACACACGTCCCCTCCAGCTGAAATGTGGGGAGAACTACCCATCCCCTTGGAAGTTCTCATCGCTAAGGCGGAAAAATCTGGACAGACCATCAGCATTGGCGTGTTCTGTACCAGGGCGGTGTTCCACCGTGAAGTCCATACCCTGTAGGGAAATGGACCACCTCAACAACTTGGGATTCTCACCCTCATCTGCATCAGCCATCTGAGGGGCCTGTGGTCTGTCTGAACCCGGAAGTGAGTCCCAAACAGGTATGGTCTCAGCTTCTTCAGTGCCCAGACCACAGCAAATGCCTCACGCTCAATTGCACTCCACCTCTGTTCCCGTGGAAGTAACCTCCTACTGATGAAGGCCACAGGTTGGTCTAGTCCCTCCTCATTTATCTGTGACAGAACGGCCCCCACCCCATGCTCTGAAGCGTCTGTCTGGACAACAAATTCCTTAGCAAAATTGGGCGCCTGGAGTACGGGTGCTGTACACATAGCAGTTTTGAGGGCATCAAAGGCTTTCTGACAGGTGTCAGTCCAGTTCACAATCTTTGGCCGCTTCTTGGAAGTCAGCTCAGTCAAGGGTGCAACAATGTTGCCATACCCCTTGACAAACCTCCTGTAATAACCCGTGAGTCCTAAGAAGGCCCTCACCTGGGTCTGGGTCCTTGGGGGCTCCCAAGTCAGGATGGTTTCAATCTTGGGCTGCAGGGGCGCCACCTGGCCGCTCCCCACCTGGTGTCCCAAGTACACCACAGAACCCTGCCCAATCTGGCACTTACTGGCCTTGATTGTGAGGCCTGCTCTGCGCAGCGCCATCAACACTTCCCAGAGGTGGCGCAAGTGGTCCTCCCAGGAGGAACTAAACACTGCAATGTCATCCAGGTAGGCGGCACTGAAAGCCTCCAGCCCAACCAACACCTGGTTGACCAATCTCTGGAAGGTGGCAGGGGCATTCTTCATCCCAAAGGGCATCACACGGAACTGGTAGTGCCCATCTGGTGTGGAGAATGCTGACCTCTCCTTTGCCCCATCCGTTAAGGCGATCTGCCAGTACCCAGACGTCAGATCAAACGTGCTGAGGTACCGGGCAGCCCCCAACCGGTCTATGAGCTCATCAGCTCTGGGGATGGGGTGCGCGTCGGTCTTGGTGACCGAATTGAGACCTCGGTAGTCCACACAGAACCTAAGTTCAGGAGTGGCACCAGGCGTCGCAGCTTTTGGTACCAAGACCACGGGGCTGGACCAGGGGCTGCTAGAGGACTCAACCACCCCTAGGGCGAACATTTTGGAGACCTCCTCCTTAATGCAAGCCCTGACCCTGTCAGTTACCCTGTAAGCCTTGTGCTTGACAGGAGAACTGTCCCCGGTATCCACCTCATGGACGCACCAATCAGTGACACCAGGTACCAGGGAGAACAAATCAGAAAATTGCCCCAACAGGTGGTGACAATCTCTCTGCTGCTCAGGGGTCAGTGTGGTGGAGAGGATCACACCCTCCACTGACCCATCCTTCTCTTCTGCACACAGGAGGTCAGGGAGAGGCTCACTCTCCTCCTCAACCCCATCATCTGTGGCAAGAAGCATGCCCACTTCAGACCTCTCCAAGTGGGGCTTTAGGCGGTTCACATGCAGGACCCGCAAGGGGTTCCTGGGAGACTGAAAGTCCACCAAGTAGGTAACTGGACTTTTGCGCTCCACCACCTCAAAGGGACCGGTCCACTTATCTTGGAGCGCACAAGGCTCCACTGGGGCCAGTACCCAAACCTTCTGACCAGGTTGAAATTCGACCAGAGTGGCATTCTGGTCGTGCCAACGTTTCATTTCTTCTTGGCTGGCTTCCAGATTTGCCTCAGCAATTTTTCTGAAACGCCGAGTCTGGTTCCTGAAGGCCAACATGTAGCTAAATACATCTTGGGAGGTTTCCTGGGAGATTGCTCCCAGCCTTCCTTGACCAGACTCAGAGGTCCTCTAACCGGGTGGCCATAGAGGAGTTCAAAGGGACTGAACCCTAAGGACTTCTGTGGCACCTCCCGGTAGGCAAACAACAGGCATGGCAAGAGGACGTCCCACTTACGCCTCAGGGGCTCTTCTAGGCCCATGATCATGCCTCTTCAAGGTCCGGTTGAACCTTTCAACCAGACCATTACCTTGGGGGTGGTAAGGAGTGGTGAACTTATACGTTACCCCACACTCCTTCCACAGAGACTTCATGTACTGGGAGATGAAGTTGGTCCCCTGTCAGACACCACCTCTCTGGGGAATCCCACACGGGAGAAAATCCCCATCAGTGCACGTCCCACCACGGGGGCCGTCACTGTCCTGAGCGGGATGGCTTCAGGGTACCGGGTGGCATGGTCCACCAAGACCAGGATGAACCTGTTGCCCATGGCTGTCTTGGGGTCCAGAGGCCCCACAATGTCAATGCCCACTCGCTCGAATGGGGTACTCACAACTGGAAAGGGCTGGAGTGGGGCCTTGATCTTCCCCCACTCTTCCCACTTGCCTGGCAAGTCTCACAGGTCCTGCAATGAGAGTCTGAACTCTTGTGCATCTGGGGCCAATAAAAGTGGGCAGCCAGCCTCTCAAAGGTCTTGGTCTGCCCCAGATGTCCTGCCAATGGAATGTCATGAGCCAACCCCAGTAGGAAGGTTCTGAAGCACTCGGGTACCACCAGCACACGGGCTGACCCTGGCTCAGCAACCTTAGGCTCACTATACAGGAGACTGTTCTCCCAATAAATCAGATGTGAACCAGACATGTCACCTTCTGCCTGGGCTGCAGCCTGTCGCCGCATACCCTCAAGAGAGGGGCAAACTCTCTGCTGCTCACAAAATTCCTCCCTGGTGGGTCCCCCTTCCTGCTGCCAATGGGTCAGCTCAGGCAGGTCCCCCAGTTCGGTGATCTGCTCCCCGGTAGGCTCCAGGGCGTCCCCCTCAGGGTCTGCTTCTTCCTGGGCCGTGGGAACCAAGGGGGCCGGCTTCCCGCGCCCCTTGCCCCTTCTCTCTAAGGCAGGGATCTGGGCCCTACTCTCAGGCTCCAGATCCTTTTCAACACCCTCCTCGGCTGCCATGGACCGCGTGGTAGCACACGCCCACTCAGGCAGACCCAACATCTCTAAGTGAGCCTTCCTCTCCACCGTAGCCCACGGGGAGTCCTCTAAATCATTGCCCAGCAGACAGTCTACAGGCATGGCGGGCCTCACAGCTACCTGAAGAGTTCCTGAGACCCCCCACTCAAAGGGAACCTGAGCCACCTCACATTGGCTCTCTGAGTTGTCGGCGGACACTACTGGGTAGAATGCATGGGGGACAACCTGCTCTTTGGACACCAACCGGGAGCTGACAGCAGTTACACTGGCCCCTGTGTCTCTTAGAGCCTCCACCCTATGGCCATTGATGGTCACCCACTGCCTGTATTTTTTAGTGTTAGCAGGCAGTGCAGGCTTGGGGACCATCTCAAAGTCCCCTAATGAGACAAGGGTCAATTCTACGGGATCCCACCCCTCTTGGGCACCCATCTCCTCCTCTCCCAGGGCTACACTAGCAATCTGGCGGGGTGGTGCACGGGGTGCACTGGCCCCCTTTGGGGGCACTGGGGATCAAAATATCTGTGGCCCACTTGACCACAGTTGTAACACGTGGGGGCCCCCTGGGAACAGGCCTACCTGGTGGGGGCCCGGTCCTCCTTTCTTGGGGGCTGGGACACCACTGCTGGGTTCCCTGGGGGATTACTTTGGGGCCCTCGGGGAACTCCCTCTGTTGACCCTTGTCCCCCCACTCCTCTGCTGGGGACCCTGCCCACCTTTGGCGACGTCTCCCACTGGACCCTTGCGGACCCGGGTGCTCACCCAGCGGTCCGCTTCCTCAGCAAGCTTTCTAGGGTTAGTCAGCTTGCAATCAATTAGGTGCTGGCGTAGCTCAGGAAAACAATTGCTAGATAAATGCTCCCATGCAATCAAATCATAAAACTGTGCAAAAGTTTCTACTTTGCTACCTCTTACCCAGCGTTCCATGGCTCTGCAAAAAAGGACACATATTCAACCCACGTGGTACCCTCTAGCTTCTTACAGACCCTAAACCTCTGTCTATACATCTCAGGGGTCAAACCATAGCGGGTCACCAACGCTTCCTTCATGTGGGCGTAAACCATCCTACTTTCTGGGGGCAGGTCCAACAAGGTATCCCTCCCTCACTCACAAAGCGTCCCCACAACCCTGCTCCCCAATCCTTCTCAGGGACCCGGTGGGACACCATGGCTACTTCATAAGCGGCAAACCATTGCCCAATATCTTCACTTTGTGGAAATCTTTAATAACCTCCTTGGGTATATACACCCTACTCTCAGGGTGCACTACAGGTACGCTGCCACCAGAGGGGAGATTTCCATGCTCTTAGCTTTAATCTCCAACTCCCTCAATACTCTCTCATGCTCAAGCTTCATCCTCATAATCTCAATTTCTAACTTCTTGTTCTCTAGGTCCCGGTGACCATCCATTTTAAGCTTAGCCATCTCCATATTATGCCGCCTATCTCTCTCCCTGTCCTCCAGCTCTTCTGGGGACAGACCCTTAGCGGACACACTAGAGCCCGGGTTGGAAAGGGCTGGGTCTCCTACTAAGTCTACTACATCGCTCTGCTGCTCTCCTCCCTCCACAAGCTCTCCTAGATCCTTAGGGGCATCCCTGGCTTCTAGCCAGGCCTTCAGCGCCTTGTAATACTCCTCCCTCCTAGTGAGACCTGTGATAGGGACTGTGAATTGCTTGCAAAAATATTTGAGCTGCTTGGCATTGTAGGTTTCTATTTTCTCTTCTTCCCAGGAGAGATCTTCTGAGGCATTGGATCTGGGCTTGCCCATTGTAGAAATAACTGGCAATATCAATAAAGGACAGAAGAAAACTTCTCAAAAATGTAAGCGGGTGAAAAATCACCGGCAATATCAATCACAATAGGGGATCAAAACTTTCAATAAATGTGCGCGGGTGAAAAATCACCGGCAATATCAATCACAATACAGGATCCCAAAACTCTCAGAAATGTGCGTGGGTGAAAAATCACCAGCAATATCAATCACAATAGGGGATCAAAAACTTTCAATAAATGGGCGCGGGTGAAAAATCACCGGCAATATCAATCACAATATAGGATCCCAAAAACTCTCAGAAAATGCGCGCGGGTGAAAAATCACCGGCAATATCAATCACAATATAGAAGCAAAAAACAATTCTCAAAAAAATGTATGCGGTACGTTATGGTCTGCACTCACTAGTAGTGTACACTATAATTACTGTATGCGATCATAAATGCAAGTCCAGATCCTCACCGCTGACCACCAATGTTAGAAATGGGGGTCTCTAGTTGGCAATGGCGGGCCACTGTCCAAGTAGGGACCCTTCTTCCTAAGTCAGAGTGAGAGGGCTACCCTCTTTAATACCCCTGCTCAACCCTGTGGTAACGTAGCACGAGCAGGTAGGCTTATCTCAGAGGCAGGGTGTGAAGCATTTATGATCATACACAGTAACACAATGAGGAACACTACAAAGGGACACCACACAAGTAGTTATTATAAAAATAAGTATCTTTATATAAAGGCAGATTTATCACAAGACCAATAACTGTAAAAGCCACAATACTGTCAAAAATAGGATAGCTGTTGAAGGGCTGTCAAAAATAGTTCAAAGGTTGCAAAAATAAGGTTCAAGTTCAAAGCAGTGGTCTCTGCGACCCTTTCCTTCACAAAGTACCTGGGTTTAGTTGCAAAACCAACAAAGTGTCGCAAAGAAGCTGTAGCGATGATTCTCGGCACGCGAGGCCGGCGATGCGTTGAAATCCTTGCCGCAAGGGAGGATGATGCGCCGATCTGCGGGATGCGTGCGGAGACGATGCGACAAACTTCTGCACGCTGGACCACCGATGCGATGACTTTCTTGCCGCGTGGGAGAAGTCGATGCGGTGATCCTGTTGCGCTGTGCGATCGTGTGGCGATGCGAAGACAAGACGCTCCGCGAGGGAGCGACGAAATTCGGTGTGATGCGATCAAAGTGGCGAACGCACGGCGTCCGCACTGCGATGTCTCGAAGCGATGATTTCTGTCAGGGTTGCGAGTGCGCGGCGACAGCAGCGCGATGATCTTTCCAGCGCGTCTCGGCTGCAGCGGCTCGCAAAGGGGCGTCAGCGATGGTTTCGGGTTGCGGGCCTCGGCGGCAGCAGCGCGAGGATTTTCCCAGCGCTCTCGACTGCAGCGGCCCGCAAAGATGCGTTAGCGTCGATTTCTTACCCTCTTCTCTCTGATGCAAACTAGAGGCCCTGGAACTCACAGGAGCCTCCTCAGCAGATAGCAGTCCTCGCAGGGAGGAAGCAGGAGGTTGGTGGTGGAGTCTGTTGTGCCTGAGACTCCAGCAGGAGGCTAGCTCTTTTCCTAGCCCTTGGGTGATTGCTGTACAAAAATAAAAGTTCTCTCAATAGTTCCTTTTCCTCTTCTTCAAGGTCCAGTGGTCACTGCTGCAGGCCAGTGCAAGAAAAACACACAAGCACAAGGACAGTCACTTCCTGCAGATTCCTCCAGTGGCACGGACAGAGTTTCCTCTCCAGATCCAAAAGCAATACAAAAATAGGGGTTTGAGCACAGATATTTATACCCCAAAAGCCTTTGATCCTTGAAGCTACCAGTCCCTGAACCTAGCCAGAACCAGTTCTGCTCAGGCCTGGAGCACTTTGTTTACCAGGCTGCATCCTTCCTTTCAGAAAGAGGGGGTCTGCTAGCAGACACACAGTGGGAGGTGGAGCCAGCATTCACCTTGCCAGGCACAGCCCTATTCAGATCAAAGAGCCACCCTTCCCCACACTCTAAATGCAGATCTCTCTATTCCACCAAGGAAGCCTGTCCTGCCCCTCTAAAACCAGACAGCCAATACACATAACGGCAGAGCACACTGGAAGGCTTAGGCAAGAAAATACCTACTTTCTAAAAGTGGTATTTTCAAACACAGAATATAAAAAGAAACTTCACTAAAAGGTGTATTTTAATATTCTGAGCTCAGGCATACTAAATTCGTTTTTCTACCATGTCCCTGGGGTCAGTTAGGACTATAGCATGTAATAGTCAAACTGCCCATTCTAGCCTATGAGGAACAGGTAGCCTTACAGTAGTGAAAAACGAAATGGTGCATAATTCACTACCAGGACATGCTACACACACCCAGGCATGTCCTACCTTACACATACAATGCACCCTACCCGAGGGGCGACTTACAGGATGCCAAGGGAAGGTTCAGGGGCTGGGAAGTGGTTGCACTTCACAGCCAAGATGGCAGTTCTGGACTGCACACAGACACTGCAGTGGCAGGTCTGAGACACACTTTACAAGCTGCTTCTGTGGGTGGCACACATCAGTGCTGCAGGCCCACCAGCAGCATTTGGTTTACCAGCCCTGGGCACACATAGGCCACACTACTAGGGACTAACAGGTAAACCAAATAAGCCAATCAGGGATATACCAATTCACATAGACATATTTATACAGGGAGCATTCGCGCTGTGACACTGAATGGCAGTGGCACAGCGCCCAGAGCATCTAACACCAGTAAAACAGAGGAGACAACAGCGAAAAATGGAAGGGAGACCCACGCCAATGGTGCCAGGTCTAACAATCTGCTATACACAAAACCCACTGCTCATCTCAGAATCAATGGCTCACTCACCACACCATTCGCTATAACACAAGGCATGCATCAGGGTTGTCCGTTGTCCGATTTACTATTCATTCTTGCGATGGATCCCCATAGTAAGACACCTTCCTATTAACCCCATGCGGTATACTCTGCTCCGCGGAGTTTGCGGGATACGGACACTCTGCGCTCCACGGAGGAACGTGGAATTCCTGAATTCCACCATTCGGGCACAAAGCAGAGTTTTGTTTCGGTTCACGCGCTTGAGTTTTTTTTGGGCGTTCAACGGCGAGTGTCAAGACTTTCAGGCCGCTTGCGAACATGTGTGAGACTTCTCACACCACTAGAGAGCTCCCGCGAGACTTCGCACTCACTCGCACGACTTCCAGCCGCGACTGCAACATTCTAGCATTCTTAGAGCCGATCGCGATCGCAAACAAAGCGGTTGCGCAGCTTTTCTGCTTGAGAATGCAGCTGAGAGGCATTTGGAGTGGATTTTCTTCTCAAATTAGCCGTTGGAGTTGTTTTGTTTGTGCGAAAAGCCATTTTTTAAAAACGTTTTTTTTCCAACCATAAGGAAGTGCCCCAGAGACTCCAACTTCCTGTTCCTGTCCAGCAGGCTCCTCCCAGTGCTTTGCCCTCTCCTGGTCACTTTTCATTGGGATTTGGAGCTGGAAGGATCACTCTCCTTGTCTGCTGCATATATACCATTGGATTTAAGGACTTTGTTTTTGAGATATCACAAGTAAATTGAAAACTGGTGTATAAGGGTGTCGTTTGTTTGACTGGGGGCATGCACCTTGATTTATTTGTACTTTTATTCAATTTTTAAAACTTATTGTGGTGGGTGGCCTGAAGTTTTAGTAGGGGGCCTAGTTTTTTTGTGCATGAAATTTATCTTCTTTTGTAAAGGGAAAATGTTGCACAGTTCTCTACATTTTCATTTTTCTTCTCCATGTTTTTTAATAAGTTTGATTTAATTAATTCACTATGTGACCTAGTTTGCCAATGAGACTTCCAGCCAGTAGGCCCTGTACTATTCATGGGTGCATTAAACAACTGTTTCTGTGCTGTCTGTAGAATTGAAACATCATTTAGGCCATGGATAGAATTGGATTAAAATACAAAATGTGGATTTTTAGTGGTTTTTCACATTTATTCTATGAAAACAGTGTTTAGGTGGGGTAATGCATTTGAAGGATGTGTGTTGTTGTGCCTTTTAGCCCTGTTAATTTTCGTTTTTGGCATTGCTGAATTAATGCTGTGCTCTCTGTGTTACCATGCCTCTTTTGTCTGGCAACTGTGTGTATGTATGTGTGTTTGGCATAGGCTACCATTTTCCTTTTGTTCAAGAATCAGTATGCCATGTGGCCAGGGGCCATGTTGTATAGTCGGTGTCCACCCTGGCCCTGCATGTGTTCTTTGTTTTACAGGTTTCCTGCTTATTGTTGTTGTTGTGACTATGTGGCTGGCGGTTATTTTGTGTAGCCAGCCAGTGTGCTTTCCCCATAGGCCTGCATTTCTTCTTTGTTTGTAGCCATGCCTCATTGTTGATTGTTGTTGTCAGACCAAGTGGCTGTCGGACATTTTGTGTAGCCAGCCAGTGTGCTTTCCCCATAGACCTCCATTTCTTCTTTGTGGCCATGCCCGCTTGCTGGTTGTTGTTGTTGTTGTGACCATGTTGCTGGCGGCCATTTTGTGTAGCCAGCCAGTGTGCTTTCCCCATAGACCTGCATTTCTTCTTTGTTTGTGGCCATGCCCCCTTGCTGGTTATTGTTGTTGTTGTGGCTGGTGGCCTTTTTACGTAGGCATCCAGTGTGCTTTTGCCATAGGTTTGCATGTGTTGTTCTTCAATCATTATGTTGCGGCCGTGCCTCCTTGCTTGCTGGTTCACCATGTGGTTGGTCGGTGGCTATTTTGTGTAGGTAGCCAGTGTGCTTTTGCCATAGACCTGCATGTCTTCTCTTTGCTCCCAATGCCTTTTTGCTCTGTGTTTTTGTTGTCGATGATCATGTGGCAATGGCAGGCAGCCATTTTGTGTGTCCAGCCAGTGCAGCCCTTTGCCATATGCTTGCATGGATGGTTGAGCAATGAGATAGCAGTTTAATAAATAAAAACGAACTATGTGCTTGAGGATATTGTCACGTATTCATAGTTTTCTTAATTTTAATTTTTTTCAATTTTTTTTTATTTTTATTTTTTTAGAGTATTATAGAATTTTTTTTTACCATTTTCATAGCATCTGGCATTAATGAATCAACCCCATGTCTGCTATAGGTGCCCAACAGCAATCATTGTGTAAGAATTATTCAATTGTCAATGCATTTGTCAGCTGCACCTCCAAGCGTGCCACATCTAACGTGATGTATTGAACATAAAGCAAACAGTTACAGCTGTATTGTTTTGTTGTTGTTGCTCTTTCTAATCCTTCCCGAGTGTATAGTCACCATGAAAATTTATGTTGGTGTAGTTTTCCGTTTTAGGAATGAACTCTTTATACTATTGTGAATTATTTATAATAACTTAAGTAACCACACTGAATGATATTGTTTGTTTGTACTACTTCTTGAACTGCAACAATGCCACGTTTCATTGATGTTTTTCTTGCTTTTAGGTTCACAAGGGAAGAGATATCACCCACAGTACTGACAGACAGAAGGCATGTGCACGACGTGACGCATGACTGACTACGCAACACAGTCATCTCTTCAGATTGCTGTGAAGCTAAGTGCCACTGCCAACTGACAGCTTCAAGATGGCCCCTAAGAAAGGTGCTGCCAAGAAAGTGGCTAGTGGGGAGCAGAAGAAGCAGATTTCCACCACTGGCGTGCCGACCGCAACCTTTTTCAGGAAAGTTGTGCCTGCCGCACCGGCCTCCGGCAAGCAAGCTGAAAGCAGCAATCCTCCATCAACAGAGCCAGCACCCCAACCTAAGCCCAGGACCATGTCTGTCAGTGAGGCAGCCAGTGCAATCATGTCGACGCCGACGAGTAGCGATGTTGAATCGGATTTGTCCCTTTCGCAAAGTAGTACACAATCTTTTCAGGAAACACAGCAAAGCGGACAGCAGCCGCAGCCAGCAAAGGACTTTTCTGATGTTGGAGCAGAACAGGAGGTTGAGCTTCCTTCAGAGCAAGAAGTTGAACCTCCTCTTCTAGAATCACTGGCTCCCACATCTACAGCAAGGAAAATGTAGGGTACTGCAGCACCATCTTCTTCAAGCAGCACCACTTCTGATGATGATGATAGGGACATGGAGTGGATCCCAACAGAGACCAGGAGACAACAGGAGAGGCAAGGGAAAAGAAAAGTTCCAGAAAGACTTAGACTTATGAATGGGGATCAAGAAGAGGATGACAAGGTAGTCATGGTGGAAGGTGACACAGAGGAATCTGACATTGCCATTCAACCAGCTCTGCGGGATGTGGCACATGTAGCACCGCCACCAGCTCCCATATTTGCAAAGCCCCAGCTGAGACCTGCACCAACCCTTGCCTCAGGAAAAGCATAGAGGCAATCAATGACATGGCCACCTACCTCCAGTTTGTCTTCAGGCATTGGCAGTGGGCCGGTAAAAAAGTACTCCTCCCCAGTTTAGGACTTTTTTACAGTTAGCAAAGAGGGGGAGCACATTGCAGTATGTACCATTTGCCATACAAATGTTCGTCGAGGTAAGCCTGGTACACATCATGGTACTGGAGGCCAGACGACCCATATGAAAAAACACCACACAACTTAGCATTAAAATCGCTGCAAATAAAATAATAAGATTGTATTTGTTTATTTGCTTCTTGTGCTTGTAATTTACAGACAAATTAAATAAATGAGTAAAGTGGGTACAAACAGTGTTAATAAAATCGTTATTATAAAAATGTAGCAGATAAAAGGCAACATTTACCAAAGGATCACGAATTTTCAACGCTAAGATGGCGAGTCAGATTTAAATATTGTCACCTCTACATTGAGGTTTAAACTGACCCAGGTAGCTAAACCTCCCATAGCCCGACCCCTTGTCGATGGAGTGGCAGGATATGAGCAGCAAGCGGAGCCACCAAAATGCGCTGGATCAATAAGCCAGGTTTCCTGCAAAGCTATTATGTCGTGCTTTGAGGCAAATGCCTGCCAATCCAAGTTATCAATTTTACCCTTGAGATGAGCTACATTCCAGCTAATTATAGATATGGATCTGCTTTGACTAATATTGGAATGAGGGGTCTTAGCCTGATGCTGTATAACAGTTGGAGCAATAGATAATACCTGCCCCTCGAAGTCAATCCAAATCAGAAAGCACATTGTATCTGTTGGCTGTGGGTATAGTGCAAAGATCGTTTGAACTAGTCAGCGGATCCAGGGTGCCAACTGTTGCAGCACAAACTGGGGTTCTGGCTCTTTCTTTCTTTCGCATTAGGATGGACAGATAGCAATGGCTGGTCCCCTTGAAAAGGAAGAGAGCGAGTACTCAGTACCCCATGCCTCTGACCTAAAGAAAATAATTAGTAGGCTGCCTCTGGAAAAAAGGGGGTTTATAAAAATACCCTAAAGGGACCAAAAAAATAGAACTGCTAGACATAAAACAGCACCAGGGATTGAATAATAATTGATGTGCCAGCCATGGAAATTTGAAATTTACCACAATACAGTCTCCCTGAACATCTGGTGGGTTGGACCCTATCCATGAACATCTCCGTACAAACAGAATGTCTCTCACGTGGAGAGAAGACATGCCTCTATAACAGACTAGCCAGTCTAGGGTTTTATTAAATAGTTCATCGTATGAAGCAAGAGAACGGCGCCAAAGATATTGGCAAATCAAAAAACGCTTGTCCTATGGAAACTAGGTCCTAACTATAACTACCTACTGGCGACCGCCAGTAGGTAATATATATATATGTATATAAATATATATATTGTTGGCTTCGTCTCAACAACCTCCAGTTTCCCCTGGAAAAGACGAACACGGACCCAAAGGTTTCTGGTGCTAAGGTAAGTTTATTTTGCTGCCACGCACCACCGCCATAACGCGTTTCGGCCTTCCAAAGGCCTTGATCACATGACGCGCTGCTTTGTGCTACCCCTAAATTTAAAGTGCCAGTGCAACAGTTACAAGTTAATCCAGGTGACTAATTCATAACCATGGAAGAGTTACTAGCGTCAATTAAGATAAAACACATATCTTTTGCACCAAATACAGGTTGAAATTCATATAGATATGTATAAATATAAACATAAATACACAATTTTTATGGGGTAATAAAATTAAATCAATCAATATTTCCTTAAATAAGAATTATTAAAAGAGTTAAAACCATTATTTTACCAATACTAGAAGCACCTTAAATACAGTCTTCTATATAAAAGAATTTTTCCGTATTAAACCTGTAAATATTAAAACACAATGTATATTGATAAAAATACAAGTGTTAAAAATGTGCTAAAAAGATGTAATAAATATGATAGAAACCATGCTAAAAAGTAAATACTTAGCTATTTCTTTATCATAAATCTATCCAGACAAGCACTACCTCATTGTGCCTAACTGGTTTACTATTGGTTTTATACCATTGACACTAATTATGCCCTTAGTGAGCTGAATTAATTCCTCCATACTGTAGTGATTAAGTGAAAAAGTGCCAAACGTGTCACCATATGGAATCAAAAATAGACTCCAAAAAGTGCTAAGTGCTATACATATCTGGATAGAAACCATGCGAAAAAGAAGCTAACATTACTAAATTTCATGATTACATGTGTATATTAAAATGTGTAAATAACTAAAACAAGGGATTAGGACAACAGTAAGTATAAAATTCATAACTGGAGAAACCCCTTATAAACAGGTAAAAAATCCTCACTAGCGTTAAGCCCGAAAGGTGTCTTGGTGTCGAGCTCCAGAATGTACCTAGTTTCTAAGAGACGATATATATATATACACTGAAAAAATAGGTGACAATGTTATTTGCAACAAAACATCTAAAACTTGAAAAACACTGAAATTCACCAGTTATAGTTAACTGAAGTAACTAGAACTCGAGCCCTGAAGTAATTATAACTTGCGCCTCCGCCATGCACTGTGTGGTCAACAATTTCATCAGTGATGCTATGAGTGCTGTCATTGAACTTGCCATGAGTGATGTAATATGTGAGCGTATCAGCAGTGCATGGCGAGGGCGTAAGTTATAGTTACTTCAGGGCTTGAGTTATAGACACCAGTTATCTATAGCGGGTGAATTTCAGTGTCCTTTTTAGTTTAAAACGGTATGTTTTAACTGACATTTTTACCTAACTATAAAATCCCTTAAAGCTTTGGTTTTTACAGTGAATTTCTATCGTTTTTTTAAAATCTAAAGTAAGATATTATACAATTCCTAACTATAACGTTACTTTAACTATTGCTTTTTTCAGTAACTATATATATCTATATATATATCTATAGATATAGATATATATCTATAGATATATATCTATAGATATATATATAGATATATATAGATCTATATATATATATATATATCTATATATAGATATAGATATCCTTCGAACATATTTGTATCTGTGCGTCCCAGGATTCATGATGAAATGGGTGCGGCTACCAGGCAGTCTTCCCAACTCCGTGTAAAAGAGATATGTGTACTGCATTTTTTTCTACAACTGCGACTATGTCGTTTGCGGAGGTATTCTTTCTTTGTGTGTGTCACTTCTCTGCACTTGAGCTGTTATAAAAGTACACAATAGTTCTTTAATTTTTAATGGGTGGTATCAGTTTGCAGGTTTTAGTTTAAAGGTAACCATAGGAGACTTGCATGCATTATTCATTGGCAGGCTGCAGAGCAGGTCCTTCTGACCCCGCTTTCCTTCAGACATACATTCCATATGGGTACTGCTGTCACCAGAAAAACTGCTGAGGCATTTTTGAATGTAGTAAACTGGCAGATAAGGTGGCAACTAAAACCAGGACAATGTAAAGTGCTAAGCTTTTATCCATGGATGGGGCGATGCCTAATAGTGCGATGAAGCCTGAGGGGGAGCGGCAGCCGCGGAGGGTGCGATTCAGGATTGCTTCGTCGCACAGCGGGAGAGTACTGAGGGAGGTCTACGCCGATGGGGAGCCCGGGGACTCCCTGGACTCGGAGTGCACCAGCAGCACCGAGACGGACCAGAACAGTGCCCAGAGCGAGTCCGACGGCCACCAGAATGGACACCTGGGATCAGAATGGGGCGACAGTGAAAACGAGCCGGATGACTTGCTTGTTTTAGCGAGGGCGACCAAGGACAGGGGCTACGGCACGCGAAGAGTTAACATTCTAAGCAAAAATGGAACAGTGCGGGGAGTCAAGCACAAAGTCAGCGCCGGACAGGCGCTCTTCGACAGTATGGAAAAAGTGTTTCAGGTAAGATTAATTTCTATCTTGTGATGATTTGTGTATTGATAACTGTAAGCGTGATGTGTTAATGGGATTGAATACACATCTTTAAGAGACATAAGAAGGTGTTTTTGGTAGTCCCCGGTTCTGTTTCTGGTCTTGTGTTTGTCCCACTCCTTCCTTACACTTATTGCAGGGCGACTGCCTCCCGCAAAGCCTTGCCACACATTGCTAGGCCGGGATATCTTCTAGCTGGCTTGACTGCTCGCCTCAGTAACTCACCATTTGACTGACTCAGTCACAGGCAAGCTAGTCTGGCAGCACGGAATTCTTGATCACGATGTGACCTTTTACCTACAAAAGCATGACATCACAGTCCCCGCGCACAGCGGTTCCGGGAACTGACTGAGCAGGCACGATGGCTCTGTTTGGAAATGAATCATCGCAGAGTTAGAAAGCCACGTCCTGCTTCGTTGGCATCTGGCAGCCGAGGGTACTATTTCAGCAGCCTTTCTGTCACATATGGCATCCCGGCTGCCTAATTATTTATGAGTGCAAATTGAGCTGCATTTTGGTTGATAACGTAATCAAGTTAAATGCTGACTGAGCTTGAGTGTCTTGACTTAAAAGTCTCGGGTGAATTAGTGGCCTGATGTATACATACCACTCATTTGACTGAGGAAAAGTGACACTGTTTTTTGGCACTGTATCTACTTCTTAAAACACGACATTATGCAATTATAATATGCAAAACTCTTATAACAATGCCTTTGAATACATTAGTTTAAATGTGCCATATACAACGTTTTTTTAAGGAAATACCGAATTTCGTTCCAATGTTATTCCCCATGATCAGGTTTATTATATCATGACATCTTATATTATTAAATAGTTGTCGAACAAACATTGCCACAGTGGCTGATGTGACCTGGACGGTGAACGGCTATGACCCCTCCCTAGCAGGCGCAAGACCCTTTCATTATGCATAAACTCATGTCGCACTAGACTTTCAAATATATATCTAATTTATCATTTTAGCCCTCGTTCCCTTGCGAGGCTCAGAATTACATCATATTTGTTTTTTCAGTATCCGGAGAGACCTATTAGTATTGTGGAGAGAGAGCCCCTCCCATATCGAAGTGTTCTCGAAGCTAATCTTTATTTTGCTGCCCAGTGTCACAATTCAACGTATATGATTCATGTACTAGACATAATATATGTAGAATCCATACACCTGAAAATTCGCTGGGTATTAGATCCACATTATATTCACAATTTGTATTTAATCATAATCACAAAACACAACGTTATGCCACCTTGAGCATGAACTAGCCAAAATAACTCGATCACAGGCTCTGTACGGGTCAGCATTGGCGGTATTGAGAGGTTGAGGTGATTACATGACCTTAAAATTGA
Source organism: Calotriton arnoldi (assembly GCA_963921515.1). NCBI lineage: Eukaryota > Metazoa > Chordata > Amphibia > Caudata > Salamandridae > Calotriton > Calotriton arnoldi. Next base: position 226,239 of record CAWUFW010001495.1, read on the forward strand.
GCAACCTGATCATCTCGAATGAAATGTATCTGTGCACCTACATAGAGCTTTGTACAGCACCACGACTCCAGTAGGGATTCTACACTATGCTAAATATTTAAATAAATAAGACCCAACTGCCTCCTTACAGATAACGGAAGGAAAAAAACTTGCAGTATGTGAAATTGTCCTCCTTTTTAAAAACATTAAAATATTGTCTCAGCATAGTAAAGCTCTTCACTAGTTTGTTTTCTCCGGTAGTTCTGTCTTCTTTCTACTGAACATCATTGGCGTTCCACAGTTGCTAGAAAGCAAAGTTGGAGTAGCAGAAGGGGGTGATTGTATGCTAGAATATCGAGTTTTTACATTTGTTCTACCATAATAGTGTAGCAAATATCGACAACTAATATATTTAGAAATTGGGTATTAAACTATAGATTTAATATGCTTAACTCCACAAACACGAACGTTGAATCTCGGCAATGTACATATATACATTGAGTTAATTAAATTAAACCTATGCTTACCCTCTTATACTTACCTTTATGATATTTTGGTCGTTGGAACATTTGCTACAACATTATTGTACCATGATACTAAGATCTCAATATTCTGGTACCATATCAATAGGGGCAAATGGAAACTTGTCTCATAGAAAAGCTACTATCTTGGCTCCCAGGAGACAAGATTTCTAATTCAAATTACCCCACTTGACTAAAATCATCTTATAAAAATACATCGCAGCCCTTTGCCTCAGTTCCTCCATGAGCAACATTTTTGGAATACCATGAAACAATCTGCTGCCTATTGTTGATGTATAACAAGACCCCTGTGGTTACTTTGCATTCAGTGAGAGGGTAGGCTGCTTTTTACAACCATGAGATATTCAGGGCTATTCAGGCAGGTAACTTACACTTGTGATTAAGCTACACATGTAACTTTACTCTTACACTTTTGAGCAACTTTACTTCTTTTTCCCTTCACCATTTGCAAGTGCAAAGTTACTTAAAGTGTAGACTTCCTTGTCTCCACCTCCGAAACAGGGGGTGAAGCCAAATTTACTGACACATTTCTAGAACGGACAACATCAGCATGATAAAACTCTAGTTTTCCTAATTGCTTTTATGAATACAATTATTTTGCATAAAAATCTTATGATTTTCTTGGACAAAGGAATGCCAGGCCCATGTTTGAATCCCAGATCTGAATTCTATTTAAAAACCGAAAGAAAGAATAAAGACTAATGCAGAACAAATTAGGAAAAAGAAGAGTGAGCAAAGGGAGCTTGGTCGGGTGCAAATTGGGGAACCTAGACTGGAAAAAAGAAAGGATTGTATAGGAGGAGTAGGGGAAAAAAGAACTCTTTCACCAAAAAGAAAATTCACCAGGTTGGATTCTCATTTTCAACAAGATTGATTTTTTTTCAAATTCACATATTTACGGATGGGCCACCTACTCTGAGATACAATCCAAAATTGCAATATTTATCCCTCCCTCAGTCTCTTGCAAAGTCAGCAATTACTCACAATATGCCTCTCAGAAAGTGGTTATTATTTTGGGTGGTGGTGCCCTATTTATTCAAAAAACACAATCGTGTTGTCATACAGCATGGTTCATAGAAACAATTCTACTTAAAACCATAGCATCTATTGCACAAGCAGCAGACTGTTGCCCAGATAAATTCATAATAGGTTCAAATAGTACAAAACATAATTAAAAATAAGAAAACAGCAAAATAAAGTCCCCAAACCAATTTAGCAAAAAAAAGTTTAATAAGCAAAATGTCACAGAAATTCTCAACAATGTAGTAGGCGAACAGACAATACGAATTTTTGGAGGAATTGGAAAAATGCCTTTTGGAACAAGGGGGGTGTAAAAGAGTGGGGGTAGGCAGTCACCCACCTCAAGGAATAATAACAATATCCCATCTTGGTGAACCTCAAAAATTAGTTGCTAATTTAACCTGAACTCATCTGCCTAATATCTATGGCACAGAACAGACAGGCTTAACTTAGAACAATGTATAAAGTATTGATACAGTACTAAAACAGTAATAAAGTCAAAACACCAAAAACAATCCAAACATTTAGAAAAATAGAGTAAATTGTAATAAACTAAAGGCCACCATAATATCAAAAATACAATATGATGAACCAGAGATATGAATGTTTAAAGTTTTAAAATAGCACCAAATAGTGCCAAAAAAGCCACTGATCTATGGAACGACTTGGGTGTGATTTCTAGCCAACCCTGATGGAGCGTGTGCCGGATCCACCAACTTGGTTCAACCCAGACAAAGAATTTACCTTCCGACTTAGTCTTTTTTTTTAACCTCAAAATCCTCCAGTGAGGTAAGCCTGAAACTGTATCTGAGGAAGTTGCATCTAAATTGGACACCTTTGCTGCTAGGTCCCGCTGATGCTTTGGAGGTATTGGAGTTCCAAAAATGTTTTAAGTCCTAACTTTCGGGGGTTTATGGAGCAGCTCCTGGGTTAACTTGGTTAACTGCCAAGGTTCCAGGAGCTCTGAGACAGCACTTAGTGGCAAGGACTTACTCCAGCAAAGGCCACCAGCAGGGTTCAGTGCAGGTACAATTGGTTCTGGTCACTTCAGAGCACAGGCCTCCTGCAGCTTGTATCCCTGTAGCCACACAGGAAGTCAGCCAACAGACCTTTGATGTCCTCTTCTTTGTCTGAAGTACAAGAGGGAGTGGGTCCAGTCCTTCAGGGCTACTCTCAGGTCGTAGACAGCAGGCTCAGTCTTCGTCTGTTCTTCCGCAGGTCCAAAAAGCTTTCTGTAGAGGCGCTGGGGTGACTCCTGGCTACTCCTTAAACAATGAGGTAAAAGTTCCCAGGGGCAATCCTACCCACTTTGTAAGTAGTTTCTGTTTGCCCTACTTGAAACAATCTCAGAGTACACCTTATTCCTAAAATCCACAATGGGAAAATCCTTGGTCTCTTATGCAGAACCTCTGCACCCATTCAGAGGTGTGCCCAGGGAATGAGTACTCAAGCTCCTTTGTGGTCTCTCTCTCTACACTGGTTCTTGTGGTATCTTCCATCCCACTGGGTTTGGAGCCAGACTGGCTGGTGGAACAAAGGTTTGCTTTTCCTAGGTCTCAATTTACATTTACTTGTGGAAGGCCAAACCTTTTGCACGTTAATGAGGTTCCTGGGTCCACACTAAGTGGTCTTACTGCAGGGGGAAGAAAACCACCTCCCCACACCCAGGCCATTGTTTCTACTCTGAGAGCAGGTTTCATATCTCTTTAAGGGTAAGCACTGGCACACCAACTGTCAATGGGCTAATGTTAATTAGACTACTGGAGGTTTAGGCAGGTAAAAGGTAACTTTTTAAAAGTTACTCTTTCAAATAATTAATAGAATCTGACTTTACCATTAAATTGGGTTTTTATTAAAAAATAAAAATAGTCTTTGAATGCATTTTGTCAAAGTTTCATGTCAAAGGGTACAGACTAAAATTTGTAATTGGTACTTTGACTTTTTCGAGGGTTCAGCTAAAGCCCTGCCAGTGAATATTGCTTTTTGGGGTTATTCACTGGAGGACTATGCCAGCTTTAATTTTGTGCATGTTCTGCTTTTAAATATTAGGCACACTACTTTGTGGGCAACAAGGTATACTTAGGAGTGACTTATTAATATTTAGAACAGGGTTTCGTGCCTGTCAAAAGGGGTTATTTTGACAAGTTTGACAGCAGGCGTCTAGGTTGCCACAGTCAAGCTACACATGGTAGGCCCAAAGCCATGTTGTCCAGGCTCACTCTATGGTTTGCACAATGGGTGCTGCAGTCCACAGGTGCCATTGAACTGAAAGGCCCTGGGTTCATTTTTTGCATAATGTACTAGAGACTTTTTCGCAAGTTGCATATGTCAATAAGAGATAATCCAATTTAACCATAAATAGAAGCACTGGGGTTTTACTCATGTTTAGCAGGGGTAAAAGTGCACAAATATTTAAGTCCAACAAAAATAGGGTACAGAAACATTTGAAAAGTCTGGGATGAGAATGCAGAAAAGGTGGATTTGCCACAGGGGTAATGTAAATCTCACTGCTAGTCTGACTCCAAAAAAGCTACCAGAGGCTGCTCTGGCACCAAAGAAAATAAGAAAACTTTACCAGCAAACTGTTCCTCTATACAGAGGCTGGGAGGACAGAGGCTAAGTCAGGTATACTCCATCAAGGTAGACTTCAATACTTTCAGTCTTGCTGATGCTGTTCTGTGACACTCTTGTCACAAATCCAAGAGTGAGGCAGACCTCACTATTCTTGCTTCCTGCAGCAGTTAAGAGTCCCAATTTCTTACAGAGGGTAGAAAAGTCACTCTTGGTCTCTCATTCTTGAAAGGGAAATCTCCTGAGGTTCAGGTCTATCTCCAGAGAGGGCTCATAAAGGGTTCAGGGTCCTCCAGCCCAGGCTTTCCCACAAATAGCATGGAACCCTTCTTCATCTTTTTGTGTCCCTAGGTCAGTTTGGTGGGCCAGCCATCTCACCACTGAAGAGTATGTCACATCTCAGTCCTCTTTGCAGGCAGACAAAAGGTAGACTGCCTCTTTTTCTTTTCTTCTGATTTCTTCCAAAATCCAGTAGTAGTCTGAAGAAAAGGTGGTGAGGTAAGACGTCTATTAAATGCCCTATCCAGCGAGTGATGACTTCCTATACAAAATCCACGCTAAAATGCAGACCCTTTTTTCAGCACTAACTGTCAAACTAGACATTAAACATTGTAGATGCCTCTATTTAAAAGTGACATACATCAGGCATTCCTTCCAGTAGCTCCAGGTGCCCTCCCAGATCCAGCCCTACGGAAATGAGGAGCCACTCCCTCTTATTGATCTGTGAACAGCTTTTCCTCTTGCTGGGACAGAAATAAATGCTTGAGGGCATACCCTCTATGAAAGTACTCTGTCACATGGGTCTGCTTCTGGCATCTTAATATCAAAAGTCAGGCCTCCGCTCAGCTCCTTTGTGATGCCATCCGTTCCTGTCCCCTCTCATATTGCCCATCCCAGATAAGTGCTCAGTGGTTAACCCACATCAGTCTCAACACCTTTGATTTAGTGTTTCCTGGAAGAACAACTTTTAACCAATAATTGCAATATTTATTATTTCCAAAGGAGGGAAGGAAAATCCAGCCAAACTGACTTGCTACTGAAAGTTTTGATTTTATTACCAGCTAGATTTTTGATAAACAGTAAAAATAAAGTTTGAACAAGTTCCTATAGTTTTCATGGCTGAAACTGTAAAAATATACTTTTTCTCAATCTGGGCTCTCAATAGGAAATTGCCTCTTTACTTATCCAATGATAAACACTAAGGGTCCTATTATGATGTCGGTCGGACTATCCTCCGACCGACACCGTGGTTGAAACAGGACCGACCGATCTCCAGTCGGCGGTCCGGACCACCTAATTATGATGCGACCGCACATGGTGTGGTCGCATTTTCCCATTTCTCTATGGGAGCTTGTGTTACGGCCATAAACCGGCCGTAACACAAGCTCCCTTAGAGAAATGGGAGATTGTGTTAATCCCTGCACCCCGTGGCAGGCACCTCGAGGTGCCTGCCACGGGGTGCAGGGATTAACAGAGGGGCACCATAGGTGCCCCCTCAGCCTCCAACCGGAGGCCGTAAGGGAAAGGGGGCCATGCTAGGAGCCCCCAAACACCCTTTCCTACAGGGTTTCCATGTAGGAAAGGCCGGTATGGAAACCCTGCCGGAAACCGTGCATCGTAATCCGGACGGCATAAACCGCTGTCCATATGGATTACGGGCCGGTTTTGACTGGCCGATGGGCTCCTTGAGCCCATCGGAAGCCAGCAGGAATGACCGGCCAGTTTCTATTCTGACCGGCTGTATCGTAATCAGCCGGTCGGAATTTAAACTGACGATGTTGGCCGAAAAGCCTCCCACCTAGGGTCGAAGGCTTTACGACCGACATCGTAATCGGCCCCTAAGTGGTAGATGCCTACTGTAGTTACATGCATTTCTTTAATATTTAACATGTCCCACTTTTACACATTATGCACCCAACCATGTGGGCTACAGGACACACTTAATGGCGATTTTGCTAATGAATAAACGTAAGTTTTTCTACAAGGCAGAGCACTTTTCTCTAAAATGTGTTACTGTAGTGTTTTAAACTGCAGCTGGCCATGCCCATATGGTGAACAAGAATTACTTTTTCTGCAATCTACATGCAATATTAAACTTCCACTTCACTGGCCCATTTCTAGCATCAACTTGCCATGGCCTTACTGGAAAGTTATATAAGCCAATTGTATGTAGCACACTGTACCTCATATTTTAGGGACAGAGCACATGCTCCATGAAACTGAGTGGCAGTTTCACAGTGCCCAAAATCAGTGCATAAAAAGGCAAAAAAATCTAGGGCAAACATGCAGAAAAGGCGACATTGATACAACGCCCTAGGATATTTTTTCTTTATACCAAGAACATTTCCTGAACTTAAAAGTGAAGGTCCTCATAGTCGAGCAGGAATTCTGCAAAGAGTAAGGGATTGCATTTTGAGTTTAGTAATGCCTAATTACCCAAATATTATGTTGATGTTGTTAATATTGTTGCTCATATTACTAAGAAGTAGTATAGCAGTATATATAGCAGTAGTAGTGTAAAACCAAATACTTATCTACCACTGTATTAGCGTTCTTGCAGCTTCTGAAAGATGTATGGGTCACAGTTTGTAAATAAATATGAAAATAACTAAAAAATGGCTGGGGGACAGAGGTGATAATATGTTTTCCTGGTTTGTACAATTTTAGATTGTCTTTTTGTATGGTGAGCTGAAGTAACGACAGGCAGCTTGCAGCTAGTTTGCATCATGTTGTGCCGCAGTATTATAACCTATGGGATTTTAGTGTGCAGTATAGTGCAGGTAGAGAAATAGTAAATACGCCACATAGGTTATGTATGTTAATCTCCCTTCATATCAAAGGTCTGCTGATCTGACAGCATTTATGTATTTACTTAAGTTTTAGGGCCTTATTTAGATCTTGGTGGAAGGGTTACTCCGTCAAACCGTTGATGGATATCCTGTCTGCCGAAATATAAATCTCAAAGGATATAATGGGATTTATATTTCGGCAGATGGGATATCCGTCACCGCTGTGGCGGAGTAACCGGTCCGCCAAGATCTAAATCAGGCCCTTAGTTTTTAATTCTGTAACTTTGTGGAAAGCTCTGGGTTAGCATACTACTGAATACGGTTGTGGGTCTTATGATATCCTCCTAAATTGAAAATGGGGAAAGGGATTTTTGGTTTCATGACTAAATTGCTCTGAGTGATGAAAGGATAGATCTAAGTCCAAGAGAACTTGCTGATCTTTTCCACTAATATAGTCTGTGAGGGCAATCAAAGAATCAAGCAAGGTAAAGAGGAGATGGTTTGTGCTGTGCTTATGAGGAGCAGTTGAATTTGGAAGTGCTAAGCCTCAATCTGTTTTTCTTATTCAGCTTTGTTTGTTTTGCAAGCTTTACGTTTACACGTTAGATCTGCTTTTACCTCTAATCTAAATATGAATTGTGTACCTTCCTTATTGGAAGAAGTCAGTGGATTATTAGATCCAAGAGTGGATTTTATTGTTTTGAGGCACTATACCAAGATACTGCAGGATCCAAGCACAATCCTAAACCTCCTTTAGTAGGTTGTTGGAGCACACGATTTAACTATTCAGCAGATTATGGCTGAATGAGGCAGTCATTCTGTTTACTCCTTCTATTCAATCCTTAATAAGGCATGGGGGTGTTTCCATTGTCTTGGATTCATCCAAGTGATATTATGGTTTCAATGATAGATAGTTTGCAGACTGAAGTCATGAATGAGTCGACTTAAGATTGTTTTGTGATGTTCCTGTGAGGACGAGCAATAAGCGAAAAATCTCAAAAGTGAGCAAGTTAAAACAGCCATGATTAAGTGACATCCAGGCCTGGATATTCTGAGGTGTCGATTCTTAGAGAGTAATGTCATTAGGGAAGGGGATTTTGAGAAAGGGCTGAGTATCCTCAGCATTGTTTTTTTAATTTACTTTTTATTATGTCCTCAACATGGATAACATAAAAATAACATCCCAGTTTGCTTCATTGTTGCAAGCCATGAGTATACAACTATGAGATCCCCCAACTTCTGTCTTCAAATTCCCACACTAAGCATGATTATATCAAACCATGATAGATGTCTTCTCCCCAGTAGTTATTATCAGCATAAACATGATAATATATACCTTAAGAACTCAGCAATAAGTTGAGTAGTTCAGTGTAGCAATTGAAAAGAGTTGATGCTAAAACGGAGGCTTGTGAAGCCCTGATTGGACTGGAAAAGGGTTGGAGTTATTTTCTATTTTATGAAGTTGGGTTAGAGTTACTTTTTATTTTCATGTGCTAAAATTAGTTTATGAGGTAGTAAGCAAACAAGTATAATAACTATCGAAACCAATGGACAGCTTAAGAGATTCAGGTAAGGGGATGTTATTGACAGTACAAAATGCTGCTGATAAATCAATGAAGAAGAGCAACCAGTATCGAGTATGCGTAGCACATCATTGACTATTTATCACATGGCAGTCTATATGCTGCTGCTGATCCAAATCCAGAGAGTAAATCATCTAGGAGAATGTTTTAAATTATGCATTGAATACGTTGTGCAGCCACTTTGTTTCCAAAATCATTTTCTGTAAAAGGAAGGACCATAACAGGGTGAAAATTGTCAAAGTCTTCTGGATCCGAATAAAATTCTTTTTTAGGAGAAGTGAGTTGTGACTTGGTTTGAAAAACAAGAATCCATTCCTCACCATTATCCAGAGAGCATTGGATAAAGTTAGTCTAAAATTGGGCCAACTAAAAACTAATTTATTTTACTTGCGTGGTAGGGATAGGATCTGAGAATTGCGAAAAAGGTTTTAAATTTGCATTCGCATTTATGAGTTCAGCTTGAGCTATTACCTTAAAAGATGTGTTTTCACCAGAAAATGTTCAATTCAGGGCCCATAGCTCATGATATCATCAAAGTGCAGTTAGGGAAAGTTTAGTCTTTTAGATTTTATATCAAACATTTTTCTGAATTTATGTAGCATAGGGGATAATTTTAGCATCAAACACTTTTTTTGGTTTCGTCAATGTTGGTTTTGATGAAGGAGGACCTGGCTTTAAATGTATGTTTCTTGTACACTTTTCTTTTTAAAAATTCTGTAGGAAAGGCCATCCTTGTCTGTTGTTCTCTTGACTGAATGGACTGCCGTTTTGACTCTGGTCACTAGGAAACTACGAAGCAGCCCCCTGCAAAGTCACAGTATTATGGTGCAGGAAGTGCACCAGGGCATTAAACTATAAATGTCATCTGAAGCCTGCAGACCGATCTTATGCCAGCTGCATGTGTTACATTAAAACATGACTTCATGAATGCCATTTCAGGCCTGTGTGACTGTAGCAAAACTGCAGCCAACACAATCAAAATCAATGTTTTTGACATGTTGGTAGCATATTTTTGCATTTGCTCAGTCATCCTCAAGTCGTGATCTGGGCCCTCAAGTCCTGTTAGGGTATTATAAAAGGAAACAGATGATTTGTATTGGAATCGGCATGATAGTGCACTGCTACTTCATTCAATGGGCTGTAGTGAGTTTTCCCTAATGGTAAAAAAATACTTGTGAAAAGTTGGCTCAGAATGAGATATAAAATCATCTATGCATAATTGCAAAATTTATTAAAAATCTAATTCAACGACTGACTTACTTGTCTCTGCATGAAAGTGTTTTTAGCATTGAATGCAGTTCTCTCATTCCCTTCCTTCTCCAGAGGCAGAAATCAACTCTTTTATGAGGTGTGAAATTCCTTTCTGGTAAGGAACAATGGGCTTGACTTCCAGCAGCTATCTTGTAGGAATGCTGGGAGAAGTTAATCAAAGGCCATCTGCCCCTAGTTATCTTGTAGTGTGGGGGTGGATAAGCAGCACAGAAAACAGGATATAACCTTCCTAGTGGGTATATTTATAGCAAATCCAGCTCAGGCTTGAGGAAAGACTTTGATGATGGACTATTACCAAGCCAAACTGGCTCTGCTTACAACAGGAGAAGTCCACACGCAGAACTCGCCAGCTGGCTTTGTGCCACCTTGAAAGACCTTCAGATCATAAATCTCTGTGATAGTTTGCAGAAAGGCAACTGGAACTACTGCAGAGTAAGCATGGTTTGACTATGGGAACTTTATTGAGATTGAGTTAGGAGTTGTTACCAATCATTGGATAACAACCACCATAAAAGTCTTCATAAAATTGCTCCTCAGAACACCACTGGACTTTGGAAAAACAAAATGGGGAAAACCTGTTACTCTATCTGCCCGGACAGGGACAGGGACTGGAAGTGCTTCTCGAAAGTCAGACAAGATGGCCTCTGGTGGTATCAGGGACATAAACAACAAGAAGGCATCTTACCTACGAAGAAACAACAGATCAGCAGGCTTTGGGAACTGTACTCGATTCCAGGATGAAAAGAATGTATGAGCCTGTCTCTTGCTGCTTGCGCCCGAGGTCTCCTGGAATCTGCCTCAAAGTATTGAGAGTTTGGGGATATGCTAACAGGAAAGAAATTAATAATCCCAAAACTTGAAACTTAGAAATATGTTGATCTCCGTAGAACCAGGATAAGGAGCTAAGACCACGTCAGAAAGGCACAACTTGGGCGGCAACATTTTTTGATTCCTCATGTGTGAGGATTTTGCTACATGGAAAGAAGCTTCAACGGGACCTCCTGCTGAATATATACAACCTATTGGAGCCCTGCCTATGGCTTTCAGTCTTATCTCAATGGAGGATTTCAAGAGGCATTATTTCTTCTAAGTCTCAATTTAAAACTGGAAATAGGAGGAGGGCAGCCAAATGATCCACTCAACAAAGTGATGCTGACAGCCATGCTTTTCAGGTTTGTCCCATTCTGAACTTTTGGTGACAAAACTCAAGTTTGCAATGGGGCCTGGCATGCAATGTATTCAAATTCATGGGACCCACGCTAGTTCTAACATCTTGCCTGGCCCGCTTGACTCCTACAAAATTTACTAAGAGAGAAGTTTAAAACATTGATAAAAATGTATCCAACCCATTCTGCTTTGTGGTAGGCCTGAAAAGACATGTTTGACTTAGTCACCTGTGCCCATTGACATTGGTGGTTTGTGTCTTCTGGGCCATCTCCAATTTCTTTAATCCGATTTTGAACATTTTTGTGCCACTGCATTTATTAGCCTTTTGTCCTTTTTCCTCAGTTGGTTTGGGAATATTATTGAATACTTGCTTGACTTCAATGTTGTATTGGTGCTAACTCAAATAATTAACACACATTTTGCTAGTGAAACTGTACTTCTTTGTGCCGTTGCTACAAAGAGTAAAGCCCATGTTTTCTCGGTGAAACTGCGTTTTACTTAACAACACAATGGTGTATACTTTATGATCCTTTCAGTTAATATTCCATGACACTCTTCCCGCTTTTAAGATTTCTGAATACCATTGATATATATTTAGTTTTTCATCATTTAAATGTTTCAGGGTCCTAGGTTTGTAGAGTGCATTCATTAGCAAAAACGTGATCCAAGGTGGCTCCTTGTGCAGGTGTCGGTTTATTACAATTCTGTGCCATATTGTCGTTTACCAGGAAGTATATGAACTGAGACACTGTAGTATTATTGTTTTTTCTCCCACCCAAGGTACAGTTCTGACATCCACCAAGATGAGTTAAAAGAAAATCTGTACTTTACTCCAGAACTAAACTCGACAGATATCAGGCACAACAATGTTTAATACTCTGCAAGGAGGACACATTAATGGACGGTACAAATGAAATAGATTTTAAAGTCTAAAATGTGCTTGGTAATTTATAATATTTCTACATGCCTCCACCCTACATCCAAAGTTTGTTTGAAAAGAATCTTCCTATAAATCCTGTTTTGAGCTTTTGATCTGAGGTACAACCCAAGGCAAATATGCTGTGTTTAAGGGGATAAAACCTTTCCTTATGCAGAGCACTCTTTTTATATAAGTGTGACATTTTCTAAGTTATATTGACTGCTTGGCTGTGAGAATACTTAACCACCCTCATATCATAGCTTCATTCTTACATACCATGGCTGTACATCTAGAATATTATATCAGCACTGTAATTAAGAGCCCTTATCCACTGACCAAATACTAAAAGGAAAACTGGGCAATTTTAAGAATAGTTGATTTGCCTAAGGAAGAGCTCTCTAGCTTATAGAAATTTGACCTTAGCCATTAGCCACTTTGATCACCACACCACATTCAACCAACCAGCAAGGGCAGCCTCTAACAGGTGTTTGGGGCAGTGCTGCGTCAGATCTGGGGGTGGAAGAGTGGGAGGCTGATTGCCTGGTCTTCTGATCTCCCACTGCCTAGTTTGGCAGTGGATTAGCTGCAAAGCAGTTCTTAAATACACACTGAGGGGCATGCGAGATGGACGACTTCAATATCACCAAAGTTTCACATGTACTGTGTGCATCTTTAAGGCAGCAGTTAAGGCAAGCTTGCGTTGGCGAATGCAGCAACAATGCCCTTGTTCAGGTTGAGCAGTTGACTCGTCCTGAGCCATGACTTAAACTGAGGTCTGCTGCCCAGATCCTGCCTACTCCTCTCATTGGCTGATTCTTTAAAGAGGAGGTGGCTTGAGTTGGTTGAGACATGGTGCAAGGAAGCCTCTGCTGTTTGTGCATCCTTCTGCCTTTATTGCTGTTGTCTTATCCGCCCTCTTTTCATTAATGGTGTTAGCTTCCCCTGGACCCTCCCATGAGCCACCAGAATGCTCCTTGTTTGTGCCTGGTCTTGGCCGGTTTCAGAAGGCAGAAAGACGCAACCAGCAAATGCCCACCTCTTGGACCATGGTGGCACGTGGCTGCTCTTGCAAAGGCGCGCAGCACTCTTCTCACACCGCCAGCTTGCTCCACCTGCACCGAAGTGTGATATAGAGTCATGAAGAACTCAGTATCAGTGAGCCAGGATTCTCCACAACCGTGCAGAATGTGATTGAAGAGGCGCCTTGGGCGGAGCATTCAGATGAATGTGTGTGAATGTCTGCATGTGTGTGAGACTGAACATGTGTGAAAGAGTGTGTTTTGTGTGTATCTATGAAAGGGTCGTAGGATCGATGACTCACTGGAGCATTGTTTTGGTCTGCAGCATTTACAACGCAGAGAGTAGCGACAGAGAGAGCCCGGTTCAGAGTACACTTTGATATTCTGTGGTGTATGAGCTGTGTTGTAATATACTGTGGTGTGCTATTGCTTGTGAGTCTTGGTCTAGTACACTGTAGTGGCTGTATTGTTGACTTTGTACGACAATGACAGAGATTTAGTACACTCTGCTTTACTATGCTATATCCTGGGCGTCATGCAGTGGTATAATACACTGTACTTTTGTAATCCAAAGGGTAGGAACATATTGTTTGATTTGGTACTTTACTACATATTCGTGTTTAGTTTATGCAGCATTACAAATAATTCAGTTTAATGTACTGTTTCTCTCTGTGGTCCCAGCCCTAATGGCTACAGTCCTAAAAATAATGGCTGCAGTCCTATGAAGCACACGACTTCCTCTGCATATTGGGCCAATCAAAGCTTTTGAAGTGCTGGTCCAACATAGTGAATCATTTGAATGGATGACATCAATTAAGTAGCCCTCTAAGCGGAATCAGAGCCCTCTGACCACCTGGCACATACGAGCTTTTTACACTGATCACTGTACTCCTTCTCCTGCTCGGTAGGGAGGACGAAAGAGAATGTTCAGGGACAGTCAGCCAAAGATGTTGATGCTCATGTTGGAGAAGCCTGACAGCAGCATAGCAAGACTCCTGGGACACAGGCTTTTTGGCTTAGCAAATCATTTTCGAGGTCAACTTTCTACCTTTAATTCTGGAACGGTTTAATTTTACTGTTGCTGCATGAGTAAAATACTGATAGAATAGTATTCAGAGAATACCATTGCATAACATCATGAAATTAATATGATTTGGGGAATTGCATGAATTATTTACGTTAACAATACTGAGTCTCTTGCACAGATTCCACATAAATGATGCAAGGATGCATGACTCTCTTTTCTTCCTGGCTTATTGGTAACTAGCAAACTCATTTAAAGTGAGGCAACAGTGCTTAATTTGTGCCGGTCATTGATGGTGTACTTAGTTTGTCTTATCAGACCTTATCCCACAGCAAGAGAAAGAAAAACATAGGGGGGAAGAAGTAGGAAGAAAAAGCAGTAATGGCTGCTGTGCGGGTGGAGTTTCGGGTCAGGGGGGATGATGACGACAGACGACAGGGAGGTAGGCGGAGTGAGGGGAAACAGACAAGAAGGAGACATTTAAAGCAAAATAGAGAAAAAGACCTTACCTGCCGCCCGCCTCTCTTCTCCATGTCCTTGCTGCAGCACAGGTGCCCAGGCTCCCCTGCGGCTAATCCTGATGCTGCGCTCATGTTTGAAAGTAGCGCCAGGAGTGGTCTGAGTGCTGTGAATTTGCACACCCAGAGAGACTGGGAGCCTGTGCTTTGCTGTCTCCAACCCAGCAACGCAGCTGGGATGGAGACAGCTCAGTGTGCATGTCAGTTTGTCTGGCTTTAGACGGCCGGCCAAACCGACATGCGCACTGATCACAGTGCAACCACTCCCTCTGTCATTGCCCTCGCAATGGCCCTGCCCCCAACACTCGCCCAGCCCTCAGAACCTAAAAAACTAAAACAATAATGAACCTGTTTTATTATTGTTTTATTTTTTGCGTTTGGAGGCTAGCAAGGGGGGCGACGCTCCTCCGTCATAGCGGAGGAGCCGCCACTGAATGAAAAACGGTGACACAGGGTGAAAGCAAGGAACAAAAAGAAACTGTAAGAGTAAGATAAAGGGGCGGGGAATGCATGGTGGTGGATGAAAGAAACATGAGGTGGAATCACGACTAGGCGCCCTTAGACCCGAAACTCCTGACATTTGATTGCGCCGTGTGGACGTGCTTCTGAGCAAAACTTTGGGCCTGGCCCTTATTATTTTACATATTTAGTACTGGCGTGGAGGCGGAGTAATGATACAGAAATAAAAAATCCATATGTATATCTAGAAGTAATTGAAAAGCGAAGCAGCTGTGTTCAACAGATGGTGGTAAATCAATCTGTAAAAATGTACTTATTAATTACCAGGATTCTACATTTTACTTTGTTGGTAATTTTACTGGAAACTATCAAAATGTATGTAGAATGTGATTCCCCTGTAAAAGCTGGAAAACATTTAGACACATTTCAAGGCGTATTCCCAAACCACTACTTTCAGGGGTCACCAGCCGCCAATGCACCAGCCGATTTTGAACACTGTTCACGGGAGGGTATCTGACTCGAGGCCGACATGCACACAGGGCCGGCTTTAGGGCAGTGCGACTGGTGCGGCCGCACTGGGCGCTGACCTGTGGAGGGGGCGCTGACCTGGGGAAGGGGGGGCACTGTGTTTAGCAATAACTTATAATTGGAGAGATGAGGGGCACTTTTGCCCGTGGTGTAAGAGAATCTGAGGAGGCAGTCATGGGTGTGGGGGCGCCAAAATGATTGTCGACAGGGCGCCACCAGCGCTAAAGCCGGCCCTCGTGCACACCCTTTCACCGCGGTGCCGCAAAACAGAGACTAACTTGAGCGGTGCTAGGAACTGGTGGGCTTTACCTGCGATCTCCCATAGACAGGGCTTTGCTACGAACAAACTGGAGGCTCACAGAAAGTAAAGTTCTGGTTTACCGCAAAAATTGTACTGAAGTCCCCGCAGCATGCATTATGTATTCACACTAATAATATACAAAAACATAGTTGACACTTACACTGTATGACTACTTTAGTTATAAAGTTTTCCCTTATTGCTCTCGGTCTCCATAACATGTCAAAGTACATCTGCAAGTGAATTATCTCACCGTTCCGCACTTTTACATTCTGATTCCACCAGCGCGTGCTGTTAAATATAGACCGTGACTCACATAGCACGAAGCTAATGTTCTTTTTTCTGTTCATGATGTTTTCAGGTTCTTGATAAGAATCGCAGACTTAGAAACACAAAGTTTCTTTTAGTATGTGAATAATACATGATTCACTGTAAAAGATACAGCGGTCTGCAGGTCCAGGTACACAAATCTTAAAAACATAAAATGCTATTGTAGTTAAAGAGCACACAACAGCAACCTTTTCCAGGATGAAGTGTAAAGTTTGATCATTAAAATACCGTTAAAGAGAGGCATAATATTAGGTCAGAGCTGCTCGTAAGTGTTTTCCTCAATTGTACATGTGGCTATGTGAGTAATTTATGTGTGGGTATATCAGCTCATCGGTCATATTGTATTTCACATAGAGGTGTAAGGTGTACCTGGCTACATGGTGCCACTTCCTGCCCTTCTTATGTCACTATGTGGTTTGTTAACTTTGTTTCCTGTGTACGCAATACATTGACTGGAGCCGCCGTCCATGAAATTTGCAGATCCAGCTAGGAATACCAGTGCCCAGTGCTTAAATTGACCCAGTGGGTGCTCGCCACCAGCACTTAATTGCTATCACCAGCACTTAAGAAAGTCTGCAACATGGTGGCACTGTTTGTTTTATTTAGAGATGAGAGCAACAACAGTTGTTTACTAATTCAATATACATAAAAAGTTACTAATGCCTGCCACCCAAGCCATTGTTATAGCTTTGGGGGCCTGGAATAGTTTAAAGTTCCACACTGGAAGGAGTGTGATGTTCGTAGGTGTGCTTGTATGAATGTATGACATTACTACGCATACTAATACCACACATGGCATTACAACGCGGGTATTACTATGCTAGTATGCCTACAACGACCTACCATTACAATGCATTCTTTTACCATGCATTTGCCTTTACCACGCATGCCATTACAACGCAAAGGCATGCGTGCTAAAGGCATACACTTGGTAAAAGTGTGTAAGGTAAGTAAAACTACCCTGCCCTACCCTAAACCCTAAATCAGTACCCCTGTACGACCCCCTGACCTCCAGCCCTTGCCCTGTCCTAAACCCCTACCCCTGCATGATCCCCGACCCCAATCCTTTCCCTACCCTAAACCCTAAATCACAAACCCTGCACCAGCCCCGACCACCAGTCCTCTCCCTATCCTAAACCCTAAAACACTACCCCTGCACGACCCTCCCCTGACCCCCAGTCTTCTCCCTACCCAAAAACACTACCCTGCATGACCCCCCCATCCCCCAGTCCTCTCCCTACCCTAAGCCCTAAAACACTACCCCTGCACGACCCCCCAACTCCCAGTCCTCTCCCTACCCTAAACCCTAAAACACTACCCCTGCACAACCCTCCCCCTGACCCTCAGTCCTCTCCCTACCCTAAAACACTACCCTGCACGACCCCCCTGACCCCTTTCTACCCTAAAATAGTAACCCCCACCCCAGGCCCAATCCCCCTTGCCTGCCTCTCCTCATGGTTCCTCTCTCTCCTGTGGTTCCTTATTCCTGTGATCTGAGGGGCGGTGCACGTCATTGTGAGGAAATGGAAGAGCCTCTGTTTCCTCACAGCGACGTGGATCGCCTAATTTTTACAACGTATGTGCTTCGCCCATACATACCTTTACAACAAAATTCATTGTAAAGGCATGCATGGTAAAAGCACATGCGTTGTAAAAAAATGCGTAGTAAAGACTACGAGTTGTTACAACGAATGTGTGGTAACGCTTGCGTTGTAATGGCATGCGCGGTAACAGCCGCAATGTAATGGCTGTTTCCCGTTTGTACAGTCACCGGCACCGCTGGCCGGGGCAATGGGTAATGCAAGCTGCAGAGACCTCCTGATAACAGCCCTGACATTTATTGTTTTGCAAATTAAGAACTGTCAGTGCCCTTAAGAAGGTCATATCCTCTTCATATTCTTTCTTAACTATCATGTACAATATATGATCCTTAAGGGTATTTATAAGACACAAGGCTTCTTAGGATTAGGTTTCAGAGATGTTTACCTGATTGACAATTTTAACATTTTTATACAAGTGAATTTGATCAAATCTCATCATGCAAGAGTTCAAAAATACATAATAGATACTTTCAATTTTACCAACTGCCAACCTGTATAGTTTCTATCTTGGGGTGTGATCAGATTGGTCACAAATGCCCTAAGCAGGGATGGGGTGTTAAGTGTTCAGTATATTTGTTGACTTTCCGTGGTTCCTGCCCCCTGACGGGAATTCTCAATTCAATACTATGGCCCAAATTACGATGAGACTCGGAAAGCCTCTGACTGCATGCTTTCCGAGTCTCATCGTGGGTTTCACTTTCGACTGCCGCATTACGATGCAGGTGGTCGAAAGTGAAATTGGCCGGTCATTCCGGCTGGATTCCAACAGGCTCAAAGAGCCCGTCGGCCAGTCGGAGGTCTGCCCGCAATCCCTATGGATGGCATTTCTGCAGTAGGGATTATGATGTTGGTTTCCGACAGGCTTTCCATGTCGGGCTTTCCGGCATGGAAAGCCTGTCGGAAAGCGACATTGGGGGCCCCTAGTAGGGCCCCCTTCACCCTGAGGCCTCCGGTTGGGGGCCGAGGGGGCACCTGTTTGTGCAGGGATTAACAGATTCTCCCATTTCTCTATGGGAGCTTTTGCTATGGACGGTTTATAGCCACAGCACAAGCTCCCATAAAGAAATGGGAGTATGCCACCACGCCATGTGCGGTCGCATTGTAATGCTGCGGACAGGACCACTGACCCGAGGTCGGTCGGTCCCGATTACGCAACGGTGTCGACATTGTAATTATGCCCTATGTGTCATATGTTTTACTCCTATTCTGTGTAGTGAACAAGTTTATAAATGCTGTATCTGATTTGTTAAGTAAAATCATGGTAAGTCCTACTTGGAATACCAACAAAGTTGTCCTTGAATCTTATTTATCTTGCTATCTGTATCATTGTGCTTCTGTAGGGCAACGGCATTGCACATCTTCACAGCACTGAAACTTTTCTCACTCTTGACAAGTATTTCTCTATCAATAGCTAAGCTGTACTGGTTCTACTAGACCTTTTTCTGCAAATAACATGGTTGATAACTGCATTCTCTTATCTGAGCAACACAATTCTGTTGTCATGGAAAGGGATGTGGTATAAAGAAATAAAATTTTCACCCCTCACTTCTGCTCTAATGTAGAACTGATTTTCACCAGTTTTATTTCTGACCATTGTTGCTAGTCCAATGTGCTTGCAGTTATATTATTAATGGCAATATGTGTTCTGGATCATGTCTATGATTAGTGCTAGATCTTTCCCAGTGTTTCGTAGTCTTGCTTGACCAATGCACAGGTGCAAGGGTTCTCTGCATTGTATGAAATTCCCTCGACCATTACTAGCTTTTGTTCAGTGACAGATTGCATTATGTGACTGGTAGTGTTGCATTAACACTGTAAGTATGGGTGCCACACTTTCAGCATGCAAATGAATGTTGGTTAGGGGCTAGGCCTGAAGTGTCATTCGAGGTATGGTCTACTTGACAGTTATGCCAGTGTTTTCTGGAATTCACCGATTTCCATTCCATTTTTATTTTTCGAAGGATACTGTCAGCAAACTGCATTGGAATAGCGTGAATGTCGCCAGATGTGAAGGGGGGAGACCTGTCATTTGGGTGGTCAACTAATTTTAAGAAGTCTCTTAGGGGTCATTTCACTTTTATCTGTTGCTTGATTTCTAGGCCATGGCAACTTTGCAATGCCACTGATAAAAAAACTACCAACCATTAAGGCGTTCTTTAACAACTGCCATCCATACAATTTAGCTATCAATATCATCTGTAGGAGTCCTGTTTGGTGTTAAGTAGTCTTTTTCCTGTAGATGACTTTATAACCACCACCCAACCGTTTATACTCTCTATATTTGACTTTAAATAGAACCTGCAACAACCTGTTTCTTTTCCTCCATTCACTTCAGCTCATCCAAGCTGGAATAACCAAACCCATGTTGGCACCAAATGGAACCCATTCTGCCATAATGTCATTCACTAATCATAAAATGATTATCTCATTCCAAATATGTAGGCTGTATGTGCAAAAGACCAAGGGCGAAACCGGTCATAGGTTGCTTGTGTTACAGTTCAGTGAAGACCTAGCTTGGCAGTTCAGGCTGGACTGCTCCTATTGGAGGAGGACCGACACTGATTTGCATATGGCTGGGTCTAATTTGAGATAGCATGGTGGGGAAAAGAACTATGAGTTGGAGAGCTACCCCTAGCAATTGTCAGTGGTTGGCCATATTGCTAGCATCCTGCCATCATCTTTTGTGTGTTTGGGTTTTATGCATGAAGTCTTGTATATAAGAAACCAACAACAATTATAATAATTTAAAAAAGCTTTTAAAAGCACTTTCTACAGCAGTGTTATCTTCTAAATGCTGTGAATAACAGATGTTGTTACCCAATTTAAGGGTACTGAAACCACGAGTCTAACTTACCGTTGGATTTATGGGACTGTACCTAGCATACAGTGTGTGGCTATTGCATGCATATGTAGAATGTGGCGTCCTATTCACATGTTAAGTACCAACTTAGACAAACTGCAATGCAAAATCATAAATAAAATATATAAAAAAGGCTCCCGGTTTTCTTTTCACTGATTTTTAGAGATAAATACAGACAGAAAACAACGTGTTTCCATTTCCTGTCTGTATTTATTTCTGAAAGCGGAAAAATACTGAAAATGGTGCTTATTGTGAGAGACTCTCCATGTTGTCTTTCATGAATTCCAGGCAACAGCTGAGCAGACAGAATGGAGAGGAAAAAACATCTATAATGTTGGATGAGATTTCCTTAAATTCAGGCATATATTAACATATATTTTCGTACAGCGCTAATGTACTTGTGAGTTTAGCGTTTCATTATACGTGGCTGCTTAATTTGCTAAAACGTGAGTTAAATAAGCATGGAAATATACAATTTTATGGCTCCACATTCTCAAAACGCAAAATGAATATGGATAAATACCAACAAGATGGCCAAAAAATAAATATGGATAAATACAGACGGAAAGGTTAAAAAAAGAAATATCATAAAACCGGGAACCCTATATATAAACTATCCAGAGATAGAAAGAATAGGACGAGCCTAGGTCATAAGACCTTCCATCCATGCCTTCAAATGGCCACTGCCAATCAGCTAATTCATGTGGCTAACAGGCACATGCATCAACCATTTTTGTGAGCGCAAACGGTGCGATTCGCAAAAATCGTCCGTTTGCGCCCGCAAAAATGGCATTTGCGATGCATCAAGGTTCAAGGCACTCGCAATTTGAGAATTCGCAATTAATTGCAAGTTCTCAAATTGCGATAGCATTTAAGGAATCACATTTTGCGATTCCTTAAATGCAATGCAAGAACCACTTTGAAGTAGCGATTTCGCTACTAGGGGGCGCAAATTACCATGAAGTAGAACTTGATGGTAATTTGCAAAAACTTTGAAAAATGCACTAAAGTGCATTTTTCAAAGTTGTAGGTTACACAGACACATGTCCTTGGGACATGTGTGTGCGCAACATTTGTGCACAGATCAATTTCAGGGGTGCAACAGGGTGTCCTTTTGACACCCTTGCACTCTGAAATTGCATGCGCAATTTGCGAGTACCAATTGGTACTCGCAAATTGTGCATGCAATTTCCCATTCATTCCTATGGGTCTGTAGGCCCACAGGAATGAATGGGAAGCCATTCCTTATTTGTGACTCGCAATTTGCGAGTCGCAAATAAGGAATGTGTAGGAATCGCTATTTTTATAGCGATTCCTACATGCATAGGCTTTTGCGAGTCCTTAATTGCGATTCCTTAATAATCGCAATTAAGGACTCGCAAAATCCTACCTTGATGCATTTGCCTGTTTGTGTCTTTGCTGGGAACATCCTCCATTGCTCAGCAAGCCTTTACGAAAATCAGTGTTTTGTGATATTCCCCAGCTTTGCTTTCACTGAAGACTTCATGCCTACCTGCCTGCCAGATGCCACCAGAGAGCTTCTGCCTGGCTGAAATTATGTTTGTAGGTGTTTGCTTCAGGAATGGTGCCACAAGTCTCCTACTGGCACGGAGGGTCAAAAAAAGGGATAAGGTCATATCAGTGAAACCTGTTCCTTGGTACCTTCTTTCCTGAAGCTTAAGGATGCAGGGGATCCTTACATAAATAAATATATTGGCTACATAAAAGAATTTCAAGTTGAGATTAGACATGCCGTGAATACCTGACAGGGGAGCTGTGGAGACCCCCCCATGCAACTGAAAGAAGTGGACTGGGATCTAAGAGGTCAGTCCTGAATATTAGAGGATGTGTTTAAGGCAGCTCTCCTGCTAGAATGTGTGGAAACAATGTCACATAGAGGACTGGGAACAACCTGCCAATTATTTCCCTTTAAACAACTTTGGTGGCTTTAACTTTGCACTTTTTCACAGTCTGAGTTTTTTTGGCAGAAGGTTTCAATCTACTCCGTTTCTACCCATTTGGGGTAAATTTATAAAAAGTGACCCAATGCAGCTCGGCAACGCATTGAATTGCATCGAGGGGAGAGAGCAGAACAGCGCCATATCTACTGCGATATTGTGCTGTTGTACATTCCTTGACCACTGGCATACTTTAAATTGGCTTGTGTCAACACGCACAACTCTGCACCATAGTGTAACGGTGTGTGTGTAATGTAAAGAATAGGGGGCATATTTACAAGCCCCTTGCGCCACTTTTGCGCCGCCGTTGCGTCACGCAAGTGATGCAGCGGCGACGCAAACCATGCGCCGCGTTGCGCTATATTTACAACGTGACGCATCTAGGGAGATGCGTCACGTAGTAAACCCCTGCGCCACATGAAACCTGCGTCAGGTTTCATGTGGGCGTACCGGCGCAGGGGGCGTTCCGGCGCAGGCACGCCTCGGAAAAGTGACGTAGTGAAATCTACAAGATTTTACGCAGTCACTTTTCCGACGCTGGTGCGCCAAATCCTTACGCCTGCTTTAAGCAGGCGTAAGCATTGACGCACCATGTTAGGGATAGGGAAGGTTGGAACAGTGCTGGAGTTGCGTCGCGCTTGCGACACGACTTCAGCACTGCGCCAACCTTCCGCCCGGCAGATGCGTCACGCATCTGCTTATCCCTGCGCCACGATGCGCCGCATTGTAAATGCGGCGCATCGGACGTGGCGCAAGGGTAAACTTGCGTGACGCATTTTCCCTGGCGCATCCCTGCTGATATGCAGGGATGCGCCAGGGAACGTAAATATGCCCCTAGGTTTTTTTCCTGGAATGTTATAGTTCCAGTACAAATTCCTTGCTACCTTTTTTAGTTTTTAGTAGACAGGAATTTGCTTCTAAAACCAGGGGTGGTTGCATGGGAACACACATGTACCACACATGGAACACTCCCTAGACACAAAGTAGTGTAAAACAGCATGTAGCTCTACTTTACATTACATTAGGCTACTTTCTAATGAAAATCAGAATTTGTTTTGGAAACAGAATCCCATTACAACACTTTGCAGTGGATTTGCATAACTTTAGTTGTTCCCAATTATTATTATGAATCCCATGCACATAATGTTCTTGATCATATCAAACAAACACAGAGGGGCCACAATCCCTTCCAAGCCACTGAACTTACTTAACACATGGAGGCCAACGTGCATCATAGGTTGAGTGGTATCTCAAAATCAGGAACTGTTAGAACTGTCATCCTTAGGGCGGTCTTTCCCCAGAACTTTTGCCTTCCATTTTTGCTGGTTCCTTTTATTTAACCTTAGCACTGTGAGCACTTTACCACTGCTGACCGGTGCTAAAGTGCATGTGCTTCTCCCCTAAACATGATGACATTGCTGTATACCTGATTGAAATATTTGTTGTACTGGTAAGCCCGTTGTAAAGTGGTGTACCATATACCCAGGGCCTGTACTTCAAATGCTACTAGTGGGCTGCAGCACTGATTGTGGCACCCACAGAAGTAGCTTTTCAAACCCGTTTCACGCCTGCCACTGCAGTGCCCATGTGTGCAGTTTACTGCCACTTCGACTTGGCATTTAAAACTACTTGCCAGGCCTTAAACTCTCCTTCTACTACTGGTAAGTCACCCCTAAGGTGGGACTTAAGTAACTCTAAGGACAGGGTGTCATGTAAGTAAAAGGTAGGACATGTACTTTTACGTTTTGCATGTCCTGGTAGTGACAGACAGCCTATTAGTGTGAGACCTACACTTCTCATAGGCCAGCATTGGGGAATCCTTAATACACATTTAAGCTGTAATTCCTGATCAGAGCAGCGTAGCTTTTTCATCTTTTATATCTTTGGAATGGTAATGATAAACCCTTCTTACTGGTGAAGTTGGATTTAACATTACTGTTTTAGAAATGCCACTTTTAGAAAGTGCACATTTCTCTGCATTTACTGATCCATGTGCCTGACAGCCTGTCTTCAATACATGTCTGGGTTGGGTGACAGCTACACATTGTGCATTCCCTCTAGACAACCACATACACAGGAACTTGAGGCTTATCTGCATTCTGAGCACTCATCTGCTTTCATCTGCATTCTGATGGGTCTTCTTGGGCAGGGAGGAATGGGAGGGGATTACACCTACACTGCAATAGATAGTGTCCTCTCCACACACAAAGCACTGACTTACCCACCCCCCCCAGACCTGGCAGGCAGGACTGGGTTGCAAGGAATTCTAGGAATCCTAACTTTACTACTCCTAAATGCCTTTTGTGAATACCGAAAGTCGTAAAGTTAGGATTTTGTCTCAGATTACTTTTGTGAATTGGGCCCCTTGTGATCATCGTTTACTCTGAACTCTTATTCACCTTTCAAATAACAATGCAAACTTTTCTTTTTCAAGCACAGCTCAGTTTCCTTCAAGAAAAATGGACTACATTGAAAAAAAAATGGTTTACTCTATTGAAATGCAATCACATGGTGGTCTGCTGGCCATCAAATTGTAAGAGTCACAATATGCAACCTACCTCATTATTATTCAGCATTTTAAGAACTGACCTATTAGCACTTAGGCCTGTTCTTACAAATCTTTACTGGCTACTGCAACCAGTATTTTGTGACCAGATATTTGGCCATCTGGTGCAAGATGCTTCTGCTGGGGTGGATAGAATCTTGTAATATGATTGTAATACAATTTGCACAGACCACCCAAAGACATTGATACACAGACTCCAAAATCAAGCTGTCAAGATGCTCCCAAACAAGAATGTAACCAATGCAAACTGGCTCTGTCTTGGCCCCTAGTGGCTGCTTGTATTAAATTCAAGTCACTCTGCATTATCCTCATAGTAGAATAAGGGTCAGCTGCATCCGAAAAAGAATGGTCACATTAAATCAATACTGGAAACATTTGGCCAGATCCACTGCACCTAATGCCACAACCCTCTTTTTCTGGCAGAATCATCAAGGCCACTCTCCAGATGTGCAGAGTCCAAAACTGTGTACGGTCTTGGATACCCAACTCAAGCCAAACAATCTCTGGTGAAGAAATCACGTTAAAACTGAACTTTTCAGGGAAGCCTTTGTCCAAATGTATGTTCAGGTGAGAATAAACCTTGTTGGGGAGTCAGCTCACTCTAGTGGTCAACTAATTGTTAAAGAGAGAATACTCGGATGAGTTAGTCATAGGTTATCATCAAGAATACAGAGTTTATCAATATCTTACAGACTGTGGATTTATGGGATGGTTTTATATGGATTCTGCTCAATTGTTGGTGGCACATGTGATATAATTTTGATTTACTTTTTATTGTGAAGAGGTGAGCCTTTTGTTACGTCAACACTTCATTATCAATTTAGGGATTTACATGACCAAAAGATTTCTGATTGGTTGTCACAGCACATGTCTTTTACACTCTGGTACTTACACAAATAAAATCTGGTTGTTGCATCGCACTCGGGAATAGGTTTTGCACTTGCTGTGTGGGCACTAATAAGTGATTTGGAACACATGGGTGTTGCATCCTTATGTTGTTTTACTTACATTGTGTGTAGTGGGATAATGGAAGTCCCCTGAGATGGCCATCTGGTTGTGCTTTTTGGTGAATGGTTGCTGCAGGGGTTTTTAGTGATTTGCAAGGAATCATGACTGGTTCTGGTTATGTATTATATAATTTTCTGGCCTTTATGAAGTCAGGGATGAAGAAACACATGTTGGCTAGAATGGATGAACAATCCATGGAATAAAAAACATCTGGAATACCACAGTAATTGGAACTCTGTGTTTTGGATTACCTGTTGCAAGGAGTGCTAGAGGGTTATCTGTTGTACTTTGGGGTTTTGCCTCTTGGGGACTATTTGGTATGTACTCACTCCCTCTAGAAGCACAAATACCTTGGGATTAATACTCGTTATTTTCTGATTATTAGTGTGCACCTAAAACCTGCTAGCTGCCAAATGTGAGTAACTGCGATTCGGATTTATAAGGTCATCTTGACCCCTCCTAAGTTTCAAACAAAATATGTAAAGACCATTTTCAATTAGAGCAGTACACATGTGAAATGTAATCTCTTGCCCATTACAGAAGGAAGCTTCTTCTATTCTAGGGGCTTTGTGCTACACAAATTCTGGTGTTGTCCTAAAGCCACAATGCCCAAGGATGTAAGTATGCAAATAAATGCATACATAGATACACTACAGACCCCCGATTTGTAAGGTTTCCAAGAAGCAACTGATTTTAATGGTGCTGTTAGCCTAGGACAATTTAAGGTATAGTTAGGTGTCACCAACGTATTGACAAATATTAATATTTTGCTAGCTCAGTAGAATTACTAGAGGCTTCATGTACAGGTTAACATAATGGGAGTAAAATTTTATATATCTCCGTGTAATGCTGCAGGAAACCGAAATTGATCCATCTCAGTAGGATTCCATCTGTGCAAATTGCTTTCTGATATAGAGGTATGAGGTTTACTATTTAAGACAGAGTCAGTAATATCATGCACGAATTCGGTTTCACATAAGACCAGGAAGTTCAACAAGAGCAAAATTCTCTGATAGGTCAAGCAACATGATTCATCCTTATTCATGAATATCGTATACTACCTGGGCGGTGTCAGACTGTCTATTATGGTGGTGGCAAAACAGAGTTATAGGGTTGAGGAGGCTGTGAAGATTAGACTGCCTTTGAAGCAAATTAGCTACAGCATATTGACCTTTGGAGATTTCCCCAGAGGAGAATTTGACTGTTCTTCAGTGAAGGGGCCATGATCTCTGTAAGTAGAGAGGTGATGATGTCCACAATAGGTCTCAGAAAGCAGGGATTTAATGTCACATGATGAAGTTGGGTCTTCATCAAAGGAAGTTACTTTTAGAGAGTGTGGGTGGCAGTCGATAATTATGCTGTCAAGGGTTTGAAGGAGTGTCAGAGAATATGTGAGGTTTACACCATGGCTGATGGATTTGTCATTGTTAGATCTGTTTGTGTCAGTTTCATAATTAAAATATTTAAAATGTCAAGTGATTTCTATATTCAATGAGGAGCTAGATTTGTGCAAATAGGGTGGAGCAGTATTCTATTCAACAGCTTTGTATAATGCCTTGCCTTTATTTTTCCAATTGAGGAGAGTTTCTAAGAAGCAGTAGCCTTAGCCAGTATCAATGTTTTGTTTTCAAGTGTTACATGCTAGTTTGAGGATGGCAAAGACAAGTAGTGTTTTGGATTTTCAAGTTTATGGATATTCATTTTTTTAGCATTCAGTGCCTAGGTGTACCGAGGTGTAAGAGGTTTAGGTTTGACATTCTTTAGGTGAAAAGTGAAGTGGATGTCTACCTATGTTTAGAGGTCTTTGTTCCATGTGAGAGAAGCATGTCTTGGTCAGAATGGGTAGTGGGAGGGACAAAGGTCTTTATTTGACTGAGAGGGCTTAATTCAAAATTCTTAAATGCCTATATTTTTATAGATGACTTCTTTGCTTACAATAGCATCATATATTTGTTGAAAATAGAATTGTTCAATTGTTGGATCAGTTTAGAGAAAGTGGCTAATAACAGGCTAGCCACGTTGCAGAAAAGATACTGACATCAAGGTTGTTGCCTTTGGAATGCATTACATTTCTGATACAAGATGTCAGTTTGACTGGCACAATGATGAAAGGGATTTGTCATGCTTTTAATGGTGTGGTCCCCTGAGAGGTTGAAAACACCACATTATGTTTTGTTGCATGAGAGACTGAGGTTTAGGAGATGAAATCAGAAAAGTCAGCAATCAAATATTTGTTGTATTCACACAGTGATAGAAGAGATGAAAAAGGGGAGAGAAGGTGAGTATGAAAGTTTCTCTGGCAGAATTTCTTTTAAAAAAGGTCGGTGAAGAAAGACTCAAAATTGTGATAGAAATCCTGTCCATGATGGCAAGGCAACCCACGGACTTGAGTTTGAATGGTTGAGAAATGATTTTATGACTGTCAGGAACAAGTTCATCAAATACATCAATAGTCTCCAATAGTCATCCTTGAAGTGGAGCAGTGGCATTAGCTTAGATGGGGTTACTTCTTGTAACAGGATGGCACTGAATCAACATCATTGAGCAACAACAAGCAAAATGGCACTTCAAGCAGTCCTCTAATGGAATATTTGTGAGGCTACAGGGGCTGAACGGAAAATGACCACTTCCCAGTTGCAAAAGAGCACCTAAATGTGCTCCCTGGAATCAAGAGAAAAAACAGGAGCCCTCAGATAAATCTGGGATCACCTACTTTTGCAGTTTAGCACAAAGATTAAAATGTGTAGTCACGCAAAGAATGGGATCGCTACTGATTGTATTAGTCAACAGGTATAGTTGTCAATAGAAAACCTCAAATCCCAGGGGTTAATGAGTAAAACAAATAAGGACTTCCAACTTCACCTTCAAGGAATTTAAAACAGATACAGAGACATGATTCAATCATACGTCATCAAGCTTGCTGAGTTGTCTGATATTAAAATAGCACATATATTATATAGGTAGTTTGCTTCTGAATTGTTACCAGTCCAATCATTGTGTATAGTGCTGTGTAAAAAATTGCGCTACATTAAATAAGCATCAGCACATGTATTGAATGTATGTTACATGAATCAAAACTGTGGATTTCAAGTTTTGTTTTTTAAATATACATACAATATTATTGCATGGAAATGGGCTATTAATTGGGAGGATGTGAGTCTTTCCCAAGTAATAAGTCAAAAGTCTAAGTCCTATCAGGTCCAACAAGCAAGTTCAATAACTAAACCTGGGCTCAACCCCAGTTAGCTATGGCACCAAACAGACAAGCTTAACCAAAAGAAAAGGTGTTGAGTGTTTAGCAGTACCAAAACAATCAAAAGTCGAAGCACAACACAATAAAAACCCCTCAACCAATTAAAAAAAATAGAGGCAATTTTAATTAGAAAAATTACACATACATGATTTCAATCTAATAAGGCGAACCGGAGAGTAGAATTTTTAAAGTTTTGGTGCAAAAAGTGCCAAGAAAAATTAAAGCACCAATTAGAAGTCACCATTTGTTGCTGATCAAGACATGGCCTTGATTTTAGGCCAACAGTGACGAGTGGAGGTCAGATACCACAAGCCAGGTATCCCTTTCAAAGGTTTTACCTTTTGACTTTGTCTCTGAAATCTTGTAGGGGGGCGAGGTTGCAGTTATCTGGCAAAGTCCTTGCGAAGTCAGGTAGCTGTTGGCCAAGGTCCCACTAAAGCCATTGGTTTTGGTGAAGAAAGCTCAGAGTGTCTCTTTTTGGAGCTCAAAATCCTTCAGTGGGGCAAGCCTGGAATCTGTAGTTGATGAAGACCTCTCGAAGTCGGACACCTTTGTAGCGAGGTCTTGCTGAAGCTTCAGAGGTCTTCGAAGTCCAAAACTATTCCCAACTTTTCGGACTTTTCTGGGGCAGTTCCTCCTTGTCTCTTACAAGGCTTCCAGGACCTCAGGGACAGTCAGAAGTCACTTCAGTGGAGGCCACCAGCAGGGTCAATTCCAGGTGTTACTGGCATCTTGCAGCTTGTTGTGTCACTGTAGCCACAAAGGAGGTCAGCTAACTGACCCTTGGAGTCCACCTTTTATTACTGGGTACAAGAGGAAGTGGGTCCAGCCCCTCAACTCTCCACACATGTCACTCACAGCAGGTCCAGACCTCTTCTGTTATTCCACAGTTCCAAAACGTCTTCTGTTGAGCTGTGGGCTAGGTGGCCATTTTGTAGCATTTACTGGACAGTGTTTAGGGTTGTCTTCTAGGTAATCTGACCAATAATAAAAAAAGTTTCCAAGGATAAATCTTCCTACTTTTTGCATTACTGCAAACTAACCCACAGTGCACAATTCTGAGTAAAATCCAACATTGTGGAACCCTTCTGCTTTGGAGTGGCTAGTGTCCCCTCTTTCTCAACCACACCAAACTGGTTTTTGGGCCAGCTTCATCTCACTGCATTGATGTCAAGCTGGTTATAGTTGGCTCAGGGAATAAAGGCTTCTCTTGCCCTTTACACATAACTATGGATGGGCAGGCCTTTCAAGTTAACAAGGTTCCTGAACCCTCCCTAGAAGTCCGTCCTGAGCTGAAAGGATTCACATACCTCATACCTAGGACTAACCAATTGTTTCTGCTCTGAGGGCAGTGTTCACACATCATTAAAGCGAAACAATAAAAGGGGTCAGCTGCTGAGAATCTAATGCCAATTAGCCTACTGGACTTATGACACACCTGGTCTAACTTTTTAAATGTTACTTCTCAATAATAATTAATTAAACATCGAATTTCATCATTGAATTGAATTTTTAATAACTATTAACAACAGTGGTTGAATCATTTCTGTAGGGTATCCCAAACCAGAGTTAGCAAACACATTGTTTTAATTACACTTCACTTTTCCTCATAAGATCAGCTACAGCCCTGTTCAGTGCAAACAGGTTTTAGAGGCTAGTCACTGTAGGAATATTCCAATACTAAATTTGTGCATGTACCACTTTTAAGTACTAGGCACCCTACCTTGTCGTCTACTGCAGGGGAGTATCAGCAACCTCTCCTGCTACCATTATTTTTAATTTCTCGTATGCCAACAATGGGGGTCATTAGGATAGCGGGCGGATCGCCACCGCCCGTATGGCGGTGGCGATCCGCCCGCTATTTCCCACCGCCCGCCTCGCATTTCCCCACCGCCATATTAGTATGGCGGTGGGGACCCAGGCGGACGGCAAGACCGTCCGTCGGTTTTCCGCCGATTGACCAGTCGACCTGGCGGAAAAGGGGCTGGATATGGTGGCGGTGTCTGCTAGACACCGCCATCTATATTACCATGGGCAGCGGTGCAGGGCTTTCCATGGCGGAGACCCCGCCATGGAAAACCAGGTGGAGTTTGCTTTCGGGGGCCCGTTGCGGGCCCCCAGGGTATTGGGGGGGTGGGGAGTGCACATGGGGGGTACCTATGGTACTGCATTGGACATGGTGCATTGGACATGGTGGCAGGCACCTCGCGGTGCCTGTCACCTTGTGCATGACAATGCACACAGTGGATTCCCAGCATTGTGGCGGGCGGTGCTGTGAGCACCACCCGCCACAATGCTGGGAATGGAGGATGCCACCGCCACGGTGGCGGTGGCATCCTAATCGCCGGTGCGGGACCGCCGCACCCCTGGCGGACGGTCCCGCATTCCGTAACGGTGGCGGGCAGACTTTGTCCGCCCGCCATCGTAATGACCCCCAATGTTTTAATGTTTTAAACTTTTACCTATAAGTTAGCTTGCACTCAGCACTTTGTGAGACTGCTTCCAGGGCTCACCCGGTCTACGTTACACCGCTGAGTTTTCCGTTTGTGTGGACAGAGCGTGTGAGCTTCGTATTTCCTGCTTCCATTTGAGGGTTACGGGAGTCAGTGGTCTAGCTGCACTACCAGTCTTCTACTTAAGGCACATGCCACTGCTGATGCGCAGTGGACGAGGGCAGCGGGCACGCCACTGGCATGCCAAAGGCATGCCAGAGGCAAGCCCGTCCATGCCCATCTACGCCCAACCGTCACCAGGAGCCAGGACCCCTGCCTCTTTCGCCTCAGAAGTCAGTAGTACTCCTAAATTCCCATACTCTGCTGAGGAACTTACATGCTTAAGATATCAAAGCAAGGCTTTATTTTCTGATAAAGTATGTGGCAAGCAAAGATCTCCTATTATTCCTGAAGGTCAACTTACTTGTATATACTGTCAATATCAAAGCCTTACACTGAATCAGGAGGTAAAACACCCTCCAAACCCCCTTACCCTGGATTATGACTCATCGTTACTCCCCCCTAATAACCCTCCCCTTAAGCCCTCACAGGCTTGGAAAGGCTTTTTAGGCAATGTGAGGTCATTGCCCAAGCATGCTATTGAAATCTGGGACTTGCTGACTTCTAAGTCACCCGATCTAGGATTCTTCACAGAAACGTGGCTTAAACCTTCCTCCATGCCTTTCATCACTCTGGCATGCCCGAGAATTATCGCTTACTAAGAACAGACAGGAAAGTTAGAACGGGAGGAGGAATAGCCCTTGTTTTTAAAGAATCCTTGAAAGTCTCCCTAATTGAAACCCTTTCTGAGGATTTGATAGAGATATGTGTTTTTAGAGTAGAATTCTCACCCCAGGACTGTTGGAAAGGAGCCCTTGTATATCGTTCCCTGGTATCCCAATGAGACTTTAGTCTTAAATTGATGGAATTGATTGCCACTCATATCCTTTACTCAAAACACTTTATTTTATTGGGCGACTTTAATATACACAGTGAAGATCCCTCTAATAAGGAGGCAGCTCAAATCCTCACTGATATGGCTATGCTAGGCCTTAATCAGATTAGCATAGGCCCCACACACACGGCGGGCCACACACTGTATTTGATCTTCACTAACTCTCCTTCTATTTCTGCGGAGCCCCCTTGCCCCTTACCTTGGACAGACCACTCTTTGATTGGATTTCAGATCACTTCTACTCAATTTCCCACACCCCAAATAATCCTACGCACTGTTTTATATGAGACAATGGCGTAAAATCCCCCAGACGCCTTTACTAAGTAGTTTATTGCTTCTACTATAGGGGAGATGGGGGAAGTCAACATAAGGTTAGCAGACTATCATGAATCCTTAAAAAAAGCTATAGATAACCTATTCCTTTTGAAACATCAACACGTAGGCAAACATGGACCACATGCCCCTTGGTATACTCCTGAATTACGCAAGTAGAAAGCGCAATGAAAAAACTAGAGAGACGCTGGCGTCAATCCCACGGTTCACTGATAGAATATCGATTCCCAAAATATCCCCATAAACAAATATCGATGCAAAAATATTGACATCCTATATTTAAAATTGTAAGTACAAAAATATCGATGTAAAAACATATAGATGTACAAAATATCGATTTTTTTATTTAAATAAAAATTAATGTTAAATGTATTAAATAATAAAATTAACTTAAAAAATTATTTAGAATTTATTTACATTTTAACAAATATAATAAAATACATTTCATTTAAAAATATTTAAACATACATATATAAAATATAATACATATATCTATTTCCTTTAAAACAATTAATAAACTATTAATTTAAATGTATTTTATAATTTTATAAATATATAAAAATGTACAAATAAAGTGTTGGATAGTGGAGGGGTAAAAATTACTATTCCCACTCCAGCGAGTGCAACAGTATGGAAAGTGTTGGATAGCGGAGGGGTAAAAATTACTATTACCACTACAGTGAGTGCAACAGTAGGGAAAGTGTTGGATAGCGGAGGGGTAAAAATTACTATTCCCACTCCAGTGGGTGCAACAGTAGGGAAAGTATTAGATAGCGGAGGTGTAAAAATTACTATTCCCACTCCAGTGAGTGCAACAGTAGGGAAAATGTTGGATAGCGGAGGGGTAAAAATTACTATTCCAACTCCAGTGGGTGCAACAGTAGGGAGAGTGTTGGATAGCGGAGGGGTAAAAATGTATATTTCCACTGGACTCAGTTCAAAATTAAAAACAAACAAATTAACAACAACACAAAAGATTTTAAAAAACAAAAAATAAAACATATATAAAAGTTTTAAATATTACAAATGATAGAAACAGATTAAAATGTTAAAAAGATCTAACAAATACCTAGAAATATTATTTAAAAAAATAACTTAAAAACAAAAAACAATTAATAGAAACTTTTTTAAACAAAATATTATTTATTACATAAAAGTAATATTTTTTATTTCCTATCCTATAACACCACACAATTCACAACCCACATTTAAATTTCCAAAAAGATGTACCTCCATAATTAACATAATTAATTATGAATTAAACAAATATTTTTTTTTTTTTTTTTAAACAAATAAAAATTAATTTACTCCCCAAATGTTACCCCGATAAAAACAAAACACACACACAAATTAACAATAGACACTTACCATAAATGTTTATCAATTGATAAATTAATATTAATAATCAACTAATTATTAATTAATTAAATATAAATTACTTTCCACCCTCTACCCCAATAAACACCACGACCCACACCTAAAAATCACAATTTCCATAACTAATTTTACATTAATAAATTAATATCAATTAACAACAACTTATTAATTAATTTAAAAGAATTTACTTCCCACCCTTTACCACTATAAACCCCACAACTTACATCAAAAATTAATTACACAATGGCCATATTTTAATTTTAATTAATTAATTAGCATTAATTAGCAAACAATTATTAATTAATTATAAATAAATTACTTCCCACCCTATTCTCCTATAAACCCCACCACCCACTCCTAAAAAATGGCTTATTTAACATAATTAATTATAAATTAATTAATCAATAATAATTAACAACCAATTAATAAATGTTTAATAATAAAATAACTCCCACAATTAACACTATAAAATATAAATTAAATAAATATTAATAAATTTAAAATATTAATACATTTATTATAATTAAGGTGTCCATTACGATACCGGGCGGTAAAAAATCCGCCATCTATCATAGCGGTAGAAATCCGCCCGCCCACACCGTCTGAATACCGACCAAGCAATTACGATGGCGCGAGCCGCAAACCGCCGGCGGCGGAAAATACACAAAAAATACCGCCCGCCCATGTCCGAATCCAAGTCCATCCGGACGGAAATACGCACGACAACCCAAAACCGCCCGCCCTGACGACCGAGATACCGGCCGTGAAATTAGGATCGCACCGACATGAGCGCGGTAAATCCACAAATACACCGCCCGCCAGCGTAAACAACAGTGACGGAAATGGACACGGCGGAAGCTCAGGCGGCCACGTCCCTGCACAGAAATCATCCGCGGACAAAAACAAACACACACAACATGGCCAACAAGTCCACACAGCAACCCACGCACAAATACCCAAACACAGTACACATCCCGAAAACACATCCCCCTGGACAAACAAATAAACTACAAATCCCAGAACACCAGCCACAGCACACCTGAAAACAACAGACCATCATGACACACCCACATAGGTAAGTACAAAAGCAGCTCCTTCACAGACCACAATCCCTTGCAACACTACAAACTGAGGATGAAAGCACAGAACACAGCGAGACAGAAAGGACAGCAGCACACCACAGACACGCACCCATCACACCCATCACCACCACCACCAAACACCTGACCCACAAACCCCTGCACATCACACACCACACACCGCACCAGCACCACAAACACCAAAACACACACCATGGCATCACACAGAATGCCCAAGTTCACTTCCACTGAGCTGACGGTCATGGTCGACGAGATCGTCAAGGTGCACCCACAAATCTATGGCAACCAGGTCCAACAGACACCACTATCCACCAGAAACCGGTTGTGGAGCAGGATCGTAGACCAGGTCAATGCAGTCGGGAACGTGCCACGCAACAGAGGCGAAATCAACAAAAGGTGGAACGACCTGAAAAGCGTGGTCAAGAAGAAGGAGGCCAAAAATCAGCAGCTGGCTGCCAGGACTGGCGGAGGTAATCCCGCGCTATTCAAGACCTTCAAGGCGTGGGAGGAGAAGGTGCGAGTCATCATACATCCGGAGATCCTCACCGGATTACCAGGGGAGTCGAGGCTGGTAAGTACAAACAAACGTATACCAGCACACCGCTATGTACTCACATGCACTACCACTATGCCATAGCACCGAGGGACAAACACCCCCATGTCCAGTAACACCCCCATGTCCAGTACACAATACACAAGACATCACTCACTCATGCAACAGACACTCACACACACAGCCCAAACCTACCAACTGACATAACCATGGGGGCATGTGTACAGTCAGCCAGCACCGCAACTCCCACCAGGTCCCCTCGTACTCCAGAAGCACCAGAAGGAGCACTCCCCACACCCATGTGTCAGCCATAGCTGCACTAACCGACAAGTAACAGGTAAGGAGCCGCAACACAAAGGCAGTGGGTCGGAGGGGGGACAGCTGAAGTACAACAGCCACCAGGCCCCCAGTCCCACAGTGCAGCAAGGTGGAGCACCCCCCACACCCATGCGTCAGCCACTGCAGTGCACACCTGCATCCGACAGGTAGACATCTCACCCCACATGCAGGGGTTCCTGTGGGTGTCAGGCCATCACCACAACTCACAACACCGCCCCCACTCCCACAGACCAGCAACATGGAGCACCCCTCCCGCCCATAACCATGTGGCATCCATTGCATTGCGCACTCAAAAACAACATTTAGGTGGGAGACAGTACAGGGCGGGGTGTCTGTAGGCATGAGGACAGTATTACGACTGACACATGTGACATGTCACGTAGCAGAGGAACACGCAGCACTGCTCCCTGTCACAATCATGTGACCAATGTGCACACGGACATGTATCACAGAGTCATACCCCACATGACCCATCACAGATACAGCAACACCTAAGGAGCCATGTCTGCATGCACAAGTCCCACTGGAGTACAGACCCACACGGCAGGCACTGTGCCACCCATCACACACATCAGCAACACCATCGAAGTCTTGTCCATGTAGTCCTCACTGCCTGTCACCCACACATCGTACAACAACGCCCATGTAAGACAAACCTTACTAGAAGTAACAGCGTGGAACCACAATATTGCACACAAACACCACTGGACCCATGAAACACACAGGCACACAATGCACATTCAACATATCATCCATCTCATCTGTCAGCCCCAGTGTCATGGAAGGTATGTCATCCGAACAGCTGTCCCTCATACAGCAGTCATGCAGAGATACCTGCCCATGACAAATCATGTGCCTACAGTGACTGAAGCGCACGTCACACTGTGAGTAACAACACACATAATATAGTCAACACCCCAAGAGCACTGCATTGATGCACATGTTCGAGGGCAGCACGTACACCAAGGATGTTGCCCATCTGCAATACGTCGTGTGGCACACAACAAGCACGAACTCACAACAATGCCACCAATGTAATGTCCACAAATGATGACAGTCAGCAGATATGCCGGGTATGTTAGACAGACACACACCTTTGTCTATGCACTGTCATGTTGCCAGAACACATGTCACGTTCTGCACCCATGACTCACAGTATGTACCCCAAAACCATATTTCAACCCAAAAGCGTTGAGGGGGCTGTACCCCTTTAGCCATCTGCGTTTCTAAGCGTTCCATTTGAACCCCAAAACCATAGTTCAACCCACCATCGTCGATGGTTCTGGAGCCCGCATACACCCGAGCCACAAAATGTAGGTGCATAGCACCACACACCCATCGGCATTGCTAATCCGTCCCATGCCACATGTCCACATCACACAGTACCATTGCCTAGCCCACGCATACACACATCGTACATCCACACACACGCCCCTGGGAAACCTGTGCACGACAGTGCACGAACTGTGAATGTCAGACAACCAATACATACTTTGCTAGGTGCAACACAATGACCTATCACATTCTCCCCACAGGTGCCGAACAGCTGGATGCTGGAGAGGGAGACAGCAGCCAGCACAGCCAGCCCGCAAGCCCCCGACCCGGACTCACGGATGTAGAAGACCTGGACACCTCTTCGGACGAGGACCACCCACCAGGCCCATCTGGAGTGGCAGGGTCCAACCGCTCCCCAGGGCCCCTCCTACCCACCAACACATCACCCAGGGCTGCTGACCAGTCACAGACCCCTGCTGCCACGGTCGTTGCGGCCACCACCACCGCCGCAACAACCACCACCACCACCACCACGCCATCCCTGGCCACAGCACCTGCGCATGGGGTGGCACGCCCGTCGTGCTCGACCCTGGGAGCCAGACAGAGGACCGTGGTGACCAATGTGGTGAGTGGGCCGGTCGGTGGCAGCAGTACCGGTGGGAGGAGCAGGGTCAGGCCAACACCATCTGAGCCTGGGAGCCAAGCCCTGCCGCAAATCTCAAGAGTCCTTGGGGCCTATGAAGATGCCCAAGGGCAATGGGCCAGGTCGGCTGCCGACACGCGGGAGGTCCTTGGGGTGTTGAGGTCCATGGACGCCCATATGGGCCAATTCGTGACCCGTATGGACCGACTTGTGGACCTCATGGGCCAGCTGGTGGTGGGGGGGAGGGCCCAAGCAAGGCCAGCCACACCACCGCCACCACCACGTGCTGTGGCGCAGGCTCATGCAACATCTAGTTCCCCTGCATCCACAGCGAGTGAGAAGTCCTCAGCCACCACCAGCAGCCCACCAACACAACCCCCCCTACCAAACGTGGAAGGGGCCGTTCGAAGAGGAAACATGTGTCCAGAGAGGACTTCGCACGCACCAAACGCCAGTGAGTCAGCCAGCCACCCTGACCACCTACTGCACTGACTTGGACTACGATCCTACCCCACACTGCCATGTGAATGGCATGTGTCTGTTGGACTGTGGACATAGAACTTCATGGGTACACCTTGACCATCACGCAGCCATGGCCGTCAAATCATTGTCACAGCATGCACCACTTTTGTCATCACCTTGCACACAATCACATGTCACCGCTGTAAATAAATACACCTTGATCACAATCTGCATTATGTGTCCTGGGTTTATTCAACGATGTGCAATCGCCACCATGAGCAGAAATGCATCTGCTGTGTGGTATGTCGATGGGACAGGAGAGGCTGTAGGGACCTAGTGGTGAAAAACAGAACAAGAGTACAGTCAATGAGTGTGTCACACACTCATCACACAGTACTTGTCACAAACTACAAGCAATGTACACACATCTCACACAGCAACAGGGCACAATGCAACAGCCACTGTCAGTGGCATACTAACCTGGACATGGACCATTGACACACAGCACTCAGTGAACAAAAGGCCTCCGTGACAGAGCACACATACACCTGCACAACTACAGCTACATCAGCCGTCGTACATGGACACTCACCGTCAAGTGAAGTAGCGGGCGATGAGCTGCTGACGCACATTCACAGCTCCCTCCTCCCCACTGTCCTCTTCACTCGACCCGTCCTGGTCTGCAGGCTGGGGCCCTGGTTGATCTCCGTCATCCACAATTAGGGGGATCTGCTTGCGAATAGCCAGATTGTGCAGCATGCAGCAAGCCACTACTATCTGGCACACCTTCTGTGGGGAGTTCGCCAGTGCGCCCCCTGTGCGGTCCAGGCATCTGAACCTGGACTTGAGGAGGCCAAAGGTCCGCTCAACCACACGTCTGGTCCTCCCATGTGCCTCATTGTAGCGGACATCCGCTGGGGTACGAGGATGTCGTAATGGGCTGAGCAGCCAGGGCCCATTCGGGTAAGCAGAGTCACCTGGGTGTGAGGGACACGGAGAATCGTTGCAATTCCAACTGGACACAATACAGCATCGCACAGCCAGCATGCTACACTACTCCACATACTCACCAACAATCCAAGCACGGTCCCGTTGCAGATTGGTCATCAGACGTGGTAGGATGCTGTTGCGCATGATGTGCGCGTCATGTGCCGATCCTGGAAACTTTGCACACACGTGTGAAATGACCATGTCCGCAAGGCACATCACTTGCACATTCAGGGAGTGGGTGTGCTTCCTATTGCGGTAGAGGTGCTCAGTGGCCTGTGGTGCAACAAGGCCAACATGGGTGCAATCTATTGCACCAACAACGTGGGGGATCCGTCCAAGGGCATAGAAATCACCCTTCACTGCCGCCAATTCACGAGCCCTGGGGAATCGTATGTACCTGTTCCTGTACAGCATCATAGCTGACAGTACATCCCTCAGCACCATGCTGAACATGGGCTGGGACATCCCACCTCCACTGCCCACTGTGTGTTGGAATGACCCACTGGCGAAGAAATGCAGTGCAGCCATCACCTTAGCCGTGGGGGTAAATGCAGTAGGATACACCCTGCGAGGACGGAGGTGGGGTTCAAATAAGGCACATAGGCGATGCAGGATGGGTCGGTCCAGACGGAACTTCCGGATCACCTCCACATCCTCCATGTTTGACAGCAATTGGTAGGGGCGATGTATGTTTGGCCTCCTCCTAGGAAAGATGGAAGTGGACACATGTCAAAGCAACACGCCACAGGGCGTTTACACATACACAAATCAGAACTGACTGACCAAGCAATTGAATCACAGAACAGCTGACAAGTAGGGACAGCACAGCCACAATACACATACACAGGTCCCCTACCAATAGCAATGGGCAGTGACACACACCATTGCTATGAGCATGCACATGGGGAGTTAGGCCTTAACAACTTGTAAGGCATGCTGATGGAAACAGACTGCATATTCGGAAAGCTGCAACACCACGGCAACATGACTACCTGCTGTGCATCACACTGCTTCCGAGGCTGGGTGTGTAGGGCACACACCAACAACGCAATGGACACAGGCTGCGCGGCCAAAACAAGTGGGACCTGTGGCACGAGGGGATGTGAGACAGTCATTGATGTCCCTACTGCACCCTATGTACAGCACTGTACGGATCACACCTCCAGAAACATTGACAGGTGTACACATTGACAGCTCCATGCCAACACGGCTGTGTGATTGCAAATACACATCACAAGTGACACGTAACGTCGCACGTGCCAAGTGGCAGATATACATAGTGAAAGATGGCATGTGTGTGCATATGCGTATCCCATGCTCCCATGCCAATGTGTACATGATGATATGCCAACAGACATGTGGAGGCTGGCCACTGGCCGTCCCTGCCTATGCACACAGCATGTTGTGGCCCCGTCCATTGTGGACCTGCACCCACTCACAAATCATGGCCACACCTGCAGATGGATTGCGCACATTAAACTGTGTGGTGCACATGGCATCAGCGGACTGTACCCGCCATGGGCCAGGCCCTTACGGCCAACTCCAATGACCCTCGCGGTTGCACCCTGCGTGTTCCACCATGGAGGTGAGCGTCCCGGGCCAGCTGGGAGCAGGCCATCGTCTGCAATTGAAGCTGGCAGACATGGTACACAAATAGCAGCAGCTTGGACCCACTGAAACTGCCCCAGGGGGCTATGTGAGTGTGTGAGTGGGACCGGCATTACCACAGCTACCTGGGACTGCAGCCTG
Organism: Calotriton arnoldi; assembly: GCA_963921515.1. Taxonomy (NCBI): domain Eukaryota; kingdom Metazoa; phylum Chordata; class Amphibia; order Caudata; family Salamandridae; genus Calotriton; species Calotriton arnoldi. Next base: position 267,771 of record CAWUFW010001495.1, read on the forward strand.
GCACCCCTCAACAACACCTGCTGCTGCCACCTCTCCACCTACACGTGGATGACGCTGAGGATATGTCCAGGTCCACTCACCAGCGAGGAGCTGAAGGTCCTGGATTCCGAGCTCCACGCACACTGCACATGGCTATTCCTTGCGAAAGTTGTGTGTGAGAGACAACTGCAGTGTGTGTGGGAGTGCATGTGGGGGTCACACATGTCGTTGATCCGCAGCACTATGAGTCAGAGCCAGTGGTGTTCAAACATGCACTGCTCACCATGCTGACTGCAGGTGGCAGTGGTATGTGAGCTCTCGGGCGCTTTGACATGTCGGTCTCTCCCGAGTGGTGGTACATGGCAACTTCATGTCAGACATCCAGTGACACAGACAATTGGCAATGCAGGTCTCAGTGCACTTGTTGCTCGTGTGCATGTCAGGCTGGGGCCATGCTGCCCTTCTCAGTCCCAGCAGGCCTGGCCTGCACATTGACTGCACAATGCCAGTAGGTGACAACACAGAATGACTAGTGGGTTACATGTGTCACCTGTTCAGCACTCTCCGGATGAGCGCAAACTCAGCCCTGTACATTGGTCACACCATGCCTCGTGAAAGGGATGTGTGTGTGAGGTAGTGCCACTGAATGTGACCACCGTTGCGGGGTGGGCCATGCGCAGGGCGAGTACGTTGGTTGTTGCGCAGTGTTGGTCACAGTGGGTACACCAACACAGATGTGTTGCCTTGTGAACTTTTGCTAGGTCCGCCTGACAATGGACAGTAGATGTGGGCAGACTACACATTGGTCGATGTGCTGTCTATATGCATGTGCCTTCACACCAGGCACAGCTGCCCCTGCACATGTGACCCCTGCTGCCCTCAGTGCTGGGTCTGTTGAGCTGATGCACCATCTGTGTGTGGGGCAGACAGCTCTCCTCACTTCCGTCATTGCCCATGACATCACTTTCCCGCAGGTGACATGGATCAAGGAGGGCTCACATGTACGCGTGGGTGGACTACACAAGACTGTCCAATGGTTATCACCCCCAGTCAGTGCTTTGAATGGGAGGATGTGGTGCTGGTACTCATTTTAATGTGTCGAGTGGGCGGGGCTAGGTGCGGGGCTACATGCAAGACATGGGAAGTTCATCGGCTTATCTACTAGTTGCAATACACATGAGACACGTCTTTTCATGACCACATCAGGGTCATTCCTTGAACTGACTGGAAGTCAAACAGTCATATTTTACCCTGTCCTCATGGCCTCCCCTCGCTCACCAATATATGCGTTAGCACCTGGGAAGCCAGCGCATGCACAAGCAGCTCCTAGCTCGCCCCAGAGAGGCCAAGGAGTGTATGTGTGGGTCCAGTTGAACAAGTGGTCTGTCTCGCGGCATAATAAGTGGCGGGACGCCGTCCACCTGCGTGGTGCCCCGACTCGACACCCGGGCAACATTGACAATGCATGACAGGCTCCGCAGTCCGGATACACCACCTGCAACACACAGAGGCTGTAGCTGCCCTAGCGGCCCAGGCCGCGTCCAACTGGAGCTCATGGACCCACACATTCACTCTTTGGCCTCTCGGGGGCGAGCTTGGAGCTGCTTCTGCACGCACTGGCTTCTCTGCTGCAATGGCATGTAACGTGTGTGGGGATATAGGCAATGAGTGAGATGGTGCGAGCCACCTTCCGTGACGTCACTCCTGCTCGTGATGTGTGCGTCCCCCACTACTTCCATTAGACTTGTGCCATACTACTAATTGAGGATGTGTTGCCTGCGTGATGTGTCCAGGAGGAGCGCGCCATGACATCTCACCCACCATGCTCCACTGCCATCCCGTGCCCTGGATTGCCTGTGCAGGTGGACAATGTTGGGGATACACCTGGTCGACAGGGGATGTGAGTGCCTTGGCAAGGGCCTGGCGGACGCACAGCAGTATCCAGCATGTCCACGGAGGGTGGGCTGACGTCTACACCTGATGCAGCATTGATCGTGTGCCCGCCTGTTGTGCACACACGAGTTCACATTCATCCCCAGACAGGTGGTCTTTACAAATTCCCAGGAGAGCAGCAATGTACTGTTCCGGAATCCTCCCAACACAGCGTGTTTCAACATTGCATGTGCGCACCTACCCGTCACACCCACCCACATGAGCCAAGCGTAACTCCCGCTTCACATGACACATGTGTGTCATCCACAGTTGTGCTACTCTCTCAGGGCCGGACCTGCAACTGTCCCATAGCACACACACAGCGCCAATTCGTACTGGCATCCTGTTAGATTGGTAGGCACACTGACCCATCTCCTTCTGAGACAGTGGTGGCTGTGATGGATATTGTGACTGGGCACATGGCTTACTTTCAATGTGTGCATTTGGGAGGTGGTGGTGTGTGGTGTGTGATTGTGGTAGCGTTGGTGTGTATGTGTGTGTCGTGTCCATGTCGACTGCACACATATGTCACCCCGGGACATGGTGGATGTTTGTTACCGTGCTGAGGTCTTTGTATATGATGTGATGGGTGTGTTGTATGTTGCAGAGTATGCGGTGTGTGGGTGTGTCCTTGCAGTTCAGGCTGACTCCTACTTGTTATGGTTCAGACGTTGTGTGTGTGCAGGGTGTGTGACTGTCAAGATTGTGTCTAGTCCAATTGTGCATGTCAGCATTTCAGCAGTTCTTGCTCACTGTGCAGTGCTGCCCACCCACTCTGATGTCATGTGTGTGTTTTGTCAGGCATTGCTGTGGCATGCTTTAGCGTGGCTCCCACTTTTTGTTGCTGAGTGTGTGGTCAGACTGTGTGGGTCATTGTAAACATGTGTATGACTGTGCTTTGTAGTGAGCAGGCCGTCAGTGTTAATGTGATGATCTTTCGGGTGACTTCAGAGTGTGACAAGTCCTGCTCCACGAGCTGTGGTATTTCCCTGTGTCCACTGTTGCGGCTACTCATTTGCGTTGACATCCAATGACAGTGGACTACATGGTCATCTCACGACTGCCGTGTACTTCACACACTCTCATCCTCTCTCATTCGTACTTGTGAAATGAATCAGCAGAGACACATTTTTGCTTCAAGCCATGTATTGGGACTTATGTCCTCTGTGATGCAGTATAGTGGACACTACTGGCAGCGAAATGCATGTGGAGGATATACTCAGCATGATTACACATAGCATAGGATGTAGGGGTACATGTCATTAGTTGTTGACTGTGGGATGTGTGCTTCAGAGTTACAACTGCTTAGCCGTTGCTGTGCTAATGTACATTTGCTAATTACTGTGGAGCTGCTAACTTTGACACAGACAGTATACATTTCGCCTACCAGACCGCTTGACATCATGGGCACAGTACATCTCAGTTCCATGTTACAGGTTTGCTGCTATGGTTACTCATACACACATGCGTGGAGGTGACATCAGGGCATGGGCTTACGTGCATGCAACGGCGTCCCACTTGTTGTTGCAATGTGGTGGCTACTGGACATGACACAGTCACTGGGGTCATGTTGTTGGGGGATGCACTTGTTGTCCATGCAAAAGTCCTGGCACGGAAGTTCAGAGGGAGGTGAGGTGACAGCTCTCACATACTACAGCCGAACGATTACTGTCCATTGACCGGTGCATATGTTGATGGGCGCAGGATACATATTATGGCATAGTTGTACGTGCAGTTATGTCCATGTGGTTGCCATACACAAATCCCATGCCTCTGCCTCCCCCTGTTCATGCAGAGTTACTGGATGTGATGAGGTACAGAGTACATGTCCCGAAAATATCCGATGTCATGGTAGTGTAGTTGTGGTGTGGTGGTAGTTGCAGGTTGTGTAGTATAGTTGTAGTACTGGTAACTGCTCAGTCCGTGCGGATGCCAGGCATGGGTACGGTGTGGGACATCATTGTTCAATTGGGGGTGTTGCGTCGGGGCCCAACGAATTGACAAGTTGTCAGGAATGCGATACCTTCCAGCAGGGCTTCCATGGCATTGGTGGTAAACATGGATGCCATCCAATGTAGCGGATGGTGGCTGTCAAGGTGTTGGTCGTAAGTTGTCCCTTGTAGGAGCATGATGGGACATGTTGGATGACATTCGATGAAACTGTGATCCAGAATCCGTCGTGTGGAGGCACAGTGGTCCCATTGCAGTGTGGGTCCGATTGCAGCCACATACGCCATGCCCCCATAGGCTGAACAGACCCTGTCGTGGACGTCCAGGGGTTGAACAGTTGTACCAGGTCCGCCATTGGACATGCAGGGTTGGAGAGACATAAATCCACAGGATAGTGGAAAGGACACCTCCGACAGTAGAAGACGGGGATGACGCAGCTGAACAATGCGATGCGGTAAGTTAGTCGGTAACTTACGTTCAGCAAGGCCAGATTTCACATCCCAATATCTGTATCAGGTAATGTTTGTACAGCTTCATCTGTCCGGCGTAGTTGGGTAGGTGTGGTGCAAGTGCCATTTTGCTGAAGGGCGATGTGATGGCGTGCTCCGGCTGTCTGTGCAGTCTGCAGAGTGCAACCTCCGACGTTGCTGGGAATTCTGTTATGGTCGAGGGGGGCAGGGCTTGGGTTATAGTAGCTTGTGCGAAGGACACGGGCCCTCATCCCACATGCTTCTATGAATGGTCAAGGTCAGTGGTGTCTGACTCCTTCCCGATAACTTGCATGTGAACCACATGGGGGAGTGGTATCATTTTTTTTTTCCCTTCGGAATGTTCTTTCGTGTTATGCGCTATCTGCCCAGTGGACGGTTTCCTCTGCATGCCTGTGTTGGGCTTTTTTTTGGAATAATGACTGTGTTGTCCTGCTTGAATAGTTGAGCTGTGGTTTCGGTGTGGGTATGGAAGGCCATTCAGTGCTATCTCCTCTCCCGTGTGTGGGCGGCACGCTGCGTTTCCGCTATACGTTGGGCCTTGTGTGTGGGTGTTGTTATTGGAGCCACCTTTTGTCGGTCCCCGGGATCTTTGATGTTACGTATTGCATGTCTTGGTATTGGGTGCAGGGTGGTATCGGTGTTTCTGTGTGGTACTGGCGTACATTTTTCCGACGGGGTCCATATTCTGCTGGGTGATGTTGCCGCCGCTGTGTGCTTCGCCATGTTTTGCACACAGGGGTGTGTCCTGACTTGGCGTGACATCACTGACATGTTCGGGTCAGTTGTGTGACGTCAGGTTGGCAACAGTGAATTGCCGGTTGGCGACATGACTGTGGCAGGACTGTCACGTGACATGTGCGTTCTGGGTGGGGCTGGTGTGTGTGGTGTTTGGTTGTGACCCTGTGTTGTTTGTGTGCGGCGCATACATGGCGCTGCCGTTGGCCTATGCGTTGTGCGCATGTGTGGCTGCGTCGTCGCCGCTGCGCTGCGGGGCCGTGACGGGGACGTTAGTTCCTGGTCCCAGGTGGTGTGTCCCCGGTTGTTGCGAGTTGTTACAATTTGCCCGATGTGACATTTGGGGGTGCAGTTGTGGATGTGTCGCGTCCACGCAGGGGTGTCGGGGGGGGCCATGTACAGTTTTACCGCACTTGCACTGTGTGAGGTGTTTGCGTGCCCTTGTTGTGTGTCTGCCTACCTGCGTCTCCGCGGTGCGTTGACTCCTAGATTCTGCATCAGGTAGAGCATGGGGAGGGCCTGCAGTGCTGGATTCATGCTCGGGGTCCGCCTCTTTGGTATCCGTACTGTGCGGTCGGGTTTCCGCCTTGCTTTCACGTGCGGTGTCTCTTAGCCGGGGGAGCTGTTTGGTTCTGGCATCGTAATTTGTACGCCGGGCGGTACGTGATTCCGTCGGGCGGTGTGTCTCCATTGTGCCGCGCCGCTACGTGAATGGGCGCACTTTGATGGCGGGCGGCGTCGCTGGCTTACGGGCGGTGTTTGGCTGACTTTTCACATCCTAATTGGGCGGGCGTGTGGGCTGCGGCGGGCGGACGGTAACTGGTGGTTTTTCCATCCGCCAGCACGGCGGTGGTGCTTCCGCCCGCCATCCTAATGGGCCCCTAAATTACTTCCCACCCTATTCCCCTATAAACCCACAACCCGCTCCTAAAAAAATTACACAATTAACATATTTGCCAATTAATTAATTAAAAATAATTAACTAATTAATAATAAATTAATTCCCACAATTAACACTATAAAATCTAAATTAAATAAATACTAATATATAAAAAATTATAATTAATTTATTATAATTAAATTACTTCCCACCCTATTCTCCTATAAACCCACAACCCGCTCCTAAAAAATGACACAATTAACATAATTGCCAATTAATTAATGAAAAATAATTAACAACTAATTAATAATAAATTAATTCCCACAATTAACACTATAAAATCTAAATTAAATAAATACTAATAAATAAAAAATAATCATTAATTTATTTAATTAAATTACTTTCCACCCTATTCCCCTATAAACCCACAACCCGCTACAGAGCTTAAAAACGCAAAATGTAATTAAGATATAATTAATAACTACTAAAAATGTAGCACATATATTAAAAAACAAAACAAATTCTTATACAAAAAAATAGATCACATACTTTTAAAATACATACTAAAATACATAACACTAATTAAAACATCGATATTTTAATCAACTATATTGTTGCAAATGATATCAACAACTTCGATATTTCCAAAACGATATTTCTTACCTGCAAGTCGATATTCTTGATCACGATATTCTTCCTGTCGATATTTCTGCGTCACGATATTTAAACTCGATATTCTGTCTGTGCACCCAATCCCACAACCCCAATGATAGAGAAACCTATAAAAGAACCATAGCGCTAAATCATAGGAATTTAAAATTAGCACACAAAGCATACATTGCTTTACAACTTAGCCAAGCGGGGAACTCTTCCAAAGAGTTAAATAAAGTTCTTGAATCCTTTACTAATCCGATTGCATGCTCAACTGATACCTCTCCCTCGCAAGCTCTATGTGATGCTATTGCAACCCATTTCTAAGAAAAAGTCAATCTGATCTACAATAAATTTGCAAGAGATCATTTTGGAGGAGAACCTTTTTGCATCCCTTCGAATGCTGATAATACGGGTATACTAGAGAGCTTTTATACCCCTTAGGGATGACTCCGTCTGTGAAATGCTGAAGACCGCTAAATCAAGGTGTTTAGATATAGTGCCAGCCTAGATCACAGCGATTCTAGCAAATCAACTTGCCCATCCATCTGCTCTCTATTAAACCTTTTGATGAGCTCAAGAAGGCTTTCACTAGACTGGAAGGCCACACAGGTTATTCCCATTTGTAAGAAGGTGAATTACCCTGCGTCAGAACTGTCAAATTATCGTTCTATCCTGCTTCTCCCCCTGATGAGCAAACATTTGGAAGGACTCATTAATAAACAACTTACAGAGCACATAGATTCCAACAGATGCCTAGATTCTTCGCAATCCGGCTTCAGACCTATGTATAGCTCTGAATCTGCTATCATAGCGGTAAATGATTAGATCAGAAATTCTCAAGATGCTAACCAGCCTGCTCTGCTGGTGCTGCTGGATATGTCGGCAACCTTCAACACAGTGTTCTATCGTAGACTGCTCCAGAGACTAGAAGAGATAGGTATTCAGGGCCTAGCTCTACAATGGTTCTTGAGTTTTCTAACTCATCGTACACAGACCATCAATCTAGGCCCATTTAAATCCCGCACTATAGAACTTAACAAGGGAGTTTCTCAGGGCTCTTGTATTAGTCCTACACTGTTTAACATCTCTGCGGCTCCCCTTGCTAAAACCATTAGAGAGTATGGATTCACCCCTCTCTCATATGTGGATGACGATATACATACTTCAAAAGTACGTTTATCTGAGGCAATGAAAGCCATCACGGATTGGATGACTGAGAACTTCCTCCAGCTGAATGCTAGCAAGATGGAGATTATGCTTTCCAGTAAAGCCCAATTGCTCTGGTCCCCAGATTGGTAGCCAACAGACTTGGGTGCAGCACCTGCTCCCAAGTCATTGGTTAAAAATCTGGGTGTTCGCCTGGACCAGACTCTATCTATGAAAGATCAGGTAGTGGCTACCACTAGCACCTGCTTTCATATGATGAGTCTGATGCGCAGAGTCTTTCCATTTCTTCTACTTTCGGTGTGGAAAACCTTAGTACAGGCACTAATGATCAGCCCCTGGTACTATTGTAATGCTCTTTTAGCCACCTCCAGTGAGTCTCTACTTAACAAACTCCAAGTGGTACAAAACACTGCAGCCTGCCTAATTCAGAATATGCCGGCCAGAACTGCCTCTCTCCCCCTGTTGCGCTCACTCCACTGGTTTCCTATACGTAAGAGAATTACATTCAAGATCTGTTGTATAGTTCACAAATCACTGAATGGCATAGGACCCAGTTATCTGAGAGAGAAACTCACTCCGTACCGCCGAGCAGATGTTTGCGATCCAGGGAGAAATCTCTTCTCACTATACCCCGCTTTAGGAAATCACGCTCCGGGGGTAAAGCCTTCTCTTATTTGGCCCCCCTATATTGGAATCAATTACCCTCCCACCTACGGAATTTTACGGACCACCTTCTCTTCAGAGAGCTTCTTAAAACTGAGCTCTTCAGATATTAATGATGCTTGCCAGTGGTTCACTGTGGCGCTGAGATACCCCTTCCGGGGTGATTCATGCACTTTATAAATTATATTTACATAACATATTAACAAGGCCTACATAGCAGTGACAAGTAGGGTTCTTTCTTTTGAAATGGGTTATTTTGACAGGTTTGCCTGCAGGTCTTAAAGCTTCAGAATACAGACTACACAAGTAGGCTGGAAGCCATTTTCTCTTTGGCAGCCAAGTGGATGGCACAGCATGTGGTGCAGTTTACTGGTGACATTTACTTTCCATGCCATTGGTGTATTTTCTGGCACCATATACTACAGGCTTAATGGAAAGTTAACTATGCCAATTGCTGATTAGTCGATTCTGTCAAGCAGCGCCCCAGTGTGCAGAGTTAAAGAAACCCAGCAACTAGTCAGCACTAAATGTGGGTGATTATGCAAAAAGAGGGATTTTCTCACAATTGTTATCAACTCGTTGCATATGTATGATTATATTTTATTAGGGGAGAGGATGTGGCAGAACGGGCTAGGGCGGTCGATCTCAGATCTGGGGAACCAGGTTCGAGTCTCGGCAATGATGCTCAACATCCTGTGATTCTGGGCAAATCACTGAATCTCCCTTGTGCTTCTATACTTAAAATATCAGGATAAAACTATAGTTGACACTAATATTATCCAAACATATTCAAAAATATCGATTTTTTTAAATATCGATTTTAAAGTAGTGAATATTAAATATTTTATTATATAAATTTAATATAATGTAAATTAAATAAAGTCCACTCATATTTTATACTATATTTAAACACAAACATATATGTGTGTGTGTGTGTATAGATAGATTTCTTACATTTACTACTGAGAATATGTATATATATATATTTTTTTTTATTTCATAATAATACATTTAAAATATCTACAAAATGAACATAAACAATTAAACCCTACAAATATAAACAATTTAATAAAATAAATATAAATAATTATTGTAGACAATGAATAAAATATAAAAAATGTAAAACCTCCAAAAACACATTTACAAAAATACTATAAACAGTAAAATACATTTAAAAATAAAAACAAATATTATAAATATAAAAAAACAAATAATGAATGCTATAAACTCTATTTACCCAATATTACGAAAAAAAATTGAGTATAAGAATATTAAATATACTATTCCCTCTTAGGTTTATGGAAGAGTAGGAAAAGTATTGGACTTTGGAGGGGTAAAATTTACTATTCCTACTCCAATCTGTGCAACATTAGGGAAAGTGTTGGACTTCAGACGGGTTAAATTTACTATTCCCACTATATACAATGCAACAGTAGGAAAAGTGTTAGACTTCTGAGAGGTTAAATTGACTACTCTTAATCCAAGCAGGGCATCAGTATGGAAAACATTAGATTTCAGGAGGGTAAAATGTACTATTCCCACTCCAAGCAGCGCAACAGTAGGGAAAGTGGTTGACTTTGGAGGGGTAACATTTACTATTCCCACTCCAGTCAGAGTAACTGTAGGGAAAGCACTGGATTTTGGAGGAGTGAAATTTACTATTCCCACTCCAAACAGTGCAACAGTAGTGTTGTAGGGATTCTGCACATACACAGAACTATGCGCAGGAAAACAGGACCTCGGTGTGTAGGGGCTGAGCCTTCCTACCACCTCAGTGCCCAAAATCCCAAAACTGACTAGCTATAGTGTCTCATTCGTTCTCCTACATAATCACGAAGCTACAAATGATTAGACAACCCAGAACACAACACTCCCGACTCTCTCAGGAATCACGGTAGCAAGACGTACCCTTTTGCTCACTCACTCATACTTGTTCACAATAAGAATTGACAGAGTCACTGTTATAGTTCAAAATGTTTATTTTAACTATAGCGCTCTATAATGCAGTATACGAGCCACTACCAGCAGTAAAACGCATAAACCTAAAACAGTTAGCATTGTTGCAATTCCATAGATTATAAAGGGGGATGTCATTGTAAACCGACAGTGGATAAAGGACTATAAGGCCTAACCACCCTCCCCTTGGTAAGAAGAAGTTTTATTATATAAAGGAAGATCTCTGTGCTTTGTCAGCAGACCCCATACCTTAGTGCCTAGATGGTATTTTTACATCATAGGAACAGCATAGCTCTTCTCCCTGGAAAGGTCCCTCTCCAAGTGTGTTTTTAGAACAACATGCATCCCCGTAATATCAAAGCACAAGTTTCCAGCAATAGCAACTGTGTTAGCATGTTTTGTCTAGATGCTAGGTACTGACCAGAACAGAATAACAAGGGGCATTGTTTATCGACCTTGCACACCGTGTTCAGACTAAACTCCAGGAACAGGCAGAGAACGCAGAAAGCAGACAGTTCTCATGTGAAAGGCACAAACAGAGTCTTGCAAAATAAAGTCATGTAGTAACGTGCGCCAAAGCAGCATCATGGCAGCAGAGCTCACGCTAACTTAGCAATGTCAACAATGAGCCTAATGGCCATATGACAGGGAAAGTAGTGAACTGTGAAGCGGTTAATTTGACTATTTCTACTGCAGTCTAAACAAGAGTAGGAAAAGTACTTCACATTAAACACATCACATATATGAGAAAATGTAGAAAAAGTATTAAACTTTCAATATAAAAATTATTAATTAACCTGAAATATATATATATATGTATCAAACACTAAAAACAATCAGTTTGCATAATTACTATTTATTTATTTATTTATTTATTTCTGTCATTTATAAAGCGCATGAATCACCCCAAATGGGGTATCTCCGCTAATGGCGACTAGAGAGGCACAGAGAACTAAAAAAGTGAAGTTTTAAGTTTTTTTCTGAAAGTTAGGTAATTAGTGCATTGGCGGATCTCCAGAGGAAGCTGGTTCCATAATTCTGGGGCTATGTAGGAGAATGCTTTGCCTCCTAGCCTAGTTTGTTTTATGCGTGGGACAGTAAGAAGGCCCTTATCTGCTGATCGAAGGGTGCGCGACGGTGTATATCTAACCAGTTTGTCTGCTAGATATTTAGGTCCCATTTTATTGAGGCCTTTGAAAACCAGGCAACCAATTTTAAATTCTATTCTTTTACGTATTGGCAGCCAATGTAATTTGCGTAGCAGGGGACCTGATGGAGTTCGGGGGAGAGCACTAGTCACCAATCGGGCCGCCGTATTCTGGACCACTTGTAAGCTGCTCAAGGCAGTTGTTTTAGCGGAGATCAGCAGAGCATTGCTGAAATCCAGTCGGCTAAGGACCAATGCATGTATCAAGGTTTTTCGTGTTGAAGAAGGGAGAATGTGAAAAACCTTCCGGAGCAGGCTGAGAACATGGAAGCAGGTCCGTTTTGTAGTGGCTATATGGTCATCCAGATTAAGTTTGCTGTCAATTAGCACGCCCAGATTCTTGACCACTAATTTAGGGGATGGTGCTGGTCCCAGCTCCTCTGGCCACCAGCACGGTGACCATCTGGTCACTGCGTCTTTGAATAGCATTATTTCAGTTTTATCTGCATTTAACTGCAAAAAGTTATTACTCATCCATGATGTGATAGTTTTCATGCCATTTGCAAAAGTGCTCTTGATGTTAGGTGTATTTTTGTCGAAGGAGAGAAGGAGCTGTGTGTCGTCCGCATATGAGATGGGAGTAAATCCAATCTTTCTTAAAAGTGCTGCAAGTGGGGCGACATATATATTAAATAATGAAGGGCTAAGACAAGAGCCCTGAGGCACACCCTTTGTTACCATACTTGTCTGTGATTTGAAGGGGCCAAGGTTAACTGTTTGAGTTCTTCCCTTTAAGAAATCAGTTAACCAGTCCAGTGCATTGTCCTGTATTCCTATAGCTCGTAATCTCTCCAACAAAATCTGATGTGAGATAGTGTCAAATGCTGCGGAGAGGTCGAGCAGTATAAGAATCACTGCTCGACCAGCATCCGCATGCATTCGGATGTCATCCATGACATTGACCAGAGCTGATTCAGTACTGTACTTGGGACGGAATCCCGACTGCGAATAATCAAGACAGTCTGATGATTCTATAAAGGTGGAAAGATGAGTGTTGATGTGCTTTTCCAGCATTTTACTATATAGAGGGAGAAGTGAAATGGGACGATAGTTGGAAATTACATCAGGGGGTAGTTTGGTGTTTTTCCTAATAGGCATTATCTGGGCAGCTTTCCACTCAGAGGGAAGCTTGCCTTCTTTAATTGAACTATTTAAAATAGAACACAGGGGGCAGCCAACTCTGCTGCTAAACTTCTGGAGATTTTAGATGGAATTAAATCTTTAGGGGATCCGGATTTAATAGATTGTAATAAGTTTTCTGTACTTTTAATAGTGAGCAGAGGAAATTCTTTTAAAGTGAGAGAATTGTATGAGTCAGGGGGTAATTCTGCAGTTGGTTCGTTCCTAGTGCTAGTAACAGTAGTCATTATTTTATTGTAGATGTTATCAATCTTTTGCGTAAGAAAGTCCGCAATGTTATCACAGAGTAACTGGGTTGGTGCGTCTTCCTGAGTACAAGCTTTGGGATTTATGAAGGTGTTAAGTACTTGGAAAAGCGCTTTAGAGGTGTTATCTGCTAGTGCTAGCTGGTCTGCTATATATTTTTTCGAGCAGCTTTGATGTTTTTATGATAGGAGTCTATGGCAATTTTATATTTTACTTTGTCAGAAGGTGTCTGGGATCTGCGCCATTGACGCTCTATCTTTTTGCATCAACTTTTTTCGAGTCGAAGGTCTGTTGAGTACCATGGAGTTCAATAAAATAGTTATCAATTAATAAATGTTATTCAATTAATGATTATCTAAATTCCCACCCTGTACACCTACACACCTAGCAGCCTGCACCTAAAATATAACTAAAAAAAAGAAATATTCCCTAATTTACATATTTAAAATCATGTAAATAATTAACTAACAATTAATAATTAATTGTTAATAATTATTACTCATTTAACTTTCTACCTTATATTCCTGCAAACCTAGCATCACACAACTAAAATATAAGTAAAATAAACTAGTATTCTATGTTTTACATAAATAAAAATCTATTAAATAATTACCATTTAATATTAAATTGTTGAATAATTATTAATTAATTAACTTCCCACTCTAGACCCCTACAGACCTAGCAGCCCGCAGCTTAAATATAAATAAAATGAAGATGCATTCCATAAATTACATAATTGAAAATCAATTAAATAATTATTTAACAATTAATAATTAATAATTTATTATTACTCAACTTTTCACCCTATACCCCATCAAACCTAACAGCCCGCAACTAACATATAACCAAAATAATTCATTAATACATTTAATTTATATCATATAATTTATATCATAGATATCAACCATATAATTAAATAAAATTAATTAAATAATTTATCATTAATCAATACCTAGTTAACTTCCCACCCTATCACCCTGTAAAACGTCATAACCCACTACGATGCTAAACATTACTATTAAAAATTAAATAAAAAATTCGAAATCACTTAATATTACAAGCTATATTTCAAAAACATTAATAACATTTATATAAACAATAGTAACTCGGCAGCGAGTAACACTTGCTCATACCTTGTCAGCCTGTTATTTGTCAAATACTGTGTTTTGGTTCTCGTCATCAGGAGCTCAACTGAATGTGGTACATATACTGTAAGAGGATGACCCATCACAATGCTCTCACATCATTCAATACTGACACCTGTTGCAGCAATGGATCTGGGCAACGTTGAAGCTACAGGATCTAGTGTAGCTGAGAAATAGGCCACTGGTCTATGGGCACCTCCATGTGTCTGGGTGAGTACGGATAGAGCACAACCTTCTCGTTCATGGCAAAATAATGAGAATGCTTTGTTGTAATCAGGTATTACTAAAGCTGGAGCGTGACACAGGCACTCTCTCAGCTCCAGGAAGGGAAGCAGACAGTTGTTATCACAAGGTATCGGATCACACACATCCTTGTGGGTCAGCATCTGTAAAGGCTTTGCCAACAAGGAGTGATTAGGAATCCATTGTCGGCAATAGCCAACCATTCCCAAGAACATCCTAACCTTCTTCTGTGTACTGGGTGGAATCCTTTTCATGATCGCCTCCACTCTTTCTGGGGACACATTCCTCTCGCTTTTTTCAATTCGATGACCCAAATACTGTACTTCATTTAGACAGTATTGAAGTTTACTTGGAGACACCTTATGTCCATTGTCAGCTAGATGGTTCAGTAAGGTGATAGTATCGTCCTTACAAGCCTCTCGTGTTTCAGACACAATGAGGAGGTCATCGATGTACTGGACTAACACTGAGTTTCGGGGCAGAATCAAGCTCTCAAGGTTCTGGTTGAATATGGATGGACTTTCAGTATACCCTTGAGGGATACGACACCACGTTAAGACACGATTCTCCTGACTTAAAGAAAATAAAAATGGCCTCTCCTCGTGCAACGGGATGGAGAAAAATGCCTGACAGAGGTCAATCACCATAAACCACACAACTTCACAAGGAATCTGAAATAGGACCACAGATGGATTTAGTACCACGGGACAACACAGAATCACTATGTTGTTTACCTTTCTAAGGTCCTGGACAATGCAGTTTTTCCCACTCTACTTCTGCAATCCCATGATGAGAGAATTGCATGAACTTTCCATGATCTCCTTTAGGATGCCCTGCGCAATCATGGACTCAGTTACAGGTGTAACCCCTGCCACTGTTTCTGGGGTCAGATTGTACTGAAGTGTTCTCGGAAATTCTTCATTTGGTTTGACTTGTATGCGGACTGGCTCGACTCCTCGAATCAGTCTGATTTCCTCCCCTGAGAAGTCCCATACTACTGGAGAGACGGTGTCTCTCAAATCCAGCGGCATGTCTTCAACTGTCAGTAAAGGAAACATGCTGTATAATGATTCTGGTTGGCCAATTTGAAAGCAATGTCCTCATCATTAGTCTGCAATTTGATCCCCTTTGGTGTGCAGTAGATGGCACAATTCAATTTGCACAAAAGGTCATGCCTTAGCAAACAGACTGGACTCGAATCACACACCACGAACTGATGGTGATTTTGAAAGGTCCCAATTTTCAACAACACCTCTTCTGTCAGAGGGTTTGTCATTCTTATATTAGAAACTCCTACAACTTGGATCAATTTTCCTGAAAGGGGCAGATTTAGAGCTACTGCGGATCTCACAGTAGAATGGGTAGCGCCAGTATCAATCAAAAATGTAATGGGATGACCATCTATGTCTGCTTCTGTGTATGGTCCACTCTGGTCTACCTCTAAGACTGCGCCAAGTGTACCGTCTTCCTCCCCCTCAGGCACCGTCATAAGGACAGTCCCGGATCGAATCCATCCAGAGTTTCCATTAAAGGCATCTTGTGATATGTTTGGTTGCCCTGTGAGATTCTCGGAGGCTGAAGCACTTGCACTAACTGATTCTGATTCCCTCCTTCATTAACCCCTTCGCTGCTAGGCCTTTTCCCCCCTGTGCTAAGCCTTTTTTTGGCTATTTGGGGTAGTTCGCACTTTGGCCCCTGTAACGTTTTGACCACATAAGGTATCCACGCCAAATTTGCGTCCTTTTTTTCCAACATCATGGGGATTCTAAAGGTACCCAGGGTTTGTGGATTCCCCTAGAGGGGACCCAGAAATTAGCCAAAATACAGCAGAATTTTGTTTTTTTGGGGAAAAATGCGAATAAAGGGCTATAGATGAAAGCGCCTATTTTTTTCCCTGCAAATGGTATCAAAAAGGGATTGTGGTGCTGAAATCACCATCTTCCCAGCTTTCAGGGACGAGCAGACTTTTGTCAGAAAATCAAATTTTTTTACACAGTTTTGGCATTTTTCTGGGACATAGCCTATTTTTGCTATTTTTTGTGCTTTCAACCTCCTTCCAGTTAATGGTAGAAATGGGTATGAAACCAATAATGGATCCTGGAAAGCCATACATTTCTGAAAAGTAGACAAAATTCTGAATTCAGCAAGGGGTCATTTGTGTAGATCCTTAAAGTTTTCCTTATAGAAACTAACAGTTAAATAAAGGAAAAATTGAAAATTAGTTGAAAAAAACAGCCATTTGTGTCAACGTTTTCACCTGTAACTTCTTCTAATTATGACAGCTATTTGAAAGCAATATACCGTTACATCCGCTAGACCTTTCTGGTTGTGGCGATATATAGGACTTGTAGATTCACCAAGAACCCGACGAACCCAGAGCCAATAACTGAGCAGCGTCTTGCAATGTTTTTTTATTATGTACCGGGTATATAGCAATTATTCTGGGAAAATTTATACATGGAAAAATCGGTATGAAAGACACCTATGTATTTCTGAAATGGGAACAAAATATAGAGTTTAGAAACAGTAGATATTTGCACATTTTCGAAATTGGGAGTACCCATACTAGCATGAGAATTATAGGTCATTTTTCAAAATGACTTCTTTTTACACATTGTCTTTCATTTGGAAGGCAGAAATGCATCAAAAGTCAATAGGTAATAACAGTTGCTCTACAATTCTGTGTTACCCTAAGTCTCCCGATAAAAATGGTACCTCACTTGTGTGGGTAGGCCTAGTGCCCGCGACAGGAAACGGCTCAAAACGCAACGTGAACACACCACATTTTCACAGTGAAATATTACCCTTTTTTTGCAACGTGCCTAGCTGTAGTTTTTTAACCCTAGCTCTGCCGGCACCTAGGTAAACCTAGAAAACCTATACATTTTTGAAAACTAGACACCCAGGGGAATCCAGGATGGGGTGACTTGACTGGCTCTCACCAGGTTCTGTTACCCAAAATCCCTTGCAAACCTAACAAATTGTAAAAAAACACATTTTCCTCACATTTCTGTGGTGGAAAGTTCTGGAATCTGCGTGGATCCACAAAATTCTACCCACCCCGCATTCCTCAAAGTCTTTCGAGAAAAACGGTACCTCACTTGTGTGGGTAGGCCTAGTGCCCGCGACAGGAAAAGGCACAAAACGCAACGTGGGCACACTACATTTTCACAGTGAAAAATGACCCTTTTTTTGCAAAGTGCCTAGCTGTAGTTTTTTAACCCTAGCTCTGCCGGCACCTATGGAAACCTAGAAAACCTATACATTTTTGAAAAGTAGACACCCAGGGGAATCCAGAATGGGGTGACTTGACTGGCTCTCACCAGGTTCTGTTACCCAGAATCCCTTGCACACCTAAAAAATTGTCCAAAAAAACACATTTTCCTCACATTTCTGTGGTGGAAAGTTCTGGAATCTGCGTGGATCCACAAAATTCCACCCACCCTGTGTTCCCCAAAGTCTTTCGAGAAAAACGGTGCCTCACTTCTGTGGGTAGGCCTAGTGCCCGCGACAAGAAACGGCGCAAAACGCAACCTGGGCACACTACATTTTCACAGTGAAAAATGACCCTTTTTTTGCAAAGTACCTAGCTGTAGTTTTTTAACCCTAGCTCTGCCGGCACCTAGGGAAACCTAGCAAACCTATACATTTTTGAAAACTAGACACGCAGGGAAATCCAGGATGGGGTGACTTGACTGGCTCTCACCAGGTTCTGTTACTCAGAATCCCTTGCAAACCTAAAAAATGGTTAAAAAAAACCACATTTTCCTCACATTTCTGTGGTGGAAAGTTCTGGAATCTGCGTCGATCCACAAAAATCCACCCACCCCGCATTCCCCTAAGTCTTTTGAGAAAAACGGTACCTCACTTGTGTGGAAAGGCCTAGTCCCTGCGGCAGGAAACAGCACAAAACGCAACGTGGTCACACCACATTTTCACAGCGAAAAATGACCTTTTTTTTCAAAGTGCCTAGCTGTAGTTTTTTAACCCTAGCTCTGCCGGCACCTAGGGAAACCTAGCAAACCTATACATTTTTGAAAACTAGACACCCAGGGGAATCCAGGATGGGGTGACTTGACTGGCTCTCATCAGGTTCTGTTACCCAGAATCCCTTGCAAACCTAAAACATTATTTTAAAAAACACATTTTCCGCACATTTCTGTGGTGGAAAGTTCTGGAATCTGCGTGGATTCACAAAATTCCACCCACCCACGTTCCCCAAAGTCTTTCAAGAAAAATGGTACCTTACTTGCGTGGGTGGGTCAAGTACCCATCGACAGGCAAGGGCCCAAAACCTATTGAGGCGACATCAAAATTACCTATCACAAACCAACGTGGTTTTGCAAGGGGTTCCCATGACTTTTTGGCCAGGGCTCGGCGGCCACCTAGGAAACCTACCAAACCCACACATTTCTGAAAACTAGACACCTGGGGTATTCCAGGGAGGTATGGCTTACGTGGATCCCCCAACGTTTTCTTACCCAGAATCCCTGCAAACCTGAAATTTAGCTGGAAAAAACACTTTTTCACACATTTTTGTGTGGGAAAGTTGTGGCATCACGGGGCTGACACAAATTTCCTACCACCCAGCGTTCCCCCAGGTCTCCTGATATAAATGGTGCCTCACTCGTGTGGGAGGCCCAAGTACCCGCGACAGGCAAGGGCCCAAAACGTATTGAGGCGACATCAAAATTGCCTATCACAAAACGACCTGGTTTTGCAAGCGGGTCCCATGACTTTTGGCCGGAGCTCGGCGGCCACCTAGGAAACCTACTAAACCCACACATTTCTGAAAACTATACACCAGGGGATTCCAGGAAGGTATGAGCTTACGTGGATCTCCAACGTTTTCTTACCCAGAATCCCTGCAAACCTGAAATTTAGCTGACAAAATCACTTTTTTCAAATTTTTGTGTGGGAAAGTTGTAGCATCACGGGGCTGACACAAATTTCCTACCACCCAGCGTTCCCCCAGGTCTCCCAATAAAAATGGTGCCTCACTCGTGTGGGAGGCCCAAGTACCCGCGACAGGCAAGGGCCCAAAACGTATTGAGGCGACATCAAAATTGCCTATCACAAAACAACCTGGTTTTGCAAGGTTTTGGGCCTTTGCCTGTCGCGGGTACTTGGCCCTCCCACACGAATGAGGCACCATTTTTATTGGGAGATGTGGGGGAACGCTGGGTGGTAGGAAATTTGTGTCAGCCCGGTGATGCCACAACTTTCCCACACAAAAATGTGTGAAAAAAGTGATTTTTTCAACTAAATTTCAGGTTTGCTGGGAATTCTGGGTAAGAAAACGTTGGGGGATCCACGCAAGCCATACCTCCCTGGAATCCCCGGGTGTCTAGTTTTCAGAAATGTGTGGGTTTGGTAGGTTTCCTAGGTGGCCGCCGAGCCCCGGGCCAAAAGTCATGGGACCCCTTGCAAAACCAGGTCGTTTTGTGATAGGCAATTTTGATGTCGCCTCAATACGTTTTGGGCCCTTGCCTGTCGTGGTACTTGGGCCTCCCACACGAGTGAGGCACCATTTTTATCGGGAGACCTGGGGAACGCTGGGTGGTAGGAAATTTGTGTCAGCTCGTGATGCCACCACTTTCCCACACAAAAATGTGTGAAAAAAGTGATTCTTTCAGCTAAATTTCAGGTTTGCAGGGGATTCTGGGTAAGAAAATGTTGGGGGATCCACGCAAGCCATACCTCCCTGGAATCCCCTGGGTATATAGTTTTCAGAAATGTGTGGGTTTGGTGGGTTTCCCTAGGTGGCCGCCGAGCCCCGGGCCAAAAAGTCATGGGACCCTCCTTGCAAAACCAGGTCGTTTTGTGATAGGCAATTTTGATGTCGCCTCAATACGTTTTGGGCCCTTGCCTGTCGCGGGTACTTGGGCCTCCCAAACGAGTGACACACCATTTTTATCGGGAGACCTGGGGGAGCGCTGGGTGGTAGGAAATTTGTGTCAGCCCAGTGATGCCACAACTTTCCCACACAAAAATGTGGGGAAAAAGTGATTTTTTCAGCTAAATTTGAGGTTTGCAGGGGATTCTGGGTAAGAAAACATTGGGGGATCCACGCAAGCCATACCTCCCTGGAATCCCCCGGGTGTCCAGTTTTCAGAAATGTGTGGGTTTGGTAGGTTTCCCTAGCTGGCCGCAGAGCACGGGCCAAAAACCCAGGTGACCCCCCTTGCAAAACCAGGTCGTTTTGTGATAGGCAATTTTGATGTCACCTCAATACGTTTTGGGCTCTTGCCTGTCGCGGGTACTTGGGCCTCCCACACGAGTGAGGCACCATTTTTATCGGGAGACCTGGGGGAACGCTGGGTGGTAGGAAATTTGTGTCAGCCCGGTGATGCCACAACTTTCCCACACAAAAATGTGTGGAAAAAGTGATTTTTTTCAGCTATATTTGAGGTTTGCAGGAGATTCTGGGTAAGAAAACATTCGGGGATCCACGCAAGCCATACCTCCCTGGATTCCACCTGGTGTCCAGTTTTCAGAAATGTGTGGGTTTGGTAGGTTTCCCTAGGTGGCCGCCGAGCACGGGGCCAAAAACCCAGGTGACCCCCCCTTGCAAAAAACCAGGTCGTTTTGTGATAGGCAATTTTGATGTTGCCTCAATACGTTTTGGGCCCTTGCCTGTCGCGGGTACTTGACCCACCCACGCGAGTGAAGTACCATTTTTATCGGGAGACCTGGGGGAATGCTGTGTAGAAGGAAATTTGTGGATCCACGCAGATTCCAGAACTTTCCCACACAGGAAATCTGAGAAAAAAGTGATTTTTTCATCTAAATTTGAGGTTTGCAGGGGATTCTCGGTAGGGAAATGTTGGGGGACCCACGCAAGCCATACCTTGCTGGACTCCCCAGGGTGTCTAGTTTTCAGAAATGTGTGGGTTTGGTAGGTTTCCCTTGATGGCCGCCGAGCCCGGGGCCAAAAACTCATGGGACCCCCCCTTGCAAAACCAGGTTGTTTTGTGATAGGTAATTTTGAAGTCGCTTGAATAGGTTTTGGGCCCTTGCCTGTCGCGGGTACTTGACCCACCCACACAAGTGAGGTACCATTTTTCTCAGAAGACTTTGGGGAATGCAGGCTTTGTGGAATTTTGTGGATCCACACAGATTTCAGAATTTTCCACCACAGAAATGTGAGTAAAATGTGGTTTTTTTGGACAAATTTTTAGGTTTGCAAGGGACTCTGGGTAACAGAACCTGGTGAGAGCCAGACAAGTCACCCCATTCTGTAGTCCCCTGGGTGTCTAGTTTTCAAAAATGTACAGGTTTGCTAGGTTTCCCTATGTTCCGGCTTCGCTAGGGCCCAAAATCCACAGGTAGGCACATTGCTAAAAATATGTCTGTGCCTTGTGGGCTTTCTGCCGCCCTGGGGGGGGGGGAATAGGGGGGGGAGTTTGCCCCGATATGGCCCCAAGGGGGGCAGAAAGACTGTGGCTATTTTTTTGGGGGGTGGGGGCATTGGTACGCCCATTCTGGGCAGCCCCCACCCCCACGCATAAAAAAGCCAGCGTAATCGCTGGTGCCAGAAAGACTGGAATTTCTCTGTGGAGGGGTGGGGTTATTGTCCTGCCCATTTTGGGCAGTCCCCACCCCTACATGAATACAAAAATAAAATCCCTGGTTTCTAGTGGGCTTTCTGCCCCGGGGGGCAGAAAGACTGTAAAAAGAATTTGGGGGGGGTGGGGGCATTGACATGCCCGTTTTGGGCAGCCCCCACCCTAATTTCAATTGCTCAAAATAAATCCCTGTTGTCTAGTTGGCTTTTTGCCCCCCGGGGGGGCAGAAAGGCTGTAATTTTGGTGGGGTCATTGGCATGCCCGTTTTGGGCAGCCCCCACCCTAAGTAAAATTGCCCCAAAAAAATCCCTGGCATCTAGTGGGCTTTCTGCCCCCCCGGGGGGGCAGAAAGACTGTCATTTTTTTGGGGGTGTGGGGGCATTGACATGCCCATTTTGGGCAGCCCCCACCCTAATTTCAATTGCCCAAAATAAATCCCTGGTGTCTAGTGGGCTTTTTGCCCCCCCAGTGGGGCAGATTGGGGGCTACTGCCCACATCTGCCCCCAGGGGGGGCAGAAAGGCTGTCATTTTGGTGGGGTGGGGGTGGGGGCATTGGCATGCCCGTTTTGGGCAGCCCCCACCCTAAGTAAAATTGCGGGGGAAAAAATCCCTGGCGCTAGTGGGCTTTCTGCCCCTCTGGGGGGCAGAAAGACTTTACATTTTTTTTGGGGGGGTGGGGGCATTGGCATGCCCGTTTTGGGCAGCCCCCACCCTAATTTAATTTGCCCAAAAAAATTCCTGGTGTCTAGTGGGCTTTTTGCCCCCCCTGGGGGGGGCAGAAAGGCTGTAATTTTGGTGAGGGGGGGTGGGGGCATTGGCATGCCTGTTTTGGGCAGCCCCCACCCTAAGTAAATTTTTTAGAAAACAATCCCTGGCGCTACTGCCCCCATCTGTCCCCCAGGGGGGGCATAAAGACTGGTATGCCCAAAAAACAATGGGGGGAGCAAAGGCCCTTGCCCAAGGGGCCGCTCCCCCCTCCCTGGCGCTAGTGGGTGGATCCCTGCTTGGGGATTGCCCTCCTGGGGTGATCCCCAAGCAGGGATCCACTAGGGAAGGGTACCATTGGAAAGGGGAGATTCTCCCCTTTCCAACGATACCTCTCCCAAGTGTTTCGGTGCTCGGGGGGCTGAGAGAGCCCCACAAGCACTGAAACACTGAAACTGAAACTCAGTTTTAGTTTAGTTTTCAATGTAATGACGACAGTGCGCCATGCGCGCGATCGTCATTACACAGAAAACCAGGGGAGGGCCTCGGGAGTTTGGGGAAGCTCTTCCCCACCTCCCGAGGCACAAAAAAAATGGAAATCCCTCTGCTGTTTACAGCAGAGGGATTTCCTGCCCCTGTCCTCATGACGGAATGGTTCCGTCATGAGCAAAGGAGCACCGATGCTCATGACGGAACCATTCCGTCATGAGCATCGAAGGGGTTAAGCGATCTTGGCCTAGTCACTGTCGGTAACTGTTTTACTCCATCTGTCATCTGTATGAGTTCTCCTTCCTGCACTAGATTCAGGGATTGAGACAACACTTATGCTTCCAATGTGACAAAAAAGACAGGCAGTGGTCTTCTTCTGGGTTGCAACAGCTATCCCTGTCTTACGATCTATGGGGATGCCTCTTCCTCTTCTCTGTTCCGTCAACCCTGCAACTGATGTCACTTGGACACCTCCTGGAACATTCTCCTGACCACGAACTACAGTTCCCACTATTGCCTGCACCTTCTCTCCCTTTTGGGAATTTCGCATTTTGACCAGCATCTATTTCTCCTTTATCCTACTATGCTTAAAGTCCACTTCATCTCTGCAGTACCAGGCATATCGTAAGATTTCATCTACAGATTGGTTTTGCCAACAAATTAGATGCTGTTGGATCATGAGCAGGGGCGGCTCCAGGGGCGGCTCCTCCATGTGAGTGGAGGAGCGTCGCCCCACTGCTTTCTCGCAGTGCGAGAAGCAAAAACATAAAATTGTATTATAAATACCATTTTATGTTTCTGCTCCTTTCACTGCGAGAAAGCAGAAGAAGAATTTGGTTGGGGGCGGACGGGTGGGCGGTCCTGCTCGAGGGCGGGGGAGGACGGGCTAGCCCAATGTTGCGGGCCCTCACTGTTTGGTCGGCCCTCTGGGGCTGGCCAAACCAGTCATGCGCACTCTTCATTTTCTCCATGTAGGCGGCATGCAGCCTACATGGAGAAAATGGCCTCCCCATAGACGCCTGTGCGGTTGGCGTCCCAGCCAATCGCAATGCTGCCATTGCAGCGTTGTGATTGGCTTAGGGGAGGGGAGGGAGGCTGCCTGCTTCCTGGTCCTGCAGAGGCAGGAAAGCAGGAGCCGGAGCTTTGAAAACGCTGGACCCGGGAAAGGTACGTTTTTTTTTATTATTTAACCCCTCCCCCGCCCGAGAGACGCCCCCTCCTCACGCAACCACTCACCCATACCCCCACCCGTGAGTCATGCCGGCCGTGACTGATCATGAGGCTGATCTCTGGCTTCAATCCAGTCATAAATTTGGATAAAAATTGTCCCATGTCCTTGGGGTAGAGCTTATCTAAGCTTAAAGGCTTGCACCAGCCTCTAATATTAGGCATGCATTGACTCTTTAGGCTCCTGGGTCGTTTGATCTATCTTAACCCAATCGATATCTTAAGGGGCTATCTTGGACTGCTACCATGTGATCACCTGATCCTACTTCTTCATGACCAAAGGTGAAGGACCATGGGTTACTGGATCTCTCTCTGGCTCAGCAGCAGGCCACTCAATAGCTATCTTACAAGCAGCCCACGGATCACTAGGAACCACAATTCCGAACAAGGTATTCAAGTCAATACACAACACTTTCGAGATCTTAACAAAGCAATCAACATGCTTATACCACTCCGCAGGCTTCTCTCCCAACCCAAGAAAATTATTTGTGAAAGCTACAAGGTCACCCTGTAGGAAGGTGGAATCTGATTATATGGTTGCCCCCACTTTTTTCCTGGTGTTTTGCTGGTTTATGACTTAGTTGGACTGGGATCCTGCTATTCAGGGCCCCAGTCTAATCTGCTTCCTCTCTAAAAAGGTTTCCATGTACCTTAGGTACATCTTTGATTGGAATCTGGAGTGCCCTTATAAGTCCCTAGTATATGGTATACTATGTGCCCAGGGCATAGGTACCTCAGAGGCCTGCCAGGGGCTGAAGCATGTATTATGCCACCCCTGGAAGGCCAGCCAAAATGACACCACAGGTCTGCTACTGCAGCCTGGGTAAGGTGGTGCATGCACCCCTTACTGTGATATAGGCTACCTATATCACTACTATTGCACACACATATAAACCTATAAGTCACTCCTATGGCAGGCCTTAACAATCCTGAAGGCAGAGTGCTTGGTTTTTATGTGAGAGGGTGCCCCTGGATGAGCAGGGCCGCTCTGCAGCGTTCGGAATCAATCCTCTGATGCTGTTTGTGGTGCAGGCTGACCATATACTCTTAAGTGCATTATATCCTCGCGGTAAATGCTAACTTTGGGATGGCTGCACAGAAACATGTCGTGTTTGGTGTCAAACATCTTGGAATACTACCCCCCGCCAATTCTGGTGGCGGGAGTAGCATTCCACCCTTCTAGAGGGCGAGACATGTACACACCGGGCTACCCGGTAACTTCTTTCCAGAGCCCTGGCATCACAAAATGGATGCTGCTGCCACAGACACGGATCTGGCCTCCTGCTGCTGACTGAAACTCCGGCAGGGGAGGCCTGGACAATAGGTTTCCTGTCACAGGGAGGTGTAACCACCTCCCCAGACAGGATAGTGTGTATTGGGGCTGGGCGGGAGCTCCCTCTGGTGCTTTGAAGTCCTGCACTGGGGGCACATTTGGTGTACCTGTGCATATGCCAGTTCAAACCGGTTGCAGGGGCTACCTGCCCCTGCTCTGGTGCAAAACTGGACAAAGGGAATGGGTGTAACCACCCCTCTTCCCTGACCCTCCCATAGGTGGGTCCCCAGAGTATGTCCAACCCCCTAACTTTGTATAAGTATGGGACCCCAGTCCTTAGGACTTTAGATTACCCTGGACAAAACTCTGATGCTGAATCCTGGACCTTCGACGCTCTACTTTAAGATTAGAGGACTGAAGAATCTCCCTTGGGGTCAAGGAGTGACTCCCCTGCTTGGCAGGCACCTAAGAAGCAATTGTCCGGTCTGCATCGCTGAAGCTCCCGCCAGACGCCGAAGTCTTTGTATCACCAGAGGTGGATTTCCAGACTTCCCCGAGGCTGCCCTGAGTCTCCAGCAAAGCTGAGGCCCGTAGCTGTTGTGGGTAATGTGGAACTGTGACCCCTGGACACCGAGCACATTTGCAAGTGCATCATCTTCCTGGTCTCCCACGAAGTTGTGCTTTGGGCTCCAAGTAGCCCTCGCCTCCAGCACCGACTGCACCGAAGATCACTGGCCTCCACTCCACGAGTGTCCTGCAAGCCAGCTCCAAGTGTGTCCACTCGAGGCTCCTTTGCGGTCGCTAGTCCATTGGCTAGTGGGCCCTCCCGAAGGCAACTCTTCTTCTGCTTGGGCTTTCCTGGTTGCTCCAGAGGTGCCCTGACTTACCCTCACTGGGTGAGTCCCCCAGACCTTGCTGGTCTGCATCACCGTCCTTTCTTTGTTTCTACAAGACTTGCCGTTGCCAAGGCTTGTTGGGTCCAATCTGGTCGCCGACACTGCAGCAATCGACAAACATTGTGGGACAGCTTGAATCCAGCTCCTGGTTGTCGTCGACACCTCCTGGACCTCGTGGCTGAAGAGTCAAGACAACCATCAACCTACCTGAAGCACCGACATCGGTGGGCATCTGCTCATCGCCTTCCTGGTCACTGGCTAGTGACCCAGACTCTGTCCCCTCTGCTTTCAGGTTCTTCAGATCTTCGATCCACCCTTGGATCCACCCGGACACTTTCGACTTGGTCGCCAGCAGCACTTTGCAGCAGATCGCCATTGAAAACGACGACGAAACCCGACCCCGAAAGACACCTATGCACCCGGCTCCCCTGGGTGAGGTAACTCGAGTACTCCGGTGCTCCCGTGGGTACTGACTCTAGAACGACCTAGTTCTAAAGGGGTTTGCTCCAAGGCCTCCTCCAAGTGTCCCTTTTCTTTAAAACTCCAACCGCGACATTCCCCATAGAAGTCATCGGCGGCTCGCGGCTGTGTTCTCACACTGCACGCGTCCCCCGTGGGTCCCCTGTGGGTCCCCTGTGTCACTACCTTGGGTGGTTCCTTGGGGACAAGCATTTCTACAGGCTCTAGGCCTTGTGTCTAGCTCAGTCGTGGTTCTTATACCACTTTATTGGTATATGGTTTGGTACGCCCCTAGGGCTCAAATGTGTATTTGTGCTATTAGTGTTGATATTCGACTTGTAACTTATGTACTTCGAACTCTAGCCTCATAAAGAGACTAGAGGGGTGTGTTTAAGACTAAATACATATATTTTAAATATATACCTGGTGTGGTCCTCTTTCATTTGGTCACTCAAGAGATCATAGACTGGTAAAACAAGCTGCTTTACATTCCTTCAAGACTTAGCCTGAAGGCTGCTCTCCATAGATACCACTAGGATAGCTTTCAATAAAGGTTGTCTTTAACCTATCTCCAATAAGGGGTTGTTTGGACTGGTGCAAGGTGTCCACTATAATTAGTGGACAGCATATACCAGGCCAACTTCTCACACACCCGACTCCAGGAACATGCACATACCCTCCACTAAGCACCTCCCATAATGGATATGCCTCTACTCCTTACGTTCCCCCTCCTGGAGGTGGTGTCTCTCCTCTCACCTTTCTTGTGCCCCTTACCTTCGACCATCTCTCCACCCACTTATCCAACATACTCCAGGCCCTTATTCCTATTGTCAACTCTCGGATCTGTGGCTTGAACCCCGTCACTCTCTTTTCCTCTAGCTCTTAGTCACTGTAAGTAAGCCTATGATTTCCCTGTAATGTCTTCCATTGAGACAAGTCTACTCCATACCTCTGAGCCAGCTCCCACAACTTCTCATGTGCTTGTCTTGCCCTCCAGGTGACATTCTTTGCTACAAACAGCAGATCGCCTGGTTCATAGGTCTCTATCCTGTCTAAAGGTAAATTCCCACTGCTGATTTCGTCTACCTCTACCTCAGCCTTCAGTCTCACCACATCCACTAGCTTCACCTTCATTGCAGCCTTGATGGTACCCTGACTTGATGTACTATTCTGGCTCTCTTTACTGTTATTATGGTCTCTCAACCAGGACTCCAAGTCTGCAATGTCTAGGACATGCTGATTTCCGGAGGCTTTCTGACTTGTGGTAGGTTTAAAGTCCCACCACTTGACCCTCTCACAGGAGTTTCCCACATCTGCAGATCTGAGCTAGTGCTTGCCATGGGTATAGACTGTATAGTACTGGAGCCAATGCGTACTCCGGAAGGGTCAACAGTTGCCACTAAAGGGGTACTAGATTTGATAGGCACTAAAGAATGGCCATTCCCATTCATACTCCCTGTTTTTCCCATTCCAGTCCCTTCAGCATGTATGGGCTGTCACTGGCAAAGGTTTCCCACTGACCTCGGATTGTAAACAGGAACAACAGGACCAATGGTAACCGGTACTGTAAGAGCTTCCAGCAACCGTGAAGCAGCATTGACACCACTCTGTTCGAGACCTCCCAAGGCAGATACTCCTGTGTTCTTTACTCCTGATGTCCTTCCCACGTCTCCTGGATCAGGACCCACTTGAGCTGTTACACTTCTCCCCTTTTCATCACTTCCTGAGTCTCTCCCCCCTTCTCCTGATTGTGGACTATAAGGTGGAGGACGCTCGGCCAATAACCCATCCAACAAGCTGTCTTCATTGTTGCTGCTGTCACTCCCATTTGGCCTACCACTCCTATCCTGTGATCCTCCATCTCCTATCAGAACTGGGCACAACCTTCCTCCCTCAATGTTATCCCCTCTCCACCTTTTAAGCTGTGTATCCCACTGTGCGTCCTGCTATGCCCTCACAGTTTTCCTCATTCTTCCTTGGTATTTCTCCCTCTGCTTAGCATGAGCTGCACGCATCCATGCATCTAACGCTTCAAACTGTGTTGGTCGAGGCAAAGGTCGCAGCGCAAACATTGCTCCCCTGAGTTGATTCAATACATCCAACCGAAATGAACCAAAGCGTGCAAAGGACAATTCCCCCTCCTTTTCAGTGATCTTATGCCAATTTTGAAACCCAACTTTGGTCGCCATATAGTGTGCTGGAGTATCCTCGGGTGGCGCCTCTTTGCCCACTCGAGTGACAACCCCCTCATCACCCCTGAAAAGGCCCAGCAACACCCTAAAGCAGAGCATGATTTCAAATTACAATTTACTGTTCACCAAGTTACGACAAAACAATCTTTTTCCAACCACAAGCTTCCCAATGATTACCAACCAATCCCAGCGCGGCGTTACACCAAACAACTTATCGCAGCTCGACACTCTCCGATGTCACTCTCGATCTTCGCAGTGGCTCACCCTCCTTCACAGTTTCTTTGTACACATCAACGCACACGGTCATCTAAAATCTGTAATTGTCTGCCATCTAAAAGGATCAATAGAATTCAACCACTCAAGAACATTCACACGCAGTGACCCTCGTGCGGATCACCCGAATCAGTATAGTCAACCCCCGTACACAAGGTCCGCTAGACGATTCCCATACGTCCCATTCACACAAAGTTCTCTGTCTTAGGTGGAACTGCCGATGACGTCTAATGACAACTCCTCAATTCTTCGGTTAGACAATCACAATCTTGGTGTCTTCTACACCTTTTAATATATCCCGGGATCTTAGGCCACTTCGGGACCTGCAACTCAAATCTCAATCCTTAGACCACATCCGGCCCGAAACCACATTCACTCGACTCTCACTCCAATTTTGCAAGACATCATACAATCAAAAAATTTCCGCAATCTAACACACCCCATGCACCTTATTAATACTCACTCCTCCTTCCACCACTGATCTCGCCACACCATCAAACTCCGTTGGTATCCACCAGATTCCGTTGCCCTCTGTTATCTACCATTGGGCTCTAGTTTGGGGCTTTAAGGTTCTAGGTTCCACCTATTCCAGATTACTTCTAGATTCTCCCCTTACTTCATGTGTGAACCATCCTACTCTGCTACCAACTGAAAGGGCCGGGCCCATTAGTTCTAGACCTGTTCTAGAGTCATAATCCGATG
Organism: Calotriton arnoldi; assembly: GCA_963921515.1. Lineage (NCBI taxonomy): Eukaryota > Metazoa > Chordata > Amphibia > Caudata > Salamandridae > Calotriton > Calotriton arnoldi. The sequence goes on from CAWUFW010001495.1 coordinate 297,944, forward strand.
GTTCTTTTTCACAGCATGAAAGTGTAAAGGGGAGAAATGTAAGCCCAGGCGGGTAACTACGCTCTGCCAGCATAGTTTACTTAGTTTTGCCTACTCCGCGTTCCGTTGGGAACGTGGAGTTTAGGCAAAACTACGACTCCGTGGCCCAGCATAGTTAGCCGGCCCCTCCACCCTCCCAAAGTAATTATAAAGTAATTAAAAATTAACTGCCGCGGCTGCCTCCTCCTCGCCATGGCCGCTCTCCTTCCTCCTCCTCGCCGTCCTTCTTCACTGATAACCCCTACTTTGTACGTCTTGCGAGTGCACATGCGCAAGACGTACAACGTAGGGGTTATCTAAGAAGAAGGACGGCGAGGACGAGGAAGGAGAGCTGCCATGGCGAGGAGGAGGCAGCCACGGCAGGTAAGTGCCTTTTTATTACTTTATAATTACTTTGGGAGGGGGTGGGCGCGGAGCAAAGTTCCACGGAGTTGTTTTCCAACTCCGTGGAGCTTTGCGTAGAGGCACTATGCCTGCTCCGCCCACCCTTAGAGAAATGTCAATCAATCACTGAATCAAAGAATGCTTTATTCGACAGTTTATGTCATAAAAGCGTTACAGATAAAAGGTTAAAACAAATCACTAAAAGGTTAAAAAGCTTGAATAAAAACACTTTGTGCAAAATAGCAAGGTAGGCATCAGAAATCCAGAATTATACCAATACATTGGTTCATGATAAAACAAACATGTAAATAAAGGTTCCAGATGATCTCAATTATTTTCAGAGAAGCGTGTAAGAGCTTATTGGAACCCACACATAACTTTAGTCTGAATGCTCGATCCTAAATGGAAACGAGTTACAGTTTCATTTTCCAGCCGTAATTTGTTGCGAACGGATACACCACATCCACCTTAAAAACTTTGCCATCGGAATAGCGTACCTGGGTGATGGGTCTGTGCAGAGAATTCAGGGAGCTGTGCTGCATAATCTAGTGCCCATATTCCTGCATATTTGCACCAACCAGACCTTACGCGGACCAGAATAGGCAGGGCAGACAAACAGCACGTGCTAAGTTTCTACTTGATCTGCACATATTATACATTTATTGGTGTTTGTGGTGGACCATTTAGCTGTGAAGCTCCTTAGTGGTAAAGTTCCTGTTCTAAATTGGAAATACAATTTCCGATCGAGGGGCTTTGTGATAACGTCCCAATATGGCTTGAGGTTCGGGTGTGGTTTAATCTGTAAATGGAGCCCTGTGAGTTAAGAGGGATCGTGGCGCCTACACTCTTCATGTGCAATCATCTCCCAATACTTGTTTTTGAGTGTGTCTTTCGACGGGAACTGGGAGCTAGAGGGACTATCCCACAGATGTGCGAGGCCCAGTTTGTTAAAAATGCCCTTTAAGTTTCGCAGCCAACTCATTTTGTGGAATTGGTCCATATCAATGATGTCCCTTAAGCCCTCAGCATACACAGCTTAAGGGACATCAGAGAAATGTTGTTAGGGAAACAATCAATTAGCCAATAATCCTCCTTGACACATAATAACCCACGGACAACTACTTAAGGTTGGTTGGTTTATTACAAGGCCAAAAATAACTGAACATAAAGACACCTCAACACGAGGGTATAGAAATACAAAGGAATTAGCATAAAGCCAAATCGGCGCATCCAGTTTAGATGGTGTAGCATAAACAACACAAGTAGTTCAAGAAGTAGGATACAGAAAATGAGAAAGCAGGAGTCCAAGTTTCCCTGCATCGGTAGTTGGTGAGTGAAAAGCATTAAATCTATCCCTACTCTAGCACTAAGGTGACATCGCTAAATAAGCATTTTCAGAAGGAAGGATTAAAACTTTTAGGTGTCAGTGAGTGGAGTCTTCCTAAGAAGTCTCTTCACCGTCAATGGGTCAATTGCATAAAGCTACCAAAGACAGAGCTTGTTCTAGCATGCTCTTTCTCTGAAGGCAAGAAAGAAGTGGCATGCGATCCCTAATTCCAACAATCAGTTATCCACAGGCAACACTCCCATGATGGAATTCGAGTTACGCCACCACTCTGGATACAGTCCTGAAGGTAATTTTCCACAATGTCGACAGTGTACCTTCCTCGCTACAATTTGTCCTTGGTTCTCAGGCCTTCTCCTGTGTGAAAAGCAACAACCTTCCTTTATCGACCCAAACCACATGATGGTAACTTCTTCTTTCCTTGCCTACCTAATCAAACAAAGGCATTATTCTATCTAACGAGTGCTTCTCCACCTGCTACACAAAAACATGAGAAAGAACAGATTCCACAGCACACATGAAATTCAAACTGTTAATTCTTAAACAAGAGTTATCAGGGACTTGCATTTCAGGCCTACGAAGTTAAGCCAACATAAGAAAACATCATATAAGCTTTACAAATTCAAATAACCTTAATGCAATTTCAACAAATACATTTACCTACGTATGAAATTACATAATTAATTAGCACATTTAATACACAAGTAATTGTCAGTTGCACAACACGGGTTCTTCACGTTAGTGTTTTCTGATAGTTACATTCTTTTTCTCCGTTGATTCTCCATGCTATTTGTCAGTAGCCTAAAAATACATCACGTATTCATGTTAATACATTTCACAGTTCTAACACTTCACGTTAATACAGCAAATGATTATATACGGGAGCGATCTACATGTGATTAGGATGCACCCCTACAAATGAAATAAAATCTCCACTCTATCAAGGCCATTAATGCAGCAGCTTTCGTGATGTAGGAGAGACAATGTAGTTGTCAGTTGATGCAGTAGTGCACATAATGTAGTGAGGGTTCACTTTATAAACATGCGTACGTTTAGAAATCACAAATTATTTGGCATTTAGAAGGACCAGGCACTGGTCCTGTCTATGACACATGCGTTTATTCAACACGCTCGCCACATCTTGTGGCTGCAGCACACTATGCTCATTTATTCATCTAAAAAAGTTTCCCTTATGTATCAACACATATCTGAAGATAGAATTAATTTCAATAGAAATGTGTCCATATTAGGTTCACTATATTTCCAATGCCCTGAAAAATTCTAGGTCATTGAAAGCCTTTGCTATAACTCCAAATCAATTAATTCACTCTGCGCCGAATTTATAGTAGGAGCAAAAGTAATAAATCATGTCTGGGCTCAAATGCAAACAAATCTGCCACCAATTTCCAAAAGTGAAGCGATCGATTAAAGAGATGACTTCAAAAGTATTTCTAATGGTTGCAACACAGGTTGGTTTCTAAGTGGGCCAACTTGGCGAGACAATGTAATCACATTTATTCAGTGTCAATGTCAGGAGACTAAGGATGGCCGGAGAAGTTCCATGGCTCTGTGAAACTATTGTTTTGTTTTGTATGTAAAAGATCCTGTCTGCCGTACTTGGACTCTGACACAGTAGTTATGGCTCACCTCCAAAAGTCCAAGGAACCAATTGGTGGTGAATGTGCTCTGATTTAAATGTGTTTTAGACAAAAATGCAGTATAAAAAATACAGTTAACTTTTAACTATCATAATTATATAATCACGTGCTAAACGTTTTAGTATTATAATCATATAATCACATACTTTATATCACCAGTATTACTTCTTAAAGATGATGTTGGCAAACAACTCTTTCTAACATCACAAGTATTCGTAGTTATGGGTATACTTAGTTGTGATGGTTGGTGTTTGTAGTTGTATTCAGAACATGACAGAGTCAGAACATGGCGGTTGTACTCTCGTCCATATCTGGAATGGGGACCGACTGACTTGCTGTCGGTGGTCCCGCCATGGGAAATACAATGTGACCGCCTTCATGGCGGTCCCAAAGTGTATTTATTGTATTGTGGCGTGTGCTGCAGCACACGCTGCAGTACAAAAAATACACACTTTGCATATTCCTGCACTATGTGGCAGGCACCATGTGGTGCCTGCCACATGGTGCAGGGATATGTAGGGGGCACCATAGGTGCCCCCCAGGACCAATGTCTGAGGGCCAGGGGAGAAGAGGACCCACTATAGGCCCTCATTGTCACTTTCCGCCTGCCTTTTCATGGCGGATAAACAGCCATGAAACGGCCGGCAGAAAGGGACATCGTAATCCCTACGGCGGTACCTGGCAGGCACCACCACATTGTAGGGACTGCGGTTCCCTCCGACGGTCCGACAGGCTCGTTGAGCCTGTCAGACCCATAGCGGTCGGTCTCTCCAACCGCCAACCATCCGCCTGCCATCAAAATGCGGTGGGCGGTGAGGCAGGTCCGATGGCAGTGGGACCGCCACGGACAGGCTGACAGTGGCATTCCCACCGCCATCGTAATGAGGCCCAGAGCCTCCACAAAATGTGTGCTTTCTGGATATGTTTTATTTTGTAGAGATAATGGGACCTGTCACATAAAATGATCACTGGAAGCGCTAATTTAAGACAACACTTCAATCAATTTAATGGACGTATCCATCATTAAGACTGGCAGTGAATTGGAAACCCATACTTTTAGAAAAGACACCGATCGCAATAACTTATTGCATTACAACAGTTTCCATGAATACTCATTGAAAAAACACCTGCCCTACTCCCAACTACTTCGGGTCAAACGAATTACTTCTAATCCTGCTAAGCTATCCACTAACACCACGGAAATGTTACAACGATTCAGCAGCAGAGGGTATCCTCAAGAGGTTCTTGATCTGGCCTTAACCAGGTCTTGCACTAGAACTCGGGAAGAGCTTCTAACGTCTACTCAGCGAAACAAAAAAGACCGGATTGTGCTGGTTTTGAAATTTTCCAACCAAAGTTTCAAATTCGAGAAAAGTATCCTAAAGCACTGGTCAATGTTACAGCTAGAGCCTGATTTTGAAGGGATTTTTACTGAACGGCCATTGTTTGCTTATGAGCAAAGCAAGAACATCAAAGAACTGCTCTCCAAATCGAAATTGAATCACACTACTGTGCCCCGTCAGGGCACCATCCCGTGTCTTAACTGTAATAACTGTAACAACATTATTAAAGGCACCTATATCACTCACCCCCGGAAAGGCAACAAAATCAAACTTAAAGTAACAGCTACGTGCGACACCAAGAATGTAGTGTACTTATTGAAATGTCGCTGCAGACTTGGATACGTTGGGAAAACTGAACAAAAGATAAAAATCTGACTGAATGAACACAAGAGCAATATCAGGACCATGAACCAGAAGTCTGTCAGTGCAACACACTTTTTGAATGCCAAGCATAACATCAGCCAACTCTGTTACCTGGTTTTAGAGACTGTAAATATCTGTGAAGGTCGTGATATTCATAAGTATTTACTCCAACGAGAATTGTTTTGGACTAAATTACTGGACACTATTCTACCGAATGGTCTTAATGACCGTGTTGAATTTAGCTGTTTTCTTTAAATTGTCCATTTTGGCTTTGCCACTTGTTACTGCTCAGAATGTTTCTTTTTCTTTGTTTTGATTTATGGCATTTTTCCTGACTCATTCTGTCTATTCTATGTCCCTCCAATCCTCTTTTCTCTTGTCTCTCTTACCTTGTCTTACCAGCTTCATTTACCTTTCTCATATGGCTACTGCCCGATTGTACTTAACCATTTCCAAATGGCCCCTATGGTTTCTGTATTTTCCGATATGGCCTCCACAAGGCATACGTGTTTAACCATTCCAACATGGCTCCCATGTTTTATGTGGAAATATGTTTTTCAGGTTTTCCCTGGTTTAATGTGGCGCAACATTACCCAGAATTTATTGTTATGTCTTTGTTATTTCCATTATCCCTTTTTTTCACACTCTGTTCCACTCCGGTCTTTCTAACACCGTAACTGATCCACGTAGGGTCCACTTCCGGGATATCGTTTATTTCCCCTCACGTAAACATCGAACTTAAACTAGTTTCCAGTCTAAGCACGAGGAACACCCCACGGGATACTCCGCCAGTGCTGTCATGGCGGTAAGATCTTTTATCTTTGTTATTTTTGACTAGCACGCCTGTAATGCATGCGTTCACTTCTATTTACGATACGGGATACTCCGCCAGTGCCGTCATGGCTGTAAGACCTTTTATCTTTGTTATTGTTTAATAGCACGCCCGAAATGCATGCGTTCACTTCTATTTTTGATCCATTTCTCTGCGATGCCGTTCAAGTTTTATTTGCTTTTCTTGGCAGTATCTTCATGCTGTGCAGGTTAGATTAAGGCTGTCATCCACGTTAGTGTGTAACGAGACTCACATGGCTTCCTCCATAGAGTGTCTCTTTCTCTTCACATGACCTCCTTCTCTCTGCACTTGTGGTCGTTCATTTTTTACTATGCACCGAGTCTCTGATTACTTACTTTACACTGTTGTAAATCTCTTGCACCCGTCATGTGGACTAGTGCCATTACCTTTGTCCTTCGCTTGGCCTTAACACACCGTACCTTCTGCTTTCAGTTTCCACCATTAACTTTCTGATGTACTTGTGAGCAACAGTCACAGCCGTGGTTTTCCGTTTCATTTTTTAGATCTAATTCCCCCTGACGAAGGTTTTGCCCGAAATGCATTGGGTTGAACAACTTGGGTTGATTAACATGTCTATGATGACACTGTTCCTTGAAAGAATTTGAAATTGATCTTCAATATCATGTGAAATAAACATCATTTGACTTCTACCTACTGTTTATTCTCTGATCAACATTGGATGAACCTCCTTCGGGAGTTTGGCTGTGCATACAGGAGATGTTACCCGGTGGGATAACGCTTTCTCATTTCATATGTAGGGGGGCACCATAGGTGCCCCCCAGGAACCATGTCTGAGGGCCAGGGGAGAAGAGGACCCGCTACAGGCCCTCAATGTCCCTTTCCATGGCAGATAAACCACCATGAAACGGCCGGAAGAAAGGGACATCGTAATCCCTACGGCAGTACCTGGCAGGCACCGCCACATGGTAGGGATTGCGGTTCCCTCCGACCGCCAACCATCCGCCTGCCATCAAAATGCGGCGGGCGGTGAGGCAGGTCCGATGGCGGTGGGGCCGCCAGGGACAGGCTGACAGTGGCATTCCCACCGCCATCGTAATGAGGCCCAGAGTATCCACAAAATGTGTGCTTTCTGGATATGTTTTATTTTATAGAGATAATGGGATCTGTCACATAAAATGAGCACTGGAAGCGCTAATTTAGGACACGGTCTTTTCCCCTGTTTTTGTCTGCCTGGTGTCTTACACAGTTGAATAGTTAGAAGAGTATTATTTTATCACCAAAGACAGTGGTAAACGGTGCTTCACACAAGAACTTTTAAGGCATATGCTGCTTGTGGCTGGAAATGGAGCATCATTTGTTGACATATCTAAAGAAAACAACTGACCATAACATAATAATGTACACAAAGCAACATAACAACACAATTAAAGCATTACCATGCACACAACAACAAAACAGTTCAAACAGAATGCAACAAAAGCAGTACAAACCAACAAAATCACAATGCAATAATGCAGCACAAAAACACAGAAGCACTAAAACCAACAAAGCACATCACCACCACTACAAAATGGCATGAGGCCCAGAGTATCCACAAAATGTGTGCTTTCTGGATATGTTTTATTTTGTAGAGATAATGGGACCTGTCACATAAAATGAGCACTGGAAGCGCTAATTTAAGACACGGTCTAAAGAAAACAACTGACTATAAAATAATAATGTACACAAAGCAACATAACAACACAATTAAAGCATAACCATGCACACAACAACAAAACAGTTCAAACAGAATGCAACAAAAGCAGTAAAAACCAACAAAATCACAATGCAATAATGCAGCACAAAAACACAGAAGCACTAAAAACAACAAAGCACATCACCACCACTACAAAATGTCATAAATCAAAAGTGCACAAAAGGCTTACTAACCTCCAGAATCCTGTTTTCATTATACATTGGTAAAATATGTTTGGAGCAAGCACTGCCTTTTATTTACCACTAAGGACATGAAATAGCACCAATCAAAGATATTTTGTGATCCGATCATATGATTTGGTTGGACATTAAGATATTAACAAACTGCATAAATCCTGTTGCATGTTAGCTTTTAAAGCCACTCCACTACAACAAATGAAGCACTGTTGATTGTGATGGAGTATCCTTTACCTCATTTGCCATGGAAATATAATGTGAAAATGAGGTAGCCCTTGTTATCTCCATGAATGTACATGCACTGAGATAAGCGCTCCACCTTCTGGGAGAGTAGATTACAGCCACAGACACAGGGTTGTTCGACAATTTGTCCTCTCCAAGAAAAAAAAAGGTCCTCATTACGATATCTGTCGGATTGCAACCGACAGGTCTTCGGTTGCGGTCCGAATAACCTCTGGTGCCGGAGTCCGACCACCGCATTATGATGTGCAGCAGTCGGAGGCAGCGGGCGGAAGGACCGACCGACGCTTCCGATGAGCTCAAGGAGCCCGTCCGACCATCAGTTGGAACTTAATACCCTACAATGGGACATTGCCTGCTCAGGCACCGCCGTAGGGATTACGGTGTCTCTTTCAGACTGCCTTCCTATGGCGGTCTAACCGCCATAGAAAGGCTGTCGGAAATGGACTTTGGGACGCTTAGCAGGGCCCCCGTTCCCCCGCTGCCTCCGATATGAAAACATCAATTTTTCCAATGTGGCTTGTGCTGCGACCCTTTTCCGGCCGCAACACAAGCTGCAATGGAATTTTCATGGGCTGTCGCATCCTAATTTGTCAGATGAAACCGCCGACTACTAGTTGGGCGCTTTCTATTCCGAAACGATGTCGGTTGGACGCAAGCCCGATCGTCATCGTAAAAAGGCCCAAAGTGTTGTCATCAGTCACAATGACATGTTCAGAGAAACGCTTATCTTTTTTTAAGACCCTGCATATGGATTTGGTTGAGAAAAAAGTGAAAGGCTTCAAACGTAAGTGAAAGACTTCTTGTTTGTTGCTCTTTATTATGCTGCATTTCTCTCACTCAGCAACATTCCCATCCTCTTTCAAGCTCTACTGCCTTGCATTGATGTTTTTGTATTCTGTATCTATCTCTCCTTACGTTTCAAATCTTCCTCTACTCTTTTTCTCTTTCTATCTCGGAATTTCTCGCTTTCTCTCTGCATTCATGTGAGGAAAGTGGTTTATTATATGGTGTGGTTGGGCGACTTCACAGTGTTATAAAGGCGCAATTCCATATCAGGTCCAGTCAGGTTCATTTGTAAAACCTTAGCTCATCCTGGGTAGCTGTGGTTCAGAGTATTCAGGCGTTATTGCAGACAGTGGAATAAGAATAAAATGCAACATAATAAAAATCTGACCCCAAATTTAAAAAAAGGTTGTATTTGTATTTTTAAATAGACCCCTGTACCACAAAAATCCACCAGATCATTCTTGAGAGTTGTATTTTTAAAGAAACAATAAATCACAGATTTTTCACTTCGTGCGATAAATCATTGTAATCTACCACCACTCGTGGTTTAGGGTTAGCCACGACAGGTAACTTGAAAATGGCTATAAGGAGACTCTTATGGCCTCAGAGGTTGATGTCCATCGAAGTCTGGGTGAAGTCCAGCAAAAAAACTGTTGCCACAGGCCTACTGGTCTTCGGTTACAGCAAAACCAGTAGTGCCCTTACACTGTCAGTAACTTCTTTGCTGAGTGACTAAACTGCACTCTGGCAACTCTCCTGTGTCCAGCAGACTCAGGTTGCAACTTTTGAGGTTCTGGACTCGGTCTCCCAGGCTGCACCAGCCAACTGACATTATAAGTCACCATCTTAGTCTGGGGCTCTGGGAGGAACTTTTCCACGATGTGAACACAAAAGGCACAGTCATTTTTTCTAGCCCAATGTGCAGCAGGTGCAGTTCAGTCTTAAGGGAATCCTCTCTTTGCTTGGTCCAGAGAACATCAGGGCAATTCTTCTTTAGTCCTCTCTCCAGTACAGAAATGATCTGGGGTCTGGGTACCAGAGGTGCCACTGTTATGCCTGTTTATGGCACTCTGTGGATGTAGCAACTACTAGCCAATGGGCTACCAGGTAGATAGAGACAACTTCCTGTGGATTGTGGAACCTAGCTAGCCCAGAATGCACCTTTCTACTCTCTTCCAACATGGTAGAACCCTTCTCTTGGTTTGTGGTGCTCCATAGCCCATCCTAGTGATGTGGCTACCTGGGAGCTACACGCCCATGGAAAAAGTGGTTTGGCAATGGCTTCCCCCTCTCTGTCCAAGATGCCAGCCTTTCTGCTAAAACAAAAGAGCAGCCCCTCTCACCTTGTGAGCTCACGCCTTGTTTGGCTATCCTGCTAGGAAGAGGTCACACCTCTTCCCTCTGCAGGTCCTTTATGCTTCTTCCTGAGAGTCATTACACTCCCCCCCCTTCCAGGAGGCCAGAAGACTGTCTCAAGGACAGCAGTTTTTGTGCAACTACAAATGGGCACTGCACAATTTTGGGCAACAAAGTAGCAACTTCCGAACATTCCAATTTGTATAAAGGTTACATTAAATTCGACTTGAGCCGCAAGTCAGCTTTAATGTAGTGATTATTTTGATACCTTGAAATATCATATTTAGTAGCCCAATTCAGAAGTTAGCACTGCTGAGTTGTTAGCAAATAACCCTGTACTCGCCAATGGGGCTACTAGCCTTTCGACAGTAAAAACAACAATGCAGGGTTTTTGCTGTCAGGACATGTAAAGTTACTAAAACACATGTCTATCTTTTTAATATAATGCACCCTCCCATTAGGGTTTGGTAGGCCTACTTTATGGGTGACTTATACATATTAAAAAGGAAGGTTTGAGCTTTGCCATTGCTTTAAATGGCAAGTTGAGTCAGCAATTTAAAACTGCTCTGTCACCCATCAAAGGCGGGCTGGGAGTCAATCTTTGCTTTGTCACACTTGTGGTGGCACCATAAGTGCTGCAGTCTATGAACGACACTTTAACTTACCAGCCCTGGGTACACCTGGTACCATATGCTAGGGACTAATAAGTAAGTTAACTGATGCCAATTCGGGGTGAGTCAATTAGACATATACCTTTATAAAGGGTCAGAGCCATGGAACTGAGGCCTGTTTGGCAGGACTTAGTGCACTTACAGAGTCAAAAAAACAGCCGCATCAGTCCAAAAACTTTGGTGATTAATGATCATGTAATCAAAGGCATTTCCCTATAATTCATAATATATTTGTTGCTTTTCTTTTTCTGAATGAATATGGGCCTGCACACTTTCTAGATTTACAGTTTAGTTATGTTCCCTCTCTCTACATTCACAGTTTAGGTCTGTATTGGAACTGGCCCTTTTTGCAGGGTTATAGCCAAACTTCTTGCCTTCTTCTTGTATTTTTTCCGACCTGTTTTTGTCGGTTTTAGGACTGTGGGCACTTTACTGCTGCTGATCAGTGCTAAAGTGCATGTGCTCTCTTTTGTAAACTTGGTAAGATTAATCTACACCTGCTTGACATATTTAATTTACCTGTAAGTCCCTTGTATAGTGGTATCTCATACACCCAGGGCCTGTAAATTAAATGCTACTAGTGGGCCTGCCGTGTATGAAAAAACAAGGGACAGTCTACTCACATGGAACCAGGGTACTTTACAGTTTTACAGACAACAACGGTTCCTGTGGACAATCAACAAATGATACTTAGTATATAATAGCACAATCACAATAATTGAAGGAAAAGAGATGTCTGAAAGAGAAGAGGCATATAACACGAATTTTGTATGAAAATACGTTGTTTTATATAATGTAATCACATTATTTTCAATCCAGTGCATGGTGTCCCAAGTGATTGTGAAACCTATATTTCAAGGTTGTGACTTTTTGTGACATAAAAACAAGGTTTCATCAAAGATGTACAAGAGCGACCATTAAATCAATACATAATATGTGATCGCAGCCTACTAATACAGTAATAGTGGCTGACAATGGTTCGCTTCAATTAGTCAACAACGTTTCAACCCACTTAACAATGTGGGGTCTCATCAGGACCTAGCAATGAAGGGGCACCTAAAAAAATGATAACCATAGTGTCAGTAATGTTTTGGTGGTGAAAAATAAGAGAAAAGCTTCAAAAAGGTAGATTATCAATTGCTAATCATACCTGGGGATGACTGTCAGATAATGTGGTGTGCACCGTGTGGGGGTGAAAAAGGAAGAAGAGTACTCACATAGGGCCCAGCCGGGCACTGTGGGGACGAGAAATGAGGAATATTTAAAATACATACGGGCACACGGGGTTAACCAGCTGTGAATAAAAGTTCAACTTACCCTATAGTGGGGAGGGTACTGACAGTCAGGAAGGCTCAAGGTTGAAAGCCTTAATAATTACAAGTAGGGCAAAAAGCTGTTGTTAGGAATTTCTGAAAGAAGGGTTCAAATACCCAGTAAATACGTGTGTTGCACAGGTGGTCAATATCTATATTAGGCAATTCAAAAAAGACTCTTACCCGTGGTAATTAGCTGAACTCTAAATTGAAAAAAGCAGACAAAGTTACAAAAGATATAAAAAACTTCACCAAAGAGAAAGCTTACCCTTATCTAAGAGAGGACTATTACACCACTATAAACACTCAGAATAGACAAAACACCTGGGGGAGGTTTAAAAGAAACCATCCGATTACTTTCTCTGAATCCTCAGGAGGATTGGAAGACTCAGACGCACAGCCAGGTCCGAGCCGTCCGGATAATCATCCAGGCCAGCCTTTTTTAGAGAGAGGCCCACGAGGCAAGGGCAAGACATGGTAGTGTTTCCTCCTCGTTTGACGTTCTCCAGGGTACTGGTATACCCTGGAGAACGTCAAACGAGGAGGAAACACTACCAATGGGGGCCACAGCATTATTAGACACACCTGTAGGAAGCTTGGAAAGGATACCCATTTTCAATCTCTCGCAACACTTGTTATCTTCGGCAGAAATCTCTCTGCTGAATAGAGGCTTATCCTTTGTAATTACAGAAAAGACCAATTTTTTTAACTTAAAAACAGAGCTTTTCCAATTCTTCCGAAAAATAAGACTAAGAATATTTTTCAAAGACAATGAATTGGCCACACAAGAATCGGTTACAGGTCTACGACCGCCATTGATCTTCTAACCCTCTAATTCCATGATGCCAGCTGAGTTACTTACTTTTGAGAAACTCATTTTGACCGGGATTGACACCATGAAATCTGTATTAATTTAATGGTCGCTCTTGTACATCTTTGATGAAACCTTGTTTTTATGTCACAAAAAGCCGCAACCTTGAAATATAGGTTTCAAAATCACTTGGGACACCATACACTGGATTTAAAATAATGTTATTACATTATATAAAACAACGTATTTTCATGCAAAATTCGTGTTATATGCCTCTTCTCTTTCGGACATCTCTTTTCATTATTGTGATTGTGCTATTATATACTAAGTATCATTTGTTGATTGTCCACAGGAACCGTTGTTGTCTGTAAAACTAGTGGGCCTGCAGCGCTGCTTGCGCCACCCACTGAAGTAGCCTTTCAAACCTGTCTCAGGCTCCTGCCATTGCAGGGCCTGCGTGTGCAGCTTACTGCCACAGTGACATGGTACCTAATGTGTTTGCCGCATCTGAAACTCCCCTTTTGCTACATATAGGTCTCCCCTAAGGTAGGCCCTAGGTAGCCCTAGGGGCAGGGTGCTGTGTAGGTAAAAGGTAGGACATGTGCCTTTGTTGTGTGGCATCTCCTGGTAGTGACAAACAGCCTATTTGGTTTCTCACTGCTGTGAGGCTGCTCCTCTCATAGGTTTGCATTGGGAATTCCTTGATATGTGTTTCCTTGGTCATTTCTGATAGGAAAGGAGTAGCGTGGCCATGTATGGTATGTTCAGAATAGTAGTGATAAATCCTGCATATTGGTGAAAGTGAATTTGTTATTACTATTTTAGAAATGCCACTTGTGGGCATTTCTGTATGCTTATGGCTCTTTGTGCTCTGCGTGGTTGTGTTTTCAACGTCTGGGTTAGACTGACAGGGGCTGGGGATGTGCATTCACTGAAGACAGTCACAAGGGGGGTGAGGTGTGTCATGCTTTTCCTGGATGACTCATAGTTGGGCTGAATAGGCCCAGTCTGCATTTAGAGTGGTGGGAGGAGTTGCCACCTGCACCTGGATAGGGCTGTGCCTACCTTTCACTATGCTGTCATCTGCCCCCCTGTAGTGTGTCTGGAGCCAGGGACGGAGATTGAATGGAGGTGTTGTGCACTTCTGAATTTGCTTGAAGTGCCCCCAGGACAAAGACTTTTGGGGTATAAGAACAGGGGCTGTGACCCCATGATTTTAGACACTGCGTTGCCTTGTAACCAGATGCTGCTGGCACCTTGCCAGAAGGAACTGTTATGCTGTCAGGAGGAACAGCCATTGAACTCCCTTCTCTGTTGTGCTGACCTCTGCCCTGTTGGGCTACAAGAAGGACTGCCTGCTCCCTACACCTATTCCTGCTTGGTGCCCCCAGTAATCTCCCAGAGCTTGGAGGCCTGCCCTGTGTGATTTGCCAACTTAGCGCGTGTTATGTGCTTTTCAACTGCTGGTTCTCTTGCTCCTGCCTCCAAGCAGTGCTTGACTAGCGCTGTTGTGTGCCCTGGATTTTCCTTTGTCAGCATGGAGAGCGCTGTTTACTCTCCCTGCAGCTAGCGCAAGGGGAGCGCTTTAATAGGAAGTCCCCGGTGTATTACTAGAGAGGGGAACCTTCCCTGGGCAGGCGCTGGGTTTTGAACCATGACACGAGGCTCTGCTGTGCTGGGCATCCAACGAACAGGAGCAGGGTTTCCTGCTGCCAGGGAACTCTCCCATGTGCCCGCCCCCCAGGCAAGGGGACTGCCGATGTGCCGCTGCTGAAGATAGAAGTGCCATCACGTGGCCCTGTCCCGAAGAGTGAGGGATCTGCTGGCTAGACATCAAGAGTCCCTCAGCGTTGCCCCTCCCGCAAGCGTGCTGGTGGAGTGATGCTGGGAGAAAGCCTATGATGGAGGAGCAGACCCACCGAGCCAGCGCTGAGGGGGATGTTGTCATCTGCCTCCCCCGTGAGGGGCTGCAGCGAGGTGACCCTTGGTCCAGGAGCCTCTTGGTGGAAACCCAAGTGGGGGCCAGCAAGTCCGCTGGGCCGGTGCGGGAGACACAGGTCCTGCTTCAGACTGTGTCGCACAGTACGGCAGACCCCAGCAGCTTTTTGAGTCTTTTGGTTAGCGGGCGGGTGAGGTCCAACGCGTACGGGGGCAGCTACCCACGAGTTGTGTTATTCTGGGGAAGTTCTCAGAGGAGGCACCCGGAGGAAAGTTGGCCATGGGCCAGGTTTGCCCCGCGAGCCCAGAGGATACCGCTTCACTGGAGTACCCAGGCACCGGGCTCAAAGGGTTTTCAGGGAGGCTGTTGGCATACGTTGGGCTCTCCCTTTACCGCTTTGCCTTCCCAGTCCCGAGGAGCCATTGTGAAACCATAAATGGGTGCTTTTCGCAGCACCAGGAAAACTGCCATAATGCCTGTGAGAGGTGGGCAGAGGTTCCTGCCCCACAAGGGATGGGAATTACCATATTACGGCTAATAGGCATGAAGGTGCTGACATGCTCTGCACTTAGTGCCTATATTACTGTATAAAGCATAATAGGAGCACAGGGGGCGTGGAGCCTTATGTTTTAAATGGGTGATTCATGTGTTTATCCATAACCTGTCACAGGATATGTGCTGAATTATTGATCAATGTTGTTTTGCCTTGCATTGGTCAGGATAACAAGTATTGTTCCAGGATTTGCCTTATATGGGCAGTGATGGTGGTTTTATAATTTGTGCAACCTATAAGTGTTTACTTGATTGGACTACCTTGTCATGTTATGAGAATTGCCTGGTTGGCAAAGTGATTTTATGATCTATGTGACGTCATGACAATTGCCTAGTTGGCAAAGTGATTTATGTGATTGTAGTTTAAGGTGTTTTATGTACAATACAAAGGATATTTTTATATAACCTTGTGTGGAGTCTCTTTTTGTTGTGTGCTTAGTGTGTCACTGGTGTGTGTGTGTGTGTTGTGCAAATGCTTTACATATTGCCTCTGGGATAATCCTGACTGCTCTGCCAAGCCTCCAAGGGGATGAGCAGGGGTTATCTTGGGTGTGTAACTCCCTTACCCTGACTAGAGTGGTGGGTTCTGCCTGGCTTAGGTGCATCCCCTAGCCAACAGGACTCAGTGCACTTAAAGAGTAAAAAAAAAGCTGCATCAGTCCAAAAACTTGGGGTGATAAATGATCATGCAATAAGAGGCATTTCCTTACAATTCGTAATATATTAATTGCTTTTCTTTTTCTGAATAAATATGTGCCTGCCCACTTTCTAGATTTACAGTTTAGCTATGTTCCCTCTCTCTACATTCACAGTCTAGCTCTGCCTTCTCTTTCACAGTCACTCCCTCTCCACGTTCCCAGACAAGGTTTATCCCCAACAACACTTGTTGTCTTTCATGGTTTGAGCTGTATTGATCCACTGCTAGTTTTTTTCATTTTGTCCTCTTTCCTGTATGTCCCTTTTCTGTTTACTTTCACAGTGTATAGCCACAGTTTGCACTATGAGCAAGAAGCCTTGTACAGAGCTCTAGCCCCATAGAGCACCTCAAGTCTATTGTTCCTTTTAGGCTTATCATCAGTGATTGACCATCACAGGCTTTTACAAATATTGGAAGCACGCATGTCCATAGAAAGAAAAAATTACTCTGGTTAGCTTCTTTCTTGTCAAATTGAACACAGTCTATCCAGATTAGAACACATAGGCAGAGTCATTCAATGGTTGATCTTAGATCTAATTCAGTTCAATATTTACATAGAGCCATAGAGAATCTTGATGGAAGATTTAGGAGTGGCTATTTATCAATATACTGATGATACCCTGATTTACATAAAAACATCTCTGTAGGATATAGGGACTTGGGGATTGTGTAGACAACAAATACAAACATGGATGTCTGGAACCTTCCGAAGTTAAACATGAATAGAACTGAGTTTATCCTAAGCACACGTCCTCAAAACACCAAAATTCCTGAAACTTGACTACTAGATCATAAATCTGTTGAGTTCTTCCCAGCAGTTATGACAGTGGTGAAATCTGTAGGAATATGGATGGACTCTCACCTCTACATGGTTCATCATATTGAACAAACTACCTTAAAAGCTTGAACCACATTACATGAAATAAAAAAAGCCTAAGTCCTTTATTCTACCTAACATATTAAGACTTGTAGAGCAATCCAAATTTATCTATAAGATTAGCTATGGAAATGTTTTACTCACTGGCATCCCCACCTCTCACCTAGCCCCTGTTAAAGTTCTCATTCACTCTGCAGCCTCAAATCATTTTCAACATTGGAAATTTGATCATATCACCTCGATGCTCAAAAACCTCCCTGACTTCTTTTTGAGGCCACAATCAATTTTATGAAATTCTTGCACTACTTACAAGTTAATGCTTGTCAACTAACCTGATTACCAACTGTCTACTATCAACAGATCTTGAGTCAATAAGAGTCTTTCCAGTGCTCAGAATCACAGCTTAGAAGCAAAAAGATTTAACGCCTGTCAATCTGCCTCTCATGGCCTCCCTGATGAGGCAAGGCTGTCTAACAAAGCACTTCTTTAAAAACATATAGTTAACACTCTGGAATAAAACAACTATTAAATTATCATTCAGTAACTGAGTTATGAATGACCTTCAATTTATATTGGCATTGAATAAGATACCATGCACAAACTGAGTCTTTGAATGAAATATAAATTGTGTAGGTATTGGCACTACTCTACACTAGAGTGTGGTCATTTAAGCAGGTCCAGACTTTGTTGCCAAAGGTTTCAACACATTATATTGTCTCTGCTGAAGGATGCCATAGCTCGTGGGAGGAGGAGAGAGGAGGTATTGACGAGCTTTGGAACAGCCAGGAGTACGTACACCTCTGTAGGCTTTGATGCTGTTCACCAACCATGCATTCACTGGATCAGATCATTATGCAACCTGCCCCTTATCTGGTTTGTGCAATGGGCAGGAAGCGCTTCCCTTTGCTAATCTGAGCCACAAATCAGGACCTTTGGCAAATGTTCTGAAAGGGGATGTGTATCAGTTATCAATATTAAACAAAAAATTTACATGGAGAAATAAAATCATCAAAAATGTAAAATGCATGCCTTAAAAATGTAATTCATCCCAAATCTACCCAAGAGTGTATCTTGTTTTTCACTGCCCATTGTCTCTAGAAACAGAAATAGCACATGTGGGCCATTTGAAGAAAGAACCTCTCTCTCCCATTCCAATTACAGCTCACCAAGTATACACCCACAGGTGACATCAAGGTTACAAAGTGTTGGATAAGGCCAGTGCTAGAGTAGTGTTCCCTCTACATAATCCTACGTATCCCTGACATCCTTTACCATGATGACAATATGTGTCTGGACGTCTTTGCTGACAATGTCAATCACATCTTTCATTTAGGTCATCATAGTGCACAGCAGGTTAATCTCTTTAGACACTAATTATTTTTCTATTCATATGCAAAGCTCCAACTTGAACCAAGGATCTACCCCACACACAGAAAGTATTAGGTAGATGCATTATATCACAAACCTGTTATCTATGTTGATGATGTGCTTCTTTTTTTCTATCCCTGTATCCTCAATTTCCATCCCTTGTGAGGTGATAAGGGCTTACTTGTCAATACTTTTAAATCTGACCATTGCATAAGTGTAGCTTAATATTTATTGTATGAGGGCTCTGTTTAGGACACACCAGCTGTAATACCAAAAAGGGCACTTGGAAAACTCTGGCTTGCTTTTCCTCTGTACCTTGACAGGATGTGGGAGATTAGAACAAGAGAAGTGACTAGGGGGGCTAGAGTGCTAACAAAAAAGTGGGACTCATAAGTGCTTGTCCTTGTGGATGAATAATTGAAATGATAAAGTTGATCCAGACCGTGATGTGTTTCACATAAAACTTATGTTATCAGTCCTCATAGCTTGATTCTTTTAGAGGTGCTATAATTAGCCAATTTCTTAGTATCAATTTTGAAACAACAAAACTGAGAAAATACACCAATGATTTTCATCAGAAAAACGAAATCAGTTGAGTTAAAAAAAAAGGGAGTGGGCTCATATTAGATAACTTCATATGGTACCAAGCAGACTGCCTTCTTGACTGTTCAAATTGTTATGTTACCCATCTGTCTTGCGTCCATCAAGCAGCAAGTGGAAACTTGACATGCATTCTCTTCATGAGTACCACACTGTGCACAAGTGCAGATGTGACAACATTTCTTTCGTTAACATTGTGAATAATAACTAGCTGCTGTCTTTCATAACTGAAAGGTTCAAAACATAGGAGGCTATGAGTAAATTGAATACCCAAGGTGGCCAACTTCCACAATGTAGACTGAATGGCTTATCATGAAACATGAACACCAAATTCAAGGATATTTCATGGGTAGGTAACATTTCATAGTTTTTCCAGCTAAGTGGAGATGCAGAGCTACCCACAGCAAAAAGGACACCGTCTGTGGCCCTAGGATTTTCCAACCAAGAAGGTTGAACTACTCAATAAAATGATAAAAGGAGAGCGTACAAGAAAGCACCCCATGTTGGACTGGTCCCTCTCACCATGGTCATCCCCAAGCTTTTTGCCTTCACCCTCCTGTATTTTGAGCCCATTTTTGTTGGATTAGGACTCAGTGCACTTTACCAGTGCTAAAGTATATATGCCCTCTCCTTTAAACATGGTAAAATTGGCTTACAACCTATTGCCCTATTTAATTTACTTGTAAGTTCCTAATCATTTTGTACTGCATGTACCCAGGGCCTATAAATTAAATGCTCCTATTAGCCTGCAGCACTTATTGTGCCACCCACTTAAGTAGCCTTTTTAAGCATGTCACAGGTTTGCTATTGCACATTGTGGGCAGTTCTAAACTGCCAACTTGACTTTAGAAGATAGCCCCCATGTTAAGCTTAAAACTCCTTTTTATTACATATAAGTCACCCCTAAGGTAGGCCATAGACAGCCCATATGGCCCATTTGGACATTTACTTTTAAATTTTACACGTCCTGGTAGTGACATACTTCTAAATTAATTTTTCACTACTTTGAGGCCTATCTCTCCCACAGGATAACATTGGTTTCCTTTATTACATTTAATAATTGGTAACTTTCAATTGAGAGCAGATAGGAATGTTGAGTATAGTGTCTAAAGAATTGTAATTTTAAACCCTCTTCAATGGTAAATTTGGATTTTAAATCACAATTCTCAAAATGACACCTTTAGAAAGGTCCAAACTAGGACCAAATTGAGGTGGTATGGTGTACAAAGTAACGATGGATTGGCATATGGCACGAGTGACTACCAGTAGCTGAGATTGATTTAAGCATTCCATCCATCACTGTTTTGTATTTTTATTGTTTCACACTAAGAGGGACGGGTATGCTCAGACGTGAGTCCTGTGCACTCTATGTCACTGGAACCAAGCTGTAACCGGCTGATGAATTTATAACTAGGGCAAAATCAGTCTTGGTTGCTTGTGTTCCTGTTCAGGAAGGACCTGGCTTGGCAGTTCGCCTGGACTGTTCCTACTAGAGCAGGGTCAAGACTGATTTGCATGTGGCTGGGTCCAAACTCAGGTAGCAGGGTGTGCAAAATAATGATGGATTGGGATGTGGCCCGAGTGATTACCAGTGGCTGAGATTAATTCAAGCATTCCATCCATCATCATTTTTTATACTTATTGTGTCACCCTAAGTGGGACGGATATGCCCAGATGTGGGTCCTGTTCACACTGTGTCACTGGACCCAAGCTGTACCCAGCTGATGAGCCCATAACTAGGGCAAACCGGTCCCAGGTTGCTTGTGTTCCGGTTCAGGGAGGGCCTGACTTGGCAGTTCGGTCTTAACTGTTGCTATTGGATCAGGGTCTAGACTGATTTGCATTTGACTGGGTCCAAACTGAGGTGGCATGGTGTGCAAAATAACAATGGATTGGGATGTGGCCCGAGTGATTACAAGTCGCAGAGATTAATTCAAGTAATAATAGACTATTCCCTTTGGTATTCATACGATGTCCCTATTCCTACACATTCATTCAATCATATATACGCAGATCTATAAAGAGAAAATTATAAAGAGAAAATTATAAAATGAATGAATTTCCTTGCCAGTAGTATGAAAATATCTCCTGCTTTATTAAAAAAAATATTTCTCACAAATGTATTGCTCTGTTCTCCACAATATTTAGAACACAATACAATTTAAAAACCGGAGTTAAAAGAATATGCTTATAGCATGGATAAAGAAGACACAATTTAATCTGTTGTACCCTTCTGTGTGTACAATCTTGGATGACAGATTTTACAACACATTTCTCTGTGTATCATTTCATTTAGAATGTATCCAATCATAAGTCATATACGTATGTAATAACATATATCCATACAAATCCAGAATAAGAAAGCAATATTTGATAAAAACAATACTCAAAATGAAAAAATGTTGACGTGGCGTTTCGGTGGGAAGTGCTGGTTTACACCACCTTCTTCAGGACAGATTATAAAACAGTATGTAGAATCTGGAATAATACATAAAAGAACAGTACATATGTAAATATTTTGTCTCACAAGATATTCTAACATACTGACAAGGTTATCGCTTTTTTGTAATGTTTTTAAGAACCTCGTAGATTATAAACCAAACTCATAAGGAAAAGGGAAAGAAACAATAGATCCTACTGAAAGACATACCTCCCTTATTTTTTGCCACATATTTAGCTTTTACGCCCATTCATACTCACAAACAGCCTAATATATGGCTGTCACATACCTAAAATAAAAGTTAATGCGCAGTCTTGTTCTATCTTCATCTTGATGTGATGAATAGATAGATTTCTTAGTGCCATTGATTGCACCTCCAGCTACCTGGAAGCATTGTATCGATATTAGGGTCAGAATTGGTAGAATCTACACCTCTGTTCGTTATAGTTAAAGATATTTTTCCATTGATCTTTTTAGGTGTCAGGACTGATTTGCATACGGCTGGGTCCAAACTGAGGTGGCATGGTGTGCACAATAACAATGGATTGGGATGCGGCCCGAGTGATTACCAGTGGCTGAGAATAATTCAAGTATTCCATCCATCACTGTTTTGTATACCTTTAGAAAGTTGGCATTTTCTTGTCCTCACCATTTAGTGCCTGCAGCCTGTTCCTGGGTCACATGACTCGGTGTAGTTAGCTTTTGTGTACTCCTCCCAGACAGCATCATAATAGAGGGTCTGGGTATTGGCAGGATGGGCGATCCCTGGCAGGATGGGGCGAGCGGAGCTGTCACTTCAAAGGCACTGGCTCAGCTCACACACAAGTGACCCGCTGCTGTGAGGCACAACATCCAGCATCAAGGACGTAAGGTACAAATCTCAGCGGGCCAAAACTGGTCCCTTTAACTGGCCTGTGCTCCATTGTGGTCAGCCAAAACTTTTGACTTTGTCCTGATCATGCACAACCAGATAACCACAGTTGGGGCTTTGTGCTTTTAAGCACTATTCTTACCTAAAACGTTTAAAATAGCATATCACTAGGTCTACTAATTGGATTTTTTTCATTTTGGTGTCAAATAATTCTTTAAAATGTACGCTATTTTTTCTAAATCGGTGTAGGATTTTTCTTGTGTTGTGTTTTCATTTTGTTGCTGTTTGAATGCTGCATAAATACTTTACTAATTGCCACTAAGTTAGAGAGTTAAGCATAGATTTATTTAGTAACTTTTTGTGGTTCACCCTGACAGGGATTGTGGCTGTTGCTTGAGAAGGGTTTTACCCCACACAGGCAAGAGCCCAACTTCTCACACCCCTCAAATATATCTTTTTTTTTGCAAAATATGGTATGAGTGATCCACAGCATTGTAAATTCCAGGAAACATTATGAAACATTAAGTAGACAAATGCAAGCCTTAAGTGCAAATGTTTGTAATAGCTTTATGTATTATGGTTTACTATTGTGTGTATACCTTGATCTTGGAGCCTTCAAGGTGTGTGTGTGTCTTCTAAGATAGAATATCCAATGCCGGAATGGAACCCAAAAGATGCATGTCTGCAAAGTATATAGCCACTATAAAGCTTGTCATTTTTCGCCTGTGGCCCCCCCCCATCCATCGTCCAGTATGAGTGTATTTAATCTCCGGTCACCAGTCTCCTGGCTCTCTTGCAGGACAACTGATCAGTCTGCTTCTAGTCTTGAAGATGAATACAGTACCTGAAACCTGGGTTTTCCTAAATGCAACCCAATCCTTTCCTCTACAGTAATTAGGTTCTCAACACCATGCAACACTTAGTTAGCCACACATGACCCAATGAATGGTTGAGTTTTAGGATTTGAGACCTAGAGCAAATGTATCTGCAATGCATCTTCTATGTCATTATCTGTTTGCTCCTTTTCATCAATTAGTCTGATGCACATCAGATGGTATATATTTATGTTACACCCTTATCAGTACCAGTTGTAATCCTTAATGTGCCTTTCCATATGCCGTAGAAAAGATTTATGACTATTTATCAGGTTGCCCTAATCAAGCATGGTAAAAGATGCAGTATGCGGCACACCCGGAAGATCAGCTATATCATTTTTGGTTTACGCGATGTAAGTCGAGTGATGTTTATTGGTAGCTGCTATTCACACTATCATGATAGTCATAGGCGATGGAAGTAGCAGTGTGGAGGGTGCTGCAGCACACCAAAAATAACCATGCTGTGGTTCAGAAGGTGGGTCAGCAATAAAAATGCCTTTAAATCTGATGTTTATCTTGTCATATTTTCTGTGTGTTCAAAAACAAAAGTCAAGGTATGTCTTCTGACAAATTGCAATTTTTTCAGAAACAGATGTTTACTTTTACAAAATCCTCTCACTTTGCATTCAGAGAAATAAAAGTGACCTAGGTGACAATCTTTCTGGGTTATAGGAAGTGAAATCAAAGGCTTTCGGGTGTCATTTTTTCTAACACCCAACAACAGTTAAATACCCGTAAATGAACTATGCACATATTTCAAAATATATCATGAATTCGGAAAGCACAAATGAAGCACATTTTTTTAAATTCTGAAGTGTGATGGAAACAATAGGATCAAAACAAATCAAGGCACTTTACTTGGTGACACGCAAATGATAAATATTCACTGAAACCCGATTTCCACACATTATAGTTTGTGTGTTCTATAGTTTTACCAGTAAACCTTCATGTCTATGCAAATCTAGTGGCCATTTCGTCGGAAAAGGTGGTGTCGTAAATGACAGTGCACTACCACCAGTGCTGCAAAATAAACTACCGACTACATACCACACCCTTGCCATTCTCCTGCTGAATGGGCGTTATACATTTGCTACACTTGTTTTTTGTGGGGCGCTTGCATTTTTCACAATCAGTGATATAACAGTAACAGCAGCTCCCCCACTGAAAATTGTTCGATCGCCACTGGTGATAGCTGTTTTAGCAAAGGCCTTCCAGGTCAAAAGAAAGACTTATGGTCTGGTATGTGTTTTCAGCTATGCGGCACCTGTGCGTGTAAATGAGCAGTACCCCCACTCCTATGGACACTAAGCAGCAATTTAACTACTTACAATATACATTTGTACAAAGGCTCGAAGCACATCATGAACCAGTGACTTTGCAGTACCATATGTGTTTACCAACACCCAATCACTCCACATTCACAGTTCAGCACTAAATCATTTTGAAAGCGAACTGGAATGTGCCATTCCATGTAGGTGAGTTGACAGTTTGATGGACGTCTGGGAAGCTGCTTAATTTAATCTGATGTTTTCTGTTAGATGAAAGCGGCCCAGGGATCGATACAGTGGAATTCAGGCTGCAATCTCTTAGAAAAACATGTACTGTTGCCCTCATCCATCACACTTTCTCCTTAGACCCTTCAAGGACTGCTATTTGGTCTTTTCAATGTCTGCAATATAAAAGCTGGGACTACCACAAAATCAGTTAATCCTCCTTCAACACTCCACATTCCTTTGTGCTTTAGTCCTCTGTAATGCAATACCTAATTCCAGTCAAATCTACCTCCCACATTTTCTAGGACAAGGTATTTTCACTCCAGGCATAGAATTCTGGGGGCAACTGCTAGACAGCTGGATGACGTGCAGCTCGAGCTAGGGTGACCAACCGTCCGTAAATTTCACGGACTGTCCGTAATTTGGACCTCACGTCCGTTGTCCGTGAGGATCCCTTTTACGGACGCCTTTTGTCCGTAATTATGGCCATTACAGGGAGCAGCACTGCTCCCCTGCGAGAAGCCTCAGCCCCCTGATGGGGCCGCCGCGCACTCCTCTGAGCACAAGAGCAGCCCCACCCCACCCATTGTCATTCTGTATGCGGCTTACTGCCAGATACAGAATGACAATGGGGCAGTCTGGGCTGTTAAAGCATGTGGTGGCCTCCTCCTGCCTCAGTGTACAGCAGGGCATTCTGTTAGATAGATAAAAGGTAAAACGCCTATGCTGCAACGTGAGAAAACAGTTTATATAAAGAAGCCTGTGAAACAAGTTAAAAAGAACGGGTTATAGTTCTTTCACTGTCTTATCATTTTAGAACTGACGCATTTTCAATATTATATTCAACAAAGCCATGGTTGCTGCTTTTTTATTTTAAGCAACTAACAACCATTGACAAAGCCAATAGTCCTGGCTTGTTGTTGGTGTAATAATAATTGCTGTATCATATATCTGGATGCAATGACAGAAACAACATAATACCAGTCGGGCGGAACACTATGCTAAGCACAGATTTTTAGCCTTGGTGTTTTAAGTTTAAGCCAAGCCCTTAATTACATCGAACGCCCCCTTTGAAGAGACCCGCCCCCCCCCCATTTTTTTTACCCCACTTAAAGCCCTGGGAACAACACAATGTCACCTCAGGTCCTGGCACTGTGCATCATGCATGACTCATGACTTCTAAGTTTTCAGATTGCCTATGTGCAGGGGCATAGTGAACCCTCCCCCACCCCACCCCTTGCTTTAGGAACTACAGTGAGGTGAAGTTCTTGATGGGCCTCTTCTGTATGCAACTCTGCAGACAAAGGGTCAGCTCTTAATGTGAAAAGGTGGGTGAGTAAATAAGTGAAGGAATGTGTGAATGGCTGGATGGATTAGTGAAAGGATGAATGAAAGGGTGCATGGATAGATAATGAAAGGATGGATGGATGAGTGAGTGAGTGGAAAGATGGATGAGAGAAAAGGTAAATAGATGGATGTATGGGTGGAAGGGTAGATGGATGGGTAAAAGGGTGGATGGGTGAGTGAAAGGATGGATGAGTGAAAGGATGGATGGATTGATGAATTGATAAGTGAAAGGGTGAATGGATGGATGAGTGAAAGGGTGGATGTAAGGATTGATGAGTGAGTGAAAGTGGGGTAGATGGACAAAAGGATGGATAGATGAGTGAAGAAGTGAAAGGGTGGTTGGATGAGAGAACGGATAGATGGATGAGTGAAAGGATGGATGAGTAATAGGGTCAATGGATGGATTCATGAATGGATGAGTAGATGGGTGGGTGGGTGGAAGGATGAATGGATAAGTGAAAGGGGATGGAAAGAGAAATGGAGGATGAATGACTGAAAGGGTGAATGGGTGGAAGGATAAGTGACTGGGTGGATGGATGAGTAAGTAAAAGGATGGCTGGATGCGTGAAAGGGTAAATGACTGGATGGATGAGTGAATAGATGGATGGGTGGAAGAGTGGATGGATGAGCGAACGGATGGATGGGGTGAAAGGGTGGATGGATGAATAATGGATGGATGAGTAAAAGGGTGGATGAAGGGATGGATGAGTGAAATGATGGATGGAAGGATACATGGTGGATAGGTTCGCATTTGGTTGAATATGTTTGGATATAGATGGGCACACAGATGGAAGGACAGAATGAATGGTGAAAGACTGAATGATAGATAAAAGAATTATTACATCTTGTAGCACCCATTATCTTAAGTAACATTTCCTATACATTGGCTTTCACGTTTATATGAGTCATTGTCTCTATATAATGTGTGTGTGATGTAACGCACTCCGACACCATGCCCTACATACTTGGGATGAGTAACACTATAAAAGAAATTAAATACACATGAGAGACGGTCTATGTGAAGATGAGGGGCACCATTGGAGGGTGGTAGCAAGGCCGGACTGGCCGGACCGGGCATCGGGTGTTTCCCTGGGAGGCTGGAAAGGGGGGGCGGTTTTGTTACTGGGGGCTGGCACTGCAAAGTTCCTTGTATATCCAGTAGTTTTCATTCAACAATAAAAGCGGCCTCACTTATATTCAGGTGTGGTTCACCATTGTCTGGTGGCTAATGTACCTGCTGGAGCGAGATGCGAGTTTTGAATCGTCTAAGGTAGCAAGCTGCGGGCATACTGAAAAACTGTGAAGTGCACGTTTGTCTCAACCTAATATAAACTTATTTTCACTTGTACTTAAGTGGTTGTCTATTTACTTACTTGTATACTATTGCGCGACCTCCTCTGACGTGTCTGAAAACGTACCTTTTGTCCCGAAGTTTTGTCCTGAATTTTGACCTCCTGTCCTGAATTTTTGTCCTGAATTTTGACAATTTGTCCTGAATTTTTACACTCACTGCCCTGAATTTGCACCCATGCAGTTGGTCACCCTAGCTCGAGCGCTCTGTCGAGAAGATGTGGCCTAACGGCTAGAGCGGTCGACCTCGAAGCTGGGGATGTGGGTTGGAGTCTCGGCAGGGACGCTCGATATCCTGTGATTCTGGGCAAATCACTTAGGGGCATATTAGCAAGACCGGCGATAAAATTATCGCCGTTTTAGCGGCAGGAAACTGCAGCTAAAACGGCGATAATGGGCTTGCTAATATGCGTTATAGAATTCAATAGAAGCCCAGGTTAGATGTGCAGGACATCTAACCTGGGCTTCTATTGGAATTCCATAACGCATATTAGCAAGCCCATTATCGCCGCTTTAGCGGCAGTTTCCTGCCGCTAAAACGGCGATAATTTTATCGCCGGTCTTGCTAATATGCCCCTTAATCTCTCCGTGGCTAACAAAAATAAACGTGCCCTTCTGTAACGCAACTGGTGCACAGGTAAAGCGGTGTGATACCTTCACCTTCGAGTCGAGTTCGCGCTATATTTAAAAAAAGTAGGTAAGATTTAGATTTTGGAAGGGTATCTTTTCGAATCTACTTTTGTGCAATATTTGTTTTGTTGTCTGTGTTTTCCTGTGCTAACAAAATTGTTGGCTTTGCTGGATAATACGACGGAAATCTGACAGCATTAAAAAGTATAAAGTAAAATAAACTCCCAGTGAAACCTTTAGTTATACCAAGCATTTTGTTTCTTGTTCCTTGTCCTGGACTAAAGAAAGACTTATCCTCATTCTTCGTTTCTTTCTCCATCTTCCTCTGTCTACCCATCGGATGCGGACTTCTTCACTTCTCCACGCCCAGCCCATTTATCATTTTATGTCTCTTCATCCAGCTGAACTTGTGGTTGAGCACATTAAGGCTGCATGTACTTGGACTCGACTTTTACCAGCAAAATGACATTCTGCATCTCACTTAAAACCCCTGTGCTAGGCAAGGAGTAGATTTTCAAGCAGGCTTAGGCTGTAGGGAAGTCGACAAGGGCAGACCTTAATGGTTATAATGATTGATGATTTCTAAGTAAACGTTCAGTCCTTACTGAACTATACAGGTTCAATGTGATCCCATTATAATCAAGAGTGTTAACCATTCTGTAAGCAAAGTCCATCAAATACACACGGAGAGTACCCTACCATTGTGTGGGATCAATTTTCAAAACAGTCTGATCGATTGGAAGGTCTACAATAATAAGTGCGTAGAGGAATAACTTTTTGGGAATTACATTCCCATTTTGATCTTTTTCTTCGTGCTTAAGGACTGCGTTGCTGAGAATTGTAAAGCGCGTAAAGTGTATAGCACATCACACATTATGGATGGTAGTAACAACCCTGTATTAGCTCACTCGTTGAGCCTGAAAACAGACCATAGCTCACCCGGGAAAGAATAAAGCAAGTTTGACCTCCACATGCGCTCTCTGCACAGCCACTGAAAAGAGTGCTGAAAACCACCCTATGTGTGGAAGCCTTTGACCTTCAGCTCCCTAATAATGTGGCTGTCAGCTTGCCTAGGATGACACCTGTCCACACGCTATTCCGCATGAGGACATCGGAGGACCTTCATTCTCAAAGAACTAGAGCAGGATTATCAGGATGGACACACTTCTAGGGTCGTCCACGTGGTCGGCTTGAAATACTTCCAGCCTTACACGGCGATACTTAGGGCAGACGTTTCTGTGGTCCAGAGCAACAAATCAGATAAATAAGTAAGAAAAGAACTATCTTGATAACTGCTCATAAATGCGAACTAATGGCAAAAATAACAGTGATGAGCAAGCCTCTAATTTATTTCGCAACACAGTGGGCCTGATTCACAGAACTAACTACGTCAAAAACGTAAAGTTAGTACTTTTTGGTATTCACAGAATACACTTACTCATTTTGGTATTCACAGAATGAACTTACTCATTTCCGGTATTCACAGAAGTTAGTAGTCCTAACTTTAGGACTCCTAAATGCCTTCTGTGAATACCGAAAGTCTTAAAGTTAGGATTTTCTCAGTTTAGGAGTAGTAAAGTTAGGACTCCTAACTTTACTACTCCTAAACTGAGAAAATCCTAACTTTAAGACTTTCGGTTTTCACAGAAGGCATTTAGGAGTCCTAAAGTTAGGAGTCCTAACTTTACTACTCCTAAACTGAGAAAAATCCTAACTTTAAGATTCTTCGGTATTCACAGAAGGCATTTAGGAGTCCTAAAGTTAGGACTACTAACTTCTGTGAATACCGAAATGAGTACGTTCATTCTGTGAATACCAAAATGAGTAAGTGTATTCTGTGAATACCAAAAAGTACTAACTTTACGTTTTTGACGTAAGTTCGTTCTGTGAATCAGGCCCAGTGTTTTGTTGTTTTTGCATTGCAAGTGTTTCAATGCACAAAATGCAATAAAATTTCATATTAGTGCATTCTGCAGCACACGTAGAAGTAGTAAATCGTCATTATTTAATGAATGATTATGTGCAGGAAGGTGTCCCTTTCTGCACATAAACAATCATTAATGGCGTTTTGCTCTTTCTATGTGTGCTGAATGCAGCACACATAGCAGCACACATAGAATAAGCAAAAACAAGGAGATATAAAATGTATTTCTCCTCGTTTTGCCATTCTAACGCCTGCTCTTGCATGGCATTAGTTTTTGGCGTTGCTTCAGATTTACACATCTTTGTAAATCTGGGGCAGCATCAAAAAACAATGGGTGCTGCAGTAGAATGCCCACTGCAACACCCATTGCATGCCTCTTTCACACTTAGGGGCCGATTCCGATCTCAGCCGGTAGCGCACCGAATCGGATTCGGCTTAACCGGATCCGATTCGGAGCCCTCTTTTCCGACCGATTCGAACAAGCGTCCGGCCGAGCGAGTACGATGCGAGCGCACGCGAAATCGCCGACCGACTCGTTCACGGGTCCGAACCGCACCGACCGACTCGCTCGGACTCGACTCGAACCGCGCGATGGAGACGTTCCCCGGCCGGGCAAGTACGATGCACGCCTTGAGCAGTCCGACCGACCCGCACCGTCCGGCTCGAAACAGCTGTGGGAGCCGGACTTTGGGGGTCCGTGTCGGACCCCCCTGTATGCGTAGCCAGGCGAGTCGCACACAGGGGGGACCCATGGGTCCCCCCTACCTGTGCGTGTGCGGCGCAAACCGCATCGACGCGAACCCGCTGTAGGGGGCGCCCTCGTTCGCCTCGCACCCATTGAGTCAATGGGAGCCCGCGTACGCGTTGTACGACCGGCTCCCATTGACTTCAATGGGAGTCCGACCGAATCGAGTCCGATAGCATGCGTGCGAATCGTACTCGTTCGGTCGGACTGCTAGAGTCCGATTCGGTCGGAAATCTCTCCGGGTCCGGCTCGGTCGGGGAGATTTCCGGCCTGAATCGGAATCGGCCCCTAAGTGATGTGTGCAAAGGAGCTGTATTTACAAGGCGGCGTTAAGCCACAAAAAGTAGCTTAATGCTGATTTGTAAATATGGAGAAGGGTGTATCACCACCAGAACATCACTAAAAGTGACGTTCTGATAGCACTATACCCTTGTAAATCTACCCCTTCATCTGAATGTCTGCCCACTTATATTTCATGAGCCATTTCAGAAGTCTGTGTAAGTGGTACAATGCATTGGTAGAGAAGAATGCATGTTCATATTATCGCACAATACATTTTCCCCTTAAATGAGGTTCAGACTCGTAGTTGATCATCAGCAACAAGATATATGAGATGAGATGCAAAATTCAATTTCAAAATGCAGTATAAATGGTGAGTTGCATACACCTGAATATTGCTTCAACATTCTCAGTATAGTCAAATGACAGCAAATTAAATGTTGGAATGCCACACTAAGGGGTCATTCTCATGGCGGTCTAACCGCATCCGACGGCTCTTCGGATGCGGTCCAACTACCATCTGCTGCTGCGGTCCCACCAACGCATTACCATGCGTGCGGTCAGAGGCAGCAGGAGGAGGGACAGTCCGACACTGTCCAACGGGCGACTGTCAGTAATCCCTACAATAGGGGCGGTGCCTGCTCAGGCACCGTTGTAGGGATTACAATGTCCCTTTCCACCTGCCCTTTCATGGCAATTCACCTGCCATGAAAAGGTAGGCGGAAAGTGACCCCCTGGCCCTCGCTATGGTGCACCCCTAAACATCCCTGCACCGTGTTGCAGGCACCGCATGATGCCTGCCACATGGTGCACAGATGTTTTTAAAGTGTACATTTTCTGTTGCGGCTTGTGCTGCAGCCCGCAGCACAAGCCACAATGGAAAATATACACTTTGCAACCGCCATGAAGGCTGTTTCATTGTAATATGGGCAGCGGGACAGCCAACTTCTTGTCGGGCGGTCCCACTTCCACTATGGTGCCGGTCGGACGAGAGTCCTACCGGCATTGTAATGATGCCCTAAATTTTATTAACTTCGTTGAAAGAGATACATACATTTTGAGCCTGAATATCATTCATCAGAAGGAAGATTTTCAGGGTTTCTGTAGCTCCAAGTATTTATTGTGGCAAGGTATATACCCTTATTTAAAAGAAGCAATAAACTCATCATGAACATGTTTTAAGAGCTCAAAAAGGAGACTTGTGACATGAATGTGATATCTGCCTCTGCCTCATTGTAATTATATATAATTCTTACAAACCTACAGTTCGACGATGGTAGGGGCTGATCCACAAATTTAATTACAAGTAACATGATTCATCTCCAAAACTGAGAGTTGTTCAATTGTGAAATGTCACAATTTCCACATCTTAAAAATGCTCTGGAACCCACTCGAAATGTCATTGAATGAATGCACAGATCCAACGAATGTCACTTTGTCAATTTTAGCCTCTATCAATGGATGCGGACTCCAGCAGCCCAAGAGTTCCTTCTGTTTGTCATATTGGATGACCAATAAATATGCAAGAGGTAGGAATGTTTTATGCGGTCGCACATTTGCACATTTGTGATAGCATCGGCTATGCAACTTTAATCTCTGGCGCAGGCCTGCTCCAGTGGAGCACGTTTTCTTTGTAAATAAATGGCCTTGTGCACTTTGACAGACTTGCACGTTGTTTTCTTTGCAAATGTTTGATTATCTTTGTTTTTTAACCATAAAAACTGACATCAGATCTGAGTTACTGTGAGCGAGGTGACTCTGGTAGATTTGGTAAGCACTGGACCTACACATTAGATAATGCATGCTTGTGCTTTTAGCGAGAGAGAGCATTTTTGTAGGTTTTCCTATGAACCAAATATTTTTCTTCATATTTTAAATGTTATCTTCAATTTGGACATACTTTGTTTCTCGAGATTCCAAGGGAAAGAACCATGAGGTGGAATCAAAACTGGACAGCCTGTCATTTGGCAACCAGGGCATTCAGCAGCTGTGCTGGCAAGCACGGTATGCTTGGGATAACTGGGGGCTTAGCGCGGGCCCTGCCGCCACTGTGGCGTAGGGGGCCCTCAATTTGTCAGCGGGACCCATTCAGCACAAAACTGATGGATATCTGTGAGATAAAAACTGCACTTTTCCTTTTCTCTGCCGACCGCATCGCTCCTCCTACTTTTCTGCTCTTCCTGACTCCAGTCTGGAAGAAGCTGCAGAAGCCCCGGGCACACAAGCTCCCCAGAGCCAATCACAACGCTGCAATGCAGGATTGTGATCGGTCTGAGCGCTGTGGATCGGTGCTCAGATCAGGACAGGGAGCCTGTGCATATTGCCTACCAGGCTGTCCATTACAGCCTGGTAGGGAATATGCGAAGTGCGCATGATTGCTTGGCAAGCAGTCATGCGCACTTAGGGGCCGATTCCGATCTCGGCCGGTAGGGCACCGAATCGGATTCGGCTTAACCGGATCCGATTCGGAGGCCTAGTTTCCGACCGATTCGTACGGTCGTCCGCGCGAGCAAGTACGATGCGAGCGTACGCGAAATCGCCGACCGACTCGTTCCCGGGTCCGAACCGCTCCGACCACGCAATGGAGACGTTACCCGACCGAGCAAGTACGATGCGCGCTTCCAACAGCCCGACCGACTCGTAGCGTCCGGCTCCAAAGAGCTGTCGGAGCCGGACTTCGGGGGTCCGTGTCGGACCCCCCTGCATGCGTAGCTGCACGAGTCGCACACAGGGGGGACCCTTGGGTCCCCCCTAAACATGCATGTATGGTGCGAGTCGCACCGACGCGTACCCACTGTAGGGGGCACCCCTGTTCGCGACGTACCCATTCAGTCAATGGGAGCCTGTGTACGCGTTGTACGACCGGCTCCCATTGACTTCAATGGGAGTCCGACCGAATAGAGTCGGGCAGCATACGGCCGCATCGTACTCGCTCGGTCGGACTGCGGGAGTCCGGCTCGGTCGGAAATCTCTCCGGATCTGGCTCGGTCGGAGAGATTTCCGGCCCGAATCGGAATCGGCCCCTTAGTGTGCATAGTCCACTCTTCCTCCCACCCTGAGCCTCCAGCCCCGCCCCGCCCCGCCCTAACCCAGCCCACAGAAACCAAAAATAAAATGCAATTGATGGCATTTGCACTACGCCATTGGGGATAACATTTGTCGCCGTGTGGGTGTACCTCTGGGCTGCGGTTTACCACACGTTTTACAATCTACTAGCATCTTACCATGAATCATCTCAATGACAGATGGTTCCAAAATTCGGAAATCTTAATAAGGTGTGTCTGAGTATTTGAATTTATGCTTTCAATAAAGATATTTTGCGTGCCTCATGTAATTGATGCCTTCTGAGGCTTAACAGTTAACATATTATGATGCTCTCATTTTGCCTTTCGAAAATAATGTCTTCTTAGGGAATTCAGAAAATACTGAAAAAGACAATGCCAGCAAGATAGGAAAGCTTATCCTAAATTTAAACTATTATTTCATGAAATAGAAAGCCACAAACTGGTTATTTTGAACGTGCTCAGCTATTTAAATTCCTTTGGTAAGCAATACAAGTTACAAACAAAGGCCCTAATGAGAACTGGCATGCTTCACCGACTCCACAGACAATCGCCATAATAATACCCATCATACAAAAGAGCTCATGATGCAAATGAAAGAATAAGAACAATATTAGGGCACCAACGAGGCGTTGGCTGGAACTGATGTTTGTTCATTCGAGGAGCGATTCGATGTATTTTTGTACATAAAAAAGGAACCATATTACATATGAGCGTAGCTATACATGGGCTTTCACGTATCATGATCACGAGCACAACTTTCGCTGTTTTTTAAGATACGATATATCATATGTGAACACCAACATCGAGGTTACTTAAAATTATTTTTATATATTACAATGTTTACAACACTATGAAAGTTCACACTATCAATGTGTTACATATGTAATGTATACATTTAAGAGGTTTCCATATCTTGCATTATTTAATTTATCCCTGAGCTCAATGTATTACTTAATGATTTTGTTTTATGAAATACACATATTCATTGATATTAATGTTTCATATTAATTTATAAACGCGTTAAATGGTGGACATTTCTCGGCCACTGCCATACGGGAAAGGAAACATTCTCCACCACTTGGACAAAAGGAACAACGACTGTGCGTCATGTTATATCCTACTAAAGCTCTTCATAACTCAAGTCTCAGGGTCTGTAATTTACTGACTCTACCCGACCAAATTCCGAAGCGAGTGTTTATGTGATTTATAGTTTGCTGAACTTGGGGGGCATTTTTGGGCTTATGAAGACATGCCTCAAATAATTACTGGTAATCTTCCCTGTTTTTAGTCTCACTGGTTGGTATCCAAGTTATTAATTCTACATCACTCATCACCCCAGCCTCTGCTCATAAGGAATACCATAACCCCCCCCCCCCCCCAGCCGGCTTTGGACATACCAGCAAAGAACACAGCAAGTACCAACCCCACATTGCCATGGCATAAGGATTGCGTGAAATAACTCAGACAGAACCATTCAGGGAACTACAATCACAAAGTTAGAACCTCCAGAATTCAACCCTGAGAAGCCTAAGAGACAGACAATGGAAAGGGAGAGAGCTACATATGCGTAGCACATGGCAAAAAGGTAACACTCAAACCCCGCAAAGGAAGCTCCCACTCTGAGCTGACATGCCTTGAACCTCACAAGGAGCAGGCCCAATCCTAGCAATGGCAGAAACATCTACAGACCAAGAAGCCCAAGCCAAGCTCTACCAATCCAAAAGGTGCAACCAAGTACAGACAGAGATGGGAAGCAAGAGAACAAAAATACTGGAAGAAAATGTCCTGTGCACCAGAAGCCAGGGGCCTAATTTCATATACGGCGCACTTTTTCTGTTTGTGACATGGTACACCTTTAAATAAGTATGCCGTCAGCCATTAGGGAAAGTGCGTCAGATTACCATGAATGAGCTGCCCCCAAGTGAAATATGGTGTGGCTGCTTGAAAGCCGTTCTGTGTTTCACTGTGCAAGCGACACACGCTTGCACTTTCAAGAAGGGAGAGAGATCCCCTTACAGGCAAGTGCTGTGAGTGACTGCACCCTCTTGCAAGGGGATGTTTGGGTAGAGGGTCCATGGGACACCCTTTCTCCCCTCCAGAAGGCTGCCTATAGGAGGCACACTTAAAGTGTGCCACCTTTTTGTGGTGCAATTTCAGTCCTAAAGGCATGTTTACCTCTGCACCTGCATCCATAATAGGGTGCGGGCTGAGAGGCAAACTGATTCCCCCATTTGTATGCGGGCATGCCTCCATACAAACCAGGGAATGCCCTCTAATGACAGCACTGGAGCTACATATGCGCCATCGTTATCCAGACGGGGTGGCCCCTACTGTAATACCAAAGTGCCCCAAGGGGGCACAAAGTGGTCACACATGCCTGCTGCACCCCCAGGGCACTCTGTGTAATACGGCCCCAGAAGGCCACCTCCCACAGAAACCATGGGGCAGGAAAAGAACAAATCCAACATTCAGAACTTAAATAAGGAATCATGATAAAGCAGAGCCCCAAGGAACACCAAGGAGAAAGCGTAGGAGACATCTACACCCAGCCAGCTGGGACAGGAAAAACAGAGGCAAAAATTACAAGGGAACCAAAAAGAGAATTCACAGCTCCCATAGAGATAGAGGAAAACCCAGAGAAGAAGAAACATGGAACCCAGAGAGAAGGACACTAATCCAAGCCACCCCAAGGGGCCTGAAAGCTGGACTAAATCGACAGAAATCCCAGTGGAATCAAAGAGGCAATGCGGAGGGGGACCTCCAGAGCCCAATCTCAACAGCATACCATCAGACCAAGAGGGAAAACCACTCTGACAGAACAACCAGGAAGCCGTGTAGAAACCGTACCAGCTGGAGCCATCAAGTGACCAGATGAACAGAGTACTACTGAGAACCATTATGAAAAGACAGGTTAAGGGGAATGACCACAACCTACTCCACATCCAGCTCCTGGACCAGCCAAAACCCTTGTGGCAAGGAACCGTAGGCCAAGCGACTGATAAGGTAGCCAGCCCCCATGCCCCAAGAACATGATTGGAGGGAGAAATGACCATTAAAACACTGCTTACAATGGCAAAGAGTTTCCCCAAAAATCATAACTCACCAGACCACTATCCAGAAGGAGAAGAGGCACAAGAGTGAAACAGAGGAGACTGGGAAAAACATCCCAGCCAGTATCTCAGCATCACACCAACCCCTAATGATAGGCAGGCAGAAAAAGAAGACAGTACAACAGCCAAAAGCACAGCCAAATGGCCAGTGAAACTGAACAACTGAGTAAAGCCTGATCCAAATACCAACAGTGCAAAGAAATGTGAACAAAATGACTGCATGGAAAGGTCCATCCCCACCAAAGTTTCCCATCCAAGGGATCAGTCCACTTCAACATGACCTACAAGGTCCCACCAAGTTGGAAAGTTGGAACCCCTCCCCCCAACAAGGAAGGAATAAACTAACATCAAGACAGCAGCTGACCAACAAGAGACACCAAGAAGAAATAGAAGCCAGAGAGCAGAGGCACACGAGGGATATCCGAGTCCAGAAGGGCAAGAGTCTCTGGAATCAGCAACACACACGACGCCATGCCATCAAGCCCCCAGCTTGAGACCACCCAGGCCAGTGAGCAATCCCACAAGCAGATGGACCCGCTTGCAGACTTATCTCTTAGACAGTCATGAGCAAAGCTGGCAGTCTGATCCTGGGACTGAAGAAGGAACCCCAACAGAAAGAAACCACTAACGAAGGTACCAACCAGTATTGAAGAAGGAAGAGGAACATGGAGCTGGCCTGTACGAAAGTGGATTATTATTTGGGGTGTTCAACTTGCCCACCTCAAAGAATAATAACACTCCTTGTCAAGGTGAATCCTCAAAATCACTAACTTAAACTGAGCTCAACTCCCTGGTAGAAATGGCACAGGGCAGACAGGCTTAAATTAGGGCAATGTGTAACATATTGATCTAGGCAAAATCTGTAATAAAGTCAAAACACCAAGCAATAAAAACCCAAACTGAATTAGAAAAATAGATAAAATATAATAAGAAAATCACATGAAAACGACAGAAATCCAACAAGGGGAACCCGAGCTGTGAATTTGTTAACGTTTTAAGTCGAAATAGCACCGAAAAGCACTAAGCGCCAATAATAGTCTATGGAAGCAGTCAACTGGGACCTAGGTGCAATTTGAGGCTAATTGTATTGGAGCCTGGGTCGGATATTCCAAGTAGATTGGCACCAATGAAAGTGTGGAAGTCAAAAAGTTCGAAAAAGTGTCTAAGGGCCTTTTTTTCATAGGACCGCTGTAGTCAAGGTGGCGGTCTGTGGACTGCCAGACTGGTGGTCCACCCACCCTATTATGACTTGGGCGGTTGAACCACCAAAGGACCACTGCAACCCCCGGGGATCCGTGATCCCACAGCGGTCTTGCAACAGTCTGAGGCCGCAATATGCTGGCAGGGCTGTTGTGGCACAGCCAAGCATATAATGAGTTTCCTCAACACCACAATTTTCATGGTGGTGAGCCCGCAATGAAAAGTGTGGCATTGAAGAAACGTTTGCCTCTTGGCCATGGGGTGCATGTGCCCCCCTGTCTGTATACACCCCCTGTTCCTGCACGACATGAACTGCACAGTCCATACTGTGCAGGAACGTGCTTTGGTGCTCACATCGCGGTGCCAAGGCACCGCCGTCGGACAGCTAAAGCACCGCCTGCTAAACCAGGATTCTGGCGGTCTACCAGTGTGGCGCTGGCATAGCAGCCTGCTGCGAGACCAGCAAAGTCTTAATAAGGCCGTAAGTCCTACTTCAGGGAGGGACTTAGTTACTTGTTTGGCGAAACAAATTGAAATTTCTTTCAGGTTCCAATACAGAA
Organism: Calotriton arnoldi; assembly: GCA_963921515.1. NCBI lineage: Eukaryota > Metazoa > Chordata > Amphibia > Caudata > Salamandridae > Calotriton > Calotriton arnoldi. The sequence continues at coordinate 336,924 of CAWUFW010001495.1, forward strand.
TGGGACTTTGTCATTTTCAAGAAGAAAAATCCTCCTCGCGCTGGACGTCACTGAAAGTGTAGCCTCCACCAGATTCCTGAAGCAGGTTGGTTCCACTGGTGCTCTGGAGCTTTGGAGATTTCATGCTGAAAATGTTTTCATTCCCAACGCAGAATGGGACTTTGTCATTCTTTTCAGAGGTTTGGGGATCTCTGAGTGGGGCAAAGCTAAAATTCAGTCCAGTGCTGTGGAACTGCCGTAGAATACTTTTCCCAGCATGTTAAACTGAAGTTCTGGAGCTCTGGAGGAAATGTTTTCCAGAGTTTCAAACATTCTTCTGGTGCTGAAACAACCACATTAATACACTTCTAAGATTCCAGGTCCTCAGGGAAAGGAACTTAGAGACACTCAGGGTGTCAGTGAGAGGCCAAAAGCAAACTCTAGTTCAGGTCTTAGTCCTAGTTCTAGTCCCCATCCAGGTGCCACTGTTCAGATGGACACTTCAAGGAAATGGCCTCTTGCACCGTGTGTCACTGTAGCGACACAGGAGGTCAGTCAACTGACACTTGGAGTCCACGTTTTGCCTTTGGTGCAGGAGGGAGGAGGTCCAGTCCTTCAGGGCTTCTCTCAGAACACAGAGACCATGTCTAGTCCTATTCTGATCTTTCACAGGTCCAGTCCAGTAAGTGTTCTTCCTTGGGTTGTCACATATATGGTGGCACTAGCTAGTGGGTGGGGGTGACTCCTGCCCGTTCCCTCAACAATAGGGTAACATTACCAGGGGCAACAATATTCACTTTTTCAGCAGTTTCTGTTTGCCCTACTGTAAACAATCTTATAGTACATCTCAGTCTAAAAAGTCAAGATAGAGGAACCTCTCTCTCTTTAAGCAGAGCCTGTGCACCCACCCAGATGTGCAGCCAGGAAAATGAGCAACCGCCTCCCCTGTATTTCCTCTAAGCCAGTTATTAGGGTAGCTTCCCTCCAAGAGTGTCTGGTGCAAACCTGACTGGGGGACAAAGGCTCCCTCCTCCAGGTATCCCGCCTACATTTATATATGACAGGGCAAAGCACATTTCAAGGTAATGAAGTTCCTTGGTCCACCTTAACTGGTCTTCCTGTAAGGGGAAGAAAAACACCTCAGCACACCCAGGCCATTGGCTCGCCTCTATCAGTAGTTTTCACAACTTTTCATACCTCTTTCAGGCCAAATACATGCCAAATACAGGCTGTTCTGTTGCTGCAGAGCTAATGCAGAATTATCTTACAGCAGCTTAAGGCAGGGAAAGGTAACATTTCCAGTACATTTATTAAAAATCCAATTCCATCATTTAATTGGATTTTTATTAAATATAAAAACTAATATTTGAATGGAATCAGTAGCTGGTACAAGTCAAAAGTTATGGATTAAAATGTATAATCTATTTTTTGACTTTTCCTATGAGCCAGTCTTACCAGTGACAATGTTATTTTGGGCCTAGTCAATGGAGGAACATGCCACTACTAATGTCGCACATGTTCCACTCTTAAATATTATACACCCTACCTTGTTGGCAACAAAGTGTGGTTAGGGATGACGTATTTAATATTTAAAGCTTGGTTTTTCTACCTGTCTAAAGGTGATTTTGACAGGTCGTTGCATCAGGGTTCAAGCTGCTGCTGCCAGGCTGCATTGGGTAGGTCTGAAGGCATGTTTTCACTTTCATTGTACTGGGTGGTAAAACAGGTGCTGCAATCCACAGGAGGCATTTAACTTTCCTCGCCAGGGATGTACTTCTGCATCATATAATTTGACCTTATAGTTGTGCCAATCAGGTTTAAGCCACTTTCAACATGTTCACAGGGGGAGCACAAGAATTTTACTCCTGTTTAGTAGGGGTAAAGTGAACATAGTACTAATGCCAGCAAAACCACATTAAAATATGGCTATTTCCTACAAGGCCGATGAAGGGACGAGTTTCCACCAGACCTACCCTTACATGAGACTGTGCACCATACAGGAAACAACAGCAAAACCCATTTGGAAAGCCATTTAACACACAGTGAGGCAAGCAGTGGTTCGTTGAGCATTACCACAATATAAAGTGGTGACTCCAGTCAATAAGCAAGGAACCCCTGTTGAAGGGATGTAATGAAGTAAAAGCAACACAAGAGGCTAAACAAAGTTACCCTAGGCATCAGTGACTCAAATAAGGAATACCACACCTAGGGCCTGATTACGAAGACGCTGAGACCGTCTCACCGCCATCATAAGCATGTTTGCTGCCCGCCATATTACAATGGCGGGCAGCAAGATGGCGGTCGGAACGCCCGACTGAAACGCATCCGATGGGCTCAAGGAGCCCGTCGGTGCGTTGGAGGCAGCCATAATCCCTACAATGGTGGCGGTGCCTGCTAGGCACCACCGTAGGGATTATGATGTCCCTCCCTGCAAGCTGTTTCATGGCGGTTCACCCGTCATGAAAAGGCTGGCGGAAAGGGACATTGGGGGCCCGTAGCGGGCTCCCCTTCCCATTTAGCCCTCATTTTTGGGTGTTGGGGGGCACCTATGTTGCCCCCTTGGTGGCCCATTACGTGGAAAAACAACACAGTGAATTGGATATGACGTGGCAGGTCATAGACCAACCCAAACTACCAACCAGGGGTGGCAATTTTCAGCTTCTGCCTAACAGAAGCGAATGCAAATGGATCACTCAATGCAACTCTGTAAACCAGGGATTGAACACCATTGATGAATGGAATAACACCATACAACTGTATCACTTCTCCCTATCAAGCTCCTTACTCTGGGAGACACCACCCTTACTGACCCCTTGCCTTGACACCTTTATTCATGGTTTTCTGATAGATACGACCATATTAATTAGCCATGTGCATGTTTAATTTCTGTACAGACTACTTATTACGTTTACCTCTGGCTTATAGGTATTGGTCATTATGTTTATTGTTTTCCCACTGGCATACTCGAAACTCCTGTGTACATCTGTACTGTATTATGCCAACGACTATGTAGGTGAATTGTTGCATTAAACTATGTCTCCGATATTTAATTGTTTCCTCTTCTGAGTGCTGTCCTTCACTCCCGTTTCCCCTCCCTCCCTGCCTTCACTCCGGTCTGATTGTTTGATTTTTGCCCGGACCCTGGCTGCTCTTCACCCACCCCCTTACCTCGCCCCCCTTCCGCCACGACGTACACACGGTGACGTCACTTCCCCGCTACGCCTTTTTCAGCTGCCCAGCCCCCCGGCTCACTTGCCGACCAGCCTCAAGCCGATCTAACCCGACGGCTCCCTGTGGATCGGAGCTCCGACCCAGGTATTCCGCGCCAGGACTCTGCATGTCTACAGGCCCCCGCTGCATTACCAGCTCTCCGGTAAGCCCTGACCCGCTTTAAGCTTTTCGCTGTTGAAACCATCTGTTGCATTGGTCTTCCCCACGGGCCCTCGTGTCCCTAATTCGGGTCCTTCTTTTTCAGCTTCCGCCTCACCCGGACACGCCATTATACCTGGTAAGCCTACATTTCTACAGCCACTTCACATTGCCCATTTCACGCTATTTTTCACCCATTGACCGGGTGCCATCTCTCCTAGGGGCCGCCTCCAAGGAACCAGCCATTCCACAAGACCGTACAGGGCTCCACCAATTCATTGGACCCTATCCAATTTGCCGATTATCACCGCCCCCTCCATTCCAATTCTCCCAGTAAGTGCCCAACACAGCACAACCACACATGCCTGTGTCTCCTCCATCGCCCTACCAATCCGCGCTCTCTTTTTCCCACAGCTCCTTACCTCGCTCCATTGGTGGCACCCCCGGTGTGCTCAAGCTTTGCTGATCCACCGGCACCTTCCTAGTCCTTCATTCCATCTTCTCACCGCGTCCAGGTATTCATTTACCATTCCCCTCTATCCTTGCTTTTCTGCCCTCCTCATTTCTTGGCCTCATTTTTCGTTGCCTCCTTTCTTGTACAGCACCCTTTACTCAGTAACCTGGTCCTGATGATGATCCTAATCCGCAAGGATCAAAACGCCGTCGACATACCAGCGCAACTTGTGGCGCCTTTTACAATAGTTCACTAAAATGCTTAAATTTGTACAAAATTCATGTAAATAATTACCTGTGAACCACAAGTTCCTTTGTATCTATTTGTCACGTCTTCACTTTGCTCCTTCGCTGTTTTCACTTGTCACCTGCGCCGTCCACTTAGAGTGTCACGAGCACTTGTGTGCACAAAGTTTATCAGGTTACTTATGTATACATTGCTTACAGTGCTGATACAACTGTTCACAATTTATCCGTACCCTTCCAACTCTTGTTTTTTCTTGTATTTATTCAAATACATGATGCCTTTGGCACATTCTACCAAACTATGAGTCTCCCTACCTTCCTTTCTTGCAATGTTTTGTGCATGCCTAATTACCAGCCTTTTAAATAATACCAGTTGAGATATTGTTGTTTGTTTTTACCCCGACATATCCCGGCACCATGTGGCAGGCACCGCATGGTGCCTGCAACTGAGTGCAGGAATATGTACAGGGTGCATTTTTTGCATTGCGGCAGGTGCTGCAGCCAGCAGCACCCGCTGCAATGCAAATAATACACGGTGTGACCACCTTTCAGGTGGTTGAATCGTAAAACCCTCTGATGGGACCGCCAACGGCTAGTCGGTTAGTCCCGTTTATGACAGGGTGGCGGGCGGACACAAATCCGCCCGCCATCCTAATCGGGCCCCTAGTGCCAAGACAAACTGATTCCCCGTATGACCTACTGTCAGTGCCTTCAATGAATGATCCCTCTTCCCTCATCCCTCCCCCCACGCCTCATACTATGCTGGAGTCTGGGCAAATGCCCTCCACCGACCATGATCGTTCAAACCCACTCATTCCTGTTTCGACCGTACCTGACCCTCAGCTAAATGGCCGTACTACCCTCGCTAATGCTCCAACTTCGATATCCAAAGGCCATGGAGCTCCGCTAGTACCAAATGATCAACTCCCTCCCCAGGAACTACTCACCATCACCTTGGACCCCACGGGCTTACACCGAGGCCCCCCCTCTCCGCTAGCATTCCCAACACACCCGCTACCCCTTTCAGACCTGGTCGCGCGCCTGGATGATATATCACTCCAGTTGCACCGTCTCACTAATGAACTACATGACCTGAAAGCCCTCTCAAATGATCTTTTCCCCATGATCAGCTCCTTCCTCACCTCTGCGAATCTGCCCAGAGTCTCCCCTAGGGTTAGTGATCGCATGGGGCAGCCTTCAGCCCCCTCCGTCATGAAAACCATACCCCTACCTAACGCTCCTTCCCGCTCCAGAAGATTCGAGACCTACTTGGCGTCCAATGATCTCAATGACCTTCACAACTCATACTCTACTAGGTCCAACTCCAACACGATCCCGCCGAGACAAATACAAGCCATCCATTCAAATCCGAACAGAGAACCCCCTCAAAATCTTAGAGTAATCAATAAAGACAACCTCACGAGAGTGAATGTCATCCAGACTCCTTCACCCATAAATCCGTTACGACTTAAATGTGTACTACTCAATTGCAGGTCAGCCAGTAAACACGCCTCCAATATCTTTGACCTCATCCAACACAAGGACTTAGACATTGTCATCCTCACTGAAACGTGGCTAAATCCCGCCTCCACTCCTATCCTAGACCTCCTAGTACCTCCTACTCACGACATAATCAGGCAAGACAGAGCTCGGAAACTGGGTGGTGGCCTAGCATGTATTCATAGGAATACACTCTCGATTTCTCACATTGAGTCCTCTTCGCCTTCCTCCTGTGAATACCTCTGTCTCAGCATCTCAAGTAATAAACTGCCGGTTTTCAAACTTCACACTTTTTATCATCCCCCGGGAGACAATCTCCCCTTCATCGAGCAACTGATGCAAATCTTCCTGGGTGATTTCAACCTTCACTGGTCTAACCCCAATGACCATGCGGTAACTTGCCTTAAATCATTCTTAAATGATCAAGATCTGACTCAGCACTGTGACCAACCTACTCATAATAAAGGAGAAACTCTAGACCTCATTATCTCGAAAGGGCAGACCATCACCTTGGATACCATTACCCCTTGCGATTGGTCCGACCACCACTGCATCCTCTTTTATATTAACAGGGAGGTGTCAATGAGGAAAGGTCAATCAACGAAATCAAAGATCTGGAAAAGGGACCTCAGATCAATAAACTCAGATGAACTAGCAGCCCACTGTAAATCTGCCCTCTCCTCCCAAGCTGACTTGGTTGAGGTTCAGTTGCTCACCGACTCCTACAATTCGACGATCTCCAACATCGTGGATGACATTGCACCACTCCAACAGAAAAATGCCTCAACAAAAATATCCAAACCATGGTACAACGACAATTTAAACCCGGAATGCCGCAACCTCAGGGCAGTGGAATGTACCTGGAAATCCAAACCCTCCTTGGACCAACTAAAACTCCTTGGAGAGGTTAGGAGCTTCTGCAACAAACAAATCAAGAGCGCTAAAGCTGACTACTTCAGACACCAACTTGATCAAGCTGTTAACCGCCCCAAGAAACTTTTCGAATTGGTCAAACAGCAATCAGTGGTAGGTCTATAACACTCTGACTCTGGAGGCAGCCCACCCTCATGCGATGAACTTGCTGCTTTCTTCTCTGAGAAATCAAGACTCATCACCATTGAGCTAGCCTCTAAGAAGGCTCTCCTGCCATCCTCTGGGTCCGCACCACCCCTTGACCCCTTAGAAAAGTGCAAAGCTATCAGCCTGAACACTAAGAACAATGCGTCTTGGGACACCTTTACTCAATTCAGTGAAATAGACATCAACAAGATTCTTCAGAATATCAACCCATCTAACCACTTCAGTTCAAAGAAATCAAGAATGTACTCATCCCCACCTGGACAAGGATTGTAAACGCTTCTCTATCACAAGGCACGATCCCTGACTGTCTAAAAGCAGCTCAGGTGTCACCTATTCTAAAAAAACCTAACGAAAATAAAGCCAACCTCAATAACTTCCGCCCTATCTCAAACATCCCTACCCTAGCCAAACTCCTAGAAAAATGCGTACAATCCCAACTTTGCGCTCACATTGAGAACTTCCAACTCCTAGACCAGCATCAATCCGGCTTTCGGAAGGGGCACAGTACTGAATCGACCCTCACTCACGTTATGGATGACATTTTAAAAATGCTTGACCAAAATGATTCCTGCCTCCTAATCCCCCTTGACCTTTCCTCCGCATTCGACACGGTTAATCATGACAACCTCTTATCCATTCTGAAGAACAGGATGGGTTTCTCGGGTCGGGTTCTACAATGGTTCTCGTCCTTCCTCCACCACAGATCACAAAGAGTCAAGGCAAACCACTCCCTCTCCCAGCCCTCTCCAGTACTCATGGGTGTCCCCCAAGGATCAGCCCTATCTCCTATCCTCTTCAACCTTTTCCTGGAACCATTAGCTAATTCACTAAATTCCACAAACATTCTCTTCCATATGTATGCGGACGATACGCAACTTTATTTGAAAATCTCATCTCAGGATAACATCATCTCACTCAACACTACCCTAACGTTTACTCAAAATTGGTTAACTGAGAACCATCTCCTGCTCAATACCTCCAAAACTGAATTCCTTCTCATCTCGCCTCCGAACCACATCCCCAAGCCAGACCTTTGGCTGAATCACCTCACTGCTTTCAACTGCATCCCTCTCATCTTAGACTCAGCCAAATCTCTCGGAATAACCCTGGACAAGCACCTGAATATGAAAAATCACATCAGCAATGTGTTTAAGGGAGCTAATCACATGATGAGGACACTTAGAAATATCAAACCATTCCTTCCACAATCTGTCTTTAAGCAGGTGGTCCAAGCGCTTGTCTTGCCGAGGCTAGACTACGGCAGCGCTACGCTCTGTGGCCTTCCCAAATATACCCTGGCTCCATTAAGGGCATCACTGAACGCGGCAGCTAGACTGGTTACAGGTACCAAACGAAATGAGCACATTTCCCCAGTACTAAAATCTCTTAAATGGTTGCCCTACGAAGCTCGCATTTAGTTAAAGATTGCCGTTCTGACGCACAAAGCCCTGCATTTCAAAACTCCCAGGTACCTAGAGCAAAAGCTTGAATTATCCTGTGGTGGTAGAGCCTCAAGAAGCGCTAACACTTTCCTCTTGAAACCACTCATCCTTAGCAAAAAGAGAACTTGTCACCGAGCCTTCTCCGCCGCTGCCCCAAAGATATGGAACTCTCTTCCACCGGAAGTACGCAGAATCTCCTCAACGACTGCTTTCAAACTGGAAGCTAAAAGATTCCTTATGAATAAACTCTTACCTTAATTGGGCTCATTTGCTCGAAGTCATTTATCCCACAACCATTGTACCACCATTTTGACGCTGCTCTTCTTTACCACATAGTGTGCCCCATTGTAACCCGCTATATACCTTTTTATTGTATTACTCTCCTTGACTCATTTGTCTTCTAATTATGCGTTTATTCCTGTTTTGAATTCTTACTTGATGTCGATATTGCATTTATGTCCTTCCTTCCATCCTTTTGTAAAGCGCTCTGATATCCTTCGGGATCTTGTTCGCGCTATATAAAACTTTATAAATAAAAAATAAAATAAAGGGACCAGAACGACAAGGAACCCATATTCATAACAAGCTTTGACAGGGAAACCAGCATCACAGCCTCACATCAGGAAGCATCAGGGACGCGAAGAAAGGATCTGGGACGCGAAGAGAATGGTGGTAACTAAAGAAGGTGCCATATCCATAGAGTGAAAGGTCGCCACGGAAAGAGAAGTAAACCAACAGCTCCCCTTGCCCTTTAGAGTGTCCAGATTGTGGAAGTAGAGAAAGCACAGAGGAACCCGTACCTGCTGGCAGTGGCACAGAAGTCTTCAACCCCAGGAGCAGTGGAGCTGGAACAATTCTCAGAATTGGGGTGCTGCCACATTATGTAAAATCCAAGCAACACACGAAGAGCAAATGTAGCAAATGATCCTCACCCATTCAGCAGGAGAGAGTGGTAAGAGTGTGGTATGTAGTCAATTCTGCATTCTGGAGCACACGGTTGTACATGTATTGCTAAAGCATAGTGTGGTAGCACACTATCATTTACAGACAGCACATTTTCTATTGAAATGGGCACTAAATTTGTACTGACATACAGTTTCAATGATAAAGCCGTATAGTGCACAAATAATATGTTGAAATCGGGTTTCAACGCATATTTATCATTTTCACATCACTAAGTAAAGTGTTCAAATTTGTATTGATCCTATTAAAATCATTGTTGCCATCACACTTCAGAACTACAAAAAATATGCTTCATTTGTGTTTTACTAACTGCTGATATTGTTCGAAGTATGCATAGAGTTAATTTACAGGCATTTAAATGTTGTTTGGTAGAAAACAAAGACATCCTACAGCCTTTGCACTCACTCTCCCTGTAAATCATTGGACTTTCCAGTCAGAGAAAAAAGTCAAAGCAATTTCCATGATAAAAACATAAGCAGCAAATTTTCAGAACATATAGCTTGACAATTGGCCCTTGTCTTCGAAGGCACGGAAAATGTGAAGCGATAAAACATAGAAAGTTAAAAGCATCTTTATTGCTTATTCACCTTCTGAAATCCAGCGCAGTTGTTTTGGATTTGCAGATGAAACGACGGCCTACCATTTTGCATGTACTCCCAGAGCAGATGAGTAATAATGCATTCAAAACAACTAGTCGCCTCACTTAGATGGAAAAGTAACAGGCCACGAGCAGGAGGAAATTTGCCAAAACCCAGACCCCTCAAAAAATCAGAGCCAAAGTGACACAGAACCCTCCACTCACATCCACCCGCCTCCTCTCAATCATCGGACGGCAGGAGATGAATCACCAGCAGATCATGGAACTGTGGCAAAGACACGACAGGATAACCCACACTCACGAGGACAAGGCCTCCGCCCTCCAAACTTTAGCCGCCTTCATACACTACCAACAGAGAGACAAATCCCGCTTCCCTCTGAAACCCACACCGGAGGCTGACTGAGGGTGGCGGGGGACCGGAAAAGGCAATCCCGAGTGGTGGCACCCTAATGTACATGTACATGTACCTGCACGATCAGAGGGCCAGCAGCCAGATGTCGGACAGCTGAGTATAGTTTACACTGTATTGGCTAGTAGAGCGTTGTGCAAGTTATAAGTTATACATGTTGTATGCACCACTTCTTGGCGATACTCTTTCCGTTTTAATTGTGTTAACTGTTTTGCTGCACTTTTGGTAAACATGACTAGCTCCAACACCTGCTTGTCCTTGGCCATACACCCGCACACTCCCCTCCCCTCCTCCACACCGGCCGTGCTCCTGACTTTGATCTTGACACCGATATTGCCCCCATGAGGAGTACTCCACGCACCGCCATATCCGCATGCCCACTGAGGTGCCCCTCTGCACTTGCACTTCTCCTCTGCCTGCTGCCGTTTTCTCTCCCCCCCAGACCGCCTCGTCTCCTCATCTCCTTGTGATACACTATGCAATGCCCCGCCTCCCCCTCGGTAGACTGGACTCACCCTCGGGGTGGTGCCCCGCTGAGTTTAGTGTCCCTGGCGCTACCTAGCATCCGGTAGCTCATTCCCCCACCCCCTATTTTATTTGTCCTCTCTCCTCCCTCACCCCCCCACAGCCTCCCCTGCTTGGACATAGCACGTTTCTCACTGCGACGACCCAGTCCCCTCACCCCCGGTCCCCTGCTTCCCAAACTTGCTACTAAAATAAGGCCCCCCTGACCACCACAAGTCTTGACAGTCCTACCCCGCCCATAACATGCCAGGGGGTTACCCGATACCAGTACCCTCTCCTACCCCACACTATTCCCCCCAGAACTTGCGCTTCTCCTCTCTACATAACCTTTGTACTCCTCCGCACTCTTTTTCCCTTCCCTCGCACCAGTCTTTCACCTCTGTTCCTCCCCTCACTTTTGCGGGCCCTCACAACTCCCTCATCCAGACCCCCCCCCTTACCCCCACCCCCCCATCGCCCCTGACATACCAACACCTGCTGGCCTCCTAAGACCAGAGTTTCCCAGAGAGTCACCACCACACTTTTCCCCCACGAGAACCCTTCCTACATACCACCGGAACCCCCCCGCTCCCTGCATGGCGCAACCCATTACCATGAGCCCCACACACCCCTTACACGCTATAACTTGGAACGTACATGGCCTCAAGTACTACATTAAATGAAAAAAAAATCATCTCTTATCTGCAGTCTAAGCATGTGGATGTTGCACTACTACAGGAGACTCACCGTGATGCTATTGAGTCAGACAAGCTACGCAGAGATTGGGTGGGGAAAGAGATCCAGAGCAGTGTACAGAGTGGAGACGCCGGGGACACAAGGCCCACACGAACATTTGGGGTGGCGATTCTCCTCCAGAAATCTTTTCCGGTGACGGTGACTAAAACATGGACAGACCCTGATGGATGATACACATTTGCAAAGCCATAGCTAGGTGACCATCACATATGTGTGGGGTCAGTCTACGCTCTGACAGGGGCGAAAAAATAATTTTTCCTACAGCTTAATCGTGTTCTGATGGAAATAGGTGCCTCACACTATCTCCTTGGTGGGGACTGGGGCCAACTCATGCGAGATGCAGCACAAGCCAAGAGACAAAATATAGCCCAACAGAAGATGCTGGAAACAGACATTAGGACATATATTTGCTTATACTGCACACATCCCTCCCCACATCACAAATCCCTGGAGCAGGCTCGGATGGCCTTAAATAGCCTCTTCACTTCCAAAGCAGAGTATGCCCTGCAGAGGATGAAGAGGAGACACTATGAGCAAGGGGAGAAGGCAGGAAGGCTGCTTGCGGCTCAGCTACGTCAGCGTGAAGTGGCCATGGCCAAACCGGCCATAACATCGGCATCGGGCAGACCCTCACCCACCCACAGGACATCGTAAATAAATTTGCGTTGTTTTTAAGGCCCTCTATACCCCAGGGGAACCTGCTGTGGTGAATAAACTGACCACCTTTCTACAGGAGGCGAATCTCCCCCACCTCTCGGATAAGGGTAGAGAGCTGTTGGAATGGGAATTTAGCAAAGAAGAGATAGAAGCAGCAATAGCGAAACTACCTTATCACAAGGCCCTTAGAGAAGATGGCTTCCCAGCAGAATTTTACTGCTGGGCAGGGGAGGAGGTAGTCAACACACTGCAGGCGGCATTCTGTGAAGCAGAACAGACATCTTTCCTGGGTCTCCTTTCCAACAGAGCTGTGAAAGCTGTCCTACATAAACCCGGGAAGGACCCCCTGCTATGCGACAATTACCAGCCCATTTCGCTGCTCAATTGCGACATTAAAATCCTGGCCAGCATCCTGGTGTCCCGCCTCTGAAAGTCCTCCCCTCACTGGTGCACGCCTCGCAGGTGAGCTTCAAGCCGTTCCTCTAGAAACCATCTACGCACTCTGACACACACACTTTGGATGGCCAGAGACCTCATATCAGACGCGCTTGCCCTCTTGCTTGACGCGTAAAAGGCGTTCGATCACATCGAATGGAGTTACTTATCTCAAGTGATGGAACATTTCGGCCTAGGTGACCAATTCATCGCCAAGGTGCGCTTGATCTATGGCAATTCTCCTGCACAGGTGAACTGCGGGGGCTTACTATCGGATCCGTTCCCAATCCACTGAGGAACACACTAGGGATGCCCCCTCTCCCCACTCCTCTTCCTCCTGGCCATGGAACCCTTGGCTGCCACCATACGTAACTCAGCCAACATCACGTGCATACGCCTCCCGGTTGGCGATTCCAAAATGTATCTCTATGTGGACGACATCTTGCTAACCCTCACGGACCTGCGCCGATCCCTGCCATCCCTGCTCCAAATCATTGATGATTTTTTCTCTTTCTCTGGGTACAAAAAGAATTGGGATAAGAACGAAGCACTCCCCATCTCAGACGGGACCACAAAGGCAGCTATCCATAGTTTCCCCTTCCACTGGCGATACTCGTGCCTTAAATACCTTGGTATCCTAGTGAATAAAGGCCTGACAGGAATGGTCCCGGGCAACGTAAATCCTCTGATCACCCAGATGCAGCGCGATTTTTAGAAATGGAAGATGATGGGGCTCTCCATGTGGGGTAGAGTGCAGGCTGTCCGCATGGTAACGCTCCAGCGCTTTAATTACTCACTTGGGATGCTTCCCATGCAGGTACCCCTCACCACCCTGCTTCAGATAGACTCCGGGATCAGATCGTTCGTGTGGGGCTCCTCGAAACCCTGCATAGCCTTGTCCAAGTTGCAAGCTCGCCGCACCAGCGGGGGCCTGGGCCTCCCCTAGGTAGAACACTACGCCCTGGCCCTGCACATTTCTCAGCTTGTGTACATGCTGTCAGAGATCCCAGACACGTCACAATGGGTGCCCCAGAGCGACATCTGCTTTCTGTTAGGACATGGTTATCCACCCTATATGGGACGGACCCCATACACGAGACACCACCCACCCGAAACTATCCACCATGTGCAAGGCCTGGCACCGGGCACACCGCTTATTGGACTCGCACCCTCGGCTACATGAGAAAGCTCCCCTGTGGGGAAACGCCGCCATACGCATAGGCGGACGGGAACTGTCATGGCCCACATGGAAGGCAACGGGCATACATACGCTTGATCAGCTCCTCAGCAACAGTTCCCTGAAAACACTAGCGCAACTTGGAGAGGAGTTTGCCCTCTCCGCGACGCAGCACTGGATATATACCCAACTGCAACACTGCCTGAGGAAATGCCTGGGACCCTCCCCTTGGTCCCTGGCCACGTCACCGGTGGTACTATACCTCTCCACATGGGGAAAACACAAAGAGGTAATGTCTGGACTGTACAGAGTGCTCTCGTCCCACCTCTTCTCGGAACCCCTGTCGCGAATTCTATGTGTCAGATGGCAATCATGGATATCAGTCTCATATGAGGATGACGAATGGGCGGACATTCTAGAAGCCCTTGACAAGGGCACCAGAGAGGCACAGCTGAAATTTTGTCTCTTCAAGCTCCTACACGATTGGTACTGGATGCCCATGAAACTGCACAGAGCGGGCCTACTCCTGCATGACAACTGCTGGAGATGCACAAATACCCGTTGCGACACAGCACATGTTATATGTGAATGCCCCTCAGTGCAGCCCTTCTGGTCGTACGTGGGCCGGACCCTGAGTATCTCTATGCCTGTCCACTTACAGCTTACCCCCTCCGTGATCCTTTTGCATGATCTGGAACAATCGCCAGAACTATCGAAACCCCAAAGCCGTCTTTTTCACACGGCAATGGCCATGGCCAAACTCTGTATCCTACGTCAATGGAGGGCGCTTTCCCCACCAATGCAGGACTCTTGGCTGGTAGCCTTCTTGAGCACAGAGGTGAATGCTGGAGATCCTCAACACCACACAGGGGAACCAGAGCCTCCCTCCACTCCAGGTTCAGTGCTTGTGATGTAACCATCATCCATCGCTACCATCTATGACACAGCACAACAGTTAACCTACCTCACTGCAGCTCCCCCAACCTCCCCCCCACGATCCCTCCTACAGTATCTCTGTATAGTCAAGGGCCCTTACCTCCTTCTCCCCCACATTCTTCTCTCTACTCACTCCCCAAGGTCTCCGCCCCTGTAATTCCTCCACACATACTAATCTCCTTCTCGTACTGTATCCTGAGTCGCCGGGTGACCTGACACTCTGCCAACCACTCTGCCACTCATCTACTATCTTTCCTTCCCACCCTCCCTTCTCTCTCCCCCTATCTCTCCCCTCCCCCCATCACCTCCACGCCTCCAAGCCTGGGGAGACGTGACGGAGGCAGGGGGGGCACTTCTCCCTCCCCAGCCCCGGTCCTCCGTGGCCCCCTTCTTCTGCGGATGAGGCTCGACCCAGCTTAGTACCGATGTACCTAACCTCTCCCGTACCAGCACGAAACTGAATCTGCTCACAGCAGCATTGTCACCGGGTGCATGGTACCACATCCAGACATGCCCACTAACATACCCACTCACCCCAGGATGCTTCCCCCTCGCTCCCCAGATCCCATAGAGACCAGCAGCCCTGGGGACACCCTCGCGAGTAATACCCCTGGTGTGACACCCACACCCCCAGAGGACCACAAAGCCCTCAATGATCATGATACCCACCCCTGTGTTTACAGAGACCAATCCCACAGATATAGGAAATATACTGAGCGGCGCAAAACGTAAAAGAACATCTTATACCCTCGCTCCATACATACTGGCGCCCCTTTCCCATCGCCCCCCCACCCTTAAGCAAGCAATGTTTCCTGCTAATAGAATGCAGCTGCTAGTCATCTGTGGCTCCTCTTCACTGATGTATATTGGATATATCACACTGATGACAGCTGAAACTTATTACCATGTATCCACTTCTTACATGTATAATCTGTGAAACTTTAATAAAGAATTACAACACAAAAAAAAAAGAAACCAATACCAGTAAAATTTAAGGGGCATAGTTAACAAAACGTCACACAGCACAGAAAGTCACTGCGCTGCGCTGCATGACAGGGAAAGGGCTGGAATGAGCCGTGCCTAACAATATACAGCACATTCCTGTCTTTTCCCAGCACTGGAGGAGTAAATCGTCTACTCAGTTTCTGGTTAAAGTTTGGAGTAATGATGATACATTTCCATACACTGAAGCCCTGACAAGTACCAAACTTAGGAATGCTGTGTTAAAATTCAGGGTCAGGCTAAACCTATGTTACGCTGATATGAAGATAAAAGCAGCAATGAGCGATGAGCAGGGTATGCGCACATGTGGGCTGAAGGTAAAATGTGATAGGACTCATATTCTATTGGATTGCTTATGGTTCTTAGGCGAACGGAAAGCGTTTTTAAACCTATTTGATTTGCCTATGGAATCAGTAATCGGGATCGTTTGGGATTCTTAAATGTTGCATGTGCAATTGGGAGATTTTTAAATGCAATACAGGAGATTTTAGAAGGGCTGCCAGATAATTTATGAGACCCGGTGAGTGGTATGAGACCCTCCATTAAACCGCTTTCTTTTTATATTGTTGTATGTACATTGTTGATATGCTCTTTTAACTATTTTTATCTTATGTATGATTTTCGGATATATTCAGCCTAGTGCCAATGCAGGCACCTTCCTGCGCAAAAACAATCCCCTGAGGCATTTTCCTCTTTCTATGTGTGCTGCAGAATCCAGCACACATAGAAAGAGGAATAAACAAGATGAAATATACATAGGGGCATATTTATGAAAGTTTTTTGTTGCCCTTGCACCACACCAGGGGACGCAATTTATCAAGCCATGCAAGGCCACCTAGCGTGGCCCTGCATGGCTTGATAAATCGAGAGTAAGGCAACGCAGCACAAATCACTGTGAAACGTTACTCTGCCCTGGGAAGGCGTTCCCTGGGTGAAGCATGGGTGTTCCACACATTCTGCAGCACAGATAGAAAGAGGAAAAGGCCTCTCAGGATTGTTTTTGTGCAGGAAGGTATCCCTTCTGCACAAAAACAACCCTGCTTACAGCGCAGGCACCCTTGCACCATGGTTCAAGGGTGCCTGCTTTGATGCTAGGCAGCCAAAAAGGAACCAGCACAAGAAAAGGACAGGAATGCGTTGTGTTATGTTAAATACTCTTCATTCCTGCCCTTGCCCTTTCCCTTTCACATAGCGCAGCTAGGTGGCTTGCTGCACTGCATGAAAGCTACATAAATATGCCCCTCATTTCTCCTTGTTACGCCTCACCTGGGGAGGCGTTGCAGTTTTGCTGCATTTCCAGGTCTACCACTTATGTTAAATCTGGGAATGTATCAAAATCCCTCAGTGTTGTGTGGGAATACTCACACACCATCCATGGAATGCCTCCCTGGTGCAGAGTAATGCAACACAGCGATGTGCGCTGCGTTGCTTTTCTCCAGATTTATCAAGCCACTCAGGCCTGACCAAGGTGACTATGCGTGGCTTGATAAATCATGTTTAGTGTTTGCATCCCGTTGCATGGTGCAGGTGCGACACAACCACTTGAAAAATAGGGCCCTAAGTTGTTATCTTTCATCAACAAATGAATCTTGAAAGACAGGTCAGAGAGTTGACAGTTCACCGCAGCAACCTGTGTGGAACTGACAAGTTTTACAATTTATTGTTTACATTAAAACAGAGTTTTTATGGCCTGTCTACAAACCGGTGATGTGCATGTTACATATAGGTCGATGCAGCAGGTGCTGCATGTTCCTGATCTAGTTTGCTGGAATTGATTGCCTACTGATTACACTCTGATCTCTTAAGCATACCATTAATTCCATGAATTATTCTATCAGCATGGAACAGGGCTGGACGGGGAACCCAAAGCAGCCCAGGCAAATTTTTCAGACCAGCCCTTGTACGGTGTCTAGCGAGCACAGCATTCAAGCCTGACCTCTACCAGGAGGTCTTGGTTAGTTTTCCCCCGAAGAAAATGTGGGAAAAATGGTGCATACTACAGCATATTATTTTATTATATATTCAATTGAATTAGCTTTTAAAGTCTAGTAAATGATGAACTTACAGTTCACAAGGATACCCAGTCGTTTCCACAGACATTCTTATGGAGAACACAAAAGAATAAGATGTTAAAAAAGAAACATTAATTTAAATACAACATAAGTGCACTCATTCACTGTGAAGCATAGCCAAGAAGCTGATAACACAATGAAAGGCCATTTTGAGGAATGTTAGCATTCTCCACCACAATAAGACTCATGGCAGGGTCAGCTTTAGCCCTGGTAGAACCCGGTGTGACAATATTTTTGGGATTCCCCCATGACCTCCTCCTCCACAGATTCCCTCACTATCACTCTCCAACAGTGTCCCTCATCTCGCAATAGCCCCTTCTTTACATGTATTTCAGCACCTCTCATGTCAGTGTAGGGCATGGGAGTACTTTACATCAAACACACATACAGAGACAATGAATCATACATGTGTAAAACAGTGTATAGAAAGTGTTACACAACACAAAGGTGACTACAAGATGTAGGATCCAAATATCATCCATGCAGGTAGACATTTTTTAAGAGTGCTTGGTCTCGAGAAGCACCTACTCAGGATTCAAAACATAACACAGTGTTAGGGTTGGCTTTACTCCTAATAATAATTTATTTCTCCCCAAATAAACCCTTTTTAGTGACACTAGGATAATGAAAGACTGGGGAAAACATAACTTTCTAACCTGTATCATGCAGTTTGCAGGTAGCTCTTTGATGGTAGTTCATAGCTCACTGTCTATATTACAATTGTAACTTATAAACTGCAAGTAACAAAAGGATCTCTACGACAAAAGCAGAAACCTTCTGGACCCCTCACAATCAGGGTTTCGATCAGGTTTCAGTATGGAGACTGCTCTTCTGGCCGTGACTGATTCCCTAAGAATGGAAGTGGATTCTGGAGGATCAATAGTTCTGATCCTATTAGACTTGTCTGCGGCGTTTGATACCATCTCGCATTCAAAGCTCGTGGATCGACTCCTGGCCTGTGGAATCCAGGGTACAGCCTTAAAATGGCTGCAACAGTTTTTATCTGACAGATACCAAACCATCATTCTGGGCTCTTACCGATCAGAAAAAATGCATTTGGATAAGGGGGTTCCTCAGGGGTCTTGTCTGAGTCCCACGCTGTTCAACGTTTATATGGCCCCACTGGCAAAAATAGTTGAACAGTTTGGATTTGAGATAATATTATATGCTGATGATACTCAGCTTATGTTTAAAATTGGCCCTAACCCTGAGACGGAGAAAACTCGCTTTGCTACAGGAATGCTTGCAATATCTAGCTGGATGACGGATAACTGCCTCTAACTGAACCCCGGAAAGACTGAGATTATGTTAATGGGGAAAGCCTCATCCATTTGGGCGGATGACTGGTGGCCCACCAAATTGGGAGAGGTCCCCGTTCCCAGAAAAACTGTGAAAAATCTTGGGATAAAACTGGACCAATCACTAACAATGAAGGATCATATAAATGCCACCGCTAGTTCCTGTTATTATGCCCTGCGCCTTCTGCGTAGGATCTTTCCTTACCTACCTATGAATTCTCGAAAAACTCTTGTTCAAACTATGGTGATTGGCAAAATGGATTATGGAAATGCCCTACTGGCAGAGGCGGATGAGTCCTCGCTAGCAAAATTGCAAGTGATTCAGAACACGGCTGCAAGGTTAATTTTGAATCGCCCCTCGGGCTCCTCGTCTGAGCCGCTGCTGAGAGAACTACATTGGTTACCAGTAAAGAAGCGATCCGTTTTAAAATATGCTGCCTCACGTATAATGCTCTTGGAGGCAAAGGGCCCAGGTACTTGCAGAGGAAACTATTAAAATATGTTCCCAGCCGAACTCTTAGATCTAGTTCACTCGGCCTCTTACAGGTGCCCCGAATACGCCTCAAGCGTACGGGGGGGAAAGCTTTCTCCTACCTTGCTCCTAAATACTGGAACAAGTTACCCCAGGCTCTTCGTGAGTCCCCTTTTTATGGCTCCTTCAGAAAAAAACTTAAAGCCTTTTTGTTTTAGGACTCCAGGCAGTCCCTCTGGTATGTCTCAACACAAGCGCCGAGATGCCCCCGGGTGAGTTGTGCGCTATAAAAGTGGTGTTAACATAACATAACAAACCCACTGAGCTAATCACATGGTACACACGCTGTGTAGCAGGCATGTTAACCCTCTGAGCTACGTTAGATGAGTCAAAACTGCCACTAGACAGAACTCCAATCCCTCTCAGCAGGAACATTAATCATCAGTGTTATCTTGACATTTTTGTTGTTGTCTGAAATCTGATGGATATAAAAGGAACTCTGCAACGCAGTGCCTCCAGCTCAGAAATAAACTAGGCCCCAGGAACAAAACGGACCCTCTCCTTTCCAGCCTCCGAGGGAAACCCCCGATGCCCGGTATGGCCAGTCCAGCCTTCACATGGAAGATTCAGGCAGGGGCAGAACTTTGTTTTGACCTTTCATTCAATTCTCTTGACTATGGCACAATGAAAGCCTGTGCCACACTTTTCTAATGTGACTGACTTTGAATCATCTATTTACATCCCATCAAAGGCACTAACTTGTACTGAAGTCTCCCCATTTTTTTTTTTGTTGTCAAAGATATGTTTATTAACATTTTGTCAAATATTACAAAGGCGATTAGCATAAGGGACCTCTGAGTGGTCTCTGATAACATAACAAAGTAGATAGCCGAGAGCAACATACATCAAGGGGTGAGTATCCTCCGCCATATCCCAGATAACCTAAAGAAATAACACATTTGCTCTACTAGTGGAACGGAGAGTAAGTCTGTGGTACGGCTAAATGTAGTGTTCGCCTGTCTTCCTTTGCAAGATTGATAGCGTAGTCCCTCCAACAGGGAGGGCTTCATGTGTTGGGAGCAGTCGAAAACAGAACTCCCTGAGAACATAAGAAATAAGGACCTCCCCCCCCCTCCCTCGCCCCCCCTCCCACCCACTACTGGTGGCAGCTACTCAAATGTAGTTAGGGTGCCCAATAGAGGCGCATCTAATCGGTTAGAATTGGAACAGGTGCATAGCTCTGACAGAGGCAGGGCAAACAGCGGACGGTAACCCCTTTGTGAGAAAGGCTACCAGCGGGCCCCATCTATATTCAAAGTTCTTGTAATCATCTCTGCAGATGTCGGCCATCCTTTCAAGACACAGGAGTTTCCAAAGTCTGGAATGCCACAAGGAGATGGCGGGAGCCTCTGTCTTCTTCCATGCGGCTGCTATTGCTACCTTCGCAGCCCCAATGCAGGTCCACATAATGGCCTTATCTGCTTTAGTTTGGTGCTTAAGGGAGGGATCGCGGAGGCCCAGGAGAGTATTAGCCATGGAGGTCGGAATAGGGTACCCCAGCAGTTCTTTAATTTGCGCAAGAATTTCCTCCCAGAAGGGTCGTATCTTCGGACAATCCCACCAGATGTGTTGGAAGTCACCTAATAGCCCGCATCCCCTCCAACACATGTCAGACGTTTCAGGAAATATCCGTCTGAGCTTGGTGGGGTAGAGATACCAGTCCATCATTATTTTCAGGTGTGCCTCCCTCAGATCTATAGAGTGGTTACATTTCGTAATATCCGACCAGAGACCCGACCATTCCTGTTCCTGTATGTCCCTCTGTAAGACACCTTCCCACATGCACATGTAGCGTGGTCTCGGGGCATGGATAGAAGTTAATAGATAGTTATACAAAAAGGAGATCACACCCTTCATAGAGTCCACCGCTTGGACATATATTTCAAACTTCGTGAGAGGCCGAGTGGCTGCTGCATGAATGGTAGGTGTTAGTGCCCAGTGCTTCAGCTGAAGATAGTGGAAGTGTTCCGCAGGGCCCACTCCATAATCCCTCTTACAATTATCGAAGGTGAGTATATCATAATTAAGATAGAGGTGTGTCAATGCTCTACAACCTCCCTCCCTCCAATGATCAAAGGGCCCCTCTTGCAAAGCCGGGGGGAAGTCCGTGTTAAAGTGTATTGGCGTATAGGGTGAGGGGAACGTAGTCCAGCGGGTGTTGTGTGAGATAGAGTCCCATACTTTTAGGGTAGTTCGAGTGGGGGTGCTAATATACACATTGTCTGGCCTGTCTCTTTTAGGTCTCCACATGAGGTCCCAAATCGATCTCCCTGCCACCGCCCTGTCCATATGAAGCCAATGCTTCTCTGATTCCCTCTTGGTCCACTCGGTCACCACCCGGAGCTGAGCTGCCTTATAGTAAAGGCCAAAATCCGGGAGGCCCACCCCCGCCTCCCCCCGCGGTCTTCTCAGAATGGAGAAGGAGAACCGCGCTCTGCCACCCTGCCATATGAATCGTAGCACCATGGATTTCAGTTTATCGAGAAAATCTTTGGCCAGTTCGACCGGGAGCGCTTGAAACAGGTGCAACAATTTAGGAAGGACGGTCATTTTGACGGCGTGAATACAGCCGAGCCAGAAGATAAAAAGTGGCTTCCACCGTATGAGATCTGCCTGTAGTTTCCCAAGTAAAGGTGGAAAGTTAACCTTGTAGAGCTCCTCCACTCGAGGCATTAATTGCACTCCTAGGTATTGGAGTGGTCGGGAGGTTCAGAGAAGGCGAGTGTCCATTTGGAGCCTCTCAGCCTCAGCAGCGGGAACCGTGAGGTTGAGTATGTAAGATTTATCAGGGTTCACCTTGAAGCCCGCCACTGTCTCGAATCTCGTGAGTTCCGTTTGGAGTGCGGGCAGGGAAGTGGCCGGGTCCGTAAGAGATAGGAGCACATCGTCTGCGAAAAGTGATATCTTGTGCGTTTCTCCACTAAAGGGAATGCCGTGTATCTCCGGAGCGGCGCGGATGGCCATGGCCAGGGGTTCGATACTTAGCGCGAACAACAGAGGTGACAGAGGGCACCCCTGGCGGGTGCCCCTAGTCAGGGAGAAGGGAGCCGACAGGTTCCCGTTTACTTGCACTCTCGAGCGAGGCTGGGTGTAGTTAGCCCTAATCATAGTGATAAATTTGTCCGCAAACCCAAAGGAGGCGAGGGTGGTAAATAAAAACGCCCAGTCCACTCGATCGAACGCTTTCTCAGCGTCTAAGCCCACTACGACAGCCGAGATACGTTTCCTATTTGCTTTCTCGATGAGGTGCACAATACGTCTAGTGTTGTCATGGGTCTGGCGGCCTTTAATAAATCCAGACTGGTCCGGGTGGATGAGCGCTGGCATAAGGTCATTTAGGCGCTTCGCGAGTATAGAGGAATACATTTTTGCATCCAGATTAAGAAGAGCAATGGGATGGTACGACGCACACAGGTGTGGATTTTTCCCTGGTTTTGGAATGACCGTGATCACCGTCTCCGCCATGGAGGGGGTGACCGAGCCCGTCTCTGCCATGGCATTAAAAAGACGCGTAAGATGGGGGATAAGATCAGGAGCGAACGTTTTGTAGAATTGGGCAGTGTACCCATCGGGGCCAGGAGCTTTCTGGGGTTTGAGGGATGTGATGGCAGTAGCCACCTCATCAGCCGTTATAGGGGCCACAAGTCTGTCATTCCAATCTTGGGAAACCTGGGAAGTGGTAGTGAGCGCAGATAATTATGCTGTGCGTCGGTGTCGTGTGATTCCCCTGTGTATAAGTGACCATAAAAGCGCCGAAAGTCTCAGCTTTAGCTGTGTCGTGGTGCGTCAGCTCCCACTGTGCGGTGGTTATGCCCCTATATATTCCCGTTCCCGTTTTCCTTTAGTTGACGAGCCAGGTGTCGACCTATCTTGTTGCCCTGTGAGTAGGAGAGTTGTCGGAGTTTAAGGAGGGTGTATTCTGCCCGATTGTTATATATGGCTTTAAGTTTCCCCCGGAGCGCAGTGAGGGAGCGTAGGAGTCGATCTAGTGGGCTTAGTTTTGTGGGTCTTTTCTACTGTGGCTAATTCAGCCTCTAAATCTAATCGCTCCTTGGTCCGGCGCTTATTCATTTCAGAGTTAGAGGCAATGCAACGCCCCCTAAAGACTGCCTTAAAGGCATCCCAATTATTGAACACTGACGTGTCCTCCGGTACGTTCCTGGTAAAGAAGTCTGGATTGCCTCGCGTAGTGTTGTACACAGCACCTTGTCCCTCGGTCGGGAAGCCGGAAAATACCATTTGGGGGATGTGGGCGGAGGATTACCCCATGAGAGACCGATCGATACAAGGCAGTGATCAGACACGGAGAGTGGGAAGATTTTAGCCTCCCGCAGGGCTCTCAGAAGATTTTGGCTGATAAAGATATAATCAAGGCGGGAGTAGGTGTGGTGCACATGCGAATAGAAAGTGTAGTCTCGTGTCTGGGGGAAGAGGGTCCGCCATGCGTCCCTAAGGCCCATATCTCGTATCTGTTGTTTGGCCTCCGCTGAGAAGACACTAGCGTCTGGGTGTTGGGTATGCGTACTATCTATGTCCGCCTGCCATGTAAGATTAAAATCCCCCAGTAGGAGTGTCGGACCCTCCGCGAAATTCTGAATTTTCCCTAGGAGTAGCTGGAGGAACGCTGCCTGTCCTGTGTTGGGTGCATACGTGGAAATGAATGTGCATAGTCTGCCCTTCAGGACGCCCTTAACCATGATCCAACGACCCTCCTTATCTGCTTTGGTCTCGGTGGGTTGAAATTTTGTGGAGGTGTGAAAGAGAATCGCGGTCCCCCGGTGTTTGGTGAGGGCAGAGGCTCTATATATCAAGGGGTAATTCTTGTGGCGAAGACGAGACTCCTCCGCTCTGGGCAGATGCGTCTCTTGTAGAGCTACTATGTCCAGGTGGTGGTCGGAGATGTATTTCCAGATCTTTTGTCGTTTTTGGGGCGAGTTGAGGCCCTTAACATTCCAAGAGCCCACCGTGAGTGTCATCGGAGTGATGTCCCCCCCCTCCGCCTCGGTAAGACACCATATAACAGTCCCCCATGGTCCCCAAGAAAGCTCCCACCCCTAAAGGAACAGAGATGACCTCCATGTAGAGCCCCAAATCTAGTCAAAGCATTCCTGGTTAAAGAACCGTTAAAAAACTGCCACCAGTCTCCCTCCTCCCCCCCCCTTACCCCAAACCCCAAAACCCCAAACATAACAATATGAACGTCCCAAATACCGAGTCGATGTGGAGACTCCGATAGCGGGTCAGATAGCCCGCGTATTTGGGTGGGAGTACGGTAGGACCGAGGTCCCGGTCCGCCCCGCCTCCGGACATGCTAAGGAGTGATGGCCTCCCCGTTTGCTCAGTCCAATGGCCTCGTTTGGGCCTAGTGTTCAGGGCTGTCCTGACAGTGTGGGGGATGGTATCCCTCATGTGTGAGGCCAAATCTCCAGCCGTGCGGCATGGTGCAGTAAGGGTCCAGGCATCCCCTAGTTTTGGCTGCTAAAAAGACTAGTTCTGTTCTGTATTATGGTCCGTAGATAGTCAGCGTTCAACTTGAGATGCTAATAAAAAGGCAGTGGTTTGAGACTGTATATAACTCATGGATGGTGCGCAGGGAACAAAAGCGCCGCCAGTCTGAGGCTGAGAAGTGCCCTCCAACGGCAGGTTTCCCACATGGCGGCCAGTGTCCTGTCATCGGCTGCGTACCTCATGGAGTGAATGCAGAGAGCATGCTCCGGCAAGCCAGATTACTTGCGATTACCCCGGGAGCTATTGGACCACTGCGAGATGGTAGCATTGGACGCCGGAGCTCTTCGAGAACCATTCTGCGGCTGTGCAATGTCATTTGTCGGGAGCCACAGCAGACCCAGACCCTCCTGAAGGTCCACCACATGTCTTGGTTTATTCTGGAATTCAAAGCTTACCCCAAAGGGGTAAGTCCACCGGTACCTGATCCCCTCTTCGCATAGTTTTGAGGTGATGGGTTGGAACTGATGTCGCCTGAGCAACGTTGCGGGAGCCAGATCTTGGTATATAGCGCAGGAGTGATCCTGAAAGGAGATCGTGCCTTTCTTACGGGCCGCCAGTAGTACTGCCTCCTTTACCTTGTATGAGTGGAATTTCGCGATCACATCTCGGGGCCTCGATCGGCCACTCGCTGCTAGGTGTCCAACCCGATGCACTCGCTCTAGTTTGATCTTGAGTGTCTGTGGGCTGAGGATCTCTGCAAAGAGGCCCTCCAAGAAGGCTTCCAGATCTGGTCCCTCCACTCCCTCTTTTAGATCGCGAATCCGCACGTTGTCCCGCCGGGCTCTGTTTTCCAGGTCCTCTGCTTTCAACTGGGTGTGATGGAGTTGCTCCTGAAGAGAGAGTACTGTCTCATGGAGCTCGGCAGTGTGTTTATCCACTTCCGTGGCCCGCGTCTCCGGGTCTATTACCCTGGTGCCCACAGAGTCCACATCTCGCTGAAGATCCGTCATACGTGTAGTGAGGTCAGATTTCAATTGGTCAATTGAGGTTTGGACATCTTGACCTAATTCCCTGCGTAGTTCTGCTTTAAAGTCTCGCAAGGAGGACATCAAGTCCTCTTTAGTGAGCGCCATCTCGGACCCCTCCGCGCCGTGATCCGCAGCTCGTTGTTTGTCTACCGATGGGAAAAAGCTTGAGACTTTAGATGTCGCCCTGGAGGGTGTCTTCTTTGGCGGCATAGAGACTGTCCCAGCCGGGAGTCCTCTGTCTGGGCGCCCGCAAGCGACTCAGCCCGGACCCGGGAAGCGCAGCCGTCGATCTTGACTAGGTTTGGCTGGGCTGGGGGCACCGTGCAGCTGAAGGCCTCGCCGCGGCCAGTATATTCCTCTTGGCAGATCAGATGCGGGGGGGCCGAGACCCTGGCGCTGTATCCCCCGGAGCAAAGGCAGCGAGACGCTATCCAGAATGGTTGGGCGAGGGAGCCCGGAAGTCAGCTTTGAAGGCCCACCGTGAGGGGGGTAAGCTCATAGGCCTCGTCTGTTCACTGTCTCAAGATCCCCTCTCGAAGCCCTGGGCCGTTAGTGGTAGCGTGGAGAAGTGAGGTCCAGCGGCCCGCAGTCCGCCATCTTAAGGTCAGGCAAGATGTAGTTTGAGGCCGCTCCCGTTAGCCAGCTAAATGTATCCCCCCCCGCATGTGCAGGCACCGCAGTGTATGTCTCCCTCTCGGGCTTGTCTCTTCCCAGTGGGGGAGCCTCCCGTCCGCCCACGTCGCTCCTGAGTCACCCCGGGCGGCGAGAGTTCAGCGGGGCCGTATGCAGCCAGCGGGCCTCCAGGGGGGGTCGCTCACCTCTTTGACCACAGCGGCGCGTCAGCAATCCGGACCCCGTCTCACCGGTCACTCGGGGGTCTACACCAGCTGTCCTCCTTAACGTGCGCCGCGGTCCGTGTCCTGGAAACCGGCGGCCGCCATCTTAGGTCCGCCTCCTGGGTTCACCGGTAATGCAGCACACGGCGCCCACTGGGAACTTCCCCAATCGGTCAGCGGCCCATCCGATGCTCCTGGAGGGAGATATCCCTGGGTTGCGCGCCAAGAGTCCGGGCCCAATCACACTGGCCGCTCGGAGGGTCCACACCAGCCGCTCATCTCACCGCGTATCGCGGTCCGCGTCCCAGGAGTCAGCGGCCACCATCTTAGGTCCGCACCCTGAGCTCCCGGCCGAAGCCTCGCACAGCGTCCCCACAGAATCTACTCTGTCGGTCAGTGGCTCGCCCGATGTTCCCGATGTTCAGACATCCCTGGTTTATTTTGTGCGCAGGGAGACCGGCGATTGGCAGCCACAGCGGGTCCGGAACAGCGGCGGAGCACGGGAGCCAAAACGGATTACGTCCGTTCGGCCATCTTGCCCGGCCACGCCCCCAGTCTCCCCATTTTTAATGTTTGTCCATCTCAACTGAAACTGCTTTACCAGTTGCAGAATGATAAAAGGCTTCCAACTTGACTTTAGAGGTTGGCTAATTTATACTTAACATAGAAGACTGTGTGAACCAGGTACTAAGATATTTATGTGTCCTAGGTTTGCTAGAAAAGAATAGCTATCTGTAAAGTCTTCAGCACAGTATGAGGGGTGCAGGTAGTATGTTCTTTAGCACCTTCAGATTGTGGTATTTTTTAGCAAATAGTGTTTTTTTGACAACTGTTGCATGGAGTATACTCTTTTCTCAGTAGATCTGTTTGAATACTCTGTGGTGTATTTATCATGAGAGGGTCACTGTTTGCAAACAGTTTGATACAGAGTAATCTCTTTCCGCAGAGAAATAAATTATTTATTGTACCCACTTTTCTGCTGATATCAACTTTATTTCTTGATATAAATTCAGTGAGTTCACAGGTATAATACAGGTTATAGCTGTATGTAGTTGGCTACTTTTGTTTGAATGGCATTCACTTATTTGGTTTTACCCCAACAATTGTATAAAGATTCAAGATTGTAGGGAATGTGTGTTTCACATATATGTGCGATCGATTCTTAATGTGATCTATGCTAACTATAAAGTGCACGCTATAGGGTTAATGTTGAATATAATGCTTGTTTTTAACACCTAAGTTGTATCTGTGGTGGCAGTAGTAATGGTTGATATTCTCCTGAGCTATTTTGTACTTACTGTGATTCCTCTAATGCCATAGTTATTTATAGAATAATATGCGGGAAAACAAAGTTTGGATGATGTCATCAGTGGGGTTATCAATGATAT
Organism: Calotriton arnoldi; assembly: GCA_963921515.1. Classification (NCBI taxonomy): domain Eukaryota; kingdom Metazoa; phylum Chordata; class Amphibia; order Caudata; family Salamandridae; genus Calotriton; species Calotriton arnoldi. Next base: position 365,032 of record CAWUFW010001495.1, read on the forward strand.
CAATCGGAGATTTCATCTGTGATGACATAAATGATGTCATAGAACGTCATAAGTGATGTGATATTTCAGGTCATAAGCAGTGCTTGGCGTGGGCGCAAGTCATAGCTAACGCTGCTAACTATACCTGCTGAATTTCTATGTTTTTTAAAAATGTAAAACATTAATGTCACTGAGAAATTCACCTAACTATAAAGTTACTTTAACCTTTGGTTTTTCTGTGAATTTCTAAGGTTTTTTTAAAAACAAAAGCAGACCTTTTTATAACACCTATCTATAACGTTCTTTAGCCTTTGTTTTTTTCAGTGAACTTCTAGTTTTTGTTTAAGAGAATGTTTTTTTAAGTGTATGTAGAGTAGAATAACTGAATAATATTTCCTATGTACAGACATTATTCGGAAAGGGAATTGCTTTTGTATTGTACCTTAATAGGAAAGGGTGCACACATTGCAAAATGTTTCTAAAAAATGATGTCTGAGTATTAAACAGAGTAATAAAACAATATTTGTGTTGACATTGTCTTTCTCCTCAGTTCCTCTAACTCTCATATTGAGACATTTTCTCAGAAAGTTCATTTATATTGTACTAGCATACATTTCATAGCCTTTGTATGTGTTTTTACATTAAAGTCATAATTATGATTCAGAAAGAGGCTAAACAGTTTTTTTAATATTGTATATTGTTTCATTATATAAATCTATTTTTTAGATCTCTCGTAAGATGCTCGTGAGATTGTAGAGTTCTATATTTTGTTTTAATCTACTGTTTAGAGTTCTTTTTCAGGTGTTTGGTTATTATTTAATGTTATTTTGTAAAAAGTGACTCATTAAAAAATGTTTGTAATATTAATTTTTTTTTTTAAAAGGTGGTGACTCTCACGAGATACTTGCGGGAGTCAAACACACAATCCTCTGTGTGGACTCCGAGGGGGATGTACTTCCTGGTCGGCTCTCACAACCCTCTCACTAGATTGTACATTTGAGTTTAAGTTAAGAACAGTGTTTTTCTGTAATTCCGAACAAAGTAACAGATTACAGATGTTGATTTTATGAGTCAGATTGATTACGATTTGCTCCATTGAACATATAAAGCAATAATTTTTACGATCTAACGAGAAGCTTGCGGGAGTCGAACACACAATCCCCTGCATGGACTCTGAGTGGGCTGTACTTCCTGTTCGGCACTTGCAATCTACCCGCGAAATCATGCATTTGGAATTAGGTTAATAACAGTGTTTTCTTGTAATTCTGAACAAATTAAGACATTAGAGATTTTGATTAGCTTGGAAAAAATGATTATGAATTGTTCCATTAAATAAATGAAGCAATAATATTTTTACAATCTCACTAGACGCCCTCGGGAATTTTGTGAGAGGTCCAGGAGATGAAACACACCCTAAGGAAGGATTGTGGTTGCTTCATATGGATATCTTTATTTAGAAAAAAAATCCAACATTATTGCTTTATTTACCTATTGGAGTTTGGTGAGGGTAGAAATATCTGTCTTGCTCTGCTTTCCTGTTTACCTTCCAACACAAAGATGTCTTCATCAGATTCTGATTAGCAGCCAGGGGCAGCTGCACGAACTCAGCCACCTCAGCCTTCCAAGGAATTCTTGGGGTGGCAGTTCTTTAAGATGAGACCAGATGACAAGAAAGAAAGTTTCTGCAAACTAGGTCATCTGTAAATTTCGCAAAAAGGAGTTCAGCCAGAGGAGCAGAATTAAATAGTATAGTATGAGTACCACAGGCATATGGAGGCACCTCAGATCTATGCATCCTCAAAGGCTTGCTCGGGCAGAGTTGGCTCGTGCTGTGGAGCTAAACAACTCTTCAGGGAATTCCACATCATTTGGTATGGGAGATACTGTGCCTGCACAGGTAATAAGTGCAGAAGGAGACAATAACCCTGCTTACCTGAATAAAACACTATTTTGCTGCTTGTGTAAGTTGATCTTATTTTCATGAGAGACAAGCAGGTCTGCCCAGGAGAAGCTTGTTCATGATCACAAATGCCCCTTCAACCAGTAGTTTGTTTCCAAATGTTTCACCTTTTTGTTTTTAAGAAGATGTTGGTGTTCGTTTCACACCTCAAATTGTATGTTTTTGTCCTACCCTATTAAAAAATTATGTAAATAAAAAAAATATTGAAAATGTTAGAAAACACAAAATACATTTTATATTTGTTGAAAACTGTTAATTAACAAAAATGTCTCTTTTAAGAGGTACCCTATAGTTTCATGATCTATGTTGTTTGTGCTATGTTTCCCTTTTTTCTCTTCTCCAAATCTCTGGCGAGACTCTCGCAAGTGTCAAAAAAGCCCACCATAATCGGTATTATAAATATAAAATATATATACACACCAGAATAGTAACACAGTTCTTAGTTTAATGAAATGCAATCCATTATATAAGTGTGGGAAAAAATACATCACTTAGATTTATGAAAAAATCTCACATGTTTTATGTGCATGGGGCCAACATTGGTACATAGCCCACATTTATTTGTTTTAAGTCCATTTATTATTAGTAGAAAAAGTTCAATCATTATATAGTTGTTATCCCTGGTAGGCCGCATAACGACAATGATTATGAACTTTAGTGTTCTTTCTCTGTTTATATCTACATAGAGGTTTGTAAATATAATTTCTTCGTAGTACATTGAGTGAAAAGACTAGCCTCTCTGCTGAGACCTTTGTCTGGGCTGACAGGTGTGTGTAGTATGATGTGAGGAGAGGCTGCCTCTCCTCTGAGACCTCTGTCTTGGATGACTAGTAATCATAGTAGAGTTTATGGAGGTACTGGCCTCTCCACTGAGACCCCTCTCTTGAACAACTAATTTTGTAGTAGAGTGTGGGGAGTGACTGGGCTCTACACTGACATCGGTTCTCATATTTCTACCCACGAAGATGAGTATGCACAGTAAGGTGTGAGGAGCAGCTGGCCTCTCTGCTGACACCCTTGTGTTGGATGACTTGTACACATAGTACGATGTGCGGAAAAACTAGCCCCTATTCGGACACCTCTCTTTTGGATGATGGATATAAATAGTAATGTGTGAAGAGGGTTTTACCTGTCTGCTCACACTTCTCGCCAGGATAACAGATATAAAACTAGGATGTGGTGAGGAAATTACCTCTATGCTGAGACGTGTGTCTTGGATGACAAGCATAGAAACTAGGCTATGGAGAGAGACTGCTCTGTCAGCTCAGACCTCCCCCCAGAGTAGCACATGTGTATAATAGAATGTGGATACAGACTGGCCTCTCTGCTCCTACCTTTCTTCATGGTGATGAACGTGCATAGTAGCTTGTAGAAATAGAGTATCTTCTCTGCTGAAAACTCTGTTGGTTCATTGGTGTGGATAGTGGAATATGGGTACACACACACCTCTCTCTCAGACCTCTCTCCAGGGCCACAGGCATGCATAGAAGGGTGTGCACGGAGACAGACCTCTCCGCTGAAACTTCTCTCTAGAGTGACAAGCATATATAGTAACATGTGCAAAAGAACTGCCCTCTCCACTACCAAAACTATACCACTGACGGCAGTTCATAGTAGAGTATGAGGATACAGTGGTCTGTGTGCCAACACCTCTCTGTTGTATGAGAGGTCTCTATTCTGCACTGAGAGTTCATTCTTGCGTGACAACTCACCATAGATGGATATTCAAGTAATTGGCTTCTCCATTAAGAAGTCTCTGTAGCATAAAACAAGCGCATAGAATTGTATATATGCATATACATGCAGGAACCCTGCTGCAATTCCTGAAAATGAAATTTCCAGTTGTAGTTAGCATTGCAATACTTAAAGAATATTGAAATCTTTAATAACTTTTAAGCAATTAAATCACTACTAACTTTAAACTTTTTTTATTACAACAAAATAACTTCACGTTAGAAAACTACAACTATATTAATAAACTATTTGAACAACTGTAAAACAAAAAAAAACAACTTCATTAATTATTAATGTCTTGATCAGATTATGATGAGCAGGCTAGTGTACTTACAGCACATCAACCATCTCAGCCTGCCAAAGTATCTTACATTTAGGAGATTTTTGTTTTAAGGCCAGCTGTCAAAAAAAGTCACAGCAAAGATTCTTATGCATACAGTTTTTTAAATAGCAGTTCACAAAGGATGGCTTGGCAAGGATCTTTTTTGCTGCTTTTGTGAATCGATAATTATTTCCTCAGATACAAGTAGACCTACATCAGTCTAGCTTGTGTAAGATCACAAATGTCGCCCTGTGCAATACGAACATTATCACTTCTCAAATTAATAATTTTTTCCCTCACTTTCCACAGACTTAATATTTCCTGTTTTTTCAAAAGAGAACAAAACTTCTATTCCTCCTCCATATATTTTCTCATATGGAAGCTTTCTTGTACTGTTTTCCATTTTCCTCCTGCAAAAAGAGAAACTAACTAAAAAATTAAAAGTTACATACTAGTCAACAAATGATAAGTCATTCTTCACTATATTCTGTAAACTTTTCTACATCTTTCACCTACAATCACATATTTATATCTAGTGTACCATTAACTTTTTATTGCTTTCTCCTGAAATATTCTGCACCCTCACCTAGTGCATTTTTTCACAAATACATTATAACACGCCATGAAGCATGATTTTGTAAAAGTTTATAAAGTGACACCTTTCCTAACACTGACCACGATGTTTCACTCTGGAAATAACAATATCACCACTGAAACACCCCATAGAGCTAAGGTATATATACAGTGAGGTTCATAAAAACACTAGGGCTTGTATTAACACATTCCACATTCTTGTTTTATAGTTTGAGAAACACTGCTTCCTTTACTTACAAGAACATACAGTTTGAACACTTCATTTTTTTAAATAAAATCTGCAATACTTGCCGATATCTCACCATGTTCTAATGTCTACCTCTCAAAAACTATATTGAGAAATCTACACCTTGTATAGAATACATTTTCCAACATTAGTACACTTACTGCCACTTCTCAATAAACTTCATAAAGTATACTAATAAATGTCTGAACTTGGAGCTTTTTCTTACATGAAGCTGAAGTTACTGTGCTCAAACCCATAGCAAATCTTCTAATTAAGAGGATCAATAATTTTATTAAGTGAATCATGATATGTTAAGAAAAATTAAGGGAAACACTTCATTTTCTTTGCTTGTTCTTACACATAGCATGTCATTTAGTGTCTCATCTAATTGTTTAACACATCTTCTTACAGAAGGCCTAACCCAATTAGTGGACTCCATCATTTAGCATGAGTATACAAACCATTGTTTTGAAGACTGGCAAAACCATAGCATGTTACAAAAACAGTCTAACTGAACAAGACGCTGCAGTCAGTCAGAAGCATGTTTAGCTAAGTGCCATTTTGCAGTTGTCTACCAGGACAACTCCTGGAATGTTTTCTTTCGTCAAACAACTGATCCCAACACTTCTGAGGAAACGTGGACAAATATGTCCCAAAATAATAGAAAACTGGAATTTTATGGCTAATCGTATATTTAATTTATAAAATGTGAGCAGCTACCCTGAAAAGGGTGTCTATATTACCATTAGCAAATACAGCTACAGCATAAAATTTGTTCAGAGCACTTTTGAAAGTAACATCACAAACATAGCTACAACCTCCCCCTCCCGATTTTATGATAAACATTGCCAAGCATTTCTAAAAAGGTCATTGATACAACATGAATTGAACATATGACTATTTACTCAAACTCAATGTTTTGGAACAGTGTTATGGATAGAAGCTCATTGGTCATTAAGAAGCAGATCAGGGTTTAAAAAAACATAACAGCATTGGGATTTAATGAGCAGGTCTGTACTCTTACTAAATGAATAAATATTCTGGGAATATGAAACAGTATGAGGTGCCCATTGGTTAATATATGGCACTTGACCTAAGCAGCATCAGAAAATGCATAGAAAAATATGAGGGAGTTTGGCTTCATTTTTTGAGTTGTGTACATTCTGACTTTGGTGTACTACTGCTTTTATGTCAACTAGCTAGGCAAAATTTTAAAATCATTTATTATCTGAACTTTTCATCGGTTGTTTTGTTTTTTGCCTTGCCTTATGTGTTTTACCACTCTTCCTAATTTCCTTTCAATCTTCGATTTAGTATCAGTTTCATTTAGTTTGGGCAGGTTAGTGTTTGCTTCGATTAATTGACTGGAATACCTGTATTCTACAATGGTTGTTTATGAGGCAAGAAAAGAAATGTGATTTGAATTATAATTATCTCACCCATTTAACAACTTCTACCTGGGCTGTGGTGTAGAGGAAGTGCATGAAATTGCACTAAGTGTGTAAGGTGGTGAAAGAAAGTGCCTCTCAGATTATATGAAGAAGACACGTTGGGACAACTAACCTACATGTCATGATGACTGAGAGAGAACTGCTTGATGAGGCATTCAAGAAAAATGATCCTCCACATTTTTGAGCAGTGAATAAGTGGAAATATTGGCTAAAGATTAAGGGCCTCATTTCGGGTTTGGCGGCCCATAGGACCGCCGAACCCGTGGTGGTGGTCTGACCACCAGCGCACTGCGAGGCTGCCCACAGTATTTTGACTGTGGTGGTCAGACTGCCACGAGGCTGCCGGCACTGCCGGGATCAAGGATCCTGTGTATTGAAAGCAGTGTGGGCTGAGGCAGCAATTTGCAGGCGGAGCTGCTGCAGCACCGCCGAGCATATTACAAGTTGCCTCACTACCACCCTTTTCATGGCGGTGAGTCCGCCATGAAATGGGTGGTGATGAGATAACTAAGGAGGCCTTAACAGGTCCCCCTGCTGCTTCTGGGCCCAGGGGGTACATGCGAGGGGGCACATCTAGTGCCCCCCTGTATTTGCACCCCCAGTTACTGCACTGTGTGGCATGTATGCCACACCATGCAGGAAGGTGCAGTGTGCACTCTGAGAGCAGCAGATCTGCATGTCAGGCTCTCCAAGGAGCCTGACAGACTGCCGCTGTCAGATTGCCGCAAGACCGTCCGCCAGACCAGGAATAAACTCCTATTCTGGCGGGCTCGCACCACGAGTCTGACAGTCCCACAACAGGCAGCGCATTGCACCATCTGCTGTGGGACCAGCAAACTCCTAATCAGGCCCTAAGTTCCAAACAGCAGACCGCAAAGAATCTAGCATATTGTTCCGAAAAGCAATTAGGGACGTTAACCCCTTATTGCTTTCACAAAGTGATGATGTGTGTGGGGTCAGAAACTGCCAGGTTAAACACATGCAATCTATAATGAGCTCAGAGAAACTCCACGTGAATTACCGAATTCCGAAAATAATTGTGTAAAAGAGCAATGTTATGTGTAGCATCCTCCCCAGACCAGGTACATGCAAATGATCATGCCACACACAGAGCTTGGTATTACACGTCTTTATTCCTCAGTGTGTAACCCTTAACTGAACATTCTATGTCATGACTTCTATCACCCACACACTTATGTCACTGTTCTACAGAGTCCATCAGGAACCAAAAGGGTCCGGTCATCTCTAACTCACAAGATACTACATCTCCCCCTTTGTTAAATAATAAGTACAAATAATACATATTTACATCACAACTCTTCAGTAAGTTGTTTCGGTGCTCAAATCAGTCACCCAGATCTGGTCATGTGAGGTTGCGGAGATACAGGAGAAATGCCCATGGCTGGCACTGGTGACAGAGACACTGGTACAGTCATTGTGTTCTCGGGATTCTCAGGTGGCTAAATCTCACTTCTAACATCTGGAGTTGGCGGAGGTTGAGACAGGTGCTTGAAATGCAGTGAATCTCACATAATGGACTTTCCAGGACAGTGAGCAGTCACCATGTGTCCTTTATTAGTCACAACCCTCAGTGGGTTAACATCAAAAAGAGTATCAGACATGCGTTTCTGTTTCTGCCCGATGATAACTTGGTCTCCTTTTTTTAACACAATGCTCCAAGCACAGTGGTGTCTATTCACATAGGTCTATGGCGTTTGTGAGACGAGTCAGTAGTGCAAAGTCCATTAATGTCAATGCCTCTCTCATTGGTCCATTGTGGCAAGTTGGTGCCAATGGCTCTCCCAAACATTAAGTTGGCAGGACTTTCACCTGTGGTAGAATGTGGAGTTGACCTGTATGCACAAAGCGTAGACTGAAGAACTGATTTGAGTTCAAGCTTTTCCAGTGAAGTGCGCTGGACGTTTTTCTTGAGGGTGCTCATAAATCTCTTGACCACACCATTCACCTGTGGCCAGGGAGGTGTGCTCTCTGATGCTTGACATTTAGATGAGTAAGAAAGTCTTTAAGTTCTCGACTATTGAAAGGCGGGCCATTGCCAGATTTCAAAATCGAAGGAACACCCCATGTTGCAAAGATACTATCTTATCTCTCAATGACTTCATCATGAGTAGTCGATGACAGATCTTCCACAAGGGGAAAACAGAAATATTCATTAACAATTACTAGTAGATGATGTCCATTGTCAAGGGGTCCAAAGAAATCAATTGCAATCTTCTCCCATGCATGCTTTGGAAGATCAGACATGTTTAGTGGATGTGGGGTTGTCTTGGACACAAATGATATGCCTTTAACTCTTTCTCAGCTTTGTTATCGAGACGAGGGAACCACACTCAGTCCCGTAGAGCTCATTTCGTAGCAACAACTCCAGAGTGCCCCTCATGACCCAGTTCAATAACTTGTTGTCTCAGACTCTCGGATATGGCAATTCTCGACCCTTGTAAGATGACGCCTTCTGGAGTAACTGAAAGTTCTTCCTGCACATTTTTGAATTTCTGGTATTCAAAGTTATCATGAAGAGATTGATAATGTTTTCGCAACGATTGCCGTGTAATAATGTCTTTGAGTATTAGCAAGTCCCTGTCAGTATTAGTGGCAGCAATGACATGTTCTACTGATATGACAGCAGGGGTACTGGATTTCACAATTAAGTTAACATAAGCGTCATCTGCTTTAGAAGTGGTGCCATGACACGGTATTGGCACATGTAAGAAGGAGGCAGCAGGGTTTTGATATTTACCTTGACAATGCACAATCATATAGTCATACTCCTGCAATCGCAATTCCCACCTCTCAATGCAAGGGGACATCTTGGCTTTAGGATTGCCACAAATGGTGAGAAGTGCTTGGTGATCGGTGACAACTGTGAAATGCTTTCCATACAGGAACACATGAAAATGCTCACAAGCCTACACCACAGCAAGGCTTTCTTTTTCAGGATGTGAATACCACATTCCCTCGATGACAAACTTTGGCTAGCATAAGCCACAATGTGCCTTGGAGCTTTGGGATATCCAGTGTGCTGAGCAAGAATGGCACCCAACCCCACTGGGCTTGCATCAACAACAATTTCAGATCAAAGTATGCCATTTCAGTGGCAGTCTCAATTGCATGCTTGATTTTCTTGACCTAGCTTTGACCAACATTCTTCCTTGCACAAGGCTAATCCTACATGTGCACATCGTCCAATAGTCAAGATTGACATTTCAGACCTATCTACCTCACTGTTGCTTCACAATGACGGTGACAAACTTTGAAATAAGGAATTTGATGACAATAAACGTCGTTCAGTTTCTATCTGCCTCAACTGATGTGGTCGCTTGGCCTTGTGGGCATTCACAATCAATCACAAGATTTGTAAAGCGCACTACTTACCCGCGAGGGTCTCAAGGCGCTGAGGGAGAGGAGGGGGGGAGTTGCCGCTACTGGTCGAATAGCCAGGTCTTGAGTCGACTCCTGAAGGTCAGCAGGTCTTGGGTCTGTCGTAGGTTGAGGGGAAGGGTGTTCCAGATCTTGGCGGCGCGGTGAGAGAAGGATCTTCCTCCGGTGGTGGTTCTCCGGTTGCACAGGACGGTGGCCAGGGAGAGGTCGGCGGAGCGGAGCTGACGGTTGGGAACGTAGAAGGAGAGTCGACTGTTGAGGTAGGCTGGGCCGGTGTTGTGGAGTGCCTTGTGAGCGTCACGTCTGGAATGTTCTGGCATTCATTTTGTTTCCTTGACGTGGCACACTTGATATTTCCTCCATTTTGTTTTCTCTATGTGACGCACTTGAGTAGAGGTGTGGTGCAGCTGCCAGAGTGGCTGACTCCAGAGCACGGGGTTCACAGTCGATCCCCGGTGCCAGTGGCAGCTCGCCTCAGCACCATGTGACTCTTGGCAATAGCTCACATAATCTCTCTGTCGGCCCCCAGTGCCTTGAAACCTTAAGGAGTGATATTTTCGCACTTTACAAAAAGGAATTATTCATTTGCCAACCGTTACAAAATGGTTCTCTTTACCGCAGCCTTTGCATATTTGTTCAAAAGCGGGAGATTTACCTTCATATGGAAAGGAAAATCCACATCGGAAACACAACTTTTTTTTGACACCATTTCATGGCTTTCTACCTTGTACTTTGATTTACTTTTCATACTCAGCACTGATTCATTTTGGGCCATTCTGGTCTCCATGTTAGTTACTTGCCTGCCAGTTCTTTCTTCTGCTCTGGCAGCCATGAGTTCTCGCTCCAAACTGAGTATCTCTTTCAGCATTCATCATCTGAAGGAATCTGAGAGACAACCATCTATTACTCTGAGGTGCATGACCTATTCATCATTGAACTCACTGAACTTGCAATGCTTGATGAGCGAATCAAGCCTTTCTACAAAGCCATCCATAATTTTCCCAGCACTCTACCTTTCCTGACTGAAAATGTACCTTTCATAATCGACATTTCTCATTGGATTGAACTCGGTGTTTAAAGCTTCTTTGATTTGACGGTATGTCACTTCATCACCTTGTGGTATTTTCTTTATCACTTCTTTTACTCCTTCACCTGCTAAATTCTTTAGATAGTTAATGATCTTTTTGTCATTTGCTGCTTCCAGCGCTTCAATAAAATCATCAAAGGTTTCGACCCAGGCAATCTACCTGTCGCCAATATTTAGCTTTTTGGCGGTATTGAAGGGGTGCCGTACTTTCAAGAAGGCAGCGGGGACATGTCTTGCACTCCTTTCAGCAGCGATTGAAAAATGTCACTATTCCAATCACTGCTCATGTCCTTTTAGTCAGTCAAACATGGTTCACCAGTCTCGTAAGCACGACCCCTATGCTTCTGTTTGGGTTACGGCACCTGGTGCTGAGGATGGATGACTCTCTTTACTCAGGTCCAGGTAAGCGTGATAATATTCTTTATATCTGGTTATTGCCACCTCTAATGTTTCTCTGTGTTTACCTGCTTCTGCTCACAGCGTTCTCACCTGGCTATTGCCACTCGCTGCACCTTCCGTACCTGGTTGTCACTGTCTTTAGTGTTTCTTTGCATCAGAAATGTTTTCACTTTTAGCGCTTTCTTGCACTCGGCTATCACTGCCTTTATTGCTTCTCTGTACCTGGTTGTTGCTGTCTTTAGCATTGTCATACTGTATGAATGATGGCTCTGTGTCAGGTCGTGGCGCAGTATTTCTTGTCTCAACTTTACCTGCAAATTTCTAGCCGATGACAAACAAACTTTCTGCAAGGCCTTCACTTTCTTCACAAGCCTTGCACTTGCTAGAGTGACGCTTTGACTCCACATACGCCCATGGTCGATTTTCACTTCGACTGAGGCACACGTGGCTTACGCAAGCAGTAAGCTGGACCACAGCAAACTCTCCAGGAGAGCACTTTTAGTTCTTCGGGTCACTGGGTTTACATAATCCCCTATCTTGTTGCCAGTTATAGTGTCCTCCCCAGCCCGGGTACATGCAAATGATCACAACACACACAGAGCTTGGTATTGCGCATTTTTATTCCTCAGTGTGTAACCATTAATTGAGCATTCTATGTCATGAATTCTATCACCTGCACCCACGCACTTACGTCACTTACATCCTGTCATCTCTAATTCACAAGACACTACATTATGCATGGTAAACTTAGCTATTTGAACATGTGTATTGGGGAAATATTCACTTTGATTTTTGCTGCTGCATTCTTGGGTCTTAGGAATGTTAAATGAAGATGCTAAAACAAGGGACTAGGAGATTTTAAGAATTATTCTGGAAGAGGCAGTCTAATTCATTGAATTTAATTGACCCCAGGCCCCTAGAGGTGGAGAATCCTTCCACAACACAATCATCGCAGTCACAAACATATGCTACCTTCACCAGTTTTCTTCTGCAGGCTTTGGAACTTGTTTGAGACATGATACGGCTGTTGGTACAATATTACATTTGCCTAACTGTATCTTCTCTTGTGTACAGCATCTTTAGCAATCTGGACATTATAGTTGCATTTTCATGTTATTTTCAGTCACTATCAATTTTACATTTCTTTCATCAGGTGTGTTAATTGATGAAACCTGTTTGATGCTATTGATTACTTTCTCTGGCCTATGCTGACAGTCTGCTTGTGCAGGAAAAAGAAACAACATATGCATTTGCCTTGAACCCACTTCTGTGCTTCTCACTGGATAACTGTGTTGAAGCTATTTACTGAATTTACTACAACTATAACATAGAGGCTTTGGATATTCACCAAATGGCTGCAGGATTATTTATGACCAAGTGCAAACGAACAACATGTAAAGTAAACACTGTGCTAATGTCTGAGCGTTGAAGCCCATTCTGACAGCTCAAAATCAACTCTTATTGGGCCCTAAAACTTAAATCCTGTATGAATGGCCAGAATTGAGGCTATATGAATGCCCATTATTTGCACATCAAAATCTAACCAATTATTTAAGGTAACATTGATGGGCTCTGGATGGAGGTTCTGTATGTTACATTCTATACAGGTGTTCTAAAAAATAAATACTTTGGCCTAACATTTACGGTAACATATCAGACATTTGATTCTTGTCCTCCTAAACAGGAACAATTAATTATAGGATATTCCATTTTAGCTGGAAAGATTTCATTGGAGGAAAATTTACTGCCTGTGACCTATCGGATACCTATTTCTTCCAAGCTTTCGAACATGTGACAGGGTATCAAAAGCAGTTGACAAGTCCAAAATCATTGAAGAACCCTGATTCAAATTGATTTCTAATAAATTTTGCTACTTCAAGTAGAGTGGTTTTGGCACTGAAACCAGGGTGAACCCCAGATTGTGTTCCAGTAAGTAGATTTTCCTCCAAGAATTGTAACAGTTGTTTATGCTATTTATATGCAGTATTTTTTAAAGTGCAGGAAGAAGACAGATAGGTCTGAAATTGCTAGGAGGGGATGGGTCTGCGCTAGGTTTCTTCAGAAGGTGTAACACTTGGGCTTACTTCCAGCATAGTGGGACACTGCATGTTCTTAAGGTGTTATTAAAAAGATAGTTCACCGTCAAGTTAATAACTAGCAAAACTACCTATAAAATATGTGGAGGACACGGGTCAAGTAGTGAGCCAAATTTGCAACTTGCAATTGCCTGAGCAGACTCTTCTAAAAGATTGTTTTAAATGCTCTTAAAAAACCTCATACTTTTCTTCCTGTCTCATTGATGTTTGTTTCAAGAGATTCTGAGGTTGCAGTGTGCTTAAAATGATCATAGATGCTTTCACATTTATTATAAAACTAGTCTAATAAAGTATTTCATAATGTTTGGGACAGAATAACTTTTTCTTCTCAGACCACAGTGGTGAGAAGGAATTAACGATTTGAAAAATTTCCCTATGACCATTTATTGTTCTGAATATTTGAGAAGAAAAGTTTTGGGACTGTGCTTCAGGGACAAGTTTCCGATAATATTTAAGGCATTCCTGTAAATATCTTAGCTGAAACATCATACCATTTTCTTCGTTACCTTTCTAGTTGTTTACAATGGTGTTTGGTTAATTAAGGTCATGGGAAAACCAAGTGGAGGAAGGACCAGTTTTTTTGAGGTGTGATCTGATTAATGATTTGAAGAAGGCACATTTTAAATGAGGAGACATCAATTTCCAAATTTCCTCTCTGGCATCGAAGGGGTTAAACGGGTCGGACATTCTTCTCTGATTTTTGTGCCAGGGTAGAGATGAATTGATTATGCTGTTCTTAAAAAAAACACAATAGTTTCTTCCTGTCTCATTGGTGGTTGGTTCCAGAGTTTCTGAGGTTCCAGTGTGCTTAAAATTATCATAGATGTTTTTTAAGTTTATTATAAAAATAGTCTAATAAGGTATTGCAGAATGTTTGTGATAGAGCAACTTTTTCTTGACAGACCTCATTGGTGAGAAGTAATTAACGATTTAAGAATTCTTCCTATGACCATTTAGGGGCATATTCACAAGGACTTATCGCCGAGTTATCACCACCTTAACGCATCAAAAGTGGAGATAGATTTAATGCCCCATTCACAAGCGGGTGCAAACTGCAGACAACGCCAGTATTCCCGCGATAACTGCCGCAAAATTTACCTCCATGGGTGACACCACCAAGTAACCCTAATGAGATGCAGAGTAGGCATTCCCGTGCAAAAACACACGAAAACACCACTACACCACATTCACAATGAACTGCCAGATCTGCGATGCGAACCAAAAACAGGCGATACTCCGCGGTAGCAGCAGGGATTTAACACCTGGCTTCTGCTGGTGTAAAGCAGGACGACTACCTGCAGCATGAAAGGGAGCCCAGGCCAGAGTCACATCTGAAGACCCACAGATGCCATGGAGCCAATGATCATGCAGCTCGGTGACCCATGAGGGCCACAACACCCACCGCCACCACTCCCAGGCCCCCCCCCGGACAAACACATACCGTGCACGACACAAGAGCCACAAAAAGCGCATGATGCCGCACAATGACAACAAGAAACACACACGTGTGGTCAGAAGAACGAGAAACAGTCACTCATCATTGAAGTAACAACCAAAAACTTTATTGAAATACAACACAAAACACCAATGCGGAAGACTCCTGTCGGGTCCGTCCGGGACAATCTTGATGTCACAGCCTGGAAAATAAAGCACCAAATCAGAACGTGTGTCATGCGCACATCAAAGGAGCGAGACACAGAGAAACAGAGAAGGAAAGAAAGGCAGAGAGAGAAAGAGAGAGAAGGAAAGGAAGGAAGAGAGAGAGAGAAGGAAAGGAAGGGAGAGAGAGAGAGAAGGAAAGGAAGGGAGAGAGAGAGAGAGAAGGGAAAGGAAGGGAGAGAGAGAGAGAAGGAAAGGAAGGGAGAGAGAGAGAAGGAAAGGAAGGGAGAGAGAGAAGAAAAGGAAGGGAGAGAGAGAGAGAGAAGGAAAGGAAGGGAAGGGAGAGAGAGAGAAGGAAAGGAAGGGAGAGAGAGAGAGAGGGAGGGACACTGCCGCTCCGCACACCCAGGCACCACTGCTCACCTGCTGCCACTGGTGTGTCTCCAACCACATGCCGGTATACACTGCAAGCCACCAGATCTGCAATCTGTAATCGAGGCCAGAGTCAATCATGGCAGAGTCCATCTCACTGCACATGGCAACAACGCCTGTCCGTCCCTGCGCACACATGCAGCCGCACCCTACCCCCTCCCGCCGGCCAGCGCTGGCTGTCCGCACTTGAGCACCCAGGCCCCACTGCTCACCTGCCGCCAACGGTGTGTCCACCAGTGGGCACACCACGTGCCCGTGCAAGCTCCAGGCTCCGGTCCCGCCACCATGGCATGCTCCACATCATGCGGACCCGCACCGCGGCCCAGCAGGTCCCACACATGACGCTGACTCCTGAGGCATCAATGGCAGAGACCACATCAGTGCACACGTCATCATCGCAGGCTGCACACCCGCTCAGCAATTTCGGTGCCACTAACCCTGTGCAACCCCAGTCAGCGCCACGTGGTGGTAGGCCCGTGACGGCCGCAAGGCTTCGGGTGCCACTAACCCTGTGCAACCCCAGTCAGCACCACGTGGTGGTAGGCCCGTGACAGCCGCAAGGCTTCGGGTGCCACTAACAATGTGAAATGAAATGAAATGAAATTTGTACTTGTAAAGCGTACTTATACCCCCAAAGGGGTGTCCCGGCGCTGTACGCATACCGCTGTGGAACCCTTCCTGGCTTTTCCCTGTGAAATGTCCACTCCTGGGCACCTCCAAGGTGAAGCCAGGCATCCCAGCGCTGTTGGGGCCGTTGTGGAGATTAAGCAAGCTATTGCCCAGAGTTGCAGAGTGGGACCCATGATTAGAATAGGCACCGAGGCGAGAATTATCAGGTCCGAGGAAATTGAG
The DNA here is from genome assembly GCA_963921515.1 of Calotriton arnoldi. NCBI lineage: Eukaryota > Metazoa > Chordata > Amphibia > Caudata > Salamandridae > Calotriton > Calotriton arnoldi. The sequence goes on from CAWUFW010001495.1 coordinate 381,162, forward strand.
CCCAAGACCCGCCGAGGCGGGAATTGAACCCTGGTCCCGGGCCAGATCTCTGCATCAGGGTCTGCCGCTCTAACCATTGAGCCACACTTCTCCATGTGCAACCTCAGTCAGCGCCATGTGGTGGTAGGCCCGTGATGGCTGCATGGCTTCCGGTGTGACTAACCCTGTGCGCAACAACGCATGGGTCCTTTATGATTGAGAATCATGGAACGTCCGTCATCCAGTCACCACCGGCAGTGGGGAATGTGACGTTGTCGGCCCCTTATATTGGCGGGGTCACATGGCCTGTGACGCCTGTGCCGGATGGGTGTGGTGTGTGTGCAAACCTGCCCTCAGGGAGTGGCCGTGACATGCTGACAACTAGACCAGTGACCTGCAGACCACTGGCATGTAAACCTGCGACTTGTAGCTATGTGGCCCCCCCCTCGGAGCATAAGCGGAGTGATCTGGCCTGGTGTACGCCGGACCAGCGCAGGGCTTACAACAATGACTCGGGGGCTCTGGGCATGGTTCAGTCCATGTCCGGACAAGGAAGTGACTAATGCGTGTGTCCCTGTTGTAGTGTCTACGGCACCCGGAACGCAATCGGCAATGTAGCACACTGTGACTGGAATCCCACTAGATGAGCTTCATTGACGTTAGGGGGAATCACTGACCCTACATTCATCCACACATTCATACATGAATGATGAAAGACATGACACAGCAGTGCGTTTCTGAATGTTTATTGCACATCCAGTGGATTTTGCAGCTGGAGCAGTACAGGGCCATGCCAACCCCACTTCACAATATGGGTCCGTGGAGGCCCAGCCAGAGTCCATCGGGGAATGACAAGTACAGCGGAAGAGGAAGGGTACAGTCCGCAGTCTGGTCGCCGTGTCATTGGTCACCAAACAGGATATGGCAGTCCATTTCGCGGTCTAAGGTGAGTGCAGCAGAGTCTATCGGGGGTCAGTGGAAGGTCATGGGGCCATGTGCGGCACCAAGCAGCAACAGGCCAGGTGGCGGACATGAATGCTAGTGCCTCCTCCTGATCTCAAGCCCATCCATGTCCTCGTCCTCGGATGTGTGTTCTGCCCCACCTGTGGGTGGTGCAGTTCCGGCTGCGGCACTGTGTGGCACTGACACATCAGGGGCCGGAGGTGGAATGTTGGCCGCACTGTGTGGCAGTGACACATCAGGTGCTGGAATGGAAATGCCTGCTGCACTGTGAGGCACTGACACACCAGGGGGCGGAGATGTGGATGGGGTAGGAGCAGCAGCATTCATCTGCGCCACGCCTTGTGGCAGCAATGCCATGATGAGGATATGCAGGGCATGGTAGATCCCAGCTACATTTTGCTGATGTGCAGCGGTAGCTGCCATCCTTTCCGCCTCCATCCGCACCATGTCCTCCATGAGCCTCCGCATGTGTGCCAGCTCACGGCTGAGATCGCTGGAGCCACTCTGAGTGGACAGGTGTTCTTGTCTCCGAGTCATGACTCCAGCGATGTCAGCCAGGGCTAGTTGGAGACCATGGAGCGGCCTGTTGGTGTCCGTTAGGGACTGGAGGTGGTCCCTGATGGGACTCAGACACCCATGGATGGCGTCAAGTTTGGTAGCCATGAGGTCGAACCCCACCCGCACCTGCTCAGCCATCTCCCTCTGGCCCTCCAGCACACGGCGTTTGAAGGCCATGTGTTGTTTGGGGGGTCTTGGGAGACAGCCGGGGTTGTGGGTGCCTCCTGCTGGGTGGTTTGGGGAGTGGGTGGGGTCTCCTCGATGCAGCTGGGCTGCCCTGGTCCTGGAGGTGATTGGCGGATGAGTTCAATGATGTCTTGGAGGGCTTGGGTGTCGATGCTGGTGGTGTCCTCCTCGACATCAGTGAAGAGTGGCTGGGACTGCTCTGCAGGAGGTGTTGACGGTGCCCCTGCAATGTGAAGGGGAGATGCTGTGTTACAATGTGTCCACGTGTATGTAGCCGCATGGTACATGTTCACATTCAGACAGCATGGCAATGTACATTGTGACAGTCTGTAGATCAGGGCCATGATCCAGAGTCATTGTGGGTGTGCACTGTGCTCTGCTTGATTGTGCATGTGTGCCATTGTGGCCATCTCCCCCCGAACCACCAGTACCTGGTGGTTACTCACCCTGTTGCTGTTGTGTTGTGTCATGTCGAGCAGTGTCCGGTCCCCCGACTCCTGCCACGGTCTCCACACTGATGACTGTCGACACCAGCTCCTCCATGTCATCCAGCTCCAGCTGTGGCGCGGGGCTCCCACCTCCAGTCTGCATTGCTGCCTTCTGGTTGCCAGCGAGTTTCTCCTTGGTTTTGCGCTTGATGTCAATCCATCGCCTCTTGACCTCGTCCATTGACCTCTTGTGCTCTCCGACAGCATTCACATTGTCCACGATGGACCGCCATATTCCATTTTTGGTGCCCAATGACACGTTGGAGGTGACGAACAGTTCTTGATTGTGTTCCATCACCTCCGTGACCAGGATCCTATTCTCCTGCGGACTGAACTTCGTCTTCCTCTACTTCTTGTCCTTGCCCTTCCCTGTCCCCGAGGTCCCAGGCTGGTCGACCGAGGTGCTTGTGGGGTTCCGCTCGTCCTCTGTGCCTGCTCCGGCTGCCTCCATGGTGCTTCGGGGTTGGTTATTTTGTGTTTGTGTGTTTTTGTACTTTTGTAGTGATTTTCCTGCCTGCCGTGTGTGTATTGCAGGCTTGGCACTGCTTATCGCTGATTTCCTCATCGCGGTTTGGCCCATCGCATGTTTTTTTGCGTTGGGGTTTGTGTTTTTATCACCGTCGCGGTTATTGTATCGCGGACATTGTCCGCGTTTTCGGGAGACTATCGCATGGTATCGCCGTGTTGTGAATTCCACGTTAACACTGGGTTATTTTCCCGCGATAGACTGCGATGTGTAAAGTTGAGTTAACATTTTTTGGAGATGTTTAGCGCACGTTCTTGTGAATATCCCCCTTAGTGTTTTGAATATTTGAAAATAATTTTTTCAATACTGTGCTTTATGGATGTTTCCTATAATTTTTTTAAGGAATCCTTGTAAATTATCTTGTCTGAAATGTTGTAGATTTTCTTCATTACCTTTCCAGTTGTTTACAATGATGTTTGGCTAATTAACATCATGGGAAAACCAACGGTGAGGAAGGACCAGTTTTTTTAGGTGAAATCTAATTAATGATTTGAAGAAGGCACATTTTAAATGAGAAGACATGAGTCTCCAAATTTCCCCTCTGGATGGGCAACGAGGGGGTTAAAAGGGTCAAAATATTCTTCTCTGATATTGTGGGACAGGGTAAGGATGAATTGAGTATGCTGTTATTTTCCCTGTTTATATATGTGCCTAAATGTGCTTTGGTAGTATTTTGGTATTAATATGACAGGCAGCGATTTTATTTGATTTTAGTTTTCATGAACATGCAGGGATGTTCTTCCTTCTCTCTGACCGTATTACTCCCCAGACATGTATCATATGTAAAATTACAGTTTGAACGAGCTGTAGTACAACTGGGGTCCAAAAGAATCATATATTTATTGTAATTAATACTTTTGTGAAAAGACAGGAGTTCATTCGATCTGCGGATAATTTTCCGCTTCCTCTGCATGGGAAATTGGACAGCATGGCTGGCTCTGGACATGAACAGGCGCAGAAGGGCTTACCTTTGGCGTGCCAGCTGCGTGTCCACACTCCAGTACCAATTAAATAGGTGGGGCGACCGTCTACTCACTCAATTTCCAGCCACTAGAGCACATTGTTTCAAAGTAGTGCCTCTAGGATGGAAGAGTCCTTTCTAGTAAAAATGCGTAATTACGAACTGGGGAGCAGGAAAATTTGTCAGGTGCTAAGCATACCCAAAAACTTTAAAAATGGCCACTGAAGATTTTTTGAAGCAATGCCCACTGAGAATTGGAATCCGTTTTGTATCCCAAAATACAAGCAACATAAGAGTTCTAAACTGTTTGAAAAAGAAAACAACTCAAGTGGGGATATTCACAAAGAAGTGGCGGTGAGAGGCGTTAGCCTCCTTGGCTTAACGCTCATCGCCACTTCGGAAACGCCAGGCTGCACCCTATTCACAAGAATGTGGTGCAGCCTGGCGTTTCCCCCTGCGACGTCGCTAAGTCTCACGACTTAACGCCAAAACAGGCACCCTTGCACCAGAGCGCAAGGGTGTCTGTAAGCAGGGAGGTCTGTTAATGCACAGGAAGGTGTCCCTTCCTGTACATTAACAAACCGAAAATGCCAGTTAGCTTTAGCAAAAACGAGGAGAAATAAAGGGGCATATTAGCAAGACCGGTGATAAAATTACGCCGTTTTAGCGGCAGGAAACTGCCGCTAAAATCGGCGATAATGGGCTTGCTAATATGCGCATAGAATTCAATAGAAGCCCAGGTTAGATGTGCAGGACATCTAACCTGGGCTTCTATTGAATTCTATAACGCATATTAGCAAGCCCATTATCGCCGCTTTAGCGGCAGTTTCCTGCCGCTAAAACGGCGATAATTTTAACGTGGGTCTTGCTAATATGCCCCCAAAGCTTTTCTCCTCATTTAGCCCCCTTAAGACCTGATTTTTCTAGGTCTTAAATTTGGCGCTGCCACCTATTATCGCCACCTTTGATAATAGGCGGTAGCGTCAAACTCAATGGGTGTTGCGGTGGTACGCCCACCGCAACACCCACTGCACGCCCCCTTTCACGCTAAGTTTAGTGTGAAAGGGGCCCTATTCTCAAGGCAGCATTAAGCCACTTAACGTGGGTTAACGCTGCCTTGAGAATAGGGCGCTGGCCCTATCGCCACGGGAACGTCAAAAAAAGCGACGTTCCCGTGGCGATAGGGGCTTGTGAATATGCCCCAAAGAGTTTTAAAACAATGCCGGCTGACAATGAAAATGCATTTTTATCCCAAAAAGGTGCACACAATATAAGTGTAGAGTGCTTTAGAATGAGATATGACATCAGAAAAAGAGCATACATACCTAATTGCTCTCAATTAATAGAATCGGCAAATCTGAGCAGTTCAATTTTGTACACAGATATAAGTTAAGATAAGTTAAGATGGTGCCACACATGGCACCTAGTGAGAGAATTAGCACTATGATGACACATTTTATCTATCTTTACAGCCACGCACAGAACACTTAAATCAGCAAAGGTCACAACGGTGCATCCCTTGCAATAACTGGTACCAATAATAGACACAATTTGTAGAAAATATCAGTTCTCTGTATAGAGAAAACACCCAAACCCACACGCACGCGCGCTCTTTCTCTCTGTCTCTCTCGGATTAGATAATAGGTGCCTGCAATGAAAGGTTAACTGAATACAATTTCTATTGGCCATATTGAGACTATGATTATTCCTTTAGATACACACGTGTACAGGCATACAGCTCATGCAGGATTTATTGTGTATATCCATAAATTAACTAAATCAGTAGGCCAGCATTATGCTATGCTATGCTGTATTAAGTTGCCCCCATAAAATATTTTTAAAGTCAAATGTGTCAATATATACTGAGAGAATCATTTCCAAAGTTGCTGGTTTCTAATCCATTGGCAGCATCCTACCTAAAACTACTCTACTATGATGTGTGTGCACAACAATATTACACGCCTGTTTCTTTACATCCACCTGAGAATAAATAAACAATTTTTAAATACATCATACATTTTTTATTAAAACATCAAATGATAAATGTGGTTGTTGCCATTACATGTATGTGCAGATGGATGTGTTTTACTGACTAAGATTCTCCACTGTCTCGCTTACAGGAGATGGTAAACTGACTAAATTTGTCTCACTCTGCTATCTTTATAGCACAGGAAATTTAGTTAGTGGATTCCCTGCTGGATTTGGCATCACCTATAGAAATTTGAGGATTTACTATTCTCATCTACCACTCAAACTGGCCGTATGAAAATAAGTATATATATGCCTGCTGCTTGGCAGATACTTACATGCTTGTGAGTGCCCAAATATTTGTTTTATATTTATTAAAAGTGAAGTTATTTTGTTCTACTGTACCCTGTGACCAATGGTTATTAGTGTTTCTTGTTCCGTGGTAGATGCTGAATGTGATTTTGCGACATAATTGTTGATAGCTAGAGTGGAGGATGTGTATCTTAAGGTATTCCAGTTAAGCAGGTTTCAAACTACTCTCTCTTTGATGGCAGATGTGTGGCACTACTGGTGTAAGTCCCTTGGCTCTCATGGACTTTGAGGACAGGTCCAGTTTGATGTAGGTACTTTTCTATATAAATGGCTGTCTGTCTTTAAGAAACCAACACATTGCTTTTTTTATTGCACAAATGTATCTGAAATCTATGTGAGAGTTCTAGATATGATCCTTAGACTTTCATGCTTCATAGTTGATTGCATAAGATGTATTGTCATGCAATGAGCCTAATAGTACTGCTATTTCCCATCCACCAAGACTAAAGTTAATGTTTGTGCCCCTAATATTTAGGAAAAATTGACAATATAGTGCACTAGCAAACTGCAAAGTACAGGGACCGTGTCTTAAAGACTGGAAAAAGTAAAGAACTCTGGTGAGCAAAATAAGGCTATCAACTGGTTTAGGATTAAGAGGTGTTGGCCCCTTATAACTAGGTTATTGCATTTCACATGGATCATAGTGGCTTCAGGTCAGGGGCTCCTCACTCAGTGGGTCTAACCTTGATGGTGAAGGGCAGACACTACATTCTAATCAAGAGCAATGGATGCATGTTCACTGGCACAAATGGTGGGCTCTAGCAGACACAGGTCTCTGCTGATCCCGCTATGTCACAACTCAACCAGGCGCTGAAGACCACTGCCAAAGGAGCTGGATGTTTTGAAGAAAACTCTATTAAAGGTCAAAGCAAGGAGAGAGTGTGCTCACCTGCCAGAGTTACCGCTCAGCTCACCTGCACTTCAGCTGTAGTTTCTTGGGACAGCCATCTTTAGGTCTCTGGTAAGGAGTTTATAGGGCTTCAAAAGATGATGGGGTCAAGTCTCTGGTCTTCTTGGGATGGCTGGGGCTTTCATACAGTTAATGTCAGGAGTGTGGGAATGTTTCCCGGTAACTATCAGCCCCGTACGATGAGTTCAGGGACAGCACTGGAAATCCAAGCCCTCTTTCATTATTGAATCACACACAAGGATCAATAAAACCGGAATATGCATTTTAAAATGTGATTTTTTTAAATACCAGTTTGCTGCACATGGTATGAATGGTAACATCACAGAGTATAAAATTAAAGTAGTGAAGCAATTCATGAACAGTGAAAACAACGGGAAACAATTCTAACATGGTTATTGAATGTTATAGCCCTAAACACCCTCATTGTGCTATTTCTAGATGCTGGCAGATCAGTAGATAATAAGCGTATTCCCGAGGTGTAAAGGTAGGGTGCATACCTGGCTGGGGACAACAGGGTCTCTTGTTCTGTTTGAAATAGCACCCGTGCTATTCTGGGCACAAGGGCAAGGAAAGTCATGTCTGTTCACGAACAAACGGAGCCCCAGCACCGGCCAGTGAAGGCCAAATGCCTTGCAGAAGCATTTGGTGAAGATGAAAACTGATATCCTGCCGGTCTAAACTTGATCTTGATCACCCGCATCAAATTCTCTCTTACCTCGGGCAATGGAGTCTACATTTTATACTATTCGATCAGAGATCTGTTGAATATTGTTGAAATGAGCGATAAACATAGGATGGAGAAGCTTTGGGAACACTTTTACACTAAACAATAAACACGAAGTGAAACATTCCGTTTACCTACTGTTGGAGTGGAAAATGCCCTTTCACCTACACTTGGGTTGTTTTGAAGTATTTCTTTCTAAAAGACAACAAAAAATAGGACACACAGGTATTTATTTACTCTATTATAAATGTGTTTTGCATACGATAGAGTGTCCCAACTTCATGACACATTGGCAAAACAGAACATGCTAGAAACGTGCATTCGATGGATAAACAGTACTCACTTGTTGAATATTTAGTAAGCCATTTTCATATCAAAATGGAAGGTCTTTGCATTAAAAGTACACTACATTCACAACAAGCCAGGTAACAATCTTGCAACTGATGAGATCACATTACTAACAAAATACCATCAGTTGCAGGACCAGCACCCAGGAAATGGCCTCCTGATTTCTCTGGAAGCACAGATTGTACTGAAAACAGCCCTGTTCTCCACACTGGCAGGGAACTTTGCCGAAATTGAGATATCCCTGGAAGACTAAAAAGCACAAGGGTGGTTATTTTTTTTGGAGGGGGGAGGCCGACCCCAGGGCCATGGGCCTTTGATTCACCCCATGGGCACATTCAGTCTTTCTCTCCCCTGGGCTAGATGGGAGTGTTTACCCCAATCTCCACCCCCCCCATGGGGGAGCAAGAACCCACTAGCCGCGAGGGAATGGCAATGAAAACAAAAAAAGGGGTGGAGTGGCTGGTCCTGTCATAGGGCCATGCCCTCACCGAAAAAGGAGAAATTCTGTTTTTCCTCTGCCTTTGGGAGACTGGTTTGGCATTTCCCCCAATCTCACCCTCCCCGGGGGCAATGGGGTGTTGGAAACCCCACTAGACACCAGGAATGTATTTTGTTTTAAGAAAAAAAGGGGTGGGGTAGCCCACCGGGGCTTAGGTCCATGCCCCAACCCTACAGATGCCCCCTAAGAAGCAGATTGGGGTATACTCCCCACTGGTGTGAGAAAAAAAACCACACAAGACATCAGGTATTTTATACTGTCCCATGAAAAGGGTAGGGTTTCCCCACTTGGCGTCGGTCCATATGCCCCCAACCCTGAAAGGGTAATAGAGTCTTTCTGATTTCCAGGGGGTAGGTATGAGGTTTGCCACCAATTAGGGGGTTGCCCTTAATCTGGTCCCCCCACCAGCAACAGAGAGCCCACTAGACACCAGGGAAAGCATTAGAAAACAAAGGGTTCAGGTTCCCCACCTTGGCATTAGCAATGTTTCCCCCCCACCAAAAGGGGCAAGAAAGTCTTTCTCCCTCCCAGATGGCAGATAGGGAGTTTGCTCCCAGTTTGCATCTGTTTAAAATTGGGGTACTGGTTGTCTGGGTTGTGAGCCCTGGTCAAGCAGCCAACACAATCCTGGTCAGGGTAAAGCACAAGAAAACCCCAAATTAACCTGTGCTCCCCCTCTGGTAGCTTGGCACAGAGCAGTGAGGCTTAGCGTGAAGGCAATGTGTAAAATATTTGTGTAACATTTCAAACTGTAAAACAGTGAAACTACCACACAAAAAGATCCTACACCAGGTTTAGAAAATGGTAAACAGACATAATATCGAGTTGGAAATATCGAGTAGCAGTAATATCGAGTCCAAAATCTCGGACTACAAAAATATCGACAGAATATCGTTGACAAGAATATCAAGTTGAAGGTAAGTAATATCGTTTTTAAAATATCGAAGTAATTAATATCGTTAGCAAAAATATCGTTGTTAAAAATATCGTTGTTTTATTTAGTGTTATGTATTTTTAGTGTGTATTTTTATATGTATGTGTTCTTTTTTGTGTATTGCATTTGTTTTTTAATATATGTGTTAAATTTTTTAGAAGTTAATAATTTTTTTTAAAGTATATTTTACGTTGTAGTTCCGTTACGTAGGTTGTGGGTTTATAGGGGAATAGGGTGGGAAGTAATTTAATTATAATACATTTTATAATAATTTTTATAAGTTATTAATTTATTTTAATTAATTTTTGTGTTTTTGTTCCGTAGCGGGGTTGTGGGTTTATAGGGAATAGGGTGGGAAGTAATTTAATTATAATTAATTAATAAATAAATTTGATGAATTAATATTGATGTATTTAATATTTTATATTGTTAATTGTGGTAATTAATTAATTATTAATTAGTCATTAATTGGTTGTTAATTATTAATAATTTTTTGGTAAATATCTTAATTGTGTACTTTTTTTAGGAGCGGGTTGTGGGTTTATAGGGAATAGGGTGGGAAGTAATTTAATTATAATTAATTAATTACTATTTTTAATTAATTAATATCTATGTATTTAATATTTTATATTGTTAATTGTGGTAATTAATTTATTATTAATTAGTTATTAATTGGTTGTTAATTATTAATAATTAATTGGTAAATATCTTAATTGCGTTATTTTTTTAAGAGTGGGTTGTGGGTTTATAGGGGAGTAGGGTGGGAAGTAATTTAATAATTATTAATTAATTTATATTTTTAATTATTTGATATTTATGTATTTAAAATTTTATACTGTTAATTGTGAAAAATAATTTATTGGTAATTATTTATTAATTGGTTATTAATAATTATTAATTAATTATTAATAATGTTATTTGTGTAATTTTTTTAAGAGTGGGTTGTGGGTTGATAGGGAGTAGGCTGGGAAGTAATTTAATTATAATATATTTTATTACATTTTTTAGTATAATATTTATTTTAAGTTGTTTTATAGTGTTATTAGTGTGAATTAATTTATTAGTGATTGCTTTTAAATTGCTTGTTAATTTTAATTAATTAATTAATTATTAATTAATTATGTTAATAGTGTTATGTTTTACAATATTGGTGGTGTCATTTATAGGGAATATGGTGGGAGTTTAATTTTTTTTAAATTAATTAATTGTTTGATAATTAATTTTATTTATTTTGCTTCAGTGGGAATAGTAAATTATTCACCTATGCAATCCAACACTTTCCCTACTGTTGCATTTGCTGAAGTGGGAATAGTAAATTATTCCTCTCTCGCTATCCAACACTTTCCCTACTGTTGCTATTTCTGGAGTGGGAATAGTAATTTTTACCCCTATGCTATCCAACACTTTCCCTACTGTTGCACTTGCTGGAGTGGGAATAGTAATTTTATCCCCTCCGCTATGCAACACTTTTACTACTGTTGCACTCGCTGGAGTGGGAATAGTAATTGTTACCCTTCCGCTATCCAACACTTTCTCTACTGTTGCACTCCTTGGAGTGGGAATAGTAAATTATTCACCTCCGCTATCCTACACTTTCCTTACTGTTGCACCTCCTTGGAGTGGGAATAGTAAATTATTCCCCTTGCTATCCAACACTTTCCCTACTGTACCATTTGCTGGAGTGGGAATAGTAATTTTATCCACTCTGCTATCCAACACTTTCTCTACTGTTGCACTCTCTGGAGTGGGAATAGTAATTGTTACCACTCCGCTATCCAACACTTTCCCTACTGTTGCACTCTCTGGAGTGGGAACAGAAAATGTTATACCCTCTGCTATCCAACACTTTCCCTACTGTTGCACTATCTGGAGTGGGAATAGTAAATTATTCCCCTCCGCTATCCAAAACTTTCCCTACTGTTGCACTCGCTGGAGTGGGAATAGTAATTGTTACCCCTCTGCTATCCAACACTTTCCGTACTGTTGCACTCTTTGCAGTGGGAATAGTAAATTATTCCACTCAACTATCCCACACTTTCCATACAGTTCTACCTGCTGGAGTGGGAATAGTAAATTATTCCCCTCCGCTATCCAACACTTTACCTACTGTTGTACTTGCTGGAGTGGGAATAGTACATTATTCCCCTCTGCTATCCAACACTTTCCCTAATGTTGCACTCGCTGGAGTGGGAATAGTAATTTTATCCACTTTGCTATCCAACACTTTCCCTACTGTTGCACTCACTGGAGTGTAAATAGTAATTTTTACCCCTATGCTATCCAACACTTTCCCTACTGTTGCTATCTCTGGAGTGGGAATAGTAATATTTACACCTACGCTATCCAACACTTTCCTAAATGTTGCACTCCCTGGAGTGGGAATAGTAAATTATTCCCCTCCGCTATCCAACACTTTCCCTACTGTTGCACTCCCTGGAGTGGGAATAGTAATTTTATCCCCTTCGCTATCCAACATTTTCCCTACTGTTGCTGTTAATGTAGTGTCAAATGTAATTGTAAAAGATTATATTTTAATATTTTAAATTATTATATATATATATTTTATTTTTATTTTTATTTTACTGGTATATGTATATATATATGTATTTATAATTTTTAGTATGTTTCTAACATGTTATAATTTATTATAATAATTATTTATAAATATTATTAAGTAAATTTATATATTATATTTTATATATATGTATGTTTAATTATTTTTAACATTATGGTGTCCATTACGATGACGGACGGTAAAAAATCCGCCATCTACCACAGTGGTAAAAATCCGCCCGCCTACACCGTCTGAATACCGACCGAGCAATTACGATGCCGCGAACCGAAAACCGCCGGAGGCGGAAAATAAACAAAGAATACCGCCCGCCCATGTCCGAGTCTAAGTCCATCCGCCCGCCACGGACGGAAAGACGCACGACAACCCAAAACCGCCCGCCCTGACGACCGAGACACCGCCCGTGAAATTAGGATCGCACCGACATGAGCGCGGAAAATCCACAAATACACCGCCCGCCAGCGTAAACAACAGTGACGAAAATGGACACGGCGGAAGCACTGGCGGCCACGTCCATGCACAGAAATCATCCGCAGACAAAACCAAACACACACAACATGGCCAACAAGTCCACACAGCAACCCACGCACAAATACCCAAACACAGTACACATTCCGGAAACACCCCCCCCTGGACAAACAAATCAACTACAAATCCCAGAACACTAGCCACAACACACCTGAAAACAACAGACCATCATGACACACCCACATAGGTAAGTACAAAACCAGCCCCTTCACAGACCACAACCCCCTGCAACATTACAAACTGAGGACGAGAGCACACAACACAGCGAGACAGAAAGGACAGCAGCACACCACAGACACGCATATATCACACACATCACCACCACCACCACCAAACACCGGCCACACAAACCCCCTGCACATCACACACCACACACCGCACCAGCACCACAAACACCAAAACACACACCATGGCATCACACAGAATGCCCAAGTTCACTTCCACTGAGCTGACGGTCATGGTCGACGAGATCGTCAAGGTGCACCCACAAATCTATGGCAACCAGGTCCAACAGACACCACTAGCCACCAGAACCCGGTTGTGGAGCAGGATCGTAGACCAGGTCAATGCAGTCGGGAACGTGCCACGCAACAGAGGCGAAATCAACAAAAGGTGGAACGACCTGAAAAGCGTGGTCAAGAAGAAGGAGGCAAAGAATCGTGAGCTGGCTGCCAGGACTGGCGGAGGTAATCCCGCGCTATTCAAGACCTTCAAGGCGTGGGAGGAGAAGGTGCGAGTCATCATACATCCGGAGATCCTCACCGGATTACCAGGGGGAGTGGAGGCTGGTAAGTACAAACAAACGTATACCAGCACACCGCTATGTACTCACATGCACTACCACTATGCCATAGCTCCGAGGGACAAACACCCCCACGTCCAGTACACAATACACAAGACATCACTCACACATGCAACAGACACTCACACACACAGCCCAAACCTACCAACTAACAAAACCATGGGGGCATGTGTACAGTCAGCCAGCACCGCAACTCCCACCAGGTCCCCTTGTACTCCAGAAGCGCCAGAAGGAGCACTCCCCACACCCACACCCATGTGTCAGCCATAGCTGCACTAACCAACAAGTAACAGGTAAGTAGCCGGAACACAAAGTCAGTGGGTCGGAGGGGGACAGCTGAAGTACAACACCCACCAGGCCCCCACTCCCACAGACCAGCAAGGTGGAGCACTCCCCACACCCATGTGTCAGGCACAGCTGCAGTAACCGACAACTAACAGGTAAGTAGCCGGAACACAAAGGCAGTGGGTCGGAGGGGGACAGCTGAAGTACAACACCCACCAGGCCCCCACTCCCACAGACCAGCAAGGTGGAGCACCCCTCCCTCCCAGCACCATGTGGCATCCATTGCATTGCGCACTCAAAAACAACCTGTAGGTGGGAAACTGTACAGGGCGGGGTGTCTGTAGGCATGAGGACTGTACTACGACTGACACATGGGACATGTCACGTAGCAGAGGAACACGCAGCACTGCTCCCAGTCACAATCATGTGACCAATGTGCACACGGACATGTATTACAGAGTCATACCCCACATGACCCATCACAGATACAGCAACACCCAAGGAGCCACGTCTGCATGCACAAGTCCCACTGGAGTACAGACCCACACGGCATGCACTGTGCCACCCACCACACACATCAGCAACACCATCGAAGTCTTGTCCATGTAGTCCTAACTGCCTGTCACCCACACATCGGACAACAACGCCCATGTAAGACAGACCTTACTAGAAGTACCAGCTTGGAACCACAATATTGCACACAAAGACAACTGGACCCATGAAACACACAGGCACACAATGCACATTCAACATATCATCCATCTCATCTCTCAGCCCCAGTGTCATGAAAGGTATGTCATCCGAACAGCTGGCCCTCATACAGTAGTCATGCAAAGATACCTGCCCATGACAAATCATGTGCCTGCAGTGACTGAAGCGCACGTCACACTGCGAGTAACAACACACATAATGTAGTCAACACCCCAAGAGCACTGCATTGATGCACATGTACGAGGGCAGCACGCACACAAAGGATTTGGCCCATCTGCAATACGTCGTGTGGCACACAACAAGCACGAACTCACAACAATGCTACCAATGTAATGTCCATGAATGATAACAGTCAGCAGATATGCCGGGCATGTTAGACAGACACACACCTTCGTCTATGCACTGTCATGTTGCCAGAACACATGTCACGTCCTGCACCCATTACTCACAGTATGTACCCCAAAAGCATATTTCAACCCAAAAGCGTTTAGTGTGCTGGACCCCCTTTTGGCATCAGCGTTTCTAAGCGTTCCATTTGAACCCCAAAAGCATATTTCAACCCAAAAGCGTTTAGGGGGCTGTACCCCTTTTGGCATCAGCGTTTCTAAGCGTTCCATTTGAACCCCAAAAGCATATTTACAACCCAAAAGCGTGTAGGGGCTGTACCCCCTTTTGGCATCAGCGTTTCTAAGCGTACCATTTGAACACCAAAAGCATCGTTCAACCCAACATCGTCGATGGTCCTGGAGCCCGCATACACCCGACCCACAAAATGTAGGAGCATAGCAACACACACCCATCGGCATTGCTAATCCGTCCCATGCCACATGTCCACATCACACAGTTCCATTGCCTAGCCCACGCATACACACATCGTACATCCACACACACGCCCCTGGGAAACCTGTGCACGACAGTGCACGAACTGTGAATGTCAGACAACCAATACATACTTTGCTAGGTGCAACACAATGACCTATCTCATTCTCCCCACAGGTGCCGAACTGCTGGATGCTGTAGAGGGAGACAGCAGCCAGCACAGCCAGTCCGCAAGCCCCCGACCCGGACTCACGGATGTAGAGGAGCTGGACACCTCTTCGGACGCGGACCACCCAGCAGGCCCATCTGCAGTGGCAGGGCACAACCGCTCCCCAGGGCCCCTCCTGCCCACCAACCCATCACCCAGGGCTGCTGACCAGTCACAGACCCCTGCTGCCACGGTCGTTGCGGCCACCACCACCGCCGCAACCACCACCACCACCACCGCCATCCCTCGCCACAGCCCCTGCGCAAGGGGTGGCACGGCTGTCGGGCTCCACCCTGGGAACCAGAGCGAGGACTGTGGTGAGCAATGTGGCTAGTGGGCAGGTCGGTGGCAGCAGTACTGGTAGGAGGAGCAGGGCCAGGCCAACGCCAACTGTGCCTGGGAGCCAAGCCCTGCCGCAAATCGACAGAGTCCTTGGGGCCTATCAAGAGGCCCAAGGAGAATGGGCCAGGTCGGCTAGCGACACGCGGGAGGTCCTTGGGGTGTTGAGGTCCATGGACGCCCATATGGGCCAAATCGCGGCCCTCATGGGCCAGCTGGTGGTGGGGGGAGGGCACAAGCAAGGCCAGCAACACCACCTCCGCCACCACCTGCTGTGGCGCAGGGTCGTGCAGCATCGCGTTCCCCTGCGTCCACAGCGAGTGAGCACTCCTCAGCCACCACCAGCGGCACATCAACACACCCCCTACCAAACGTGGAAGGGGCCGTCCGAAGAGGAAACAGGTGTCCAGAGAGGACTTTGCACGCACCAAACGCCAGTGAGTCAGCCAGCCACCTTGACCACCTACTGCATTGACTTGTAATACGATCCTACCCCACACTGCCATGTGAATGGCATGTGTCTGTTGGACTGTGGACATAGAACTCCATGGGTACACCTTGACCATCACGCAGCCATGACCGTCAACTCATTGTCACAGCATGCACCACATTTGTCATCACCTTGCACACAATCACATGTCACCGCTGTTAATAAATACACCTTGATCACAATCGGCTTAATGTGTCCTGGGTTTATTCAACGATGTGCAATCGCCACCATGAGCAGAAATGCATCTGCTGTGTGGTATGTCGATGGGACAGGAGAGGCTGTAGGGACCTAGGGGTGAAAAACAGAACAAGAGTACATTCAATGAGTGTGTCACACACTCATCACACAGTACTTGTCACCAACTACAAGCAATGTACACACATCTCACAGAGCAACAGGGCACAATGCTACAGCCACTGTCAGTGGCATACCAACCTGGACATGGACCATTGACACACAGCACTCAGTGAACAAAAGGCCCCCGTGACAGAGCACACATACACCTGCACAACTACAGCTACATCAGCCGTCGTACATGGACACTCACCGTCAAGTGAAGTAGCGGGCGATGAGCTGCTGACGCACATTCACAGCTTCATCCTCTCCACTGTCCTCTTCACTAGAGCTGTCCTGGTCTGCAGGCTGGGGCCCTGGTTGATCTCCGTCATCCACAATTAGGGGGATCTGCTTGCGAATAGCCAGATTGTGCAGCATGCAGCAAGCCACTACTATCTGGCACACCTTCTGTGGGGAGTACGCCAGTGCGCCCCCGGTGCGGTCCAGGCATCTGAACCTGGACTTGAGGAGGCCAAAGGTCCGCTCAACCACACGTCTGGTCCTCCCATGTGCCTCATTGTAGCGGACATCAGCTGGGCTCCCAGGACGTCGTAATGGGCTGAGCAGCCAGGGCCCATTCGGGTAAGCAGAGTCACCTGGGTGTGAGGGACACAGAGAACCGTTGCAATTCCAACTGGACACAAGACAGCATCGCACAGCCAGCACGCTACACTACTCCACATACTCACCAACAATCCAGCCACGGTCCGGTTGCAGATTGGTCATCAGACGTGGTAGGATGCTGTTGCGCATGATGTGCGCGTCATGGGCCGATCCTGGGAATTTCGCACACACGTGTGAAATCACCATGTCCGCAAGGCACACCACTTGCACATTCAGGGAGTGCGTGTGCTTCCGGTTGCGGTAGAGGTGCTCAGTGGCCTGTGGTGCAACAAGGCCAACATGGGTGCAATCTATTGCACCAACGACGTGGGGGATCCGTCCAAGGGCATAGAAAGCACCCTTCACTGCCGCCAATTCACGAGCCCTGGGGAATCGGATGTATCTGTTCCTGTACAGCATCATGGCTGACAGTACATCCCTGAGCACCATGCTGAACATGGGTTGGGACATCCCACCTCCACTGCCCACTGTGTGTTGGAATGACCCAGTGGCGAAGAAATGCAGTGCAGCCATCACCTTAGCCGTGGGGGTGAATGCTGTTGGATACACCCTGCGAGGACGGAGGTGGGGTTCCAACAAGGCACATAGACGATGCAGGGTGGGTCGGTCCAGACGATATTTGCGGATGACCTCCACATCCACCATGTCTGACAGCAATTGGTAGGGGCGATGAATGTTTGGTCTCCGCCTAGGAAAGATGGAAGTGGACACATGTCAAAGCAACACGCCACATGGCATATTCACATACACAAAACATAAATGACTGAGCAGGCAATTGAATAACAGAACAGCTGACAAGTAGGGACAGCACAGCCACAATACACTTACACAGGTCCCCTACCAATAGCAATGGGCAGTGACACACCCCATTGCTATGAGCATGCACATGGGGATCTAGGCCTCAATCACTTGTAAGGCATGCTGATGGTAACAGACTGCATATTCGGCAAGCGGCAACACCACGGCAACATGACTAGCTGCTGTGCATCACACTGCTTCCGAGGCTGGGTGTGTAGGGCACACACCAACAACGCTATGGACACAGGCTGAGCGGCCAAAACAAGTGGGACCTGTGGCACGAGGGGATATGAGACAGTCATTGATGTCACTACTGCACCCTATGTACAGCACTGTACGGATCACACCTCCAGAAACATTGACAGGTGTACACATTGACAGCCCCATGCCAACACGGCTGTGTGCTTGCAATTACACATCACAAGTGACACGTAACATTGCACGTGCCAAGTGGCAGATGTACATAGTGAAAGATGGCATGTGTGTGCATATGCATATCCCATGCTCCCATGCCAATGTGTACATGATGATGTGCCAACAGACATGTGGAGGCTGAGCACTGGCCGTCCCTGCCTATGCACACAGCATGTTGTGGCCCTGTCCATTGTGGACCTGCACCCACACGCAAATCATGGCCACACCTGCAGATGCATTGCGCACATTATACTGTGTGGTGCACATGGCATCAGCGGACTGTACCCGCCATGGGCCAGGCCCTTACGGCCAACTCCAATGACCCTCGCGGTTGCACCCTGCGTGTTCCACTATGGAGGTAGGCGTCCAGGGCCAGCTGGGAGCAGGCCAACGTCTGCAATTGAAGCTGCCAGACATGGTACACGAATTGCAGCAGCTTGTACCCACTGAAACTGCCCCAGGGGGTTATATGTGTGTGTGAGTGGGACAGGCATAACCACAGCTACCTGGAACTGCAGCCTGGCACCCCTCGACAACACCTGCTGCTGCCACCACTCCACCTACACGTGGATGACGCTGAGGACATGTCCAGGTCCACTCACCAGCGAGGAGCTGGAGATCCTGGATTCCGAGCTCCACGCACACTGCACATGGCTATTCCTTGCGAAAGTTGTGTGTGAGAGACAACTGCAGTGTGTGTGGGAGTGCATGTGGGGGACACACATGTCGTTGATCCGCAGCACTATGAGTCAGAGCCTGTGGTGTTCAAACATGCACTGCTCACCATGCTGACTGCAGGTGGCATGGGTATGTGAGCTCTCGGGCGCTTTGACCTGTCTGTCCCTCCCGAGTGGTGGTACATGGCAACTTCATGTCAGACATCCAGTGACACAGACAATTGGCAATGCAGGTCTCAGTGCACTTGTTGGTCGTGTGAATGTCAGGCTGGGGCCATGCTGCCCTTCTCAGTCCCAGCAGGCCTGGCCTGCACATTGACTGCACAATGCCAGTAGGTGACGACACAGACTGCCTAGTGGGTTACATGTGTCTCCTGTTCAGGACCCTCCGGATGAGCGCTAACTCAGTCCTGTCGATTGGACACACCATGCCTCGTGATAGGGATGTGTGTGTGAGATAGTGGCACTGAATGTGACCTCCGTTGCGGGGTGGGCCATGCACAGGGCGAGTACGTTGATGGTTGCGCAGTGTTGGTCACAGTGGGTACACCCACACAGATGTGTTGCCTTGTGATCTTTTTCTAGGTCCGCCTGACAATGGACAGTAGATGTGGGCAGACTACACATTGCTCGATGTGCTGTCTATATGCATGTGCCTTCACACCAGGCACAGCTGCCCCTGCACATGTGACCCCTGCTGCACTCAGTGCTGGGTCTGTTGAGCTGATGCACCATCTGTGCGTGGGGCAGACAGCTCTGCTCACTTCCGTCATTGCCCATGACATCACTTTGCCGCAGGTGACATGGATCATGGAGGGCCCACATGTACGCGTGGGTGGACTACACAAGACTGTCCAATGGTTGTCACCCCCAGTCAGTGCTTCGAATGGGTAGAATGTGGTGCTGGTACTCATTTTAATGTGTCGAGTGGGCGGGGCTAGGTGCGGGGCTACATGCAAGACATGGGAAGTTCATCGGCTTATCTACTAGTTGCAATACACACGAGACACGTCTTTTTCCGACCACATCAGGGTCATTCCTTAAACTGGCTGAAAATCAAACAGTCATCTTTTGCACTGTCCTCATGGCCTCCCCTCGCTCACCCCAATATGCGTTTGCACCTGAGCAGCTAGCGCATGCACAAGCAGCTCCAAGCTCGCCCCAGAGAGGCCAAGGAGTGTATGTGTGGGTCCAGTTGAACAAGTGGTCTGTCTCACGGTATAATAAGTGGCGGGACGCCGTCCACCTGCGTGGTGCCCCGACTCGAGACACGGGCAACATTGACAATGCATGACAGGCTCCGCAGTCCGGATACACCACCTGCAACACACAGAGGCTGTAGCTGCCCTAGCGGGCCAGGCCGCGTCCAACTGGAGCTCATGGACCCACACATTCACTCTTTGGCCTCTCTGGGGCGAGCTTGGAGCTGCTTGTGCACGCGCTGGCTTCTCTGTTGCAATGGCATGTAACGTGTGTGGGTGTATTGGCAATGGGTGGGATGGTGCGAGCCACCTTCCGTGACGTCACTCCTGCTTGTGATGTGTGCGTCCCCCCACTACTTCCATTTGACTTGTGCCATACTACACATTGAGGATGTGTTGCCTGCGTGATGTGACCAGGAGGAGCGCGCCATGACCTCTCACCCACCATGCTCCACTGCCATCCCGTGCCCTGGATTGCCTGTGCAAGTGGACAATGTTGGGGATACACCAGGTCGACAGGGGATGTGAGTGCCTTGGCAAGGGCCTGGCGGACGCACAGCAGTATCCAGCATGTCCACGGAGGGTGGGCTGACGTCTACACTTGATGCAGCATTGATCGTGTGCCCGCCTGTTGTGCACACACGAGTTCACATTCATCCCCAGACAGGTGGTCTTTACAAATTCCCAGGAGAGCGGCAATGTACTGTTCCTGAATCCTCCCAACACAGCGTGTTTCAACATTGCATGTGCGCACCTACCCGTCACACCCACCCACCTGAGCCATGCGTAACTCCCGCTTCACATGACACATGTGTGTCTTCCACAGTTGTGCTACTCATTTGCGTTGACATCCAATGACAGTGGACTACATGGTCATCTCACGACTGCCGTGTACTTCACACACTCTCATCCTCTCTCATTCGTACTTGTGAAATGAATCAGCAGAGACACATTTTTGCTTCAAGCCATGTATTGGGACTTATGTCCTCTGTGATGCAGTATAGTGGACACTACTGGCAGCGAAATGCATGTGGAGGATATACTCAGCATGTGTACACATAGCATAGGGTGTAGGGGTACATGTGATTAGTTGTTGACTGTGGGATGTGGGCTTCAGAGTTACAACTGCTTAGCCGTTGCTGTGCTAATGTACATTTGCTAATTACTGTGGTGCTGCTGACTTTGACACAGACAGTATACATTTAGCCTACCAGTCCGCTTGTCATCATGGGCACAGTGCATCTCAGTTCCATGTTACAGGTTTGCTGCTATAGTTACTCATACACACGTGCGTGGAGGTGACATCAGGGCATGGGCTTACGTGCATGCAACGGCGTCCCACTTGTTGTTGCGATGTGGTGGCTACTGGCCATGTCACAGTCACTGGGCTCATGTTGTTGGTGGATGCACTTGTTGTCCATGCAAAGGTCCTGGCACGGACGTTCAGAGGGAGGTGAGGTGACAGCTCTCACATACTACAGCAGGACGATTACTGTCCACTGACCGGTGCATATGTTCATGGGCGCAGGATCCATATTATGGCATGGTTGTACGTGCAGTTCTGTCCATGTGGTTGCCATACACAAATCCCATGCCTCTGCCTCCCCCTGTTCATGCAGAGTTACTGGATGTGATGAGGAACAGAGTGCATGTCCCGAAAATATCAGATGTCATGGCAGTGTAGTTGATGGTGTGGTGTCAGTTGCAGGTTGTATGGTATAGTTGTTGTACTGGTAACTGCCTAGTCCGTGCGGAAGCCAAGCATGGGTACGGTGTGGGACATGATTGTTCAATTGGGGGTATAGCGTCGGGGGCCGACGAATTGACAGGTTGTCAGGTATGCGATACCTTCCAGCAGGGCTTCCATGGCATTGGTGGTAAACATGGATGCCATCCAATGTAGCGGATGGTGGCTGTCAAGGTGTTGGTCGTAAGTTGTCCCTTGTAGGAGCATGATGGGACATGTTGGATGACATTCGATGTAACTGTGATCCATAATCCGTCGTGTGGAGGCACAGTGGTCCCATTGCAGTGTGGGTCCGATAGCAGCCACATACGCCATGCCCCCATAGGCTGAACAGACCCTGTCGTGGACGTCCAGGGGGTTGAATAGTTGTAGCAGGTCCGCCCTTGGACATGCCGGGTTGGAGAGACATATATCCACAGGATAGTGGAAGGGACACCTCCGACAGTAGAAGACGGGGATGACGCAGCTGAACAATGCGATGCGGTAAGTTAGTCGGTAACTTACGTTCAGCAAGGCCAGATTTTCACATCCCAATATCTGTATCAGGTTATGTTTGTACAGCTTCATCTGTCCGGCGTAGTTGGGTAGGTGTGGTGCAAGTGCCATTTTGCTGCAGGGCGATGTGATGGCGTGCTCCGGCTGTCTGTGCAGTCTGCAGGGTGCAACCTCCGACGTTGCTGGGAATTCTGTAATGGTCGTAGGGAGGCAGGACTTGTGTTATGTTGGCTTGTGCGGAGGACACGGGCCCTCATCCCACATGCTTCTCTGAATGGTCAAGGTCAGTGGTGTCTGACTCCTTCCAGATAACTTGCATGCGAACCACATGGGGGAGTGTTATCATTTCTTTTTTCCGTTCTGAATGTTCTTTGGTGTTATGCGCTATCTGCCCTGTGGCCGCTTCCCTCTGCATGCCTGTGTTGTTGTTTTTTTGGGACATTGACTGTTTTCTCCGGCTTGTTTAGTCGGGATGTGGTTTCAGAGTGGGAATGGAAGGTCATTCAGTGCTGTCTCCTCTCCCGTGTGTGGGCGGCAGGCTGCGTTTCCGCTATTCGTTGGGCCTTGTGTGTGGGTGTTATAATTGGAACCACCTGTTGTCGGTCCCCGGGATCTTTAATGTTACGTATTGCATGTCTTGGTATTGGCTGCAGGGTGGTATCGGTGTTTCTGTGTGGTACTGGCGTACCTTTTGCCGACGGGGTCCATATTCTGCTCGGTGATGTTGCCGCCGCTGTGTGCTTCGCCGTGTTTTGCACACAGGGGTGTGTCCTAATTTGGCGTGACATCACTGACATGTTCGGGTCACTTGTGTGTCGTCAGGTTGGCAACAGTGAATTGCCGGTTGGGGACATGACTGTGGCAGGGCTGTCACGTGACATGTGCGTTCTGGGTGGGGCTGGTGTGTGTGGTGTTTGGTTGTGACCCTGTGTAATTTGTGTGCGGCGCATACATGGCGCTGCCGTTGGCCTCTGTGTTGTGCGCATGTGTGGGTGCAGTGGTGGATGTGTCGTGTCCACGCAGGGGTGTCGGGGGGGCCATATACAGTTTTCCCGCCCTTGCAGTGTGTGCGGTGTTTGCGTGCCCTTGTTGTGTGTCTGCCTACCTGCGTCTCCGCGGTGCGTTGACTCCTAGGTTCTGCATCAGGTAGAGCATGGGGAGGGCCTGCAGTGCTGGATTCATGCTCGGGGGGTCCGCCTCTTTGCTATCCGTACTGTGCGTTCGGGTTTCCGCCTTGCTTTCACGTGCGGTGTCTCTTAGCCGGGGGTACTGTTTGGTTGTGGCATCGTAATTTGTACGCCGGGCGGTACGTGATTTCGTCGGGCGGTGTGTCTCCATTGGGCCGCGCCGCTACGTGAACGGGCGCACTTTGATGGCGGACGGCGTCGCTGGCTTACGGGCGGTGTTTGGCTGTCTTTTCACATCCTAATTGGGTGGGCGTGTGGGCTGCGGCGGGCGGACGGTAACTGGTGGTTTTTGCATCCGCCAGCACGGCGGTGGTGCTTGCGCCCGCCATCCTAATGGGCCTTTATATTTGTTATTTATTATTTTAAACATTTTCTAATAATTCTAACTATGTTTTTTAATTATATGTATTATTTACTTTATTTTATATTATTTTTAAGCATTTTAAAAAAACGATATTTTTTACAACAATATTTTTGACAACAATATTTTTTTTCTCGATATTTTTGTACTTACCATGATGTAGATAGGACTTTGCTATTCTGGACAACAATATTTTTGTCCCGATATTTTTGTACCTCGACATTTTTGTTGTCGATATTCTGTCAGTGATCCTTAGAAAATTAGAGTAATTTCTTAATCAATAAAACAAGACCAAATCAACAAACATCCAATCAGTAACACTGGAGATATTTATTTGAAATTTTGAGGTCAAAATAGCACCAAAAAGCCCAAATCACCAACAAGTGATTTCTAGTCGCGCTGGACCAGTACAAAGTTACAAGTTCAGGTGGACCACAATGGAGTGTGGGCCGGCTAAAGAGACCCAGTTAGGCCACTGAACAAGGTACCTTAAATCCTGATTGTGGGGCGTTGTGTGCATCTGCGCCAAAGAAGTGACATGCAGCCAAATGCGATATGCGTCGGTTCCGAGATGCAGCGAGGCTGCGTTGCAAGGTCCTGTTGAGTCGTCGTCAAGGATCCTAATGACAGGGTTTGCTATGCGAAGTCTTGGTGTCGGGTGTGAGGCTCGCAGCTGGCAATGCGTTGGTTCCAAAGAGCTGCGAGACTGCGATGTGGAGTTAGCGGCTTCGGCGATGCTGTTGTTGACGAGAGATGCAAGGATCTGGGCTGGAGATGCGTCATGCCATCGGCAATGCGTGGGTTCCGAGGACTGCTACGGCGATACTGGTTGTTTTCGCTGGATCCAATTCACACAGCAGCAGTGATGCTGCGGTTCTGCTCGGGGATGCGCCACTCATCTGAGGAGATGCGTTGGTTCTGCTCGGGGATGTGCCCCTCAGCAGAGAAGATGCATCAATTCTGCTTGAAGCACCTTAGGCCACCTTCCAAGGGTCCAGGACTAGGGTGACACCACTTGGCAGGGTAGACTCACAGACAGCAGAGTCAAGATGCAGGGGAAAGGATGAGTATTCAGATCAGCAGGCCAGCCAATGAGCCCTTGGAGTCACTCTGGGTTCTGGGTTAAAGAGATGCAAGTCCAGTCCTAGTCACCGAGGCAAGAGGGCAGCAGGCAGCAGGTCAGCACAGCAAAGCAGGAGTCCAGCAGAATAGCAGTTCAGAAGAGTGGCAGTCCTTCAGCAGCACAACAATCCTTCTTTCTGGCAGAGTATCCACAGGTCCAGGAGTGTACTGAAGTGGTGGTGTCTGAGGTCCTTCTTTTATACGTAGGTGTGCCATTGAAGTGGGAAGAAGCGTCTAGAGGCATGCCTATGAAGTGCACAGATGCCTTGCCTTCCCTTCCCTGGAACCAGGGGGTATGCAGCCATTTGTTTGGAGACAGCACACAGCCTTTTTTAGGTGTAAGTGAGGCTGGGCACAGCTCCCTGTGTGGAAATATGATGATTCTTGGCCTTTATTTCCTCTTCAGCTTTTTCTAGTCTGGTCTCAAGTTTAGTCATTTCGCTTTCAAATTCCTCTTTATTGTATTTTTCTTTGAGTGCATTGGTGCATCTATCTATTTCCAAAAATAGTTTCTCACATCCTTTCTAACATATTTCACCAATATCCTTAAAATTAGTATTCTGGTGAAATCTGAATAAATACGTACCAGGATGATTGACTAAAGAAAAACATGAATCGCACTGTTTTAGAATTTTATAACAACTTTTTACCTCAATGAAATCTCCGTAATGTGACAGAAACAATGCAATGAGAGGTAGTAAGCAATTCAATAATAAGGAAACACAGTTCCAACCTGCTTTATATATGTACGTAATAGAAGATTAGATTAAAAACAAAAGGTAAATACTACTGAAATGTAAATCCGCAATATGGTAAAAACAGGAAGTCTGTTTTCTATGTTCACTATGACACATTAAATCACATGGTGTTTATTAAGGATCAGGAAGTAAACGTAACCTGACCCATGGCCAAGGAGCCGGGAGCTCCAAAACGCATCAGGAATTGTTGCTAAACTTGTTTGAATAAACACAATGGACCTGATTCACAGAACTAACTTACGTCAAAAACGTAAAGTTAGTACTTTTTGGTATTCACAGAATACACTTACTCATTTTGGTATTCACAGAATGAACTTACTCATTTCGGTATTCACAGAAGTTAGTAGTCCTAACTTTAGGACTCCTAAATGCCTTCTGTGAATACCGAAAGTCTTAAAGTTAGGGGGGCATATTAGCAAGAAGAGGCGATAATCATCGCTAACCCTGCTTAGCGTGATTTATTTTATCGCCGGCTATCGCTGGAATATATCGCCACGCTAACGCTGTATTAGCGACATTTAGCGCTATGGCGATAAATATTCCAGCGATAGCGGGAGGGAAGGGCCAACATCGCGACAAAACCAGCGATGTAATGCATGGGGAGGTGGAAAACCTTGCTGATACGACCCTGTGGTCGTATCAGCATAATCCACCCCCCCATGTAATGTATGGCTAAGTCAGGAAAATAGCAGGTGATAAAAAAATGGCGATGGCCCCGGTTAGTGCGACTTTTCACGTCGCTAACCGGGGTCAGGGACTCCTTGCTAATAGGTGATAGGCCTGTTAGCGTCTGTTTACAGGGTATGCTGGTCGGGAACGCCTACTTTGCATGTCATTAGCGATAAACATCGCTGACATGCAAAGCGGCACCCAAACCGATCGCTTTCGTCAGTAAGTTGTCGCTAACTGCTGTTAGCGACAGCTTGCTGATAGGGCGATAGATTTATCGCCGCTTTAAAGTTAGGAGTCCTAACTTTACTACTCCTAAACTGAGAAAAATCCTAACTTTAAGACTTTCGGTATTCACAGAAGGCATTTAGGAGTCCTAAAGTTAGGACTACTAACTTCTGTGAATACCGAAATGAGTAAGTTCATTCTGTGAATACCAAAATGAGTAAGTGTATTCTGTGAATACCAAAAAGTACTAACTTTACGTTTTTGACGTAAGTTAGTTCTGTGAATCAGGCCCTATCTGTGCAAGTTGGCGCTGCAGTGTGTTTTTCTTCGTTTTGGTGGTCTGACATGACCAAAGAGGAAGAGTGAATCACAGTGGTGGGATTAAAAGGGGGTCGCTACCCCACTGTGTGCTTGCTGTATTAAAGAAGCTTGGGTTCCAGCGACGTGGTGTTTGGATATATATATATATATATATATATATATATATATATATATATATATATGTGTGTATAACTCTTGGTGATGGATGTTTACGGCTGGTCCCAGCCGTGGATGCGGCCCTGCTGCGTGTGTGCAAACCCTGACGACGCCAACCGGCATTCGCGATGTGGGGACAGGTGCGGTATTTGGAAGCGTTGAGGTGTCAGCGGAACAGTGGCAGAACTGTAAAGCAACCCACTGTGGTTTTTTATATTGAACACCAGTCATTCGTGCACAACACCTCACATGAGGAACAATTAAAGCACTCCAGATACCAAAAGGCCGTGCGAGCGGCCACACCCACTGGGGGCGGTATCAATGTGAAAGATTAAGTGCACCTTTTGTCAGCAGAATGATTTGAATTGGCCTTGGAAAAAGGGCAGGAGCCCGAAACGCGTCGGCCTGAGAAAAGGCTTTAAGGACTGCTTTGTTCTTACTGCAGCTTTCAAATAAATTGGAGAGCAATACAAACCTGTGCGGGCCTCATCCGTTGGGGGCAACTCTTGGTGATGGATGTTTACGGCTGGTCCCAGCCGTGGATGCGACCCCACTGCGTGTGTGCAAACCCTGACGACGCCAACCGGCATTCGCGATGTGGGGACAGGTGCGGTATTTGGAAGCGTTGAGGTGTCAGCGGAACAGTGGCAGAACTGTAAAGCAACCCACAGTGGTTTTTTTAATATTGAACACCAGTCATTCGTGCACGACACCTCACATGAGGAACAATTAAAGCACTCCAGATACCAAAAGGCCGTGCGAGCGGCCACACCCACTGGGGGCGGTATCAATGTGAAAGATTAAGTGCACCTTTTGTCAGCAGAATGATTTGAATTGGCCTTGGAAGAAGGGCAGGAGCCCGAAACGCGTCGGCCTGAGAAAAGGCTTTAAGGACTGCTTTGTTCTTGCTGCAGCTTTCAAATAAATTGGAGAGCAATACAAACCTGTGTGGGCCTCATCCGTTGGGGGCAACTCTTGGTGATGGATATATATATATATATATATATATATATATATATATATATATATATATATATACATATATATACATATACATATACATATATATACATATACATATATATATACATATATATATATATATATATATATATATATATATATATATATATATATATATATATATATATATATATATATATATATATCAATAACATTCCTGCCCTTCTTCTCATGAAAGCAGGCACCGGCAACAAGGAATCCGAAAAGGTATTTATTTTCTGTCAGAAATTGACATCGGATGACGCGTTTCGGTGGACACAGCCACCTTGATCACATAGTGTGGCCGCCATTTTTTGCCTCACTTAAATACTACTTGGGACTACTCAGCTGAAAGTAAACACTGAAGACATACTGTGCAGTAGCTGCTGTGTGCAGCATAAATACTTCATAATATATACAAAGAATAAGTAAATAATTCATTCAGCTGCTCGCTGTGTTACAAATGCAATACACAAAAACTCAAAAGTAATTAAACAAAATATCATAAAGTGCAGAGTGCTAAAATTGATTACCAGGCAATCCTAAATATACTATCGATTACACACTCTGCCTCTTTCAGATTCCACGAGAGCAAAGCATGGGGCATGTCAAATAGGCCTGCATTTATTCACCTATGACATTAGACACATTGCCATTACTGAGACCATCATGGTTACGCAGCTTATTTCCTAAACGTTTGCAAAATTACAAAATGCAGTGTTTTTTAAATGTGGTATTCCACAAGATCCAGTCCAATTGGGCATACACTCCACAATTGAAATTAGTAACACAACATGAGAGCTGCTTAGAGCTGTACCTTGGACAAGTGTCCGAATCATGCAACCTTCATAAAATGGCATATTGTATGTGAGAAAGAATAGGACACACCCACCCTGCTTCTGGTTGTTCTCTGGCAAAAAATATTTTCAACTTAAACTGTGAAAATGAGTGCAATTTGTGCTCAAAGCAAACCCAAGTGTACGTGAATAGAACAAATATGAGCTGCAGATGAGATTTCTGCATGCGGCTAAAAACACTTAAACTGGGCTGAGAAGAAACGGGAATAGCTTCCAGGAAACCATTGGGTAATGCAGTTACAAATGTATATACAATTCGTCATCCAAATTCAGACCGTTAGGTATCCACTGTTCAACATAATGATGTAGCAAGATTCCAATCTGCGCAACTTTTGCTCTCTGTTGCCTCCCCTCACATGGCTCGGGACTGAATCAATGACATAGTACACCAGATCATTACTATTACCCCCATGGCATTCATGGATGTGTCGTGCTACGGGGTATGTTTTGTCATCCTTTGCAATGGCAGGTAGGTGCTGTAAGATCCATACGTGTACCATGTGTTTGGTGCTGCCTATGTAAATCTTAGGGCATGAAGATTGTAGCACATATACCACAAAGTCACTTCTACAATTGTAGGAGTGACGAATTTTAAAAGGGTATTGTACAATGGGCTTTGGAATTCACTCTTATTCAAACCAATAGTGCAAGCCTTACATTTATGGCATTATTTGAAACCAGGGGGGGAGGTGAGCCAAGATTCTGACCTGACCATTTCAGGACTGCTAGTGCAAAGTTGTCCCCTCATGGATTTCGCCCGCCTAAAAGAGAGGAGTGAATAGCTGAGTAAGCTTTATTTGATCTCCAAGATCTTAAAAGCAGCACACAATACATAACAAAACAACAATAAATAGTTATACTTAAAATTATACATGGCTGCATGGTTAAAACTTTATATAAAATTTGAATTACTAGTCGCGTTAGCCATAATTGTCTGAGAGCAGAGAGTAATCAACCTAAAAGGACAATCCTTGTACAAATACTCTTACTCAATATAGGTTCTCTCTCTTATATGGGTTTTCTAGACTAAACTTACAAATATAAAATAAGAAAAAAACAAGAACTACGACCTGCGTCTTACAACCTTTTAAAAGGATAACGATCAGCGTGCAAGTGCAGATTGAAATTAAAAAGTAATAAGACCCATGTGCAAATAAGCAGAACATGATCTCCAACACCTAGCATACTGTAGAAGTTTAAAAAAGACATCCTATTAAGAGTGCTATTGTAATTAAGATGGAGCTCAGTGAAGGCAACCACTGATGGCCTATTGTTTGATATGTAAGGTCATAACAGTAATCAAGAAACAGCAATTGAACAATTTACGCTTCGTTGTTCCTATCCCAGGCAAAAAGTATAACATTTATATATTAAAATATACACTTGGTGAAAAGTCCCTTCTAAAGTGAGGTAGCCATATTATGAGAACTGGAGCAAAGTTATTCTAAAGTACGTAAATGTTCACAGTCCGTCAAGACCAGAAAGTTGGATAACTGCGAAGACGTAAGAAAACCTCTAAGCAAATAAAAAATGAACAGCATATTGCCACAGCAGGGGATTCCAGATGGCACTCTGCAGAACAAATCATTGATGCACGTAGAATGGTGCTAGTCAGTAGCAAAGATCAGTCTAGAGTTAACTATTTTTAGCCTGGATCCTTGTAATGAACTTTAATTGGAGGGTGCTAGCTTTACGAATTAAAGCAGCAGCTACTTTTTTTTTTTTTTGGGAACCGATTGTTGTGACCACCTATGGCGGTTACCTTATTTTCCAGTGATTTTATTGATACTAATGGATTGCTTAAACTTGCGATATGCCTGATGAATAAAGATCGTGAAGCTAATGTTTAGAGCCGTGTTCTCTGGATTCAAGGCCGCAATGATACCCTGCTTGCAAGTCCGGACTCCAAGTTTGTTCCACTCAGGCCTCAGTTTTGATCTATGCATGTCCAACAGTGCTGGGCAGAGGCATACCACATGCACCAGAGATTCCTCTGATTGTCCACAGCCCCTTCACACCACCTCGCCTGAGGTACACCGCCAGGTAGGCATATGTTTTAAAAAATGCCACTCACCCAGCCTAAGCGCCAAAAATCTCTGTTTTAAATGTATAGAGTATGTGCAAGCAAGGTGAGGCAAAGGTGGGGCCAACTGATAAGATTTAATTACTGCCCATGCGTGCTTTCGTTTAGCTAAAATCTCTATATCGGAAAAACTGGAGCACACTTGAATTCGCTTATTGGAGCTTAGTTTAAAGGCTTTTTTACTTGGGTTGAGAGCCCACAGTTCACTTGCTGATCATTTTAGCAATACAAAAGGGGATGATGGACGGAACGTTTGAGCCAATCAAACACTCACCCCCAGTCAAGTGATCTGGGTTTAATCCATCATCATTCTTTAGCTCACTCCACCACCCCAGTTCAGACATGGCCATATGCAAATCAGTCTGACCCTGTGCCTCATGGGAACAGTCCAGCCCGAACTGCCAAGCCATGTCTTCCCTGGACCGGAAACAAGCATCCTAGGACCGGTTTCTGGCATTTCAGCCATCATCAGCCAGGCTTGCTTGAATCCAGTGGCAAAGTGAGCAAGGGACCCACGTCTGGGCATACCCCCGCCAACTTAGGGCGACCAAAGCGATACAAAAGGGGATGATGGACGGAACGTTTGAGCCAATCAAACACTCACCCCCAGTCAAGTGATCTGGGTTTAATCCATCATCATTCTTTAGCTCACTCCACCACCCCAGTTCAGACATGGCCAATTTGGCCATATGCAAATCAGTCTGACCCAGTGCCTCATGGGAACAGTCCAGCCCGAACTGCCAAGCCATGTCTTCCCTGGACCGGAAACAAGCATCCTAGGACCGGTTTCTGGCATTTCAGCCGTCATCAGCCAGGCTTGCTTGAATCCAGTGGCAAAGTGAGCAAGGGACCCACGTCTGGGCATACCCCCGCCAACTTAGGGCGACCAAAGCGATACAAAAGGGGATGATGGACGGAACGCTTGAGCCAATCAAACACTCACCCCCAGTCAAGTGATCTGGGTTTAATCCATCATCATTCTTTAGCTCACTCCACCACCCCAGTTCAGACATGGCCATATGCAAATCAGTCTGACCCTGTGCCTCATGGGAACAGTCCAGCCCGAACTGCCAAGCCATGTCTTCCCTGGACCGGAAACAAGCATCCTAGGACCGGTTTCTGGCATTTCAGCCGTCATCAGCCAAGCTTGCTTGAATCCAGTGGCAAAGTGAGCAAGGGACCCACGTCTAGGCATACCCCCGCCAACTTAGGGCGACCAAAGCGATACAAAAGGGGATGATGGACGGAACGCTTGAGCCAATCAAACACTCACCCCCAGTCAAGTGATCTGGGTTTAATCCATCATCATTCTTTAGCTCACTCCACCACCCCAGTTCAGACATGGCCATATGCAAATCAGTCTGACCCTGTGCCTCATGGGAACAGTCCAGCCCGAACTGCCAAGCCATGTCTTCCCTGGACCGGAAACAAGCATCCTAGGACCGGTTTCTGGCATTTCAGCCGTCATCAGCCAGGCTTGCTTGAATCCAGTGGCAAAGTGAGCAAGGGACCCACGTCTGGGCATACCCCCGCCAACTTAGGGCGACCAAAGCGATACAAAAGGGGATGATGGACGGAACGTTTGAGCCAATCAAACACTCACCCCCAGTCAAGTGATCTGGGTTTAATCCATCATCATTCTTTAGCTCACTCCACCACCCCAGTTCAGACATGGCCATATGCAAATCAGTCTGACCCTGTGCCTCGTGGGAACAGTCCAGCCCGAACTGCCAAGCCATGTCTTCCCTGGACCGGAAACAAGCATCCTAGGACCGGTTTCTGGCATTTCAGCCGTCATCAGCCAGGCTTGCTTGAATCCAGTGGCAAAGTGAGCAAGGGACCCACGTCTGGGCATACCCCCGCCAACTTAGGGCGACCAAAGCGATACAAAAGGGGATGATGGACGGAACGTTTGAGCCAATCAAACACTCACCCCCAGTCAAGTGATCTGGGTTTAATCCATCATCATTCTTTAGCTCACTCCACCACCCCAGTTCAGACATGGCCATATGCAAATCAGTCTGACCCTGTGCCTCATGGGAACAGTACAGCCCGAACTGCCAAGCCATGTCTTCCCTGGACCGGAAACAAGCATCCTAGGACCGGTTTCTGGCATTTCAGCCGTCATCAGCCAGGCTTGCTTGAATCCAGTGGCAAAGTGAGCAAGGGACCCACGTCTGGGCATACCCCCGCCAACTTAGGGCGACCAAAGCGATACAAAGGGGATGATGGACGGAACGTTTGAGCCAATCAAACACTCACCCCCAGTCAAGTGATCTGGGTTTAATCCATCATCATTCTTTAGCTCACTCCACCACCCCAGTTCAGACATGGCCATATGCAAATCAGTCTGACCCTGTGCCTCATGGGAACAGTCCAGCCCGAACTGCCAAGCCATGTCTTCCCTGGACCGGAAACAAGCATCCTAGGACCGGTTTCTGGCATTTCAGCCATCATCAGCCAGGCTTGCTTGAATCCAGTGGCAAAGTGAGCAAGGGACCCACGTCTGGGCATACCCCCGCCAACTTAGGGCGACCAAAGCGATACAAAGGGGATGATGGACGGAACGTTTGAGCCAATCAAACACTCACCCCCAGTCAAGTGATCTGGGTTTAATCCATCATCATTCTTTAGCTCACTCCACCACCCCAGTTCAGACATGGCCATATGCAAATCAGTCTGACCCTGTGCCTCATGGGAACAGTCCAGCCCGAACTGCCAAGCCATGTCTTCCCTGGACCGGAAACAAGCATCCTAGGACCGGTTTCTGGCATTTCAGCCGTCATCAGCCAGGCTTGCTTGAATCCAGTGGCAAAGTGAGCAAGGGACCCACGTCTGGGCATACCCCCGCCAACTTAGGGCGACCAAAGCGATACAAAAGGGGATGATGGACCGGAACGTTTGAGCCAATCAAACACTCACCCCCAGTCAAGTGATCTGGGTTTAATCCATCATCATTCTTTAGCTCACTCCACCACCCCACTTCAGACATGGCCATATGCAAATCAGTCTGACCCTGTGCCTCATGGGAACAGTACAGCCCGAACTGCCAAGCCATGTCTTCCCTGGACCGGAAACAAGCATCCTAGGACCGGTTTCTGGCATTTCAGCCGTCATCAGCCAGGCTTGCTTGAATCCAGTGGCAAAGTGAGCAAGGGACCCACGTCTGGGCATACCCCGCCAACTTAGGGCGACCAAAGCGATACAAAAGGGGATGATGGACGGAACGTTTGAGTCAATCAAACACTCACCCCCAGTCAAGTGATCTTGGTTTAATCCATCATCATTCTTTAGCTCACTCCACCACCCCAGTTCAGACATGGCCATATGCAAATCAGTCTGACCCTGTGCCTCATGGGAACAGTCCAGCCCGAACTGCCAAGCCATGTCTTCCCTGGACCGGAAACAAGCATCCTAGGACCGGTTTCTGGCATTTCAGCCGTCATCAGCCAGGCTTGCTTGAATCCAGTGGCAAAGTGAGCAAGGGACCCACGTCTGGGCATACCCCCGCCAACTTAGGGCGACCAAAGCGATACAAAAGGGGATGATGGACCGGAACGTTTGAGCCAATCAAACACTCACCCCCAGTCAAGTGATCTGGGTTTAATCCATCATCATTCTTTAGCTCACTCCACCACCCCAGTTCAGACATGGCCATATGCAAATCAGTCTGACCCTGTGCCTCATGGGAACAGTCCAGCCCGAACTGCCAAGCCATGTCTTCCCTGGACCGGAAACAAGCATCCTAGGACCGGTTTCTGGCATTTCAGCCGTCATCAGCCAGGCTTGCTTGAATCCAGTGGCAAAGTGAGCAAGGGACCCACGTCTGGGCATACCCCCGCCAACTTAGGGCGACCAAAGCGATACAAAAGGGGATGATGGACGGAACGTTTGAGCCAATCAAACACTCACCCCCAGTCAAGTGATCTGGGTTTAATCCATCATCATTCTTTAGCTCACTCCACCACCCCAGTTCAGACATGGCCATATGCAAATCAGTCTGACCATGTGCCTCATGGGAAAAGTCCAGCCCGAACTGCCAAGCCATGTCTTCCCTGGACCGGAAACAAGCATCCTAGGACCGGTTTCTGGCATTTCAGCCGTCATCAGCCAGGCTTGCTTGAATCCAGTGGCAAAGTGAGCAAGGGACCCACGTCTGGGCATACCCCCGCCAACTTAGGGCGACCAAAGCGATACAAAAGGGGATGATGGACGGAACGTTTGAGCCAATCAAACACTCACCCCCAGTCAAGTGATCTGGGTTTAATCCATCATCATTCTTTGGCTCACTCCACCACCCCAGTTCAGACATGGCCATATGCAAATCAGTCTGACCCTGTGCCTCATGGGAACAGTCCAGCCCGAACTGCCAAGCCATGTCTTCCCTGGACCGGAAACAAGCATCCTAGGACCGGTTTCTGGCATTTCAGCCGTCATCAGCCAGGCTTGCTTGAATCCAGTGGCAAAGTGAGCAAGGGACCCACGTCTGGGCATACCCCGCCAACTTAGGGCGACCAAAGCGATACAAAAGGGGATGATGGACGGAACGTTTGAGCCAATCAAACACTCAACGACAGTCAAGTGATCTGGGTTTAATCCATCATCATTCTTTAGCTCACTCCCACCACCCCAGTTCAGACATGGCCATATGCAAATCAGTCTGACCCTGTGCCTCATGGGAACAGTCCAGCCCGAACTGCCAAGCCATGTCTTCCCTGGACCGGAAACAAGCATCCTAGGACCGGTTTCTGGCATTTCAGCCGTCATCAGCCAGGCTTGCTTGAATCCAGTGGCAAAGTGAGCAAGTGACCCACGTCTGGGCATACCCCCACCAACTTAGGGCGACCAAAGCGATACAAAAGGGGATGATGGACGGAACGTTTGAGCCAATCAAACACTCACCCCCAGTCAAGTGATCTGGGTTTAATCCATCATCATTCTTTAGCTCACTCCCACCACCCCAGTTCAGACATGGCCATATGCAAATCAGTCTGACCCTGTGCCTCATGGGAACAGTCCAGCCCGAACTGCCAAGCCATGTCTTCCCTGGACCGGAAACAAGCATCCTATGACCGGTTTCTGGCATTTCAGCCGTCATCAGCCAGGCTTGCTTGAATCCAGTGGCAAAGTGAGCAAGGGACCCACGTCTGGGCATACCCCGCCAACTTAGGGGCGACCAAAGCGATACAAAAGGGGATGATGGACGGAACGTTTGAGCCAATCAAACACTCACCCCCAGTCAAGTGATCTGGGTTTAATCCATCATCATTCTTTAGCTCACTCCACCACCCCAGTTCAGACATGGCCATATGCAAATCAGTCTGACCCTGTGCCTCATGGGAACAGTCCAGCCCGAACTGCCAAGCCATGTCTTCCCTGGACCGGAAACAAGCATCCTATGACCGGTTTCTGGCATTTCAGCCGTCATCAGCCAGGCTTGCTTGAATCCAGTGGCAAAGTGAGCAAGGGACCCACGTCTGGGCATACCCCGCCAACTTAGGGCGACCAAAGCGATACAAAAGGGGATGATGGACGGAACGTTTGAGCCAATCAAACACTCACCCCCAGTCAAGTGATCTGGGTTTAATCCATCATCATTCTTTAGCTCACTCCACCACCCCAGTTCAGACATGGCCATATGCAAATCAGTCTGACCCTGTGCCTCATGGGAACAGTCCAGCCCGAACTGCCAAGCCATGTCTTCCCTGGACCGGAAACAAGCATCCTAGGACCGGTTTCTGGCATTTCAGCCGTCATCAGCCAGGCTTGCTTGAATCCAGTGGCAAAGTGAGCAAGGGACCCACGTCTGGGCATACCCCGCCAACTTAGGGCGACCAAAGCGATACAAAAGGGGATGATGGACGGAACGTTTGAGCCAATCAAACACTCACCCCCAGTCAAGTGATCTGGGTTTAATCCATCATCATTCTTTAGCTCACTCCACCACCCCAGTTCAGACATGGCCATATGCAAATCAGTCTGACCCTGTGCCTCATGGGAACAGTCCAGCCCGAACTGCCAAGCCATGTCTTCCCTGGACCGGAAACAAGCATCCTAGGACCGGTTTCTGGCATATCAGCCGTCATCAGCCAGGCTTGCTTGAATCCAGTGGCAAAGTGAGCAAGGGACCCACGTCTGGGCATACCCCCGCCAACTTAGGGCGACCAAAGCGATACAAAAGGGGATGATGGACGGAACGTTTGAGCCAATAAAACACTCACCCCCAGTCAAGTGATCTGGGTTTAATTCATCATCATTCTTTAGCTCACTCCACCACCCCAGTTCAGACATGGCCATATGCAAATCAGTCTGACCCTGTGCCTCATGGGAACAGTCCAGCCCGAACTGCCAAGCCATGTCTTCCCTGGACCGGAAACAAGCATCCTAGAACCGGTTTCTGGCATTTCAGCCGTCATCAGCCAGGCTTGCTTGAATCCAGTGGCAAAGTGAGCAGGGGACCCACGTCTGGGCATACCCCCGCCAACTTAGGGCGACCAAAGCGATACAAAAGGGGATGATGGACGGAACTTTTGAGCCAATCAAACACTCACCCCCAGTCAAGTGATCTGGGTTTAATCCATCATCATTCTTTAGCTCACTCCACCACCCCAGTTCAGACATGGCCATATGCAAATCAGTCTGACCCTGTGCCTCATGGGAACAGTCCAGCCCGAACTGCCAAGCCATGTCTTCCCTGGACCGGAAACAAGCATCCTAGGACCGGTTTCTGGCATTTCAGCCATCATCAGCCAGGCTTGCTTGAATCCAGTGGCAAAGTGAGCAAGGGACCCACGTCTGGGCATACCCCGCCAACTTAGGGCGACCAAAGCGATACAAAGGGGATGATGGACGGAACGTTTGAGCCAATCAAACACTCACCCCCAGTCAAGTGATCTGGGTTTAATCCATCATCATTCTTTAGCTCACTCCACCACCCCAGTTCAGACATGGCCATATGCAAATCAGTCTGACCCTGTGCCTCATGGGAACAGTCCAGCCCGATCTGCCAAGCCATGTCTTCCTGGACCGGAAACAAGCATCCTAGGGCCGGTTTCTGGCATTTCAGCCGTCATCAGCCAGGCTTGCTTGAATCCAGTGGCAAAGTGAGCAAGGGACCCACGTCTGGGCATACCCCGCCAACTTAGGGCGACCAAAGCGATACAAAAGGGGATGATGGACGGAACGCTTGAGCCAATCAAACACTCACCCCCAGTCAAGTGATCTGGGTTTAATCCATCATCATTCTTTAGCTCACTCCACCACCCCAGTTCAGACATGGCCATATGCAAATCAGTCTGACCCTGTGCCTCATGGGAACAGTCCAGCCCGAACTGCCAAGCCATGTCTTCCCTGGACCGGAAACAAGCATCCTAGGACCGGTTTCTGGCATTTCAGCCGTCATCAGCCAGGCTTGCTTGAATCCAGTGGCAAAGTGAGCAAGGGACCCACGTCTGGGCATACCCCCGCCAACTTAGGGCGACCAAAGCGATACAAAAGGGGATGATGGACGGAACGTTTGAGCCAATCAAACACTCACCCCCAGTCAAGTGATCTGGGTTTAATCCATCACCATTCTTTAGCTCACTCCACCACCCCAGTTCAGACGTGGCCATATGCAAATCAATCTGACCCTGTGCCTCATGGGAACAGTCCAGCCCGAACTGCCAAGCCATGTCTTCCCTGGACCGGAAACAAGCATCCTAGGACCGGTTTCTGGCATTTCAGCCGTCATCAGCCAGGCTTGCTTGAATCCAGTGGCAAAGTGAGCAAGGGACCCACGTCTGGGCATACCCCCGCCAACTTAGGGCGACCAAAGCGATACAAAAGGGGATGATGGACGGAACGTTTGAGCCAATCAAACACTCACCCCCAGTCAAGTGATCTGGGTTTAATCCATCATCATTCTTTAGCTCACTCCACCACCCCAGTTCAGACATGGCCATATGCAAATCAGTCTGACCCTGTGCCTCATGGGAACAGTCCAGCCCGAACTGCCAAGCCATGTCTTCCCTGGACCGGAAACAAGCATCCTAGGACCGGTTTCTGGCATTTCAGCCGTCATCAGCCAGGCTTGCTTGAATCCAGTGGCAAAGTGAGCAAGGGACCCACGTCTGGGCATACCCCCGCCAACTTAGGGCGACCAAAGCGATA
The DNA here is from genome assembly GCA_963921515.1 of Calotriton arnoldi. Taxonomy (NCBI): domain Eukaryota; kingdom Metazoa; phylum Chordata; class Amphibia; order Caudata; family Salamandridae; genus Calotriton; species Calotriton arnoldi. The sequence continues at coordinate 420,520 of CAWUFW010001495.1, forward strand.
CAAAGGGGATGATGGACGGAACGTTTGAGCCAATCAAACACTCACCCCCAGTCAAGTGATCTGGGTTTAATCCATCATCATTCTTTAGCTCACTCCACCACCCCAGTTCAGACATGGCCATATGCAAATCAGTCTGACCCTGTGCCTCATGGGAACAGTTCAGCCCGAACTGCCAAGCCATGTCTTCCCTGGACCGGAAACAAGCATCCTAGGACCGGTTTCTGGCATTTCAGCCATCATCAGCCAGGCTTGCTTGAATCCAGTGGCAAAGTGAGCAAGGGACCCACGTCTGGGCATACCCCGCCAACTTAGGGCGACCAAAGCGATACAAAAGGGGATGATGGACGGAACGTTTGAGCCAATCAAACACTCACCCCCAGTCAAGTGATCTGGGTTTAATCCATCATCATTCTTTAGCTCACTCCACCACCCCAGTTCAGACATGGCCATATGCAAATCAGTCTGACCCTGTGCCTCATGGGAACAGTCCAGCCCGAACTGCCAAGCCATGTCTTCCCTGGACCGGAAACAAGCATCCTAGGACCGGTTTCTGGCATTTCAGCCGTCATCAGCCAGGCTTGCTTGAATCCAGTGGCAAAGTGAGCAGGGGACCCACGTCTGGGCATACCCCCGCCAACTTAGGGCGACCAAAGCGATACAAAAGGGGATGATGGACGGAACGTTTGAGCCAATCAAACACTCGCCCCCAGTCAAGTGATCTGGGTTTAATCCATCATCATTCTTTAGCTCACTCCACCACCCCAGTTCAGACATGGCCATATGCAAATCAGTCTGACCCTGTGCCTCATGGGAACAGTCCAGCCCGAACTGCCAAGCCATGTCTTCCCTGGACCCGGAAACAAGCATCCTAGAACCGGTTTCTGGCATTTCAGCCGTCATCAGCCAGGCTTGCTTGAATCCAGTGGCAAAGTGAGCAGGGGACCCACGTCTGGGCATACCCCCGCCAACTTAGGGCGACCAAAGCGATACAAAAGGGGATGATGGACGGAACGTTTGAGCCAATCAAACACTCACCCCAGTCAAGTGATCTGGGTTTAATCCATCATCATTCTTTAGCTCACTCCACCACCCCAGTTCAGACATGGCCATATGCAAATCAGTCTGACCCTGTGCCTCATGGGAACAGTCCAGCCCGAACTGCCAAGCCATGTCTTCCCTGGACCGGAAACAAGCATCCTAGGACCGGTTTCTGGCATTTCAGCCGTCATCAGCCAGGCTTGCTTGAATCCAGTGGCAAAGTGAGCAAGGGACCCACGTCTGGGCATACCCCCGCCAACTTAGGGCGACCAAAGCGATACAAAGGGGATGATGGACGGAACGTTTGAGCCAATCAAACACTCACCCCCAGTCAAGTGATCTGGGTTTAATCCATCATCATTCTTTAGCTCACTCCACCACCCCAGTTCAGACATGGCCATATGCAAATCAGTCTGACCCTGTGCCTCATGGGAACAGTCCAGCCCGAACTGCCAAGCCATGTCTTCCCTGGACCGGAAACAAGCATCCTATGACCGGTTTCTGGCATTTCAGCCGTCATCAGCCAGGCTTGCTTGAATCCAGTGGCAAAGTGAGCAAGGGACCCACGTCTGGGCATACCCCCGCCAACTTAGGGCGACCAAAGCGATACAAAAGGGGATGATGGACGGAGCGTTTGAGCCAATCAAACACTCACCCCCAGTCAAGTGATCTGGGTTTAATCCATCATCATTCTTTAGCTCACTCCACCACCCCAGTTCAGACATGGCCATATGCAAATCAGTCTGACCCTGTGCCTCATGGGAACAGTCCAGCCCGAACTGCCAAGCCATGTCTTCCCTGGACCGGAAACAAGCATCCTAGAACCGGTTTCTGGCATTTCAGCCGTCATCAGCCAGGCTTGCTTGAATCCAGTGGCAAAGTGAGCAGGGGACCCACGTCTGGGCATACCCCCGCCAACTTAGGGGCGACCAAAGCGATACAAAGGGGATGATGGACGGAACTTTTGAGCCAATCAAACACTCACCCCCAGTCAAGTGATCTGGGTTTAATCCATCATCATTCTTTAGCTCACTCCACCACCCCAGTTCAGACATGGCCATATGCAAATCAGTCTGACCCTGTGCCTCATGGGAACAGTCCAGCCCGAACTGCCAAGCCATGTCTTCCCTGGACCGGAAACAAGCATCCTAGGACCAGTTTCTGGCATTTCAGCCGTCATCAGCCAGGCTTGCTTGAATCCAGTGGCAAAGTGAGCAAGGGACCCACGTCTGGGCATACCCCCGCCAACTTAGGGCGACCAAAGCGATACAAAAGGGGATGATGGACGGAACGTTTGAGCCAATCAAACACTCACCCCCAGTCAAGTGATCTGGGTTTAATCCATCATCATTCTTTAGCTCACTCCACCACCCCAGTTCAGACATGGCCATATGCAAATCAGTCTGACCCTGTGCCTCATGGGAACAGTCCAGCCCGAACTGCCAAGCCATGTCTTCCCTGGACCGGAAACAAGCATCCTAGGACCGGTTTCTGGCATTTCAGCCGTCATCAGCCAGGCTTGCTTGAATCCAGTGGCAAAGTGAGCAAGGGACCCACGTCTGGGCATACCCCCGCCAACTTAGGGCGACCAAGCGATACAAAAGGGGATGATGGACGGAACGTTTGAGCCAATCAAACACTCACCCCCAGTCAAGTGATCTGGGTTTAATCCATCATCATTCTTTAGCTCACTCCACCACCCCAGTTCAGACATGGCCATATGCAAATCAGTCTGACCCTGTGCCTCATGGGAACAGTCCAGCCCGAACTGCCAAGCCATGTCTTCCCTGGACCGGAAACAAGCATCCTAGGACCGGTTTCTGGCATTTCAGCCGTCATCAGCCAGGCTTGCTTGAATCCAGTGGCAAAGTGAGCAAGGGACCCACGTCTGGGCATACCCCCGCCAACTTAGGGCGACCAAAGCGAATGCCTGCGACCAAAGCGATAGCAGGCATTCATTAAATCGATTGTGTAACTCACCGGGGTTACTGATGCTGATGTCAGTCCATAACAGGGACTCGAGTGAGCCAGCGCTAGCCTGCCTCAACTTGTGGCACAGGTTAAGAAAGGCCCCCACGCTTTGTACAGAATAATTTACAAGACCAAACTCCAGGTGAATCTGGACAGCGGACGAGGTTTTTGGTAGCCGCAGCACCATTTTGTAGATTTTAGTCACATGTTGGTTGAGTGCAATACTAAGCTTGCCCAAAGAGATCTCATAACCGTACGACAAGGTGGGACCTATCTTGGCCCGCATTACCTCCAGCATTGACGCTAAGCAAGGTCCAGCCACTTTTTTAGCAAGTTTGGAGAGACTGACTTGAAGTGACAGGGCTTTCATGGCAATTTGACTACGATGTTTTAATAAAGAGCCTCTTGAATCGATGTAGAACTCCAGATATTTATAGGTTTTATCCATCGAAATTTGAAGGTTGTTGTACGACCAGCCGCCACCTCTATAACACTTCCAGCCAAATATAACTACTTGAGTTTTCTTTAGATTAACCTCTAAGTTGTTCATGGTGGAATACCTATATAATGTATTCAGCAGACGGTCAGTCAGTCCGACTCTCGTAAGACTGAAGAGAGTGAGATCATTGGCATATAGGAGATTGCTGATCTGCGTACCACCGATCTTCGGAGCGTGGCTATTTATTGCATCTAACTCCGCTGAAATGTCAGATAGAAACAGGTTAAAAAGCAGGGGGCTAACACACATCCCTGTTTTACCCCCTGAACGTCGTATTTTTCAGGATAGGTGTGAACCAGAGCCTATCTTAACTTGAATCCAGGTGTTAGTATGAAGCTGGATGATTGTATTCAGTAAATTGGACGGAATTCCCCATTTCGTTAGTTAAGCCCAAAGAGCCTCCCTTGGCACGTGATTGAAAGCAGCTTTGAAATCCACAAAGCAGCAAAAGAGCACCGTAGAAGAAGTGTTTGCTTTATCAATGAGGATGGATAAGGCTAGAAGATTAGTCACTGTGCCGGAGTTAGCCACAAAGCCCGTTTGATTTTTTAGTATCAGGTCCTTTGAATCGGCCCAGTTTTTCAGATCTTCAAGCAGCAAACTGGCAAAAAAACTTAGCCTTAGTATCCGTTAGAGCAATCAGCCTATAGTTGCATGGGGCTGATGTGGAGCCAGTCTTATGTATCGGCTGAATTATTGCACCGCGCCAAGAGTCGGGTATGGTTGAGCTTCGTATGCTGTATTCAAACAGGTTAACTAACTGCTTAGTCCAGAAAGGAATGTTCTTTTTGAACAAGGCCTGTGGTAGGCCATTTGGCCCCGTTGCTCCGTCCGATCTAGCTTTAGTTAATATTTTGCCCAGAGAGGAGTGGATGTTTAGGCATAGATTGTCCAATGGTCGGGTCACTACGTATCAGGTTCCAATGAGATCTGAGAATGTTCCTCACTCTCTGATGCTACACGTTGTAGCCTGTGATCATTCTCACTGCTCCCTGACTGTTAGCCTTGCTGCTTCTCTCTTTAAACAGTAATGCCTCCCTAGGTATGGTCTCAACTCTAGCCCTTGAACATTTCAATAGTGCTTGGTCATAGCCTCTTGCTCGGAATCTTTAGTCTAATTCCTCTTGCACCTGTTCTAAGGAGTTGTTGTCACTGCAGTTACGCTTCATGCGTAGGTTTTCAGCGAAGGGAATGCTCTGCCGCAATTTCAGTGGATGAAAACTCTGCGCATGAAGTATTGAATTCCCTGCAGTTTCCTTTTGGAAAGTTTTGGTGTGAATCTTGTTGTTGTGTACATAAACCTTCAGGTCTAAGAATTCAACCTCACTCCTACTAATCTTGCTAGTGAAGGAGAGGTTTAGATCGTTGGAGTTTATGCGGTTGACAAAGTCCCTGGCAGAATCCAGGGAGCCCTTCCATAGAACAAAGAGGTCGTCGATGTATCGGGCCCAAAGGACAATGTTGTCCATCCATTCCGTAGCGAACTCAGTGGTGAGCACCTGCTCCTCCCATCAGCCCGTCTGCAAGTTCGCATAGCTGGGGGCGAAGCAGGTGCCCATTGCCATCCCCTGGATCTGCTTGAACAGATGCTTGTCAAACAAGAAAAAGTTATTCATCTGGAGTATCATCATAGTGTGTTGGTATGCACTAATGGGTCTGGCACCTAAAAAGTGTTGGGTTGCCCTCAATACTTGTTCATGTCGGATGCTTGTGTACAAGGATGATACGTCTAGGGTCATGAAGACATAACTCTCATCCCATGTGACATCATAGATCTTCTTAAGAAAATCACCTGTGTCTAGAATGAATGAAGGTAAATTGCTAACATGCTCTTGAAGGAAATGGTCTATGTATTTGGAGGTTGTTTCAATTAGTCCCACTATTGCTTATATAATAGGTCTCCCCGGGGGGGTTAGTCGCATGTTTGTGTATCTTGGGGATCAGATACAGGACTGGAATGACCAGATGTTCTACCTTCAAGAATTTGTGTTCATTATTGGTGAGTAAACCCATCCCACGCCACCTGGACAACTCATCATGAAACTTATCTTTGATAGCAGCAAAACTACTTTGGGACATTCTGCTGTAACACCGTCTATCATTGAGTTGGAGGTATGCTTCAGCTTTGTACAGTGTAAGGGGCCATAGTTCTATGTTTCCCCCTTCATCAGATTGCTGCACCACAATGTCATTCCTAGCTGATATCTTTTGCATCACAGCATTGTATTCATGCATTGATCCTGCATTCTCTAGTTGAAATCATTCGCTAGATTCTCCTGCCAGTCTTTTCAGGTCCGAAGTTACCAGTTCTGAGAACGTGTCCAGCCCATCTCTCGGCATGACTGGTGTGAACACGGACTTGGGTTTGAATGGTGATTCTACCCTGCAACATAGAACTACCCCCAGGTTATTACCAAGTTGGGTATTGTTGGCACTGCCTTCCCTTTCCAGTTGGTTCAAGTCCTGGAGTAGTTCTAAATCTGCTACAGCCAAATTTCCGGACGGGTGACTTTCTTCATTCCTCGCAGCAGATTCAGTCGCTTGAGAGTGAAAGTGCTTCTATAGCTTAAGCTTTCTCACAAATTTGTACAAATCAATTTTTTTTGAAAATAATTCAAATTTATTGGTGTGCAGTATGAAAGGCCCAATGTTAAAATGTCCTTTTCTTGTTTGGATAGCTCCATATCTGATCAGTTAATCACTGTTTTTATATTAACCATATTCATTTCTTCTGACGGGTTTGTTTCTGTGGTAGTGACTGCTCTGCGCTCACTGCGTCTGTTTTTCCTCTTCCTTTTGGATTGCCAACTTTTTCTTTTTTTGGAGGCCGGGGTCTGAGATTTAGAGTCCAATCCAGCCTTAAAAAACGCAGTTCCTCTACAATGGATGGAGGCTCCCTGCTGGGACCTTCTTCCGGGTCTGTTTCCACTTCTGAACTCAAGTCCAAGCTAGTTTCTGCTATTTGCCTCTGTGGTGCTGGTTGTGCCTGTTCGGACAGCTGCTGTCGTCTGATAGTGTCAAACCTGCGTGAAAAGGTATACATCTGTCCTCATTGGTAATCCAATTTATCCCGTAGGAACTTGGTAGCTTTGCGTGTTTTAATCACTTGTTCATGTTTTTGTAGTCTTGTTACCATCTCTTTTTTGAATTTGGCAATCTCTTCTTTATCTGGGTGGAGGTTAATTTCTTTTTGTAGTGTCTCAATCAGAGCCATTGCTTTTCAAGTGCATGCTGATCTGCCCTCCAGTGAGCTACACAGGTGTGTCCAATTACCAATGCATGCCGGAGCTTGTAGTGCATTCAATCATACCCTCCAGTGGGTTCTGTGTTTTGCCAGTCATTTTTTTGAATTTCAAAGCCCTCCCGTGGGCCTCAGATTGTAGTCTGGTTTTACATTGTAAATCTGCCGCCCCGCATTGAGGCTCAGCATGATTCCAAGCCTCCGCGCCCACATACCTTAGTGATGGTGGTGCAGTCCTCCATGGCTGGACTGCAGTGAAATATGTCTCCACATGTTGCCCTGAATTGAGGACGCACTCGCAGGCAGATGGTTCCACTGAATCCTTTATTTAAAACCAGAAAAACCAATACAATTGTTCACTTTGCCTGTCGCCTGGGAACAGCACATGGGATCTTTTCAAATGTAAACCAAATTGACATTCTGAGGCCCACTGGAGGGCAAGGAAAATGTTTTAAATAAAGTTGCAACAAGAACACAGATCCCACAGGAGGGAAATAATGGTGAACAACACATACCACAACTCCCAGCATGCACAAGCACTGGAACTCACTTGGGAGGCCCACCTGAAGGCAATTACTTACTAGCATGCAGAGGGGAGAAGAGGGTGTGTTACTGCTCCTGTGGTCTGTTAGCAAGCCTCTGATGAAAGAGCAGGAGCTCTGAAATGCGTCAGGCTATGTAAAATGCTTGGAATGAAATGCCGGTTTGAAAGTAAGGTTTCTGATGAAACATCCCTTGCTGAGTGCGTCTTCAATTTTTGGGCAACACTTTGGAAACATAAATCATGGCAGTCCTGCTGTGGAAGACTGCACCACCAAGAAAAAGGTATTTTGGGCTGGGGGCTATGAACTATTCTAAGCCTGGGAATAGCACAAGGGATCTTTTTAAATGCAAACTGAATTGACATTCTGAGGTGCACTGGAGGGCAAGGAAAATGTTTTAAATACAGTTGCAATGAGAACACAGATCCCACTGGAGGGAAATAATGGTACTGATGAAAGATCAGGAGCTCTGAAATGCATCAGGCTATGAAAAATGCTTGGAATGGAATGTCGGTTTGAAAGTAAAGTTTCTGATGAAACATCCCTTGCTGAGTGCGGCTTCAACTATTAGGCAACACTTTGGATATATATATATATATACCAAACACCTCCCTTTCGCTCTTAAAAAGAGTATATATATATATATATATATCAAAGGCACTCCACCCGTCACTCGACGAACTTATCGCAAACAATGGAGCACGGAACACAGGATTAGTGCAGGTAAGTTTCTTTATTCCGTTTGAACAGCAGCCATAACGCGTTTCAGTCCCTTAGGACCTTGATCACATATTACCTACTGCCGGTCGCCAGTATGTAGTTATAGTTAGGACCTAGTTTCCATAGGAAAAGCGTTTTTTCTTTTGCCAATATCTTTGGCGCCGTTTGATGAATCTTTGCGAAATTTTCCAAAAAAAAGGTTCACTCAGGTCATGTCCTGTCCTGAAAGTTTTGGGGTGATTCGCAAGCGGGGGCTGAGAAAAAAGGGGGGTCCCAAAACGCATTTTCTCCATGTTAATTTCCATAGGAACTTTAAGCAAAACTACAGCCTGAACTGCTGAACGGAATTACACCAAATTTGGCAAAAAGGCAGGTCTTGGTCTGAAAAGCGTGCTTTTTTTTAAATGGTGTAAATCCGTTCAGTAGTTGCTGAGAAATTCAAAAAATAAAAATATCGATATCTGAGCTCCGAGGAGGATTCGCGAACCCTCCAGGGCACGAGTTTCACTCTGATTGGCTGCCAACACTCTAAACCAGAATGTGTTGGCAGCCATCTCGAAAAAGGGAAAACAAAGGTAAAAAACAAGAAAGGGGGCAGGGTAGAAACACCCTGACCCCCTAGGCCTGCTCAGGGGCTCCCACAAGGACCCCCAGGGCCAAAAAAAGCTTTTTCTTTTTTGTTAAAATCGGCAGGATTCGCGCACCCAGCGCGAGTCCTGCCGAGAAAAAAACAAAAAACAAAGCGTGGGCTCTCCCGCTTTGTTTTCTATAAGCCCCGGGTGGGCCAGGTCCCGGGAGCAATGTCGAATAAATTAGCGGGTGCCCGGGGGCATTGGAATATGTTGATGCGGTTTACACTTCGATATAGAGTAGGACATCGCTTTAGAAACTCCCCAAAATACGGAGGCATCCACACATGGTGAGAAAAGGCTGTCTGTTGCATCTGCCAAACTGGGCACCCACCGTGCCCACCTTGAGGCAGCGCCTGTGTTTGGCGGGAGGGAGGTTTGGGAGGAAGTTGCATGAATCGACCCCTTGTGCTGGAGCTGCAGCCCGAGCCCCAGTAGTGGCCTCATAAGTCCACCCCGCTGCGGCTCTGGCACTGCCTCTCTCCCACTCCAGCATGCTGCTTCCACTGGTTGCTCTCATAGGCGTCGTACTGCACTCAGCAGGCTGCTGCTCGGAGTCACGGAGTATCACCGACAGAGAACAGCACAGAGCCTGCATTGGGGGCTGCAGCCTCCAGGTGCAGGGAGGACCCCAGGCTCTAGTCCTCTCTCAAGCCAGCTGTGCATAGTGCTCACTCTGGACACACCGGCAGGAATAGCCAGCTTCCTTCCTTTCCTCCAGCCATGCCCCTGCGGGAGCCTGGCCTCTCGTCTCCCAGACTACTGATGCTGATGGGGTGCGCGCTGCTGGGGGCCGCCGGGCAGCAGCCCCCGTTCCCCGGAGAAGGGAAGTCAAGCGTCCTAGATGAACAGGATTGGGGAGCCGCCGCCAGCCGGGTCCGGAGAAGGGGGCAGCAGGACGCACTCAGGGAGTAGGTATTAGACCCGTCTTGGGTTTCCAGTGCATGTGTTTTCTTCCACCCCTGCACGAGCTCACCACAATCCCGGCAGAACTGTAACGAGGGCGCATGAGCCCTGCCCCGTTTGAAGTTGTATGAGTTGGCTGGGGCACTGGGGTTCGTGGGCCCATCCTCATGCCAAGTACAGCACGTGAACTTCATGTGGAGTGTGACAGGAGAGGGACGAGATAAGACTCCGGCATCACGCTGGCTTCCCTCGAGTGGGAATGCAGGAGAAAACTTCCTAAAGGCAGTACCGTGTGTATTGTGGCCACTTTAAAGTGTATATTCCTCTTGCATATAGTATGACAGTTTTGTCCTTGTCGACTCGTTTCCCCGCTAATCAGATCAATTATTTTTTCTTCTGAATATAATCGAATCCTTCCCACCTGATGCAGCACTCTCATCACCGCATCAGCTGAGTTTACACTCCCGAGACCTCCCACACATTGGGTGATATTTCCTGCTGCGTGCTGCATGGAGATGTGAATCTATCATATGAGGAACAGCGTGCTCCCTAGTCTTGAGAAAGGCAACATCTCCTTCCCATCCTCAAAGAAGCGCCAGGAGATGATTCCGTTTGCTGTGAGCGCTTTGAAATAATTTCCATCATTCGTTATGGATAGTATAGCCACAACGGAACATCAAGGGTAAAACACTGTATATTGCGGTTTTCAAACTAGGTACAGGCAGTGGCGTAGTGCAAACATTATTGCCCCCCTTTCAAAATGTGAAGAGGAGGCCCTTTTGTCTCCCATAACTCACAGGCGTTGGACTTAATGGGGTCCCCAGAAGGGGTGACCCCGATGAGTTGGGGGCCCCCTGTACTGCAGGGGTTGCACGGGCCTGCGTTAAGTCCCTGGTTACAGGGCGTCTGCTATCACAGATTGGGTGGTTTAGTGGTCCTCAGTATCTCTTTTTTTTACCTGTGTGTCTTCTTGGGGATGCCATGTGGCAACTGACGCATCACGTACTTGAACGTACTCCTAAAATCATTCCTTCGTATCCTTTGCACATTTTCCACCACACATCCCCTTTTATGTCCATACCTTCTCCCATCTAGTTTCAAATTTCCTCTCTAGTAATCTCCTTGCTTCCTCCCCTTGGTTCATTGCCTCTCACCCATCTACCGCCCTTTCCCCTCTTCTCTTGCTTCTGCACTCCCTCTGAAATTGCTTTCTTTGCCCTTCTCTCCGCCCCTTACTCTTGAATCACACCACCCTCACCCCTTACCTGCTTCTTCGCCCATTATCCCAAATAACAAGTGCTTCCTTTCTACTCTGTCGCTTTTTCCTGTGTTAGTTTCCTATATAATTGCCCTGAATCTGCCCAACAAACCCCAGCACCCTACCCTCTCCATGAACTAGGCAGCTTTGCTTATCTGAAATAAATCTACACCATCTTAATGGTTTTAGTGTTTAAAGTAAACAGTTTAGGACGACTGCAGCTGGAGCTAAATTTAGCAGCCGGAACGGGCGAGCTCTCACGCCACATTTTATACTTATGTAAAAGTTGCGTGAACGGTTTGTTCTTTTCCTTGACACATTACCTTAAAAGTGTATTCCCAGTGCGCATCTGTCCAAGGTGAAACCAACGAGAAGAAATGGCGGACTCCATGACCCGAAGGGGCAGGCAGGCTGTCAAGTGTTGGACATAGTATGCTTCTTGTCATCACAGGAAAAGGAAGCTTTTTTCTCATTTCAAATGATTGGTTTGTGGAAGACGGTTGGATGTTTCAAAGAACGCGCTCTGCCTATTGTTTATGGACAGAATGAGAGTTTGTGTGCTTGCCTTTAGTTGATTTTTTCCTGTACCACCTGGAATATAGTCATACATATTAGCAAATGGTGAGTTGCTGAAAATGCATTTGCTTTGACACGTTTATTTTACGTTTCTATTTCGAACAGACCAAATGTGTGCGGCTCTCGATTCCACTCATACTGTTGTCCAGGATGGAAAACCCTTTCCTGAGGAAACCAGTGCATTGTCTGTAAGTGCCTGCCCCTCTTTTTCATCGCCTTTTCACTCACAATGGGAGGTATATCAGGGATGAGGAAAAACAGCACTTTGTATGCCTGAGGTGATACTTGCCCTTTTCAAACACAAGGCAACACATCCATGCATCATATGGGGTTGTGAGATGTGGTTTACTCAAAAGTTGAAATAATTACTCTCTCACACAGTATGGGTGCAAATATGTTCATATCTAACCAAGTGAGTGTCCTGCAATCATCAGCGTGTCAGCAGTGAGTTTTTGCACTTTCTGGATTGAACAAGCTCTGCTTCCAAGTTCAGAAAATTCTCACACTATCTTTACAAAGTCAGTAGTGTGCTACCGCACAATCATCCCCTGTAGCCTCACCGTCAGACCCTCACAATCTTCCTCTATGCTGTCAACACAACAAACTCAGCCAGCCCTTCAGAGGCCTCTCCCTTCACCGTCATACTGAACACACTCACCAGTTCAGAACCTCACACTCAAATCAATAAATCAATCAGGATTCTTATAAAGCGCGACTACTCACCCGATAGGGTCTCAATGCAGTGAGTGGGGGAGGGGGGGATCTGCAGTTCAGTCGAAGAGCCAGGTCTTGAGGTCCTTCCTGAATTGAGGCAGAGACGGTGATTGCCTGCGATGTTGAAATGTAGAGGCAGGGAGTTCCAGGTGTTCGCAGCGAGGTAGGAGAAGGATCTTCCTCTAACCGTGGTCTTGCGGATAAGTGGGATGGGGCCAGGGCCAGTTGGGCGGAGCAGAGATGTCTGGTGGGAGTGTAGAAGTAGGTGGTTGAGGTAAGCAGATCCAGCGTTGTGGAGGGCTTTGAAGGTGTGCACGAGGAGATTGAAGGTAATTCTTTTGTTGATCAGGAGCCAGTGGAGGTCTCTCAGGTGACCGGTGATGTGGCTGTGGCGGGGGATGTTCAGGATGAGTCTGGCAGACGCGTTCTAGATGTTCTGCACTTTGGTTGTGCCGGCGTAAAGTGCATTGCCATAGTCGAGTCTGCTGCTGATGAGCGCATGGGTGACCATTTTCCTGGACTCGCTGGAGATCCACTTGAAGATCTTACAAAGCTGGTGGAGCGTGTGGAAGCAGGAGGACAAGACAGCTTTGATTTCATGGTTTATAGAGAGCGAGGAGTCCAGGATGATCCCGAGGTTATGTTAAGCCCTCCTGGTACCTCCTGTAAGTCCTACGCAGCAGAATTCCTGAGCGCTGGTCAGAGGCCCAGCCCCCTTTCTGCACCACTATGCAAACGCGACTACTATGTTATAGTTACAAATTAGCATTTAAAAAACCTTAAAAATTCACAGAATAAACCATAGGTTTCAGGGACGGGATAGTTAGGAATTATCATTTAAAAAACCTTTGAAATTCACTGAAAAAACCACAGGTTTCAGGGACATTATAGTTAGAAATTAGCATTTAAAAAACCTTTGAAATTCACTGAAAAAAACCATAGGTTTCAGGGACATTATAGTTATAAATTAGCATTTAAAAAACCTTTGAAATTCACTGAAAAAACCACAGGTTTCAGGGACGTTATAGTTAGAAATTAGCATTAAAAAACCTTAGAAATTCACTGAAAAAACCACAGGTTTCAGTGACGTTATAGTTAGAAATTAGCATTAAAAAACCTTAGAAATTCACTGAAAAAACCACAGGTTTCAGGGATGTTATAGTTAGTTGGACATTTCACTCATACAAAACCAGAGAAATTCAGCCGTTATAGGTAGTTGAGCTAACTATAACTCGCGCTCCCGCAATGCATTGCTGATGACATCAGATATTACATCATTCTTGACATGGTCAGTGACATCACTGATGACATCACTGATGACATCTCAAATGACATCACTGATGACATCATCCAGTGACTGTGTGTTTCTGTAAAGTTTACATATGTTTTATATATATATATGCCACGATGTATTGAAGAATGGTTGGGTGTATAAGTGTCTGAATGGATGATTTAGTAGGTGCGTGACTGACTGTATAAATGAGTGATTATACGTGTCTTACTGAATGCATGCGTTAGTGACTAATCTGTGTGAATGTCTGTATCAGTCTGTCAGTTGGTGTGTAAGCGGCTGCCTGGGTTGGTGAGTAGCTACATGAGTGTCTGTATGGGTTATTGATTGGTTGTCTGAGTATCTGTATGGGTGCCTTAGTGTCTGTGTGGGTGGGTGGGGGGTGTGTGACTCTGTGCATAGATGTGTGAGTGGGTGATTCACTGGGTGTATGGGTTCAAGAGTGCATCTGTGAAGGGCTGTATGGGTTGGTGAGTGTGTGTATGGGTGTGTTGGTTAGTGAATGGATGTCTCAGTGGTACATGTGTGAGTAACTACATATGTAAAAGGCAGTATATGTGAGTGTTGGAGTATATAAATGACTATATGTGAAAGTGAGTAATTGTGAGAGTGACTGTATGGATGAGTGTGTGCTTGTATCAGTGATTGTATAAGAGAGTAAGTATGTGTTAGTATCTGTATGAATAAGTGAGGTGGTGTGTGTATAACTGTATAGGTGAGTAAATGGGAGTGTGATTGATTCTTTGCATGACTGACTAGGTTTGTGAGTAACTTTATGGATGGGTGGCGGTGTGTGAGTGTCTGTATAGGTGTATGAGTGCATATGATAGTGCTGTATTGATGAGTGACTGCATGTATGAGTGACTGTATGGTTGAATGAGTGGATGTGTGTGTGTAGACCTAGGAATCAGTGAGTGGGTATGTAGTAACTGGTATTGGTGTGTCTATGGTTTCGAAAATGGTAGTCTGTATTTTAGAGTGGGTGTATCAAAGGTTATATTAGGGTATGAGGAGGTGCATCAGATTATCACTTGGATGATGTCATCAGTGATGTCATCAGTGATGTCATTTGAGATGTCATCAGTGATGTCATAAGTGATGTCACTGACCATGTCATGAATGATGTAATATCTGATGTCATCAGCAGTGCATTGCAGGGGCGCTAGTTATAGTTAGCTCAACTAACTATAAGGGCCGGATTTCTCTGGTTTTGTATGAGTGAAATGTCCAACTAACTATAACGTCCCTGAAACCTGTGGTTTTTACAGTGAATTTCTAAGGTTTTTTAATACTAATTTCTAACTATAACGTCCCTGAAACCTGTGGTTTTTTCAGTGAATTTCTAAGGTTTTTTAATGCTAATTTCTAACTATAACGTCCCTGAAACCTGTGGTTTTTTCAGTGAATTTCAAAGATTTTTTAAATGCTAATTTCTTACTATAACGTCCCTGAAACCTACGGTTTTTTCAGTGAATTTCAAAGGTTTTTCAAATGCTAATTCCTAACTATCCCGTCCCTGAAACCTATGGTTTTTTCAGTGAATTTCTAAGGTTTTTAAATGCTAATTTCTAACTATAACATAGTAGTCGCGTTTGCAGAGTGGTGCAGAAAGGGGGCTGGGTCTCTGACCAGCGCTCAGGAATTCTGCTGCGTAGGACTTACAGGAGGTACCAGGAGGGCTTAACATAACCTCGGCATCATCCTGGACTCCTCGCTCTCTCTAAACCATGAAATCAATGCTGTCTTGTCCTCCTGCTTCCACACACTCCGCCAGCTTCGTAAGATCTTCAAGTGGATCTCCAGCGAGTCCAGGAAAACGGTCACCCATGCGCTCATCAGCAGCAGACGCGACTATGGCAATGATTTACGCCGGCACAACCAAAGTGCAGAACATCTAGAACGCGTCCGCCAAACTCATCCTGAACATCCTCCACCACAGCCACATCACCGGTCACCTGAGAGACCTCCACTGGCTCCTGATCAACAAAAGAATTACCTTCAAGCTCCCCGTGCACGCCTTCAAAGCCCTCCACAATGCTGGATCTGCTTACCTCAACACCTACTTCTACCCTCCCACCAGACATCTCTGCTCCGCCCAACTGGCCCTGGCCCCATCCCACTTATCCGCAAGACCACGGTTGGAGGAAGATCCTTTTCAGGAAGGACCTCAAGACCTGGCTCTTCAACTGAACCGCAAATCCCCACCCCCACTCACTGCATTGAGACCCTTATGGGTGAGTAGTCGCGCTTTACAAGAATCCTGATTGATTGATTGATTGATTGATTTGAGTGTGAGGTTCTGAACTGGTGAGTGTGTTCAGTATGACGGTGAAGGGAGAGGCCTCTGAAGGGCTGGCTGAGTTTGTTGTGTTGACAGCATAGAGGAAAATTGTGAGGGTCTGACGGTGAGGCTACAGGGGATGATTGTGCGGTAGCACACTACTGACTTTGTAAAGATAGTGTGAGAATTTTATGAACTTGGAAGCAGAGCTTGTTCAATCCAGAAAGTGCAAAAACTCACTGCTGACACGCTGATGATTGCAGGAAACTCACTTGGTTAGATATGAACATATTTGCACCCATACTGTGTGAGAGAGTAATTATTTCAACTTTTGAGTAAACCACATCTCACAATCCCATATGATGAATGGATGTGTTGCCTTGTGTTTGAAAAGGGCAAGTATCACCTCAGGCATACAAAGTGCTGTTTTTCCTCATCCCTGATATACCTCCCATTGTGAGTGAAAAGGCGATGTAAAAGAGGGGCAGGCACTTACAGACAATGCACTGGTTTCCTCAAGAAAGGGTTTTCCATCCTGGACAACAGTATGAGTGGAATCGAATGCCACACACATTTGGTCTGTTCGAAATAGAAACATAAAATAAACATGTCAAAGCAAATGCATTTTCAGCAACTCACTCTTTGCTAATGTGTATGATTATATCCCAGGTGGTACAGGAAAAAATCAACTAAAGGCAAGCACACACACTCTCATTCTGTCCATAAACAATAGGCAGAGCGCGTTCTTTGAAACATTCAACCGTCTTCCACAAACCGATCATTTGAAATGAGAAAAAAGCTTCCTTTTCCTGTGATGACAAGAAGCATACTATGTCCAACAATTGACAGCCTGCCTGCCCCTTCAGGTCATGGAGTCCGCCATTTCTTCTCGTTGGTTTCACCTTGGACAGATGCGCACTGGGAATACACTTTTAAGGTAATGTGTCAAGGAAAAGAACAAACTGATCACGCAACTTTTACACAAGTATAAAATGTGGCGCGAGAGCTCGCCCGTTCCGGCTGCTATATTTAGCTCCAGCTGCAGTCGTCCCAAACTGTTTACTTTAAACACTAAAGCCATTCAGACGGTGTAGATTTATTTCAGATAAGCACAGCTGCCTAGTTCATGGAGAGGGTAGGGTGCTGGGGTTTGTTGGGCAGATTCAGGGCAATTATATAGGAAACGAATACAGGAAAAAGTGACAGAGTAGAAAGGAAGCACTTGTTATTTGGGAAAAAGGGCGAAGAAGCAGGTAAGGGGTGAGGGTGGTGTGATTCAAGAGTAAGGGGCGGAGAGAAGGGCAAAGAAAGCACGTTCAGAGGCAGTGCGGAAGCGAGAGAAGAGGGGAAAGGGCGGTAGATGGGTGAGAGGCAATGAACCAAGGGGAGGAAGCGAGGAGATTACTAGAGAGGAAATTTGAAACTAGATGGGAGAAGGTATGGACATAAAAGGGGATGTGTGGTGGAAAATGTGCAAAGGATACGAAGGAATGATTTTAGGAGTACGTTCAAGTACATGATGCGACAGTTGCCACATGGCATCCCAAAGAAGACACACAGGTAAAAAAAAGAGATACTGAGGACCAATAAACCACCCAATCCGTGATAGCAGATGCCCTGTAACCAGGGACTTAACGCAGGCCCGTGCAACCCCTGCAGTACAGGGGTCCCCTTTTGGGGACCCCCATTAAGTCCAAGGCCTGTGAGTTATGGGAGACAAAAGGGCCTCCTCTTCACATTTTGAAAGGGGGGGAATAATGTTTACACTACGCCACTGCCTGTACCTAGTTTGAAAACCGCAATATACGGTGTTTTACCCTTGATGTTCCGTTGTGGCTATACTATCCATAACGAATGACGGAAATTATTTCAAAGCGCTCACAGCAAACGGAATCGTCTCCTGTCGCTTCTTTGAGGATGGGAAGGAGATGTTGCCTCTCTCAAGACTAGGGAGCACGGTGTTCCTCATATGATAGATTCACATCTCCATGCAGCGCGCAGCAGGAAATATCACCCAATGTGTGGGAGGTCTCGGGAGTGTAAACTCAGCTGATGCGCTGATGAGAGTGCTACATCAGGTGGGAAGGATTCGATTATATTCAGAAGAAAAAATAATTGATCCGATTAGCGGGGAAATGAGTCGACAAAGACAAAACTGTCATACTATATGCAAGAGGAATATACACTTTCAAGTGGCCACAATACACACGGTACCGCCTTTAGGAAGTTTCTCCTGCATTCCCACTCGAGGGAAGCCAGCGTGATGCCGGAATCTTATCTCGTCCCTCTCCTGTCACACTCCACATCAAGTTCCTGTGCTGTACTTGGCATGAGGATGGGCCCACGAACCCCAGTGCCACAGCCATCTTATACAACTTCAAACGGGGCAGGGCTCATGCGCCCTCGTTACTGTTCTGCCGGGATTGTGGTGAGCTCGTGCAGGGACGGAAGAAAACACATGCACTGGAAACCCAGGACGGGTCTAATACCTACTCCCTGAGTGCATCCTGCTGCCCCCTTCTCCGCACCCGGCTGGCGGCGGCTCCCCCATCCTGTTCGTCTAGGACGCTTGACTTCCCTTCTCCGGGGAACTGGGGCTGCTGCCCGGCGGCCCCCAGCAGCACGCACCCCAGCAGCATCAGTAGTCTGGGAGACGAGAGGCCAGGCTCCCGCAGGGGCATGGCTGGAGGAAAGGAAGGAAGCTGGCTATTCATGCCGGTGTGTCCTGAGTGAGCACTATGCACAGCTGGATTGAGAGAGGACTAGAGCCCGGGTCCTCCCTGCACCTGGAGGCTGCAGCCCCCAATGCAGGCTCTGCGCTGATCGCCAGCGGTGATACTCAGTGGCTCCGAGCAGCGGCCGCTGTGTGCAGTACGATGCCTATGAGAGCAAGCAGTGGAAGCAGCCAGCCGGAGCGGGAGAGAGGCAGTGCCAGAGCCACAGCGGGGTGGACTTATGAGGCCACTACTGGGGCTTGGGCTGCAGCTCCAGCACAAAGGGGCAGGGAAGGGACGATTCACGCAACCTCCTCCCAAACCTCCCTCCCGCCAAACACAGGCGCCGCCTCAAGGTGGGCGCGGTGGGTGCCCAGTTTGGCAGATGCAACAGACAACCTTTTCTCGCCAAGTGCGGATGCCTCCATATTTTGGGGACTTACTAAACCGATGTCCTACTCTATATTGAAGTGTAAACCGCATCAACATATTCCAATTCCCCTGGGCACCCGCTAATTTATTCGACATTGCCCCCGGGACCTGGCCCACCCGGGAGCTTATAGAAAACGAAGCGCGGGTGTCCGCGCTTCGTTTTTTAAAAATTTTCTCGGCAGGATTCGCGCAGGGTGCACGAATCCTGCCGGTGTTTCTACCCTGCCCCCTTTTCTTGTTTTTTACCTTTGTTTTCCCTTTTTCTTGTGACTCGGTTACCGAGTCACAAGATGGCTGCCAACACATTCTGGTTTAGAGTGTTGGCAGCCAATCAAAGTGAAGCTCGTGCCTGGGAGGGTTTGTGAATCCTCCTCGGTGCTCAGATATCGATATATTTTTTTTTTTATTTCTCAGCAACTACTGAACGGATTTACACCATTTGAAAAAAAGCACGCTGTCTAGACCAAGACCTACTTTTTTGCCAAATTTAGTGTTATTCCGTTCAGCAGTTCAGGCTGTAGCTTTGTTTAAAGTTCCTATGGAAATTTACATGGAGAAAACACGTTTTGGGACCCCCTTTTTCCTCAGCCCCCGCTTGACAAATCACCCCGAAACTTTCAGGACAGGACCTGACCTGAGTGAACCTTTTTTGTAAAACATTTTGCGAAGATCGTCAAACGGCACCAAAGATATTGGCAAAAGAAAATTGCTTTTCCCATGGAAACTAGGTTCTAACTATAACTACCTACTGGCGACCGGCAGTAGGTAATGTATATATACGTATATATATATATATATATATATATATATATATATATATATATATATATATATATATATATATATATATATATATATATATATATATATATATATCCATCCACTCTCCTTTCACTTTCAAAGAAGTGCACCGGCACAGGTCTTGTCGTTTTGAATTTGTTTAATTCATGGAACTTCACAAGCACAAGGAACTCACTCCCAACGTTTCTGCTCGCGTAGAGCCTTGATCACGGGACTAAAGTCTCTGTTTTTTAAATATCCCACGTGATCCTTTTTAAACACGTAGGCCATATTCTTTATACAGAGTGCGCAATGGGAAAAAAATACTTTAAACTTGGCATACGGTGAATAGCGCTTTGAAAAATGTTCATGCGCTGAGTAGCGCTGCTAATATCAATGAGCCCCATACTTTTCTTTTCCGATGCATGTTATTCCCATCTGTGCAACATAATGTGTGTCCCAAATGTGCATTCCGTTTTTAAAGTTTTCCACTTACTCCTTCAAAACGGCGACAACCAGCAGTGAAGAACACCTTCTTCTGCATCCCTTGCTCACCTCACACGGAACAATTCCACTTTTCCGGGGGCAAGCAGGTCAGGCTCCCATAACAAAAATCCACCTCCAAATTGCCTCGAGAGAGTTTGACCTTGACAGGACAGCCAGTGCATCAGGACGAGGCATCCTGAATACATCCATCCACTCTCCTTTCACTTTCAAAGAAGTGCACCGGCACAGGTCTTGTCGTTTTGAATTTGTTTAATTCATGGAACTTCACAAGCACAAGGAACTCACTCCCAACGTTTCTGCTCGCGTAGAGCCTTGATAACGGGACTAAAGTCTCTGTTTTTGAAATATCCCATGTGATCCTTTTTAAACACGTAGGCCATATTCTTTATACAGAGTGCGCAATGGGAAAAAAATACTTTAAACTTGGCATACGGTGATTCCCCCAGTGTTAGGACTCCTAACTTTACTACTCCTAAACTGAGAAAATCCTAACTTTAAGACTTTTGGTATTCACAGAAGGCATTTAGGAGTCCTAAAGTTAGGAGTCCTAACTTTACTACTCCTAAACTGGAGAAAAATCCTAACTTTAAGACTTTCGGTATTCACAGAAGGCATTTAGGAGTCCTAAAGTTAGGACTACTAACTTCTGTGAATACCGAAATGAGTAAGTTCATTCTGTGAATACCAAAATGAGTAAGTGTATTCTGTGAATACCAAAAAGTACTAACTTTACGTTTTTGACGTAAGTTAGTTCTGTGAATCAGGCCCATTATTTCCAACAAATGCAGAACTACAAATGTGATATCCCTTTCACTCCAAAGGATTCCATTACTTTCTTCAAAATCATTTGTAGTTCTGCATTTAACTTATTGGGATGTTTGTTGATTTACAGTTCACTTATATTGTGGAATCAGTGTTGTGTCGCGTTATGACCGGGGAGGATTTGTTTCACTTTTTTGGGGGTATTTTTTTCACTCGCACAAGCATGTGGTGGGGTCACACGGTGGAAGATGATTCGTTCTGGTGTTTCGTCACGTGTGTACTATGTATACTGTTGACAATCAAGGTGTATACAGGGGACTAATATATGGTAATAGTGCAGGGAGTTCTCTCCAGTAACACATGGAATTAACAGATAAGAGCACGAGGGTGAGGACAGGCGGTTGCATGTGTTGGAGTTTTGAACAACAGCATGTACATACATAGTAAATTGATGGGTCATGGGTAGGCCTTTTGGTTTCTTCGCTTCTTGTTTTTTAGCTGTATTATCATTGAATACATTTGTCATTTTTATAGTTCCCCTGAAGAAGGGATTTCCCGAAATGCATTGGGAGCGTGGCATTGAACATAACCATTGATTGTAGTATTGTCTCACAATGTGATAAGAACATTGTAATATGAGCATTGTAATACGACATGAGAATGTTGATGGTTGATTGATGTAACGTGAGCCATAAGTAATAGCAATCACAGTTGATGATTACTAAGAAAGAAAAATAAATGTTGGAAATAATATTTTGAAGTTGAACAAATTTGATTACGTTATTATTAGAACCTTAGGGTCTTGGGTTGTGCACCTTGCAGGGGTGGACAAGTTCTGTACGCCCCACTTCTTACAAATGCAGCAGTGGCCATAACACTCATGCACAACCCCTGCTGACTAGATGTCTGCTCTGTGGATGTTGCAAAACAGGAAGTCTGACATTCTTGTATCTCATGCGTGGAGTTAAGAAGGCAGCTACTGAGTGTTGCTGGTAATGAGTTTTCGTTGTCAGTCCCCTGAGGGCAGTTTATAGGAACAAAATCCTACGAAGATTTTCAAGAATAGTTACTTCTTTTCTCTTCTTAGCTTTGAAAGTATTTCAAGTAAACTTGTGTTTTCCTGGATAAAATCCGGATGCGAAAATAGGAGATAAAAACAGAGCTAGGGTTTTATTAACCTTTTCCTGTCCATTAGATTAGTGTTTATTTGAAGAGTTTTATATAGCGCTGGCTAGACCCGGAGGTATCAGAGCGCTTTACATAAGGAAGTGGTTACAACAGAATATTATTACATAGTTACATAATTTCCTAGAATAAAAACATAGCATGGAGAAAGACATTATTACAAAAATACATCCGTTACTAGAGCATAAGAATAAAATACAAACAGGTCCAAGGAGCAAGGATGGTAGAGGGGTAAAAGTAAAGGGTTAAGAGTACATAGCAAGTCAGGACGACTGGTAATGGAGAAGAGAACTTTTGTGGATAAACAAAAGTCAGAAGACAAGTTGAACAAAACCGGAGAGGGTCCAGGGATCCACAAACAAACCGGTGCCGGACTTCATCACTGGGTGGGGCAGAAAGTTGGAAGTGGACGGGGTGTCCCATCAAGCCGAAACACGAAGAGCACGGTGAAGCCGAGCAAGCGGGGCAATGACCAAACCAGAGGCAGAGGGAGCTGGCTAGTGGCAAGGAACAGTCAGGGGCATAGCCAAAATCACAAGATGGAGGCACCAAGGACTCGGACCCCAAGAGTTACAAAGACAAGATGGCGGGGCTGCGTGAGTGCAAAAACCTACCCCAAAGGCTGATAGAGTGGAGCCCTGAGCACCAACCAGGAAGAAATACCTGCTGTTCGGGATTCGAATATTTTTCAATTGTAAACGTTTATTTATTCGGTCTTTTTTCAAATAAAATCGTCATTGGATTACCTGTGCAAAATATTGCTACATTCGTAGAAAGTATTAGATGTCTTATTTTAAATGCAAAAAAATATCTGTTCAATATTCCTAGCCGGTGCTAGTATTCGTTCAAATGGACGATTTAGATCCCTAATATAACGCCTCCTGTGTGTGTTTTTGAATATATATGCAGTTAAATGTGGAATTTATTCATGGGGTTTCTCTAATGTATATCAATAGATGCCTCCACAGGATTTCTATAATTGAGAATACAATGACAGGCGAAAACAGAAATGTGAATGAAAAGCGTTTTCTGAAACTGATAGCATCCGGGGAGCAGTTAAAATGTCTCTTCTACGCTTTCAATCCCTATAGAAGCTGAAGAATGATGACGTCTTATTAAAAAAAATAGACAACAGTCGGCACAACTACAGTTGTGATGATTGATAAATGTGTCTAAAATGCTGAAAAATACATCATTTGAACTGGTATTCAGACACTACATTAACGCAAAATGGTCTCTTTGTTGACATTGACGATAAGTATATTTGACAGGAATTAAACTATTTTGAATTGCCTTTCTCCAAAGTGGTTGATATATCCAGTGACACTCACGGTTCTCTAATCCTCCTGAATCTTTAACTCTTTCATTCCTCTCTCTGTTTCTTCTCTGGAACGTCCAGTATGCCTCAACAGTGAACGCATGGTTAGTGTTATCGTAGGACTGTTGGGGGCCCGAGCGCGACATATTATGGGGCCCTTGTATAGAATACATTTGAATTTTATTACCCATTCCTGCTAATTCAAGCCTGCATGATGCCAAACAATCGTAATTTATATGTTCCACAGGGTCCCAAAAAATAGTTGAAATATGTCTTTCCCTGGACACTGGTTAGAGAGACAGATTCAGAAGTAGAGGTAGGTAGGAAGAGAGAGAGGTTTGCATAAAGAAATAGAATCAAAAGAGGTTAAACTGAGAGAAATTCACTTTCCCAGGGGGTTTCTTGGAAGGTGGGTGCCCTGGTCAATTGCCCACTTTGCCCAGGTCGAGCGTTGGTGTAGCACAAAGAGATGGACATCTCTGGAACTTCAATCAATCAATCAGGGTATTGTAAGCACGCTGCTCACCCGTGAGGGTCTCAAGGCCAGTAGCGGTCGGTGGTGGGAGTGCCGCCGGGCGCTGACGTGGGGCGGGGGAGGGGCAGGGTGGGGGGTAGTAAACTACGGATTACGGGCGATTACAGGTAAGTACACATATAAATAAATAAAATGAATTTCGTTTCTCGCACTGCATCACATTTGGCGATGCAGCGCGAGAAACGAAATCCGTTTTATTTATTTAGATGTGTACTTACCTGTAATCGCCCGTAATCCGTAGTTTACTACCCCCACCCTGCCCCTCCCCGCGCCCACGTCAGCGCCTCGGCGGCACTCCCACCACCGACCGCTACTGCTCAAGGCACTGGGGGAGGGGGGGTGGCTCCGCTCAGTTGAAGAGCCAGGTCTTGAGTACCTTCCTGAAGATGTTCAGGGAAGGTGCGCGTCTGATGTCGATAGGGAGCTCGTTCCAGGTCTTGGTTGCGATGTAGGAGAAGGCTCTTCCACCTGTTCTGGTTCTGCGGATGCGTGGGGTTTCGGCAAGGGCGAGGTCGGCGGATCGGAAGTTTATCTTTGGTACGTGGAAGGAAATTCTTTCGTTGAGGTATAGGGGTCTGGTGTTGTGGAGGCATTTGAAGGCGTGGTGAGTATCTTGAAGGTGACTCTCTTCTCAACGGGGAGCCAGTGGACGTTCTGCAGGTGTTGGGTGATGTGTTCATGTCAAGGGATGCCGAGGACCAGTTTGGCTGCGGAGATTTGTATGGTCTGAAGTTTGTGGAGCAGAGACTTGTTGATCCCGGCGTAGAGGGCATTTCCGTAGTCCAGTCTGCTGGTTATGAGTGCGTGGGTGACGGTCTTTCTTAATTCGGGGGGACCCATTTGAAGGTCTTTCGAAGGATGCGGAGTGTGTTGAAGCAGCTGGAGGTGACGGCGTTGACCTGTCAGGTCATGGAGAGGAAGGAGTTGAGTACGATGCCGAGGTTTCGGGCATGGTCCGTGAGGGTGGGAGGACTACCGAGGGCGGTGGGCCACCAGGTGTTGTCCCATGCCGAGGGGGAGGGTCTGAGGACTAGGACCTCTGTCTTCTCCGAGTTGAGTTTCAGGCAGCTGCTGCTCATCCAGGATGCGACGTCCTTCATACCTTCCTGGAAACTGAGTCTTGTGGTGATGGGGTCCTTTGTGAGGGAGAGGATGACCTGGGTGTCGTCGGTGTAGTATATGATGCTGAGGCCGTGCTGTCTGACGATGGCGGCGAGGGGGCCATGTAGATGTTGAAGAGTGTGGGGCTGAGCGACGATCCTTGGGGTACTCCGCAGTTAATTTCCGTGGGTTTAGAGAGGAAGGGTAGCATTCTGATTCATTGGGTTCTGCCGGTGAGGAAGGAGCGGATCCAGTCGAGGGCAGTTCCTTGTATGCCGGCGTCGTGGAGTCTGGTGGTGAGTGGGCGGTGGAAGATGGTGTCGAACGCTGCAGAGAGGTCAAGGAGGATCAGGGCCGCAGTGTGTCCTTGATCGAGGAGGGTGCGGATGTCGTCTGTGGTGGCGAGTAGTTGGTTAATCATCGTGAATGGTTTCTGTCAGCGCAAAGTGCTGGTCTCGGGGTGCCGGTCATCGTGGACAGTCACTATCAGCGCAAAGAGTAGCTCCCACTGGAGCTTTGTGTTGGAGGTCATCACAGGTGGCAGTGTTTTGGCACGAACAGGCCCATTTTCTGTTTTAAAGAGCTCAAACTTCAGGATTTCAAACTTTGTTTTGTTTAAAGCACACAGAGCAGAACACAATCTTTTCTGTGGTTTCTGTTCAATTGCATATACAAGATCAGGTAATTGAAAGAGTACGTTTACAACAACATTTGCATAGCATATGACACCAGAGGAGTTTGACAACTGGTAACCAAGAATATCTCTCTTATTGACAATTTTGTTTTCTTAACAACTTCCTTCTTCTCTATCATTTCCTTCTTTCCAACAACATCACTACACTCCTTTGAAAGTTTTTGCTTTGGACAGATGGTGCGTTTTTCATAAATGAGATACTGTCCTAAATGAGGAGCATATACACCTCTTAATCGAGTGTATTCTTTCACACAACCTAAATCAGCACTTTGCTGTCATTAAATGTAATTAGATAAAAACCGGACAATGTTCTTACTCAAGGTTAGGATACGTGACATACCTTCCTTAAACACTGTAATCCGATCATTAACAAATGCTGCATCTATGCTTAAACCTTGAGCTTTATGAATAGTTACAGGGTATGTTAGAGAAACTGGAAACTGTTTCTGTTGCATATATAAGTCTTTCTCAAGCAAAAAACAATGACCCTTCCAATCTGCTTCATGCTATCAATCTGATCAAATGTAATTGCTAGGAACTCTATCTCAGTCGTGTTAGGAAATGTAATGAAATCAATAAATTACCCACAGAACCATTAACTAATCCTTCCTCAACATTTAAATTTAAATTGTGACACAAACTTACTCTACAGTTCCTGCAAACACTTAAAAACTTCTCCAATCTTGCAGATTTTGAAACAGATTTTTCCAATAAATCAAATTCTGTTTGCAATTTTTCATTTAGGAATACTGTGATGTCAGTTCCAAAATTTCTTCTTTCTCCAACTTCAGCAATTGTTTGTTGAAGAGGAGCACTCTTCTATTGTAGGCATTAGGCACACAATTGGTTATCCTTCTTGAATGAAAGTGTATATTATCTCTGCTGCTGTCTTGTTTGCTGGAAATAGTTTTTTAAGACGATGACTTTGTAGCAGATGCTTTCCCTCTTTTGAAAGAACGCCTACTCTAATATGCTTGAGTATTTCCTTATTCAATGTCAGATGCTTGTTGCATATTTCTAAGTAATTTTTTGTATTGGAAGTTTAACCAAATATTGATATTTGCAATGTTTCCGAAGAATTCAGAGTTTCATCATGAAGGAGTTGGCCTAACGGCTAGGGCGGTCGACCTCAAATCAGGGGAACCGGGTTCGAGTCTCGGCAAGGACGCCCAACATCCTTTGATTCTGGGCAAATCACTTACTGGCACATGCATCAAGCTAGGATTTTGCGAGTCCTTAATAGCGAATATTAAGGATTCGCAATTAAGGATTCGCAAAATCCTATACATGTAGGAATCGCTATAATAATAGCAATTCCTTCACATTCCTTATTTGTGACTCGTAAATTGCGAGTCGCAAATAAGGAATGGGTTCCCATTCATTCCTATGGGCCTACAGGCCCATAGGAATGAATGGGAAATTGCCGAGCGCTATTTGCGAGTACCAATAGGTACTCGCAAATTACGCATGCAATTTCAGGGTGCAGGGGTGTCAAAAGGACACCCTGTTGCACCCCTGAAATTGATCCGTGCACATATGTTGCGCACACACATGTCCCAAGGACATGTGTGTGTGTAACCTTCAACTTTGAAAAATGCACTTTAGTGCATTTCTCAAAGTTTTGCAATTTACCATGAAGGTCAACTTCATGGTAAATTGCGTCCTAGTAGCGAAATCGCTAATTTTTTTACTTTGTTGCATTGCATTTAAGGAATCTCAATTTGGGATTCCTTAAATGCAATCATAATTTAAGTAATCGCAATTTTGCGATTCCTTAAATTGCGATTTGTGCATTTGGGATGATGCATCCCAAATGCAAAAATACAGGTCGCAAAGGGGCAGATTCTGCGAATCTTAATATACCAATGGATTCCTGACGAACACTATGAATACTGCTACAGTCCCATTTATAAACAGGGGCATGTCTACACCTTCCTTGTACTTCTTCGGCTATGTCTTCCTCTATAGTTCTAGGAAACATCTACTCTTTTGAAATAGGGCCACCATCTTTTACCTCATAGCATCAACCAGTTGTTTTGACTGCTTGAACTAATGTGTTCTCTTGTAAGTAGCTTTCTTCTTTAATAAAGGCTCAATGCTAGATGTATGCTTCAATTCTCCTCTGAAAAGTTTACAAAAATTACTTTCATTAATAAGTCTTTTTTTGATGGCTTTTTCTTTTCATAGATAACACTGTTTTGTCCAGAGTTCTCATTCTCTTCAGTATCAAAATGAATCGTTTCTATTTTAGAAAAAAATCCTTTATCAACTACACTCTCAATATGTTGTTTTAGTATCAGTGCTTCCCATCTTCTCTTACACTGCTTAACATTTCATAACAAATTCTATATTACCCTACTGCGAAACATTCTCACTCATGTTTCTTGAAATTGTTTCTGTCTTATTGAAGGAGCTGGTTTCTTATATGATTTCTTACTTTCAAATTCACTTACTATTTCTCCTTTCTGAGCTGATTTTAAACCTCGCTTTTAATTTGCATGTTTGTGAACATTTTACATTTTTCCACATACTATTTTAAGAAACTTCTTAGTTCTCTAACCAGCAGCTCTTTTCTCTTTAAGCACATTCTCCGCCTTATGTTCCTTTTCACTGTCAGTTTTATGCAGATAGTACTGTTTCTTCATTTATTTCCCCTTTTTTCTGTCTTTTTCAACATTGTACGTCTTCCTTTATAAATGGAAGTAGATGTCTGAAAAGCAAACAAATAATATATTTAGCTGTAGATTACATACTATTAAATTGCATACTGTAAGCAATTAAGTAGATACACTAGTACTTATGTAAGTGTGTAACAGGCAGTGTAAGTCTGTCATTTTGGATGTATAAATGCGTTTATGAGTTAGGGTATGGATGAGTGACTTGGTTCTGTCAGTAATTGAGTACATATATGAGTGAATGTATCAGTCCCTCTATGGGTGTGTCACCAGATGTGCAAGCAACCATGCCGCTATATGACTGGCTTTCTTAGTAACTCTATGAGTCTGTAAATGTGCATGTAAGTGTCTGTATGGATTGGCTACTGTCCGTGTTAGTGACTGTTGGGGTATGTAACTGTGTGTGCAACTGGCTCAGTTACTGCTGAATACATAATTGCTGTGTAGGTGTATGAGTGAATGTGTAAGTACATGTCTTACTTTTTAAGCACATAGCACCTTGCCCTATGGCATACCTACAGCCTACCTTAGGGGTGACTTATATGTACTAGAAGGAGAGTTTAAGGCTTAGCAAGGGGTTTTAAAGGCCAAATCGACCTGGCACTAAAATTGCAGATGCAGACTCTGCAGTAGCAGACCCGAGACATGTTTAAAGGGCTACATGTCTGGAAGGGTGACTTTGTTGTGTCAGTACTTGAGTAGATATCTGAATGAGTGTATTAATCCCTCTGTGGGTGTGTTAATAGATGTGTAAGTAACTATATCATTGTATGACTGGCTCTCTTACTAACTAATAGGTCAGTAAATGTGTATGAAAGTGGCTGTATGGATTGCTTACTGACTGTGTTAGTGAGAGTTTGGGAATGTACCTTTGTGTGCAACTAGTTCTGCTACTGCTGGATACGTAAGTGCTCTGTAGGTGTATAAGTGAATATGTAAGTGCCTCTGTCGCTGTCTGACTGTGTGTGTGAGTAGCTGTATGGTTTTCTACATAGGTATGTGGGCCGTAGTATGAGAGGGAGAAAACTCCAAACTATATTCCTTATCTGTTAAGCACATAGCACCCTCACCTATGGCCTACGTACAGCGTACCTTAGGGGTTAGTTATATGTAGAAAAAGGGTGTTTAAGGCTTGGCAAGGTGATTTAAATGCAAAATCCACATAGCAGTAAAACTGTACATACAGGCTATGCAGTAGCAGGTCCAAGATATGTTTATAGTACTACTTGTCTGGATAGGTGACTTGGTTGTGGCAGTACATGAGAACATATGTGAGTGAACGTATCAGTCCCTCTATGTGTATGTACCTGATGTGTAAGCAAGTATGCCGCTATAGGACTGGCTTTCTTAGTAACTCTATGAGTCTATAAATGTGTATGTAGGTGGCTGTATCTATTGCTTACTGGCTGTGTTAGTGAGTATTGGGGGTTATAAGTGTGTGTGCAACTGGCTCAGTTACTGGTGGATACATAAGTGCTGAGTAGGTGTGTGAGTGAATGTATACGTGCCTCTGTTGCTATCTGACTGGGTGTGTGAGTGGCTCTATGCTTTTCTAAATAGGTATGTGACTCACAGTATGGGTTGGATACTGGATGTATAACTGGGCATATGGGTCTGAAAGTGCATGTAAAACGTAAAAGTACATATCTTATCTTTTAAGTACTTAGCACCCTGCCCTACAGGCTTACCTTAGCTGTGCCTTATATGTATAAAAAGGAGAGTTAAAGGCTTGGCAAAAGGGTTTTAAATGGCACGTAGACCTGGCAGTAAAACTGTACAGACTCTGCAGTACGAGGCCTGAGACATGTTTAAAGAGCAACTTATCCGAATAGGTGACTTGGTTGTGTCAGTACTCGAGTACATATGTGAGTGAGAACATCAGTTCCTCTATGTGTGTGTCACAGGATGTGTTATATGACTGGCTCTCCTAGTAACTCCATGGGTCTATAAATGTGCATGTAAGTGGCTGTATGGATTGCTTACTGCCTGTGTTAGTTAGTATTGGGGTATGTAAATGTGTGTCCAACTGGCTCTGATACTGCTGGATACATAAGTGTTGTGTGGGTAAGTGAGTGAATGTATAAGTGCCTCTGTTACTGTCTGACTGGGTGTGTGAATGGCTCTATGCTTTTCTAATTAGGTACATGACGCACAGTATGGGAAAGAGACTGAGGGCCAGATGTACGACCATTGGAAATTGCAACTCGCAAATTGCACCAAATTGCGAGTCTCAATTTGCGAGTCGCAATTTCCAATGTACAACAGTGTCTGAGACACTGTTTGTGATTCCCAATGGGGTCACAAATTGCATCCCTCATGAATATTAATGAGGCTGTCACAATTTGCGACCCCATTGAGAATGTCGGGCACTCCCAGGGATGGTGGCCTGCTGGGGTCAGCAGACCTCCATGTCTGGGACTGCTTATAAATAAAGCAGTTTTTTTTTTTAAATGCAGCCCGTTTTTCTTAAAGGAAAACGGGAAGCATTTACATTTTTTTTAACTTTTTCATTTTCGTCCCTGGGACCACTGCCTGCCCTTAAAAATGTTTGCGCATGCAATCCCAAAGGGGAAGGGGGTCGCAAAATAGGGTTAGTACATGGCCCACAGGATTTTTGCATGTGCAAACAGGTCTAAAACCCATTTGAGCATGCAAAAATCTGTCGTACATTTGGCCCTGAGTGTATAACTGGGCATATAGGTCTGTAAGTGCACATGTAACTCACTGAAGCTTAAAAGTACAAATCTTACCTGTTAAGCAATTAGCACCCTGCCTTATGGGCTACCTACGGCCTACCTTTGGGGAGACATATATAGAACAAGCATATGCAATGCAATAGGTCGCGCATTCACGCGAGTTTGAGCTATTGGCATTGTAAATGACACTGCCTTTTATTTATGTTTTGGGTTTTAAAACATAAATAAAAGGCATTGTCATTTACAATACTAATAGCTTAAACTCTCGCAAACGCGAGACCTATTGCTTTGCAATAAAGGGCCTTCTCGACCGCTTGTTAGATTGTAAATATCAGAGGAAGAAACCGGCCTGCGACGTTTTCAAAGTAGTGATAAATAGTGCAGTGAAGAAGATGTGTAAGTGTTGTTCATACAGGCCGTTATCACTATTCTGTCAGAATTACAAAATTCTGATTTGCATAAATGACAACAGGTATCTGCCTGTAACCCAGATACTGATCCACCCAGATCAGAATGGGTTCATTCCGACTATAAGTACCTTATTTGCCCATAGACGCCTGATCGGTCTTATCTACGGTGCAGCATGCACTGCAGAGCTATAGGTCGCTGTGTCTCGCTATATCGAAAATGTCTTAGATGCCTGGCGTTACTTAATGGAAGTTCTTAAAAGTATGTGCAGTGCCCTGAGTTCCTTGGCTGGATGTTTTTGCTGTATTTGACCCCAAGAGCTAGAGTACACATAGGATAGGTAATTTTGGATCGTTTTAATATAGTTAGAGGGACACGTGAAAGTAATACACTGTCACCCACAATTTTTGTCATAGCAATGGAGCCTATGGCGTGTCTTCTGCAACAGAGAGCAACGGAGTGGAGCATAAGGGCAAAAAATAGTTGCCACTTTAGTCACCAAGATCACATGGATACCCACTGGAGGCACATAAAGATAAAGATGAAGCCCTTAGGTTTCAGCATGACTTGTGTCCTTTTTAGACACAATAGACACAAGGATGTAGTTCATGCTAAAAAAGCACCAACACCACAAGCCCCACAAACAGCAGCCGCCCGCTTTACAGCAGTGTTGTTCCCATGCACTTGTGCTAACTTTTTGCTGCAACGGTGTGTAATTACTTGATGTGGAATAATAGCGTAATTTCATGTATCTAGTGTAATACAGTATTACTAGAATAACATGAAACTATGCAAGCTTAACTCGTATTTCATCCTTGGGCCTAAACAATATTCATCTGACCACCACATGACATGTCTTGTTAGTCAAGTGTCAAGACATACTCTTGTGTTCCGAGGCAGGACAACAAGGCAGAAACAGTGCTTTTGACCATGGCGGCAGGTTCTGTAATGGCTCCTACCTGTAGTGATTCATAATAAAGGGCAGAGTGCGTTTATGGCTACCGGTGAAAAGAAGCAGAAAGAGTTGTGATTCAGCAGGGGAAGGGAAGGCAATCCTCTGCTGTGGCAGCGTTCAACAGGACCCTTCACCTCGCAGGCAGGAGAGTGCGTACGTGCCAGGGGTGTGCAATGACTGAGGGATGCCGCGTCTGGTGAGTGATATGATTCGAAGGGAAGCCCCACAGAAGAGCCAGCAGCATGCCATGCCGTCATGTGCCGCTGTTGCCATGGTGCTGTGGGATCCCTTCCATTGGCTGCACTTGAACTCCCCTGCTATAGGTTCGGCAGGATGTTACACCGCAGTGGCAGGATTCCCATCACCCAGGCATGTTTTCCAATGCAGGCACAGAAAGGGAACTGATGTCATCCCCAGCAACCAGCACTTGAATTATTCAGGGCTGGCTGGAGCAGGCAGCAGTGCAGCCTCGGATAAACACGTGTGTGTGTGTTGTGTATGCGTGCTTATATGTGTGCAGCCTTCTGTGTCTGCGTTCGTCTAAGGCGTTGTTGGACTTGGCCCTTTTTGCAGGTTCATAGCTAAACTTTTTGCCTTTTTCGTAGCCTTTTCTCTGACATGGTGTTGGTGGTTTTAGGCCTCTGGGCACTTTAACACTGCTGTCCAGTGTAAAGTGCGTGCGCTCTCTGTGTTACATTTGGTAAGATTGGGCTACACCTGTTTGGCATATTTAATTTACCTGTCAGTCCCTTGTAAAGTGGCATCTCATATACCCAGGGCTGGTAAATTAAATGCTACTGGTGGGCTTGCAGCGCTGATTGCGCCACCCACCAACATAGCCTTTCAAACCTATCTCAGGCCTCTGCCATTGCAGGGCCTGTGCGCGCAGTGTTACTGCCGCTGTGACGTGGCACCTAAAGTGTGTGCCATGTCTGTGACCCCCCTTTCACTGCATGTCAGTCACGCCTAAGGTAGGCCCTAGCTAGCCCTATGGGCAGGGTGCATTGTAGGTAAAAGATAGGACATGTCCCTTAAGTGTGTGACATGTCCTGGTACTGACAAACATCCATTTTGGTTTCTCACTACTGTGGGACTGCCCTCCCATAGGAATGCATTAGGGATTCCCTGATAAGTGTTTCAGTGGTAATTCCTGATATGGGAGGAGCAGCGTGGTCAAGTTTAGTATATTTGGAATTGTCATAATAAATGCTGCGCAATGGTGTGCGCAGATTTATTATAACTATTTTAGAAATGCCACTTTTAGAAGTTGGCATTTCTGTGTGCTATGTGTCTGCCTGCCTGATGTGAATTGCATGTCTGGCTTTTGAGTGACAGGGGCTGGGAGGTGTGTGTGGCTCCAGGAGGGGCAGGGTGAGTCAGCACTAGGCTGAATGGGCCACTGCATTGGGAGTAGTGGGAGGAGTAATCCCCTGACCCTGAATAGGTCTGTGCCTAGCCTGTACAATGCTGGCTCCGCCCCCTGTGGTGTGTCTGATCACTGAGCCCCCACCTGACAAAGGGGAAGAGGAGCTTGGAAAACAAAGTGCTCCAATTCCCCCCTGAACCAGTTGCATCTGGTTCCCCCATGCCCTGTAGTGCAGACAAAGGAATGCCTAATATAAATATAGGGGCTGTGACCCCATGAAGTTGTTCTGTTCTGTCCTGTGCTGGTGCTGTTCCTGACTTGCTGGGAACTTGCTGCTGCTGGGGCCCAGGAGGAACCGCCATGGGGGCTTACCTCCCTGCTGGAGGACCCTGTGTGCTGGCCTCCCTGGGCCCAGCTATGCCCCATGGAACTAGGAGAACTTTTGCTGGGACTTATTCTCCTTTAATGCAGGACTTTTACTTCTGGCGCCTCAGTAGCGCTTTCTTTTAAATATCCTGAAGAGGAAGAGTGTGGGCTGTGCAGCGCTGAGCTGCAGCCCTTTGAGAGGGAATCCCCATCGTAGGGATTCCCCCGTGACACCATCCCGGGCGGGAGCCCACCCCACCTTATGGATATTTTGGGCGGGTGCCCACCCCGCTTGTGTGCTGGTTGTGGCGGGGGCCCACCCCGCCATTGTCTTAGTTAAAACGGGAGCCTACCCCGTATTGCCGCAAAAGGGCCGCCGGCCGCAGCAGCGCGACCCGGAAGCCAGGCGAGCTGCCTGACTCTGGGCGGAGCCGCGGCCAGAAGCCGGAAGTCCGGAGCCTCGAGGGCTCCACATCGAAGTCCCAGGTTCCAGGAGGTGGCCCGGGTGAAGTGAGGAGAGGCAGCGCGGCCGAGTGGAAGCCTGCGGTCAGGCGGGGCTCCCGTGAGCGAAGGGAAGCCCCACGTGCAGGAGAAATGCTCGCGCTGGTCAGCGGGGCTCTCGTAGTGAGGTGAGGAGAGAGCCCCGCGTATGGCTGAGCCGCCTTGGGAGGAGAAGCACACCCGAAGAGGAGTTCCCCCGCAGATCTGGTGAGTGGGGGATTCTCCATTGTCCAGTGGTGGTGCCAATCGAGGCACAGTGTCGGTGCCCATTTCCTGAGCGGCCCCACCTAATAGAGGGCCGCTCCAACGTTGGGGGCAATAGAGTCCCTGATGGGGGGGGGCGCGTCGGGGCACAGTGTCGATGCCCGCCCTCCGTGGCCACTCTGAGGGCCAGTGAGTGCCTGTGTGGCTTTCCCAGCTGCCCCACCTGAGAGAGGGCAGCTGCAACGTTTGGCAGCATATTTGCTTATAGAGTCCCCGTCGGGCTCCAGAGGGCGCCGTGGTGCCAGGTCTTCTTTGCATCACAGCTGCACGGCAATTAGCGTCAGCTGCAACGTTTAGGCCATCAGTTCTTTGGGGGCATTTTGGAAGAGACAGGAGGGAGATACACTCCTCTGCCCCAGAGCAATTGCGCACTTGCGAATTCTGCTGCATTGGCAGCCCAAGCCCTGACTTTGTGGACATAGGGCGCTTGAGCCATCTGAGAAGGCCAGTTGGCCAGGGGGACTGTTAGTTTGATAGGGCACCAGGCCCTAATGTGATTTATGTGGTGCGCAGGAAATGTGATTTAGGTACTGTGATTTATGCACCCTGATTTCTGCCTCTAATATGGTTTATGATTATGAGGTTTTGCATACTGTGTTTATGAGGTTATTTGCCTACTTTGATTTATGCCTCTACCGTGGTTTAGGATTATGAGGTTGG
The DNA here is from genome assembly GCA_963921515.1 of Calotriton arnoldi. NCBI lineage: Eukaryota > Metazoa > Chordata > Amphibia > Caudata > Salamandridae > Calotriton > Calotriton arnoldi. Next base: position 456,105 of record CAWUFW010001495.1, read on the forward strand.
CGCATATGGTGTTTTACGCCTAAAGTGATGTTGATTGCATACTACGATTTATGCTTGCAGGATGAGGCTGAGTACGGGGTTTTGCCAGTAATTACTGGTTGTACTCTACATCTACAATTTGTGCTACATTTATTATTGGTTCTACATTTACTATCTTTACTTTGTGATGGTTCTGACAGTGGCCCAATTGTGTATATAATCCTGTGTAAATATTGCCTAGAGCCAGCTGGCACAGTGTATATTGTGTGATTACTATTCTAATGTGTTTATGACAATACAAAGGCTATTTTTATATATAACCTTGTGTGGAGTTCCATTTGTGGTGTGCCTAGTATGTTGTTGCTGTGTGTGGGTTGCGCAAACGCTTTACACATTGCCTCTGGGATAAGCCTGACTGCTCGTGCCAAGCTACCAAGGGGGTGAGCAGGGGTTATCTTCAGCGTGTAACTCCCTTGCCCTGACTAGAGTGGTGGTTTCTGCCTGGCTTAGGCGCAGGCCCTAGCCACCCTGAAATCCCATTTCTAACAAGCATGTTAAGCCTGACATGAGCATTCATTGATGCAATTGTACATATGTCCGGCATCGTGTTCTGTGTGTTGTATGCCTTGTGTGTGAGTGCTGTGTGTGTCTAGATGCTCATCCTCCGGTGTGTGCTTGTGTGTTCTGTGTGTGTGCCTATATGTTTTATGCGTGTACCTGTATGTGCTTGTGAGTGAAGTGTTCCCCTCAATAAGTTTTCATGGATGTGTGTGCGCTGTGCGTTTGTCCATTCACGTGACCTCAGTGCGTGTGGGTGTGCACGTGTTTCCCTAGTTTAAGTTGATGACTCTAAAGAGGCTTGTTTAACCCCTTCGGTGCTCATGACGAGCTCAGCTCGTCATGCTGCGCGGTAGCGCTGTGCGCATGACAAGCTGAGCTCGTCACGACCCCACCCGCGATCGGAAATGTCCAGCACACGAGCGGAGTTCCGATCGCGGTCAAGGGGTTAAAGCCCACATGACTTTTAAAATTGTTTCAGTAAAATTCTGAAACTCTGTCCCTTTGCTGCATTTCCTGGGATTGAGAATCGTGTAGGAGCACAGATGTAAAAAACGCTAGAGGAGGACACTATCCTGCAAGGTGATTGCCCCGTCGCCGTCGGTGTCCAGCTGCTGTAAGATGGCCTCTGCCTCCTCCGGGCTGACGCGGAGCTCAGCGCACAGCGAATGAAAGTCCTCTCGCTCCAGGCGCCCCGAGCGGTTGGCGTCACAGGAGAGGAAGAGAGCGCGGAGCCGGGACACCTCGCCCTGCGAGGCCTACGCCATTGTCCCAGCGCAATAAACAAAAAGTACATGAACCGTGTAACATCCAAGTAAAGGGGCCAGTAGCCATGGGAGGATACAAATGACGACATGGCTGAACCAAGGCGGGACTAACAAGCCTCATAATGGATCAGAAGACAGCATTTACAAAGGACAAACACATGAGCCAATGAAAAATAAGGGCGGGGGATTGGGTGAAGCTTCTCTCCGTACTGAACTACCACGGATCTTTGCAGAGCAGTGCTTGCGCGTCAGCTCAGGCACGACCTAAAAAAGTCCAGAGCTGTGGTTATGTGTGGAGTGTGCGCGTGCCTGCAATAATTCATTTACATAGTTTAGGAGTTGTTAATATTAGAGTTACAAAATGTGTACTGGCACAACTGCTAACCAGATACGGACTGCGTTCCCTCTGTGTTACACACTGGTTCTTTGACAACACTGTTCTCCTGAAATCACCACTTTATACAACGTTAGTCTCACGGCAGAAAACAATTTGTCGTACTCAGCCCATAAGGAATTAGAAACACACAGCCTGACCTATTGATTTTGTCAGTGTAGAACCTGCAGGCTGCTGCCCGGCTCTGCGGCTTCAGGCAGACTGTCCTCCGAGTCTAAGGCTGTATTTTTACACCATGTTATCTACTCACAGCAGAGTTAGGGGAAGGTCGTATCTCTGGCACGATAAACATGGCGGCACGGGCTGAGGGGGACTGATAAAGGACGGAGGAACCTGATTTCCAAGAACCACGGAAACAAAGGGGGCAGACAGCGCGCCTTATTAAAATACAGATGTTCATGTGTTTTACGGTAGAAGGTAGTTTGATTCAGGTGAAGACTGTCAGACTCCCCAGCCTGCATGTTCCCTCCGGTCTGCTTTCCATTTTACTCTCTCTGATGCTCGTCAGCTTGTTCTTACTTGCACAGGTTACGTGTTCATTGGCTCTCTCCTCACCCTGCTTTAATACATCCGAGGCAAAGCCCGTGAAGGATGAACTCTCGTCCATGTTATACAGTATTAAGGGGTGTGCAAAGGGTACTGCTACGGACTCCTGGTGCTGGGCGTCCGTTTCAGTTCTACAATTCTCCGTCGCCGCCCTCATGGTGGTCTGTAGGCATTGCGCCTGGTGTGAATGATATGTTGAAGCAGCGGCAACATCCTGTTATGGGTCTGTGTGGTGCAACATGTGTGAGCGGAAGTGAGAGCCGGGACCTGTGCTCGGCAGCTGGCCTGCCTGAGATGTGACTGACTCTGTCCAGCACTACCAGCCCCTTCAGCTGTCCCTATTTATCAGAAAACAGAAACGTGGCATAGGTAGACTTATAAACTGTGGTAGATTAGACACATAGAAATTGATGGCAGAGCATTATCCCCAATACGTGTCTTCTGTTTGACACTGGAGTGACCCTACCCCAGCCCCTGTGGTTTTCCAGAGGCTGAAACCTTTGGGGAAGGCCCTGGTCACGTCCAGTGCTGCGCCGTTGCCCTGTGCCTGGTCACCGTGGCCCTCTGTATTGTAATTGTAATTGCATTTATATAGCGCTTACTACCCCTGACGAGGCGTCGAAATGCTTTTCAAGAGTAGCACGCTACTCCGGTACCCAAAAAGGATTAGTGGTGGATTAGTATTTTTAGTATAGTGAAATTTGAGAGATGGACATGTGAGTCTGTTAGTTGGATTTAAAAGGATAATGGGGGGGGATAGAAGAGGGAAGAGTCTAGAAAGTGTTTATTGGGAGATCATAGTAGTAAGATGAGGTTTGGGGTGAGTATAAGGAGAGATGGAGGAGGGAAGAATCTCTAGTAATGGATTAGGGAGATCATAGTAGAAAAATGAGTTTCAGGATGAGTCAAAGGAGTGATGAGGGAAGAATTTAGATGAGGGAAGAAATTAGATGAGCCGTTTGGGAAATCATAGTATTAAAATGAGCTTTGGGGTGATCCAAGGAGAGATAGAGAACGGAAGAGTCTAGAAAGGGTTATTTTGGAGAGCATAGTAGTAGATGCCCTTCATGCTCTAGGAATTTTATCAACTAGTTTAGATCATTTATGTGCAAAAAAATAAAGCTGTCTGAGCTTCTATCACAAAATAAATTACAATTTTGGAGTTTCTCTGCTTTCCTACTTTCGCTCTCTGCACTTATTAATGTTTCAATACACTACATTTTGCAAGTAATTATGAGTCAAAATATCAAGTATCACCACTATTCTGCTGCTAGGAATCCCTTTTGGATATCAGAAACTACTAAAAAGATAACCCTTCACCAGAAATCTGCTTCCAAATTGCAGGAGAAAGAATGAAGACATTCAATTGGGTACCAACAAAGAACATGGATACAAAAGAAAATCCCAACATGCCAGAGAATCATACAAAACTGGGTGGAGAGGAGAAGCCTATGCATGAACAGCTTGAAGACGAAAATACAGGTTATGGTGAGCCACCCTTGAGGGCATATCCCAAGTGCGACTGGGATCTGCCCTTTGAATGTAGAGACAGTAAAAAGATATCTCTGGGTGCGGCTTGACTGAGGGCTCTATGTGGCACACTAGATCTCAGCAGCTGTAAATAAAACACACAGCAAGATAGGGACCATCCATTGCACATAGGCAAGCCCCCGCATTGGAGTGACTAGAAATTTCGCTTTATCATGACTTCATTTCTGAAGGGTAGTCTATGCTGGAGATAAAAAAACGACAATCTCAAAGGAATACACAATCAAGCAGGCCCGGCTCTAGCGGGTGGGCCGGGTGGGCCAGGCCCACCCAAACATGAGCCTGGCCCACCCAAACATGAACCTTGGCCCTCGTAGTGAATCTGCCACTGATGTGCAACAACAATAAAAAATGTTCAGATAACTGGTGATTTATGAACCTGCTGGAGAGCAATCATTTGTCTGTTGGTAGTTTTTAAATGCAGATAAACTGAATTTTATGTGGATAGCTCAGGGGTTACTGCCTTTGTCACAGAGATCCTTAGTGTTACTTGCAGTTCAGAAGTTACAATCCTAAAATAGGACAGTGACCTATGAACTGTCATCAAAGAGCTGCATACAAACTTCGCTTTTTTGTGTTGTGATATAGTTAGAACTTCTCCAGTCTTTCATTATTCTAATGTTGCTAAAAAGAGTTTGTTTGGGCAGTTATACATTTTTATCAGTAAAGCCAACCCCCAACCAATGGAGTACTCTTTAAATGCTGAGTTTGTGCTTCTCCAGACCAAACCCTTGTAAAATATATAGCCCACCAATATGGATGACGTGATTCCTATACCTTGTAATCCTCATTGGCTCATGTGACATTCCCTGTAGACTGATTTATTGTCTCTGTATAATGTGTGCGTGATGTAAAGTACTGTGACACCCTACTCTGATATGAGTAGCGCTATACAACAAATGAAATGCATATGAGAGAGGGGCAATGGAGAGATGAGGGGCACTAGTGGAGGGTGGCAGTGAGGGAAGCCGAGGAGGAGGTCATGGGGTGAGGGAACTACAGAGAGATGAGGGGCACTAGTGGAGGGTGGCAGTGAGAGAATCCGAAGAGGAGGTCATGGGGTGGGGGGGAACTACGGCGAGATGAGGGTCACTAGTGGAAGGTGGCAGTGAGGGAAGCCGAGGAGGAGGTCATGGGGTGTGGGGGAGCTACGGAGAATGAGGGGCACTAGTTGAGGGTGGCAGTGAGGGAAGCCGAGGATGAGGTCATGGGGTAGGGGGGAGCTACGGAGAATGACGGGCACTAATGGAGGGTGGCAGTGAGGGAAGCCGAGGAGGAGGTCAAGGGGTGGGGAGGAGCTACGGAGAATGAGGGGCACTAGTGGAGGGTGGCAGTGAGGGAAGCCGAGGAGGAGGTCATGGGGTGGGGGGAGCTACAGAGAATGAGAGGCACTAGTGGAGGGTGGCAGTGAGGGAAGCCGAGGAGGAGGTCATGGGGTGGGGGAAACTACAGGGAGATGACGGTCACTAGTGGAGGGTGGCAGTGAGGGAATCCGAGGAGGAGGTCATGGGGTTGAGGGGAACTACGGAGAGATGAGGGGCACTACTGGAGGGTGGCAGTGAGGAAATTTCCGAGGAGGAGGTTGTGGGGTGGGGGGGAGCTACGGAGAATGAGGGGCACTAGTGGAGGGTGGCAGTGAGGGAAGCCGAGGAAGAGGTCATGGGGTGGGGGGGACTACTGGGAGATGACGGTCACTAGTGGAGGGTGGCAGTGAGGGAATCCGAGGAGGAGGTCATGGGGTGGGGGGATCTACGGAGAAGGAGGGGCACTAGTGGAGGGTGGCAGTGAGGGAAGCCGAGGAGGAGGTCATGGGGTGGGGGGAGCTACGGAGAATGAGGGCACTAGTGGAGGGTGGCAATGAGGGAAGCCGAGGAGGAGGTCATGGGGTGGGGGGAACTACGGAGAGATGAGGGTCACTAGTGGAGGGTGGCAGTGAGGGAATCCAAGGAGGAGGTCATGGGGTGGGGGGAGCTATGGAGAGATGAGGGGCACTAGTGGAAGGTGGCAGTGAGGGAAGTCAAGGAGGAGTTCATGGGGTGGGGGAGCTACGGAGAATGAGGGGCACTAGTGGAGGGTGGCAGTGAGAGAATCCAAGGAGGAGGTCATGGGGTGGGGGGCTACGGAGAAATGAGGGGCACTAGTGGAAGGTGGCAGTGAGGGAATCCGAGGAGGAGGTCATGGGGTGGGGGCAGCTACGGAGAGACGAGCGACACTTGTGGAGGGTGGTAGTGAGGGAGTCTGAGGAGGAGGTCATGAGGGAGAGGGGCTACGGAGAGATGAAGGGCACTGTTGGAGGGTGGTAGTAAAGGTATCTACGGAGAACGAGGTCATTGGTGGGGCCCCAAAAAGACTTTTGCACCAGCACTAAAGCAAGCCCTGTCATGGCCTTTCTGTTTTCGTTTATTTAATTAACAGTAGGGTGATTAGGACAACTGTGGAGCATACTTTAAAGTGCATGCTAATTACATTTACTGCTATATTCAATGTTTCAAGTTTGAAGGTGATTTTACTAATATTTTTTACCAGGAATAATGAAAGTGGAACCGATGGTGGCTGATATGGGGCTGGGGCCCAAGGTCAGCTGCGAGATAAGATGCACTGGAGAGGGGTGGTAGAAAAGTGGATAATCAAGCCTGTAAGGTAGTGCGCTGCAGAGTCAGGGGTGAGGTGGAGGTAGTAATGAAGAGGGATTCTCCCTGAAGGCTCGGACAGAGGGTGCCCGAGTAGTGTCACTTGCCTGATACTCCCACCTTAGAAACCTCCTCTTCCCATCAAAGGGATATTACATGGAAAAAAAAACACTTTTTGAGAGTGATAACATTTAGAAAGAGATTTGGAAAAGAGTGCGTTTTACTGGGCCTTGTAGGACTAAGGAGAGATAAAGGAGGGCCCAGAAGCAGGCCTGGCTAGACATATAAGCGACAAATCGGGCCCCCAGTGGCCCACCCGAATGCATCCTTGGCCCACCCAAATAAAAGTTCCTGGAGCCGGGCCTGCAATCAAGTAGTACTCAAATGTTGACAGTGTGTGACCTACCACGTATATTAGAGTTGTAATAATATAGCTGTTTGTTCACATTGCTATGGCTGTTCCTCAGGGATCGATGTCCGTTACTGATAATTCTTGCCCTCAGATGACTGATCTTTCAGCCTCAGACAGCAGGATACACACTGCTGTCAGGATGCTTATGTACACACTGCCCTAGAGCAGACAGCACATATTGCCTTACTAGTTCCTGTGCTGGTCCCCACCTTATAAAGTACGACTTTTGTGCCAGTTCACATACAAAGTAACTACAGCACAACTGTGGTATCACTTTAAACAAACAGTATGTGAAGCATAATTGCTGTGCCAAGTTACCAGTTACACTACAAGTATAACACCGCTGTCACGCTATGTCCATACCCCCTGTATCTGAGGCACTATTGCCATGCCAGTTTCATACAGCCTCTATGTAAAGTACATAGTAAAACATTTGCAACGTTCCCAGACACGCGCTAGTATGTAAAGCTTGGCCTTCAGATCAGTCTCCATCTCCCCATCTCCCCAACTGTCTAAAGCAACTCTGATTTGTTGTACTGGAAGCCCCTCACAGTTGTATGTCATGCACTATCACTACTGCTATACCAGTAGCCGAATGGGCCTTTACTTTTAAGCACTATGGCCCTCATCCTTTCTATCCCCGGTCCTCATCTTTTCTAATCCCAACACAATCAAAATTTCCAAACTTAGGCAGGATGTACTTAACATCTCCTACAGCACACACACACGCGGCAGAAAAGCAAACAGCGCACGCTCTGCGCGGCCGCACTATTTTGGAATTCGCTTTTTATCCCATTCAGAAAAACAATCTACCATTTAAACTATATTCTTTTGGTTGTGTTTGGCTGGCGGTCAGGTCCTGTCAGCCTGAGGGCCTGGGGAGTGCCAGCAGTTGAAATATGGGTGTTTTTTCGTGGCCTGGTGCGATGCCCAGCCAGCCCTCTACCGTTGAGAGAATGTCCGGTGGCCAATCTAGCCAGAATACGCTGCATTAAGTGCAATAGATTCCACTCAGCAGCCTCCAGTGGTTAAGTAAATGTCTGCAGCAAAAACACTTGTAAACACTGCTGCAAACTCTCAGAGTGCAGTAATATTTTTGCTATGTTGCTCTGCCAAGTAATATAAACAGCATGTTAACATGTGTAGGCCGGCATGGTAAACAAACGCTAGGTAGAACACAATTCCAGGTTTGCAGTAAAGACCTGCATCCCGGCCTTGCATGGACCATTCACATCTTAGTGATGTAAATTTCAGCAGACTGGCAGGAAGCGATTACTAACTGGTAGGGTGACCAACTGGCATCGGTGCAAATTCAGGACGGTGAGTGTAAAAATTCAGGACAAAGGGTCAAAAATTCAGGACAAAAAATCAGGACAGGAGGTCAAAATTCAGGACAAGACTTCGGGACAAAAGATACGTTTTACAGACACATCAGAGGAGGTCGCGCAATAGTATATAATTAAGCCCATCCATATCCAAACATATTCAACCATTTGCAAACCTATCCATCATGTATCCTTCCATCCATCATTTCACTCATCCCTCCCTCCATCCACCCTTTCACTCATCCATCCATTATCCATCCATCCACCCTTTCACCCTATCCATCGGTACACTCATCCGTCCACTCTTCCACCCATCCATCCATTCACTCATCCATCCAGTCTTTTAGCCTTTCACCCATCCTTTCACTTACTCATCCATCCACCCAGTAACTCATCCTTCCACCCAATCACCCTTTCAGTCATCATCCATCCTCCCTTTCTCTCTCCATCGACCCTTTAACTTAGCCATCCTTCCTTCCTTCCTTCCTTCCACCCATCCATCTACTCATCCACTCATGAATCCATCCATTGACCCTATCACTCATCCATCCTTTCTCTCATCCATCCACCCTTTCACTCCTTCACCCATCTATCCATCCTTTTGTCCATCTACCCTCCCTTTCATTCACTCATACATCCTTACATCCACCCTTTCACTTATCCGTCTATCCATTTACCCTTTCACTTATCAATTCATCAATCCATCCATCATTTCACTCATCCATCCACCCATTCAATCGCCCATCATCCACCCTTTCACTCATCCATCCACTATTTTACCCATCCACCCTTTCACTCATCTATCCATCCTTTTACCCATCCATCTACCCATCCACCCATACATCCATCTATTTACCTTTTCTCTCATCCATCCTTCCACTCACTCATCCATCCTTTCTCTCATTATCCATCCATTCACCCTTTCGTTCATCCATTCACTCTTTCACTAATCTATCCAGCCATCCACCCATCCCTTCACTTACTCACTCGCTCACCTTTTCATATTAATTATGAGTTGAGCCTTTGTCTGCAGAGTTGCAGACAGAAGAGGCCCATCAAGAATTTCACCCTTGCTGCAGTTCCTAAAGCAAGGGGTGGGGTGGGGTAGGGTTCACTATGCCCTTGCACATAGGCAATCTGAAAAAGTGGAAGTCATGAGTCATGCATGATGCACAGTGCCAGTCCATGAAGTGACTGTCACATGGTGTTGTTTCCAGTTCTTTAAGTGGGATGAAAAAACTGGGGGTCTCTCCAAAGGGGGTGTTCGATGTAATTAAGGGCGTGGCTTAAAACACCTAAGCTAAAAATCTGTGGTTAGTATAGTGTGCCGCTCGACTGGTATTTTGCCTCTTCTGTCATTGTATCCAGATATATAACACAACAAGTAACGTTACACCTGCAACAAGCCAGAAGTAATGGCTTTGTCAATGGTTGTTAGTTGCATAAAATAAAAAAGCAGCAATCATGGCTTCCCTGAATGTAATATTGAAAATGCATCAGTTCTAAAATAACGAGACTGTGAAAGAACTCTAGCCCCTTCTTTTTAACTTCTTTCACCAGCTTCTTTTTTTTTAACTGGATTCTCATGAAGCAGCATTGGCATTTTTGCACATTTCTTCTGTCTGACAAATGCCCTGCCCTAGACGGAGGCTGGGGGAGGCCCACCACATGCTTTGCAGCTCAGACTGGCCCATTGTCATTCTGTATGTGGCAATCAGCCCCATACAGAATGAAAAAGGGCAGGATGGGGCTGCTCTTGTGCTCCGAGGAGGAGTGCGAGGCGGCCCCATCAGGAAGTTGAGGCTTCATGCAGGGGAACAGTGCTGTTCCCTGCAATGCCCAAAATTACGGACAAAAGGCGTCCGTAAAAGAGATCCTCACGGACAACGGACGTGAGGTCCAAATTACGGACGGTCCGTGAAATTTACGGACGGTTGGTCACCCTACTAACTGGCAAGTATTTTACCAACATGGCAGGTATCTTTATGTCAGTACCGGTAAACACACTAGGAAAAGTAATCAAAATCCAATATGTCGGAATGTAAACGTACCCAGGATTAAAAAAAATCTCCTGAAATATATTGTAGGAGCTAGATAACGATTACGTCTAAATTATTACTAGATTAGGCAAAATTAGAATAACCCTGTGATAAAAAGATAGAGAATTACACATAAAAGCCAATTTAAAAACTAGCTCCAGGTCATTTCAGAATCTCAAAACTTGAACAAATGGTGGGTAATTTTCTTGGCAAAAAAAGTGGAAATCCTGTAGGGTTCAGCAGTGGCCCTTATTCCTTTCCCGGCGATTGGTTCTGCATTAAAAAAGCAGGTCTGTGTGCAAAACCTTTTTACCCCAGCGCCTCATCCTCGCACAGGGTATAGAAAAAGTCCTCCCTGCTTGCAGATTAAAAACCCTCACCGCCTCCCCCCAGTCTTGCTAAAGGTAAACACTTGGCCCAGTAAACTTCACCAACAAGCAAGAAGCAATGGTGGGTGCAATGAGCCCGCCACCTTCAGGGGTGCGGTAACGGTCCAATCTGAGGGCCCCTGGCCACCAGGGCTGAGCAGACAGTAAACAAGAAGTGAGGCCGCCGGCCCCTTACCTTCTGGTCCACGATGGAGCAGGCTAGCTGCTTGATGTGCGCCAGGTTGGAGAAGGGCGGCAGCAGGACAAACTCCCGGGTCAGGCTGATTTGGATGGTGAAGAAGACGCCCGAGCAGGGTAGCAGGGGCAGCGGTGAAGGCCCAGGTTCCAGGCCAGAAGTGGGCATCGCCAGGCCGGGTGCCGGGAGGCTGGGGCTGGAGGGGGAGGAGGACAGCAAAATCATGGCCCCTGCAGGCCGTACAGGCAGAGGGCTCCGATCCTCATATAGGCGCTCTAGTGGGCCACGGCGAGTGTCACCTCACATGGAGTGGGGAGGCAAACACACCCCCCTAGAGCCCAGTCCTGGGTGTGGCTCTAGTAAAGTTCCAAATAAATAGGTAAAATTTCTGAATCCGTCTTGTTGGTGTTTCCTGTTCCGTCCCTGAGCCAAGTCTTAAATGTGGAGATGTGGAAAGAGCTCACTGTAGACCTGCACTGCAGCCAATAAACAAAAAGTACACGAACTGTGTAACATCCAAGTAAAGGGGCCAGTAGCCATGAGAGGATACAAATGACAACATGGCTGTACTAAGGCGGGACTAACAAGCTTCATAATGAATCAGAAGACAGCATTTACAAAGGACAAACACACGAGCCAATGAAAAATAAGGGAGGGGGGAGTGGGTGCAGCTTCTCTCCATACTGAACTACCACAGATCTTCGCAGAGCAGCGCTTGCGCGCTAGCTCAGGCTCGACCTAAAAAGGAGAGTTTAAGGCTTGACAAAAGGGCTTTAAATGTCAAGTCGACTGGGCATATGGCTCTGCATATCTCACTCTATCTGAGTGAGTCCTGGGTACATGAAAAGCTATATATGTGTCTCAATGGATATAACAGTACCTGCATACCTGTGAGAATGAGTATATAGGTTGATGTATAGGTGAATAAATGGGTGTGTAAATGGTTTTATTGATGTCCCTCTCAGTGTGTCAGTCTTTATCTAGCTATATCGGTGGTGCATACATAAGTGCCTTGTTCACACTGTAACTGAGTGTATGAGTGCCTGCCAAAATGTGTGTTTGGGTGAAAATGATACACTATCAAATTATCTAGCATAAACAATCACCCACGTCTAGTTCCAAAGACATTCATTCATTGCAGCTTAATAAAATAACTATATTTTCTCTTCAGACATTTATATTCCTAATTTCTTGCTCACAATTGTCTACCCTCCCTTTTTCCCCTTTTCCTATTGTGCATAACCTATGTATGTTATTGCACCTTATATACACTCATATTTTTTATATACATATAGCTTTTAAAAGTACACCTCAATTGACGTACCTGTGAAATGTCTGTGTTGTTCTCCAGTTTTTATGTTAGTATAAGTTAGAACCTCTTGTCAGTAAAAATCTGAAGTCAAAAGTACAGGAAAAGGTATACAACTGTCAGTACAAAGGAACCATTAATGGCAACCCTTCCCAACCTGCTTTCAGTGATACTGATGTAGATATGCAAATCTCAACCTTCCTTTCATATTTTACTTTTGTTATACCACTTCTGAAGGGTCACTGTTTTTTAATTCTTTGTAAGACTCCGGTTAAGAATCCCAATTTGGTAGTGGTTTTGAGAGGATTCATGTATCCACTGTGGCGCTCAGTGTGACCTCCCATGTAATGTTGTGGCGGATTCGGGAGTCCACACAGAAGCCTGTAAAACACTTAACAATCGGCTCTAAAACCATGACATTTATAGTTTACTTTCTAAAAAGAACTGAATATCAACACAAACACAATTTTCATGCCACTCTGGTTTTCAGAGTCTACTCTTTTTGTCCCCTTCCCCCAACCCTTTTAGCTCAGTTTCCATGGTAACCTTATTTGGAACACTGATTACTAGCACTAGGTCAAAAGTTCACAACACTTTCTGTGAGCAGCATACTAACTTCAAATTCAACTGCAGCAGGTGTGGTTGACTGTTTGGAATTAGAAGCATATCCCAAACAGCATAATTTTTTTTATTTTTCCAAAGCCAATCACAGATGTAGTTACTTTTTTCTCAAACTCACTTCCTAATTTTATCTCCCTACCTATTAACACTAGGCATGGGTGGCAAACTCCGCTCCGCCGGCAGAGATCTTGGAGTTTCTGCTATTCCGCACCCTGCTTCCAGTGTGGAGTCTGGCAAAAAACTCTGCCGACGTGTCGGTGGAGCGGAGTTTTTTAACTTTACTCGCACTCACAGGAGTCACAGACTGTTCCAACATCCTCCGCTAGTCCGCTTCTGCACTGAGCCCTTAGTTTAGGTCAGCCTCACTGTCTCCCAACATGAGGTCTGACCTTGCACCAGTAGAGCGCATATGCGCCCACCATTTTGCTCGCCCTCAGTGATGGCTGCCTGAGCAGACACACTATCACTGCTCAGCGCGGCCACAATTGTCTTTCAGCAATGACGTCTGAGGCACCCGGGTGTTACGGTTGAAAGCTGGCGATGCTCCAAGGGCCCTATGGAGCATGGAAAATGGTGGCATAGGCAGAGGTGTGCTCGACAAAGTGGCTGCTCAGCAGCTGCATGCTGAGCATTATAAAAGCAAATGCTGTTGTGAGCCGAGGAGGCAGGCAGGCTGACGAGTGAGGAGGGCCCGCTGTGAAGTGCTGACTCCAGTGAGGAAGCGCTGGGGACGATGGGGACGATGGAGGGACAGCGTGTAGTATGGGCTGACTGACTGCCCTGGTCTAGGGCAGGATCGTAAAAGTTGCTGATGTCTGCGCTGCTGTGGGGAGGCTCGGTGAGTGTATTTCAGTGGGCAGGCACTGAGGGGGTCCGTGGCTGGGTTACGAATACAATGCATTTGAATCTGCATTCCTGTGTTGTTGTTATTCCAGGACAGGTTTAGTACAACAGGCAAATAGACATGTCTCGAAGGATACATTTCAAACAACATCAATGAGACGTGAACTTCGCCCACCCTTAATTAACACCATCCAATCGTATATGTTCTTTTTTTAATTTAAGTGTTGTCCTCCATTTTAACTGCCTTTCATTTTGAACACTGTCTTATTCAGCTGCTTCCTTCTCCTGTGTGCTACTCCAGTTTGCCTCCAGAATGGTTAGAGTGTGGATTGTGGACCATAGTTTTGTGTTTTGAGACAGAGAGAATGCTAGAAAGAATGGCACCGACAGGGTTTTGGGCTTACCTAATGTAGACATTACTTGGGGTGGCCAGAGAGGGTTAAAATGGCATCAATTGCTGCCTTTGGTTGAAAGCATTATGGATTGTCAACATCCAGACCTCATGACTGTGCACTGTGGTGACAATGACATAAGCACGCTTACTGGGGTAGGACTGGAAATCCTAATGAAGGATTTCTTTGGTCAATTAATAGCACTTTTACCGCACACTGCCTTGGTGTTCTCCAGGATTTGCCAAAGGCAGAAGTGGAAATGGGCAAACTAATTTTGTCACCAGATAGACAAATTCAGGAAACATGCCAATAGAGCTGTTTCTGCCTTCTTCAGAGACCACAACATGGGCTCCATATACCATAACAATTTACTCTTTGTTATGGAGGGTATATATAGAAATGATGGAGTTCATTTCACAGAGAAAGGCAACAGGGTGTTCCTCAACAGCTTGAAAGACTGCATCCTGTTTTATGTGTAGTTATCATCTACACACCATAAACACAATTCTCTTTTTAGATACACCCCTTTTCCCAAACACTGGTTCATTTTCTTTTTAAATCCTTTTTTCAAATTTCTTACTCAAATCCGGTGATCCATCGTGGATCCACAAACCAAAAGCACACATTCAAAACAGAGCACCATATCTTGGAATCACTTGTATGGCTTTGTGAGTGGGTGTGTGAGTATCTGTGTGGGTCTGTGAGTGGGTGTGTGAGTGTCTGTGGGGGTCAGTGAGGGGGGTGTGAGTGTCTGTGTGGGTCTCTGAGTAGGTTTGTGAATGTCTGTGTGTCTGTGAGTAGGTGGGTGTGTGAGAGGATCTGTGAGTGGGTGTGTGAGTATTTGCGTGGGTCTGTGAGTGGGTGTATGAGAATGTGAGTGAGTCTGTGAGTGGGTGTGTGAGTATCTGAGTGGGTCTGTGAGTGGGTGGATGAGTGTGTGAGCCTGTGAGTGGGTGTGTGTCTGAGTGGGTCTTTAGGTGGGTTCTGAGTGAGCCTGTGAGTGAGAGTATGAGTGTGTGAGTGAGTCAGTGAGTGAGTATGTGAGTGTCAATTTGGGTCTGTGAGTTGGTGTGTGAGTGTCTAAGTGGGTCTGTGAGTGGGTATATGAGTGTCTGTGTGAGTCTCTAAGTGGGTGAGTGAGTGTGTGACTGGATCTGTGTGTGGGTGTGTGAGTGTCTGAGTGGGTTTGAGAGTGGGTGTGTGAGTGTTGAAGGGGCTCTGTGAGTGGGTGTGTATATTTGAATGAGTCTGTGAGTGGTTGTGTGAATGTGTGACTGGGTTTGTGAGTGGGGGTGTGAATGTCTGAGTGGGTATATGCATGTGAGTGTCTATGTAGATCTGTGAGTGGGTCTGTGAGCGGGTCTGTCAGTGGGTGTGTGAGTGAGTGGGTCTTAGTATCTGTGTGGATCTGTGAGTAGGTCTGTGAGTGTGTGACTCGGTCTGTGAGTGGATGTGTGAGTGTCTGTGTTGATCTGTGAGTGGGCCTAAGAGTATTGTGAGTGGGTCTGTGAGAGGGTAAGTGAGTGTGTGTGGGGGCCTGTGAGTTAGTGTGTGTGGGGGCTCTGTGAGTGGGTGTGTGAGTGTCTCTGTGGGTCTGTGAGTGGGTGTGTGAGTATATGTGTGGGACTGTGAGTAGGTGTCGGAGTGTCTGTGTGGATCTTTGAGTGGGTCTGTAAGTGGGTGACTGGGTCTGTGAGTGGGTGTATGAGTGGGTATTTGAGTGTCTGTGTGGATCAGTGAGTGGGTCTGTGAGTGTGTATGTGTGTGTCAGTGGGTGTTTGAGTGGGTCTGTACATGGGTGTGTGTGCGAGTGGCTGTAGGGGTCAATGAGTGGGTGTGTCAGTGGTTATATGGGTGTGTCAGTGGGTATGTGAGTGGCTGTATAGGTCTGTGAGTGGGTGTGTGAGTGGCTTTGTGGGTGTTAGATTTGGGGGTCTCTAGTTGGCAGATGTAGGTACCTTTGTCCAAATAGGGACCCTTGCGTCTAGTCAGGGTAAGGGGGTACACTCCTAAAATAGCCCCTGCTCACCCCCTTGGTAGCTTGGCACGAGCAGACAGGCTTATCTCAGAGGCAGTGTGTAAAGCATTTGTGAACACATACAGTAACCCAGTGACAACACTACAGATGGACACCACACAAGTTGTATATTAAAAATAAGTATCTTTTATATAGATTTAACACAAGACCGCAAACGACAAAAATCCACAATACTCTATTTTAAAAATGGTAGAATTAGCTCAGTTCTCTTAAGATGGTAAATGCGACACTTTGAGTTCAATGTACCTGTGGATGCGTAACGCTATACAACGAAAGTGTTGCAGGGAAGGTGATGCGTCGGTTCCTTACACGCAAGAACGGTGATGCATCGGGTGCCTACTGATGCGTAGGGGATGCGGCGGTTCTTCTCGGCGTGGGGAGGTGATGCGTTGGTTTCTTACTGCGCTTCCGTGGCGATGCGACCAGCAACGCCGTGATGCGATGAAGATCCGGTGCAATGAAACAAAGATGGCGTCTTCTTCTTGATGCGACACGATGCGTGCACGCCCGACGGCCATGCGGCGACTCAACGATTCTTCTGAGCCGCGACAGGCCCTGCGACACACTTCCCGGTGATGCGGCGGCATCTGGTGCGACGTCGATCCTCTTCTCCGGCGATGCGACAGCGGCAGCGGCGACACCCTTCTCCAGCGATGCGACGACAGCGGCTGCGGCGGCGACATGCTTCTCCGATGATGCGGCGGCGTCTGATGCGATGTCGATCCTCTTCTCCGGCGATGCGAGGCGCTTCTGCGTTGCGAAGGGACAGCGGCAGTGGCGACACCCTTCTTCAGCGATGCGACGACAGCGGCTGCGGCGGCGACACGCTTCTTCTTCGTGAGTCGCGCTTCCAGCTCCTTGCGACACGCAGTCCCTCAGAAGGCCCAACACAGCAGCAGGTACTTCAAAAGAACTCTTGGGGAGCTGGTGGGTGAAGTCTGTTGTCCCTGAGACTTCAGCAGGAGGCAAGCTCTTGCTCAAGCCCTTGGAGATCTTTTACAAGTTGATGAAAGTACACACAAAGTTCCTTTCTCCTTTCTTTGGCAGTCAGGCAACCACTGCAGGCCAATCCCCCAAACAGCACTCAGCTTAGGGATAGTCTCCTCCTCAGTTTCTCTGGTTCCTCTCCTCAGCACAGGTTCGTCTTGTTTCCCAAAGTGATCTAAAGTTCTGGGGTTTGGGTCCCCTCTTTTATACATCAAAATCCTTTGTCTCTGAAGGCAGAGAGGCCTTTGCCTAGTCCAAACCAGTTCTGGTCAGTCCTGGAGCACTTTGTTGACAAGACTCCTTCTTTCCTTTCACAGTGTAGGCCAGGGACATCAGACGCACCACAGGAGGTGGAGCCAGCATTGTGGAGGGAAAGCACAGCCCTATTCAGGTCCCAGGTGCAACTCCTCCCACCCATCTCCATGCAGACCTCTCTATTCAGCCCTGTGCTGACTCACCCTGCCTCCTAGAATCCCCCAGTCCCTGTCACTCAAACTCCAGACAAGGAATACACAACCTAGCAGAGGCAGGCTTGGATAGTTAGGCAAGAAAATACTTACTTTCTAAAAGGAGTATTTACAAACACAGAATGCTAAAACCAACTTCACTAAAAGATGTATTTTATCATTCTGAGTTCGGGCATACTAAATTCGTTTTTCTACCATGTTCCCTGGGTCAGTTAGGATTATAAAATGTAATAATCAAACTGCCCATTCTGGCCTATGGGGAACAGGTAGCCTTGCAATAGTGAAAAACAAAAATGGCTGTAATTCACTATTAGGACATGCCACACACACCAGGGCATGTCCTACCTCATACTTACAATGCACCCTGCACTTGGGCCTACCATAGGGGTGACTAATATGCAGAAAAGGGAAGGTTTAGGGGCTGGGAAGTGGGTGCACTTGCCCAGTCAACATGGCAGTACCAGACTGCACACAGGCTCTGCAATGGCATACCTGAGACACACTTTTACAGGCTGCTTCTGTGGGTGGCACAACCAGTGCTGCAAGCCCACTAGCAGCATTTGGTTTACAAGCCCTGGGCACAGTCAGTGTACTGTACTAGGGTCTGACAAGTAAACCAAATCAGCCAATCATGGAGTCACTAATCCATACATCAATTTTATAATAGAGAGCATATGCACTTTAGCACTGATCAGCAGTGGTAAAGTGCCCAGAGTCATAAAACAGCCAACAACAGGTCAGAAAAAATACAGGAGGAAGGCAAAATGTTCAGGGATGACCCTGCAAAAAGGGCCAAGTCCAACACAACCCCCTTCCAGCCAAAACGCAGGGTAGACCAATCACTACCTTGAGATGGGCTTCCCTGCTTTGGGCGATAGAACCCGGACCTGGCCCGCAACTGCAGGGGCATACTCCAGTTGTACGCCATTCTGAACCTATTGGAATCCCTCTGTCCATACTATCAGGGCCCACCAAGCTAATCCATGGGGAACCCTTCTCCTCACCTGTGGACACCACCTGTGCAACACCCAACCTTAACTTGCTCACAGGTGTGTCCCAACAGACAGACAGCAAGCCACAGTGGCCACTGACCGTAGTCAGTGTTGAGACCCAGGCCTTATGCCTCTCAGGCCTCTCAACCCTCTGTGGCGTCAGAGAGTGGAGGGCAGTAGCCCCAGGTGCCTAGCACCCTTTGTCCACTCTCCCTCCTGTCAGGTCAGGTATGACATCCTGACACTGACCTACCAGCCCCGGGCCTGTACCCGGCGGCTGGACTGGAGACTGGGGTGGGCTTTCCCACACCCGGTCCTCCTTCTCCTTGTTGGGGCTCTGTACCCTCCCACCTGGAGTGGTACCCCCTTCCAGAATTGCCAGGGCACCTGTGGCAGGTGTCCTGCTCAATTCGCCCACCAGTTCAGGGGTTCTATCCTGCAGCTGGGCGTCCAGGTCAGGGGGGACACCCTGAACCTGGTCCTCCAATCTAGGGTCTAAACCCTCCGGTTGAACCAGGATCAGAGGCGAGGACTCCCTCCCTCTGCACCCCCTCCCAGAGTACTGCCCCTCCCATCAGGAGCGGTACCCCCAGAAGACAAACTGCTAGGGGCACTGTTAGCAGCTGCCCCTTCCTCCAGGTCAGGGGGACACCCTGAACCTGGCCCTCCAACCCAGGGTCTGTACCCTTAGGCTGGACCTGTGCCTGGCAACCCAGGACTTCCGGGGGGTACACCAACCCCCCCCAAGGGAAACACACTCCTCTAGAGTTGTGTAAAAATCTGCCTGGCGTACCAGGACTTCCTGGGGAGCACGCATGCCCCCCCAGAGGGTAACACATCTCTCATGTGTTGTGTGACAGTCTGCCTGGCGCTGATCTCCCGACCCCTGTCCACCTGACAGTGTGTGAAGACCCCCCAAAACAGAAGTGGTGTCACCATGGTCACTCCTAGGAGGCTCAGCCCTTCTGGCTGGCCCCTGACCCACTGGCTCTCCCACTGGGGAACACATCCCCCTCTCACCCCTCAATCTGGACTTATGCACCCTCCCAACTGGAGTGGCACTGCCAGACACCAGAACCACTGGAGCTCCAATTACAGATGCTCCAGGTTCTCTAGACCTTGGGAGATCCCCTCAAATGGCCTACCAGTACAGTCTAGGCCCCCAACCTGGTGTTCCCTTAAGGAACCCTCCAGGCCCTGAGACTGGGTTTCGGGCACCTTGGGACATGCAGTCCCACACTCACTCCTTCTCCGCAGAGACAGGACGTGAGCCCCTACACCCCTCCCACTACCACGGGACCTAGCTGGGCTACACTGAACCTCTCCCACCACTCTGGGTTGGAGGACACCTGAGCCACTCCTCTTAGGGTCACTCCCCAATGCCTCTTCAGACCCTCTGGAATCCACCAAAAGGTCTGCCTCCATTGTGAGCTCCCTGGGGTCAGAGAACTCACACTCCACCAGGTGTTGGCATAGCTCTGGAAAATAGGGACTTACAATATGCTCTCCCTCAATTGGATCACACAGACCCACCAAACTATCCTTCACCTCACCATCCAGTGCCTTGCACACATACCCCACACCACTCTCCTGAGACTGGCAAGACAGTATCTGACTGTCTCTATCACTCAACCCACACTCTTCTGGGCGGTCTTCACACTGACACACCGGGACTTCAACCATGGGGGAACCCCTCTCCCTGCACCTCTCATCTAGAGTCAGTAGAGTGTCCCATCACTAGGACTATGAACCCCTGTGCCAGTTCCCCAATCCACCTCAGGGACACTGCACACCACTGGAGCTACCTCACATTCTAGAACCCCCTGGTGTATATTAACCCCTCCTTCAAGTCAGGCGCCACATCTCTAGGTGTGTGTACTACTCCCTCAGCACTAGAAAATTCAATATTGCTGCCACCATCTGAGCTGGATTCCACCTCCAACTCAGCCAAGCTCACTTCTTGAGCTTCACATATTTCTTTTTCAGCTAAGGCTCGCTCTATCTCCTCGCACTCCCGGTCTAGCTCCCTCAGCCTCCGGTCACAAGCATGAATCCGATTCCTCTCTTCACGAGCCAATCTTTCCCAAAATGTTTCCTCCTCAGGGCCCCTGCCCTCTTGGTATTCTGGCTGGGGATCCTCCCCCTCAGATTCCTCCTCAGAGTCATCTGCTAGTGTTGCTTCCCAGCGTAGCACCTCATAGCAATGCAGGGCTGCCTCAAGATCCTGCCTTGTGGATCTCCCCTTCACAGGTAGCCCCCTCTCCTTGCAAAACACTTTCAGTTCCTTTATCTTGTAGATGTACAGGTGCCAAAAGTTGACTTCCATTTTGACAAGGCCCAACAGGTGCAACAACTAACCAGAGTTTCAAAAACTAAAGTCCAGAGGGAAACAGGGAAAAATAGTATGTGGTTGCGTTTGGTCTGCACTCACTAGTAGTGTACACAAATTACTG
Organism: Calotriton arnoldi; assembly: GCA_963921515.1. Lineage (NCBI taxonomy): Eukaryota > Metazoa > Chordata > Amphibia > Caudata > Salamandridae > Calotriton > Calotriton arnoldi. The sequence goes on from CAWUFW010001495.1 coordinate 476,969, forward strand.
TACATGAGTCACAAATGCAAGTCCAGAATCCACCGCTGACCACCAATGTTAGATTTGGGGGTCTCTAGTTGGCAGAGTTAGGTACCTTTGTCCAAATAGGGACCCTTGCGTCTAGTCAGGGTAAAGGGGGACACTCCTAAAATAACCCCTGCTCACCCCCTTGGTAGCTTGGCACGAGCAGACAGGCTTATCTCAGAGGCAGTGTGTAAAGCATTTGTGAACAAATACAGTAACCCAGTGACAACACTACAGATGGACACCACATAAGTTGTATATTAAAAATAAGTATCTTTTATATAGATTTAACACAAGACCACAAACGACAAAAATCCACAATACTGTACTTTAAAAATGGTAGAATTAGCTCAGTTCTCTTAAGATGGTAAATGCGACACTTTGAGTTCAATGTACCTTTAGATGCGTAACGCTATACAACGAAAGTGTTGCAGGGAAGGTGATGCGTCGGTTCCTTACATGCAAGAACGGTGATGCGTCGGGTCCCTACTGATGCGTAGGGGATGCGTCGGTTCTTCTCGGCGTGGGGAGGTGATGCGTTGGTTTCTTACTGCGCTTCCGTGGCGATGCGACCAGCAACGTCGTGATGCGATGAAGATCTGGTGCAATGAAACAAAGATGGCGTCTTCTTCTTGATGCGACACGATGCGTGCACGCCCGACGGCGACGCAACGATTCTTCTGAGCCGCGACAGGCCCTGCGACACGCTTCCCGGTGATGCGGCGGCGTCTGGTGCGACGTCGATCCTCTTCTCCGGCGATGCGAGACGCTTCGGCGATGCGACAGCGGCGACACCCTTCCCCAGCGATGCGACGACAGCGACTGCGGCGGCGACACGCTTCTCCGATGATGCGGCGGCATCTGATGCGACGTCGATCCTCTTCTCTGGCGATGCGAGGTGCTTCTGCGTTGCGAAGCGGCAGCGGCGACACCCTTCTTCAGCGATGCGACGACAGCGGCTGCGGCGGCGACACGCTTCTTCTTCGTGAGTCGCGCTTCCAGCTCCTTGCGACACGCAGTCCCTCAGAAGGCCCAACATAGCAGCAGGCACTTCAAAAGAACTATTGGGGAGCTGGTGGGTGAAGTCTGTTGTCCCTGAGACTTCAGCAGGAGGCAAGCTCTTTCTCAAGCCCTTGGAGATCTTTTACAAGTTGATGAAAGTACACACAAAGTTCCTTTCTCCTTTCTTTGGCAGTCAGGCAACCACTGCAGGCCAATCCCCCAAACAGCACTCAGCTTAGGGATAGTCTCCTCCTCAGTTTCTCTGGTTCCTCTCCTCAGCAAAGGTTCTTCTTGTTTCCCAAAGTGATCTAAAGTTCTGGGGTTTGGGTCCCCTCTTTTATACACCAAAATCCTTTGTCTCTGAAGGCAGAGAGGCCTTTGCCTAGTCCAAACCAGTTCTGGTCAGTCCTGGAGCACTTTGTTGACAAGACTCCTTCTTTCCTTTCACAGTGTAGGCCAGGGACATCAGACGCACTACAGGAGGTGGAGCCAACATTGTGGAGGGAAGGCACAGCCCTATTCAGGTCCCAGGTGCAACTCCTCCCACCCATCTCCATGCAGATCTCTCTATTCAGCCCTGTGCTGACTCACCCTGCCTCCTAGAATCCCCCAGCCCCTGTCACTCAAACTCCAGACAAGGAATACACAACCTAGCAGAGGCAGGCTTGGATAGTTAGGCAAGAAAATACCTACTTTCTAAAAGGAGTATTTTCAAACACAGAATGTTAAAACCAACTTCACTAAAAGATGTATTTTATCATTCTGAGTTCAGGCATACTAAATTCGTTTTTCTACCATGTTCCCTGGGTCAGTTAGGATTATAAAATGTAATAATCAAGCTGCCCATTCTGGCCTATGGGGAACAGGTAGCCTTGCAATAGTGAAAAACAAAAATGGCTGTAATTCACTATTAGGACATGCCACACACACCAGGGCATGTCCTACCTCATACTTACAATGCACCCTGCCCTTGGGCCTACCATAGGGGTGACTAATATGCAGAAAAGGAAAGGTTTAGGGACTGGCAAGTGGGTGCACTTGCCCAGTCAACATGGCAGTACCAGACTGCACACAGGCTCTGCAATGGCATACCTGAGACACACTTTTACAGGCTGCTTCTGTGGGTGGAACAACCAGTGCTGCAAGCCCACTAGCAGCATTTGGTTTACAAGCCCTGGGCACACTCAGTGTACTGTACTAGGGTCTGACAAGTAAACCAAATCAGCCAATCATGGAGTCACTAATCCATACATCAATTTATAACAGAGAGCATATGCACTTTAGCACTGATCAGCAGTGGTAAAGTGCACAAAGTCATAAAACAGCCAACAACAGGTCAGAAAAAATACAGGAGGAAGGCAAAAAGTTCAGGGATGATCCTGCAAAAAGGGCCAAGTCCAACAGTGGGTATGTGAGTGGGTGTGTGAGTGTCTGCATGGGTCTGTGAGTGAGTGTCTGCATGGGTCTGTGAGTGACTGTATATGTGAGTGTCTATGTGGGCCTGTCAGTGAGTGTGTGTGTGTGTGTGGGTCTGTGAATGGGTGTTTGAGTGTCTGTGTGGGTCTGTCAGTGTATGTGTGAGTGTGTATGTGGATCTCTGAGTGGGTCTGTGAGTGTGTGACTGGGTCTGTGAGTGGGTGTGTGTATGCGTACCTGTGAGTGGGTGTATGTGTGAATCTGTGAGTATGTGAGTGGGTCTCTGAGTGGGTGTGTGAGTCTGTGAGTGGGTCTATGAGTACCTGTGTGGGTCCCTGTGTGAGTCTATGAGTGGGTCTGTGAGTGGGTGTGTACGTCTCTGAGTGGGCCTGTGAGTGGGTGTGTGAGTCTCTGAGTGGGTCTGTAAGTGAGTGTGTGAGTCTCTGAGTGGGTGTCTGAGTGGTGTAAGGGAGGAGTGGGTCTCTGAGTGAGTACAATAGTGTCTGAGTGAGTAACTGAATGTATTTTTTATTTTTTCACTTAACGAATACAAAGGAGATGTGGCCTAATGGCTAGGGCGGTCGCCCTCTAATCTGGGGAACCGGGTTTGAGTCTCTGCAATGATTCACAACATCCTGTGATTCTGGGCAAATCACTTAATCTCACCTTGCCCAACAAAAATGAATGTCTCCTTGTGTAACGCAACTGGTGCTCATGTGAAGTGCTCTGATAGCCGATACCTTTGGTCAAGCTCCCGCTACATAATACTCTGAGAAAAAAAAAGCAAGTGGGACTGTGAGTGGGTGTGTGAGTCCGTAAGTGGGCCTGTGAGTAGGTGCATGAGTGTCTGAGAGGGTCTATGAGTGGGTGTGTGAGTGGGTCTGTGAGTGGCCCTCTGACTGTCTGTCTGAGTGGGTCTGTGAGTGGGTACATGACTGTCTGAGTTGGTCTGTCAGTGTGTGCATCAGTCTCTGAGTGGGCCTGTGAATGGGTGTGTGAGTGTCTGAGAGGGTCTGTGAGTGGGTGCATGAGTGTCTGAGAGGGTCTGTGAGTAGGTGCATGAGTGTCTGCGTGGGTCTGTGAGTGGTTGAATGAATGTCTGAATGGGTTTTTGACTGGGTGTTTGGGTCTGTGAGCAGCCCTGTGAGTGGGTGTATGAGACTCTGAGGGGGTCTGTGAGTGGAAGCATGACTGTTTGAATGACTCTGTGCAAGATCGAGGCAAAGTCAAAAGTTATGGCCGATCACAATTGAGCGTGGGTCGATCAGATACAAGAAGTGAATTGGGCCCGATCTCCACTTACCTTCGGACTTAGTGGAATTTTTTGAGAAAAATGTCTGGGAAGGTAAAGTTCAGCAGGGCAAGGAAACTAGCGGTGTCCGATGAGAAGGCGCTGTTGTTGGGGAGCTGTTGGACAAAGTTGCAGTACAGATTTCTACTGTATTTTGTAAGTTGAAAATCTCCAGCAAGATGAAGCAACAGGCTGTAACCAATGAGGGCTCCACGCGGCTGGGTACCCCTTCTGGGAGTTACAGCTGAACAGGATTTGATGCTGCGGAGAAGAACCTAGTTAGGCCTACCGGTGATGCACTTTTGGTGGATCAGCAAGCAAGTAGGTCCCAGTCTCCTCTTGATTCTCAGAACACTTTTTGGCTAAAAGTCCCAATTTTTGGATTTGGGCTATCTGGGTATCTTTATCACCACTTCCAAAGGTCCATGACTGGAGGGGCACCACTTGGAGGGTCAGGACTCACTCAGGCTGGGTTCGGGTTCAAGATGGTTAGAGCATTTTCTGTCTCAGACTCTCTAATCAGCAGGTCAGCCAACTAGTCCTTGGAGTCACTCAGGTAGTCTTGGGTTCAAGCAGGAAAGCAGGTCCCAAGCATCCAGGACAGTCCTCTGAGGGCACAAGTCAGGCTTCAGGCAGCAGGGCAGTCTTCTTGGTGCAGAAGGAAGTCATTTAAAGTTTACAGCAGGCCACAAGCAGCAGGGCAGTCCTCTGAGAGTTTTTCTGCAGGTCTAGAAGTGAACTGAAGAGTGGGTCTGAGGGTCCTCTTTTTATACCTAGTGACAGCTTTGAAGTGAAAGAAATGTCTAGGGCTTTCCCCCCACAGAAGTGTCTGGAATTTTCTGCCTTTCTGCCCTGGTTCCCTGCTGTCTGCAGTCACAAAAGGTTAGTGTGAAGCTCTTTGTATGAGAGCTGATGCAGTGACTTTGAAGTGCAAGTGAGGCTGTGCACAGATTTGCCCCCCTATCCTGCTTGGATGGCCCAACGTGCCAACACCCAGTCCCATTATTGAGTGGCTGTCTGGGAGGACTACACAAAGGCCAACTGTCAACTACACCTAGTCATGTAACCCAGGAAGCAGGCTGCAGGCGCCAAATGGTTAGTACAAGAAAATGCCAAATTTATAAAAGTGGCTTTTTCAGAATTGTGACTTAAAATCCAACTTTATCATTAAAGAGGATTTTAAATTACAATTCCTTAGACACCATACATTACATTTCTACCTATTTCCACGCAAAGGTATCACTTATTAAATGTAATAATGCACCCAATGTTATTCTATCGGAGTTATTAAGCCTCGCATTAGTGAAAAATGAATTTGTGAGTTTTTCACTACTAGGACATGCAAAACTTAAAATACATGTCCAACTTTTTAAATACAATGCACCCTGCCATAGTGGCTGTATAGGGCCCACCTTATTGGTGACTTATATATATATTAAAAAGGAGTCTTAGGCCTGGCAAAGGGCCAACTCAAATTGGCACTTTACAACTGTGTACAGGCTTCAATGGCACAATAAGTAATGCAGGCCCACTAGTAGCATTTAATTTACTAGCCCCGAGTATATGGTATAAAACTGTACTAGGTCTTTAACAGTAAATACATATGCCAGTCTAGTGTAATCCAATGTTACCATGTTTTAGGGAGTGATCACAAGCACTTTAGCACTGGTTAGCAGTAATATAGTTCACATAGTCCTAAGGCCAACAAAAATGAATTCAGAAAAAAAAAGGAGGGGAGAAGGCAAAATGTTTGGGTGAAGACCACCCTAAGGCTCACAGATCTAACACCAAAGAGTTGAACTGATCATTCCAAGCAATGCTGGAATATGATGGTATAAATCTGCAAGCCCAATTTTAATTGTATACTTCTTTGCAATATTTGCTTATTCACAATCACAGGACCACAACATCACCATTGTTTCACTCATCTGAAACCACACCCACTACACCAAAAGCTTTCCACATAATCTAGACTCAAATGCCACACTTCTCAAACAAAGTACAACTATTGGGATAGTCTCTTACTCAACAGTACATTTGATTATAGGTATCTGTATGTCTTCCATTTTCTCAATGCATCATTCCATGCTTAAGCACAACCCCAAGTTTGCCATGGCAGAACCAGATCACAACTGCAGCACCTCACACACAAGACCCACCACTTTCCACAGGCCTTACTATAAAACCACGAGTTACAATTCATGCTCTGCAAATAGTGTAGCCTTTTACTTAAGGATATTGGAGCCTCATCGTAAACAATGCTGTTCAAATTTTATAAACAATATACTGGATACGGTATTTATATATTCCACTTTGATGTCAGTTATTTGTATCACATGCTTAAATATTGACATATTATTTCAAGTTACGCTTAACACCAGAATTGTATTGTTATCATTAACCCTGAGCGCGAAGTGCAAAAAAACTCCGTCGCACTACGCAGAGCTCCGCGAGCTGCGGAGTATAATAGAAAATGCCGTTCGCGGTGATTGCACAGTGCCGGATGCTTGTCCGCACTGTGCAATCATTGCGAACAGCACCATGCACAGCGCAAGCTTTCCTTTTCTGCCGCTCGAGTAGATTTTTACTCGAGCTGCAGCTTTCTCAACGCGAATGGGCAGTTTCTCAATGCGAGCGGTCGCGAGCATAATCGACCACTCGCAATGAGAAACCTGACCCCCCCGCGTTGAGGAATCTTGCAGGGATGTTGATTTTCCGCGCTCGCCAACTTAATGTTGACGATCGCGAACGAGGAAAAATCTCGCCGGGATGTTGATTTTCCGCGCTCGCCAACTTGATGTTGACGATCGCGAACAAGGAAAAATCTCCCCGGGAGGTTGATTTTCCTCGCTCGCGGTCACCAACTTGACGTTGACGAACGCGAGCGAGGAAAAAAACTCCGCTCCGCAACGCGAAGCGGAGTTTTTTGGACCTCCGCGATCTCCGCGTAACGCGGAGTGCAGAATACTCCGCAAACTCCACGAGCGGAGCGGAGTTCACCGCCCAGGGTTTGTTATCATATGTCCAGGTACTTCCCTCATATCACAGGAATTGGCATTTTATGCCCCCTTGACATTTTGTCAGGTGTATAAAAAATGTCCAAATACACCCACCATTTGTTAAATATTGCTATTGTTTGCTACCAACATATTCCTGGCAGTGCCCAAGTACTCCTTTCAATTACCAGGCACCACTATCACATGCACCACCAGCCAGGTGAATAATGTTCATGCACTCATATCATATGAAAGGTATTATCATCATATAATATGTTAGGTTATGTTGTCCACATTACATTAGCACCTTCTACCATTAGTATGTAACAGTTGTGGTTTCTTGAACTTGGTTATTCTTTTCTACTGTTCTGTGATTTCCATTGTTTGGTTGTGTATGGTAGTTTGGTTGTGTGTGGTAGGTAGAGGTTTGTTTACCAGAAAATTAGAACACTAATTGTTAGACCTGGCTTTTCCAGCGGGTTTATCCCCAGACTTTTTGGCCTCCTGTTTTGGACACTGTTTTTGTTGGTTTTATGACTCTGGGCACTTTACCACTGCTGATCAGTGCTAAAGTGCATATGCTCTCTGTGTAAATTGTTATTACAATTGGTTCGGCCTGATTGGCATATTTGATTTACTGGTAAGCCCCTAGTAATATGCCCTATGTGTGCCAGGGCCTGTAAGTCAAATGCTATTAGTGGGCCTGCAGCACTGATTATGCCACCCACATGAGTAGCCCTGAAAAGGTATCTCAGGCCTGCCACTGCAGTGTCTGCGCGCAGTTTTAAACTGCCATGTGGACCTGGCAAGTGCACCCACTTGCCAGGCCCTAACCTTCCCTTTTCTTACATGTTAGTCACCCATAAGGTAGGCCCAAGGCACCTCTGTGGGTAGGGTGCAGTGTATGTGATAGGTAGGGCATGCTCTGGTGTGTGTGGCATGTCCTGATAGTGAAATACTGCTAATTTCGTTTTTCACTTTTGTAAGGCTACCTGTTCCCATAGGATCGAATGGGAAGTTTGCTTATAACATCTTATAAACATAACTACCCCTGGGACCAAGGTAGGAAAATAAAGTTTAGTATGCCTGAACCTTTTAGTGATGGTGATTTTTACATTTTGTGTTTGAAAATATCACTTTTAGAAAGTAGGTATTTTCTTGCTTAGCCATCCAGTGTGCCTCTGCTAGGATGTGTATTGACTGTCTGGCTTTGGAGTGACAGGGGCTGGGGATGTGCAGTGGCTCCAGAGAGTCTGGATGAGTCAGGGCTGGGCTGAATAGACCTGGGCTGCATTTAGAGTAGTGGGAGGAGATTTCCTTTCACCTGAATGGGCCTGGTCTGCCTTCCACAATGCTGTCTCCACCTCCTGCCAGGAAGCTGCACCAGAGAGGACAGAACTGGTTTTGACTGATCACAGGGTTTCTCTGCCACCAGAGAGCAAAGGATTTTGCTGTATAAATATTGGGGCCCAGACCACAGAACTTTAGATCATCCCTGGAATTCAAGAGGACCCTTTGCCAAGGAGAAAAGCTGGAGAGACTGAGGTGAAGTGCTGCCCCTTTGCTGTGTGGGTTTGGCCTGCAGTTGCTGTTTCTGCCAAGGAAAGGAGAAGGACTTTGCTGTGTGCTGTGTTCCCTGCTTGGAGGAGATCTCCAAGGGCCTGAGTGTGCAGCCCTCCTGTTCTGAAGTCTCAGGGACACAAAGACTTCACCCCCAGCTGCCCTGAACTCTGCTGCTGTGAGTTCTGACCTGCCAAGATGTGCCAGTGCCAGTTTTGGACCCCTGGAGGTTGTTGCTGCTGTTTGGGAGCTGGAAAAAAGAAGAAACTTGAAGAACTGCAAAAATCGACGCATCGCTCTCCTTGCGGCTGTTTTTCCAATGCATCTCCACTGCGCGAGAAGAATTTCCACGCATCGCCGTGCCGCCGCGAAAACTGATGCAGCGCCTGTCATTGCTGCAAGAATCGATGCATCTAGGGATCGCGGCCGAAGAAATCCAATGCAGTGCCGCTCGAAGCCGCTGCATCCACTGCCGACTCATCCCGGAATTCCACGCATCGCACCTGCGCTGCAAGTTTTCCAAACGCATCATCTGCAGAGAGGAACCGTCATGAAGAATCGACACATCACTCCCCATATGGACCGGAATCGACGCAACCCTTCCTCTGCGTGCAGCGGGACTGTCGCATTGCCTCCGAAAGGTCTCAGGAGTTGACGCATCTCTTTGCTTCTGACTCTGCAGCTGTTTGGCCTTGTGAATTTTGAGGCAACTACAGGTACTTTGTGTAAAAGTCACGCATCCATAGTTTTCTATGGTACAAGTTCTTGTAACCTTTTGAAAGTCATATTTTTAACTGTGTATGTTGGATTTTTGTCTTGTGTAGTTTAGATAAAGATATTTTATTTTTCTAAACTGGTGTGGTGTCCTTTTGTGGTATTTTCACTGTGTTACTGTGTGTGTTGGTACAAATACTTGACACATTGCCTTTGGGATAAGCCTGTCTGCTCGTGCCAAGCTACAAAGGGTGTGAGCAGGGGTTATCTAAAGTGTGTATTCCCCTTAGCCTGACTAGAAGCCAGGGTCCCTATATGGACAAAGGTACCTACCTCTGCCAACTAGAGACCCCTATTTCTAACACTAATTATTTGTATTGGTTGATGTGGAAGTAGGCTGATTTTAATTCAACTAAAGATCTTTCTTATGTTTATGAATAGGTGTGCCGAAGCCCTTTACTATTTTTTTGTTGAGCTGGGTGGTCAGATGTCCCTTGACGGGTCTATGCCAGTTGGTTTCTAAATAGGCAGCACAAGCAAGGTATGTAGCCATAACATGATGCTGCTGTGCATAAGAAGGTGATATGTAGATGTCTATGTTAGCTTTATCTTAATGTTTCTAAGAGGTCCTTGATGTGGTGATGTTAAAATGTTGTTGATTTGGCAGTGCTTTAACACTATATTTTACTTTAGGGCTGTGTGCAAGTGTGTCTCTAGGTTCTGCCTAACACATTGTGGTTGTGAAACCTATAGTGCCAATGGAAAGGGGTTGTGTAGTATGTATTGGTGAGATGACAGTGCCAACAAAGGCATAAATGCATTTTGTTGACTCTGTGTGTGGAGGATAAGTTCTGTTTACTGTTCACTGATGGGGTTGGGGGTTTGAGTCGTGTATCCTTGGTTGGGCCACATCACACCAATCACCTATCATGTGCCACTTTGTATGCATGTTGGGAGATATGGGAAAGGAGGCCTATTGATAGTTGTGTTCCTCTGTGGGAGAAAAACACAGAAAGGCAAAACATACAGAACAGTGCATGGGGAATATGGGAAGGATTGAGAACAGGCTGTCTGACAGGAAGTTGAGGGGAACCGATGAGGGAAAGAGGCGATGGAATGCAGGTTAGGGGCATAGAGATGAGGATTAAAGTGAAGAGGCAGGGGAAGAAATGGGAACAAGTTTTACCTTCTGATTTAGTCACTCTTTTGGAGCAGGATATCCTCCAGTGGGACTTTGCATGGCTGGATACCTTCTCTAATGGGATACCTCTAACGTTCTTTTCTTCATGGCAAAAAAAACTCAAAGCAGGGAGATGAATCAGGAAGTATTGCATTCTAACATCACAGCTTTTATGAGTATCGTTAGCACCTTGTCCAGGTCTTCCCAGGAATTAAAGCATTTCTAAGTCCCAACTTTTGAAGATGCTAGGAAGTGTCATCTTACTCAATCCTACAGCTCTCAATCAGTCAGGAAAAGCTTGTAGGGTCAAGATTACAGTAGAAGGCAAAGCCAGTTACTAATTCCAGCAATGTCCATAGCAACTTCCAATTCAGTCTTCTCCCAAGTGATCAACTGGTTCTTCCACAAAGGAGCCCCTTACTTCAGCCGTTTCAGTTCCTGAGGCTCAGCCAGACGGATCCTTGGTGGTACTTCCAAAGTAAAGGTACTAGGATGAATATGCTTTCCTTATCCTCGAGTGATGCATGCAGGAAGCAGGCAGATATCCTCTTCTTCAATCAGTCTGTCCCAGGTTCAGTTTTGTTCTGAGGTGCTGGTGGTGGGAAGGCATTTATATAAGGTACGCTGACCAGTGATTGGTGACACCTCCTAATCTAATTCTACCATTTTACCCACAACCCAACTTGCCCTCTTTTGCAGTACTTCCTTTTGCCTTACTGCAAATCAGTGCCATAAGTTCCTTTTTGAACCTTCCAAGCTCTAATTTCCCATACAGAGGATGCCTTAAGAAAAAGATGGAAAACCACCTGAAAACCAACCATGGCTGGTTCTGAAGCCAAATCCTACTGTACGTAACAGAGCCAGGTTAGCTCATAGTGGAGCAGCTGCAAAGGCTCAATGTCAATATAGTATATCTTAGTGTAAGCATGCTACTTTAGAAAGTTTCAAATAATTCTTTGTCCGGGCCATCTGCTGCTCCTATCCACTGTCCGCTCCCATATTCCAAAATAAGGTCCCCATGATTACACCTCCTACCTTACTTGCCAACAGGCCCGTCGCAATATTCTTCTTTCAGGAAAATATTTTCATACCTCATCAAGGTTCTACTTACTGCCACTGGACAGAAGAGAGAACACAAAAGAGGTAAACCAATTAAGGTTCCCAGGAAGAAATAAACCAGTATTTATGGAATAATTTTAACAGCATATTTAACAAAAATCAATGGTCAGCCATGAATTAGATTTTTGATAAATATGCACTGGTAATATCTGTGTTATTGTTCTGGCCATATGACGTATTAATAACCTGGCTTTCACCATATTTAAAGCTACTTTAGTCTATGCAATGTAAGAGTTTTGGAATCCTGTCACTGCCCATAAATATCAAATTAAAGGTTAGGCATGTTGCACTTTTGCACATTATGTACCCAAGCCTTTGGGGGTGGTGTGGGAAATGCACTAATTTTTGGAAACTTAGATAATGTCAAAATTAGATTTGTATGCATGTGAATAGAGTTTCCTTTATAAGGGCTTGTTATGAAATTTGTTGACAGTAGTTTAGTGCTGCAATGGCAGGCCTAAAAGGACTACTTTCACAGTTGCATATGTGAGCCAGGCAAATGTACATTGCAGGCCTTTTGTGCTATATACCTTTTATGTGGCTGATGCATTTCCTTGTGTTTGCTTTGTTCACCCTAAGTTGGCAGGGTATGCCCAGACGTGGTTCCCTTGCTCACTTTGCCACTGGATTCAAGCTAGCCTGGCTGATGACGGGTGTTACCACGAAACCGGTCCCAGTATGCTTGTTTCCGGTTCAGGGAAGACCTGACTTGGCAGTTCGAACTGGACTGTTCCCATGAGGCACAGGGTCATGACTGCTTTGCATATAGCTGGATCTGAACTGAGGTGGCGAAGTGAGCTAAAGAATGATGATGGATTCAACCCAGATCTGTGACCTGGGGTGAGTGTCTGAAAACTTTCAGCACTCCGTCCATCATCTCCTTGTGTTTGCTTTGTTCGCCCTAAGTTGGCAGGGTATGCCCAGACGTGGGTCCCTTGTTCACTTTGCCACTGGATTCAAGCTAGCCTGGCCGATGAGGGTGTTACCCCGAAACCGGTTCCAGGATGCTTGTTTCCGGTTCAGGGAAGACCTGGCTTGCCAGTTTGGGCTGGACTGTTCCCATGAGGCACAGGGTCATGACTGATTTGCATATAGCTAGGTGTGAACTGAGGAGGTGAAGTGAGCCAAAGAATGATGATGCATTCAACTCAGATCTGTGACTGGGGGTGAGTGTCTGAAAAGTTTCAGCACTCCGTCCATCATCTCCTTGTGTTTGCTTTGTTCGCCCTAAGTTGGCAGGGTATGTCCAGACGTGGGTCTCTTGCTCACTTTGCCACGGGATTCAAGCTAGCCTGGCTGATGAGGGATGTTACCCCAAAACCGTTCCCATGATGCTTGTTTTCGGTTCCGCGAAGACCTGGCTTGGCAGTTCGGGCTGGACTGTTCCCAGGAGGCACAGGGTAATGACTGATTTGCATATAGCTTGGTCTGAACTGAGGTGGCGAAGTGAGGTAAAGAATGATGATGGATTCAACCCAGATCTGTGACTGGGGGTGAGTGTCTGAAAAGTTTCAGCACTCCGTCCATCATCTCCTCGTGTTTGCTTTGTTCGCCCTGAGTTGCCAGGGCATGCCCAGACGTGGGTCCCTTGCTCACTTTGCCACTGGATTCAAGCTAGCCTGGCTGATGAGGGTGTTACCCCGAAACCGGTCCCAGGATGCTTGTTTCCGGTTCAGGGAAGACCTGGTTTGGCAATTCGGACTAGACTTTTCCCATTAGGCACAGGGTCATGACTGATTTGCATATAACTAGGTCTGAACTGAGGAGGTGAGGTGAGCCAAAGAATGATGATGGATTCAACCCAGATCTGTGACTGGGGGTGAGTGTCTGAAAAGATTCAGCACTCCGTCCATCATCTCTTTGTGTTTGCTTTGTTCGCCCTAAGTTGGCAGGGTATGCCCAGACGTGGGTCCCTTGCTCACTTTGCCACTGGATTCAAGCTAGCCTGGCTGGTGAGGGGTGTTACCCGAAATCGGTCCCAGGATGCTTGTTTCTGGTTCAGGGAAGACCTGGCTTGGCAGTTCGGGCTGGACTGTTCCCATGAGGCACAGGGTCATGACTGATTTGCATATAGCTGTGTCTGAACTGAGGTGGCGAAGTGAGCTAAAGAATGATGATGGATTCAACCCAGATCTGTCACCTGGGGTGAGTGTCTGAAAAGTTCCAGCACTCCATCCATCATCTCCTTGTGTTTGCTTTGTTTGCCCTAAGTTGGCAGGGTATGCCCAGACGTGGGTCCCTTGCTCACTTTGCCACTGGATTCAAGCTAGCCTGGCTGCTGAGGGGTGTTACCCCGAAACCGGTCCCAGGATGCTTGTTTCCAGTTCAGGGAAGACCTGTCTGGGCAGTTCGGGCTGGCTGTTCCCATGAAGCGCAGGGTCATGACTGATTTGCATATAGCTAGGTCTGAACTGAGGAGGTGAGGTGAGCCAAAGAATGATGATGGATTCAACCCAGATCTGTGACTGGGGGTGAGAGTCTGCAAACTTTCAGCACTCTGTCCATCATCTCCTTGTGTTTGCTTTGTTCGCCCTAACTTGGCAGGGTATGCCGAGACGTGGGTCCCTTGCTCACTTTGCCACTGTATTCAAGCTAGCCTGGCTGATGAGGGGTGTTACCCCGAAACTGGTTCCAGGATGCTTGTTTCCGGTTCAGGGAAGACCTGGCTTGGCAGTTCGGGCTAGAATGTTCCTGTTAGAAATGGGATCTCTAGTTGGCAAGGGCTTGCACCTTTGTCCAAGTAGGGACCCTTCTTCCTAGTCAGGGTAAGGGTTGTTACACTCGTTAAGTAACCCCTGCTCACCCTCGTGGTAGCTTGGCACGAGCAGTCAGGCTTAATTCAGAGGCAGTGTGTAAAGCATTTGCACATAACCAACAGTAATACAGTGTAAGCACTACAAACGGACACCACACCAGTTTAGAAAAATAACCAATATTTTATATACTCAAGACAAGACCAATTACGACAAAAATCCACAATACTATACTTTAAAAACTAATGCTTGATACGGTAACTTCTTCTTTGCAGGAATAGCACAAAAGCAAAGTTCGTACGAGTCGGTAGCTCCGTCCGAGCCTACCGTGATGCTGAAAACCACAGAGTCTAACAGTTCCAGCCGACCGCGTCGATACGGGCCAGCAGAGTCATGAACAGACTCGGTTACAGTACCTTTCTCGTTGTGGCTGGTACGGAGTGTACGAGCCGGTCGGCGTTCGTCGCGGTTGCGGTGCAAGACGGAGCGATGCAAGGTGCGGTGTCCCTCGATTCGGTGCAGGCAGCGGCTCGATGAGCGTTGTGCAGACGGAGTCGGTGAGTCCAAGGCGTGCGATGCAGGGTGAGACGATGCTCGATGCGGTGCTGACAGGTTGCGAGGCAGGCGACCAAGCCGGAGTGCGGGAGCTGGCGTCGGACAGCGGTGCGAGTCGGAGCGGTGCGTCGCAGACGTGCGAGCGGTGCCCCAAATGCGGTGCGGTCTCGACTCTTGAGCCAGTTGCAGCGACAGCGTCGGTCTGGTCCGGCTGGCCCAGTGAAGCGATGCGATGCGAACTGCGGTGCCCACAGGTCACGGTGCAAGCAGCGGCTCGATGTTGGCGGCGTCGGACGTCGCCCACGGTGAGACCAGTGTTGCGATGCGAAGCGGGGCGATGCGGTCTGCGGTGCAAACAGGTCACCGGCCAGGGATGGATTCGGTTGACGGAGTCGGTTGCAGTTCCCTTCCTCTGTGGCAACTGAAACAGCGTTCCAGAAGCGGTACCCAGAGGCTTGTGAAGTCTTTGTAGTCCCTGAGACTTCTTAACAGGAGGCCAGCTCGGTTCCTGGCCCTTGGAGATACTCAGCACAAGTTTGTAGAAAGTTCAGTCCAGTCCTTTCACTGCCCAAGGCAGAAGCAGCAGCTGCAGGCCAACCCAACAAAGCAACAACACAGCAAAGGGGCAGTACTCCTCCTGGCAGCTCTTCCAGCTCTTCGTCTTGGCAGGTTCCTTGATTCCAGCGAGATCTAAATTCATGGGGTCAGGGCCCCAATATTTATATCCCAAATTCCTTTGTTCTCTGAAGGCAGAGAGGCCTTTGCCTAGTCCAAACCAGTTCTGGAGCACTTTGTTGACAAGTCTCCGTCCCTTCTTTCAGTGAGTGGGCCAGGGACATCAGACGCACCACAGGAGGTGGAGCCAGCATTGTGGAGGGAAGGCACTGTCCTATTCAGGGCCCAGGTGCGACCCCTCCCACCCATCTACATGTAGATCTTGCTATTCAGCCCTGTGCTGACTCACCCTGTCTCCTGGCATCCCCCAGCCCCTGTCACTCACACTCCAGACAAGGAATACACAACCTCGCAGAGGCAGGCTTGGATGGTTAGACAAGAAAATACCCACTTTCTAAAAGTGGTATTTTCAAACACAGAATGTTAAAACCAACTTCACTAAAAGCTGCATTTTATCATTCTGAGTCCAGGCATACTAACCTCGACTTCCTACCATGTTCCCGGGTCAGTTAGGATTATAAGCTGTAATAATCAAAAGTGCCCGTTCTGGCCTAGGGGAACAGGTAGCCTTGCAATAGTGAAAAACGAACTAGGCTGTGATTCACTATTAGGACATGCCACACACACCCGGGCATGTCCTACCTTTCGCGTACAACGCACCCTGCCCACAGGGGTACCTTGGGCCTACCTTAGGGGTGACTAACATGTAGCAAAGGGAAGGTTTAGGGACTTGCAAGTGTGTGCACTTGCCAAGTCGTCATGGCAGCCCCAGGCTGCGCACAGGCTCTGCGGTGGCAGGCCCGAGTTACACTTTACGGGCTGTTTGCGTGGGTGGCACAATCCAGTGCTGCAGCCCACCAACAGCATTTGGTCTATAGGCCCTGGCACTCGCAGTGCACTTTACAAGGGACTGACAGATAAACCAAATAGGCCAATCATGGAAACACCAATCCATAACACATTTTATACAGGAGCACTTGCACTTTCCCACTGGACCACAGTGAGGAAAGTGCGCAGAATCATTACACCAGCAAAAACAGAGTCAAAACCGGGAGGTCAGAAAGCAAAAAGTCAGGGGAAACACGCCAAAAGATGCCAAGTCTAACACATGTCCCCTCCAGCTGAAAGTAGGGAGAACTACCCAACCCCATTGGAGTTCTCTTCACTAAGGCGGAAGAACCTGGACAGACCATCTGCGTTGGCGTGTTCTGTACCAGGACGGTGTTCCACCGTAAAGTCCATTCCCTGTAGGGAGATGGACCACCTCAGCAGTTTTGGATTCTCACCCCTCATTTGCATCAACCATCTGAGGGGCCTGTGGTCTGTCTGAACCCGGAAGTGAGTCCCAAACAGGTATGGTCTCAACTTCTTCAGTGCCCAGACCACAGCAAAAGCTTCCCTTTCTATGGCACTCCACCTCTGTTCCCTGGGAAGTAGTCTCCTGCTAAGGAAGACTACAGGCTGATCCAGGCCCTCTTCGTTCAGTTGTGAGAGCACCGCTCCCACACCATGCTCTGAAGCGTCAGTCTGCACGACAAATTCCTTGGAGAAGTCAGGTGCCTTGAGCACGGGCGCCGTGCACATGGCTGCCTTCAGGGCATCAAAAGCTTTCTGGCAGGACTCAGTCCAGATCACTTTCCTGGGCTGCCTCTTAGAGGTCAGCTCTGTTAAGGGGGCCACGATGGTGCCATAGCCCTTAACAAATCTCCTATAATAGCCGGTGAGATCTAAGAAGGCTCTCACCTCTGTCTGGGTCTTGGGGGCTCCCAAGCCAGAATGGTGTCAATCTCGGGTTGTAGGGGCGCCACCTGGCCGCTTCCTACCTGGTGCCCCAAGTACACCACAGAACCCTGCCCGATCTGGCACTTACTGGCCTTGATCGTGAGGCCTGCACCTTGCAGAGCCCTCAACACTTTCTCAAGGTGCTGTAAATGTTCTTCCCAGCTGGAACTGAACACAGCAATGTCATCCAGGTAGGCGGCACTGAAATCCTCCAGCCCAGCCAACACCTGATTGACCAACCTCTGAAACGTGGCAGGGGCATTCTTCAACCCAAAGGGCATCACCCGGAACTGGTAATGACCTTCTGGGGTCGAGAATGCTGATCTCTCCTTGGCCCCATCGGTTAAGGCAATCTGCCAGTACCCAGACGTCAAATCAAACGTGCTGAGGAACCGGGCAGCTCCCAACCGATCAATGAGCTCATCAGCTCTGGGGATGGGGTGCGCGTCAGTCCTGGTGACGGCATTGAGCCCACGGTAGTCCACACAAAACCGGAGTTCTGGAGTGGCACCGGGCGCCGCAGCCTTTGGGACCAAGACCACTGGGCTGGCCCAAGGACTGTGGGAGGGCTCAATCACCCCTAACGCCAACATCTTAGAGACCTCCTCCTTGATGCTGGCTCTGACCCGGTCAGTCAACCTGTAAATCTTGTGCTTCACAGGATGGCTGTCACCAGTGTCCACGTCATGGGTACACCAGTGAGTAACACCGGGGTCAGAGAGAACAGTGGGGCGAACTGTCCCAACAACTGGCGACAGTCCCCCTGCTGCTCCTGAGTCAGAGTAGGGGAGAGGATCACACCCTCTACTGACCCATCATGCTCCTTGGTAGACAGGAGGTCAGGGAGAGGCTCACTCTCCTCTTCCACCCCATCATCTGTCGCCAAGAGCATACTCACTTCGGACCTCTCGAAGTGGGGCTTGAGGCGGTTCACGTGAAGGACCCGCAAAGGGTTCCTTGGAGCCTGCAAATCCACCAGGTAGGTGACGTCACTTTTGCGCTCCTTTACCTCATATGGCCCAGTCCACTTGTCCTGCAAGGCACAAGGTGCCACTGGGGCCATTACCCACACTTTTTGCCCAGGTTGAAATTCGACCAGAGTGGCGTTCTGGTCATACCATCTCTTCATTTCTTCCTGGCTGGCTTCTAGGTTCGCCTGAGCGAGTTTCCTGAAGCGGGCAGTTTGGTTTCTAAAGGCCAGCATGTAGCTAAATACATCCTGGGGAGTTTCCCTGGGAGCCGCCTCCCAGCCTTCCTTTACCAAACTCAGAGGTCCTCTGACAGGGTGGCCATACAGGAGCTCAAAGGGGCTGTACCCAAGAGACTTCTGAGGCACCTCCCTGTGTGCAAAGAGTAGGCATGGCAAGAGGACGTCCCACTTACGCCTCATGGGTTCTGTTAGACCCTTGATCATGCCTTTCAAGGTCTGGTTGAATCTCTCCACCAGACCGTTTCCTTGTGGGTGGTAAGGAGTGGTGAACTTGTAGGTTACACCACACTCCTTCCACAGGGATGTCATATACTTCGATATGAAATTGGTCCCCCTATCAGAAACCACCTCTCTGGGGAATCCCACACGGGAAAAGATCCCCATTAACGCCCGGCCCACCACTGGCGCCGTCGTTGTCCTGAGAGGGATTGCTTCCGGGTACCGGGTGGCATGGTCCACCAAGACCAGGATGTACCTGTTGCCCATGGCTGTCTTGGGATCCAGTGGCCCCACAATATCCATCCCTACCCTTTCAAAGGGTGTTCCAACAACAGGAAAAGGTTGGAGAGGAGCTTTGACCTTCCTCCCACTCTTACCACTTGCCTGGCAAGTTTGGCAAGACCTACAGTGTGCATCTGACTGCCTTCGCATTTGGGGCCAAAAGAAGTGGGTGACAAGCCTGTCAAAGGTCTTGTCCTGCCCCAAATCTCCTGCCAAAGGCACGTCATGAGCCAGACCCAGTAGGAAGGTCCTGAAGCGCTGGGGTACCACCAGCACACGGGCTGACCCAGGCTCAGCAACCTTAGGCTCACTGTATAGGAGACCACTCTCCCAGTAGATCAGATGTGACCCGGACTGATTACCAGCTGCCTGGTCTGCAGCCTGCCGCCGCAGACCCTCCAGAGTAGGGCACTCGTTCTGCTCCCTGCAGAACTCCTCCCTGGTGGGACCCCCTTCTTGCTGCCAATGGGTCAGCTCAGAGATGTCTCCCAGTTCGGCTACCTGTTCCCCTGTAGGCACCGGGCGTCCCCTCGAGGTCCGCCTCCTCCCGGTCCGTGGGAACTTCGGGGGCCGGTTTCCCGCGCCCCTGCCCTTTCTCTTGGCAGGGACTTGGGCCACTGTTTCAGGCTCCAAGTCCTCTTGATCACCCTTTCTGGCTGCCATTGACCGAGTAGACACGCATGCCCACTCTGGCAACCCAAGCATCTCCAAGTGAGACCTGAGCTCAACCTCCTTCCATGAGGACTGCTCCAGGTCGTTTCCTAGCAGACAATCGACAGGCATGGTAGGGCTCACAACCACCCTCAAGGGACCTGAGACCCCCCCATTCATAGGGAACCTGCGCCACCATACACTGGCGCTCAGAGTTGTCGACAGCAACTACTTGGTGGAATGCTCCTGGGACTACTTGCTTCTCAGACACCAGGTGACACCGGACTGAGGTCACACTGGCTCCAGTATCTCTGAGAGCCTCTACCCTGTTCCCATTAATGGTCACCCAGGTGCTATATTTTTTTGTGTTAGGGGGCACCTGGTTTCCTGGGACCATCTCACTGTCCCCTAGTGAGACAAGGGTCATTTCTGCGGGATCCCCACCCTCCTGTGGGCACCCCTCCTCCCCAAGCGCTACACTAGCCAACACTTTGGACTGTCCACCGGTGGGTGGCTGTGTCCCCTTCGGGCACTTGGGGTCCCCCTTAAAGTGACCTACCTGGTCACATGCATAACACTTGCGGGGGCCGGTCTCAACAGGCTTCCCTGTAGAGACCCCTTTCTTCTTATCACCGGGGGGCTGGGAACCTTTACCCTGGGTACTAGTTTGGGGCCCTTTAGAGAACTCCTGTGCTTTACCCTTGTCCCCCCACCTTTCTGCTGGGGACCCTGCCCACCTTTGGCTGAGTCTCCCCAAACGCTTTCTTGTGGACCCTGGTACTCACCCAGCGGTCCGCTTCCATAGCAAGCTTCCTGGGGTCAGTTAGCTTACTATCAACTAGGTGCTGGCGCAGATCTGCAAAACATAGACTAGACAAGTGCTCCCATGCAATCAAGTTGTAGAGCCCCTGAAAATCTGTTACACTACTGTCCTTCACCCAACCATCCAGAGACCTGCAGAACACATCCACACATTCCAACCAAGTGTTGGCATCAGACTTCTTACTGGACCTGAACTGATCCCTGTACTTTTCAGGAGTAAGACCATACTTCGTGAGAAGGGCATCCTTCATGTCAGCATAGGTGAGGTGATACCCCTTACCCAAAGCTATCAGAGCATCCCTTGCTTCTTCAGGGAAAAGTGGCCACAATCCTGCTCCCCAATTCTCCTCAGGGACCCCATTCATGTGTATGGCTGCCTCATAACCCTGAAACCACCTTTGTATGTCATCCCCCTTCTTGAACTCCTTACCTACGTTCTTGGGAATGTGCACAATCCTGTCTGCCTTTCTGGACGAATTGCTGCCACCATCTGAGCCTGACTTACTCCTAAGTTCTAGCTCCTTCAGTTCTCTCTCATGCTCTAAGAGCATCTTCCTCTCCTCTATGGCCAATCTCTTCTCCTCCCGCTCACTCTCCAGCCTGAGCTTCTGCAGCTCGAACTGCCTTGCCTCCCGCCTGTCCTCCAGCTCCTCTGGGGACAGACTGCTGCTGCCTGACCTGGCGGGTTCCCCCTACCCAAAAGCACATCCACCCTGGAAATAGGCTCCTCCACCTCCTCACTGAGATCGCCAGGCTGCCCATTGGCATGTCTGGCTGCTACCCAGGCCCTCAGCGCCTTCTGTAGCTCCTCCTTCCTTGTGAGGCCTTTAATTTGGACTTTCAAGTTTTTACAAATCGCTCGTAACTCCTTTACGGCGTAGGATTCCAACCTGTCCTCCTCAAAGATAACTTCCAGAGATGCAACGGATGATGCAATTGATTCAGGCATGACAAAAGTCGTGAGTTGAAAACTAGCGAGATCAAAAATAGGCCAAAAGAAAAAGAACCAGTATGTGGTACGTAATGGTCTGCGATATGGTAGTAGTGCACACCAATCACTGTAAGTCAAGTGCAAACACAAGTCCTATCCTCACCGCTGACAACCAATGTTAGAAATGGGATCTCTAGTTGGCAAGGGCTTGCACCTTTGTCCAAGTAGGGACCCTTCTTCCTAGTCAGGGTAAGGGTTGTTACACTCGTGAAGTAACCCCTGCTCACCCTCGTGGTAGCTTGGCACGAGCAGTCAGGCTTAATTCAGAGGCAGTGTGTAAAGCATTTGCACATAACCAACAGTAATACAGTGTAAGCACTACAAACGGACACCACACCAGTTTAGAAAAATAACCAATATTTTATATACTCAAGACAAGACCAATTACGACAAAAATCCACAATACTATACTTTAAAAACTAATGCTTGATACGGTAACTTCTTCTTTGCAGGAATAGCACAAAAGCAAAGTTCGTACGAGTCGGTAGCTCCGTCCGAGCCTACCGTGATGCTGAAAACCACAGAGTCTAACAGTTCCATCCGACCGCGTCGATACGGGCCAGCAGAGTCATGAACAGACTCGGTTACAGTACCTTTCTCGTTGTGGCTGGTATGGAGTGTACGAGCCGGTCGGCGTTCGTCGCGGTTGCGGTGCAAGACGGAGCGATGCAAGGTGCGGTGTCCCTCGATGCGGTGCAGGCAGCGGCTCGATGAGCGTCGTGCAGACGGAGTCGGTGAGTCCAAGGCGTGCGATGCAGGGTGAGACGATGCTCGATGCGGTGCTGACAGGTTGCGAGGCAGGCGACCAAGCCGGAGTGCGGGAGCTGGCGTCGGACAGCGGTGCGAGTCGGAGCGGTGCGTCGCAGACGTGCGAGCGGTGCCCCAAATGCGGTGCGGTCTCGACTCTTGAGCCAGTTGCAGCGACAGCGTCGGTCTGGTCCGGCTGGCCCAGTGAAGCGATGCGATGCGAACTGCGGTGCCCACAGGTCACGGTGCAAGCAGCGGCTCGATGTTGGCGGCGTCGGACGTCGCCCACGGTGAGACCAGGGTTGCGATGCGAAGCGGGGCGATGCGGTCTGCGGTGCAAACAGGTCACCGGCCAGGGATGGATTCGGTTGACGGAGTCGGTTGCAGTTCCCTTCCTCTGTGGCAACTGAAACAGCGTTCCAGAAGCGGTACCCAGAGGCTTGTGAAGTCTTTGTAGTCCCTGAGACTTCTTAACAGGAGGCCAGCTCGGTTCCTGGCCCTTGGAGATACTCAGCACAAGTTTGTAGAAAGTTCAGTCCAGTCCTTTCACTGCCCAAGGCAGAAGCAGCAGCTGCAGGCCAACCCAACAAAGCAACAACACAGCAAAGGGGCAGTACTCCTCCTGGCAGCTCTTCCAGCTCTTCGTCTTGGCAGGTTCCTTGATTCCAGCGAGATCTAAATTCATGGGGTCAGGGCCCCAATATTTATATCCCAAATTCCTTTGTTCTCTGAAGGCAGAGAGGCCTTTGCCTAGTCCAAACCAGTTCTGGAGCACTTTGTTGACAAGTCTCCGTCCCTTCTTTCAGTGAGTGGGCCAGGGACATCAGACGCACCACAGGAGGTGGAGCCAGCATTGTGGAGGGAAGGCACTGTCCTATTCAGGGCCCAGGTGCAACCCCTCCCACCCATCTACATGTAGATCTTGCTATTCAGCCCTGTGCTGACTCACCCTGTCTCCTGGCATCCCCCAGCCCCTGTCACTCACACTCCAGACAAGGAATACACAACCTCGCAGAGGCAGGCTTGGATGGTTAGACAAGAAAATACCCACTTTCTAAAAGTGGTATTTTCAAACACAGAATGTTAAAACCAACTTCACTAAAAGCTGCATTTTATCATTCTGAGTCCAGGCATACTAACCTCGACTTCCTACCATGTTCCCGGGGTCAGTTAGGATTATAAGCTGTAATAATCAAAACTGCCCGTTCTGGCCTAGGGGGAACAAGTAGCCTTGCAATAGTGAAAAACGAACTAGGCTGTGATTCACTATTAGGACATGCCACACACACCCGGGCATGTCCTACCTTTCGCGTACAACGCACCCTGCCCACAGGGGTACCTTGGGCCTACCTTAGGGGTGACTAACATGTAGCAAAGGGAAGGTTTAGGGACTTGCAAGTGTGTGCACTTGCCAAGTCATCATGGCAGCCCCAGGCTGCGCACAGGCTCTGCGGTGGCAGGCCCGAGTTACACTTTACGGGCTGTTTGCGTGGGTGGCACAATCCAGTGCTGCAGCCCACCAACAGCATTTGGTCTATAGGCCCTGGCACTCGCAGTGCACTTTACAAGGGACTGACAGATAAACCAAATAGGCCAATCATGGAAACACCAATCCATAACACATTTTATACAGGAGCACTTGCACTTTCCCACTGGACCGCAGTGAGGAAAGTGCGCAGAATCATTACACCAGCAAAAACAGAGTCAAAACCGGGAGGTCAGAAAGCAAAAAGTCAGGGGAAACACGCCAAAAGATGCCAAGTCTAACAGTTCCCATGAGGCACAGTGTCATGACTGATTTGCATATAGCTAGGTCTGATCTGAGGAGGTGAGGTGAGCCACAGAATGATGATGGAT
This sequence comes from Calotriton arnoldi, assembly GCA_963921515.1. Lineage (NCBI taxonomy): Eukaryota > Metazoa > Chordata > Amphibia > Caudata > Salamandridae > Calotriton > Calotriton arnoldi. The sequence goes on from CAWUFW010001495.1 coordinate 500,806, forward strand.
TCAACCCAGATCTGTGACTGGGGGTGAGTGTCTGAAAAGTTTCAGCACTCCGTCCATCTTCTCCTTGCGTTTGCTTTGTTCGCCATAAGTTGGCAGGGTATGCCAAGACGTGGGTCCCTTGCTCACTTTGCCACTGGATTCAAGCTAGCCTGGCTGATGAGGGATGTTACCCCAAAACCGTTCCCATGATGCTTGTTTTCGGTTCCGCGAAGACCTGACTTGGCAGTTCGGGCTGGACTGTTCCCAGGAGGCACAGGGTAATGACTGATTTGCATATAGCTTGGTCTGAACTGAGGTGGCGAAGTGAGGTAAAGAATGATGATGGATTCAACCCAGATCTGTGACTGGGGGTGAGTGTCTGAAAAGTTTCAGCACTCCGTCCATCATCTCCTCGTGTTTGCTTTGTTCGCCCTGAGTTGCCAGGGCATGCCCAGACGTGGGTCCCTTGCTCACTTTGCCACTGGATTCAAGCTAGCCTGGCTGATGAGGGGTGTTACCCCGAAACCGGTCCCAGGATGCTTGTTTCCGGTTCAGGGAAGACCTGGTTTGGCAATTCGGACTAGACTTTTCCCATTAGGCACAGGGTCATGACTGATTTGCATATAACTAGGTCTGAACTGAGGAGGTGAGGTAAGCCAAAGAATGATGATGGATTCAACCCAGATCTGTGACTGGGGGTGAGTGTCTGAAAAGATTCAGCACTCCGTCCATCATCTCTTTGTGTTTGCTTTGTTCGCCCTAAGTTGGCAGGGTATGCCCAGACGTGGGTCCCTTGCTCACTTTGCCACTGGATTCAAGCTAGCCTGGCTGGTGAGGGGTGTTACCCCGAAATCGGTCCCAGGATGCTTGTTTCCGGTTCAGGGAAGACCTGGCTTGGCAGTTCGGGCTGGACTGTTCCCATGAGGCACAGGGTCATGACTGATTTGCATATAGCTGTGTCTGAACTGAGGTGGCGAAGTGGGCTAAAGAATGATGATGGATTCAACCCAGATCTGTCACCTGGGGTGAGTGTCTGAAAAGTTTCAGCACTCCATCCATCATCTCCTTGTGTTTGCTTTGTTTGCCCTAAGTTGGCAGGGTATGCCCAGACGTGGGTCCCTTGCTCACTTTGCCACTGGATTCAAGCTAACTTGGCTGATGAGGGGTGTTACCCAGAAACCGGTCCCAGGATGCTTGTTTCCAGTTCAGGGAAGACCTGTCTGGGCAGTTCGGGCTGGCTGTTCCCATGAAGCGCAGAGTCATGACTGATTTGCATAGAGCTAGGTCTGAACTGAGGAGGTGAGGTGAGCCAAAGAATGATGATGGATTCAACCCAGATCTGTGACTGGGGGTGAGTGTCTGAAAACTTTCAGCACTCTGTCCATCATCTCCTTGTGTTTGCTTTGTTCGCCCTAACTTGGCAGGGTATGCCGAGACGTGGGTCCCTTGCTCACTTTCCCACTGTATTCAAGCTAGCCTGGCTGATGAGGGTGTTACCCCGAAACTGGTTCCAGGATGCTTGTTTCCGGTTCAGGGAAGACCTGGCTTGGCAGTTCGGGCTAGAATGTTCCCATGAGGCACAGGGTCATGACTGATTTGCATATAGCTAGGTCTGATCTGAGGAGGTGAGGTGAGCCAAAGAATGATGATGGATTCAACCCAGATCTGTGACTGGGGGTGAGTGTCTGAAAAGATTCAGCACTCCGTCTATCATCTCTTTGTGTTTGCTTTGTTCGCCCTAAGTTGGCAGGGTATGCCCAGACGTGGGTCCCTTGCTCACTTTGTGACTGGATTCAAGCTAGCCTGGCTGGTGAGGGGTGTTACCCCGAAATCGGTCCCAGGATGCTTGTTTCCGGTTCAGGGAAGACCTGGCTTGGCAGTTCGGGCTGGACTGTTCCCATGAGGCACAGGGTCATGACTGATTTGCTTATAGCTGTGTCTGAACTGAGGTGGCGAAGTGAGCTAAAGAATGATGATGGATTCAACCCAGATCTGTCACCTGGGGTGAGTGTCTGAAAAGTTTCAGCACTCCATCCATCATCTTGTGTTTGCTTTGTTTGCCCTAAGTTGGCAGGGTATGCCCAGACGTGGGTCCCTTGCTCACTTTGCCACTGGATTCAAGCTAGCCTGGCTGATGAGGGTGTTACCCAGAAACCGGTCCCAGGATGCTTGTTTCCAGTTCAGGGAAGACCTGTCTGGGCAGTTCGGGCTGGCTGTTCCCATGAAGCACAGGGTCATGACTGATTTGCATATAGCTAGGTCTGAACTGAGGAGGTGAGGTGAGCCAAAGAATGATGATGGATTCAACCCAGATCTGTGACTGGGGGTGAGTGTCTGCAAACTTTCAGCACTCTGTCCATCATCTCCTTGTGTTTGCTTTGTTCACCCTAACTTGGCAGGGTATGCCGAGACGTGGGTCCCTTGCTCACTTTGCCACTGTATTCAAGCTAGCCTGGCTGATGAGGGGTGTTACCCCGAAACTGGTTCCAGGATGCTTGTTTCCGGTTCAGGGAAGACCTGGCTTGGCAGTTCGGGCTAGAATGTTCCCATGAGGCACAGGGTCATGACTGATTTGCATATAGCTAGGTCTGATCTGAGGAGGTGAGGTGAGCCAAAGAATGATGATGGATTCAACCCAGATCTGTGACTGGGGGTGAGTGTCTGAAAAGTTTCAGCACTCCGTCCATCATCTCCTTGTGTTTGCTTTGTTCGCCATAAGTTGGCAGGGTATGCCGAGACGTGGGTCCCTTGCTCACTTTGCCACTGGATTCAAGCTAGCCTGGCTGATGAGGGGTGTTACCCCAAAACCGGCCCCAGGATGCTTGTTTCCGGTTCAGGGAAGACCTGGCTTGGCAGTTCGGGCTGGACTGTTCCCATGAGACACAGGGTCATGACTGATTTGCATATAGCAGTGTCTGAACTGAGGTGGCGAATTGAGCTAAAGACTGATGATGGATTCAACCAAGATCTGTGATCTGGGGTGAGTGTCTGAAAAGTTTCAGCACTCCTTCCATCATCTCCTTGTGTTTGCTTTGTTCGCCCTAAGTTGGCAGGGTATGCCCAGACATGGGTCCCTTGCTCACTTTGCCACTGGATTCAAGCTAGCCTGGCTGATGAGGGGTGTTACCCCAAAACCGGTCCCAGGATGCTTGTTTCCAGTTCAGGGAAGACCTGGCTTGGCAGTTCAGGCTGGACTGTTCCCATGAGGCACAGGGTCATGACTGATTTGCATATAGCTGTGTCTGAACTGAGGTGGCGAAGTGAGCTAAAGAATGATGATGGATTCAACCCAGATCTGTGACTGGGGGTGAGTGTCTGAAAACTTTCAGCACTCCGTCCATCATCTCCTTGTGTTTGCTTTGTTCGCCCTTAGTTGGCAGGGTTTGCCCAGACGTGGGTCCCTTGCTCACTTTGCCACTGGATTCAAGATAGCCTGGCTGATGAGGGGTGTTACCCCGAAACCGGTCCCAGGATGCTTCTTTCTGGATCAGGGAAGACCTGGCTTGGCAGTTCGGGCTGGACTGTTCCCATGAGGCACAGGGTCATGACTGATTTGCATATAGCTGGATCTGCACTGAGGTGGCGAAGTGAGCTAAAGAATGATGATGGATTCAACCCAGATCTGTGACTGGGGGTGAGTGTCTGAAAAGATTCAGCACTCCGTCCATCATCTCTTTGTGTTTGCTTTGTTCGCCCTAAGTTGGCAGGGTATGCCCAGACATGGGTCCCTTGCTCACTTTGCCACTGGATTCAAGCTAGCCTGGCTGGTGAGGGGTGTTACCCCGAAATCGGTCCCAGGATGCTTGTTTCCGGTTCAGGGAAGACCTGGCTTGGCAGTTCGGGCTGGACTGTTCCCATGAGGCACAGGGTCATGACTGATTTGCATATAGCTGTGTCTGAACTGAGGTGGCGAAGTGGGCTAAAGAATGATGATGGATTCAACCCAGATCTGTCACCTGGGGTGAGTGTCTGAAAAGTTTCAGCACTCCATCCATCATCTCCTTGTGTTTGCTTTGTTTGCCCTAAGTTGGCAGGGTATGCCCAGACGTGGGTCCCTTGCTCACTTTGCCACTGGATTCAAGCTAACCTGGCTGATGAGGGGTGTTACCCAGAAACCGGTCCCAGGATGCTTGTTTCCAGTTCAGGGAAGACCTGTCTGGGCAGTTCGGGCTGGCTGTTCCCATGAAGCGCAGGGTCATGACTGATTTGCATAGAGCTAGGTCTGAACTGAGGAGGTGAGGTGAGCCAAAGAATGATGATGGATTCAACCCAGATCTGTGACTGGGGGTGAGTGTCTGAAAACTTTCAGCACTCTGTCCATCATCTCCTTGTGTTTGCTTTGTTCGCCCTAACTTGGCAGGGTATGCCGAGACGTGGTTCCCTTGCTCACTTTCCCACTGTATTCAAGCTAGCCTGGCTGATGAGGGGTGTTACCCCGAAACTGGTTCCAGGATGCTTGTTTCCGGTTCAGGGAAGACCTGGCTTGGCAGTTCGGGCTAGAATGTTCCCATGAGGCACAGGGTCATGACTGATTTGCATATAGCTAGGTCTGATCTGAGGAGGTGAGGTGAGCCAAAGAATGATGATGGATTCAACCCAGATCTGTGACTGGGGGTGAGTGTCTGAAAAGATTCAGCACTCCGTCTATCATCTCTTTGTGTTTGCTTTGTTCGCCCTAAGTTGGCAGGGTATGCCCAGACGTGGGTCCCTTGCTCACTTTGTGACTGGATTCAAGCTAGCCTGGCTGGTGAGGGGTGTTACCCCGAAATCGGTCCCAGGATGCTTGTTTCCGGTTCAGGGAAGACCTGGCTTGGCAGTTCGGGCTGGACTGTTCCCATGAGGCACAGGGTCATGACTGATTTGCATATAGCTGTGTCTGAACTGAGGTGGCGAAGTGAGCTAAAGAATGATGATGGATTCAACCCAGATCTGTCACCTGGGGTGAGTGTCTGAAAAGTTTCAGCACTCCATCCATCATCTCCTTGTGTTTGCTTTGTTTGCCCTAAGTTGGCAGGGTATGCCCAGACGTGGGTCCCTTGCTCACTTTGCCACTGGATTCAAGCTAGCCTGGCTGATGAGGGGTGTTACCCAGAAACCGGTCCCAGGATGCTTGTTTCCAGTTCAGGGAAGACCTGTCTGGGCAGTTCGGGCTGGCTGTTCCCATGAAGCGCAGGGTCATGACTGATTTGCATATAGCTAGGTCTGAACTGAGGAGGTGAGGTGAGCCAAAGAATGATGATGGATTCAACCCAGATCTGTGACTGGGGGTGAGTGTCTGCAAACTTTCAGCACTCTGTCCATCATCTCCTTGTGTTTGCTTTGTTCACCCTAACTTGGCAGGGTATGCCGAGACGTGGGTCCCTTGCTCACTTTGCCACTGTATTCAAGCTAGCCTGGCTGATGAGGGGTGTTACCCCGAAACTGGTTCCAGGATGCTTGTTTCCGGTTCAGGGAAGACCTGGCTTGGCAGTTCGGGCTAGAATGTTCCCATGAGGCACAGGGTCATGACTGATTTGCATATAGCTAGGTCTGATCTGAGGAGGTGAGGTGAGCCAAAGAATGATGATGGATTCAACCCAGATCTGTGACTGGGGGTGAGTGTCTGAAAAGTTTCAGCACTCCGTCCATCATCTCCTTGTGTTTGCTTTGTTCGCCATAAGTTGGCAGGGTATGCCGAGACGTGGGTCCCTTGCTCACTTTGCCACTGGATTCAAGCTCGCCTGGCTGATGAGGGGTGTTACCCCGAAACCGGCCCCAGGATGCTTGTTTCCGGTTCAGGGAAGACCTGGCTTGGCAGTTCAGGCTGGACTGTTCCCATGAGACACAGGGTCATGACTGATTTGCATATAGCAGTGTCTGAACTGAGGTGGCGAATTGAGCTAAAGACTGATGATGGATTCAACCAAGATCTGTGATCTGGGGTGAGTGTCTGAAAAGTTTCAGCACTCCTTCCATCATCTCCTTGTGTTTGCTTTGTTCGCCCTAAGTTGGCAGGGTATGCCCAGACATGGGTCCCTTGCTCACTTTGCCACTGGATTCAAGCTAGCCTGGCTGATGAGGGGTGTTACCCCAAAACCGGTCCCAGGATGCTTGTTTCCAGTTCAGGGAAGACCTGGCTTGGCAGTTCAGGCTGGACTGTTCCCATGAGGCACAGGGTCATGACTGATTTGCATATAGCTGTGTCTGAACTGAGGTGGCGAAGTGAGCTAAAGAATGATGATGGATTCAACCCAGATCTGTGACTGGGGGTGAGTGTCTGAAAACTTTCAGCACTCCGTCCATCATCTCCTTGTGTTTGCTTTGTTCGCCCTAAGTTGGCAGGGTATGCCCAGACGTGGGTCCCTTGCTCACTTTGCCACTGGATTCAAGATAGCCTGGCTGATGAGGGGTGTTACCCCGAAACCGGTCCCAGGATGCTTCTTTCTGGATCAGGGAAGACCTGGCTTGGCAGTTCGGGCTGGACTGTTCCCATGAGGCACAGGGTCATGACTGATTTGCATATAGCTGGATCTGCACTGAGGTGGCGAAGTGAGCTAAAGAATGATGATGGATTCAACCCAGATCTGTCACCTGGGGTGAGTGTCTGAAAAGTTTCAGCACTCCATCCATCATCTCCTTGTGTTTGCTTTGTTCGCCCTAAGTTGGCAGGGTATGCCCAGACGTGGGTCCCTTGTTCACTTTGCCGCTGGATTCAAGCTAGCCTGGCTAATGAGGTGTGTTACCCCGAAACCAGTTCCAGAATGCTTGTTTCCGTTTCAAGGAAGCCCTGGCTTGGCAGTCTGGGCTGGACTGTTCCCCTGAGGCACTGGGTCATGACTGATTTGCATATAGCTGGGTCTGAACTGAGGTGGCGAAGTGAGCTAAAGAATGATGATGGATTCAACCCAAATCTGTTTCTGGGGTGACTGGCTGAAAAGTTTCAGCACTCCGTCCATCATCTCCTCGTGTTTGCTTTGTTCGCCCTGATTTGCCAGGGTATGCCCAGACATGGGTCCCTTGCTTACTTTGCCACTGGATTCAAGCTAGCCTGGCTGATGAGGGGTGTTACCCCGAAACCTGTCCCAGGATGCTTGTTTCCGGTTCAGGGAAGACCTGGCTTGGCAGTTCGGGCTGGACTGTTCCCATGAGGCATAGGGTCATGACTGATTTGCAAATAGCTGGGTCTGAACTGAGGTGGCGATGTGAGCTAAAGAATGATGATGGATTCAACCCACATCTGTGACCTGGGGTGAGTGTCTGAAAAGTTTCAGCACTCCGTCCATCATCTCCTTGTGTTTGCTTTGTTCGCCCTAAGTTGGCAGGGTATGCCCAGACGTGGGTCCCTTGCTCACTTTGCCACTGGATTCAAGCTATCCTGGCTGATGAGGGGTGTTACCCCGAAACCAGTCCCAGGATGCTTGTTTCTGGATCACGGAAGACCTGGCTTGGCAGTTTGGGCTGGACTGTTCCCATGAGGCACAGAGTCATGACTGATTTGCATATAGCTGGATCTGAACTGAGGTGGCGAAGTGAGCTAAAGAATGATGATGGATTCAACACAGATCTGTCACCTGGGGTGAGTGTCTGAAAAGTTTCAGCACTCCGTCAATCATCTCCTTGTGTTTGCTTTGTTCGTCCTAAGTTGGCAGGGTATGCCCAGACGTGGGTCCCTTGTTCACTTTGCCGCTGGATTCAAGCTAGCCTGGCTAATGAGGTGTGTTACCCCGAAACTAGTTCCAAGATGCTTGTTTCCAGTTCAGGGAAGACCTGACTTGGCAGTTCGGGCTGGACTGTTCCCCTGAGGCACTGGGTAATGACTCATTTGTATATAGCTGGGTCTGAACTGAGGTGTCGAAGTGAGCTAAAGAATGATGATGGATTCAACCCAAAACTGTTTCTGGGGGTGAGTGTCTGAAAAGTTTCAGCACTTCGTCCATCATCTCCTCGTGTTTGCTTTGTTCACCCTGAGTTGCCAGGGTATGCACAAACATGGGTCCCTTGCTCACTTTGCCACTGGATTCAAGCTAGCCTGGCTGATGAGGGGTGTTACCCCAAAACCGGTCCCAGGATGCTTGTTTCCGGTTCAGGGAAGACCTGGCTTGTCAGTTCAGGCTGGACTGTTCCCATGAGGCACAGGGTCATGACTGATTTGCATATAGCTGGGTCTGAACTGAGGTGGCGAAGTGAGCTAAAATATGATGATGGATTCAACCCAGATCTGTGACTGGGGGTGAGTGTCTGAAAAGTTTCAGCACTCCGTCCATCATCTCCTTGTGTTTGATTTGTTCGCCCTAAGTTGACAGGGTATGCCTAGACGTGGGTCCCTTGCTCACTTTGCCACTGGATTCAAGCTAGCCTGGCTGATGAGGGGTGTTACCCGAAACCGGTCCCAGGATGCTTGTTTCCGGTTCAGGGAAGACCTGGCTTGTCAGTTCAGGCTGGACTGTTCCCATGAGGCACAGGGTCATGACTGATTTGCATATAGCTGGGTCTGAACTGAGGTGGCGAAGTGAGCTAAAATATGATGATGGATTCAACCCAGATCTGTGACTGGGGGTGAGTGTCTGAAAAGTTTCAGCACTCCGTCCATCATCTCCTTGTGTTTGATTTGTTCGCCCTAAGTTGACAGGGTATGCCTAGACGTGGGTCCCTTGCTCACTTTGCCACTGGATTCAAGCTAGCCTGGCTGATGAGGGGTGTTACCCGAAACCGGTCCCAGGATGCCTGTTTCCAGTTCAGGGAAGACCTGGCTTGGCAGTTCGGACTGGACTGTTCCCATGAGGCACAGGGTCATGACTGATTTGCATATAGCTGGGTCTGAACTGAGGTGTCGAAGTGAGGTAAGGAATGATGATGGATTCAAACCAGATCTGTGACTGGGGGTGAGTGTCTGAAAGGTTTCAGCACTCCGTCCATCATCTCCTTGTGTTTGCTTTCTTCACCCAAAGTTTGCAGGGTATGCCCAGACGTGGGTCCCTTGCTCACTTTGCCACTGGATTCAAGCTTGCCTGGTTGATATGGGGTGTTACCCCAAAACTGGTCTCAGGATGCTTGTTTCCGGTTCAGGAGAGTACTGGCTTCGCAGTTTGGGCTATACTGTTCCCCTGAGGCACTGGGTCATGACTGATTTGCATATAGCTGGGTCTGAACTGAGGTGGCGAAGTGAGCTAAAGAATGATGATGGATTCAACCCAAATCTGTTTCTGGGGGTGAGTGTCTGAAAAGTTTCAGCACTCCGTCCATCATCTCCTCGTGTTTGCTTTGTTCGCCCCGAGTTGCCAGGGTATGCCCAGACATGGGTCACTTGCTCACTTTGCCACTGGATTCAAGCTAGCCTGGCTGGTGAGGGGTGTTACCCCGAAACCGGTCCCAGGATGCTTGTTTCCGGTTCAGGGAAGACCTGGTTTGGCAGTTCGGGCTGGACTGTTCCCATGAGGCACAGGGTCATGACTGATTTGCATATAGCTGGGTCTGAACTGAGGTGGTGAAGTGAGCTAAAATATGATGATGGATTCAACCCAGATCTGTGACTGGGGGTGAGTGTCTGAAATGTTTCAGCACTCCGTCCATGATCTCCTTGTGTTTGCTTTGTTCACCCTAAGTTGACAGGGTATGCCCAGACGTGGGTCCCTTGCTCATTTTGCCACTGGATTCAAGCTAGCCTGGCTGATGAGGGGTGTTACCCCGAAACCGGTCCCAGGATGCTTGTTTCCAGTTCAGGGAAGACCTGGCTTGGCATTTCAGACTGGACTGTTCCCATGAGGCACAGGGTCATGACTGATTTGCATATAGCTGGGTCTGAACTGAGGTGGCGAAGTGAGGTACGGAATGATGATGGATTCAAATCAGATCTGTGACTGGGGGTGAGTGTCTGAAAAGTTTCAGCACTCTGTCCATCATCTTCTTGTGTTTGCTTTTTCGCCCTAAGTTGCCAGGGTATGCCCAGACGTAGGTCCCTTGCTCACTTTGCCACTGGATTCAAGCTAGACTGGCTGATGAGGGGTCTTACCCCGAAACCGGTCCCAGGATGCTTGTTTCCGGTTCAGGGAATACCTGGCTTGGCAGTTCGGGCTGGACTGTTCCCCTGAGGCACTGGGTCATGACTGATTTGCAGATAGCTGGGTCTGAACTGAGGTGGCAAAGTGAGCTAAAGAATGATGATGGATTCAACCCAAATCTGTGACTGGGGGTGAGTGTCTGAAAAGTTTCAGCACTCCGTCCATCATCTCCTCGTGTTTGCTTTGTTTGCCCTGAATTGCCAGGGTATGCCCAGATGTGGGTCCCTTGTTCACTTTGCCACTGGATTCAAGCTAGCCTGGCTGATGAGGGGTGTTACCCCGAAACCGGTCCCAGGTTGCTTGTTTCCGGTTCAGGGAAGACCTGGCTTGGCAGTTCGGGCTGGACTGTTCCCATGAGGCACAGGGTCATGACTGATTTGCATATAGCTGGGTCTACACTGAGGTAGCAAAGTGAGCTAAAATATGATGATGGATTCAACCCAGATCTGTGACTGGGAGTGAGTGTCTGAAAAGTTTCAGCACTGCGTCCATCATCTCCTTTTGTTTGCTTTGTTCGCCCCAAGTTAGCAGGGTATGCCCAGACATGGGTCCCTTTCTCACATTGCCACTGGATTCAAGCTAGCCTGGCTGATGAGGGGTGTTACCCCGAGACCGGTTCCAGGATGCTTGTTTCTGGTTCAGGGAAGACCTGGCTTGGCAGCTCAGGCTGGACTGTTCCCATGAGGCACATGGTCATGACTGATTTGCATATAGCTGAGGATGAATCGAGGTGGCGAAGTGGGCTAAAGAATGATGATGGATTCAACCCAGATCTGTGACTGAGGGTGAGTGTCTGAAAGGTTTCAGCACTCCGTCCATCATCTCCTTGTGTTTGCTTTCTTCACCCAAAGTTTGCAGGGTATGCCCAGACGTGGGTCCCTTGCTCACTTTGCCACTGGATTCAAGCTAGCCTGGCTGATGAGGGGTGTTACCCCGAAACCGGTCCCAGGATGCTTGTTTTTGGTTCAGGGAAGACCTGTCTTGGCAGTTCGGGCTAGGCTGTTCCCATGAGGCACAGGGTCATGACTGATTTGCATATAGCTGGGTCTGAACTCAGGTGGTGAAGTGAGCTAAAGAATGATGATGGATTAAACCCAGATCTGTGACAGGGGGTGAGTGTCTGAAAAGTTTCAGCACTCCGTCCATCTTCTTCTTGTGTTTGCTTTGTTTGCTCTAAGTTGCCAGGGTATGTTCAGACGTGGGTCCCTTGCTCACATTGCCACTGGATTCAAGCTAGCCTGGCTGATGAGGGGTGTTACCCGAAACCGGTATCAGGATGCTTGTTTCCGGTTCAGGGAAACCCTGGCTTGGCAGTTTGGGCTGGACTGTTCCCATGAGGAACAGGGTCATAACTGATTTGCATATAGCTGGGTCTGAAATGAGGTGGCAAAGTGAGCTAAAGAATGATGATGGATTCAACCCAAATCTGTGACTGGGGGTGAGTGTTTGAAAAGTTTCAGCACTCCGTCCATCATCTCCTCGTGTTTGCTTTGTTTGCCCTGAATTGCCAGGGTATGCCCAGATGTGGGTCCCTTGTTCACTTTGCCACTGGATTCAAGCTAGCCTGGCTGATGAGGGGTGTTACCCCGAAACCGGTCCCAGGATGCTTGTTTCCGGTTCAGGGAAGACCTGGCTTGGCAGTTCGGGCTGGACTGTTCCCATGAGGCACAGGGTCATGACTGATTTGCATATAGCTGGGTCTACACTGAGGTAGCAAAGTGAGCTAAAATATGATGATGGATTCAACCCAGATCTGTGACTGGGAGTGAGTGTCTGAAAAGTTTCAGCACTGCGTCCATCATCTCCTTTTGTTTGCTTTGTTCGCCCCAAGTTAGCAGGGTATGCCCAGACATGGGTCCCTTGCTCACATTGCCACTGGATTCAAGCTAGCCTGGCTGATGAGGGGTGTTACCCGAAACCGGTCCCAGGATGCTTGTTTCTGGTTCAGGGAAGACCTGGCTTGGCAGCTCGTGCTGGACTGTTCCCATGAGGCACATGGTCATGACTGATTTGCATATAGCTGGGGATGAATAGAGGTGGCGAAGTGGGCTAAAGAATGATGATGGATTCAACCCAGATCTGTGACTGAGGGTGAGTGTCTGAAAGGTTTCAGCGCTCCGTCCATCATCTCCTTGTGTTTGCTTTGTTCGCCCAAAGTTTGCAGGGTATGCCCAGACGTGGGTCCCTTCCTCACTTTGCCACTGGATTCAAGCTAGCCTGGCTGATGAGGGGTGTTACCCGAAACCGGTCCCAGGATGCCTGTTTTTGGTTCAGGGAAGACCTGTCTTGGCAGTTCGGGCTAGGCTGTTCCCATGAGGCACAGGGTCATGACTGATTTGCATATAGCTGGGTCTGAACTCAGGTGGTGAAGTGAGCTAAAGAATGATGATGGATTAAACCCAGATCTGTGACAGGGGGTGAGTGTCTGAAAAGTTTCAGCACTCCGTCCATCTTCTTCTTGTGTTTGCTTTGTATGCCCTAAGTTGCCAGGGTATGTTCAGATGTGGGTCCCTTGCTCACATTGCCACTGGATTCAAGCTAGCCTGGCTGATGAGGGTGTTACCCGAAACCGGTCTCAGGATTCTTGTTTCCGGTTCAGGGAAACCCTGGCTTGGCAGTTTGGGCTGGACTGTTCCCATGAGGAACAGGGTCATAACTGATTTGCATATAGCTGGGTCTGAACTGAGGTGGCGAAGTGAGGTAAAGAATGATGATGGATTCAACCCAGATCTGTGACTGGGAGTGAGTGTCTGAAAAGTTTCAGCACTCCGTCCATCGTCTCCTTGTGTTTGCTTTGTTCGCCCTAAGTTTGCAGGGTATGCCCAGACGTGGGTCCCTTGCTCACTTTGCCACTGGATTCAAACTAGCCTGGCTGATGAGGGGTGTTACTCCGAAACCGGTCCCAGGATGCTTGGTTTTGGTTCAGGGAAGACCTGTCTTGGCAGTTCGGGCTAGGCTGTTCCCATGAGGCACAGGGTCATGACTGATTTGCATATAGATGGGTCTGAACTCAGGTGGTGAAGTGAGCTAAAGAATGATGATGTATTAAACCCAGATCTGTGACTGAGGGTGAGTGTCTGAAAAGTTTCAGCACTCCGTCCATCATCTTCTTGTGTTTGCTTTGTATGCCCTAATTTGCCAGGGTATGTTCAGACGTGGGTCCCTTGCTCACTTTGCCACTGGATTCAAGCTAGCCTGTCTGATGAGGGGTGTTACCCAAAACCGGTCTCAGGATGCTTGTTTCCGGTTCAGGGAAACCCTGGATTGGCAGTTTGGGCTGGACTGTTCCCATGAGGCACAGGGTCATGACTGATTTGCATATAGCTGGGTCTGAACTGAGGTGGCGAAGTGAGGTAAAGAATGATACTGGATTCAACCCAGATCTGTGACTGGGGGTGAGTGTCTGAAAAGTTTCAGCACTCAGTCCATCATCTCCTCGTGTTTGCTTAGTTCGCCCTGAGTTGCCAGGGTATGCCCAGACGTGGGTCCCTTGCTCACTTTGCCACTGGATTCAAGCTAGCCTGGCTGATGAGGGTTGTTACCCCGAAACCGGTCCCAGGATGCTTGTTTCAGGTTCAGGGAAGAACTGGCTTGGCAATTCAGGCTAGACTGTTCCCATGAGGCACAGGGTCATGACTGATTTGCATATAGCTAGGTCTGAACTGAGGAGGTGAGCCAAAGAATGATGATGGATTCAACCCAGATCTGTGACTGGGGGTGAGTGTCTGAAAAGATTCAGCACTCCGTCCATCATCTCCTTGTGTTTGCTTTGTTCACCCTAAGTTGGCAGGGTATGCCCAGACGTGGGTCCCTTGCTCACTTTGCCACTGGATTCAAGCTAGCCTGGCTGATGAGGGGTGTTACCCCGAAACCGGTCCCAGGATGCCTGTTTCCAGTTCAGGGAAGACCTGGCTTGGCAGTTCGGACTGGACTGTTCCCATGAGGCACAGGGTCATGACTGATTTGCATATAGCTGGGTCTGAACTGAGGTGTCGAAGTGAGGTAAGGAATGATGATGGATTCAAACCAGATCTGTGACTGGGGGTGAGTGTCTGAAAAGTTTCAGCACTCCGTCCATCATCTCCTTGTGTTTGCTTTCTTCACCCAAAGTTTGCAGGGTATGCCCAGACGTGGGTCCCTTGCTCACTTTGCCACTGGATTCAAGCTTGCCTGGTTGATATGGGGTGTTACCCCAAAACTGGTCTCAGGATGCTTGTTTCCGGTTCAGGAGAGTACTGGCTTCGCAGTTTGGGCTATACTGTTCCCATGAGGCACTGGGTCATGACTGATTTGCATATAGCTGGGTCTGAACTGAGGTGGCGAAGTGAGCTAAAGAATGATGATGGATTCAACCCAAATCTGTTTCTGGGGGTGAGTGTCTGAAAAGTTTCAGCACTCCGTCCATCATCTCCTCGTGTTTGCTTTGTTCGCCCTGAGTTGCCAGGGTATGCCCAGACATGGGTCACTTGCTCACTTTGCCACTGGATTCAAGCTAGCCTGGCTGGTGAGGGGTGTTACCCCGAAACCGGTCCCAGGATGCTTGTTTCCGGTTCAGGGAAGACCTGGTTTGGCAGTTCGGGCTGGACTGTTCCCATGAGGCACAGGGTCATGACTGATTTGCATATAGCTGGGTCTGAACTGAGGTGGTGAAGTGAGCTAAAATATGATGATGGATTCAACCCAGATCTGTGACTGGGGGTGAGTGTCTGAAATGTTTCAGCACTCCGTCCATGATCTCCTTGTGTTTGCTTTGTTCACCCTAAGTTGACAGGGTATGCCCAGACGTGGGTCCCTTGCTCATTTTGCCACTGGATTCAAGCTAGCCTGGCTGATGAGGGGTGTTACCCCGAAACCGGTCCCAGGATGCTTGTTTCCAGTTCAGGGAAGACCTGGCTTGGCATTTCAGACTGGACTGTTCCCATGAGGCACAGGGTCATGACTGATTTGCATATAGCTGGGTCTGAACTGAGGTGGCGAAGTGAGGTACGGAATGATGATGGATTCAAATCAGATCTGTGACTGGGGGTGAGTGTCTGAAAAGTTTCAGCACTCTGTCCATCATCTTCTTGTGTTTGCTTTGTTCGCCCTAAGTTGCCAGGGTATGCCCAGACGTAGGTCCCTTGCTCACTTTGCCACTGGATTCAAGCTAGACTGGCTGATGAGGGGTCTTACCCCGAAACCGGTCCCAGGATGCTTGTTTCCGGTTCAGGGAATACCTGGCTTGGCAGTTCGGGCTGGACTGTTCCCCTGAGGCACTGGGTCATGACTGATTTGCAGATAGCTGGGTCTGAACTGAGGTGGCAAAGTGAGCTAAAGAATGATGATGGATTCAACCCAAATCTGTGACTGGGGGTGAGTGTCTGAAAAGTTTCAGCACTCCGTCCATCATCTCCTCGTGTTTGCTTTGTTTGCCCTGAATTGCCAGGGTATGCCCAGATGTGGGTCCCTTGTTCACTTTGCCACTGGATTCAAGCTAGCCTGGCTGATGAGGGGTGTTACCCGAAACCGGTCCCAGGTTGCTTGTTTCCGGTTCAGGGAAGACCTGGCTTGGCAGTTCGGGCTGGACTGTTCCCATGAGGCACAGGGTCATGACTGATTTGCATATAGCTGGGTCTACACTGAGGTAGCAAAGTGAGCTAAAATATGATGATGGATTCAACCCAGATCTGTGACTGGGAGTGAGTGTCTGAAAAGTTTCAGCACTGCGTCCATCATCTCCTTTTGTTTGCTTTGTTCGCCCCAAGTTAGCAGGGTATGCCCAGACATGGGTCCCTTTCTCACATTGCCACTGGATTCAAGCTAGCCTGGCTGATGAGGGCTGTTACCCGAGACCGGTTCCAGGATGCTTGTTTCTGGTTCAGGGAAGACCTGGCTTGGCAGCTCAGGCTGGACTGTTCCCATGAGGCACATGGTCATGACTGATTTGCATATAGCTGAGGATGAATCGAGGTGGCGAAGTGGGCTAAAGAATGATGATGGATTCAACCCAGATCTGTGACTGAGGGTGAGTGTCTGAAAGGTTTCAGCACTCCGTCCATCATCTCCTTGTGTTTGCTTTCTTCACCCAAAGTTTGCAGGGTATGCCCAGACGTGGGTCCCTTGCTCACTTTGCCACTGGATTCAAGCTAGCCTGGCTGATGAGGGTGTTACCCGAAACCGGTCCCAGGATGCTTGTTTTTGGTTCAGGGAAGACCTGTCTTGGCAGTTCGGGCTAGGCTGTTCCCATGAGGCACAGGGTCATGACTGATTTGCATATAGCTGGGTCTGAACTCAGGTGGTGAAGTGAGCTAAAGAATGATGATGGATTAAACCCAGATCTGTGACAGGGGGTGAGTGTCTGAAAAGTTTCAGCACTCCGTCCATCTTCTTCTTGTGTTTGCTTTGTTTGCTCTAAGTTGCCAGGGTATGTTCAGACGTGGGTCCCTTGCTCACATTGCCACTGGATTCAAGCTAGCCTGGCTGATGAGGGGTGTTACCCGAAACCGGTATCAGGATGCTTGTTTCCGGTTCAGGGAAACCCTGGCTTGGCAGTTTGGGCTGGACTGTTCCCATGAGGAACAGGGTCATAACTGATTTGCATATAGCTGGGTCTGAAATGAGGTGGCAAAGTGAGCTAAAGAATGATGATGGATTCAACCCAAATCTGTGACTGGGGGTGAGTGTTTGAAAAGTTTCAGCACTCCGTCCATCATCTCCTCGTGTTTGCTTTGTTTGCCCTGAATTGCCAGGGTATGCCCAGATGTGGGTCCCTTGTTCACTTTGCCACTGGATTCAAGCTAGCCTGGCTGATGAGGGGTGTTACCCCGAAACCGGTCCCAGGATGCTTGTTTCCGGTTCAGGGAAGACCTGGCTTGGCAGTTCGGGCTGGACTGTTCCCATGAGGCACAGGGTCATGACTGATTTGCATATAGCTGGGTCTGACACTGAGGTAGCAAAGTGAGCTAAAATATGATGATGGATTCAACCCAGATCTGTGACTGGGAGTGAGTGTCTGAAAAGTTTCAGCACTGCGTCCATCATCTCCTTTTGTTTGCTTTGTTCGCCCCAAGTTAGCAGGGTATGCCCAGACATGGGTCCCTTGCTCACATTGCCACTGGATTCAAGCTAGCCTGGCTGATGAGGGGTGTTACCCCGAAACCGGTCCCAGGATGCTTGTTTCTGGTTCAGGGAAGACCTGGCTTGGCAGCTCGTGCTGGACTGTTCCCATGAGGCACATGGTCATGACTGATTTGCATATAGCTGGGGATGAATAGAGGTGGCGAAGTGGGCTAAAGAATGATGATGGATTCAACCCAGATCTGTGACTGAGGGTGAGTGTCTGAAAGGTTTCAGCGCTCCGTCCATCATCTCCTTGTGTTTGCTTTGTTCGCCCAAAGTTTGCAGGGTATGCCCAGACGTGGGTCCCTTCCTCACTTTGCCACTGGATTCAAGCTAGCCTGGCTGATGAGGGGTGTTAGCCCGAAACCGGTCCCAGGATGCCTGTTTTTGGTTCAGGGAAGACCTGTCTTGGCAGTTCGGGCTAGGCTGTTCCCATGAGGCACAGGGTCATGACTGATTTGCATATAGCTGGGTCTGAACTCAGGTGGTGAAGTGAGCTAAAGAATGATGATGGATTAAACCCAGATCTGTGACAGGGGGTGAGTGTCTGAAAAGTTTCAGCACTCCGTCCATCTTCTTCTTGTGTTTGCTTTGTTATGCCCTAAGTTGCCAGGGTATGTTCAGATGTGGGTCCCTTGCTCACATTGCCACTGGATTCAAGCTAGCCTGGCTGATGAGGGCTGTTACCCGAAACCGGTCTCAGGATTCTTGTTTCCGGTTCAGGGAAACCCTGGCTTGGCAGTTTGGGCTGGACTGTTCCCATGAGGAACAGGGTCATAGACTGATTTGCATATAGCTGGGTCTGAACTGAGGTGGCGAAGTGAGGTAAAGAATGATGATGGATTCAACCCAGATCTGTGACTGGGAGTGAGTGTCTGAAAAGTTTCAGCACTCCGTCCATCGTCTCCTTGTGTTTGCTTTGTTCGCCCTAAGTTTGCAGGGTATGCCCAGACGTGGGTCCCTTGCTCACTTTGCCACTGGATTCAAACTAGCCTGGCTGATGAGGGGTGTTAGCTCCGAAACCGGTCCCAGGATGCTTGGTTTTGGTTCAGGGAAGACCTGTCTTGGCAGTTCGGGCTAGGACTGTTCCCATGAGGCACAGGGTCATGACTGATTTGCATATAGATGGGTCTGAACTCAGGTGGTGAAGTGAGCTAAAGAATGATGATGTATTAAACCCAGATCTGTGACTGAGGGTGAGTGTCTGAAAAGTTTCAGCACTCCGTCCATCATCTTCTTGTGTTTGCTTTGTATGCCCTAATTTGCCAGGGTATGTTCAGACGTGGGTCCCTTGCTCACTTTGCCACTGGATTCAAGCTAGCCTGGCTGATGAGGGCTGTTACCCAAAACCGGTCTCAGGATGCTTGTTTCCGGTTCAGGGAAACCCTGGATTGGCAGTTTGGGCTGGACTGTTCCCATGAGGCACAGGGTCATGACTGATTTGCATATAGCTGGGTCTGAACTGAGGTGGCGAAGTGAGGTAAAGAATGATACTGGATTCAACCCAGATCTGTGACTGGGGGTGAGTGTCTGAAAAGTTTCAGCACTCCAGTCCATCATCTCCTCGTGTTTGCTTAGTTCGCCCTGAGTTGCCAGGGTATGCCCAGACGTGGGTCCCTTGCTCACTTTGCCACTGGATTCAAGCTAGCCTGGCTGATGAGGGTTGTTAGCCCGAAACCGGTCCCAGGATGCTTGTTTCAGGTTCAGGGAAGAACTGGCTTGGCAGTTCAGGCTAGACTGTTCCCATGAGGCACAGGGTCATGACTGATTTGCATATAGCTAGGTCTGAACTGAGGAGGTGAGCCAAAGAATGATGATGGATTCAACCCAGATCTGTGACTGGGGGTGAGTGTCTGAAAAGATTCAGCACTCCGTCCATCATCTCCTTGTGTTTGCTTTGTTCACCCTAAGTTGGCAGGGTATGCCCAGACGTGGGTCCCTTGCTCACTTTGCCACTGGATTCAAGCTAGCCTGGCTGATGAGGGGTGTTACCCCGAAATCGGTCCAAGGATGCTTGTTTCCGGTTCAGGGAAGACCTGGCTTGGCAGTTTGGGCTAGACTGTTCCCATGAGGCACAGGGTCATGACTGATTTGCATATAGCTTGGTCTGAACTGAGGTGGCGAAGTGAGCTAAAGAATGATGATGGATTCAACCCAGATCTGTGACTGGGGGTGAGTGTCTGAAAAGTTTCAGCACTCCGTCCATCATCTCCTTGTGATAGCTTTGTTCGCCATAAGTTGGCAAGGTATGTCCAGACGTGGGTTTCTTGCTCACTTTGCCACTGGATTCAAGCTAGCCTGGCTGATGAGGGATGTTACCCCAAAACCGTTCCCATGATGCTTGTTTTCGGTTCCGGGAAGAGCTGGCTTGGCAGTTCGGGCTGGACTGTTCCCATGAGGCACAGGGTAATGACTGATTTGCATATAGCTTGGCCTGAACTGACGTGGCAAAGTGAGGTAAAGAATGATGATGGATTCAACCCAGATCTGTGACTGGGGGAGAGTGTCTGAAAAGTTTCAGCACTCCGTCCATCATCTCCTCGTGTTTGCTTTGTTTGCCCTGAGTTGCCAGGGCATGCCCAGACGTGGGTCCCTTGCTCACTTTGCCACTGGATTCAAGCTAGCCTGGCTGATGATGGCTGTTACCCCGAAACCGGTCCCAGGATGCTTGTTTCCGGTTCAGGGAAGACCTGGTTTGGCAATTCGGACTAGCCTTTTCCCATGAGGCACAAGGTCATGACTGATTTGCATATAACTAGGTCTGAACTGAGGAGGTGAGGTGAGCCAAAGAATGATGATAGGGCCTGATTCACAGAACTAACTTACGTCAAAAACGTAAAGTTAGTACTTTTAGTATTCACAGAATACACTTACTCATTTTGGTATTCACAGAATGAACTTACTCATTTCGGTATTCACAGAAGTTAGCAGCCCTAACTTTCGGACTCCTAAATGCCTTCTGTGAATACCGAAAGTCCTAACTTTACTACTCCTAAACTGAGAAAAATCCTAACTTTAAGACTTTCGGTATTCACAGAAGGCATTTAGGAGTCCTAAAGTTAGGGCTACTAACTTCTGTGAATACCGAAATGAGTAAGTTCATTCTGTGAATACCAAAATGAGTAAGTGTATTCTGTGAATACCAAAAGTACTAACTTTACGTTTTTGACGTAAGTTAGTTCTGTGAATCAGGCCCATGGTGTTATAGGGATTCTGCACATACACAGAGCTATGCACAGGATAATAGGACCTCGGAATATAGTGGTGAGCCAACCATAAACTGTAGCACCTAAAACCCCAACCCAACTAGCTGTAGCGTCTCATTAGCAACAATGCTACCAATGATTAGACAACCCAGAACACGGTATCTCTCTCTCAGGACTCGCAGGAGCAAGAACACCCTTTCACAACTCACTCAACGCGCGTAAGAAGAGACACTGTATATGTTAAAATGTTTATTTCAACAACGTGCTCTAAGATACAGTACACGTGCCAGTACTATCAGCATAATGCATAAAGATAATATGAGCAGCATAGTTACAACTCCATAGAATACAAACGGGGAAAGCATTTCATAAAGCAGTGGATATAGGGCTAATTGGCCTTACCACCCTCCCCGTGCTAGTAGCTAGTTTATTATAAAAACAGAAGACCTCTGGGCTTTGACTAGCGAACCCCCATACCTGAATATCTAGATGCAAGGTGTACATCATCAGACAAACACAGCTCTTCTCTCTGGAAAGGTTTTTCTCCAAGTGTCTCTAAACGTGAAAATCAGAATATTAAAAGCACCCGAATTTCTCCATGGCAGCTGTACATAGTGTTATGTCTAAGTGCGAGGGACTGGCCAGATCAGCAAGAACAAGGGACGGTATTTTTCGACCTTGTACATGTTGTGCAGACGTAGCCCAAAGGGAACAGGAGAAAAGGTGAAAGACAGAAAGGCAGACAGTTCTAAAATAGCCGGGCAGAAGCAGAGACTGGAAAAACAACGGCACAAAGCAACGTGCGCAAAAAAGGCATCATGGCAGCCAGGCCTAAGTCAACTTAGGAAGGCAGACCAGGAGGCCACAAACCACAAGACACCCTCCCCTGGGCAGTCCATCGGCCAAGACACAGGACGAATACAGAGTTCAAATGGACCGAGCAGAACAGAGACTTCCGTTGTGGAGCAGTCCCCATGAAGGACAACGAATGGGAGAAGAAGAAAAAGTTCAGAGGCAAAAAAAAAAAAAAATCCAGCTTGGCAGGTCGCAGAGAAAGAAGGCCTTGTCAATCCAACAGAGTGTAAGTGCAGAAAAACGCCACACCTTCCAAGAGGACATCATTGGAATGGTCGTAAAACAGCGACGCCATCCAGTCCAGTAAATCAAAGCTGCAGGCATGTTCCTCGCAGGAGGGAGCAGCGAATAGCAATGCGGGACAACTTGCGTGGTACTCAATATAACTTTGTTGTAGGAGATTCTGAGCAGCCGCCCAGATATCCCATTGTGCCAAAATCCCCAATGCAGCCGCACGTGCCATGTAGCCTGCAGCGGAACAGTCCCGTTCATGGGCCTCTAAGGGACCCACCAACTGAACAAAATCCGGAACAGACAAAGACGTATTGGAGAGGCAATAATCCATGGTCCACGAGAAAGGACATCTGATGCAAGACATCACAGGTTGCACGCAAGTGAAATACGCAAAGCGAAAGGAAAGTGTATAGGACACACTCAGTGTTGCCAACGGCAGGACGCCGAAGCCAGCAAGGATGCGCTCACGTAGCATCTGAAGACGACCTGGGTCGAGAAGGGCCCAAGGACGTGCAGCCATTGCGTAGGAAACAGACCAACAGCAGTATACCAGCCACTAAGGCGAGGATCAACGGAAAGCCACCAAAGACGCTGGAAAAAATGGAATGAATAAAAGCCGGTATTACACCAAAAATAGTCTGAAAAGAGGTCACAAGGCCAGAGCCCACAACTTTAAAAAAGTGCACCAGACCTTCAGTGCGTGAAGCATTAAAAACACGGTGAATCAGTTCACCGAAATGTTGTGGGAGGTTAGTGTTCAAAAGGGCCTGTATTTCACTGTGGGCACTCGCCACTTGGAGAATGAATGTCTCCCGGGCGGACGTGAGCATAACCTCCTGGTTCAATAATAGCGCCTTTATTCTGCTCAATTTATTGAAATCCGCCTTCAGAGTAGGAATGGAAGGCCAAACGGAACTATCTATGATGTCGTGTGGGGGAGGAAAAAGAACATTTTTGCAGCAGACAACCCTGTGTGAAACTGTAACAATATAGGGAATGCCGGCCAGCATGCCACAGCAGTCTTGGTTATTCAAAAGCAGATAGCTACCATTAGCAAGCACAGTGAAAGTAGGAGAAATAGCAGGAGCAGGAATACCCTTTAACACACAAGCAAGATTCGGAGCCGAAACGTTACAAGCTCCGTGCAATTTAATGTGTTTGCAAAGAAGGGAATGACCCACAGTAGAATCGCATAACTCCCCCGTGAGAAAAACTTCCTTCCCATCTCTAAGGCATTTATACATGAAAGGCAGGGACCACAGCTCATGCAGGAAGGCACTGCCCAAGGGCTGGAAACGGCCCACAGGATAATGTTTCATGCACAAACTAAATTCAAACAATGAAAAAGGTAAGGCGATAACCCCATGCACTAGCCACACAGCAGAATTTAATTCCGCCACAGAGAACGGTAAGGGCTCTATTTTCTCGATATGTAACAGAGTGTATGCTGCATCCTTCATGGACATGAACTGCTGTTTGTCAGTTAAATTAAAAGGCAGGAATAAGGCAGAGGTGTTCAAAAAATGCCAAGGAACTTTACCTAACTTCAGGGTTTGTAAAGTCCATGCAAACTGTATAACTGAACGCAATTGATTCCGCCCATGATATAACACAGAAACATCATCTTGTACAATATCAACAACAGAGGACACAATATTCTCTAACGTGTAAATGTTGGAAGACAGTGTATTAATACTATTGTCAACAACAGCAAGCACCTTTTCCAAATTTGCTTGATCTATTTCCCGTAGACGGGAAGCAGCTTCAATTTGCGAAAGCTTCCAGAGTTCATTATAAGTTTCATAAATGAATCTCTTAGGTCGTGGGCCACGAGGCCCCAGAATAAAGTCGGACAGATCAATGTTGCCTGATAGGAGGGATAAATGCTGCTTAACAGAATCTAGGGAAGAGTGCTGCAACCACTGTTTACACAATTTACCAACAGAATATGTCGTTACAGTACGAGAGTCAGAAAACCTTGGATCTGGCCTATCCTGTTTGTAACCCGGAACTGAGTCATGAAAACGCAGTTGGCAGCCATTAGAGGCGATGGGCCAAGCCAACCAGGGTGACTGAACAAGCGTAGAGACATTAAACGAATTGTTTGGAAAAGAGCCTGCAAATTTTGAAGGGACATATTGAAATGCAAGCTCCCATTGGGAGGGGAAGCCAATGCAGGAATGGAAGGTGCATTCAATTGTTTGGAAGTAGCCAAACCCCAGCACGTAGTTTGATAGATGGTATTATTCAGAAATAAAATCTGGGCCGGGATAAGGCAAGCACGGTGCAAGGCTTCTGTGCCTTGCACCTGCCATGGTTTGGAGCCCCAGATTGATTTCAAGTCAACAGTGTCCTTCCAGTACTCATAACCACCCACAGCTAAGGCACTCAAAAAGGAACCCGAATATAGCAATTTGGTGTGTGTCAACATGATTTTCTGAGGGGATGGAGTGTTTAATTTAAAATAATAGGACCCAGGGTTCGATCTGTTAAAGTCTGTAAAGTAAGTAAATTTATTTCTAAGAGTTTGGGAGCTACCTGGTAAAGGGGTTGGACAATGCTCCCATTGGGTGTAGTTAAAAGGACCACGCAGTGCACTTGGTTTATGGACAAAGTGGTTGCCCCAATGCTGGTAACAATACAAATCGGCATAACTTGCAGAATTCATGTACAAATCTTCAGCATTAAAAGTAGCATAATATTTCAAATCAGTAAATAATGCTTCAACTGCATGCACATCCCAATCGTCAGAATGAATATTACTTATTATGACATCACCCATTGAAACACGAAGGACATTTGGTACATTAATAATTTCGGTTGGTCCATGAATTTGGAAGTTTACCGCATCCCAAACGATGCCATCAGCGACTGAAAAAGCTGAAATGTTCACAAATTTGAGGTTTCGCTTCATGATGTGAGATGAAGAATGTTGAGCCAAAGTTCCAGCGACACAGTTCACTGCAGAGCGTTCCGGTAAATAATGACCATTGATGAGTAGAAAAAACACTGTGACAAAGCCAATGGACATGAACAAAAAAATCAGGAATAGCACCAACCAAATGTATGTCCAGGGGGCAATCAAAAAATTGGCTCTGAACCAGGATACAAGAATGCTGAATTTGGACGGGACAAGTGATGAGGTGGAATCCGAGTCAAAGGAATAACGTGTTGGGCTCAGTGGCGTTGTTGGTAGGTGTGCCACCGACTCGTTGGCATGGTAGGTATACTCAGACTCGTCATTGCAGGGGGAGTCCGGGTCATCGAGTAAGCAATCAGGCAAATCTACCATCTCGATAGCAACATCAGTGACCGTTCGGGCCACGAACATTCGTCCGGGAAATGACAGGACAAGAGACCGCTGGTGTAACACTTTTCAGGATCGGCCAGATGTTGTAGCTTGACATTTTCCACTGAGATGTATCTGTTCTCTTTGCGACCAGGAAGCGGTGGTAAAATGACTGTACGAGTTCCCTTCAAGCCCAGGACTGGAACTGGTGCACGATAAGAGGGGCCGAAATCTTTTTTGTTCTCCACCTTCTCTCGAACCAGATCTCCAATCTTCGGAAGCCAGCCGGCAACCGGAATCTGCAGCGCAGCGTCTGTGGCTGAAGGTAAATGTGCAATCGCAAGTTTGTCTCGGGCTTCTTGTAAGTCCTGTAACATAGTAGAATGGTTATCTACATCAAAGATGGCGGATTGCGCCGCCATGTCTAGACCGTCAAGGTCAGGCACAAACATTCTTATGCCAAAGAGCATTTCGTATGGGGTCCGCCCACCCAGAGGTCTTCTAGGGAGATTATTAAGTGCACGTTGTGCGGTATACAAGTGGGCCAGCCAGTTCCTGCCAGTAGCTAAGACTCTAGCTGTCAAGGATTGCTTTAAGTCACGGTTCATTCGTTCAACAATCGAGTTGCCCTCAGGCCGATACGGAGACGAAAATTTCACCCGCACCCCCAGTGAACCCATAGCGTCCTTGTAAGCCTTAGAGGCAAACGCTGGACCTTGGTCAGAATGGAAGGTGCCACAGGCGAAAATTCCCACAAAGACACGCAAATCCCTGATGACACTTTGAGCGTCAGCACTTCGTTGTGGCCAAACCCAGATGAAACGTGTGCACGAATCCACTGCCACTAAGATATATTTATAGGCAGTGTCTGAAGAAAATGGACCGCAGTGATCCAGGTAAACACACCCGAAGGGTCTGTTAGAAATGCAGAGCTGGGTCTGCGGTGGCCGTGTAACCATGGAAGGCTTAATCTGCTGACCACCGTCACAAGAAAGCACATAAGTACAGGTTTCTTTGTATAACCCACGCCACCAGTATCGCTGCTGCAATATGGAAACAGTCGCAGACACTCCAGCATGAGCCGAAGCCATGCCTTCGTGTGCTGCCGTTATCAAGGAAATTCTGCGGTCCGCATTGGGAATCAGCCGATCACCAACATCGGGTATTTTTACATAAGGAGCCTGTTCGGGTCCTAACTGATAAGAATATTTGGAAGGAAAACCCCTATGGTAATTAGCACCTTCCTTTGTTGCAGCAATAGCTGCTAAAATATCAGTATCAATTTTAGACATGGATCTAGTAACCGCTGCGACTGAGCACGTGACTACTGCTGATTTGGCAGCTTCGTCTGCCAAACTGTTACCGCAGCGATACAAAAGGGGATGATGGACGGAACGTTTGAGCCAATCAAACACTCACCCCCAGTCAACTGATCTGGGTTTAATCCATCATCATTCTTTAGCTCACTCCACTACCCCAGTTCAGACATGGCCATATGCAAATCAGTCTGACCCTGTGCCTCATGGGAACAGTCCAGCCCGAACTGCCAAGCCATGTCTTCCCTGGACCGGAAACAAGCATCCTAGGACCGGTTTCTGGCATTCCAGCCGTCATCAGCCAGGCTTGCTTGAATCCAGTGGCAAAGTGAGCAAGGGACCCACGTCTGGGCATACCCCCGCCAACTTAGGGCGACCAAAGCGATACAAAAGGGGATGATGGACGGAACGTTTGAGCCAATCAAACACTCACCCCCAGTCAACTGATCTGGGTTTAATCCATCATCATTCTTTAGCTCACTCCACCACCCCAGTTCAGACATGGCCATATGCAAATCAGTCTGACCCTGTGCCTCATGGGAACAGTCCAGCCCGAACTGCCAAGCCATGTCTTCCCTGGACCGGAAACAAGCATCCTAGGACCGGTTTCTGGCATTCCAGCCGTCATCAGCCAGGCTTGCTTGAATCCAGTGGCAAAGTGAGCAAGGGACCCACGTCTGGGCATACCCCCGCCAACTTAGGGCGACCAAAGCGATACAAAAGGGGATGATGGACGGAACGTTTGAGCCAATCAAACACTCACCCCCAGTCAACTGATCTGGGTTTAATCCATCATCATTCTTTAGCTCACTCCACCACCCCAGTTCAGACATGGCCATATGCAAATCAGTCTGACCCTGTGCCTCATGGGAACAGTCCAGCCCGAACTGCCAAGCCATGTCTTCCCTGGACCGGAAACAAGCATCCTAGGACCGGTTTCTGGCATTCCAGCCGTCATCAGCCAGGCTTGCTTGAATCCAGTGGCAAAGTGAGCAAGGGACCCACGTCTGGGCATACCCCCGCCAACTTAGGGCGACCAAAGCGATACAAAAGGGGATGATGGACGGAACGTTTGAGTCAATCAAACACTCACCCCCAGTCAACTGATCTGGGTTTAATCCATCATCATTCTTTAGCTCACTCCACCACCCCAGTTCAGACATGGCCATATGCAAATCAGTCTGACCCTGTGCCTCATGGGAACAGTCCAGCCCGAACTGCCAAGCCATGTCTTCCCTGGACCGGAAACAAGCATCCTAGGACCGGTTTCTGGCATTCCAGCCGTCATCAGCCAGGCTTGCTTGAATCCAGTGGCAAAGTGAGCAAGGGACCCACGTCTGGGCATACCCCCGCCAACTTAGGGCGACCAAAGCGATACAAAAGGGGATGATGGACGGAACGTTTGAGCCAATCAAACACTCACCCCCAGTCAACTGATCTGGGTTTAATCCATCATCATTCTTTAGCTCACTCCACCACCCCAGTTCAGACATGGCCATATGCAAATCAGTCTGACCCTGTGCCTCATGGGAACAGTCCAGCCCGAACTGCCAAGCCATGTCTTCCCTGGACCGGAAACAAGCATCCTAGGACCGGTTTCTGGCATTCCAGCCGTCATCAGCCAGGCTTGCTTGAATCCAGTGGCAAAGTGAGCAAGGGACCCACGTCTGGGCATACCCCGCCAACTTAGGGGCGACCAAAGCGATACAAAAGGGGATGATGGACGGAACGTTTGAGCCAATCAAACACTCACCCCCAGTCAAGTGATCTGGGTTTAATCCATCATCATTCTTTAGCTCACTCCACCACCCCAGTTCAGACATGGCCATATGCAAATCAGTCTGACACGCTGGTGGCCAAGGGTGTGAACCACCTGTGTGAGGGGCAGACGTTGTTGCAAATCTGCCACTCGAACCCAAAGCATTTTATGCTTAATTGTGCTACCTTTAGCGTCTCTATAGTCGTTTTGCGACCAAAAGAACAGATTGTCATTGTAAGACTGAACACAGTAGTAAGAATCGCATACAACTAAAGTTGTCACATCCGGATTAGCGAACTCAAGTGCAAGCACCAATGCGCGCAGTTCGGCCAATTGTGCAGTACTGTCTCCGAGTGCCTGAGTGTGCACCACAGTAGACTTGAACTTAACGTTCACAAAGGTACCTGCAACAATAGCACATGCGGCTGAATAAGCATGCTTGGAACCCGTGGCCGGTTGTGCCGAACCATCGGTATAGATAATACATTCGTACTCCTCAAGCGGCAGCAAGGACAGAGGAGGAGGATGAACAAATTCATACTGTAAAAACTCCTGAGTCTGAAGAGAAGAATCAAAAATAAACGTGACATCCGGAGACGTCAAAAAGATGTTGCCCATTGAATCCAACGGGGTGCAAAGCTTTAGAGTTCGGAACACTTGCCTTTGTCACTGCCTCCAGGGCAGGATATGGTGTTACCACCAGAATGCGTTTTCCCTGTGCCAGTGCGTGTTCCTTTAGAATCGCCATTTGCACTGCAGTCAGAACTTTCTCCACAGACGAAAACGCATTTCTGCGGAAGTGTAAAGATGTGACTTGTATGCGATGGGTACTGTGTCACCTTCGTTAAAGGTTAAGTACGTGAAACCCACTGCCCCTGGAATTATTCGAATCACCAGGTTTGTGCGGTTATCACGAGTCAATAAAAATTTAGACTCAAGAAGGTCTGTCTGCAAAGATTGCAGAATGGAGGTATGCTCCGGAAGCCAGCATGACTTCGAAAAGTTAGGTTGTATCAAGGCATACAGTGGCTTGATACGCTGAGCATATTCGGGAATGTAAGTACGCCCGAAGTTCAGAAAACCCAGTAAAGACTGAAGTTTCTTCAGAGTAGTAGGAGGGCACAAAAGTGCACATTTCTCTAGGAAATGGGGGCTAAGCCCTTACCTTCATTGTTGAGCTCATAGCCCAAAAACAAAACGGTAAATTCAGCAATGTGAGATTTGGCAAAGTTAAACTTGTAACCTAAAACCGCAAATTCTAGAATAATGCGGTCCACTCGGGAAAGATGCCGGAATAATTCGTCGTCTGTCAGATAAATGTCATCGACGTACGAACATGCATCTGGGTCTATGCCGTCTAACAGTGAGACAACACGGGCAGCGAATACACCTGGACTGTTCTTGTAGCCCATAGGTAAACGCCGGAATTTGAATAATTTACCACCGGAGGTAAAAGCGCTCCATTGGCTACTCTCCGGGGCCAAGTTGTGTGTGTAGAATCCATTGGATAGGTCAAGTGTAGTTTTATATTTTTTACGAACAAGACTGTCTACAAGCGCAGAACTATGTGTGTTTTGCACCGCAAAGGTCCGACAATGTGAGTTCAAATGTCGGTAATCCAAAACCAAGCGGTACGATCCATCGGGTTTAGAAACCGCGAAAAGGGGATTATTCATCGGTGACACGCATGTTTCAATCACTCCCTGATATTCTAACTGAGTCAGAATTTCGGAAACGGGACCTTTAGCTTCCCGTTTGATGGGATATTGGGGTTGTGGCTGTGGCAGCAACCGCAAAAGTTTTTCATGGGGGGGAGAATCCTCATCCCATCCCACGTGGTTGCGGTATAACGCTGGAGCCAGGGACACAGCCCACTCAGCTGCAAGAGCCTCTGCTTTGTCCTTTGGGACATGACGAGAAAAGCTCGGAAGGATTACCTCCTCCCCTTTACGCGCAGCAAGTACGAATGGGGGCGGCCAATCCGCCTCTGCCAACAAAATGTCGTACGAAGAGGTCAGATTTTCCCAAAAAATCCCTTTTATTACACGCTGTATATCACCTTCGATTTGAATTACAATATTATATAGTCTGTCAGGGGGTGCCACTCTGGTGTCTGCTGTCTCGACAGTAATGAATGTTTCAGTTGCTGTTGCCTCCACATGAGGACGTAGCGCCTCCCGCACTATGGTAACTTCCGCAGCGCTGTCTAGGAGGGTCACTGCCCACGTCCAATTCAGGAGTCTCGTTCTCACCGTCTGTGGCATATCTTGCTGTTACAGCAGCAACTTTCTTCTTCTGAAACTGTGGGCGAGAGCGTTGAAAGTCTTCTGCTTTCCCTCTGACTTGTTGTCGAGGTTGGTCTCGTCCCTGTGGAGCCTCTCGACCCCTTCCTCTATCCTGGCGATCTCCTCCACCAGCCTGCGAAGTTGTTGGTGCCTGTGAAGAATGAGGAGAACGCGAATCAGGGACTTGAAATCTCTCTGGAGATTTAATTCTCACCCTATCGCGCAAATCATAAGTGCGTTCAGAAGAGAAGGAAACCGGGGATGCGCCTCGCGACCCCCGCTTCTTCTGTTGCTTACCCTGTTTTTTCAACCTCCAGCTCTTTTTAGTAAAAACTGGTTTCTCATCTTTCTCAGACTGAGTTTTTGGTTGTTGTTGCGATTGTGTTTGCGATTTAGCAAAAGGCTTAACTCCCAGGCTATTGCGGCCAATTGTTTTGTAAGCCCGAGCAATAATTTTTGGTAATTCGCGTAGCTTGTCCGGATCTGGGACCAAAGCCAAAGCATTAGCTACTTGAAAGTTCACTGCATCGCCCTTGACATTCGCAAGGATCAAATCAGCTACTACGTCGAACACTCCCACCAGTCTCATCCCTAATTCCACAGCCGCTTCAGGGCCATGTTCATCCTGCACTCGTTTAATTACAGAGGGGAGAACCGTCATGGAAGGAGTGCCGAAACACTTCGTATATACTGCCGCGAATACCCTCCCCCAGTTGTTGCATTCTGCCAACTCGGGGATTAAGGTTCCGATTCCGATCTCGGCCGGAAGCGCACCTAACAGTATTCGACCGGAAAAAATACCAGCCGAACGCGTGTTTTCCGACCGACTCGAACACTCTACCGAACGAACAAGTACGATACGCTTAACAGCCCAGATTCCGAGCGAGCCGTACTTACCCATTCCAGCTCCTGTACCCTGCCCGAGCCGGATCCGTAAACGCCGAATCGAGTCGCACGGAACCAAATACACAGCACCTTCCGGCCGGACTAGTACGATGCGTCTTCCGTACGCGCCCGAACTTCGTCGCTACGTCCGGCACGTTTGAGCATCCGGGTGAGCCGTACATAAGCTCCGTTTCGCGCCACAAGACGATCCACGGCTACGAGACGAACAAGCCTGCTACGAGTACGACTCGAAGACACGAGAAACCCGAACGAGACGATCCAAGCATGAATCCCATTGCGCAGGTCCTACCAATACTCTACATCTATTACCGGGACCGGCACAGACACGTACGGCGCAGACGGTAAGTCAAACACCAACAATACTAGCAAACCACACGTACACGAAATATGTCACACACACATAGGGATGCACAAATAACGTACACCAGCAACAGCAGAACCATAGGGGTGGGATGGCCAACACCAATACCATACACACCCATAGGAGGCTGGATGCCTGCCACTACTACCGCCCCTACCCAGGGGGGCCTGGATGCGTGTCACTACTACCATCCCCACTCATGGGGGGCTGGATGCCTACCACTACTACCATCCCCACTCATGGGGGGCTGGATGCCTACCACTACTACCACCCCTACCCAGGGGGGCCTGGATGCCTGCCACTACTACCATACCCACCCTTAGGGGGATGGATGCCTGTCACTACTACCACCCCTACCCAGGGGGCCTGGATGCCTGTCACTACTACCATCCCCACTCATGGGGGCTGGATGCCTACCACTACTACCATCCCCACTCATGGGGGGCTGGATGCCTGTCACTACTACCACCCCTACCCAGGGGGCCTGGATGCCTGCCACTACTACCATCCCCACTTATGGGGGGCTGGATGCCTACCACTACTACCATCCCCACTCATGGGGGCTGGATGCCTACCACTACTACCATCCCCACTCATGGGGGGCTGGATGCCTACCACTACTACCATCCCCACTCATGGGGGGCTGGATGCCTGTCACTACTACCACCCTTACCCAGGGGGGCCTGGATGCCTGTCACTACTACCATCCCCACTCATGTTGGGCTGGATGCCTACCACTACTACCATCCCCACTCATGGGGGGCTGGAAGCCTACCACTACTACCATCCCCACTCATGGGGGGCTGGATGCCTGTCACTACTACCACCCCTACCCAGGGGGGCCTGGATGCCTGTCACTACTACCATCCCCACTCATGGGGGGCTGGATGCCTACCACTACTACCATCCCCACTCATGGGGGGCTGGATGCCTACCACTACTACCATCCCCACTCATGGCGGGCTGGATGCCTACCACTACTACCACCCCTACCCAGGGGGGCCTGGATGCCTGCCACTACTACCATACCCACCCTTAGGGGGATGGATGCCTGTCACTACTACCACCCCTACCCAGGGGGGCCTGGATGCCTGTCACTACTACCATCCCCACTCATGGGGGGCTGGATGCCTACCACTACTACCATCCCCACTCATGGGGGGCTGGATGCCTACCACTACTACCATCCCCACTCATGGGGGGCTGGATGCCTGTCACTACTACCACCCCTACCCAGGGGGGCCTGGATGCCTGTCACTACTACCACCCCTACCCAGGGGGGCCTGGATGCCTGTCACTACTACCATCCCCACTCATGGGGGGCTGGATGCCTACCACTACTACCATCCCCACTCATGGGGGGCTGGATGCCTACCACTACTACCATCCCCACTCATGGGGGGCTGGATGCCTGTCACTACTACCACCCCTACCCAGGGGGGCCTGGATGCCTACCACTACTACCATCCCCACTCATGGGGGCTGGATGCCTACCACTACTACCATCCCCACTCATGGGGGCTGGATGCCTACCACTACTACCATCACCACCCCTACCCAGGGGGGCCTGGAAGCCTGCCACTACTACCATACCCACCCTTAGGGGATGGATGCCTGTCACTACTACCACCCCTA
This sequence comes from Calotriton arnoldi, assembly GCA_963921515.1. Classification (NCBI taxonomy): domain Eukaryota; kingdom Metazoa; phylum Chordata; class Amphibia; order Caudata; family Salamandridae; genus Calotriton; species Calotriton arnoldi. Next base: position 533,766 of record CAWUFW010001495.1, read on the forward strand.
CCCAGGGGGCCTGGATTCCTGTCACTACTACCATCCCCACTCATGGGGGCTGGATGCCTACCACTACTACCATCCCCACTCATGGGGGGCTGGATGCCTACCACTACTACCATCCCCACTCATGGGGGGCTGGATGCCTGTCACTACTACCACCCCTACCCAGGGGGCCTGGATGCCTGTCACTACTACCACCCCTACCCAGGGGGCCTGGATGCCTGTCACTACTACCATCCCCACTCATGGGGGGCTGGATGCCTACCACTACTACCATCCCCACTCATGGGGGCTGGATGCCTACCACTACTACCACCCCTACCCAGGGGGCCTGGATGCCTGCCACTACTACCATACCCACCCTTAGGGGATGGATGCCTGTCACTACTACCACCCCTACCCAGGGGGCCTGGATGCCTGTCACTACTACCATCCCCACTCATGGGGGGCTGGATGCCTACCACTACTACCATCCCCACTCATGGGGGGCTGGATGCCTACCACTACTACCATCCCCAGCTGAATGCCTACCACTACTACCATCCCCACTCATGGGGGGCTGGATGCCTACCACTACTACCATCCCCACTCATGGGGGGCTGGATGCCTACCACTACTACCATCCCCACTCATGGGGGGCTGGATGCCTGTCACTACTACCACCCCTACCCAGGGGGGCCTGGATGCCTGTCACTACTACCATCCCCACTCATGGGGGGCTGGATGCCTACCACTACTACCATCCCCACTCATGGGGGGCTGGATGCCTACCACTACTACCACCCCTACCCAGGGGGGCCTGGATGCCTGCCACTACTACCATACCCACCCTTAGGGGGATGGATGCCTGTCACTACTACCACCCCTACCCAGGGGGGCCTGGATGCCTGTCACTACTACCATCCCCACTCATGGGGGGCTGGATGCCTACCACTACTACCATCCCCACTCATGGGGGGCTGGATGCCTACCACTACTACCATCCCCACTCATGGGGGGCTGGATGCCTACTACTACTACCATACCCACCCTTAGGGGGATGGATGCCTGTCACTACTACCACCCCTACCCAGGGGGGCCTGGATGCCTGTCACTACTACCATCCCCACTCATGGGGGGCTGGATGCCTACCACTACTACCATCCCCACTCATGGGGGGCTGGATGCCTACCACTACTACCATACCCACCCTTAGGGGGATGGATGCCTACCACTACTACCATCACCACTCATGGGGGGCTGGATGCCTGTCACTACAACCACCCCTACTCATAGGACGGGTAATGCATGACACAACTAGCATACTCCCACATAAGGACTGTCTGTAAATTACATCCCAGCCTCCAACACCATGACAAGCGTGTGTGGTCTGTGTCAAATGCATACAACACTGAACATGACATTGAACATACAATGTGACCCCCTAACACATGTGTCACACATAATTGTGTGTGTGGCCTACACAATGCAAGCAGACCATGACCACTGTGGCAATGTGGCCCAAAGCCCCATCACCACAGTGCCCATAAGGTAAGTGTGTGCTCCATAGCTGAAGCACATTTTGAACAGTGTGGCAATGGGGCCCAAAGCCCCATCACCACAGTGCCCAAAGGTAAGTGTGTGCTCCATAGCTGAAGCACATTTTGAACAGTGTGGCAATGGGGCCCAAAGCCCCATCACCACAGTGCCCAAAAGGGAAGTGTAGTCCTGGTGAAAGCTGCAAAAACATAACTGCAGGGATTATTCCTGGCCACACAAAACCAAACACTACAGTGGCATTGTAGTGCTTGTGTCCCATAGCAACATAGATTGTGTGAGGCAAGCAGTGCAGTGCCAATGACACATCGTTCTGGCCATGTGCACACAAACATCAGCCATGGGGGCCCACATTGTCTACATTCACAAATAACACAATGACAGAAGTGAACATCATAATGCAGACCCACATATCTGCACCAATGGACACACAAATATAGATATCCTGTGGAGACTGTAGATGTCAGGTGAACAAATACCATACCATGGCAGCAATGGGACATACTAACCATGATCAATGTGCTGACTGATGACCTAGCAGTCCCAGGGCCAGCAGGGGAAAGCCAACAAACAACATACAGCCAATGGCAAACTAAAGATATGCCAATGCAGTGGTGCAAAAGCACTAACACAAACAGGCAGACTCACACTGCATATCATACACAACAGGTGAGGGGGTTGTGTGCCAGTGTCCCCAGGCAAACACACAACCCATGAGGAGGCCAGATTCACTGATACACAGATGTCAACACAGTCACAAACAAAAGTAACTCATGGATTGGATTCCCCTATGTGGGCAAACAGGCATTGTGAGATGAGAGGGAGCCCAAATTACACATGTCACACAAGCTTGTAGGAACAGCAACACACACAGCAAGAGACCGAACCACCACAGCACTCCCCCCAGGGACCCCACATTGTGGTGACACTAGCCTGCATGACAATCACACTGTGATGACAAAGGTAGATATCATCCACACTGTGAACCACAGCCATGTGTCCTGAGCAACAAACTACCATAACACCTATACAAGCACAAAGCACTCAGCACGGCCTGCCAGCCAAGGAAAATATGGAGGTAGTGCCCCAGCCGTGCAACAACTCACATTTGCACACACTCAACGCCACATACCTTGAACTCCACCAATGTGCAGCGTTGAAGCTCACATGGACTGCTGACATTGCACATGCACCCATGACATTCCCAGGGGTGGTGGGGAGAAATAAGGTGCAGAAACCCATCACACATGGCCAGTCAACAATGTATGCCGTACATGGGCATGACGTGAAATCCACCCCAAACAATGGGATCCTGGCCATAGTCACACACCAATGAATAAGCCAAGCTGACCCACAAAGGACACACATAGACAACTTCCAACATTGCAGCTCTGACCCTGAGGAGTGGCAGCAGTCACACACACAACGTGTCACAATCACTGATAGCATACACAAATAGAAAATCACATTACTCGTGTAACCAACAAGTGCCAAGAGGAATCCTGACTGTGTCCCATCTGCGTTTGCCCACATCCCCAGCCCTGACAACAAAGACAACTAGGGATGACAACCTCATGAACATTAGTTTGCCATGCACCCACATCCCGGAGTAACCAGGTCCAAGATGCTGGATGAACACAGAACAACTCAGCAAGCATCACATACAGGAACATCCGTAGGGACACAGCCTGTGTAGGAAAAGGAGAAGGGAACACGCACAGACATGCCTACACAACACACAACATGGGCACAGCCTATATCACGGAATCACGCACTGCCATGAGGGCACTCCACTCCTGTGGAAGTTCAGCTGTGCCCAACCTTGTCTGTGCATGACTCAAACATGTCAGCAGAACACTCAGTCAGTGAGTCAACAACTACAACACACTGAAGGCTCTGCTCATATCAGCCTGGGCACGGGAGTGTCACGTCAGTCATCTGCATACACCCAAGACACGTGTCAAGCAACTTGCACTGTGTACACAGATGAGTCCTCCAAATTTGATGTGCTAAACTGCATGTCCATTGGAGACGGGCACACAGTCAGGGTACTAGGAACAGTGGTAAGCCCACCAGATGTGCATCAGTGTAGGACAAAGATGGTAATCTACAAATGCTAAACGTACATCCCTGTGTCAAATGCTGAACATTACACCCTCAGACTGCAGCAAAGGATGCCTTAGATCCAGACTAGATTAGGACACATATCCCATGGACCACATGGAGCCCATCACAGCAAAACTTCATTTACCTGATCTGAACACTATTACAACAGCAAATGCATGATTCTACACATCTACATCATGTACCTCCAAAGATTAACCACAAGTAAACAAAAATAGGCTTTATTCAGCAACTCAAATCAAAAGTCCAAAATAAACTAAGGCCAATGGCCAGTCCAAATATACAGTCCAAACAGGGTGATGTGTGACAACTTGACAACAATTGCTTGCCTGCACAGGTACGGACAGGGGACATCCCCTTGGAGGGGCATACGAGGGGCAGGCCAGGCACCGCAGGGACAGGATCAGGGGATGCCAGAAGGAGGCAGTGAAGGGGAGGTGGGTGCAGGAGTGTCACCGGCAACTGCAGTGGAGGTGTCTGACTCAGGGGGCTGGCACCACCGCAGGGCTCAAGTCAGATGGTGTTGGTGCTGCAACCACTGCAGTGGGCTGGTCAGATGGAGTGGACTGGGTCCCCAATGCAGTGCCCGAGTCAGACGGGGTGGTTGTGGACTCCACCGCAGTGCATGACTCCAAGGTAGTGGAAGGGGGGCAGAAGAGCTGGGCAGGACAGAGGGGGGACACGGTCTCTACACCAGTGGCACAAACAGGCAGAGCGTCTGGTTTGGGGGTGGAAGAGCAAGTGGCAGGGGGGAGGGCCTAAGCAGTTTGGGGATGCAGTATCGGTGTGTGGGGGTACCTGGGGCAGGGTGTGGCGGTGGAACCTGTGGAGGAGTGGCCTGGGGGATGGAGGTGAGACACTGGGTGGTTGACTTGCAGGGCGGTGGCGGGGTCTTGCTCTTTCGGGACCGGGGGGACTTGCGGGTGGGGGTTCACTCTGCCTGCGCCTGGGGGAGGGTGTCCGGGGACGAGGGGCACTCCCCTCTGTGTGGGTGGACTTCCTCTTCCCCCGGTATGCTGGATCAGCGGGATTGGAGGGGAAGAGGCCGAGGTCACTGAGGAAGAGCTGCTGATCAGGTGGGTTGCAGGTGAGGCAAGGGAAGGGGTCTTGGAGGGAGAAGATCTTGAGGATTGCGGAGTGACTGTGGTTGCCTGTGTGTGTGTGTGTTCCCCATCCCCTGTGTCTGTGGTATCAGTCCCCTGAGGATGCTTGTGTGCACGTCTTGCCTTTCTCTTGGGTGTGTCTGTGCTGCTCGTGTCTGTGTGTTTGGGTGACTGTGCAGGTGTGCATGTGCTTTGGACAGGTAGGGGGCAGGAAGTGTGGATGGGGCAGAGGTGGGAGGGGTGAGGGACTGTTGGAGGAGGGACACTGCTGCCGTCAGGGAGGAGTCCATGGACTTATTGCTCCTCTGTAGGGCAGACATACCCGTCGAGATGCCCTCCATGAACGACACCAGCTGTGTCAACAGAGTGGTGTGTGCATGGAGGACACTCAGCATTGCTGTCTGCCCTACATGGAGCTGCCGAAGGAGGTACACAGACTCCTCACTCAGGGCAGCAGGGGACACAGGGGCAGGGGCTGCGGTGCCTGGCACGAAGGAGACACACTCCCGAGTACGGGAGCCTCCACGGACCTCAGGAATGGGAGCCAATGGGAGGGTGGTGGTGGTGGTGGTGGTGGTGGTGGTGGGCCAGACAGACTAGCTGGCCTTTGGTGGCTGCTGACACCCGCCTCCACAAGGGAGTCATCCTCCGAGCTGCTGTGGTCCTCAGCTGAGTTGGATGGTGCTGAGGACTCCTCGGTGTGGCTCCCCTCGCCCTCCGTGCCACTGGGTCCCTCTGACCAGTCCTCGGATGCTGACCCAGTCTGGCTCCGCTGCTCCTCCTGGTCCGTGGAGCTGTCCCCTCCTGTGGCCGTGGATGTATCTGCAAACAATTAGGGAAACAGACAAACATCAGTCACCTGCACTGACCGCACACACCACAGTAAGTACAGCACATTACAGAGCAAGCCCTGGCATCCGTAGTTGAACATTGCCTAAAGTCCTCACACAGATTCGGGGAAGCCAATTGTCAGTATGATGGTCAACCATGGGACTCACACCCCTCCTGCCTTTGCACCCATCTGTCTGGTGCCTAGCTGATGGTAAGACCCCAGTGCGGACACATGCACCACCTACACAGTTGTTGGACATTGCAGGGAACACGGTGAAGTATGTGAACATGCACACATCACATCTCCTGCCACTGAGTCAGTGCAGGTGTCCGGATAAAGGGATGGCCACAGTCTAAATAGAAATGCATGTGATGCATACCAGCACCAGACACCATGATGCACCCATGTCCGGATAGTCAATGCCACAATGGGGTGCATGTTGCACATGTCACTGCCCTGCAGGATCAGTCTCAGGAAGTTGAATGCCATGACACAGGAATGCGTGCAAAGTCATACATTACTGTCTCAAGTCACATGGCCATGGCAGCCAGCCAACAATAGTCTGCACTGTGTCACAATCCGAGGGCATGGGGAATGCAAGTTATGTGACTGACAAGTGCACATGTCCATCCCCCAAATTCCACATCATCTGTACTACTATTTGTCCACGTCATACCAACTGGACATATGGGGGACATGAAACACAACTCTCTGAACATGAGCACCTCACAGTGTGCTGTGAATGACAATACAGCTGACTGAAAGTCACAGTCGCAAACACCTGTGTGCACAGTCAAGTGATCAGACACCTATAAGTCACAGAAGTATCGTCTATCATGGTCACATCTCAGATGGCATGCTGAGCCCTAACCGATAAACATACCAGTAGTCCTGACAACGAAGACACAGCAGAATGAGACAGAGGCAGACACCTGAGGGTACATTACACTGATCACAACATGCCAGATGATACACGGGAGTGGGAGTACAGAGTGCATTGCATGCCCTGGAGTAGGCATGACTGTCCAGCTCCACCTGTAAGAGGGATGAGTCCTGGACAGTAGGCAGGTGGCTAAGCATGTGTGACACACTGGATACACATAATCCTGAGGCCCAAACACTGTTCACACCAGCAGCATGGGTGTGTGCCAAATTCCCCAGGGACATGTGGTGAGTCAGAGCAGCAAGCGGACCGCATATCAAAGTTACACCCAGATTACATGTCAGAACTTAGGCATTGTGTAAGCTATTGACCCACCCATGAATCGCACAACATAGTCACGGGAACAAATGCTGTCCCCCAGCTTGAGCAAAGCTAAATGCAATGACACAGTCCCCAAATGACACAATTTCCTGACTATAAGGGCCACACATATGCGTATCAGAGGAGAAGTGGGCATGTCACAAATGAGGGACATGGGTCCTGGACCACATGACTGATGTACTGTGAAAGTTTAACCAGGCCAGAGGAGGGCACATAGCATGTCAGACAAAGTGCACAGTGCAGTCATGGACTCACCCCCTCCTTGCTGCTGTCTGGCCTTCAGCTGCCCATCCAGGTCAGGGAAGACCACCGCCAGGATCCGGAGCATGTGGGGGTCAGGGTCCGGTGTCCGCCCCTCCTGCGAGGAGGCGACAGCTTCAGCTGGACCCTTGCGATCCTCCGGGTCCAGCCACGAAGATCCTGCCACCTCTTCTGGCAGTTGCGGATCCTGCGCCTGTAGACCCCCACGGATCTTACTTTCCGGGCGATGGTCAGCCAGATTTCCTGCTTCTGGTGGGCATCAACCTGTGAGGATGACAAAGTGAAAAGGCCATTACTACACATGCAACATATACGTGCATCACACAGTTGGATATACATGTCTCAATCACAGGGGCATATGATGTACACAGGCTGTGCAACAATGGCTATGAACAGTTTGCCAGCAGTCACTACATGGTATCATTGCATGGGAAGTAAACCTAGTTGGAATGCACTGTTACTGCACTGTACCAGTTCAGTGCATGTGACTACACACTTTGGGGTGTGACAACCACTCAGTGGGCATGCTAGCCAGTGGTGTGCACACTGAAAGCCCTGCTAGTCAGACAACATGCACAATTAGTGAGGCAGTGGACAGCACACTCACCTGCTCCCCTGGTTTCCCATACAGCTTGCTGTACTGTGGAAGGAGGCTGTCCAGCAGGGCCTGGTTCTCCTCAAGGCTGAAGGCTGGGGCTCTCTCCACAGTACGTGCCATTGCAGGAGCCAGAGGATGCATAAACAGCAGCAGTGTTGGTGGCAGATGTCGTCCTGGAGCATGTAGTGCAGGCAAGTGAGCTCTCAGGGGAACAGCCAGCATTATATGTGTGCTGCAGAGGCAGATACTGTCCCATGTGTCCAAAGTGATAGGTCCAAGTCATTTGCATCTTCTGAATTTGACCAATCCATGGAATAGCAGCACTAATACACGCCCACAGCATCCTTCAAATCTTCAACTTCATGACACCCATGATTTAGCAACATTGTTGTGGCTGGCCAACTGAATTCACTGCATCAGACTCGTTGGAGCTTCGAAAACGCGTCCGTTGCCATGCCAGGCCCCAGCCAATGTGTGCGCACCGTTCTGTCCATTGCTGTACAACACGTACCAGGAATACAACGCGTACCCGCACACATACAATGCAATGGGCCGGCCGGGCACACCGATCGGTCCATTGCTGTACAACGCGTACCAGGCATACAACGCGTACCCGCTCACATACAATGCAATGGGCCGGCCGGGCACACCGATCGGTCCATTGCCCTACAACGCGTACCCGCTCACATACAATGCAATGGGCCGGCCAGGCATACCGATCGGTCCATTGCTCTACAACGCGTACCCGCTCACATACAATGCAATGGGCCAGCCGGGCACACCGATCGGTCCATTGCTGTACAACGCATACCAGGCATACAACGCGTACCCGCTCACATACAATGCAATGGGCCGGCCGGGCACACCGATCGGTCCATTGCTGTACAACGCGTACCAGGCATACAACGCGTACCCGCTCACATACAATGCAATGGGCCGGCCGGGCACACCGATCGGTCCATTGCTGTACAACGCGTACCAGGCATACAACACGTACCCGCTCACATACAATGCAATGGGCCGGCCGGGCACACCGATCGGTCCATTGCTGTACAACGCGTACCAGGCATACAACGCGTACCCGCTCACATACAATGCAATGGGCCGGCCGGGCACACCGATCGGTCCATTGCTGTACAATGCGTACCAGGCATACAACGCGTACCCGCTCACATACAATGCAATGGGCCGGCCGGGCACACCGATCGGTCCATTGCTCTACAACGCGTACCAGGCATACAACGCGTACCCGCTCACATACAATGCAATGGGCCTGCCGGGCACACCGATCGGTCCATTGCCCTACAACGCGTACCCGCTCACATACAATGCAATGGGCCGGCCGGGCACACCGATCGGTCCATTGCTCTACAACGCGTACCAGGCATACAACGCGTACCCGCTCACATACAATGCAATGGGCCGGCCGGGCACACCGATCGGTCCATTGCTCTACAACGCGACCCTGGACAGGTCTCACGCATATGTCACCATGCTGGTCACTGGTGAACCTATGCCAGCCACATTTACTTTCCAGGGACTCAGGGGCACACCTACAACACCACACCCAGTCCACACTGTATATAAGGCATATGTGGCAGCATAACCTTATCTGTGTATGGGGGTGAACATGTGGATTTTGGGGTGGCACTTGGTGGCAGACACACCCAGGCTGTGCACGTGTTCATGGGGACAGGGTCCTTTGTGTGTTGTGCACCTGACCACTGTGGTGTGCAACTTTTAATTTCTGAGCATGTGTCATGGTCACATTTCCAGGTTGTGTATGTGTATGACATGTCACATACCCCCAGGCTCCCATGTGGGAAGGCATGTACGTCACAGGGTGGGCCATTCCAACTATAGTGATGTCCCTCCACAGTCTGTGTGCATGCTGTGTATCACATGTCTCTGACTCCATGTGCACAATGGGAGACAGTCTCCACATCCACGTGGTTTGTGCATGAACTTTGATGGTGTGTGTGTGTGTGTCACAGACGTCCATGTCTGTCCTGCAGAGGCTACAGGGGCCACTACCTGTGGGTGTCATGTTAGTTTTTCTGACGTGTACATGAGACGCCATGTCATGCCAGTGTCCATGTGGCAAGACAGGGTCCCTGGGAATCTACCTGTCAATGAGCTGTGATGCCTGTGGAGCATCTTTCCAGACATGTCACTGTGGTATGTGTGTGGAACGTGAGAGCAGTTAATGGGTACTGTGACACAGCCTAATGGTGTCCCATAGCACACCCTGGAACCTGTTGTCAACACTTGTTGAACAGAGATGTTAGATGATGTCCATGTAGGTGCCATATATGTCCAAACGGAACGACACACACATCAAGTACTTGTGTTTGTTGATGATGTATCATGTGAAATTGAGTATGGTGAACGGCACATAGGTGGGGTGACTGACAATCTTGCTTACCTCACCTATGCACTGCAGGGCTCCTGCTGTCCATCGACCATTCCCAGACCTGGCAACGATGGTGGAACGTGACAGCATCCGACGGTACCGCTTCACCAGGCAGCTGATTGAGGATTTGGCAATGCAGTTGGACCCACATTTGCAGCCTGGCCGGCCGTATCCTACAGCGCTGACCCCCAAGGTGAAGGTGATGGCAGCCCTACACTTCTTTGCCACCGTTACCTTTCAACACACTGTGGCAACTACTGGTGGGATGTCACAGACTATGTTCAGCCGTGTGCTACGCGATGTTTTGGGGGCAATGTTGAGATACCTCAACCAGTACATCTATTTCCCAACACGTCAACGACTCACTGACGTCAAGAGTGACTTCTATGCCCTGGGGAGGATGCCACATGTAATTGGCTCCATTGATGGGACACATGTGGCTTTGATACCACCACAGGCACATGAGCAGGCATACCGGAACCGTAAACATTACCATTCGATCAATGCTCTGGTGGTATGTCTTGCAGATATGACCATCTCACATGTGTGTGCCCGTTTCCCCAGTTCGGCACACGATGCCTACGTGATGAGGAGTAGTTGCATCCCGAGGATGATGTCACAGATGCCGAACCAGCGTGCCTGGCTTGTTGGTGTGTACTGACTTTGTACTATTGTGTGTGTTCTGCTATGTTGTTTTCCGCACACATTTTCAAATCGGCTAATGTGCAATTGTCTGTCTGTAGGTGACTCGGGATACCCCAACATGCCGTGGTTGCTGACACCCCTCAGGAACCCTGTGACACCAGCCCAGATGCGCTACAATGAGGCACATGGTCGGACGAGGAGGGTGATTGAGCGGACCTTTGGTCTCCTGAAGAGCCGCTTCCGCTGCCTGGACAAGACAGGAGGGGCCCTCCCATATGCCCCAGCAAAGGTGTGCAAGATTGTCATCGTCTGCTGCATGCTACACAACCTGGCAGTGCGGAAGGAGTTGCCTCTCATCCTGGATGACGATGACCAACGTCCGCCACCTGTGGAAGATCCTGGCCTGGGTCACGATGCCAGTGAAGATGATGATGATGATGATGGTGATGTCCGCACACAGCTCATCACCAACTTCTTCAGCTGAATGTGAGTCTCCAGAGGGTTGTGATGTAAATGATTTGAGTTTGCATGATATGTGTGTGTGGTGCTCTGGTGCTGTTTGAGTGTGGCCATGTGCTACTTGACTGGATGCGTGCAGCGATGTGTCCTTGCAGGTGGTCTGTACTGCCCAACAGTGTTGACATGCTAACTTGGTTTTGTGTAGTTATCTCGTGACATGTATTAGACATGAGTATTGCCGTTCTGTGCTGTTCTTCAGTGGTTTTGACTGTGTGTCATGTCTGTCCTTCACAGGGTGTTGCCGGAGTTGTCTGATCAACTTGGATCCCCCGAATCCATGATTCGACTTTCAAGGTGGAAGCAGTCGTTTCCATACAGGTGATGTGCCACACACCCCTGGACTTTCTATCTTCAGAATTTTTGACTTTGTGGCCACAGCCAGGTTGGATTAGCTTGCATTTGTAGTGGAAACAACATGTTGCAAATGTGTAATAAACCTGTGCTTCACTTTGGGATGTGCGTTGTCTGTAGTCACACATCTGACTGACATTTGCTTACTGCACCTGTAGTCTAGTTGACAGTGACTGTGAATAGGTGGCGTGTCTGTGCATTCCACTGTATTTCGTTGCAACATCAGTATAGGTGATGAGTCTGATGGCCCTGGTGTGTATGTGTTGTGTGGCCCTAGTGGTGTGTCTCCCTTATATGTGTCACGTCGCCATGACTGACATGACGGTGTTGGACTTGCTGTAACAGTTAGCATGCACAGTGTCATTTAGCAGATCACCATCTACATGACAAAAACCACGTTGGAATCACAACAGAGGCAGATATGGTGTATTGGTGAGTTTATTTACATACAGGTGTGAGGATGGTGCACAGGATGGTGGGTGCTGTACATAGAAATTGGAATCCAAAGTTCCCATGTGTATTGGAAGTCTTGGTAACTGAAATATCCAGAGTAAAGTCCACAGTCATCTGATTAATTTGGCCAACTAGGGCTCCCCATGTCATGTGGGAGAGTTGGGTTGTCTTCGACAGGGCTTGCAGTTTGCACACAGAGGAAAATTCCAGAACATGTGATGGCTTCCTGGGGGATGTAGATGGCCATCAGCCTCTCAGTTTGGCCTCTTCGGACGGCCCCTCTTCTTCAGGGGGGGGGACCCTCAGGTGCAGGCTGCGGCGGTGCAGGGGACTCTCTGCCAGAGTCTTCCTCCCTCCCTGTGGCATTTGCAGTTGTTTCAGCAGCAGTTGTTGTGGGCACACGGGGAGGTGAGGCCATGTTGGTGCTGATCTGGCGGAGGCATGTCAGTATGTCCCTATGCACCGCTGTCAGTTGTTCCAATGTGTCCCACTTGGACTCCATGCCAGACATGTGTGTCTCGACACGTGACATGTGTGTCTCGACATGTGACATGTGTGTGTCGACACGGGACATGTGGGAGTCCAAGCAGGCATGATGGGCAGCCTGCTGCTGTTGTATGTCCTTGAGGATCCCCACTACCTGGCTGACCTCTCCGGTGCTAGTCTGGTACACATCCGCGATGCGTGCCAGTTGTGGGTCATCATGCAGTCCAGACCCCTCTGCAAAGAGCGACCTATGTCTACCACCCCTGGCGACACGTGCAGGACCTGCGGTGGCACGCACAGGTGACCGTGGGCCCACTTGGGTGTTGTTCCTGGGCTCGTTGTCACCAGCTCCAGTTTGGGCCTGGGTCCCTGCGCTGTTGTCATCTGTGGTCCTTGGTCTGTCCGTGTTGGCAGGGGTGGCCTGTGTGTTGGCAGTTGTTGGAGGGGTGGGTGCAGGGGGTGCAGATGTTGGTCCTGCTGGTGCTGCATGATGACTCACACCGGAGGGTCCAGCTGGTTCATCGCCATCCGAGGAGTGCAGTGGCTGATCCACACCAGTGAGCTCAGTGCTCCCCGGAGCCTGGGACAGGGACTCCTCCTCGTCTGCTGCTGTGTCCCCATCATCACCTGTTTTGGGGAGAGACACAGATTGTATGTTATGTTTCTACTGGCATCAATTGTTCAAACACCTGACAGTTGTGACTGTACCTCTGGATGTGGGCCAGGACATTGCATTCTCCTAAATTGTGACAGTCAGAGAGTGATATTGGTGTAGCACATTGTCCTGCCAACCTGTGGCATGTCAATGTGTATGTTGAGGTGTGTGCATGACCAGCATTGGTGGTATTTGGTTGCCATCCAGGTCTCCTTCTCCCCCAGCCCAGTTATCCCACCATGAAGCGTGCTTCCATTGCAGGGAGTGCAAGTTGTCTTTCAGGATGTCAGTCAGTGGTGTCCTGCTGTTGGTTGTTGCACAGTTCCCAGCAGGGCCTTGTGCTCCCCCCAGCAGTACCCAGTGTCAGCCATCTTGTGAGTCCTTTTCCACTCCCTGTGAGCATGGTTGAGAGTGGTGTTGATGGGCCAATTGTGAGGGTGAGCAATATCTGTGCCTACAACTCCCATCATGCTATTGCCTCCACCCCCCTTCCCAGCATGCCCATCCTTCCTTCCTTTTGACTCTGCTTCCCTGTGGGGTGGGGTGCCTGTGCTAACAGGATGGCTGGGAGTGTTGTCCTGGCAGTTGTTTGGCTACAAGTACCAAGAGTGTCCCTGTGCTTCACACAGCATAACCCAGGGTGGTGGTTCTTTGTGGGATCTTCAGTTAGGATGTGAGGCATTGCATTCTCCCAGGTGGGTTATGTGGAGTTAGTGTTGAGGGTGTGTGTGAGGGGAGGTCCTTGTAACTATGGTCAGTGCTGTGAGTCCTCCTTCCCACCCAGCCAGATATCCCACCATGGAACGTGCTTCCATTGCAGGGAGTGCAAGTTGTCTTTCAGGATGTCAGTCAGTGGTGTCCTGCTGTTGGTTGTTGCACAGTTCCCAGCAGGGCCTTGTGCTCCCCACAGCAGTACCCAGTGTCAGCCATCTTGTCAGTTGTTTTCCACTCCCTGTGATGTGAGCATGGTTGAGAGTGGTGTTGATGGGCCAATTGTGGGTGTGACCAATATCTGTGCCTACAACTCCCATCCTGCTATTGCCTACACCCCCCTTCCCAGCATGCCCATCCTTCCTTCCTTTTGAGTGGACTTCACTGTGTGTGAGTGTGACAGCAATGGCAAGATGGCTGACAGTGTGGTCCTGTTGTTTGTTGGTGCCCAGTTTCCAGCAGGGCCTTGTGCTCCCCACAGCTGTGGCCAGTGTCAGACATCTTTGAAGTGGCTTTTGACTCCCTCTGAGGTGTGCATGCTTCAGTGCTAACTTGCTGGGCCATGTGGGTGTGAGATGTTGATCTGTGCCTACAACTCCCATCATGCTATTGCCTCCGCCCCCTTCCCAGCATGCCCATCCTTCCTTCCTTTTGACTCTGCTTCCCTGTGGGGTGGGGTGGGGTGCCTGTGCTGACAGGATGGCTGGGAGTGTTGTCCTGGCAGTTGTTTGGCTACAAGTCCCAAGAGTGTCCCTGTGCTTCACACAGCATAACCCAGGGTGGTGGTTCTTTGTGGGATCTTCAGTTAGGATGTGAGGCATTGCATTCTCCCAGGTGGGTTATGTGGAGTTAGTGTTGAGGGGGTGTGTGAGGGGAGGTCCTTGTAACTATGGTCAGTGCTGTGAGTCCTCCTTCCCACCCAGCCAGATATCCCACCATGGAACGTGCTTCCATTGCAGGGAGTGAAAGTTGTCTTTCAGGATGTCAGTCAGTGGTGTCCTGCTGTTGGTTGTTGCACAGTTCCCAGCAGGGCCTTGTGCTCCCCACAGCAGTACCCAGTGTCAGCCATCTTGTCAGTTGTTTTCCACTCCCTGTGATGTGAGCATGGTTGAGAGTGGTGTTGATGGGCCAATTGTGGGTGTGACCAATATCTGTGCCTACAACTCCCATCCTGCTATTGCCTACACCCCCTTCCCAGCATGCCCATCCTTCCTTCCTTTTGAGTGGACTTCACTGTGTGTGAGTGTGACTGCAATGGCAAGATGGCTGACAGTGTGGTCCTGTTGTTTGTTGGTGCCCAGTTCCCAGCAGGGCCTTGTGCTCCCCACAGCTGTGGCCAGTGTCAGACATCTTTGAAGTGGCTTTTGACTCCCTGTGAGGTGTGCATGCTTCAGTGCTAACTTGCTGGGCCATGTGGGTGTGAGATGTTGATCTGTGCCTACAACTCCCATCATGCTATTGCCTCCACCCCCCTTCCCAGCATGCCCATCCTTTCATCCTTTTGACTCTGCTTCCCTGTGGGGTGGGGTGGGGTGGGGTGCCTGTGCTGACAGGATGGCTGGGAGTGTTGTCCTGGCAGTTGTTTGGCTACAAGTCCCAAGAGTGTCCCTGTGCTTCACACAGCATAACCCAGGGTGGTGGTTCTTTGTGGGATCTTCAGTTAGGATGTGAGGCATTGCATTCTCCCAGGTGGGTTATGTGGAGTTAGTGTTGAGGGGGTGTGTGAGGGGAGGTCCTTGTAACTATGGTCAGTGCTGTGAGTCCTCCTTCCCACCCAGCCAGATATCCCACCATGGAACGTGCTTCCATTGCAGGGAGTGCAAGTTGTCTTTCAGGATGTCAGTCAGTGGTGTCCTGCTGTTGGTTGTTGCACAGTTCCCAGCAGGGCCTTGTGCTCCCCCAGCAGTACCCAGTGTCAGCCATCTTGTGAGTCCTTTTCCACTCCCTGTGATGTGAGCATGGTTGAGAGTGGTGTTGATGGGCCAATTGTGAGGCTGAGCAATATCTGTGACTACCACTCCCATCATGCTATTGGCTACACTGACTTAACCAGCATACACAGAATTCCTTCCTTTCAGTGAGCTTCCCTGTGAGGTGGTGTTCTAGTGGTGTTTAAATATCTGGGAGTGTTTGTTGGTTCTATTTGTGCCACTGCCTTGCTGTATTTGTTGTTAGGTTTGTACATGTCATGACACAGTTACATATCACTATGAGATGGGAGGTATTGTGTTTGTCTGACTAGCATTCACATCTTGGGATGAATATCTTTTGGTTGCTGTGTATTTGCTAAGGGTGCATGGTTTGCCTATCCCCTTGACTGTGATGTGTGTGTGTTGTCACACCATATTGTGTATATTAGTTGTGTACTCACCAGGCTCTGGGATGTCTGTTAGTCCGTATACGCTCACTGGTGGTAGGATGGCCCGCACCTTCTCCTCCCAGGGCCTGAGGTATACTGGTTTTGCAGGAGGGCCACTGCCGGTGTGCTGGCTGAGGAGGTAGTCCTTTTTGAGTAGGTCCCGGACCCTCCTGCGCACATCATACCACCTGTTCTGGATGTCTTCCTTTGTGCGCAAACATGGTGATTGTGCGTTCACCCTGTCGACAATCCTCGCCCACATCTTGGTTTTCTGCGACATGGGGGTCTGTTGTACCAATGTACCAAACAACTGTGGCTCTACCCTCAGGATCTCGTCTACCAGGACTTCCAATTCACTATCTAGGAACTTATGGTTCTTCTTTGGGGGCATGGTGATGGCTGGTGATGGTGATTGATGTGTGTGTGTGTGTGCAAGTGGGGGGGTGTGAATGTAGGTTTAGCTGGGTGTGTGTGAGGGTGCTATATGTGGGTGTGGTAATGGTGTGTGGCTTGTGTGATGTATGAGCTGTGAGTGTGTCTGTGGTTGCTGTGTGATGGTGTTGTGTGCTGGCAGTCAGTGGAATTTGCAAAGGATCATGGTAGGGATTTGTGGCCTTTATGTAGGTGGAGTTGGAGGTGTGTCCTTGTTCCATTTTTGTTTTCCTCCCTGTATTTATTGGCTTTGTGGTTGCTTGTTTGGCCCTTTTTTTCAAATTTTTCCTTGGTGTTTTTGGTGCATGTAGGAGTCGTTCTTGTGTCCGAGTAGGACGCTGCAGTTGTCTGGTGCGATCTTGTCCGACTCGTTCCCGCTGTGTGTCAGCTAGGTTTCATATGCGGCGTCCGAGTCGGTCACGTAGTATTGGGTTGCTTCGGCTGGGTTTTGTATGCGTGTCGGTCGTACGGCTTGTGCTCCGGGCGAGTCGGTCGTGTTTTGCACGCACAGCATCATACTACGCGGGTCGGAGTTCGCGGGTACGTTTCGTTCGGGTTCAATCCAAGTGCGTGTCGGTCGGTTCGTTTCACGTGATTTCCCGGCCGGATGGCTTGTTTCCGTCCGGCTCGGTCGGTCGTTTTGTATTCCGTCCGAGTCTGTCGGATTTCACATGCATTTCATCGTACTACCCGGGTCGTGCGGCGCCGGTCCGAGTCGGTCGGACTAAATTCCCGTACCGAGTCGGTCGGTATGTTTTCCGGCCCGAATCGGAATCGGCCCCTAAGTCTTTTGGCAAACTAATCGTCAGAATCCTGTGTTTGTCCACGGGAGAGGTATTTGGAAAAACTGCCTCCAGCTGGTCAAATTTTTCTGCAAGCCAATAAGGAAAATCATCCTTATTTTGTGGGCCCTTGCCCATCACCGAATTCACCATGACAGGACTTATGGTTACACCGCTTGCACCAGCTGGATGGGCCGCAACTCCAGGCGGGGCTCCCTGGATGTTGCCTGTAACATACTGTACTAAAGCTCTATGCACTCGTATCAAAGATGAATGCATATTACGCAGTTCAGCGACTGCCACCGTCATATAACGCGGATGTGGGGTATACCCGGCCAAAACAGGCCAAGTGGCCCCGTCTATTGATAGGGGGCCTAAACGAACCGCAGTAACCGGTTGGGGGAGGGCGCCATCAAACCAAACACGGTGTTGCAAGCCGTGAGCGGTACTTCAAGATTCCTATACGGTCTATAGTGATTAGGAACTACGGTGGCTTCATATTCATGGAACAAATTATCGTTCGCATCCACCGCCGGAAAAGTGACCCAAGAGTAAAACACCTCAAAGTGGTAAGCTGGATCTGCTTGTACCACAAAGATCAGATCGACACCCGCGTCAGGCACTCCATACACTGTCAAGTGAGCCCGGAGCGCTGCACGGCTATGTGCCGCAATTTGAATAGCCATTCTAGGCTAAAAGTTTTCGACAACCTAATATGAGGCAGCACAATATAGGGTTTTAGTTAAGAACCTTTTAACAACTTCAAGCTTGAATGAACCTATAAAAACGTCAATATAGGAGGTTTCACTGTCACACACGCTTCCGGAAGCGTCTGCGAAGGGAGTTGTGGACAAGCACAAATACTACTCAAGCGTCTCGCAGATAAGCAGCCCACTCGTTGGTTGCGCCATGTTATAGGGATTCTGCACATACACAGAGCTATGCACAGGATAATAGGACCTCGGAATATAGTGGTGAGCCAACCATAAACCGTAGCACCTAAAACCCCAACCCGACTAGCTGTAGCGTCTCATTAGCAACAATGCTACCAATGATTAGACAACCCAGAACACGGTATCTCTCTCTCAGGACTCGCAGGAGCAAGAACACCCTTTCACAACTCACTCATACCTGTCCACAACGCGCGTAAGAAGAGACACTGTATATGTTAAAATGTTTATTTCAACAACGTGCTCTAAGATACAGTACACGTGCCAGTACTATCAGCATAATGCATAAAGATAATATGAGCAGCATAGTTACAACTCCATAGAATACAAACGGGGAAAGCATTTCATAAAGCAGTGGTTATAGGGCTAATTGGCCTTACCACCCTCCCCGTGCTAGTAGCTAGTTTATTATAACTTATAATATTATTACTCTGGGCTTTGACTAGCGAACCCCCATACCTGAATATCTAGATGCAAGGTTTACATCATCAGACAAACACAGCTCTTCTCTCTGGAAAGGTTTTTCTCCAAGTGTCTCTAAACGTGAAAATCACAATATTAAAAGCACCCGAATTTCTCCATGGCAGCTGCACATAGTGTTATGTCTAAGTGCGAGGGACTGGCCAGATCAGCAAGAACAAGGGACGGTGTTTTTCGACCTTGTACATGTTGTGCAGACGTAGCCCAAAGGGAACAGGAGAAAAGGTGAAAGACAGAAAGGCAGACAGTTCTAAAATAGCCGGGCAGAAGCAGAGGCTGGAAAACCAACGGCACAAAGCAACGTGCGCAAAAAAGGCATCATGGCAGCCAGGCCTAAGTCAACTTAGCCAGGCAGACCAGGAGGCCACAAACCACAAGACAATGGATTCAACCCAGATCTGTGACTGGGGATGAGTGTCTGAAAAGATTCAGCACTCCGTCCATCATCTCTTTGTGTTTGCTTTGTTCGCCCTAAGTTGGCAGGGTATGCCCAGACGTGGGTCCCTTGCTCACTTTGCCACTGGATTCAAGCTAGCCTGGCTGATGAGGGGTGTTACCCCGAAATCGGTCCCAGGATGCTTGTTTCCGGTTCAGGGAAGACCTGGCTTGGCAGTTCGGCTGGACTGTTCCTATGGGGCACAGGGTCATGACTGATTTGCCTATAGCTGTGTCTGAACTGAGGTGGCGAAGTGAGCTAAAGGATGATGATGGATTCAACCCAGATCTGTGACTGGGGGTGAGTGTCTGAAAAGTTTCGGAGCTCCGTCCATCGTCTCCTTGTGTTTTCTTTGTTTGCTCTAATTTGCCAGGGTATGCCCAGACGTGGGTCCCTTCCTCACTTTGCCACTGGATTCAAGCTAGCCTGGCTGATGAGGGGTGTTACCCCGAAACCGGTCTCAGGATGCTTGTTTCCGGTTCAGGGAAGACCTGGCTTGGCAGTTCGGGCTAGACTGTTCCCACTCTATATAGTATTGGGAATTGTCGATATACAAACTTCACCATAGCGGGAACGAGAGTGGCTAGTGAGAAGGGGGTGTAGGGCTTCACTGTTAGGTGCAACTGAATACAACCTTCTATTATTAACAATTGAGTTCTGAGTTTTTGCCCCTCTCCACCCCTCCCAACTCCCCCCCCCACCACCACAATACTCGCTTGGAATTCTGTGACTGCGAGCTTTCACTACCTTGAGTGTCAAGTGCAGAAAGAGTTGTGCTTGGACATGTTTGCAGAGCCATAGCAGGATGGATCCCAGGTCACCAGTGGAAAACAACCACAGCCACTGCAGTTGGATCCCAGTAGCCCCTATCGACCCTGTGGCCTCCCCTGAACATAGTCTGACATATAGCAAAAACAGTATGCTCTCTATTAATGATCTAAAAAAATAATAAAAGAAGTCAGCTCTATTAGAAACTCCCACATGTATAGACAAGCTTCCGAGCATATACGTTTTTCACAACATAAAAGCTTGAGAAAGAAGTTGTGCTCCAGCCAGCTGGGTTTTGAAAAGAGGGGCACATAAGAAACAGGCTTTGCTTGCTCATCTGGATTATGAATAGAGCTCCTGGTTTTATGGTATTTGTTTTTTAACATTTCCGTCTGTATTTATCCATATTTATTTTTGGGCCATTTTATCTGTATTTATCCATATTTATTTTGTGTTTTGCGTATAAATGTAGTTGTAAAACTGTACATTTCCATATTTATTTAAATGATAGATGGCGCTCATACTTTGATGTCTGTCGTGTTTTAGCTATTTGAGTTGCCAAATATTACATAACAGTACATCCACTGGCAAATATCAGCATTATACCACAAATGTATGTTGGCACATGTAGTTATTTAAAGAAATGTCATCCTGTTTTTTGATTTCCCATGCTGTCCATCTGCTCAGCTGTTGGGTTAAAATTCATGAAAGACAGCACGAAGAGTCACGTAAAAGAAGCAAACTTTCTGTATTTATCCACTCTTAAAAATAAATGCAGACAGAAAACACATTGTTTTCTGTCTGTATTTATCTGTAAAAATACGTAAAAACGGAAAACAGGGAGCCTTAATTATGAAATAAGGAGCAGTGTAGAAAGATACAGAAAGGTCTACCCCATCTTCAGGTTTTTCAATGAGAAGATTCATATTAGGAGAGGCGAATTAGAGGCACATGGAAATGTCTACTTAAAGAGATGTACTGCTAAAAGCAAGCAAGTTCCCTGTTAGAAAACAATCTGTTTCTAGTCGCATTTTCTCTCCATGTACTCCAGTAGCGGTCGGTGGTGGGAGTGCCGCCGGGCGCTGACGTGGGGCGGGGGAGGGGCAGGGTGGGGGGTAGTAAACTACGGATTACGGGCGATTACAGGTAAGTACACATATAAATAAATAAAACGAATTTCGTTTCTCGCGCTGCATCGCCAAATGTGATGCAGCGCGAGAAACGAAATTAGTTTTATTTATTTATATGTGTACTTTCCTGTAATTGCCCGTAATCCGTAGTTTACTACCCCTCCCTGCCCCCCCCCCCACCCCACGTCAGCGCCCGGCGGCACTCCCACCACCGACCGCTA
The DNA here is from genome assembly GCA_963921515.1 of Calotriton arnoldi. Lineage (NCBI taxonomy): Eukaryota > Metazoa > Chordata > Amphibia > Caudata > Salamandridae > Calotriton > Calotriton arnoldi. The sequence goes on from CAWUFW010001495.1 coordinate 555,269, forward strand.
CTGGTTAATACAACAGAGTGTAAAGCAAGTGAGAGAGACCTCTGCTGAGTATGAGTGTACCTGGTCTTAAAGTGTGAGGAGTTAAGGTGTGCTCAGGTATTCCTTTAGCTGAGATCAAAAGGTTTGCATTTAGGGTACAAGTCTCATATGACTTAGTAAGATATTCGAAATTTGTATGCACTCAGTGAGAAAATGTTCTTTTCATGACAAATCAATGTTACAAGAAGCTGTGTTGAAGCGCTTTTGAGGGTTTTGGTTTTGCAGAGCAATTCCAACTTATGCTCGTGCTCAACGGTTAAGATAAAGTGGCTGGCCTTGTGTGAAAAGCTAAACATAAAAAATATTCGGATCTATCCACTAGTATAGTAAGCAGTGCTTTCTATTGCTACAGGAGCCGATGTCTGTTAGGGCGAATACCCTCACCCACCTTTAGGTGGCATACTTCATCATGGGGTTCTTCCTCACATCACAACCAAACAGCGTTGTGGAGGCACGGGTTGTGCAGGTAAGAGCGGTGAGGGCAGCCTGGGGCGGAGTCGACATACGCTGACGAGGGAAACTTGAATTTAAAAAAAAGAAAACCACTTACCTTGCACTCGTCCTATCGCCGACTTGGGGATGCGGTGAACGCAAGGTAAGAGGTTTCGTGTTTTTTTAATTTAAGTTTCCCTGGTCATCGTATGTCGACTCCCCCCTCACCCCGCTCCACTGCTCTTACCTGGACAGGCCGCGCCTGGCATTGTATGAGCTACAACTCCTTGAATCAGGCCCAGGCATGGTTTATACAGGTAAGAAGGGTGGGATGGTGGGGCGGGGTGGTGGGAAGTCGATATACAACGGGATTGGGAAAATAAAATAATTAACTAATAAAACCACTTACCTTGCGCCCCTCGGTGCGGCGAGTGCAAGATAAGTGGTTTTATTTATTTTATTTTCCCTATCCTGTAGTATGTCGCTTCCCCCCCCCCCGCCCCACCACTCTTACCTGTACTGTGCCTTAAGTGACTAGTATTTATGGGTGCAGCGTGCACAAGGGGAAATTAGAGTGAAGTATAACTACCTATTGGTGGAACTCAATTAATGTATTCTGCCCCCGCAGGATAGCACAGTAAGCAGAGTGCAAGGGGAGGATTTCAACCCCAAAACTGATGTCTGTCTGTGTTGCGAGGTTTGCAGACAATTAAGTAGTGCAGGCATTGTTGAATATTTAAATAGTAGAAAGAAAGATATAAAAAAACTGCAAAGCTTTCACTTGACTTTCACGGCTTCACCAGAATAAAACGATGTAATGAGCAGGAATAAACCCTGGACACCTTGATATTTTTAGTACCCTCTAGTTCTAGTTGTAAAAATGTGCACAACAATTTGTTTGCATGTATACTGGCCTTCGCAGTTTTCACAGATGAAATCAAATCATTGCCTCCTACAGGGGAACTGCTCTCTTTGTAGGACCACTGTCAGGGCCTTTACATAACAATGGGGTAACCCACAAAACCCAAAGAACCTGGGTACATTGCGATACAACAAAACAGTGGTCCAATCGGACAGACAGAAGGAAGAGGATAGTCTAAATGAATGTATGTATCCTGATTCAATTTAAAAAAAAACAAAAAAACAACTCATATAACGAGAGGATGGGGTAAGTATTACTTCTAAAGAAAGGGAAGAGTACACAGAACAATATAATTTTTCCATCACACACAAAGAAATACACTTAGATGTATGAATTTCAGATTGTATTGATAGTCAACAGAATAAATATTATTTACATATGATGGTCGCTCCAGAAAATTTGACAAGATGCTCATGCGTGAAATTTAAACAAGAAAAGGAAAGGGAAAAAGACCCTTTACATATACCATATTTCTTACAAAGTAGCCTGTCTGTATTGATTATTACTTAGCAAAAGTATATTCCCATTAAACAGAGGTAATTGTTTCAATCATAATTGCCCCTTTGTGAACTAACTATCCAATCCAGGCTGTACCAAATGTCAGCGTTTCGACCCCGCAAGGGGAGGGAAGGGTCAGTCTGAGCCTGAACAGCGGGTCTTCATCAGGACTGGGTGAATGAGCAGGGAGGGAGAAACGTATGGAGAAAAGGACATTTATCCATCTTATTAAAACCATATAAAAGGCTGTGTTGATGCAGTAGTAAGAACTCCCCCTGTGTTGTGAAAAACCTCACCTGGAAACAAACGTCATCCAGTGAGTGAGCTGGAGCGTCAATCAAATAAGTAACGAAGGCCTGACGGGGCCTCATCTGCGGGGGATTATTCTATTCCTATGGACGCAAGATGAAGCCCCCATTAATTGTGGAGTCTCAGAGGGGTATGAACGCACCTCCGTGAATTGTACTTGTTAGACCTGGCATCCTTGGCGTGGTTTTCCCTGACTTTTTGCCTCTACCTACTGTAGAAAACAGGCATGGGAATAAAAATTAAATAAAGGTCCACGCTGTGGAAAGACCAAAAAGTCACTATTGCTATTCTTAATCATCCGCCAAAGACAAACAATTGCGAGTGTCATAAACGGGGAGATTAGTCACCGAATAGACAGAACTGATCGGTGTAATTTAAATGGGGGTGTAATTTAAATGGGGTGGAACCAGGACGGAAGTCTCTTCGTGATTTAATCAGATCCGGCTCTGGAAAGATAAAGGAATTAATCAATAGTAAAATAATCGATGTTATTTAAAACCCAAGAAGTGATGTTTGTATCACGGTCAGTGCTTGGCATGCTTTCAGTCCTATGCACAGTGGTGTGGCAAGAGTGTCCTATGCCCCAGTGAAAGCATAAAAGTGCCCCTTAACTGCTAGTTGGTTAGTGAAATACAGCAATAATTAGGGTTCACTGGGGCCCTGAGGCCTTTGGGCCTTTGGGCGCCAGTGCCATTGCACCTGTCGGACCATTCAGAGCTACACCTCTGCCCTATAAACAGCACAATCTCTTGATGTTCATGTACCTCTTTTTACAAGAGAACATTTTGCATGGAAGGTTCGCCACGGAACCCCCATCATCTTCCTAATATTCAACTTTATACCTGGTCGTTGCTTCTTGCTTCATTTAACTATCACTGACTCAACTATCTGGAATCCCTTTCCATATTTTGATGTTTTATTAACCATAGTTCATTGAAAAGCTTAAGAGTCTATATTTCACCTTATTAACGCATGCACAATTTTATTTTGTTCATCCCTTCTCCTACTCCCACGATGCAGTACCCCAATTTCATTTTGTGATACTCCTACAATCTTCCATATCTCTAATACACAATATATAACTCATTCCACACTCTCCATCTCATTCTTCCCCCAAAAACGTACTAATGTCTAAGAGTCTGATATCAATCACGTGGTACTCTTCACTTAGGCCCTCATTATAAGTGGCATCTTAATATTGATGAGGCTTGTACACTAGTTCCTGACCCCATCAGAATTATGAGATCTATGGAAACATAGTTAACCTGTTTACATTCATCCAGAGATTTTGGCTGCAAATCTGTTTGCTTCTTTCACCCAGAGAATTTGCCTGCTGAATGTCCTCTGGGTGAAAGACAAGAGCAAAATGAGGAAATACTAGGAAAATTGGCTCTTAATAATGGACAGTATACATCTACATTATTGTACGCAATATTGCTATCTTACTCAGAAAACCATAATACCAATCGCAAATCACATGGTGGCCCACTCAACTCTGATGGCATTTTGCAATCTGAGAATCTCTCCTCCAACCCTCATCTGCCCATGATGTCAACCCAACTACAGTCATCAAAAGCATGTTTAATGTTGCAGTTGTCATTCTTTATCTACCAATACATACCTAAGTGCATGTTTTCCTGAACGACTAGGGCAGATGTGTTTTTTTATATTAGTTTGTCACTCCTACTATTGATCCTGAAATGAAGGAACCTTCTGTACAGCACTCAAGGCTTTGCATGTCTGCATATGGCATTTCTATAGCGCTAGCCTAGCCAAAAGGAAGAGGAGCACTGTTCATGGTCAAAGACAAGCATAAATACAATGAGTAAGAGGAGAGGAAGTTGGGTTGCGGATGGTTAACTTTGAAGAGGTGAGTTTTCAACTCTTTCATAAATTGGAGCAGCATTGGGGTGGTCCTGATGGATACAGGGATGTTGTTCCAGATCCTGGGTGCATGGATGGAAAAGACACTCTTTCTTTTTTACACTTCTTAGTCTTCAGTATGATGGTGTCTGGTCTGCAGGTGTGCAGAGATCCAACAGAGATGATGAACTTACCTGCAAGATAAGTGTGGGTGCTGGCCGGGATACCTTTTAAATAGTGAAGCTGGTTTTGAAGATGGAGCGGTCTGACAAGGAGAGCCAATGGATTTCCATCAGGATGGGGGTAATGTGATCATATTTCGTCAGGCTACTGATGAAACATACTGCAGCATGTAGGATGCCCCTAAGGGCTGGCTCCTTCATAGCGCTTTATTTTAACCTTTAGTCATGCTGCACAGCAGCTGCACTGGTTAGAAACAAAGACGCGATATATTGGCCTTGCCAACGCTTTATTTTTAAGCTATGCTACATGGCAGCTGCACTGCTGTACAACATAACTAAATATTGACAAAACCAATAGCTCTTGTCTCATAGATGAGGCCCATTGACTTTGACAAAGTTTGTTCAATGATCTTGCAGATGAATGTGTGAGTGATGGGCCCAATAGCTGGTGAGGTCATCAGTGTCTAGTGTAGGAGAGGTAGAATTTGGGCTGACTTGAGAGCTTCTAAGAAGATGCCTTGAGTGTAGGAGGCATTGACAATGATAAGTAGGGGTAACAAAGTACCTCCAGAAAGAGCTTTTATAAAAGACGATAGTAAGATATCATCTTCATAAGAAGTAGCTTTGAAGGTTCTGAGTGTATTATTGAGATCTGGGAGAGATGGGGCATTAAAGGTTGACCATTGCAGGATTCTACTGGAAGGGTTGGGTGTACAAACTGAAGCAAGCTTTGTGTCGTTGATGTGTTATCACACCTTCTGTATTATTTCAGTGAAGAAGTTGATGGCATTGCAGTTTTGTTTGGAGTGAGGAACAGGTCAGTCCAGCCACGGGTTGTTTGAGTTATGCTTCTGTTGGTGGCTTGATTGATGGTGTTGGTATAATACTTTACTTTGGCTAATGTGATCAGCTGTCTGCTTGTTGACAGCTCAAGAGTCTCAAGAGACTCAAGAGATCCTCCAGAGGTCCTTGGGAGTTCTGTTTTAATTAAAAAAAATTGTGTGGATCGTTTACTGTCAGCAATGTCTTTAGAGTATGAGTTTGATGAAGGCTTTGGCTTGCACTTGTGTGTTGTAGTTGGGATGAAGATGTTCATCAAGCTTTCCAAAAACTGTTGAAGTTATTTAGACCGGTGTTGGCTTTGAATGTAGAGTTGATAGGGTGAGAGAGGAGTTCAAGTATTAGGTTGTCTATGGATAAGACTTTGAAGACTTTGGTCTTCTCTTTTGTGCTGATCTTGGTATGTTGGTAGGATGCTAAGCATGGATATAGGGATTGCAAATTGGTCAGTCCAGTCCAGGGGTATGAGTGGATTGAATGGGATTGTTGGTGATATTCGGAAGACCTTTGTTTACATTTTCACATTTGGGTTAAATAGATAAACTGATTTCTAGGTTTTCTTTGTCATTCTTACCATGTACACAACTTCTTGCGTTTAGCCCACGGTCTTATATCGCTATCCTCAACTATCTCTTTCTGAATATTTCTATTTAAAGAAATGGAATAGTGGATGGTTTACTTCCCCAACTGTCAATTAATTTCTGCTGAAACCAATGCCAGTCACCATACATTCTGGGTTTTCAATATTTGTTGTGCTATTGCATATGTTCCAGTCCATCACTCACATAAACACTTGGAGATACGTCAATTTTTCGGATATTCTTTCAGTCCATCACTGTGAACAGTGTGGAGGAGGGACCAAGAAGGGTGTGGTCTGTCTACTGAGCCATGTAGAATGCTGACAAGTGGGTCCAATGAGAGAGAGGCCGTTCAGATGGGAGGCATGGCTAGTGCTGCGTGATTAAGAGGTACTCAGAGGGCCTTGATCAACTAGAGACCAGATCCAGTCCACCTGTTGTTTTTGGTTACCCTTTGCAGCAATGTGAACAGTTTGATGATGCTAATCACTACAGAAGCTAAACACTTTTAGTTTAAAAGAAAAGATAGATGGTGTTGCACATCTTTGCACTTTCTTTGTACCTCTCATATTACATATTCATCTGAATGAATTGTTTGTTCAGTACAAAACTGAACATGTAGATACCCATTTGCTCCCACTGATACGTTAATACAACAAAACTCTAATTGTGCACTCTTGGACATTGTTACAACTAGGTTCCTTCCTTTCCCGTGTTGTGCCCCCCCACCCCCGGCTCAAATTTCGACTGTTGAAATCTCAATATTACATACTTTGAATGTCTTCTTACAAGGAGTATGATCTGTAAATTTGTTGGAAATGGTATGGAAGATATTTAAGTAAGGATAATCCGCTCTTTTAGAATTTGTTTTAAATTGCTGATTCTCCCAGCCTGCCAATCTTACATTCCACTAAGTTATTTAGAGGTTTGTGAACCACCAGGTTTCACATGGCACATACTCAGCTGTCTATGCTATTGGAGTTCCCCCACAGGCAGCTTTCTGACAACAGGGCTGCAAGTTTAAGATTTTGATAAGAACAAGAAGGACTTCTTTTCATCTGAGTAGTTGCCTGCTTTATTTGAGATCATACAATGTAAGTGACCACCAACACTTCACCACTTTCAGCAACTGCTAGATATAGAATCTTCCACCCAACAGTCTATAGAATCAACATAATGGGCGCTATGGCTCAAGAAGTTAGAAATTACTTATCCTCCACATTTAGCAAATTCAGAATGGAATAAACCACAACAAATAATGAGAAAAACAAAACAATAACGGCAAGGTGGGAATAAGAAGTACAGAAAAATAAGGTGACCATACAAAGATGAACACCAGTAAATCACTCACTCCAAACCACCTTCCAAACAACAGCACACATAGTCAACCTTATCAGACAGGACCACAGTCACCCTTTCCTTGTTTTACACTAGACCATTACAACTTAGCACAGCACTGGATAACACACCAACCTCTTGAATAGGGGACGGAATTTAAAATCTCTTTTCTGAATAAGTCCAGGTTTTCTTATTCTGACCCATCTCTCAACTGTCAGCTTTGCTCTATTCATAATTTTACTGCTGTTCTCATAACCCTTCTACATACTCTTCCAGCATACATTACTTTGTGCAGGTGTGAAGGATAATTTAAGAGAACTTAGAACATGGGACTCGCCCCCTCAACAACACAAATATTGACATACTATGCTTATATTGGCTGTGGTCCTCATTGCCCATGGTATTTCATCTACCAGATACCTCCAATTGAATTTGTTAATAAATTCCAAGTTCTGATCTTTCAATGCATGGTTAAAACGCTCAACCAGACAGTTGTTTCTAGGATAATATAGAGCTGGAATTATGGCTTTAATACCATTCACTCCTCAAAATCTCCTCATCTCTTCTGGTGCCAACTTCATACTATTGTCCGGAACTCATTCACTAGCACAACCCTCTATACTAAACATCTCCTGCAAAAATTGGATCACAGAATGCATGATTACATTGTTCACAAAGACAGTTTCCGGCCATATTGACAAATAATTGACAAGCTTTTGGAGGTCTCCCTTAATACTTTGAATGGATCTAAGCTATCAAGAGCTAATGTTGTCCACAGTACCATGGGTGTCATTACAGGAGTTACAAGAGTGGGCTACGTCACTTGCCACTATCACACACAATGCATGCCTCACAATCCCTCACAAAGCCTTCCACAGCTTTATCCACACAAGGCCACTAAAAGTCCTCACGTATCCTACGCTTCATTGCTCCACATGACCTTAGGTGGCTGGTTCTAGTACCTTTTTCCTTAAACTGACAGGAACCACTAACTGACCCATGCACCCAAACAAACCCTCATCACAAGTTAATTCTTGAACTATCTGTTCATATGGTACCAGTTCAAGACTCATTCCATTAACCTTAGGCCAAACATTTGCAACCCATGGCATGACCTGTTTGAATGCCAGGTCTCCATCCAGCTATCTCCACTCTTCCTCAAGTAGCACTCTGCTCAACACAACCTGAAGAAGATTAGCCATGCACATTCTTTCATCTTCATTGCACATGCTCTCGCATGAGTCAACAAGTGGCATTTTTAACAGAAAGTCAGCAACCACATTTCTTTTTCCTGGTACATAATTTATGCTGTAATTGTATTCTTATGAAGAGAACTCCCACTTTGCAATTCTAGGTGTGGCCTCCACTACCTCGTGTACTAAGCAGGTCGACCAAAGGCTTATGGTACACCCATAGTGTAAATTGGACACCCTAATATATACAGCCTAAAATGTCCCCCCCCACCCAAACAATGCTAAGATATCTTTTTCAATGTCTGAGTAAGTTTATTTCACACCACAGAGCACTCTAGAGGCAAAAACCACCACATATTTTGTCCCACCATCTCTTCACTGGATAAGCACAGCCCTCCAAGCAAACATTGCTGGCATCAGTAATAATAATACTGAAATATTTTGTGTCAAAAGGCCTAAATGACCCAGCTTTCCCAATGTGTGCACAAACAGTATCAAACGCAGACTGACACTAATTACCCCATATATAAATGTCCCCCTTCCTGAGCAGTGTTCTCAATGGCTTAGTTTTCTCTGCAAAATAGGGGATACATTTCAAGTAAAACTCAATTAATTCCAGCAAGGGTTTCAATTGTTCTCTATGCGATGTAGCAGGAGCTTCAGCAATTGTCTTCAAAATGTTCATCTTTGGTTCTTTGCCTTTTTTGGAGACATGATGCCCTAGGTAATCTATGCCTTCCTCCTCAAACTTGCATTTGTAGTGACGCAAACTCAAATCCCTGCCTTGCAGAACTTGCAGTACCTTTGCTAACCTGGCATCATTCTATTACTGTACACCAAAATATTACCTTAAATATATAATAACCCCTTGATATTCTTGAGCATCACCTTTGTGACTCTCAGAAATGCTGTGAGGATGCTGACGCTGAGCCGAAAAGCATACGCTTATAGCGAAAACCACCCCCTTGCATTACAAAGGAAGTGAGATGTTTAGAATCTTCACTCTGAGCTACCTGATGATAAGCAGCAGACATAGCCAGTGTGGTAACTACAACTGCACCTGTCAGCATACATTGCTTCTCAGATATGTTTTGCGATATCCAAATGTTACGGTTTAGGTCATGCAAGTTTGTGCACAGATACACAACCATTCCATGAAAACTTCAGGAAATTCCCTCACCCAATGGTTCTTAGAGGAAACATTCAAATAACTTCCATAAAATATATTATACAGTTTAGATTTATAAATTAAATGAACAGGGGGCTTGTGGACCAAGATGATATCCAGCTACTCCTAATCATCCCATCCTAACAAATTCATTTCATATTTTGCTAAATAAATTACACTCACTGCAGTCTTACCTTCAACCTCGAGTCCCCAATCAAACTCACCCCAATTTCAATCTTTTTCCCTCTATACGCAAATACCTTGATGTTGGAGCTCCTTAATTCCAATAGGCGAAACGTTTTGAAATCTGAGACCCTATCGTTGTAAACATTGACCCTGACTCAGCCATGATCTGCATTTCAACCCCATTAAGGCATATTTTACAGTCGGAAGAATTCAATTTCCATGAACCAAAAGAGCCACTTGCTCCTCACACCCTTCAACATAACCACCATCATCTGCTTCTATTTCCTCCATAACATTAAGAATGAAATCACTGTCTCCATCATTCACACCATCATCATCCACCCTCAATACTACTGGCTTTTGTGCTGCGCCTTATTCTGTATTCTGAAAAAAGAACAATTGTCGTCTTAGGAAGGGTATGCCAAGATGTGGGTCCCATGCTCACTATACCACTGGATTCAAGCTAGCTTGGAAGATGAGGGGGGATACCCTGAAACCTAAAACATAACAAATAATGCTAGGGGCATCACCAGGCTCTAAAACATCAGTAAAAAGCCCGCACAGGGTATTATGGGGCCCTCCTTGCTTGGAGCAGTGAAATATAAATGAGTGTCTCCTGCCGCCCATTTATTATTCTTTTCTCACTTTTTTTGTGGGGTGCCCCAGTGCCCAACTGGGACATCCATGGCCTTACTTTTTGTTGGAGGTGGTGCAGGGAGCCCCAGTTAACCGCAGCCCCATTGGCTCCAGTCAAGCAGCAATATGGGCCACACAGGAGCAAGCAACTCATTTGCTTGGAGCCAGCAACTCGTTTGCTTCTTTCTTGAAAAATCAAACTGGGGTATCCTGGTGCCCACCTGGGTCATACCATAGCATTATTATGATGGGTTCTGCAGGGGGAGCCCCAGGGCTCCAGCGGACCTGTCGGCTCCCTGAAAGCAGGCACCATAGACCACGTAGTAGCCGGCAATTTTTTCCTTTTTTTAAAAAAACTACTGGGGTGCCCCGGTGCTCACCCGGCTCACCCCACAATATTTTCAGGGGGATCCCCAAAGCCCCCACAGCACCATCGGCTCTCCAACCTGCACCCAAACAGGGTGCACCAGGAGCAGGCATTGCTTCCACCCTGCCGGAGCAGATTTCTTTTTGCTCTGGCTGGGGGGGAGGGGACCAATTCTGTGCTTTTTGCAGGCAAGGAAACTTACGTGTCCCCACCCGGTGGGAACAGCTTTCTACTCCTGCTGGGTGGGAGCACATAAGAGTTCCCAAACCACGCTCTTGCGAGAAAGAAAACCACAGTCTCCCGGTATCACCAAACCCAGAGCCGGCCCTGGGGATGGGGTCACCGGGGCCATAAATGGGTCAGGGATGGAGGCATGCACACTCCATCCGATTTCAAAGTATGATACGGCCACGGGATGGGGTCCCCAGACAAGGACTTGGGGAGGTGGGCTGTGCACCCCCTCCCCTTTTAATTACACACAGGCCCAGGGAATGGGATCCCCAGAGCCTGAAAACAGCTCGAGGAGGTGGGGGCAATCCCCCTCTCCTTTTAATTACAAGCAGCCCTGGGACTTGAGATACCAGAGGCCAAAATAAAGCTTGGAGGAGCCGCATGACCCCTTCCCAAAAAGTTGCAAAATACGCTGCCCCGGGCCCTGGTCCACGTGGGGGTTGTTTTTTTTTAAGCACTGAAGTCTGTCCTAGGCGGTCATTTATTTATAAAAAAAAAAAAAACAGCGGCAATTTCGTTTTTTTGTTACCACAATCACATGACCAAAAATTTGGCAACTTTTTACCTTAATCAGTGCCTTGTGGGGCAAGGTATCCCTACCCTGCCCCCTTATATCTTTTTTAACCTTTTTGTGGGATAGATGACTGATTCAAGAAGTTCTAAAATAGCTGCCACCACATCTTTGTTCAGATCCTCTGCAGCATGTAATATACCAGGTTTTTGAGCCTTAATTTCTCAAAAAACACTGAACGTATTTGCACCAAATCACAAAAAGCACATTTTCAAGACCAAGATGTAGCTTTCTGCCAAATTTGGCATGATTCCGTTCACCCGTTTGGACTGTCACTGTGTCTAATTTTCCTCTGGAAAGATGAATGGGAAAACGTTCTTTGCGACTGCTTTTTTCTTGATCCCCGCTTAATGGATCACCCAGAAACTTTCCAGGAAGGAGCTGATTTGAATGAGACTCTTTTTTAGAAATGTACTTGAAGATTTGCCAAACAGTGCCAAAGTTCTAAGCAAACCAAAAAGTGCTTTTCCTATGGAAACGTGGTTCTAACTTCAACTATTTAGCGGTGAATGGCACTGGGTAATGCCATTTATTTTCACTACTGTGGGGCACACTCCACTTATGCTTGTTCTCTCCCTCTCTCTCTCACACTGTCTCTCTCTCAATTTTCCATCAAAGAATATCAAACACAGCCAAGGCCAATCCAGTTTTCATGAACAGCTATTCAGCATATGCGCTCTTTCCAAATAATGCACTCATTTATGGAGTTAGTGCATGGGAAGGAGAGATTGCAGCCGAGTAACATGGAGCTGTGGCTGAAACTCCAGCCCTTTGCTCCCAATGCAAGAGCCTCCCACCCTAAAGGAGACTACAAAGACTGCAAGGTGAGTGAGTAAAATCACAGACTACATCCACCCATTGCAGTGGCTGCAGTGCAGGAGGCACATTCAGAAACACCGATAGTATGTCTCTTAATGTTCTCTTGTTATTTATGCAGGCACACCGCCAGTTTGCCATTGGATTGGGAACAAGGAAGTCCTTATAGGGGATGCAGTCTGCAATTGCAACCCTGAGTGGGTTTTCCTTGCCCCATTCCAAACATCAGCAGCTCCTCAGATGTTACAAAAAATATGCCTACTCCAAGGCAAAGTGGCACCGATTTAAATACATTAGGGCTCCTAAGACTGTGTTAAGTAAGTGCCCCCAGGATGTAATGGACATTTGTGCCTGTTTCTTGTGCCTCATGGGCACTTAGAAATATAATATGGGCTGCAGATGCTTGTGCGGCCCCCTCACTAATATAAATTGCAAGAATGCACATTTTGTGCTGGTATGATCATGAAAGCTGTGTTCCCTTATTAGTAGCCCCATGCAAATGAGGGAACACTTTACCTTTGTACCTGCACGATATTACAGACATGAGTGCAGAGACAAAGGGGCTGTTGGGAGGCATGCTGACTATGCACCACATAAAGATGGTGCAGTCAGTGTGACCTCTGAGGATGCTTCTTGTTAGTGGGGTACAGCACATCCAAGGATCCCCAGGTATCGTCCTGCAGTCGGGTGCAGTCACTTACTGCACCCACCTACAGGGGATCATTACCCACCTTTCAAATAAAGGCTGGGTTGCCGCCTGCAGTGAAAGACAGATCAAAAGCTTCATTGAGCTGATCCACTTTTCAATAATGTGCTGTTATTAGTGCAGGCATGAGTTTGCACCTGCACACTGAACTGTACATTCACATTTATAGGGCACATTATTCTGGTCTGTGCCTGGCAAACATAATTTGATGTGCAGAATAAGACAGTTTACCCAATCTGTTAATGGGCCTCTGGTGTCTATATATGTCTATGTCTCTGTATGTGATATCCCTGTAACAAGTGATAATGCTTCTCAGGGTGAGAAAAAGTGAACACATTCAAAGTAATGTTTCTTATAAAGTCAATTGAAAATCCTATATCAGTGGATTAATGTGTGATCGCGGATCCTGGGAGTCCGTCACGCATACTCTGGGGGTCTGCAACTGTTTAGAAAATAAATAATTAACAGATTAATAAAGTTTCTATAAGTAAACAAAAGCTACATTTAAAGGATTAAAACGTTTTGTAAATGTGAAGGAATTTGAAATTGGAGGCTAAAATTTAAGTTGGAATCATTATCTTGATTTGTGGGAGCAGCACAAATATAGCAAATGGTAGTCAGTATGGATGACTGGTGGCCTCAATTGAAGCAGCAATCGTACACACCTGTCAAAAATACAGCATGCATTAGGACCAAAAGATACAAAGTGATATGCAAGAGTCTAGCATTGTTTGTCTTTTAGAAATAAAACTGCATTTCGAAATGCTCCAACCCAACAATTAAAATTAAACAAATAGATTTTCACATATTTTTCTGTTTGTGAATTACATAAAATATTTCCTCATTTGGGTAGTGTGATGTATACTTGTTTCTGTATTTTTATGTTTTGCTTTGAAGTACAAACCGTAGAAATTGCTTAGGCAAGAGTCCCCTGCTTCCAGTACTGATTCAATGGGGGTCCACCGAAGTCAAAAGGTTAATAACCACTGCTGTATATTATAGTTGGTCCTGGTTTAATCTAGTCACCTTGAACATACTTGCAGAGTCACATTTGTAAAGTAATCGTTCAAAGTTGAAATGGACAGGTCTTACAGCGAGTGTCCCTTTTGTTAGAAGCGATAGTAACCAGTTTACATTTGTAAGCCTCTAAGATAATGGATTGATATGCCTGCTCCCTGTTTTGCAAGGACTGCTTGATCTCTGCAACAAAATGCATTCTGAGACATTTCTTACATTATATGATGGTGGTTTTGAGAGCCATTGAATGGTTTATCTTTGCACTAGTATTTTAGTGCTTAATTTGTGCCAGTGTTTTCAGGTGCTCGACACCAGCACCTATTTATGACATATCACTCTGGGACCACTCATTACTCTCCACAACTGGAGAAGATATCTTCTTTTACGAGGGATAACCAGCCAAGTATTCCATTTCAATCATCAGCAAAAAATGAGGGTTCACAAGACTGTCCAACTGTTGAAAAAATGAAATCCTTTTTATTGAGTTTTTATAACACATAAAATAGGCCAATATGAGTTTCACATTGCCAGGTATTTTCGATCGACGGCGTGAAAAAATTCAGGATCCTGGCACTTGTTTCCTTGTAAATTAAGCACTGTGTCAAATAAAATGCACCACTGCCCACAACACGCTGATTCTCCTTTTTTGGGGAATAACGTTGGGGTACTCTACTTCCGTATTATTTAGCACTATTGTATATATCATCCAAAAGGAAAATTCTAAACTTTTCTATTTTCTACAAAAAGGGTAGTGATATTTCTGTTATCGTCATATAAGATATTTATGATGAGCTCATGGATGCACTGATATGTGATATACTGTTAACGAAATGTTTTAATTTATTTCACAGCATTGTTCCCTTAGCCTTTATAACATTTGCAGTTTTTTTAATAGCACACACCTGCCCCAAGGGCATTAAAACTCTTTGCAATTGAGCCAGAGTACTTATACTTTATTCTCCTCTAAAGGAAAAAGAAGATTATGCCATTTGCCTAAAATCACAAGTTGTTGAGCCGAAATAGAGAATCGACCCTGGCCCCCCACGTCCCAAGGTCGGCAGCATTAGCCACTGGATGAATCTTCCTTACACTCCAATTTTAAACTTGCTCACCTACGACGTTTGTATGTTATGTTTTATATACTGTACAAACACTAATGCGCGTTGATCATTTGCAAGCAAGATTGTTATAATCTGGCTTCAGGCTGTCTTGATGGTCTCCACTCAGTTTGACCCATCCCAGGGGTCATTTCACCGATCATACATGCAACAGAACTGCCACCAGTGGCACTACAGCAACCACAAGATATCACTGCAGGAGCTCGGGAAGTTAAATGAGCAATGAAGAGATTCTAAACATGTTGGGGCATATTAGCAAGGGCACTATCGCCGATTTAGCGGCACTTTTTGCCGCTAAAGCGGCGATATTCATATCGCCCTATCAGCAAACTGTCTCTAACAGCAGTTAGCGACAGTTTGCGGGCATTAGCGCCCGTTTTTTTTACCGCTTTGCATGTCAGCGATATTTATCTCTAATGACATGCAAAGTGGGCGTTCCCGACGAACAAACCTGGGAAACACCCGCTAACAGGCCTATCGCCTATTAGCAAGGTGGCCATGGCCCCAGTTAGCGACGTGAAAAGTCGCGCTAACCGGGGTCATCGCCATTTATTTAACACCTGCAATTAGCAGGTGTTAGCCATACCTAACATGGGGGGTGGATTATGCTGATACGACCACAGGGTCGTATCAGCAAGGTTTTCTCCCTTCTCTATGCAACATCGCTGGTTTTTCAGCGATGTTGGCCCATTTCCCCCGCTATCGCTGGAATATTCATCGCCATAGCGCTAATCGTTGCTAATACAGCGTTAGCGTGGCGATATATTCCAGCGATAAAAAAAATCACGCTAAGCAGGGTTAGCGATGATTATCGCCTCTTCTTGCTAATATGCCCCGTTTTCTTTTGCATTTGTTGTGAGTTCAAAGACAGAGGTCAATGTAATGTTATTAAACAAACTGCAAATTATTAAACATGGCGATTTCCTTTCATTGATTACAAAGTGAGGGAGCTTGCTTTTAGCAATTCCTACGTGTACTGGAAACCAAGATTTTAACAGAGTCAAAACAAACCAAGGCACTTCACTTGTGTGATGCACAAATGATATGTAAGCACAGAAATCCGATTTCAACCCAATGTGGTTTGTATGCCACACGGTTTAGGAGTACAGCTCCATGACTGATGCAAATGTAGTAGCTATTTCAATAGAAAATGTGCTGTCTGTAGAAATGCAGTACCCTAGCTCAGCATGCTTTGGTCATGGAAGTCATCTGGTTGGGACACTTGGGGGCATATTTACAAGAAACTGGCAGAGCGCAGGGTTACGTCAAAATTGGCAATGCCACTCTCTGACAGTTTAAAAATGCTGTGATGCGCCGTATTCACCAGAATGCGGCGTACCCCTGCGTTACCCCTAGTGCTGGTGTTAAAAAAGATGCCTAGCGCCAGCGTTACCACCCAAGCGCCATTTTGCTAGGGTGTCTACGCTGCAAGAGCAATAGTTTATATGCAGGAAGGAACACCTTCCTACACATAAACAATCTTTACAGCCGATTTCCTCTTTCTATGTAGAGAGAGCAAAAAACGAGGAGAAATAAAACATTTCTCCTCATATCGCCTGCTTAAGACCAGGTATTCCCTGGTAGTATTTTTTGGGGTTGCCCTATACCTCATAAATATGGGGCAGCGTCAAAAAGCAATGGGTGTTGCGGCGGAATACCCACTGCAACACCCAATGCACGCCCCTTTCATGCTAAGTACTGCGTGAATAGGGGCATTATTTACAAGGTAGCGTTAAGCCACATTAAGTGGTTTAACGCCACCTTGTAAATAAGACATAGGAGTTAACGCCACCAGAACGTCGGAAAAAGTGACGTTCTGGTGGCGTTGATTCCTTGTGAATATGCCTCTTGGATTCTTCACAGCCCCTAGGACTTCGTAACTTTAATAGTAGCAACCCCTCTCTTAAAATTGTCCTAGTGCTACTCACAACCACCGATGTATTTTTAGCTGAAAACAAAAGTATGCTTTAAGAGAGTAATGCATTTCGCTTCACACCGAGGAGCAGTCATTTATTACGGAGATGGGGTATAGCCCGCTCTAGAAATACGCCATTCCAAACCGGGCTTTGCCGGCACACTTTGATCAGCGACAGATTGTTAGAAATGTGAAAAAAAACTGATTGCAATTACTGTAAAGCGAAAAACTGCTTTTCAAGTGTTAATCACATGATGACTCAAGAGAAAAACCTGCTAGTTGTCTTTATCTTCGTTTTCTTTAACTCAGGATTGCAAAAAGCAATTTGTAGTTTAGAGAACAGGCATTATCAACCAGCCTTTTGGGGTTCCAATGAACAGCCCGTGTGAGGAAAGAGGCAGGAGTTGTTGCATTAACACCCTTCACTCCCACTTCCATAACTTTCACGCCGCCTTGATGTGTGGAAAGCGGCCTAACATCATCCACACGGTTCATAAATAATCCTGGTGTAAAATAAATGAGTCACACTGCATTCTGAGCACCTTCCTAGCAAAGTGGTTCCCATGGCAACTGTGGCAACTGTTCACAGCATAGGTAACAAAAACATTATCTTTGGGGTAAGAGATCATAATCTTCATTCCTGTGCCTATTTAGACTTCGCCTTCTCTGATAAACTATTCCAATACTTTTCACCTTTTCGTTATTGTGAATCTACTGATTGCATCTCTCGGAATTGATTCATGCACTGGCCACAGCATAATACATTATAGCGGCTCATTTAATGACAATACTTTTAGCATTGTCTTTTCAGATCTCTTGCTAACATTTGTCAAAAGCACAGCTCTCATTAAAAGCGTAGCGCGTTCAATGGTATTTAGAAGTCAGAAAATGTGAAGCGTGTCAGACATTTTTCTAAAATAAACCTTAGCAGTGTAAACACAGATTGGCAAAGCCAACAAAAGCCAGAGGATTGTCTCTAATGCGTGAAACTATGCAACCACCATTTCTGTATACCTGTATTGGCAGTGTAAAGTACGACATATTCGCTTCGCTAAGGCTTGTTTTTCATTTATATGTAGCCCTACGGCAGGGAAAATTTGGAATTTTGCTAACATTAAAAACGAAGCCTGCTGCAGTGAACAAACAATGCAATGGGTGATAATACAGTGTGCTTTTCAAATGTAAAATAGTCCCTTATCCATTGACAGGCGAGCACTTCAAATGCGAAGGAGTAATACATGAAACAGTCAATAGCATGAGGTAAGAGAAAAGTTATGCTCTGGGCGAGACAAAGACTAATCTATGTATTTTTGGTAACAATAGACAGGGCCACTGGGATTATGCAACAGGGGAGGACTAAACTATGCGGCAAGGTTGACTAGATTATGTGGCAAGAAAAGACAAATTATGTGGCACAATTCATGATAATATGACTTCAGTATTTTCTTTATTTTTTATGCGTGTTAACATTGTCAAGACAAAGGGTTCACCTCATTACTACAAGTTTAACATGCCTGTACCGCTATACACAACTGAAACACGACCAGTCAACCATAAGAAAGGTCCTTCCACAGAGCTGCTGCACGTGTCTCTCTGCGTTTTTAGTAACTTTTGATCAGTTTGAGCGAGAAACAATTTAAAAAAAATAAAATCCACCTTTTTTGCAGCAAATGAAGTATTGCAGCAAATCCATAATTATGTGGAAAATGCTGCGGCCACAAAATTGCATAATTCCAGTGGCCATACCAATATGTCATGCAAACAGCTGAGCTGAAAACCAGAACTAAAAATTAGATAATCGGGGGCTTAAATTTGTTAGTGAGATTGGGGACCTGCGTCAATTTGAGATATCCTGCTACTCACTACAGTGTTCTAAACTACCTTAACACAATAATGATTGTAGTAAGGTTGGGAGGATGAGATGAAGGAAGGGTTGCTGGGAGAATACAATGTTGGAGTTAGGGCTGCCTTGCTGAAGTTGGGCGATATTCTGTAAAAACATACTTGAAGTCCTCCTGCACAGTGAGCATGGGACCCACGTCTTGGCATACCCAGGTTGAGGGTTGCTTGTATTCCGGTTCAAGGAGGACCTAGCCTGGCCGTTCAGGCTGTGCCGTTACTATTAGAGCAGGGTCAAGAATGATTTGCAAAAGGCTGGGTCCAAACTGAGGTGGCATGGTGGACCAAAGAACATTGGGTCGGAATGCTACTTAGAGTGATTGCCAATGGTTAGACTTATTGCAAGCATTCCTCCCATCACCTGTTGTGTGTTTGAAGTACATCTTTACCATTATCCCTATGAAAATCATACCATGCAAAGCACTGAAATGGTCTGCATCCAACCATCTCTCCACAGAAGGTCTGGTGACTCACATACTACAAAGATACCTTCATCCCCTCTTCCATCATAATGATGATATCTGGCAAAGCACTTTCTTCACTAGTGAACATCATCAATGCATCTGAATCAAAACGTTTATACTCATTGCAACTACTTCTATGAATTGCAGTTTCTTGAATGCCAAAACCCTTTCCAAAACTTCCACATTGATTCATTCCTCAGTTTCAAGATAAAAATCATGTGCAAGACCAAAATCTCTTGGAATCTGCTGTCCTGCCAGAAGATGATCACTTCAGAATAGTGTCTAGGCAGGGGTCTCATTTCACCTGAAAGGAGGCCCATTTTACACTTATGAAGGCACTCTTCATAGTGCAGCACAATGTATTAAGAGCCTTCAGAAATTTTAAACCAAATAACCACATTTGAAACCAAATAACTCCAGTGCTCATTGAACCTCGTTGTCTCCCTCTGCCCATCTCTATTGCCTTCAAATCCTTCTCTGTGAACTAGAAAGTAGTCAATGGCTCCAGTCCACCATACCAAGTAACCTACGTAAAGAAATTCAGGGGGCTACACAAGACCCACAGCAGCAGAGTTATGAGACTAAAGGCCATTTAGTTCACCATATCCACAGTATATGACATTCCATTCTGTTAGAAATCTGTCAGGCACTATGACTTCTCAGCTTAACAAAAAATGTAAGTTGATACTGTTCAACCAGCACTTCATTGATAAGCAACCTTTTGGCCAGGCATCTTCATTTCACTAATATAACCGTTTTCACAACCCTGACTTTCCTTCACTACTTCCAATGCCTTCTTTTTTGTCATTCGGTCTCCCACTACCAATTTCTCATATTCCTACAGTACAACTGTACTGTATCTTAGTTTCTTCCCCATCCAATTTCACCTATCCTTCCATACACCCCTGCATCCCACCTGTTGGAATATGGATTACTGGTTGAGGGGGATGATACCCTACTAAAGCTGCAAACAGAATCTCTGTCAGGGCGAAACACAAGTCAACCCCGAATTAACCTGTGCTTAACCCTCTGTTAGCTTGGCACAAAGCAGTCAGACTTAACTTAGAGGGAATATGTAAAGTATTTATGCAGCATTTCAAACAGTAATAAAGTGAAAACATCCCACAAGGAAAATCCCACACCAAGTTAGGAAAATAGAGTAAAATGTAATTCATTATTTGACACCAAAATAGCAAAAATCCAATCAGTAGAACTGGAGATATGCAATTTTAAAGATTTAAGTGAAAATAGTGCCTAGAAGCATAAAGTGCCAACCGTGGTTATCTAGTAACGCTGGACTGGGACCAAGTCACAAGTTCAGACCGACTTCGATGGAGCACGGCCAGCTACAGGGAAAACATAAGGCCCATTGAACACCTTCAATCCTGGTTGTGGAGCGTTGTGAGATCCCGCATTGAGGATGCATTGTGCATCCGAGGTGATGCGAGGTCCTGGAGTGGAGAGAAGTCGCGCAGCAATGGTTCCGGGAAGCCGCGAGGCAGCGATATCAGATCCTGTGTCATCGTCGAGGATGCCGTTGACGAGGGGCTTGCGATGCGAAGTCCTGTGTCTTGGATGCATTGCACAGCCAAGGTTCCATAGAAGCTGCAGGGTGTGATGCGAAGTCCTGCATTGGGATGCGTCACGCAGAGGTTCCAATGTTGAGTTTTGGGAGGTGATGCGTAGCTCTGTGGATCCGATGTGGAGTTATGGGAGGCGATACTTCGCACTGCATCAGTTCTGGTGGGACCATAGGTATTCTATTCTATTCTATTCTAGGCAAATTATAGAGCGCATGGCTACCCAAATGGGCCTCCCAGCGCTAAACAACCAACAAGACACGAATCCATTAGTGAGTCCCAACATCAGATTCCAGGCAAACACACCTCAGTTAAGAAAACAGCCATGCCTTTAGCATCTTCCTAAAAATTAATTTGTTTTAAATTTTAAGTATCCTAATCGATAGGGAGCTCCATAGCTTCGGGGTCAAATAGGAGAAGGAATGGCCTCCACCTCTTGACCTGTGGACCTTTGGCGTCACCACCAACATTGAGTTTACAGATCTCAAGGCCCTAGCAGGTATACAGGGCTGCAATAAGGACTGTGTCAGTTGAGAGCCTATTTCATAGTATGCCCTCTGGGCAATACAGAGGGCCCTAAATTGTATCCTCTGTTTAGTATGTAGCCAATGTAACAAGGCCAATGAGCTTGAAGCCTAGGAACTCCCTGTAATAATTTGACTACATATCGTGGAGAGAGTAAATAAAGGGAGTTTCTGCAGTCAAGTCAAGCACAAGCACCTGTTCAATTAGCCTTCTGGAGGAAAAAGGTAAAAGGCCTAATATTTTCTAAGAATTCTAAGCATGCCATGACAATTTGCTGCAAGCTTCCTGACTTTAGTTTCCGAAGTGAGTGTGCAGTCCAACTAACTATCACATTTTTTATAGATGTTTTAGGGGTAGAAGGCCTTGTTAAAGAATCTGGCAAGCAAACTAAAGGCCAGCTGTTGAGGTCTTTACCACCCACCACGACTTTGGTTTTATCACCGTTAAGTTTAAGGCAACAATTAGCCATCCAGTCTTCCTTTAAGCAAGGTCCAATTTGATGTGCTTTTGAATGGTCTTGTGGAGTGAGGTACAAAACTTTTTGAGTGTTATCAGCATATGCAACTATTGAGAGAGCAAAAGATTGTACAATCTCTGCCAAAGGGCGTGCATAAGGATTAAAGAGGGTCAGACTCAACGAGGAGCACTGAGGCACTCCACATTTCAAGGGGCATATCTCTGAGTAGCATGGTTTATCAAATACTTGAAAACTCCTATCCTCAAGAAAGGATGTAAGCCAGCTTAAAGCAAGATCACTTACACCCACATTTTCAAGTGTCTGTTTAAGGAATGAGTGGGCGACAGTGTCAAATGCCACACTTAGATCTAGTAATATAACAGTTGCAGAATCCCCTTGGTCAAGGAGCATTTTGAGTTTTTCCAGTACTGCAAGCAGTGCTGCTCAGTACTATGTTGTCATCTAAAACCTGTTTGTGTAGGGTGGAGGATCTCATTAAATTAAAGGAATAATGATAAATGTTGATTCACAGGATTTTCCAGCAACTTCACAACCACCAATAGCAGGGAGATTGGTTTGCAGTTTTCAGGTAATAGCAGATCCAGAGTGGATTTTTTTAGCAGTGGTTTTACCACTGCATGTTTCCAGGGGGAAGTAGCTACTCCGCTCCTTAGCGGGAGATTAAGCAGTTCTTGTAGCACTGCAAAGATTTCTCTCGCCCCCTGCTTCAAAATATGTGGTAGAGTGGAGCCAAGTGGTGAGCCTGATTTAACCACATCAAATAAGGCCGATATATCTTCTGCACTGATAGAGGGAACAGACGGAAGTGGTTCTCTGGGAATCCTAGGTTGCCGAGGAGCGGTGGGCAGCTGTAGATGCCTGGTCTCTTAGGAAAACGATAGGTTGGTATCTGTTGCCTTTTCTAAAAAGAAATTAGGCAAGTCATTACTGCGGGCCACAGTAGGTAAAAGTAGAGAACTAACAGGTAAGGGATCTGTAAGAGATTAGACTATTTGAACAATTTCTCTGTCTGAACTTGAGGCCTTGTCTATTTTAAATGCATAATAATTGAATTGGGCACTTTTAATCTCAGAGTGATATTTTGTATTGCTTTCTTGTAGTCCAGTTTGCTCTTGGAGTCATAAGACTGTCTCCAATTTCTTTACAGCCTTTTACAATCCTTTTTTAGCACCAATAAATGGGAGTTAAACCAAGGGGACCTTACTTCCTGTCTCGCACATTTATAGGTTCTAAATTGAATGGTCTGGTCCAAGGAGGTTTTAATCCAGGCAGTACATTTGCTGGGCTGGCAAAGCACCTTCAGGCCCACTTCCAAGGGTCTGAGACTTGGGAGTGCAGGACTCACAGCATAATCTTGGTGCTGGGTACAAGGTTGTTGGAGCCTGTTCAGTCCCTGTGGATCTGATCTGGAGGCCAGCCCACTAGC
Organism: Calotriton arnoldi; assembly: GCA_963921515.1. Lineage (NCBI taxonomy): Eukaryota > Metazoa > Chordata > Amphibia > Caudata > Salamandridae > Calotriton > Calotriton arnoldi. Next base: position 578,566 of record CAWUFW010001495.1, read on the forward strand.
CCTTGGAGTCACACAGGGGTCCTGGGTTTAAGATGCGTATCAAGTTGATCTCACTCAGGCGGTTGTATGATGGAGGCATGACTGGCTAAACCACGTGTGCCTCTACCATGCAGCCTAAACCACAAATGCGGCTTAACCATGCATTCCTTTACCACGTAAGTTTGTGGCAAAGGCATGAATGGTAAAGGGGTATGCATGTCTAAGGTAGCGACCCCCGCCCTAAGCTTCAAACTCCTCCCACCCCCCCTCCCCGCCCTGTGGTCTAAATATCCCGACCCCCTCCCAACCCTCACGCTGTCCCTAACCCTTAAACACTACCTTGCCCGCCTCCTTGCGCTGTCCCTACAACTACCCCAACCCCTTCCACTGCCCTTAGGCCTAAAACCCAAACCCCTATTTTAAAAACCTACCCGACCCCCCCGAGCCCTATAAACTACCCCACCATCCCTTAAGCCCTAAAAACTACCCCAACTACCCATTCCCCTCCTCCTGCCCTGAGGCCTAAAACCCTGTCCCTTTACAAACAATATCCCGACCCCCTCCCACCAACGCGCTGTCCCTAAAACTACCCCAACCCATTCCACTGCCCTTAGGCCTAATACCCTAACCCATAATTTAAAAACTACCCAGACTCTCCTCCTGTCCTGAAAACTACCTCTGACTCCCCCAGCCCTGAAAACTAGCCCCAAACCCACCCAGCCCTGAAAACTACCTCTGACCCCCAGTCCTGAAAACTAGCCCTGAACCCCCACAGCCCAGAAAACGAACCGACCCTCTGCCCAGAAAACTACCCTGACCCCCAGCCCAGAATACTACCACTGACCCCCCAGACCAGAAAATCTACCTCGACCCCACAGCCCAGAAAACTACCCGACCCCCGCCCAGACAATAAAACGACCCCGAACCCCCAAGCCCATAAAACGACCCTGACCCCCAGCCCATAAAACTACCCCGACCCCCAGCCCAGAAAACTACCCCGACCCCCAGCCATGAAAACTACCCCGACCCCCGCCCAGCCCAGAAAACTACCCGACCCCCAGCCCAGAAAACTACCCCGACCCCCAGCCCAGAAAACTACCCCTGACCTCCAGGCCAGAAAACTACCCTGACCCCCAGCCCAGAAAACTGCCCCGACCCCCAGCCCAGAAAACTACCCCCAGCCCAGAAAACTACAGCCCAGCCCCACTTATCTCACCGTGGATCTCTTTTTGGCGAGGTCTTCCTGCTTCCATCCCCAGCAGCCAGCAGTTAGACCATGCACTGCCTTAACTACAAGGCATATGCGTGCTTAAGGCAAGCGTGGTTTAGCTTGCGTAGTTGGAACAAGCGTGGTTAAGACAGCGGTGTTCTGACTGTTACTGTTTCCCTGCTCAGGCAGGAGGGCAGCACAGCAGGGCAGCAAAGTGGCAGTCCTTCTTGCAGCAGAGCAGCACAGCAGGCCTTCTTCTGAGGCTTCCACAGGTCCAGGTATATGCACTGAAGAGTTGGATCTGAGGGTCCAATATTTATACCTGGTGCACACTTTGAAGTAGGAGAAGGTTCTGGAGGTTTCCACCCCCAAGTGGTGTTTGGAATTTCCTGCCTCCCAGCTCTGGCCCCAGATTGTCTGGGGTCACAATAGACTAGTGTCAAACCCTTTTTAAGTTTGCTCCAGCAGAGCCTTTGTGATGTGCAAGTGTGGTAAGTGACTGCTCTCCCCCCTTATCAAGTCAGAGACAGTCCATTGTGCCAACACCTATAGCTCTTAATTTCACTGTCTGGAGAGCAACAGACAAAGACTAAACTCTAGCTACACCTAGTCATGTGACTCAGGATACAGGCAGCGGACCCTAAATGGTTGGGACAAGAAAATGCCTCCTTTCTAAAAGTAAGAAAAGAGATGAAAGAATGCACTCCTTCCCTTAAGCGACTTTGTCGTTTGTTTGTAAAACCATATTATTGCGTGCTAGCGGATGGTGTGATCTGTCCCAAAGGTCACAGAACTATTAGAAAATATCCAAAGAGGCACGTGGCTTACGCACCCATCTGTCGCACTGCTTGGTGCAGGAGTTTTTCCTCACAATGGGCTACTCTTTATATAGTACTCCAATTTTGAACCAATAGTTTATGTCAGAACCTTATTTCAGAGTTAATCCATACGTTCTTAATCACTACGAAGACAGCGTGATTCCACCATGATTCTTTATTTAACATTTTCAAATGCCTCCTGCATGCCCATCCGGGCTTTCGACAGCGACGCCTGAAGATGATTCATTCATATCAAGTAGGCTCATGTAATTCCACCCAATGCATTTCGGGCCCGAAGGCCCTTCGTCAGGGGTCACTGAAATGAATAAAAGAGACATCTAAACCAACTGCTCAATACAAGCTCTCTATGTTATGTGAATAGTCCTGCAGCCCCCAGTAATTCACCCCTCGTCAATCCCACCTCGCACCCTTACACAACCATGCTTAAATGAACATAATGCTGTCCCCCAACCCACTGTGCAAAATCCCCAGCCTGGAATGAATACTCAAAGTAGTCCAATACGTGAATGCAAAAAAAATCAAACTGATGCGAAAAGCTGATGTACAACACCCCTTCTAATCCTCAATACATGCGATCCCCTAAAACCTCTAACGACATCCCAAGATTCCCTGTTGTTTAAACCCCAATATCTGCTGATGCCAACCCTTTCATTATAACATAGTTTGTGAACCTGTGAAGTTACCTTAAAAGCCACGGCCGGCAACCTAATCTCCTCGTCCACGTTCACTCAATGCTGCCGTAAATGTATGTAACCTCAGCTTTTCAAACCGTTTTTTAAAAAACTCTCCCACGTGCGCACAATCTGTCTTTTAAATTAAGGAAGTGTGGCTCTGACCCCGTGACCTGTCGCAGTTGAAGCTCAAAGTCTTAAAGGAATACTTGGTGCAAACCTTAAGTCGCTTAAGGGAAGGAGTGCATTCTTGCATCTCTTTTCTTGCATTGCAACATACTGTCCCTATGCTAGTTTGCACCCCATGATTACAAGGCTGAAATTCAATAAAGCACTGGTAGTGAACATAATATCACTCCGGAGACAGCGAGTGAACACGGAATGTCCAGAGTGGATCTCATGTAGTTACGGTGGAACACAACTGACTGAAACAGCAACATTCGTTTTGTGGGACATTTAAATCCTGTTTGTACTTGTGATTTCTCTTAATTATCACGTAATCTAAGTTGCTGTGATTTTATTCATTTCACGGATATATTGGCTACATTTATGGTATTTATTTTATCACAAAAGCTTTGTTTTAATTATTTTTTTGGGTATCGGTATGGGTGGGATTACATTTGGGCTGCGCACGAGTTACGGGCAGGCTGGAATGCTTTGTCAGGTTCATATATATATTGTTTTGCTGGGGGTCGAACCGGGATACTTAGTGTTTGCACCAAGTATTCCTTTAAGATTTTGAGCTTCAACTGGGACAGGTCACGGGGTCAGAGCCACACTTCCTTAATTTAAAAGAGAGATTGTGCGCACGAGGGAGAGTTTTTTAAAAAACGGTTTGAAAAGCTGAGGTAACACACATTTACGGCAGCATTGAGTGAACGTGGACGAGGAGATTAGGTTGCCGGCCGTGGCTTTTAAGGTAACTTCACAGGTTCACAAACTATGTTATAATGAAAGGGTTGGCATCAGCAGATATTGGGGTTTAAACAGCAGGGAATCTTGGGGATGTCGTTAGAGGTTTTAGGGGATTGCATGTATTGAGGATTGGAAGGGGTGTTGTACATCAGCTTTTCGCATCAGTTTGACATTTTTTGCATTCACGTATTGGACTACTTTGAGTATTCATTCCAGGCTGGGGATTTTGCACAGTGGGTTGGGGGACAGCATTATGTTCATTTAAGCATGGTTGTGTAAGGGTGCGAGGTGGCATTGACGAGGGATGAATTACTGGGGGCTGTAGGATTATTCACATAACATAGAGAGCTTGTATTGAGCAGTTGGTTTAGACGTCTCTTTTATTCATTTCAGTGACCCCTGACGAAGGGCCTTCGGACCCGAAATGCATTGGGTGGAATTACATGAGCCTACTTGATATGAATGATTCATCTTCACGTGTCGCTGTCGAAAGCCCGGATGGGCATGCAGGAGGCATTTGAAAATGTTAAATAAAGAATCATGGTGGAATCACGTGGCTTCGTAGTGATTAGGAACGTATGGATTAACTCTGAAATAAGGTTCTGACATAAACTATTGGTTCAAAATTGGAGTACTATATAAGGAGTAGCCCATTGTGAGGAAAAACTCCTCCACCAAGCAGTGCGACAGATGGGTGCGTAAGCCACGTGCCTCTTTGGATAGATCCTTTCTAAAAGTGGCATTTTCAGATCTGTCACTTAAAATCTGACTTTATCATTAAAGAGGGCTTTAAAATACAATTCTTTAGACACCCAACTCGACATTCCTACCTGCTCCCAATTAAAAGTTAGCACTTATTAACTGTAATAGGTTAACCCAATGTTATCCTATGGGAGAGGTAGGCCTTGCAGTAGTGAAAAATGAATTTAAGAGTTTTTCACTACCAGGACATATAAACTCAATAGGACATGTCCAACATTTTAAATACATTGCTCCCTGACCCATAAGCTGTTTAGGGCCTACACTATTGATGACTTATATGCATTAAAAAAGAAGGTTTAGGGCTGGCATAAGGTTTCTATTGTAATGTCAAAATGGCAGTTTAAAACTGTATACACTGGCTGTAAGGGTAGGCCTGAGACATGTTGAAAGTATCATTAAGTGTGTGGCACAATAAGTGACACAGACCCACTAGTACCATTTAATTTACAGGCCCTGGGTACATGTAGTACCACTTTACGTTCATCAGTAGGTTCCTCCCCAGTGGAGGAGCCCGCCACACACCCAGTCCACACCCAAGAGCCCCAGCAGCCACAAACTGCTCCACCGGCCAGGGCACGCAAGGGCAGGGCCAGACCCTGTGCCTACAGTGTGTGTGTTCCATCTAGGAGGCGGCCGAGGGTTTTAGGCTGGTGCCGTCCATTGCTCGGGCCGCTCCGCCGTTAAGGATCCTTCCGCAGGTTCACCTACAGAAACCTTGTTACGACTTTTACTTCCTCTAGATAGTCAAGTTTGGTCGTCTTCTCGGCACTTCCCCAGGGCCGTTGCCGACCCCAGCGGGGCCCATCGGAGGACCTCACTAAACCATCTAATTGATAGTAGCGACGGGTGGTGTGTACAAAGGGCAGGGACTTAATCAGCGTGACTTTATGATACGCACTTACTGGGAATTCCTCGTTCATGGGAAATAATTGCAATCCCTATTCCCTATCACGAACGGGGTTCAGCGGGATACCCGCATCTGTTGGTGAAGAGTGGACAGACGCTGATCCGTTCAGTGTAGCGCAAGTGCAGCCCTGGGCATCTAAGGGCATCACAGACCTGTTATTGCTTGATCTCATGTGGCTGAACGTCACTTGTCCCTCTAAGAAGTTGGGGGGTCACGTAACTAGTTAGCATGGAGGAGTTTCGTTCGTTATCAGAATTAAACAGACAAATCGCTCCACCAACTAAGAACATCCATGAACCACCACCCACAGAATTGAGTCCGGGTCAGGTGAGGTTTCCTGTGTTGAGTCAAATCAAGCCACAACCTCTACTGCTGGTGGTGGCCTTCTGTCAATTCCCTTAAGTTTTAGCTGTGCAAATATACTTCCCCCAGAACTCAAAGACTTTGGTTTCCCGAATGCTGCTCGTTAGGCCATGGGAATAACACCGCCGGATTTCTATTCAGCATCGTTCATGGTCGGAACTACGACGGTATCTGATCATCTTCGAACCTCCGACTTTCGTTCTTGATGAATGAAAATATTCTTGGCGAATGTCCCCGACTGTCCCTCTTAATCATTGGCCCAGTTCTGAAAACCAACAAAAGTGAACCGGAGTCCTATTCCATTATTCCTATCTGAAGTATTCAGGGGACCGGCCTGCTTTGAACACCCTTATTTTTTCAAAGTAAATGCTTCGGATCCACAGGACACTCACTCAAGAGCGTCAAGGGGGCCCCAAGAGGGAGGGGTTGGGACAGGCGGTAGCTCGCCTCATGGTGGACCGTCAGTTCGATCCCAAGATCCAATTGCGAGCTTTTTAACTGCAACCTCTTTAATATATGCTATAGGAGCTGGAATCACCACGGCTGCTGGCACCAGACTTGCCCTCCAATGGATCCTCATTAAAGGTCTTAAAGTGTACTCATTCCAATTACAGGGCCTCGAAAGAGTCCTGTATTGTTATTTTTCGTCACTACCATCCTCGAGTCGGGAGTGGGTAATTTGCGTGCCTGCTGCCTTCCTTTGATATGGTAGGCGACAAGGTTCTGGGGACAGGGCGGCCCTTGCCCCTCTGGGAGTGGCACAGCAGTAGGCCCTCCTGAGACGGAACCCACGCTCACCCAGCACAATCCCGCGGGGGGGGTAACCGAATGGCAGTGCCTCCCCATGCTGTGACCACTCCATAAGGCCCTGCCGCCTCGTGCCCTCCCGTGCCTGATCCAGGCCTGACCGGGCTTCATGCGACCGAGGAGTGGACCTTCTCCAGTAATAGGGCAGCCTGTAATAGAAGGTGCCAAGGATGTGGCCTAACGGCTAGGGTGGTCGACCTTGAAGCTGCGTAGCCGGGTTCGAGTCTCCGCAGGGATGCTCAACATCCTGTGATTCTGGGCAAATCACTTAATCTCCCTGTGCCTAACAAATAATTGTGTCCATCTGTAACGCAACTGGTGCACATATAAAGCGCTCCGATACATTTGGGTCTAGTTCGCGCTATATAAAACTCCCAAAAAACAATCCAGAGGCCAGAGATGTGCCAATTGTGGGTACAAAGGTACAGTTTTGGAAAAAAAAACATGGGCCCTGGGAACCTAATTGGCAGGGACCCAGGGCACATCAAGTCTGGTTACATCAGAGGTTAGGCAAAAAGTAGGGGGTAACCATGCAAAAAAGGGACACTTTCAACAGGGATAAAGAGCGAAGACCAGCCCTGCATGAAGGCCCAGCCACCCTCAGGCTGCCGAGCTGGAACATGAGCCTGGGAAGGCTCTGAGAAGCCCTCAGCAGACAACTGGGCCTGATCTCGTATAGCAGCAACGGCCAATGTCCCGTGCCACCTAGGAGGTACCGTTGGCAGGCCTAAGGATGAGCAGAGTCTGGCAAAGGGGAAGCGGCAGGCCAGGGAAGCCCTCTCTCCCCTTCTCCTGCAGGGAGGGAGGCCATGGTCGCGCCCTCTGTCAGTGCTCCAGTGGGGCCTAGGCTCCATGCGCTGGCCCTCCATGCCACCAAGCATGCGGCGGGGGGAAATGAGCTCCGTAGTCACAGACAGGGGACCTGCCTGGGGAAGGTCCAGACCGGACTCTGGTCGATCAGGCATAGTTGGGCTTATTTGGCAACTGTGTTCTGCTTCATTGGAAACACCTGACCATAGCCTTGGTGAGAGCTTCTGAGCCACAGAACGGGGCTCAGGAAACCAGGAGGCATGGGTCTGCGAGCCCACCAGGGCCCTAGGTTCACTTCTCTGGCCTGCAGTGTTGTAAAGGGGCTGCTGCCCCTGCATGGTGGTTTCATAGGATCTGAACAGGGTCCGGGCTTCCCTGCTGGGCTATGGGGTGGGTGTCCTGGTTCGGGGCTCCCCTCTAGCCTGCCATGTTGTAAATGGCACGGGACAGGGATCCCGCAGGCTCGGGGAGGCTTTCCCTTATTGGCTGGGTTCAGAAGCACAGAATGGGGCCAGGGCTCCTGCGGGTCCTGGGGTGGGAGACCCCGTCCTGCCAAGCGCCAGGGAAAACCTTGAAGGATCTACACATATGATCCCTCAACATTTTGTCTACTTTTCAGAAATTTATAGCTTTCCGGGATCCACCATGGGTTTCACACCCAATTCTACCACTAACTGGAAGGAGGTTGCACACACACAAAAATTAGGAGAAATGGGCTATGTCCCAGTAAAATGCCAAAACTGAAAGCTGGGAAGATGGTGATTTTAACACGTCAAACCCTCTTTGAACAGACAGAGGACATGCCTGGACAAATCTGGCACTCAGAAGAGCCTGTCTCAATTTCTTCAATACCTTCTCATTCAGCAGAGATAATTCCAATTAACTATGCATGCACTGAATTAGGGCATGAAAAAGCTTCAGGAGCATTAATACTCATCTTGCAGAGGAACGGCTATAAATAGGATCACAAAATGGAGCGAACATGAAACTTCACACAGAGAAGTCAGTAACAATTAAACTTCACACTCTTCCACAGCGGCTGCTACCGACACACAAGCCCTCCTCAATCACTCAGTGAGGTGCCTGCCTGAACGTGGCCCTTACCTCCTGCCTCTGAACAGTCGATCTGCCACAGGTGACTGCCTAAACTCAGTGAGGTGCCTGCCTGAACGTGGCCCTTACCTCCTGCCTCTGAACAGTCGATCTGCCATAGGTGACTGCCTTCACTCCGCTTCTGACGACTCTCCCATATGCGAAAACGAGGCAAGGTAAGGGAAAAGTTGGATTCAAGCTGATAAATAGGCTGGGACGGTCTTTGTTGATATACTTCCTATTAATACCTGCGATTGGTTAGAAAAGGGACCGCCCCGAAAAAGACAGCTCACCCTTTCCCAAAGTAACTGCCTCTTTTACTGCTCAGGTGCACCAGAAGGAGCCCTCCGTGCGCTACAATAGATGTGGCCCAGCCTTTTGTGTGCTGGCCCGCCAGGACAGTAGTGAGGTCGCGTCTATTTCCCAGTATTTAAAACATACCTCCTTGCGTCCCTAACTCAGTACATTAACCCGTGACAAGAAATTCACATTTATATGGATGGGCGACTGTAAACTCCACCACGCGTTAGTTGGTGGAGTTTTGGACGAACTTTGCGCTCCAAGCGAAGCACAGAGTGGCAAAACTCTGCGGGCAGAGCAGAGTTTACCGCCCACCCCTAATACAGAAGCTATTACCTCCACTGAAGTGCAGTTCCCTTCGAGAGGACATAAATAATTTCCACTCCAAACTGTCCCTCCTGGAATAGACTTGGAAGATAGAAACCAGACAAACAACGTGAGGATATTCCTCAGAATGTATAACAGGACAACATGGTGGATTTTCTCAGTACTCTGCTTAGGACTTTCAATCCTTCTCTGGAATTCCAGAGATCACAGAGGGTGAGATTTTGTCATAAACCCTCTCCGTCATGTCCAAGACAAATTCTAGCTTTCTGCTTGAGGCACCAGAAGGCCAGGCAAGTTCTGATCATGGCTAAACAACATGGGCCTTACAAATATGAAAACAATCAGATACTCTTCTTGTCATACTTTTCATTTCAAACTACGTTAAAGCGGAAAAGACTTCTGGCGCTTAGGCCCTGATTAAGGAAAAAGGAGATGAAATACAGGCTGATGGAACCGGCAGGAATGCTGATCACTATGGACGTCCGGAAACGTCAATACGATGAACTGGAGGATGTGGAAATGTTGCTGGACGATCTGGACTGGATGGACGACACTCAAATGGATACCGCTTCACTGGCGACACATCCGGCCCGTCATGGAGATGGCCAGGTAGACCTGGACAGGGAGAACTCAGAAGAACACCAATGTCTGGAGGAGGTGACTTGGAAATGGGAGACCTAAACAAGAAAGAGATCCTTTGGAGTGTACCAACTATAGGCCGATCTCACTAATTAATGTGAATGCTAAGATCCTAATGAAAATATTGTCAACCAGTCTATGGAAATACATTACTACCCTGATCCATCCTAACCAGGTTGGATTTATCTAGGGGTGCACCGCCACCAACCACCTTTGGGGCATATTATCAACAGCCAGCGATAATTATCGCTAAGCGTGCTTAGCGCGATTTTAATTATCGCCGGCTATCGCTGGATTACATCGCCAAGATAGCGCGTTATTATCAACGCTTATCTCCAACGTGATAAAAAATCCAGCGATAGCGGCAAAATGCGTGAATATCGCTGGAAATCCAGCGATAAAACCACAGCGATAGGGAAATCCTTGATAATAGGGCAGGGTGGACTTATCCTGACAATCCACCTCCCATAGGATAATATAGCTAAGTCAGATTTAAATCAGGCGTTCAGATACCAGCGATAATCGCAGTTAGCGCTACTTTTATTATCGCTACGCGGGTTCGCGACCGGATTGATAATAGGGGGAAGTTGTGTTAGCGACAGTTTTCATGTTATTTTAGTAAGGCACGCCTACTTTGCATATCATTAGCGATAAACATCGCTGACATGCAAAGCGGCAGGATAACCGGCAGCTATCTCAAGGAAACAAGCGTTAACGCATGTTAGCGAGTCCTTGGTGATAGTGCGATAGAAATATCGCCGCTTTTCCGGCGATATGTGCCAGAAAAGCGGCAATACTTTCCTTGATAATATGCCCCTTATAATTTTATCTCATATCCTTTGTCAGGTTTAGGATGATGAGGACAAGAAGGTACTCCTCTCACTAGATGCCTAGAAGACTTTTGATAAAGTGGAGTGGCGGTATCTTCTTCATACCATGGTACAGGTGGGTTTTGGCCATAAGTTCGTGGCCTGGGTGCAGGGTATACATCAGGACCCAGCAGCGGTGATCAGTACTGGGGGCTTTATATCTCCCTAATTCCCAATAAGATGTGAAATGAGACAGGGATGCCCTTATCTCTATTGTTGTTTCTTCTTGCCCTAGAACTGCTGGTGATAATGATACACAAGGAAGGTGCGATCAGGGGTGTAAGAATGGTGGTAGGAGACCACAAAATATTTATTTTCGTTGTTTTTATTCCTTTGACATTATTTCAACCCCAGAAATCAGCCAAAATATTGGTGGCCTGATCAATCTCTACTCAAGATACTCTGGATACTGCATTAGTTAGTCTAAATGTGCAGCCTTACTCTTAGCTCTGACCATGACCCAAACTTCCCTGGATGACCTGCCTTTCATGTGGTAACACCGGCGTCTTAAATACTTTGGAATCTATGTTAACAGAGGCCTAGGGGACATGATACACGACAAAATCTTCCGTCTAATAGAGAAAACAAATGCTGACTTCAAGAGGTGGGAACACTTACATTGTCTCTATGGGGGAGGGTGCAAGTAGATGAAAATGAACTTTTCAGTCAGATTCAACTATGTATTTAGAATGTTGCCTCTGCCGATCACTAAGGTCCTTCTAAGACAGATAGACAAAAGTATATGTTTGTTCAAATGAGGTGGAGAGACGCAATGGTTAAAAGGTTCAAACTCTATGCTTCCACAAAAATGGGGGAGATTACGACTGCCACATATAGAATGTTATTGGATTGCTCATCAGCTAGCCCATTCGGTATACATGATTTAGCTCTTTAGGTAGATACGTATTCTTGGATTTGGCCCTTTTCCAGGGTTAGCCCCAAACATTTTGCCTTTTGCCTCCTATTTGTCTGACCCAGTTTTTGTTAGCTATAGGATTCTGGGCACTTTACCACTATTGAGCAGTGCTAAAGTGCATATGTCCTCTGTATAAATTGTGATATGATTGGTTATACATGATTGGCATATTTGATTAACTGGTAAGTCCCTAGTAAAGTGCACAGTGTGTGCCAGGGCCTGCAAAATAAATGATACTAGTGGGTTTGCAGTACTGGTTGTGCCACCCACATGAGTAGCCATGTAAATGTATCTCAGACCTACCACTGTAGTGTCTGCGTGCGCAGTTGTAAACTGCCATGTGACCTGCCAGGTGTACCCACTAGCTAGGCCCTAACCTTCCCTTTCCTTACATGAAAGGTACCCCTAAGGTAGGCCCAAGGTACCCCCGTGGGCAGGGTGCAGTGTATGTGAAGGGTAGGACATGTACTGGTGTGTGTGACATGCCTGATAGTGAAATACTGTATTTCGTTTTTCACTATTGAAAGGCTATCTGTCCCATAGGCTAACATGGGAGTTGCTTTGTAACATCTTACAAGTATAACTTTCCATAGGGACAAGAAGGAGAATGAAGTTTAGGCTCTCTGAACTCAGAATTTATTTACACACCTTTTGGTGAAGGTGGTTTTTAAATTCTGTGTTTGAAAATGCCACTTTTAGAAAGTGGCCATTTTCTTACTTTACCATTGTGTGTGCCTCTGACTGTTTGTGTATTCAGCGTCTAGTTTTGGAGTGACAGGAGCTGGGGATGTGCATTCACTCTAGACAGTCACGAGTGGGGTTGAGGTGTGCCCTTCCTTGCCTGGGTGACTCCTTGTTGGGCTGAATAGACCTGGTCTGCATCTAGAGTGGTGGGAGGAGTTTCGCTTGCACCTGAGTATGCTGTGTCTCCTTTTCACAATGCTGTCTCCGGCCCCTGTGGTCATGCTGCACTAGGGAGGATAGGACTGGTTTGGACTGGGTTCAGAGACCCTTACAGCAAAGTCAAACAATGAGAAAATGGGGTATAAGTATTAGACCTAAAACCCCAGGACTTTAGATTACTTCCAAGAACAAGAGGACCCTGTCAAGCAGAAGAGGGGAAAGACTGTGTGAGGAGCGCTGCCTTGTCTGAGTGAGGGGTGGGCTGGCCTGCAGTTGCTTCTTCTATCGGTGGTAGAGGAAAAGGACTTACTCTTTTTGCGTAGCTGTGGTATTCTGTTTGTGAAGAAATCTCCAAGGGCTTGTGTGTGCTTGCCTCCTGTTGGAAGTCTCAGGGAGATAAAAGACTTCAGAGAAAGATCCTTGCTGGATTTAAATAGAACCTGCTTCGGAGGAGAGTTGGAGAAGGTGTGTGAGGAGCGCTGCCCCTGATGTGTGTGGGGTAGGATGGCCTGCAGTGGCTGCTCCTGCCTGGAGCAGGAGAAGGACTGGACTGTTCTTCACCTTTTTTAAAGATAACCTGCAAGTGCGCTGTTATCGTTTTCTTTATTGTGCGTTACTTTACTGGAACTTCTTGTGCTTACTGGAAGTTCTTTGTGCTGCTAGAAATCCTTTGGGCTTTATTTCCTGTAAAGCCTGCCTGTGTTTTTTATCATGAGGAGGCTCTCTATTGCGCTTCCTTGATTGCAACTCACTGTGGGCACAGCCGCTGAGCTGCCAGTGTACTGTAGTTCTGGGCTGAGCCCCCACTCGCTTTGTGATAAGCCCGAGAGGTTTGCTGATTCCGAGTGTGGACGCTTGTTAACTGAGCGAGCACCGCACTAATACCAGGTGTTGCCTGGCAACCAGCTCTGAAGCAACCGGAGGAGGAACCACCGCATGTCGCAGTCCCGTCCTGAGTGAGGTGTCGGGCCGAGAGCCCTGGCGCCTCTGCGGTGGAAGCCGACTGCCAGGAGGAGAGGGTACACTGTCTTGAATACAAGAGAGCCAAAGCCTCGCGGCTGCTCCAGATCTGCATGCTGCAGCCCAGCAGGGGGGAGAATCCTTGTGCTTCCCGTCTCAGGCAGCTGGAGAGGTCGCATTGCCCAGTCACTGATTGGTCCAGACCAGGAGGGGGACAGAGTCAGTTCCCTTGCCCCCACCCTGCTGGAACTACTCGCCGCTGCACTGCACGAACGCGGGCAGCTGCAAGCCTACCTACCATGGGGCCATTCCTGGAAATCTACCCTGCTGCTGGTAATAGGCGCGCAGGCATCTCTGTGGCCGTAGCGAGGTTAAGAGATTGTTGTGCCTAAGCTCTGCATATTATGGTCTGCATTGCAAGGTCTGCATATTTTCCTCACATCCTGATGCCATGATTTAGGTTACTATATACTTGGCTAGGAGAGAGTAACAACCATCCTTTTAGGACCAGCAGGATGTGCGCAGTAAAGATGTTTTATGACCTGTATGACTCATAAGTATTGCTTTCTTGCACTAACTGTGATGTTATGCCTAATATTTTCCTAACATGTGCAATCTATGAGTATTTACCTTATTGCACTACCTATGCTGTTATGACCCTTGCCTACTGGCAAAGTGATTTATGATCTATGTGAAGTTATGGCAATTGCCTAGTCGGCGACGTGATTTATGTGATTGTGGTCTATGTGTTTTATCTACAATATATGAGATATTTTTTATATAACCTTGTGTGGAGTGTCTTTTGTGGTGTGCCTAGTGTGTCACTGGTGTGTGTGTGGGTTGCGCAAATGCTTTACACATTGCCTCTAGGATAAGCCTGACTGCTCTGCCAAGCTACCAAGGGGGTGAGCAGGGGTTATCTTGGGTGTGTAACTCCCTTACCGTGTCTAGAGTGGTGGGTTCTGCCTTAGGTGGATACCCTAGCCAACCAGAAACCCCATTTCTAACACCTATGTGGATCCGTTTTCAACACCAACTCCTAGGGGCAAAGGGGGACCTGGCAGCATACTACACTAGACCTCCGAGGGATTCTAGGGACTCCAGCCCCATTATACAGTCTTCTAGGAAGGAATGGAAATGGACTCGTCCTGCTACGACAATCAAACAGGATAGAGTGGGCGGAGGTCAGTTGGTCTCTCTGGAAAGGTTGCAACATACACCTTGTGTCTGACCTGCTCAAAGACGGGGATCTCAAATCGTTTTTGGAATTGTAAGGTGACTATGATCTCCTGAACACACAACTCTGGAGGCACACACAACTGATGGGGGCCTTATGAGAGAAACTAAGGAAGACAGTGTATGCATTACTGCTGTCTGCCATTCAGACATGTATATATATGGAAAGAATTTAGGGGTTCCATCTCAGGTTATATTCACTCTTTATCAACCATGCCTTCTTTCTAGAAACTTCGAGTGAGCTCCGACACTGGTGGGAAACCTGCCTCATAATCACCTTCTAAAATGAAGGCTTGGGGAGCTGCTGGAGGACCATGACCGGGGCTTCAGGGAGGTGTTGTTGAAGTATAGCTATTTCAAGGTTTTACATAGCTGGCACTGGACTCTGGAAAATTCCAGCTAGTGAAATTAAGTATGCACTCCCGGACCTGAACATGTTGTAGGCATGTGGGGAATATTGTATATCTCCAATGGGAATTCTCTATTGTGCCAGGCTATTGGAAACAGATTTGGGACACGTCAGAGTAATAATTAAACACATCACTGGAGTTTAATATTGGGATTGTACTTTTACATGATTTTTCCACTCTTCTCGAATCGACATTTCAGGTGAAACACTGTTTGTCGACAGTGTTGGCAACACTAAGGTGGCCTTTTACGATTCTGGAAGTCCACTAGGGTCCCGGCATATAGACAATGTTTCAAGGATATGCATGATGCTGCACGTTATGAAAGGCTGATTTATAAACTCAATGACAATCTGACAAAATTTGAGGAAATCTGAGGATGTTTTCTGAAGTAATGAGTCGATTAGCGGAATGGGGATCTTTCCAGCACCTATTATCCTTGTTCTTCCCATGTCTGTTTTTCTGGGAAAAGGGACACACTGTGACTGGGGTAATGGGGGTGATGGCTATGTTGAGTGTAAATACTTCCAATGTGTGGAAGTAGGAGTATTTATTGTACTGCTTTTTCCATGCTGCAACCACCCAAAGTGGTACAATGTGGTCAATGGTTCAGTTTGCTGTCTATCTACATGGCTGTGATGGATTACAGTTAGCTGGTAAATGCAGTCAGTGCTGGTCCAGCGAATCATTAGTGGGCGGGTGGGGGGGGGGGAGGACGAGGTGACGGGGTAAAGGGGGGGGGAGAAAAAAAATCACTTACCTGTTGGCCGGCCCTGATTGTTAAGCACCCAGGCTCCCTAAGCCAATTACAACGCTGCAATGCAGCGTTGTGATTGGTCTGAGCGCCGTGGTTTGGCACTCAGATGGGGAATCGAAGCCTGGGCATGTTCTCCCCCCAGCCTGGGTGCAGAACATGCTCAGTGCGCATGAATGTTTGGCCAGCCCCAGAGGGCCAGCCAAACATTCATGCACACTTAGGAGAGTGTCACCACTCCTCCCCCCAGCTCAGCCCAGCCCCGCCCCACAAAACTGCCCCAGCACATACAAATAAAATGATAATAACATCGCTTTATTATCTTTTTATTTTTCCTTTTTTGCCGTGCTGAAAGGCAGTGGGGCGACGCCCCTCCTTAGCGGAGGAGCCGCCCCTAGCGCTTGTTATAATGCGAGAAGGTGCATTAGTGAAAGAAAGACATTCATTATTAAAAGGGGACCCACAACAAGCCATGCACATATGACCTGAGCAAAGAAATAATTTATTGTATTGATAGTGTGGCAGTGAAGCAAATAGATTGGAATGGGCGATGGCGAGTTTCTATAGAATCCAGAGCTCTTTCTTACCTTCTCTCCTTTCTATTTGTGTACTATTTAGTGCAACGGCAATGTTTTTAAACAGATTGCACTATGATGTGTCTGAGGGATTGTAAAATAAAGATGTAAAGCAAACCTGTTCTGATGCCACGAAACACTGTCGCTACGCTGAGAGACAGATGGTGCCCATCACTCCCCGTGTGCTCGTTTTAAAATGACAGTGAAATATGGACGTGGATGTTTTTTGTTGTTCAAATAGAAGGAATACTGAAGCGACAGAAAGCAAATGAACTCATAAACAACAGGGAGGAGGATTTTTAGGGAAAAGACAGGACTCTAGTGACTGAGGTCATGCTTAATTCACCAAGAATCCCTTCAAACGTTGTAAAAAGTAGAAAAGCTGTTTTCATCTGTAGTTTGACAAGCTCTGATGTAAGTCACAGGTGCATCTTATGAAATCGGTGTGAATCCCTTGAAGAGTGGCAGAACGTTGAGCCTAGACTCCGGGACTCAAACCTAAGACCCACAGCTCAAACAGAATGGCACATGTCACAAAGACTGAACGCTTTTAAGAGCCACATCAGTGTGGTGCCTCACTGCATTGTTGAAGGGTTTAGATTAACCGATATTGTGTCGGGATGCTAACATGCTTTGTAACTAGTGCTGAAAGCCGCTGTTGGCACTTACTTTTCTTGTCAGTGATTATGCTTTGTCATAGGTATCTTTTTAAATATTCCTTGCAGAATAACAGAGCGCACCGTACATAGAGAAATACAGGAAACAGTGGAAATAGAGGAAGACATGGTCAGGTGATGGTGTAATGCCCTAGAAATAAGAAGGCTTGCAGTGGTTGTTCCGCTCATAATAAACAATGCACTTACTTCAAAAAAGCTGTATACATTTATGGAAATACATACCTAATATTTGCCACGAAGGCATGTAAGAGTATGTAAAAGAGTGTTCCTGTAGTAGTGCTTCCCACACTTATAAATGGTTTAGTGAATTGGCCCCAATGTGTGCACACTTGAAACGCAGAGTGTGCATGACTGGGGCATTGCACGCTCTAGTGTACCCAATACTGGGTTCGTACACACCGTGTGTAGGTTTTCTGGAGGTTCACAAACTCAAGCATGTGCACACCAAAGTGGGAAGTTCTATGGCAGTGCATAGTTAGATACAATGCTTCAGTGATGAGCCCGTACATTATATCAAACGTGCGTAGGTTTCATATCGAGTGTGCATAGAGTTTTGGCAAGGCTCACTCCAGCAGACACCAGTGTTAGCAAGTTCCCCAGCTGCAAGCACATGAAGCCCATTACAATCTTACTTCTTATTACGACACTATTTGTGTATTATACACAAGTAGTTACTTTTTTTATATCCATTTTTATTTTTCTCACATTTTCCCAGGGGCAGCACCTCCGCTAAGGCGGAGGAGCGTAGCCCCACTGCCTTTCAGCACCTCAAAAAAGAAAAAAGAAAATAATAATAACGCAATGTTATTTTCAGTTTATTTTTCTGTGCTGGGGCAGTTTTGTGCGGTGGGGCTGGGCTGAGCTTGTCGTGTAGCTCCTATAAACCTATATAGGATCTGCGCGTTTAGACAACATAGACTGTAGGATTTGTGTTCAGACTGATTCCAGACACCCCTACCAAGTATGTTCGCCTGTATACCAGCAAGCTCACAGTGCCACTAGAAACCCCTCTTACCAAGGAGAGAATAGTTCTTGGCAACTATCGAATATGAGAACTCTGTCCCATCAGGGATCATGGAAACAGTACGATACTTTTCGTTCAGTCACCTATGCTCACTTTGTCTCAGAGAGATACACAGAATAAACAGTGGGGACGTTTTCAATAAGCATTTATTGAACCAGCGTCATTCTAGTGTAAAATAGGTGTTCTGAAACAACCATTAGACAGAACCAGATATAAATGATTATAAGCACCAACAGAGTAAAAGGATGGTAAATTTCTACCATAGTGCTAAAACAATGAATACAGGCAGGTATAAAAATACATGACAATAAAATGCGTACTCCTACGATGCGACCCTAACTAGATGTACCTAAGTGTACCTAGCATGTTTGTGGTGTAAAGCCAAGAATCCCTCTAGTATAAAGTCAACCCCATTACCTGAAGTGAGAAACTGGGGGACCCCGTCTTGGTCTCAAGATGGACACCCCACAAGTGATGTCAGACCACTGCGAGCATGAGTGTCCGCGTGCAGGAACCTCAGCGTCTCGCGTCAGTGTGTCAGCATGGAAGTCCTTTTTCTCCTCTCTCTGCCTCAGCAAAGATATGGTGTATATATACCCAAAGTGGTACCCTTAGGTGTTCTACCTTGCTGTGTTATGTCGGACTTAGGATGACGGAAGGAATGATCCTTATACATAGTTATTATGCAGGAGATGGTAGTCCTGCTGAGTTTCCAAGAATCCTCATACATAATGGATGAAGCTAGTTTTCAGGGAAAACCCCACGTCTTGTAAGCAGTACCGTAACTAGGTAAAAGGTCAGTCCCAACAACCGTTATGTAGTGTAATGGTAGGGGAGAATATAGGTGAAAGGTTAGGTGAATACCTGAGCCTATATTGGGGTACCTATATGAAAAATAACACCCACTCCTCATCCAACTGGACGACATACTATATTTTTAATGTACTTCTAGGCATTTATATGCAAACAACTAATTTGTCCAAAACATTAATGCCTTTTAAAAATCTTAAAAAATGCTAAAAATGCTAAAAATGTATTTTAAGCGGTAGAAGTTTCACTAAAATATGATCGTATATATAGTTCGAACAACTATGAGTGTCTGAAAGCCATGCATTTCAGCAAGAAAACAAGTCTATTGTTTAAAAATTCCAAATTTGGTTGTTATGAAAAAGGCCAAATTTTTCCAGCACACGATGAGCCAAATGTTTATGTGTCCTGGCTGGGAGACGCAACATCACTGTTGCTTGCCATCACAGACGACGATGTCTGCAACACCTCACAGATCAGGTCAATCGAGCACAGATGTTCTTCTGCACTATCCATAGCCAATGCTGGGGAAGCCTGTGACATCCAAGGCCTGAGTACTTGTTGAGGAGCCGGTCTCCGTTCCGACAGGAGCTGAAGCATCCTGTGGAGGCTCTAAGAATGCAGACATAAACATTGGAATACACTGAGGACACAGCAGAACATGGGCTGTTATCGGGTCCAGTAAAGCATCAGCGTTCAGTGGCGCAACCGATGGAAGTGTTAGACAGAGATCCAACATGCATTCTTGTCCACAGAGCAGGCATCGGAGGACAGGCAGAAAACAGTCGATCCAGACTGGTCTAAATGACAGGAACCAAGACTCGCTCAGTTTGTGAAGACGAGGTGGGCCCAGATGGAGTACCATGCGATCCTGGTATCGGCGCTCCAGGAGCGTTTTTTCCATCTCCTTGGTGACTGGGACGTCCATTGTGTAGCAGAAAAATTACAACCAGGATACCCACTATCAGTAGCAGGATCAGCAGAAGCCCTCCAAAAATGCTTCCAAACACGGAGTGTATGAAGTTGGGGATAACTCCGAAGATTGTCTGAAAGGTGCTTAACAATCCAGAACCTATGCTCCTAAAAAGGTGTACTATACCCGTCGTATCAGACATGTTAAAGATACGTTGTACCATTTCTGTGAAATGGAAAGGGCAGTTTGTTCATACTGGTGCCAGTATATCAGCTGAGGACCTTGTGACCTGGAAATCAAAAGTCTCTCGGGCGGAGGTTAAGGGCACGGTTTTCTGTAAAAGCATGGCTTTCATTCGGCTCAGAGTATCAAACCGTATAAAGGAAACATTCAACGAAGGCCATAATGGTGCCTCCCTGACTGTATGGGTCAGTGGAAACAATACTTGCATACAGCAAGTAACCCTGGAGCTAACAGTGACAAGATATGCGATGCCCGGGAGCATCCCACAACAACCTTGATCATTCAGCATCAAGTAACTCCCATTTGAAAGTAACTTGAACACAGGAGTAATCATGGCAGCTGGGGACCCTTTCAAGTGACAGGATAAGTTAGCAGCTAAACCATTACAGGCCCCATGAAGCATGATATCCTTGCATATGAGAGATCCACTTAAAGCGTTCTCGCAGTTAGTATCGCTTAGAAACACTTCCATGTCCCCACTCCTGCATCGAAATCTATATGGCAATTCCCAAGATTCCTTGATGAATTCCCTACCCATCGCTTCATATCTGCCTACCTGTTGTTGTTCTAGGCAATACTGAGACTGGAAAGTTGTGACCGGTAATGTTATTTGGCCATGGATTAACCATTCTGTGGATGGTGACTCTGCCACAGTAAAAGGTAATTGGTCCAGTTTTTCAATACGCAGCGTTGTATATTTTGCTCCCCTTTGTGCCATTGTTATCTGCCTCTTAGTTAGATTGTATGTAGAAAATAGGGATGTACTGTTGATAAATCACCAAGGCACATAACCAGCGCGCAATGATTGCAGCGTCCAGCTTAATAACATAATAGAACGTAGGTCAGACTGTCCGTGCTGTAGTATGAACAAATCCTGTCCTAGTATATCTATAGCAGAAGATACAATGTTGCCCAGTGAATAAATCCTGGATGATAATGTAGTCATACCATTGTCAACTACAGCTAACGCCTTTTCTAGGTTAATTATATCTATTTCATGGAGTCTCTCCGCGGCTTCTTGTTGAGAGATCTTCCAGATTTCATTATAAACAGCGTTTAAGGAACGTTTCTGACGTGGCTCTCGGGGACCTAATAAAAAATCCCTTAGATCCACCTCATCTGAGAGTAAGGATAAGTGCAGTTTCACCTGGGACAGTGTCGAGGTTTTTAGCCAATTGAGGCATAACTTCCCGACACTGTATGATGTCACCACCCCCTGATGTTCTCTTTGTACATAGCGTTGGTCAGGCCTATGGATACTAAACCCTTCAATGGTACCCCTGAATCTTGTTTGGCATCTGGTCAAACTAACCATCCTTTCCAATTGGGGTCTGATGAATTGTACTGTATGATGTCATCTATTGTATCCCCTCCACACGATGTAAAGTTTTGCCACCCCTCAAAGTGGGATGGTGTTCGAATCTGAGGTGTGTTCAAATCCTTGTTCTTGGCTATTCCAAGACAGGAAGTCTGTTGCACAGTGTCATCCAGAAATATTATCTGTTGTGGAATGAGGCACGCTCGAAATAGTGCTTCTGTTCCCGGTACCTTCCATTCCTTTGAACCCCAGACTTATTTTATGTCTATAGTGTCCTTCCATAAGTCGAAACCCTGTTCAGACAGTTGGGCAATAAAGGATGCAGAATAAATCTGTTTGGTGTTAGTTAGCATATTTTTCTGTGCAGTTGTAGGTGCAACCTTATAGTAATATGAGGTCGGATCTGAGGTGTTAAACCCTGAAAAATAAGAACATTTCTATGCAAACATTTTTGAACTACCTTTTGGTGGTGTTGGGCAATGTTCCCATTGGTGGTATGTGAAAACATTACATGGGATACTGGATTAATGTAAAAAGTGATGACCATAATGATGGTAACAGTACAGTGTTATAGTCTGATGTGTCTTCTAACATTTCAATGCTTGAAAATGCAGCGGATTGTTCTAAATCAGACAACATATTATTTACAGTTTCAAAATCCCAATTGTCAGAAAATGTACTGGAGGTAATGATATCATTTAGAGAAATTTTAAATACATGTATTTTCAAAAGTTCAGTAGGACCAAATACATCATAATCAACCTTGTCCCAAACTTTACCATCAGGAATTGGAACAGCTGTAATGTTCACGAAGGACTGGTCTCTTTGTTCATGATGAGATGATGTATGAGGTTTCAGGACCAAGTTCACATTTGATACTGCAGAGCGCTCTGGGGGTAAGTTTCCATTCATGAGTAACAAAAGACAGTCACTAGGCCAATCCAGAACAGAAAAAATAGTATTCCAGTTATCATCCAGAGCTGTAGCCATGGTGAGACCAGGTAAAACGTTTTCAGAAAAGTGTAGAAATCACAAATTTGTTGCTTACGGGAAACTGGAGCTGGCACTGTTTCAGGTTCACTGGGATCCAGAGATAAAGTATCAAAATCGATGAAGTAGCCAGATGCAGTTCGATCTATCTTTGGTGGCTCAGCAGGTTTTGTTGAACTGGCAGACGTCTCTTGTAGAGGCATATTGATGTAGACATCGGTGGTAGGCCGAATTGAAATTTGTCTTTCATTTGTGTTTTGAAGACCTGTTTCCAGAGGAACGAGGTCCATTTCATTGTTGGAGAGTACATTATTTGGTATTGGTGACTCTTCAAATGTTGTGAGTCTTTGTGTCTGAACTTCCTGTATGGTAGCGAGAGGAGAGCGTCGGCTACCAGGAGTCCACGAGGCCTACTATTCAGTATCGGCCACATAGTGTGGTTTGATTGGATCAATGGAGACGAAGCTCTTTTCTTTTTTGCCGGCAAGAGGAGGAATAAGTACTGTTCTTGTTCCTTCGACAGCGAGGACAGGTACAGGCTTTCTGTATTATGGCCCAAATTCTTTCTTGTCCACAATCTTTTCCCTGACCAGATCTCCAACTTTAGGGATCTAGGCAGGTCTTGCCATGACTGATTTGAGTTCCCCAGTGGCGGTGCATTTTACTTTCACATTGCTTTGTAGTGCCCGGAATTCATTGAGATCCTGTGAAACAGCCAAACGTTTATTGATGTCAAATGGTTTTTCATCCGCCACTGTGCTTTCACAATCAAGATCAGGTACCCACATTCTCATCCCAAATAGGACCTCGTAAGGAGCGACACCTCCTAGGGAACTTCTTGGCATACTGTTAAGGGCTCTTTGGACCCCGTATAAGTGATTGATCCAACTACCACCCGAACATAATATCCTTGCTGTTAAAGATTGCTTTAAGTCTCGATTTTTCCTCTCCAGGACCAAATTGTCCTCTGGATGGTACGGGGAGGAGTACCGCAATGCAACACCCAAACCTCCCATGGCCTCCTTGTAAGCCCTAGAGCTACACGCGGGGCCACGGCCAGAATGTAATGTGCCAACTGCGTATGTCCCTCTAAAGACTTGCAAATCTTTTATAACAGTTTGAGCGTCAGACAGAAATTTAGAGCATGAATCCACTGCCACCAAGATATACTTGTAAGCCCCATCTGATTGAAGGGGGCCGCAGTGGTCCAAATAGACACAAGCGAGTGGTCTGTCAGATATAAGTAATGGTGTCTGTACTGGACGTGCTATGGTAGAACCCTTCATCTGTTGGCAGATGTCGCATTTTAAGACAAAATTATTTGTCTGTTTAGTTAGCCCTGGCCACCAATAGCGTTGTTTCAGTAAAGAAACTGTTGCGGTAACTCCTGTGTGGGCAGAACCTAGACCCTCGTGTGCAGCTAGCATTAAACCTAATCTGCGATCCATGTTTGGTATTACTCTATCCCCCACTCCTGGAATTTGAGCATATGGAATGTTATTTGCATCTAACTTGTAGGAGTACTTGAGTGGAAAACCTTTCGGTAAGGCTGTGCTGTTTTTGCGTGAAGCAATGACAGCTACCATTATCTGTCCGTCTATTCTTGTTTTTTTAATTTTTTTATTGTTGCTGCAAAAGGACATCAAAATTGATTCCTGACTCGGCATCAACATTCCCCCTTGCAACATTTTCATATAACAAAATATAACTGGCGCTATAAAACTAAACCCTCCACCCCGCAGAACTCCCACCTCCCTCCCTTTACCCCCCCCCGGGTGCCTGTTCATTCCGGATTCAAAAGAAATTTAAGTATCATCTGTTGCATGTGACTCACTGGAGGTGATCATTGGTTGTGAGGTTCCCGTCAGCCTCAACACTCTAAGGTATCAGGGACAGGTGATCTCAGTGAATTCCTGAGATAAAAGGGCAAAGAACGGTCCCCATATGTCCCGAAAAGTATCGTCCCCTGGCCTCAATGCAGAGGACAGGCGCTCCATGCCCAGTAGACCCCAGACCCTATGTAACCAGTCCGATCTGTGCGGTATTCTATCAGTGCCCCAGCACGCTAGAATTGCTTGATTCGCCGCTCGGAGCGCTAGTGTGATTTGTCTGCCTCGTCGGGATCGGAGTGGGTAGGTGAGTGCGTTCGGGAGCCCCAACACAATATATGATGGGAATCTAGGTAACTGGGTAGAGAAGTGTGCATCAATGTCTGTGAGGACCTCCTCCCAGAATCGCAATAGCTTCTAACAATCTCACAGTATATGCGTAAGTGTGCCATTCTCTGTAAGGCATCTCCAGCATTTACCTTCTCATGCGGGATCTATTTGGTGTAAACGGGCTGGGGTCAAGTACCAATATGTGGCTATTTTCACCGCTGTTTCAGTACTTGCTGTTTTTGAATTAGTGATTGCAGCTATGGCAGCAGTTCGTACTGCCCCTTTTGCAGCAGTTCGTACTGCCCCTTTTGCGGCTTCATCAGCCAATGAATTCCCTTCAACATGAAAGCATCACGTTGATGACTCGACATGTGTATCACGTGAGCTCTCGGTAGCTCATTTTTCAACTCAGCTACCTGTTCCCATAGCATTTTATGCTTAATTGTGCCACCTTTTGAGTCTTTAAACCCATTTTGACCCCAGTAGTGAAGATACTCATTGTATGACTGGACACCATAAAAAGAATCGCACACAATCAGTGTGGGGAATTCTCGATCCGTATTTATTAGTGCCAGTAACAGGGCATTTAATTCTGCCTGCTGTGCCGTGCAGTCTCCTAGAGACTGTGTCTTCGTACTGCTAGGATGGAACTTTCCTTCCTGCATATGACCCTTCACAATCGCACATGCGGCGCTGTATTGCTGTTTACTTCCTACGGCCAGCTGAGCAGATCTGTCAGTGTAAATAATGTATTCATAGTGATCTAGAGGCATTATTTCATTCAGGAGAGGATATTCTTGTTCATATTGCAGAAATGCTTGTGTTTTAAGTGTAGAGTCATATCTGTATTGCACATCTGTTGCAGTGAGAGAATTAGCACATTGTATCCATCTTGGATGTAAGGTTTTAGCATTAGGAAAGCTAGCCTTTGTAACAGCCTCTAAGGCTGGTACTGGAGTTACGACAATTATTCGTTTCCCCTGAGCTAGTGCTCTTTCTCTCGCTACAGCGGTCTGTACTGCTGTCAGAATTTTTTCTGTAGAAGCAAAACACATTTCAGCGTTTGTGTACAAGTGTGATTTGTATGCAATTGGGACTGTCTCACCTTCATTGAAAGTGATGTAGGTAGATCCTGATAACCCGGGGACAACCCGTATCACCAGGTTGCGGACATTCACGCGTGTCTGCAAGTGTTTTGATGCTATCATGTCAGCTTTTATGGAACGAAGGATATCTGTGTGTTCCTGTGTCCAATGCCTAACTGAAAAATCAGGTCTTATTAGGTCATAGAAAGATTTTACTTTTTCTGCGTAATCTAAAATGTATGTTCTGCCAAAATTTAAGAATCCCAATATGGATTGTAGATTTATCCGTGATTGAGGAGGTTGGAGCAGCGCATACTTTTCTAAAACGTTAGCTGCCAGGCTTTTCCCATCTCTTGATAACTCATATCCCAAAAATAAGACATTGAGGTGTTTGCTATTCTTGATTTTTTTAATTACATTTGTAGCCCTCAGAGGCGAACCCCAAAATAATGTTGCTCATCATGGTCAAGTAATCGTTTAAATCATCATCCGTCAGAAAAATATCATCTACATAGGACAATGCCTCTTCATTCAAATTCTGAAGTAACTCTGTTAGCCTAGCGGAGAACAACCCAGGGCTATTCTTAAACCCTTGGGGGAGTCGACAAAATTGACGCTGAGAATGCTGTCAAATACCTGCTCTCAGGCGCTATATTTTGGCAGAAAAATCCATTTGAGATATCTAATGTGTTTTTTTATTTTTTCGGCACAATGTTATTCATTAATGCTGCACTGTGTGCATTCTGTACTGCAAATGTTTTAGTGCATGTGTTCAGATGTCTGTAGTCTAAAACTAGATGGTATGAATTATCGAGTTTCATTATGGGAAACAAAGTATTATTCATTGAAGAGGTGCAAGTTTCAATTACACCCTGATATTCAAGTTGATCTAAGATCTCCCTGACCTGTTTTTTTGCTTCTTGTTTTATTGGGTACTGTCTCTGTGGAGTTGGAGTAGTTTTTACAGGGATTTCATGGTGAAGTGACTCAGCATCCCACCCAACATGGTTGCAATATAATGCTGGAGCAAGTGCAACCGCCCACTCCTGCGCGTATGTATGTTTTACGTATATTGGAACGAAGTCGGAAAAAGCCGGTAAAATTACCGTTTCTCCCTTTGGGCATTCCATAACAATTTCAGGCGGCCAATCTTTTTCAGCTAAAAGGATGTCATAGCCATAAGTCAGGTTCTCCCAAAAGAGGCCTATAATTTTTCTGGGTTTGTCCCCTACCACTTGTAGTGTTATTTCATGTAACCTATGTGGGACACTTACCCTTGTATCAGTTGTTTCCACTGTGATATGTTCATTCAACTCCGCTGTCACCAGAAATTCCATCAGGTTCTGGTGAGCTATTGTTATTTCTGCTGCGCTGTCTAGCATCGCCAGAGCCATTCCCCATTCAGAAGTTGAGTCCTCAGAATTCTGGGCATGTCTAACTTTAAGACCTGCTACTTTCTTCTTTTTAAATTGAGGTTTTGATTTTGGCTTTTCTTCTTTTTTGGAAGTATAGTCTGAAGCGCGGTGCGTGTCTCTGGACTTTGTACGCTCTTGCTTTGTACGTCTGTGTTCTGACCGTTCTTCCCTCTCTGAGTTTTTTGATGAACCCTGAAAGGAACGAGAGGTACGTGTATCAGTATCCTGATACCTGTCAGGTTTTTTAATGTTACCACGATTCCTAAGGTTGTACCTCCTTTCAGAGGGCTCTTGTCGAGGAGGCCCACCCCTGGATTGTGATCTATTCTCTCTATTCTTTTAATTTTTATTGTTATTATCGGAATCGAAGAATTGGGTGCTTGCTTGGTGTTATCCTTTTCAGGACCACCCATGAGTTGAGGTTTTGTTGCTCTAGCTCCCAAACTTTCTCCACCTAATTCAGCATGGGTCTCTTCAATAATTTTAGGCAATTCATGTTCCTGTTGTAAAGGAGTGAAGTCCCTCAGGCGTTGGCGTATTGCCACTGCTGCTGCCTCCCCTTTTATGTTTGCTAATATAATAGCTGATACCTGGGCAAAATTACCTAATAATTTCATCCCTAAGTTCAGAGCAGGTTCTGCTCCATACTCATTCTGTATTTGTCTTAATACATCTGGTATTACTGCTAATGAAGGGATACCATGAGTTTTGGTATATATGGCAGCGAAAACTGTACCCCAAGAGGTACAATCCTCTATCTGGGGAGCTATCCCCATTGGCAAGCAGATTGTTAGCATTCTGTGTTTTTCTTGAGGGCTTGTGTGTGGAAATACTGCCTCTAGCTGTGTTATTTTTTAGCTATCCAGAATGGCATTTGCTCACGTCTAGTGGGCATTTTACCCATAACTGCGTGTAGCGTTTGTGGTGTTATTTTAGTTGTAGATCCCTGAATTTGTCCTGCTTGTGTAACCCTTGCTGGCTGAAGTGTGAGTGTTCTCATCACGAACTGTGTCAGGTTTCTGTAAAGTTTTATTATTTCCTTCTGAAGTGGACATAAGTCTGCTACTGACATTGTGTCAATGTCTGGATGTGGTGTATAGGCTGCTAGGACTGTCCAAGTCGCTCCACCTCTTCCGAGCGGACTGAGTCTCACTTTTTCTTTTGTGTGTGGGAGGGCACCTTAAAACCAGTTTATGTGCTCCTGGTAGGTGAGCGGTATTTAAATGGACAGTTTCATCTTTAAAGCAAGAATGAAATGTACGTGATTGTGCATCTGCTTGTGGGAATTTAACCCATGAATAGAATACCTCTGTTCTATATGATTCGTGTGCCTCAATCACAAATGTGACTGTCCCACCCCTAGCTGCGACTCCATAGTCCGCTAGTTTTAAATTTAAAGTAAGGGCAGTTCTGACATTTTCTGAAATGTTTATTTCCCCTTCCTGTTCTTCCTCCCTAACTGCAGCACGTTGTGCTTGCGCAGCTGCGTCTTTGTCAGCCATTATTTTGAAGAAGGAAAAAGTTTCAAGGAAACTGAGATAAGGTTTTATGCACAATAGAAACTGTTTGTCCTTCAAGCTTGATAAGCCTACAGCCAATACATAGGATATGCCTACTCAGCTGTGGCGAATAGTTCCCTTCCCACTCAAGACGTCTCTAGGTAAAGGTGAGTAGGGATCTCTGAGAACAGCATGACTGAACTACTCAGATTTGACCGTTAAATAAGTACCACACAAACGTTGGCTGCGCCATGTCGTGTAGTTCCTATAAACCTATATAGGATCTGCGCGTTTAGACAACATAGACTGTAGGATTGGTGTTCAGACTGATTCCAGGCACCCCTACCGAGTATGTTCGCCTGCATACCAGCTAGCTCACAGTGCCACTAGAAACCCCTCTTACCAAGGAGAGACTAGTTCTTGGCAACTATCGAACATGACAACTCTGTCCCATCAGAGATCGTGGAAACAGTACGATACTTTTCGCTCAGTCACCTGTGCTCACTTTGTCTCAGAGAGATACACAGAATAAATGGTGGGGACGTTTTCAATAAGCATTTATTGAACCAGCGTCATTCTAGTGTAAAATAGGTGTGCTGAAACAGCCATTAGACAGAAACAGATATAAATGATTTTTAAGCACCAACGGAGTAAAAGGAAGGTAGATTTCTACCATAGTGCTAAAACAATGAATACAGCAGGTATAAAAATACATGACAATAAAATGCGTACTCCTACGATGCAACCCTAACTAGATGTACCTAAATGTACCTAGCATGTATGTGGTGTAAAGCCAAGAATCCCTCTAGGATAAAGTCAACCCCATTACCTGAAGTGAGAGACTGTGGGACCCCGTCTTGGTCTCGAGATGGGCACCCCGCAAGGGATGTCAGACCACTGCGAGCTGGAGTGTCTGCGTGCAGGAACCTCAGCGTCTCACGTCAGTGTGTCAGCATGGAAGTCCTTTTTCTCCTCTCTCTGCCTCAGCAAAGATATGGTGTATATATACCCAAAGTGGTACCCTCAGGGGTTTTACCTTGCTGTGTCATGTCGGACTTAGGATGACAGAAGGAATGACCCCTATACATAGTTATTATGCAGGAGATGGTAGTCCTGCTAAGTTTTCAAGAATCCTCATACATAATGGATGAAGCTAGTTCATCCATTACGTCTTGTAAGCAGTACCGTAACTAGGTAAAAGGTCAGTCCCAAGAAACGTTATGTAGTGTAATGGTAGAGGAGAATATAGGTGAAAGGGTAGGTGGCTACCTGAGCCTATATTGGGGTACCTACATGAAACATAACAGGCTCGCAGGGGGGAGGAGTGGTAATACTCTCCTAAGTGCGCATGAATGTTTGGCCGGCCCTCTGGGGCCGGACAAACATTCATGCGCACTTAGCATGGTCTGGCCCCAGGCTGCATTACAGCCTGGGTGGAGAACATGCCCAGGATTCCATTCCCCATCTGAGCATCGAACCATGGTGCTCAGACCAATCACAACGCTGCATTGCAGCTTTGTGATTGGCTTAGGGGAGCCTGGTTGCTTACCAATCACAATGCTGCATTGCAGCATTGTGATTGGCTCAGGGGAGCCTAGCCTGCCTCCTGTTCCAGAAGAAGCCAGGAAGAGGACTGAAGAGAGGCGGCGGTAAGTGATTTTTTTTCTCCCCCTTTCCCCCCTTCCCCCGTCCCCCGGCCCTTCGCCCCACTAAAGATTTGCGGGACCGGCCACGACTGACCAGCAGATCAGGAGAGATAAGGATTCCGTGTGGTTTATCATCAAAAGGGTTTGGTCAGAACTCAAAGTATCCATTTTACTGATATGTGAAATTTCCATAAATGTGGTGTGTTTCTATGTGACATTCTGATACTTATATGTGACATTTAGAGGGTCTCATTTTAGCAAGTTACACGAGGCTCTGCTTAATAAATCTATTTATTTTTTGCAATGACACCATTTCATTATGTCTGACATAAAAGTTAATATTATACTACCAGCAGCAGCAGGGGGCTCATTGGAGACCTCTCCATATAAACTTATAAGCACAGTTGCAAGAGAGACACTCGTACTAAACATGTCTAGTGGGCCCTCCTCCATAGAGATACAGTAGACCGAGGTTTTATTTCAATTCAGCACACGTGGCCAACATTAATCAGGGGCATTTCCACCATTTGCACGGAGGATCGACGCCCCACTTCAAAATCCCCCCCAAAGCCACAGAGATGAAAAATAAAATTGTAATTACCAATTTATTTTTCATTCCCAATCCCGAGCCGAGCATCTGGACGGAGGCGGGCTGCTGCTAAGTGACAGCAGCAGGGAGGTGGGTGGGATGGTATGGCACTGTTTAAAGTGCGCATGTCTTGTTGGCCAGCCGTCTTGAGACGGTCATCCACACAGGCGCACTTTAAACATCTCTAACCCAGCTGTCTTAAGACAGCTGGGTTAGAGAAAGCCAAAGCCTCCAGAACGCTGTGGAGCGTCGAGTGAGGCCGCTCCCACCACTCCTAGCACAGCTCTCATGCTGGTGAGAGCAGCGCCAGGATTGACCAAGGGAGTTACAGCATCTGGTTCCTGTATCGAAAGAAGAGGTACAGTTCAAGGACATCGCTGAATTCAGGTACGTTTTAAAAAATATATATATTTTAAGGGTGCACACGTCTGCTCTCCCTTCCCGTAGATGCCAGCCGCCACTGTCATATTTACTGACTTTTCATGCACTGCAGCACAACAGCCACATTTGGTGTGATGCTCTCCTCATGGAAAAAAGAAGAGCATAAAGCACAAATTTACTAAGATTAGCTTTCTGCTGCTGTCATCCCCTGTGCTGGCAGACAAACAGGTTGCCTTGTGCAACGCACAGCCAGTTGTACCTGCAGTGGGTCTTGGCTTTTTATTCAATATTACATAGCATTCTGAACTTGCCGCTTCACTCTGCTATGTGTGACGATTTCTACGTGTTAGCATGCAGTGAGAGTTCTTCGCTAAACTTTCAAGTTTGGCTTCGTAGGTATGGTTTTCTAGATTATATTTAAAAAAAACGTACCTAACTGGTGTCGATTTGACATTGTGTGCATTCATCTTTTTGCATTCACTATTACCCAAACATTCGTACATCCACTCACACCCAACATTCATCCATGTACCCACACTTGCATCCACTCAACAATGCAACCACACCCATCCATCTGCCCACCAATCCACCACTGAATTTAGTTATATCCTTCCAAACAGCTATTTATAAATGTATTCACCTCATGTCCAACAGTCCATTCATTCATCCATCCAACATCTACTTGTTCTGTTTGTACCATATGTCTCTTATTTGACTGCATGTGTATCTGAATGTGTGTATTTTACTTTATATGTGTCCAGAGCTAGTCTGGGGAACCATTAGCATCCCTGGCAAAAATGCTCAAACCAGCTCGCTCCCTCTGACTCCTCACGCAATCTTTCTCTTTCCATCCATTTTCTTTCTCTCTCCTTTTCTCCTCTCTCTCCTCTCCCTCTCTGATCAGTTTCTCTATACTTCCCCATCCCTCCCTTTCTTTCTCTCTTGAATCCTCTCAGTACCTGCAGCAAGTAACCTAAGGAGTGCAGGAAATTAACAGACGCACCTGGAGCAGCTTTGAGATTTCAAAACTGGCCACGAAGGGTTCATGTGCACAGGGGAAATGTCCGGTGGAATGAAATGCCTGTCCAGCCCTGATGTGGCTATGGCTAAAGCAACCAAGGCCCCAGGCTTTGCCAATGCTTGCTAAGTTTGCTTTATTGAATAGTTCAAATTGGCATAAAAACTTTCCACAGATAACTTAACATATTATCCAATATGTCCTGTGATACAATAAGTGGAATTGCTGGCTTTACACATGGCACAGCTGTAAGCATTATACTCGGAAATGGAGTCTTCATTCTTAATTGCATTCTTTAAACATATTTGCTGTTTGCATTGTTTTTCATTGGTTTTGTGGTGGTAGCTGTTAGAAATGGGGTTTCTGGTTGGCTAGGGTTTGCACCTAAGCCAGGCAGAACCCACCACTCTAGTCAGGGTAAGTTACACACCAAAGATAACCAGTGCTCACCCTGTTGGTAGCTTGGCAAAAGTAGTCAGGCTTATCAGTATCCTATATGTATGAAGGTAAGTAAAAAAATATAGAGAAAAATATATCTATGTCATTAATATAGTTGTAAAAAATATCGTTTTTTAGAAATATATTAAATAAAATAATAAATAATAAATATATTAAATAGTAACATTTTTTTTTTTAATAAATTAGATTTAATATACATCTTCACCAATGTAACAAATACACTTAATTTAAAAAAGTTAAACACACATATATAATAATTAATATATATATATATACATGTATGTATATATATATATATATATTTACATATATTTACTTTAAAACAGTTATTAAACTAATCATTTTAATGTATTTTATAATTTAAAAATAATATAAAAATACAATATAACAAATATATACATATACCAATAACATAAAATCTATAAAAAAACATTCTAATTAAATTAAAACATTAAACTATTTAAAAATCTTTACATTTAGTAAAAATTATTTTTTAAAT
The DNA here is from genome assembly GCA_963921515.1 of Calotriton arnoldi. Lineage (NCBI taxonomy): Eukaryota > Metazoa > Chordata > Amphibia > Caudata > Salamandridae > Calotriton > Calotriton arnoldi. Next base: position 611,529 of record CAWUFW010001495.1, read on the forward strand.
TACAAATATTAATAAATGAACCTATTATAATTTCAAATAATATAAATTATAAGAATACAAAATAAATTATAACATTTAATACACATACTATTCCCACAACAATTTAAATAAAACTGCACAAACTAAATATATAAAAAATTTACCACTCCCACTTAACGCAACACGTACATTTTAAGACTGGATAAAAACTAAATTTACAAATCTCCCTCCATAAATGCAACAGTAGTAAAAGTGATAGATTGCACATAGGAATTATTATTTACTGCACCTATTCCAGCCTATACAACACCAGGGAAACTGTTGAAGAGCAGAGGGGTAAAATTTAATATTCCCACTCCACTGAGTGTAACAGTAGAGAAAGTGTTGAATTGCAGCAGGATACAATTTACTATTCCCACTCCAGTCAGTGCAACAGTAGGGAAAGTGTTGGATTGCAGAGGGATACATTTACTATTCCCACTCCAGTCAGTTCAAAATTAAAAACAAAGTAAATAAAATATATATATAAATATGTTGAAAATTAAAATAAAAGTATATTTAATTAAAAAATATAAAAACATATTATTTAATATTCCCACTCCAGTTAGTCTAACAGTATGGAAAGCGTTGGATTGCGGAGGGGTAAAAATAACTATTCCCGCTCTAGTGAGTGCAACAGTAGGGGAAGTGTTGGATAGCGGAGGGATAAAATGTACTATTCCCACTCCAGTCAGTACAAAAGTAGGGAAAGTTTTGGATTGCAGAGGGGTACAAATTACTATTCCCGCTCCAGTGAGTGCAACAGTAGGGAAAGTGTTGGATAGCGTAGGGGTAAAATTTAATATTGCCACTCCAGTCAGTGTAACAGTAGGGAAAGTGTTGGATTGCGGAGGAGTAAAAATTACTATTCCTACTCCAATGATTGCAATAGTAGAGAAAGTGTTGGATAGCGGAGGGATAAAATTTACTATTCCCACTCCAGTCAGTACAACAGTAGGGAAAGTGTTGGATTGCAGAGGGGTAAAAATGACTATTCCCACTCCAATCAGTACAACAGTAGGGAAAGTGTTGGATTGCGGAGGGGTAAAATTTGCTATTCCCACTCCAGTCAGTACAAAATTAAAACAAATAAAATATCATCAACAAAATATAAATATTTTAAAAACAAAGTAAATAAAAAAATATAAAAATATGCTAAAAATTAAAATAAAAGTATATTTAATTAAAAAAATAAGAACATATTAGAATGTTAAATACATATCACAAATACCTACAAATATGATATTAAATAACATAAAAAAATAATTTTCATACAAATATATATTTTTTGTTAGAAATGATTTATTAACAAAAACATTATTACATATATTTAGCTTATTTACTTTCTACCCTATAACACCACAAAACTCACAACCCACATCTAAAATCTAACACAAATAAATGTATTTGCACAATTAACATAATTAATTATCAATTAAACAAATATTATTTATTAAAACAAAATTAAAATTCATTAAAATTAATTAACTTCCCACCCTTTACCCCTGTAATCCCCACAACCCACACCTAAAATTAAACTTTAAAAAAAATGTATTACACAAAAAAATTAATTTTCAATTAAATAACTAATAGTATTTAACAACTAATTATAAAGTAAGTAAAATTAATTTACTCCCCACCCTTCAATCCTATAAACCCAAAACCCACACCACAAAAAAGGTAACTAAACAGTTAACATAATTATCAATTAATTAATGAATATTAATTTATAGCTATTTATTAATTAATTAAAAATAAATTACTTTCTTACCTTTAACCCCTATATACCCAAACCCCACACCTAAAATAAATTACACAATTACCATATTTAATTATCAATTAATTAAATAATATTAATTAACAACTAATTAATAATTAATTAAAAATAAATTACTTCCCACCTTTTACCCCTATAAATCCCACAACCCACACATAAAATTTACCCATAAAATTAAAAGCACAATTAACACTATAAAATAGCAATTAAATAAATATTATTAAATAAAAAATAATCATTAACTTATTATAATGAAATTACTTCCCTCACTATTCGCCTATAAACCCATGACCCGCTAAGGAACTAAAAATGCAAAATTAAATTTAAGTCATTTTATTTACTACTAAAAATGTAACGCATATATTAAAAACATGAACAATACTTATACAAAAAATACATCACATACATTTAAAATATAAACTAAAATACATAACACTAATTAAAAAATCGATATTTTAAACAGCTATATTTTTGCAAACGATATTAATGACTTCTATATTTTAAAAATCGATATCACTTACCCTAAAATCGATATTCTTCTCCACGATATTCTTGCTGTCGATATTTCTGTGTCACGATATTTACAACTCGAAAATTGTGTCAGTCGACATTACTGACTCGATATTTTCTCTGAATACCCAAAAAGACTCCAAACCAAATTAGAAAAATAGCCAACATTTATCTGAAGAAAACAAGAACAAAACGCCAAAAATCCAACATAAACAAATCAAATGATCACATTTTTAAGATTAAAACAAGCATATCTCTTAGAAATCAAAAATAGCTCCAACCGAGGCTATTTGGTCGCGGTCGATGACTCCACAAAATCAGTCTAACATAGATGGAGCGAGGGCCTGTTACGGAGTCGAGCAGACCCCAGTACAGTACCTTGGAGGTGTTGTGAAAAAGAAAGACAATGCAAAAGACAGACGAGATGAGGCGTCGCTGAGTCCGGTGCAACATTGGTTCCTTTCTGCAAGGCAGCAGAGGTGAAGCGTCATTTCCTTACTGCTTCAGGGGAGGTGATGCTGCGATTGCCGGCGTGGTACCTCAGTTCCTTGCTGTGGAGCGGTGTCGATGAGGTGTCGAGAGTCAAGCCGCAGGGCTTCAGTTTCTGCGGCGTCAATGTCAGACCAGGCCACATGCATCGGAGTAGGAGCAGTGCGCCACCGACTTCGGTGGTGTGGTACTTTGGCTAAGTAAACAAATGCTGCTGTATTTCCAACCAAAAGCAGCACAGGCCTACAATGTTCCTGTCACAAACAACCATTAGCCACTGTCTAAGGTGGTAAACTTGTGCATCACCAGATCCTCAACTACTTAAGACAATAGTGAGCCCAAAACTGTGGCAGAAACTATGGCCTAACTCTGTGCTCCATGTTGGACCTGGCACTTTTTGCAGGTTTATCTCCAAATGTTTTGCCTTTTGCCTCCTATTTTCTGACCCTGTTTTTGTTGGCTTTAGGACTCTGGCCACTTTACCACTGCTAATCAGTGCTAAAGTGCATATGATCTATGTGTAAAGTATGATTCTGCTTAGTTATCCATGATTGGCATATTGGATTTACTGGTAAGTCCCTAGTAAAGTGCACTTGGTGTGCCCAGGGCCTTTACATCAAATGCTACTAGTGGGCCTGCAGCACTAGTTGTGCCACCCACATGGGTAGACCTGTAAACTTGTCTCAGGCCTGCCATTGCAGTGTCCTTGAGTGCAGTTGTAAACTGCTATGTCGACCTGGCAAGTACACCCACTTACCAGGCCCTAACCCTCCCTTTTACTACATGTAAGTCACCCGTCAGGTAGGCCCAAGGTATCCCCTTGGTCAGGGTGCAGTGCATGTGAAAGGTAGAGCATGTAGTGGTGTGTTTTACATGTCCTGATAGTGAAATACTGCCAATTTCGTTTTTCACTATTGCAAGGACTAGATCTCCCAGTGGTTATCATGGGAGTTGCATTTTAACATTTTACAAGTGTAATTTTCAACAGCTAGAGATTTGGGATTGGGCTCTCTGAGCTCAGAATTTAAAAACACAACTTTTAGTAAAGGTGGTTTTTAAATTGTGTGTTTGAAAATACCACTTTTTAGAAAGGGGGCATTTTCTTGTTTAACCATCATATGCCTCTGCCTGCCTGTGGAATCAACGTCTGGTTTAGATTGACAGGAGCCTGTTTGTGCATTCACTCTAGAGTGTCACACAAAGGGAGTTGAGGTGTGCCCTGTATATGCTGATGGACGATCACCAGGCAGATGGGCCTTCCTGAGCTAGAGTGGTGGGAAGAACTGTCACCTGCACCTGAATAGGGCTGTGCCTGTTCTCTCACAATGCTGTCTTCACCCACCTAGAGTGTGTCTGGAGCCAAGCCCAGGCACGGCAGGAACTTGTAAACTCCAAATACTTCGAAGGCCAAAAGGGGTATAAGTATTGGACCTAAAACCCCAGACTTTTAGAACACTTCTAGACTGAGGACTCTGCCAAGAAGAAGAGCTGAAGAGCTGTCAGGAGGAGTACTTCCCCTTTGCTGTGTTGGCCTGCAAATGCTGCTTCTGTCTGTGGGCAGTTAAGGACTTTGCTGTTTTGGTCCAGCTTTCCAAGTGTCTCCAAGGGCTTGTGTGTGCTGGCCTCATGTTAAGAAGTCTCAGGGACACAAAAGACCATCTGCAGCACCTGGACTCCATTGCCGGGAGTCCTGAACCTGCCAAGTGGTACCACTGGAGTTGTTTACTAAGCTATAACTGCAAGAAAAGCATTCCCGACGCCGTCACCGACGCCTTGCCTGCACGGACGCCATGGTCACCGCTTGCTGGGTGAGCGCAGCATCGACCTTCATGACATCGCAGCCCTGTTCCCACCGATGGCATTGCATCTCGCTGACCTTGATGCAGCTGCTTGCACAATGGCTGTGGTCACTGAACCGTTGCACTGAACTCAACAGCACTGCAATGTTGGCCTCACCGATGATGATGCCTAATCGCCGTCACCGACGCCCCTGTCTGCACCGCATCCGTGGTCACTACCTCGCCGCACCACCCTCGACGACACCACAGCCTAAGTCTGCAGACAACAGTGTCTTTGACTCTGGCACCAGTGCTCTGCACTGATGCCACACTGTTTCCCGCACTCATCCACGGACACTGCATCGTGAAGTGCACAACTCACTGCCTGCTACGACACCACACCCCCGGCTCTGCCTACGTCAGTGCTCCTGACTTCGATCTCACTGAGGTCGATCTGCAACGTGTGTGACTCCGAGAACTCACCGACTTCTGTACCGACCTGGGGCACTGACGCCTGCAATGCCTCACCACCGCACTTCACCAAAAGGTCCTCGAGGCTTCTTCAATTTTCAAGGTACTGTTTGCGGGTCTTCCCTGATGCCAAAGCCGGCCATCGACTCCATCAAGGTCAGCCTAACTGTTGGCTTTGTTGGTCACAACGCCGTGATAGCCCCGGTTGGCGCTATAGACTTCAAGGAACTGTATTTTTGCTATATTCTTATGAAATTCATATCTTTGATTGTGTATGTTGGATTTTTATTGTTTTGTCTTGTTTTGTTTAGATAAATATTGGCTATTTTTCTAAACTGGTGTGGTGTCTTTTTTGTAGTGTTTTCACAGTGTTACTGTGTGTATTTTGTACAAACACTTTACACATTGCCTCTGAGATAAGCCTGACTGATCATGAAAAGCTACCAAGGGGGTGAGCAGGGGTTATCTTAGGTGTGTAATCCCCTTACCCTGAGTAGAAAGAAGGGTCCCTACTTGGGCAGGGGATAAACCACTGCCAACTAGAGACCCCCCATTTCTAACACTCCCATTGCTCACTTTTTCATATGGCCCCATGTGTTTTTAATGGTTTACCTTTGCTTAGATGGGTCCATCAAGGCCCTGACGTTTCTTGGAAGATTTCTTTGTCGCATAACTATTCCCATTAGGTTTTTATGGTGGGTTTCAAAAAGCAATGCAACACATCTCTGCACCCACTGCTTTCATTGTTTCATGCCCCACCTCATTCATTTCCCATCCTCTTAATGGTTTTACTTTCCCCCACTTTGGCCTGTCTTTCCTCTTTCACCCACCCCTCTTCCTCCCTTGTTCCCACTACGGTCATTCATTCCTCACTTCTGTGCTCTTGCTGTCCACCTCTCAATATCATGGCTCCACATGCCACTCTCTTCTCTCTGTTATTGCTCCCCATGCCATGCTCATGAGAAGCCACCTCCAAACATCCTCACTTGCTTTTTCCCTGGTGCTAAATGATAGTGTTTGCTTCGCTCACAAGGACAATGTGCCAAAAAAGGGAGCGCGGTAATGATTACAGAATGCTGCTAGTTTTTACCTATATATCTATCAATAGTAGGGTGACTTCTTTAAGAGCATAAAGGTGTTCCAGTCAGAGGCTTCATAATTGTTATCATAACCCATCATTGGTCTATTTAAGACATATAAATCAAGCAAAAATCTTTAAACTTGACAACGTAAGTAAGTAAATTTATTGACCGTTCGATTAATTAAAATCTTTACTGTAAAATAGGCATACAAGTTAGCGCAACTACCCCCCCCGCCCTCCCTTGAACCCTCAAGTCTCACAGCAGCATTGGTCCCGCTGTTCAACGATCTCACATCCGGTAAACAAGCATATTTTAGCTCTTCCAGATTTTCTGTTTTATTCCTGGGCTTTTTTACTTAAAAATGGCAGAATGTTACTGGACATCCCCATAGTTTCTGAGATAAGTAGGATGTTCAGAGTGATGCTGACAAAGGAAAAGGGAGCTGGCGTGGGTTTTATGTATAAATTTGCTGATCCGAAATACTTTAAGAAGGTTAGGCTTAAGATTCTAAGGGAGATGGCGGAAATGTGGTTTAAAATCAGAAAGGTTTTAAACATACCGTATTTTAGTTATTGGGCCCCGATTTGGGATGCACCAGGCTCTCCTGAATGGACAAAAGACTTATTGGCCTTACCTTTAAAAGAAGCGGGTATTTTAAGAAGGAAGCACTTGCTGTCGGAGGGTCAGATGGTTTCGTGGAGCTGGTGTGAGCAGGTAGTAGGCTCATCGCTTTCAAGGTTTAAATTCCTCCAGGTACAAAGCTGGTTCATGGCAACGGGTGTAACGTTAGGAGATCCAAATGAATTTGAGGAAAAGCTTCTCTCTACTGCAGTGTTTAAAAAGGAAATTGCACTATGGTACTGGATGATCCTGGAGATGGAGGACGGTGTGTTTACCCTGCCGGTGGATCTGTGGGGAGGATGCTTGCCAGAGACCGAGCTGGAAGACCAATGGCAAGTATCTATGTCTATGCTTTACAAAACAGTTAAACCCGCATATCTGAGGAGGAACCATTTTTTTACTATGCATAGGGCGTACTGGACTCCATGAAGGCTTTCTAAATTTGGGTCAGGAAGAGTGGTGGTGTGTCCCAATTGCGGTAGTCAGAGTGCAGACGACTTACACATGTTTCTATACTGTCCGAAGTTACAGCTCTTTTGGGAGGCCGTAAGTAAATGCCTGGCTAGCGTTTTAAACCTGCAGATTAAGGTAAGCGCTGTTTTGGTTATTTTTGGAAGTTTGGAATATCAAAGTATTGTCACTAAAGACTGTGCAAAATTGGTTTTTTATGCTATGCTTTTAGCGCGTAGGGAGATATGTAAATTGTGGGTATCTCCGACACCTCCAACATTGAAGGATTGGTTGAAATCTATGACTTATATTGCTAATTTGGATATTTCGGATCAGGGGAAAAGGAAATATGAATTTTGGACTCCCTTTGTGTCTAGGGGAACTCCATGATTGGAGGAATCGGTCCTATGATTAAGCCTTCTCCTGCCTCTGCTGTTTGTAGTTTTCTCTGCGTGAGCAGAAGGACATGGGGAAGGGTCTGCTGTCAAGAGAAGGAGGAGGTTTCTTTGAAAGGTGGCGTGGAAGCTGTCTTGGAAGCCTTCCCCTTATTACCCCTGCTACAGCGAATGAGGTTAGATAACCCAAGGTTGGCATCGGTAGAAAGACGAAGGGTGGAAACAAGGCAAATGAGGACAAAAAAAAAAAAAGCATATTTTATGTTGTGTAGCATTTTATAAAAAACTATTAGAAATATGTGTTTTCAGAGCTCTTGTAATCAAACGCAGGAAGCCTAAAAATAGTTCATTAGTGGGCACCATTGGCGGTAAAAACCCACTTCCCAGGTTTGGGGCATGAGTCGCCGCCCTTTGAATGTTCGAGTGCAAGAAGTCAGAGATGGAATGCTATTTCCTCGCGCCTCGTTGCTGTTGTGGTGTCTCGAAAGCCTACAATGTTTGTAGGAAGGGCTGGAGTTTAAAGGGGCGATCTTTTCATCTGCTGTGCGCTGCTACGACACTTATTGATGGATCTTTGTTGCCGAGATCCGTCTATTTGATTTTGAGCTCAGATTGCGGAGCGCCCAGGCAGTTTTTCTAATTATTGCTGTGACCTATCAAAGGGCTGTGGAAACTGTGGCGGGTCCGCGAGTGCCTGTGTGATTAAGTGTGTGAACTTCGCCACTCTAGCAAGAATGCAGGTCTTTATATCGGAAAAACATCAGTCCGAAGCCTCCTTGCAGGCCCTCGTGCCCTTAACCCTAATAAAAATGGGGCAGAGCAGCCGATGATGCTCTCCGGCCAGTTTAGGACAGCAGCACAGCAGATGCAACCGGGATTCCTCAGGTTAATAACATAACCAGCAGGAGACTGCACCATCCTTGCGTGGCCTGGCTTCATTCAATTCTGTAATTCTGAGTGCAATGAGCCTTATGAACAGAAATTTCCTGCAAGCCTTGGCTGAAAGCCCCTCTCGTAAGTATTGTAGGGCTTTTCCCAGGATGTAAGGTGAGTCCAATGCCGTTGTATTAGGATTGTAATGAAATGAGGCCCGATTCTTTTCATACGAGATGGCCCGGATCTGCTGCTTCACTGCGTTTGTCCAGGCAGATATCAGGATCCCGGGTAAGAGCAGGCTCTCTGCTTCGATCTTCAGATTCCCAATTGCTTGGCTCAACTTGGAGTACCAGGGGGAGTCCACTTCCTTGAAGATGTTTAAGAGTGTCATCCGAAGCTCTTAGGACCCTGATGTAGACAATAATTAGGTCACCCTGTAATACTAAGCCAGGTCTGCCAAGGCCAAGTTCCAGCTGTAGCCTGGTTTTACTGGCTTGTCTAGGAGCTTGCAGCACTGCCTTATAGGCTTATATCTGGGCCGCCGCTATGAATTGATCCAGGGCTCCAGGAAAAGCCAGATGGCCGGTATTAGTTTCACCTTAAGGACTGTCAGCATTGGCTTGTTGGTGTTGGCTTAGTCACTTCAATGTGAAGATTACTTGGTCGGCCTTTGCGCTTAGATGTTTTATATGGGTCACTGGGGTGGCGCTCTCTGACAGCCAGACCCCAAGGTAGTTGTAGGCAGGCGTTGTCCCTATTTGATGATCTCCCAATTGCCAGATGACTTGCTTTTTATGTGGGTATTTGCCAAATACAATTATCTTAGTTTTGCTCTGGTTGACTCACAGATGGTTTTCCTTGTTGTACTTGTAAAGTTCAATTAGGGCTATCTGAAGGCCCACCCTAGTATGGTCCATTACTACTGTGTCGTCCGCATAATGAAGGGTAGAGAGCCTCGCCTTGCCCAGTCTCGGGCCACTAATCTGGCTTCTTTCAGGGCGTTCCCCAAGTCTGCAGTGTAAAGATTTAAAAAGTATGGGGGCCAAAACAGAGCCCTGCTGAAGGCCATGGTTGGTTTTGACTTTTGATGTTACTGCAGTGGGGCTTGTTTTGACCTGAATCCACGTCCCTTCATAAAGGGATATGATCACTTTTAGGAACTTAGAAGGGATCCCCCAGGCTGTCAGTTTTTTCCAAAGTCTGCCTCGGTCCACCCTGTCTAAGGCTGTGTTGTAATCTATGAAGCAGAAGAACTGGGGCGGGTGCTTTGCCTTAACCGCTTGTTTGGAAAGATAAGCCAGCTCAATGATGTTGTCTATGGTTGAACTGTTTGCCCTGAATCCTGATTGATGGAGTGGGAGAATTCTTTTTCTGTTTGCCCATTCCTCCAAGTCCTTCAGTAAAATTCGAGCATAGGCCTTGGCTTCTAGATTGAACAAAGCGACAAGCCTTTAATTAGCCGGATTTGAGTGGTCGCCTTTTTTATGGATGGGAAATAAGATGGATCCTTTCCATGACTGCGGTATTGTTGCTGTCATAAACGCATAATTAAAAAGTGGAGTCAGGATTGGGACTAAGTATGCCTGAGCTAGTTTGAATACAGTGGCGGGAATCCCATTTGGCCCTGGAGCGACATCGTTTCTCATTGTCTTGATGTTCTTGATTATCTCGCCTTCTGTAAATGAAGTGCCTTGGGTGGTTTCTGGGCCTGCTTCCTGAGCACACTTGATGGCGGCCTACTTCCGAGATGCCCTCAATGGTGGGCCCGTCATCTGGGGAAACGTTTGTGTACAGTCCTTTCACGTACTTTTCCCACACATTTCTGGCTACGCCATTCTCTTTTGTCGGACTTTGAGTGTCAAGCTGATTAATGTATCTCCATAATTTAGAATGGTTCTTTTCTTTCAACAAGGAGAACACTTTGAGCCATTTCCCTTCAATGAGATTTCTTTTGTGCTCCCATACTTTCTTCCTATAGGCTGTCGTCAGGGCGGCTAAAGGACTTGCATCCGACAATATGCCACCTTTCTTTTTTGCCTTAATCGCCTTCCTAAGGGCTCATTTACATTGAGTTAGGCCCTTCGGGGCACATGGTCCCTGAAGTTATGATTTTAGTCTCATTCTCTTGTTTTTATGATGGACCTCCCCCAAATTCTGCTGTAAGTCTGCCATGAAGGCTTCCCAACAGCGTATTGCCTTCAATGGATACCCTGACCCTGGGCATGCTTCTCTCTTTTCTGCCCACTTCGTCAGTTTTGTTGCAAGGTTGGCTGTCCATTTTATTCTTTGGAGGACCCTGTGCCGCTCTTCTCCCGTGTGTTCTTCTATCACATGCTGAAGAGCTGCTGATTGCATTTCTAGTTAAAGAGAGGTGCTAGTGGCCTATCATCACTTTCTCCTCTGTCTTCAACTGCAAAGTCTCCCAGCTTGTCGGCCAGCCTCTCGTTAAGTAAAATGTAGTTGATTGTGAATGCGCTCTTAAGGGTCAGTTGGGGGCAACATAAAGGGGAGGGTGTTTTTTTAATGAATTGAGTTGATCGTAACTTGTGATTTTGAAGAAGAGAGAGAAGGGGCCCACCTTGTCCCCATGTCTATGCAAATCTAATGACTTATCTAAGCCTCTTGTGTTGGAATCTCCGGCAATGATCACTTGATGGTGTTCAAATTTAATTAATAAATCTTCCAATGTGCTGATGAGGGTTTCCATGAAGGCTTTCATTTGACTTTGCACTGGGTTGATATAGCAGTTTATTAACAGCAAGCAGAAGGGACGATGATTCAGTCTGGGCCCCTTAATTATAAGAACTTGCAGCTCAGGAGATTTGACACTTATTTTTGTGGTTTTAAATTACGGGCGTGATTTAGGAAAACTGAGAGTACTCCTGACGGGTGGCCAAAGATGTTCATTTTCGAGGCGGCTACTTGTTATTCATAGAAGCCAACTAAAGGTGTTGTTGACATTGCCCAGGTTTCCTGGAAAAAACACTATATCTCCCTTTGCGAGATAGTCCTGTATTTTCTTGTCCCTGGTGATTTTCCTGAGCCCTCCAATGTTCCAGGAGATTAGTGTTAGTTGTTGATGTAGATCTGAGAGCTCCCCCAATTTCCGCTCTTCGATGATGAATCTTTGTCTATTGTTAAGGAAGCTGTTGCCTGGGTTCATCTGTGATCGCCTGCTCGAACTGGCACCTTTGCGCACCACGCTGGTTGTTTCTATATATGATACAGATGTTTATAGGGGTGCTTAATTATGCTTGGTTGCTTTTGCCGCCTTTTCTGTGATTGTTTATTCCTTGCAAGATTGAGGGGGCCCCCCCTGCCCTTGTAATCGGAAATTAGAGCATACGGATATTTTATCAGACTGGGTGATTGTGCATCTATGCCCCAGCTAGCTAACTGTTGCGCTTCCCCTAAAACAGCCAGTTGTTGTCGCTGTTGACTAAATCCCACTAGGGTGGAATCGCCGTGGCTATCCCCTTAGAGTTTTCTGAATTTTACCCACTACAGGTTTTCCGAATCAATTTGTGCATGGGTACCAATGTGTCTGAATAACTGAAGGATATTGGAGCTATTCAAGATGTTGTGAGGGCCCTTGATATGGTACCTGGGGTGAGCACTACATCGTGAGATCAAGGGGTATCTTTTAGGATTGGTGCATTCATTGTGCTCCTGTCCTTCACTTGTAAGAAGGTTTGTGGGCCTGAATTTGAGGGAGGGTTGTCAGTAGTTCTGTGTTGTGGTCGGCCGGCCGCCCCTCTTGAGGTGCTTGCTAGTCTTTCTTTAATCTGCTGATCCATCTGGGAGAGTGTGTTCCAGACCACTCTGCGTCTAGGATCTTGGTTGGTTAGATGCCCAGATCTGTGTATTAGTGTCTGCATTTTCTGGGCTTGCCACCAGTTCTTCGTTGGGTCCAGAGGCTAATGTTGGCCCAATTAGTGGCTGGAGAACCTGAGGCTTGCTTTGACGCTACGGGGCCTCGCTCCCTTGGGAGTTTCCTTCCATTGGTGCCTGTGACTTATTCTGCTGTTTGTCAGTAAAGATGGGATAGAATGGCCTTGAATTGTCGCTCTCAGCAGGGCTGTGACTGTGTTGTGTTGACAAGATTGATCTTCTTTTGGCTTTCATCATTTTTAGTTGTTTTTTCAGCTTCTTCTTGGCCCTCCTGGAAAGGGGAGCTTTTTCCCGAGCAAGTTTCGTCGATGCTGCTCTCCCCTGGGCGTTCTTATTGAGCTCTTCCCCTTCATATGTACTGGCCACTCGTGGGCTAGCGAATACTTCAGTCCCATCCCTGCTTCTCTGAGTTTCCTGGGTGATATCACTTATTTGCCTTTCCTTTATTACCTTTATTTCAGGACTTGGAGCGAGGCTGCCTTTGCCCTTTAACCCGTTGCGTGCGCCCGTCGGCCAACGGCCGTCGCGAGCACTACCTCTGTAGTGCTGCGAACGTCCGTTGGCCGACGCGGCCCCGCCCACTCCGCTAAACCGCCGCACCACGGCAGAATTGCCGCCGCGGTTAAGCGGTTAAATCTGGTGGGAATATGCTCCCTAATGTTGGTCTGAAAAATCCACTGGTTGCTGTCAATGGTTCCCCCTTGCCCCTGGATATCACTACCATGTCCCCTAGTATCTCTGGCAGCTCGGCCCACTTGCCTATGATGGCTGCACATGAGCACAAACAGGCTTTCATGGCCTGGTTGCTGAGGATCTTTGCTTCCATATTTGCCAACCTATTACCCTGGTTCGTGAGGCGCTGGGCGATTGATTGCAGAAGGTGAATTTGAACCTCCACTTTTGTTGACTGCCATAGCAGAGCCCTGGCTAATTTGTTTTAAGCATCTTTTATGTCTTTCAAATGAAGGTCTTCCTGATCAATAGTTGGCCAGGTCACTGTACAAGGTTCCTTTGCTTCTTTGGTCTTCCCAAATAATTTTGGGGTGAGTTCCAAGATACTTTCGATTGTTAATTCCAGTTTTTGTAAAAAGGAGGCAGTAAGATCTTCTGCCTCTGAGGTGTCGACTTTTTGGCTGTGTGCTGGTGAGGCAGTTAAAGCAGACCTTGGGGTAGGTAGCGTTAGATCCTTAATTTTTTTTTTTTTGAGAGAAAACTGTTTATTTAGACCATTGTCTTTAAACACCAGAAGATCTCGGAAAAAACAAAAAAATACCATACAATTCTTTAAAACTACCTTAGCTAGTACATATATTAAAAAGGTCCGATATCCACCTCTTCTCCCAATAACATCAACATTTTTAATATTATATACACTTATATTAAATAATTAAAACAGCATAAAATTAATTAAAACAGCAGTACCATTAATACTCTTTTTTAAAAGGGGTACATTATCCACTTCCTTTCCCCAATAGCAGCAGCATTTAAAACAATTCGGTTTCATAGTGTTTCATTACGGCTAAAATAATTGTATAATCGGGATCGGGAGATTTTTAAAAGTAAATAAAATTTCTAACCTCCCTTAAGTTTATCCCGTACAAAGCTATTTATACCTTTCATGTAGTTTCCTAGTGCAATAGCAATATCAAGACTTGTCATATCTGTCAATAAAACAATAGCTTGGGCTCGTGACCTTATTCCATATTTTAAGAATACTGGGCGTAAAAACAATTTTCTCAAGTCTAAAACCGCCAGGCAATCTAGCAATATATGCAAAATTTCAGCTCTGGTCCCAAGCCCACATTTGCATGTTCCGTCTGGATGTAACATTTCTGCGTTTATTTTTCCCTCCATTAACCATGGGTTAATACCAATTCGTACTCTTAGGATTTCACACCTAAGCCCATGGTTAGGCAGGGTTTCCAGATACGGATACCATGCAGCATTTACCCAGGAGCTTATTATACCTTGTACAGATTTTTTCTTGCTCAGATATTCCAAGTCATGCATCCTCGACTGTTCCAGGCCTTGGTACCTGAGTGATCTCTTGGTAAATTCTACATCAAGAGGGTGCTGTGCTGAGCTCACATTTAAACTCCCTGCTATAGCCTGGATTTTCTTTCTCGCGTCCTTGGCCCATTTTAAGCTACTGTGCCGGATCTCCTCACTACACCAATGTGAGACCTTCTGCACTCCCCTGGGTCCTGGCGTTTCCAGAATCTTAACAGAGACATTTGGGCCTGACTGCTCCACGCTATTGATCCTATCTCCATTCTAATTGCCTGGATCATTGCGGAGCTTGGTAAGGACAATAACGTTTTTAGGGCCTTGCCTTCTTCCCGATCCCACTCTCCTTTACCACTTAAGGTGAGAACTTCTGTCCCATACAATACTTGTGACATGTCCCCATAATCCTTATTAAATTTTTTCAACCCACAAATAGAAGAAAAAGCTTTTGTTTTTTGTGCTTCTAGGTGGGTATACCATTTTAGGGAGCTGTCGAACCAGAGGCCCAGATATTTATATTCTTTTACAATTTCCAATTTTATTTGTCCTAAAAACCAGTTAAATTTTTTGTCTCTCTTACCAAACCATAAAATCTTTGTTTTGTCCATATTTACAACTAAAAACTTTGCCTCACAGTACTCTCTAAAAACATTTAATTTCTTTTGGAGCCCTAGCTCCGTTTGGTCAAGTATCACAAGGTCATCTGCATATAGAAGACTTGATAGTTTCCTGCCACTCATTCTGGGGCTTGCACTTCTTTCCACTTCCAGTGCTGCCGGTAAGTCAGCTAGGAATATGGCGAAGAGCAGGGGGGCCAAGACACAACCCTGTCTTAGCCCATTCCCTATGGCTATTTTCTGTGTCAGTGACCCTTGTGTGTCCTTAATTACTTGGGCCCAGTTCCCTCTATGTAGTTCTTTTAGGATAGCCAGTAGGCCTTCCGGTATATCATACTTTATCAGGCACTCCCATAAGCTCTTACGGTCCACTGAATCAAAGGCTGCCCGAAAATCAACAAAGCAACAATACATTTTCCCCTTTTGCTCTACTGATTTCCGGGCGAGTGCCCAGAGGGCGAAGCAATGGTCCATGGTGGAATGACCTTCTTTGAATCCCCCCTGTTCTACCGGTACCACTGACTTCTGGTCCACCCAATCTTTTAACTTACATAATATTATTTTTGCGAAGATCTTTTCCCCAATGTCTATCAGATTAATTAATCTGTAGTTCTTAGGGGCGTGCATATCGCCCTTCTTGTGTATAGGCCTAATTATTGCACCCTTCCAATTATTGGGGAGCTTCCCAGTATCTAAAATAACTTGAAACATCTTGGAAAAAAATTCTGCCCACCAGTTCAACTGGGTTTTAATTAACTGGGCGGGGAGGTTGTCTGGACCGGCTGCCCTAGTTAACTTCAGAGATTTTATTGTGTTTTTCACTTCTGTAACTGAAAAGTCGGGTTTTAAATCTGCTACTAGACCGCTCCAATCTGGTAGCACACCCTCCTCCGGTTCTCTCCCTGGGCTATATAGTTCCAGCAGATATTCCTCCCATGCTGCCTCTTCTACCACACAGTTCATTGCGGCCGCCGGGCGGTCCACTGCTGATTGAACCAGGTTCCAAAACTGGCGTATATTCTTTGTTTCTATTGCCTCAAGCAACTTTGTCCAGCAGCCTTCTTTATAGACTCTTTTTGCCTTTCTAATTAACATATTATATTCTCTTTTTAGTTTTATGAGCTTATTGGCCCTCTCCTGTTCTTAATTTAAGCTAAGGCTACGCGCAACTCTCCTTAGTTCCCTCCTCTTTTTCAAACATTCCTTTGAGAACCACCTTCTTTGTCTCCCCGGCTTTTTTAGATTCTTTTTAGCATTTAATTTATCTTTCCTCAAATCGTCACACAGACTTTGGACCACTTCTTCAATTTTTCCCACATACCAATCCAAGCACTGACCAGTTACTGTGCCCAGATCTAGGTTCTGCTGAAATGTTACTAGCCGAGCTATAAATTCTTCTGTTAGCCGCGTTGTAATCCGCCTGGGATATCCCAATTGTTGTTCAATGACTTTGTTACTGGGATTCAGATGAACATCTAGGAGATCTAGCTCTAATGGGTTGTGGTCACTCCCTTCTCTGTTTGTAATCCTAAATCCTTTAATTAAATCAAAATTCCAGAGTGACATAAAGACTATGGGGCCGATTCCGATCTCGGTCGGAGGCGCACTCAATACCATTCGGTCGGGAAAAAAGCTATGCGAAAGCCTGTTTCCCGACCGATCCGTACAGCACACCGAACGAGTAAGTACGATGCGCACAACAGCACAGAATCCGGCCGAGCCGTACTCACCCAAACCAGGTCCTGTTCCCCGACCGAGGCGAATCCGGAAACGCTGAATCGAGTCGCACGGAAGGGAAAATGCTGCTCCGTCCGGCCGAACAAGTACGATGCGCTTTCCGTACGCGCCGAACCAGTCGCTACGCACGGCACGTCAAAGCATCCGGGAGAGGCGCACATAAGCTCCGATTCGCGCCACAACACGATCCACGGCTACGAGACGAACACGCCAGCGACGAGGACGAGGACGACGCGAAGCAACGAGAAGGACGAACGACACGAACCAACCATGAATCCCTTCGTCCCGATCATACCAATATTCTACATTTACTACCGGAACAGGCATGGACGCGTACGGCGCAGAAGGTAAGTCAGACACCAACCACAAAACACATACAACACGTACACGACACATCACACACACACAGAGGGATGCAGAATATACTTACACCAGCAACAGCAGCACCATAGGGGCGGGATGCCCATCACCAATGCCACATATGCACACAGGGGCCTGAATGCGCACCACCACCCCTACACAGGGGGGGCAGGATGCCTACCACCACCCTGAGCCAGGGGGGGCTGGAAGCCCACCACTACTACCACCCTCACCCAGGGGGTGCTGGATGCCTACCACTACTACCACCCTGAGCCAGGGGGGGCTGGATGCCTACCACTACTACCACCCTCACCCAGGGGGGGCTGGATGCCTACCACTACTACCACCCTCACCCAGGGGGGGCTGGATGCCTACCACTACTACCACCCACACCCAGGGGGTGCTGGATGCCTACCACCACCCTTAGCCAGGGGGCTGGATGCCTACCACTACTACCACCCTCACCCAGGGGGCTGGATGCCTACCACTACTACCACCCTCACCCAGGGGGCTGGATGTCTACCACTACTACCACCCACACCCAGGGGGGTTGGATGCCTACCACCACCCTTAGCCAGGGGGCTGGATGCCTACCACTACTACCACCCTCACCCAGGGGGGCTGGATGCCTACCACTACTACCACCCTGAGCCAGGGGGGCTGGATGCCTACCACTACTACCACCCTGAGCCAGGGGGCTGGATGCCTACCACTACTACCACCCTCACCCAGGGGGGCTGGATGCCTACCACTACTACCACCCACACCCAGGGGGCTGGATGCCTACCACTACTACCACCCACACCCAGGGGGGCTGGATGCCTACCACCACCCTTAGCCAGGGGGCTGGATGCCTACCACTACTACCACCCTCACCCAGGGGGCTGGATGCCTACCACTACCACCACCCTTAGCCAGGGGGCTGGATGCCTACCACTACTACCACCCTGAGCCAGGGGGCTGGATGCCTACCACTACTACCACCCTCACCCAGGGGAGCTGGATGCCTACCACTACTACTACCCACACCCAGGGGGGCTGGATGCCTACCACTACTACCACCCACAACCAGGGGGCTGGATGCCTACCACCACCCTTAGCCAGGGGGGCTGGATGCCTACCACTACTACCACCCTCACCCAGGGGGCTGGATGCCTACCACTACTACCACCCTGAGCCAGGGGGGCTGGATGCCTACCACTACTACCACCCTCACCCAGGGGGGCTGGATGCCTACCACTACTACCACCCACACCCAGGGGGCTGGATGCCTACCACCACCCTTAGCCAGGGGGCTGGATGCCTACCACTACTACCACCCTCACCCAGGGGGGCTGGATGCCTACCACTACTACCACCCTGAGCCAGGGGGGCTGGATGCCTACCACTACTACCACCCTGAGCCAGGGGGCTGGATGCCTACCACTACTACCACCCTTAGCCAGGGGGGCTGGATGCCTACCACTACTACCACCCTCACCCAGGGGGGCTGGATGCCTACCACTACTACCACCCTCACCCAGGGGGGCTGGATGCCTACCACTACTACCACCCTCACCCAGGGGGGCTGGATGCCTACCACTACTACCACACACACCAGGGGGGCTGGATGCCTACCACCACCCTTAGCCAGGTGGGGCTGGATGCCTACCACTACTACCACCCTCACCCAGGGGGGGCTGGATGCCTACCACTACTACCACCCTGAGCCAGGGGGGGCTGGATGCCTACCACTACTACCACCCTGAGCCAGGGGGGCTGGATGCCTACCACTACTACCACCCTCACCCAGGGGGCTGGATGCCTACCACTACTACCACCCACACCCTGGGGGGCTGGATGCCTACCACCACCCTTAGCCAGGGGGCTGGATGCCTACCACTACTACCACCCTCACCCAGGGGGGCTGGATGCCTACCACTACTACCACCCTGAGCCAGGGGGGCTGGATACCTACCACTACTACCACCCTGAGCCAGGGGGGCTGGATGCCTACCACTACTACCACCCTCACCCAGGGGGCTGGATGCCTACCACTACTACCACCCACACCCGGGGGGCTGGATGCCTACCACCACCCTTAGCCAGGGGGCTGGATGCCTACCACTACTACCACCCTCACCCAGGGGGGCTGGATGCCTACCACTACTACCACCCTGAGCCAGGGGGCTGGATGCCTACCACTACTACCACCCTTAGCCAGGGGGGCTGGATGCCTACCACTACTACCACCCTCACCCAGGGGGGCTGGATGCCTACCACTACTACCACCCTCACCCAGGGGGGCTGGATGCCTACCACTACTACCACCCACACCCAGGGGGGCCGGATGCCTACCACCACCCTTAGCCAGGGGGCTGGATGCCTACCACTACTACCACCCTCACCCAGGGGGCTGGATGCCTACCACTACTACCACCCTGAGCCAGGGGGGGCTGGATGCCTACCACTACTACCACCCTGAGCCAGGGGGGGCTGGATGCCTACCACTACTACCACCCTCACCCAGGGGGGGCTGGATGCCTACCACTACTACCACCCACACCCAGGGGGGGCTGGATGCCTACCACCACCCTTAGCCAGGGGGGGCTGGATGCCTACCACTACTACCACCCTGAGCCAGGGGGGGCTGGATGCCTACCACTACTACCACCCTGAGCCAGGGGCTGGATGCCTACCACTACTACCACCCTCACCCGGGGGGGCTGGATGCCTACCACTACTACCACCCACACCCAGGGGGGGGCTGGATGCCTACCACTACTACCACCCACACCCAGGGGGGGCTGGATGCCTACCACCACCCTTAGCCAGGGGGGGCTGGATGCCTACCACTACTACCACCCTCACCCAGGGGGGGCTGGATGCCTACCACTACTACCACCCTGAGCCAGGGGGGGCTGGATGCCTACCACTACTACCACCCTGAGCCAGGTGGGGCTGGATGCCTACCACTACTACCACCCTCACCTAGGGGAGGCTGGATGCCTACCACTACTACACCCACACCCAGGGGGGGCTGGATGTCTACCACTACTACCACCCACACCCAGGGGGGCTGGATGCCTACCACCACCCTTAGCCAGGGGGCTGGATGCCTACCACTACTACCACCCTCACCCAGGGGGCTGGATGCCTACCACTACCACCACCCTTAGCCAGGGGGCTGGATGCCTACCACTACTACCACCCTCACCCAGGGGGGCTGGATGCCTACCACTACTACCACCCTGAGCCAGGGGGCTGGATGCCTACCACTACTACCACCCTGAGCCAGGGGGGCTGGATGCCTACCACTACTACCACCCTCACCCAGGGGGCTGGATGCCTACCACTACTACCACCCACACCCAGGGGGCTGGATGCCTACCACTACTACCACCCACACCCAGGGGGCTGGATGCCTACCACCACCCTTAGCCAGGGGGCTGGATGCCTACCACTACTACCACCTCACCCAGGGGGGCTGGATGCCTACCACTACTACCACCCTGAGCCAGGGGGCTGGATGCCTACCACTACTACCACCCTGAGCCAGGGGGCTGGATGCCTATCACTACTACCACCCTCACCCAGGGGGGCTGGATGCCTACCACTACTACCACCCACACCCAGGGGGGCTGGATGCCTACCACCACCCTTATCCAGGGGGGACTGGATGCCTACCACTACTACCACCCTCACCCATGGGGGGCTGGATGCCTACCACTACTACCACCCTGAGCCAGGGGGCTGGATGCCTACCACTACTACCACCCTTAGCCAGGGGGCTGGATGCCTACCACTACTACCACCCTCACCCAGGGGGCTGGATGCCTACCACTACTACCACCCTCACCCAGGGGGCTGGATGCCTACCACTACTACCACCCACACCCAGGGGGCTGGATGCCTACCACCACCCTTAGCCAGGGGGCTGGATGCCTACCACTACTACCACCCTCACCCAGGGGGCTGGATGCCTACCACTACTACCACCCTGAGCCAGGGGGCTGGATGCCTACCACTACTACCACCCTGAGCCAGGTGGGGCTGGATGCCTACCACTACTACCACCCTCACCCAGGGGAGGCTGGATGCCTACCACTACTACACCCACACCCAGGGGGGCTGGATGCCTACCACTACTACCACCCACACCCAGGGGGGCTGGATGCCTACCACCACCCTTAGCCAGGGGGGCTGGATGCCTACCACTACTACCACCCTCACCCAGGGGGGCTGGATGCCTACCACTACTACCACCCTGAGCCAGGGGGGCTGGATGCCTACCACTACTACCACCCTGAGCCAGGGGGCTGGATGCCTACCACTACTACCACCCTCACCCAGGGGGGCTGGATGCCTACCACTACTACCACCCACACCCAGGGGGGCTGGATGCCTACCACCACCCTTAGCCAGGGGGCTGGATGCCTACCACTACTACCACCCTCACCCAGTGGGGCTGGATGCCTACCACTACTACCACCCTGAGCCAGGGGGCTGGATGCCTACCACTACTACCACCCTTAGCCAGGGGGGCTGGATGCCTACCACTACTACCACCCTCACCCAGGGGGCTGGATGCCTACCACTACTACCACCCTCACCCAGGGGGGCTGGATGCCTACCACTACTACCACCCACACCCAGGGGGCCGGATGCCTACCACCACCCTTAGCCAGGGGGCTGGATGCCTACCACTACTACCACCCTCACCCAGGGGGCTGGATGCCTACCACTACTACCACCCTGAGCCAGGGGGGCTGGATGCCTACCACTACTACCACACTGAGCCAGGGGGGGCTGGATGCCTACCACTACTACCACCCTCACCCAGGGGGGGGGCTGGATGCCTACCACTACTACCACCCACACCCAGGGAGGGCTGGATGCCTACCACTACTACCACCCACACCCAGGGAGGGCTGGATGCCTACCACCACCCTTAGCCAGGGGGGGCTGGATGCCTACCACTACTACCACCCTCACCCAGGGGGCTGGATGCCTACCACTACTACCACCCTGAGCCAGGGGGCTGGATGCCTACCACTACTACCACCCTGAGCCGGGGGGCTGGATGCCTACCACTACTACCACCCTCACCCAGGGGGGCTGGATGCCTACCACTACTACCACCCACACCCAGGGGGCTGGATGCCTACCACCACCGTTAGCCAGGGGGCTGGATGCCTACCACTACTACCACCCTCACCCAGGGGGCTGGATGCCTACCACTACTACCACCCTGAGCCAGGGGGCTGGATGCCTACCACTACTACCACCCTTAGCCAGGGGGCTGGATGCCTACCACTACTACCACCCACACCCAGGGGGGCTGGATGCCTACCACCACCCTTAGCCAGGGGGCTGGATGACTACCACCACCCTTAGCCAGGGGGCTGGATGCCTACCACTACTACCACCCTCAGCCAGGGGGCTGGATGCCAACCACTACTACCACCCCCACTCATAGGATGGACAATGCATGACACAACCAGCACACCACAACCTAGGGAATGCAAGAAGAAGACATCCCCCAACACCATGACAAGCGTGTGTAGACTGTGTCAAATGCCTACAACACCGAACATGACTTTGAACATACAATGTGACCCCCTAGCACATGTGCCACACATATATGTGTGTGGCACCCACAATGCAAGCAGGCCATGACCATTGTGGCAATGGGGTCCAAACCCCCATCATCACAGTGACCAAAATGTAAGTGTGGGGTCCATAGCTGAAGCACATTTTGAACATTGTGGCAATGGGGTCTAAACCCCCATCACCACAGTGACCAAAAGGTAAGTGTGGGGTCCATAGCTGAAGCACATTTTGAACATTGTGGCAATGGGGTCCAAACCCCCATCATCACAGTGACCAAAATGTAAGTGTGGGAGTCCATAGCTGAAGCACATTTTGAACATTGTGGCAATGGGGTCCAAACCCCCATCATCACAGTGACCAAAATGTAAGTGTGAGGTCCATAGCTGAAGCACATTTTGAACATTGTGGCAATGGGGTCCAAACCCCCATCATCACAGTGACCAAAATGTAAGTGTGGGGTCCATAGCTGAAGCACATTTTGAACATTGTGGCAATGGGGTCCAAACCCCCATCATCACAGTGACCAAAAGGTAAGTGTTGACAAAGAAAGAGGTGCAACTGCCAAACTGCATGGATGATTCCTGGTCACAGAACAAAAAACACATCAGTGGCAAAGTAGTGTATGTGTCCCATTGCAACATAAATTGGGTGAGCCAAATACTGCAGTGCAAATAAGACATACCTTTGGCCATGTGCAGACAAACAACACCCATGGGGGCTGACACCGTCAACATTCATCAATGACACAATGACAGAAGTGACCATCAGAATGCAGACCCACATATTTGCACCAATGGGCACACAAATGCAGATACCCTGTGGAGACTGCAGATGTGAGGTGAACAGATACCATACCATGGCAGCAATGGGACACACAAACCATGATCATTGTGCTGACCGATGACCTAGGCGTCCCAGGGACAGCAGGGGAAACCCACCAAACTACATACAGCAAATGGCACACCCAAGATATGCCAATGCAGTGGTGCAGATGCACAAACACAAACAGGCAGACCCACACTGCACATCATACACAACAGGTGAGGGGGGTGCCAGTGTCCCCAGGCAACCACACAACACATGAGGAGACCTGAATACCAATCATACAGATGTGCATACAGTGCCACACAAAGGTAACTCATGGATCCAAATCCCTATGTGGGCAAGCAGGCATTGTCAGATGAGAGGGAGCACAAATCACACATGTCACACAGGCACGTAGGGACAGCAACTGACACAGCAAGACACAGACACACCACAGCACCACCCCCAGGGCCCTCACAATGTGGAGACCCTGGGCTGCATTACAATCCCACTGTGATGACAAAGCTAAATGTGGTTCACACTGTGAACCACAGTCATGTGTCCTGAGCAACTAACTACCATCACACCTACACAAGCACAAATCAATCAGCATGGCCAGTAAGCCAAGGCCAACATGGAGGCAGGGGCCTAGCCGGGCAACAACTCTCATCTCCACACACTCAACACCACACCCCTCGACCTCCAACAATGTGCAGCAGTGAAGTACACATGCACTGGTGACATTGCACATGCACCCATGACTATTCCAGGGTGGTGGGTGGGAACCAAGGTGCAGAAACACATCACACATGGCCACTCAACAAGACTCCTGAATGTCTGACACACTGCACACTATGCTGTACATGGACATGACGGCAATACCACACCAACCAATGGGATCCCAGCCACAGTCACACACAAATGAAGAAGCCAAGGTCACCCACAAAGAACACACATAGACAACAACCAACATTGCAGCCCGGACCCTGAGGAGTGCCAGCAGTCACACACACAACGTGTCACAATCACTGAAAGATAACACAAACTGGAAATCACATGACAGGGGCAAACAACAAGTGCCAAGGGGAAACCTGACTGTGACCCATCTGCGTCTGCACACAAACTCAGCCCTGACAGCAAACACACCTATGGGTGACACCCTGATGACCAGTAATGTGCCATGCACCCACATCACAGAGAACCCAGGGAGAAGACTTTGGGGGAACATAGGTCAACTCAGCTAGCATCACAAACAGGTACAACACTAGGGATCACAGCATGCACAGCTAAACGGAAGTGAACACAAAGACATGCACATACAACACACACCTTGGGCGCAGGCAATGTCACAGGAGTACACACTGCCATGAGGGGACTCCACTCCTGTGTGAGGAAAGCTGTGCCATATGTTGCCTCAGTAGGGCCCCATCATGTCAGCTGAGCACTTGGTCACACAATCAACAATTAGCACCAAATGAGGGCTCCCGTAACATCAGCCTGGTCATGGAAGTGCCAACGGAATCATCAGCACAGATCCAACACACTTGTATAGCAATGTTGCACTGACAACACAGATGAGTCCTTCCCCATTGATGCCCAAACCTGCATGTCCAGTGGAGATGGCCACACAGTCAGGGAAGTAGACGAATTGAACAATGGCAGGCACAACAGATGTGCAGGGGTGGAAGCCACAGATGTGAAATAGCTAATCTAAGTAGGAAATCCCATTACCAAATACTGAACACATGACACCCTCAGATGCTGCTATGGATGACATGGATACACCACAGGATAGAACACATTCCCCCTGGACCACATGGGTTCCTGCACAGTAACACTTCATTATCATGAGACCAAATATCACCATCACTGCAGCAAGGGCATGGTTAGCATCATCAACAACATGTACATCAGAAGCATAAGTACTAGAGAACAGAAAGTTGCTTTATTCAGCATATGTGTGGAATGAAAACAAAGTCCAGAAAAAACACAAAGGCCAATGGCCAGTCCATTGTAAAAGTCCAAACAGGGTGACAGTGGCAGATGTCACCCTACGCATGCCTGCACTAAACCAGGGACAATCCACTAGGAGGGGCAACCGGGGGGGTAGGCCAGGCACCGCAGGGACAGGATCAGGGCTCACCAGGAGGAAGCAGGGAAGGGGTGGTGGGTGCTGGAAAGCCACTGACAACTGCAGTGGAGGTGTCTGACATGGTGTGTGCCGGCACAACTGGGGGCATGACTCAGATGTTGTGGGTGCCGGCACGACTGCAGTGGACCCTGCAGATGGAGTGGACAGGTCCGCCACTGCAGTGCCCAAGTCAGACAGGGTGGTAGTGGACTCCACTGCAGTGCCTACCACCAGGGGAGGAGAATGGGGAACAGGCAAGGTGGGCTGGACAGAGGGGAGGACACCCTCACCACATCAGTGGCACAGACAAGCGCAGCGGGGGTGTGGTGCCGGGAGAGCAAGTGCCAGGGGAGAAGGCCGGATCCTCTTGGGGATGGTATATCTGTGGGTGGGGGAACCTGGGGCAGGGTGTGGTGGGGGCACCTGTGGAGTGGGGGCCTGAGGGATGGAGGAAGGAGACCTGGTGCTTGAGCTGCAGGGCGGCGGCGGGGTCTTGCTCTTACCACTCCGGGGGACTTGCGGGTGGGGGCCTCAGTCTGTC
The DNA here is from genome assembly GCA_963921515.1 of Calotriton arnoldi. Taxonomy (NCBI): domain Eukaryota; kingdom Metazoa; phylum Chordata; class Amphibia; order Caudata; family Salamandridae; genus Calotriton; species Calotriton arnoldi. Next base: position 637,676 of record CAWUFW010001495.1, read on the forward strand.
TGCGCCTGGGGGAGGGTGTCCGGGGGCGAGGGGCACTCTGCTCCGTGTGGGGGGGCTTCCTCTTCCCCCTGGATGCTGGAGCAGCTGGATCGGAGGGGAAGAGGCCGAGGTCACTGAGGAAGAGGCGCTGGGTCTTTGGGGTTACAGGTGAGGCAAGGGAGGGTGTTTTGGAGGGAGAGGCAACTGAGGACTGCGCAGTGCCCGTGGATGCGTGTGTGTGTACCAGGGCCCCATCCCCTGTGAGTCTGGTTTCAGTCCCCTGACTGTGCGTGCGTGTGCGTTTTGTTTGTGGTGTGTGTGTCTGTGTGCTGGACGTGTGTGTGCTGGTGTGTGCCTGTGCCGGTGTGTGTCTGCTTGGGACGGGTAAGGTGCTGGGGAGTGTGGATGGAGCAGAGGAAGGAGGGGTGAGGGACTGTCTGAGGAGGGACACTGCTGCCGTCAGGGAGGAGTCCATGGACCTATTGCCCCTCTGTAGGTCAGACATGCCCGATGAGATGCCCTCCATGAACGACACCAGCTGAGTCAACAGAGCGGTGTGCGCATGGAGGACACTCAGCATGGCTGTCTGCCCTACATGGAGCTGGCGAAGGAGGTACACAGACTCCTCACTCAGGGCAGCAGGGGACACAGGGGCAGGGGGTGCGGTGCCTGGCCCAAAGGAGACACGCTCCCGAACATGGGAGCCTCCACGGACCTGGGGAATGGGAGCCGATGGGAGGGCGGTGGTGGTGCTGGTGGTGGCGGGGACAGCAACACTAGCTGGGGTGTGGTGGCTGCTGACACCCGCCTCCATAAGGGAGTCATCCTCCGAGTTGCTCTGGTCCTCAGCTGAGGTGGATGGTGCTGAGGACTCCTCGGTGTGGCTCCCCTCGCCCTCCGTGCCACTGGGTCCCTCTGACCACTCCTCGGCTGCTGACCCAGTCTGGCTCTCTGGCTCCTCCTGGTCCGTGGAGCTGTCCCCTTCCGTGGCCGTGGATGTATCTGCAAACAATGGGGAAACAGACAGACATCAGTCACCTGCACCAAACGCACACACTACTGTGAGCACAGCACATTACAGAGCAAGCCCTGGCATCATTAGTTGTACATTGCTAAAAGTGCCCTAACTGAACAGGAGAAGCCAATTGTCAGTCTGATGCCAATCATGGCACTCACATCCCACATGGCCTTGCACCCATCTGTCTGGTGTCTGTTGGATTGCAACACCCCAGTGTGGACACATGCACCAAGTACACAGTAGTTGGACAGTGCAGAGGACACGGTGTGGCATGTGGACATGCACACATCACAGCTCTTGCCACTGAGTCAGTACAGGTTTCCGGATGAAAGGGATGCCCAGAGTCAAATAGGAAATGCATGTGATGCATACCAGCGACAGACACCATGATGCACCCATGTCCTGATAGCCATCGCCACAATGGTGTGCATGTAGCACATGTCACTCCCTGCAGGATCACCAATAAGTAGACACATGCCATGGCAGAGGCATGACTGCTAAGTCATACATCACTGTCTCAGTGATGTATGACTTGGCAGCCAGACAACAACACTATGCACTGTGTCACAATAGTAGGTCATGGGGAATGCAAGTCCTGGAGCTGCACAGGTGCACATGTACATCCCCCACACAACACATCATCTTAACCCTCATCTGTCCAGGTCATACCTATTGGACATATGGGAGACCTGTGACACTACCCTCTGAACCTGAGCCCCTCACAATCTGCTGTGAACGGGGAACAGCTGCCTGAACTTCACATTCGCATACCCCAGTCTGCACGGGCAGCTGATCAAACACCTATGTGACACACAAGTATCGTCTCCTATGGTCACATCTCCAGGGGCATGCTGAGCCCCTACCAAGAAACACCCCAGCAGTCCTGGCAACTAATCCACAGCACACTGACACAGAGGCAGACACCTGAGGGGTCAAATCACTGCGCACAATGTGTCAGCTGATACACGGGAGTGGGAGTACAGAGTGCATTGCATGGTCTGGAGTAGGCATGACTGTCCTGCTCCACATGAATGAGGGATGAGCCCTGGACAGTGGATAGCTGGCTATGTATGTGTGACACACGTAATCTGCACACTCCTGGGGCCCAAACATTGTTCCCACCCGCTGCATGGGCGTGTGCCACATACCCCAGGCACATGTGGTGGCTCAGCTCAGCAAGTGGACCGCATATCAAAGCAACACGCAGATTACATGTCCGAACACAGGCGTAGTGTGAACAATGGACCCACCCATGATGCCCACAACAGAGTTAGGGAAACAGATGCTGTCCTCCACCTTTAGTGAAGCAAACTGCAAGGACACAGTCCCAAGTGACACAATTCCCTGAATGTAAGGGCCACACCTGGGTATCAGATGAGCAGTGGGCAGTGCACAATAGAGGGACATGGCTCCTGGACAACATGACTGCTGCACTGTGGCAGTTGAACCAGGCCAGAGGAGGGCACACAGCATGTAATACAGAGTTCACAGTGCAGTCTTTGACTCACCCCTCCTTGCTGCTGTCTGGCCTTCAGCTGCCCATCCAGGTCTGGAAACACCACCGCCAGGATCTGGAGCATGTGGGGGTCAGGGTCCGTGTTCCGCCCCTCCTGCGAGGAGGCGACAGCTTCAGCTGGACCCGTGCAATCCTCCGGGTCCAGCCCCGAAGGTCCTGCCACCTCTTCTGGCAGTTGCGGATCCGGCGCTTGTAGACCCCCACGGACCGGACAGCCCGGACGATGTCCTTCCAGATCTCCTGCTTCCGATGGGCATTAACCTGTCAGGATGACAAAGTGAAAAGGCCATTACTACACATGCAACATATCCGTGCATGACACAGTTGTATATACATGTCTCAATCACAGGGGCACATGATGTACACAGGCAGTGAAAGCTGCCCATGGACAGTTTGCCAGACGTCACTAGATGGTATCATTGCATGGGAAGTAAAACCTTGTTCAAATGCACTGTCACTGCACCATACCTGTCCAGTGCATGTCACTACACACTATGGGGGGTGACAACTACTCAGTGAGCCTGCTAGCCAGTGGCGTGCAGACTTTCAGCCTTGCTAGTCAGACAATATGCACATTCAGAAAGGCAGTGCACAGAACACTCACCTGCTCCCCTGGTGTCCCATACAGCTTGCTGTACTGTGGAAGTAGGCTGACCAGCAGGGCCTGGTTCTCCTCAAGGCTGAAGGCTGGGGCTCTCTCCACAGTACGTGCCATTGCAGGGTCCAGAGGGGCAGAGACAGCAGCAGTGCAGTGGCAGATGTCGTCCTGGAGCATGTAGTGCAGGCAAGTGAGCTCTCAGGGGAACAGCCAGCAATATATATGTGCTGGAGAGGCAGATACTGTCCCTTGTGTCCAAAGTGATAGGTCCAAGTCGTTTGCATCTTCTGAATCTGGCCAATCCATGGAATAGCAGCACCAAAACACGCCCACAGCATCCTTCAAATCTTCAACTTCATGACATACATGATTTTACAACATTGTTGTGGGTGACCAACTGAATTTCCAGCAACCGACTCGTTCGAAATTCGAAAACGCGTCCGTTGCCAGGCAAGGCCATTGTCAATGGGTGCGCACCGATCGGTCCATTGCGGTACAACGCGTACAGGGGTACAACGCGTACCTGCACACATTGAATGCAATGGGCCGGCCGGGGGCACCGATCGGTCCATTGCAGTACAACGCGTACAGGGGTACAACGCGTACCCGCACACATTGAATGCAATGGGCCGGCCGGGGGCACCGATCGGTCCATTGCAGTACAACGCGTACAGGGGCACAACGCGTACCCGCACACATTGAATGCAATGGGCCGGCCGGGGGCACCGATCGGTCCATTGCAGTACAACGCGTACAGTGGTACAACGCGTACAGGGGTACAACGCGTACCCGCACACATTGAATGCAATGGGCCGGCCGGGGGCACCGATCGGTCCATTGCAGTTCAACGCGTACAGGGGTACAACGCGTACCCGCACACATTGAATGCAATGGGCCGGCCGGGGGCACCGATCGGTCCATTGCAGTACAACGCGTATAGGGCACAACGCGCACTCACGCACATTGAATGCAATGGGCCGGCCGGGGCACCGATCGGTCCATTGCAGTTCAACGCGTACAGGGGTACAACGCGTGCACCGCACACATTGAATGCAATAGGCCGGCCGGGGCACCGATCGGTCCATTGCAGTTCAACGCGTACAGGGGTACAACGCGCACTGCGCACACATTGAATGCAATGGGCCGGCCGGGGCACCGATCGGTCCATTGCAGTACAACGCGTACAGGGGCATAACGCTGCACCGCACACATTGAATGCAATGGGCCGGCCAAGGGCACCGATCGGTCCATTGCAGTACAACGCGTACAGGGGCACAACGCGTACCGCGCACATTGAATGCAATGGGTCGAGCCGGGGCACCGATCGGTCCATTGCAGTACAACGCGTACAGGGGTACAACGCGTACAGGGGTACAACGCGTACCCGCACACATTGAATGCAATGGGCCGGCCGGGGCACCGATCGGTCCATTGCAGTACAACGCGTACAGGGCACAACGCGTACCCGCACACATTGAATGCAATGGGCCGGCCGGGGGCACCGATCGGTCCATTGCAGTTCAACGCGTACAGGGGTACAACGCGTACCCGCACACATTGAATGCAATGGGCCGGCCGGGGCACCGATCGGTCCTTTGCAGTTCAACGCGTACAGGGGTACAACGCTGTACCCGCACACATTGAATGCAATGGGCCGGCCGGGGCACCGATCGGTCCATTGCAGTACAACGCGTACAGGGGCACAACGCGTACCCGCACACATTGAATGCAATGGGCCGGCCGGGGCACTGATCGGTCCATTGCAGTACAACGCTGTACAGGATACAACGCGTACAGGGGTACAACGCGTACCCGCACACATTGAATGCAATGGGCCGGCCGGGGGCACCGATCGGTCCATTGCAGTACAACGCGTACAGGGGTACAACGCGTACCGCACACATTGAATGCAATGGGCCGGCCGGGGCACCGATCGGTCCATTGCTGTTCAACGCATCACTGTACATGTGACTGGCATATGTCAGCATGCCTGTCTCAGATGGACATATGCCAGCCACAGATAGCTCCCAGGGAGTGAGGGGCACACCTACATCACGACAGCCTGTCCAAACTTTATCATAAGGCATGTAAGGCTGCATTTCCTATTGTGTGTATGTTGGTGTACATGTTGTTCTGTGGGTGTCACCTGTGGGCAGCCACCCGCAGGCTGTGCACGTGTTCATGGGGACAGGATCCTGGGTGTTACGTGTACATGACCACTGTGATGTGCAACTGTTCATATCTGTGCATGTGACATGGTCACATTTCACGGTGGTGTATGTGTATGTCATGTCACATACCCCGTGAGTCCCATGTGGGACGGTATGTTTGAGCCAGGGTGTCCCAGTGGCACAATAGTGATGGTCCTCCACAGTCTTTGTGCATGTAGTGTTTACAATGTCTCTGATTTCATGTGCACAATGGGAGACAGTCTCCACATCCACGTTGTGTGTGCATGGACTTTGATGTTGTGCGTGTGTGTGTCACAGACGTCCATGTCTGTCCTGCCGTGGCAAGTGGGACCACTACCTGTGGGGGTCGTGGTTGTTTTGCTGTGGTGTATACATGATACTCCATGTAATGCCAGTGTCCATGTGGCAATACAGGGTCCCTGGGAATGTACCTGTCGTTGAGCTGTGGTGCCTGGGGCACATCTGTCCTCACATGTCACTGTGGGGGGTGATTGTGACACGGCAGCAGGAGATGGGAACTGTGACACGGCCTCATGATATCCAATGGGCCAACCTGGGACTAATTGATGCCACCTGTTGGACCGTGTTGACAGATGTTGGCCATGTATGTACCATAGATATCCTTACAGAACTGCACACTTCATGTAGTTGTGCCTCATAATGATGTATGTTGGGATCTTGAGTGTGTTCAATGCCGCATATGTGGGGTGACTGACAATCTTGCTTACTTCTCCTCTGCACTGCAGGGCTCCTGCTGTCCATCGACCATTCCCAGACCTGGCAACGATGGTGGAACGGGACAGCATCCGACGGTACCGCTTCACCAGGCAGCTGATTGAGGATTTGGCAGTGCAGTTGTCCCCACATTTGCAGCCTGGCCGGCCGTATCCTACAGCGCTGACCCCCAAGGTGAAGGTGATGGCAGCCCTACACTTCTTTGCCACCGGTACCTTCCAACATACTGTGGCGACTGCTGGTGGGATGTCACAGACCATGTTGAGCCGTGTGCTCCGCGATGTTTTGGCGGCAATGTTGCTATTCCTGAACCGGTACATCTATTTCCCTAGACTGCGACGACTCACTGACGTGAAGAGTGACTTTTATGCCCTGGGGAGGATGCCGCATGTCATTGGCTCCATTGATGGGACACATGTGGCTTTGGTACCACCACAGGCCCAGGAGCAGGCCTACAGGAACCGCAAGCACTACCACTCGGTCAATGCACTGGTGGTGTGTCTTGCAGACATGACCATCACACACGTGTGTGCCCGTTTCCCTGGTTCGGCACACGATGCCTTTGTGATGAGGAGTAGTCGCATCCCCAGGATGATGGCACAGATGCAGAACCAGCGTGCCTGGCTTGTCGGTGTGTACTGACTTTGTGCCATTGTGTGTGATCTGATCTGTAGTATTCCGCCCACTTTTCCAAGTCAGCTAATGTGCACTTGTCTGTCCGTAGGTGACTCGGGATACCCCAACATGCCGTGGTTGCTGACACCCCTCAGGAACCCTGTGACACCAGCCCAGATGCGCTACAATGAGGCACATGGTCGGACCAGGAGAGTGATTGAGCGGACATTTGGTCTCCTGAAGAGCCGCTTCCGCTGCCTGGACAAGACCGGAGGGTCCCTCCCATATGCCCCTGCGAAAGTGTGCAAGATTATCATCGTCTGCTGCATGCTCCACAACCTGGCAGTGCGGAAGGAGTTGCCTCTCATCCAGGATGACAATGACCAACATCCGCCACCTGTGGAGGATCCTGGCCTGGACCACAATGCCATTGACGATGATGATGATGATGATGAGGGTGATGTCCGCACACAGCTCATCACCAACTTCTTTAGCTGAATGTGAGTATCCTGAGGTGTCATGTCAATGATGTGAGTTGGCATGATATGTGTAGGTGGTGCTCTGGTGCTGTTGGAGTGTGTCCATGGGCTACTTGACTGGATGTGTGTTGCGATGTGTGCTTACAGGTGGGCTGTACTCCCCAACAGTGTTGACATGCTAACTTGGTTCTGGGTGGGTATCTTGTAACATGTATTGTGCATGAGTTTTGCTGTTCTGTCCTGTACTCCATTGCTTTTGACTGTGTGTCATTTCTGTCCTTCACAGGGTACTTTCAGATTCGTTTGGTCAACTGTGTCCACCGACGACGTGATTGCACTTCCAGGCTGGTAGCTGTTGTGTCCCTACAGGTGATGTGCGCCACACCCATGGACTTCCTTCCGTCTACAGTTGTTGACTGTGTGCCCGCTGCCAGGTGGGATTACCTTGCATCTGTAGTGGTTACGACATGTTGCAACTGTGTAATAAACCTGTGCTTCACTTTGTGATGTGCGTTGTCTGTGGTCACACATTTGACTGCCATTTGCTTACTGCACCTGTGGGCTACTTGACTACAACTGGGAATGGGTGTGGTGTCTGTGCATTGCACCGTCTTCCCTGGCAACATCAGTGTAGGCAATGAGTCAGATGGCCTAGGTGTGTATGTGTTGTGTAGCCCTGGTGGTGTGTCTCCCTCATATGTGTCACGTTGCCTTTACTCACATGCCTGTGTTGTACTTGCTGTTGCAGTTCGCATACACAGTGTAATTTTGCAGTTCATCATCCCCATAACAGCACCCATGTTGGAATCACAACAGAGGCAAGTATGGTGTATTAGTGTGTTTATTGTGATACATTTGTGTGAATAGTGCATAGGATGGGTAGTGCTGTACATAAATCTTGCAATCAGAAGTTCCTAGGTGAATTGAAAGTCCTGGTAGACAGAATCCCCAGTATCGGGGCCACAGTTGTCTGACACATTGGTCCAACTTGTACTCCCCATGCAATGTGTGGGAGTAGTGTTGCCGTCAACAGGGTGAACAGTCTGTGCACAAAGGTGAACATCCAGAACAGGTTCAGGCTTCCTGGGAGTTGCGCTTGGCCATCGGCCTCTCACTTGCCCCTCTTCGGACGACCCCTCTTCTTGGGGGGCCCCTCAAGTACAGGCTGCTGCGGTGCAGGGGACTCTCCACCAGAGTCATCCTCCCTCCCTGTGGCAGTTGCAGTTTGGGCAGCACCAGATGTTGTTGGCACACAGGGAGGTGTGGACTGGTTGCTGTTCATCTGGCGGAGGCATTGTAAAATGTCCCTGTGCACCGCCGTCATCTCATGCAGTGCATCCCACTTGGACTCCACGCGGGACATGTGTGAGTCCACGCGGGACATGTGTGACTCCACGTGGGACATGTGAGAGTCCAAGCGGGCATGATGGGCAGCCTGCTGCTGTTTCATGTCTCTGAGGAGCCCCACTACCTGGCTGAGGTCTCCGGTGCTGGACTGGTACGCATCAGCTATGCGTACCAGTTGTGGGTCATCATGCACACCAGCAACCTCTGCAAGCAGCGACCTCTGTCTCCCACCCTCCCACCACCCCTGCTGACATGTGCAGTGCATGCAGTGGCACACACAGATGACCCTGGTCCACCTTGGGGGTTGGTGGTGGTGGTGGTGTCCATGGCCCCAGGTTGGTCCAGGGTCCCTGTGCTGGTGTTGCTCCTTGTTCTGTCCATGTCGGCAGGGATGGTATTTGTGGTGACAGTCGTTGGAGGGGTGGGTGCAGGGGGTGCAGCTGGTGGTCCTGCTGGTGCTGCAGCTGGTGGTCCTGCTGGTGCTGCATGTAGACTTGCACCGGATGTGCCAGGTTGGTCTTCTTCGTCCGAGGAGGACAGAGGCTGTACGACGCCAGTGAGCTCCACATCCTCTTGAGCCTGGGACTGGGACTCCTCAGCGTCTGCTGCTGTGTCCCCATCATCACCTGTTTTTGGGAGACACACACAATGTATGTTATGTTTCTGCAGGCATCAATGGTTGACACACATGACAGTTGTGACTGTGCCTCTGGGTGCGGGCCTGTACATTCCATTGTCCTAAGTCGTCACAGTCAGGGGTTGATATTGGTGTGGCACATTGTCCTGCATTATTTGGGCATTTCTATGTATTTTTTGGGGTGTGAACATGGTCTGCATTGGTTGTGTTTGGTTGACAGCCGGCCCTCCTTCCCACCCACCCAGCCAGTCAGTTATCCCACCATGGACTGTGCTTGCATTGCAGGGAGTGGAAGTTGTCTCTCAGGATGTCAGTCAGTGGTGTCCTGCTGTTTGTTGTTGCACAGTTGCCAGCAGGGCCTTCTGCTCCCCACAGCAGTAGCCAGTGTCAGCCATCTTGTGAGTCCTTCTCCACTCCCTGTGATGTGAGCATGGTTCAGGGTGGTGTTGATGGGACAGTTGTGGGGGTGACCAATATCAGTGACTACCACTCCCATCATGCTATTGCCTCCACCCCCCTTCCCAGCATGCCCATGCTTCCTTCCTTTTGACTCTGCTTCCCTGTGGGGTGGGCTGGCTGTGCTGACAGGATGGCTGGGAGTGTTGTCCTGGCAGTTGTTTGGCTAACAGTCCCAAGAGTGTCCCTGTGCTTCACACAACATAACCCAGGGTGGTGGTTCTTTGTGGGATCTTGTGTTAGGATGGGGGCATTGCATTCTACCAGGTGGGTTCTGTGGAGTTTGTGTTGAGGGGGTGTGAGGGGAGGTGCTTGTGACTATGGACAGTGCTGCAAGTCCTCCTTCCCACCCAGCCAGCCAGATATCCCACCATGGAACGTGCTTGCATTGCAGGGAGTGGAAGTTGTCTCTCAGGATGTCAGTCAGTGGTGTCCTGCTGTTTGTTGTTGCACAGTTGCCAGCAGGGCCTTGTGCTCCCCACAGCAGTAGCCAGTGTCAGCCATCTTGTGAGTCCTTCTCCACTCCCTGTGATGTGAGCATGGTTCAGGGTGGTGTTGATGGGACAGTTGTGGGGGTGACCAATATCAGTGACTGCCACTCCCATCATGCTATTGCCTCCACCCCACTTGCCAGCATTCCCAAACTTACTTGCTTTTGTGGGGAGTTCAGTATGTGTGGGTGTGTGAGCAATGGCAAGATGGCTGACAGTGGTGTCCTGCTGTTGGTTGGTGTGCAGTTCCCAGCATGCCCTTGTGCTCCCCACGACACAGCAACAGTGTCAGACATCTTTGATGGGCCTTTCCACTCTCTGTGGGATGTGCATGCGTGAGTGTGAGCTTGCTGGGCCATGTGGTGGGGGATGTAGAGCTGTGACTACGACTCCCATCATTCTATTGCCTCCACCCCCCTTCCCAGCATGCCCATGCTTCCTTCCTTTTGACTCTGCTTCCCTGTGGGGTGTGCTGGCTGTGCTGACAGGATGGCTGGGAATGTTGTCCTGGCAGTTGTTTGGCTGACAGTCCCAAGAGTGTCCCTGTGCTTCACACAACATAACCCAGGGTGGTGGTTCTTTGTGGGATCTTGTGTTAGGATGGGGGCATTGCATTCTACCAGGTGGGTTCTGTGGAGTTTGTGTTGAGGGGGGGTGTGAGGGGAGGTGCTTGTGACTATGGTCAGGGCTGCAAGTCCTCCTTCCCACCCAGCCAGCCAGATATCCCACCATGGAACGTGCTTGCATTGCAGGGAGTGGAAGTTGTCTCTCAGGATGTCAGTCAGTGGTGTCCTGCTGTTTGTTGGTGCACAGTTGCCAGCAGGGCCTTGTGCTCCCCACAGCAGTAGCCAGTGTCAGCCATCTTGTGAGTCCTTCTCCACTCCCTGTGATGTGAGCATGGTTCAGGGTGATGTTGATGGGACAGTTGTGGGGGTGACCAATATCAGTGACTACCACTCCCATCATGCTATTGCCTCCACCCCCCTTCCCAGCATGCCCATGCTTCCTTCCAATTGACTCTGCTTCCCTGTGGGGTGGGCTGGCTGTGCTGACAGGATGGCTGGGAGTGTTGTCCTGGCAGTTGTTTGGCTAACAGTCCCAAGAGTGTCCCTGTGCTTCACACAACATAACCCAGGGTGGTGGTTCTTTGTGGGATCTTGTGTTAGGATGGGGGGCATTGCATTCTACCAGGTGGGTTCTGTGGAGTTTGTGTTGAGGGGGTGTGAGGGGAGGTGCTTGTGACTATGGTCAGTGCTGCAAGTCCTCCTTCCCACCCAGCCAGCCAGATATCCCACCATGGAACGTGCTTGCATTGCAGGGAGTGGAAGTTGTCTCTCAGGATGTCAGTCAGTGGTGTCCTGCTGTTTGTTGTTGCACAGTTGCCAGCAGGGCCTTGTGCTCCCCACAGCAGTAGCCAGTGTCAGCCATCTTTTCAGTCCTTCTCCACTCCCTGTGATGTGAGCATGGTTCAGGGTGGTGTTGATGGGACAGTTGTGGGGGTGACCAATATCAGTGACTGCCACTCCCATCATGCTATTGCCTCCACCCCACTTGCCAGCATTCCCAAACTTACTTGCTTTTGTGGGGAGTTCAGTATGTGTGGGTGTGTGAGCAATGGCAAGATGGCTGACAGTGGTGTCCTGCTGTTGGTTGGTGTGCAGTTCCCAGCATGCCCTTGTGCTCCCCACGACACAGCAACAGTGTCAGACATCTTTGATGGGCCTTTCCACTCTCTGTGGGATGTGCATGCATGAGTGTGAGCTTGCTGGGCCATGTTGTGGGGGATGTAGAGCTGTGACTACGACTCCCATCATGCTATTGCCTCCACCCCCCTTCACAGCATGCCCATGCTTCCTTCCTTTTGACTCTGCTTCCCTGTGGGGTGGGCTGGCTGTGCTGACAGGATGGCTGGGAGTGTTGTCCTGGCAGTTGTTTGGCTAACAGTCCCAAGAGTGTCCCTGTGCTTCATACAACATAACCCAGGGTGGTGGTTCTTTGTGGGATCTTGTGTTAGGATGGGGGCATTGCATTCTACCAGGTGGGTTCTGTGGAGTTTGTGTTGAGGGGGGTGTGAGGGGAGGTGCTTGTGACTATGGTCAGTGCTGCAAGTCCTCCTTCCCACCCAGCCAGCCAGATATCCCACCATGGAACGTGCTTGCATTGCAGGGAGTAGAAGTTGTCTCTCAGGATGTCAGTCAGTGGTGTCCTGCTGTTTGTTGGTGCACAGTTGCCAGCAGGGCCTTGTGCTCCCCACAGCAGTTGCCAGTGTCAGCCATCTTGTGAGTCCTTCTCCACTCCCTGTGATGTGCGCATGGTTCATGGTGGTGTTGATGGGACAGTTGTGGGGGGCAATATGTGTGACTGCGACTCCCATGATGCTATTGGCTACACTGACTTGGCCAGCATACACTGAATTCCTTCCTTTGAGTGGTCTTCACTGTGTGTTGGTGTTGTTGTGGTGGCTACATGTCTGGATGTGTTTGTTAGTTCTATTTGTGCCACTGCCTAGCTGTAGTTGTAGTTGTGTTTGTACATGTGATGGCACAGTTGGATGTGACTTTTTTGATGGCATGTGTTGTGTTTATCTGACTGACATACACATTTTGGGATGATTCTGTTCTGGTTGCTGTGTAATTGCTATGAGTGCATGGTTTGACTCTCCCCTTGACAGTGATGTGTGTGTGTTTTGTGGCAGTATATTGTGTACATTTGTTGTGTACTCACCAGGCTCTGGGATGTTCTCTAGTCCATATACGCTCACTGGCGGAAGGATGGCCCGCACCTTCTCCTCCCAGGGCCTGAGGTATATTGGCTTGGCAGGAGGGCCACTGCCGGTGTATTGGCTGATGATGTAGTCTTTCTTGAGCAGGTCCCGTACCCTCCTGCGCACGTCATACCACCTGTTCTGGATGTCGCTCTTTGTGCGCAGACATGGTGATTGTGCGTTCACCCTGTTGATGATCCTCTCCCACATCTTGGTTTTCTGGGAGATGGGGGTCTGTTGGACCAGTGTGCCAAACAGCTGTGGCTCTACCCTGAGGATCTCGTCTACCATGACTTCCAATTCACAATCTAGGAACTTGTGATTCTTCTTGGGGGGCATGGTGATGGGTGGTGATGGTGAGTGATGTGTGTGTTGGTGTGCAGGTGAGGGTGTGTGAGTGTGTGTTTTGCTGGGTGTATGTGAGGTAGGTATTTGTTGGTGTGCTGATGGTGTGTGGCTTGTGTGAGGGATGAGCTGTGGGTGTGTGGTTGCGGTCTCTTGGGTGCTGGCAGTGGAATGGCATTTGCAAAGGATCATGGTTGTGATTTGTGTCCTTTATATGGGTGGAGTTGTGGGTGTGTCTTTGTTCTCTGTCCCCACCCCCAGTATTTATTGGCTTAGTAATTGCTTGTTTGGCCTTTTTTTGTGTGATTTTTCCTTTGTACTGTCTGTGCATGTTGGAAACGTTCTTGTGACCGAGTCGGACCCTGCATTTGTCTCGTACGGTATTCTCCGTTTCGTTCACGCTGTGTTTGTGCAGTTTTCTATGCTGCGTACGCGTCGGTCGCGGTGTTTTGTGTTGCTTCGGCTCGGTTTTGTATGCGTGTCGGTCGTACGGCTTGTCCTCCGTCCGACTCGCTCGTGGTTTCGCGCCTTGCATCGTACTTTGCGGTTTGGCGTTCGCGTGTACGTTTCGGTCGGATTTGTTCCGGGTGCGTGTCGGTCGGTTGGATTCGCGTGTTTTTCCGACCGGATTGCTGTTTTCCGTGCGGCTCGGTCGTTCGACTTGGGTTCGGCACGTGTCGGTCGGATTTTGCACGCATTGCATCGTACTTGGCGTGTCGGGCGCCACAGGTACGTGTCGGTTGGTATAATTTCCGGATCCGAGTCGGTCGGTGCTTTTTCCGGCCCGAATCGGAATCGACCCCATAATCTATTGGGCAGTTTTGTAAACCTAATTTAAAAGTTTTCTTCGCTGGGCAATCTCGGGGTTGTCTTCCATTTAGGCAAAAGAGACTTTTAGTCCCCAGATAGTTTTCCAGCTGAATATCATTAGTTGTGGACACACTATCTGGGAAAGTTGCTTGAGTTATATTATAAGCCTCCAGTAATTCTAAAAACCAGCAGTCTACTTTCTTTGGGTTCAGTTTATGGTTAAAGTCCCCCATTAATACAATCAAATCCATATCGTACTTTTCACATATTAAGTCCATATCTTCTTTAAAGTAACCCATTTCTACGGCATATTCCTCTGTACTAGCCCATTGCATATAAACATTTAAAAGCATCAATGTTGTGTTCATTTTGTCAGTAACTGATAATGTTGACCTACATGCAAGCAACCATTTACATTTTACAGTTAATTCGATCACCTTCTTCACTATTTTAGTTGACAACAGGGTCATCATTCCCCCCGCTGGACGCCCAAACCTTTGCCAAGCGATTAAACTGGCGTAAGCCATCGAGTGTTGGGGTCTTGCCGCAAAGCCAAGTTTCCTGGATACAGATGATCTCGGTACTTTTTCCTAATTCCCTTATATTGTCTTGTTTAGATTGATCTCCGAGGCCATTTATGTTCCAGGAAACTATTCTTATGCCGTGCGGCGTACCCTTTACCTATTCGACGTCGTCTAGGAATCCTTCTTCACCAGGCATCTCAGTAAACCTATTTGAGGGGCCTGCGTGGCTAGTTCCCTGACTCCAGTTTCCCCACCAATTTTCCACATCTGAATTATTTGCAACTATTTTAAAGTTACCCCAGCCTACTCCTTCCTCTTCTTCTTGGTCGATTATCCTTACCTGTCTCTTTCTTAATCCTGCGTGGCACCTTAAAAAATCCTTTCCTTGCAGCTCTTTACCTTCTACATCTATTTCCACCTCCTCTTCCGGTATTATCCGTTTCCCTTCCTTATGTACCTCGCTCTCTGCTTTTTCAATCATAGGGGTCCATTACGATGGCGAGCGGACAAAGTCCGCCCACCATCGCAACGGAGAAAGGGACCGCCCGCCACATGTGCGGCGGTCCCGCGATTCGAATTAGGATGCGCCCGCCACACTGGCGGGCGCATCCCCCATACTCAGCATTGTGGCGGGCGGTGCTCACAGCACCGCCCGCCACAATGCTGGAAATGCATGTTGTGCATTTGCATGCACAGGGTGACAGGCACCGCGCAGTGCCTGCCACCTTGTGCATTCAAATGCAGGGGGGTACCATAGGTACCCCCCATGTGCACCCCCCACCCCCCCAACACCCTGGGGGCCCGCAATTACCGTATGCCTTTCCATGGCGGCAACGCCGCCATGGAAAGGCACACCTCCGCCAGCATCGTAATATGGATGGCGGTGTCTTGCAGACACCGCCACCATATAATGCCCCTTTTCCGCCGGTCGACGAGTCGACCTGCGGAGCGCGGCGGACGGTTTTCCGTCCGCCGGGGTCCCCCCGCCATAGTAATATGGCGGGGGGTAAATGTGTGGCGGGTGGAGGGAAATAGCGGGCGGATCGCCACCGCCATACGGGCGGTGGCGATCCGCCCGCTATTGTAATGACCCCATAATCTTTACCAAATCCGAGTACACCAATACCCTGGTCACCTCCTTTCCTTCCTTATTTTGCTTAAATCCCACTTGCCTTAAGTCATTTGTCCCTATACCTTTCAAGTTTGGGCACAGGGCAAACGCTTGCAGAAGTTGTGACCTATTTAGCGGCAGCCTCTTCCTTATCTTCTTACCACCTTTACCTGTTGGGATTGGTTCAAAGTATAGCCATTTATTCTCTTTACCCTCCTTCCTTACCCCTTTTAGTACAAGATGTTGTGCCATATGTGCCATGTAGGTTTGATTATTAGGCCTTCTAATTCCTACATCCCGTATATTGCCGGGTTGGAACCTTCCACCGCGGCCGTGGCCCGCATGAGGACCAGCGATTTTAGGCTCAGTTGGAGATATATACCTTACTTGTTTCTCCTGCATACTTGGATTACTATCTAATTGCGCATTTTTATCTTACTTCTTTGGGGTATTCCTTCTCGTTATTCCCCTAATAGGGTTAGGTGGCTCTAATACTTGTACCTTATCCCCAGTTCTCTCCTCTACTACCCTGGATCTTTTCACTGTCTTATCACTCCCCTTTTTTTGTGGCTTCCTTCCTACTCGTCCCGCTCGGTTAACTAGCCCAAATCTGAGGACCTCGCCCCTTCTTAATACTCTCATTGGCCGTTTTGAAATATAAGCCTCGTGTGTTTCCTTAGGTGAGTTGACTGTTACGGCCAGTTCCTCTGCAAGGGGCTGCAGGTCTGGGTCAGGAACTGGTCTTATCATAGATGGCATTTGACATCTAATCCCCTGTAACTCACCCTCTATTTTAGCTAGATGCTCTTTTTGTACTTTTAGAATATCATTGTTTGACAACGTAACTTCTAGAAGCCCTTGTAGTGTCCTCTGTAATAACAATATAAGGTCCAACATTGAAGAGGCAGGGGTAGCAGAGAGTTCCAAATTTGACCCTGGGGTTAAGTTCAGATCCTCACTCTGTTTTGTCACTTTTTTCTGATTTTGAAGCTGATTTTGACTTTCTTTACCTTTCTGCCTTAGCCCTCTACCAGGTGTACCCTCTCCTTCTACCCTTATATCTTCATTTGAAATCAAACAGTCCTGTGATCCTATCTCCGGATCATAAGTAAACAGTCCACATGGAGAAGAGGATAACCGTGGTGACAATAAGCCCTTTTGATCCAATAAGAGCTGTAGAGACTGATTGGCCGAGAGTTGCAACTCAATTATATTCTCCTCAAGGGGTAATGAGGTGTTCCCAATCACCCTCCCACTCCCACTTTCATTCTGCGTAGCGGCCTCTATTATCTCTATATCAGGGGCCTTTGCTAGTGAGAAAACTTTTTTTAAATGTTTCCCCACAAATTCTTTTAGCGAACTTGAGGCAGTATCACCCTGTCTTTTGCTTGTGTCCATGCTTCTCTTGACTTTTTTCTTTATTCCCTTCACTGGTCTCGGCTCTGGACTCCCTCCACTTTCTCCAGAGGTTCTCAAATCCACTGAGATCTCTCTTGACCTCTGTTTATGTTCCAGGGTACTTTTGTTTCTCCTGGGGGCCATTCCCAATGCCCGGCTCTGGGTTAACAATCACTTCGTACTCCCAAATTGTATCCCTACCCTTTTAAAAATCTCAAGGGGGACAGCCAGCAATCTAACAAACAATCCGTCGTGCAGTCCGTTATTCTTGTAAGGTTAAGGTTAAACGGTTCTTAGACTCCAGCAGAGCACTTACCTCTGTTGTGCAAGCCGTGCGCGCCGTTTGCCCGTGCCCGTGCCCGTACCCGTGTCTGTTATAATTACTTTTCCACTCTGGGCCTCCAGATAATTGCCTATGCCTTTATCGGTCGAACGCTTCGGGCACCGCTTCGGGCTCCGCGCTAACCTTGCGCTGAGCCGCAAATCCGTCCGGCCACTCGGTGATTTCTTCGCGTTCCTACTTTTAGTCAGAAAGGGCACTTTCAGTCAGCTCCACTCATCGCTCTGCTCCGCTCGTCGTTCTCCTCGTCGGCGCTGGCGCTGGCGTTTGGTGTAGGGGCGGGGCTATGAGAGTTCAGCTTACGGCTTACGGCTCACGGCATACAGTACAACAGAGATCAGGAGGGGAAGGAGTGAAAAACAATAGGATCGTGAAGGAGGAATTAATGTCACACACAGGCTCCCAGTGTTAACATCATGGTATGGGTAATTCCACCAAACTGCCACAATCCTGAGAAATGTCACGAGATGCAATCAAGAAGAAGAGCCGAGGGATGGCTCCCTCTCAGCTAGAGGCTACAATACATAAGGAAAATATAGACACACGCTGTTAAAATCACAGCGACCATCTGTACCCTGCCGCTGCTTGAAAACACACAGTCACGAGTACAGCAAAACCGCCCACGCACTCCCGCTGTGACTAACAACGGAGCGGGGCGTAAGGCTAAATCAAGGCTGTAAAAGGAGAGCCTTTGCACTTCACAACAAATGTACTCGTCCGCTGTTGGAGTCACAGCGCAGCGAGTATTGACATCGCCCACGCTCACCCGCTGTAAGGACAGCAGAAGTAAGTAAGAAGTTGCGAGAGGGGCGCTCCTGCGCTTCACTCCCGGCTTGGCAAATACCTTACGGCTCCTCTGTAGCCGCAGCGAAGAACCAGGAACTCCGGAGCCGCCGAACCCCTGCGTCACGTTCCCTAGAACCCAGTCCAGCGACGTAGGCGCCTCCACGGCATCAGAGGCAAAAACACAGCACACGAGCAGGAAAATCCGGCCAGGGAAATGCGTAGATTGTTGAGCAGCAGCAGGGGAAAATCCTTAGAAATGGATGTTGCACTGATCCTTAATTGGAACTTCAGGGCCTCGCTCACTTTGCTAGTGAATTTGAGCATCAGTGGAGTGGGGACCGTTTACCTTGTTTTGTGTCACCCTGGCATTCTCTTTGTTTGGTGAGATCTTCCTGGGTGGTGTTGCGTGGTCCCTTTCTTGGTAGGTGATGCAGCTGTTACCATAAGGGAAGCCCTTTGGTTCCCCCTTGGTGGGGCCTGGTCATGCGCTTCCCATTCCCATTTCCTGGGGCATGAGTGTGATCTGCGTTTGGAGGCGGGATTGCTAAGAAAAGGGGAGTCCACCATACTTTGGCTAGAGCCTAGCCGTAAGATTTTATTCTTTGTTGCATCTTTTACCCCGTCCAAGGGACTGTACAGGCTTGTTAGTTGACCACCAGGTGTTTGGAAGTATTGTGTTATGAGCCCTTGTTGGGGTGCATCCACTGGGAGCTGTTCTTACTTTAATGACAGGGCCGTGCTTCTTGTAACCCTTGTTTGTGTTGGCCCAATGAGTTCGTTCTCGACAGTGTCGATCCCTAGGTGTTGAGAAGTCTTCTTTTTAAGCGCTATGTTAATCGAGGAAGGAAGAGAGAAATGTTATAATTTTGGGTGGTGGCCAGGTGCTAGAGCGGCGTTTAGCCTTTTAAAATGTGAGCTTAAAGTACATTGCTCTTGATGTTATTGGCAACAAGGCTCACCTTGGTACTCCTGCTGGGGAATCTTTGCTTCCTTGTTTCGACCTTCTTCCTTCTTCCCACCTTCACAGGCCACCCTGGACCTGTGCAGCTAAAGAGACCCTTGATGATGGCTACAGTGGCTGCTGTGTAGTTACTTGCGCCTGTTTTGGGTGCCTGTGCCGTGACGAGTCAGGTGGGCCAGTTTTCCAATTCAGGCGAAGGACCAAACGCTCCCTCTGTTGTTTCCAGCTGATCCTGCTGCCCTTTGAGATAGCCAGAGGCAAATGTAGGTGGAATACGTGGGGGAGCAAAGTGGGGCACTCTGGGCTCCACAAGCCGCACCCAGACTATCTGGGCCACCTACATGGAGCACTCAGTGGTGGCGCTCTAAGGCCACCACACGCGTTCGATCCCTTTCAGTCCCCAGTCAATCTGCAGCCTGATTGTTGGGCCCAAAAGGACCCCGCAAAGATCCACCGCCACCGGGGCCACCAGGTTGCTCCCTCAGGGTTTGCACAGGACTCTTCTGCCTGGATGCCTGGATACCTGGTCCTAATCCGATCGCTCCACGAGCCTGGCTGGGCCACGACTAGGTTGAGTCTGGCCCACGTCCTCCATGAGCCTGGCCGGGTCATGAACTGGGTTGTCTGCCGGCCACCAGGGATTCTCCTGGAGGTCTCCACCGTCACCGCTGGCAATGGGCAATCGTGTTGGGGGAGCCGGGGACAGGGAACGGGGAGCGCGAGGCTGCTGCAGTGCATTGCTCCTCCTCCGGCAGTGTCCGACATGCGTTCAGGTACGTGTGCATGCAGTAACAGATCACGGTGCAATAAATAAATAAAATAAAAATCACTTCTTGCTCATTTATTGCTGCCTGCGCTACATTAGAAAATGTTGCTTGACAACGTAAATATGTAAATTTAAATTATGTGGACGTTAATATGCAAATTTATGTTGACATCAGGCCCTTATCTGGCCTCATTGTTTTCTGTGTCTTTTACTCTCTGCATCATTGCTCCCCTAGCAGCTTAGCTCTCTTTTCCATTTTCCTCTCTGCATTATTCTCTTGTTCTCCGCACTTTGCTCTGCCTTCTCCCCTGCATCACTTCATCCCTAAATCCTGTCTTTACACCATGATGGCTGCTTTACTCTTGAGCAAATCCAACCGTTGGATAGCTGTTGTAGATGCAGAATGTAATTCTAAATAAAAGTGACAGTTAATACCTATCGATCAGAGCCTTGACAATGATTATTTCCATCATTATACAGGAATGGTATAGTTGTTTAGGGCATACAAGCAAGCACAAATCATTAGGCTTATGAAAGTGAATACCCAAATCTAGATGGTGAACCCACGTCCTCTGTCGCAGTCGAACTGGCCTTTACGGAAATCTGGCAGTGCCAAAAGGGCTGACCAGTCCTGTCAGTGCATGGGACATTTTTGCCTGGTTGTGGGCCTCTTTTATGATCTAGTGGGCTAGTTGTTATAGTTGATTCCTCTTATATTACTGCAAACATTGCCCGCAGCAACACAAATGCATACAGTCTCACATATCGTGCAAAACACATATAAGGCATGTCTTTACAAGTTCCAAACTTGCCCAATTTCCAAATGTGGGCCACTTTTTTAGCTATCTAAGTCGCAAATGGGTCCACTTTTATTTTGGTGCCAGGGGCAATTTTCTGTCCCAATCTGATCCTGCGCTCGCCATGGTCTAGCAAAGAGAATAATGGTTCCTTTGGAGTTCATCTGAGCACAATTCACACATGGTGTGCAACCCTCTGCAAATGGATATGTGGAGATGAAACTTGTACAAAGGTCGCATCAAAAATTGAATCCGTATTCGCAAACCAGTTGGCTGTGAACACGGATTAGGGCATCGGGCCCAAACCGTTAGCAGACTCTGAACCACTGGCCTTGAATCATTGACTGACATCCATTAAACTCTATTCAGCAGAAAACATGATGATGACCGAAGCTGCCAAGAATAATGTCCCTAGCAAATCAAGTTGGCTTCATCAGGATAATAAACATACCATGTAAAAACCATTTGCTTTACATCTAGCTTTTCAGCTCAGCTCACTTCTGGCATTTCTTAGTTGTTTTTATTGCAGATGTTACTATATAGAATGTGATGGTGCTCAGTTTAATATCTCGGAAGGATTGAAGTCTGAGCAGCCTTGCCATGACTCAAAGGGGCATATTCTCAAGGACTTATCGCTGAGTTAGCGGCACTTTATCGCAGCCAAAGTGGCGGTAGATTTATCGCCCTATTCACAAGCTGGTGCTAACAGCCGATATCGCCAGTTTTCCTGCGATAGCAGCCGCAAAAAACATCGCCACGGATGACACCGGCAACTAACGCTAATGAGATGCAGAGTAGGCGTTCCTGTGCAAAAAGCCACGAAAACACCACTTCGCAATATTCTCAACGACCAGCCGGATCGGCGATAAGATCCCAAAACAGGCGATAAGGCGCGTTAGCAGCAGGGATTTAACACCTGCTCTTACCTGGTGTTAAGTCGGACGACAACCTGCACCACAAAAGGGAGCCCAGCCCAGAGCCACACCTGAAGAACATCAGATGCCATGGAGCTACTGATCATGCAGCTCGGAGCCCCAAGAGGGCCACAACACCCACCGCCACCACACCCAGGCCCGCCACGCCCCCCCGTTACCCCTCGGACTACCACAGAGGCAGCGCAGGCAAAGACAGTGGATCTTCAGAAAACACACCAGCCTCACAGACTTAACACCAGAGGATGTCATTGCCCAGTACAGGCTCAAAAGGACAACCATCCTCCGCATCCTGACCATCATTGCCCACAGGCTGACGGTACCAACACAGCGGACAACCAACATCCCTCCGCAGACAAAGCTGCTGGCTGTGCTGCACCTGTTGGCCTCTGGTACCTTCCAACCAACAACTGCCAGAGTCGGAGGAGTCTCACAGCCAGCCCTATCCAAGTTACTCACACCTGTCTTGGATGCCATCATCAGCTTGGTACCCCAGTACCTTCACTTCCCCCACACTGCACAGGAACAGCTGGAGACCAAGCAAGGCTTCTACGCAATAGCTGGCTTCCCGCACGTGTTGGGGGCAATCGACTGCACACATGTACACCTCGTGCCCCCTGCCGCCACTGCACACAATTACCGCAACAGGAAGCACACGCATTCCATCAATGTGCAGGCAATAGTGGACCACCTAGGACTCTTCACCAATGTCGTCGCCAACTACCCAGGCAGTGTGCATGATTCCTTCAACTTCCGACAGTCCATCATCAACCAGCGCTTTGCGGCTGGCACCTATGGGAATGCATTGCTCGTTGGTAAGTACCAAATGAACACACCACGCACCTCAACTCCACAGTCATGCAACTCACGACTCTGGGAATGCCCACGTCACAAACTCACATACAACATGCCAAACAACATGCCCACCTACCAGACACCACAGCACAACTTACTGTGGTAACCTGGGCTAGCCATGTACACAAGCCATCAACGGCATGGCACCTCAGCCACACAATAGCAGAATGTGGGGAGAGGTGAGAACCAGGCATGTGCGAAGGAGGCAAGTGACCCATGAATGAGAATGCACACAATGGCAAGTGTGGCGTGGATGTGCTGGCCAGACTGCAGTATGCAGATCACAGACATGTCCATGTCGACATATACTGCTGGTGTTTGCAGTGTAGTGGACAGTGGATGCAACCATGTCACCCCAGGCAGTGGGGAAGATCGTGGAAATGTAGCTTGTTACGTTCCCCCCTGTAAGCGTGAGCGGAGTGGGCTGGCCCGGCGTACGCCAGGCCAGCGTAGGGGTGTGAAAAAAAGGCCGTTGCTCTGGGCGTGGTTCTCTTCCGGAATGGCCAATGTGTCTGCCAGGGCAGCGCCTCTCAGCCCGCCACGAGGCCGACACCGTGAGCGGCTGTGCCTGCGATCCTGTGGGCCTACTGCACCCCAGGCCGCTGGTCCCCAGACCAGTCTTGGCTGCCCCTGCGCAACCAGGCCTCACTGCTCACCTGCCGACACAGGCGTGTGTCAAAGAGGGCCCACCACGTGCCGGTGCAAGCTCCAAGCCCGAGGCCCGCGACCTTGGCAGCCTCCTCAGACCATCACGGCCTCTGCGACACAGGCTCCCAGCACTCCTTTCTCGTTGACGTACTCCACTGCTGATTCCGGCCTACACTGCGGTCCAGTAGGTCACACATTTGGAACTGAGTCTTGATTATTCAGTGGCCGAGTTCATATCATTGTACGCAAGGAGAGGAGTAAGAGGAAGACGCGGTTCAGTCCGGAGGAAAAAAGAATCATCGTTATGGAGGTGATCGAACACTACCAACAACTGCTCTGGTGCCACTAACTCTGTGCATCGCAAGCCAACGACACGTGGCTGTGGGCCCCTGCTGACCGCTGCCTCCGGCCTACACTGCGGTCAAGTAGGTCACACATTTGGAACTGAGTCTTGATTTTATTATGGCAGAGTTTATACCATTGTACAGGCCTCATCGCAGACTGCAAGCCCTTTCAGCTCTGGTGCCACTAACTCTGTGCCCCGAAATTCATGGACACTCTCTGGTTGAACTTTGGTGGCGTCTGAGTCTATGGCCTGGGGGTTGTCTTCATCATTATGTAGCTGATACTGACTTGGTGTTTAAAATGAGTCTGTAGCATTCATCTCCTCCATATTGCCTGTTTCTGCTTGGTTCTGCCCTCTGCATCATGCCCTGGAAGAACACCTTCCACTGTCCCCCGAAACACTCCGCGACATTCTCCTTCGACATCGACGAGGACCCGCTCAGCTCTCGTGGCCCTACCTCAGTGCACCATAAGTCACCGTCCCGTGGCGGTGTGCCTGTGCCGGCCGCAGTGCATCCGGGGCCACTAACTCTGTGCAGCTCAAGTCATGGACCCTGTCTGATTGAATATTGGATGGCCTCTGAGTCGATGGCCTGGGGGTCATCAACGCCATGTGTCTGTGGCCCTGCACTGACCACTGCCTCCGGCCTCAACTGCGGTCCACCAGGGCTCACACATCAAATCGAGTCCTGACCTGCCCGGACAATGCATCACCGCTGGCTGCACACGCCACCACCGCCAGGACCACCTCCAACCAACAACTGCCAGAGTCGTAAGAGTCTTACAGCCAGACTATCAGAGTTGCTCACACCTGTCTTGGATGCCATCATTAGCTTGATACCCTGCTCAGCTCCTCAGGTGCCACTAACTCAGTGCACCACAACTCATGGACCCTTTCTGATTGAGTTTTGTGCTGTGGACAGCTCACGCAACAATGTCACCTCAGGCAGTGGGGAAGACCTGGGACGATGATGAGGAAGGTGAGGCAGGTGTAACACACCCCACTGCAGCTGCAGCAGAATATCCTGAAGGGACACAATCCTAGACAATTTCTTCACATGAGCACGCTCAGCTCTGGTGCCCCTACCTCAGTGCACTGCAACTCACAGACCCTTCTGATTGAATATTGGGTGACCTCTGTACTTGCTCCGGTTACCACCATGATGCTTCGCAGTTGTTTGTGTCATTTTGGTATTTCCTGTTTCCGCTTTAATAGTGATCACTGTTCAAGTTGTTGCCAGCACCAACCACTCCCTGAGGGCTGGCTTACGCCCACCCCACACCCATCCAGCACAGGCGTCACTGGACATGTGACCCTGGTAATAAAAGGTGGCCGGGCGCACGTGCCCGTAGCCAGTTCAACTATCTGACTAAGTGTGTCCGTGTGGTCATTATGTATTCATGATGGGCCAGGGCCCTACCACATTACATTGTGCTGTGGACAGCAGACGCATCCATGTCACCTCAGGCAGTGGGTGAGACCTTGGACATGTAGCTTTGTCGTACCCCCCTTTATACGTAAGAGGAGTGGACTGGGCCGGCGTACGCAAGTACAGCGTAGGGGTGTGAATGATTATCCCGGGGCTCTGGGCGTGGTTCAGTACCGGAAATGTGCAAATGCGTGTGTCTCTGTCGTAGTGTGGGTGTCCTTTGGGGAGTGTAAGTGGTCCCTGATGGGAATTAGACACCCACGTATGTAATCTAGTTCGGCTGCCATGAGGTCGAAACCCACCCGCACCTGTTCAGCCACCTCCTTCTGGCAGTCTGACACCTGGTCTTGGAATGCGATGTGTGCTTCGGTGAGGTGCTGGGAGCCAGTTGTAGTGGTGGGTGCTTCCTGCTGTGTGGTCTGTGCAGGGGGTGGGGTCTCCTCGATGCAGCTGGGCTGCCCTGCTCCTTGGAGGTGGGTTGCGTAAGATGTCCATGAGCTGTTGTAGGGCGTCGGTGTCGAAGGTGTGGAGGTCCTCTTCATCATCACTGATGAGTTGTCTGGTCTGCTCTGCAGGAGGTGTTGATTGTCCCTCTGCAATGTGAAGGGGAGATGCATTTTAACATTGTGTTGACATGTATGTTGACGCATTGTTCTAGTTTACATACAGACTGCATGACAATGTACATTGGGACTGTTTGGGAGGAGGTGACTATTTGATGCGGGACAGTGGACATTTGAACTACATCATGGATGTGAGGTTGTACACGTACATTTTCATCTCACAGTTTCCTGCTATGCCAGGTGTGATTGGCCAGTTTCTACGCACAAGCGGAACCAGTTGTGTCCTCTGTTCTGTAGTGAAAGTGTTGCACTTTGTACCACATTGTCGTCAATGTTGATGTGCTGTTATTGCTATGTATGTGTGCTGCATTGTGGGAGAGTCGCCCCTGCAGCTGTGATTTTGCTGCCCCTTATCCCTTTGAGGCGGTGTGCCTTTGACTTCTTTGCTTCTACAGTGCTGAGATGTTGCAGACTTGGGTAAATTGGGCTCTTGGTGGGAGTCGGGACTCTTGGGCATGGTTTGTCCGCAGATGTCTTGTTGACGTCAGGGGTTGTTTGTGCACGTGGATGTGTCAGAGTGTGACCTGCTCCTTTACGGATGTGTTCCACACTCAGCCACCTCAGTGTCATAATTGGACTGCAGCCATGCTGTTCGTCATGCAGTGTCACTTGCATTGTCAGTGTGGCTCACAGACATGCAGCTTTGCTGGTTTTGACACGTGTGCATGAGTTTGTTGTGAGATTGGTGCTGTGTGGGGAGGGACCCCTTTGTGCCCATAGTGGATCGGGGCCTACTTGCTGTTTGTATGTGTGCTGCACTGTGCCAAGGGGATCAGGGACATGATCCAGAGTCATTGTGGGTGTGCAGTGTGCTCTACTTAATTGTGCATGTGTGCCATTGTGCCCATCTCCCCCCGGTCCCCCAGTCCCTGTTCGGTACTCGCCCTGGTGCTGTTGTGTCAGGTCATGTCGAGCAGTGTCCGGACCCCCAACTCCTGCCATTGTCTCCCCACGTATGACTGTGGCCACCATTTCCTCCATCTCATCCAGCTCCTGGTGTTCGGCTGGACTGCCACCTCCAGTCTGCATTGCTGCCTGATGGTTGTCAGCGAGTTTCTTCTTGGTTTTGCGCTTCGCATCATTCCAGCTCCTCTTGACCTCTCCAATTGTCCTCCTCCTCACTCCGACTGCATTCACCTTGTCCAGGATGGACTGCCATATTGCATTTTTATTTGCCAATGACACGTTGGAGGTGACGAACAGTTGTTGGTGGTGTTCTATCACCTCCGTGATGATGATCCTGTTTTCCTGCGGACTGAACCTCATCTTCCTCGTCTTCTTCTCCTTGCCCTTCCGTGACCCCGAGGTCCCAGGCTGGTCCTCCTCGGGGCTTGTGGGGTTCTGGTCGTCCTCTGTACTTGCTCCGGCTTCCTCCATGGTGCTACGCAGTTTGAATTATTTTGTTTGTGTTTTTCAGTGCTTTTATAGTGCATTTTCCCGCATGAAGCGTGGGAATTTCAGGCCTGTCGCTGGTTATCCCTGATTTTTTTATCGCGGTTGGCCACATCGCAACTTTTTTCGCGTTCGTGTTTTGCGTTTTTTGGCCGTCACGGTAATTTTATCGCGGTCATTTGATGCGTTAGCGTGAGACTATCGCATGGTACCGCCGTGTTGAGAATACAACGTTAACACGGCGTTATTTTCCCGCAATAGACTGCGATGTGCAAAGTTGCGTTAAGCTAATTTTGCGATAATTATCACACGTTCTTGAGAATATCCCCCAAAGTCTTAAGATGCAGATCACAGCGGGGTTAGCGCAATTTCTTCACTCACTGAGCCATGTTGCTGACAAGGTTGTAGCTGTATTACAATGCCAAAAAATACCATATAGACATGTGTTGCTCTGATATAAAATCAGCCATCGATTTTCACTTGAATACCTTTAATTCAAATTGAAAAATAAGGGTATTGCATGTGAGAGAGGCTGCTGCACAGAGGACTGGCATAATGCAGATTTACAATGTATTCATGGCGAGTGATAGAAGCCCTAAACACTTTACAGAGATAGCCATTCATGCATTCACTGTATATCATGTGTAAAGCATGAGCAATGTATGCCTTTTCATCTGTGTTGTTTACTTTTGTTTGAGTATTCACACTGTGCAAATGTTCAGTGCAGCCAGAAGGTGTATGCCGTTTGTACATTATCAATGCGCAGGGTTGGGAAACAAGCCTGTACATCTTTATTATTGTAAAGAATTTCACTTTTTATTTCCTTGCTTCCTACACACATCCAGTCAACACTGTACCATAAAACAGTACCAGTTTGTGGGTGATATCTTATGTTGCATTGCACTTCCGGAGCTTTTTACGTGGGCAGACCCAGTTTTCTTTGCTATTCAGCACTGTCAACCACATATAATGTATACATGAAAACATTACACGTTTTGCAAGCATTAGTCTGACTTATACCTTGATAGCACAGCATTAATCACTATTTTAACAAGAAAGCTGATATCAGGAATAGAATTATTGACCAAAGAAGTGCATGTTAGATTTAAGCTGTACTAACTATTTTAAAGTAAAGTACACAATAGAATCCCATTCCCAAACCAATTTAGAATGAGCGAGAAATTTTGAGGGACAAAAAGACAACAAGATCATTAAACGGGAAATTGGAGATATGAAGTTTTAGGGCAAAAACTAGCATAGAAAAAGTAAAGCACCAATCAAAAGTCGCTGTTTGGTGCTGCCCAGGACTAGGTGCGATTTCAGGCTCTATTGTGATGGAATAGGGGTTGGGTACACCAAGCAGTTGTCCTGGTCAAAGTTTTTCCCTTTGGAACTAGTCTCTGAACTGGAAGTCAAAATCTTACAGTGGGGCACAGTCCAAGGCAGTGCATACAATAATTTTGGAGCTCTTGATAAGTCGTCGATTTTAGCTTCAAAAGGTCGAAGCTGGACAAGCCTGGATTTTGTAGCTGTTGATGACACATAGTGGGTTGGATCGATTTGCTGCCTCACCTTGGTCCAAATATTAACCATTGGATTTAGACAAATATTTTGAAAGTCAGAATCCTCCAGCAAGATTAGGCTGGAAGCCTTACTGGTCAAAGCTCCAGAGGGCTGTACAGCTTTGTCCTGAGGTTCCGCCAAATCACACGGCAAAAAACTAAAAGCAGGATGAACCTGGTTTACTTGTCCATCTTGGGAGCAACCTCCCTGGGCAAGCCTATGCACAATGTCCCTGTCCTCTGGACGTGGCAAAAAAAAAAGGCTAGGTCCCATCTTTTTCCAAGTGCTGGGTAAATTCCTCTTTGTCAGTCCTACATCCCGTAGCTCCTCAGAACAGGCTTCTAGGCACTAGATTTCTCTCCATTCAGGTATCCCTCAGGGTCCAGTCATCTGTGGTCAGCTGGACCCTTTTGGAATTAGGAGTCCTTCTGCTTTTTGAATCTCTGATGCAGGATTACATAAGGTCAACCATTAGCCCTTAAGGTCCTTGGGTGCCAGCAGGGGTTGTGGGTCCTTCGTCTTCCAGTAGGAGTCAGCAGTCAAGATTCTTCTTCCAACAGGGCACTCATCTTCAGGTGAACTCTTCCCAGGCCCAGACATGTTCTTAGGAGGTGCTGGTTGAAGTACCACATTTATCCTGTGCACTGGCCATTAATTGGAGACATTCTAACACTCAATCCTAACTATTTTCTCAAAGTTCCTCTCCTCCTTTTGCAGCACTTTCTCTTTGTCTTACTGTAAGATTACCCAAGAGCACCTTTATTAAGAGGGGAAAACAAAGTCACCACCAGGAAGGCCTCACTTCAATTCCTTAGCCACTGCCCTATTTAGATGAGTTCTCCTCCCACCAGCATAAAAACCAGGGTCCTGGGAATGAGCAGAAGCCAACCCAGGCATTGCCAATACAAAAGAGGAAATGAAAAGCTGCCCTCTTTTCTGCCAAGTGTTTCCTGACTACACCCATAAAGCTGATTCCTGCTACGTAGTCATACATAAGCTATTGACCTCTGATCTAGAGTCATTAACTCTTCAAACAAAGGGTATAAATTCAAGCTCTGGAGGCATGATAAGCAGCAAAATTGGTTTTAAGCCAAATCTAGCTTGTGCAGCCTACAGCATATTTTTACAAATTTGCTTTTCTACTTGGGTAATCAAACATCTGAGTTAACCATTAAATTAGATTTTGATAATCAAGTAGAAAACACTTTGAAGCATTTTTCCAAGTGGAGATAGGAAATAAATGTTTTAGTCCTATTTAGGCCTGTTTTCAGAAAAGTCCTGAAAGGCATATACAATGAAAGAGATTTTGGCTTTAATTTCACAGTGAGAGCGCACAAACCCCATCTATCTATCTATCTATCTATCTATCTATCTATCTATCTATCTATCTATCTATCTATCTATCTATCTATCTATCTATCCATCCGTCCATATATCTATATATATATATATATATATATATATATATATATATATATATATATATATATATATATATATATATATATCTATCTATATATTATCTACTGGCGGTCGCCAGTAGATAATTATAGTTAGGACCTATTTCCATAGGAAATCCGCAACATTCTATTTGAAATAACTTTGGCGCCGGTTGACGAATCTTCGCGAAATTTTCAAAACTCGTGGGGCGCTCCGGTCCGCTCCTATCCTGAAAGTCTCGGGCGATTCGTCAAGTGAGGGCCGAGAAAAAAGGGGGGTCCCAAAACGTGTTTTCCCCATGCAATTTTCAATAGGAACATTTAGTCGCAGCTACAGCCCGAACTGCTGAACGGAATTACACCAAATTTGCCAAAAAGGTAGCCCTTGGTTCAGAGTCGTGCCTTTTGCTTAAATGGTGTAAATCCGTTCAGTAGTTCCTGAGAAAATCAAAAGTAAAATCACATATATATCTATGGCCGCGTAGGGTCCGCGCACCCTCCCGATCACGAGCTGCATGCTAATTGGCTGTCAACTGGCTGTCAACACTCCAAATCAGGAAGTGTTGGCAGCCATTTTAGTGCCTCGGTAGAACCGAGGCACAGAAACAAGTGCGCAAAACGCAAAAGGGGGCAGGGTAGAAACACCCTGACCCCCTAGGTCTGCTCAGGGGGTCCCACAAGGCCCCTCCCCAAAAAGATTATTAAAAACAAAAAACATAAAGGCCGGCCCCGGGGGATGTGGTCCCCGGGGCCTTAAATGGCCTGAGGAGGGGGGCCACGCAGCCCCCCTCCAAATATAAAAAAAAAAAAAAAAAGAGGGCATGCCCCCCTCCCATACAAAAGGATGAAAAAAAATCCTCAGGCCCCGGGGGATGGGGTCCCCGGGGCCAAAAGTGGCCGAGGGAAGGGGGGCCACGCAGCCCCCCTCCCATACAAAAAAAAAGAAACAAACAAAAAAAAAGACCGGCCCTGCCCCCTCCCTGCAGCAGTCTGCAAACGCGCCCCCTGGCGCGTTTTAAGATGGGGAAGTAATTCCCCTTGAATACTGGGGGTCCCTGGGGCCAACTAGCCCCCAGGAACATCCAGTATGCGCCAGGAGCTGCGTTGCAGAGAGGTGTACAGAGGCCACGCCCCTTTTACACCTCTCTGCAACGCAGCTCTGTGGCGCTTTTGGAGGTACATGGTGGGCTAGTTGGACTCCAGGGACCCTCAGTATTCAAGGGGACTTAATCCCCCAACTTAAAATGCGCCACGGGGCGCGTTTGCACAGTGGTGAAGGGAGGGGCGGGGCTTCAGGTGACATGTGTGCAAACAGGCCCCGTGGCACGTTTTAAGATGGGGAATTAAATCCTCTTCAATCCTGAGGGTCCCTGGGGCCAACTAGCCCACCAGGTACGTCCAGAAAGCGCCACAGAGCTGCGTTGCAGAGAGGTGTAAAAAGGGGCGTGGCCTCTGAACACCTCTCTGCAACGCAGCTCCCTGGCGCATACTGGAGGTACAGGGTGGGCTAGTTGGACCCCAGGGACCATCATGATTCAAGGAAACTTAATCCCCCAACTTAAAACGCGCCACGGGGCGCGTTTGCACAGTGGTGAAGAGAGGGGGCGGGGCTTGAGGTGTGGGTTTCTGTGATATATATATATATTCACTGAAAAAACCATAGGTTTCAGACACGTTATAGTTAGAAATTAGCATTTAAAAAACCTTTGAAATTCACTGAAAAAACCACACCTTATTGCAAGATGTTACAATACTTCATACTTGATAAAGCCCTGGATGGGCCTATGTTCCTAGTGCTACCACTCAAGAAATGTCTCTACAATGGGACCTTAATCTGCTTGCTTCCATCTACCTGATACCTTTCTTACAGATGCACCCAAAGTTCCTCACCCACATTCAGGCCTAGCGGGACTTTGTCACCAAATCAAGGATGTAACATGATTCCAGTCTACGTAGACGCTTTTCTCTATCTACTCCTCTTAATTCATGTGATACATGGTCAATGCAGAAGTATTTCACCAGCTGTCTATTGCTCTTGTGGTGTGTATGAAAGTGCCTCGCCACCGGGTAGCTAGGATCCCTATTGTGGATTGCCCGCTGGTGTTCTAGAATGCGGATTTTGGCTGGATGAATACTGCTACCTACATACCTGAGGCCACACGGGCACGTTAGGCAGTATACTACGTAGGTTGTATTGCAATTCATAAATTTGGTAATGTGTATTGGATCTTTTAGGCCTGCGACCTTGTATGAGGTGACCTTAGTGCTGTTCGTGCAGGCCTTACACTTACCACACGGGAAAAAACCTTTGATGCCCGTGATACCTTTCTGCACTTTGAGTGGCGGCAAGTAACTTTCTACCAGCTGGTCTCTAATCGACCGTGTTTTTCTAAATGTCAGTGAGGGATGGGGTGGCAGATCCTGTCTTATTACCACATCCGATTTCAATATGCGCCAATTGGCCTGCATTATCTTTCTTACGCTACTGGCCGCATTGGTATAGTTTGTTATCAGCCTGAAGTTATTCTTCATCTCGGATTTCATTCTTATCTGTTCTTGCCTCAAGTAAATCCATCCTGGACTTATCTGCCACTCTTTTGGTTGCTTCCTTCAGGATACCCTTACCATACCCTCTCGTTTCGAATCTCCTCATGCTCTCCTTTGCCTCTCTCTCGAAGTCCTCCTCCCTAGTACTGTTGCGCTTAATCCGCAATAGTTCCCTGTAAGGGATGCTATTCTTCAGGTTGCTAGGATGACTGCTTTTGGCATGTAGCACCGAGTTCCCTGGCGTGGATTTTCTAAACAGTGCTGTCTGAATCCTATCATCTGCTACAAACTCTCAGATCCAGGAAAGTAACCTCCTTCGATATAATCTCGCTCGTGAATCTGAGGTTAAGATCGTTGGAGTTGAGATAGTCAATGTATTGCAGGGCTGACTCCTTCGTGCCCCACCAGATCAAGAAGAGATCATCAATATAGCGTTTCCAGCTGACTGTGCTCTCCACCCATCTGGCCCTCATGCCATCCTCGTGTGCTATGCTAGTGAGAACGTGTTATGTCCCAGTATGTGCGGTAAGCGAGGGGAATGCAGCACATAATAAAGAAGTGGCAGGACTGGAAAAATATTGTCACGCCAGTAGGTAGTTATAGTTAGGACCTAGTTTCATAGGAAAAGCATTTTTTGATTTGCCAATATCTTTGACGCCATTTGACGAATCTTCGCAAACTTTTCGAAACTAATGGCCCACTCAGGTCAGCTCCTGTCTTAAAAGTTTCGGGGTGATTCGTCAAGCGGGGGCCGAGAAAAAAGGGGGGTCCCAAAACATGTTTTCTCTATGTTAATTTTCATAGGAAACTTTTGTCGCAGCTACAGCCCGAACTGCTGAACGGAATTACACCAAATTTGGCAGAAAGGTATCTCGTGGTCCAAAGTGCACTCTTTTTGTTAAATGGTGTAAATCTGCTTTATTTTCTTGGAGCCCCCGGGTGGGCCAGGTCTGGGGGGCAATGTTTAATTAAGATGTGGGGTCTATGGACCCCCCGCAGCCTTGGGGACTGCCACCTCCCCGGGGCAATGTTAATGATATGCGGCGGGTAGGTGCCCCCCGCAGCCCTGGGGACTGCCACCTCCCCGGGGCTTTTTTTTTTTTTTAAATGCATGGGAGGGGCTCCTGCCCCCCCCACACTGCTTTGGGGACTGCCACCTCCATGGGGCTTTAATCATTATGGGTGGGGGGCCTCGCGGGACCCCCCCAAGTCCCAGGGACCGCAACCTCCCCGGGGCTTTAATGTATTTAATAAAGTGCGGGGGCTACTGCCCCGGGGACCACCACCTCCCCGGGGCTATAAGGATTAAATATAGGGGGGCACATGGCCCCCTTTGCAGCCCCAAAGACCGCCACCTCCCCGGGGCTTGTTTTAAAAATTAAGTGTGGGGGGCTCGAGCTGCCCCACTCTGTCCCGGGAACCACCACCTCCCCGGGGCATACTTTATTCAAATATGGGGGTCTGTTGTGGACCCCTGTCCCCAGGGAACACCAACTCCCCGGGGCTATGCAAATGCTGGGAGGGGGGCCACGCGGCCCCACTCCAGGAGCTCTCCTTGGCCCTGGGGAGCACCACCCCCCAGGGCTGACTCCAGCAATGTCCCAGGGTGCCCACCCCGGGACATTGCAGTTTGCTATGGCAGGGTGGGAGCACTGCTCCCGCACTGCCATAGAAAACTTCTGCTTCGCTTCATGGAAGCGAGAGCAGGAAAACTGCTCCTGCTTCCATGAAGCGAAACAGAATTGCTTTTGGGCAAAGGGAGCTGTATGTCAGCAGCTCCTTTTGCCCAAAAGCAATGCCGGCTCCCTCAGGAGGTGGGGAGCCGGCAGGGACAGGGGAGGCATTGGGGTTCCCCCGCGGTCCCCAACGTCATGGCCATGCCCTGGGGGATGGGGACACCAGGGCAAAAAATGGCACAGGAGAAGGGCCACTTGGCCCCCCTCCTTTCATAAAAAATAAATTAAAAAATGGCCACCTTTCTTGCTTCTTTCTGCACTTCTCTTGCTTCTTTCTGCTCCTCTCTTGCCTCTTTCTGCACTTCTCTTGCCTATTTCTGCACCTCTCTTGCCTCTCTCTGTACATTTCTTCCTCTTTCTGCACCTCTCTTGCTTCTTTCTGCACTTCTCTTGCTTCTTTCTGCACCCCTCTTGCCTCTTTCTGCACCCCTCTTCCCTCTTTCTGCACCTCTCTTGCCTCTTTCTTCACCTCTCTTGCCTCTTTCTGCATTTCTCCTGCCTCTTTCTGCACCTCTGTTGCTTCTTTCTGTACTTCTCTTGCCTCTTTCTGCACCCCTCTTGCCTCTTTCTGCACCTCTGTTAGTTCTTTCTGCACTTCTCTTGCTTCTTTCTGCACCTCTCTTGCAAACTTCTGCACCCCTCTTGCCTCTTTCTGTATCCCTCTTCCCTCTTTCTGCACCTTTCTTGCCTCTGTCTGTACCCCTGTTCCATCTTTCTGCACCTCGTTTACCTGTTTCTGCAACTTTCTTGCCTCTTTCTGCAGTTCTCTTTCCTCCTTCTGCACCTCTGTTGCTTCTTTCTGCACTTCTATTGCCTCTTTTCGCACCCCTCTTACCTCTTTCTGCACCCCTGTTGCTTCTTTCTGCACTTCTCTAGCCTCTTTCTGCACCCCTCTTGCCTCTTTGTGTACACCTCTCTTTCCCTTTGCTGCACCTCTATTGCCTCTTTCTGCACCTCTATTCCTTAATTTTGCACTTCTCTTGCTTCTTTCTGTACCTTTCTTACTTCTTTCTGCACCCCTCTTGCCTCTTTCTGCAGCCCTCTTCCCATTTTCTGCACCTCTTTCCTCTTTCTGCAGTTGTCTTGCAGCTTTCTGCACTTCTGTTGCTTCTTTCTGCATTTCACCTGCTTTTTATGTACCTCTTTTGCTTCTTTCTGCAACCCTCTTGCCTCTTTCTGCACCTCTTTTGCTTCTTTCTGCACTTCACTTGCTTCTTTCTGCACTTCTCTTGCTTCTTTATGTACCCCTCTTGCCTCTTTCTGCACCCCTCTTCCTTCTTTCTGCACCTCTCTTGCCTCTTTCTGCATTCTCTTGCCTCTTTTTGCACTCCTCTTGCCTCTTTCTGCACATTTGTTAATCTTTCTGCACCTCTCTTGTTTTTTTCTGCGCTTCTCTTGCTTTTTTCTGTACTGCTCTACCCTCTTTCTGTACTCAAATGGGAAGTGCAAGCTGTCAAGTTTAAAGGTCGGCGTGCTCTCGTGACTGAGGTATATGTCTACTTATAAATCTATTCTCATGTGTTATGCATCTAAAGATGGTAGCTTAAAAAGCAGGCAGCTTCTCCTTTAGGTGGTCAAATCTCTGTTCTGCTCTGTCATTTGGTTGCACAGGCAGACATGTCTTATGTATATAGGTGTTGTAGAGCCTCTCAAATATACTATTAACTACCCCTGTGCCCTGCATTGTGAGCAAAAAGAAATTCATACACCTTTTTGTATACAAATTTACAGAGTATGGTGTTTGAAACACAGGTATTCAAGTATTTGTATGTTTATTTTTATGTAACATGTCACTAGGTAAAATCAGAGACACATGCATGCATACCTTCACAAACTTGGTGAGACTTACAACAGTGATATGGTTAGGATTACAGTTTTACATTTCGTAGGCCTAACATTCTGAGCAGTCGATGAATAGTGAACCTTCAAGAGAAAAGTGACGTTTAAGACATCTTGGGAGAAGGATTAGTGATTAGGCTACTTTGTATGAGTCTGTGGAAAGGTACAGTCAAAGTAGGCCTCTTTCTGCACCTCTGTTGCTTCTTTCTTCACTTCTCTTGCTTCTTTCTGCGCTTTTTTCCCTCTTTCTGTACATGTCCTACCTATGTAGGTATAGTTAGAAATTAGGATTTAAAAAACCTTAGAAATTCACTGAAAAAACCACAGGTTTCAGGGATGTTTTAGTTAGTATTAGCATTTAAAGAAAACCTTACAACTTCACTGAAAAAACCACAGGTTTTAGGGATGTTATAGTTAGGAATTAGCATTTAAAAAACCTTAGATATTCACTGAAAAAAACACAGGTTTCAGGGACGTTATAATTAGGCTGACATTTCACTCGTACAAAACCTGAGAAATTCAGCCGTTATAGTTAACTGAGCTAACTATAACTCGTGCCCCCGCAATGCACTGCTGATGACGTCACATATTACATCACTCATGACATGGTCAGTGACATCACTGATGACATCAATGATGACATCTCAAATGACATCACTGATGATATCATCTACTTAATCTCTGATGCACCCCCTCACACCCTAATATAACCTTTCATACACCCACTCTAAAATACAGACTACCATTCTCGAAACCATCGACACACAAATACCAATTGGTACATACCCACTCACTGATTCATAGGTCTACACACATATCCACTCACTCACCGATGCAGTCACTCATACACACAGTCACTCATCAATACAGCCACTGATATATGCACTCATACACCCATACAGACACTCACACACCGCCACTCACCCATAAAGCTAAAATGACAATAAAAACTATTTTTTTTAAAAAGAATCGATCACACTGCCATTTACTCACCTATATAGTTATACACAAACCACCTCACTTATTCATACAGATACTAACACATACTTAATCTCTTCTACAATCACTGACACAAGCACACACTCATCCATACAGCCTCTCTCACAATCCCTCACTCTCACATATAGTCACTTATATACTCCAAGACTCACATATACTGCCTTTCACATATGTAGTTACTCACACATATACCACTGAGACATCCATTCACTCACCAACACAGCCATACACACACTCACTCACCCATACATCCCCTCGCAGATGCTCTCCAGGAAGCCCACAGCCATCCACCATCGTTAGTCAATGAGGAAATCTGGTGCCTTCAGTACGCCGACGACATTGTGCTATTAAGCCAAACTCCAATCGGTTTACAACGTGGAATGAGCGCATTAGCCAAGTACATGGAAGTGCAAGGGCTAGAATTACATTTATCAAAAACAAAGGTAGTACTGCTAGTGGACGCTAAATATAAGAAATACACATGGCACCTAGAGGGAAAAAAGTAGAGGCAGTTGCCTTATACAAATATCTCAGACTTAAGGTGGAACAAAAACTGAGTTATAAATCACAGCTCACCGCAATGAGGGCCAAAGCCCAAAATCTTATATACCGCTTTAATCTACTAAAAAAGAAATGAAGTTGTCCATCCCACGGTAACCTACTATCTGTCATGCTTGCTCAGCTAATGCCATCAGTAACCTACGGTACAGAAATAATGAGCGGTTGTGAAATCCCAGCCTTGAACAAGAGACAAACAAAAGTTTATTAAAAACGTTTTCCACATCCAGCAAAGTGCATCCCCGGCTCAAGTGCGACTTGAGTTTGGACTGCTCAATCAAATATTCCTGAGTAAAGGTGCATTTATTAAATTATGTTGGAGGCTGCGTGCATCTGAAATCGGTTCCATTGACCATCTGTGCTGAAAAGAAATAGATAGTCAAAAAGTAAACAAAATTCCAGGATCCTGGGGTTGCTATCTAAACCATGTGATAGAGGACCTGCGTGCTGAAGACTTTTGGAACTCCAGCATTGGGAAAAAGGCCTTCAACAAATTAATCAATTCCACAATAAAACTTCAGTCTCATACAACAGATGAGAATACTTTACTACAAAGACGTCACGCCTGGACGGTGATCAGCTCATATGGCATAAGGAAGCCTCAGGAATATTTATCAGCCTATTTCTCATTGACCTTAAAACATCAATTCATGAGTCTGCGTTTCAGCATGTGGGAAACAAAGGATCTCATCCCTTCATGGAAAGACCAGAGGCAAAACCGAGACTGTAGACTGTGCGGCTATAAACATGAATCTCTTCAACATATTTTCTGCGCATGCCCAAAGCTATTAAAAGAAAGGAAGACATTATTAAAAGAAATATCTAACAACATGAACATTCGAACGAGTAGATAAAGCAGTAATCACCTGGCAAGGCGGGTCCTCAATCCCCCTAGTCTGTAGGAGGGTAAAACTTTTAAATCTGTATTTAAAGGAAATTGGTCGAAATTCTGTGGAAACCCAAACAGATTCTTAGAATTACTGGAATACTACAAAAAACTTGTGAAGAAATTAGCTGTTTTACACATGGTTTTTTACTATGATATGGTTTCTCAATTGTAACAGAATTTTTATTAATTGTCCAATAGATGTAGAACTAGGACTAACTGTTTTAAAATTCTATTAATGATTTTTTATTTTCTTTTTATTAGGATGTTGATGTGCTGCTAAACATGTTGCTCTGTGTAATGTTTTTTTCAAAGACCGAACACTTAAATAAATAAACTTGAAACTTGAAACATTCACTCACCAACACAGCCATACGCACACTCACTCACCCATATATCCCCTCGCAGATGCACTCATGAACCTATACACCAAGTGAATCAACCACTCACACATCCATTCAGGGAGTCACACACACCCCACCCACCCACACAGACACTCAGGCACCCTTACAGGTACTCAGATAACCAATCATTAACCCATATAGACACTCATGTAGCTACTCACCAACCCATGCAGCCACTTACACACCAACTGACAGACTGATAAAGACATTCACACAGATTAGTCATTCACCCATGCATTCACTAAGACACGTTGAATCACTCACTTATACAGTCAGTCACACACCCACTAAATCATCCATTCAGACACTCATACACCCACTCATTCTTCAATACACCTTGGTGTATATATAAATATATATAACATTCATAAACTTTTTAGAAACACACAGTCACTGGATGATGTCATCAATGATGTCATCAGTGATGCCATTTGAGATGTCATCAGTGATGTCACTGACCATGTCCTGAGTGATTTAATATGTGACGTCATCAGCAGTGCATTGTGAGGGCGAGAGTAATAGTTAGCTCAGCTAACTACAATGGCTGAATTTCTCTGGTTTTGTACGAGTGAAATGTCAGCCTAACTATAATGTCCCTGAAATCTGTGTTTTTTTCAGTGAATATCTAAGATTTTTCAAATGCTAATTCCTAACTATACCGTCCCTGAAACTTGTAGTTTTTTCAGTGAATATATATATACTTTACATAAATAGCATGCAGAGCACTCTGAGACTTTCTATCAGCTGCCCATGAGGAAGAGGTCGTAACCTTGAAACGCGTCGGCAAGTGAAGTTTAAAGAACCGGACGAAGTTTGTTGGTTGCCAATTTTTAATAAACCCTTAGGTTTTCAGCAGCCTGTCGAGTGCGTTCCAGAAATGCTTAGGGCGATTGTTTAAAATGGATTACGCGGCAGCCTTGCCGTGCTGGCGCACCATCTCGGAAGGAAGAGAGGCTTTGGTGGGAACGGTTCCGCACCAAAAGCACAGCTGTTGAGGCATACAATAATCAGCAACGAATCCGGAGAAAGCCCTACTAAAGGGAAAGAAATACATGCTGTAATGGAAGTCTACAGAAACCACTGAGGGTCCAAAAAGGCTCGTTATGGACTCAATAATCCAGCATGCATCACACGAAGTTTGTACTAAATAAACGCCCACTGTGGGAAGGTACTTTACATAAATAGCATGCAGAGCACTCTGAGACTTTCTATCAGCTGCCCATGAGGAAGAGGTCGTAACCTTGAAACGCGTCGGCAAGTGAAGTTTAAAGAACCGGACGAAGTTTGTTGGTTGCCAATTTTTAATAAACCCTTAGGTTTTCAGCAGCCTGTCGAGTGCGTTCCAGAAATGCTTAGGGCGATTGTTTAAAATATATATATATATATATATATATATCTCTTGTGATGTACATTTTGTATATATTGGCACCCTGCCCTGTGAGAGTACACAGCAAATTTTAGGAAGACTTTTGAATATAACTGTGCCATATATGTAGGTGATGTAACTACACACTGAAGCCCACATAAGACATTTAACTTTGATGCCATAAATTCATTCATTTTCTATGCCATCTACAATGGTCTTACAGGACAGTTCTATAGACCAATTTGGTGAAACTACTTGTACTACTACCTTTTTTAGGCCCAGAGCACACACACTGTCTCACTGATTATCAGTGTCACATGATATAGAGTCATAATACCAGCAAAAATAGGATCCAGGAAAAATCTGAGGTGACCATGAAGAAAAGGTAAATTTGCTACACAGATAGAAAATTCAGTACAGTTTCTGCACAGGGATAGAAATCATTCTCTATAAGAACTCAAAGACACTATTGAATCACTATCGAATCTCAGTAGCCCATTACGTGAGTAGGCTGTGATCAGCCAGCCATCTTTGGGAACAATATTCAAATCCAAAAAAAGAGACAGGTTTTACACATGTATGTGTTATATGCAAATGTTCACCCTGTTCATTGATTGAAGTGACAAAGTCTTCTACTTGTTCTTTGTTCCCTGACCCATATGATCAAGATATCATTTAGATAGCATCACCATGATGGAATCTGATGTCCATAGGTATCATCTTCTGAATAAATCTTCTGTATTTTGAAATTATGCACATATAAATAGGCTAGGCTCGGGGCAAATGTGCTGCCAATCGTATTCCCTTGTGTTTGATTGTAGAGTGGGCCTTCCCTTCATATTCATAAAACTTTTGATTTTAGAGCCAAAGTAGTAAATTCAATTAAAAAAATTGCTGATGTAATATATTACCAATCACTGGAACGGAGTAACTCTTCTGTAGCATATTGTGTGGTGTCCTGGGGAATGCTACTATAGGGCACTTCCACATCCTGGCTCCTCAGTAGCTCATTTTCACTATCAAAGGAACCATCTTTTGAAATGTTCAAAATTTCCTTGGTATCCTTGACATAAGATGGCATCTTAACCATGGAAGGTATATGAAAGAAGTCAATAAAGATTGAGAGGGGTTCCAAGGGTGAACATATGCCTGAGACAATGGGTTACCCAGGTTGAGGCCACGCTCTGCAGCCAACCCTGCTGCACACGGCCAAAAGCCAGCACCGAAACCTGCTTGTGACAGGAAAAATATAAACACATTACCAACAAGAGGCACGTGATTATCACACACCTATGAGATTCATTGTATTATGCAGAGTTCGCCACCCATTAATGTTTAGAGTCGTGCCCCCTAACTATTAACATATGAATGAGACAATACCACAATCCCGGCAGAATTTATCCATTCATAAAAGCACCATACAAACATAAATCTAATTTGTCTTGAATCTGTAAATCAGGATGTAAAATTTACATTTATAAAGTTTTCATTTGCGTACCTATTCTAAACAAAACCTGATGATTATATTATTTTCAACTCACCTTTCTAGACTCATTTACAAAATGTGACATAATAATCCATCATATTGTGTTTCATTTTTTAAATGTTATGAATATATTCTAGAAAGTGTTGTCGAAAGCATCTCAATGTTGCTTAAATTCACACTGCCTGAAATGTAAACATGCAAAGTTGACAAATATTGTCATTCGTTTACA
This sequence comes from Calotriton arnoldi, assembly GCA_963921515.1. NCBI lineage: Eukaryota > Metazoa > Chordata > Amphibia > Caudata > Salamandridae > Calotriton > Calotriton arnoldi. Next base: position 679,618 of record CAWUFW010001495.1, read on the forward strand.
AGTGCATCTTTGCTTTTTTTTAACTAGAGGTAATTTTCTAGTTATGGCTCTTTATACATGACAGAATACATTTAAGAAAATGAAGAGGATGAGGGAACCTAGAATACTACTTATCACAAATTGAGTCAATCTTAAATAGAGGTCACGGTTACTTTTCTATTTCTTCTAAACAAATTATGCCTAACAAGAACAATAATGAAAACGTGATAACAATATATCTATAGTGCTAAAGGTTGTAAACTTAATCAACACTATCGAAGGTGGAGGGGACCCCCAGTTAGCTATTGACCAGGTTGGAGCCAGATTGCCAAGGATAATATTGGTATTGTTTTTTTTTTCATGGTACTATGGAGGTGGAAGGTTGCATGAAGCATAATTGTTGCATTGTTTTTGGTGATTTGACATTCCAATTTTTACATCTGGGTTAACAGTGGACCATGCAAAACTGACTGCTTACCAAATTTGCAAAGTGGATTTTTGAGTCAGCCTCATTCAAACATTGGTGTATCTCTCTCATCTCAAGCTATTGGCTGTTTGGTGTACAATTCTGCCTCATATGGAGTGATTACATTGCAATGCATGAGGAACTATTTTACTTCTAAATAAACATTGACCAACACATTTTTGTCATAATTATTTCTCATACATCTCATACGTGCATTTTATACAGAAAATAATATTTTTTAAAGTAGCAGGCACTATCAAGACCACCACGAATATCACCACCCTCAATAGTACACATTAAGCAACCCACAATTGCTAATTCCCCAATACCACACTACTGCAAATGCCACACAAACAACGCCTCAACAAATACCACCACCAATAGCATTAATACCTCAACTAGTGGCACTACAACTGCCACTATTGCTGCCAATATAGCCTAGGGTACCACCACCAGTAGCAACACAATCACTAATTCCACAACCAATACCACCACTATTACTAATATCATTGTAATAGCACCTACACTAATACTACCACCACCACCGCTAGCAACAAGATCACTATCAATGCCACAACAATAGCACCAATAGCACTACCAATGCCATCACCAATAGCAATACTACCACAATACCACAACTGTCAATACCACAATATCACACCAATACCACCAACAGTACAAACACTGCTGCCACCAAATTACTACCACCAATACCAGTACAACCACCAATCCACATCCATACTACCACCAAAAATAATACACCAATATCAACAACAGCAGTACCTCCAACACCGCCATTTCCACAACCACTAATACCACAACTACTAACACCACCATCACTATACACACTATAACCATCACTTCCACCAATACAAATACCACCAATATTTCCCTCCCCACCACCAATAACACCACTTGGGCCTATGTGAGTAGTGTAGATGAACTGAATGAGGATTTCTGCACTGATCATGTTTTTATCACTATGTCCATGCATTTTGTCCCATTGAGTGTCTTGTCAGGGTTAAGAAGGGATATAAAAATACAGTTCCAGTACATTATGGGTTGCTTAGCTGAGCCTCCAGGTTTGGGCATCTGCCATCTCCCTGAAGATGGTGATAATGTGCTAGCAGGCCTGTGTCTATTCACACAGTCTCCGCAACACTTGAGACTTTGGACAGCCTGAGTCTTTCGGAGCCGAATCGTACAGCTCTATGGACACGGTTTCTGGACGAGCCATTACGATGACCGATTCGAACAGCCGTTCCGATTCGGTCTGCCTGACACGAAACGGCTGTCGAAATCTGTCTTTGGGGGCCTGTTGCGGGCCCCCCTTCACCCAGAGCCATCCGTTTGGGGCCTGTGGGGGTACCCAAGGGACCCCTCTTCCCAGCCCTGCACAATGTAGCAGGCACCATGGGGGTCTGCCACAGGGTGCAAGCTTTTTCCAAACCACCCCTTTTTTCAATTGGAGCCTGTGTTCTTGTTCGGAACACAGGCTACTATTGAAGTCAATGTGAGTCCGTCCGAATGTTGGGAAGCATCATAATCGGTCGTTCGGACTCACAGGACCCAATTTATTTGGAAACGATTCCGAGACCGATTCGTTCAGAACAGTGTCCGAACGACATCTTAATTTGCCTCTATGTTTGGAGCTGGAAGTTAAACTTCTTGCACCTCAACCAACATCTCCCACATAACTTATTCTACATCTAGCACCCATCCAACCACATACTTCTGAAAATGCACCCAAGACTTCATAAAATCGAAGCACTTTCCAGACCTGTCAGCTGTATGAAGTACTATACAAAGGCTAAAATAAATTGCAATACAATAACCACCAAAAACACAACAGCAGTATCACATCACCAACAACAATACCACATCACCACTACCAACACCAGCATTACCGTTACCACAAATTCTACCTCAGAATACCAATCCCAGCACCAACATAACTAGCAATACCACCAGTGCATCAGCACCTCCAAATAAAACCTCTGATATCAATACCTTTTGGCTTTGCCAGTGTTTGTTTTCTCTTGGAACAACATGAGATGTCCATTGACACTCTCTGGTGGAAATTACAGAAGGTCGTAAAAGGAGCATTTTAAAAGACTGATAACCCATTTTAGTCAAAATGTAAATGATTGACAGCATCATTTTAAGGATTGTGCTGAAATATAAGATGTAACATGAAAAATGGTGATCTTGTGCTGGGAATTACTGGCACCACTCTCATTTTAGGTATTGTGTTGAATTTTAAGGCGATGTGAATGATCCTGTGCTCGGATAAACCATCATTAAGATAAAACATATTTCTCTCATGATTTTTATGGGCACTATGTGTATAGGTCTCACAAGTTATTTGCTATTAATAATATCGTTAACTTGAAAACATTTGTTTTGCTTTAAACAGACAATACATTATTTGAATGCACTGTTTATATGGATCTAAGATATGAGATAAAAAATCTAATTTTTTCTGCAGCCATCCACACATCTAGAATTTGGACGAATTGTAATCTACACCACTAGCCTGCGTGTGGTTAGAACAACCTTTGAAAGATGTGAGCTGGTGAGAAAAATCTTCCAAAATCATAGAGTAAAGTTCGAAGAGAAAAATATTGCTTTGAATATTGACTATGGTAAAGAGTTGGATGAAAGATGCAGGAGGGTATCTGAAGTCCCATCGCTACCCGTTGTCTTTATTGATGGCCATTACCTTGGGGTAAGTATTGACCTAATTCGAATTGCCTTGCTACAAAGTGTATTGTATGCTGTTATGCAAATGGGTGAAACTGTCAATCGTTTTGATCTATTAAGAAAACAGGATATCTTGGCTGTCCATATTATAAAACTTTTAGTTTAATGTATCCTTAAAGAGAAACGGTCCTTCTGTGAATTTACAAATGTCTAGGCACTTTCCCTATTTCTTCCTAACAACAGCAAATTCCTTTAGTGGCTAGTAACTTCCTTAAAATGTTGCCACAAAATGAAAGCAATTTCCCAACACTTTGATATTTCAATTTGAGTTTTCCTTTCCTGTTGTAGAAAGGAGGGGCACTGAACTACACAAGGGTAACAATATGAGCACTGCACTCATGACCCAGGCATGGCCCCTCACAAAGAACGAACATTTTGGGGATTTATGATCAATTTATTTTAGATATTGTGCTAAAATAAGCACTACTTTACTCAATTAAAAATATATATTCTTAGCAGAAGATTTCCCATGAACCTCCCTTGTGGCAGTCATGCTCACTTGCTGCCCTTTATCGCACAGTATATTCAGGACTTGGTCTTAAGCTCCACCACTTTCAAAGTTCACCAGCCGCCAATGGTCAGCTGATCCTTGGAGTTTCTTCTCAGTAAGCAGGGCAGGCATCAAGCAGCAGGGCATCCTTCTTCTGTAACATCCACATCTCTAGAAGTGTACTAAAGAGTGGGTCTGTAGGAACCCTTTGTATATCTGGTGCCCACTTTGAAATGGGAAAAGCTTATGCAGTTTCCCCCTACAGTTGTGTCTGGTATTGCCTCCCCCCTGATCTGGTCCCAGTTTGTTGGTAGTCACAATAGGCTAGTGTGTGAGCTGGGCCAGAGCATTTGGTGACCACTCTGTTGTGATACTATTTGGGAGGAAAATACAAAGGCCAACTATACCTAGTCATGTGACCCTGGAAAAGGCTGCAGACACCAAATGGTTAGGACAAGAAAATGCCAACGTTTTAAAAGTGGCAATTTCATAATTGTAGCTTAAAATCTGACTTTGTCATTAAAGAGGGTTTTAAATTGCAATTCCTCAGACTTCAAACATGACTTTTCTACCTGCTCCCAATCAAAAGTTATCACTTATTAAAGGTAATAAGGTAACCCAATGTTATCCTAAGGGAGAGGTAGTACTTGCACTAGTGAAAAACAAATTTAGTGTTTTTCACTAACAAGACATGTAAAACTTAAAAGTACATGTCCCACTTTTTAAATAAACTGCATTCTGACCTGTTAGTTGTTTAGGGGCGTCCCTTAGGGGTGACTTATATGTATTAAAAAGGAAGGTTTAGGCATGGCAAATGTTTTATTTTTCTAGGTTAAAATAGCAGTTTGAAACTGCACACACACAGGCTGCAATGGTAGGCCTGAGACATATTTTTAAAGGGCTACTAAAGTGGTTGCCACAATATGTGCTGCAGGGCCACTAGTAGCATTTATTTTACAGGCCCTGGGCACATGTAGTACCCACCTTACTAGGGACTTACAAGTAAAATAAATAGACCATATGGGTGTAAGCCAAGTTTACCATGTTTAGGGAGATAGCACAGCACAAGCAATTTAGCGCTGGTTAGCAGTGATAAAGTGTGCAGAGTCCTAAGGACAACAAAAACAAACAAATTCAGCAAAACATGAGGAGTGAAGACAAAATATTTGGGGGAAGACCACCATAAGGCTGATAGGTCTAAAAGGACTTTTTCAACTTGCTTTGTCATACTACACACTCTAAGGAAACTCCACAAAAGAACTAGAAATCATGAACATAATAGTATCACTCTTTGGCACTCTAACAAGTACCACACTCTGCATAAACCATTCAAGAACACCTTACTTTAAACTACTACAATAGAACATCACCACAATGTTCTAAGCAAACAGTATATTGAAAATAAAATCAGGTTTATATTTTGCCAGCCAGCACGATAACCAAAGAAAACCTGAAAATATGATCGGAGACTCTTAATTAATATCAGGTTCACAACATTGTAGACCATTAAACAGTATTGTACTCATTAAATTCAATATATGAGCCCCAAAGTCTATGATATAATCCCTAGTTTAACCCAGTCTCTAAGTGAGCCCTCCAACTGAGTACTGGTTTAACCCCCATTTAACCAGAATGCACTTACATTAAACATTGCATCACTTATCCAGGATGATCATATTTACCTTACATGAATTCAATGAACACCCAGACACCACACACCTACTTTCACACAGACTTACCAAACACACAATGTTGCATACTAATGACTCTTAGAAATGCTCTGTGGTGCACACACAAGCAGCTATTCCCCACTAAGTTTGTGAAATTGAGATGTTGGGCTGGCCACCAAACAGTCACCACCTCAACTTGTCCAGCCTCTACCAGGCTATGGGCAGAGCCAAATTTAGACTTATGCATAGGGTCGATGGGTATTTTTTACGTGAACTGTTTCAATGACAAAAAAGAGATAAGGCTTGGTTAATCTGTTGCTACTTTTTTGTTCAGTGATGACAGACACTTAAAACAGGCATCTCTCTTCGCAACATAAAAAAACAATGTCTGTGATCTGCAGGATCATTCTTGCACATTTCCTGTTTGGGACCACCATGGTGCAGAAATATAGGGGGAGTGAAAGATTGGCATACAACAGAGCTGCCACTTTTTGGCAGTTGTGACATTACTACCCATCTCTAATTGAGTTCCTGAGGCCTAATTTAGTGATTGGTGGACCAACTGTGAAATGTCTAGGGAGGCAAAGGGACAGGATCTGCTTGCCCAGCCTAAAAAATATAGTTATCTACCAGGTTAATGGGTTCTATTAATCTATTTAATGAAGTGGCTATCACCTCAGCAGAGGCAAGAGCCACTGCAGTGGAAAAAAGAGTGGCAGCAAATGAGCCAATTAACGGCCGTGTAGCAGACCTGTCAGCAGTTTTGGGGTTTATTTGGGGGTATGGTATCAGGAACCCTGGTAAAAAAGCATTGTCCCTTGTATTCTAGGAGTTGTCTGAGGTTAGTCGCATGCTCCAAACTTGTTGCAGACATTTTTGCACTTTTCCTGTTTGTGACCCTAGGGGTGCATGTCTGGCCCAGACAGGTCAAACACTCCAGACATGATTTCTAAGGAGCTATCCTAAATAGGGTGGGCTGTCCACCAACATTTTCATCATTGTTTGCTCAATGCAAGCGGTTTCCCACTGGAAGAGCAAGTGGCAGATCCCCTGTTGCGCCACCAATTTTTGGCGATTCTCCTGTTACCTGACACCTCTAAATGCGGCCCTTGGTCTATAATACTTTTTGGTTAGGACCAGCAATTGTCTTACTCAATGAAAGGTAGATCATGGATCAAAAGATAACTATAATACAGAGCCAGTCCATATTATACATAAAATCTCAGTGATTAGTTTGGAGAAAATTAGCCCAGGAGTAGACATGATTCTGTAACTCAGGAATTTTTAAATTGAAAACAAACTAAAGAGTTTTATTTTTGTAGCAACAGTGGTGACCAGGCTAATGTTATTTACACGTTCGTTAGAACAAGAAGGTTCCCATAATGGATGCCCGAAGGCAGAGGTTTTGGGATCAAGTTGAGAATGCGCTAAGGATCTTAAAGTAAGGGGGTGCACCCAGATGTATTCAAAGATATGGCAATGAAGCAACAAAAGATCTTAAAGTTAGAGGGTGACCCTCAGGTATTCAAACATATGGCAATGAAAGGAGCAAAGGATCTTTAAAGTTAGGGGTGCACCCGTTGTATTCAAACATATGGCAATGAAAGCAAACATTATGTTATGGGGCACATCCCAAGAATGCTTTACCCACGCTGAGAATTTTGTTATTATCCTGCATTAGATTTGATTTTTTAGCTCACTTAATTTCCTTTATTTTTTGTAATATTTAATGCATTATTGAATGTAATGACCACAGTATATACTTGAGTAATCCGTCTGTAGAATTTTATGGCATGAGGCTGACTTCGGAGTAGTAGAGGCTGCCACCGGACGAGAGTGGGAGGGTGGGGAGGGGGGAATAAAAACAATTTAAAAAAACAAAAAACACTTACCTGGAAACACGCCTGCCACCCGCCGCCGCCTCTACCGGTCCTCTTCGTCATCCTCGAGTCCGGCAGCAGGAAGCACCCGGGCTCCCCACAGTCAATCACAACGCTGCAATGCAGAGTTGTGATTGGTCTGAGCGCTGTGGTTCGGCACTAAGACAGGGGCTGGGGGCCTGGGCATGTTCTGCATGCAGGCTGTAATGTATCCTGGGTGGAGAACATGCAAAGTGCACATGACACTTTGGCCGGCCCCAGAGGGCCGGCCAAAGCATCATGCGCACTTAGAGAGTGTACATTTACCTCTCCTCCCGCTGCTAGTGTTCTGGCGTCATGGAGCACAGCTCCGCCCCAACTGAGCCACTGCAGTAGGAAAAATAAAACGATAATAACTGTGCCTTATTATCATTTTATTTTTCCTCTTTCAACTGCTTGGAGAGCAGTGGGGCGACGCTCTTCCGCCTTAGCGGAGTAGCCGCCACTGTTTCAGTGACTAAAATGGTCTTTATTTCCTCACACATTGATACAAAAACATTTTAAAGAAGTGGAATAAATGTATATTTTCACTACCCACTTAAAACAGTTTGAATTTCATTTTAATTTTTTTGACAGGGCGCAGAGAAAATTTTGGCAATGAATGAGACTGGTGAGCTACAAGATCTATTAACAAAAATCGAGGTAACTATTCTTTTTGTGTCGAATCTGCTGTATTAAATTTCATATTCACTGTTCACTGAGCATTTTAACATACAGTCAAATTATAGTTTTTCTATGGGCCCTGGAAATATGTTTTGAATTATCAGGGATGTTATACGCAAATAGGAGAAATTAGACGTTTCTCTAATTTAGCTAACCTTGTAATTCCTTCCTTAGAGTTGCACATTCTATTAAATTGAGGACAGCCCTTATTTCCGAGATGAGCGTGATGGGTGCCACTTTCTTGTAGTTGTGAATGCGACACAAGCCATTATACAAGTCATTTGTCGAGCGAACAGCTGCCTCCGAGGAGGTGTCCCAGCGCTAGCGGAAAGGTCAAGACCGAGGAAAACCTAATAGAGAGGCTAGATGCCCTCTAGGCCTAAATCAAAAAGCAGGGTTTTGAGGCTCTTTCGGAACACAGCTTCAGAGGGGCTGCTTCGCAAAACCAGAGGAAGAGCATTCCACAACTTGGAGGCCAGGAAAACAAATGATCTGCCTCCTTTTCTGGCCTTGTGATTGAGGGGGAGTTGGAACAGTTTGATGTTATTAGATCTCAGTGATCTCACCTGGCAGTAGGGCTTAAATTGGCTCCTAAGCTAGAAAGGACCTTCATGAGTATAGGCTCTAAAAGCAAAGTTGAGCGCCTTGAAGTGGATCAACTTACTGTTTCAGGAGCCAATGAAAGTGTGTCGTGGGTGAACAGACAACGAAGAGCCAGGAGGAATCTTGAGAATTAATCGAGCGGCAGAGATCTGAATAGTTTGAAGGCGCTGGATTAGAAAAGCAGGCAACCCTAAGTACAAGCTGTTGGCATAGTCCAACCAGGATGTAACCAAGGCAATGAAGGGATATCTATTTTATACAATGTAGATGGCCATAGCTGCTAAATCACATGGATAAGAAAGTACCCTTGCCACTGGCTCTATTTCGACTCAACATCTCCAGAGTTTCCAGCCCATGGGATTGTTTTACCGAATCTTTCCAGGTCTAACATGCCCTGGACATCACATCAACTGCATCACCAAAGTGTTCTACATACACAACTCTCTAACAAGGATCTACAAGACATGTACGCCAACTAATTGTATTACACTATAGCATTTAGATAATGCTTCATACTCTAAACAAGACCACATAGTGCTGTTTCAGATTGCATGATTAGTAGGGTGTTGTATGTAGTTTGACCTATGTGGGAGGTATTTGTGAGATGCTTGAGTTTCAAAGAAGTGCTTCGAACATGGTGCAGTTAACGTTTCTGTGTGTAAGCATGAGTTTTAGCAGAGATTGTAAGAATGTATGCTGTGGCACATACTTAACATTTTAGAAGTGATCAGTATACTAAAATCGGGACTGTTAGAGTGTGCATGGCATGTGGATAGGTGGGGTCCACGAGAGAGTAAATTATATGGAGAACACATAGAGGTACACTCAGAGAGCCAATCCCAAGAGGTACTGTTAAACAACTGGGTTATGTATTGTGCAGGTCTACTCAGAAGTAACAGAAGCTCATCCCACGGAGGCACTGTAAACAAACAGGTAATATACTGTGACTTAGAAACAACAATGGTATAACAAATGGGGGGACTGATAAGCACCAGGCTGTGTAGAATTACAGTAAACAGCTCTAGGTGTACATCCTGGTGCACTATTCATCAAAGAACACTTTGGAAAAATCAAACCACAATTACTCATTTGTAGCAAGCTAGCCTCCCTGATTCCAGGCCACATTAATACTGCTATCAGCTCAGGGTGCTTCCTTCGACTCTGGAAAACGGCGGCGGTAAAATCTCTTCTTAAAAACCCAATTTAGACCCTCTGGACTTAAAACATTACTGTCTCACTTCTCTGCTACTACCCCAGCCAAAATTTTAAAATAGCACCTGAACTCACAGTTGATGGCATACCTTAAGCAACACAAGCTGCTGGATGCCTCGCAGTTTGGGTTCAGAAGTAATTGTGGGACGGAAACTGCATTAATATCTGCAGTTGACAACATTTGAACCATGATAGATGCAGGGTAGGCCACAGTACTGATCCTTTTAGATTTGTCTTTGACCTTCCACACCATCTCTCCATACTGCTGGTCAGTAGGCTGCAGAATCTGGGGATTACAGGTTTAGCATTAAAATTGCTAACCTACTTTTTAAGTGACAGATCACAGACGGTAACCTTTAATCAATTCAGATCGGAGTTTATAACTTTGCCATGTGGGGCCCCTCAAGGTTCTTTCCTGAGCCCTACATTTTTCAACCCGTATGCTTCCCCACCGGTAGAGATTATAAGGTACTTTGTGCTGCAGACCATATTGTATGCAAATTATTGTATCAATTACCAAAGATACTCCAACCATCGCATTTAATTTTAAAAACTGCACACAGGCTGTCGCCACTTTAATGGGTAAAAACTACCTGCGACTGAATGGAGACAAATCTGAGATCTTGATCTTTGGTAGCCAACCCTCCATCTGGGACGATTCCTGATGGCCAGAAATGTTGGGCACCCTACCCAGACCGAAAGATTCAGCAAAAAACCTAATCCTGGTAGATACAAATTTGTAATTTGACCTTCAGGTCAATCGACCTGTATCGACATGTTTTTGGATTATCAAGGCTCTCAGAGAGGTGTTCACCTTTCTGCCTATCTCAGCACGTAAACAAGTAACTCTGGCCCTGATTTTAACTAGGTTAGATTATTGTAATGGGTTATACTTGAAGATCAATAATCTGCCATCGCCAAGGTGCAGCTGGTAAAGAATGCGGCAGCAAGACTGATTCTCGACATCCCTAAATATGAATCCGTCTCTGGGGGGGATTTCAAAGCTTCATTGGCTACCTAAAAAATTGGACATTATGTTTAAAGCTTCATGTATTGTCCATAAGACGCTATACAACACCGGACCGAGAAGAATGAGAAAAATATTTAATTGGTATATCTCCCTGTGACACCTTTGCTCTGCACACCTTAATCATGTGGTTGTTCCTAAATATCGAAAGTCAAGGTGGGGTGGCAGAGCTTTTTCAGTTTCTGCAGCTAAGCTATAGAATTCTCTTCCACTATCTGTCACCTGCCTTCAGACTCTTGTCCCTTTTCAAAATACCTTGAAAACCTGGCTCTTCACTCTTTAGTGATTCTGCAATGATACCTTGATGTGTTTTTTTATCTCACTGTAGGTTTGTACTGAACTAACCCTTTTTTAGTGCCTTGCCATCTTTGGGCATTTGTTTGTGCTCTATAAATTCACTTCCATTCATTCACTTATTCATCTTTATATCCTGCTGACCATTGCCACTGCAGAGATATCATTGGCAACACGTTTTCTATTGCCACTTTAATGGTGAAGGGCCTTTTGAGCCCTGCAGCTAGGAACTTTATGGTTTATATGCACTTTGACAAATATGTGGGAGATGTTCTGTTTACTGTTTTCGGTTTGGTGCAGGAATTAGCTGTCTAGATATTCTGCCTACAAAGAACCGCAATATGTCAGCTAGTGCTATGCTGGGGAGGGTGGGTTAAAAACAGGCATCTACAAACCACCAACCCAGTCAGAGAGATAGCAGAGAACTGTGTGCGTTTACACAAAATAGATGATGATCACAGAAGGCCAGTATCTGGGTGATATCCTTCCCCAAATAGGAATACTGCCATGAGTTGGATGCTCCCCTTTGGACAAAATAAGAGTAGAGCAATAATCAAAGTTGGTGACATGAGCAGGAGCCATGAAACCTAAAGGTAGGGATAGTGTATATGGCTGTACATTTAAACCTCAAGGGGGAGTTAAGAAGTGGAAGCTGCTGCTCGGGCATAGTTTCCTGGTCTCGAAAGCTTTGGTCTATGCTGAATCCAGCTACCAGAATACGTTGATTTTGTCGAATGATCACGGCAGCTCATGTCTGCTCTGTAGGGAGAAACATTTGCCCACATTTATCCAAGAGCTCTTGCCTTGGAGACCCTAGGGACGTTTTGGGGAAACAACAAACCAGCTATATCTTCAGCTACCTGTTTTGTAACAGTATTCTCAAATCTGAGGCCCTGCCAAACTGTGATTACTAGGAACTTTAAACACCAATGTGCTACCTTGCTGGCAGGAATGTTAATTGTTTGAGTATGTTTGATATAGCAACTTGCACAGTGAGGGGGCACGTGTTGAAGGGAGCCTACAATTACACATTTAACAAAGTCAGTCTGTATGTGTCACTCACAGATTCACCTATCTGTATGATTTATAAACAAAACACCACTCAAAGTTATGTGGGATATTTATCTTAAGGTTTTGTGGAATGTGGGCACAGGCAGTTCAGCTGAGAGAGTGCTTAAATGTAAACATTTTTGTGGGGAAGTACACTATGTCAAAGCAGGGTAAGCTGTACCTATCGTTTGTAGATCTTACAACAGCGTTTGACTGCGTAATACATGATAAACTATGGCGAGCCCTGGAGGAGTTAGGCGTGGACCCTTCATTAATACATTTTTTAAGGCAGCTTTATAGCGATGCAAAGGCTAGGGTGTGGTATGGGGCTGGTGGGGAATGAACAGCACTGTTCAAAATCCAGAAAGGGGTAAGAAAAGGCTGAGTGTTAACACCCTTTTTATTCACACTTTATATTAACGGACTAGGACAAGGGCTGGTCAATCAGTCTCAGGACCTGCCACAAATTGGCATACGGCCCATACCCGCCCTACTGTATGCGGATGACGCCGTATTGATGTCACGCACACAAGTGGAACTCCAAAGGGTAGTGACTAGCTTCTCTACTTTCATGCACAACCTGGGCCTCAGAGTGAATATGTCCAAACATTTGTCATGGCCTGTGGGGTGGGTAGCTCAAAATGCAGAGATCTTTACATTGACAAAAAAAAAGATCGAGTTCACTAAAAGATTTTCCTATTTAGGCATTGTTAGAACTGGGGGTCTCTAGTTGGCAGAGGTAGGTACTTTTGTCCAAATAGGGACCCTTGCTTCTAGTCAGGGTAAGGGGGATACACTACTAAAATAACCCCTGCTCACCCCCTTGGTAGCTTGGCACGAGCAGGCAGGCTTATCTCAGAGGCAGTGTGTAAAGCATTTGTGAATACATACAGTAATACAGTGACAACACTACCGATGGACACCACACAGGTTGTAGTATAAAAATAAGTATTTTTATATAGACTTAACACAAGACCCAAAACGACAAAAATCCACAATACAATACGAAAAATATGACTGTCAATGGTAGAAAATAGTTCAGTTCAAATGCAGGTGATAAATGCGACACTCTACGTTCAATGTACCTTTGGATGCGTAACGCGATACAAACAAAAGAGTTTCAGGGAAGGTGAGGCGTCGGTTCCTTACACGCAAGAACGGTGATGCGTCGGTTCCTTGCTCCGGGGAGGTGATGCGTCGGTTCCCTACTGCTGCGTAGGGGACGGTGATGCGTCGGTTCCTTACCGGAGAGGAGGTGATGCATCGGTTCTTCACCGCGTGGGGAGGTGATGCGTCGGTTTCTTACTGCGCTTCTGTGGCGATGCGACCAGCAGCGCCTCGATGCGATGACGACCCGGTGCAATGAAACAAAATGGCATCTTCCTCTCGATGCGACAACAAAGGGGGCGATGCGTACACGCCCGACGGCCGTGCGGCGACTCGGGGAATCTTCAGAGCCGCAACAGGCCCTGCGACACGCTTCTCCGATGATGCGACGGCGTCTGCTGCAACGGCGACACTCTTCTCCGGTGATGCGAGGCGCTTCGGTGATGCGATGGCGACAGCGGCGGCACGCTTTCTCGGCAATGCGACAACAACTGCTGCGGCGGCGACATGCTTCTTCTTCGTGAGTCGCGCTTCCAGCTCCCAGCGACACGCAGTCTCTCAGAAGGCCCAACACAACAGTAGGCACTTCAAATTCCCAGCAAGGGAATTCAGGGGAGCTGGTTGGTGAAGTCTTGTATCCCTGAGACTTCAGCAGGAGGCAAGCTCAATCTTCAAGCCCTTGGAGATTTTCTGCAAGACGATGAAAGTAGGCACAAAGTTCCTTTCTCCTTTCTTTGGCAATCAGGCAACCACTGTAGGCCAATCCTTCAAACAGCACACAGCATAGGGATAGTCTCCTCCTTCAGTTTCTCTGGTTCCTCTCCTCAGAAAAGGTTCTTCTTGTTTCCAAGAAGTGATCTAAAGTCTTGGGGTCTGGGTCCCAATATTTATACCAGCAAATCCTTTGTCCTCTGAAGGCAGAGGGTCCTGTACCTAGTCCAAACCAGTTCTGGGTGCATTCTGCCAGTGCACACCTTCTTCCTTTGTCAATGTGGGCCAGGGACATCAGACGCACTACAGGAGGTGGAGCCAGCATTGTGGAAGGCAGGCACAGCCCTTTCAGGCCCAGGTGCTACTCCTCCCACCACTCTACATGCAGATAGGTCTATTCAGCCCTGTGCTGACTCACCCTGTCTCCTGGAGTCCCCCAGCCCCTGTCACTCACAAACCCAGACATACAATACACAAGCTAGCAGAGGCAGGCTGGATGGTTAGTCAAGAAAATACCTACTTTCTAAAAGTGGTATTTTCAAACACAGAATGTTAAAACCAACTTCACTAAAAGATGTATTTTATCATTCTGAGTTCAGGCATACTAAATTCGTTTTTCTACCATGTTTCCTGGGTCAGTTAGGATTATAAGATGTTATAATCAAACTGCCCATTCTGGCCTATGGGGACAGGTAGCCTTGCAATAGGGAAAAACGAAATTGGCTGTAATTCACTATCAGGACATGCCACACACACCAGGGCATGTCCTACCTCTTACGTACAATGCACCCTGCCCGCAGGCCTACCTTAGGGGTGACTAACATGCAGAAAAGGGAAGGTTTGGGGACTGGTAAGTGGGTGCACTTACCAAGTCGACATGGCAGTACTAGACTGTACACAGGCTCTGCAATGGCAGGCCTGAGACACACTTTACAAGCTGCTCCTGTGGGTGGCATAACCAGTGCTGCAAGTCCACCAGCAGCATTTGATTCACAGGCCCTGGGCACAAACAGTGCACTGTACTAGGGTCTGACAGTGAATCAAATAGGCCAAAAATGGAGTCACTAATCCATACATCAATTTACCATAGGGAGCACTTGCACTTTGGCACTGAATAGCAGTGGCAAAGTGCCCAAAGCATCTAGACCAGCAAAAACATATCAACAACAGTGGAGGCATAGTGAAAAAATGGAAGGGAGACCCACGCCAAGGATGCCAGGTCTAACATGTGTCCCCTCCAGATGAAATGTGGGGAGAACTATCCTACCTCTAGGGAGTTCTCATCACTAAGGCGGAAGAATCTGGACAGACCAGCAGCATTGGCGTGTTCTGTACCAGGGCGGTGTTCCACCGTGAAGTCCATCCCCTGTAGGGAAATGGACCACCTCAACAGCTTTGGATTCTCACCCCTCATCTGCATCAACCATCTGAGGGGCCTGTGGTCTGTCTGAACCCAGAAGTGAGTCCCAAACAGGTATGGTCTCAACTTCTTCAGTGCCCAGACCACAGCAAATGCCTCACGCTCAATAGCACTCCACCTCTGTTCCCGTGGAAGTAACCTCCTACTGATGAAGGCTACAGGTTGGTCTAGGCCCTCCTCATTTATCTGTGCCAGAACAGCCCCTACACCATGCTCTGAAGCGTCTGTTTTAACAACAAATTCTTTTGAGAAGTTGGGCGCCTGAAGCACGGGGGCCGTGCACATGGCAGTCTTCAAGGCGTCAAAAGCTCTCTGACAGGTGTCAGTCCAAATCACTCTCTTGGGCTGCTTCCTGGAAGTCAGCTCTGTCAAGGGTGCAACGATGCTGCCATACCCCTTGACAAATCTCCTGTAATACCCGGTGAGTCCTAAAAAGCTCTCACCTCTGTCTGGGTCTTGGGGGGCTCCCAAGCCAGAATGGTATCAATCTTGGGCTGTAGGGGCGCCACCTGGCCGCTCCCAACCTGGTGTCCCAAGTACACCACGGAACCCTGCCCGATCTGGCACTTACTCGCCTTGATCGTGAGGCCTGCCCTCCGCAGCGCCATCAACACTTCCCAGAGGTGGCGCAGATGTTCATCCCAACTGGCGCTGAACACTGCGATGTCATCCAGGTAGGCGGCACTGAAATCTTCCAGTCCAGCCAACACCTGGTTGACCAACCTCTGAAAGGTGGCAGGGGCATTCTTCATCCCAAAGGGCATAACCCGGAATTGGTAGTGCCCATCTGGTGTGGAGAATGCTGACCTCTCTTTGGCCCCATCAGTCAAGGCGATCTGCCAGTACCCAGACGTTAAGTCAAACGTGCTGAGGTACCGGGCAGCCCCTAACCGATCGATGAGCTCATCAGCTCTGGGGATGGGGTGCGCGTCAGTCCTGGTGACTGAATTGAGTCCTCGGTAGTCCACACAGAACCAAAGTTCGCGTGTGGCACCAGGCGCGGCAGCCTTTGGGACCAAGACCACTGGGCTGGCCCAAGGGCTGTGAGAGGACTCAATCACCCCCAATACAAACATCT
This sequence comes from Calotriton arnoldi, assembly GCA_963921515.1. Lineage (NCBI taxonomy): Eukaryota > Metazoa > Chordata > Amphibia > Caudata > Salamandridae > Calotriton > Calotriton arnoldi. The sequence goes on from CAWUFW010001495.1 coordinate 696,070, forward strand.
TGGAGACCTCCTCCTTGATGCAAGCTCTCACCCTGTCAGTCACTCTGTAAGCCTTGTGCTTGACAGGAGGACTGTCCCCAGTGTCCACATCATGGGCGCACCAATCAGTGACACTAGGAACCAGGGAAAACAGGTCAGGAAACGTTCCCAACAGTTGGCGACAGTCTTCCTGCTGCTCAGGTGTCAGGGAGTTAGAGAGGTTCACACCCTCCACTGACCCATCTTGCTCTGTTGCAGACAAGAGGTCAGGAAGAGGTTCTGTCTCCTCTTCCATTCCATCATCTGTTGCTAGGACCATGCCCACTTCGGACCTCTCAAAATGGGGCTTCAGGCGGTTGACATGTAGGACCCGCAAAGGGTTCCTGGGAGATCGCAAGTCCACCAGGTAGGTGACCTCACTCTTGCACTCCACCACCTCAAATGGTCCGGTCCACTTATCCTGGAGCGCGCAAGGCTGCACGGGGGCCATGACCCACACTTTCTGTCCAGGCTGAAACTCGATCAGAGTGGCATTCTGATCATACCATCGTTTCATCTCCTCCTGGCTGGCTTCCAGATTCGCCTCAGCGAGTTGTCTGAATCGCCTAGTTTGGTTTCTAAAGGCCAGCATGTAGCTAAATACATCCTGGGGAGGTTTACTGGGTGCTTTCTCCCAGCCTTCTTTCACCAAACTCAGAGGTCCTCTTACTGGGTGACCATAGAGCAGTTCAAAGGGACTGAACCCTAAGGACTTCTGTGGCACCTCACGGTAAGCAAAGAGAAGGTATGGCAAGAGGACGTCCCACTTACGCCTCATGGGTTCTTCCAGACCCATAATCATGCCCTTCAGGGTCCGGCTGAATCTCTCAACCAGCCCATTTCCTTGGGGGTGGTAAGGAGTGGTGAACTTATAGGTAACACCGCACTCCTGCCACAGGGACTTCATATACTTGGATATGAAGTTTGTACCATGGTCACTCACCACCTCCTTGGGGAACCCCACACAGGAGAAAAACCCCATCAGTGCACGTCCCACCATGGGGGCCGTCACTGTCCGAAGAGGGATGGCTTCCGGGTACCGGGTGGCATGGTCCACCAAGACCAGGATGAACCTGTTGCCCATGGCTGTCTTGGGGTCCAGTGGCCCCACAATGTCAATATCCACCCGTTCAAAGGGGGTGCTGACCACAGGGAATGGCTGGAGGGGAGCCTTGTGCTTCCTCCCACTTTTTCCACTTGCCTGGCAAGTCTGACATGTCCTGCAATGAGTGTCTGAGCTCTTGCGCATCTGGGGCCAATAAAAGTGGGTGACAAGCCTTTCAAAGGTCTTGCCCTGCCCCAGATGTCCTGCTAAAGGCACATCATGAGCCAAACCCAGTAGGAAGGCTGGGGTACCACCAGTACACGGGCTGACCCAGGCTCAGCAACCTTAGGCTCACTATACAGGAGACCATTCTCCCAGTGGATCCAATGTGATCCAGACTGATCACCTGCTGCCTGGTTTGTGGCCTGTTGCCGCAAACCCACAAGAGAAGGGCACTTGTTCTGCTCCTCCCAGAACTCCTCCATGGAGGGTCCTCCTTCTTGCTGCCAATGGGTCAGCTCAGGCAGGTCCCCCAGTTCGGCCACTTGCTCCCCTGTAGGTTCCAGAGCATCCCCCACAGGTTCTGCTTCCTCCTGGACCGTGGGAACTACGGGGGCCGGTTTCCCACGCCCCCTGCCTCTTCTCTTCAAGGCAGGCACCTGGGCCACCCTCTCAGGCTCCAGGTCCTCTTGAGCACCTCTACTGGCTGCCATAGACCGAGTGGTCGCGCACACCCACTCAGGCAGACCCAACATCTCTAGATGAGACCTTCTCTCCACCTCTGCCCAAGGTGAACTTTCTAAATCGTTGCCCAACAGACAGTCTACAGGCATGGCTGACCTCACAGCTACTTGACAGGTACCTGAGACCCCCCCCACTCAAAAGGGAACCTGAGCCACTCTGCAGTGGCTCTCTGAGTTGTCCGCGGCAAAGACTGGACAGAATGAATTGGGGATCACCTGCTCTTCAGACACCAGCCGACAACTGACAGCTGTCACACTGGCTCCGGTGTCCCTCAGAACCTCCACCCTTTGGCCATTGATGGTCGCCCACTGCCTGTATTTCTTAGTGTTATCAGGCAGTTGGGCCCTGGGGACCATCTCACTGTCTCCTAAAGAAACCAAGGACATTGCTACGGGACCCCACCCACCTTGGGCACCCATCTCCTCCCCCAGGGCTACACTAGCTACCTGCCGGGGTGGTGCACCAGTGGGTGCTGATTTTCCATACAAGGGACATCTAGTCTCCCAGGAGCAGTGGCCCACTGGACCACACTTAAAGCAAGTCTTGGGCCCCCTGTGAACAGGCTTATCTGTCGGGCCCCTGGCTTCTTTTCAGGGGGAGGCTGGGAACCCTTCCCTTGGTTCCCTTGGGGATTACTTTGGGGCCCTTTCTGGAACTCCCTCTGTTTACCCTTGTCCCCCCCACTCCTCTGCTGGGGACCCTGCCCACCTTTGGCGGAGTCTCCCACGTGACCCTTGTGGACCCGGGTGCTCACCCAGCGGTCCGACTCCTCAGCAAGCTTCCTAGGGTTAGTCAGCCTATTATCAATAAGGTGCTGGTGTAGCTCTGGAAAACAATTTCCTGACAAGTGCTCCCATGCAATCAAATCAAAGAGCGCTTCAAAATCATTCACTTTGCTACCCTTCACCCAACCATCCAATGCCCTGCAAATAAAAATTAACAAATTCTACCCAGGTACTGCCCTCCAACTTTTTGCAATTCCTGTACCTCTGCCTATACGGTTCAGGTGTCAACCCATACCTGGACATCAATGCTTCTTTCATATGACCATAAGAATTATGGACATCAGAGGGCAAGTCTAATGAGGTATCCCGCCCCTCACAAAGGAACCGCCCCCACAACCCCGCTCCCCAATCCTTCTCAGGGACCCGGTGGGAGGACATAGCTACCTCATAGGCTTTAAACCATTGCCCAATGTCATCATTTTTATAAAACTCTTTCACCACATCTTTAGGTATATACACCCTTGCTTCAACAGGCATGGACGGTGTGCTGCCACCAGAGGGAGTAATCTCTAAGCTCCTAGCTTTCAACTCCAACTTCCTCAAACTTCTCTCATGCTCCATTTGCATCCTCTTTTCCTCTAGGGCCAATTTCTTAATTTCCAATTCTAACTGCCCACCCATCTTAAGCTTGGTCAGCTCCATCTCATGCACCCTACTTCTCTCCCTGTCCTCCAGCTCTCCTGGGGACAGGCCCTTGGAAGAAACACTGCTGCCTGTTGGGGAAGGTGCTTTTCTCCCCCCTGGACCCAATAGCCCATCTAGCTGCCCTCCTGCATCCTCAGCCCCCTCCTCATGCTCAGGGGTGCTCCTTGCTTCCACCCAGGCCCTCAGCGCCTTTTGGAACTCATCCTTCTTGGAGAGACCGGTCATAGCAACTTTCAATTTCCTGCAGAAGTATTTCAGCTGTTTTACAGTGTAACTTTCCAGTTTTTCTTCTTCAAAATCTAAATTCACAGATGCGGTGGATGCTGTTTTGCTCATGGTGAAAATTGGCAGTTCTTGGCAAAAATACACAAGCCAAACAGTTTGAAGACTCATGTCCCTGTAAGGAAGGCACCAAATAAGCCCACATTCCATGATACATGTTGCAACGACTTAATAAAAACATACATATCAAGAGCTAACCCATTCAAGATGCTGTCAAAATCTTACACCATGAACTATACCATAGTAGAGGAGAACAACACTCTCTTGTTCCATACATAACATTGTTATATATAAGGTCCTCTCGTCATCCATGGGGGCCCTCAAGGTAAGAAAGCAACAGAGGACTGTCATCAATCAAAGATAAAGAATGAAATAAAGAAGAGAGAAATAAAAATTACGTTCTCTCAAAGTAGGGAGGGGATAAAGGAGGATGCGCTGGAAGGAATGAGGCCTGTGGGTAGAAGCTGGGGGGCATCAGGGGGCAAAAGGCCAGGACATCGCGCTCAGGTGAGTCGCTCCGGGGAATCCGGTTTCTGGCCCCTGGAGTATGGTTCAAGTGAATCCTCAAACAACTGCAAGGCCCGAAGTCTGGGGGGAACCAACCGGGATTGCCTAGACATGGTGAAATAGTGTATAAGAGGCTGCCAGGTGTGGGTAAATCGTGTATCTGTGTGATTGATACGGGCAGTGATCAGTTCCAGGGCTAACATATTCCACAGTCGAAGAAACCAGGTGGCAATAGGGGGGGGGCTGCGTCTTCTTCCAAAATAGGGCTATTGACTGCCTAGCCGCTCCCAACAGATGTAGAATCAAGCGCCAGTCTGCGTAAGTCATAGTATTTAGTGTTGAGGGTTTAATACCTAAGAGCGTGACTGACGGGGAGGAAGGAATAGGAAATCCCACCACTTCTTTGATATGACTGAGGACCTCCTTCCAGAACATCGTGAGATTCGGGCATGCCCACCATATGTGAATGAAGTCCCCTCTATCTTTCTGACACCTCCAACAGGTCGGTGGGTAATTTGGGAACATTTGGTGGAGGCGGAAAATGTTATTATTTTATAACAATTGATGTATCATCATCATCATACTTTATTCGGCAAATATAGCCATTAAAGGTGCCACAGTAAAAACATGCAATTATAAATACAAATAATACAAAAAGTGCAACTATAAAACCATACAAAACACAGTAAAAGTCTACTAAAGCTTACAGTGGGAGTAGTGCTACTCTATAGCAAGCAGATCTTAATTCATAACCAATTATGGGAAGAATTACATATAAATAAAACTTATATTTCTAATACATACAGGAACTCCAGAGCGTCCTCAACGAGTGCGGAGAATCTCGCTCCTACCCCCTCGCCCATTTTAAATTATATTAACAATTCTTTCATAGACCCCTGTATTGCAATTAAAAATCTTCCTATTGCACATACAATATTTAAAAATCTCATATTTATCAACAGATTAAGAGCTTGATCCCTATTAATAATTTTATACATAATTAAAAGGGGTTTTAAAAACTTCTTCCGTTCTTCTAGGAACCATAAACAGTCCAGCAAGATGTGTGGGCCACTGCATTTTACATTTAGCCCACATGTACACAAGCCCAGTTAATTTCTCATTGCAGTTTTTATCTTCCTGTCTACATTACATGGGTTCAGGCCAACTCTAAATTTCAATATCACATTTATAAGCTTAGGACTTGGCAAGGCCTCAATGTAGGGGAGCATATGATCATTGCTCCATCCTTATACCAGGAACTGACTGGACAATTTGCTCCCCAGATAAAATATATCTTCTTCTCGCGCCTTTTGGCTATAATAGCGCGTAGCTCCTGTTCAGGGATCTGTTGCCCTAGTTTCTATTGTTCTGGTTCTAATGATAGTTTAATGCCAATCTTACCGAGCGTATGTCTAACTTGGGATGCCCTGTTCAGTTCACTTTCCTCTATTTCTCTTTTACAAAGGTGTGTTATTTTGGGGGCCCCTTCTCTACTCAGTTTCTGCCAAAAAATCAATATAGCTTGCAATCCCTGATAATTCCAGGCTGTAAATTGACATTCTACTCTCACAGCCTGAATCATCGTTAATGCTGGGAGAGCAAGGAGCTGTTTCACACATTTACCCTTCTCAAGATTCCAATTCAATTTACCACCTACAGCTAAAACCTCCACTCCCTATTGGAACTGTGGGCGGACTATTGCATTGAAAGCTGATAGAATTGGTGGCAGAGACGGGCCTTCATATTTCCACTTGAACTGTTTTAGGCCCCATACTGAAGAGAGGGCCTTTGCTTTAAGTGAATCTATATGGTCTCTCCAATTTAGTTTGGTATCGAACCACATGCCCAAGTATTTATATTTGTCCCCCACCTCAACTTTGACCTCTCCCAATTTCTAGTTAAATGATCCCTTTCCTTTCCCCAGCTCCATTATCTTAGTTTTTTTCTAAATTGATCGTGAGGCATTTCTTTAAACAGTAATCATAAAATATATCCAGCTTTTTTTGCAACCCCAATTCTGTCATGTCCACTATCACTAGATCGTCAGCGTATAGCAGACATGGTATGTGGGTCCCCCACAACTTAGGGCTTAACCCACCAGCATTGCGTAATATACTAGGTAGGTCAGACAGGAATAAAGATAATAAAGAGAATAGTAGTGGGGCCAGAACGCAGTCCTGGCATAATCCATTCTTTATCTGTATTTTCTTTGATAGCATCCCCAGGGTGTGAAGGATTACCCTGGCCCAGTTCTGCGAGTGCATTTCCTGAATTAGTGAGAGTACCGCTTTATTGATTCCAAGCTGCCCCAACATATTCCACAATAGTTTACGATCAACAAAATCAAAGGCAGCTCAGAAATCAACAAAGCAGCCGAACAATCTGCCTTGTATTTCGATTGCCTTTTTTGCCATTGCCCATAAGTTAAGACAATGATCTATTATTGAGTAGCCCTCTTTAAAAACACCTTGCTCTTTGGGGATCAAGTTATTCTGATCTACCCAGGCCTTCATTACGCATTGCAATATCTTAGAGAATACTTTCTCCCCCACATCCAGCAAGCTGATAAGACGATAATTCTGGGGCTGTGTGGCATCCTCCTTTTCATATATTGGTCTAACTATTGCCCCTTTCCAACTTACCGGGAAATTATCAGAAGTTAAAACATTTCGAAAGGTGAACTTTAAAAGACTAGCCCACCAATCCACATTATTTTTTAGTATGATTGCTGGTAAATTATCTGGCCCTGCTGCTTTAGTTAATTTTAGGGAATGGATGGTTTCCTTTATTTTTTGAAAAGAGAAGTCCCCAGTCTTAATCGTTTTTTCCAGATTCTCGTCTAACCTCTTTCTATCATACAGATTGCTAAAATGATGAGCCCAACCATCTTCTCCCACTAAGCACTGCATTTACCCTTGCACATTTCCCTCCCGTACCAATTTCCAGAATAATCTTATATTATTTGTGGCTATCACTTCAATCATTGTTTACCAATTTTTAGTTATATATTCCGATTTCTTTTCCTTCAACTTATTTTTATACTCAGGTTTTACCAAGCGGAAATGTTCCATTGTTACCTTATCCTGTCTTTTTCTAAGCTGTCTTTCCCATTTCCGTACCCTCAATTTTAGGCTCCTACACTCATTATTAAACCAACCATTTATTTTCCCCTCTTCTGGTGACCTCCTTTCTTGGATGCAGATCCTGGCTTTACGAGTACCCTTAAACAGTTTACCAACTGCTCAATCACCTGTTCATACAGTGTTAGAACTTTCTCTCTTTCCTCTAGTTTACCGAGGGACATATAGTCAATCATCAGCTCGTTTACAAATTTCAAACTATCCTTACTTATACTGGTAGGTAAGCGTCGAGGGTGTTCTATCTGCAAAGGGACCACTCTATCTCGTTCCGATCCTTGTGCTATCCTGAGTGATAATCGTAGGGGCCAATGATCACTGCCTTCACTTTGCAGCACTTCAAACCCTTCTACTTCGGTAAAGTGGCAAGCATTTATGAAGGCATAGTTAATTGGGCAGTTCTGGTTACCTATGCGAAAAGTCTTTCACGCTGGGCGGTCAGTATCTACACGTCCATTGGCAAAGAATCGTCCATTGGCACAGAATCAATTGATGTAAGATTAAGTCATTCATAAGATTAAGTTGCATTACTGAATCTTATGAAAAAGTATAGTTGAACTAGTAAAAATGATGCAACGAAAATGTAATCATTCAATCTTTATCCATTTCACTCTCTTAAACCAGCACCTATGAATAATGGTTTGCCTGGGGGCTTTCACAAAGGAAGGTCATCTGCAGCATGGGAGGCTAGCAGAGTGTTGAACGGGGACTTTGGGCTGGCTCCTATACAGTACGAAATACAAAACACTCTGCATCGTCTAGCAGCACAAACTGCAGGAGGTTTAGGCAGGCCCAAAGGTGTATAACTAGGACAAGTAGAGCACAGATTACGTCCTCAGAGTGGATTCTCTGAAGGTTCTCTCCACAGAATGCAATGCAGTGGGAACTGTCTACATATAGATGATAGATACACAATCTGAGGTGCTGTTCTGTCAGGAACTCATATGTGTTCCCTCCAGACAGCCCTAGAAACTAGAAGGAAAAGGAGGGATTTGGTTGTGTCATATGGGTAGAATCAATTCTCTGTCATGCAATTGTCTATTTTCCAAAATAAATGTTCTTTAATATTTGTGGGTAGCCTTAACGTGCACAACAAAGCATATGTTCGATAATCACATTTATTCTTGAAAACAAGTATGCTCATAATGGTTGTGAACATCTCAAATACACAAACATTAAGAAATATGAGAGAGTCCCCTGTGCCCTAGCCAGTACTCAGCATCTCTGAGTACATTTACTGGGCCCCAAATGGTATACTCATGCTGCCACTATTCAGGACCTGTGCAACAGGATTAAGGAGGCCACTCCCTTGAGACTACTGGATGACAGAACAATGAAGGGTATCATCTGTGAGGGTACACCAAATGGCTTTCATGGGCAAAAAAAGTGGCAGTGATGGCAAAGCGGTATAACCAGCACGGATTATTGGGTACATTCATTCTTACAGCATGGCCTTTACAGATTGGAAGAGGTACAGTGAGAATCTTGTTAATCTAAAGTTTTGAACGTCCTCAGTAGTCCATCCACATTCCCATGCGTAGTCTTGTGCTCAACTGTGGAATCCAATCCATGTAAATTGAATGCCCACCCCAGGAATTTGGGTCAGGAACCATTTGAGGGCCTCCATGGTAAAGACTGTCCCAAAGAAGTAGGGATGGACCCTCTACAATTCCTACATGATTGCAAAGCACCCCTTTTCAATTTTTACCAAGTTCTATCTTCTGGATAGCAACTGAAGGATAATAAAAGCCAATGAAAGTTATAGACCCTTCTCATTGAATTGGGAGAGAATTGAGTAAATCCAATTGACTGAGGTTTCATTTGCAAAATGAAGTGCTTATGGATGTCTGTTGCTTCAAAACTGCTACCTGACCCAAAGTAATCTTCAGCTGGTTCAGCATTTTCTAATAATATGCAGTCCAGGTGACCTTCTTAGACTGCTTCACAAGTATCAACACTATGAGTGGGGTAGTGATAGACTCAAAGATCTCTACAAAGCTCCTGTACAAGTCATTGAGGTCCAAGATTGCTCATGCATGGGCCTGAGTGTTTGGGATTTCGCCATCCTTGATAGCCTAAATCTAAACCTTAAAAGGATGACATGTTCTACCACCCACTTGTTGGCCTAGGTAGACTACTAAGCTATGCCCAATTTCATATTGGTTTTCCTCTAATGAGCATTACCTTTTGTAGTGCCCAGAAACATGTTTCCAAGGTATTTCAGTTTCTCTGTCAAGGTGTCACTGAGGACAGCTATGCTACCTAGTCATGCAACACCAAATGCATCTTTCTGAAGGAGATGCTGATCAGGTACACCTAACAGTTGGCAGGCAGCTCTGTAAAAAAACAGCAGAGTAAGACATATAAATGGGGTCTCTGTAACTTCCATTTCTACAAGAACTATTGTTCTCAAATCGCATTTACTGTACCTGCACCTTCCTTTGATCATGTAACGTTATTCTCATAATGTTCATAAATGTCTTAAACATTGGAAAATATTAACTATTAAGGGGTCTCCATTAGCCCCAAGTCGCTATCAGGGATTTTGGGGTTAGAGTTAGTGAAGGATAGAGCTGCCAGGGCACAGTTGTCATTGGATGACGGTGGGTGGTATGCTAATATTGCATTTTAAAGGTCTTGGAATCATATAGCATCAGGAAAAGAGAGGTGAATTTATAGCTTTTCACTTGCAGATTGGAGGGATATTAACCTTGATTTCTGCTTTAAAACTCTCCTTTTCCAGTGGAGAAGACTGCAGCAAGTTGTGCAATACGTGAAATATGTGTGTGTCTTACAGGTTAGGCCTCTCCTTCAGTACTCTCAAAGCAGGCTGTTGGGAACCACATTTTTCCCTATGGTTTGAATGAAAAGAGAATAGGGGTCTCTCTGGCTAGAAATTCCATACATGCTGCTAGGTGAGACAATGGGAGAGCTACAAGGGCCATACGGACATGCAGTCCCTGCAAATGGCTCTTGTTTTAGGAGATGATTACAGCATGGGCTTTTCTTTAAAAAGAAATACAAAGAACGAAGAGCAAAAGGCTGCTACAGCATTACAAGAGCTGCTCAATGCAGCCCTGTCAAGATTCCCAGATTACCGTGATGTGCTGCTCCAATCCAGTTTTCTTCTTTGAAATCTGGAACTTGTAGTCTTGTTTATTCCATTATAAAACAGTCCCAGAATTTAAAGAAAAAATCCTGGAATGGAAAAGCACATCACACATTGACCTAGGAAACATGGTAGCCATGTCAATGTTATTATTGTACGCATATTTAAAATTAAAAATGACTTTAAAATTGAAAGACTATCTTGCCGGAGCTCATACCCTCGATTTTCCTATTAGGAGGAAGACCTACCTTTAAACATTACGTTACATATCTATTTGTCGGCAAACCCAGTGAAACAGAATGAATTACCACGTCCTTCTGGGTCACGAAGGACATTGTTTCCAGTTGTGAACTTTAGTGTGATTGCCTAATGAGCTTCCTGTGTCATAGTCTTACATTCCTTCCATTACACTAATTAGACTAACACAGCTGAAAGTAATCATTTGTAGGTGAAAGGTTCAGGACTGGAAACAGTGTCCATAATGAGCTGGAGTGAATTGGTCACTGTAGGCTGAAGTGACTTAACATGCTGGTAGGTGACTAAACCTTTAAAAAATGCTGATGCGAAGAAATAAGTATCAAAAAAGGATACAATGCAGGTATGACAAAAATCTGAAATGTGTGATGATTGGGTGATCTTTTTACATATAAAATAGTCCCTTGTGAATTGCCATGCAAACACTCCTTAGGAGGTAGAATCATACACCTTCGTGGAGATTCTGAGTTTCTCAGAATCATGGTGCTTTTTATTGCACTAGATAAATAACAAAGAATAGGAATCACTGTCAAGGCAGACCTAAAAAGAGGTAGTGCAATTCTCAGAAACTGGAGAATGAACCAATTTAGAGACAGCACCTCTCACATCTTTTATTTATTATTTTTCTTGATTTTGCACATGTTTATACATCTTGACCTTGAGTTACAGAAGTATGTTTTTAGGATCCTAATAGAGTTTTCCTTCTTAGTGATTACTTGTATCATGCAGCATTTCAATCACAGTCATGTAGACCGCATGAACATAAAGATTGGAACTGGTGTGGGACTGGTGCTTTTCTAAGTATTCCTTAGCGGAGGGGGTCTGAATTCTGGGGGCTGTCTATTACCATGCACTGGGGAAGTGGTGGTCCTTCATCCTTCCTCTTTTCAGTCAGATTATGCCCCTGCCTTTTGACGTACATCGCTTACGCCAGGTGTAGTAGTGCGCACTTTGCCTTTCCTCGTGATTGATTGTCTGATTCCTCAGAAGGTTTACTTTTGCCTGTGAATGCCACCAATACTTCATCTCATAGGTTTGCCAATGACCTCGTACATAGTACTTGTTTCTCCGACCTTTGAAGCGCTGCGCTTTGGCTTGTAGCAGATTTCCCACAGTTTTCCATCATTCTTTTATTCTTGGGCCATAGGCGCATTTCCACACTATTGCTATTGCTCTTTTGACTATCAGCAGAGGCAGATCTATGAATCTATATCCTCTTTTTTTCTTCTTTGGGTAGAGGAATAAACCTCAAAAAGAGCATTCTGTGGAAAACAGCCCTTTTCTGTCAAGCGTAACTGCATAACAGCATAACTGCAATCATCCTCCTGGACCTGTCAGTCGCCTTCAACACTGTCTCCCATCATATCTTGATCAACAGACGCCACCACATCGGAATCCAGGGAGACACCCTCAAATGGATCGCCTCATACCTCACTGGAAGAACGCAGAGAATCCGTCTCCTTCCGATCACCTCAGAACCCAAGAAGATCATCTGAGGCGTCCCCCAAGGATCGCCCCTTAGCTCAACCTCTTCAACACGTACATGACCCCCCTGGCCAGCTCCATAAGATCGCACAAATTCAACATCATCTCTGACGCCAATGACACCCAGCTCATCTTTTCACTGTCAGAAGACCCCTCTACCACCAGAGCCAACTTCCAAAGATGTAAGAATGAACTTCGCAGACTGAATGAAGGACAACTGTCTCAAACTCAAAGCGGACAAGACAGAAGGCCTCAACTTTGGGAACAACACTCGCCATGCGGAAGTCGGCCCATCCCCCACCCCGACAGATCTCACCTGCAACCTCGGCATCATGTTGGACAGCAAGCGATCTATGAAGAAACAGTTAAACGCAGTCTCCTACGCCTGCTTCCACTCCCTACGCATGCTCCGCAAGATCTTCAGGTGGCTCCCAGTCAAAACCAGAAGGACCGCAATGCAGGCCCTCGTCACCAGCAGGCTGGACTACAGGAACACACTCTACATGGGAGTCATTGCATGCCTCCTGAAGAGACCACAGACAATACACAACTCAACGGCAGGACTCATCCTCGACCTCCTCAGACAGACCAACATCAAACCCAACCTCAAGAAGCTACATTGGCTCCCGATCCAGAGAAGATGCCAGTTCAAGATGTTGACCCACGCATACAAAGCCCTGGACAATGAAGGACCAGCATAGATCAACAAATGCAAGACCTTCCACCAACCAACCAGACACCTATGATCAGCCTCCCTCTTTCTCGCAGACATACCCGGATCCACCGAGGCAACAGTGGAGGACGCTCCTTCTCACACCTGGTGGCCAAAGCCTGAAACAAACTTACCCTGCACCTCAGGGTCCCCCAATCAGTCCTGCAATACAGGAAAGGACTCAAGACCTGGCTGTTCGAATGAACAGATCACCACAAATCAGTTAGCAACTCCAGCACCTTGAGACCCTCACAGGTGATATACCAGACTTTATAAATGATTGATTGCTTCATTGATTAGTAGTTGCTTCCAGGTACCATCTTATGTTGGTACCAGGACAGGTTGTGTTTGTCACATTGTATATTCTGTTGGGATCAGGTAGGTCCTATGTAGGTAGTATAGTTGTGCATATTTTAATCTGGCATGAATGGAGACTTTGTGCAGATATTCAAGGGCTGCAATCACTCCCTCGTTCATATTCCTACCAAGATCTGGTTCCCATTTATTTTTATGGTCTGGCTTGACAGCGGAACTGTGGCCAGACAATTATGTGAGCATCACTAGAGAGGGGCTTTGTGGCTCCTCCCACATGTTGGGAGCCAGGAGTTTATGTTTTAATTGGGCAGAAGGTGTGTTTTTCTACTAAAAAGTGCTTGCCCTCCACGCAGGTGCAATTGTTTTGTTTATTTATCCAGCTGCCTAAGCGTCAAATTTCAAGGGCACACATATGACAGTGGAATGTTAATAAAGTGTCTTAGATAACTAGGTAATTTATGCTTTTTTTCTCTGACAGCAAAACAGATGAGAGGAGGGCATTCATTAACACACATGGATTTTTATGTCAGGTTTGACATTGCAACTGTCACCTGACCTTTTAACCTACACCAATATTATTCTACACTTCTTTGCTTCCAGACAAATATATATTTATTCCCATACTATTCACTTATAATGCTTCACATTACCATATAACATTCCTTTAAAGCCAGACCTATTGGCATTGCTGGTGCTTGTTTAATTTAGTTACGTTGGTTTAGGCCTTACTAAGTAGTGCTCTATGAAACCAAATTACAAGCATCCTGTTTTCTCCTATTGTAAGTAGTTACTGTAAGACATTTTGTGTGTCAAGTTCATTATTCCCGCACCACCATTGTTACTCTGTTGTGCATGTGATTGTGCCAGGTAGCAGAAATTGACCATCATTACGTTTAAAGATCTGAGTTTGCCAACGGTGTAACAGTCCTTAACTATCATCAGCCCAGATCTAGTCCAGGCCTCCAGGTGCCTATGTCTTATGTGTCCACGAGGGTTTGGAAGTACTGATAGTGGAAATGCCAGTACATACAGCTGAGTTGGCAGAATCTTACTCATACACCTAGCCCAGCAGCGTGTTGCTATGGGGAGTAGAATGGGATTTTTGACAGCCACTGTTTTTCTCTCTAATGTGCAGATTAGTACAAGGCACTACCCACCCATGTCATTCCAGGTGTCACAATTTCCTGTAATGAGCTGCCATCTCTGTTAGAACTGGGGGTCTCTAGTTGGCTGAGGTAGGTACCTTAGTCCAAATAGGGACCCTTGCTTCTAGTCAGGGAAAGGAGGGACACACTTTTAGATAACCCCTGCTCACCCTCTGGTAGCTTGGCATGAGCAGCCAGGCTTATCTCCAAGGCAATGTGTAAAGTATTTCCAACCACACTCCCAGTAACACAGTGATAACACCACAAATGGACACCACACTGATTTAAAAAAAAATAGCGGTATCTTTATCAAAAGAAATACGGTGAGACCAAACGATAGAAATCCAACATATGCATATTCGTAATATTTCACTTTGCCGGTTATTAGGCCAACAATCACTTGTAGGTTCTTGCGGTATTAATGCAATGCTATGCAGTTCGTAATGCAGTTCGTAATGTGGAAATAAGACAGTCTTTAATGCAAGTACTAATGCAGTTCATAACGCAGGAATAATGCAGTTCGTAATGCAAGAATAATGCGGTTCGTAATGCAAGAATAATGCAGTTCGTAATGCAAGAATAATGCAGTTCGTAATGCAAGGATAATGCAGTTCGTAATGCAAGAATAATGCAGTTCGTAATGCAAGGAATAATGCGGTTCGTAATTCAAGAATAATGCAGTTCGTAATGCAAGAATAATGCAATAAGCCAATCTGCGCGATCAGGTCAGGCACCACTAGGCCCCAACAACAGAGACAATGGTCGTAAGCTTAAAGGGGCGGCCCCGGTACTGCTGGGCAGGTACGGGCCGCTCGGGGACTCAGCGGGTCTAACGCGGTGCAGCGGGAGAGAGATCGGAGCACTCCTGTACTCCTCCTGCACGCCTCCCCAGGCCACACACGCTTGCGGCTCCCAACCGGAGTCCAAGCCTTACCTGGGGGGTGCCCTGCTTCACTCTCTCTCTCTCTCCCTGATCCAGTGGTGTACTAACAACAGATACTCCACTACCATATACTCACCTGGGCCCATATAACTTCTTCCACTAACACCAAGTAGACCGCTGGAGCTTGTAGTTTATAAAATTCATGTTTCAGGAATAGTTATATTTCTGTGCTAACTAAACCTTTCACTGATCAAAAAGTTATTTCGTCTGGTCGATGGACCTATTAGTTGGAACTAATTGATGGTGATAATTAACCTAACTTATTTAACATTCTTTAATTAAAGTAAGTAATCACAGACTCGGGAAGTTTTAAAATCTTTATCTAAATTAGTGGAATGTGAACCATCTCAAAGTTTCAGTACAAACACCCTCATCCGCAAGAGTGTCAATTCAATCAATACTCAATAAGCAATAACAATTCAGATTCACACAATAACTATGCTCAGAAAGGAGAGGACAGAGAAAGAAGAACATCTATCAATACGATGAATTTATAGTTACCAAGAATGGTGTGAAGATCAACCCTCTGGCCAAAGGGCTGGTTAGGGTCCCCCGGGATAGATCAGGAGACAAAGACTTCAGGTCAGGAAATCAGGACAGGATACTTCACCTCTCTAAATACCGACGATTGCGTCGCACCCCTCTCTGACACTCTCTTCCTACTTGTGGTTCTTCCGCGATCTTCTTTCTAACCCAATTAAGTTAATATAGATGGTTCTGCATTCGATTTCTTCATCAGCGTCTCACAGCTTCAGCACCACCCCCAGTACCGACTGCATCCCGAGCTCTCGACTTCCAGCATCAACGCTTCTCCTCGTGTCTGCTAATCTAACTAACTAAAACTACCTCAATTATACCTTTCCACCCATTAATGTTTCAATTTCATAAAATACTAACTCTGATTGGACAGGCGAGGGGGATGATCGTCACACCATGCTTACATTTCACTTATTTTCATTGAACCATTGTCTTTTAAACCCATCCCCTCAAACTTTATTAAATCATTTCCTTTCCCATACATCTCCAAACTTTATTAATACAAAATGTTTCAACTTCATGAATAAGTCTTCTTCATATGAACTCTTCACCCTCATGTTCCCAGGGCACATCTTCTCTGGCCTTGGATGCGTGACAAATCCTTAGTCATCTTTCCTTATTCTCTCTCTGGTGCGCATGCGTGGGGTCAAGTCAGTCAACTCAATTCAGACAAGTGTGGAAGGCCCAAATGCGCACTAATAATAAAGTCAAAAGAAGAAATGTTATTCTCAAAAATAAATGGTTTCACTGTTCCACCAACCTCTACTCTAACCCACTTTAATTATTATTACCCTTTCTGCACTTGCGTTAGTATAAAACTTATTTTCTATTTCAGCCAAGCAGATGCCATGCATGTGAGCTTTCAAGCTGCCATTTTAATATCTTTTGCGCAGGTGCAAGATTTTCCCTCCAAGCATTAGTACGCCATACTACGTAGATGCAGTAGACGCATGCGCAGTAAAGATCCCTTGTTAGAGTGCGTTTTAGTCCTTCGTTCATTTTGTTATGGTTAGTAAACACATATGCAAGCTTCATTGTCCCGCGTGTCTTTTCTAAAATGCAAATTATTAATTACAAACACATCGTTAGTAATTCGTTAATGAGTTAAAACGAAAGGATTGCTTCCGAGCAAGTCTCATTTACGAGTCCTTGCTCCATCAATCCCCTCTCTGATGGCATTTTAAGCCATCACAAAAATGACCCGTCCCATCCCAGATACCAACTTTAGCACATCTCAGTTCTCTATTTCCCTTCTCAATTTTTCATCAATCAACTCATTTCCTTCTAAATCCTTCATTTTCTTATATAATTTGCCTTTCATTTCTTCCAGCTGTATTTCATCATATTTTCTTTTTCGTTTCTTTCCCTTTCCTTCTCTTTCAAAATGTATTTTCCCTTTCCTTCCTTTTCTACAACACTTATATGTAATCATTATTATCATTACTACAGTTATTATCATAACTAAAGGTATTATTATTTGACCTAGAAAACTTTTCCCAAAATCAGCAAACCATTTCCCTATTGATGTTATACTTTTTGTTAGTTTTCTCCACACACTGTCAACCTCCAGTTGGGTCAAGTCTTTATGCATTCTTGTAATGTTTTCAATATATCCTTTAATTTCTCTGCTCTTGTCTGGAATGTAAGTGCAACAATGTTGAATTTTCAACATACCACAAACACCACCTTCCTTTGCTAATAATATGTCAAGAGCAAGACGGTTCTGTAAAACCATAGACCTGATTGCAACCATCTCTGTGTTAATCATTAAGAATCCTCCTGCAGTATCCGTAGAAAGACGATCAACTATGGTTGATAACTTACAAATTTTCTGTGAATTAAGAATGACTCCAACTGAGGGTATCAGTGCACTAAAAATATCTCCTACAATTTCAGAAAAACTAGCTCTTCTTCTACGTGTTAGTCCATTAGAATTTCCATTGGTTCCACTGATTCTGTCTACATGATAGATTTTTGGCAAAACTATTCCAAAGTAGCAGCTCCCATACCAGCAGCAGCATTATTCCCGCAAACATAATACACTCCTGGAAATACAGGATCCGTTCCCCCTTTTAGTCCCCACCCTCCTAAAATTAGGAAGTTGTGTTCACATTCACTGGAACCAATATAATTATTGTTATAATCTGTCTTTAATCTATGGAGGTAGAATTTTCCCCTTTTCACAAAATCCAGGGACATCGCAGCATGAGCCTTGCCATTTGCTTAGGTTCCCTCTTTCCCAGCCCATGGAGGTACATGGGGTTTCTGTTCTGTCGCTTTCTTTATTAAATCCTGTCTCCTTTCTTCTACTAAATCCCAAAAATCTTTATGTGCCTGAACTAAATCTATTGAACTCATTGTTAAGAAAAATTCACCCATAAACTGTACATTTTTACTACTAACTACTGGATTCATATTCCTTCTAATAGGTAAATCAGAAAATACTACATCTAGATTTGAATAAAAATACTGAAGTCTGCCTGTAGCATAAAATAGACTTGATAAAATACTACATGACACACCATATGTTAACGGTATATGGTGATACGTCACCCCTTCTGATACTGATGAGGGTAACTTCATACACACATAGCAATTATTAATCTCCATAGTACTAACTTATTGAAATAACAATTTAATAAACACATTAGAGGACGTATTATAGTCTGATTCATTATGATAATTTGCTTCATCTTCTACCCCTATTTCTATTTTAGTTCCTTTTATTCTATCCACCTTAACATTAGTATCTGTATTATTCTTGTCACTTGTTTTCATTAACAAAGGTACTCCTACTGTTAGGAATAACCATAATAATGCTACTAATAAAATACTACAAAAACAAAATCTAAAACATTTTCTTTTCAATTCACGTTTTGATCTTTCGGTAACTTCAATTTCTGCCATTTTACTCCTGAGAAAATTTCTTTTCTCTTATCTTTTCTTTGTCAATTTGACTTTTTTTTCGTTCTTAAGGAGGCCTCAATTTGCTTTCATCAATCTGTGCAACATGAACTTCTTCTGTTTCATCACTCAGATCCAGGGATTCAAATTCTTCAAGTATGACATAGGTCCATTCAGGAGCCTTGTATCTTCTGTTTAAATTTCTCAATCTCGGACTTCTTCGAGTTATTTTCGCTAAGGTTTGTTTAGATCGTGTTTGACTTGTGATTTCATTTACTTGTTCTGATTTCTTTTCTGATTTTCTCAAATGATATCTTAATTTCTTTACTCCAGTAGGCCAATTGTCTCCCTTTCTGATTCTTTTGATTTGTACTGCACTTTCACCTTCTTTATCTCCTCTCAAAGTTCTTTTAATTTCACTTAATCTAGGCACAATCTGTTCTCGTTCTCTGTTTTCTGTGCTTGAACCTTCTTTTACTTCCACCTGCTCAGGTCTTATCGTACTTTGTTCTTCTTCTTCCTGAGCTTGTTCTTCTAATTCTATCTGACCCTATTCAGGTCTTATTTCAAACTGTTCTTTTTCTGCCTGAACTTGTTCTTCTAGCTCTATCTGATCCTGTTCAGGTCTTATTTCAAACTTTTCTTCTTCTGCTTGAACGTGTTCTTCTACTATTCCCTCCTCAGGTTCCTGAAAGTCTTTTTCTATTTCCACCTGAGTGTGTTCTTCTTTCCCTGTCTCTTCCTGACTACTTTCCTGTCTTTTCAGTTCTGTTCTTCTTCTTGTTTCAATAGCATCATCAATCACTTCAATCACTGTTCGTCTTATGGTTGTCTTTCAGAATCTATCACTCTAGATTCTTCAATTTCACAGCTTACAACTCCTGACGCTTCAGCCTGTTCAGTCAGTGGTTGCTCTTGTTGTTCTGATGGGCTCGGAACTCTTCTGGTATGACTGGCATGAATCCAATTGGGCAAACCTGCACACTTCACTGCTGTGGTAGTGACTAGTATGACTTGAAGCAGTTTATCCCACCTTGGTGCTAGGCACGACTTTCTTGCGTGTTTCTTCACTAGCACCCAATCTCCAGGATTCAAATCATGTGCTTTGTCTGGCTGTCTTTCAACTGCGTCTTCTCCAACCTGGTGAGAGACAGAACGCACCATTTCAGCCAATACTTTGCAATAGTCCAATACCAGATCATCAGTTATATTCATTAATTTATTTACAGGAATAAATGCCTGTCTCATTGCTCTTCCCATGAGAACTTCATGTGGGCTCATTCCTGTTTTTCTGTCTGGAATGCTTCTGAGACCCATCAATACAAGAGGTAATGCATCTGGCCATTTCAGCATTGTGGATGCACACACCTTCCCCAGTATTGACTTGATTGTGCCATTTAACTGTTCAACTATTCCAGAAGCCTCTGGACGATAAGCACAGTGCAGTTTTTGTTCTATGTTAAATGCAGCAAAGATTAATCGAATTATTTCATTATTAAAATGAGGGCCTCTATCTGATTCCAAAGTGACTGGAAAGCCAAAGCGTGGAATTAACTCCCTCAACAACAATTTAGCAACTGTAAGACTGTCATTTCTTCGAGTGGGATATGCTTCCACCCATCTTGAGAAGAGGCATACTATGACAAGTATATATTTCAGTCCATTGCTAGGGGGCAACTCAATAAAATCCAACTGTAATCTGGTGAAGGGTCCTTTTGCCTTTCCAATCTTTCCCCAACTAAATATTGTCTTTCTACCTGGATTTTGCTGCTGACAGGTTAGGCATCTTTGGCAAAGGCTCTCTGCGACTACCCTGAATTTCGGATTGTACCATCTCTGTCTGAATATTCTGATCATTGAGTCTCTCCCTATATGTGTTGCTCCATGATACACTCTTGCCATTTTTTATTTTTATTTTTTTTTAAATCTTTTCATTAATTTCAACATTAAAGTCACATACATTTTCCATTTGTCATTTCGAGTAGTCGTACAATGCTTCATCACAATAAGTAAGGAGAAAGTGGTTACAATCATAATACGCCAATATCTCGCTCTCCAACATGCTGCATTTCCATTTCCACCGATGGGGATATACACAGGTTACCACGGTATACATTCCATTTGCCCCATTTCTTATCCCATTTCCTCGGACACCCTCGTGATTTAAATACTTCTGTTTCTGCAATCATGCACTTATCGAACTCTTTCACCCACACTCTGGGAGAAGGTTCACCCACCGCCCCCCAACCCCTCACAATCTCACGCTTGACAAGGGTATAGCCCAGTGTAGTCAGTTGTTGTTCCACCTCCGTGAGGTCAGTCGGCTCCCATATGTTAAGAAGACCTAGTCTCGGTGTAAGGATTACTTCTTTTCCCAGGGCAGTCTGGATATGGGTCGTGGCCCCCTCCCATATTTGCCGCACTGCAGGGCATTCCCAAATCGTGTGATAGAAGGTAGCAGTTTGTTGGCATCCCCTAAGGCAGAGTGTATCTAGTCTAGCGCCTATCTTCGCCAGAATAACCCCTGTTAAGTAAGATCTATGTAAGATTTTGAGTTGTATTAATCTGAAACGGAGGGTGATGGCTGCTTCTCTGGGGTACATTAGTGCCGTTTGCCAGTCCTCATCGTCAATGGGTCCTAGGTCTCTCTGCCACTGCTCTCGGAGTTTGTGGAACGTGTCAGGTAGGTTGTTGCATAGTTTTTTGTAGGTCAGTGATATAGCTTTGGAGTGTAGCGGACCGTCAAGCAGTCGGTCTTCCAGGGGTGATGACTCCGGTATGTCCGTGAGATCGGGTAGAGCTGTGGTAAGGCCGTGCCTAACTTGCAGGTACCTGAATACTTCCCCTTGGGCCATGTCGTATTTCTCTCTGAGCTCCTCAAACCTAAGGATCGAACCCTTTTTAATCAAATCCCCGACAGTGGAAATCCCTATAGTATCCCACTTGTCAAAGCCAGGTTGGTGACACAGGTGTCCCAATTTTTGGGTATACCACAGGGGCGCTGCTTTTGTGAGGACATTTGACCATCCCAGATGGGAGTTCGGCTGATGCCATATCGTTATAGTGTGAGATGTGGGCCCAAAATATCGCCCCTTGCTAACTTTTGAGTATAGTGCCCCCAAGTATCCCGTTCGTCCAGTTTGGTATCTGTCCAGTAGATAAGCTGGATCGAAAGGGGAGCGATATATCCAGTGATTTACTACCATTAATTGCGACGCCCAGTAATAGAGCCTAAGGCCTGGGAGGGCAATGCCCCCATCATACCATTCTTTTGTCAACTTTCTCATCGCAATACGAGGAGATCCACCGTCCCATAGCAGTGTCCGGACTTCACTCACTACTCCCGAAAAGTAGGCAACTGGGACCCGGTGTGGACAGTTCTGAAGGATGTAGAGAAAGCGCGGGAGGGCCAGCATCTTAAAAAGGGCAGCTCGGCCCACCAACGAAAGAGGTAGGGATCTCCAATGCTTCACATCCGCTCGCAGCCGGGCCACTGGGGGTGCAAGATTGCGGTCATAAAAAAGGTTGGGATTTGGAGTTATGTATATTCCCAGATATCGGAAGCCATCCGTGGCCACCTCTACACTGCAATCCGCAGGGAGCCGAGGGACCGGACCCTGGAGCACGAATAACACCGACTTGCTCCAGTTTATGGCATATCCGGAGTATTTCCCAAAGTTCGTGAAGATATTTAACACCCCATGAATAGATCTATACGGGGAGGCAAGGTAAAGTAGGATGTCATCGGCGTAGAGGGATATTCGGTCGTCATGACCCTCCGCCCATTTCAAGCCCCTCACCATTACAGCCCGCCGCACCCAGGCAGCCAGCGGTTCCAACATGAGGGAAAAAATCAATGGGGACAGAGGACAACCCTGTCGAGTGCCCCTTTGTAATGTGAATGTTCGAGACGTATACTTGTTTACTCGTACTTGGCCCTGTATACCCGTGTAGAGCAATTTCACCCAGCCCAGAAACTTCGGGCCGAAGCCCATCCTCCTCAGGACTTCAAATAGGTATGGCCACTCGATAGAATCAAACACCATGGAGGCATCTAGGGACAAAACCACTGCGTCCTCCTCCATGTATTCTCGGCGCGCGAGTACATTGTGGAGGCGCCGGATATTTAGTACCATGTTCCTTCCTGGCATAAAGCCAGATTTGTCTGGGTGGACCAAAGAGGAGATGACCGTGACCATTCGTGAGGCAAGTACTTTCGCTAGAATCTTAGCTTCTACATTAATTAGCGAAATCGGTCTATATGAACCGCAGTTATCAACGGGCTTCCCTGGCTTACGAATCACAACTATGGATGCCAGGCGTTGATCCTCCGGGCAGAATCCCCTTTTCGTAACTTTCATTGTACATGGCCCGTAGGTGTGGGGCTACCT
Organism: Calotriton arnoldi; assembly: GCA_963921515.1. NCBI lineage: Eukaryota > Metazoa > Chordata > Amphibia > Caudata > Salamandridae > Calotriton > Calotriton arnoldi. Next base: position 719,029 of record CAWUFW010001495.1, read on the forward strand.
GGGAGGCAACCATTTTTAAAAATTCGATGGGAGTCCCGTTGGGCCCCATCGCCTTCCCTGACTGGATATGACTTATGGCCTTCTGGATCTCCTCGTCCGTCAAGTCCTCGTCAAGGGTGTCTTTGTCGGTGTCAGAGAGCGTCTGTATGTCACTATCAGAAAGGAATTGGCGGGAGTCTTCCGCCGTATATGTAGTGGAGGGGGAGTAGATGTGCTCTAAGTGATTTGCGAAGGCTTCTGCTATGTTCCTTGGATGTGTGATTTGTGTGCCATCATTTAGAGTCAGTCTTGGCACCCATCTCTCACCTTGATCTCGTTTCTCTAGCCAGGCCAGGGTTTTTCCAGCCCTGTCTCCCACTTCGTATATTCTATGCTGAGTACGGAGGAATTTGGCCATCATTTGTTCCGAACCCTAATCTTATATTCCTCCTGTTTAAGTATGAGGCGGTGGAGAGCGTCTTCTGAGGGCGCATTGATACTTTCGACTTCCAATTGCTGGATTTCGCTTTCTAAGTGGACTAGTTGCTGGCGTTTCTTATTGATGTTTCCCATCTTGAGAGACAATGCCTGTCCCTTCAGGACCACTTTAAAGGCTTCCCATATAGTTAGCGCCGAAGCAACGGAACCTATGTTTTCTTTAAAATAATTGATGGTCTGTGTGTATAATTCCTCTTTAATGTCAGGGATTTTTAAAAGCCAGGGAATAAGGGTGATCGTGGCCCGCGGTTGGTAGTACCAGTGTGTGAATTCAACCCTTACCGGAGAGTTATCAGAAATACCCCTCGGCAGGGCGTGAGGATTGCGGAAGTGGCCAATTGAAGCTGTGTAGGTTAGAAAGTAGTCAATACGGGATGAGCTTTTGTGCGTGTTAGAAAAGTAAGTGTATTGGGCTTCGTCTGGCTGCAGCGTACGCCACACGTCGGACAGTCCCATAGCTGTGGTGAATTCTTCCATTAACACATTCGGTCTCGCCCCCGGCCGTTGTGGTTGTCTGTCTCTTCGATCGTCCATGGTCATGTTGAAATCCCCCCCCAGGATCAGGGTGCCTACGGGAAGGTCTGTTAATATCTTACCCAGGTCTGTCAGTGCCTCCTTGCCCAGTGCTGGCAGTAGGTATAGTGAAATAACATTCAGCGCGCTCCCCTCCCATTGTGCCTCTAGGACCGCAAATCTGCCACCTGGGTCCGCCCAGGTACGCTTTACTATGAGTGCCAGGTTCTTTTTAACTAGAATGCCCGTCCCCCGAGATCCCGAGGTATAGTCAGCATGTATCAGGAGTTTGTAACCCCAACTTGTGAGGGCCTTACTTTTATTTCCAACCATATGCGTCTCCTGTAGTAACACCACATCGGGTGCCTGTCGTTTTAGATATTGTTGGACTATTCCCCGTTTAATTTTGTCCCCCATTCCATTTACATTCCAAGTAAGCACAGAGAGTGACGTTTCCATTCTACCCCACATCATCTGAAATAAGGACAATTGAATTGAGACATTCTAAAATTTCTCCGGGCCCAGTATTCCTGATCTGTATATCCGGTTTGCAGTGGCCCTTCTGTACGATGCAAGTATGGTCACCTGCACCAGTCCAGTTCCTGATTATCTCCCCCCTGTGACTGTTTTCAGCGACGGAACATGTACATGAAAGCATGCGATCATTGACTCGTAAACTCAACAAACCTTGAAATGGTAAACTCCCTTCCCCCCAATACCCCCCCTCCCTGCCCCCCTGCCCGTGGATTTAAAACCCCTCACTCCCCAACTAGGCAGAGTGCCTCTTGCCCCCCCGAGAATATGGAAAGGTGCGGGCTGGCAGTCCTCCCACCCTTGCTCATACTTGTTTACTTCGTTTCAAATTTGTAGGCTCACAGCCCAGCCTCTAAGAGGTCCACTTGTCACGACCCATAGCTGGTTAGTGGTGGTAGTCTCAGTCCTTAAATCGAGTCTGCAATCGTCCAACAATCAAGTAAAACCTTAAGAACCATCCCACCCATTCCTATTGATCACTTATCTGTGCACGCCACAGGGCAGTCCGAGTCCCTAGATGAAGTCCTCTCAGCTATGCGTTGTCTCTCCCACATCCACCATGGTTGAATCGCCGCCCGGCTGGGTCCCATGATTGGACCTGTGTGACCGTTGTCCTCCATTCCGGTCTCTGCGTTGGCCCCCCACTCTGCGCCAGCCCTCCAGCCAGTCCCATGCATCCTCCGGCGAAGTGAAGAACCACGTCTTACCCTCCGATTCCACTCTCAGTTTCGCCGGAAACAGCATGGCGTACTTCACCTTGCGGTCTCGGACCTCCTTTTTTACTGTCTGGAAGCTACATCGTTTTGCCTGGACCTTGGCCGTGAAGTCTGGGAAGAATGTGATCACGTTATTGTCCAATTTAAGTGGAGGATTGGATTGTGCCGTTTGGAGGATTGTGTCCCTGTCCCTGTAATTGAAAACACGGGCAATAAGTGGCCGCGGGGGAGCTCCCGGTTTTGGGCGTCCCCCTGGTAATCGGTGGGCCCTTTCGATGGAGAAATAGCTCGATAGTCTCTTGGGCTGTAGATGTTTCAATATCAAGTCTTCTACATAGAGGTCCACTGCTGGCCCCTCAGCCCGTTCTGGTACACTCAGTATGCTTATATTATTTTTTCGAGCCCTTCCTTCATACTCATCCAGTTGCTTTGTCATCAGAGCTTGTTGGTTTTGAAGTTCAACGACTTGTTTCTGGAGTTGAGACGTATCCGTTTGTAGTGTAGTCGTTACTTCTCTAAGGTCTTTTACTTTTTCGTCCATCTTGCGAAAGTCGGCCCGTAGGAGGGACACCTCTATGTTGACTGAGTCTATGCGGGCCTCTAGGGAGGTGAGCTCTCCATTTATGGCTTCCATGATGTCGTGGAGTGTAAGGTCGCTTTGTTGTTGCGGATTATTCTGTGTATCTGGTGCCTCCGTCTGTGGTGATTCACGTTCTTCCCCCGATTTATTCCAGGCAAATTTGGCCAGTCTGTTGTGGGCAGTTACTTTGGTCCCCTTGCCAGTTGCCATGGCTCGGTCGCAGCACTTTGAGGTTAATAATTCTTCTGAGAGCAGTCCCGGTATTCACCGCCGCCTGCCCAGCAAGGATGGCAGTCTCACCGGCGGCCTGTCGGGTTTCCCTGGGACTGGCCTCTTGTAGCGCTCTCTGTCCGGGCGTCCCCACCACTTATCCAAGTTTCTGGCACACTAAGGATGGAGTCTCCTCTATGTCCAGTTGTGTGTCAGGCGGTCTCTCGCACTCGGCCGCGTAGTATCTGTTAGGGCGAAAGGTGTGTCTGCTATCCAGGGTCTGGACGTCGTCTTCGTTATGCCTTCTCCTTCAGGCACCTCACATGAAATTGTCAGCCCTCTTCCTGATTTGTGTGAAGCCCAGAGGAGCCCGATGTGCTCACGCCCCTCATTCATATCTAGCCCTCCTCAGTCCCACGCCTCTGGTCTTGTCACAGCAGGGGGTAGCTAGCCCCCTCTCCGGGGCGACCAGAAAGACCCCAGCAAGTCCTCCGGGGGCCGCCACCACCCTCAAGACCTGCTCCAACACTCCGGGGTCCCACCAGGTCACAATCAGCGATAGCAGGGGGAGTGGCGAGGGGGGGGCCGCGCGTGTGGCGGTTGCCGATACTTGTTGTGGCCTCAGGAGAGGTTTGCTTTATTGGGCCCAGCACTCTGCCGACGCCGGGGTCTCAATTTCAGGCCGCTGCCGCACCCCGCCCCTAGTGCCGCACCTCCTTACCCCCTGTGGCGTGTGGAGCGCTGCCTCGCGTCCCAATCAGGTCTATATGTGGTCTCGTGGGGAGCGGAGAACCAGCCTTGGTGAAGCCGGGAGCGAGCGCCCGTCACGCAGACCCCCGAGCCTCCAGTATGGGCCGCCGCAGTGCCGCCATGTTGTCTTCGCTGCCGGGGAGATCCTGCACGCCCTCCAGGGCCGCCACCGCCCTCCGGATCTGCTCCGACACTTCAGGGCCCCGCCAGGTCACAATCAGTGGCAGCAAGGGAAGGGGCGAGGGGGGGGCCACACCCACGGCGCTCCCCGATGACTGTGTGGGCCTCAGGAGAGGTTTACTATATTGGGCCCAGTAGGCCGCCGACTCCGGGGTCTCGATGTCAGGCCACTGCGGCACCATTCCCCCAGCACCGCACCTCCGTACCTTCTGTGGCGTGGGGAGCGCAGTCTCGCACCTCGATCAGGTCAATGTGCGGTCCTGCGTTGATCGGAGAGCCGTCCCCGGTGAAACTGGGAACAGGCACCCGTCACGCCGACCTCGGAGCTCCCATTACAGGTCACCGCAGTGCCGCCATGTTGTCTTCGCCGAATCACGGCCGCCCGACTTCTTCGTTCCGCCTGGTGCTACAGAGTCCCAGCGCGCAGTTATTGTTGGTAGTTGACTGCAGGACTTGCAGATCTCTGTTATTCCGGGTCAGTATCTTTAAGCTACTCAGGATAATGAAGGATAAATGGCGAGGGTACGGGAGCCTCGCTAACAAGCCGCCATTCTCCTCGGCTGCTAGCGGCCAGGGCAGCTGACTTCGGAGCACAGGGTTCACGGTTCGATCCCTGGCTCTGGCGGCAGCTCAGCTCAGCACCATGTGACTCTGGGCAATAGCTCACTTAATTTCCACGACGGCCCCCAGCGCCTTGAGACCCGTAAGGGTGAGTAGCTGCGCTATATAAAAACGGACTTACTTACTTACTTACTTACTTACTTACTAGCCACGCCCCCACTCTTGCCATTTTTGAAAGCAAACAATCTGGCATGACTGGTCTTCCATCTAAATACACCCATACCTCATCATGTGGTCTCTTTGTACAAGCTGCCTTTATCCAAATTTCCTTTTCCTTTTCCTCAACTTCTTCGTGCAATTGTCTAATCTCATCCCATGTTTCTGGTACTGAGAAAAACATAAGTTGGCATCTGGTTTCACCCGTTTCAATTTTTCTGTTAATGGCCACTGTATTTTTGGCACAGTATTCAGCCACTTGGTCAGCATATTTATTGCCAGCAGTCACATAGTCATTTCCTGCCTGATGTGCAGCGCATTTTACAACTGCTATCTCTTTTGGCAATTGTAATGCTTCCAATAAATCCTTTAAATTTTTGCTGTTTCTAATAGGAGATCCTGAAGAAGTCAGAAATCCCCTTTGCATCCAGAGCTGGCCAAAATCGTGCACAACCCCGAACCCATATTGACTGTCCGTAAATATGGTTACTTTCCAATTTTTCCCTAATTAGCATGCCATGGTTAGGGCTACCAATTCGGCTACTTGTGCAGATTTGACTCCAGGTAAACAGAATGCTTCAATTACCCCAGATATCTTACAAACAGCATATGCAGCACTTAATCCTCCTTCTTATGTCCTGAGGCAGGATCCATCTACAAATAACTCATGGTCTGCCTCTTTCAAAGGGGTCTCCTTTATATCAGGCCGGGGCTTCGTACATAACTCAGTTACATCCAAACAATCATGATCACTCTCATCTCTCACTTCTTCATTGCATGGGTCTGGCAGTAGGGTAGCTGGGTTCATAATCGTACACCTTATCACTGTCACGTTCTCAGCTCCCAAAATCACTCTTTCATACTTAGTCAATCGACTAGGGGTGAGATGTTGTGTTCTTGTTCTTGTCAAAAGAATTTCAACTGAGTGTGGAACATAAACTTTTACCGGATGTCCCATCACTATCGACTCACTCTGCTCCAGACTCATACAAGTAGCAGCTACTGCTTTTAAGCAGCCAGGTAATGCTGAAGCTACTGGATCCAATGTAGCTGAAAAATATGCCACTGGACGTCGACTCAGTCCATGTCTCTGTGTTAAGACTGAAAATGCACAATTTTTTCTCTCCGAACAAAACAACGCAAAGTCTTTTGAATAATCAGGCATGCCCAAGGCAGGAGCCTCACACAAACAATTTCGCATTTTCACAAATGCCTCTATGCAGTCATCATTCCAATCAATCGGATCTTTTGCTCTTTTTCGGGTCATTTGTATTAATGGTTTCGCCAACATAGAAAAACCATTGATCCATTGCCTACAGTACCCAACCACTCCCAGGAACATTCTCATTTCTCTCTGAGTCTGTGGCAATTGCATTTCTTTGATTATTTTTATTCTTTCCGGTGTCACTTTTCTAACTCCTCTTTCTATTTTAGGCCCTAAGTATCTAACTTCTTGTCGACATAACTGTAATTTTTCCGGAGACACCTTGTGTCCTCCTTCAGCCAAATGGTTCAGTAATGCAATTGTGTCTGTGACACAATCTTCTCGTGTTTTTGATGCCACCAATAGGTCATCAATATACTGGACCAGAACAGATTTTCCCGTCATAATCAATGATTCTAGACACTTTTTCAAAATCGGATTAAAAATTGAGGGACTCTCTGTGTACCCTTGAGGAACTCGACACCATGCGTAAATACGATCCTCAAACTTAAACGTAAAAAGATACTGGATGTCTGGGTGTAAAGGAATAGAAAAGAACGCTTGGCATAAATCAATTACTGTAAACCAACCTGCATTCCAAGGTATCTAATAAAGGATCACTGCTGGATTTGGCACTATTGGACAACATGGCACTACAATTTTATTTATTTTCCGTAAATCCTGCACTATTCTGTACTTTCCGCTAGGCTTTTTCAGTCCCATTATTGGCGAATTACAGGGACTACCCATCACTTCTTTTAAAATACCTTGTTTAACCATTCGTTCAATTTCTGGAATAACTCCTGCTTTTACTTCTGTACTCATCTTATACTGTCGGGTGTTTGGATACACTGCACCTTCTTTCACTGTCACTTTGACTGGGTCTATATTTGTCATTAACCCAATGTCTTTTCCTGTAAAATCACACACTTCTGGATTAACTGTGGCTCTCAATTCTTCTGGTAATTCATTTTCAGTCACCAGTGAAAACATTTCATCTACTTCTGTTCCCTGTTTGGCTAACATCATCTTGTATACAACGTCTTCATCAGGGGTTTGGAAAGCGACACCATCTGGTGTACAATAGATTGTGCAATTCATCTTGCACAGTAGATCACTTCCCAACAGATTTACAGGACTGGAATCGCAAACTACAAACCAATGCATTTCTTTGAAGTTTCCAATGTGTACCTCCATTGGTTTTGTGATTGGGGTTCTAATCTGTTGGTTAGACACGCCTACAACTTGGATTGATTCTCCCGAGAGGGGTAGGTTTGGGATGTCTGCTGTTCTCACAGTAGACCTGGTAGCACCAGTATCCAATAGGAAAGTAATGTCTTTACCATCTACTTTCCCATCAACTAATGGACCTGACTGATCTACCGGCAAGGATGTGCCAAGCACGCACTCCTCTTCCTCCCCCCTCAGGCACCGTCATTGTGTGAAATCCGAATTTTCCTCATCATTCTGCAACAAATATTGTGTTATTTTTCTATTATTCTTACCACTTTCTCCTTGAAATCCGGTGTTTGCACTGAAACTCTGATGATTCACAAAATTTGGCATAGGAGCTGGTGGCACCTGATATTGTGGAGTAACTACCTGCTGCTGCTGATTCACAAGTACTTCATTCTGCATCTGTGGGATTAAATTTTGATTTGGCCCATTATTACTCTTATTATTCTGAGTACTCTTACACTCGTTCTTCCAATGTCCAAGCTTTCCGCACGCATGATAATGAAACTTCTTTTTCGCTTCTTCTCTGTCCATTCGTCCCCTATACTTATTACCATTCGCTCCTTTTTTTTTTTTTTAGAGTTTTATATTGCGCGAACCAGACCCGAGACATCGGGTATCAGAGCGCTTTGCATAGCACCAGTTTCGTTACAGAAGGACACATTCATTTTTGTTAGGCACAGGGAGATTAAGTGATTTGCCCAGAATCACAGGATGTTGAGCGTCGTTGCCGAGACTCGAACCCGGTTCCCCAGCTTCGAGGTCGACCGCTCTAGCTGTAAGGCTACATCTTCTCCTTGATCATTCTGACTCTTCTCTTTCGCTTGATTATTATTTTGGGCATTTGTTTTCTCCTCTTGCTGTTCTGCCAGTTTTACTTGTGCCCACATCATTTTCTCTTTTAGCTTCCTACGCCTGGCCTCAATGTCATCTCCGCAATATTTTGCGTACTTTAAAATCTCATCCACTGTCTTGCTTTGCCAACACAAAAACAACAATTGATGGACAGAATGCAGAACAATGTCATACATTCACCCCAGTACAGAGATCTGGGCCTAAATCCATCGTTTTTTTGCTCACCATGCCATTCCAGTTTGAACCCAGCCATATGCAAATCAGTCTTGACCCTGTGCCTCATGGGAACAGTCCAGCCCGAACTGCCAAGCCAGGTCCTCCCTGGACTGGAAACAAGCATCCTATGACCGGTTTCGGGGTTTCACCCCTCTTCAGCCAGGATAGCTTGATTCCAGTGGCATGGAGAGCACGGGACCCACGTCTGGGCATACCCGTCCCACTCGGGGTGACAAATGCAAAAACAACAATTGATGGACAGAATGCAGAACAATGTCATACATTCACCCCAGTACAGAGATCTGGGCCTAAATCCATCGTTTTTGCTCACCATGCCATTCCAGTTTGAACCCAGCCATATGCAAATCAGTCTTGACCCTGTGCCTCATGGGAACAGTCCAGCCCGAACTGCCAAGCCAGGTCCTCCCTGGACTGGAAACAAGCATCCTAGGACCGGTTTCGGGGTTTCACCCCTCTTCAGCCAGGATAGCTTGATTCCAATGGCATGGAGAGCACGGGACCCACGTCTGGGCATACCCGTCCCACTCGGGGTGACGATGGGACGACAAAAGAACGATGGATTTAACCCAGATCTTTTGACTGGGGGAGAATGTTTGCATTGTCAGCATTCCGTCCATCATTTGTTTGCTGTAACACTTTTCGCCCTAAGTGGGATGGGTATGCCCAGACGTGGGTCCCTTGCTCACTGTGCCACTGGATTCAAGCTAGCCTGGCTGAAGAAGGGTGACATACCCTGAAACCGGTCCCAGGATGCTTGTTTCCGGTCCAGGGAGGACCTGGCCAGGCAGTTCGGTCTGGACTGTTCCCTTGGGGCACAGGGTCAAGACTGATTTGCATATGGCTGGGTCCAAACTGGGGTGGTGTAGTGGGCAAAAGAACGATGGATTTAACCCAGATCTTTTGACTGGGGGAGAATGTTTGCATTGTCAGCATTCCGTCCATCATTTGTTTGCTGTAACACTTTTCGCCCTAAGTGGGATGGGTATGCCCAGAAGTGGGTCCCTTGCTCACTGTGCCACTGGATTCAAGCTAGCCTGGCTGAAGAAGGGTGACATACCCTGAAACCGGTCCCAGGATGCTTGTTTCCGGTCCAGGGAGGACCTGGCCTGGCAGTTCGGTCTGGACTGTTCCCATGGGGCACAGGGTCAAGACTGATTTGCATATGGCTGGGTCCAAACTGGGGTGGTGTAGTGGGCAAAAGAACGATGGATTTAACCCAGATCTTTTGACTGGGGGAGAATGTTTGCATTGTCAGCATTCCGTCCATCATTTGTTTGCTGTAACACTTTTCGCCCTAAGTGGGATGGGTATGCCCAGACGTGGGTCCCTTGCTCACTGTGCCACTGGATTCAAGCTAGCCTGGCTGAAGAAGGGTGACATACCCTGAAACTGGTCCCAGGATGCTTGTTTCCGGTCCAGGGAGGACCTGGCCTGGCAGTTCGGTCTGGACTGTTCCCATGGGGCACAGGGTCAAGACTGATTTGCATATGGCTGGGTCCAAACTGGGGTGGTGTAGTGGGCAAAAGAACGATGGATTTAACCCAGATCTTTTGACTGGGGGAGAATGTTTGCATTGTCAGCATTCCGTCCATCATTTGTTTGCTGTAACACTTTTCACCCTAAGTGGGATGGGTATGCCCAGACGTGGGTCCCTTGCTCACTGTGCCACTGGATTCAAACTAGCCTGGCTGAAGAAGGGTGACATACCCTGAAACCGGTCCCAGGATGCTTGTTTCCGGTCCAGGGAGGACCTGGCCTGGCAGTTCGGTCTGGACTGTTCCCATGGGGCACAGGGTCAAGACTGATTTGCATATGGCTGGGTCCAAACTGGGGTGGTGTAGTGGGCAAAAGAACGATGGATTTAACCCAGATCTTTTGACTGGGGGAGAATGTTTGCATTGTCAGCATTCCGTCCATCATTTGTTTGCTGTAACACTTTTCGCCCTAAGTGGGATGGGTATGCCCAGACGTGGGTCCCTTGCTCACTGTGCCACTGGATTCAAGCTAGCCTGGCTGAAGAAGGGTGACATACCCTGAAACCGGTCCCAGGATGCTTGTTTCCGGTCCAGGGAGGACCTGGCCTGGCAGTTCGGTCTGGACTGTTCCCATGGGGCACAGGGTCAAGACTGATTTGCATATGGCTGGGTCCAAACTGGGGTGGTGTAGTGGGCAAAAGAACGATGGATTTAACCCAGATCTTTTGACTGGGGGAGAATGTTTGCATTGTCAGCATTCCGTCCATCATTTGTTTGCTGTAACACTTTTCGCCCTAAGTGGGATGGGTATGCCCAGACGTGGGTCCCTTGCTCACTGTGCCACTGGATTCAAGCTAGCCTGGCTGAAGAAGGGTGACATACCCTGAAACCGGTCCCAGGATGCTTGTTTCCGGTCCAGGGAGGACCTGGCCTGGCAGTTCGGTCTGGACTGTTCCCATGGGGCACAGGGTCAAGACTGATTTGCATATGGCTGGGTCCAAACTGGGGTGGTGTAGTGGGCAAAAGAACGATGGATTTAACCCAGATCTTTTGACTGGGGGAGAATGTTTGCATTGTCAGCATTCCGGCCATCATTTGTTTGCTGTAACACTTTTCGCCCTAAGTGGGATGGGTATGCCCAGACGTGGGTCCCTTGCTCACTGTGCCACTGGATTCAAGCTAGCCTGGCTGAAGAAGGGTGACATACCCTGAAACCGGTCCCAGGATGCTTGTTTCCGGTCCAGGGAGGACCTGGCCTGGCAGTTCGGTCTGGACTGTTCCCATGGGGCACAGGGTCAAGACTGATTTGCATATGGCTGGGTCCAAACTGGGGTGGTGTAGTGGGCAAAAGAACGATGGATTTAACCCAGATCTTTTGACTGGGGGAGAATGTTTGCATTGTCAGCATTCCGTCCATCATTTGTTTGCTGTAACACTTTTCGCCCTAAGTGGGATGGGTATGCCCAGACGTGGGTCCCTTGCTCACTGTGCCACTGGATTCAAGCTAGCCTGGCTGAAGAAGGGTGACATACCCTGAAAATCGGTCCCAGGATGCTTGTTTCCGGTCCAGGGAGGACCTGGCCTGGCAGTTCGGTCTGGACTGTTCCCATGGGGCACAGGGTCAAGACTGATTTGCATATGGCTGGGTCCAAACTGGGGTGGTGTAGTGGGCAAAAGAACGATGGATTTAACCCAGATCTTTTGACTGGGGGAGAATGTTTGCATTGTCAGCATTCCGTCCATCATTTGTTTGCTGTAACACTTTTCGCCCTAAGTGGGATGGGTATGCCCAGACGTGGGTCCCTTGCTCACTGTGCCACTGGATTCAAGCTAGCCTGGCTGAAGAAGGGTGACATACCCTGAAACCGGTCCCAGGATGCTTGTTTCCGTTCCAGGGAGGACCTGGCCTGGCAGTTCAGTCTGGACTGTTCCCATGGGGCACAGGGTCAAGACTGATTTGCATATGGCTGGGTCCAAACTGGGGTGGTGTAGTGGGCAAAAGAACGATGGATTTAACCCAGATCGTTTGACTGGGGGAGAATGTTTGCATTGTCAGCATTCCGTCCATCATTTGTTTGCTGTAACACTTTTCGCCCTAAGTGGGATGGGTATGCCCAGACGTGGGTCCCTTGCTCACTGTGCCACTGGATTCAAGCTAGCCTGGCTGAAGAAGGGTGACATACCCTGAAACCGGTCCCAGGATGCTTGTTTCCAGTCCAGGGAGGACCTGGCCTGGCAGTTCGGTCTGGACTGTTCCCATGGGGCACAGGGTCAAGACTGATTTGCATATGGCTGGGTCCAAACTGGGGTGGTGTAGTGGGCAAAAGAACGATGGATTTAACCCAGATCTTTTGACTGGGGGAGAATGTTTGCATTGTCAGCATTCGGTCCATCATTTGTTTGCTGTAGCACTTTTCGCCTTAAGTGGGATGGTATGCCCAGACGTGGGTCCCTTGCTCACTGTGCCACTGGATTCAAGCTAGCCTGGCTGAAGAAGGGTGACATACCCTGAAACCGGTCCCAGGATGCTTGTTTCCGGTCCAGGGAGGACCTGGCCTGGCAGTTCGGTCTGGACTGTTCCCATGGGGCACAGGGTCAAGACTGATTTGCATATGGCTGGGTCCAAACTGGGGTGGTGTAGTGCGCAAAAGAACGATGGATTTAACCCAGATCTTTTGACTGGGGGAGAATGTTTGCATTGTCAGCATTCCGTCCATCATTTGTTTGCTGTATTGCTTTGCCAACACAACATGTGCTGCTGTTTCATCTGACTAATCTCTGGTTTCAAACCATATACAAACCGATACACAAAATGTCCCATATCCTTGTCACCGATATTCTCAAAACCACTATACTGCTTAAACACCTGTAATAACCTCACATAATATGCATGTACAGATTCATTTGGTTCTTGAGTTGTTCTATCTATTTTTACCCAGTCTGTTTTTTTAGGGGGAATTTTCCCTGTCAAGTATGTAATCACTTGGTGATACTTTTTCATCACCTCCTCCGAGGGTGCTCCTGTCTTTGAGTCTCTAGCATACTCCTCATTAGGCCAGTCACTTGTGATCTTACATTCCGTCCATAAATCAGCAGGTACCACTATGTCAAATAGACCATCCAAGTCTTTCAATAAAACCTTTGAAACCTTCACAAATCTCTCTACCTGTTTGTACCATTCAACTGGTTTTTCTCTCAGCTTTGGAAAATCATTTGTAAATGACAAAATATCTTGTCTACTCCAAGGAACATGAACATATCCTCCTCCAGAAACCTCTCTCATTGGACACAATGTTTCCATTTTGCTTGTTTCTCTTACTGGAAATGCAGCTGCTGCTTCTCTCGCTTGTACTTCCTCTTTCTTTCTTATCCATCTAATTCTCCATTTATCAATGTCTCCCCATTTTCGCAAAATGCTCATTAATTCCTTTATCTGTAGTCTCTTTCCAGAAGCATTTACACTTTCTAAATCTTTATCAGTAAAGTCCACTCGATATGGTTTCTGTAACAACTTTGATTTCCCTATGTCTATTCCAATCTCTGAAGCAACTTCTGTCAATTTCTCATGAAATACCCTTGCTCTTCTGGTTATGTTCTTACATAAAAATAATAATTCTTCTTCATTGTAAGCATTCAATCTTTATGTGCCCACACATCCTGTCATCATCTCTTCCAATTCCACTTTCAATTTGCTGATGTCTAAAATTCTTGGTGTTGGGTTCTGATTATCTCTTTCCTGTGCCCATCTTTCTATATCTTCAGAGGTAACTACTGTTGCGCCTTCAGTTCCTGTATGAACCAAAGGTCTTCTTTCTCTCAAATTCATGGGTGTAACTTTCTTTGGAGTTTCCGTCAAAAGTTCCACATTAGGGAGATCCATTAATGAAATAATTGACTCACTTTCGCTAACCTGTAATTATTATGTCTTTCCTAGGACTATTTAGTGGCATTGTCATAGACCATGGTTTTTGGCAAATCTTTTTATCTCCATACAATGGGATTACTGGACCAATGGTCACTGGTACTGTCAAAGCTTCAGTATTCAAATTTAATTGACTTATCTTTTGAACTAGTTCTTCTCTAGTTTTGTTTAAAACATCTCTTTCATTATCCTGTAACACTCTGTTATATGACGTATCATGTAAAATCTGTGGGGTCAATGGCATTCCCATTACTGGTGCACTTGGGGTAACCTTACCAGTTGCTTCTTAATACGGCGGTGGATTTTTTATTAAAATATCCTCTAACAATTTGTCATCTGATTCACCATATCCTGCTGTATTCATGTGTTTCGTTTTCTCCTTACACTTTCCTCCAGACTGTTCCTCAGCCATTAACACTGGATATAAACCTTCTGATACCATAGCTCTCCTCCATTGTTTCATCTGCCCTTCGCGTGACTCATGCAAGAGTCTCGGAAAGAATCCTCTATATCTCCCACCTCTGCATCTTTCTCGTTCATATGACTCAGTCTCCCATTCTTCCAAAGCCTCATATTGAGTTAACCTAGGTCTAGGTTCTAGATCGTTCATTTTCAACCTTAAATTCTGAAGAATCCTCCCATTAAACGTACCATCTTTAGGAAATGCTAACACTCCATCATCCTTCGTATATTCTATCCAGTTTTCCAACCAAAGGCAAGTATGATATCCTCTTTCCATCATCATGAAAGATACTGGTGTTTTCGGTGGCGAAATAGGAATTTCCTCTCTGGTCAACACAGGCTTATCTTTTATAAAGAAATTCTGCAGACATCGGGTGTGTGGAGAATGTTCTAAAACAATTTAATCCAGACTAAGTTTAAAGAAGTGTTGAATCGGGATGGGCGTCGCCTGACCAGCCCCATGAAGTGAAATTGATTCCCCTGGCAGTGAGGCGCCAATTACTGACTACAGTCAAGCCGTCAGGACAACTTTGAAATGTCTCTGTGGCAACTGGGATTTCTTACTAAAGATTTTTCGTTACATCATATGGCAAATTCAACCGTCAGGCAAGAGGTTTCAATTATTCCTCTACACACAGGGCGGACGCACATCGCGCCGCATTTAAGATTTCAACCTTGTCCAAGTCCTGAGGAGAATCCGTGAATTGGGTGGATTCGAAACGCGTTGGCTCTTGTGTGCTCGGGGGATTGTGTATATATTGTGCCTTAAGGAAAGTAGTAATAATTTTTTCCTCTTGTGTAGGCAACATTGGTTTGAAGACATAACCCCTGGCCTCTTGGCCTAGGCAGGACAATTAACAACGTCTAGTTAAGAATCTAACGTCCGCTTGGTGCCTTATGTAAAAACTAGGACTGGTGTTGTACTCTCAATGTAAATGTTATTTCACACGATTGTCTAAGTTTGTTTCACCCGTCATTTTTGTCTTTGAATTTTTTCGTTTTTAAGTGGAATACATTGTGTATAAATGTGTTTTTGTAAAGTGTGGTGTTCTGTAAATGAAAGGTTTCTTTTCTGAGACATGAAAAAATATTTATTTGCTTTGTTATTCTAAATAATTTAAAATAAGCTAAATAAAGCAATAAGAACCCTAGAATTGATGGTCTAGGGCATTCTTTTTAAAGTATGTAAACTAGTCCTTCTGGACATACTCTTTTTTCTTGTATTTACAGTGGTCCAGTCCAGGAGGTTTTAGGACCCGAGCCTTCTTTGTTCTCAACTTTCTCAAAGTGGCATTTTCAGAACTGTGACGTAAAATCCGACTTTACCATTAAGGGGAGCTTTAAATTACAATTCTTTAGATACCAAACTGGACATTCCTGTCTACTCCCAATTGAACGTTACCACTTATTAAATGTAATAAGGGAACCCAATGTGATTCTATAGGAAAAGTAGGACTCATAGTAGGAGTTTTTTACTACCAGGACATGTAAAACTTAAAAGTACATGTCCAACTTTTTAAATACACTGCACCCTGCCCTCTGAGCTGTTTAGGACCTATCCTAGGGGTGACTTATGTGTATTAAAATGGAAACTGTAGGCCTGGCAAAAGGTTTATTTTGCCAGGTTGAAATGGCAGTTTAAATCTGCACATACAGGCTGCAATGGCAGGCCTGGGGCATGTTTAAAAGGTTTCTTAAGTGGGTGGCACAATAGTTGCTGATGGCCCACTAGTAGCATTTAATTGACATGCCCTGGGTGCACATATTACAACTTTACTAGTGATTCACAAGTCAAATTAAATGTGCCAGTTGGTTGTAAGACAATTTCACCATGCTTAAAGGAGAGAGCACAAGTACTTTAGCACTGGGTAGAAGTGATAAGGTGACAGAGTCCTAAAGCCAGCAAAAGCAAAATCAGGAAAAACAGGAGGATGGAGGGCAAAAAGTTGGGGGAAACAACACTAAAGATATCGGTTCTAACAATGGACAACAGAGTAGCAACTTTCTAAAGTTGCTATTTACTGAAAAGTTTAACTAAATTAAACTTCGGTATCAAGTCAGGTGAAATGTAACAACTCTTTGGATTCCATGAAGCACCAACTTTAGTCGTCCCATTCAGAAGTTAGCATTGCTAAGTTGCCAGCGTGCAACTCTGCACTCGCCAATGGGGCTACTAATGTTTCAACAGCAAAAGCGACAATTTGGGTTTTTTACTGTTAGGACATAGAAAAACATGTCTCACTTTTTATTATACAGCAGCCTGCCTTAGGGATGACATGATTATTAAAAAGGAAGGTTGGGACTTTGTCACTAGTGTAAATGGCAAAGTAGAGTTAGCAGTTTGAAAATTGCTCTGCCAGACAGCGATGGCAGGCTGGGAGTCTTTGTCACACTCGTGGTGGCACAATAAGTGCTGCATGCCACGTGGGACACTTTAACTTAAAGGCCCGAGGTAGCCTTGCTACGATATACTAGGGATTTATAAGTAAGGTAACAAATAGCAATTGTGTATAAGCCAATTAAACATGCACTTTCGAGGGTCAAAGCACATGTACTGAAGCCTGGTCAACAGAGCCCAGGACATCACAGAGTCATTACACCAGTACCCAATAGTCAATAAGTGTGAGTGAACCCGCAAAAAGCATTTTCTTCAAAAGCGCATTTTGGGCTTACAGCCAATTTGGCTATCCTGCCAGGAGGAGGTCACATCTCTACCTGCAGCAGATACTTTGTTCCTCTTCCTGTGAGTCATCTACACTAGGAGGGGGGAGACTGTCTTGAGTAATGCAACTTGTGTGCAACCGTAAATGGCTACTGGAAACTTTGGGCAACAAAGTGGCAACCTTTTAAAGTTGCCATTAGTGCAAATGTTACATTAAATTCGACTTGAGAAAGAAGTAGGGTTTAATGCAATGATTCGTTTGATACCTTTAAGCACCATATTTAGTAAGCTACTTTGGAAGTTAGCACTGCTGAGTTGTCAGCGTGTACCTCCATACTCACCACTGGAGCTACTAGCTTTTCCACAGTAAAATTTCAATGCTGGGTTTTTACTGTCAGTAACCCATGCCCAGCTTTTTAATATAATGCACCCAACCTTTCGGGCTCAGTAGGCCAGCGATAGGGGTGACTTATTATATTACAAAAGGAAGGCTTTGGCTTTGCCATTTGTTTAAATGGAAAAGTTGGATTAGCATTAGCAGTTGAAAAACTTCTCTGCCAGCTGGCAATGGTGGGCTGAGAGTCATTCTTTGCTCTGTCACACTCATGGTGGCACAATAAGTGCCGCAGTTCACGAGGGACACTTGACTTATAGGCCCTAGGTACCTCTGGTACTAGGGGCTTATATGTAAGTTAACGTATGCCGATTGGGGTAAACCAACTAAACATATACTTTTTAGGGTTAGAGCACATACATAGAGGCCTGGTCAGCAAGGCCTAGTACACTACAGAGTCAAGTAAAGTTGTCTTTATTCGGTCTTCCGAGGACAGCCATAAAAGATACACACAATAATAAAAAAGACAAACTACATTATAGTCAACACATGTTAAAACAAGCATTTGCAATGCAATAGGTCTCGCATTTGCGAGAGTTTAAACTATTGGCATTGTAAATTACAATGCCTTTTATTTATCTGTTTTGCTAATTAACACATAAATAAAAGGCATTGTCATTTACAATGCCAATAGCTCAAACTCTTATAAATGCGAGACCTTTTCAAAGAAGCGGCCGCCATTGTCCCGGGCTGCTCGGAAAGTTAAAGCACGCATGGCGCGCTGAATGTTGAAAGGAAATCATGTCATCCCTGCATTAGGAGAAACTTATTAAAGAAAATAGTCTTACAGAATAAAAAAGACGTACCGTGTAACAACCAAAATAAAAGGGCAAGTCCTCATGGGAGGTTAAAAATGAAGACAAGGTGGTACTAAGGAGGGATTAATTAATTGCCCGTATAGCAACTCATCTACCAACGTCCATATTTTGTGCATGCCCAAGTTAACATTTTCAAACGTTATTGATGTGAAACTCTGCTTCCCCGCTTAGTTAAAATGCAAAGTTTTGTGCATGCAAGATTCATTACTACAATTTCACTTGGAAGAGAATTCTTCTTCCCTTAACTGTGCACAAAGATGAAAGTAATTTTCTATCTTCTATATGCCATTGCTTCCTTGTCTATCTCAAGCAAGAGCCATCTAGTGCCAAAAGACCAGTCTGTAGTGTTCCTTCCTGGATGTACTGTAGCATCCCAGATATTCCTCACATTTTAAAGGGTCTCCTAGTGGTGCAAATGGGCAAAATTCAAGCTGTTTGCACAAGTCCCTGGATATCTGCCTTGCTCAATACAAAAGATTAGTTTGTGGTGAACAGTAGACACAATGATCTCAAAAGTGTAATCAACCCAAGATGAAATGTGGCTATCCCAGCTTTGGCCTTTTATCAAGTTTTCATAAGTCAGAGCATTAGGACCCTGGCAGCTAAAGCGGTGAATTAAAGCACACAGACAGTCCTCCTGTAGGAACTGTATCCCTCGCTCTCATGATGAAGATGAGCTGGAGTAGATGCCAGATTACCACTGGATGCAAAGGCTCTAAAGCAGGATCAGTGAGGTGCCCCTGATGAACTTAGAGCCCAATCATAGGACTCTCAGCACGAGAGTAGAAAGTGCAGCACTTCCACACTTTGCTGAATACCTTGGTAGATAAGGGATACCATAGATTTAACTTCCAGAATGTGTGGGGAATTTCTAACTCATTCATTTTGCCCTCATGGCTCACAGTAGATTTCAAGCCAAAATGGAAGGGAGGTACAAAGATAGGTTCGAGTTGTGAACAGCAGAGTGTTGGTCGGCACTCTCTCCAAAAGATTTCTGTGGATAGTGATGAATGTGCCCCACTCTCAAAAGGACTTTCGAAGCCACTGAAAAAATGGTGACTGGGTGAAGACACCTGCCACTCTACATCAACATTACTTATGTATTCAAGGAGTATATGCCCAGTTTCAGCATCAACAGTGGAGACAGAGGGAAATCTTAAACAGACTTCCAAAATCTTGAACAGACAGGGAGAGACATTAATAGTGTAAGAAGATTAATAGTGTAAGAAAAATGGCAGAAATGGAAACGTATTAAAGTCTACCATATTAAAAAGCAGGTAGATTGGACTGTTGTTCTTAGCTGCCACCTGAATCTATGAGTTTATGCTTTTGTGAGGCAATTTGTTGAGTAATATAAGATCAGTAAGTGCTCCCAGTCAATTATTTACTCTGTTTAGTAACTGCCACTGTTGGACATCACCTCCTTAGGGGAAATGACCCCAAAACCTTTCACTTTTTCCTCTTAGTCTTTACCGACTCTCTCTGCATAACCTAAGGAAACTGGGCACCTTCCCCCTGTATGGCAGAGGGAAGATGCACGTGCCTGCCTCGCCTGCATTGGGCTGAGGGTGGGGATACAATGGGGTTTTAGCACCGAACCTTCATGTGCTCTGTAAACAGGTACACCACATACCCAGGCTAAGTAGTGGGACAAGGGACGTAGCACTGAGTGTGCCACCCACCAGATAGCTGGCAGCCCTATACCAGCTAAATTCACTGATTTCTGTGTTCAAGATACCTCAGAATCACCGTCAACCTTGGACAGACCTACTTCCACTAACTGGAGATAAGGCTGGTAGACAAGGCAATTAGCATAGTGTATTTCCCGATAAACATCGTAACTCTAAAACAGTGGTTTCAACTGGGTGCCAGCTGTCTTTTCAGTGGATTTACCATTGCAACAATTTTTTTAATTTCGCTCAAAGTTTCTATACATGGTATTTATTTTTTACCACAATGACAGGATTATGTATGAGTCATGCAAGAACGTAACAAGCAAATGATTCTGGGTATTTCTCAAGGAAAATACGCTGAAACACTATGTTATGTCATCTAGTATTTATACTGTGCAGCTTCCGATAGGGTGACAATCTCTTCCATCCTGTATAAGTGGTTAGAGAGGTGAAGGCATGAAGGGTGTCCTGTGTGGAAAGTACTGGATGTGGTAATTGGGGGTTTGTGATTTGCTCTATTGTATCACATTTGGACAAAGTTGGATGCAGCAGGCTTATCGATGCAGCTACAAACAGGCACTCAAAACCCGTTGATCCACTAATGCCAAATCCTGGCAGTAACTGGCCTCAGGGCTTCCAAACCCTTGCTGCCTATTCTACCTGCCAACTTACTGCACTTTTATCATTCTCAAAAAACTTGTATCACTCATTCAACGGAGGCCAGCTACATTAACTTGAAGCACATTTTGTAACAATTATACTCTCCACCTACTAGGAAATTCCAGTTTAATCTCGGAAATGGTTTCTAATGTCCTTTACTGTGGTGTACTGGTGTCTGTCGGTTTCAAACGTTAATTTATTAGACACGATAAGACCGTCCATTGTTTGTCAATTGGGTAATATTCAACCATATATCCAAAAATCCATATCACAACTGAAATGAGTTAAACCCATTTGGGAACTGGGCCCTTAAAATGTCCACCAACTCCAAACAATTTTCAGATAACAGTGCTAGTCTGCAAATTCGTGTTCTTATATACACAAAGACCTTTCTGATTCAAGTAGCACAGCGACACTGAATATTCCACAATACTGAATGAAGAGCCAGAGGTCACAGATCCATCAATGTCCGCCTCCAACAATTGCCTCAAGTGATGCAAAGGTGCACATTTGTAAAGAGACAATGCAACAAAAAATGGTGGAAGTCTCAATTCTTCAAAAACAGGGGAACCAACTTACAAAATTATCCACTCTGTCAGACTATTGCTCATCTTGGAAACACGCTTTAAAATGGTGCCAGAAAGTGCAATTAGATGACCTTTGAAATCATATGTTGTATTGCTAACTATTGCATTTCTCCTATACTCCCTATGAACTCCCAATTTTAAAAAGGGAGGGAGACTCCCCCTTCTTCTGGGGAAAAATGGTTTCATTTTTCAAAACTTGTGCTGCATTTTCTACCTCCAGCATTAAGTCACTCCTATCTCAATAAGCACATGCAAGGGTTGATTTAGGCTTTTTGGTGTGTCAAAGTCCAACATGTTACAAAAACACAAATACGAGTCAGGAAATCAAAGAATCCCATGTATTATTTTGTGTCGTTCGTCTGCGCAATTATTTCTACTTGGAAATGATTGACTTCCTTGGACAAGACGCTATTTACTCCTTACAGTTTATGCATGGACGATTGAAGACTTCTCTAAAACGTGGAATAACCTCCAAAATTGTATGCAATTATTTTTACTTTATCTCCAAAAATGGTAACGAGGCTCTCTGCCATTTACAGTCAGTGTTCCCCAGATCCAACACCCTATTCTACAAAATGTACTACCTCCGGGGTGTGCCTAAATGTTTGCATGTTTGGTAAACGCCTCGACGAACAGAAAATGTTTCTCATCGGTGACAGAAAAGTAAATTAACCAGACATTAATTTTTCGGCCCCGGAACACACGAAAAAAGAAATCAACCAGATTTTCTGACTGATAAATATACTTTTTCTGAAGTGGATCAACCCATGAAGTGAAACAGGGCAGGTCGAGCAACATTTCTGGTGCAAGGCGCAGGCAGGCTTGCGTTGGTCTTCTGTAAACGTAAAACGCCTGCCAGCCACACCATATTTGTGGGGGAGGGTATGTGCGTCTAGTGGTTGGAGTGGGGGAAGGGGATATCCTGCGACAAGTCAGTAAGCAGGCAGCAATGCAGGCCGCTGCAAGCAACCGAGAGAATGTAAACATTTCTGTCAGAATCCGCAGGTCAGGTCACGGGGAGTTGTGAAACGGGAACCTAAAACACGTTTTTATTGCTGTTGCAAATGAAGATTCACCAGTCACATAGCAATGGTCACGCACACACCAGTGTCAGTAAATTCCAAGTCAAACAGTAGCACTCATCGGTGACACCTACAACAGTAACTTCTGCAGATAACTTCTCACATTCCATACAAAAACTGCCTGCACTCAGGCTGTGAGGCGCGAATGCAAGAACTGCCTCCACCGTCATCCAGCTGTTGCTTCGTTTTACAACTCTGCCAAGGCGCGATGAATGTATGTATGAAATATGGCAGAGCCAGGACTTCGCGTACGACCCACAACAGAGGGCAAACCCAGTTTTCAACCAAGTAACTTTTCCGGCTATGACTACCAGTGCCCTCCTTTTGGTCAAGGTTCGGGGAGTAACCACAAAGCAGTGCCGTGCGCCCCACGCCCCCCCCCCCCAAGTGCCATGGTCCTATGCTGCTGGGGGGGAGGGCACAGGATTCGAATGACCACTAACTTTGGGTTAAGAAGTACCATGCTACCTGCCAGAATGTGCTTCAGCGCCTAGTCAGGGGTAGCAGGCGCTATATAAATACCATTACAATTATAAAGAAGCCTTCGCGCGCAGCCAGTGTTTACCTCAGAGCAGAGCCTGGGCTGTCAAGCGCCCCCCGACGGGGCTCCCATTGGGTCTGCAGGATGCTCTCAGCTAGCTAAAGGCTGGCCGACCCCGCACGTCCTTGTTTGTCCCCGCTCTGTGCACCCACCAGCTGACAGGTATCGGAAGTGATGCCTTGCCAAATGACGGCGGCGAGTTGTCGCTGTTGCACACACCTCCCGGGTCCCAGGCTGCCATTGGCTAGCCCCGTACTTCTTTGCCCGAAACGCGTGACAAAAGTTTGGTCCCGCTGCCAACCCAACCCCCGAAACGCCCAGAACTGGCACAGTCGGAGCGGGTGGCCTGCCAGAGAGAAATTCTCGTCCTAGAGAGATTTCTACTGCTTCTGAGCATGCTTGAAGCAACAAGCATTTGCAATGCAATAGGACTCGCATTTACCCGAGACCTATTGCATTGCAAACGGGAGTGCAGGCGGGAAGGCACGAACAACGGGAGTGGGGGGGCGGGAGAGAAGGCACGGACAGCGGGAGGGGGGGCACGGGAAGAAAATAGTGCTCATGCAACACGAAGTAAAGGGGCCAGTAGACATGGAAGGATATAAATGACGACATGGCCATCATAAGGAGGGACTAACAGCCTATAAACCAATCAGAAGGCACCATTTAGAAAGGACAAAGACACAAGCCAATGAAAAAGTGGGCGGGGGAGTGGGCGTGGCTTCTACCCCGTACTCTACTACCACAGATCAACCCCAGAGCAGCGCTTGCGCGCTGGCTCAGGGCTCGACCTAAAAAATTGCAGCCACATATTTTTAAGAAATGTAAACACAGATGTCTTGATATACGATGGATAAAATAACAAGGCAAGAAAGCTAATTTAGCAACAAGTAAAGTGACAGTGCAACAGTACTGGATAAAGAGGTAGCAGCAAGGAGGCAGATGGATAACATTTTTTTTACAAATTAGCATCAGTGATGAGCATATAAAAATCATTACCAAATGAGTAAATACTAAAGAAAAAACACTAGAATACTTTTTGTGACAATAATTAGTGAAAATTAATATCAGCAATAGATATTTAAAAAGACATTTCAAATACAATGTTTACTGGAGTCACTAAAGTGCTTTTATATCAGAACAGCATACTCTTTCTCTTGGCTAAAGTGCATTTCAGAAAACTCACAACTGCAAGGCAGACGTTAAAGTCATTAAGTTGCTGTAGATAATAAAGGGCCGCTTTACACTTGGAAAATGTATGTCTGCGTAGTAGCGGTAGTAAGAACTTTCGAGTAAAGGGGAGATAAAATTGGCAGAAAAAGACAAAATGTAAAATAGTTTGGCTCGATTGCTCATCGCACGGACAGATGGTAACAGTTTCAAAAGAGTACTGACCTAGAGGGAAACATATCCAACGAAACGACCCCAACCTGAATCTTGTCAGCAGGTTTCTTTCATAGACATTAGTCACGTATAATAGGTACGGAGCAATTGTTGGGGTCGCTTGAATGAGGCAAAAATCTCTAACTGAGGGTTTAATCACTTTCGATAGTTCCCTGGAGGTCGCTTTAGGGCCCTGGGTAAGATGTTATTGGCTGCTTTACAAGCGTTATCAAACGATGATTTAACATGGCGATGGGGCTGGGCAATAGGTCTAGAAAGCAGCATTTTAATCTCAGCTAAAAGGTTTGTGAAGTCAGTTAGAATACAAGCCGGTTCACAGGGTATGTGATTACAGCTGTTCACCAGGGCAGTACTATTGCATATCACCTGGGACACAATGCTGTTCAGGTTCGTGGTTCGCCATACCACCCTACGCCCTGCGCCCTTAGTAGATAAAAACCCTAGAAGGCAAATGCTTAAGCTTATGTTGCATAAATGGTAACACTATCTTAGCAGAAATAGGATTGTGGTCGCTATAGGTCTGAGAAAGGACATCACAATTTTTAATGGTTGGGGACATACTCCAGGAGGCAAAGATGTAATCAATGGTGCTCCCTGCGCCTCGCCCTATGAAAGTTGGAATATGTTGGTCAGTAGAATTAGGAACCTTGTTGACCATGCCTTGTTCTGCCAGATCGGAGAATAAGACATGCACCCTAGTGTCCATCACGTTATGGTCAGACTCTCGAGAGAATAGATCAAAGATGGTTGGAAGTAGAGGCGGAGTGCGTCCCAATTTGGCATTAAAATCCCCTGCCACCAACAGCTTAAGGGGGCATTTCACCTGAGCCTCTCTCTCCACAAGCATGTCGATCATTACAAAAAGACCTTGAAAATTACAATCACCCTTGGACGAGAAGTTATTGCTGTAGAAGTTTACCAAATAGAACTTATGAGTGTCTTTCCAGTTAAGGCAGAAGGCCTGCACCTCCCCCTGCTCCTGGAATAACAGTACAATTGAACAGCCAATATCGACTTTAAACCAGGCAGTCAAATTCCCCTTAGCTCTGCCTGATGGAGATGCAGTTGCAGGCAAGCTAAAACACATAAAGCCATCAAATACAATTTCATTTACTTCCCAGGTCTCTTGCATTAATACTATATCGTAATTCATGATAAAAGATCGCCATCCATCAATCAGGATTTTGGAGGCTAAACCCGCAATGTTCCAACTTAAGAAATTTAAACAAGCATTATCTGTTGGGCCTTCAGCCACGCTGGTGCTCGCACCGACCCCTATGGGAAATAGATTCTGTGTAGGGATAGTAGACAAGTGGACAGCAGGAATTGGACTGTCAGGTACCCTGCCGATATTCAGAGCACTGGGCCCTGTTATGTTATGTTAAAAGTATTTATTAAGCGCACGTACACCAAGCGGTTTCATGGCGCTAAGAGCAAAGGGGAGGCTGCATCGACAGGACAGTTAGCTTAACATATGCCTGGGAAAACAGCCAGGTCTTGAGCTGTTTCCTGAACTGTGCAGAAGGGGTCACAGACCTCATTTTCGCAGGAAGCGAGTTCCAAAATTGCGGGGCCAAGACCGCAAATCTGAGTCCCCCATGCTTTTTGCGTTTGAATGAGGGAGTGGTCAACAGGTTCAGATTGGAAGAACGCAGTTCCCGGGAGGGGATATAGCTCTGGATCCTTGAGGAAATTAATGCTGGGCCATTCCCGGCGAGGGCTTTAAAGATGGTACATCCCAGCTTAAAGGCACAGCGTTTAGCCACCGGTAGCCAATGTAGACTCTTCATCAGAGGTTTAACATGATGCCGTCTAGGCTGACGGAAGATTAACCTGGCCGCTTGGTTTTGCACCAAATGCAAGCGATGTAATTGATATGCTGGGATACCAACATATAATGAGTTGGCGTAATCAATACGGGAGATTACCAAAGCTAGAATGACCAAAGTCAAGGCCTCAGTGGTCAAGAATCTACTGATCTTCCGGATTCTTCACAGATGGAAAAAGCAGGCAGAGACCACTGAGCCAATCTGGGCCTTCATGGACAGATCATTACTAATCACAATCCCCAAGCTCTTAACAGAGCCTGCTGGAAGTGGGGGGCTACCCAGCAATGTAGGCCAAACATTAGAGTTCCACGGGTTTATTGGTCCTCCTGTGAGAATGAGCTCAGTTTTATCTGGATTTAGTTTCAATTGATTGTCATTCATCCAATCACTGATAAAGCTCAAGGTAGACTGGAAATTAGACACTGAAGAAATGGAAGAATTAATATCAAACACCAGCTGTAGGTCGTCAGCGTAGTTTTAGGTTTCGACCATTCTTTCGCGCAGAGACCAGATCAAAGGTAGTAGGTACAAGTTAAAAAGAAGGGGCGAAAGGGAAGACCCCTGGGGTACCCCACAGGTCAATTTCATTTTTTTGGAAGAGAAATTGGCAAGGCGAACTGCTTGAAATCGGTTGCTAAGAAAGGAGGAGATCCACTTCAACGCCAGACCCTGGATCCCGGCATTGCTGACACGGTCGATCAGGAGACCATGATCGACCGTGTCAAAAGCAGCTGACAAATCCAGGAGTACCAGGGCCTGGGTGAGGCCCTTGTCGGCCCCCTTTCTGAGCTCATCCATGACTGCAAGGATAACTGACTCTGTTGAGTGTGCAGGTCTAAATCCTGCCTGATGAGAGTCAAGGAAGTGGGAGTGTTCAATGAAGGAGCTGAGGCAATTTGCTACATGAGCTTCTAAAATGTTTCCTAAGTAAGGCAACAGAGAAATGGGGCGGTAATTACTGAGAACCAGGGGGTCAGAGTTGGGCTTCTTCAGGATCGGGACAATTTCAGCGCTTTTAAAGGTGTTGGGGACAATGGCAAGTTTAAGGGAATTGTTAAGGAATGAAAGGGGGGGGTCTGGACAGGTGAGGAAGGCTTCACGTAAAATATGAGGTGGACAGCAATCAGTGGGGGAACCGGAACCAACTTTTTTAAGTAGAACAAAGAAGTCTTCCCTTGAAATTGGGGGAATTCGATCAAGTAGAAGTGGGTTTTTACATATAATTGGAGAAGCCATAGGAGAGATGGGGGAAGGGATGCTAGCCTTGATAGTGGCAATTTTCTCAATGAAGTAGGAATTGAGAGAGTCACATAAAGATTGCGAAGGAACAGGTTTCTATCCGGTTTAGCGATACAGGAGTGGTTCTGAGAAGGGATAGTATACGTTTGGGCAACAGAGATGGAACTATCAGGAGCCCCACCCTTCTCCAGTAATCCTGAAACTATGGGCAGAGAATTCTGTAAGAGAATGGAGGGCGATTGGGCAGCAGAAATTGGGCTATCAAGTACCCCATCCTTCTCCTGTAAGCCGGAGCGAACAAGCTCCTCCCTGGACCGTCAATCGATATCCTCCATCCCGGTCAAGGCTGAGAATCTATTATTCAGGGAGAGTATCGCTTGAGGGGGGGGGGGGTCTGGGCAACAAGCTTGCTTGTGAAATGGAACTGCCAGGAGTACAGGATTGATTAGTGAGATGCTGATAAAAAAGCCAAGTGGGTCAATCTTAACAGGGCTAGTTTTAACCATTCCTAAACTAACTTTATGCAGTATTTCCTGGACAGCCATAGGGTTACGAAAATTAACCACAATGACATCCCCACTGTGCCCACATCCCCCACCACCAATCCCCCCCCCCCACACACATCTTGCCATCAGAATTTTTTTTGTTGATATGTCCCAGTTGCCAGCAACGTTGTTGTTCAACCAGTGAATGGATTTGTTCATTAGTCCCCTGGTGGATTCCGTGTTATCTGCTGTGTGCCTGGGGACATTATTCAAAGCAACAACGTAAAGAGCAGATGCAAGGGGGGAATCAATCACAGGTAAGGGGGCCTGGCTTGGAACACAGGTTACTGGTTGATTTATAGGTAATTTGACATGTGGGTGGTGTACATCAATGCTCTGGGCAGATTTAATAGGGGATAAATCAGAGGTCAAATACTGAGTACAAACGGAAGTCCTGGACTCCAAAGGCTTCACCAGTTTAGCTTCAATTTTTGCTAGACGTTCAATATTAGGGCGAAATTTGGAGTCCAAAAGGTCAACTATACACTTACTCAGTTTGCTCAAAGTATTTTCATTTGCCACCGCTAAACCCCCAATCAAATCATCGTTGACAGCCCTGTTACGCTAGGACATTTTGCTGTTTGCAGCAGAGTTTCTAGACTTTGTTGATTTAGCAGTTTTCCTCCTATGCTTGGCCTTTGGGCCACACTCTCCTTCAGATTCGCAGAGCTGATCACCACCCTCCATGCCAGTAGGGCCGGGCTCGGCTCCCCCTCCTGACGCCGAGTACCCGGCCCCCATACAATCTGTGCTGGCACCCAAATTTTGACCTAGCTCCACGGGAAAAATATAGCCCGACGAAACCACTGATGGGCTTGTTACAATAGATACACTCTGCAGCGGTGACGGCTCAGAGGAACTTTGATTGGTGAGCAATGGAACATTATCTTCTATGGTGAGAGAAAGACGACATTCCACCAGTCGAATTTCATTGGTAACCATGTCCACAGCCCGGGTTAGATAATTGTCAATGGTCGAACGGGTGCTAGGGGGAGGTAGCACGCTGGAGGCACTTGAAGCACCCTTCCTCTTACCCATATTTAAAGACTAATTGGGCTAAGGTGGAACCGGTTGGAAGAAGGCCCAGTAAACAGGGAATACTAAGCAAAGTAAGAACAGGAAGACACCGTTCTCAGGACGTGAACTTGAGAACAAAAAGAAATAAAATAGGGGGGAAAATAGAACACAGTACCTTTTTACGTGATGGCCGCTTGAAAGGCTCAGACAAACGCAAGTCTTGATAAATCCTGGGACAGGACTTAGGCGGGGGGGCCCAGCCCAGCCTCTTCCGGGCTTTGACGGGCCCGCCCATGACCCGGGCTTTGCCCGGGAGCGACCCAGGCACGCCCGGGCGCGTCCCGCGCTGCGAGAGCCCTGCGTGATTTTTAAAGCGCCTCCTGGAGCAGCAAAGATGACGGTGGTGGCGTGCAACCTGCTGGGCAGGCTTGGTCTTGTGGTCCTGACCCCCTGATGCTGGAATCCGGTGTCAGCGGTGAAAACGGGCATCCCTACAGAGTCATTACACCAGTACCTAATAGTCACAAAGTGGGGTTACACCTGCAAAAAAGCCCTTGTCTCACAGGTGGTTATTTCAAGGAGGAGACAGCTTCCACAGGGTGAGTCTGGATGCAAGTCACATTGGCAATATACATATTTTCTGCTCATATAAACAATGAAGCCAGTCTCCTTGTTAACCCCTTCCCTGCGGGGGTAATTCCCCCACGGGTGCGGGGGCGGGGGGGTGAACGCGGCGCCGCGGTGCTCATGACGAGACCAGCTCGTCATGAGTCACAGTGGAGCTGTGCTCATGACGAGCTGGTCTCGTCACAACCCCGCCCTCTCATTAATTCTCCCGCACAGGCGGGGAACAGGGCCGGACTGGCTACCGGGCGTTTTGGAATGCTGCCGAGCTGGGAGCTGATGTCACTGCGGTGGGGGCTAATTTCGTTGATGGAGACCTGCGTGTGCTTCGAA
This sequence comes from Calotriton arnoldi, assembly GCA_963921515.1. Lineage (NCBI taxonomy): Eukaryota > Metazoa > Chordata > Amphibia > Caudata > Salamandridae > Calotriton > Calotriton arnoldi. Next base: position 748,565 of record CAWUFW010001495.1, read on the forward strand.
ATCAACAAAGCAAAACGAATTTCGTTCAGCACACGCAGGTCCCCATCAACGAAATCAGCCCCCAGCTCGGCAGCACAACAAAACGCCCGGTAGCCAGTCCGGCCCTGGCGGGGAATTAATCCCGCGTGGGCGGCGCGCAGCCGTTATGACGAGACCAGCTCGTCATGAGCACAGCTCCACTGTGACTCATGACGAGCTGGTCTTGTCATGAGCACCGAAGCGGTTAACAGTGCACTAAGGTAGTCAACCATTTATGACCCCCAAATCAGTAGCAAATGTATACACCATATTCTTGCCCCAAATGAATACAAGAGGGCATTGCCTTGTGCATTCATATCCTCATTCCCATTCGACAGCCACTTCATCAACTTCATGGCACCATTAGCTATAGTCTACAGTTAAGTGCATACGGTAGATTTTCCTAACCCTATCGGTGTCTTGCACAATTTAGCCAAAAAAATGGAAGCTCTATCATGCTACCTAAAGGAGGCACCAAAAGATTGCAAATGTGATTAATATTTCAGCAAAATAAAATGTCCTGTTACAGCTGATAAATATTAGCTGTGGTGATGGTATATAACGCTTAAGAGAAAATGCATAGGAAGGCATGGATGTCAATTATCCAAAATGCTAGGGGTAGAGGAAATTATGTCATGTAGCACTGAAATTACTAAAATCTGGGGACTCCCATTAAATCATTATTGGAATCGAGGGTCCCCCACTGAGTCAATACTGGAAACTGCAACCACGGTCTAAGCAATTTTGATGGTCTGAACTGCAAATCAATACACAAAAATACAGAAACAAACGATCATCAAACAAAAATAAATAAATATTTTATTAATTCACAAACTTATCAATCAAAAAATCAACATTTTAAGTTTTTCATGGGAAGTTTAAAGCATTCCTAAATTCAATTGGGGCCACTCATCGTTCATACTCTATTCTGTTTGATGCACTTGCACTTCTCCCATGAATCAATCTGAGGATACCAACTTTGGGCCTCATTTATGAAAACTGTTGCATCACTGCGTGAAAACAGCGATGCAACAGTTTTCACTGCGCCCCCCTTGCGACATGATGGATGCGTCATATTTACTGTATGACACATCATGTCGCAAGGAATGACAGATACGTCAGTGTTACTGATGAATCTGTTGGCGCAAAAGTGACGCATTGCTGGGGTGTGTCTGAAAACAGACGCAACTCCAGCAATGTGTCCTTTCACATGGGGCAAGCCCCATGTGGAAGGGCCGGCGTCAGTCTTACGCCTGCTGTGAGGCAGGCGTAAATTATTGATGCAGTAGCATCCTAGAAGTGGCGCAGTGAAATCTGACAGATTTCACTGCGCCACTTCTACAAGGCTTTTTGCGGGGGCACGCCCCCCCTGCGCTACATTATACCTGATGCAGGTATAATGTAGCGCAGGGCTTTACAAAGTGACGCGTTCTGCTTAGATACATCACTTTGTAAATAAGGCGCAATGTGGCACATTTTTTACACCGCTAGTGCGTTACAAAAAGTGACTTAACGGCGGCGTAAAAGAGTTGCAGGGGTTCATAAATAAGCCCCTTAGTTTTTATCCTCCAATTTCAAATTCATTCACATTTATAGAATGTTTTAACATTGTCAATTTTACATTTTGCTTTTTTATTTACACATACTCTATTAAGTTGTCATTTTTGTTTAATTTTCTAAGCTGTCGCAGACCCCCTGAGAAAGCGTTGTGGACTCCCAGGGGTCCCCGGACCACATGTTAAGAGGTGCAGCTTTGGAGAACAGAGGCTCTCAGTCACTCAAGCAATTATAAATGCTGTACAAGAGTCCTGCATTTGTTAGTTCTGGGAGCCTCCCCTGTATGATATATGTTTGAGCCTGACATGGGTGGGCTGCAATAATTTCTTGAACTTGTGAGTCAATGCCCACCAACTCCTTAGATTGACTCTCAAGCCACTGAGCCATAGCAGCTACATTTCAGACTTTTTTTGTACAAAACAATGTGGTGAAGCATGGCCCTGAGACTGAAATTTGGGGCTAAGTGTTTTCTAAAACTGTGAACAAGACAGCATGGGGAAGAGTGTAGCTTTCATTGGTCCAGTTATGTCAATGCTGTTTCTATCAGTATGTTACTGAAGCACCAGTCTATAGCAACGGAGTCTGCAGTAGCCTGGAGTGAGGAAGTGCACTGATGCTGTACTCAGGAGCAAGAAAGAAAGGTGTGCTGCAGTAGCCACAAACATATCTGTCATTCATTCCCATGCCATAGAGTAACTTACAGCAGTCCCAGTGTTTAGTCAACAGCATTAAGAATACTAGTACTTGTTTCACTTTTCCCATTTTAATACATTCTTATTGATGAGGGCTCAAAACTTCAGGTACTAAAAGTCATGCTTTTATCATACAGTGATATGTTTTAGAGACTTTCTGAATGGAGGCAGTGCTGCAGGAGCCCAGCGGGAGGGGTGCTGCATGACTATGGATGGAGATCTGAGGCAGGAGCTTAAATGGGAGTCATTGAAGATTGTAAAGGAAGGAGATTTTGTAGGTGACCGAAAGGTAAAACAGAAGCATTGAAGATTAAGGGCACTGGAGCCTCATAGAAAGTGGGAGGAGGACCATAATAAAGAGGGGTGATTGACCATTGCTGGATCCTGAAAGGAGGGAGAGGGCACTTCAGCAGCTTGAAGACAGTGCTTCAGGAGTGTGGAGTTAGGGAGAGAGTCCATCAGAAGCATGGGGTGGTGGAGGCCAGAACTTTAAGACCCACAAAGAAACATCATGAATAGGGTGAGTGTTGCAGCAACCAAGAGTGAGGCAGTCAGTGCTAAGAGGGTATTACTGCATCTGCATAAAAGGATGAGGGAGAAAGGGAACATGGAGGGAGAACCTTCCAAAGCACGGTTGAGTGACATCAGCATGAAGGGAGAGTGAGAGAAAATCCCTCTTTTTGCATGATTATCCCCATTTTATGCTGACTGGCAATGGTGTTTTTTTCAACTCAGGACACCAGAGCACTGTTGTCCAGTCCCCAGTGTATGTGCACTGACCCTTGAAACATGGGAAATTGGCAAATCCCCAGTTGGACTATTTAACTTTCCGATAATGCCATATATATGATGCAGGAAATGCACCAATGGCACGGGATGACAAATATCACCTGTGGCCTGCAGCACATGTTGTGTTGTACTTTCCATTATACTGACAAATAAAACCTGGCTTAATGACTACCTGTGTAGCCTGACTACTGCATCTTTTAAATCTGCAGGCGAACCTGTCAAAATAATCCTTTCTGACAAGCAAGAACCCTACTTTTGAATATTAAATGTCACCCATAAGAAGGCCTTGTAGCCCACAATGCAGGCTGCCTAGTATTTAAAAGTGGTACATTCAAGAATGTAGTGATGGTATGTAACTACAGTGACTAGCCCCCTATTTGTATGGAAAAGGATTGTATTCTATGCCTTTGAGAAAAATAAATATCATAATGAAATAATATTTCATCTAACTTGATTTTGGATAAGTTACAGGCAAGATTCAACCACTATTTTTTAATATTTATTAAAAATGTAATTCACTGGTAAAATCGCATCAAGCTCCTGGTCAGCCACGAACAGTGACTACTGATTAGCCCTTTACATTTTCTTAGCACTTTTTTGCCTAATACATTAAAAATCAGATCTCTGGTTCCCTTTATTGGATTCAAGTTGTTTCGGTGTCATTTTTCTTGTTTACATTTTCTCTATATTTAGAAACTAGTTTTTAGATTTTTACTGTTTTGGATTTTGGCTTTTTAATTGTTTTGGTACTGAAACTTTACACACTGTACCTTAAGTTAAACCTGTCTGCTCTGTGTCATAGTTAGTTGAGCCCAAGTTTTTTGTATTGGTCTTGTGTGTTGGATCATGTTCACATCCTACCCAACTAATAACACATTTTCTTACAGAGAGTGTGCTGGCGGATGTTTTTTTTGTGCTGGTAGAGAAGTGGTGCTGATAGCAGTTGCATTGGGCCAGTTACTGCTTAGATAGTTCCAAAGCAAAAACAGCACAACTCTCAGTTTTCATGCAGAAGCAGTGCATCCCACCCAGGTTCTTTATTTGTCAATCTGACACTATCGTTTTTTATTCCATTGTAAATTCGGGACTACAAGTACCTGGATGCAAAGAAAATACCTGGGGGCAGATTTACAAGCCCCTTGCGCCACTTTTGCGTCACTTTTCCCATGTTAAAAATGACGCAAAAGTGGCGCAAGGGCCTAGTAAATAAGCCCCCTGGAGTGGTGAGATAGGCAAGCTTGGAAATGTGAAGTTTGAGAGATCTGGAGCAGTCTATAAGCCCCTTACCATCCTCTCAGGCGCCATTGTCCTGCTGGTTATATTTCTGATACAGTTTGTAGCAATGCTTGTGTTAAATTAAATGTATCACTGGGCATTAACCAGCATTTCTATCTAACATTGTATAAAGGATCGATAACTTTGTTGCCAGGAAACGTGTTTTCTGACAATACCACAGAAAAAGTATGAATCTGCAGCACTGAAATACTTAATAATTTAAAGACAAACAAACAGCATAAATTGCTTCAGGCTGTGTCTTTTACAGTTGTTCACTTTCTCGAAACCGAAAAACAATCTGTAATTCTTCTGTTTTACCACTGGATGGCACTGTTATATTTAGTTACTCTTCAGATACTAAGGCTAAAAGCAATAGTAAAGTAACTTTAATTCATATTTGTTGCGGCTTTTTAGAGTTACTGAATTTTTATACCGGTAATTTACAAAATTTAGTTATGTTATCCTGCCTCTAGAAGCAATGGAATAACTGTTCTTCCGTTCTCTTTCTGTTTCTATAGAGAGTGCAGCACCCACATGCGTGTCCCTCGTGCGGGGGGTTCGGTTTCCTTCCGTGTTCAGTGTGCCATGGGAGCAAGATGTCAGTGTTCCGGAACTGCTTCACAGACTCTTTCAAAGCCCTGAAGTGTACAGCGTGCAACGAGAACGGGTTACAGCGCTGCAAGAGCTGTGCAAGTTAGACACTGCAACTGTCATGTGTAAACCTCATTTTATGATACTGTAACGGTTTGTTATATACACTTTTATAAACACGTCGTCATTATCATGTGAACCAGACAATAAAATTGATTTATATAATATTTTTTGTGATGTTACTAATTCAGCTAACTTAAGTTATTTTCATCCACAGAAGAACAAGCATTTGCAATGCAATCTGTCTCGCATTTGTGAAAGTTCGAGCTATTGGCTTTGTAAATTACAACGTTTTTGACTTATGTTTTTTTGTTTGCAAGCAATTAACACTGCTGTTCCATATACTGATCAATGAAATTAATTTTTTAGAAAACGCAATATACGTGTGCTCTGATGACCTTCTTGCACAGATAAGCACTTTCCCTGATCACCGACCCAAAAATAGAATACAGGAGAAAAGAAAGCGTGGGGCATAGAAAAATATGAAAGCAAAGTATAGAGCTTAGCAGACTGGAAAACAGAGAGCATGGAACAATTAAAGCAAATAGAGCATACGGAAAAGGAAAGCAGAGAGCGTGGGAGAAAGGAAAGCAGATACTAGCGGGAAACAAGTGTTGGATCCGTTATTTTTCCACACCTGTCCTGATACTGATGAAGGTTGATTCCAAGCCGAGATTTTGGCTCAGAGAGCTCCACAGAACTTGATCCAGACTCCGGGAGAGCTGCCTCTGTGCTTGTCCTGTTTTAAGACCTGTGTTAATAGTTAAGGGCAGCAAATGCACATCTGTTGGTAATAGTAACAGTAAAGGTGCTTTTTTTTTTAAGCGTAAACAGACTATACGTGTTTCAAAGGACACCTACCATTAGCTTATAAGGGAACATTTATAAAAAGCAATTTGACCAAGATCATACATTGTAGTTAAATAGGAGATGGGGTGGATCCTGAAATTAGGATTACTTGGTTTTGCTACACCAACGCTGAAGAAAAATTACCCTCTCTCTAGCTTCAAAATCAGTAGGCGTCTGCCTTCAAACATGTGCATATTCGTTTTTAAAAAAGTGGGAAACCTCATCTCCTGAAATCCGTGGAAAATCATTCACACTGTGGGGGCAGTAGGCGGCTGGAACTTGGCAAGAATCCAAGCCTGGCATCCTTGAAGTCACAATTGAGCCTCAAACAGCTTTCGGCTGTTTGTCTGCCCATAAAAGTGCATTCTAAAGCATCCAGGCCCCAGAGACTGGTGGCTGCTTGTTAAACAGGTTTTTAATACCCAACACTGTCTCCGGGCAAGAAAACATCAGGAAACGGCTCAGAAAATGTCAGACACCCGGCACCTTCCATTGAATATCAGTATCTGGCAAGCATTGGGGGGAGGGCCTGGGGGGGGTGGGGGTGGGGGGGGTGGGGGTGTTAGCACCTTATTTGGTCGGAACGCACAGTAGGAGTGTAAAGAAAGCGCAGGGGGTGAGCTGCTTAAAAAACACATCAAGACCTTTATGCTTACAGTTAATAACCCCCTGTTAATCAAATAGTTTCAAAGAGACCTAAGAGACCACAAGGGTAAACTTTTATTCCAACGCCCTATCCGGAATTGACTCGGTATCAACAGCTTGAGATTCCTAACCTATGGTTATGGTACGGGCTTCAAAAACATTTTCGAAGCAGTTATATTTTGCTTATTTTTATCCGAAACGATAGGTGCACTTGGAGAGAGTATGCTGAATACATACTGCAAAACAGAAACAGCACACTAAAACAAGGCCACAAAAATAGTTCGGGCGTGGGTTAAATATACAAACTCAGCTGCACGGGCTTCAAAAACATTTTTTAAGCAGTTTTATTTTGCACAATCTCGAGGAGAAGGTGTAGGAGCACTTAAAATCAGCACAAGTTAAAGTCACTTTCCCACGGCTCGAATATATCCTTGTGTAATGTAAGTGGTGCTCATGATGCTCATGGTCGAGTTCGCGCTATATAAAACGAGGATGAAAACAAAAAACAGCTTTATTCGGTACCGCAGTTTTTTTGCTTTCCATTAAAAATTACAATATGGAGCAGGCAGAAAAAAAATATTTACATTTAGTTTTCAGACCACGCTTATCCGCAGCACGCACAAAAATGCCTAAAAGCACTCTGTTCAGCCCTCGCGTACAAAGAGTATAGAACAACACTTTTGTTTCTGTTGCGGACGCCAGTTATAAACAACACTAAACCTGCAATGGCCAGACGTGAGGAGAGGCCATCACATGATGTACAGTGTGATGGACATACAAAATGTTCTCTTAGTGAAATTGTTGGGGAGGGAGCTAAGCACACATAGGAGGGACATTTACACAAATGCACCAATAACAAGCCAGCATTTCTGAATGCCACAGACAACAACCAATGGCAATCGGAGGGTGTGCCGAAAGCCCACATATACAACAGGTCTTGCAGACAGCGCAAGTACTGTCGAAGGTCGACCTCAAAATTGTCTCCTTCCAGGCCACTGGTTGAGAACTTAGGTACAATGGGTACTTTAAGTTGGCACCTCAAACTCCAAAGCCCAAGTGCAATATTAGTGCACCTGTTACACAAATTATATCTGCACCTCTCTCCTCAGTTAAGCAGACACAAAATCAAAAGCTTTGTGGAATCAACAATTACTACTTTTAAAAATATTCCATTTGCCATTTTTCAATAAAATGCACGTAAAAACTCAATAATCAATAATAATTGCAAATGGTCAGAGAGTGTAAAACACTTACCTGCAGACCTGCCGGCCTCCGCCTCTCGGTCCTCTTTGGCTCCTCGGCTGACAGCAGGTACCAGGAAGTCCACAAGCTCCCAGACTCCGCTAGCCAATCCCGACACTGCCTTACAGCAGCGTTGTGATTGGTCTGAGCGCCGTGGTTCAGCGCTCAGAGAGGGAGTGGGAGCCTGGGCATGTTCTCCACCTAGGCTGTGCATTACAGCCGGTGGAGAACATGCAAAGTGCACATGACTGTTTGGCCGGCACAAGATGGCCGGTCAAACCGTCGAGCGCACTTTTGAGTGAGCTCACCACTCCTCCCCCAGGCCCCTGCTCTGGGAAGCCCAGCCCTGCCACACCTCACCCCTAAGCAGAAATGGAAAATTAGAATAATAAGAGCATTGGTTATCATTATAGTTTTTCTTTTTATACTACTCACAGAGCAGTGGGGTGACACACCTCTGCCTTAGTGGAGGAACAGCCGCTGGGCCCAGCAATCAGAAGTTATTGTGGCAGGTCCTTGTGCCAGCTCTCCCTGCGACAATTCTCCTGTCCACCTTGCCTGCAGTCCGCTACACTCTGCTGCCTGTCTCCATCTCCTCAAGACCTGTCGCAGGGGGAGCTGGCACGATGGAGACCTCGCACCCCAGAGCCCAGATACACCCAGGGGTGACAGTGGCGTGCTCTACAAATGCTGATTGATTGATTATGCTCTAAATGTGGCAATAGAGGCCTTTCAACCTTGGTGTCCTGGAGCTTTCATGCTGCAGAACGCTCAGACTGAGAACCAAGTACCCCTTTTAGCATCCAACTCTCAGGGTAGCGAGGCAGAGCAAGTAGCGTAGCCAGTATCATGGGCCATAGTGCAAGAAAGTAAATGGGCCCCTGGCTGCTTTCTCAATTGTAAACCGGGTTCAGTGGAGCCTTCAGGCTTCTGTCCCCTGGTGATACTGCACCTGCTGCACCAATGGAAGCTATGCCCCTGGGCAGCGCAGTCCATGACTGACTTGGAGAGTTAATATGTGCTAGAAACTCATAGCTCAGCAACCAATACAATGACACAAATTCCAGCCTCTGCTTTCACTTTCGAAACTAAAAGTACTATAATGCACACATAACTAAATACTATGCATAAAATTACAAATATTTACAAGATGTCAGGTGGAATTGAAGTGGGAACCCCTCCTAATTGGGGTCCACAGAATAGCCAGTTTATAGTCTATTGCCATATAGATGCATCTCAGGCAGTGACTTACACCATAAAAGTACGCTCTTTCTGTTATCTGTGAGGTTTCATATGACAGTTTGCTCGCCAACCTGCCCTAATGCTAAAAACCAACAATGCCCTTATATAGGCATACTATCTCAATTTAGAACTTTTTCTCAAATGGGTAGGTCACTAATTCACAACTCAAGTGGAAATGGCCTACAGCTTTTAACATTCACTTTACATATTTAAATACACATGCTTTTTGGCATTATGATCAACGTACTGCATTCACAACCTTAAAACAGGCCCAAAGAGGACCCAACATAAACTTTCATAATGACCAAAAATAGAGGTAACATTCTTAATGGTCATAACAACCCAGTACAATATCACATGGTGGGGTTTGGAATTTGTTGGGTGCAATAATTAACTCATACTACATGGTTAGCCCTAAAATGGGAAATAACATGCAGCTTTGGGCATTTGCTGCACAAAAATCTGGACACATTCCCAGTGCTTGTTGTCAGTTTCCTAATCCATGTCCTGCCTAGACCATGTATAAGGAGGTTTGGATCGGGGGGGTTACATCTCAATGCTTTCATATTCCTGTTCCTATTTTATATTGTCTTCATGGCCCACTTGCTTCCTTTTTCTTCAGGACCATCCTTGTAAGATATCGCTTCTGGAAGACTTTATGCCTGGCTGTTTATTGACTGTCTCAAGACAGTTTTTGTACCTTTCTCGTGTAGTTCCTATAAATCTATATAGGATCTGCGCGTTTAGACAAAATAAACTATGGGATTTGTGTCCAGACTGATTCCAGACACCCCCGAAGGATATGTTAGTCTGTAGACCAACAAGCTCACAATGCCACTATGAACCCCCATTACCAAGTAGCAAATAGTTTCTGGCAACTATCGAACATAACAAACCCTGACCCCTCAGGGATTGTGGAAACAGTACAGTACTTTTTTCTCAGTCACTCGTGCTCACCTTATCTCAGAGAGATACACAGAATAAACGGTGGGGGAGTTTTCAATAAGTATTTATTGAACCAGCGTCATTCTAGTATAAAAGACGTGTGCTGCAACAACCATGAGACAGAAACAGATATAAATGATTACAAGCCCTGACAGAGTAAATAAAAGGTAGAATTCTACCATGATGCTAAAAAAAGCCTAAAACACTGAATATTTGCAGGTATATAGATACATGGCAGTAATCATGAGTACTCGTATGATGCAAACCCTAGCTAGATGTACCTAAGTGTACCTAGCATGTATGTAGGTGTATAGCCAAGAATTTTCCTAGGAAAGAGCCAACCCCATTACCTGATGTGAGAGAATGAAGGACCCAGTCTTGGTCGCGAGCTGGACACCCCGCGAGGGATGTCAGACCACTGTGTGCTGGAGTGTCTGCGTGCAGGGACTTCAGCGTCTTGTGTCAGCATGGAAGTTGTCTCCTCTGGCTTGCCCAGAGAAGATGTGGTACATATATACCCAAAAGGTACCCTCAGGGGTTCTACCTAGATGTGTCATGGTACTGTGGGCATGTCGGCCAAGAATGACGATAGTGGTGACCCTTGTACTGAGTTATTATGCAGAAGATGGTAATCCTGCTGTGATACTAAGAATCCTCATGCGTAGTTTTCAGAGCAAACCTTACGACATTTATTCAGCACCTAACTAGGTAAAAGGTCAGCACCAGAACCATTATGTAGAAGAATGGTAGGACAAATGTAGGTAAAAGGTCGTGCAACTACTTAGGCCTATATTGGGGTACATTGGGGCTCATAACACCCACTCCTCATCTGACTGGACTACAAAACTAATAAATGCTAAAAATGCCCTTTTAAAAAAGCATAAAAAACATTGTTAAAATATGAGTATAAAACATCTAAAAGCATGGTATGTGTAAAAAATAATGCAAAATGCTAAAAAAAGCTTTATAAGTCCTTTAAATAGTAAAAAGCTCTATAAGTCTTCTAAATTGTCAATACACAGTTAGACCAACTGAGCATGCCGAAAGCCATAGTGCTCAGAGAGAGCAGGAATGTAAAAAATAAAACAAAAATGGTGTTGTCGAATTCTAATTTGGATTGTTTTGGAAAAAAGGCCGAATTGTTCCCATCACACGGAGAGCCAAATGTTTGTGTGTCCTGTGTGGAAGACACAACATCACTGCTACTTGCTTTCGCAGACGACGGTCCCTGTAACACCTCTTGGATCAGGTCAACAGAGCAAAGGTGATCTTCTTCGGTTCCCACAGCCTATGCTGAGGAAGTATTTAAAACATCCAAAGCCTGTGTGCTTGCAGTAGAGCTGGTGTCCATTCCAATAGGAGCTGAAGCATCCAGTGGTGGCTCTAAGACTGCCGACATCAACATTGGCATATGCTGGGGACACTGTAACACGTGGGCCTTTAAGAGGTCCAGTATTACATCTATGTCCGGTGGCACCGCCAATGGAAGAGTTAGACACATGTCCAACACGCATTCATATCTGCAGTATAGGCAGCGGAGCACAGGCAAAACGCAGTCAACCCAGACTGATCTGAACGATAGGAACCAATGCTCGCTTAGATCCCTAAGCCGAGGTGTGCCCAGATGGAGTACCATGAGTTCACGGCAACGTTGCACCAAGAGTGCTTTTTCCATCTCTTTGGAATCTGGAATGTCCATTGTGTAGCAGGAAAATTAAAATCAGGATACCCACTACCAGTAGCAGGATCAGTGGAAGCCCACCAAAAACGCTTCCTAATACGGAGTGTATGAAAGCTGGAATCACTCCGAAGACTGTCTAAAAGGTGCTTAACAGTCCAGAACCTATGCTCTTAAATAAGTGTACAAATCCCTTCATATCAGACATGTTAAAGATATGATGCACCATTTCCCCGAAATGGGATGGGACGTTAGTTCGTACTAGTGCCTGTATCTCAGCTGAGGACCTTGCAACCTGAAGATCAAAAGTCTCTCAGGCTTAGGTTAAGGCCTCATCCTTCTGTAAAAGCATGGCTTTCAGTCGGCTCAGAGAATCAAACCGTATAAAGGAAACAATCAACAAAGGCCATAGCGGAGCCTCCCTGACTGTGTTGTTCGGTGGAAACAATACTTGCATACAACATTTAACGCTGGAACTCACTGTGACCAGGAATGTGATGCCTGGCAGCATCCCACAACAACCTTGATCATTCAGCATTAAATAACTCCCATTCAAGAGTAGTTTGAACACCGGATTAATCACAGCAACTGAGGATCCTTTAAAGTGACATGACAGGTTTGAAACTGAAGCATTACAGGCTCCGTGAAGCATAGTATCCTGACAAATTAGAGACCCACTTAACGAATTCTCGCAGTCTGAACCGCTGAGAAAGACTTCAGTGTCCCTATTTCTGCATCTAAATCTGTACGCTAATTCCCAAGATTCATTTATGTATTCCTTACCCAACGCTTCATACCTGCCTACTTGGTGGTACTGTAGACAATATTGAAATTGGAATGTTGTCAGTGGGAATGTAATATGGCCATGGATTAACCATTCTGTGGACGGGGACTCAGCTACTGTGAAAGGCAATTGGCTCAATTTTTCAATGTGCAGCATTGTGTATTTTGCATCTCTTCGTGCCAATGTCGTCTGTCTTCCTGTTAGACTGTAAGCAGAAAACAGAGTCGTACTGTTGCTATACCACCAGGGTATGTGACCAGAGCATAATGATTGTAGCGTCCAGCTCAGTAATAGAATGGACCGCAATTACGATTGTCCATGCTGTAAAATAGACAAATCCTGTTCTATTATATCAATTGCAGAAGACACAATGTTGCCAGTGAATAAATCCTGGATGTTTGTGTGGTCATGCAATTGTCAACCACCGCCAAAGCCTTTTCTAGGTTAACCCTGTCAATTTCACGCAATCTCGCAGCAGCCTCCTGTTGAGAGATTTTCCATACTTCTTTGTAAATAGCGTATAAGAAAAGTTTCCGACGTGGCTCATGGGGACCTAACAAAAAATCCCTAAGATCCATGTCGTCTGAGAGTAAGGACAAGTGTTGTTTCACCTGGGACACTGTTGCGGTTTTTAGCCACTCTAGGCATAACTTCCCAACACTGTAGGATGTCACCACCCAGGGTGTTCTCGAACGTAGCGCTGGTCAGGCCTATGGATACGAAACCCTTCGGTGGCACCCCTGAATGTTGACTGACACCTATTTGTGTCTATAGGCCAAACCACCCATCCCTTCCAATTGGGGTCTGATGAATTGTATGAACCATCATGTAGAATGTCATCAAGTGTATCCTCACTATGTTTTGTGTAATTCTGCCATCCCTCAAAGTGTGTAGGTGAGGGAATCCGAGGTGTGTTCAAGTCCTTTATTGTGGCTAACCCAAGACAGGAAGTCTGTGGCACAGTTTCGTTCAGGAAGATAATTTGCTGTGGTATGAGGCATGCTCTAAATAATGCCCTCACTTCCCTGAACCTGCCATTCTTTAGTCCCCCAGACTGATTTTATGTCTATAGTGTCTTTCCATAAGTCGAAACCCTGTTCAGACAGTTGGGAAATAAAGGATGCAGAGCATACCTGTTTTGTGTTAGTAAGCATATTTTTCTTTGCAGGTGTAGGTGCAAGCTTATAATAATAAGAGCGAGGGTCTGATGTGTTAAACCGAGAAAAATAAGCAACCTTTGTGCAAACATTTGTGAACTGCCTTTTGGCGGTGTTGGGCAATGTTTCCATTGGTGGTATACGAAAACATTACGTGGGATACTTGCTTTGTGCAAAAAATGATGACCATAGTGTTGGTAACAGTACATGGTGTCAAAATCAGACGTGTCATCATACAATTCATTACTAGAGAATGCAGCAGATTGTTCTAAATCAGACAGCATACTATTTACCGTTTCAACGTTCCAATCATCAGAGAATGTACTGGAGGTGATGATATAATTCAAAGAAATTTTAAATACATGTGGTATTTTTTAAAGTTCAGTGGGACCAAATACATAATATGAAACCTTATCCCAAACTATTCCTACAGCAACCGGAACTGCTGTAATGTTCACAAAGGACAAGTCTCTTTGTTCATGATAAGATGATGCATGTGGTTTCAGGACCAACTTCACATGTTGTACTGTGGAGCGTTCTGGGAGATAATGTTCATTCAGGAGTAGGAAAAAGACAGTCACTACACCTATCCAGAGGACTCGGAACAGTAGACCAATTGCCATCCAGAGCTGTTAGCCAGGGTGAAACAAAGCAAGTCTTTTTCAGCCAATGGTAGAAATCATGAAGTTATTTTTGTGGGAAACTGTAGCTGGTGGTGACTCGGGTTCACTTGGATCCAGAGAAAAGGTGTCACAATCGATGAAATAGCCAGTTGCAGTTCGATCTATCTTTGGTAGCACAGCAGGTTTTGTGGAACTGGCAGATGTCTCCTGTAGAGGCATATTGATATAGATGTCGGCATTAGGCCGAATTGAGATCTGTGTTTCATTTATATTTTGTAGTTGTTCAATTTCAACAGGTACGAGTTCCATGTCATTGTTGCCAACACCATTATCTCATATAGTAGACTCTTGAAATGTTATTAGTCTTTCTCTCTGAACTTCCTGTATGGTATCGAGAGGAGATCGACCCAGGAGCCCACGCGGCCTACTATTCAGTATCAGCCACATAGTGTGGTTTGATCAGATCAATGGAGACGAATCTCTTTTTTTTTTTGCCAGCAAGCGGTTGAAGAAGTACTGTTCTTGTTCCTTCGACAGCCAGGACAGGTACAGGCGTTCTGTATGATGGCCCAAATTATTTTTTGTCCACAATCTTTTCTCTGACCAGGTCCCCGATCTTTGGGACCCAGGCAGGTCTTGCCAGAACTGCTTTCACTTCCCCAGTGGCGGTGCGTTTTACTTGGACGTTGCTTTGTAATGCCTGGAATTCATTCAGTTCCTGTAAAACAGCCAAACGATCATTGATGTCAAATGCTTTCACATCCGCCACTGTGCTGCCACAATCGAGATCAGGTACCCACAACATCGTCCCAAGCAGGGCCTCATATGGAGTACGGCCCCCCAAGGTACTTCCTGGCATGTTATTAAGTGCCCTCTGGAACCCATATAGGTGATTGACCCAACTACCACCCAAACCTAATACCCTTGTTGTTAAGGATTGCTTTAAGTCCCGGTTTTTCCTCTCCACAATCCAATTTCCCTCGGCATGATACAGAGAGGAGTACTGCAATGCAACACCCAAACTTCTCATGGCTTCCTTGTAAGCCCGAGAGCTGAACGCGGGACCACGGTCAGAATGTAATGTGCTAATTGCATATGTCCCTATAAAGACTTGTAAATCCTTTATAACAGTTCAAGCGTCAGCCGAGCACTGGGGCCAAACCCACAGGAATCTAGAGCATGAATCCACTGCCACCAAAATGTACTTGTAAGCCCCGTCAGATTGTAAGGGGTTGCAGTGTGGTCCAAGTAGACACATGCAAGTGGTCTGTCTGATATCAGTAGTGGTGTTTGTGACGGACGTGCTACAGAGAAACCCTTCATCTGCTGGCAGATGTCGCACCTCAGGACAAAGCCCTTGGTCTGCTTTGTAAGACCTGGCCACCAATAACGTTGTTTTAGTAGTGAAACTGTCGCAGTAATACCTGCGTGTGCTGAACCAAGACCCTCGTGGGCAGCTAGTATTAAACCTAATCTGCGATCCATGTTTGGTATTACTCTCTCTCCCACTCCTGGAATTTGAGCATATGGAATGTTTTGTGCATCTAACTTGTAGGAGTACTAGAGTGGAAAACCTTTTTGCAAGGCTGAGCTGTTGTTGCGCGTAGCGTTGACAGCTACCATTATCTGTCCATCTATCCTCGTACTAGAACGAGTGATAGCTGCAGTTTTCCCTTTTGCCTTGGTGACTTTATCAGCCAGTGAATTCCCTTCAACGCGCACGCCAACATGCTGATGACTCAGCGTATGAATCATGTGAGCCCGTGGCAAGACTTTTTTCAGCTCTGCCACTTGTTCCGAAAGCAAATTGTGCTTTATTGTGCAACCTTTGGAATCTCTAAACCCATTCTTGCCCCAATAGTGAAGGTATTCGTTGTATGACTGGACACAGTAAAAGGAATCGCACACTATAAGTGTGGGGAATTCCCGATCTGTGTTTTTTAGTGCCAGTATCAGGGCTTTTAGTTCTGCCAGCTGTGCCGT
The DNA here is from genome assembly GCA_963921515.1 of Calotriton arnoldi. Lineage (NCBI taxonomy): Eukaryota > Metazoa > Chordata > Amphibia > Caudata > Salamandridae > Calotriton > Calotriton arnoldi. The sequence continues at coordinate 764,695 of CAWUFW010001495.1, forward strand.
GCAATCTCCTAGAGACTGCGTCTGCGTATTGCTAGGACGGAATTTGCCGTCCAGAATACGTCTCTTTACAATCGCACGTGCGGCGCTGTACAGCTGTTTATTTCCTACGGCAGGCTGAGCAGAACCGTCAGTGTAAATTATGTATTCATACTGGTCAAGAGGCATTATTTAATTCGGGAGAGGATATTCTTGTTCGTACTGCAGGAATGCTTGCGTTTTTATTGTAGAATCAAATTTGTTCTCTACATCTGTTGCAGTGAGACAATTAGCCCATTGTATCCATCACGGATGCAGTGCTTTTGCATTCGGAATGCTTGCTTTCGTAATGGCCTCTAAGGTCAGTACTGGAGTTACAACAATTATGCGTTTCCCCTGAGCTAGTGCTCTTTCTCTCACTACAGCAGTCTGTACAGTTGTCAGTATTTTTTCAGTTGATGCAAAACGCATTTCGGTGTTTGTGTACAGAGGGGATTTGTATGCTATGGGTACAGTTCCGCCTTCATTGAAGGTTAGGTAAGTGTACCCGGATTGACCCGCGATTACACGGATCACCAAATTCGTGGTGTTTACACGTGTGTAAGTGTTTGGAAGCTATCATGTCAGCTTGTAAGGAACAAAGGATTTCTGTGTGTTCCTGTGTCCAATGTCGAACTGAAAAATCAGGTCCAATTAAATTGTAGAAAGGTTTTACTTTTTCTTTGTAATCCAAAATGTATGGTCTGCCAAAATTTAGGAATACTAAAATGGACTGTAGATTTTTCAGAGTCTTTGGAGGGTGAACAGTGCACATTTTTCTAATGGTATTCAAGTTGATCTAAGATCTCCCTGACTTGTTTTTTCACGTCATGATTTATTGGGCACTGTCTCTGTGGAGTTGGAGTAGTTTTTACTGGGATTACATGGTGTGGTGACTCAGCATTCTACCCTACATGATTGCGGTATAATGCAGGAGCTAGTGCTACCGCCCACTCCTGCGCATATGAATGTTTTAGTGATTCTTGAACGAGGTCGGAGAAAGCCTGTAAATTTACGGTCTCACCTTTTGGGCAGTCCATAACGAACTCAGGTGGGCAATCTTTTTCAGCCAAAAGGATATCATATCCATAAGTCAGGTTCTCCCAAAAGAGACCTTTCACTTTCCTTGGTTTGTCTCCCTCCATCTGGAGTGTTATTTCATGTAACTGATGTGGGACGATTACCTTTTTATAAGATGCTTCCACCGTGATATGTTCATTCAGCGCTGCTGTCACCAGTTCCATTAGATTCTGGTGAGCTATTGTTACTTCTGCTGCACTGTCTAGCATCGTCAGAGCCCATTCCCCTTTCAGAAGTTGAGTCCTCAGAAGCCTGGGCATTTCTTATTTTAAGGCCAGCTACCTTCTTATTTTTGAATTGAGGTTTTGATTTTGGTTTATCTTCTTTTTTGATAATGTAGTCTGAAGGGCGATGTGTATCTCTTGGCTTAACTTGCTCTTCTGATCTGCATTCTGACCATCCTTCTCTCTCGGATTTTTTAGATGAACACTGAAAGGAACGAGAGGAACGTGTATCAGTATCCTGATACCTGTCAAGTTTTTTAATATAGTCACGATTCCTAAGGTTATATTTCCTGTTAGAGGACTCATGTTGAGGAGACCCACCCCGTGATTGTGATGTATTCTGCTTGTTTTTTGATTGTTTATTAGCCCATTTCTTCTTGGAAGAATCGGGTGCTTCCTTTGAGTTATCCTTTTCAGGATTACCCATTAATTGTGGTTTCTCAGGTCTAGCTCCCAAATTTTCTCTACACTGTGAAGCGTAGGTCTCTTCGATAATTTTAGGTAATTCTCACTCCTGTTGTTCAGGAGTGCATTCCCTCAGGTGTTGGCGTATAGCTGCTACAGCTGCCTCCCTTTTCATGTTTGATAACATAATTGTCGATACCTGGGAAACATTTCCTATCAATTTGATCCTCAAGTCCAGGGCAGGTTCTGCCCCGTACTCATTCTGTATTTGCTTCAATACTTCTGGTATGACTGCTATTGAGGGGGTGCCATGAGTCCTGGTATAGATGGCAGTGAAAACTGTACCCCAAGTGGTACGATCCTCTATAGGGGGAGCTATTACCAGTGGCAAGCAGATTGTCAGGATTCTGTGTTTTTCTTGTGGGCCTGTGTGTGGAAACACTCCCTCCAGCTGTGCTATTTTCTGTGCTATCCAGAATAGCATTTGCTCAAGTTTAGTGGGCATTCTTCCCATAATCGCGTTCAGCGTTTGTGGGGTTATTTTTGTTGCAATCCCTTGTGGTTGACCTGCTGGAGTGACCCTTGTGGGTTGAGGTGTAAGTGTTCTCATCACGAACTGTGTAAGATTTCTGTAAAGTTTTATGATTTCTTTGTGAAGTGGACGTTATTCTGCTACTGGCAATGTGGCAATTTCTGGATGTGGTGTGTAAGCAGCTAGGACGGGCCAAGTCGCTCCGTCTCTGCTGAGCGGACCGAGTCTCACTTTTTCTGTGGTATGTGGGAGGGCGCCTTTAAACCAGTTTATATGTTCCTGGCACGTTAACGGAACTTCAATGTCCTCGTATGGATTGTATTCATCTGGTATTTCATCTGTAGTATAAGAATTAAATGTATGTATGCTTGCATCTGCAGGTGGGAATTTAACCCAAGAATAGAACACCTCTGTTCTGTAAGCCTCATGTGCCTCAATCACGAAGGTCACAGTCCCACCTAAGGCTGGGATTCCAAAATCTGCTAATTTTAATGTAAGTGCATTTCTGACATTTTCTGAAATGTTTACTGCACCTTCCTGTTCAGCTTCCCCTGCATTCACATTTAATGGAGGTGCAGCCTCATCTTGGATGGACATTTTTCAAGGATGTTTTTAGTATGGAAAAGAGAAATGTCTTTGCACAATATTGGGAACTATAATCCTTCAAGCTTGAATATACCTACAGCCAATACATAGGGTATGCCTACTCAGCTATGGCAGATTTTCCCTCCCCACTCCAGACGTCTCTGAATAATTGTGAGTAGCACGACTGAACTACTCAGATTTGACCGTTAAATAAGAACCAAATCAACGTTGATGGTGCCATGTCATTTAGTTCCTATAAATCTATATGGGATCTGCACGTTTAGACAACATAAACTATGGGATTGGTGTCCAGACTGATTCCAGACACCCCAAAGGATATGTTAGTCTGTATATCAGCTAGCTCACAATGCCACTATGAGCTCCCCTTACCAAGGAGCAAATAGTTTCTAGCAACTATCGAGCATGACAACCCTGACTCCTCAGGGATCGTGGAAACAGTACAGTACTTTTCGCTCAGTCACTCGTGCTCACTTTGTCTCAGAGAGATACACAAAATAACCAGTGTGGACGTTTTCAATAAGTAATTTTTGAACCAGCGTCATTCTAGTATAAAATACCTGTGCTGCAACAACCATGAGACAGAAACAGATATAAACGATTACAAGCACCTACAGAGTAAATAAAAGGTAGAATTCTACCATGGTGCTAAAACAGTGAATATATGCAGGCATATTGATACATGGCAGTAATCATGAGTACCCCTACGATGCAAACCCTAGCTAGATGTATCTAAGTGTACATAGCATGTATGTAGGTGTATACCCAAGAATCCCCCTAGAAAGACGCAACCCCATTAACTGATGTGAGAGAATGAAGGACCCCATCTTGGTCTTGAGTTGGACACCACATGAGGGATGTCAGACGGCTGCGTGCTAGAGTGTGTGTGTGTAAGGACTTCAGTGTCTCATGTCAGCATGGAAGTTTTCTCCTCTGGCTTGCCCAGCGAAGATGTGGTACTTATATACCCAAAAGGTACCCTCTGTGGTTCTACCTAGATGTGTCATGGTACTGTGGGCATGTCGGACAAGGATGACGATAGTGGTGACTCTTGTACAGAGTTATTATGCAGAAGATGGTAATCCTGCTGTGATTCTAAGAATTCCCATGTATAACAAATGAGGCTAGTTTCGGAGAAAACCACACAACATTTATTCGGCACCTAACTAGGTAAAACGTCAGCACCAGAACCGTTATGTAGAACAATGGTAGAACAAATGTAGGTAAAAGGTTGTGCAACTACCTAGGCCTATATTGGGGTACATTGGGGCTCATAACAAGATGTAAGGTGGAATTGAAGTGGGAACCCCTCCTAATTGGGGTCAACAGAATTGCCAGTTTGTAGCCTTGTGCCATATAGATGCATCATAGGCAGTGACTTACACTATAATCGTACGCTATTACTGTTATCTGTGAGGTATCATATGACAGTTTGCTCACCAACCTGCCCTAATCCTAAAAACCAACAATGCCCTTTTATAGGCATACTATCACAATTTAGGACTTTTCACAAAAGGGTAGGTCCATAGGCTTTGTCACTAATTCACAACTCAAGTGTAAATGGCCTACGGCTTTTAACATTCACACTTACATATTTAAAAACATGCTTTTTGGCATTATGATCAACATACCCTCATCACAACCTTAAAGCAGGCCTAAAGAGGAACCAACATCAACATAAACTTTCATAATCACCAGAAATAGAGGTAAAATTCGTAATGGTCATAACAACCCAGTGAGGTTTGGAATTTGTCGGGTGCAATAATTAACTCATACTACACATTAGCCCTAAAATGGGAAATAACATGCAGCTTTTGACATTTGCTGCACCAAAATATGGTTGCATTCCCAGTGTTTGTTGTCAGTTTCCTCATCCATGTCCTGCCTAGATCATGTATAAGGATCAGAGGAGGTTACATCTCAATGCTTTCATATTCCTGTTCCTATTTTGCATTGTCTTCATGGCCCACTTGCTTCCTTTTTCTTCAGCACCATCCTTGTAAGATATCCCTTCTGGAAGACTTTATGCCTGGCTGTTTATTGATCCTGTCTCAAGACAGTTTTGGTACCTTGGTTATTAACACTTGTGTCATTCATTATCTTCAATAAAGAAAAGCAAATACTGCTCTGGGAGTTCTGTCTTTTGAGGATTTGTCCTCCAGACTCAGTGGCAGGCCTAATTTGGAGGGTCATAGAGCAAACAGGGGCTATTGGGCTCCTGATGTCTAGGGGTCTGGCGTACTTTGGCTCTGCAAACTGGACCAAGTGCAACCCCTTCAGCACATTACTGTCAGTGGTAGTAATGGTGAGCAGTCACATGCTTCTAAGGGAAATTAGTGATGGGGTACAACAAATTCAGCAGTCAACAAATATTCAACAATCTAAAAACTGATAGTCCCACCCAGTGCTTGTCTTTGTAAAAGAGAAGTACTTTAATACCTTTTAAAACGTAATACTACAGACTACAGTAGGCAGCTACTCAGAGTTTACTGCACAGGACCACTATACCAAGGACAAAGGTACACCCAGTGCTCACCCTCTAGCTCCCACCTCTCTCACTCTCTAAAGTAGGGCCCACCTGGTGTGAGTCTCAGGAACATATGCAAAGCTCTGTGCCCTTTTACTCTCAGACAGAGTCATGTACTAAGTTTCACCAATTAACACTACTCATGTTAGGACTAAGGAGGGCCTCAGCAGTCAATCTGTGCTCTTTCTACACTTGAGGAAGATGCACCAGATTTGCCGGCCCTTCATTCCAATGGATTCCATATGAGGTCATGTGGTGAAGTCAGACCATGCTCTTTTTTGCGGCCACTTCCTGTCTTTAAGGCGGTATCCCTCTTTCAGGCACATAGTGAGTTGGATGAGCCCATAGGTCATGGCAGGATCTTCCTTCCACTTGTGCTCTTTGGTGGCTCAGATGGGCAGACATCCCAGGGTTCAAGGCAGGGACACAGTAAGCTTACATAGGTGACAATATTTGGGTCTCTTCTAGGCGCATTACAGTCTCAGCCTCAGCAAAGCAGTCTGATCGGGTGCACTTACGGTCAGAGCCTGAGGTGGCCACATTCAGAGTTGTGATGACAAAGTTCTCTTGGCATACCGTGGGCAAGTGCCTCGAGGTAGCAGGTTCAGTTACAGTGGCATAGTCCTTTTCAGGCACATGTTGGATAAGTGCCATGGGCTATCCACATCAAAGTCTGTTTGGTCACATTTGGGCCAAGTTCCATGTGCTACGATGACAGGGGTTCATTCGGGCACCCTTTAGGCAAGTGCCAATAGACCAGTAGAAGGCAGGTTTAATTGGGGTGATCCACTCGGGCACTCTTTGGCAAGTGCCACAGATCCTCCTCTTCAGCGTAGGTGACAGGCTCTGAGGCAGAAGCACACTGCTCATGAACTCTGGATTCTCTTGTAAACAGACCCTCAGCTCTGTGGTCAAACACGAGAAACAGCCTTTACTACACAGCCAGAACTACGCAGTACCATTACAACGTGGGCAATACAACGAACGCGTTGTTACCACGCGTTCCATTACCACGCAAGTTGTTACAACGACTTGCATTAGGGAACGTGTTGTTGGATTTTAAATCCAACACCTTCCCTACTGTGAGTTGGAATAGTAATAAATACTATTCCAAAGTGCAGCGCTTCCCTAAGGCAAGTCGTTGTAACAACTTGCATGGTAATGGAACGCATGGTAACAACACGTTCGTTGTATTGCTCGCGTTGTAATGGCACGGGTTGTAAAAGCATGCGTAATTGTGTCAAACATCGGTAAAACACTCTTGTCCACACTAGTAGCTAGTTTCTCCTTGGGCTTTTCGCTCCCTCTTCACTTGGGTAGAGTACATCCACGCTTTCCAATAGAGGGAGGCAATTCTTCCTTCATATCAGACTTCAGGTGCTGTCCTCTCACTTCTGGGAAGGTGTCTGCTAGGAAGACACCAGATCTGGTTGCACAACAGTCTTTTGCATCCTCTGCAAAGCACCCATTCCTTGGCCAGAGAGATCTGGAAAAACAAGTGGGGAACTGGAGCAGTACGTGGGTAAACCACTCCCACGTTTATACAGGTACAACAGACAGGAGAAGTGTATTCTCTCTTCACTCTCATAACTGGTTTGGGCATGCTTTCCTTTCATGCACCCTTCTCAGGCTGACTTTCAGACTCAGGGCCTAATTTAGATCTTGGCAGACGGATTACTCCGTCTCAACGGTGACGGATATCCTGTCTGCCGAAATATAAATCTCATTATATCCTATGGGATTTATATTTCGGTGGACGGGATATCCGTCACCGTTGTGATGGAGTAACCCGTCCACCAACATATAAATCAGTCCCTAAGTCTGTATGTAGAGTTTGCTCCTCACTGAAGGATCATCTCCAGGTTGGAGCACCCACAACAGAGGCACACAGAGATGTGAGCATTCTGCATTTTGCTACCAGCATCCACAGCAGCAGTGATCAGGAAGATAAACAAAAGGCTAGCCTCCTCTAAAGGACCCTTCATAATCTGGATAACAGAGACTAGTCTCATCCCTCACTCCCACCATCTACCAAATGCAAGTACTCAGGAAGATAAATCAGCAGTTCTTTACAGCAAAACCACCTTACTGAATTGCTGGTGAGAATCCTATATTCATTGTCTAGGTCCCCTTCCACCAGTTTCAGGAATGTCAGCACTAGCTTTCCACTCTCTGGGAAAGTAACTTCACCTCCAGCTTTTGCATATGAACAGGGAATGGGCTTCCGAAATAGAACCCAAAGACCACCTTCTCTCTGGTCACTCAGACAGACACCATGCATATATTACATAGACTGCACACACACACATACACACAGGCTCACATGTGCTAGAATGTTAGTGCAAGGATACGGGTTGGATTGTAAGTGGAACATTACGCAAGTGGGCCAGTAGGCCACCACTCTAAAAAAGGCCTTCATAAAGAGTCACTGAAACATGGTATGTTTCCTCCACCACTCTACAAGCAAGAAGATGTGACAGAGATGATAGTCAACTGCCACCAATGTGAGTGCGCTTGGTTTGCTCCTCTGGGTCAGGACAGATTCAGGATCACACTCCCATTAAGGAACAGGCATAAGCTTTCACACCCTGGCTAGATAGTGTGAGGCTGGGGCCAAAAATCCCAAAATGAGGATATCAGATACTTGCAGCTAGACAATCTGGGGAGAGGACACCAGGCAGAAAACATTCTTGTCCCAACACTGGGCCCCACTTAAGGAGACACTTTACACCTTTTATGGGCATGTTCAGTGGAGGGTGGCACTGTAGCTACAAGTAGGAATTGCTCTTTCCTCTGGCAATCAAGAAGAAAACAAGAGAGACCTTCACTGCTTCCAGTTTTTGACATGTTGGTGCCGATGGTTGGAAAACTGACTGCTCTTGGTTAGCAAACAGGAAACCCTGCAGGTGCCTTGGGGCGCTTGCTCAGGGACATGGTAATGAGGCCCGGGCACGCATTGGGCAAAGGGGTAAATTCAGACAGCCCCCTCCTCTAGTGGACAACTTCCAAATGTGTAAAATCACACAGTAGCCCCATGCGAGATCCAGTGAAAATTAGCATATTTGGAGAAAATGGATTAGGATTTCTTATCAACAGTGGGTGCCTGCAGGCCTAGGGCACCAGCTGGAGCCTCCAAAAAGCTGTGCACAAGTTTTAAATTATATCTTAGTACCAGTATCAGCTAGATGTTTTACATCAGGTTTGCAACATTCTGTTTCTGATGGATGTGTTAGAGTCAGCAGTGCCGCTTGATTCCAGATTTTCCTAATTATTTCTTCAGCCTCCTCACAGCCCCTGATAATATTGCCTCTTCCTCCTTACAGCAGTAGTTTATCTGCAGAGCTCTGAGCTTGCCCTCCTTCCCAGCCCCGGTCATCGCTTGACCTAGGATCTTCCTCATTAACCCCACGTGCCCTACATGGCAGACCACTCTGCTTGCCTGCACTATCCAGCTACCCAGGTTAGGCACATCTTGTAGGGTGACTGTACACAAAGACAAGAGCCCATAGTGCCCACTTATGTGGTACCAGAGCAGGAACATGCAACAGAAGTCAGCAAGACCCCCTAATTCAGGGTCCCCAGCAGGTAGACTCTCCACTGTTCCTAGGAGAGAGTCAAGGAGCTGGTGTCACCAGCCCTAGAGAGCATTCACCAAATTGGCTAGAGAACATATCAGAAGTGAGTGCACCCTGAATCTCAGACAGGGGTTCAGCCACTTTGCTCTTCCTTCTTCTATTCCTTCCAGGCTCCTTCTCAACACTTCCAGCCGCCTATCCAAACTAGTGGTGCACATCTTCTTTGCGCCTCTGTCATCAATGGAACTAGCCCACTATCTGTTCCAACCTTCTTTAGTATCCTGGGTAAATTTCAAGGTGGCAACTGAATCCCAAATTAAAACACATCTCTCTCTTAGTTAATCTTCACCTACTCATACTTCCTGCTTCCCTCCAAAACTCTACAAAGGGCATTTCCATTTTCAATATATAGGAACATCCCTCAACTTTAAAAACCAGGCTATTGTTACATGATGGCTATGGATATTTTAATATTGCCCCTATAATGAGTATGTTGTCGATTGGTTCCTTTCATTTGCCAAGTGATAGAGCACAGTAATTAGCTCATTTATCCAGGAAGTTCAAAGGGCGGAACTCAGCAAGGGTTGAATCAAGTAATTATGCTTTTCTGTGACATTCCTTAAGGAATTCTTATAGGGTATTTTAAACAAAATTTAGACATAAAATTCCCCAAATAAAAAATAAACTACATGGTTACACACTTTACCCCAAAAGAAGGGTGCAGTTCCTTTTAATTTACAACTACATTCCAACAATGTATAACAGTTTAGACTGGGTCCCATCAATGCTAACTTTGCCCTGATGGCTGGCTGCAATTGTCTTCCTCCTCAACCTACATGTATGTGTAGATATCTCTATAGTACATGTATCCCTTGCATCCTCCACAAATCCCTTTACCCCAGCTGTAGACAGAAGCAGGACTTATTTTAAAATGTCAACATGTGAGGCTGTAGCTCAGATCCATTTTACACCGAGCATTTACAGTTGATGATATTTAATTAGAGGTCCCAAACCACAGCCGAGATCAGAAAAGAAAGAAAACTGCTGTTTTGCACAGGTAGAACAAATTCTGATACACATCACGTCACAAATTTCTCCGAAGGCTGAGGGGTGTTCATAACACTATGGGGCACATGCATCAAGCATTATTGCCTACGTAAATGGGCCGATTCGCAGAATCGGCCCGTTTGCGAATGCAAAAAATGCTTTTTAGATGCCGCAAACCCTAATTTGCGATTCGTTAACCTGTTACCGAATTTCAAAATGGGGTTGCGATTTGGTATTTGGAAGGGGCGTGTTTAGGGCGTCCCTTCCAAATACCGAATCCTAACGGTGCAGTATGCATGAATCTTTTGTGGCCGTGAATGCGGTCGCAAAACATTCACATATTACCACCTACTTCAAGTAGGTGGTAACCCATTCGCAAAAGGGAAGGGTTCTCCAAGGGACCCCTTCCCCTTTGTGAATGATTGTAAAAGCATTTTTAAGAGCAGGCATTGGTCCCACAGACCACTGCCTACTCTTAAAAAATGAAACTGCAAAGTTTCTTTTTTTCTTTTTAAATTCATCCCGTTTTCCTTTAAGGAAAACGTGCTGCATTTAAAAACAAAAAAGACTGCTTTATATAAAAGCAATCACAGACATGGTGGTCTGCTGACCTCAGCAGGCCACCATCCCTGTGATGGCATAGATTCCTAATGGCTCGCAATTTGCGACCTACCTCATTAATATGCATGAGGTAGGTTGATTTCTGACCCATTAAGAATCGCTAATGAAATTGAAAACAGTTTTATACATTAGGATTAGCAATTACCAAAATGCGATTCGGAGAAAATCGTAATTAGGTAATCGCTACTTGTAATAATGATACATATGGCCCTATATCCAGTAAATAGAAAAGTTGCTGCTTATATCTCCAAAACCAAATCACACACACAGCTCTCATGGAATGGCAAGAAGTTAATGGATACATTCTGTTTAACCATTCTTAATATAGCAGAACTTAGTACAGGTCATGGAAATACAGTTACAAGGTGAGGTAAGTAAAAAGGAAACGTAAGCATATAATTGGACTGCAAAAAATGCAGACATTTCCAATAGGCAGTAGTAGTAACTCTCAGACTTGAATAATCATATAGGGCCCGATTTAGAGTTTGGGAGACTGGGCACTAAATAACAAAGGTAATGGGGTATCCTGTCCACCAAACCAATAGACTGCCTCACCTGGGAATAATACCAGTTTTCCGTCGTTGCATCCCCCGTTGGATCTGTTGAGAGAAAGCTTTCTCTGATGTCCTGATGGAGGAGTGGCTGCCGCAGGAAGGGTAAGTGGTGTGATGTCCTTTTCTCTCTGTCTGTCACTGCCAGGCAAAACGTTGTGCTGGGGGACAGAAAAAACAAAACAAAATATGAACCCATATGAATGGAAAAAACTCCCTGAGTGTGGGGGTCAATAGTTATTCGCTTTTTAATAACAAAATCCCACTTTGTTTTTGGTAAAGTTTGGTGAACACCCGTCAAAACTGATGGCACATGTCCATCAAACTATCTTGTTAGGAACCACCCTGACGTTCCTGTCAAGATACAGAGATCATCTCTGGGACGCCAGTGATCTCTAAATCTGACGAACGGTGATTTTATAATACCAACATGTCTGCACACATTTAAGATAATATTTTTGAAAGTCTTCATTTGCCTTGTGATATGTAATATGTGACAGTTCACAGTGGGTACAATGGAACTCTGCTTGCAACATTTACCTTAATTTAACTATAGCTCTCATTTGAATGTTTTATATATGTTTGTCTCACAAAAACACCAGCCTTACTTAGAGAAATAATGTAATGAGAAAAATGTAAGGTATTGGTGATATCAGCCATATTTAACATTCTGTCAAATGTTGAGTGATGTGTAAATACCACATTAATCTTTATTTTACTTACATATCTTAAAGGCCACTTCAGAGTGCTGAAACAGAAAAGAAACATGACTTAAGGTTCTGTAATAATTAGAGTCCTCCTTTTTTCCTCTCCTTTTCATTTCGTCCTTTTCTTTGTCTACTATAAACTTTATTGAGTATTAGCTCAAGGACAGGATCTAACGGCTTCTAATATGAAGCTTTGCACCATTAGAACTGGCGGATTGTGTTGCAAGGGCCGTTTTCATTTATTTAACAAATTCACATAGTTTCGTTAAACATTTAATGTGTACTTGCAGTTTTTGATTAACAGGGTCCCAATGAGGCACAAGACCCAAAATTAACTTCGGGCTGTGGGACACCCCAGATCAGATTTTATGTGTATACACATCTTTTCCCCCCATTTTTTTTTACTCTCTACGCAGAGCCTTTATTGATAATTTCAAGAGGCAGACAGGCTGCTCCAGGACCATTCCCAAGCGGGCGGGGACACCCACTGGTTGCCCCGCCCATCAGGAAGTGAGTATCAGGGCAGCTGGTATGGGTGTTCTAGCACTCTGGCAGCCACGAGGACGCCAACGAGGATATGCGTTGAGCGTATAAAGAGGACCCGCCATGCCCCTCCGGCATCTCCGGAGTCTCGGGCGAACAAATTAGATTTACAGCGAGGGAGAACCCTTGAGGAAGTAAGTGAATGCAAGCTCGCACTCGCTTGGCACATGCGAGCGTATTCTGCCTTTTGGGTCTGCATTTAACTTCCCTGGGGTTTCTCTTCTCACAAACCCATGGGGTTTGACTACAGGCGTCCCTTCTTCCCCGCTGGACTCATGAAGCCCATTTATGGTCTCTAACACGTATGTAACAACATAATGCTGGTGATATGTTATTGTGTGTTTGTCTGTCACTTCATGTTTGTTTGCTTTATGTATTATACATCACAATACTACGCACAGCGTGCTCACATATTTTGACTATTTTTATCAATATTCCCACAAAGTCACAATCGATAATGATTTTTAACATTGAGAAGGCCCGAGGGCCGTGCATTTTTAAACTATTTTGTTTCCTTTTCTCCAAACCTCTTTAGGATTTTTGAAATTTAAACAGACCAATTAGGTGCTGTGTAATTATTAATTTTTGCACATTTTGTTTATTATTGTTAATTATGAGTTAATATAACTTTTTCAGTGGGAGTATTTTCTCCTTTTTTGGTCCTGAAGAAAAGCCTTGGGGTAGGGCTTGAAACTAGTTGACCAGGGAAACGGTGGGTCATATACCTGAAGCGTTTCCTAACATCCCCAGATTTTAGCATATCGACTAGGGTAGTGAATAAAGTTATTTTTTCCCACTAACTTGATATTTTTAATCCTTTTCATATAAGTAACCCACTCCATAATTCCAACCTACATAGGGGTATAGGAACATCCATTTACAAAGTGCTCCCGCATCTTCGCCTGTAGCAGCACGCCCCTGTCCATAGAAGGGCTGGGATGAACCCTATGATGAAGCATGCCACCATGGGGCAACCCTGGTGGGTGAGGGTTATTTAAAAGAAAATGTCTTTTTCCCAGTCCTACAAAGAGGTTACGTCTCCATTTCTTCTCCAGAAGGAGGGACTCTTTTTTGGTTGTTTAATTGTATTGCGGAGGAGGAGTCTACCTCCTTTTGCCTCTACCCTCCCCTTGTGATTTGATAAAATGGAAGTCATCATCCTTCATTGAGGCAAGGTCCAAGGCTGAGGCCAGAGCCAGCTCCAAAGCTGATGCCGGGGCATATGTCCCTCAAATTTGGATACATCAAGCTAGCTGTTGGTTTTTGAACCAAGTGCTCTGAGTAGGACAAAGGTGGATTTCATAGCCACCAAGGTTACGTTATCACTGGGATGCATATGCTGCCTCACTCTGGTGAAAGGTTGTACCTTCAAATGTAGTCACTTTTTTGGTTCATAAAATCCCTTAGAAGGGCCAGACTGGAAGCTATAAGTGGGTAGAGCTTCATGAGGCCGGATACCTTTTGCAGGTCCTGCTGAACCTATTTCCTGCACAGCAAAAACATTTTAATGGGACAAACTTAGTTTCTAGCCCACCTTTAGAACAACATCCTTGGGCAAGCTTCAGCATCTTGTGCCAGTTCTCTGGAAGGTTAATAATTTCTAGGTCCTTCTTTTCAGCAACTGCTCGGAAAGTTCACTCAAGGCACACCTGGAGGACCCAGGTCCTATGGGAAGGTTCCAGGCTACTAAGTCTCTTCCAGCTAGGACTCCTACAGGGTCCAGTCCTCTGTCTGGGACAGGGATTCCGAAGGTCAGCAACTTGGCCCTTAGAGAATTGTCCAGTCCCTGGTTGCCAACCAAAGTCAGGAGTCTTCTTTTCTTCTAACAAGGTTTTCTTCTTCGGGAATGGTTTTCCTAAATACAGGAATATTCTCAGGAAGTGGTGGCTAGTCTTATCATACACAGGCCAGTGATTTGAGAATTGTTCTTACCAAAAACCTGTCTATTTTATCACCATCTTCCCAATTCCTTTTGCAGCATATCCCCTTCACTTTACTGCACAAATTCAGAGAAGTCCTCAATCTAAGGTGACTGGAACCATTATTCCATCAGCAGTGTCTCTGGCTCTCTCCAAACCCAATTTCATGCTCAGATGAGGTTTACATGCCTCTGGCAGGGTCCACAATGATTCTCCCTTCTGTTGAGTGTTTTGCTGAGTGGTCTAGAGGGCTCAGGAATTAATAGGGTGAGCTCAAATTGGTACCTAAAGGTCAAAAAAGGTGGTGTAAAGGCTGCTCTTTGTTCTACCAACCGTTCTGTATACTTTCCAGATTCCTAATCCTTAATAAGTGTCCACTTGACACTAATACTACCTTGCTGGGGCCAGGGGCCTGGCTGATGTCCTCTAATAGGCAGAGCAGTTAACTTCAGGCAAAACTTGTGTTAAGCCAGTTCTGGCCTCAGCAGCCCAAAGCACATTTTTAGAATTTTCCATTATGTTTACCTAAAATCTGATATCACCATTAAACTACATTTTTTAAACACTCAGAAAATAACTTTGAATTATTTCTCTAACATTTTCCAAATTAGAGGTGCACAATAAATATTACAATAATACCTAAGCCTTTCTTTTGGAATATGTAGCTACACAGTGAAATCATATTTCAGGCATGTATTCCCTATGAGGACACACTTGTTCAGATATTTAGTGTACCACTTTTGTTATTAGGCTACCTGCTCTGAGGGCTTAGAAGGCACACTTTGTGGTACAGTGCTTAAAAATAGTGCAATAGGGCAGGGAACAAGTGTGGAGTGTGTGAATACAAATATATCTAGTAAATTTATGGAATCACAAAATTAACATAAGAAAACAGATGTTTTCTTTCAGTCTCTTATGCACAATCTGTGTTAGGTTTTGTTGATGTTTGGACCATGTGGTGGGATCCAGTCAAGCTAGACCTCTCTGCAGTCACCTACACCCATAGTTTACACAAATGCTTGGGGTTAATAGTATTCCATGGTTTCTGCCACCTCCACACCCAAATACTGTAGTAATCCTGAATAATAATTTTCTATGAACTCCAATTCACACTTGCATGTTCACAGTTTGGGTTATTTTCTGTACTGTACAATTGGCCCACCCACTCACATGGGGTACTGATTTTTTATAGGGAGAAGTGTGTAGATGCTAAATGGTGGAAATTTGGTGCTGGCCGCAAAATCTGTTGTTTTCCAGTGCATAAATAATGTGGAAATTGTATTTTGTAGCCTTAGTTTCAGGTTCCCTGAGCTTTCTGGCTAAGAAGTATGGTGGGTTCTGTATAGGCTACACCTCCTTCGATTCCTTGCATCTCTAGTTCCAAAACATTCCTAGAAATTTACGGGTAACATGGGTTCTGGCTGATCCAGGGCCCAAATGTATAACTATATTGTATGGGAATAATCTTTGATTTCTACTCTTCAAAGTCATACTTTTTATATATAAAAGACTTGTTTATTCATTTCAGGGCAAGTCCCCAAAATTAGTAGTATAGTTCCTTGTTAGGTAAAATAAGTCTTCTGTCAGGAGTATTGCATTCTTTTCTTGGTTAGGCCTACCTCAAAGAAACCACAAAAGCATTAAGGCAGCAGCAACATATTATTCAATTCAAGAAATTAACCTGTCAAATTCTGAAACTAAATTACTGAAAAGAGAAGAATTTAATATGCAAAATGACAAAAAACTGCATTAATTGATTGTGGGATAACATATACCAGTTCCAAAAACATCAGGTTGTCAACAGACACCAAGAGTGTTGTAATGGGTAAATACGATGTCAATGACTACCATGATATGTGCAGGCCCGACAACGGCAATACCAATAAATGCAATGGCAACGTATACCATAACCTGTACCTGCATAACCATGTAAATACCTATAAATGCAATGTTAATGTATGCCCTAATCTCTGCCCGCCCAACAGTGTCGATACCGGCAATACCCATGTCAATGTATGCCATATCCCATGCATGAATGATAATGTTGTTACCAGTAGAAACAATTTTGATGTATGCTATGACCTAGGCAAGGATGACTGTGCCAATATCAGAAGAAACAATGTCAATGTACGCACAATGTTGAGAATGTCTATGAAAATTATACCAGTGACTGCTATGTTACTTTCCGGAGTTCCAACGAACCTGTGACATTGTTGTTGGATTTACCCAAGTTGACCTCCCCATCAACCCCAAGTCAGAGATATATGGTCAGGCAGGCCCTTCGACCCACACCCATGCCTATCAAATGACAGGTCACAGGTGGGGTCTCTCTTAACCCAAAGACGAATGCACACCCATGGAAAACCCTGATCGATCCCACAAACAGATAGCTGCACCACAAGCAGGTCCGAGGAAATTGGCCCCAATAAAACACGTTTGGCCAAAGGCTTGCGTTCCTCTAAAATACCACAAACCTAGATACCACATGTAGATAGGAACACTCAGCCAATAAGGACACGACATGCACACCACACGTAGTGATCATGCACTCCTCATGCTGGACATCTGGACACATATACCCTGGCCTATGCTAGCTCTCCACGAGGTCGGCATCCACTCTCTCCTTGACCACGGCGAAACTGCAGCCCTCATCTTACTAAACCTCTCGCCCACCTTCGATACCGTCTCCCACCGCACCCTAATCACGAGACTCCATGACAAGGTCCTGGACTGGACCCGCTCCTTCCCTACCTGCCAAACACCGTGAGTCAGACAACCTCCGTTCCTCTCAGAACCTACAGAGATCAGCTGCAGAGGGCCCCAGGGCTCCTCCCTGAGCCCCACCCTAGTCAACGTCTGTATGACCCCCCTCACGGCCATCGTCAGAAACCACAGACTCAACATCATCGACTACGCCGACAACACCCAACTGATCCTCTACCTCACCAATGAATCCACAGCTGCTAGAACAAACTTCCACAGCGGGATAAAGGCCATGGCCACCTGGATGAAAGACAGCTGCCTCAAGCTCAACTCGGACAAGACCAAAGTACTCATCCTGGGATCCACCCCCTCAGCCTGGGACGACTCCTGGTGGCCTGCCGCCCTGGGAACACCTCCCACTCCCACAGACCATGCATGTAACCTCGGCATCATACTGGACTCCTCTCTCACAATGAACTGCCATATCAACGCCGTATCCTCATCCTGCTTCCATATGCTCCGCCTGCTTTGAAAGACATTCAGATGGGTCCCCACAGAATCCAGAAAGATGGTCACCCACGCACTCATCACCAGCAGACTCGAATACGGCAACACACTCTACGCCAGCGTCACCCAGGAACAGATTAGAAAACTGCAGAACGTTCAAAACGCCACAGCCAGGCTGGTCCTTGACATCCCCCGCCGCGGCCACATCACACCACACCTCTGACAACTCCACAGGCTCCCAGTCAACAAGAGAATCACCTTCGAACTCCTCACACATGCCTACAAAGCTCTCCATGATGCAGGACCAGCATATCTGAACCACTGCCTCTCATTCCACGTACCCGCCAGACAACTTCGCTCATCCCAACTTGCCAAGGCCACCATTCCATGGATTCACAAGACCAGAAATGAAAAAAGATCCTTCTCCTACCTCGCCGCCAAGACCTGGAACACCTTGCACCTCCACCTCAGGCAATCCCAGTCGCTGACCCAATTCAGGAAGGATCTCAAGACCTGGCTCTTCAACTGATCCTCCACGCCCAGACGGATCAGCAGCCCCCACCCCCCTCAGAGCCTTGAAACCCTCACAGGTGACTAGCCGCGCTATACAAATGCCTGATTGATTGATTGATTGTGCTCGAAAGCCTTCCATGTACTTTATCTGATGCCGGAGCTTGTTAATCTATGATTGCAATGCTTTTCAGGAATGCAGAAATTACTTTATTGCACCTCACCTGCATATAATGTCAGCAAAAACATTTTACACCAAGAGACTGTTCTCAGACGAATTCTGTCAATACTCTCCCGGCTGCTGCGTTTAATTAAACCAACTTGTTTCTGTTTTGCCAAACGCCTCTTGATATTTCATTTCTTTAAGGTAAATACATATCCGCGCAACAAGGAGTATGGGATATTAGGTCCAAGTCATCTATAGGCACTGTGCCATTATCAGTAAAGAGAATGAGAATTTACGCTATGACAACTGTACGCACAATGTTGAGAATGTCTATGAAAATGATAGCAGTGACTGCTATATTACTTTCCGGAGTTCAACAAACTCGTGTCATTGCTGTTGGATTTACCCAAGTTGACCTCCACATCAACCTCAAGTCAGAGATACTTGGTCAGGCAGGCCCTTCGACCATCACCCATGCTTATCAAGTGACAGGTCACAGGTGGGGTGTCTTTTAACCCAAAGACAAATTACACTCATGGAAAACCCTGATCGATCCCACAGACAGATGGTTGCACCACAAGTGGGTCCGAGGAAATTGGCCCCAATAAAACACGGTTGGCCAAAGGCTCGTGTTCCCTAAATATAACACAAAGCTAGATACCACATGTACATAGGAACACTCAGCCAATCAGGACATAGCATGCACATAACAGGTAGTGATCACATGCTCCTCATGCTGGACATCTGGACACATACACACTGGACTATGGTAGCTCTGCCAGAGGTTGGCATCCACTCCCTCCTTGACTACAATGAAACTGCAGCCCTCATCCTACTGGACCTCTCAGCCGCCTTCAATACCATCTCCCACCGCACCCTAATCATGGACCTCCACGACGCCGGCATCTGCGACAAGGACCTGGACTGGATCCACTCCTTCCTTACCGGCTGAACACAGCGAGTCAGACTATCTCCATTCCTCTCAGAACCTACAGAGATCAGCTGCGGAGTGCCCCATGACTACTCCCTGAGCCCCAACCTCTTCAACTTTTACATGGCACCCCTCGTGGCCATCATCAGAAACCACAAACTCAACATCATCTCCTATGCCGATGACACACAGCTGATCCTCTCCCTCACCAACGAATTCACAGCCACCAGAACTAACTTCCACAGCGGGATGAAAGCTGTGGCCACCCGGATGAAAGATAGCTGCATGAAGCTGAACTTGGACAAGACCAAAGTACACATCCTGGGACCCGCCACCTCAGCCTCGCTTGACTCCTGGTGGTCAGCCGCCCTGGGAACCCCTCCCACCCCACATACCATGCGCGTAACCTCTACATCATACTGGACTCCTCACTCACAATGAACCACCAGACCAACGTCGCAGCCAGACCGGTCCTCGACATGCCCTGCCGCAGCCACATCACACTGCTCCTCTGACAACTCCACTAGCTCCCAGTCAACAAAAGAATCACCTTCAAGCTCCTCACACATGCCTACAAAGCTCTCCACGATGCAGGACCAGCATATCTGAACCACCGCCTCTCATTTCACGTACCCGCCAGACAACTTCGCTCCACCGACTTTGACCTGGCCACCATCTCACGGATTTACAAGACCAGAATAGGAGCAAGATCCTTCTCCTACCTCCCTGCCAAGATCTAGAACACCCTGCCCCTCCACCTCAGGCAATACCCGTTTGCTGACCCAATTCAGGAAGGATTTCAACACTTGGCTGTTCAACTGAACCTCCACGCCCAGACGGATCAGCAGCCCCCCTGCCCCCTCAGCGCCTTGAGACCCTCACGGGTGAGTAGCCATGCTATACAAACGCCTGATTGATTGATTGAGGTCGAGATCCATTTGTGTCCTTATCTGATGCCCGAGCTTGTTAATTTATGACTGAGATGCTTTTCAGGAATGCAGAAATTACTTTATTGCACCTCACAAGATGTTTATAATGTCAACCAAAACTTTTTACACTAACAGACTTTTCTCAGACGAATTCTGTCAAGACTCTCCCGGCTTCTGCGTTTAATTATCTAACTTGTACCTGTTTTGCCAAAGGCCTCTTGATTTTTCATTTCTTTAAGGTAAATACAATTTTGAGCAAGGGATATGGGATATTATGTCCTATCCATCGTTTCTTGCTGATCACGATGGAGCATAGGTCAGGTAAAGAAAGCAATTATCGCCAGTCAAGTAAATTGCTTTGTTACTTACTGAGACATTTAGAGTTTGGGGTGTGTGGTACATCTGCAAAAACTGTGCATTCTCCACATAAAGCTGGTGATTCTCCTTTTCATCTGGAGGTGAAAGAAATGCAGGATTTTCAACAGGGAAGCATCTGTTGGATCCACGAAACTAAACCCATGAACTGACATCCCGTCTGCCAAAGAAATGCCAGGTCACCATGACGCTCACCCATTCTCTTTTGAGTGGGGTAACTGTCACTGTATTTTTGCTTTGAGGAATACCATGCAAGGGCTAATGGCTCCAGCCAGGGAAATCAATGAATGACTACCCTACTGCAGGGACAAAAAAAGAAAATGTGCATCAGGGCCATTGATTTTTTGTTGTTTTGAGAGTTTGTGTAATATAAACACAAAATGAATGCCAATCATGTGAAACAAACATGGCACCCACTCGGCATTCATTAGTACTGTCAGTGCAGATGCTACATCAGCAGCTCTATGGGAAGCATAGAGAACCCAGCCAGACAAACAGGGATCTCTAAATTTGGCAGGAGAACTGTGAACATTCCCGGGGTGTTTTTAGGGCATTCACTCTACTCAAAAGGATCTTTTAGTCACAAAGATGGAAGTAAAGATTTTCCAGCAAGGCAGGTCATGATGATATGGTTGGCAAGGGCTCAGTGGCATCAAACACATTGAATTTGAGATCCCAATTAAAAGTTCAGTTTTGGAAGAAAAGCTCATAGTGTGGCAAGCTGGAAATTGTATTAGCTGAAGTAGCCTCACCACTGGTTTTCTTCACAGTCAAACCTGGGGCCTCATTTAAAGGCCAGCTGGTGACTCATCAGCCCAATACGTCAGCAGAGAACCTTGCCACTGCCTCCCTAATACAAGACCAACCACCACATTTAGAGAGCCTTGCCTAGGATCTGTCAGGGCTGCACTAACCTGGAAATCCAGATCCAACAGGAGTGATGCTAGCAAAGAGACTTTTCTGAACCCACTGAAAACCATGTAAAGAATATTTATGCTGGTCATCAGTAAACTCTGAGAAAAGGAAATGGGACAAGATAGAGCAAAATCAAGACATCGAATATCTTCACTTTGCCCGTTGTCACTGCTGTGCTAAACCTGCACTGCAGAAACATTGATATTTACAAGAAATATCTCGTTTGGCATTTTATCATTTAGATTACAATTCACTGTTTCTAATATGAAATGTGATATTTTGTGATAATCTCTGCATAACTGACTCTCCACGATTGGTAAAAACTCTGTAACTTACTAGAGTTGAAAGATAAACAAAACCTATATAACTGTACAAAATAACCTGAACTGTAATCCTCATTTCCCTATTAATAACACCCTTTAGAGAATTGCAAATCAACTTTGTGATGTGAATGATTCTCAATGTAACAAGTTGATCAGCTATGACATATTGAATAAACATTAGCGTTGTGCTTTTGCGCTCTGTAATGTTCATTCATTTCCTTCATACCATACGTGATTCAAAAGTAACAAAGTCTGTGCAACATTTATAAAATATGCAAATCACTTTGTAACCCTTAGAAAGATAATTCTAGTACTGATGGGCAAATCAAGGTCTAAATCCTTGATGACTAGTGCTATCCAGAATGCTTTTCTATATCAAGTCTTCGATAAATCAAGATGAAAGTGTATTACTTGAATATGAAACACCTTGAAAAAACAGGCGACAAGAGGCGTTTGGCAAAACAGGAACTGTTTGTTTAAATAAACAAAGCAGTTGGGAGAACAGTTACAGGAACAGGGTCTGAGGACTCTCTCAATTTACAATCGATCTGCGACTTTCTTATACACAGTTCCTCATAGATAATAAAGATTTCCAGCGATCCTTGTATGTTGAGGAATGTAAGTTGCTGCCTTTGGAGTCAACAATTAATTGTCTAGTGGATAATATAGGTGGGCAAATGTGATATTTTGTGACAATCTCTGCATAACTGACTCTCTACGACTGGCAAAAACTCTGTAACTTACTAGAGTTGAAAGATAAACAAAAAATATATAACTGTACAAAATACCCTGAACTGTAATCCTCATTTCTCTATTAATAACACCCTTTAGAGATTTGTAAATCAACTCTGTGATCTGAATGATTCTCAATGTAACAAGTTGATCAGCTATAACATATTGAATAAACATTAGTGTTGTGCTTTCGCGCATGTAATGTTCATTCATTTCCTTCATACCATACGTGATTCAAAAGAAATATAAACAAAGTCTGTGCAACATTTATAAAATATGCAAATTACTTTGTAACCCTTAGAAGGATAATTCTAGTGCTAATGTGCACATCAAGGTCTAAATCCTTGATGTCTAGTGCTATCCAGAATGCTTTTCTATGTCAAGTCTTCGATAAATCCAGATGAAAGTGTATTACTTGAATATGAAACACCTTGAAAAAAACAGGAGACAAGAGGCGTTTGGCAAAACAGGAACAGTTTGTTTAAATAAACAAAGCAGTCAGGAGAACAGTTACAGGAACAGGGTCTGAGGACTCTCTCAATTTACAATCGATCTGCGACTTTCTTATATACAGTTCACCATAGCTAATAAAGATTTTCGGCGATCCTTGTATGTTGAGGAATGTAAGTTGCTGCCTTTGGAGTCAACAATTAATTGTCTAGTGGATAATATAGGTGGGCATCGACCTTGTATGGACACAATGTGGCCAGTGGGTAACATGTCCAAATGTCCGGTATGGGGAGCACATGATCACTGTGTGTGCTGCGTACTGATTGGCTATATGTTCCTAACTCATGTGACTTCTGACTTTATGGTGTTTTAGGAGCGTGCATACCCACTGCGGCCATGTGTGCTTTATTGGGGCAAACTCCCCTTGACTATTGTAGTGTCGCTGCGCATATATGTGGCATTGATCTAAGGTTTCCTGTCCGTGCGTTTGTCTGCTGGCTACGTGCACCCCACCTGTGGCCTATCAATCAATAACCTTATGCCTAGATCTCAGTTTTTGCCTGAATAGGTATGTGCGAGTCAGGTTGATGTGGAGTTCACAACGGGCGAATTTGTTAATTAAGACACAATTTCGTTCACATAAATGAATGTATTGTTTTTCATAATAGCATCAACTTTTTCCATATTAACATTCCCCCTCTAGTTTATTTTTCAACTACACTGTCTAACCAATACTTTTTGACAGTTATTTTTTTGGGGGCCTGTTGTTCTTTTTGCTCGCTTTCAACAACCACTACCTTCCTAGTTACTTGCATTTTTCCTAGTTTGAGGACTGCGTTTTTACAGCAGGTAATCCTCAATTGCACAGACCCAAATAAAAACAAGAACACAATGAAAACTGGCAACAACGACTTGCCCAAACTGGATATCCACCGGGGGAGACAGAAAACCAATTCAAAAACCCCTCCTGCTCGGTGGCACCTCTCTCCTCATGCATGTCTCTTTGTATATGGTGCATTGCTTGGATGGTAAGAGTCAATGTTCCTTTGTCCATATCATTCCCTGGAATGAACGTGCAGCAGGACGCTCTGATCTTGGCACACACCCCTCCTTCCATCGCAGTCATTAAGTCTAACATATATCGGTGCTGCATCACCAGAAGGCGGTTCATCATCTTAAGCATGTCCCACCTGGTTATCTGCAGCCAGCGGGCATTAGCTTTTGTCCGTAGAGGAAAGACGGGTATAGACCCTCCTGCCGATACTTGTGTGTATGTGAGTAGTCTGAATTCTTCTGGGATGTTTTTGTACTGAGCCCAGCCAAGATATTCCGCAGCTCTTTTTTCACGAGCTTGATGCAGCAAAGTTGTCTTCTTCCTTAACGGGTAGTGGTACAAATCCGACAGTTATTCTCCGGAAATGAGCAGGGTCGGGGTGTGTATGGTGACAAGGGAACAGAGTCCGCTCGATCCAGGGACGAGCTGAAAATAGGCAAACTTGATACACTGCCAATAGTAATCCATCAGCGTGGAGGTGTCACATTGCATATCCGGTATGTACAAGATCACTCCGCAGTTAGCATTTGTGCCCAGTGGAAGCATTCCTTTACCTCTGAAACATAAGGAATACAGTGTAAGTTTCCATAAGTTTCCATACAATTAGGGGTTGCCCCTTCCCTTATAGCCAAGTGTATCCACCCACCTCGGTGTCCCAGATTTCCTGACAATGGGTGGTCATGCTCTCATTCAACCCTCCACCATGTGACTCATTCCCCTTTTTATCCTTGAGCTGGACAGCCCTACACAGGAACTCCATGTCAAGGGACCACTTTTTGGGGAAGAAGACTGCCCCTGAAACGATAATGGCCACCCTTGTTCCACAAATTGATGCAGGAGTGGACATGTTTGTGCATTAAGTTAGGGGATTTGCTACCTCCAAGGATCTCTTCTCTGGGAAGTCTTGGGCCAAACAGTATCCTTCCCTATGGTGCCCTTTGTATGCATCCTATCCAGCTAGGTTTGGATATCATTAGGTTATGTGAAGAGGTATAACGCATTTGGGTTGGTTTCATATAAGGTCAAATTTACTATTACCCTTTGGGGTTCTACCTTGTTGGGTTGGATCTTGCCCTAATTCTGCATAGATATAGGTGAAGAAAGCATTTAGATTTTTCGGGGGCTACTTCTTTTGATAAGTAAAGTCTGTCTGCGTCTACTGCATGTAGAATCAACGAAGAGATGTAACATGACCTGGCTGATGTTTGGGATCCCACTACGGTCATGTGCTGGTACCATGTGTTGTGCAAAAGGGCTCTGTGTGGTCCATGTGGGATGCTAGTGTTTGGCTTAGGGTAATTGTAGGTGACATGGGAGAGATCCCTACGCAAGCGCTGTGATAATTTTCTAATAGACTCCTTTTAACTAGGCAGTTCCTCGCCAGTGAATATGTGTGGTATCATCCATAGTAGACAGAGGGCACATAATGCAATCACACATAACTTCTCGTTTGACATTGCAGATCTAAGTGTGGTTCCCCAATGAGGCGTATGTGGTCCTCCGGTGACTGTGGTTTCCCTTATGAGTTAAAAGAAAAGTTCAAGTGTTAGTTTGTGGAAGGCTCATTGTGAAAGGTTTCAACCATACGTCATAGAGACGGACCCAAGCATTTTCCCTCCACCTTGAGGGCCATTGGTGTTGCAAAGACCACCAGGTGGGGTCCCCCAAACTTGGCTTGTTTCCACTTTCTTACGAAGTCACAAATGTACTCTTCTTGTCTGGACTGTGGTGTTTGATACAGTAGCTTGGGGGTGGTGCACTTGGAGGTCCTGTGGTTGATCTGTTTGGATAAGAAACAAGCAGTTTTAGTGAGGTCTGAGAGATATATATGTAATTTGTCTACCAGTGCCTGGGAGCTAGTCTCGGAGCCTAACTTGGACCTAGTTTTTGGGATGGGCGTCCCCTTCAATCTACCAGTCGTGATCTGGTGTGGTGTTAGATGGTGATCGCTGCTAGGTGTGTTTCTTAGTGCAAATAAGGCTAGGAGCAGATAGTGGAGCCACTTTTTTTTAAGGCTGGCACAAATTGTACTTATTTTGTTTTTCAACAGGCCATTGAGTCTTTCTATGGTGCAGTTGCTTTGGGGGTGGTATGCTGATGCTAATTTATGTGTTATTCCTAGGTATTACTTCCCTAACCAGGAACGTTGCCACTGCCTTGGCATCACAGTGCACGCAAGGGACGGCGTTGATCCACCTAGAGTACGGGCATACGACTATAATCAGATATTTGTAATTAGCACATCAATAAATCATGTCGATGAAGTTGATGTGTAATGCCTTAAAGGGCCCGGTTGGTCTAGGGATTGTTGATGATATAATCTATAGTGTGGGTTTGGGTGAATATAATTGGCAGACAGTGCATCCGTTTAGGTACATTGTTACCATCTCTGTTATGTTGGGGATGAACCAGTTGGTCTGAAGTTCCCATATCATATTTTCTATTGCTGTGTGTGCTGGTTGCTACAATTGGTTGCAGTGCTATGTTGACTAGGCTCTGAGGTATGACTGGTTTTCCTGTGGGTATGTGGCAGTATATGAGATTGTGTGTGATCTGCGTGCTGCCCCTATCTACCCATCTCTCTTTCTCGTCAGGTAGTGCAACTTTCTGCAGCTCCCTCAGATACAGCCCTGCCGTTTCTGTGTATGGCTTGTCCTTAGTGGGTTGTGCCTCATATACCTGCTGTAAGAGAAGCGCATGTGTCCCCTCGACCGCTCCATAAGCTGCCCACTTTGTAAACTGGTCAGCTAGTCCATTCCCCGGTGATACAAAGTCCTTGCCGCCGGTATGAGTTTCACATTTCACAACAGCCACGTGTTTAGGCAGGGTCAATGCATCGAGTTAATAACTTAAGGAGGTCCCTTTGCATGACAGGTGTATAGTCTGATTTCAGGAAGCCGCGCCTATTCCACCTCCCTATACTAGAATGCACTGTGGTGGTGACATTGACTGAGTCTGAGTAATTTGTTACTGTCTTTCCCGTACTTTATATGATGGCTTCAATTAATGTTGTCAACTCTGCCCCGTGTGCAGAGAGGTGTGGGAAGATAGTTAGCTGGGCGGTGACCTGCAGTGTTCTAATGGTGCATGGCTATGGGTCATTACTACCACCGCCCCTGTGTGTCTCACCCCTGTCTCCTGGTCTATCATGGAGGACCCGTCGACAAACAGTGCCTCACTGTCTAAGATGCGATCTTCTTCTGCCTGATACTGTCAGGGGTGAACATTGCACAGTCATGGATCTCTTCCCCCTCCTGATCTTCATGGGCTAAAATGTGGCTAGGTTTAGCAGATGACACCATACTATTTTTAATGATGGTCTGGAGAGCATCAGTTTGTAACCCGAGACCTGTTGCGTACTCAGCTTACTCTTGCTCTGTTGTATGACCGCAAACACTGAATGTTCTGCATACAGTGTCAGCGGTCCCGCCATTACAATGGAGGTGCTTTTGTTGATGGCAAAAGCTGCTGCTGCCACAGTCTAAGGGCCCACTGTAGTACGCAAAGGGTTTGTACCCCAAGGGATACTTCTGCTTCAAGACTACTCACATGACTCGCCCATCGCTGTGGGTGAATAAGAAAAATTCCTTCTTATAGTCAGGTGTCCCTAGCACAGGGGAGCACGTTATCTCTGTTTTAAGCTTCTAGAAGGTATTGTGCGTCTTGGGAATCCACGTCGGTTTCTCATTGCCATTTTTCACCTTTTTCATGGCCTTATGAAGAGGGGCGATAAGCGTGCTGTAATCAAAGACCCACTGCTGGATGTAATTACACAACCCTAAAAACATTTGCATAACCCTTTTTGTTTGCGGAGTGGGACAGCGGTAATGGAGTTTGCACGTTCCGGGTGACCCGTCGACCGGCCGCTGAGATCAGTTGGCCCAGATAGCTAACCTCTTGCTACACACACTTCATCTTCCCCTTCTCTACTTTGTAGCCTCTCTTGGCAAGTGCAGTGAGGAGAGCTATTGTGTCCTAAAGACATATGTATTCAGAGGGGCTCCGCTTATTCTATCAGGGTGCTTCTCGGCTCGAAGTTAGCAAGATCCCTCCTCAGTATTCAAATGAAGATACTTGGGGGCTCACAATACCCTTGTGGTAACCTCCAGAATAGCAGCTGAACCCCTCGAAATGTAAATGTGGTCAGGTTCTGACTGTCGGGGTGCAGCAGGATGTTAAAGAATGTATTTTTGATGTCTATCACAGAAAAGTGGCTTGTGTCCGCTGGTATTTTAGTTAAGAAAATGTAGGGGTCTGATACTACGGGGAAATCTGGGACAACAAAGTCATTGAGGGGGCAAAGATCCCCCCTTACTCTTTTTGACCAGGAAGATCGGCGTATTGAAGGGAGACACTCTCACGTGGAGGAACCCCCTGTTCGATCAGTGCCTGAATTGTGGGTGCTACACCCTTATCAGCTTCCCTAGAGAGCAGGTATTGATGCACTCTGAGTAGGGTGGCCCCTTCTCACAAAGTTATCTTTTTGGTACAGTGGTATTTATGAGACCCTAGTCATACGGCCCCTCCACCCACAATTGCAGCGCATGTTTGACAAGACTTTCTCCTGCCATGTTGTCAGTATTGTTATGGCAGCAATGCCCTATTTCTCAGCTCTAACCGGACCTTAATCGAATCATATCAATAAGTCTCCATGGCACTCGCTGAACAGCTGGTCATCTGTTACCTCCCGTACACTGAGGCCAGGAGTAACGAAGATGATACACACTCACATCACTTTCTTTTGGTTGGTGGCTAGCAAGAACCCATAGTCAGGCCATATTTCAACGGCCTCCAAGCAAAACAGTACTTCCTCTTGGGGGCGCCAAATAATGTATTCCACTCGGCGGAACACAAATTCGTTGGACAGCTGCAACTTCTGTCCCAACAATTCTGTTGTGTTAGCAACAATTGTGAGGACATTATTAGTGAAAGCTGTCAGTTCAGTGTGTGACGCCCTCATCGGCCCATCTGTGCGGTGGGGGCGATTTAAGAACATGAGTCTTAATAGTGAAGCCCCAGGGGTCAAGCAGGTCATTATCCCATCTTCAGAAAAATGAATGGTCATGTTTAGTTTGGCCATTAGGTCTCTTCCCAGGAGATTAGTAGGGAATGAGGGATGATATAGCAATTGTCCCTTTCCCAGACTGCCTCCCATGACCAACTCTATGGGTTTTGTGAAGGGGACCATTATAATCATACCCAAAAACCCTTGTGTCCATGGAGCATTGTGATAGGGGGACGATCCCTTCCTTTAGGCATGAATTGGTTGCCCCGGTATCAATTCAGGAAGTTGTAAGGCGTGTTGTTTACTAATACTGTTACGGTTGGTTCCTCCTTGGATCAACGTGTTACTGATAGCATGGGGCATATGAGGAAGTGTGTGTGTGTCCCATCCACTGGATGCAGGATAGACCCTTGTTGACCCCGTTGCCTATCTACTTCTGGGAGATGAGGTGGAATTGCGACCATGCCCCACTACTGGGAGTTTTCAGTTCTACTTCCTCAGGTCCTTCTGCTACATACTCTCTCTTTCCTGTCCCTCTGCAGTGGTACCCCCATAGGTGCTGCCACCTTCTGTGCCATCGCTGCTACAGCCGTTCTACCCCAGGGCCACCCATTCCCATCTCATGGATTTCACAGTGATGCCTTGGTTCTGTCCCAACTTCTTTCTGTATTCTCTCTCGTTCTTCCTTTCCTTAGCTTGCCTTTTTTCCCATCCTGCGAGGCATTGCTGCATGTAGGCGAGGTTCCACTTGGTATTCCCCTCTCCATATCTGATGCAATTCTCCACTAGAACCATGTCCTCTGGCTCAAATGATCCTCCCCTAGGCCAGGACCGGTCATATTGGTTCCTTTCCATAGTCCAGTCTGCTAACAAGTTGAAAAACAGGTGCAGAAGGATCTCACCTTCCTCTCTTGCTACTATCTCCTTCGGGGTCAACTTGTCTTTGTCGTGCGTTCAGGTGGAGCAGCGTATAGCCTCATGTCACGGAAAGGCGCTATCCTATTCTTTCTGCATTTCGGTTGGGTTAGTACCACTACCTTGGTGTTTTATTACCTGGTCAGCCCCTCTCCTTTGTGGAGTGATTGCTGATGCTCTTATGCCTGCTAAAAGCCTCTCATCTATTTCTGCCTCCGATTCTGCCCAGGGCGATCCCCTGTTCCTACCCCTACTTCCCTCAAGTGAAGAGCGTGCTGCGCTGTGTTCCTGCTGCACTTTCTGGGTGCGTGCTCTTTCTCTCTCTAACCTTAGCTCACGCCTTTCTTCCTTTCCCCATCTAGTTTGTCTCCTCCTCTCTGAGCTACATGCTGTTCTTTTTGGCCAGACTTCTCCTTCATACTCACTTTCTGTGGTCTCCCCGGCTACCTTGGCAAATGCTGTAGCCGCACCCTTGTCATCAGTTCCCGGGGGAGTGGAATTCCTTCCTCACCCCCACTCATTGAATTGCTATCTAGAACCACCACAAACCTCCCTGTCACTCGTGTATATTCGCCTGAACCAGTGGGAGTGTTTGTTCAGTTTGAGACTGAGGTCCTATGTGTTGGGAGTGGTAGACGAAGGGTCAAGCTTTTGAGGACCATTCCAAGGGACCTAGCCTGCGCTGGAAGCATCTGAGCTTGCTGGCCTTTTGATTCCTTGTGCTTGGGCCTGTTTGTCTTTTGGTGGGGGGCCCGTCTGCTGCTACTATAGGCTGATTGGAATATCCTAATGCTGGGGGAGCTGGCAGGAACACCTCCATACCTGCATATGGTCGGGGAAGTGCTGATACCTTTCTTGCTATCAGGATTGTAGTGCTATGGCTCTGGGCCTCTTCGGACATGGCCCATAGTTCTAGTAATGCCTCTCTCTTGTCTCTCTTTTGCCCTGTATATTTAGTTTTTATGTCTGTTTTAGTGTGTTCTATTACGTTAGTATCAAATGTTCCCTGCTTGTGCCAGGAAAATGTGTGTGCCTTCGTGTTTGTTTACCATTCTTGGCAAAACTCATTAAGTTTCTTTACCTGTGTGGCGAACCAGGTTTCCATGGGGTTTAATGAGGAATCAATTATAACTCTAGTGGTTTTGTGGACAAAATACAACTCAAATCTTCTGGGAGTTTTTCATTTGCTCTAATAGTGGACACAAACGTACGTGGTGTACGTGGTGCAGTCTTACAATTTTACATACTATGAGCTCAGAGCTATTCCCAGATGCATCAAACAATTCAGCTAGAACAATTCAATAAACACAGATAACAATGCATATGAAGGGTTGCAACATAGGTGAAAAATGCAATATTAAAAACAGTATTTGAAAGATATCAACGTTTTGCTCCAAATACAGTTTGCAAGAAATAACAGCAACCTCATGTGAAGTATTGAGACATAGACAAGAAAGTGCAATATTTAGGACAGTCTCTGATCAACTCTTGTACAAAATACAGTTTACAATAAATAACAGCACCATAGCATCACATGTACATTACACCAACTTAACAAGGTTGACAGAAAAAAGTGATTGCTTTGTCAAAAGATTCTTGGCCTGATCCTAGTGCATGTTATCCTGTAAACAGGGGAAGCTCTGCATGGTACACGGCACTGAGTGAGCCCGATAGTCTGCCAATATCTGCTCTGGGACAATGGTAATAGTAATAGATACGGAAAAAGGAATAACCCGGGAACCACAGGCACCTCTTGGCCACACACGTTATGCTAGTTTCCCAGGTCCAAATCTTGTACCCTAATGTCACACCCTGCATCACATCCATGGGCCAAGCGTACCATCTGTGCCACACCCAGGGGTCCAAGCGTACTGCCTGTGTCACGTCCAGTGGAAAAAGTGTACCATCTGTGTTACACCCAGCAGAGAAAGCGTACCGTTTGTGTTATGTCCAGTGGTCCAAGCGATTAACATCTCTTACTCCTTTCAGATACCACTGGTGTTAAAAAAAACAGTGGCACTAAGAAAACGTTTTAGACTAAAAAATTAGATTGAGGTGCCAACTTCGCCCATTCAGACACAAAAATAGCGTCCTGAGAGTTATCAAGGGCTATACAATAAATATTCACCTTCCTATCAAGATAACTATAAAAAAACAGTGACTTCCGCTGGATCACCTTCGAGGCTGCCTTACGACTACTCAGCTAGGATGTATAAAATAGGAAATGTGCCAGATTCTTTCAGTGGCAGGGCGCTCAGGTTATCGTTTTATGCTTCCCCTGGTCTACCATATGCCAAATGCTTTAAATTAGGTTTTGATGTAATCTCTTACCCTCTGTGACAGCTGCTTCAGGACAGTTTTCCACCCGCAGATTCAGCATAACGTTGTGGTGTCTGCTCACCTTCCTTGAGGAGCAAATGTGAATCCATCAGGGAGTGGTCTCCTTCCTTTGGCTGCAGTCGGGTTGGAGGTACCAATCAGCTCTCCTAGATGGCTCGCCAAAAAGTTACTTGAACATGAAATACCTTGAAAAAAAATAAGAGGCATTTGGCAAAACAGGAACAGTTTGTTTAATTAAACATGGTGGCTGGGAGAACAGTTACAGGTGCAGGGTCTGAGGACTGTCTCAATTTACAATCGATCTGCGACTTTCTTATATACAGTTCATCATGTTCATCATAGGGAATAAAGTTTCCGGCGATCCTTGTATGGTGGGGAGTGTAAGTTTCTGCCTTTGGAGTCATCAATTAATTGCCTAAAGGATAATACAGGTGGGCCTCGACTTTGCGTGGACACAATGTGGCCAGTGGGTAATGTGTCCAGATGTCTGGCATGGGGAGCGCGTGATTCCTGCTTGTGCTGTGTCCTGATTAGCTATATGTTTCTAACTCATGCGGCATCTGACTTTATGGTGTTTTAGGAGCGCGCGTACCCCCATGTGTGCTTTATTGGGGCCAACCTCCCGTGACCATTGTAGTATTCCTGCGCCTATCCCATCTGTGCGTTTGTCTGCTGGCTATGTGCCACCACACCTGTGACCTATCATTCAATAATCTTTGGCCTAGGTCTCAGTGCTTGTCTGACTACGTTTTTGCGAGTCGGGTTGATGTGGACTTCACAATGGGCGAATTAGTTAATAAAGATGCAATTTTGTTCACATAAATGAATGTATCATTTTTCATATCGGCATCGACTTTTTCCATATTAATGAGTGCGATGAGTTACAATCTCATACCATCAAGATTCCAGCTGCACCAAAGCATTATCCTGATTAACTTAGCAAAGAATTCTCTGAAATTTGAAACATTTATGCTCTGTAAATTCAAGATGGCCGCCACCTTTGCAAGCCATTTCAGAGTTCTGTGGCACTCTGGGACATTTAGTTCATCTTGACTCCACTTGTGTGTTTTGCATAATGGAAGTGTTGCAGCCATGAAACCTCACACCAAGTGTAACCCGTACTCACACAGCTGATCTTGTGTGCAGTGGAAGACTCAAGCTTCTATGAAGTTTGGGGAGCAAGTTTGGATGCCTGTCCGATATATACAGGTGAGCAATGTCCGCGGACCATAACAGGATCTCTTTGCTGGAAGAGCATCCGCCAAATAGTGGATACATTATAAGCAAAGCTGAATGCTGTGTGGGCTGCCATGTTTGTATTCCACTCATCATTTTTTTTTTTTTCAGAAAGAAACACACAAGATGGGGTATGTATCTGAAAAAAATATATTATAATGGCCATGTAGTTCAGAGAGTATTCTCTATGTGCACCAGGGACATTTTTATTTCTGTTTGTGTTGGTGCCTCACTGTAAATATGTTGGGGCATCCTTCACTGCAACTCAATAGTTCCGGTGAAGAATGGCTGCTATGCCGAGGGTTTCTGATGGCACAGTCAAATGAGGCTCAGTTCCCCACTTCTAAATGGGGCAGGAGAAACACAGGTTTAGAGGAGCCTAAGGCCTGCAAATTTATGGTGGTCCTTTGACTCTGCCAAACCCTACATGACCACCTTAGTAATTTTTCTGTAGCTCAAAATTCATCGGTGGTGCAAAGCAGGATGCTGAGAACACTCAAGACTCCACGAGGGTTGATATACTGCATGTGCAATCCTATTGAAGCCTCCATGTTTAGTGCCAAAAAGTGGCACTGTTGGAAATCATACTGCCACAGTTCTCTCTCGTTGCCGGATGCAGGTTGATATCTTTGCCACTCTTACTTTCTATCTTCTGACTTATCTGCTCCACATACTCCAGTAAGAAAAAACTGAGAGTCATAGCCAGGCAGAGGTCCATGAGACCAGAGACTTGGGTTCCACTGTTCTGTTGGATCCTCAAACTCTGCCACAAATGCTCTCAGCAAGACAAACCAGGAAATCTTGCCCATTGAGGTTCCATCTTTTTTGGGTAATATTGACACCTTGTTCCCATTTTACGGGTGTCAAATTTCTTAAAAGGCTAATTTTTCTGAGCTACTAATGTTCTTTCTCCTTGTCACTACTAATGACTACTAAAAACTACCAAACCAAATTGTGATTGGCAGCTGTGAGGCAAGCTTAACCATTCTCTTAGCATTCTCTTATTCTGTAACAAATTACAATCAAAGGAAAGTAGTCAACGGTCAACTGGTTCTTCATTTCTTTTTTCCTTTTTGTTCCTAAGACCAGAGGAGTCCAGCTGGTCTGACCCTTTGAAAAGTACTTCCAAAGCATAGGAACATAGAAAGCAGGCCACACCTAAGTCTCTCCAGAGGCATACACAAACAGCAGGCTTTTCCTCTTCTGTTCTCCAAGTTGAGTTGTGTTCTGAGGTGCTGGCCGTAGGAGCACCAAAAATTAGTACCTCAGCAGTGTGTGGTTAGATTCCTAAAACTATCCCAATACACTCCCAGTCTAAGCCCTATCCCAGTTTTACAGTGCTTACTCTGACTTGGACTAAACAATATCAAAAACCATTATTCTTCCCCTCTTACAAAATGACAGAACCAAAGTGTCACCATGTGGAGCTTTGTATTCCCACCCAAGGTATGTCTTACTATACTGTGGAAGCACTCCTCCCCTTAAAAACTTCAATCAAAGGCAAGCTTCACACCCGAACCTTGTTTAATATAAACATGGTACTCCGATTGTTCCTGCTCTCCTTTGTAGTACCCATCTGTTATATCTGTTCACTTCCCTGCCATGACCATCCCAGATAACTAGGGATGGGTGTCTAGATTAAACTCTGCTTGCCTTCCTATTAGAGATCTGCTAGAACGCAAAGTGTTCCCTTGGGCCCTTTGTTCTCTAATGGGGCCCACTTCACATGTATTCTGCTGGTGATATCTAATTATTGTCTTTGTAGGTGAGGAAGCCCGGCAGAACCAGCTTAGTGTCTCTGCCCATACTTCAAGTGGAGGTGTACCTCTTTAGTAAAACTAAGCTTGAAGCATATTTATCAAATCCATGTTTGCTGAAGAATTCAATTTTTGAGAAATATTGCAAAGGGTTCAAAGATGACTTCCATAGCCATTTCATTAAGCATCGAAAGGAAAATATGACCTTTATCCTTTAAATGGCCTCCTGCTGCCTATACAGTGAAACACTTTGCATGTTTCATTCAAAGGCATGCCAACTCCATATTTATCAAGCCTCAGTGTTATACATTATGCACCTAGAACTTGTGACCTTATGTAATGATTAAAGTAAGCTTTTCTAAAAGTATTTACTTTGACGTGTTATGATTTAAGATATTCGCTACAGCAGATCAGATCTTAAGCCATACTTTTAAAGTCACTGATGTAACTGCACACAGCAGCTCACATGGAACATCTGTCATTCTGTGGCACATTACTGTGGCATTACCTGAGTGGCACATATGATAATCTGAATTAACCAATCATTTTCCATGGTTAAGTGGGACAACACACGTATAAGGAGTTCAGCAGCTGTCCAATACCCAGTGTTTAAATGCCAGTAACTCCAGTTCAAAAAGAGCAAATAATCTGGGAAAATCCTTCTAAAAATGACTTTCCATTGAGCATTTTGTGGTTTCGTCCTTCCAATATTGTTTAACGGTAGAATATTTACCATTGGCCACAAATGCCAGACCTTTCTATCACATGAATTTGAGGATATTGTATTTTGTATGTATCAATTTTTGCAGAGTAATCGGGGTGATAAATCATAGTGGGGATCCTGCATACCACACCTCCATAGTTTCTTCTGGATCTCTAGTTTTCAAAAATACTGCGATAGATAGGGTCCCCAGTGTAATGGCTGAATCTAGGCCCACATAGCGCAGTCATCTTGAAGTATTTCCTCTCATATCAATTACCCTGGGCTTAGGCATGGGCTGCTATCTGACCCGTACCATGGGCCCATGCAAACATGTGGGGAGCATTTTTGGTTTAAGAAGTGTAGGAGTGCAGGGCATTCAGACCAGGAGAAGGTAGTGGGATCCATGCAAGTCACACCTGACCACTCTGGATTCATCTGTGTTGCTTGTTTTCAGAAATATCTGGAATTGGTCAACTTCTCGGCTTGAGGGTCCTAATACTGCAGCTTTCCCTCATCACAGTTGTCTCAGATTTGTCCCCAACGTCAATCCATTGACAGGATTGTGGTGGTTTTGTGCTTTTTACTAATGTGTGGTACAGCCTTTAAGTAAAGAACTGTGGGAATGCAGGATGGCAGAACATTTGCTGTTGGCTATAAATCCTGAATTTTTCTGTCACATAAAATGAGGATGCTGTGTGGCTTAGCCATAGTTTGATGTTTACAGAGCATTCTCAAAAATAAAAAATGTCTATACAAATCAGACCACCAGACTACTTACCTTGGACCTCTAGATGTTGTTAAGGTAGGTTTCACTTGGTTCCGACCAAGCCTGGGACCAAATACTACAACCATCCCAAAACACACCTTTCTTCTTTGCTCCACATCTCAAAGTGCATTCATATGGTTGTGATTTTGGGCATCTCATATCAAATATCATAGGCATACCCACACATTTGTCACCAATTTTTCTCTTTTCACATTTACATTCATATTTTTTAAATTATTTTATGAATTCAGCCATTGGTTTCTTTTGGAAAACCTTGCAACATAAAAAAAATGCATGGTTATGTATTTGTTTTGTCTAGTATGGTGCTTTGTGGGTTCACTCATTGCTTCACACGTTTCCTGCACATATTCCAAAATTTAAAACTATTGACAATTGTTAGACCTGACAGCCTTTGGTGTCGTCTTCCCCCAAAGATTTGACTCCATCCCCTCTCCTGTTTGCTGAAATCCTGTTTTGTTGACTTTAGGACTCTGTGTACTTTGCCTTTGCTAACCAGTGCTAAAGTGCTTGTGCTCACTCCTTAAAACATGGTAACATTAGCCTACAACTGGTTGGCACATTTACTTTATTCATAAGTCCCCAGTAAAGTGGTACAGCATGTTCCCAGGACCAGTAAATTAAATGATACTAGTGGGTCTGCAATTGTGCCACCCACTTAGATAGCACTTTAAAACATGTCTCAGTCCTACCATTGCAGCCTGTTAACAGTTTTAAACTTCCAATTCGACCACACAAAATAAACCTTTCTTCAGGCCAATATCTAAAATGTACTGACAGTTGAATTCTCCATGATTGGCATATTTAATTTACTTGTAAGTCCCTAGTACAGTGCACTATAGGTGCCCTAGGCCTGTAAATTAAATGCTACTAGAGGGCATACAGCACTGATTGTGCCACCCACTAAGTAGCCCTTTAAACTTGGCTCAGGCCAGCTATTTCAGAGCCTGTGTGTGCAGTTTTTAACTGCCATTTTGACCTGGCAAGTGCACACACTTCACAACATCACAAAATAAAATGATGGGCAGTGTTGAAACTTTTCAAACACTCATCCCCAGTTACAGATCTGGGTTGAATCCATCTTTATTTTTCTCGCCACATCAACCCAGTTTGGACCCAGCCATGTGCAAATCAGCCTTGACCCTGCTCCCTATGGGAACAATCCAGCCCGAAATGCCAAGCCAGGTCTTCCCTGGACTGGAAACAAGCATCCTGGGACTGGTTTCGGGATATCACCCCTCATCAGCCAGGCTAGCTTGAATCCAGTGGCGCGGCAAGCAAGGGACCCACGTCTGGGCATACCCTTAGCCACTTAGCATCACCACAAAATATAATGATGGACGGAGTGTTGAAACTTTTCAAACACTCACCCCCAGTCACGGATCTGGATTTAATCCATTGTTATTTTGCTCAACACATCACCCCAGTTTGGACCCAACCATATGCAAATCAGCCTTGACCCTGCTCCCCATAAGAATAGCCCAGCCGGAACTGCCAAGCAATGTCCTCCCTGGACCAAAAACAAGAATCCTGGGACTGGTTTCGTGGTATCACCCCTCATCAGCCAGGCTAGCTTGAATCCTGTGGCGCCGCAAGCAAGGGACCCACGTCTGGGCATACCCTTAGCCACTTAGGGCGCACATAGCAGCACCACAAAATATAATGATGGACCGAGTGTTGAAACGTTTTGAACACTCACCCCCAGTCACAGATCTGGGTGTAATACATTGTTATTTTGCTTGCCACGTCACCCCAGTTTGGACCAAGCCATATGCAGATTAGTCTTGACCCTGTTCTCCATGGGAACAGTCCAGCCCGAAATACCAAGCCAGGTCCTCCCTGGACTGGAAACAAGCATCCTGGTACCAGTTTTGGAGTACAAACCTTCCCTTTTATTACATTTAAGACACCTCTAAGGTTGGCCCAAGGCAGCCCTATGGGCAGGGTGCAGTGTATTTAAAAGGTAGGACATGTACTATTGTGTTTTACATGTCCTGGTAGTGAAATACTCTTAAATCTGTATTTCACTACTGCAGGCCTGTCT
Organism: Calotriton arnoldi; assembly: GCA_963921515.1. Taxonomy (NCBI): domain Eukaryota; kingdom Metazoa; phylum Chordata; class Amphibia; order Caudata; family Salamandridae; genus Calotriton; species Calotriton arnoldi. Next base: position 803,423 of record CAWUFW010001495.1, read on the forward strand.
CTTCCATAGTGTAACATGGGGATTGCCTTGAAATATCTTTTTAACTCTAATTTCCCATTGGGAGCAGATAGAGACATGGAGTTTAGGGTCTCAGAACTCACAATTTACAAATACATCTTTTGGTGTAGTTGGTTTTTAAATTGCTGGTTTGAAAATGCCACTTTTAGAAAGTGGGCCTTTGCTCCCTTAACCATTCTGCGCATCTGCCTCTCTGTAGAATTAACATCTGGGTTGTGATGACAGTTGGGCTCTTGTGCATTCACTCTAGACAGTCACAAAAAGGGAGCTGAAGTGTCCCTTGCATATCCTGATGGGCCATCACCAGGCTGATAGGCCTTCCTGGGCAAGAGTGGTCGGAGGAGTGGTCACTGACGCCTGAATAGGGCTGTGCCTTTCCTCACACAAAGCTGTCTCCACTCCGTGTAGTGTGTCTGGAGCCAGGTCAGGGAAAGGCAGGGTCTTGTGCACTACAAAGGCTTTCCTTTGAAGTTTGCCTACTTCGAAGGCTGGGATGGGGATAAGTACTGGACCACTGACCCCATTTAAATGTGTTCATTTTGGGTCCGGAGGAGACTGCCACTACAAGGACCTGCGCTACCAGGAGGAACTGCCACACTGCCACTGCCCTGCTGTGCTGGCCTGCTACAAGCTGATTGCTGTGTGACCAAGAGGAACTGCCACTTTGCACTGTGCCTCGCTGTGTTGGCCTGTTGCTTGCTGCCTCTGCAGTGAGGGAGGAAGAAGTCCTCCCCTCTAGATCCACCTGTACCTAAAGGAACTCCAAGGCCATATGTGACTTGCCTCCGGTTCTCTAGAGGTCTCCGGGACATCAAAGACCTTATGTGCTGCCTAGGCGGCTTGGTCTGCTCCTGTCTACAAGAGCCATTGATGTCATTTAGGGGTCACCAGGGGTCGCAGCTGCGACCCCTAGCTTGCCCTCTGGGATCCCTGGCACTGCCTTTGTGACTCCTGGCCTCAAAGGTGGCAAAATCAGTGCCAGGAGCACAGGGGTGACTCTAGACTCTTTATTTTCTGATCATTTTCACTATACTACTAATAATATTTCATTATTCACTAATAGTGTAATAAAAAATAAAGCGCAATTACCTGGAATGGACCTTTGATCGCAGATAAGGTAAGTAAAAAATGCATTTAAATGTATGTTGAGTATGTGCTTGTGGGTGAGAGTGAATTTATGTGAGTGATAGTGTGTGTGAATGAGTGAATTTAATTGAATGTGAGAACGTGGTGTTATGCTTGCAAAACTGTCTGAGACCCTGGCGTACTAAAGATAATTCCTGTCTTATAGAGAAAGCCTGTGGTAAAATAATGGTGCTGGCATAGTTGAGGCAATTCGTAGCCTGACAGACACCTGTGACGAAATACTGGAACATTGGATGTAATTCTTGGAATAATAAGCACCCATGGTAAAATACTGTTAGTGGCATACTAGAGGTATTTCCGGTGGTAGTTCATTGGAGATATTTCTTGTCACAAAGGAGGGCAGCCTGACTTATGGGAGGAGGGCAACCATGACAAAATGCCTTCATGATATACTGAGGTCATTTTTTACCATAAGGGCCACCTATGATATATATATGGCATAAATAGAAACATTCTGGCACTATAATTCTGGGGCACCCATGGCAAATGGTGCATCCAAGACAAAATGCTGTCCCTGGTACAATGGAGCTAATTGTTGACATATTGTGGCATCCATAGCAGATTTTGAAAAAAATGGGATCTATTCCTAGGGAGCATCAGGTTTCATTAGTTTGGAACACCATGAAAGGATTTGAAAATGAAATGAGTGCCGAAGTGCCTATGGCATTTTAGCAAATTTATTTGAAAATTGTGCTTTGAAATGCATTGTATGACCACATTCTTTTCACAATTTTCTTGAGCGAGGAGGGAACCTGTTAGTAGAAGCCTGTTTTTTTGGCTTTGCTTGCTCACTACTAGGGGTGGGCGGTAAACTCCGCGGACAGAGTTTACAGAGTTTTTGCTACTCCGCGCTCCGCTTAGAGCGCGGAGTTTGGCAAAAACTCCGCTTACTGCCGCGTGGCAGAGTTCACTGCCCTCCCCTACCGTAAATACGTCTTTTTCAGTGCATGCCATCAATACAGTGGAAGTTTTGTCAAATGTGGGCTTCTCTCTAAACAGAAATACTCCCAAGAACAAGACATAAACATAGGCTACAGGGTTTGTCTGCAGCAAAAGAGCCTCTTTGTTTTGTTTTTGTTTTCCAATGTTAATAAAACAGGACACAGTGCGTGTCTGCCTTGTTCATTGATCACAAGAAACCGGGGGGTGGGTCAGGGGTGGGGATCCAGTGGCCTCTGCATCCCCAAGCTCCGGCTCAGCAGCAGTCAGCACATATCGAGCAGGAGAGGCACTTCTGGGCTGCAGGCTCCCAGCAGTGGTGCCAGATACCCTCACACCACGAGGTACGTGCTTCCTGCCCACTCCCTGTGCCCACTGACCAGTACCGATGGAACTGGAGTGGCCTTGCGTGCTAGAGCTCTGTCCAGGCTTCCAAAGCAGGAATGTATGGGGGAAGTTGGCCCAGGCAATCTCTTGCTTGTAAAGTAAGTTGTGCCATTATCAACGTGGTCAACCAGAAGTGCAAGGCAGAGAAGGACTAACTATTCACAGGTGAGCTGCACATAGCAACCGGGGGGCACCTGCTAAATACCGCACCCCACTGGAGCAGCGGATCTATGTAGGCCAGGCTCCTGTACCCATTGTTGGACGGGCATGTAAACAGTGATGACTTGTTAAAATGTACTAGTTCTGCTCTCAAAACACAGCTATGCACAAAGGGTTGGTCCCTTCCTGCAACACCTGAGACCTCTTCAAGAACGCTCAGGCAAGTAAATGGCTAACATGCACCATCTCACCTCTCAGGCTGGTGAGGCCGCAGCTTCTCAAGTCTGAGACACTTCTGCGTATCTTTATGTGCACATTGTAAGGGTCATGACAGCAAGTGGGACTGTCGTGCATATGTATATTGGGGTGGGGAGGCATATTAATTTAACTCACCAATACGTTTGTTTGGTTAAACACAAACATAGCACCTGCAGCCTTTTCTGTGTATGTTGTATTATGAGTTTTTATGAGTCACTGAAGATGTAGCTCAGAAACCAAATTAGCGGCTTCACCTGTGCAATAGCGCTAAAGACGTGCTTTAAGCAGGCACTGCTGAAGAGCCCTTGTCAAATGGAAGTGGTGAGCAGGGCTATCTTTTATCTGGGTCTTTTCTCTTTTAAAGGCACTACAGACTTCTCAAAATGTTCAGCACGATGAACATTTTAATGATGCCATTATCTCTAGGGGTGGCCTAGTAATACTCCACCCGCTCGTGGAACTCAGTGAAATTTGGTGGAGTTTTTCGGCAACTCTGCGGAATTCCACGGAGTGAAACTCCATGAGCTTCGCACTGCCCTACTCACTACAATACAGGGTGTGATTTACTTCCCGGAAATGTCAAAGACCAAATCAGCATAGGTGCCATCTAACATAGATGTTTGTGATGTCATCATGGTTAAGGCCATATGACATAAGTTCCTTGGAAAAAAACAGGATCAAAGGTCATATGACGTCACTTCCTGTGATGTCATTAAGGTCAAAGGGCATGTGATGTCACTTACATTTTGAGGAATTGACGACCATGATAAGAGCGTGTCTGCCTGACCCATAAAGAACTGGATGCAGTGTTTTTCCGTCACCTCAGGGACGTGAAGCGGTGTCCTGACATTGGCGCTTGGAGAACCATCCCTGTCCAGTGAGAAAACAACCAGCACTGCATTACCTATCTGCCCATGCCGTGCCAGCGGCTTTTGAACTTTCTTCCCCAGTGCTGCACCATGAGGAGCCTGCAAGACGCTGAGCATGCACTTGCCAGAGACTTGAGACAAGAGGGCTGCTCGGACTGCTAAACACCGCTGAGTCCCACCCTACCTGCATCAGCGGGTGAAAGCCTTGCAACAGCTCACTGTTCCAATGTCCCGGAGGGTGAAAGCCTCGCAGCAGCGTGCTTTTGAGACACCCTCAGCGAGAGGGTCCAACATCAAAAGCGGCTAACCTGCCTGCCTTCCGGTACGACCACTTCAAGGTCCGGGTAGTGGGGGGAAGACTGCCTGCCATTCTGGTTTCCACAAGGTCACCACCCCAGACAAGAACAGCCATGGTGGGGGGAGCACAGGGGGAACTGCCATAATTACCTCAATGGGAGTGCACTCAAATTGGCAGCATCAAGTTATGTGGCACATTGCTGACAACTGCTCAATCAAATCAATTATGTGTATTGTAAAGGGCAACTACTCACCCGTAAGGGTCTCAAGGCACTGGGGGACTGCTGATTCGTCGAAGGCACTGTGGTTCAGTCAAAGAGCCTGGTCTTGAGGTCTTCCTGAATTGAGGCAGTGACGGTGATTGCCTGAGGTGGAGAGGCAGGGTGTTTCAGGTCTTTGCTGAGAGGTAGGAGAAGGATCTTCCTTCGGCCGTGATCTTGCGGATACGTGGGATAGTGGCCAGGGCCAGTTGGGCAGAGTGGAGATCTCTGGTGGGTTCTTGGAATGCGAGACGGTGTTTGAGGTATACAGGTCCTGTGTCGTGAAGGGCTCTGTTGACTGGGAGCCAGTGGAGATCTCTCAGGTGGCCGGTGATGTGGCTGTGGTGGGGGATGATGAGGATACGTCTAGCAGGGGCGTTCTGAATGTTCTCAGTTTCTTGAGGAGTTTCTGGGTGATGCCGGCATAGAGTGCATTGCCGTAGTTGAGTCTGCTGCTGATAAGTGTGTGGGTGACCGTCTGTGGGAATCTACATGAGGGCCTTTCGAAGCAGGCATACCATGTGGAAGCAGGATGATGAGACGGCGTTGATCTGGCGGTTCATGGTGAGCAAGGAGTCCAGGATGATGCGTAGGTTCTGTGCGTGGTCTGTGGCTGTGTGGGGGTTCCAAGTGCTGCGGGCCCCAGGCAGAGGGGGTGGAGCCCAGGATGAGGATTTCAGTCTTCTCAGAGATGAGCTTGAGGCAGCTGTTATTCATCCGGGTGGCAATAGCCTTCATCCCATCGTGGAAGTTGTTCTTGGTGGTTGTGGGTTCATTGGTGAGGGTGAGAATCAGCTGAGTGTTGTTGGCATTCGAGAGGATGCTGAGTCCGTGGTTCCTGACGATGGCTGTGAGCGGGGCCATGTAGATGTTGAAGAGAGTGGAGCTCATGAAGGAGCCCGATGTACTCCTCAGCAGATCTCCGTGGGTTCAGAGTGGAATGGTGGTAGTCTGACTCTCTGTGTTCGGCCAGTGAGAAAGGATTGGAGCCATTTCAGTGCTCTGCCGCTGATGCCGGCGTCGTGGAGTCTTGTGCATACGGTGCGGTGGGAGACGTTATTGAAGTTGGCCGAGAGGTCCAGGAGGGCTGCAGTTTCACTTCGGTCGAGGAGGGTGCGGACATTGTCTGTGGCGGTGAGGAGGGCGGTCTCAGTGCTGTGGTTGCCGGATTAGCAGAGGTCCAGGATGTGGTTTGCTTTGATGAACTCAGAAAGTTGGGCATTGATGGCGTTCTCGATGACCTTGGCTGGGAAGGGGAGCAGAGAGATGGGTCTGAAGTTCTTGAGATCCGTCGGGTCGGCAGAGGGTTTTTTCAGCAAGGGGTTGATCTCTGCATGTTTCCAGTCTTCCGGGAAGGTGGCAAAGAAGATGGGGCAGTTGATGGTGTGGCAGAGTTCAGTGGCGATGGAGGTGTCAGCTCTGTTGAAGATGTGGTGCAGGAAGGGTTCTGAGGGTGCTCCGGAGTGGATGCTTTTCATGATCTTGAGGGTTTTGTTGGCGGTGAGGGGGGTCCAGCTGAGAAGGGTCTGCTGGGGTCCGGTGTCGTTGGGTGCAGTGGTTGCAGTTGGGATGAGAGGGTCTTTGGTATCGAGGCTGCCAAAGCTGTTGTATATCTTCGTAATCTTGTGGTGGAAGAAGGTGCTGAGGTTGTTGCAGAAGTTTTGGGAGGGTGGGATGTCTGCTGTCTCTCCACTGGGTTTGACACATTCTTTGACTTTGGCAAAAAGTTCTTTGCTATTGAGTGCATTGGCATTGATCCTTTCTTGTAGGGCTGCTTTCTTTGTTGTTCTAATGAGGTGGTGGTGTGCGGTGACAACGGTTTTGAAGGCTGAGTGGGGTTCAGGGATCTTGCTGCTCCTCCATCTCTTCTCGAGCCGTCTACAGGTGTTGTCTGGATTCATGTAGGGCAGGAGAGAACCAGTTGGTTTTCTTGGAGTGTCACTTGCCTGGGGCTTTCTTTGGGGGAGCCAGTGTGTAGGCGCAGTTGGAGATCCACTATGCACTAGTGCTGCTAGAGGGGATTACAGAAACCTTGTGGAATGGACACAACGTGTAATACTGTGCAAAACACTGTGGTTTCCCGGATTAGCGTATTCACCACGCTAGAAGCGCACTTACTTTTGAAGACTGCCTGAACTGAATGTTTCTAGACCTCCAAGCATTCTTATTTGATCAAGTAAATATTGTTGGATACCGACTGGATTTTTATTGTTCGCAGCTTGTTTTATTGAGATAAAGATTTCCTAGTTTTTGTACATCCTTGGTGTGGAGTCTTATTCAATTTGCTTTATTTCGATTAAATCAATCATAAAAGCCATTTGCCGCAAGTTACAGTAACCAATGAAAACAAAGATAGTTGTATTCATTAACATTCCCAAAATCAAAATAACAATTCATGGGTTGACAGCACTGTACACATTTTACAATAGACAAAATATCTAAAATACATTAAAAAGCTAAAACTTTTGATCTTAAAACTAATAAAATCATTGTGTTTTTAAAAAAAATATATATATAAAATCATGTTTGTCCTATTAAATCCTTACATAAACTCTATTATACTTCTTAAATTTCTTACTATATACTTAATTAGGTAAGGTCCCTGAGAGGGGATATGTCATCCTCAGTACTACCCAGGGGCCTGGTCAACTATGTTTTTTAAAAAGTTTGCGCGAATTCTCCATGACCAACCTAAAAATTTAGCAATAGCTATTACATATGGCTCATTAGTGTTGGTCTTAATGATGCGCAGAGCTGTTGCACTGGACCGCGTACCCATGTTAACACAGATTGGTTTCAGCCATTTTTTACGCGGAATTTTGTAAAGAGGACAGGCAAATAAAATATGTAATACTGTTTCGTCCTGATCATTACAGTGAAACATTTACTTTTGTTCATGCTGGACCAATTTCTGGTGAAAAAATTTACCGGGAGGCTCCTACCCGAAATTGGAAGTATAATCTCCTTTCACATGGTACAGTTATAAAATCCCAAAAATTTTCATACTTAGGAGCAATCTTATGCTCCAAAAACAGGCCAGTCAATGAGTTTACCTTTGTGGAATGTAGATGGTCCGCCTTGACCATCGACCAGTATGCCTTCTTAAATTCTTTTTTTGATGGGAACTGATTTACAGCCGGGTCCTCCCAAAGATGCCTCATGCCCATATCTACCAGTGTAGCCTTAACTTTTTGCAGCCAGACAACCTTACATGATTTATCTGCATCTACTACATCCTTCGCTGCCATTGCATAGTGTAGGAGTTCAGGAGTAGACCACAATCGGCGCCAAAAAGCTACTGGTCTAAAACGTGCTTCCTCCGCCAACAAGCTACAACCCAAATCTGATAACAGAGGTGTTAGTGGGGTGCTTTGTGGTAGACCAGTGAAAGCTCTCACAAATTTGTTCTGGGCAAGAACTAGGGGGAAAGATCATTAAAGCCCCAAAGCTCTGCTCCATACATTATGGAAGACCTGATCTTTGTATTGTATATTTTAATTGCTGGACCTATGGGCTTAGTGTGGGAAAGATTAAATTCTTTTAAAAGAACCCCCGCTAGTTGACTATGTTTAAGAGCCATAAGATCAATATGAGGCCTCCAGTTTAATTTTCTGCTTAATGTAATACCTAGATATGTAAACACATCAGTCTGTTCGAGTTGCTTCCCATTCATTTCTACCCTCCCACTAACTACATTGTGCTTATGTAAGACCATATATTTTGTCTTTTCAACATTTACCACCAGGTCGTGATCTCGGCAGAACCCCTCAAAGCGCCTGAGTGCCCTGTCCAACCCAGCCCGTGTCTTAGAGTTGATCAAAGTATCATCCGCAAACATAAGTAGCGGTATTTTGGTGCCAGCAAGGGATGGAGCATCTGTCATGTGTGTATAAAAATAGTTTACTACCTCATTGATATATAATAAAAACAAGGTTGGAGCTAAAACACACCCTTGTCGCACCCCTTTAGATACCGGAAAGCGTGGAGTTACACATCCCTGTTCGCCCCAGCGCACCTGGGCGAAGTTATCCTCGTGCAATCGCACTATCATTGATAGACGTTCTGCGGGCATCCCTAGACGGTGCAGTACTTCCCAGAGCTTCTTACGTGGTACCATATCAAAGGCAGACTTAAGGTCCACAAAGGCTGCATTAATGGTACCACCTGCTATTACAACTGTGCGCCAATAAATCAATATGAACCGGAAGACTTGGTCGACAGTGCTTGTGTGTGAGCGAAATCCTGCCTGTAGGGGGGATAGTATTTCTTTAGATTCCATCCACTCCTGTATCCTACTCAGCACTAGCCTTGCAGTAATCTTTTGTATAGAATCGATTAGGCTGATCGGCCTATAATTACTGGGACAGGAGCGGTCCCCTTTTTTATAAATAGGGAGGATTTCGGCGCCACGCCAAGTCTCTGGAATGGGGGCTCCATTAGCTATAGCATTTGCTAACCAAAGAATGTACCTTATCCAGTTCTCTTTATCATGGACAAACAGGTCTGCAGGGATGCAATCTAGACCTGGAGCTCTCCCCCTGGGTACTGCCATCAAAGCCTTCTCCACCTCGTCCTGAGTAAAAGACAGCGGCTGGTCAGCCATGGGAATTTGAAATTGGATGTCATCATTTTTAGCTGCAAATTGCTCCTCAAAAAAGGAGACCCACATGTCCTGGGCAACGTGGTTTTGCGGCTTTTGTCCTGACCCAGCATTCCCCCATTTGACCATATTCCAAAAGGACTGCATGTTTTTACCCCTGCTAGCCTGGAGGAGCTCTAACCATCTTTGTTCGTCCCATTCCCTTTTTGCTGCTGCCAATGTTGACTTATATGAGGCTCGGGTAGTTCTTATTCTCTCCATATCTTTTGATTTAATGGCTAAGGACAACTGCCTGTACGCTTCTCTACAGCCTTTATTATACCACCTTTCCTGCCTCGCTATTCCTTTACTGTGTGGTTTGTGTATTTTAGTAAAATAGGAATTTATTTTTACAAACAGAACATCATGGGCTTTGGTAATCATAGCACTATTTTTCTCTTGTTCAGACATAGTATAAAAAACTGCTAACGTGCTCTCCACCGCTGCTTTCATTTGTTTAAGGGAACTAGCGTTTGTTACAATCCTATCCCATTTCACCCTCCTTTGATCGTTACATATTAGGGTTTCTGCAGTTTCGCTCACAGGTATTGTTCGCCGAGGCTCTTTAGTACCCGGAGATAACATTGATAACACAAGCGGGTTATGATCACTTTCATTACGCTCACTTACCACCATATCAACAAGGGCTGGCCATTGTTCAACGTTGACAAGTATATAGTCTATACGACTGTTTCTCAACCCATTACTATATGTGGGTGAACCCAGTCTGTCTGACGGCATTCTTCCATTAACAGCCCTGAGGCCCTTCTCTAAGCATAATGCTTTTAGTTGTAAGGCGGCCTCGGTCCATTTCCTAATTGGTGGCAACTCTAGTGATGGTATACTCCATTGGGCATCTTCCTCTTCACTAAGGTTGCCATCATCCCTGTCGAGGGGTTCAAAGGTAGTATTAAAATCACCTGCGATCGTCACATTATTTGCGCCTTTAAGATCCTCTAAAAATTTCTCTAATTTAGTAATTGTAGTGGATTGCCTTCCTCCTGCAAGCCCCTAGCGTACACATTTATCAATATTAGATGACGCTTCTTTCTTAAGCTTAGGGAGATGGCCATGATGTCGGGGCTATCAACATAAACTTCCTTAATGTCATAACTTAAACATTGTTTCACCCAAATGGTAAGGCCTCCAAAAGATCTACCCTTCTGCCCCCTTGTGGCTGGTTTAAAATTTTTTAGATAACCTGGAGTAAAAATCGGGTTTGGTGACCACGTTTCTTGGAAAACACAGATATCATGTTTATCTATAAAGTCCAACCAATCCAAAGATAATACTTTAGTGTGTAAGCCTGCAATATTCCATGTGACTAGGGACAACTGATCAATTGTTGATAACGAAAGAGTACTAACTGTAGGTGGGGGTACACCCTCTGTCACTTCCCTCCTACACTGAACAGAAACTTCACTGGAACTGAGGTCGACTTGGGCCTTCCTACTACATTCACTCACAGATGATACTTCACTAACCGACCCACTCCTAATGCTACCAATACGTGCTTGCGAAGCATTTTCTGCCATTACCACTGGGAGTGAGGTTGTCAATTGTCTTGAGGGGGGAATTAAATTCCTTAAACTTCAATCTATACTTGACAGACATGATCCCCCGCTGGCCAATAGACTGGGGGCTGTGGGATTTAGCATTATCGATGGAATTGGGGGGTTGTATTTCATTTTTATTTGTGTTGCAATCAGATTTGATGTCCTGATCTCAAAGGCCACCAAATTGTCCACTAGATCAAGGGAAACCAGGGAAAGCCGAATAAAATCTAAATTTGAACCTTCTACCGAACACCTTTTGCCGAGGAGATATCCTCCCTTATGACAGATCTGCATTTGCGCACCTGTCTAAGCCAATGGATGCATTTATTAATCAACGTGAATTCATCCTCTTTTACTAAACTAGAAGATAACTTTGGCACACTGGTTAGAAATATCTGGTTCCTCGAGGATCGTAATTTTACCTTGTCCCACTTGCTATTATCTTCAATATTTTCCAACCCGGAGAGTGAATGAAATCTCGGCAACATATTGTGGACCCTACTTGCTCCCACATTTTGGCTCTGAGGGCCCTGCTTCCATAGTATGTTATTTGAGGCTGGGGGTTGATTGGAATTCGTACCTCTATGATTTTTATGCTTATCATTAATTATTGTCAGAGGGTCGGTAACGTAGTTAACTATAAGTCTCTCCCCACTTCCCAAATTATCACTTATAGATGAACTCTCGTGAGGTTGCTGAGGCAATAGAGTTCTACTTGTGCCAGCAGGAATAACTTGCTGATATTTTCCCAATAACTCTGTAAGCTTCCCTACAACACTTTTGAGCGAGGTAACTTCCTCATTGAGTTTGGTCATTTGTGATTTCAAATAGGTCAACTGCCCACGTAGTGAATCTGAGCATGAGATCTTGCACAGACAAGATGGAATAACATCATCTATTACATTTATAGCCTCCTCAGTACATACTATAACAGGACCTTCATCATTCGGCGATGTTAACACAGCGAACATATTAGAACATTCAATAACGGGTTCCAATTGACTATTTATGCACAAAGGTGTAAGTTGAGAGTTTCTAGAGAGTGCTGTTTCACTGCCCACGTTTAATCCCTCAGGGACCACCTTTTTCTTAAACATGTCCGGTACATGTAGTGATAATTTTACACATTTAACACTAGTACTCGGAGACGATAGCTCTTCTGTCATGCTGTTAACTGGACACATGGGATTAGGCGTTGTTAAAATCGCCTCACATTCATTGACCAAGTCATCAATTCGTGCTATTACTTGATTACTGCTATGCAAAGATGACCGTTTCCCCATTTTTTTTACCTTCTTGCCTTTCCCACTTTGTCCTTCACCCCAAACGTCATTGGCTTTCCTTTTGCCCATTATGCCCTGTGTTTCTATTGTTAATGAACCGCCAGTAGGTCCGGACTGAGACGTGAGGACAGTACCTTAGGGCTGAGAGTATCTGATCAGTAGGCAGAATTCAGGGGATGGCCCAGCCCAGCCTCTTCCGGGCGATGACGGGTGTAGACGGGTCCGCCCTTTGTCCGGGCTTGGTCCGCGCGCGTGCCCGCGTTGCGGGAGGCTAGCAGGGATTTTGTAGCGCCTCCAGGTGCTGTCGGGATCGATGGCAGCTGTGCGCCTCGAGCGTGAGGCAGGCTGGGTGTTGTGGTCCTCCGGGACCAATCGCCGCAAAACAGGAGCGAGAAGGAAGGAACCTGCGCTGCGGGAGGCTAGCAGGGATTTTGTAGCGCCTCCAGGCGCTGTCGGGATCGATGGCAGCTGTGCGCCTCGAGCGTGAGGCAGGCTGGGTGTTGTGGTCCTCCGGGACCAATCGCCGCAAAACAGGAGCGAGAAGGAAGGAACCTGCGCTGCGGGAGGCTAGCAGGGATTTTGTAGCGCCTCCAGGTGCTGTCGGGATCGATGGCAGCTGTGCGCCTCGAGCGTGAGGCAGGCTGGGTGTTGTGGTCCTCCGGGACCAATCGCCGCAAAACAGGAGCGAGAAGGAAGGAACCGGATTAGCGTATTCACCACGCTAGAAGCGCACTTACTTTTGAAGACTGCCTGAACTGAATGTTTCTAGACCTCCAAGCATTCTTATTTGATCAAGTAAATATTGTTGGATACCGACTGGATTTTTATTGTTCGCAGCTTGTTTTATTGAGATAAAGATTTCCTAGTTTTTGTACATCCTTGGTGTGGAGTCTTTTTGTGGTGTTTTCACTATGTCACTCTGTGTGTGCACAAATACTTTACACATTGTCTCTGGGGAAAAGCCTGACTGCTCGGCCAAACTACCAAAAGGGTGAGATGGGGTTATCTTTGGTATGTGGCTCTCTTACCCTGACTAGAATGGTGGGTTCTGCCTGGCTTAGGTGCATACCCTAGCCAACCAGAAAACCCATTTCTAACCCCCTAAAATTTGTTTTTCACTACTGTGTGGTCTACCTCTTCTTTACATGTAATTAGTGCTAACTTTTGATTAGGAACAGGTAGAAATGTCATGTGTGGTCTCAAAAGAATTGTAATTTAAAAGGCTCTTTAATAATAAAGTTGGATTTTGAATCCACATTTCTGAAAGTGCCAGTTTTAGAAAGTTAACATGTACTGGTGCCTACAAGGTATTTCTTTTGTGATCAACTGTGTTTCAGTGTGTCAATTATATCTCACCATGACATCACAAATTAATTATAACAGCTTTATATTGATTATTCCAAATCAAATGAATTCAAAAGACCGGATGTAACTCTTATTTCTGTATCTATAGCAAAGCACATATGCAATTCAGGGTTCATAACAAAAACCAAATCTCATATACATTGATAACAGATATTCTCATAAGTCAAACTTAACTAGTCATCAATATAAAACAACCCATTTCCTCCAATGTCAAATCTGGAGTCTGTCCTTCACATAGAATCTAGATCTCCTCAATTTAATTTTTTAACAGTGGCTAAAAGGAAAATTGGGTTTAGAAATTGACATTTCTATCCCTCCGGTCATGGTGAGACATCTAGAATAATTGCACACTGAAACACAGTTGATCACAAAACAAATCCCTTGTTGGCACCATTACCTGTTAACTTTAATTTCACAAGCCCACAAGGTTAAATTGGGTTGCCCATATTTGATAAATACTTTCAAAAATTTGCCATTTTCCTGTCCTAACATTTGTTGCCTGCAGTTTATGTCCTGGGTCACATGACTGTGAATAGACTGGAAGTGGGCCTTTGTGTATTCCTCCGAGACAGTGAGACAAAAGGGATCTACGTGTTGGCAGGATGGACCATCCCACTGGGATGGGAGGGGTGGAGCTGTTCCTTGCCCTACATTTTAAATGGGCTACCTCCAGCACACTCACAGAGAACTTGATAACAGTTTTTTGTTACCCTAGACCTCTTGGAGCCTGGGCAGGGGAGGAAAGAAACTTCCAGAACCAGTTGTGGAGGAAGGCTAAAATATTTTCCCTCTTCAAAGGCCGGCACCAAGTTAAATATTGAACCCTCACACCAACTTTTCAGTTCACTTCTGGACTAGCGTAGGACCTCCCTGAAGGACTGGCTTGTAGGTCAAAGGACTGCCCTGCTGCTTGACGCCTGCTTTATACTTAAGAGGACATCCCTGCTGCTACCAGAGGACTGCCCTGCTGCTTGAAGCCTACCATGTACCCTCAGAGGACTGGCTTGCGGCTTGCGGCCTGCCTTGATGCTTGATCATAGGACTACCTGAGTCAATCCTAGGGCTAGTTAGCTGGTCTCCTGTTCTAAGCTACAGAGACAGAACGAGCTCCAACAACCTTAAACCCACACCTGTACCCACCCTGAATGTGACTCCTGCCCTCCAAGTGATGCCCCACCAGTCCTGGCCCCTTGTAAGTGGTGCAAAAGGTGCTCAAACAGCTAAAAAAAACAGAAACTTGGGACTTAGAAAATTTTCCACCAAAAAGTGACCTGACAACTGTCAAGAGACTGGGACTCACCTGCTTGCTGATTCGCCAAAGGAGCATCTCCGCTCGGCCTGAGTTTGCGGTAGCTCCCAATAGGTTCTTCTCAACAGCAGGAAAACCTGTTCAGTGACTCCTCTTGCAAGGGATAGCCAGTCTGCAGCTTTGTCCCACTGGAGATTTTCGGCATCCAAAAAAGTGACAAAGTCCGTCCAGTGGCTCCCTGATAACGACGCCTCCTCCTCGGACACCACCATCTGCCTTGCCCTGCTGAATTTTACCTTCACATGGACTCTTCTTCGAAATTTCTTCTCAGTCTGAAGGTAAGACCTATCCCCTTCGTGTAGCTGAACCACGCTCCTTCACGGTCGGCCTAAACTATTGACTTTGTCCCAGGCTCACGCAACCAGATAACCGCGATTGGCACTTCAATCTTTTAGGCACCAGTTTTCACTAACATTTTAAAAATGTATACCTCCAGTACTGCTTATTGGGTTTAATTCATTTTGGTGTCATTTTATTTATTAACATTTTCTCTGTTTTCTAAATCGATGTGGGATTTTTCTTGTATTGTGCTTTCACTTTATCACTGTTTGAGTGTTTCAAAAATACGTTACACATTGCCTCTAAGTTAAGCCTGACTGCTTTTGTACCAAGATACCAGAGAGTTAAACACTGGTTAATTTGGTGAATTCTGTGGCTCACCCTGACAAGGATTGTGGTTGTTGTTTAGGGAAGTTCTTCACCCCCCAATCAAAAACCCAATTTCCTATAACCATCACTATAAAAAGCTAAAAGATAGTGATGAACACAAAAAAATCTATTGTCAATGACATTGTTACAAAAAAACCATTTTCTTGCACAACATTTTTTCTTTTAAAAAAACAACCCCAAATGTGGAAAAAAGAAGCGCAAATTTGGTCTAGCTATACTTTGTGGATAATTGCATGAAGTATTTTATGTCCCAAACGTCAAAAACAAACTTAGCATGTAAGGAGTTAAAGTAGGCCTCTTGACAGCACTGTTATAGGTCTGTCCACTGACAGCATTTTGTAATATTTGAAGTAGTGCTACAGTAGTACTACTTACATACTACAAAATGCTATAACCTCTGTGCGTACACCTCTGCCTCTCTTATCTTTTGCATGTGCAAATCTTGGCCAACCTGGTAAGACCTCAACAAACATAGAAATACTTACTACCAAACGGGAGGAGTTGAGGAAAATTTAAGACGGGGATTAGGGGGGGTAAATTTGGGTTTAGGGTGGAACATGCTAATACAAACACCCACCCAGAAAAGAGTAAGACCATTGCTATTCAGAAACTACACATCTAAAGTTATTACAGCCATAAAAGTCATGTACTGCACAAAACATGGAAACTTCACAGGCAACCAGTGATAGAAGGATAATGCAAAGAAAGGGAGGGCGGGATGGCACTCCAGATTTTGGGACAGATCAGGAAGACCCAACAGACAGGAGCCATATTTGTCCAGGATACATATGACATGACATCATCAGTAATTGGAAGCATAACAGACTCTGTTCTGCACAGAGGTCTGAACCCAGGTTTATCAGAGAGGGCATTATATCCAGTGAACTGAGTAGATTGGGTACTTTCACACCTTTTCAGTAATTTATCAAGGAAAGGTAAGCCAATAATGAGTCAAAGGATGTTTAGATCAAATAAATATTTGGTGTATTAATTCTCCAAAATGAAGTGGGAGATTGGTGTTCAGTAGTGAGTGTATCTCACTCGCAGTTCTCGCCACCTGCAATTCGAAGGTCTCTCACGCTGATGTGAGAGCCGCTTCTTGATGAAACAATAGCGCTTTGAGTCTGCTTAGCTCATTGAAATCTGTTTTCAAAGTAGGAATGGAAGGCCAAAGCGAACAAAAGGACATTGCTGCAACAAGTAACACGTTGCAAAACCGTTACTATATACAGGATGCCTGCCCGTAAGCCACAGCAGTCTTGGTTATTCAAAATAAGATAACTTCCATTTGAAAGCAACGTGAGCGCGGGAATAATTGCCGGGACTGGCGTGCCTTTTGAAAAACAAGCCAGATTAGGGGCTGAAACGTGACAAGCGCCATGCAATTTAACTTGTTTGCATACTAGGGAATGTCCCACTGTGGAATCGCACTCCTCCCCTGTAAGAAAAACTTCTGTATCTGCGCGCTGACATCTGTAGGTAAAAGGCAAGGACCACAATTCATGAATAAAAGCACTACCATGGGGCTCAAAATGGCCAACTGGGAGGTGTTTCATGCAAGATGTGAACTGAAAAAGCGAGAATGGTAGAGAAATAACTCCATGTATCAGCCACACAGCTGAATCAGTTTCGGCTACAGAAAAAGCTAACTGTTTTAATGGTTCATATATGTAACAGCATGTAAGTTGCAACCTTCATAGACATAAACTTCTGTTTATCAGTCAAATTAAACGCAAAAAAGAATGCAGAAGCATTCAAATAATCCCATGGAACTTTTCCCATTTTGAGCGTCTGCAACGCCCATGCAAATTGCATTACAGATCGCAATTGATTTTGACCATGGTACAACACAGATACATCATTTTGAACAATATCAATAACAGAAGAGACAATGTTATCCAAGGTGTAAATACGGGAAGACAATGTATTAATACTATTGTCAACTACTGCAAGAACGTTTTCAAAATTAGCTTGGTTAATTTGGTGCAGACATACCGCAGCTTCCATCTGCGAAAGCTTCCATAATTCATTATATGCCTCATAGATAAATCGTTTAGATCTGGGTGATTTAGGACCTAAAATAAAGTCAGCCTGATAGATGTCTCCTGACAAGAGGGACAGGTGTTGTTTTACTGATGACAGTGTCGAGTGGCCTAACCATTGTTGACACAATTTCCCCACCGAATACGTGGTGACTGAATGAGAATGCGGGAAACGTGGATCAGGTCTAGTCTGTGTAAAACCAGGTATTGCATTATGAAAACGTAGTTGACATGCATTGGAATTGGTGGGCCACAACAACCACCCTAAAGGGTCCACGTCACAGACATTTATACTGCCATTTATAAATAGGGCGTGCAGGACATCTAGGGTATGTTTGGTGTGTTTACGCCACATATCATACTCAGCCAATTAAGGAATGGACGGTAGATTTAGCATTTTGGCTGTAGCTAAACCAAAACAAGTAGTCTGTTGCACTGTGTCAATTAAAAACAAAATTTGGGTTGGAATTAGACACGCACGATGCAGAGCCTCAGAACCCCGGACCTGCCAATTTTTAGTGCCCCAAATTGATTTTAAATCAATGGAATCTTTCCAGTGTTCGTAACCATGTACAGCTAAATCAGTCCTAAAGGAATTCGAATAAATCAATTTTGTGTGAGTTAACATGAATTTAGCAGGAGATGGCAATTTTAACTTATAGAAATAGGACTCATGATTGGACTCATTAAAATCTGAAAAGTATGTGAACTTATTCCGGAGAGCTTTAGAACTCCCCTTTAAGGGAGCCAGACAATGTTCCCACTGGGTGAAATTAAAAACAGGTTGTAACGTGTTTGATTTATGCAAGAAATGATGGCCATAGTGTTGGTAACAGAATAGATCAGCGTAATTGGCCGAATTGAAATACAAATCTTCAGCATCAAATGCTGCATAATATTTCAATTCAGAAAACAATGAATGAACATCCTGAACATCCCAGTTGTCTGAGTGTATGTCCTGTGTTACCACATCTCCTAGTGAAACGCGAAACACGTATGGAATTTCAGGATCTCCGTCGGACCATGGACATCGAATGCAACTTTAACCCAAACAATCCCATCAGCACAGGAAAGGCCGAAATGTTCACGAGGGTTTGATCACGTTTCATGATGTGGGACGATGTATGGGGTGCCAGAATTCCATCAACCAGTTTTACAGCAGAGCGATCTGGCAAATAATGACCATTGATTAGCAGGAAAATCACTGTCACAAAACCAATCCACATGAAAAGGAAGATAAGTATGAACACCAACCAGATGTATGTCCAGGGTGGGACCAGGTAAGTCTTTTTTGAACCAGGATATGAAAAGACTTGTACGCGTTGGTGGAGCCGAGACAGATGAAGATGAAGAAGGCGAATCGTATGAGAAACTTGTATGATCCATGTAGTAACCGCTTGCTCCCAAGCGCAACAATGGAGGCTGTGAAGCATCAGATGGATGATGTATAGAATCTTCAGGAACATCAGGAATATCAATTCGTACCTCTCGAGGGGGGGAATCATACTCAACGTCAGCATTGGAGGAAGCTGAAGGGACAATAGGCAAGAAGTCAATAGATGTTTCCAAGCCCCCCTCCACAACGGGGGCACCAGGTAACAAAGCAGGAGCCATCGGATTCAGTGAAACATCTCGGCGTGGAACACTTGAAGTTACACTATTCAGTATTGGCCATATGGTGTACTTTGACATAGTCAATTGAAATAAATCTGTTTTCCTTGCGACCATCAAAGGAGGCAAAATTACTGTGCGAGTACCCTTCAATCCAAGAACTGGGACCGGTGCACGATAAGAGGGACCAAATTCTTTTTTGTTCTCCAGCTTTTCTCGTACCAGATCTCCAACTTTAGGAAGCCAGCCGGCAACAGGAATCAGCACCGCAGTGTCAGTGGAAGAGGGTGAATGTTCTCTTGTCAGCGTGTCACGGGTCTTTTGTAGCTCCTGTAACACAGTAGAGTGGTTATCTACATCCAAGGTTGCGGCAGCAGCCACAACGTCTAGACCATCAAGGTCCGGCACAAACATCTTAATGCCAAAGAGAATTTCGTATGGGGTCCGCCCACCCAGAGATAGTCTTGGGAGATTATTAAGTGCAAGTTGAACCCCATACAAATGAGTCAGCCAGTCCCTGCCAGTACCTAAGACTCTAGCTGTCAAAGATTGCTTTAAGTCACGGTTCATACGCTCCACTATAGAATTGCCCTCAGGCCTGTATGGAGAAGACAACTGCACCAGCACCCCCAGCGACCTCATAGCTTCCTTGTAAGCCTTAGAGGCGAATGCAGGATCTTGGTCAGAATGGAAGGTACCACCCGCAAATGTTCCGATAAAGACATGCAAATCTCTAATGACATTTCGAGCGTCAGTACTGCGTTGTGGCCAAACCCAAAGGAATCTAGTACACAAATCAACTGCAACTAAAATATGTTTATATGCAGTATCAGATGTCAACGGACCACAGTGATCAAGATAAATAAAGCCACTAGGTTGATTTGAAATATGGATGTGTTTGTGGTGGACGTGTAACCGTAGATGGTTTAATCTGCTTACAAATGTCACAAGATAGTACATATTTACGGGTTTGTCTATATAGACCACACCACCAACAACGTTGCTGTAAGATGGAAACAGTCGCAGAAACTCCGGCTTGTGCAGAAGTCATGCCTTTATGTGCGGCTATGATCAAAGGAAACCTGCGGTCCTCATTGGGAATCAGCCGATCCCCAACGGACGGTATTGTAACAAAAGGAACTTGCTCTGGTGACAAATGATAAGAATACTTAGAAGGGAAACCCTGTGGAAAAACTGTTCCATCCCTCGTAGCAGCTATCGCCGCCAGAATATCATTATCAATTTTAGTCATGGACCTAGTAACTGCTGCAACTGAACATGTGGCTACTGCAGATTTGTCTACCTCATCAGCCAAAGAGTTGCCCACAGCATTTGTTCCCACACGCTGATGGCCAAGAGTATGTATAACGTGTGAGCGGCGAACATTTTTAAGTTCTGCCACTCGAACCCAAAGCATTTTATGCTTAATTGCGCTACCTTTAGAGTCTCAATAATCATTCTGAGACCAAAAGAACAAATTATCATTGAAAACCTATAAACAGTAGTAGGAATCATGCACAACTAGAGTGTTTACCTTAGGATCTACGAATTCAAGAGCCAAAATTAGAGCGTGTAGCTCCGCTAATTGAGCCGTACAGTCTCCAAGTGCTTGCGTGTGTACTATGGAAGACTTAAACTCACCATTTACGATTGAGCCAGCCACAATAGCGCAATCCACTGAATAAGCATGTTTGGACCCGATGGCCGTTTGTGCCGAGCCGTCGGTATAAATGATACATTTGTATGATCCAAAGGAAGCAACGACAGCGGAGGAGGATCAACATGTTCATATTGTAAAAACTCATGTGTCTGCAATGAGGGATCAAAAATAAACGTGACATCAGCCGATGTCAAAGAACTGGCCCATTGTATCCAACGGGGATGCAAAGCTTTAGAATTTGGTACACTCGCCTTTGTCACTGCTTCCAACGCCGGTATAGGCGAAACCATAAGAATGCGTTTTCCCTGCGCCAGAGATCGCTCCTTCAGGATCGCCATCTGGACCGCAGTCAATATTTTCTCCACCATAGAAAATTGCATCTCTGCCGATGTGTACAAATGAGATTTGTAAGCTATCGGTACTGTGTCCCCTTCATTGAACGTCAAGTAAGTGAAACCCACCGTCCCTGGCACAATTCTTCTGACCAAGTTCGTAGAATTATCACGTGTTAACAAGAAGTTGGTCGCAAGTAGATCAGACTGCAAAGATTGAAGAATAGAGGTATGTTCCGGAAGCCAGCTGGCAGCTGTAAAAGAAGGTTATATCAATGAATAAAGCGGTTCGATACGCTGGGCATAATCAGGAATGTATGTCCTCCCGAAATTCAAGAAACCCAGTACAGATTGTAGTTTTTTCAACGTAGACGGAGGCTGCAATTGTGCACACTTCTCCAGAAAGTGGGGGGCCAACCCCCTACCTTCATTATTGAGCTCATATCCCAAAAAAGGGACGCCAAACAGGCGATATGTGACTAGGCAAAATTAAATTTGTAACCGAAGTCGGCAAAAGAGAGTATGATGCGATCCACACGCACAAGGTGTGGGATCATTTTGTCATCCATCAGATAAATGTCATCGACGTACGAGAATGCATCCTGGTCTATGTCGTGTAAGAGGGACACAATACGGGCAGCAAATGCCCCGGGGCTATTCTTATACCCCATAGGCAAACGCGTAAACCTTTTCTGATTCCCGACCGCAGTAAATGCGGTCAAGTCACGGCTCTCAGGAGCCAAATTGCGACTATAAAATCCATTGGATATGTCCAGTATAGTCTTGTATTTTTTACGGATCTATATTATTCACTAACGCAGAGCTATGAGTGTTCTGTTCTGCAAAGGTACGAACATGACTATTCAAATTGCGGTAATCCAATACAATACGAGCCGTCCGGCTTCGATATTGGAAAAAGAGGATTATTCATGGGGGATACACAGGGTTCAATCACACCCTGATAGTCCAATAGGCACAGAATGTCACAAACGGAAGCTTTAGCCTCACGTTTGATCGGATATTGGGGTTGAGGTTGTGGGCTAGATCGTAAAGTTATCTCATGTGCCGGTGAATCTCTAACCCAGCCCATCTGATTACGATACACCGCCGGGGCCAAGGGTAATGCCCACTCCGATGCATAAGCCTGTTTAGCCTCTTCAGAGACATAACGGAAAAAACTCCGAAGTATCATGTCCTCCCCTCGAGAAGAGGCTAGAACAAATGGTGGAGGCCAATCTGCCTCCGCCAACAATATGTCATATGAGGAGGTAAGGTTTTCCCAGAAAACCGCATTAATTGTACGTTGTATATCACCTTCAATTTGTAGGACTATTTCATAAAGTCTATCTGGGGGTGCAACTTGTGTATCTGCTGTTTCCACTGTAATGAGTGTCAGTTGCTCTCGCCGCCTGACAATGACGGAGTGCCTCCCGCACTATGGTAACTTTCGCCGTGCTGTCGAGGAGTGTCACTGCCCATGTCCAATCTAGGAGTAGGGTTCTCACCGTCTGAGATATACTTTGCTGTTAAAGCGGCAACTTTCTTCTTTTGATATGGAGGTCTAAACTGAGGCAGTCCCTCCGGTTTGTCTTTCACTTCAAACTGGCGTGGTGGATCACGTCTCTGCTGAGCGGTCTCGCCTTGTCTGCGATCTTGGCGCTCTCCACCACTGATTTGAGAATCCGATGTGTCCTGTAAAGAGCGAGGAGAGCGCTGATCAGGAACTTGAAACCTCTCAAGTATCTTAATTTTGGAGCGGTCGCGCAAATCATATCTACGCTCAGAAGCCTCAGGTGTCGGCGAACCAGCACGAGAACCTTGCTTCTGTTGCTGCTGCCGCTGATTCTTATTCCAGTTTTTTTTAGGAAAGACTGGACACCCCTCCTTGTCGGGTTGGGCTTTTTGTTGAGCTTGTGTAAAAGACTTAACTCCCAGACTATTTCGCCCTAGAGTTTTATACGACTTAGCGATAATTTTTGGCAATTCACGTTGCTTGTCTGCGTCAGCAACTGCTTCTAAGCGCTGACTCACCTGTAAGCTAAAAGCTTCTCCGTTCACGCTAGCAAGGATCATATCGCAAGCAATATCAAACACCCCCACCAATCGCATCCCCAACTCAAGGGCAGCTTCTGCCCCATGTTCATCCTAAACCCTTTTAAGGATGGACGATAGAACGGTCATGGAGGTGGTGCCGAAACACATGGAATATACCATTGCAAACACTTTTCTTCAAGTGGTACAGTCAGCCAATTCTGGAATGAGGCCTTTCGGTAAACTCATAGTCAGGATCCTGTGCTTTTCCACAAGAGTGGTATTTGGAAAAACAGCTTCGAGTTGCTCAAAGTTCTCCGCTAGCCAATAAGGGAGATCATCCTTATTCTGAGGACGTTTACCCATCACGGAATTAATCATGAGGGGACTAATAACCAGACCACCGTGTCCTGGTGGCTGCGCAGCAACACCCGGTGGTGCCACCTGTATGTTGCATGACATAAACTGTATCACAGCTCTATGAATATGTATCAGAGACGTGTGTAATTGACGTAGCTCTGCGATAGGAGCGTTCAGGTAATTTGGGTGTGGTGTATACCCAGCCAAAACGGGCCATGTGGCCCCATCAACTGACAAGGGGCCTAAACGGACCGAAGATATAGGGTGAGGAAGGGCGCAATTTAACCATAGTGTGTGCTGCCAAGCTGTCAGCGGAACTTCAAGAGTCCTATAAGGTCTATATTCCCGCGAAACCGCAGAGGCAGTATATTCGTGAAACAAATTATCGTTACCATCCACTGCTGTGAAGGTAACCCAAGAACAGAAGACCTCGAAGCGGTGTGCTGCATCCGCTTCAACCACAAAAATAATAGCAGCTCCAGCATGTGGGACTCCATATTGAGTCAAATAAGCCGTGACTGGACCACGGTTTGGAGCCACTATGGCAACCGCCATAATCAGAAGAGGTGAGGTAACGCAACAACGGGCTATAACCAAAAAGTAACCTTTTAAAATCCAATCTTAAAAAACCTATAAACATCAAATACAGGAGGCTAAGCCCTCCCACCACGGACGTCTCCGGTAACAGGTAAAAGGGTATTGTGGACACACACAAGCACTACTCAGGGGTCTCGCGAATAAGTACCAGATCAAACGTTGGTGGCGCCATGTTGCAGGGATTCTGCACATATACAGAACTATGCGCAGGAATACGGGACCACTGTGTATAGGGGCTATGCCTTCCTACCACCTCAGTACCCACAATCCCAGGACCGACTAGCTATAGTGTCTCACTCGCTTTCCTAAACAATCACGAAGATGCAAATGATTAGGCACCCCAGAACACCAGAACACAACACTCCCAGATCTCTCAGGAATCGCGGTAACAAGACACACCTTTTCGCTCTCTCACTCGTATATGTCCACAATAAGAATTGAACGAGACATGAATAAAGTTTAAAATGTTTATTTTAACTATCGTGCTCTAAAGCGCAGTATACGAGCCACAACCAGCAGCAAAATGCATAATATCAATACAGTTAGCATTGTAGCAAGGCCATAAATCATAAAGGGAGATGTCATCCTATAAAAACAGTGGATAAAGGACTATAAGGCCTAACCACCCTCCCCTTGGTAAGAAGTTGTATTATTATATAATAGAAGATCTCTGGGCTTTGTCAGCAGGCCCCATACCTTAGTGCCTAGATGGTATATCTACATCATAGGAACCGCATGGCTCTTCTCCCTGGAAAGATACCTCTCCAAGTGTGTGTTAACCAAACATGCCTCCCCATAATATCAAAGCACGAATTTTTAGCAGCAGCAACTGTGTTAGCGTGTTTTGTCTAGGTGCTAGGAACTGACCAGAACAGAATAACAAGGGGCATTGTTTATCGACCTTGCTTATAGTGTTCAGACTAAACTCCAGGAACCAGCAGAGAACGCACGAAGCAGACGGTTCTCATGTGAAAGGCAGAAACAGAATCTTGCAAAAATAAAATCATGTAGCAACGTGCGCAAAAGCAGCTTCATGGCAGCTGGGCTCATGCTAACTTAGCGATGTCGACAATGTCTTTATCGGCCATACTACACCAGGTTTATCAGAGAGGGCATTATATCCAGTGAACTGTGTAGATTGGGTACTTTCAATCAATCAGGGAATTGTAAGCGCGCTACTCACCCGTGAGGGTCTCAATCTCAAGACGCTGAGGGGGGGGGGTCCGCAGATCTGTTTAGCCGAAGAGCCAGGTCTTGAGGGTCTTCCTGAAGGTGTTCAGGGAGGGGGCGCGTCTGATGTCTGCCGGTAGCTCGTTCCAGGTCTTGGCTGCAATGTGAGAGAAGGATCTTCCGCCTGCTCTGGCTCTGTGGATGCGCGGGTTTTCGGCCAGTGCAAGGTTGGAAGATCGGAGGTTTCTTTTGGGTACGTGGAAGTTGATTCTGTCGTTGAGGTATTTGGGTCCGTTGTTGTGTAGGCATTTGTAGGCGTGAGTGAGGATTTTGAAAGTGACTCTTTTCTCCACGGGGAGCCAGTGGAGACTTCGTAGGTGTTGGCTGGTGTGTTCGTGTCGGGGGATGCCGAGGACGAGTCTGGCGGCGGTGTTTTGTACTGTCTGGAGTTTGCGGAGTAGGGACTTGTTGATGCCGGCGTAGAGTGCGTTTCCATAGTCCAGTCTACTGGTGATGAGTGCGTGGGTGACTGTCTTCCTTGACTCAGGGGGGATCCACTTGAAGGTCTTGCGGAGGATGCGGAGGGTGTTGAAGCAGCTGGAGGTGACGGCGTTGACCTGTCAGTTCATGGAGAGTGATGAGTCGAGTACGATGCCGAGGTTCTTGGCGTGGTCTGAGGGGGTAGGTGGGCTTCCGAGGGCGGTCGTCCACCAGGTGCTGTCCCATGCAGAAGGGGTGGTACCGAGGACGAGGACTTATGTCTTCTCGGCGTTGAGCTTCAGGCAGCTGTTGGTCATCCAGACTGCGACGTCTTGCATTCCTTTCTGGAAGTTGAGTTTGGCAGTGGTGGGGTCTTTGGTGAGGGAGAGGATGAGCTGGGTGTCGTCGGCGTAGGATACGATGTTGAGGCCGTGTTGTCGGACGATGGCTGTGAGGGGGGCCATGTAAATGTTGAAGACGGTGGGGCTCAGTGATGAACCCTGTGGGACTCCGCAGGTGATTTTCGTGGGGTCGGAGAGGAAGGGTGGGAGTCTGATCCTTTGGCTTCTTCCGGTGAGGAATGATCGGATCCAGTCCAGGGCTGTTCCTTGTATGCCTGCGTCGTGTAGTCTGACGACTAGTGTGCGATGGGAGACGGTGTCGAAGGCCGCTGATAGGTCGAGTAGGATGAGGGCTGCGAAGTGGCCTTGGTCCAGGAGGGTGCGGATGTCGTCTGTGGCGGTGAGTAGGGCGGTCTCTGTGCTGTGGTTGCTTCGGAATCCGGATTGGGACGGGTCGAGGACGGCGTTCTCTTCAATGAATCGTGTCAGTTTCCTGTTGACTGTTTTCTCTGCAACTTTGGCTGCGAAGATGAGGAGCGAGATGGGCCGATAGTTCTTGAGGTCGGTGGGGTCAGCTGTGGGCTTCTTGAGCAGGGGTCTGACTTCTGCGCGCTTCCAGTCGTCCGAGAAGGTGCCTGTTTTGAAGGTGGTGTTGATGGCGCGTTGTAGTTTGGGTGCGATGCGGCCACGGCTCTGTGGTAGATGTGATGGGGCAGGGGTCAGTGGGGGCCCCCGAGTGGATGCTTTTCATGGTCGAGGCGGCGTCTTCGGCTGTGATCGGTGTCCAGTTGGAGATGGTGGGCTGGCTGGTGTTTCTGGGGGGCGGGGGACCGTCTGTGGCGCCTGGTGGACTTTCACAACTTTTCAGTAATTTATCAAGGAAAGGTAAGCCAATAATGAGTCAAAGGATGTTTAGATCAATATGTTTAGCTCAGGGTGTTTTGATGCAGGAGCGCTCTGCAACCTGTAAACTATCGTCTTCAAATAAGGGAAAAGATGGGTAGCGAGATCTGGCCAGGGAGGTGGGATAGGATTAGCTAAATGCTTGGAGAGTTTCATTTTAGAAGTAGTTTTGATTAAATCACACTGGGAGATCTGCTTTACCTGCTTAAGTTTGGGTATCGACTGCGCCCATCGGCTACACTGCCTCCCAAGTGTGGCAGTTGGCCGACGGCTGAGGCTGAGGAGGGTTCAAAGGAAGGCTCCATTGCTTGCACCGGAGGGTTCCTTTTTTTCAAACCCAAGGGTGGGGGCATAACGGAATCCCTTCCGCTTCATCCCCCAACCACCCTCCTGCCCATCTGTGCAGCAGCACGCTGCGGGGCATGCTGACTTCGCAGAGCAAATGAGCGAGGAGGTGAGTGTTCTACTTCTGCATCCTGTGGGGTTTTCTCAAGCCAAGATGCCCCCCAACATTTTAGGAAAGGATTGTTGAAAAGGGAAGAGTATCTTCTTTCTAGCAGTGCCTCCCTCAAATATTATCCTGCTTGTGAATCACTGATGTGTCGTAATCCATGAGCAGCAATCACTGGACACCAGGGATTTTCCTTTTTTTGGAAGGGGGTCAGCTGATCCAGGGGAAATACAAAATGGCAGACATGATTTTTTGTTTTTTGAGGGGTTGTCCCCCCTGGGACATGGACTGACACCCCCTAGGGGCATAATAGTTATTTAGATGTATGTTATCCCTTAAGGTTGTGATCACGCCCCCAAAGAAGGTGCAATCTCTCCCCCAGGGGAATAGAAAATGGCAGCAAGGATTTTCTGTGTTTTTCAGGGTGGTTGGCCCCCGGGACATGTACCAACCCTACCCGCCGGGGGCATAAACATTTATTTAAATGTATGTTTTCTCTGGGAGGCGCAATTGTGCACCTAAGGAGGGTGCGATTGCACACCCCAGGGCAAAATAAATGGCTTTTATCCTCTGGATCACCATGAAGTGTGTAGGCTCATATAATGTGCATGTTGTTAGCGCTTATTTCCCCAACATTACCTTAAACATTCCCTGCAGCAAGCACAAATACATGCAATCTTCCATACCATGCTAAACTCCTACACTGCTTGTCCAAATCAAAACTGCTCCAATGTTGAAATATGGGCTACTTTTTTGGTGACTCAGCGCAGCAATTTTGCTCGCTGTGTTTCGTCACTTGTCCCATGAAGTATGTTGTGGCATTGCGTATACAGCAAGTTGAAGTAATACTTTTTCTGTCTTTTTTTAGTGTCCTTGGAGAAGTTCTTTTGAGAAGCTCAGCACAATTGATAAGCTAAGTGACTTTTTGCCCATGTCCTGTGGTGTATGATTGTGTGATGGCCCCTTCAATGGTGGCTGTAGGCAACTGCATTACTGGTTGAGGGGCGTAAAACCCTACTCGAGCAGCAACCACAATTCTGATCAGGGTGAGACACGAGCAAACCCCAAATTAACCTGTGCTCAACCCTCTAGTAGCTTAGCATAAAACAGTAGGCTTAACTTAGAGGCAATGTGTAAAGTAAGTATGCATCATTTCAAACAGTAATAAAGTGAAAACATAACACAAAAGAAGTCCTGTATCAATATAGAAAAATAGAGTAAAATTTAAGAAATTATTTGACACCAAAATGACAAAACTGAAGATATCAATGAAACAGCTGGAGCCTCGTCAGGTTCCCCAACCCAGGATGCACAGCAAACGAATCAACCATTCAATGAAGTTCAAACAATGTTTTCCATTTTTTTTCTTCAATTTTATTCCAAGAGTAATCTATAGTATTCCATATTGTAAATAGTTTTCTGTTTTATTTTAAGAAGTTCAATGAGTGTCAATCAGGTAGAAGTGCAAAATTCCACATAATTCAAAGTGAAGATGATAATCCAAGCTGTTTCATTGATCACACATGTGCACGGACAGAGCGCGCTGCGAGGTGGTACGCTTCACACAGCCTTGAGCATCATTAAACGTTTTGAAGGACACTATATGTCGGTGTGCATTCTACTAAAACTGAAGATAGGCAATTTCAAAAATGTATGGTAAGTATAGCTCCTAAAAGCAAAAAGCACCACTCGCAGTTATCTGGCATAAAAGGATTAGGCTGACCACGGTGGAGCGCGGTTCAGGTACAGATGCCACTTTAGTCCGGCTGAAAACGTTGCCTTCTGAATTCCAGAGGGAAGAGTTCAGTTGGCGGTGGAGTGGGTCGCGAGGAGCAGGGAGAGCATCACAGATGGTTGCTGCTGTAGAGCGAGGAGCAGCTCAGATGGTTGCAGCTGGGCGTCATGGACGGTCATCGCTGGAGCACGAAGATCCTGTTGGGCGTCACGGATGGTCATAGCTGCAGATTCGCATTAGAGTCACCGCAGGCTGTAAATGCTGTAGCGCCAAGTGCAGATCTTGCGTTGCCGGTTGTCCCTGGGGGTCACTGTAGCGCGAAGAGTTGGGTTCACCTTAGCTAGGTGGTCAGTGCAGACGGCAAGATCTTTACATGAACAAGCCTGTTCGTGGTCGAGTAGAACCCAAAACATTTCCTTTTCTTGAAGGAGGAGTTCAATTGATGCCACCCAAAAGGTCCTACTTGCAGCAGAGCAGCACAGCAGTCATTCTGAGTCTTCCACAGGTCCAGAGGTGTACTGAAGAGTTAGGTATGAGGGTTCACTAATTATCCTTAGTGCCAGCTTTGGTGTAAGAGAAGTTTCTAGAGGGTTCCACTCCTAAAGGTGTTTGGAATTTCTTGCCTCCCTGCCCTGGTCCCAACTTTTCCTGAGGCACAAAAGACTAGTGTCAAACACTTTCTGAGTGTGCTGAGGCAGAGGCTTTGTGATGGTAGATGACAGCGCCGCCTCCCCTATCAAGTGAGAGATGGCCCATCCTGCCAATACATATTCCTGCTATGTTTCACTGTCTGTGAGCAATACACAAAGAACCAACTGTCAGCTACACGTAGTCATGTGACCCAGGATACAGGCCGCAGGCACCAAATGGTTGGGACAAGAAAATGCCAACTTCCTAAAAGAGGCATTTTTAGAATTGTGACTGAAAATCTGACTTTACCATTAAAGAGGGTTTTAAATTACAATTCTTTAGACACCAAACGGCATTTCTACTGCCTCCCATTTGAAAGTTATCACTTATTAAATGTAATAAGGTAACCCAATGTTATCCTATGGGAGAGATAGGCCTTGTAGTAGTGAAAAATAATTTAAGAGTTTTCCCTCCCAGGACATGTAAAAGTTCAATGTTCAACTTTTCAAATACCCTGCACCTTGTCATATGGGCTGTTTAGCACCTGCCCTGGGGGTGACTTAAATGTATTAAAAAGGAAGGTTTAGGCCTGGAAAAAGTTCTATTTTGCAAGGTCGAAATGGCAGTTTAAAACTGCACAGACAGGCTGCAATGGCAGGCCTGAGGCATGCTTTGAGGGCTACTAAGGTAGGAGGCACAATCAGTGCTGCAGGCCCACTAGTAACATTTAATTTACAGGCCCTGGGCACATGCTATACCACTTTACTAGGATCTTACAATCAAATTACATGTGCCAGCTGATTGTAAGCCAATTTTACCATGTTCATTGGAGAGAGCTCAAGCACTTTAGCTTTGATTAGTAGTGGTAAAGTGTGCTGAGTCCTAACAGTCAACAAAAATGGGTTCAGAAAACAGGAGGGTGAAGGCAAAACGTTTGGGGATAAACCTGTAGAAAGGTCTAAACCAAAAGTCGAGGTATGGTGATATGAGTGTACTGCTGTGTTCGATTGGGCCAGTGGTTGGTGCTATGAAACTCATTGTGTGTGGTACGTGAAAGGCGTCTGAATGGGTCGTATAGTGGTTGGTGCCTTAACAAGGTTTTACAGCTTACCTTCAATACACTTGGGTTCAATATTGTGATACTGCAGTTGGTATTTGTTTTTTAAAGTTCTGGAATCTGTTGCGATCTACATATTGCCAACCATCCAATGATACCCCACGTCCCAGGATGACATTACTTGCGTGGACCTCACAAGGGTTTTCCATTCAGAAGCCCTTGCAAAACTCCAACTTTGGCTAAAACCACACATTTTCCTCACATTTCTATGCAAAAACGTTCCACAATTTGCAGGGATCCACAAATTTCCTATTGCTCAGCGTTCACACTTCTCTCCCAATAACAACGGTACCCACTTATGTGGGTAAACCAAGAGTCTGGGACACAAAATCCCATAAAGCACTATTTGGAGACATCAACGATCGGGAGACCTGGGGGAATGCTGGATGGGGGAAAGTTTTGGCTCTCCACTGATTCTAGAATGTTCCCTTACAGAGATATAAGAAAAACATGTGCATTTAGCAAACCTTGAGGTTTGCATGGCATTGTGGGTAAGAAAAAATTGTGCAATCCACATAAGGTCCTCCTCCCTGAACACCCCTGGGTGTCTACTTTTCAGAAATGTGCAGGTTTGGTAGCTTTCCCTAGGTGCTGACTGAGCTAGGGCCCAAACTCTACAGATACCCAAAGAGCAAAAAACAAAAAACAAATCTGTTTATATTAAAAAACGTTGATGTGTCTATTTTTCATTTTGGGTCCTTTTCTGTTAAGGGCATAAGGCCTACTCATACAAGTGCGGCACTGCTTTTCTCGGAGACTTGGGTGAATGCTGGGTGGTAGGAAACTTGTGGCTCTACACAGATTGCAGAACGTTCGGTAACAAAAATCTAAAGAAAATGTGTGTTTTTAGCCAAAGTTTCAGGTTTGCAAGGGCTTCGTGGTAAAAATTCAACACTGCTTAGATCTTGAAATGGCTAGACTTATGCGTTTCCAGAGACTCTAGGGATTACTTTCATCATAGCTACTGTACTTTTACTTTCAAAGTTGTAATTTTGAACCATGGCACAAGAGGAGATTTTTAAGTGTGGTAGCATAAATACATGTCTAAATTCCACTTAAAAAGAAGGCTGGTTTTTTAATTGTGTTTTTGAGTAGTGTTCTACATCAGGAAAATATTGTAGGACTATGGCCTAGTGACCAAGTAGTGCATTTTAGACACATTCATTTTTTAACTAGCATTCCTAATACGTCAGAGGTTTTCATTGGACAATTATGAAATATTACAAAAGTTTCAAAGTAGCAATTTTTTTACAACAAATTGACTTGGATGGGACAGACAGCAAAATCAAAATTTTCATGGGATTCGCAATTTCTTGCCTTAGATCACAAAAGTAGATATATTTTACAGACTCGTATAGCAAAGTTACATAGACCTTGCTGGTTGAGGTGGCAGAAATGTTACATCAGAATACAGATTCAGACCTCAGACAGCAGTCGTCACCAAGGATGAGGACATGTCTCCACCTGAGTCATGAAATAACAGCCACAGCAGAAAGTGCATTTTGGGTCCAAGAGACATCAGCAGAAAATCTTTCAAACTCACTGTGGAGTATCACTCATATATCCATCCCTCACTTCAGGAAAATGGTAAATACCCACATCTTCAAGCAACATCTTATCACAGTATAAAACCCGAGTTATCAGAGCCCTTTGAGGGCCTCTGGGTTCAATCATAGACTTCACCAAGAGACTCTGCTTCTCAATTGCAGGCCTTTACCATGGAGCCTCTTAGGGGCATATTAACAATGCAGCGATAAAAAATTATCGCCGCTTTTGCGGCCGTTTTCGGCCGAAAAGTGGCGATAATTATATCGCCTTATCAGCAAAGACACGCTATCGCGTGTTTTGCTGATTTTGCTCCCGTTTCAGCACGCCTAACTTCGCATCGCTAATGAGATGCAAAGTAGGCGTGTCTGTGGAAACAACATGGGTAAATATCGCGAAGGCAGCTTCGCGATATTTACAATGCGGGAAGCGATTATTTTAATCGCGTTAAGTATGCTTTAACGCAGGAATTTAACGTCTGTTAAATTCCTGACTAAGGCATACTTAACATGGGAGGTGGATTCATGTGATACGACCACAGGGTCGTATCATCAAGTATATCGTCAGTGTTACATGGAACATCGCTGGAAAACCAGCGATGTTCCATGGAAAGAGCGCTATCGCTGGAATATACATCGCCATGGCGCTAAACGTTGTTAATACAACGCTAGCCTGGCGAAATATTCCAGCGATAGAAAAAAATGCGGTATACTAGGTCAGCGATAATTATCGCTGCCTGTTGCAAATATGCCCCCCAGTTGGCAACTCCTGCTAACAGGGCATCCCTGCCTCCTGCTTTCAAGTCATCTCCCGCCATGCTGGAGAACCTGCTTACATCCAGTTTTACCCCTGCCTACCCTGCAGCCGAGCTGGGTACATCTATTACAACTTCCCTATCCTTGCTTCTATTTTTTAAATCAGATTGTTCCTTTTTTCCAAGAACAATAAAGCCCCTGATTAAAAACTAATAAAATACACAATAATATATAATGATCACTTGTAACCATTTGTTTGGCCGGGCTCCATTTTTTGCAGGACACTCAGTGTTACTGCTTACACTCTCCATGGCCAAAAGTCACTGAAGTACAGCCAGAAAAATATGCTAGTATATGCTCACCAGAAAATATTTTCTAACTCACTTCTCTTAACGTCTGGTGCATCCTTTCTTCTTTTTTCTATTCCCCTTCGTAGATAATTTTACAATGTGTAAATGTCATGCATTCACAAACTGTATTTTGGAAATGCAATGTAATAAATAAGCCAGATTTAGCATTACG
The DNA here is from genome assembly GCA_963921515.1 of Calotriton arnoldi. Lineage (NCBI taxonomy): Eukaryota > Metazoa > Chordata > Amphibia > Caudata > Salamandridae > Calotriton > Calotriton arnoldi. The sequence continues at coordinate 836,859 of CAWUFW010001495.1, forward strand.
CCAAAAAGCGCACCATTATGCCATGGATGACCACAATATGCCAAGCACCAACAACAACATGCCAGAGTCGGCATTATATTAAGAGTGCACCACTGTGAAATGGATTCCCACAGTATGCAAACATTCATACCATTGTGCCAGAAGTGGAAACAGATGTGCAATGAATGCACAAAATATTTTATGAATTACCACTTTACTGCCACTGCTGACATTATGACGTTAGTGGGCACCATGGATCCCATGATGGCAAAACATGCTACAAAAGACACACTTCTACTAGGACCAACAGTATGTTGGAGATATACACTATCATAGCATGGATGTCACAATATCTCTGGAACTGCCATCTTTCTGATAGAGCCACCATTATGCCAGGGGCGTGTCCCAGCAAGAAGGACACGAATGTGGTGTAACAGATGCCAGGGATGCCTATCATATGCCAAGGATTTCTATCACGTCAAAGCTAAGCACTATCATGTCATGGATCCCCACTGTTTGCCAAGAACTACCATCATTAAATAAGAAAGAGCACACAATATGCAAGAGAATTGTGCCCAGGGCACAGTTGAACAATAAATGCCCACAATTGGAAAGAAATTACCACCAGTAAACTAGTGACAGTATTATGTCAGGATGAGTAAAGTCATGCCATAGATATCCTTATAATAAAAAATAAAATTACAGCCACTAAGACAGAGCTCCTGAAGGAGTAATATGTGTCAATGATTCTAATGATTATGTGTTCGTTTGAATCAATCTAGCCTTGATCAATTGAAATATCCAATATTACATGTAAATATTAAATGATTTATGAATGAAGGCGTACTCTGTGTAAGGTGCAAGTAATGGAAAACATTTAATTCAAATACCACCGTTTTTCAATACTATAGCTTTTTCAATATCAAAGGGTCAACATAATAGCACACACCAACATTATTGTGCGCAAAAATCCATCTTTTAATAATAAGGTTGATGTACGATATTTATCGACATTTCGGTCTCAAGAAGCACTAATACATGAGACAGTCTTCAGGACTCAGTGTCCAGATTCAGTAAAAGTCGATCCTTAAAGTTATAGGAATACAAGACAAATGAACTACATTAACACAACATATGCATAAATACATGAGACTGGTTTGTATGTCCACAAACAAAGTGCACAGGAGTATGCAAGCAGTGTGTGAAAAACACTGCACGCGTGGTGAAAAAACTCCCCTAACACAGGTGGATAGTAAGAGAAAAACAAGCATTTGCAATGCAATCGGTCTCGCCTTTGGGACCTTATATGTATTTAGCTATGCAGCACATTAGCCTGGGTGCTGAAACATCTACTGTTCTTTAACATGGAGGGAAAGTAAGCACCAAACTGCGTGACACGCCAGGTATGGGAACACATGGAGAGAAATATTGCCTTTCAGCGGGGAATGGTATGGTCCAAGCTGTTTTTAATATAAAATCAGGGCCTTCGGTGGTCATATCACCGAAAATACAATATTTCAAAAAAATATTATTGTCTACGGGTGCTCGTGGAAGACAATTTCTATGGACTGGAATCTAGAGAATGCTAAAGTGATTCTGGTATTTTACTGACCTCTGCTGGTCGTTTTCTATCAAGAAAGTTAAATAGAGGCAGTTGCCAGAAAAATTAAAAAAAGAAAGTCCCTCAGCAGAAAGCAATTCTGGCATTTTACTGACCTCTGCTGGTCGTTTTCTATCACGACCGTTAAATAGAGGCAGTTGAACAGAAAAAAGTCCCTAGCGGAAGCAGACAAGTCCTAGGACTGATCTCCAGAGCCCACAAAGTACATACACATATAAGTATATACCATTGTATATAAGTATATACTAAAGTATATACAAGAGGACTCGAATGCTCGACCTAATCACTAGCCGGGTCTGTAAGTACAAAACTAAAGTGAGCAAGCAGTTCTAGACCTACTAGGACTAAAACAGAAAGAAAGAAAGAGAGAATGTTGGAGCTCTCCTGTTTAATCAAAACATTAAATCGAAAACACCAAATCAAGAGAGGCGGAATAGTCAACTGTAAGATAAAGCCAAATATCATATATACCCAATGGGACAAAACCAAAAAGCCATTGATCAACAATATATAAAATTGAACTAAACAAAAGGGCGCCCTATGTACACACACCAAATGCTCATAAAAAGCGGGGGGAAAACAACCAACACTAATGCCAAAACAGACATCTCAGTAGATGTTGGCACCTGCATGTTCCGAGTAAGACTCAAAGTGAAGAAAGACAAATATAAATAACACATGCGCACTTGGTAAGGTAAAGTAAATACAACTGGATGCCCCTAGTTGACGAGAACCTCTTTCAACTTCGAAACAAATAATGTTACTGCTGATAACAGCGCGCATGCCTATACATTAGAGATTGTCAAGAGTGGTCTCCAAATGTAAGTGCGCTGACAATGGTTAGGTTAATCTAAGGACCTATCAAGGGGGGTGAGGTCAGTGGCAGGGAAAACTAAGAGCTATTTGCGCTGAATAATTAGTCAAATTCTTAATCGTGGACAAGAATATATGTATACTTATGGGGGGAGGGAGGCATCCTCCCGACATTGCTACAAGTCAGGAATTAAGAACTAAGTCAATCAATATAAATATATAAACTATGCAGTCAGCCTCAGAGTGCAATGATAAAAAGAATTAAAGGTATCAGTCTGAAACTAATGGAGAAAGATGCTCAATAGCAAGAGTGGCGTTGGGTGGCCAGGGCATACCATTCAACTAACAGCTTCATCCCTTTCTTGTAGGTGTTAGCATGCCACATCCATCTGTTTGCTCTAAAGGTCAACAAGCGGCCCATATAATATCTATGGATAGTGCTTTTTCCTCCTTCTTGGACACACCATTTCATATTCTCTGCTGCATGACGGTATGCAGGAGCATTTTTGGGGATATCATCTTGCCCAATCAGGAAAGTGAGGCCTTTGCTTTATCCATTATTGTACTCAGCAGAGGGGGATAATAATATTATTTAAAATCTGTAGAGACCCATATGCCTTGGCACAACAGTTTATCAGGTTAAAATAAAATTTACTTACCCACTAAGTGCTCATCTATTCCTCTAGCACCTCTCCTTTGGGTATGATTTAAGATGCATATAGTTTCACCCACAAATCTAACAGTGACCAAACTCTTCAAACTCCCTTGTTACATTTCACCATCATACTGATCATTTACAGAGCATGCACCATGTTTGATGCTCCCACTTAAAATATTTTGTTCTACAAGACAAAACATCCAAAATAAAAGATTGTTTTTGCAGTACAAACTAACAATGACCCTACATGCAGGACCTTTTTTTCCTCACTATGGAGGCCATTTTGCAGCTTCTCTGTCTGGGATCATGATGTCTCAAGTAGCAACCCTGGTAAGAGAAATAAGTTACAGTCAACCACCCTAAATAGAGCGTTGTGATCCAGCGGTCCTGCAGTGGATGGGCTGCCTGGTCTAGTGGCTCTGTCAGTGGAGCCCCAGTGGTTCCCCAACTTATAAGTGGGTGGGAGAACCACAACTGTGCCAGAATTGTTCATCAGCCATTTTATGGTGTATGCATCACTCCACCAAACTCTAAATTAACCCTTCATTCTTTATCATCACTTCCACTATAGTTCTTGTATTACCATGTAATAGTTTACTATCTGTTACTACAAATTATTGTGGTGGTCATGTTGTCAAGTAATCAACATCTGCGAATACCAAACACCTGAAGAGAAAGCTGATGATGACGGCTTCTTGATTTCCTTTGTGCTGCTAACTTCTCCCGTAGTGCCAATATCCAAGCCACTCAGTTCTCTCTCTTGGTAACTCGAATCTAAGTGATGGAATAGTGTTACAGCGAACCTTGGTAGTTGTGTTGCAAGGTTTTGGAAACAAGTTTATCTTTGTGAAAGAAGGAGGCAAAGATTTATCTTATCAAACCCGATTGACAGAGGGTGTGGCGAAATCAGAAAAGATGGTGGACACTCTTCACTAGGGCTCCAGATTCCGTCTGGTCATACTGACTCATCCAACTGCTTTAGACAGACCTGATAGCTGAGGCCTGACTCCACGTTCACCAGACACTTTCTGTACAAAACTATGACTGCAGGACATACTGATGGCAGGGCATACTCTGTCAGCTCTCAACTGTTCAGCCCAGATTTCCTGGGCAGCTGCGCCCGTTTCATGATGATGGTAGATGCAGTGACAATTGAAGAGTAGGGCAAGCTTTAGCTGAGGACTTCCACCACAGCACAGGTCTCCTTCAGCAATGCAAACTTTTTTTTCCCTGGGCCAGAGCTGTGACTTCAGTCTGCCGCTAAACCTCCCAGGCTGCTCATCCCATTGATTTGTATAACTGTGCTGAGGAGCAAGGTCGTGGGGAGATCACAGGTGAAGGCCCTGCCTCGTCTGTGGATGCTTGTTGCTACACTACAGCTCTTCCCTGAGGTGTGTGCTTGTGTTCCATATGTGCAGCATCTCCAATGTGGACCATGAAGTCAGTAGGCTTCCATGAACAGATACAGTGGGATCCTCCTGCACTGCCTCGAGCAATGCTGCTGGGCCAGTGGAAGGTTTTGATGTGATCTAGCTTGCTGGAATCCTTGGGCTTGGGGCGAGGACACTCCCAACTGCTTGTGCTAGCCCTTCACTAAACAACAATCTACTGCTGGGGAGAGTGAGGGCCTGATTTAGATCTTGGCTGATCTGGTCCCCCTGTCACTTTTTCAACAGTTTCAGTGCCCTACTACTTGGCGGTCCACCCACTCTATTTAGATGTTAGCAGGTCCATGGAAGAAAGACCGCCCGAGTGCCGCCGACTCCACCAGGAATTTTCACCCATGTCGACAGCATCATAGGCAGAAGCAGCTGTCGGCGCAAGTCCAGCCAAGATTACTGCTGGGCCAATCACGATGCGCCTTTCCGTCTGGGAAACTGTGTCAGGAATACCTCCTACTTTGAGCTAGTGGAGACACTTACCTTTTTTTCTGTTTCCACTTCCGTTTCATTCATGAACCCCATTGCCCAGGTCCTCCCTTTGCTGCTACTACATGACCATGCCATGACGCTAATCAACTCCGTTGTCGCCGGGATCTAATGTAAGCTTGTTTTACACTTGTCTTACTCTGAATAGTGTGTTGACAACTGCTTTAGTCTTGTGTATTTTTACATTGCTCTTACATGCATTTTGATGTATGTGTAATGCATTAGTGCACATTTTACAACTTATCAAGGTAAAATGAACACACCTATATTGACACTTAAAAAAAGATTATGTGGTGGTTGTGGGTGTTGTGCTTGTGGCGCCTCTGGGTGTGCATTTAATAGTGTTTGTGTCTTGTCTGTGTGCTATTCAATATGTAAGAAAAGTGGCATAACACATTACCTACCTATACTTTAGAAGCAAACACAACATATATGTGTATTGACACATCAGTATGTGTCCACTCCACCAAGTATCACTCCGTCAGCAAACGGTGGCTAGATCAACACCAGCGCAATGTGGACATCAACATAGGCTCGGCATAGACCCACCAACCAGAAGGCAACAGAGTACTGTTAGCCAGCAGAGGAGTCTGCCGCCTCCACGACGGTGCACTGCTTACGTGACAGGAAACAGTCTGTCGATGTGGACAGCAGTTCAGCCAGCACATAGCTAAATATGTCAGTCGGGATACTGTCAGCTTGGCGGAGTACTTGGCTACTCCGCCGTGGAAGGATAACGGGATTCCCACCAAGATCAAAATAAGGTCCTCAATTGGGAGGGGAGCTGGAGCTGTTATACATCCCACACGGAGACTTGCCCAAAAAGTTGAGCTCTTCATTGTGGAGCTCAGAGACTTTAAAAAGATGCATTACTATAGACCTCCTCTATACCAAGAGTTGAGCGTGTACCCCATATTCTCTAACTGCTTGATGTGTGGTTGCGGACCTGCCTGCTTTAATCGTCTGATCCAATACCTGTCCTTTGAGCAGTTCGCAACTCATATCTGCTTAACAGCACTGGAGGTGGGATAGCTATGGAAGTGAACAAGCCCAACTTCCAAAGTCCCAGTGAGACAATACTCAGAGGCCTCATCCCCTACTTCTGCACAACCTTTGCACCTATTCTCCTGGTGGCCTTACCCCCAACGGGGACACACTAGCTTTCAGCAACAGACCTCCCAGCCGCATGCAATAGGAGTCTTCATCTGCCATCCACTCACCCCCATTCTGTAATGTGAAACCTATTCAGTTATGACACAGTTAATATTGGCATTGCTGGAGAAGTCCTCTCTTGGGTAACACCCATCTATATTTTTAGATGATAACAATATTTCCCCTGGTGCAACATCATCGGACTCTCCCCCGGGTGTTCAGTACTGGCTCAAGCTGATATCTCATTTAGCGCCACCTCTTCCATTGACTTTATTTTTCAAGCAATTTAAGTCTGGTGAACTGGACTGTGTCAAGACCTCAGGATTCTTTTTTTGTCAAAATCTTTTTGTTGGTTTTACAAAGCTACACAACATTTGTAGCTCAACCAAGCTCAGTTTGCATGCCAAGATCATCAGATATCTAAAGACAGTATATAGTTTGTCCACAAGTTCTCCGCATGACTGGTAGCCTTAAGTATGCGCATATGTTTCATCAGTACAGTGCCACGCTGGCATAATTTACATGTCTCACATTGCTTTTGCGATCTACATTCGGGAGCTAACAAATTAAACATAACCTAAAATAACAAAAACATTTCCGTGATGCCATATGTTCACAACCCAAATGTGGTCGAGGGGTTGCAGGGGGAGCATTGCCCGGAGGCCCCAAGGGGTCTCCCGCTCCAGGATCGGGGGGGGAGATGAACCTCCTCCGGGTAATTCAGTAGAGAGCCTGAATGCTCAGGCTTCCCAGAAACTCGGGCCGGCGACCGTTCTATTATATCTGAAATAGGTGGAGGGCTCGCAACCTAAGCCCACAGGCAAACAGCGGTAATCCCTCTGACAGGTAACCCACCAAGGGACTCCAGATAAAATCAAAGCTCTTGCGGGATTCTTCAACAATATCTGTCATCCGTTCGAGGGCAAGGGCTCGCCACAAACGGGCATGCCATTGGGTTAGAGAGGGGGCTTCTGGCTTTTTCCAGGCTGCTGCTATTGGTATTTTGGCCGCCCCCAGACATAGCCACATAATCAAGCGGTCTCCCTGTGTTTGGTGCTTCAGACTGGGATCACACGCCCCCAAAAGTGTGTGCTCCAGGGAAGCGGGATTGGGTATCCCAGGATTTGTTTGATTTGGGAAAGGATCTCCTTCCAGAAGGGTTTAATAGATGGGCAATCCCACCAAATATGACCGAAGTCTCCCAGCAGCCCACAGCCCCGCCAGCATCTGTCAGAAGTGTTTGGGAAAATGGAGTGTAGAGTCTGGGGGTTTAGGTATCATTCGTACATGACTTTATAATAAGCTTCTCTCAAGAACATGGAGTGGTTATATTTGGCAATATCTTTGTAGAGGGTCCCCCACTGCCTCTCCAATATAGGGGTGGGTAGCATGTCATCCCAGAACCTTCTGTGGCGCGGAGCTTGATGCAGCCCTGCTGTGAGGAGGAGAGAGTACAGGAAGGATATGCAGCCTTTGGTCGTGTTGCCGGTTTGAACAAACCTTTCTATTGGGAGCAAATCCCTGGTCTTAGCCAGCCGCTCCTGGGGTTGATGCACCTAGTGTTTTCATTGAAAGTAGTGGTATTCTTCCGTAGACGGTAGCTTGAAGAGAGTAGCACAATCTGCGAAGGAGCGGAACTCTCCCAACTTGAAGATGTCAGACAACATGAGGCATCCCCCCACCCTCCACTTGTCAGAGGGGCCTTCTGATTTCGCAGGAGGGAAGGCAGGGTTGAAGTGGATCAGGGTGTAGGGGGAAGAAAAAGTTGTTAAAGGCAATGTCTTAGTTACGCTGTCCCACACTTTTAGGGTGGTAGCCGTGGGGGTGCTCAGATAAACATTGCTTGGCCTGTCTGGTTTCGGTTTCCACAGTAGGTCCCAGATAGTTCTTCCCACTATCTGCCTATCCATATGGAGCCTGTGTTTATCTGAGGCTTTAAGAGACCATTCTGCTAGGACCCTCAATTGGGCAGCTCTATAATGCAGGAGAAAGTCGGGGAGAGACAGACCACCTTCCAGGCGCGGCCTTGTCAGGAGATGCTGGGATAAGCGAGCTCTTTGTCCCTGCCAAATACATTTTGTGATCATCCTCTTTAGTTCCATAAATAAATCTTTGTCCACCATAATCAGGAGGCCCTGAAAGAGGTAGAGCAGACGGGGTAGGATGTTCATCTTGATTGCGTTTATTCGGCCTATCCATGTTATATAGACGGAGCTCCATTTTTTTAAATCTGCTCTGAGCTGTCTCAGCATGGGGGGGAAGTTAGCCTTGTAGAGGTCAGCCTGTTTGGGGGTGATGTGAATACACAGATAGGTGATTTCTTTGCGTGCCCATCGAAAGGGAGAGGTGTCCTCAATCACTGTCTGCATTTCTTGGGGCATTGTCAAGTTAAGTAAGCAAGATTTGGAGAGATTAACCTTAAATCCCGCCACCTGTTCAGTGTGCATGAGTTCGGGATTGTATAGCTGGCAGGGAAACATTAGGGTTAGTGATAGGCAACAGCATGTCATCCGCAAAGAGTGAGATTTTGTGTTCGTCTGGGCCGAATCTGATGCCGCTAATCCCCGGGTTGGATCTTATTCTCACCACGAAGGGTTCAAGGCATAAGGCGAAGAGCATGGGGGATAAAGGGCAGCCCTTCCTCGTGCCTTGGCATAGGTTGAAAAAGTCTGAGGCTACACCGTTTACTAGAACTCGGGATCTCGGGGAACTGTAGTTAGCTTTCACCATACCCAGGAAGGCCGCGCTAAACCCAAATCGGCGAAGGGTGCACATTAAGAATGACCAATCGACGCGATTGAAGGCCCTCTCTGCGTCTAGTGAAAGGAGGGCCGCTGGGATACGTTTCTTCTGGACTTTGTCAATCAGGTGGAATATCCTGCATAAGTTGTTGTGGGTCTGGCGACCCTTGATAAAACCCGGTTGGTCAGGATGAATGAGGGTAGGTAAGATATCTTCTAGTCTGCTTGCCAGTAACTTTGAGTATAGTTTGGCGTCTAGATTCAGTAATGCTATGGGCCTGTATGAGGCACACAATTGGGGGTCTTTCTCTGTCTTAGGGATTAACATGATAAGAGCTTCCCCCATGGAAGGCGATACTTTTTGAGGAGCTGCAATGGCGTTAAAGAGGTCCGTGAGGTGGGGAGCTAGCTCGGTTGCAAACGTTCGGTAAAACTGGGCAGTCAGACCGTCAGGTCCTGGGGCCTTCAGGAGTTTAAGACCGTCTATTGCCTTCTGGTCTTCCTCCCCTGATATAGGTCTGCTGAGCTCGTCATTGGTAGCCGGGGGAACCCACAGGAGCTCCAGGGAGTCTAGGTACTGAGATTGGTCCTGTTCTAATAGGGGGTCTGCTGCATAGCGTGAGCGGTAAAAGTCATGAAAGGCCTTCGCTTTACCCCACCTCACTAAGGTGTGCGGTGCGATTGTCATCGACTATCTGTTTAACATATTCTTTTTCTTGTTTCGCTCTAAGCTGTCGCGCTAGCAAAGGGCCTATTTTGTCCTTCCCCGCGTAACCCCGGGACTGAAGGCGCAGAATGTTTTTTCTGCCCTGTTGGTATATATTGCCTGAAGTTTTCCTTTTAGTGCAGTAACCTTCCGCAGGATTTGTGCGGACGGGGAGTCCTTGTGTGTCCTCGCCGCCTCTTGCAGCTCCCCCTCCAGTGACAGACGTTCCTCATTTTGTTGCTTTTTCAGGGTGGTAGCCAGTGCGATGCATCTTCCCCGTATGACTGGCCTTGAAGGCATCCTGATTATTCAAGTGAGAGGTATATGTGGGGTCATTAGTAGCAAATAAGTCTTTAATATACTTCCACAAGTCATCCCTGAGAAGCCTATCTCGGCAGAGAATATTAGGGAAGAACCACCTAGCAAATTAGGCGCATGGAGCCAGCCAGTTTAGTAGGATTGCTAGCGGGGCATGATCCGAGAGACATATCGGGTGCAGGTGAGCTCTTGAGATCGACTGTTGGTGGGCCTGACTTGGAAAAATATAGTCAATCCTGGAGTATGATCTATGGGAGTGGGAAAAGAAAGAGTAGTCAGGTGTTGTGGGGTTAAGAACCCTCCATGTATCTATCAGTCCCAATCGTTGCAGGGACAGTTTAAGCGAACCAAAGACTCCCCCGCTGACCTCTGCGGATGGGTAGTGTCTATTGTGGGGTCCCAAATAAGATTAAAGTCTCCCATTAGGATAATGTCCCTCGTGGCAAAGCCCTCCAGGGTGGATAGAAATGAGAGAAGAAAGTCTGATTGCCAAGCGTTGGGAGCGTAGACCGTGGCTACGGTGCAGGGTCGTCCCATCAAGATCACCCTAGCCATCAGGAACCTCCCCACCTTGTCTGTTTTGATGTGTGAGGCTGAAAGTGAATCGAGGAGTGAAAAAGGAGGGCGACTCCATTCTGTTTCGTAGTGTTAGAGGAGCGGAAAATTAGTGTATAGTGGTTGTGTTTCAAGCGGAGGTCTTCCCCTTTTTTAAGTGGGTTTCTTGTAATGCTACTAAGCGGACCTGCTGATCCTTTTTCCACAGACGTTTCCTCTTGTTAGGGGAGTTAAGACCCCTTACATTCCAAGACATACAGTTAATTGCCATTTAAATAAGGTTGTGTGGTATCCTCGTAGGGACACAGATTCTAAAGATTCGACCCTGCCAAGAATCCCCCCGACCTCGAAACCACCCGACCCCCACCTCCTCCCCGCAACCCAGTCAAATGCACTACATTCTAGGCACCACGGTAAAAACCATAACACTGAACATAAACAGTAACTGATAACGAAGAAGTCCCCAAAGCGATAGAAAGGCAACAGTCTGGGTGACTACGGGGGCGTGTCAATTCCCGCTCCTAGAGCCCCGTTCGCATGCAAGTTTGGACAATATTTTCCGAATAGCGAACTTCTTTCACGCTGGAGAGAGTCAAGGAAAGAGAGCAAGAGATAGATCGTAATTCAGTTTGAGAAAAGAGAGACGCTCCCCACTCTTTTGTTTTGGGGCCTGGGACCTCCAGCATCTGGCTACTCATCCACAATGTCACTTGATCGACAGGTGAGAGGGAGCTGGCCATCACTGCACTGGGTCTTAGGTTAGGACCCATGTCAATGTTTCGTCGTCTTGCCACCCCTCCTGAGCGTCTGCCATGTGTCTGTTGTGCGCTGTCCCGTCGGCTGCTACGCTCGTTCTCTCCCTATGGCTGCCGCCTGCTGCTGTGGGGATTTCTGGAGGCCAAGTAGGACCGCCGCCCCTTTCACCTCTGTGTAGTGGTGTTGTTTGTTGCTGAGTGAGAATGCTATACCAAAGGGGTAAGTCCATCTATATTTTACCTGGCGGTCTCTTATTGCTGCTTTAATTGGGCAGCACTGTTGTCTGCGTGCCAGTGTTGCTTGGGCCACATCCTGAAAGAGTGAGCATGTTGTGCCCTGGAATGTAATTATATCACTCCCCCTGGCTTTCCTGAGGACCAGTTCTTTGGTTTTGAAGGAGCTAAATTTGGCCAGGACATCTCTCGGGCGTCTGCCCTCTCCCTGCAGCTGTGGGCCCACCCTGTGCATCTGTTCTAAATGCACCTCTGATCCGCCATCTCCCAGGATGCTGGCGAAGAGACCCACCATAAACGAATCCAGGTCCGTCCCTTCGCTTCCTTCTGCCAGGCCTCTCACTCTTATGTTATCTCTCCGGGAGTGGTTTTCTAAGTCTTCCTACTTTAGCAGGGCTGAATTCAGTCGGGCAGTGAGACTGTCCGTGCCTTCCTCCAGGGGCTTCATCCGGCCTTCAAGCTCCTGACATTTTGCCTCAACGTCCAGGATACGGGTGCCCACCGAGTCCACGTCCTCCTGAAGTGCAACTAGTTTCGTTCCCATCTCTGCTCTAAATGCATCAAACGAGGCACCAATGTCAGCCTTGATGTCTTCCCTGAGCTCCCTCTTGAACTCTTTCAAAGTCGCCAGCAGATCCTCCCGGGTTAGCGCCACCCCCACTGCCACAGGGTCTTCTCCTTTCCCTGCCCCAGGCCCAGTCGGAGCAAAATAACTGGAGACTCTATTGGCTTGTTTTTTTTTCGGTGGCATAAGGGCATGCGCCTCGGTCCGCGCAGTGCCGCCCCTGACCAGCTTGTGAGGTTAGCCCAAACAAGGTAGTCAGTGGTGTGGTGGCCCCCTCTTCGTCCGCTCGAAGCCTCTACTTTGATGGGGCCTCAGGTAATTGCTGCTTAGGCTTAGCTGGTTACTTCCTAGAGGGCCACGGCTATCTGCTGCTTTGCACTTTGTAATTAGTTAGTTACAGTCTCAGCTGCTGAGCCTATGCTGCTTAGGTAGATGCTTTCCCTATGCAGAATCAGCCCCAGGAGGAGGACATACGAGGTATCTGGGGCATCTCAGACGCTATCTTAAAGTCAGGCAAGGACTGTCTTGTCTTCAAGGATAGCCCTCCAGGGCTTTATTTCCCCGCTGGGGCCCAGAATGCAGACGTGGGGCAAGCCCAGGGCATCCTCCTCCCTCCGCTGCCTATTGGCGCGCCCCCACCTGACTCAAATGCCATGTGATGGGCCGTCCTCCCTCCCAGCTTGGTGATATGAGGGGAACACTGCTGCGCTCGCCGATGTCTTGATTTGGCTTCTTCTCCGCCCCGGCATTCGCTGCTCTGCCCCCGGGAGGGCTAGACCTCATGCTGTGCCCTTCTCTGTGCGCTTGAACGCGGCTGCGGTCCAGAGGAAGGGATTCTGCTGGTGCAGTCAGCGGTCGGTGGGCACTGCTGCCATCTTGGATCGCCTTCCTCGGTGCAGATGAACCCGGCCCGGGCTGGTAACTGGCACTCCTGCGGCTGGTAAACGAACTTGTCCGCTTCTACTTGTCGCGGCACGTCTCATTCCAGCATCTTGATTTGGTTTCACGAGGTATCGCGTGCCGTGGAGACTGAATTTACGAGCCCCCGCGCGGAGCCGGTCAGAGTCACGTCCTCGCGGTCATGATTGTTGGCCACACCCCCCCTCAGGATTCTTTTACAAGGGTCACTGAGGCAGAGGGCAAGTCCTATGATCTTCAGGACATGGTCAAAACCCTCTAATCATCCACCAACAATAGCTTTCAAGACCGTGATGGGTTGCATGGTAAATGCAGGAGGTTGGGCCTTATACTTTTACTAAGAGGGGACCCAACCGAAGCTCTTCATTCAACTATAGCTGTAGGAAAACTGGTTATTGGTTGAGGGAGATGGAAGCCCCACTCAGGCAACAACCACAATCCTTATCAGGGTGAACCACAAAAGTCACTAAATTAACCTTTGCTTAACCCTCTGGTAGCTTGGACCAAAGCAGTTAGGTTTAACTTTGAGGCAATGTGTAAAGTATTTATGCAGCACACAAACAGTGATGAAGTGAAAACACAACACATTAAAAATCCAACAGCAATTTAGAAACAAATGACTAAATTGTAATAAATAAAATGAATTCAAAATTACAAAAATCTAATCAGTAGAACCAAGAGATATTCAAATTTAAAGATTTAGGTATATATACCGCCTAAAAGCACAAAGGGCCACTTATGGTCATCTGGTTGTGCTAAACCGAGAGAAAGTCACAAGTTCAGGCCATCTGCGATGGAGCACCGGCTGGGTACAGGGACCAGGTTAGTCCTGCTGACAAAATTACCTTCTCAAGGTCTGGAGCAAAGAGTTCCATTTGCAGTGGAGGAGGTCGCAAGGAGCAGGGAGAGGTTCATAGATGGCTGTCGCTGTTGCACAAAGAGCAGGCCAGGCATCACAGATGTTCGTCTCTTTAACTTGAAGATATGGTTGGGCGCTGCAGACGGTTATTGCTGAAGCTTCATATTGACAGGCACCACGGGGTTGCCTTTGCTGTAGCGCTTAGAGCAGATCTTGTGTTGTTGGTTGTCGCTGGCGGTCTCTATAGCATGAAGAGTCAGGTTCACCTGAGCTTCGCTCTGGCAGTCGTTGTGAGCAGCAGAGACTCGGCTCGAACAGGCCTGTTCGCAGTTGTGAAGAGCCCAAAACTTCGGCATTTCACCTTTTCCTGTAGAAGAGTACATTCTGATTCCAGTCAAGGGTCCAGGACCCTGGGAGGATCATCTAGGGGATTTAGGACTCAATTTAGCAGAGGAAGCAGGGCTCAGGCAGGTCCAGTTGCAGGGCCAGTGCAACAGGCTAGCTGGGCAGTTGCAGAGAGGCCTCTGGAGCTGGTTGTGTCCCTGTAGCTCAGAAAGGAGGTCAGACAACTGATCCTTGGAGTCACTCAGTTAGCTTGGGATAAAGGGAGCAGGTCCAGTCTTCCTTCTCAGAGAGCAGAGCAGGCCTCAAGCAGCAGGACAGTCCCAAGGTGTCATGGCAGTCCTTCCTCAAGCAACAGGGTAGTCCTCTGTTAGCAGCAGGGCAATCCTCAAACAAGGCAGGCCTCAAGCAGCACAGCAATCGTCTGGGGAACAAGGCAATCCTCCTTCTGTAATGTATACAGGTCCATGTGTTCATTGAAGAGTGGCTCTGGAGGAGCAATATTTATAGCTGGTGCCAGCCTTTGAAGGTTGGGGGTTCCCTATGCAGGTTGTGGAAAAACCTTCCTTTCCCCTGTCAAGGCTCCACTAAGCCTGGGGTTACAAAAAGAACAGTGTGTGTATTGGAGGAAAGCTCTTTTATTCTAGCACGATGGCCTATCCCGCCCACAGCTAGCCTCCTTTACCTCACTGTCTGGGAGGAATTCACAAACCCCAGCAGCGGAGCCATTCACAGTTATGCGACTCAAGACACTGGCAGAAGGCAAACCTGGTCGAGACAAGAAAATGCCAACTTTCTAAATGTGGCCTTTTCAGAATTGTGAATTAAACTCCAACTTTTAAATTACAATTAATTTGAATGTAAACATCAATTACCTATCTGCTCTCACTCATACGTTATCACTTATCAAGTGTAATAAGGTAACCCAATGTTATCCACTGGGAGAGATAGGCCTTAAGGTACTTAAAAACAAATTTAGGAGTTTTTCACTACCAGGACATGGAAAACATAAAACCACATGTCCTACTTTTGAAATACAATGCACCCTGCCGCATGGACCTTAAGGGACTTCCTGTGGGTGACTTACATGTATTTAAAAAGAAGATTTGGGCCTTTAAAGGGTTTATTTTGCCAGGTTGAAATGGCAGTTTAAAACTGCACTATCGTCTGCAGTGGCAGGCCTGAGACATATTTTGAAAGGCTACTTTAGTGGGTGGTACAATTAGTGCTGCTTCCCACAAGTAGCATTTAGTTCACAGGCCGTGGGCTCATGTAGTACCATTTACTAGGGACTTACAAGTAAATTAAATGTACCAATCAGGTGTAAGCCACTTATACCATGTTTTAGGGAGAGAGCGCTTTGGCTCTGGTTAGCAGTGGTAAAGTGCTCAGAGGCCTAATGGCAACAAAAACAGGTACAGCAACAGAAGGCAAAACATTTGGGGGAGACCCTGTAAAAAGGGCCAGGTCTAGCATGACCCCCCTCCAGCCACAAACTAGGGTAGATTAATCAATACTGTGATGGACTAGCCTGCTTAGGTGATAGAACGTGGACAATTGACCTCTTTTGCAGAAGCACTTATCAATTTTATGCCCATCCAACCCTAACTGTATCCCCCTGGCATTATCCTCTGGGATCAACACAGTTGCTCATAGGGAGCCCTTCTCCTCATCTGGGGGCCACCCTTCAAAAAGGGCCAGGTCCAACAGTGTTTATGAGGCCCTCACACAAAAGTATCCTCTTCCCTGTCTAATGATCATCAAAGTTCTTAATGTCTAGTCCAGGGCAAATTTTAAATTATACCAGCATGATTTGCGTAATTTCAGGAGTTTTGTGTTATGCATGTTATGAGAAATTCCTGAAATTACGGCATTATGCTACTTCGTGTAATTTTCCACCATTTAGGGTAAAGATTTAGCACAAATGGTGCCATTTACAGTTTAACTTTACCACAAACGCATTGGAACAACAGAGCACGAGCATCTGTTGTTTGCAGTGCTTTGTTTAAATGCGTCCCCCTGCCAAAGTTTGACAAGAAGACAAATTTCACGCTAAAATTAAAATGCAAAGTGATGGAAATTCATTTTGTGTGATTTAGCCAAATGTTTACTGAAATGTTGCATAATTACGCAAAAACAAAATATTCGAATTTTGCAGATTCCTTTCAATTTCAAAGATTTGAAGGAAATCCAGAAGGTTATATAGGGCATAGGTTATCCCTATCATATTATGGTGTTTCCATACTCAAACAGTGCAGATGCGAAGGAATACTTTTAAGGCAGTCAAACATAAACTGTGAATAATGAATTTTAAGTAGATGCTCTTAAAATCAAGCAACATTAACAATGATGTTTCAGCCCAAATCCACCTGCTTCGACACTCCTAAGGCCCAATAGGAATGGGAATGAGTCAAGGAAAGACAGTGTAAAAGGCCAACAACTGCAACCTCTTTGCGCTCTCAGAATTTGAAGAAACCCATTAAATCTTGACTGAGAGATAGGCAGGGCATTTTGGCCTCGACCAAGGTAGAGGTACCCCAGGGAGACTTGAATCTGTGTGACTCTCCCCATCTGACTCTAACTTACCAACAGAGACTTCACTTATGCTCCTACAAACCTATCCAGGGTTCCACCTCAACAATGACTCCTTGTGTCATCCAGACGATCCACTGCCAAGGAAGTGGCTGCCTGAAACACTCACTATGCCCCCAAGTAGACCTTTTAATCGCCAGTGTTGTATGATACTCTCAGGCGCTAATCACTCACTCTTATTTTCAGTGAAGTGAGTGGTGGGCTCCCATTCACAATTATTCTTCTACTACTACTACTCATCTCCTTACATTGCTAGATCCTGTGCTGTAGTCCAATTGTTGTAAGACTCATACTGGCTCAGGTGCTACTGATCATGTTTGTGTGTAATCATGAGTTTATCTATCATGTTTGCTTGTTAATTTATTATCATTCTTGTTGTAGTGTTATTCCTTTGTATGGTATCCCACTCTTGTTGCACCACTTGTGGAACTGAGATCAAGTTTGTGGTGCACATCTTCTTTTGAGTTTACTGTGTGCTGCTGGGTAGTGCGACAGTTCAGGTTAGAAGTATAGAGTGGGGCTTGTTTACAGGTTACACATTTTCCTGTTTTGTCTTCTTCTGCAACATTTCTCACCAAGTGCAGGCCCAGGACTCAATGTAATGGAAATGCCCCTCTCTATGTTCTGTCCTGGAAGTTCAATTGTCTCAAGGATAAGATCATAAGGGGGGCTATCTTTAAATCAGCTAAACGCTCATCCCCTGAAATAACATTCCTCTAGGAGGGCTACTTATTTGGCTCTCACATTCCCTGCCTGAGGAGGTTCAAGTTTACACATGTTCTCCCCTCTGATTTCACTAAAGAGTCACATGCAGTACTTTTCACATAGAACAAATCAAATTCAATGCATATGAGTAATACCTCATGATTTCTGGCTCATAGACTGCTAATTGGACAAGCATTTCCCTAGGCCCATGGCTAGAGCTAGGCACACTTTTTAAGGGATTTTTTTTAGGTCTTTGCGGATTATAAAGCCTGAATATGAGTCAGACAGAACGGTATCATCGGGTTGGATGCTTCTCCACCAGATCATGATTGGCCCGGTAATCCTGCACTTGGTTATTCTGTTTGCTGTAACACTGGACACAATTTTATTGGCTGATTATTAAGACTTTTAAAATCACAGAAAGCTTTGGCTGCAATAGCAGCCAGTCTTCATTCCTGGTTCCCTGACGGCTTTTTTCTCTGGCCCACGCTGTCAGAACTATCCTTGGGTTAACTCCCAACCCTTCTTGCTCTTCTACCTCCACCCTCACCCCACACAGAAGCTTCTGCACTCATTTACCAACTGCCCAAAGTAGGTGGAATTCTATGTAGAGATATTGTCTGAAATGTGTATTAATTTCAGAAATGTTTAAAGTTATCTGCTGTTTACATTGGTCGTGTCATCTAGTCTCCTCAGTACTGCCATATAATTTTGCTGTCTAGTTAACCCTATCATTCTTATCCCCTATAAATACTGCCTCACACTTCTTGATTTTGATCACTACCTCACCATGTCTCACCCCATAATACAGATTACAGATATAGAATTTTATTGAGGTTACAGACACAATGAATGAAAGATGCATTCAGATTAGAAAATTATAAGAGCTATGACAATGTATATGAATGCCTGCACCTGAAGTAACATGTGTTGTCCAAGTGCTTTGTCTACATTAAAAAAAATAATCAAATAAATTAGGAATTTTTGGCGCCATACTTCAGTGATTTGTCCGTCATTTATGAATTAATTTGTTGAAGTGTAGTAGGAGAGCCTACCTAGTATAAACAGAGGGAACACTACACCAGTCTGCACTATTTTCATAAGCCCATTTTTCAGTTTATCCTTTTACATCCTAGACTTCTCACCATTATAAATAATTTGGTTGCTACACTTGGGCAGGAGGGATTCCTATTGCTGCAGGGCAACTGTAGGAAGGTGGAATCTGACTGCATGGTTGCCCCCACTTTTTTCCTGGTGTTTTGCTGGTTTTCGACTTAGTCTGACTGGGATCTTGCTATTCAGGACCCCAGTCTATCTGCTTACTCCCTAAATTGGTTGTTCATGTACTTTAGGTACACTCCAGATTGGATTCTGGGGTACCCTTATAAGTCCCTAGTATATGGTATACTATGTACCCAGGGCATAGGTACCCCAGAGGCCTCCCAGGGGCTGCAGCATGTATTATGCCACCCCTGAGAGGCCATTCAAAATGACACAACAGGTCTGCTACTGCAGCCTGTGTAAGGTGGTGCATGCACCCCTTACTTAGATAGAGGTTCACTATATCTATCCTAATCACTGCACATATAAGCCTATCAGTCACCCCTATGGCAGGCCTTATGAATCCTGAAGGCAGGGTGCTGGGTTTTATGTGAGAGGGTGTCCATGCATGGGCAGAGCCCCTCTACAACCTTCGGAACCACTATTCCGGGGTTGTCTGTGATGCAGCCAACCATATACTCTTAAGTGCATTATAACCTCGCGGTAAATGCTAACTTTAAAATGGCTGCAAGGAATTATGTCGTGTTTGGTGTCAAACACCTTCGAATCATACCTCCACACCAGTAACTGCTTCACAGAGCACTGGCATCACAAAATGGATGCTGCCAGCCACAGACACGCGTCTGCCCTCCTGCTGCTGGACGAAACTCCGGCAGGGGAGGCTGGACAATAGGTTTCCTGTCACAGGGAGGTGTGACCACCTCCCAGACAGGCTTTAGTGTATTGGGGCTGGGTGGGTGCACTCTCAGAGTGCTTTGATGTCTGCACTGGGGGCACATTTGGTGTCCCTGTGCATAGTCCAGCTCAAACCAGTTGCAGGGGCTATCAGCCCCTGCTCTGGCGGGAAACTGGACAAAGGACATGGGTGTAGCCACCCCTCTGTCCTGACCCTCCCATAGGTGGGTCCCCAGAGTTTGTCCCACCCCTTCCTTGGGTATAAAGTAGGAACCCTGACTACAGGACTTTAGATTTTACCTGGACTAAACTCTGCTACAGAAACCAAGTAACCTTCGACGATCTACACTTTGCTGGACGACTGAACAATCTCCCTTGGAGTAAAGGAGTTACTCCCCTGCAAGGCAGGCACCTCAATACATCTGACCGGTTTGTATCTACGCAGCTCCAGACGGACTCCGAAGATTTTGCAATACAGGAGATGGGTTTCCAAGCTTCGTCAAGGCCGACTAGTGCTCTCAGCAAATCTGAGACCTGCAGCCCTCGTGGGGACCGTGCAACCCGGAACCCTGAACACCGTGCACATTTGCAGCAGCATATGCTTCTAGGCAATCCCTGAGGCTGTACTTTGGGCTACTTGTAGTCCAAGCCCCGAGCAGTGTTTCCATCAAAGATTACTGGCCTACACTCCACGAGTGTCTCGTGGGCTGGTATTGTGTGATTCCTCTTGAGGTCCCTTCGCGATCCCTGGTCCATTGACCTGTGGGTCCCTGAGAGGGCAACTTTAACTTTCAGTTGGCTTGCCTGGTTGCTCCAGACGTGCCCTGACTCTCCATTGCTTGGGGAGTCCCCAGAACCTTGCTGGTCCTCACAGAAGCATCATTACTCTGACCGTGTGGGTTGCAGTTGCCAAGGCTTGTTGGTCTCCAATTCGGAAACTGACCCCTCAGCACTCGACATCCTTTGTGGGACAGCTCGCCTGCGGATCCTGGTCATCATCGACGTCTCCTGGTCCCCGTGGCTGCAGAGTCAAGCTTCACCTCTTCACACCTGAGGCATCCGACATCGGTGGGCATTCGATTGCTCTGCTCCTGGTCACGTGAAGTGACCCAGACTTTGTCCCCTCTGCTTTCAGGTTCTTCTCATCTCCGATCCAGGCTTGGGTCACACTGGACACTTTTATTCTCCACGGCAGCAGCACTTCTTCGCATCACGCCATTGAAAGCGACGAGGGTTTCCGACACCACTTGACCCCTATGCACCCGGCTTCCCTGGGCTAGGTAACACGGGTACCTCAGTACTCACAAGGGTGCTGGCCTTAGAACCTTCTAAGTTTAACTGGGATTGCTTGAAGTCCTCTCCGAAGTGTCCTTAAACTCTAAATTTCCAACCGCGACTTTCCCATAAAGTTGTTCGGAGCTCGCGTCTGTGTTCCCACACTGCACCCGTCCTCCGTGGGTCCCTGTGTCACTACCTTGGGTGGTTCCTTGGGGTCCCAGCAATTCTACGTGCTCTAGGAACTGTGTCTAGTCAAGTCGTGGTTGTTATACCACTTTCTTAATATATGGTTTGGTCTCCTCCTGGAGCCCACTGTGTATTGTGCTATTTACTGTCGTTCTAGTACTGTAATATTGTGTGCCTTGTTCTCTAATCTCATAAAGAGGTTAGTAGAGAGTGTTTAGTAATAAATGCATATATTTTATATATACCTTGTGTGGTTCTCCTTTCATTTGGTCATTCAAGAGGTTATATACTGGTAAAACAAGCAGCTTTACATTCCTTCAAGACTTAGCCTGAAGGCTGCTCTCCACAGCTACCACTAGGATAGCTTTCTATAAAGGTTCTCTTTAACCTAATCATCGATAAGGGTCGTTTGGACTGGTGCAAGGTGACCACTTTAATTAGTGGACAGCATATACCAGGCCAACTTCTCACAGCAACACACAGGGCTTGTCTGTAAAAGCAACTCTACAACACATCAGGGTTGTCACTATGCTATCCATATCAATAACACACTCTAGGGAATGTATTTTTGTTAGACCATAATGTTATTTTATTTGTGTTTCATTTAGATACATTATTTACTCAACTGTAACTTATATTGTCATGATTATCAGTAGAAATATGCTTATCCAGTTCTTGTTTAAATTTACTTCTACTGGTCCATGTTGTTGTCCCATCTTCCATCTGCAACCACCTCTACTTCAGTTCCTAGCACTGCACCAAAACTGGGACTGGCCACACACAGCAGACAGGTGGGAGAAATTGGTACATATACCATCTGTTCTTTTATGCTGGGTCTAACATATCTCTCTTTTCATCCTGAAGCCATCAGTCAAGACCACCTGACAACTGGTCAGCAGCCTTCGTCCAACATCTTTTCTGAGCATTCTAGCCCTCGGTCACCTCCAAAGCAGTCACAGATGCTTGTTCCGGCTTTGCAGGACTTACCTCTACATAGCCATCTACATAGCCCTCTACATAGTTCAGGGCTATGTCGAGGTACCTCTGTTGAATCCCCTATACACAAATTCCATGTAGGTGCAACTCCAGTCTTCTCTCAATCATCTGAGGGAGAGCACCTTCATTAGTTTCCTCCCACAACCTCCCAGATTGGCAAACCTCTCCATGATGCTCAACCTGCTAGAGATGTCCGATGGCCATGTATGCTGAGGGTTGACATGGCTAAATTATCTCCCTGTAGGAAGATCATTTTTTCTAACAACAGTTCACTGTACAAGGGAATGTTTGTGAAATTGGAATGATTGTGCATGAGACTGTGGGCTACTTTAAAGGACTCCCTCAGATGGTTGAAAAGCAAACCTGTGCCTTGAATAACATTGTAAAATGGTACTAAGACATTGCAAAGATGCACAGTGAAATTAAATAAGTGCTTTGGCAATCTGAAGGGCCAAGGCATGCACATGATTCTACGGAGGGACCACTGTCTACAAAGCCCACACCACCCACAAACCCTAATGTAATTCACCCTGCAACACCCACAAACCTGTCACCTTCACCTCAACCAACACAAGTGCCACCACAAGCACCACCACAACCAGATGCACAAGCAGTGTTGGCAGCTGGACACATGAATGAAACACTCACGGGCAATACAAACATTCCTCAATTCACTTCGTTACTGTCTTAACAACTCACTCACTCACTGGCTGGTGGTGTTCAATTCTTCTACCCTCATAGTGGGCTCAACAGCCTTTGCCTGAAGTCATTTTGGGGTTGCACAAGTTTGTTTCTAGGGTTTGCACGCTTCCTGCTGGTGCTTGGTTCCTCTTCTTTGCTGGTGGCTGAAAGTTAGCGAGTCATGGGTCATGCTCTGAGATGCTTGGCCAACTCTGTCCACTGTAAAAGAATGGAAACAAAATAAACAAATGATGAGTGCATATATCCACTACTTCATTTACATCATAATACTTTAAAGGAAATTTACATCAATTAAGAAAAAGATTGACCTTCCCTTTGTTGCAGTTACAGCGGTTTTCAAATTGTCAGCTATGATGCCAAAACGTTTAGATGCAGCCTTCTAGAAAGGACATCTTTCTTGGAATTGAGACCTATATAAAGGATTGGGTCATGGCACATAATCATACTCAGGCAATAGTCCCCTATGTATGCTGCCTCCCATGGAACTAATTTAGTTTACTGGTAGACTTGTCTCTTATGTTTTGTTTGTATGTATTAAATAAAGATACACAATTTAATATATATATATTAGACCCACAAAAATATTTGGAAAAGCTATTGGTGTTCAGAAAAAATACCATTGCATGTGGGAAAGTGAGTTAAATGTCAGCCTTATATTCAGTTATGTTGGCAAAAATAAAAAAATGTAATATGAGTTAATGTTCAAAGTGTGTTATATGATAGGATATACAATCAAAATATTAATGCCAAAATGATTTTTTTTGTGACAATATAATATTACTTTTTACCTGTAACTGACGCTATAGACACAAAACATGGAAACAATCATTGACTCCATTAGTTTAACAGGACAGCCTAACGTACTGGACAACATTTTCAACACAGATACACCCTATATTATCAGACATATACTTATAATCTCTCTCTGCTGCTGCAAGCTTCCAGCTGAGTATGGAGGCCTATCCAGACTAAGCATCCTGTACAGTGGTGTCACTGGGGAGTCGAGCACATCCTGGGCCTTTATATGGACCCAGTACCGAAGACCCTTCCAACACTAGTAATATGTCTTCCCTCTGTGGGTGTAGATAACCATTGCTCTGCAACACATGCCAATCTCCCTTCAAATCTGAGCCAGTGCTGCCATGCTCAGCTAGATTCCTGGACTGCCATAGAGTGGAAGATGCTTCTCGAAGTCTACCACACAAATTATATCCAATTCCTCATGATTAGAGCTGGTGGCCACCTCATCTTCTGCCTCAGTCATTTTGGGGGTTTAGAATTGAAAAGGAGCAGTAGCATGGATGAGGATGGTGTGGATGACTTAAAATGATCATAAAATGACTTAGATCCTGTATGTAATTTCCCCATTGTAGTGATAGGTGGAGATCTCTGCCCCGAGAATGGAGGTCTCCACTCTGCACATGGAGGTGTCCTCCTGGGTATTGAGGACTCTGCCCTAGGTATGAGGGCACCAGAGCAACAGCATTGTCTCATGGTGGTGTATGTGGACAATGTAATAGTTCACCATTCATCATTAACAGGACACAATAATGAAGCAACCAAACTAGCAGCTCTTGTAGAAAAAGAGGCAACTCTGTTCTGTGTCCCATCCCAGGAACATGGATGGAACGTAGCTCAGGAGTTATATCTATGTGTAAGAGCTTTCACATTGCGATGCTAAGCAACACACAACAGGTTATTGCTATCTTGTACACAACTTGTAGTACGTACAGCAGCACCCCTTGCACAGGCACGACATCAGATGCACAACACAAGGAATACCAAAAGTGTGTTCAATGATAGCTTGTTTACTTGTGTGTGCCCTAGTGTACCTCTCTTGAGGCTCTGTGGCAGGACATCAGAAGGATGTGAGTATATGGAGAAAGAGCATATTCGGCATCACCTGTGATATTTCTAAAGATATGGTTCTATTCTAAATGTACTAGATCAGTTATACAGGCATGCAGTCACCGTTAGGGTAATGTGTGTCTATTGTGTTGTAGTGAGCGAGTATGTCTGAGATCAGCATCCCCCAGATCAACAGGTAACCCCTGTGTGAGAGGTTACAACTTATCTATGAATAATATGTCACCAAAATCCCCAGCAAAAAACAAATGTGCAAATGGTGACTGAGGAAATTTAGCTGTCGTGTATGTCTCCTGGAAGGGCAGCATACATCAGTGAAGTAGGTCCTGAAATCACCGACAGATTGTATATCGATGGTGTGCAACTAGTGTCTGTTGCGAAAAATGTGTTTCTCATGGTGAGGTGGCTAAAATGCCACATTGGTGCAATCAATTGCACCTAATGCACTCCCCCCTAACCGAAGTCTGCAAAGGCATAGAATTCCCTTGCCACCCTTTACCGTTCCTCTAATTACTGTACCCTGGCGGTAAACGGGTGCACTATGCTAGTGAATTGAATTGAATTGAATTAAAAACGTATATAGCACAAAACTGCCACCCTACGGGTATCCTGGCGCTTAGATTGAAAATAGCCACTGTAACAGCAGAACCAATTGTCAGTGGGGGGATCTAGTGTTCACCCCTTGGAAATAGCCAAGTTTTCAGACTCTTCCTAAAACAGGTCAGAGAACTGGCCTGTCTAAGGTTCTGAGGCAGCTCGTTCCATTGGCACGCAGCGGCCACACCAAAAGCTCTGCCCCCCATCCTGGATCTCTTAAATCTGGTGGTTGTTATCAGATTTGCACTCGAAGAGCGAAGCTGCCTCCTGGGATTATACCAGGTGAACATCTCCTGCAGGGGAACTGGACCCAGGTCATGTACTGCTCTGTGTACAATACAGAAGGATTTAAAGCAAATTCTTTCCTTAATAGGCAGCCAATGCAGGTCTCTCAAGGCCAATGCCGTGGAAGACCTACGCTGTCTATTTAGCACCAGCTTAGCTGCCATGCACTGGACTCTCTGCAACCCCTGCAGAATATATTGCGGTGCTCCCAAATACAGGGAGTTGCAGTAGTCCAATCTGCTCAAAATTATGCTCCTTACTACAAGAGATCGAGTATCTTTTGGTAGTAGCGGAAGAACCTTCCGTAACATGCGTAGCAGGGAGAGACAGACACTAGCAGTTTTGTTGGCCTGTGATTCCATTTGGAGGTCATCATCCATCATGACCCCCAAATTACGCACCATTTTAACAGGAGTCAAGGGTTCATCCTCGGGGTAAGCTTGAACTCCACCGGTAGATGTCGGGACATTCTGGTAGCAGGACAATACACCACCTCTGTTTTCCCCCATTAAACTGTAAGGAATTTTTCCTGAGCCAACCAGCAGTCTGGCGCATACACTCCTGGAAGGTATCCATAGATACCGCTTGTTTCCCCTCCAGGGAAAACACCAGTTGAGTATCATCTGCGTAGTTGACCAGGTCAATTCCATAAGATTTAATAATGGGGAATACAGGGCGTAAATGGATATTGAAAAGAACAGGGCTGATCGCCGAGCCCTGCGGCACCCCGTGGTATACTAGGGACTTGCCAGAGGTGAACTGTGTCATAGACACAGCCTGTTGTCTTCCTGACAGATAAGATTGTAACCACTGCAAAGCCCGTCCTTTAACCCCTATACTTTTCAATCTTTCCACTAGCACTGTGTGGCTCACCGTATCGAATGCGGCTGACATGTCCAATAACACTAGGACAGAGGAATTCCCATTGTCAGCACGCTTTCGTAGATTATACATTAAGGTTGCCAAGGCGGTCTCAGTGCCGTGTCCTGGGCGGAAACCAAATTGGTCCCTATCCAGCAAGAAATTATCCTCTAGATAGCATGATAGAATTTTGCTAACTGCCTTTTCTAAAATTTTGATCGGATATGGCAGGAGGGAGATTGGTCTAAAATTTGCTGGAATTGTAGAGTCCAAAGATGGTTTTTTGAGCAAGGGGGTCACCACTGCCTGCTTCCATACCTCTGGTACCTCTCCTTCCTCCAAAGACTGGCAGCAAATCTGTTGTAGCCAAGGGAGGGTTTCTTGCATCTCAGTACCTGGTGTAAGCATAAAGATTAGCTTTCCTGTGAGCTGCCTGCATTGACAGATGTGATCCTCTGGAAAGACCCAGTGGCCATGAAATTTAGTGCAGCCAGCATTTTGACATGAGCAACAATAACTTGACAGCAAGATGTAGGTGAACCAAACTCCTGCTTCCAGTCAGCAACCAGGTCATGAATTACTTCAGGTGAGAAGTGGTATCTGGCAATTACTGCTTCCCTGGAAATGCCAAATATGTTGATCTTGTGCATGTAAACCCTCTCTCTCCTCCTCAAATAATTGCTCCTCAAATAAGTTGCAAACACATTCACTAACATATAGAACCACATAAAACTTGTTAGGTGTGAGACAACATTTCTTATGTGGTCAGCCTGCACGTGATTGGTTCGTGTTATACAGAGTATCATCTGTACATGGGGGGTGGAGTCGTGAGTCATCACTCCCTTCTTCCCGTTTTTATCAGCAGGTGCGTTCCATGTATTGTGAGCCTTGTTGTAATATGTTTTTAAGAAATATGTAAATTAAAAGTTTAAAAATAATTTTAAGTAAAACAACTTACAGAAGATTTTAAAAATAAATAAATTGATAGACCAATATTTCCATTTATTTTCCTATTTTGCCTAGTGTCCTTTGTTGCCTTCATTGATTTCTGTGAGAAAGTGTATGCGTGATTGTCAAGGTGTGATGCTTCACTTACTCCTAGGTTTGGCTGGACTGCTTTGGAGCCTATTTTGTCCCTATTACAGCTTTACTAGAAATAGAAGAGTATTTTGTGAATAGAAATTGTCTTACTATTTTGTGGGTGTATTTTTTTGGTCTGGCTTGCCAGCGCAGCTGTTGCCAGACAATTATGTGAGCATCACTAGAGAAGGGCTTTGACTGCACCCACATGTTGGGAGCCAGGAGTACATGTTTAGATTGGGCAGAAGTTGTGTGCTTCCACAAAAAAGTGATTGTCCTCCGAATGTGATTATTTTGTTTTGTTTATCCAGCTGCCTGAGCTTGAACTTTCAGGAGCACACTCATGCCATTGTAATGCTATTAAAGTGTCTTAGATAACTAGATCATTTAAGGTGTTTTTCTCTGGCAGCAGCAACAAAGCTGGGAGGCAGGCAGTCGTTAACCTACATGGATGTTTAGGTCTCGCAGGAAAAGTAAGTGAAACAGTTTTCTGAAAGCCTTCCTGTCCCGCAAGGTCTTAAAAAACAATACACAGTTTTCAATGGCTCCCACATCTCTTCGAAATTCCTTGCTTCATTTAAAATCCTTGGTTTACAAATAATTATGTGTTGATTACCCAGATTGGCAAAAGGGTAACTGGGGTATGTGTGGGTCAATATTGGTAAAGGTTTCTCTGGTCTGTTCGTAAGAAGAACTGCAGGAAGAGAAAGAGAAGAGTCCATCCATGATAAGGTAAGATACGGCTGACCAGTGTAAAGAGATAAAACTGGATGTCTTTCGAGGAACAATATATAAGCAGTCTTAGCCTAGAGGTATGTACTAAGAAAAAAATGCCCCTCCAGCAACGTAAAGGATATAGCATAGTTTGAAGAAAATGATGAAAAATTCTTAAGGTGCAGCTGTGTTAAAATGACATTTAGAAGCATAAATTTCGAGAAAGTTTCACAATTTTTCAAACTCTTGATAGAGGCGCTCTAGAACAATGCTACAACACAGTCACCCTCCACAGAATTGTACCCCACAGAACTGAGCTATTTACTTACCTGAACGGTCAGACACCCTTTATTGTTTCATGTAACATATTAATATGCCTCTACATGGTATGCTAGGTTCCAAGAGCCCCTGACTAACAGGCCTGTGCCTTACAATAATGACATATACAGCAGTTGTTGAAAGCAAACTCAAAATAGTTGTAGTATTTCAAGTTAAAGTTATATTAGAATAAAATACCTATTAATCACATGTAGCACATTTTAAAACATAAAAGGACATAAATTTAGTTTGCAGAGCTGGGCCTCATTATTCGAGGAATCCTTATATTAGGGTGGGCAGCTCGTGCATTATTTCTCACTTTGGATGTGGCTGCGCTGAATTTGACATAGCTTCAATTCACTTAGACTAAGACGCATAATGTGACCACAAAAGCGTTCAATAGGAAACATTTGTGCTGTAAATTATTTAGTCAGAACGGGGATTTAGATTGCTGAATTTACCTTAAATAATTTACGGGTGCAAGTCGTAATGTAGTTGGAAAAGTAGCAATACAAATAGGGGAAATGTAGTTTTAATTGTATCATAAATTACTGTTGTGTCTTTTATTTAACCACGAGTCTATAAAAACCGTGGAGGCTGTGAGCAGCAGTACATGCTTTCCTTTTTTGCCACAGAGAACCAACGCATTCATTACAGAATTATTTATTTTTAGTATTGTATTTATCAAAAAAGAAAAACGACAGTTTTCCACTTGAAAATGGCACTGTCACATTCTCAAAAATGAACATGTAATGTGTTTTACACACCAGTTGCTGGCCATGGGTGGTTCAAAAAGTTAAAAGTAAATACCAATAGTTGACATTTTAGGAAAAATAGAAGTTTAGAGTTTTCCTTCCTGCATCGGACATGGGAGGAATAGACAGAGATACACAAGAGGCAGAGGCCAAGGTTTTAAAAAAAAATGTATATCCAAGCAGCATGGTCCAATAAATATATAAATATTCAGAAATAGTATACAGAGTTAAAAGTTCAGCAAAGCATTTCATATATATACAATACAAAACAAAACATCCCAGAATCCTTACGTCTACCCTCCCCACTGTTGCGGGGATTCTGCACATATACAGAACTATGCGCAGGAAAACAGGACCTCGGTGTATAGTGGTGTACCAACCATACCCCTTAGTACCCAAAATCCCAATCCGACTTGCTATTGTGTCGCATTCGTTCTCCGTACTACAGCGAAGCTACCAATGATTAGACATCCCAGAACACGGACCCTTTCAGGAATCGCGGGAGCAAGAACACTCTTTCATTACTTACTCATACTTGTCCACAACGTGCGTATTAAGAGACACAGTATAGTTTAAAATGTTTATTTCAACTAACGTGCTCTAAGACACAGTACACGTGCCAGTACTAGCAGCATAATGCATAAAGTTAAAACAGTAAGCATGGTTACAATTCCATAGCATACAAACGGGGACAGCATTTTATAAAGACAGTGGATATAGGACTAAAAGGCCTTGCCACCCTCCCCGTGCTAGGAACTAGTTTATTATAAAAATAGAAGACCTCTGGGCGTTGTCCGGGGGACCCCCATACCTCAAGATCTAGATGCAAGGTTTACATCATCAGACAAGCACAGCTCTTCTCCCTGGAAAGGTTCTTCTCCAAGTGCCTTCAGCAGCGAGCTCACAATATTAAAAGCACACGAATTTCTCCAGTGCAGCTGTATGTCATGTTATGTCTAAGTGCGAGGGGCGGACCAGAACAGCAAAAACAAGGGACGTTGTTTTTCGACCTTGTACATTGTGTGCAGACGAAAACCACAGAGAACAGGAGAAAAGGTGAAAGGCAAAAAGGCAGACAGTTCTAATGTGAACGGTCACAAGCAGAGCCTGGAAAAACAAAGTCAGAGAGGAACGTGTGCAAAGAAGGCATCATGGCAGCGGGGCCTAAGCTAACTTAGCATTGTCGACAATGAGGCCACAATCCACACTACACCACATTCTACCCTTGGCTCCCATGTAATTTTTCCCGGTACAAAATTCATATTGGCTCCTCCCAATTTTTCTAAATTTTAACTATTTTTTGTGAGAACCCTGTACGTTTTCCGTACAGCAATTCGTATGCATATATTTTATGCATCTTATTCATCCACTGGGAAGACGGTGACCTTATCAGATTTCCAATTGGCTATGATCAGTGATCTGCTGACTAATAGATAGGTCTCCTTCATGGACTACTAGCACAAACAGGGATCCACGTGCATCTGGTGGGATATTGACCCCCAATTTCGAACTGGTTTCTGAGAAGATATCTTGCCAAATTCCCTTAAATAACTGCAAGTAAATATAATATGGAGCCAGTCCTCATTCCTATTGCTGCATCTAAAACAGAAAAATATGGAAAATAGGCCATCATGGATGTTTTTTTCCTGCTGTCAGTCATCAGTGCCAGGTCAGTAGGTGTACAGATTGAGAGGTCGGGTAGATGAAAAAGACAATAGATTTCCACAATAGATTTCTTAATTAAGCTTAATTAAGTGCAGATCTACAGTTATTTATGCTATTCTATAATGTAAATGTTTTCATATAATTCTACTGCACTGAATACTGCTTAAACATTTTGGACATTCAAATGCGAGTATACATTTATCAGTTAAATAAATGTGGAAAAATACCCATTGCAGCTTCATTTATACAGAAAACACAAAATAAAAATGGATAAATACAGAAAAAATAGCAAAAAGTAAATATGGATAAATACAGATGGAAATGTCGAAACAATAAATAACATAAAACTGGGAGCCCTACTCATATTCCATCTGAACAGCCTCCAGTTTTAATCTGTCTTTTTTGCCCTGCCAAATAAAATATCAGATGGCCAAATCAATTGACCTAAAAGACGACTGAGGGACTTTGGTCAGAATGTAGGCAAACACAAATAATAGCAATGGTAAAATACTGATTTTAACCAAAGCCACTCGTCCGATGATTGTCATAGAAGCATTCTGCCACCTGCCCAACAGCCTACGAATCTTGTCTAGGGTAGATGTATAGTTTAGCTCAAACAAGTCCCCTGTAAGGGCAGTAACATAAATCCCTAAATATCTTATGTGCCTACGCGAAGAATAATGCAATTGCATAGTAAAAGGTAAAACATCTACCGCACAATTAAAAGGAGAGCTTCAGATCTTGCGTGGTTTATCTTATACCCTCCCAATTTAGAGAATTCACCTATTTTTTCCATTGCATTCAAAACATTAACCTTCTCCGCCTTTAAATACAGCACCATATTGTTTGCAAACAGCTTTAATTTCGAGGCCTCGAGTAAAGGAGCCCTAATATTGGGGTCCT
The DNA here is from genome assembly GCA_963921515.1 of Calotriton arnoldi. Taxonomy (NCBI): domain Eukaryota; kingdom Metazoa; phylum Chordata; class Amphibia; order Caudata; family Salamandridae; genus Calotriton; species Calotriton arnoldi. The sequence continues at coordinate 868,462 of CAWUFW010001495.1, forward strand.
GGCGTATGGCACAGGCATGTGGTTCAATGAACAGCGCAAAAAGGATTGGTGAAAGGGCACAACCCTGGCACGTCCCACACCTTATAATGATATTTCCTGATGTTTTACCATTAATAATTATACTAGCCTTTGCTCCTGTGTATACATTTTTCACAATCGAATAAAATGCAGCTGGGAAAGCAAATCTTTCCAGAATTGTGAACAGGACATTCCACTGGACGCGGTCAAATGCTTTCTCCGTGTCCAGCATTATCACTGCCGCTTTGATGTTCTGACTAGAGTAGTAATCTATTGCCTGTGTTAAATAGTGTGTGTTATCTGCCATCTGTCTGTCCAAAAGAAAGCCATTTTGGTCCCCATGGATAATTGTTGGTGCAGCTGAACCTAAATGATTTGCCAAAATCTTTGTAAATAATTTGTAGTCATGATTTAAGAGGCTAATTAGATGATATGAATTTACATCCTATTCCAATTTACCCATTTTAATGAAGCTAACAATAACTGCTTCAGTGCAGGAGGTTGGAATCACGGCTCCCTTCATAATGCTGTTGAATAATCTCACAAAGAATTTGTTCAGTTGGGGAGCAAATAATTTGTAAACTTCAACAGTGATCCCGTTATTACCACAGCCTTTCACGTTCTGGGCACTGTTAACTGCCTGCGTAACCTCTTCTAGGGTAATTGGATTAAGAAGTGCTTCTGCCTGCACTCGTGCTAAGGTTGGTATATTTAACTCTTCTAACCAGTTAATCGCTGCTTGTGGGGATGTGTCGTATGAGTCTGAAGATGCATTTTCATAGTTATTAAGGAATACCTCTGCTATTCCTTGTGGTTGGGTTATGATACTGACTTGATTGGGATCTGGTAGCTTTTTAATACAATTAATATTTGACCTCCGCTTAACCTCCCATGCCAAGTATTTCCGAATGTGTTTGTTTTCTTCGTACCTTTGTTGTAAGATTGTATTGTGGTTTACAATCTCTCTAGACCAGAAATAATCCTTTAACTGGTTCCGTGCCTGTTCTGATAGAATCTTGGTTTGCCTTGAAGGGGCGGCTGTGAAATCTGCTATGGCCTGAATAAAGCTTGTTTGAAATTGCTAAATCCTTTGCCTTTCCACCTTTTTCAGCCCTATCAAAAATGTTGTCTCTTAGCCCCTAAAAAAAGCCCACCATACTGGAAACTCTGTCACTGTTTCCAGATTCCGTTCTAGGAACAGACTCAATGCTTGATTCATTTGGTCCACCCATATCGTGTTTGCTATGAGGGATTTATCAAGCACCCATCTTCGTTTTTCTAAGCCCGGATCAGCTACTGGAAAACTCAATATAACCACAGAGTGATCAGAAAATGGGTTAGAGATAATTTCCGATTGCATTCTACGGAGTGAATGAGAAGCTAAAAAGAAATCTATACGTGATGAAGAATTAAAACTTTTTGAATGAAATGTTTAGAGCCTCTCTTTAGGGTGGGTCCTACACCATGAATCAATCAAAGCAAAATTCTTCATTAAGGGGCTCATTACGATGGCGGGCGGAAGCACAACCGCCGTGCTGGCGGATGCAAAAACCACCAGTTACCGCCGGCACGCAGCAGTCCACACGCCCGCCCAATTACGATGCGAAAAGCAGGCCAAACACCGCCGGCAAGCCAGCAACACCGTCCGCCATCAAAGTGCGCCCGTACACGTAGCGGCGCAGCTAACTGACACACACCGTCCGACGAAACACGTCCCGCCCGGCGTATAAATTACGATGCCGCAAACAAACGGCTCCCACGGCTAAGAGACACCGCACGTGAAAGAGAGGCGGTAACACGGACGCAGAGCACGGACAACGAAGAAGCGGCACCCCGAGCATGAATCCAGCACTGCAGGCCCTTCCCATGCTTCTGCTGATGCACCACCAAGGACGCAACGTACCGCGGAGACGCAGGTAGGCACACACACAACAAGTGCACGCAAACAGCGCACACAGTGCAAGGGCGGAAAAAGCGGACAACCCCCACCAGCGCGTGTACACTACACATCCACCATTGCATCCACATATGACACACAGGCCAAATCCTAACATCGCGGAACACATGTGTACACACCACCTGGGACTAGGAACCAACCACCCCGTCACGGCCCCAAAGCGCCGATGACGCCGCCACACATGCGCACAACGCAGAGGCCAACCGCAGCGCCATGCATGCGTCGCACACAGACACAGGGACACAACCAAGCAGCACACACATCAGCCCCACCCCGAACGCACATGACACGTGACAGGCCTGCCACAGACATGTCCCCAACGCCCAATTCACGGACAACACCCAACGCCACACAACCGACGCACACATGTCAGTGAAGTCACGCAACAGCAGGACACACCCCAGTGTAACAAACATGGCGTAGCACACAGCGGCGGCAACACCAACTATGAGAAGCAGGGCCCCTTCGGGAAGAGGAACGCCAGTACCACACTGAAAAACCCATACCACCCTGCACATATGAACAAGACATATAAAACGGAACACCAAAGAGCACGGGGACCGACAACAGGTGGCCCAAGAATAACATTCACACACAAGGCCCAACGCAGAGCGGAAAGGCAGCCTGCCGCCCACACAAGGGAGAGCAGACAGCACTGAATGACCTTCCATTCCAACTCCGAAACCACAACCCTATGACAGAAGCCGGTGAATACAGCCATTGTCCAAGAATAGACCAACACAGGCATGCCGAGGAGACCGACCACAGGGCAGATAGCGCATATCACAGAAGCACACAACGGACGGGGAAGAAAGAAGAAAACACTCCCCATGTCGGCCACATGCAAGTTAATTGGAAGGAGTCACACAGCACTGACCTTGAACTGTCTGAGAAGCATGTGGGAAGAGGGCCCGTGTCCTCCAAACAAGCCAACAGAACACAAGTCCTGTCTCCCTACGACTACACAGAGCTCACAGCAACCCCGGAGCGTGCACATTGCAGACTGCACACACAGCCGGAGCACGCCACCTCAACGAACCGCTGCGAAATGGCAACCGCAACACACCTACCCAACTACGCCGAACAGCTCAAGCTGTACAAAACCAACCTGATACATACATTGGGATGCGATCTCCTGTCCCTGCTGAACGTAAGTTACCGACTGACTTACCGCATCACATTGTTCAGCTGCGTCATGCCCGTCTTCTACTGTCGGAGGTGTCCCTACCAGCATCCCGTCGAGATATGCCTCTCCAACCCGGCATGTCTGAAGGCGGACCTGCTACCACTACTCCTCCCTCTGGACGCACACGACAGGGCCTGCTCTGCCTATGGGGGCATGGCGTATGTGGCCAACATCGCACCCGCACTGAAATGGGACCACTGTGCCTCCACACGACGGATCATCGAGAACAGCTACATCGAATGTCACCCAGCATGCCCCATCATGGTCCTCCAAGGGACAACTTACGAACAACACCTTGACAGCCACCATCCGCTTCATTGGCTGGCAAACATGTACACCACCAATGACATGGAAGCCCTGCTGGGACGGCATCGCATACCTGACAACCTGTAAATACGTCGGACCACAACGCAGGTTCCCCGAGTGACCTATGATGTCCAACCCCGCACCCATGCTTAGCTTCCGCACGGACTGGCCAGTCACCACCACAACAGCCATACCAAACGACCGGCAACTGTAACCACACCATCAACGACATCGCCATGACATCGGATATGACCGGGACATGCACACTGTTCCCCATCACATCCAGGAACACCGCATGCATCGTGGGAGGCAGTGGCATGGGCTCTGTGTATCGCACCCACATGGACGGAACTGCACGAACAACCAGGACACGACATGGATCCAGCGCACATGGACACACACACCGCTCAGTGGACATGAATAGGTCGCCTGGAGTCTGTGGGTGCTGCACCCCTCCCACCCCCGCCCCGGGAATCCCATACCAGGACCTTTGCATGGACGACAAGTGCATACAACAACAACACGACCCCAGTGACTGTGACATGTCCAGTAACCACCACAGTGCAACAACAATTGGCACGCCGCTGCATGCACGCAAGCACATGCCCTGATGTCATCTCACATGCACGCGTGCATGAGGAACAACCGCAGCAAACCTGTCACATGGAACTGAGATGGACTGTGCCCATGATGCCAAGCGGTCTGGTAGGCTACATGTATACCGTCTGTGTCAAAGTCCGCAGCTCCGCAGCTATACGTAAATGTACATTAGCACAGCCTTGGCCAAGCAGATGTCACTCTGAAGCCCACATCCCACATGCAACAGCCAATCACATGTAACCCCACACCCTATCCCATTTGCAATCATGCTCAGTATATCCTCAACATGTATTCCGCTGCCAGTAGTGTCCACTATACTGCATCACAGAGGACAGAAGACTCAATATAATGTTTGAAACCAAAACTGTCTCCGCTGACTCATTTCACAAGTACGAATGAGAGAGGATGAGAGTATGTGAAGTACACGGCAGTCGTGACATGACCATGTAGTCCACTGGTATTGGATGTCAACGCAAATGAGTAGCACTACTGTGGAAGACACACATGTGTCGTGTGTAGTCGTATGGACGCAGTGCTCAGGTGGGTGGGTGCGACGGGTAGATGCGCACATGCCAAGTTGGAGCACGCCGTGTTGGGAGGGGTCATGAACAGTACACCACCGCTTCCCTGGGCATTGTGAGAGGACACCTGTCGGGGGAGTGAACACGTGTGTGCACAGCAGCCGGGCACACGTACAAAGCGGTACCAGGCGCACCTCAGCCCACCCTCTGTGGACAAGCTGGATCCTGTTGTGCGCCCGCCATGCCCCTTGACAAGGCACACACAGCCCCAGTCGACCAGGTGTAACCCCAACATAGTCAATCTGCACAGGCGATACAGGGCACGGGATGGCAGTGGAGCATGGTGTGTGAGAGGTCTCCTCGCGCTCCTCCTGGTCATATCACGCAGGCAATAGAACCTCAACGTCTAGCATGGCAAAAAGTCAAATGGAAGTGTAGGGGGACGCACCACAGCACGAGCAGCACTGACGTCACGGGAGGTGGCTCGCACCTTCCCATCCATTGCCCATCATACCAACCACGCCACATGCCATTGCGACTAAGTGCAAGCGCGTGCGCCACCACCCCGAGCCCTCCCCAGAGAGGCCAAAGAGTGAATGTGTGGGCCACCAGTCACAGACGGACGCGGCCTGGCCGCAAGGGCAGCCACAGCCACTGGGTGTCGCAGGTGGCGGATCCGGAAGGCGAAGACTGTGATGCATAGTCCATGCAGGCCGGGTCTCCATTTGGGGCACCACGCAGGTGGACGGCGTCCCGCCACACATCATACCCTGAGACAGCCCACTCGTGCAACTGGACCCACACATACACTCCTTGCCCTCTCTGGTGCGAGCTTGGGGCTGCCTGTGCAAGCGCTAGCCACGCAGGTGAGCATGCATATTGGGGGGCGAGGGGAGGACATGAGGGCTGGGGCGAAGATGACCATATCACTGTCAGTTAGTACAAGGGATGACCCAGATGTGGAAAGGAAGAGACGTGTCCCGTGTGTACTGCAACTAGTCGCCAATCCAACTACCCCCCATGTCCGGAACGTAAGCCCGCACCTAGGCTCGCCCATCCGCCACATCGAACATACCACCAGCACGACAACCTTCCCATTCGAAACACTGACTGGGGTGGCGACCAGTGAACAATCATGTGTAGCCTACCCACGCGTACATGTGGGCCCTCCATGATCCATGTCACCTGCGGCAAAGACATGACATGCGCAATGAGGGAAGTGAGGAGAGCTGTCCGCCCCACGCACAGAAGGTGCATCAGCTCCACAGACCCAGCAGCGAGTCCAGCAGGGGTCACATGTGCAGGGGCAGCGGTGCCTGGTGTGAAGGCACATGCATATAGACAGCACATCGACCAATGTGTAGTCTGCCCACATCCACAGTCCATCATCATGCGGACATAGGAATTGAACACAGGGCAACACATCTTAGTTGGTGCACCCACCGTGACCAACAATGCGCAATCATCGACGTACCCGCCCTGTGCATGGCCCCCACCCAACGGAGGCACATCCAGTGCCACCATCCCACACACACAAGCCTTCCACGGAACATGCTGTGTCCAATGGTCAGTACAGAGTCAGCGCCCATCTGGTGGATCCTGAACAGGAGACACATGCACACACATGCCAGCTCCCACTATGTACGTCTGCCACCTGGCACGTGCAATGTAACCTCTCACCTGTGACGTGTGACTGCAAGCACACAGCCGTCTTGGCATGGGGCTGTCAATGTGGACACCAGTCAATGTTTCGGGAGCTGTGATCCGTACAGTGCTGTACATAGGGTGCAGTGCTGACACCTACTACTATCTCATATCCCCTCGTGCCACAGGTCCCACTTGTATTGGCCGCTCAGCCCGTGCCCACATCGTCGTCGCCGTGTGCCATACTCATCCAGCCTCGGAAGCAGTTCCATGCTCAGCAGACACTCATGTTGCCGTGGCGTTGCCGCTTGACGAATATGCAGTCAGTCCCCATCAGCACGCCCGCAAGTCATTGGGGCCTAGATCCCCATGTGCATGCACATGGCAGTGGTATGTCTCACTTGCCATTGCCATTGTTGGGAGACCTGTGTAAGTGTATTGTGGCCGTGCCGTCCCAGCTTGACAGCTGGGCTGTGGCTCATGTGCTTGCTCAGTCATGTCAGTGATGTGTATGCGAAATTGCTATGTGCCGTGTTGCTTTGACATGTGTCCTCTGCCATTTACCCCAGGCGGAGACCGAACATTGACCACCCATACCAATTGCTGGCGGACATGGACGATACAGAGGTTATCAGGAAGTTTCGGCTGGACAGGCCAACCCTGCATCGACTGTGTGCCATGTTAGAGCCCCATCTCCGTCCCCGCAGGGTGTATCCGACTGCTGTCACCCCCACGGCTAAGGTGATGGCCGCCATGCATTTCTTCGCCACTGGGTCATTCCAGCACACAGTGGGCAGTGGAGGAGGGATGTCCCAGCCCATGTTCAGCAAGGTGCTGAGGGATGTACTGGCAGCCACGATGCTGTACCGAAACAGGTACATCCGCTTCCCCAGGGCTCGTGAATTGGCGGCAGTGAAGGGTGCATTCTATGCCCTTGGCAGAATCCCACACGTCGTGGGAGCCATTGACTGCACACATGTTGGCCTTGTTCCACCACAGGCCACTGAGCACCTGTACCGCAACAGGAAGCACACGCACTCCCTGAATGTGCAAGTGGTGTGCCTTGCGGACATGGTGATCACCCACGTGTGTGCCAAGTTTCCAGGCTCGGCACATGACGCACACATAATGCGCAACAGCATCTTGCCACGACTGATGGCCAATCTGCAACAGGATCGTGGCTGTATTGTCAGTGAGTATGTGGAGTGGTGTAGCGTGCTGGTTGTGCGATGCTGTCCCCTGTCCAGTTGGAATAGCAACGGTTCTCTGTGTCCCTCACACCCAGGTGACTCTGCGTATCCGAATGGGGCATGGCTGCTCAGTCCATTGAGGAATCCTCGCACCCCAGCAGACGATCGATACAATGAGGCACATGGGAGGACCAGACGTGTGGTCGAGCGTACCTTTGGCCTCCTCAAGTCCAGGTTCAGGTGCCTGGACCGCACCGGGAGTGCACTGGCGTACTCCCCACAGAAGGTGTGCCAGATAGTGGTGGCGTGCTGCATGCTGCACAATCTGGCCATTCGGAAGCAGATCCCCCTCATTGTGGATGACGGAGATCAACCAGGGCCCCAGCCCGCAGACCAGGACAGCTCGAGTGAGGTGGACAGCGGAGAGGAGGAAGCTGGGAATGTGCGCCAGCAGCTCATCGCCCGCTACTTCACTTGACGGTGAGTGTCCATGTACGACGGATGATGTGTCTGTATCTGTGCAGGTGTGTGTGTGCTGTGTCAGGGTGGCCGTATGTTCACTGCGTGCAGTGTGTCAACGCTCCATGGCCAGGGTAGTATGCCACTGTTGGTGACTGTGGCATTGTGCCCTATTGCTCTGTGCGATGTGTGTACATTGCTTGTAGTTGTTGACATGTACTGTGTGATGGGTGTGTGACACACTCATTGAATGTGCTCCTGTTCTGTCTCCCACCCCTAGGTCCCTACAGGTCCTCCGGATTCCATTGCCATGCCACGCATCAGGTGCCTTTCCGCCCAAGGTGGCCGTTGTATTCCGTACAAATAAAACACAGGGCACAAACAGCAGTTAGTGAAAAAGGTGCATTTATTCCAAACTGTGACATGTGATTGTGTGTAAGGTGATGACAAAAGTGGTGCGTGCAGTGACAATGAGCTGTCGGTCATGGCTGCGTGAAGCTCAGGGTGTACCCACTGGTTCTATGTCCATAGTCCAACACACACATGCCATCCAGCTGGCTGTGTGGAGTGGGATCGTAGAGCAAGTCAATGCAGTGGCTGGTCAAGGAAGGCTGGCGGAAGGCTGGCTGGCTGCCTCACTTGCGACTGGAGCGTGCGAAGTCCTCCCGGGAGATCTGTTTCCTCTTCGGACGGCCCCTTCCACGTTTGGGAGGGGGTGTGTGGTGGCGACCTGCTGGTGGTGGGTGAGGTGTGCTCACTGGCTGTGGACGCAGGGGAAGTGGACACTGCTGCCCGACCCTGCGCCCTAGCAGGTGGTGGCGGAGGTGGTGTTGCTGGCCTTGCCTGTGACCCCACCGCCACCACCAGCTGGCCCATGAGGTCCACGAGTTGGTCCATACGGGACACGAATTGGCCCATATGGGCGTCCATGGACCTCAGCACCCCCAGCACCTCCCGCGTGTCTGTAGCAGACCTGACCCATTGTTCTTGGGCCTCCTCATAGGCCCCAAGGACTCTGGCCATTTGAGGCAGGGCATGGCTCCCAGGGGAGGCTGGCGTTTCCCTGACCCTGCTCCTCCTACCAGTCCTGCTGCCACCGGCCTGCCCACTAGCCACATTGCACACCATGGTCCTCGCTGTGGCTCCCAGGGTGGATCCAGTCGGCCGGGCCACCACCTGCGCTGGGGCTGGTGCCAGCGAAGACGTGGTGGTGGTGGTGGCGGTGGTGGTCGGTGCGGCGATGGTGGCGGTTGCGGCAGTGGTAGTGGCCGCAATGACCGTGGGTGTGGCCGCAACGACAGTGGCAGCAGGGGGCTGGGACTGTTCAGCATCCCTGGATGATGGGTTGGTGGGTAGGAGGGGTCCTGGGGAGCGGCTGGGCCCTGCCACACCAGATGGGCCTGCTTGGTGGTCCGTGTCCGAAGAGGAGGACAGATCCTCCAGATCCGTGTGTCCTCGTTGGGGGCTTGTGGGCTGGCTGTGCTGGCTGCTGTCTCCATCCCCAGCATCCGGCAGTTCGTCACCTGTGGAGAGAATGAGATTTGTTATTGTGTTGCACCTGGCGAAGTATGTATTTGTCGTCTGACATTGGCAGTTCGTGCAATCTCGTACATGGGTTTCCCGGAGGCGAGTGTGTGGCTGTGGCATCTGTAGTTGTGTGTGCTAGGCAATGGGACTGTGTGCTGTGCACATGTGGCATGGGACGGATTGGCCATGCCGATGGGTGTGTTGCTGTGCCCCTACTCATTGTGACTCTGGTGTATGCGGGCTCCTGGCCCATCCTGGGTCTGGTTTGTACTTTGCTTTTGGGGTTCATATGGAACGCTTAGGCACCCATATGGCAACATGGGGGCCATGCCCCAGATTCGCATTTGGGAGGGAATATGCTTTTGGGGTTCAAATGGGACGCTTAGGAACGCATATGGCAACATGGGGGCCATGCCCCAGATTCGCATTTGGGAGGGAATATGCTTTTGGGGTTCAAATGGGACGCTTAGGAACGCATATGGCAACATGGGGGCCATGTCCCAGATTCACATTTGTGTGGGGATATGCTTTTGGGGTACATGCTGTAAGCCATGGGTGCCGAACGTGACATGTGTTGTGGCAGCATGACAGTGCATGGTTTGAGGTGTGTGCATGCTTGACATGGCCTGCATATTTGCTGTCTGCTGTGATCACTGGACATGGCATTGGACGCATCGTTATGAGTGAGTGTTGGTTGTGTGCCAGCCAACGTATTGCAGTTGTCCCATCTCCTTGGTGTGCGTGCTGCCCTGTGCCATGTGCATCACTGCAGTGCTCGGGGGGGCCCATGTTGTGTGTTGTTGCTCACAGTGTGTCGTGCGCTTCATTGACTTCTGGCACATGGTTGGTCATGGGCATGTGTCTTAGCGTGACTGCTGTATATGTGGCAGCTGTGCGGATGACATGCCTTTCATGAGACTGGGGCTGACGGATGGGATGGATGGTATGTTGTATGTGCATGGTGTGTCTGTGTGTTTGATGGGTTCAGTGGTGTTCGTGTGCATTTATGTTGTTCCGCTCTGTTGCGTCTAGTGTTGTTTGTCTTACATAGGCGTAGTTGTGGGGTGTGTGGTTGACAGGCAGTAGGGGCTACATGGACTGGACTTCAATGGTGTTTCGGTTGTGTGTGATGGGTTGCACAGTGGCTGCCGTGTGGTACTATGTTCAGTGTGGCTTGTGCATGCAGACGTGGCTCCTTGGGTGTTGCTGTGTTTGTGATGGGTCATGTGGGGTGTGAGTCTGTGGTTCATGTCCGTGTGCACATTGTTCACTTGTTCGTGACGGTGGGCGGTGCTGCGTGTTCGTCTGCTACGTGACATGTCCCATGTGTTGGTCGTGTTACGGCCCTCATGCCTCCAGTAATCCAGCCCTGTCCAGTTTCCCACCTGCAGGTTGTTCGGGCGTGCACTGTACTGGATGCCACATGGTTCTAAGCGGGGGTGCTCCATGTTGCAGGTCTGTGGGGGTGGGGGGTGTTGTGGGTCGTAGTGGTGGCTGGACACCCACTGACACCGATTGCTGTGGACCGTGATGTCTACCTTTCGGCTGTCGTTGTGCACTGCGGTGGCTGACACGTGGCTGTGGGGTGTTGGGGATGCTCCTCCTTGCTGTACTGTGGGACTAGGGGCCTGGTGTGTTTTGTACTTGGGCTGTCCACCCTCCCACCCACTGCACTTTGTGTTCCTGCCACTTAACTGTTACTTGTCGGTTAGTGCAGCTATGGCGGACACATGGGTGTGGTGGGTGCTCGTTGTGGCGCTTCTGGCATATTTGGGGACGTGTTGGTGGTTACGTGGCTGGCTGAGTGTACACATGTCCCCACGCATCTTACAGTTGTTCTGTTTGGGCTGTGTGTGGTGGTGTCTGTTGCATGTGTGTGTGATGTGTTGTGTATTGTGTGCTGGACATGGGGGTGTTTGTCCCTGGGAGCTGTGGCATGGTGGTAGTGCATGTGAGTACATAGCGGTGTGCTGGTATACATTAGTTTGTACTTACCAGCCTCCACTCCCCCTGCTAATCCGGCGAGGATCTCGGGATGTATGATGACTCGCACCTTCTCCTCCCACGCTTTGAAGGTCTTGAAGAGCGCGGGATTCCCTCCGCCAGTGACGGCAGCCAGCTCTCTGTTTTTGCCCTCCTTCTTCTTGACCAGGCTCTTGACGTCATTCCACCGTTTGTTAATTTCGACTCTGTTCCTGGGCAGGGTCCCGACTGCATTGACCTGGTCTACGATCCGGTTCCACATTCTGTTTCTGGTGGCTAGTGGTGTGTGTTGGACCATGTTCCCATAGATTTGTGGGTGCACCTTGATGATCTCGTCGACCATGACCGTCAACTCAATGGGCGTGAACTTGGGCATTCTTTGTGGTGCCATGGTGTTTGTGGTGCTGGTGCGGTGTGTGTTGTGTAATGTGCAGGGGGTTTGTGGTGCCGGTGTTTGGTGGTGGTGGTGGTGGTGGTTGTGATGTGTGCGTTTCTGTGGTGTGCTGCTGTCCTTGCTGTGTCACTGTGTCCTCTCCTCTCCTCTCTGGTTTGCGATGTTGCAAGGGGTTGTGGTCTGTGGGAGTTCTGCTTTTGTACTTACCTATGTGGGTGTGTCCTCATGGTCTGTTGTTTTCAGGTGTGTTGTGTCTGGTGTTCTGGCCTTTGTAGTTTTTGTTTGTCCAGGGGGGTGTTTTCGGGATGTGTACTGTGCTTGTGTATTTGTGCGTGCCTTGCTGTGTGGACTTATTGGCCATGTTGTGTGCTATTGGTTTTGTGAGCGGATGGTTTCTGTGCAGGGACGTGGGCGCCATGGTTTCTGCCGTGTCGATTGGCATCGGCGTTGTTTGCGCTGGCGGGCGGTATATTTGTGCTTTTCCCGCGCTCATGGCGGTGCGATCGTAATTTCACGTGCGGTGTGTCGGCCGTGAGGGCGGGCGGTTTTGTGTTGTCGTGCGTGTTTCCGTCCGTGGCGGGCGGTTTGACTCCGACTCGGACGATGGCGGGCGGTATTTTGTGTGATTTTTCCGCCGATGGCGGTTTTCGGTTTGTGTTATCGTAATGGCGTGGTCGGTGTTCAGACGGTGTATGCGGGCGGATTTTTGCCGCTTCCATGCCTGGCGGATTCTTTTACGCCGGGTATCGTAATGGGCCCCTAAGTGATTTAAAAACATAACCTTTCTTGGCTTAATCTGAATTCTGGTGGAATGCTTCCAGTGCCATGTCAGGGACCACATTAAAATTGCCCCCTATTATTAAATCACCCTGTTCCCCTTTCGCCATATAGTACAATATGTCCAGCCCCCCAAAGAATCTTCTATAGGGCCATAATAACTCACTAGATTGATCAATTGATTCACCACCCTAATCTGTACCCAGGCCCATCACGCACCTGGGTCCCTGTACACCTTCACTACTTCGCAGGGAATTCTCTGGTAATTAAAATTGCAACTTCCTTTCTAGCAACATTTGCACATGCATATACCACATGTTGAAAATACCCCAAATTGTTAGATAAAACAGCTTCATTCTTTAGGTGCGGCTCTTGAACAAAGATAATATTTGCCTGTAATGATTTAAACCAGGCCAGCATTGCTCCAACCTTAACCTTGGTATTTGAACCATTGGCATTACAAGATATAATCCTTAAATGTCTATCTGCCATGTTCTCCAGTGACCCTCATTAAATCCCACTTTGTTATTGCTTTATATCCATGATAACCATTATTTCAGCTGCATCTTTTTTTTATTGGAAAACACAGTGGCTCAAAATATCTATTTTTTCCCCACACTTTTTCCCCCTTCCCCTCCTCCCTCACCCCGGTGCCTCCCCTCCCTTCCTCTCTAACCTTCGTAGAGCCTCGCCTGTCTCAGGCTCCCTCCCCTGCTTAACCCCCACCCGTTGTCCCTCCCCTGCCCCCCTCTCCTTATGTGAGTACTTTGGTATGGTACTCTCTGAGCCCTTTTCAGAGTGTAGCTGCAAGATGGCAGGACTTTTGACTTGCAATGTGCTCCACGCGTGTTGCTCTACTGTTTTGACATTCCTCATTGTACAACTATTTGAATGACCTACTACTATACTGGCTACCTTCTGTTAAGAGGGGAGGAAAGAGAAGGAAAAAAAAGGGGGAACAGGAACAGTACATGCCCTCCCCCCTTATCCCTCCTCTCCCTCCCACATCTTTATCTACCACCCTTGCTACTTCTGCGGCCGCCCTCTTTCCTTAGTAGATCCATAAAGTCCTTTGCCTGATCTACTGATTGAAATATGTGAGTCCGGCCATTGCTTAACACTTTGAGTTTGGACTAATAGATGATGCTTGCCGGGGCTCCTAGTCATTTAAACTTGTCGATCAGCCCCACGAATTCCCTTCATCGCCTCGCTGCCAGGATTGACATGTCCGCAAATATTCGGAAGGAAAATTTCTCTGATGTATCGAAAGTCTTTTTCTTAATTCCCTGGGATAAGTTCTGCTCTTTAATTCTAGCATCTCCAAAATTAACCAAAATCGTGCGGGGTATCTGGCATTTGAGGATCGCACTGCAGGAACTGTATGGGACCGGCCAATGGTCAAGCCCCCCCCCCTTCTGGAGGCTTGTCAGGCAGCACATATTCATAAATCAAGTCCGAAATCCATTTCGTTGTGGTCTGACCTGCCTCCCGATCCTCCGGTATGCGTACAAATCTCAGGTTGGACCATCGGGCTCTATTTTCGACATTGTCCACTTTAAATTGAAGATCTTCCTGCTCTCCTTGCATTCTCAAAAGGGCTTCATCCTGTTAAGTACTGGTGCCCTCCAACACCAAGACCTTTAATTACACCTGTGACATCCGGTTAGATGTTCTCATTTATCTGCCCCAACTGCTCGTTGGTAGTTCTATGGGCATCCACCCGAGATATCTTCATCCCTCGCAGTTTTTGTATAATCTGATTTAGCACTGTCTCGATTGAAATTGGAGTTGATGCTAACTGACTGGAACTTTGCAGCGGACATCCAAGACTCTCGGGGGGGGGGTCAGTGCACAGGCTTGATATTGATTCTTTATCCACTGCCTCCACTACCCCTGCATTACTCTGTTGCACCCTTTTCGATTGAACCTGAGTCATCAGACTGTCTTTCAATCCTCCCTTAACCCGTCCCAACGTAAAAAGAGGATATGACAACTTGTCCATTGTCCACAATCTTCTGGAATGCTTAAGCCTGTGGCCGTAACAGTGGCAATGGGAGAGGAGACATCCGGGCTGGAGGCAGAATCCATTGTATCCCCTGTTTTTTGTATTGACCTGGCTCCTTGACTGAGACTGCACAACCTCAGCGCCATGATACCCTCTGGGGTGACTGATTGATTGATTGCACTGCATTTAAATCTAAATGAAAAGGTTATATTTGGGCCTGTAGGAAAATGCTCTAACAGTCTGGAGTCGGCTGTGGGATGGAGGGGCAGGGAGAGGGTCTCCGGGGGTGGGCTTCTTACAAGTGTTTTCTGGCACCCCGGTTTTCACCTGTATATGAATGATTTGGAGGCTTCCACGAAGATAAAAGGTCAAGATACCACCCAACTGATTTGTGAAACAGTCCCTGTGCTACCTAATGTTAATGATAATATGCTTATGTCCCACACAGCTAATGATCTTCAGAAACTGATCAATAGCTATGTGGTCTTTATGGACGAAAACAATCTGGATACAAATCTCTGAAAGAATTACATTTTGACTGGCTCCCTAATACCACAAGATTCAGAAGTTTCAGTATACAAAATGCACTTTAGAAAAAATGCAGGCCTGTTGTTATCTACCATACTTTTCGATAATTCCTTATGAGGATCACAAGGAGGCTCAGATGTAAGCAATTTCACGACCTGTTTTGATTTTACAGTTAGGTTGGGCAATAAATAATTTGAACATAGGTTGATCATTCACTAGCCTCCAAGTGGAGGAAAATGGGTTTTCCAGATGACTTCTAAGTTTTCTAAAAGGCGCTTCTCGATTCTGCTGCCACAGAAAACTAGGGTTGAGGTATTTGAAAGATATTATCAAGTTGCTGCCTATCCTCTTATGGTTCTCCATTTGAGCCAACATGGCCACTTTGCCTGCATGTCTGTCAAGATGGCACTACTTACGCTAATACATTCAGATAAGACATGTGCAGTGGTGGGCATCAAATTGATTAGGACTCTTACTGACAGGCACCAAGTAAGTTAAATATGAATTAGTATTTATCAGTTGTGATACACATTCTGACAGAGATAAGAGAAAGTTGCCCTCAGTCCTGGTTTTTTGTGTAATGGGTCCTTTTCACTGCACAGTAAGAAAAGATCTAGATACATAAATATGGATTTCAGAATAGTAAATTCATACATGTAAGAAATTGGGTTACTGGTTGAGGGGGGGGGGCTCTACCCAAGTAGCAACCACAATCCCTGTAAGGTGAAGTCCCAAGCAAAACCCAAATTAACCTTTGCTTAACCATCTGGTTGCTTGGCACAATCAGTCAAGCGTAAATTAGAGACAATGTGTAAAGTATTTATGCAGCTCTTCAAGCAATAATAAAGTGAAAAATAACACAAGAAAACACACCAATTTAGAAAAATAGAATAAAATGTAATTAATTATTTCAGACTAAAATGCCAAAAATCAGTAGAACCAGACATATGCAATTTTAAATATTTCAGTTAAAATGGTATCTAGAAGCACAAAGCGCCAACTGTAGTTATCTGGTCATGCCAGACTGGGACAAAGCCCGAGTTCAGGCCAACCACAATGGAGCCTGGGCCGGATATAGGGAGCAAGTTTGGCCCACTGAACAAATTATCTTACATCCGGGTTGCGGGGCATAGCGAGATCCTGTGAAGAGGATGCATCACACAGTGGTGGTTCTTATGGGCTGTAGGGCTGCTATGTGAGGTCTTGCATCGAGATGCATCATGCTGCATTGGTTCTGCGGGGACCACAGCTGGGCTGGCAGAGCACCGTCAGGCACACTTCCAAGGGTCCAGGACTAGAGTGGCACCACTTGGGGGGCACGAATTACAGCAGGCAGAGTCCAGGTGCTGAGTTCAAGGTGGTTGGAGTCTTTTCTGTCTTGGCATTTGAACAAACGATTTTATCGTCCATAAACAAATTGGAACAGACAAAGAAATATGTACATAGAAACATAAATAGAAAACAGCAAGCAGCAATTCAAAGCCTCCAACAAGATTCATCGGTGGTTATCAAACAGGCCGACAAAGGTGGGGCGGTAGTAATCTGGCCTAGAGAGATGTATTTGAAAGAAGGGAGAAACCAAGTGAATAACCAAACTTGGTATCGACCTATTAAAGAGGACCCTGCACAATCTATACAAGTTATAATATCTGAAATATTGCAGTCAGGATTAAAAGAAGGATATCTGGGACCAAAAGAGTATGATTTTTTAACTAAGAAATATCCAAGAACACCTATATTGTACTTTGTACCGAAAATACATAAAAATTTAGAAGATCCGCCGGGACGACCTATAGTCTCGGGTTGTGACTCTATTTTAGAGCCAATCTCTAAATATATAGATTTCTTTTGAAACCGTTCCTTAAGGATGTCCCGTCATACCTCCGAGACACCACAGATTTCATCACTAAGATTGAGGGTACTCCATTTGATGACCAGACACAAATAATGGTTACATTTGATGTTACATCACTTTATACGCAGATACCGCAGGATGAGGCGTTAGAAGTGATGGAGCTGTATTTAGAGAGTAGAGAGCGGCCCCATAGGGTTCCCACGATATTTATACTACAACTAGCAGAGGTCACCCTCAAAAAGAACTATTTTAGATTTGATGATCAATTCTTTATGCAGGTAAAGGGGACCGCCATGGGATGTCCTTATGCACCGGAGATGGCGGTCCTCTATATGGCTCAATATGAAAAAATATATGAACAGAACAATCCCTTTCGAAGTAATATACTGCGGTGGCAACGATATATCGACGACATCTGGTGCCTGTGGCAGGGGAGCCAGGTGGAGTTGAATTCGTTCCATGAATGGCTAAATGCCCGACACCAAGACATCAAATTTTCTGTAGAATCAAGTAAGACCAAAATGATGTTCTTAGATGTAGAGGTAACCCCTATGGATAATCATCTAACAACATCTCTCTACAAGAAGAAGACAGACAGAAACACTATGTTGCATCATAAAAGTGCACATCCAAGAGGTCTTAAAGAAAATCTCCCTTATGGGCAGTTATTAAGGATCAGGAGGAATTGCACATTGACATCACAATTTGAAAAACACGCCACTACTTTTTGTAATGAGATGACAAAAGAGGATATCCTAAAAAGCTGTTGAAACACTCTACAAAAAGAGCAAGATTCACACCTCGTGAAAGCCTCCTGCAGGTAAAAGATAAAAAACCTCTAGACAGAGTAGTTTGTGTATCAACGTTTAGTCCAGACACAAATAAGTTTAGACAAATTGTATTGAAGAATTGGCACCTCCTTGAAAACCTTGAATGTCCTTTTCCAAAACCACTATTTGCGATGAAAAAGGGCCAAAGCATTGGCCAGCAAATAGTACGTGCAGACATTTCCTTACCCAGACAAAAAAGTGATCTATTAACGCAATGGAATCTTAAACCAATTGAAGTCCACCGAAAATGCGGCAATTGTATTGCTTGCAGCACTACAATAGAAGGAACAGAATTTGTCCATAATAACATCAAATGGAAACATCTGGATTTCACAAATTGCAAAACCAGAAATGCAGTATATGCTATAATTTGTCTATTTTTGAAAATATACATAGGCAAAACGAATCAACAGGTTAATACTCGAATCACACAACATAGATCGCGAATAAAGAAAAAAGTGATTACTGCACCAATGGTAGAGCATTTCATAGTGAAATCTCATGGCGAAAATGACTTCAAATGGACTGTGTTGACGGTGGTTAAAGCATCAAAATATCCAATTGATACTGATAGTGCTTTACTTCAAAAAGAAGCCTATTTAATACTTAAATATAATTGCACAATGACAGGTCTTAACAGCATGACAGAGCTATCAAAGACTTAAACTATGACATCCAGAATGCAACACATAGGCTCAACAAGAGATCGTTTTCTATTGGTTAATATCTGAAACTACATTTCCCAGGGTACCTAGGGAGACACCATATTAGCTTGAACCTCATGGCCGAACTCCATTGCTGACCAAACGGAGGCAGAGAAGCATCGGGAGATGAAAGCAATTGCAGTTCAACCAAGTCAGAGAATAGGTAAGCTTAAAATGAGAAGAGAAAAGGTTATCTCAAAATATATAAATGCTGAAATGTATAATTGCGTTCTGTAATATTTTTGCAGAGAACGCAAGTTAATCTAAATCAGCGAGCGCCGCTACAAGAGAGGAGGTGATCCAGGTAGCGTTTGAAAAGCCGATAGCGAAAATGCCTGGCATATAAGGTACAAAAAGCTGAAGCCGCAATATAGGGTAATGAAGTATTACAAAATATCGTACTCTTTAAAAGTATGATTAAGTATTTTCCTTATTTACAGGAAACTAGATGCAATTGCCTTATAAAAAGACAAAGATAGGAGACGACTGCTGGAAAAAGAGATATTAAAATGTCGCAGTAAAGAATGCACAATACTGACAGTACTCTCTGTTTTTTAACAGAATCCCTAGTGATTGAGATTAAATGTCCTTTGGTGAAGCGTATACCTTAAGGTGAAGATTAGTAAGAATTCTCAGGTAAAGAACCCAAATAGAAATAATGAGAATGGTGAATTTAAGGTGAGACAGAAAGGAGCCTTTTGTAATAATCGTTTTATGTTACACACCCTTACAGAAACCACCATTGCTGTCAAAATTCAAAAGCCCTGATGAGATTCCTGGTATTCAACTCCCAGGACTCGAAACGCGTCGGCACATGGCACAGGCACACGGCACATAAAAATACAGAGGAATAATGAATAAAATTTAATCTGAGAAGATTTCTAAAATAATAGTTTCCCCTGTATTGATTTGGGATACTGAATATAGACGCTTTAAGAGTTTCAGGATTAAAATTGAGAATAACAATTTAAAATTGAGAATAACAATTGTGATATATGTATTGGATGTGATATATGTATTAGATTTTCTTCTTTTTGTAAAAGTCACACACTGATTTATGTAAATATATGTTGTATAGCACATTTATGTCTAGAATTTTTATATGACCAGACACATGTTTTTTTCTGATCAAAAAAGCAGCAAAAAATAAGAATCTAGTGAAAATAAAAAGGTTAAAATAAAATACCTGCTCAAACTGAAATCGATGGGTTTGACTATTTAGTGAAATTGTATACTAAACAAAGAACGCAAGGTACAGGCTCATTCTTTTTTCAACCTTCCAAAAGTGGCATTTTCAGAATTGTGACTTAAAATTTTACTTTACCATTAAAGAGGGTTTTAGATTACAATTCTTTAGACATCAAACTCGACATTCCTTCCTGCTCCCAACTGAAAGTTAGCACTTATTATATGTAATAAGGTAGCCCTATGTTATCCTATGGGAGCGGTAGGCTTTGCACTTGTGAAAAACGAATTTAAGAGTTTTTCACTACCAGGAAATGCATAAGTTACGTTATAAGTTAAAAGTACATATTAAACATTTTAAATACACTCTACCCTGTCCTATAGGCTGTTTAGGGCCTAACCTAGGGGTAACTTATTTGTAGTGAAAAGAAAGGTTTTTGCCTGGCAAAAAGGTTTATATTGCCAGGTTGAAATGGCAGTTTAAGGCTGAAGACACAGGCTGCAATGACAGGCCTGAGATCTGCTTAAATAGGCCACTTAAGTGGGTGGCTCAATTAGTGCTGCAGGCCCACTAGTAGCATTTAATTTGCAGGTCCTGGGTACATGCAGTTCTACTTTACTAGGGACTTACAAGTAAATTAAATGTGCCACTTATCTGTAAGCTAATTTTACCATCTTTAAAGCCGCTTAGCACTATTTACCAGTGATAAGGGCAAACAATTCTAAACGTCACCACAATGGGTTCAGAAAACAGGAGGGAGAAGGCAAAAAGTTTGGGATGACCCAGCAAAAAGGGCCAAGTCCAAAGCACACTTACTTATATGCACTTACCTCCTCAATATGTTGGCCACAGTAATTTGGTAGCATTATGTGTCTGTAGTCAATATTTCATCATAAAACCCATAACCATCCACGGTGCATTCGGTCCATGTGTTGCAGCACTACAGGCAAACATTGTCCTTTTGATGATGTAACAGTAATGCGTGCCAACAGCCTAATAAAAGAGAGTCTTGTGGCAAGTCAACTTGTTTCAGAGTGTGTCTGGGTTGGAACTGAATGTTGACAAATGTGTTTGTCTAAATATTGGAAACCAGGACCAACTTGACAAATCTCCAAGTACAAATCGCACAACTCCCCATCAAGGTTTCTGGTGTTCAATAAAGTTTGTGGAAAAAACTACTGTAGAAAACAAGACTTGTAATAAAAGCTGTTCTGTTACACATTTTCCTACCCTAGGCTATTGAATATTCACCAAAACTTGTGAGGAAAGAAGAATAGAATTACAAAAGGAATAAGTGGACAGGAGACTACACAGAAATAAATGTTCATTGGATTCATAGAAGAGCTGGGGAAGAGGAAAGATTTTGAGGGGACATAGTGGGAAAGTAAGATAATTGATAAGAGAAGATCAAAATAGATTGAACAAAGTGCAAGTATGAGATGACAAAGAAAGAGACCAAAGAAGAGAGAATAAATACAGAGCATTCAGTACCATCATCACTGAGGTAGAAAATGTGTCATGGACCCAAATGCAAGCATAGGAATTGGGCCCTGCAGGCATCTGGTTGGGTTGTCAAAAGAGTCATATTTGAGGTGAAGTGGACCCCTCAAATCTTTGAGTGTGCTTGCCAAGGCATCCAATACACTAATGATAGCTACAACCCAGTAATGCAGTGCAACAAAAGTATAAGAGTGACACCGGTACACTAGACCCCATCAGCTACAGGTGATTGCAATCTGGAAAAGGTCAGACTGGACCAAGCAGCAAATACACAGATGGATAAATGAGTTAGGGGTTCTGCCGGACATGGTTGGAGCATCCAGGGTCTGCCATTGATGCACAACATTGGGGACCTGAAGAGAGGCGTGAGGTGAGAGCTTGGATCTAAAGGATGAGAGCCGCAACACACAGGATGAGTGTAGTGAGACAAGGGTGAGTGCCATTAGCAAGGTCGGATTGGTAACGCAGGCACTTGGGAAATGGCCGAAGGGCCGGTAGCCGAGTTCTAGCTGTGGGCTGCTTTTTTGGGCAGCCTGGGGGCTGTCTGTGCTGTTAGGATGCCGCCAGCGGCCCAGTGGGTGCCTAAGTGGCCTTTCTTGAGGCAGATGGGCGGAGATATCACTCCCTTTCTCTCGCTGGGCCGGACCATTAATGTATGCTGATTGAGTGGGGGCAGGGGACCTGAGCAGAAGTGGTCTCACTTGCATTCATGTGTGGCTCAGCAGTGTGAACTAATCTGTGCATTTTTTTTTATCTAAGTGAAGTTAATAAAACATGCCACCCCCTTTCTTTTCATAAAACTTCGCTGAAGCAGTGTTTTGTGAAAGGCAATACGCAAATGTGGGCCACTTTTTTTGGGTGTGCCCGGGCCGATTTTTTATCCCAATCCAATCCTGGCCATTAGCTATATTGCAAAGGATTTGAGATGGGAAAGTGGTTTGAAATAATGATTGAAGTCTATGAAAAGGTAGTGTCATGAGACAAGAGGTGAGTTCCGTGATACACACAGCGAGTTTTGTGGTATGGCAAGAACAATGAGATGGGGTTCTAGTGCTGAAAGATAGGGGTGAGTTGTTTGAGATGGGATAAGCACATTGACAAAGCAGCATCATCAGAGGAAGGCGTTTGGGAGTGTTTGAATGAAGTAAGAAAGAAAGTGTGACGATACAAGAGATAAGCATTATGAAGCTCTGAGATATGAGGTGCTTATCCTGAGACATCGAAGATTAGTGCTCAATGGAAGCTATAAAGAAGGCAGGGTCAATTCCTTATTGTTTGGTGACAATCCCCATTGCCCGGAGGGAGGAGAAATGAAAGCCACACTATATGACTCCAAGAAGGAGAGAGAGGTAAGATACTCCGCTACACGAAAGACGAAAGAGTACCTTACTGTGACATATAGGAAGGTAATCTACGCTATCAGCAGAAGGTAGATTGAAAGCTCAGTGCAGTAGCAAGCGGTACAGCACTGGTGAAGCTAAGACGGCGGCTTGTGGGATGGCATGTTTCAAGCAAATGAATAATGCTTCCTCGGTGTTGACATGAGTAGCACAGGGAAGTAGCACACACACACTCGGCCATGTAGTGCATTTAATGATCCAGCTAAGTACTGCACCCATAATGCTTTCTACTACTTAGTTTATGATTTATTGCTGCAGACAGGCGGAACATAAAGCAGCAGCTGTAGCAGTGGGACCCATCCTTCTCAAGGCTCCAGGCCACTTAATTAAGTTTGTATATAGCCGTGCTCATCAGGATGCAGCCTGTAACTGACACTTGTGTGGCTGAATATCGAACATGACAGAACATCAGTGGAGGAGGAGAGGGCAACTAATGTGTGTCAAGCTTCGGTTTTGATAAGTAAGTGCCTCACTACCTTGTCAGGAATATGAGACGCAATATAAATACCATTACAGTCAGTGAGAAATGCCTCACTGTCATCACCCTTTCTTGCCAGTCCACAAGGTATGAATAGATGTCGAACCTCCAATCCTCTCCATCGAAAAACACAACATTTTAGAACGCTTATCCTTGTGATTGTTAGTGAACAGGAATTTGAAAAGAGAGCTGTGTTGTTTCTTTTCACTGGGTGGCTCCAGAAGCACGATGAAGATAACAAAAATGTTTCTTCTTCAACACACATATCTGATCCTTTCAGAAAAGAAAGCTATCTCTGATAAAAGGGATATAGGAACCATTGAAGGACCATCCACCTTTTGTTTCCTTTTAAGGTTTCTCTTGCACAGCGCTTGCGAGAAATTTATTGTTTTTAATATAAACTTAAAAGGGACTTACATTCCTCTCTTTTCTGGCTTCTCATTGGTTCCTGTGCGTGCCACTTACCTTTCTTCCATTTTATTGGCTTTAGCATAATTTCCTGCATTTGCCAATGCTTGTTCCTCTCTTCTTTTCTTATCCCCCACCGTAATACTGTTAACATCCGCTTTGGTGGAACTATATTTTCATAAAGTTTTGCCTTTTACTCTTGCAGCATATTTATATAACAGAGATAAAGGGGCTGATTACGATGCGGCCCTGAGCCTTCCAGGCTGCATCGTAATCGGCCCCTCGGTTTACTTTCCGACCGCCGCATTACAGTGCTGGCGGCCTGAAACCAAACTGGCCGGTCATTCCGGCTGGCTTACGATTGGCTCAAGAAGCCCAACAGCCAGTCGAAACCGGCTCGCAATCCCAAAGGGCGGGCTTTTCCGTCCTTGGGATTATGATGCACGGTTTCTAGCATGGTTTCTATGCCGGCCTGTCTGACATGGAAACCATGTCAGAAAGCGTGTTTGGGGACGTGCAGGAGGGCCTCCTTGTGTGTGCGGCCTCCGGTTGGGGGCCGAGGGGGCACCTACAGTGCCCCCCTCTTGATCCCTGAACCAGTGCCTAATTTTTTAAATATTAAGTGCCAGGGCTCTGACCAAGAAGCCACTGCAGCTTGCACCATACATCGCCCTTGTCATCGCTGCCAAAACAACTACTAACCATCTCTCTCGCATGTTAATGCGACAGTTCAGATTATTCCAGGTCCCCAAAGCTAAAGGAATGGCTGGGGAGGCAGGTATTAGCACTATTTTAATGTATATTGTATTCCTAAACAACCGTTGTCCTGCTCATCTCTAAATTAGATGAGCAGCGCAACCATGTGGTGGACTGTCAACACCAGACTTAGAACAGTTAGGTGCCGGTGCCGAGCATCGGAAACCAATTAAGTGCCGGTGCTGAGCACCGGATAGCACTGGCTCAAATTAAGCACTGCGCTGCACCCTGTGACAGGCACCCTGAGGTGCCTGCCATGGGGTGCGGGGATCAACAGCACCTCCCATTTCCCTATGGGAGCATGTATTACGACCGGTTTACGGTCATAATGCATGCTCCCATAGGGAAATGTAGGAATGCAACCGAACA
Source organism: Calotriton arnoldi (assembly GCA_963921515.1). Classification (NCBI taxonomy): domain Eukaryota; kingdom Metazoa; phylum Chordata; class Amphibia; order Caudata; family Salamandridae; genus Calotriton; species Calotriton arnoldi. The sequence goes on from CAWUFW010001495.1 coordinate 893,043, forward strand.
GTGTTCGGTCGCATCCTAATTAGGTGGTCGGGACCGCCGACCAGAGGTCGGTTGGTCCCAGGACAGAGACGGTGTCGGGCAGACTTAAGTCCACCCGACATCGTAATTAGGCCCTAAGTGATTTGCATAGAATCACAGGAGGATGCGGGGTACCGCCGAGACTCAAACCAGGATCCCCACCTCTTGAATCAGCAGCTCTGGCCGCTGCGCCACATCCTCTCCACTCCCATGTTATCTGTCCTTCTTCCGGACGATGATTGATGAAAACAGCTCTTTATTCATTACATAGGCAAAACCGATGCATTACCAATGCTTGTTTGTACTGGTAATGTACTGTTAACTATAGCCTGTATAGTGTGTCTGCACTTCAGCATCTTACTTTTCCAGTATAAAGTACGAGTAAGATATGGCCTCCCAATTGATTATACTGCATGAAAAATATCACTGTAGGTTGTGCATTCCACAAAGGAAAATGCAGAAAACATTGATTCAAATGTGCTGGTATATTATGCTTGTGCTGCTTGTTCAGTAATTGAATGTCTTCAAAATTAGTGCGAAACTTTGTAACCTCTATATTCGAAGCATACTGCAGGTCTCTAAATGTGAGCGCTAATATCTCCGCGCTATAAGTCAGTTAATATGTTCCATAGACAAATTCTCCCTGCAAGTTCAGTCAATGGTAATGTAAAAACGATTCCCTAGAAGGAAAACATTAAAGACAGACTGCAGCATTATTCGTGGCAGTCTTATTTTGGAGAGAAGTGCAGCGTAAGTATTCACATTGCGTGTTTACTTACCCAGTTACAGAATTGCTAAACATTTAAAAAGTGCAGTGTGCCAGGTCCAGGTTAACTACATAGCATTTTTGAGATGCCAGTCAGGGGGGGGGGGGGGGAGGGGGACTTCTGGACAGAATCAGTGGCAGCCACTGGCTGGGTAAATCACTGGGGCAGCGTGGGGAAAGGAGGAGGTGGAAGAATAAAAAAAATTAAAACGTACTTGCAGCCTGACGTCTGCCGCTTCTTCAGATGATTTTCACACACGCTCCTAGAATCCCTTGCACCAATCTAGACGCTACTCTCATACTGGTATTCTCCAGCATGAGAGAAGTGTAGGGACTGGGTGGAGCGGGCTGGTGCCATTCTCCAGCAAGGATTGGGAGCCTGTGCTCCTCAGCCTGCCGATATCTCCAAGCAACAGCCTGGAGATATCCAAGTGCGCATGTCGGTTTGGCCGTCCTTAGACGGCCCGCCAGACCTACATGCACACTGCCAATGCCCTGAGCCCACCACTCCTCCTGCTCCTGATGACCCCTCCCTCCAGACTTGGTGGTGGCTCTGGAGTAAAATAAAATAATAATAAAGCAGTTTTATTAACTGCTTTATTATAATTTTATTTTACATGCATGTGCTGGTTCCAGCAGTGGGGCGATGCTCCTCCGCTATAAGGGTGAATGAGGGTTATTCACAAAGATAACTTGACATGTGAGTAAATCTACACTTGGAAAGTTACTCTTACTCGTTTAAGTAACAATACTACTTTTGGCTATTCACCATGTATGGGCCTGATTCACAAAGGTAAATTTACGCTTTTGTGTAAGCTTACGATTTTTTCCTATTCATAAAGGTATTTTTACGAGTAGAATCTTTCTGACTGCAGAGTCTCCACACTCACAAAAGAGACTCCGCTCACAGGAAAATAGATCTGCCCTATCTTTGTATGTGCGGAGTCTCCACCCTAAAATAGGGGTTGTAAAAATGTCAAATATCATTGTACAGTTACTTCCAGTAGTGACCATATTTTTCATTCTGCACACTTGAGGAGACCTTTGCAATTAGGGCGAAGATCTCCTTATGGTAAAACATAGGGAAATTAATAAAAGTCTGGTAAAGAAAAAAATAAACATTTTGGTATGTTAAATGTTAATGCAAAATAATTTTATATATGTATCAATTTTAAACTGTTTCTGAAGTATTAACTACAATAAAATTTTTATAATAATATTAAATATATTCAACTAAATTAAAATTAATTTTAAACTATCTTTTTATATTTGAAACCCTCTTAAAGTACAATGTTTATATTTATTGTGCATTAACATTTACTAAACGTTATTCATAATATTTATTTTAATTGAATAATTTTTCAATGCTAAAATTATTTTTAAATTAAAAGGGTATTCAATTATTAAAAAATATTTATCATTTATATTTAATTCGTTTTTTAACATTAACCCATTTCATATATGTAAAAAAAAAAAATCTAATTAGTTACCTTATTTTAACATCTTTTTTTTTGCTGCATTGGTTTTTAAGTCCCTACCTCCATTAGTGTTTCTGGGAGGGTGTTGCAATTACTGTGAGTGGCCATGCCTTGTGCTAGACTTAATGCAGTTACGAGCTTGGCTACATTTGCTACTGTTTTTTTTTTTGGGCTGTAGGAACTTTAGAAATGCAGTTCAAAAATAGCAATGGTAATACTCTTTTGTGGATGGGTGCATGTCCCTCTCCAAACCCCTCCCTTAGAACTTCCTTATTCCTTTCTAAAGGTCTCCCGTTTAGTAGTAGGTATTCCCCATTTTTCAGCCATTCCTCCTTGTCCCATCCACAGTTACTGATAAAATATAGGCATACGTATGCAGCGGCCTCTGCAGTCGGGGCAGAAATCTGCACACATAAAAAATAGGCGAGGCAGAGGTGTAGACCTGTGCATGTGGGTTTGTGAACAGTATTTTGTAGTACATTAGTAGCACTTTTGTAATAGGCTCCAAAGTTATTTTTTTTCATTTTTGTGAACGGAAGACCGAGTTCATTTTTTTAGAGGCTATAGATAGCTTGGCATTTTCAAATGCTTAGGGATTAGGACGATTTATTTGCCTGTATCTTCTGTCCTTGATGGTGAGGTACAGGCAAAGGGGCAAAATGCCATCACTCACAGCGATGGGGCCCAATGACTGAAGTGGGCTGATACAGTGCTCTACTGTATGCAGTGGTGGATGGAAGTAGAATGAGAATGGGACAGAAACAGGTCAATAGATGAAGAGGGCTGAGCAAAAGTCCCTCTATGTATATTTATATATATGTATTTTTTAAATATGTTTTGTGTCATTTATATCTTGCCAGACCTCAAAATTAAAAAGGTAGTTTGTTTAGAGAATGGTGAAGTGGCAGTTGGTGAAGCTGTTGTATTGCATATTTTTCTACACTTGGCTATTGAGTGCTCACCAACACTTGTAAGGAAAGAAGAAAACAATTACAAAATGTATGAGTGCACAGAAAACTAAACAGAAAAAGTACACTGGATTCATAGAAGAACTGAAGAAGACAAAAAAGCTTTGAAGTGAAATAGTGGGTACGCTAGATAATTGATAGCAAGAGAGCATAATAGATTGAAAGAGGTGTGTTAGAAATGGGATCTCTGGTTGGCTAAGGCTTGCGCCAAAGCCAGGCAGAGACCACCACTCTAGTCAGGGTGAGGGAGTTACACGCCAAAGATAACCCCTGCTCACCCCCTTGGTAGCTTGGCACGGGCAGTCAGGCTTATCCCGGAGGCAATGTGTAAAGCGTTTGCGCAACACACCCACAGCAACAACATACTAGGCACACCACAAAAAGGAACTCCACACAAGGTTATATATAAAAATAGCCTTTGTATTATCATAAAACACATTAGAATAGTACTCACATAATCTACATCGTGCCACCTGGCACTAGGTCATATTTACAAGGGGTTATTTACACCTCACAGGGCCAACTGGACCACTGTCAGAACCAGCACAAAGCGAACTTAGTATATGTAGCACTTATAATAAATGTAGAACACATCATGAACGTACAACCAGTAATCACTGGTAACCACTGTACTTAGCATCAGCCTGTAACATAAACCACATTATGCACAGTATCACATTAGGCGCAAAATACATTATACGCCAACCTCACCAGCATAAATACATTATGCAATCATCTCATAAGTCTAAACGCATTAGACCCTAACCTCCTAAGCATAACTCACATTAGGGGCGTAAAGCACAGTAGAGAATAACTCACAACCTAAACGCATTAGGTAATAATAAAATCACAAGCATAAACACATTATGCAAAACCTCATAATCATGACAGTACATTAGAGGCATGAAACAGGGTGCGTAAATCATAATACATGAATCACATTTCCTAGCACCACCATATCACGTTAGCACATACCTCACAGTAGAAACCTTAGCAGAGGTATAAATCACATTAGGGCCTGGCGCCCTACAATCCCAACAGTCCCCCTGGCCAACCGGCCATCTCAAAAAGGGCCCAAATGCCCTATGTCCCAAAAGTCAGGGCGCTGCCTAGGCAGCAGGAGTCAAGGGTGCGCAATTGCGCAAGCCTAAACGTGGCAGCTGCCCACTACTTGCTGGGCAGCTGTGAAACTGAGCACGGGCACCAGCGTGCCCCCTGAGCCCCTCTCTGGGACTCGCAATTTAAAATGAACCTGTCCCCCAAGGTTGCAGCTGCCTGCGCTCTCGCAGGGCAGCTGGCAAAATGTGCAAATAAAAGTCTGGCACTCCTCGTGCCTCTCGGGCGCCCACTGGGGCTTCTTAACAAAACCTGCCCCCACGTTGCAGCTGCCTGCGCTCTCGCAGGGCAGCTGGAAATGGCAAAGGCACCACTGTGCCTTGTGAGCCCCACTGGGACTCCACCACAACGAATATGCCCACGTTGCAGCTGCACACTTTCAGGCGGGCAGCTGTGGCAAGGAAACCGGCACTGGCACTAACGTGCCGCTGGGGAGCTCCCCTCTGGGACTCCTCCTGGTGCACTCGATCGGCACCTAACCGTGCTCAAGAGACTTCAGCCCCACTCACCGGGGCTTTGTGCAGACTCCTCCGGTCTTCTTTCCGGCAGGGCAGGCACCGACAACGTGCCTCGTCTCTCTCCCGCCCCCGGGCCCCTCCTCACCTGGTCGGGCGGTCTCTCTCTCTCCCTTGGCACCGGAGCGCGTGGTAGGCTCCCGTCGGCTTCCGGCTTCTTCCTGGTGTTCCCCGCGGCCGCAGGCAGAGTTCCTTCCCCCTTCCGGCCGGCAACGAGGTCCCGCCCACAACCAGGCGGCTTGCCTGGCTTCCGGGTCGCGTTGGCAGCGGCCCGGCAATGTTCCCGCAACTCCTGGGCTGCGGCGGTGAATTCCTTTTTGATCTCGGCAATGCGGGGTGGGCACCCGCTTTTAACTGAAGACACTTGCGGGGTGGGCACCCGCTAAGTGTATTTAAAATAAACGGCAAAAGGTGCGGGGTGGGCACTCGCACGACGCCACAATACGGGGGAATCCCTACGCTGGGGATTCCCTTAAAAGTGATGTGCAGCTCGGCGCTGCGGAGCTCCAGCGCTCCTCTGCTCCCAGAAGTCAGAATATAGCGCTCACGAGGCACTAGGAGCTGCACCAGTCCTAAAGGATAAAAAAAAAATGAAGCAAAAGGTCCCAGGGGCATAGCTGGGCCCAGGGAGGCAGCCCTCTTGGCAGGTCCTCCAGGGCCCCAGCAGCAGCACGCCCCGCAGGTTTAGGACCAGGTTCAGAACAGTTTTCTGGGGTCACAGCCCCTATTTTTATACCCTAAATCCCTTTGTGTCACAGCACAGGTCTTGGGGATAAACCAGACGCAACTGGTTTGGGGGAGCTTTGGAGCACTTTGTTGTGCTCAGCTCCTCTCTCCATTGTCAGGTGGGGGCTAGGTGCTCAGACGCACCACAGGGGCGGAGCCAGCATTGTGGAGGGAAGGCACAGTCCTATTCAGGTCCCAGGTGCAACTCCTCCCTCCCATCTACATGAAGATCTCCCTATTCAGCCCTGCGCTGACTCACCCTGCCCCTCCTGGAGCCACACACACCTCCCAGCCCCTGTCACTCACAAGCCAGATATGCAATTCACATCAGGCAGGCAGACACAGAGCACACATAAATGCCAACTTCTAAAAGTGGCATTTCTACACCAGTCACAATAAATCTGCGCACACCATTGCGCAGCATTTATTCTCACGAGTTCGCACATACTAAACTCGCCCCTGCACTCCTCTCACACCAGGAATTACCATGGACACACATATCCCCCATGCATTCCTATGGGAGGGCAGGACAATCTCACCACACGCACTCAGCGCGCACGCACTTTACACTGGACCACAGTGCTAAAGTGCCCAGAGACTTAAAACTACTAACACCAAGGTACATATAAGGCAAAAAGGTCAGGGGTGAACCTGCCAAAAAGGGCCAAGTCCAACAAGGTGCAAGTAAGAGAAGGCAAAGAATGAGACCAAAGAAGAGAGAATGAAAACAGAGCATGCAGTACCCTCATTATGGATGCTGCATCGGTGTCATGGACCCTAATACAAGCAGAGGAATAGGATTGAGTAAAAGCCTCTATTTTAATATTTATATGTAGATATTTTTTTCAAATATTTTTGAGAAAATAAAATTTCTTGCCTACAGCCAGAACTAAAAATTAAAAAGTTAGTTTGTGTGGAGAATGATGAACTGGCGGTTGGTGAAGCTGATTATTGCAAATTTTCATACACTGGCTATTGAGTACTCACCAATACTTGTGAGGAAAGAAGAATAGAAGTTAAAAAAGGTATGCGAGGACAGGAGACTACACAGACAAAAGTACATTGGATGCACAGAAGAACTGGGGAAGAGAAAAACGTTTTGAGGGGACATGGTGTATGTCAACTTTGTCTATCTTCCTGAAGTTCTAATTGCAGAGCCATTCTTTAAAATAGCAAATGATGATATGTTTGTTAATGCTCACTACACTCAATGAACGCATTTGAAAGAAGAAAGATCTTAATGATAGCTACCAGTTAATTTGGCACTTTTTCGTGAGAAAAAATCCATAGAGGTAATAAAGATGTAGGACACAGAACATTGGCACATGCACAGCGAAATGTGGCATGGATGCCTTTTCACTCCTATTTGCATGAAAATTATTTTCAACATTTACATGGTCTGATCCCTTTAGCAATGCGCAAAAGAGATGGTTCTGCAGGTGAATAAATGGTGATGGACTTCCTATGGAACTGTCTGCATTTTTGGGACTTAGGGCCATATGTAGGTAGCTAAATACCGGTCGGTAACGGCCGAAATTCGGTAAATCTCCCGTTACCGACCGGTATTTAGGCAATCGAGATGTAGGAGGCCGGATTTAAGGAATCGGTAATTTACCGATTCGTTATTTTAAGGAATCGGTAAATTACCGATTCCTTAAATCCTATGTAGGGAGCACTCAAGTGAGTGCATTTTTGGTTTCAGGATTCGTTATTTACCACCAACTACAAGTTGGTGGTAAATACTGAATACCTTTTAAAAAGCAATTTTGTGCTTTTTTAAAGTGCCATGTGGCAGACAAACATGCCCTTAGGGCATGTATGTGCGCCACATGTGCACACATGCACGATTCAGGGGTGCAACAGGGTGTCAATTTGACACCCTGCCACCCTTGAATATGCTCCTCCTATTACCGATTCGGTATTTACCGAATCGGTAATAGTGAATGGCTTCCATTCATTCCTATGGGCCTCCAGGCCCATAGGAATGAATGGGAAGGTATTCCTATTACCGATTCGGTAAATACCGAATCGGTAATACCGAATATTACCGAATCGGTATAATTTACCGAATGTTTACCTACATTCTATTTACCGATTCTTAAATACCGAATCGGTAAAATTCGGTATTTAGGAATCGGTAAATAGAAATTACCTACATATGGCCCTTAATGAATTATTTGGAAAATCCTTACATTTGTGGCTGCTTTGTCATATCAGAGGATAAAATATGGTCATGGCATGAAATTACCACAGTCAAAAACCTAAAGGAATGGAAAACCTGTGGAAAAGAAACTCGTTGGTTAGCAAGAAACAGACTGCTTTTTCACATAATGTGCTGTATCCCAAAACTTGTAGAAGTGTCTATTTGAACAGAGTCATGGCTTATGTTTTACTCATGTGTTTGGAAGATACCTTTCACAGGTATACTGGAAGACTGAATAATGTAGATAGACTCCATAAACACCTGGCCTTCATGTGTGGACGTGTTAGCATTTGCATGCCTTTATACACTGGCCACCAGACTGTAGAAATGGCAATTATTTAGGCCTAATTAAACATATATTATTTTGGAACTAGATATTTTTACAATTGCTTCATAGGAAAATGTATACATTTCCACCCAGGATTACATAGTTGTTTTCTGATTTTTTTTTTTATAGTTATTGCGTTTCAGATCTAATTGCACAATGCTGGCATGAATGTTTTCCTTATTTCAAAGTTACATATCCAAAATCACCTGTATCTAGCTGAAAAAAATAAATGGCAGCTCCCTGCATGCTGTGATAATGCAACTTTGCTGTACGTCACCCTATTTTGGTCTGGTTATTTTCTAATATACCTTGATATTTTATATATATATATATGTGTGTGAGCAAGGCAGGGGATCCTGCCAAAACGCGTTACAGCCTGTAAATGTTAAAATAAATTGCTGGATCTGACCTTCGGTTTGCGGTGTCGTTTTTCTGGTGGAAAGAAAGTTGGAGACCGGAAGTGGCAGAGGATGTATATATATATATATATATATCTCAGGACTTGCACGCAAATATATGCCACGAAGAGTTCTTGAAATGAAAAGAACTGGAGGGACACAACGGGGAATGCAAGAAGGGATTTAATTTCAAACGAGCATCGGCATGACGCGTTTCGGACTGTGCCTTTCTCAAATGCCTGCTCAAACAAAGAACTCCCACCAGTTTCCTTCAAATATCCCCAGTCGTTCTGCCATTGGTGGCCATCCAGGTGGGCCGGTTCAGAGTCACAAACAGACCTGCAGTTGCATTGGCACACTGCAGATCCCAGCATGCACCTCTCACCGCATGACAAGTATGCTTCTCCGCTCGGCTATTTTATATTCCTTGTTGAATACTGGATGTAGTTAGGAACGCTGTTCAAAACTGTGGCAGTCTTTGCTGATGAAACAAAAACCCCTCCTGGGTCCCCAGGACGCCTCAACCACACAAGTCCGCTCCTTATCAGGCCTGGAAAACACGGATGCAGTGATCCTGATTCCTTCGTGGAGTCACGAACTGCAATCTGCAGCGGCACAGATACCAAGGGCGGGTGCGGTGGGTCAGAGTCTTTCCATTACCATGGATCGATTTGAAAATTGCCGAAGCTGCCCAGATGACTCTGTCCTCTTTGTGAGACGGGTCTCCTCCTGCGCGCCCAGGACTTGCACGCAAATATATGCCACGAAGAGTTCGTGAAATGAAAAGAACTGGAGGGACACAACGGGGAATGCAAGAAGGGATTTAATTTCAAACGAGCATCGGCATGACGCGTTTCGGACTGTGCCTTTCTCAAATGCCTGCTCAAACAAAGAACTCCCACCAGTTTCCTTCAAATATCCCCAGTCGTTCTGCCATTGGTGGCCATCCAGGTGGGCCGGTTCAGAGTCACAAACAGACCTGCAGTTGCATTGGCATACTGCAGATCCCAGCATGCACCTCTCAACGCATGACAAGTATGCTTCTCCGCTCGGCTATTTTATATTCCTTGTTGGATACTGGATGTAGTTAGGAACGCTGTTCAAAACTGTGGCAGTCTTTGCTGATGAAACAAAAACCCCTCCTGGGTCCCCAGGACGCCTCAACCACACAAGTCCGCTCCTTATCAGGCCTGGAAAACACGGATGCAGTGATCCTGATTCCTTCGTGGAGTCACGAACTGCAATCTGCAGCGGCACAGATACCAGGGAGGGTGCGGTGGGTCAGAGTCTTTCCATTACCATGGATCGATTTGAAAATTGCCGAAGCTGCCCAGATGACTCTGTCCTCTTTGTGAGATGGGTCTCCTCCTGCGCGCCCAGCGCAAGTCCTGGGCGCGCAGGAGGAGACCCGTCTCACAAAGAGGACAGAGTCATCTGGGCAGCTTCGGCAATTTTCAAATCGATCCATGGTAATGGAAAGACTCTGACCCACCGCACCCGCCCTTGGTATCTGTGCCGCTGCAGATTGCAGTTCGTGACTCCACGAAGGAATCAGGATCACTGCATCCGTGTTTTCCAGGCCTGATAAGGAGCGGACTTGTGTGGTTGAGGCGTCTTGGGACCCAGGAGGGGTTTTGTTTCATCAGCAAAGACTGCCACAGTTTTGAACAGCGTTCCTAACTACATCCAGTATCCAACAAGGAATATAAAATAGCCGAGCGGAGAAGCATACTTGTCATGCGGTGAGAGGTGCATGCTGGGATCTGCAGTGTGCCAATGCAACTGCAGGTCTGTTTGTGACTCTGAACCGGCCCACCTGGATGGCCACCAATGGCAGAACGACTGGGGATATTTGAAGGAAACTGGTGGGAGTTCTTTGTTTGAGCAGGCATTTGAGAAAGGCACAGTCCGAAACGCGTCATGCCGATGCTCGTTTGAAATTAAATCCCTTCTTGCATTCCCCGTTGTGTCCCTCCAGTTATTTTCATTTCAAGAACTCTTCGTGGCATATATATATATATATATATATATATATATATATATATATATATATATATATTATCTACTGGCGGTCGCCAGTAGATAGTTATAGTTAGAACCTATTTTCCATAGGAAATCCGCAACATTCTATTTGAAATAACTCTCTTGCCGGTTGACGTATCTTCGCAAAATTTTCAAACTTTGTGGGGCGCTCCGGTCCGCTCCTACCCTGAAAGTCTCGGGGTGATTCGTCAAGCAGGGACCGAGAAAAAAGGGGGGTCCCAAAACACGTTTTCCCCATTCATTTTTCCATAGGAAACTTTAGACACGGCTACAGCCCGAACTGCTGAACGGAATTACACCAAATTTGGCAAAGAGGTAGTTCTTGGTTCAGAAAGAACCCTTTTTGTTAAATGGTGTAAATCCGTTCAGTAGTTGCTGAGAAAATCAAAAGTAAAAGTACATTTATATCTATGGCCGCGTAGGATTCGCGCACCCTCCCGATCACGAGCTGTCTGCTAATTGGCTGTCAACACTCCAAACCAGGAAGTGTTGGCAGCCATCTTGTTCCTCGGTAGAACCGAGGAACAAGAAAGCAGTAAAAAAGTGCGCAAAACACACAAAGGGGCAGGGTAGAAACACCCTGACCCCCTAGGTCTGCTCAGGGGGTCCCACAAGGAGCCCCTGGGCAAAAAAAAGCATTTTTTTTTTTTTTTTAAATCGGCAGGATGCGCTCAGGGTGCGCGGATCCTGCCGATAAAAAATCGAAGCGCGGTCTCCCGCGCTCGATAGTTAATTGCCCCCGGGTGGGCCAAGTCCCGGGGGCATGCTGAGGGGTGTTTATTTTATGTATGGGGGCCTCTAAGGGCCCCCAAGCCCCGGGGACCGCCACCCCCCGGGGCTTTCTTTTAAAATGGTGCGGGAGGGCTCTGAGCCCTCCCGCAGCCCCGGGACCACCACCTCCCGGGGCTTCTTTTTTTTTCCTGTGTGGGGGGCTCGAGCCCCCACACGCCCGAGACCGCCATCTCCCGGGGCACTAACAAATTAAAATGGGGGTCCGTTTTGGACCCCCGAAGCCCCGGGGACCACCACCTCCCCGAAGCTGTGCTGATGTGGGGAGGGGGGCCGCGCGGCCCCCCTGCTGGAGCCTGTGGTGGCCCTGGGGACCACCACCCCCCAGGGCCGGCTCCTGCAGTGTCCCGGGGTGCCTACCCCCGGGACACTGCTGTTTGCAAAGACGGCTCCCGTCCTGTCATTGCAAACTGCTTTGGATATTGGAAGAGAGAGCAGGGAAACCTGCTCTCGCTTCAATATCCAAAGACAATTGCTTTTCCACACGGGGAGCAGCATGTTAGCTGCTCCCCATGTGTAAAAGCAATGCCGGCTCCCGTAGGACACGGGGAGCCGGCGGGACTGTGGGGGGTTTGGGGACCCCCCCACAGTCCCCAACCAGAGGCCAGGCCCCGGGGGATGGGGTCCCCGGGGCAAGTAGTGGCCCAGGAGGGGGGACACGCGGCCCCCCTCCCCAGAAATAATTTTTTTTTTTTAATTTAAAAAAAAAAAAAGGGGGTAAGGCCCTGGGGGATGGGGTCCCCAGGGCCCAAAAATAGAAAAAGGAAGGGGGCCACACAGCCCCCTTCAGGGAAAAAAAAACGATCGGCCCGCAGGCCCCGCCCCTTCCTTCACCACTCTGCAAACGCGCCCCTGGCGCGTTTGCAGATGGGGAAGTAATTCCCTTTGAATACTGGGGGTCCCTGGGGGCCAACTAGCCCACCAGGAACCTCCAGTATGCGCCAGGGGGCTGCGTTGCAGAGAGGTGTACAGAGGCCACGCCCCGTTATACACCTCTCTGCAACGCAGCTCTGTGGCGCTTTTTGGAGGTACATGGTGGGCTAGTTGGCCCCCAGGAACCCTCAGGATTCAAGGGGACTTAATCCCCCAACTTAAAACGCGCCACGGGGCGCGTTTGCACAGTGGTGAAGGGAGGGGGCGGGGCTTCAGGTGACATGTGTGCAAACAGGCCCCGTGGCGCGTTTTAAGATGGGGAATTAAATCCCCTTCAATCCTGAGGGTCCCTGAGGGCCAACTAGCCCAACAGGTACATCCAGAAAGCGCCACAGAGCTGCGTTGCAGAGAGGTGTAAAAGGGGTGTGGCCTCTCTACACGTCTCTGCAACGCAGCCCCTGGCGCATACTGGAGGTTCCTGGTGGGCTAGTTGGCCCCTAGGGACCCTCATGATTCAAGGGGACTTAATCCCCCAACTTAAAACGCGCCACGGGGCGCGTTTGCACAGATGTCACCTCAGGCCCCGCCCCTACCTTCACCATTGTGCAAATATTCCTCTAAAATCTGCCGAACTACGAATTCGGATTTACTCACCTGTTATCAGGAGAGACCTCAGTGCTGCATCTTTCAGCCCAGTACTAATCCTGAAAAGTAATTTTAACCGTACTTACCAGTAACTTGAATTTCCTTCCATAGGATATCATTGCCTGCTTTTTGCTGAAAAAGTTTCTAAGTGTTGATTTTTGAAACATACAAATATTCCTCTAAAATCAGCCGAAATACGAATTCCGATTTACTCACCTGTTATCAGGAGAGACCTCAGTGCTGTATCTTTCAGCCCAGTACTGGTCCTGAAAAGTAATTTTAACCGTACTTACCAGTAACTTGAATTTCCTTCCATAGGCTAACATTGACTGGTTTCACTTGGAAATTCTTCTAAGTGTGGAGTTTTGGAACTTTAAAATATTCCTCTAAAATCAGCCGAAATACGAATTCTGATTTACTCACCTGTTATCAGGAGAGACCTCAGTGCTGCATCTTTTAGCCCAGCACTGACCCTGAAAAGTAATTTTAACCGTACTTACCAGTAACTTATATTTTCTTCCATAGGAATCCATTGTCTGGTTTTCAGCAGAAAAGTTTCAAAGTGTCGATTTTCACAAACTACAAATATTCCTTAAAAATCGCCTGTATGACTTAAACGCATTCTTTCAACTGTTTACAGGAGATGCACCAGTGCTGGATCCAGGATCCAACACTGAGTAAGAAAAAGTAACGATAACAGTTTTTACCTGCTAAGTGAATTTCCTTCCATAGGATAACATTGGTGATTCTATGAGAAAAAGTTTCAGTGTCAACTTTTAAAATACAATAATATTCCTTAAAAATCACTAATGTAACCAAAACGCTTTTACTCAACTGTTTACAGGAGATGTCCCAGGACTGAATCTAGGATCCAGTCCTGTGGTTAGAAAAGTAATCCATAAAGTAACTAATTGCATTTAACTAGAAATTCACATTGAGCTGAATGTTGCATTGTGTTTGAAAATGTGTTGCCCATTGCAACAACTGTAACTACTGTACTTAAAAGTCTATTGCCTATGTGCAAAGTATTTAAACTAAAGTAATTCATTCTGAGAAAGTATTTTTTGTAATGTATAATGTAATTACAATGTAATTTAAAAAATAAAATATGTAAAAAAAATTGTTTCTAAAAATGTAGTAAATCAGTATTAAAAAAATAAATATAACAATTAATACATTTAAAAATTGTCATTTACAAAACCTTTGAAATTCACTGAAAAAACCGTAGGTTTCAGACATGTTATAGTTAGGAATTAGCATTTAAAAAACCTTTGAAATTCACTGAAAAAACCATAGGTTTCAGACACGTTATAGTTAGAAATTAGCATTTAAAAAACCTTTGAAATTCACTGAAAAAACCATAGGTTTCAGGCACGTTATAGTTAGAAATTTGCATTTAAAAACCTTAAAAAATCACTGAAAAAACCATAAGGTTTTAGGGACAGTTATAGTTAGTTGGACATTGCACTCGTACAAAACCCGTGAAATTCCCCCGTTATAGTTAGTTCAGGTAACTATAACTCGCGCCCCCGCAATGCACTGCTGATGACGTCACATATTATATCACTCATGACATGGTCAGTGACATCACTGATGACATCACTGATGACATCTCAAATGACATCACTGATGACATCACTGATGACATCATCCATGAGAGAATTTAATGCATCTTCTCACACCCTAATATAAGTTTTGAAACACCCACTCTAAATTACAGACTGCCATTCTCAAAACCATACACACTCCAATACCAATAAGTACATACCCACTGACTGATTCTTAGGTCTACACACACACATCTACTCACTCACCCGTACAGTCACTCATACTTACAGTCACTCAGTACAGGACTATCATATGCACTCATACACCTATATAAACACTCACACAACGCAACTCATCCATAGAGGTACTCACACACCTAGTCAGTCATGAAAATAATTAATCACACTCCAATTTACTCACCTATACAGTTATACACACCAGCTCACTTACTCATAAAAATACTAGCACATTCTTACGCTCCTATGCAATCACTGATGCAAGCACACACTCATCCATATAGCCACTCTCACAATCACACACTCTCACTTATAGCCATTTATATACTCCAACACACATATATACTGCCTTTCACATATGTAGTTACTCACACATGTACCACTGAGATATACATTCAATCACTAACACACCCATACACACACTCACCCACCCATACAGTCCATCACAGACGCACTCTTGAAACCATGCACCCAGTGAATCACCCACTCACACATCTATGCACAGAGTCACACTCACCCCACCCACACAAACACTGAGGCACCCATACAGATACTCAGAGAACCAATCCATAACCCATATAGACACTCATTTAGCTAGTCAGAAACCCATGCAGCTGCTTACACAACAACAGACAGACGGATACAGACATTCACACAGTTTAGTCACTCACCCATGCATCCAGTAAGATACGTTTAATCACTCACTTATAGACTCAGTCACGCACCTACTAAATCATCCATTCAGACACTTATACACCCACTCATTCTTCAATACGCCTTTCCCTATATATATTAAACATATTTAAACTTTACACAAACACACAGTCACTGGATGATGTCATCAGTGATGTCATCAGTGATGTCATTTGAGATGTCATCAGTGATGTCATCAGTGATGTCACTGACCATGTCATGAGTGATGTAATATGTGACGTCATCAGCAGTGCATTGTGGGGCGCGAGTTATAGTTACCTGAACTAACTATAACGGGGGAATTTCATGGGTTTTGTACGAGTGCAATGTCCAACTAACTATAACTGTCCCTAAAACCTTATGGTTTTTTCAGTGATTTTTAAGGTTTTTTAAATGCAAATTTCTAACTATAACGTGCCTGAAACCTATGGTTTTTTCAGTGAATATATATATATATATATATATTTATACATACATACATACTGTTAGACCTGGCACCATTGGCGTGGGTCTCCCTTCCATTTTTCGCTGTTGTCTCCTCTGTTTTTGCTGGTGTTAGATGCTCTGGGCGCTGTGCCACTGCCATTCAGTGCCACAGCGCGAATTCTCCCTGTGTAAATATGACATGTGAATTGGTATATCCATGATTGGCTTATTTGGTTTACCTGTTAGTCCCTAGTAGTGTGGCCTGTGTGTGCCCAGGGCTGGTAAACCAAATGCTACTGGTGGGCCTGCAGCACTGATTTGTGCCACCCACAGAAGCAGCTTGTAAAGTGTGTCTCAGACCTGCCACTGCAGTGTCTGTGTGCAGTCCAGAACTGCCATCTTGGATGTGAAGTGCACCCACTTCCCAGCCCCTGAACCTTCCCTTGGCATCATGTAAGTCACCCCTATGGTAGGGTGCATTGTATGTGTAAGGCAGGACATGCCTTGGTGTGTGTAGCATGTCCTGGTAGTGAATTACACCCAATTTCGTTTTTCACTACTGTAAGGCTACCTGTTCCTCATAGGCCAGAATGGGCAGTTTGACTATTACATGCTATAGTCCTAACTGACCCCAGGAACATGGTAGAAAAACGAATTTAGTATGCCTGAGCTCAGAATATTAAAATACATC
Organism: Calotriton arnoldi; assembly: GCA_963921515.1. NCBI lineage: Eukaryota > Metazoa > Chordata > Amphibia > Caudata > Salamandridae > Calotriton > Calotriton arnoldi. Next base: position 909,503 of record CAWUFW010001495.1, read on the forward strand.
TTTTAGTGAAGTTTATTTTTATATTCTGTGTTTGAAAATACCACTTTTAGAAAGTAGGTATTTTCTTGCCTAAGCCTTCCAGTGTGCTCTGCTGTTATGTGTATTGGCTGTCTGGTTTTGGAGGGACAGGGCAGGCTGAGTCAGACCTGGGTTGAATAGAGAGATCTGCATTTAGAGTATGGGGAGGGGTGGCTCCTTGACCTGAATAGGGCTGTGCCTGGCAAGGTGAATGCTGGCTCCACCTCCTACTGTGTGTCTGATAGCAGACCCCCTCTTTCTGAAAGGAAGGATGCAGCCTGGTAAACAAAGTGCTCCAGGACTGAGCAGAACTGGTTCTGGCTGGGTTCAGTGACTTGTAGCTTCTGAGAACAAAGACTTTTGGGGTATAAATATCTGTGCTCAAACCCCTACAATTGGTATTGCTCCTGGATGTCAAGACGAACCTCTGTCCGTGTAACTGAAGGAATCTGCAGGAGGTGACTGTCCTTGTGTGCTGTTTCTTGGATAGGCCTGCAGTAGTTACCATTGGACTTGGAAGAAGAGGGAAAAGGACTTTTGAGAGAACTTTTATTAATCTTCCTAAAGGAATCACCCAAGGGCTAGGAGAAGAGCTAGCCTCCTGCTGAAGTCTCAGGCACATCAGACTTCACCCCCAGCCTCCTGATTCATCCCAGCAAGGATTTCTACCTGCAGGTGAGGCTCCTGTGAGTCCCAGGGCCTCCAGTTCTACTACAGAGAAGAGAGTGCTGGAATGGTCGCTAACGCACGTTTGCGAGCCGCCGCAGCTGAGAGCGCCCGAAAAATCATCACGCTGCTGCCGCCGAGCGCTCGCAACCAAAGAGATCATCGCTTCACGACATCGCATTGCGGACGCCGGGCGTCCGCCATTTTCATCGCATCGCATCCGGATCGTCGCTCCCTCGCGGAGCGCCATCGCATCGCAATCTGATCGTACACGCAACAGGATCGTCGCATCGCCTCCTCCCTCGCGGCAAGGAGTCATCGCATCGGCGGCCTAGCATGCAGAAGTTGGTCGCATCGTCTCCACACGCATCAGCAGATCGGCGCATCATCCTCCCTTGCGGCAAGGATTTAACGCATCGCCGGCCTCGCGTGAGGAAAATCATCGCTACCACTTCTTTGCGACATTTTGTTGGTTTTGCTACGAAATTCAGGTACTTTGTGAGTAAAAGGGTCGCAGAGACCACTGCTTTGAACTGAACTCCTCTTTGCACACTTTGAACTATTTTTACCGCATTTCAAGAATAATCCTATTTTACAGTATTGTGGCTTTTTGATCGTTATTGGTCTTGTGTTAAGTCTATATATAAAGATACTTATTTTTTATAACTACTTGTGTGGTGTCCCTTAGTAGTGTTCCTCACTGTGTTACTGTGTATGGTCATAAATGCTTCACACACTGCCTCTGAGATAAGCCTACCTGCTCGTGCTACGTTACCACAGGGTTGAGCAGGGGTATCAAGGAGGGTAGCCCTCTCACTCTGACTTAGGAAGAAGAGTCCCTACTTGGACAGTGGCCAGCCATTGCCAACTAGAGACCCCCATTTCTAACATTGGTGGTCAGCGGTGAGGATCTGGACTTGCATTTATGATCGCATACAGTAATTATAGTGTACACTACTAGTGAGTGCAGACCATAATGCAACCACATACATTTTTGAAGTTTTTTTATTCTATTTTTGATTGATATTGCCAGTTATTGCTACAATGGGCAAGCCCAGATCCAATGCCTCGGAGGATCTCTCCTGGGAGGAAGAGAAATTAGAAACCTACAATGCCAAGCAGCTCAAAGATTTTTGCAAACAATTCACAGTCCCTATTACAGGTCTCACTAAGAGGGAGGAGTATTACAAGGCGCTGAAGGCCTGGCTAGAAGCCAGGGATGCCCCTAAGAATATGGGAGAGCTTGTGGAGGGGGAAGAGAATGCAGGAGAGCAGCAGGGTGAAGCAGTAGACTTAGTAGGAGATAAAGCAATTTCCATCCCGGGCACTAGTGTGTCCGCTAAGGGTCTGTCCCCAGAGGAGATGGAGGACAGGGAGAGAGATAGGCGGCATAATATGGAGATGGCTAAGCTTAAAATGGATGGTCACAGGGACCTAGAGAACAAGAAGTTAGAATTTGAGATTATGAAAATGAAACTTGAGCATGAGAGAGTATTGAGGGAGTTGGAGATTAAAGCTAAGAGTATGGAGATCTCCCCCTCTGGTGGCAGCATACCTGTAGTGCATCCTGAGAGTAGGGTGTATATACCCAAGGAGGTTATTAAGGATTTCCACAAAAGTGAAGATATTGGGCAATGGTTTGCCACTTATGAATTAGCCATGGTGTCCCACCGGGTCCCTGAGAAGGATTGGGGAGCGGGGTTGTGGGGACGCTTTGTGAGTGAGGGGAGGGATACCTTGTTGGACCTGCCCCCAGAAAGTAGAATGGTTTATGCCCACATGAGGGAAGCGTTGATGACCCGCTATGGTTTGACCCCTGAGATGTATAGGCAGAGGTTTAGGACCTGCAAGAAGCTAGAGGGTACCACGTGGGTTGAATATGTATCTTTTTTTTGCAGAGCAATTGAACGCTGGGTAAGAGGTAGCAAAGTAGAAACTTTTGAGCAGCTTTATGATTTGATTGCATGGGAGCATTTATCTAGTAACTGTTTTCCTGAGCTACGCCAGCACCTGATTGATTGCAAGCTGACTAACCCTAGAAAGCTTGCTGAGGAGGCGGACCGCTGGGTGAGCACCCGGGTTCGCAAGGGTCCAGTGGGAGACTTCGCCAAAGGTGGGCAGGGTCCCCAGCAGAGAAGTGGGGGGACAGGGGTAAACCGAGGGAGTTCCAAAGAGGGCCCCAAAGTAATTCCCAAGGGAACCAAGCAGTGGTGTCCCAGCCTCCCCAAGAGAAGAAGCCAGTGCCCCCGACAGGTAGGCCTGTTCAGAGGGGGCCCCTTACTTGTTTTAAGTGTGGTCAAGTGGGCCACCGGTTTTATGATCCCCAGTGTCCTCAGAAGGATACCAATGCACCACCCCGTGCACCACCCCGCCAGCTTGCTAGTGTAGCCCTGGGAGGGAGGAGATGGGTGCCCAAGGTGGGTGGGATCCCGTAGAGTTGACCCTTGTCTCATTAGGAGACTTTGAGATGGTCCCTAAGCCTGCACTGCCTGATAACACTAAAAGGTACAGACAGTGGGTGACCATCAATGGCCATAAAGTGGAGGCTTTAAGAGACACAGGAGCCAGTGTAACTGCTGTCAGCTCCCGGTTGGTGTCCAAGGAGCAGGTTGTCCCCCATGCATTCTACCCAGTAGTGTCTGCAGACAACTCAGAGAGCCAATGTGAGGTGGCTCAGGTTCCCTTTGAGTGGGGGGGGGTCTCAGGAACTCTTCAGGTGGCTGTGAGGCCCGCCATGCCTGTAGACTGTCTGCTGGGCAATGATTTAGAGAACTCCCCGTGGGCTACGGTGGAGAGGAAGGCTCACTTAGAAATGTTGGGTCTGCCTGAGTGGGCGTGTGCTACCACTCGGTCCATGGCAGCCAAGGAGGGTGTTGAGAAGGACCTGGAGCCTGAGAGTATGGCCCAGATCCCTGCCTTAGAGAGAAGGGGCAGGGGCGCGGGAAGCCGGCCCCCTTGGTTCCCACGGCCCAGGAAGGAGCAGACCCTGAGGGGGATGCCCTGGAGCCTAGCAGGGAGCAGATCAACGAACTGGGGGACCTGCCTGAGCTGACCCATTGGCAGCAGGAAGGGGGACCCACCAGGGAGGAATTTTGTGAGCAGCAAAGAGTTTGCCCCTCTCTTGAGGGTATGCAGCGACAGGCTGCAGCCCAGGCAGAAGGTGACATGTCTGGTTCACATCTGATTTATTGGGAGAACAGTCTCCTGTATAGCGAGCCTAAGGCTGCTGAGCCGGGGTCAGCCCGTGTGCTGGTGGTACCCGAGTGCTTCAGGGCCTTCCTACTGGGGTTGGCTCACGACATTCCATTGGCAGGACATCTGGGGCAGACCAAGACCTTTGAGAGGCTGGCCGCCCACTTTTATTGGCCCCAGATGCGCAAGAGTTCAGACACTCATTACAGGACATGTGAGACTTGCCAGGCAAGTGGGAAGAGTGGGGGGAAGATCAAGGCCCCACTCCAACCCTTTCCAGTTGTCAGTACCCCATTCGAGCGAGTGGGCATTGACATTATGGGGCCTCTGGACCCCAAGACAGCCATGGGCAACAGGTTCATCCTGGTCTTGGTGGACCATGCCACCCGGTACCCTGAAGCCATCCCACTCAGGACAGTGACGGCTCCCGTGGTGGGACGTGCACTGATGGGGATTTTCTCCCGTGTGGGGTTCCCCAGAGAGGTGGTGTCTGACAGGGGGACCAACTTCATCTCCCAGTACGTGAAGTCTCGGTGGAAGGAGTGTGGGGTAACTTATAAGTTCACCACTCCTTACCACCCCCAAGGTAATGGTCTGGTTGAAAGGTTCAACCAGACCTTGAAGGGCATGATCATGGACCTAGAAGAGCCCCTGAGGCGTAAGTGGGACGTCCTCTTGCCATGCCTGTTGTTTGCCTACCGTGAGGTGCCACAGAAGTCCTTAGGGTTCAGTCCCTTTGAACTGCTCTATGGCCATCCGGTTAGAGGACCTCTGAGTCTGGTCAAGGAAGGCTGGGAGCAATCTCCCAGGAAACCTCCCCAAGATGTATTTAGCTACATGTTGACCTTCAGGAACCAGACTCGAGCGTTTCAGAAAGATTGCTGAGGCAAATCTGGAAGCCAGCCAGGAGGAAATGAAACGTTGGCACGACCAGAATGCCACTCTGGTCGAATTTCAACCTGGTCAGAAGGTTTGGGTACTGGCCCCAGTGGAGCCTTGTGCGCTCCAAGATAAGTGGACCGGTCCATTTGAGGTGGTGGAGCGCAAAAGTCCAGTTACCTACTTGGTGGACTTTCAGTCTCCCAGGAACCCCTTGCGGGTCCTGCATGTGAACCGCCTGAAGCCCCACTTTGAGAGATCTGAAGTGGGCATGCTTCTTGCCACAGATGATGGAATGGAGGAGGAGAGTGAGCCTCTTCCTGACATCCTGTGTGCAGGAGAGAAGGATGGGTCAGTGGAGGGTGTGATCCTCTCCACCACACTGACCCCTGAGCAGCAGAGAGATTGCCACCAACTGTTGGGGCAATTTTCTGATTTGTTCTCCCTGGTGCCTGGTGTCACTGATTGGTGCGTCCATGAGGTGGATACCGGGGACAGTCCTCCTGTCAAGCACAAGGCTTACAGAGTGACTGACAAGGTCAGGGCTTGCATTAAGGAGGAGGTCTCCAAAATGTTTGCCCTAGGGGTGGTTGAGTCCTCTAGCAGCCCCTGGTCCAGCCCCGTGGTCTTGGTCCCAAAAGCTGCGACGCCTGGTGCCACTCCTGAACTTAGGTTCTGTGTGGACACCGAGGTCTCACTCGGTCACGAAGACCGACGCGCACCCCATCCCCAGAGCTGATGAGCTCATAGATCGGTTAGGGGCTGCCCGGTACCTCAGCACGTTTGATCTGACATCTGGGTACTGGCAGATCGCCTTAACTGATGGGGCAAAGGAGAGGTCAGCATTCTCCACACCAGATGGGCACTACCAGTTCCGTGTGATGCCCTTTGGGATGAAGAATGCCCCTGCCACCTTTCAGAGGTTGGTCAACCAGGTGTTGGTTGGGCTGGAGGATTTCAGTGCCGCCTACCTGGATGACATTGCAGTGTTTAGTTCCTCCTGGGAGGACCCCTTGCACCACCTCTGGGAAGTGTTGATGGCGCTGCGCAGAGCAGGCCTCACAATCAAGGCCAGTAAGTGCCAGATTGGGCAGGGTTCTGTGGTGTACTTGGGACACCAGGTGGGGAGTGGCCAGGTGGCACCCCTGCAGCCCAAAATTGAAACCATCCTGGCTTGGGAGCCCCCAAGGTCCCAGACCCAGGTGAGGGCCTTTTTAGGACTCACGGGTTACTACAGGAGGTTTGTCAAGGGGTATGGCAACATTGTTGCCCCCTTGACTGAGCTGACTTCCAAGAAGCAGCCAAAGATTGTGAACTGGACTGACACCTGTCAGAAAGCCTTTGATGCCCTCAAAACTGCCATGTGTACAGCACCCGTACTCCAGGCGCCCAATTTTGCTAAGGAATTTGTTGTCCAGACAGACGCTTCAGAGCATGGGGTGGGGGCCGTTCTGTCACAGATAAATGAGGAGGGACTAGACCAACCTGTAGCCTTCATCAGTAGGAGGTTACTTCCACGGGAACAGAGGTAGAGTGCAATTGAGCGTGAGGCATTTGCTGTGGTCTGGGCACTGAAGAAGCTGAGACCATACCTGTTTGGGACTCACTTCCGGGTTCAGACAGACCACAGGCCCCTCAGATGGTGGATGCAGATGAGGGGTGAGAATCCCAAGTTGTTGAGGTGGTCCATTTCCCTACAGGGTATGGACTTCACGGTGGAACACCGCCCTGGTACAGAACACGCCAATGCTGATGGTCTGTCCAGATTTTTCCGCCTTAGTGATGAGAACTTCCCAGGGGATGGGTAGTTCTCCCCACATTTCAGCTGGAGGGGACACGTGTTAGACATGGCACCATTGGCGTGGGTCTCCCTTCCATTTTTCGCTGTTGTCTCCTCTGTTTTTGCTGGTGTTAGATGCTCTGGGCGCTTTGCCACTGCCATTCAGTGCCACAGCGCGAATGCTCCCTGTGTAAATATGACATGTGAATTGGTATATCCATGATTGGCTTATTTGGTATACCTGTTAGTCCCTAGTAGTGTGGCCTGTGTGTGCCCAGGGCTGGTAAACCAAATGCTGCTGGTGGGCCTGCAGCACTGATTTGTGCCACCCACAGAAGCAGCTTGTAAAGTGTGTCTCAGACCTGCCACTGCAGTGTCTGTGTGCAGTCCAGAACTGCCATCTTGGCTGTGAAGTGCACCCACTTCCCAGCCCCTGAACCTTCCCTTGGCATCATGTAAGTCACCCCTATGGTAGGGTGCATTTTATGTGTAAGGCAGGACATGCCTTGGTGTGTGTAGCATGTCCTGGTAGTGAATTACACCCAATTTCGTTTTTCACTACTGTAAGGCTACCTGTTCCTCATAGGCCAAAATGGGCAGTTTGACTATTACATGCTATAGTCCTAACTGACCCCAGGAACATGGTAGAAAAACGAATTTAGTATGCCTGAGCTCAGAATATTAAAATACATCTTTTAGTGAAGTTTATTTTTATATTCTGTGTTTGAAAATACCACTTTTAGAAAGTAGGTATTTTCTTGCCTAAGCCTTCCAGTGTGCTCTGCTGTTATGTGTATTGGCTGTCTGGTTTTGGAGGGACAGGGCAGGCTGAGTCAGACCTGGGTTGAATAGAGAGATCTGCATTTAGAGTATGGGGAGGGGTGGCTCCTTGACCTGAATAGGGCTGTGCCTGGCAAGGTGAATGCTGGCCCCACCTCCTACTGTGTGTCTGATAGCAGACCCCCTCTTTCTGAAAAGAAGGATGCAGCCTGGTAAACAAAGTGCTCCAGGACTGAGCAGAACTGGTTCTGGCTGGGTTCAGTGACTTGTAGCTTCTGAGAACAAAGACTTTTGGGGTATAAATATCTGTGCTCAAACCCCTACAATTTGTATTGCTCCTGGATGTCAAGACGAACCTCTGTCCGTGTAACTGAAGGAATCTGGAGGAGGTGACTGTCCTTGTGTGCTGTTTCTTGGATTGGCCTGCAGTAGTTACCATTGGACTTGGAAGAAGAGGGAAAAGGACTTTTGAGAGAACTTTTATTAATCTTGCTAAAGCAATCACCCAAGGGCTAGGAGAAGAGCTAGCCTCCTGCTGAAGTCTCAAGCACATCAGACTTCACCCCCAGCCTCCTGATTCCTCCCAGCGAGGATTTCTATCTGCAGGTGAGGCTCCTGTGAGTCCCAAGGCCTCTAGTTCTACTACAGAGAAGAGAGTGCTGGAATCGTCGCTAACGCACGTTTGCGAGCCGCCGCAGCTGAGAGCGCCCGAAAAATCATCGCGCTGCTGCCGCCGAGCGCTCGCAACCATAGAGATCATCGCTTCACGACATCGCATTGCGGACGCAGGGCATCCGCCATTTTCATCGCATCGCACCCGGATCGTCGCTCCCTCGCGGAGCGCCATCGCATCGCAATCTGATCGCACACGCAACAGGATCGTCGCATCGCCTCCTCCCTCGCGGCAAGGAGTCATCGTATCGGCGGCCTAGCGTGCAGAAGTTGGTCGCATCGTCTCCACACGCATCAGCAGATCGGCGCATCATCCTCCCTTGCGGCAAGGATTTAACGCATCGCCGGCCTCGCGTGAGGAAAATCATCGCTACCACTTCTTTGCGACATTTTGTTGGTTTTGCTACGAAATTCAGGTACTTTGTGAGTAAAAGGGTCGCAGAGACCACTGCTTTGAACTGAACTCCTCTTTGCACACTTTGAACTATTTTTACCGCATTTCAAGAATAATCCTATTTTACAGTATTGTGGCTTTTTGATCGTTATTGGTCTTGTGTTAAGTCTATATATAAAGATACTTATTTTTTATAACTACTTGTGTGGTGTCCCTTAGTAGTGTTCCTCACTGTGTTACTGTGTATGGTCATAAATGCTTCACACACACTGCCTCTGAGATAAGCCTAGCTGCTCGTGCTACGTTACCACAGGGTTGAGCAGGGGTATCAAGGAGGGTAGCCCTCTCACTCTGACTTAGGAAGAAGGGTCCCTACTTGGACAGTGGCCAGCCATTGCCAACTAGAGACCCCCATTTCTAACACATACATATATATATATATATGTATTTAGAGAGAGATAGAGAGAGAGCAGTAAGGGAAATTAAGATTAAGTGAGGAGAGACAAGATGTCACTACTTGAAGTCCATCACCAATACCTAATGGGACTAGTAAGCGGACAATGTAGCCATAAACAAAATGCAATGGATTTCAAGGGTAGCCCATCTAAGCAATGACAAACCATTACACGCTCATGGAAGCCAATGATTAGGGGGAGCTGTCCCATAACCCATTCTCTATACTTCTTATTGACATTGTCTTCCAGTCAGCTAAAGCTATCTGCAGTGAGACCTAAAATGGGAGTCAAAATATGTACAAGTATCCAGCTACTAAAACCAAAAAACTCAGAATGTTTTATGGGAGACAAATGTGAGCACGCTCCAACAGCAAAAGCACGTTGTTACTACAGCCTCATAAAAGGTGAAAAAGAGGAATGTGTCAGAGTGCTCTCTGTTTCTTCTGGTTTAATGAATCATTTTAGACACATGTGATTTGTTTTACACGTTGCCAATTTCGCTTCAGGGGACTTCCAAGAAGACTGCTAAGATTTATATCAGAAATCGAAACGTCAGCAAGGAAATACTTAGCTTGAATGAATCTCTGGATCTGCTCCGTTTTACCAAGTGAGATCAATACCCGCCTCGCAGGTAAGAGAAAGCTGTGTTATGTGAAAGAATGCCATTAAATGTCCTGTATGTATTTTACACATATACTCGCACACACAGACTGACGCGCGCGCACAGACACGCACCTCCCCTCGGAAAAAGAAATGTAAGTGGTGCTGCAGGTGTCGTGTAGAATTAAAACAAAAAAAGGAAATACGCAAATTATATTTACTTTTGAAATCTATAACTCGCACAACAGCAATGATAATGACATTAGCCATGATGTGATTTCATTGCGCGCGCTGCATCGACAAATGCAATGCAGCGCACGCAACGAATTTCATTTTATTTATTTATTTGTTTACTTACCTCTGGCCCTATTCCAGAGTTTACTACCCCCCACCCTGCCCCTCCCCCGCCCCGCGTCACCGCCTGGCAGCACTCCCACCAGGAGCCGCTACTGGGATGTGGCACTATGGTCAGAGCTGCTGAATTTGGAACTGGGGAACCAGGTTCAGCCTTCATGACCAGCCCACCAGACCACTCCCACTGAGGGAGCACATTCCCATGCTAGACCTTAGAAGGCCCCGCAAGATCTTAAAAGCCCTGGTGTCTTAGCACCAGCAGGTGGACCCTAGCAGTGGCAAGTGTGGCTTAACCTTGAAGGCCTGTCCGCCACAATTCATTCTGAAGTTCACCTCCAGTCTTACAGGCAGGCCTATGAAGCAGCACACCATAGAGTGACAGTGACTCTGTCACTGAGGTCACAGGACCCTTGAGCAGGGTGGCTCTAGGGCAGTGCGACCGCACCGGGTGCTGACTTCAGGTGGGGGCATCGTGTTTGCAAGTATAATATGGTTTTAAAGCACTTGCTGCCTCCTTCCTGGCCTCCAACATTTTTCGGCAACAATAAAAATGTCATGATAACTCCAGTGATTAATGTTCTTAGTAGAGAGAGATGGTGTTTTGTCTAGTGGAAGTTTTGACTCATGGAAAGGAAGCGCAGAGGGTTAATGTGCCTGCTGCTAAGAACATGTACCTTGCAGATCACAAAGTGCACATAATGTAAATAGGTCAGTGGGTTACTGCTTTTGTCAGAGAGACCCTATTGTTACTTGCAGTTAATAAGTTAAAATCCTAACATAGAACAGTGAGCTATTATCTGTCATGTAAGAGCTGCATGCAAACTGCAAGGTATAAATTAGAGCGTTATGGTTTTTTCCCCAGTCTTTGATTATCCTAATGTTGCAAAAAAGGGTTCATTTGGGTAGAAATCAATTCTGATTATTAAAGAGAACCCCCAACCATGGTATTACATTTTAAATTCTGAGTTTGCGTTTCTCCAGACCAATCACTATTAAACAATACCGCCTACTAGTATGGTTGTCATGTGACTCCTACACCTTGTAGTACTTTGTTTTATGTAACATTTCCTATACAGTGATTTACACACATAAGATTGATTGTCTCTGTGTAATATGTGTGATGTAAAGTGCTCTGACACCCTACACTGGTATTAGTGGTGCTGTAAATTTCTGATACTTTATTATTTTGACATTTTTACACATGCTAACAGTCTCTGCAAAGATTTTTCCTTATTAGTATCAGTGGAACATACAACTGCAGAAGTGAGAAAGGTGACCAGTCAACCTTTGCAAAGGGCCCTACACTTCACAGCAGCACAAGTCACATTTTTTAGTAACTTTTGATCCGTTTGAGCTATAAACAATTTATTAGTTAAAATCGTCAGATTATGCAGCAGATGATGTATTTTGTGGCAAATATGGCAGAGCCATAATTATGTGGAAAACATTTGCAAACTAGAATATTTTGCCATTCATGTTTGAACTGCTCTTGTGGAAAAAGGGAGGAGAAGTGCCGATGACAGAAACTCCATGGCTGGAAGACAAATGGCTTGTGATTCCACTTTTAAGGATATTTGGGACATTCTGTGATTGGAAATGTATCCCACTTTGTGAATGTATTTTAATGTCAATAACTCATATTAAACCTTAAATAAACATGTGTAGCCATTGGTTAAATTAAATAACGTAATAAGCTGTAACCGGTTAGTGAAATGGGAAACAAATACTAAAAATTGGGATATTTTGCTCTTTCTGCCACACCTCTGACTCACTGACCCAATCATTGGGTTATTCCTGCCCTCTGATTCTCTGCCCACAGTTCCCCTACTTTTTTTCCCCCACTTCGACCACTGCCTCCGAGAGACATCAGAGTGAGGTCAGGAGTCAGACAGTTCTGTCAGACTCACAGTTATGGGTCTTTAAGAAGGCTGCTGCCCAGCCGTGGCATGAGCGGGCGGCAGTTCAGAATGGCCAGGCTGCTGTGTTGATTGAGCTCGCAGCGCCGCGGATCATCCTGCAGCCTGTGCAGTGATTGACACCGACCCAGCTGACTGTGCAGCTGCTGAGAGCCGGCCCGAGTGAGCCTGATGCGGGTGGGAGGCCGGCTGGCTGGCACAGAGACTGAGAGAGGCGAGCCAAGCGGCCTGGGTGTACGAAGAAAAACAGCTGCTCTCGTTGGCCTAGCCGCCGGCGGTTGGGTTTTCACAAATGAAATTCAAGTGTTCCTGCAGCCTAGGTGAACCAAGAGGCTAAGTCAGGCCACAGTCATTAAATTAAAATCATTCAATAAGTTTAGTTAGTTGCGGGTAATAAAGTTCCAAATTATGTGCTTCAGTATCCCAGTTTGCCTACAGTGTACAATACCAGCACCAGCCACGTGTCTGCACAGAGTGCAGCTTTTATTATTTACACAAAATAACGCTAATTATGACCATGTCAGGGCTGTGCGGTGTATGAGGCAATATGGGGCCATGCAGACAGAGTATGAAGGTGGATGGGTCTCTGACTATAGGAAAATGCAAGAGACTGTGCAGGCATGATATGATGGTGCACAGGAGCTGTGGAGACAGTGACCTCAGCCTCACTCTGATTCTTGCCCTGAACCAATGCCCGGTGCTGTTGTTTGCGATGGCTCGAGTTTGTGAGTCACTCAGCTGACTCAGACTGTCAGTGTTGACTCTCTATTAATTTATGATATAAGCATATGATAATTCATGTTTGTGGCCTCTCACATCTTGGTTCGGAGACTTGAGTCCGCCGGGCCGGCTGCTCTGTCCCACACGGGACAGAGCAGCCTGGTCTGCAGCTGTGGTGCACTTCTTCATGTGCTCTTTTGCATAAATAAACCAGCAATTTGACATTCATTTATCACTTCGAGGCCCTCCTGAAAAGTTGGTGCCCTTCCATTTCTGATGTTTTGCTGCAGTTTTAAGACGTTGCTCAAATGGGTGTAATGTCTGATATTTATATGTTTGCCTCAACTTCATTGCTTGCTTTTGCTCGCAAGAACGTGTCACTCATAGTCGCTGAATGTCACTCATAATTACACTGAAATTATAAAAATGTCACACATATGTAATCTGAAACCTTGGTAGCTATGCATATCTACATAGCTTAAAGATATATATCGCTTAGGTACATATATGTGGGGTATGATGTAAAAAATCTATACTTACTTAACTGTCAATATTTTAGATTTGATATTCTGTCCTCAATATTCTGTGCCATCAATATTCTGGTTTCAATATTCAGGGTGCATACTGTGTGATTCTATGTGAAGGAAAATGTGGATTTTGTAAGGTACATATTAAAACACACTCAATCAACTTTACACAATTCAACTTTAAATCCTATCAATTAGATGGGATTTAAAGTAAAGGAATAAAAAGCTGTAAAAAAAGTTGCAACTATGTGCATTTTTAAACCATTCAAGCTTTGTGAAATGCAAAGATTATGAAGTTCATTTTTAAAAATAATAAGCTGACCTGAGCTAAGAGCCCTCCCTACCACATCTCTTACCTAGGATGGTGAATGTTCAGCATTTACACTCAACATTTGCTTGCTAGAGTATGTACCGCCTGGGACCATCTGTATCAGAAAATCATGACACCTGGAAGGCCCTAAGGGATAAACCTTACCTCAAGTAAAATTAGGAAACTTAATCAGCTTCATAAAGTGTGGAGTTTTCGAATTCAGCCCAACTTCGTAAGTGAAGTTTTAATGTAACTCTTCTCTAATTTAAAATAACTTTACAGAGACCTTGGAGTATATCCATCAAGGCCATTTTGGGGAATTAGTGGAAAACAGTGTGTTTTAAACATTTTAGTACAATCATGAAAGCTAAATAGAATTTACATGTGATTTTACTGGGGAAATTATGAAGGTCTCACATTGAAGTTCACAGTACGGGTGTGACAAAAGGTGGATAGTTCAATTACATTTGATCAAAAGCACCACTCAAAACTGCATTATTTTGAAGCCGGCTTCGACATTGCCATACAACCCTTATAGTTACAGGCAGGAGCAAACAGTGCTGTACAATAGGAGACCTTTGTCCAGCAAGACAGGTAGTCAATGTAAAGGATAGATGATTGTGTGAGCCTTGGATGGGCCCATTTGAAGCATGTAGCCTAGCTAAAGGCACTAGTTCTCCAGTTACAGGAGCCGTAGATGGGCAGGCAACAGCGCTTCCTCTAAGGCTCTGAGTGGTGGTTTCACAATTTGCATCTAGGCTCCTGCTCTGTTATAACCTCTCTTTTTAATGCTGCCAGCATGGAACCTCCCACTTGGATGCTATGGAGTCCTCCACATCTGGAATTATGGACATTATCCTTTCTTTCACATGCAATAGACTCCTTGCATAGAATCCTGATGTGGCACCCTCAAAGTGCCTAAAAATTGCTTGGACAGGGACGCACTTTTAAGAGTGGCGAATGTAGAAAACATTGAAGCCTGCCGTGTGCACTAGAAATTGGAAATATGTACTTGCAGTGGGATTGTTCAGCATTACTACAGGTGCAGATAAAAGTCAAGAGTCATGTTATGAAAAGGTTAAGACTGCCTAGTTAAATGTATACTAGAAAGCCAAATCACCTCCATAATAGAAATTGAACCTTTCAGCAAGTAGGTTGTACTTTTCAGCGACTCAACCAGCAAATGTAGACATGGCTGATATGCATTAAAAAGGAAAGGCATCAGCAATTCTCATCAAGAGCATGCAGTAGCAAATAGTAAAGAGATGCCACTGTTAAGTAATTTGTATAAAGCAATGTGGATCACGTAACAATGGTTAGACCTTAATATGACTACAAAAACTGCTTTGCAAGTTGTCTTTTGGATCTTACAGTAAGATCCTTTTTTGAAAATAAGGGAAAAATTGTGCTCTGAAATCATATCGGGCAGCCAAATTGACAAAAACATGATAAATTACAAATTTCACTTAAAATCTCCAGTCACCTTTTCTCCATGTATATCTAGGTCGAATTTTGCTTCTTGATGCTCTATTTTACTTTCTCTCTTCTCTCCTCATCTTCTAATCTCTGTCCCCTCTGCCTATGTCACCCTTTTCCAGTGCTTAATTTGTGCCGGTGCTTTCCGGTGCTAAGCACCGGCACTTATTTCTCAGGGCCGGGTCTAGATGGGGTGACTGCTGTTTAGAGACTGGCCTAAGAACAGTACACAAAAGAAAAGCCCACGAGCTGAAACTCGTGTTTTTAAGCACTGTGAAAGTGAATGCACAATGCAGCTCCCCATGTGTGAACCCGGCAGGATTTACTCGCCCCGGAGCCACGAGGCAGTGTTGTATCATCAGGATGGTGGGCGCGGCATTTTACAATGCCAGTGTATTTGCTTCCTAAGGTGACAGTCTGTTAAGTCCTCTAGCCTGGGGTGGGATCCACACAGTACCAGACACGAGAGGCAGGGTTGATTTGGAGTAAACATGTGAATCCCTCCCCCACCACATGCTGGCCTGGAATGCTTTTGCTTCAAAGAGCGGGGCTGGAGGAGGGGCCCACAGTGTATTTGGCAGTTGGCGCCGTGCGTGAGAGAAGTAACGGGTGCAATCCAGATCAGTTTGTTTGGAATCGGCATGGTGTGCATTGCTCTGTCAACACTGTTGCCTCGGCCTCGAGCAGCAGGATAGATTGCACTACTATCAGTGCTGCCAAATGCCCACTCCTTTGGAGCTGCAGTGCGTCTTTGTGGATTGGAGCCAGGCTGCAGCCCCAGCCCGCACGTCGCCATTGACCGGATTGACTGTCTCATGGGAGCGCGGGACATCTGCATTAGGTATGTGAAAATAGCAGCGTGTTGCCACTTTTAAGTTTGGTATGGAGATGCCATCCGAAGATGGTCTAACAATGCTCCTGGCCTCCCTGGCCCTGCACATTTAAAGTGAAGTTTGCATTAAGGTTGGAAACGGAGGCCGCGAAGGCAGTGTGCAGTTTCCACCTGAAGGGGATGTCTGTCATGCCCTTGTGAGCGAGGAAAGGAGGGAGGGAAATGAGGAACATGTAAATAATGATGTATATGACTAGTGAGACACCCTCATGCACGTCCTCTGGGAAGCCGTGAGTTTTGAGAAGGTAGATGACCCCTCAGCCCTGTGTTTGCTGCCACCGCACATTATGTTATCAAGGAGTTAAAACAAGCCTGTGTTAACATCTCGCCCAGGCCCCTCTTCCCCCCTCCCCTCTCGACACTACTTTCCGGCTGGGAAAACGAATGCTAATCGCTGTTTACCTCTTTCAAAAACGCAAGCAGTCCACACGTTTTATGAATGACATGAATTAAAACTCGTGCAATTGGGGATAACTCTGAGCTACATCGTCATGGTTTCTCCTGTCGGCCTGGCGCCACTAGGAATAGGGAATACCACCATAAAGTAGAACCCAGCTCCAGTGATGGAACAGACTTCAGAAAGGAGATGTTTTTTTTTATCCTAATGTGTGACTCAACATCTTTCAGCGGTTTTACGCGGTTTAAGAATAATATAATTCTGTAACAGAATGCTAAATTAATGAATGTGCATGTGAAACAATTCCTACGTGTTAGTGTGTAATTATCTGCTTTTTAAAACAAATAGCGAAAATCTACATTGTGTGACACATTGCTCTTAAAAGAGTACCAGTTACCTTGTAAGCAACTGGCTGCTAATGCAGTGTTTAATGAAAGATACTTTTTCAAACGGTCTGTTTTATTGACGGTAGTAAACAGCCAATCATAGGAAGGCAACAGTAATCTGGGTACAGGAGCATCTATGCACCTGATTTGCACCCTTATGCTAAATGTAATGCCTCCTATACCCAGAACCCACTTGGTGCCTGTCACTTACAAAAGATTTTGCCTTACTGATGCAAATTGTCCTATATGCCAAAACGTAAGAAAATGGTGACATCATTTTCTACAAAGGGAATGTGTCCGGCTGATTTGTCACACTAAGGGTAAGATTGTTTGCAATAGTCTCCTACCAGCAGCATGCAGATGACCAATGCCAGAATAATCATACTCTTGCATTACAACAAACTGGTTTAGAGCAAGAAATACCACTTGAGTTAACGTGGCGGTATGAAAAGTAATTTGCATATTCACACCAACTCTGCTTGGCTCATGGTGCCATATGGTTGGATTACTAGGCCTTGTCTGATTGCGTCCTCTTTTTTTGGTGCCACACACTGAGCACCCCACTGTCCTTAAGATCAGGCTCATGATGTGTAGCTGCCTATATGTTTAAGTCCTTATTACAGTTTTAAATGTCACAACCCTCTCCAGTGCTTAATTTGTGCCGGTGGTTTCCGTTGTTCAGCAGCAGCACTTATTTCACAGAGCCAGGTCTATGTGATGCTTCTCTACTTAGCAGCAGGCCTGGTAATTATTAAGGATAGATGTGCCTGTCCTTTGGTGTCTGCCTTATGGGTCTTCACGGGCTCACCCAACCTGGTCCAGGCATGTTGAATGTGCATCACCATCATTATCATCATCATCATCATCACGTTGGTGATGTCAGCGAAGCACGCATGCCTGTCTCGAAGAAACATGTGGTTTGTTTCCATAAGATTGTCATGGCTGAGGGCAGGCTCGTGACTGAGCTGGGAGAGTTCGGGACAGGCTTTTAGCGACGTCGTGGAGGCTTAGATTGAAGGTGCGTCAGCTGGCACTGAACTGAGATCAGTTGGAACTGTCTGTAGTTCTGCATTTGGTGTGCTCATGGTCGGGCCCAATCTTTTGACATGCTGCTCAAGAATGTCACTGGCACACACTTCCTGCTCACCTCTCCCATTCCTAACTGTTTGAACTTTTGGAGCTCTCGCTCCCCACACACCTGGCCTGGAAGTAGAGGCCTCTGAACCCGTTGGGTCTGCCAGGTGGAAGCATTGTGGAAGCCTGAGCTAAAAATAAAGTTTTATAAGGTAAACTGATTGACAGGTGCTGACCAGAGGGTTTAGGGATCATCGCAGGCTTGTTTCCCAATTGCTTTTCCAGGTTTTGGACATGTAATTTCTGCAACCCTTGGTTAGTGCATCTAATCGGCCGCCACGGGAGAGAGGGCAATCACTTTCCTATTCATGAGCGACTCACAGTAAGTGAAGAGTCATTCCTTTCGAGGTCTGCGTGCTGGTGCAGCTGGAGCAGGAGGCAACAAGAACGAGCAGAAGATGCAGTAGAGTCAGGGTAGTAACTTCCAATGGTGCAGCAGGTGTATTGGCACCAGGACCCAGGAGTATGAGGCCCCCCTGATCACAATTATATAGCTGCTTTTTACTACTTAACCAGGACCTGCGGCGGGGGCAGGACGTACACAAAGACAGATGCAACGCTTAGCAGTCACTTGTTGCTGGGACTCCTTGGACACTTTTACAATACTCTGTCCACTGGTGGCCTTTCCCTGCTCAACGTATGGGATAAAACACTAGCCATCGATAGTTATCGTCACTTTTACTTCACTGAGGAATAAGAACTGTAAATCATGTGTGTTTCATTGGTGCCACAGGTACTGTGGCACCAACGCCAGGGGTGCAAGGGCAGTGTTTAATTTGAGCCGGTGGTGCCTGGTGGGGACTACCAGCACTTATTAGTGGGTACCTGCGCTTATTTTTTCCTATCAGATATTTACCGACCACAAGACAGGAAAAAACACAGAGCTTTGAAAGACTAAGGAAGAGAAAGACGACGAAGTAAGAGAAAGACAGCAAAACATTCACAAAGGGAGAAAGCAGGGGCCTTCAAGAATAAGATAAAGGGGCAGGGAGTGGCTGATAGTGAATTAAAAAGACATGAGGTGGATTAACGACCACCAGCCTTGGAATTTGGCGCACCGACATTTAATTGCACTACCTCCGGAATCTGAGCTGAGTTTTGAGCACCGGCACCTTTTCTTTTACAAATTAAGCACTGCCCTTTTCCCCACTACCACTTTCTGTTAGATGCTGCATCTGTCTGTCTTCCCCTTCCTGTCTCTCCTGCACTCTCTTGCTTAGGAAGCTTGCTCTCTATATAGTGTACTAAAAAGAAGTACCTTGTGCAGAGAGTCCAGAGAATCCCCAAATGGTATACAAAGGTAAAAACAGATAATTCAAATGCTCTTTTTGTGGTAGTGTGGGCTTATCAGAGGATAGCGATAAGCATTTGTTGTACTCCACAGAGGCAATAAATGAGACACACACTCAAGAATAAATCAGAGACCAATTTATAAAAAATAATATACATTTTTATAGAATTTTTAAGTCCAAGCACACAGTTCTAAGGTAAGTACTTTCGTAGTTATGATTTTTCAAATTTCAGAAAATATATAATTTTTATGTGCAATTATGCACCATAGGAAACAATTGGGAAAAAGCAGAAAAATCATAGAAAATCAGGCAATGCTTTCATGAAGTTCACCTTCTCTTTATAGGTCGATGTTGGGACCAGGTCCAAAGTTCCAGCAGGAGAAGTTCGGAAGTGTCCCAGATAGGTTGGGCGCAAAGTGCTGAGCGTCTTGGAAACTGGTGCGCAAAGACAAAGGGGGCCACTTGAGAACACACTGAACAGGTGGACTTACTGGTAAGTCCAAGGGGGCTCCTTCAAGGGAGGAGGTTGCAAGGGTTTGGGGACCATGAGAGCACAGCAGGTAAGTCAATGCCGGGGCCGGTGGGGCTGGGTGCAGAGCGAACAGGTCAGCCGGGCATTGTGCGTCTTGAGGTCCTCGCGGTTCCTCTTTTTGTCTCACCTGGGATGTACTGGTTGGAGAGAACCAGCCTGTCATGCACAACAGTGTGACTGGCACAGGTATCTCTCAGGGCAGCGGCTGGGATTCCATTCACCAGTAGGTGGTGGAAGTGTCTACTCCCTTCTGGAATCTTCGGCTCACCTTTTCGGCCCACTTCGGCTAGGGTGACCTCCTCCTCTGAGGAGTTACCCTCTAAAGCTACACTAGCAGCTGGGGATGTACTACACTAGCAACTGGGGATGTACTAGTCAGTTTATTTTTATGACAACCGGGGTCCCTGGCTAGGTTTACTGTCTTGTTATAGTTAAGGCACTAAGCCTTCTGCAGGTCCCAGTTCTTACCCTGGTAACCATTTTTTTTTTTGTGAGGAGTCTCTGGGCCGACCCCCAGACAGGTTTTTGGGGGTCTACAGGGGAGCCCTTACTTTTATCTTTTTCAGAGTGATCCACTGTCTTTTCTAGGGGGTCTTTTTGGCCTCTTTTTTTTGGTCACCCCCACGATATCTAGTCTTGCACACTCTGGTTCTCACCCAATGATCAGCCTTCTTCCCCAACTCTTGAGGAGAGACTGGCCCCAGGTCTACTAGGTATTGATGCAACGTTTCCTGCACACAATTACTAAACAGATTGTTGGACCTGGCTCTTTTTGCAGGGTTATCCCCAGACATTTTGCCTTTCTCCTGTATTTTGTTTACCTGTTTCTGTTGGCTTTAGGACTCTGGGCAATTTACCACTGCTATTCAGTGCTAAAGTGCATTTGCTCTCTCTTTTAAACTTTGTATGAATGAATGAAGACACTTGTATAGCGCACAGCTACTCAACTAGAGTGTCCCGGCGCTCAGATCAGCCTTCCTGACACCCAACAAACACCTTGTCGCTAATGCTGTAAAAGACTGCAAAGGAAGGAGCAATTATTGACGGAATAACCGGGAGAGTTCCACTACTGTGCACCCAAGAACCTCCTGATCGAGCGTAAATATTCTGGGAACAGAAGCTAGGTTCCGGGAGGAGGATCTCAGGGTTCTGGGTGGTGCATATTGGGCCACCCTCCTGCTGAGGTAGCGCTTACCGCTCCCATGAAAAGCCCTGAAGAATACCACCAGGGCCTTTAACCTGATCCTTTTTACCACTGGGAGCCAGTGCAGAGCTTTAAGATGAGGGGAAATATGGGTCCTCGGTTTCAGCAAAAGAACTGCTCTAGCGGCAGCATTTTGGACCACCTGCATGCGCCTAAGCAGGTAATCAGGCAGGCCCAGATACAGAACATTGGCATAGTCCAATCTAGATGTGACCAATGCCTGGACCACGGTCTTTCTACAGTTCAATGCCGAAGAGGGAGAAATTTCCTCAACATCCGCAGGAGGCTGAAGCAGGTTCCCGCTACAGATTGGACTTGGGTTCTCATAGATAGAGAATCGTCTATCATAACGCCCAGGTTTTTTACCGTACATTGGGCAGAGAGCGGAAGAGACATATCAACAGGCCACCAAAGTCTCCATTCATCCGGAGGGGGGGTCCCAAAGAAGATAATTTCTGACTTCTCCGGGTTGCATTTCAATTGGTTGTTTGCAAACCACGCAAACACATTAGAGAGGCAGGTTCTGATCTTTCCACCCTCAAAGTCTTTTCCTTTGGCACATGTGAACAGGAGCTGCGTGTCGTCGGCCTAAGAGATCATTTTAGCACTGTATGCTTCTGCCAAAGATGCGAGTGGGGACATATATAAATTAAATAGAGTGGGGCTCAGAATGGAGCCCTGAGGGACCCCGACATTAAGATTGGGGATAGCAGCCGCATAGGGGGGTGTCCATACCTCCTGACCTCTATCCGTCAAAAAAGATGAGAGCCAGTTTAACACTGTGCCGCCAATGCAGAGTGCCTGCATCCTATCCAAGAGCTTATTATGGGGGACGGTATCAAAAGCCGCAGACAGATCTAATAAGATCAGGATGGCTTTCCCACCCCCATCAAGGCTCTCTTTGATGTGTTCGGAGACCTCTAATAATGCAGACTCAGTGCTATAGTTGGCTCTGATATGTAGGAGGTTATTAGTTTCTGCATGGTCCGTAATAACCTTGTTCACGTATTTTTCCAGGACCTTGGAAAAAGCTGGCAGCAGGGAGATGGGCCTGTAATTCGCTGATACTTTGGGGTCAGCTGAAGGCTTCTTAAGCAGAGGCAAGATTTTGGCCTGTTTCCATATAGGAGGCATCTGGCCAGTGGCTAGAGAGGAATTAAGAATTTTATTTACCACCGGATTTATTACCGTGGCCACATTTGCCAACAATTTTGTGGGGCACGGGTCCGTAGGGGAGCCGGACTTAAGGTCCTTGATGAAAGCCAGGGAAACCTCAGGTTGCAGCCAGGGAAACTGCAGGAGAGCAGGGGAAACTCCAGGCGTAAGTACTGTGGATGCATCTGGCAAAGCTTCAAGAACATTATCATGGGGGGACCCCCTGTTAAAGGACTCTTGAATGGTAACAATTTTTCCGTGAAAGAACGTTGCAAGTTGATGCGTCCTTTCGAGAGAAAGCGGGAGAGCCTTGGTAACAGAAGACAGGGAGGTGAAGGCTTTACTGGTTTTAAAAAGCTCCTTACTTTGGTTACTGGATGATTCAATTTTGCTTGTCAGATAATTCTTTTTTGCCTCATAAACTTTAGTATAGTGGGACTTCAGTGCCCGTTTGTACTCGCATTTGGCATCTGGGTCAAAGTTTTTCCTCCATTTTCTTTCCAAGCGTTTGCAGACACTCTTACTAGATCTGAGCGCCGTGTTGAACCAGGGGGCAGAAGTTCTAATTTTCTTAGGGGTACAAGTCTGAAGCGGAGCTAATTCATGAGCTCTGTAACGCACCCATGTGTCTAAAAGAAGGGCATCTCTCTCAGGATCCCCCGAGAGTAGAGGGGTGGAAGCCTCAAGCATCTCCCCTAGAGTAGAGAATGCGACACGATGGAAAGCTCTAAAGCTGCATTCTTTCGTAATTACCGATGCCTGATGACCTTTACCCAGCTTAGGAACCCTAAAGCTAATACGATAGTGGTCTGACCATATCAAAGGTAGAGGCATATCTACCTCAAGCGCCATGTTAGAAAAGATCTGGTCAAGGGTGTGACCCCTATTGTGAGTAGGATGAGTGACAAAAGGAGCAAGGTTGAGGGCTGAGAGACATTCTGTCAAGTGGATGGCTTCCGTTTCTGTGGATATATCCATATGGATATTAAAATCACCCAAAATCATAAAGTGGCTGTACCTAAGGGCTTGGGAAGTGATCACTTCATTTAAGGAGTTGAGAAAGGAACCTGCAGGGCCCGGAGGCCTATAAATCAAGGCTCCGGCAAGAGATTGCTGTGCAGATAGGGAGCAGTGAAATCCTAGGCATTCTGCACCCGACAGCTCATTCAGGGAAATAGGATTACATACATATAGATCTTTATAAATGATAGCTACACCCTTTGCCGATCAGGCGGTCCAACCTTAGGACCTTGTAGCCGGGGGGAATCGCTGCTGCTGAGAATTGCGAGAGCCAGGTCTCTGTAAGAAATATCAAATCAGTAAGATGTTCTTGCAGTAGATCAAAGATCTGAGATTCATGTTTCGGTAAGGAACGTGTCTTAAGTAATAGAGCCTTGAAATAACCTTCGAAGCAAACCTTAGCACAGCCCCCATTTATATTGGCAGGTTTCAAGGTTGGTATCTTATCCCCTTGGGTTGGAACCCAATTACAACATGCACATTTAAAAGCAATGTCCCCCTTAAGATCGGCAACATTACCAGTGCAATTCCTTGTCGCCCCGAGGCTGCGCAATGTGGGGCTGTCATACTGGATACTCTGTTTGTCACCCCCAGTAAAATTGGCAGCATGGCCGGCGCCGGCCGCCTCCGGGCGCAGACGGGCTTGCCTTAGGCATGCCTTTGGCGCGCCAGCAGCGCGCCCGCTGCGCGCGTCAGCTTCACGTCCGAGCAGCGCCCCTGCTTATCACCATAAGGACTAGAGTGCCCCAAGCCGGAAGTGGCGTCGCTCAATGTGCTATCAGTGGGAAGAACCCGGAAATGTCAGTCCCCAACTCCCAGTACAGTTCAAATTCAATTAAAATAGTCAGTTAAAACAGTAAGAACATAAATCAGTAAAACACATAAAGTCACACGTTATAAAAATCGAGCACTAGCTAAAAACAGCTTCAGAATAAAAAATAGGGGACTTCAGGAGCAGTAAAAGTATGCGTGAAGCAACAGAGCGTGTGGGTTAGGATTAAGCAATGGCCAACTGCGTCCGCGCAGCGCCCCTGCTTATCACCATCAGGACTAGAGCGCGTCAAGGCGGAAGTGGCGTCGCTCAATGTGCTATCGGTGGGAAGAACCCGGAAATGTCAGTCCCCAACTCCCGGTTCAGTTCAAATTCAATAAAACAGTCTGTTAAAACAGTAAGCACATAAATCAGTAAAACACATAAAGTCACACGTTATAAAAATCGAGCGCTAGCTAAAAACAGCTTCAGAATAAAAAATAGAGTACTTCAGGAGCAGTAAAAGTATGCGTGTAGCAACGGAAAGTGTGGGTGAGGATTTAGCAATGGCCACTGCGTCCGCGCAGCGCCCCTGCTTATCACCATAAGGACTAGAGCGCTTCAAGCCGGAATTGGCGTCGCTCAATGTGCTATCGGTGGGAAGAACCCGGAAATGTCAGTCCCGAACTCCAGGTACAGTTCAAATTCAATTAAAACAGTCAGTTAAAATAGTAAGCACATAAATCAGTAAAACACATACTGTTAAATCGAGCGCTAGCTAAAAACAGCTTCAGAATAAAAAATAGAGTACTTCAGGAGCAGTAAAAGTATGCGTGTAGCAACTGAGCGTGTGGGTGAGGATTAAGCAATGGCCGTATGATTGGCTCACACCTGTTTGGTATATTTAATTTACCTGTAAGTCCCTTGTACAGTGGTATCCCGTATAACCAGGGCCTGTAAATGAAATGCTACTAGTGGGCCTGCAGCGCTGCTTGCGCAACCCACAGAAGTAGCCTTTCAAACCTGTCTCAGGACTGCCACTGCAGGGCCTACATGCGCAGTTTACCTCCACATTGACGTGGCATTTAAACTTACTTGCCAAGCCTGAAACTCTCCTTTCACTACACATAGGTCTGCTTCTCTCAAAGGTTTGCATTGGAAATATCCTGATATGTTTTTCAGTGGTAATTTCTGATCTGAAAGGAGTAGCGTTGCCATGTTTGGTATGTTTGGAATAGTGGTGATACATCCTGCTTAGTGGTTAAGGTGGATTTTTCATTACTATTTTAGAAATGCCACTTTTAGAAAGTGGGTATTTCTATGTGTTTATAACTCTTTGTGCTTTGCAGCCTGACTCCAATCCACGTCTAGAATTACAGCTGGGCTTGTCCATACATTCCAGACAGCCATCACACAGGAAGGGTTGGGTGTAACAGGGTTGCATCTGCATTCATCTGCATGCTGAATGGTCTTCCTGAGCTGGGAGAGTGGAAGGTGGGGCACACTTACATTTGTAAAGGCTGGGCCCTGCCCTCACACAAAGGGCTCATTTACCCGCCTACTGATGTCTGGAGCCAGGGTTGGGATTGCATGGGGGTGTTGTGCACTTCTAAAAGTTCTTTTGAAGTTACCTCCACATCAAAGACATTTTGAGTATAAGTACAGGGGCTCTGACCCCATAGTTGTAGAAACTGCGAGGACTTATAACCAGATGCTGCTGGCTCTAAAGACTGCACCTTGCCAGAAGAACTGTCATGCTGCGTGGAGGAACCGCCAATGGACTCCCTTGTTTGTTGTGCTGACCTGTGGCCTGTTGGGCTGCAAGAAGGACTGCCTGTTTGCCTACAAGGACTCTGTGTGCTGGCCTGCTGCCTGCATTCCTGCTTTGGTGCCCCCGGTGATCTCCAAGGGATAGAGCTAAGCTTGCCCCTGTTCTTAGGGATCTCAGGACCGTCAAAGATCCTGCTCCTTCAGCCCTTACCATAGGACTTGGCACCTGATGAGTCCATCAGGGGCATTGATCACATTCAGCGTGTGAGCGCTGGCTGTACTAAAAGGTCAGTGCTGTGTGGATTGGGGGATTCAGCATGCCTGTGTGCTTGTTCCGGTGCTCCGATACATTGTCCACTGTGGGGTGCGCCTGGGGCACAAGCAGGGGTTGATTAGAGTCAGGGCCGGCTTTAGTACTGGTGGCGCCCTGTGCGACAATGTTTGTTGGCGCCCCCCCAATGACCACCTCGCCACGGATTCCCTCACTACCACAACTTGACAATGCCCCCCAAGTCTCAATAACCACTGTCTCTTAGATTGATTTAGTTTTATAGCGCCACTCATACCAGTTTAAGGTGTCAGAACACTTTACATCACACATACGTTGCACAAAGACAATAATACATGTGTAAATTAGTGTATAGAAACAATTACATGAGACAGAGGCCTACAAGGTGTAGGAGTCACATGTCATCCATACTAATAGGCAGTATAGTGTAAGAGTCCTTGGTCTGGAAAAGCACAACTACAGAATTTAAAATGTAACACCATTGTTAGGGGTTTTCTTTAATAATAAGAATTGATTTCTACCCAAATGAACCCTTTTTGCAATATTAGGATAAGGAAAGACTGGGCAAAAACATGTAGCTGTAATATATTCCTTGCAGTTTGCATGCAGCTCTTTGACGACAGTTACTGGCTCACTGCTCTATATTAGGATTTTAACTTTTAAACTGCAAGTAACAAAAGGATCTCTCTGACAAATGTGACAACCCATTGACCTATTTATAGTATATACACTTTGTGATCTGAATGGGACATGTTCTTTGCAGCAGGCATATTAACCTTCTGTGCTATGATGAGTCAAAACTTCCACTACCAGACAAAGCTCAGGTCTCTCTCCAGGAAGAACATTAATCACTGGAGTTATGGTGACATTTTTATTGATGCTTGAAAATTTCTGGGACAAGGAACATGGCATCTGGTGCTTTTAAAACAATAAACATGGCGCCCCCACCCCAAGACAGCGCCCGGAGCGGTGGCACCGATCGCACCGCCCTAGAGCCGGCCCTGATTAGAGTGCTCCCGGGGAAGCCCGCACTCTAAAGTCTACCCCAAGCACAAGCAGGCATCCACTTTGGTGTCACTCTCGAGGCATCCCCTATGCAGGAGTTTCCCTGGGACCAGCGTGTCCTCTCTGCAGGTCATGCTGCGCACGCAGTGAGGGCAAAAACGAGCCGCCTCTGACCCCCCCAGGAGCCCAGTGCATGTCAAGTAAGGGTGGGCGGAGCTTCACTACGTGGAATTCCGTGGAGTAGAATAAAAACTATGGAATTCCGCTCCACCTCTTGGAAGACTGCGGCAGAGCTCGGCCAGCGTGTCAGTCTTTTCCTACCTTCTCCCTGGCTGCAGAATGCAGATCCTCGAGGTTGATGAGTCGACAATGCTCTCCCGCTGCCTCCGACAGTGTGCGACGCGCTGCGCCTGGCACAATGGTATGCAGCTTTTCGGCCCGGGGCTGCGGTGGTGAGTGCTGTGCTTCTTTTTACAGGTGGGTCTGTGTCCCTCTGGAACTCCCGCCCTGGAGGCTGCCATTGTCTTCAGCAGCTGCACCCAGTGGTCGCAGGCAGCTGCCTCTGGTATTTCAGTGCATCGGGGCCGGACGAGGTCTCTCTGCACCATTGCCTACATTGGTGCCCCCCTTCCTGGGCAAAACGTACCATGTGGGGCACTTCTTGTGTTCTTTCCTGCATTACGGGGTAAAACTCGATGGAGGTCCCCGATTAACCCAGAGAAACTGGCCGCATTTTTTAAAGTCATTGTGAGATGCTACCAGTGGCGGCTCTCATAGGGCATGCTGCGGGGCGGTGGGCGGGGCAGGGGAGGGGCAGGGTGGGGGGGTAGTAAACTCGGACATACGACGGAACGGAGGAACGTAATAATTACTTTCCTCATTTCCGTCGTATGTCCGAGCTTACTACCCCCCACCCTGCCCATCCCCTGCCTCACCGCCCTGCAGCACGACCTATACGAGGCGCCACTGGATGCTACACTCATTGTAATATAGCTAAAAGGAGCGCAGAAGCTCCGGTATCATGCAGAGTAGCCCAAATTACTGCATCACTTATAATAGAGGCGCAGGTGCCCTACAGCTATGGTTTGACTTCATCCTGTTTATGTCTTATTTAGTGATTCCTGTATTATGGTGATCATGTGTTGTCTCCCCCTAGCCCAACTGCTGCATTCTCTGTCCTGATATTATGATATGTGTCGTTTTTACCTTGCAGTGTCAGGATAATCAGTATTATTTCAGGCTCTACCTTGAATGTGCAGTGATGGTGTTTTCATGACGTGTGCACTGTATAAGTCTTTATCTTATTGCACTAACTATGATGTTTGACAAGTGCCTAGTAGACAAAGTGATTATTGGTTTATGTGGTTTTGATCTATGTATATATGCAATACAGAAACATATTTTTATGAAATATTGTGTGGAGTCTTTTATTGTGGTATATTTATTGTGTCACTGGTGTGTGTGGGTGCGTTGCACAAAGTCTTCACACATGGCCTTTGGGATAAGCCTGACTGCTCTGGCCAAGTTATGAAAGGGGTGAGCAGGGGCTGTCTTGGGTGTAAAACTCCCTTACCCTGACTGGAGTGGTGGGTTCTGCCTGGCTTAGAGTCATACCCCAGCCAACCAGAAACCCCATTTCTAACACAGATGTTCTTCCATTATTAAATTATAAAGCCAGTCATAATCATGCACATTGTTACCTTTTAACCAACCACTTAGTGTTTTCAATGAAAAGTCAACAAAATCGACCCAGGACTGACTTTGGGCTTTTTGAGTCTCCCTGATTCTTATTCTGTATTCCTCAGTGGTGAGTCCAAAGCCCTCAATGAGGGTACCCTTTATGAGGTTATAAGACGCAGCATCTTTCTCATTCAATGTCAGGAGTCTATCCCTGTATTTTCCTGAGAATAGTTCCCACAAGAGAGAAGCCCAACTTTTTCTAGATATTTTTCTTGCTGCACAGGCTCTCTCAAATTCAGTGAACCATTTGGTGATGTCATCACCTTCTGAATATTTAGGGACAATCCCTTTGGGGAGTTTTGAGTGATAAGAACCTTAACTCTCCCTATTTATTTGTATGATGCCACCAGAGATAGGCCCTAGGTCCATCTCTTTCCTTTGCCTTTCCATTTCCAGGAGCTGAGCTTGACCAGTCTCCTGGTCAATCTTTCTAGCATGAGGTCCTCATGCAAGGGGTCTCAGATGTGTCTGAGGGGACTGGCTCATGTCCATTCTTAGCATCATCTTCATTGGTATTATCATCATCTTCAGACTGGGCTACCAGTTCTGGGTGGTCTTTCTCAAACTGAGCTATCAGTTGTCTAAGATATCCTTTCTTGGGACTTTATCCTGGTTTGATACCATATCCCTTACAGAGGTCCATGTAAGGAGTCAGGTCAAGCTACTGAGCTTGGCTGGCAGTATCAGGCATTATTTTACTAAAGTTGGGACCCTTTTATGTAGTTATAAAAATAACTATACACTAAGGGGGCGATTCCGATCTGGGACGGAAATCTCTCCGACCGAGCCGGACCCGGAGAGATTTCCGACCGAACCGGACTCCTGCTGTCCGACCGAACGAGTACGATGCGGCCATATGCTGTCGGACTCGATTCGGTCGGATTCCCATAGAAGTCAATGGGAGCCGGTCGTACGACGCGTACACGGGCTCCCATTGACTGAATGGGTACGTCGCAAACAAGGGCACCCCCTACAGTGGGTATGCGTCGGTGCAACCCGCACCGTACATGCATGTGTAGGGGGGACCCATGGGTCCCTCCTATGTGCGACTCGCAAGGCTACGGGTGAAGGGGGGTCCGACACGGACCCCCGAAGTCCGGCTCCGACAGCTCTTTGGAGCCGGACGGTACGAGTCGGTCGGACTGTTCGAAGCGCGCATCGTACTTGCTCAGTCGGGTAACGTCTCCATTGCGTGGTGCGAGTTGTGTCCGTACGAGTCGGTCAGAGCGGTTCGGACCCGGGAACGAGTCGGTCGGCGATTTCGCGTATGCTCGCATCGTACTTGCTCGCTCGGATGACTGTACGAATCGGTCGGGAACAAGGCCTCCGACTCGGATCCGGTAAAGCCGAATCCGGTTCGGTGCCCTACCGGCCGAGATCGGAATCGGCCCCTAAGTACTTTGTTCTAACTAAAGTACAGACTTTTACATTTCTAATCAGTTAGTTTCAAGGACATAACCAAGGCCCTAGCAGTTAATTTTAGAATTTTAGAAAAAATAGACCAATTGAAAAATTGACTAACTAAAAACGATTTATTCATATGGTCACTTATTGACAAAGTGGTTCTAGCAAATGCAAATTCTTCCATCCCACTGCTGCCACCAAATGTAGGAACCTGGCTCTCTACATAGTGTACTAAAAAGAAGTACACTGTGCAGAGAGTCCAGAGAATCCCCAAATGGTACACAGAGGTAAAAACAGATAATTCAAATCTTCTTATTGTGGTAGTGTGGGCGTGCAGTTAGGCTTATCAGAGGGTAGTGCTAAACATTTGTTGTACTCCACAGAGACAAAAAATGAGATACACACTCAAGAATAAAGCAGAGACAGGAGGCATTGTTTCGCCCAGCAGCAAGATGGCCGTTCGCTGAGAGGGCTCTGCCGGCTGAGAATGTATCCATCTTTAATCCTAGCTAAATGAGTGTATTAAGAGATCCCAGCTGGGGTTGTCGAACGCCATATTTCTGGTTCTATCTGCTGTGAAGATTGCGCCTCCGGGGGGCATCGTGAACGACTTGTAAGATCCAACCTACCGTCTGGGCCGTGGACGTGCTTGGTGTGCCCGGCTGCTCGGGCCTGGTGCAAGGTGCGGACCCCTCGAGGCAGGTGGAGCCAGAGGCAATGGATTCGGAGATGGCGCAGAGCTGGTGCCTGAGTTCCAGTTTGGCCCCAAAAGAAATCCGTTAAGTCCAAAAGCTGTCCGGGTGGGACCGCAGCTGGCACGGGAGGACCAAAAAAGCTGCGGAGATTGCACCAGCGTGTAGAAGGTGAGAACTTTCCCCGGTGGCGCCAAACCTAAGACATCTGCACCCATAGCAACAGCATAGCAAGCTTGCTATCAGCTATCGCTGCGCCGGCCCTCGAAACTGCTGCTGCCCGGAACGGTCCCTGCGTAGAAGCCGGGAAGAAGGCTAGAGCGTGCTGCCTGAGCTGAGAAGCAGCTAACATTTGCGGCCAAAACGAGGACGGCCCATTGCGGATCCCCCAGCGATAAGAAGACCGCAATACCTGGGGGGAGCTGTGCAGCCTTGGGCCCCCCCGTGGGGAGCACGAGCCGTTCCATAGACCCTGCACTGCAGACATTGAAGCTCCACAAACTATCGCGGATAGCCAACCAGCACTCGCCAACCACACAGCTTCTGATCTGATCAGCATGGAGCCATCGTGCAGGCTGATGTGCATGATATATAACTGCACCACCGGCACGCAACCCCCATCCCAGCCACAGCAAAACTCGGGAAGAAGGCCACTGCAATACAACACGGCAAAACTATGGGGAAAAACTATGCAAAACAGACTAAGATCACCTTAGAAAATAAGAGACTGACGCGGCTGACAGATGCAGGTGCTGAATCCGACACGGAGACTGATGCTAGGGAGGTCCCTGAAGGACAAGATGACGACCTCTGAGCCTTACTACTAGAGGTCAAATCCAGCCTCAAAACGATTGACTCTAAACTAGATATACTTACTTCCCAGCTGGAAACAACAAGTGGACACCCATTGAGACACGCCTAGACCAACTTGAAAACAGCGCCTCCGACGCTCATCACTACCAGGTAGAATCCAAAGAGCATCTGTTGCAAATGGAAAAAGTACTGAATGTAATTAAATGTAATTAAAGCCAAAAATGAAGATTTGGAGGCCCGTTCTTGGAGAAACAATCTTTGCATCACGGAGATACCAGAAATCACATCTATCCCCAAAATGGAAACATTTGTCGAGTCTCTGCCGTGCGAGCTTTTCAAACCCGACCTCTCCACACTTTACATTGTAGAACGCGTGCACCGATCATTAGGCCCCAGACATCCTGTAGGTGCCAAGCCTAGGCCAATCCTGGCCTGCCTGCTTAACTATCGTGATCGCGACACAATACTCCGTTTGGCCAGGGAGAGAGGAAGTATAAACCATCAGGGCAACAGCATTTCATTCTATCCTTATTTCACACCTTCAGTGCAGGCAGCCCATCGCAACATTGCTCCAGTCGAGCGTATTCTACAACAGGCTGGGGTGCCATACGCCCTCCTGTATCCGGCCAAGCTCAAAATTACATACGATGGCCACATACACTACTTCACTGATGTTAAATCGGCCCTTAAGTATGCAAAGCACATTGGTGGCAAGAGTTGTTCCCCTGAATCCTCATAGCACGCCCCCACGGGCGCTGGGCTCAGTGACATTGAATGACATTCCAGTATATGGACACTGCATAACGTGAGCTAATCTAATGAACTCACTGGGCCAGAGGCACAGATATCCGGCAACACAGATAGGATGAGCACCAACTTCGTTGTCAGCACATTGCTAGCATTGGATCTACCTGCTTGAACTATGTTTGACTTTGCTCCTTAGCTCTTTCCCTGGCAACTCGAACACCCCACCACCAGGCTGGGAAGTTCACCGGTGACATCATGCCCCCTGGGCGAGCTCCCCTTTCCTTACTTCTGTTCTGGGGTACTGTTAGGGTTATGAGAGGGTGGGAGGGTTATTATACACAACCTAATTGGGGGGCTGGTGTGGGTCAAGGGTGGAATGGGGTAGCAAGTTTAGTTTTGTTGGAGGGATGGGAGGGAACAACACAATTTGACACCTACTCGGCTGTAAAAATGCTGGGAAGCTCCACAAGACCTGCCAGTCATACTACTCTCAACTTAATTTTATTAGTACAGTGGCTCTAAGAGATAACAGACAACTATGGGGGTAAGGAGGTCTGAAGTAAGGCTCCCAGTAATGTCTTGGGCAGATGTGAATGAAGGCACAGGATCAGCAATACACGGGAGCACATAGCCACTGCCTGACCTTAAGATGGCCGCCATGTGACATTATTACCTCAAGTGTTCCTCCATTTCAGGCTTTAATCGCACCTGAGAGGCGCTTATTGTTAATCCTCAGCCCTTATCAGTCTTATATCCTTGGACGGACTCAGACGGGACGGCGCAGATGCGGGGGGCCCGATGCTCTGTAGCTGCTGCAAGAATCAGAAGTGGCCGTACTCTACCCCCAATCTACCTAAAGTATATCGCCTGGCCCCCACTTCTTAAGATGCCGAGATGACCCAGCGCGGTGATTGAATTTTGCACTGTACTTAGTGACTATGTGATCCCTCCTGGGTTATGGACTCGCTTACTCTAACGTTTTGGGCCCATATGAGGCCCTTTTTTCCCCACTGCCGGCATACCAGAACTGATCTGCTTCCCAGCCCCGTTTCCACCCCCCCTCCCTCTATCCTCTACTGGGGACTTGTGCTTCTAGTTGTGATTATGCTTGTTATTCCTGACCTGAGCAACATAGCTGATGCCCAGTGGAGCTGCTAGACAGCTATAGAGGAGATCGGCCCTGGTTCACCCCCTCGACCATCACCTACCCAGCCGGACATTGGACACAGTTCTCCTCGTCTCCCCGCTATGTCTCCTTCCTCACCCTCCCTCCGACGAATTACCGTAACCTTGTTTTTTTCCTGTGTTTTACTATTCTATTGTAACTGATGTAATCTGTAACTTGTAACTCAATGATCCTCATGTAAAGCGCTCTGATACCTCCGGGTCTAGCCAGCGCTATATAAAAAATTCGTCAAATAAATAAATGAACTATGTCGGCCTGGCCCGTATACATAATACATATCGTAGATCTAAATGACGTCCTACAATTTCCTAACTTGGAATATCCAGGGCCTAAACGATCAACGATTGTAGAAAACCACGCCTCATTCAGACATATCTGACTCAACAAAATATTGATATATGCTTTCTGGTAAACAACCGTCACCCCGCATCCGTAACCCCGCATGCTGTTACAACGCGGTCGTAACAACGACCGCGTTGGGACAACGCATACCATTACCCCGCAAGTCGTTACAACGACTTGCGGAGGGGGGAGAAGGTGTTGGATTTAAAATCCAACACCTTCCCTACAGTCCGCACAGACTGGAGTTGGAATAGTAAATTTTACTATTCCAACATCCAGCGCCCCCCCATCCGCAAGCCGTTGTTACGACTTGCGGGGTAATGGTATGCGTTGTTACAACGCGGTCGTTGTAACGACCGCGTTGTAACAACATGTGGGGTAATGGTATGCGGGAAAAAGAGGCATATTCATGCTTTCTCCAAGAGACGCACCTTAATTGTAAATCATCTACTAAATTACATTACAAACTTGGGGGGATGTTTACCTATCGGCTTACTCCAACTACACCAGAGGCATGGCTATATTAATACGCCAAGGACTCGGCTGGACTATGCACCACTCACAGGTAGACTCCGATGGCAGGTATGTGGTGTTGAGGGGTAAACTGGGGACTACCCAGATAACCATGGCAGAGATCTAAAAGGTCCATACACAGATGACCCTGAATTTTTCAGTAACATTTGGGCTAAAATCATATCATCAGAATCCAACACCATAATATGAGGCAGAGACTTCAATGCCATACTAGACGATAGTCTAGATAGGATAGGCTCCTCACACAAGCTTCACCCCAAAGCGGGGGTGACCTTAAACTCAATTGTGCGTGGAAATGAAATAGTAGATGTGTGGAGACAATGGCACCCAGGAGACAGGGAGGGAACCTGCATCTCTACACAATATAATGCCTGGTCCAGACTAGATTTCTGGCTAGTATA
Source organism: Calotriton arnoldi (assembly GCA_963921515.1). Lineage (NCBI taxonomy): Eukaryota > Metazoa > Chordata > Amphibia > Caudata > Salamandridae > Calotriton > Calotriton arnoldi. Next base: position 943,928 of record CAWUFW010001495.1, read on the forward strand.
TCTAAGGATGTAGCAATATGGACAACAGACACAAGACACCTGCCGAGGACACTGTCCGACCATGCCCCCAACTTACTCTGCCTGAGGACTTCTACCTCATGCCATATTAAACGCTGCCGTTAGGGAAAAAATACATAAGGACACCGTGAACTACTTCATCCTGAATGAAGGTTCAGTATCTTTTCACTCTATGCTATGAGAAGCCGTTAAGGCGGTAATTCGAGGGTCCTGCATAGCTAGACAAGCTGGGGTACTGCAAGCTATCAGACAAACTCTTGGGAACTTGGAATCCCTTATCAGGGACACAGAATTGCAATATTACAGCACCAACGAACAGGTACATCTTGCATCTTGGTACATCTTGCAAATCTCAGGGAGAAAACATCAGAGTTTGAGAGCTAAGCTTGGCAGGAATCACATTTTTTAGGGAAATATACCACAGCCAGACAGTACAGGGAGGGAGATCGACCGGGCAAACACCTAGCCGCTATCCTTCGACCATCTCAAAATGCATCATACATTACAGTAATATTAGATGGGGACTCCAGTCTCGTCAGAGATCCTCAGAAGATACTAGAATGTTTCACAAATTTCTGTTCTACATTATACTCCTCTACCGTCTCTGATATACCTGAGGAATTGACTAAATTTTTAGATTTACTCGAATTACTGTGGCTGAGTGGTGCACACCGAGCTTACCTTGATTAACCCTTCACCACCGACGACATCATTCAGGTCATAAATAGCCTCCCTAGTGACAAAGCCCCTGGGTCAGCTGGCTTGACAGCCTCCTTTCATAAATGCTATGCATCACTCTTAGCGCCGCACCTCCTTAAGGTATATCAAGAATCAATACAGCTGGGAACCCTCCCTCCTACCATGCGAGAAGCAGTAATATTGACATTGCTAAAACCCAGGAAGCCCCCCAATCTTCAGGACTCATTTATGCTAAACTACTTGCAAACAGATTACAGCCCCTCATGCCTCTCATTGCCAGACCTGACCAATCTGGCTTTATACACGGATGATCGACAGCACATAACCTGCGCACATTATTCGCGGTCTTACACCACCTAGACCCCCAAGTTCCCGAACTCGCAGCCCTCCTAGATGCTACAAAGGTGTTTGATTCTTTAGAGTGGACATACCTCTTCGCTATCCTGACCAGACTGGGGTTTTAGCTCATTATAAATACAACAGATCCGCCTCCTGTATTCCAAACCCATGGCCAGATTATGGGTTAATGATCTGATTTCGAACCCATTCTCTATCACGCGGGGCACACAACAAGGTTACCCCCTATCGCCTCTCCTCTTTGCCATAGGCGATGGAACCACTGGCGGCACAACTTTGACAACATCATGCTGCCAGAGGACTAGGGTTCTCTTTCAGAGGGTTGATCATTTCACTATACGCAGACAACCTCACACTCTACATACATGAACCCAAAAAAAATTTCAACCCGTACTACGCGAAATAACTAAATTTGGGGGACTATCAAGGATACAGATCAATTGGTCTAAATCCACATTATTCCCCCTATCCAACCATATGCATCCCTTCTCGTTAGAATATCCATTAACCTGGGCCCAGGGCCCCGTAAAATATCTGGGGATCTGGCTAAGTTGCGACATACAAGAACTCTGGAATATGAACTACGGCCTCCCTGTGACCTGGCTGGAAGAGAAGGTGGACACCTGGTCCAAACTACCACTATCACTAGCCGGCAGAATAGCGGTGAGTAAAATGATTATTCTTTCTAAACTATTATAATTATTTGTCAATCTCCCCCTACCACTCAGTCAAGAAATGTTCGGAAAACTGTGATCTCTTATGCTATTGCTAGTTTGGGCTGGCAAACAAGCCCGAGTCTCCTGGGAAATTCTTATGCTTCCTCTCCAACAGGGCGGGATGGGTGCGCCGGACATTCCATTATATGCCTACTGTGCACAGGCTCAATTCCTCAATCACTGGATCCACCCGATCCCATTTTAGCCCCAAACTGCTGTAGATAAAGATAGAGCTGATCCCATCCCCTTGAGGGTGGCAGCATATCAAGCATTTAAACGCCGCAGGACCAAAGTTAACACAGTGGAGACACTGGGATGGGCATGGGAGGGTCTGTGGAATAGAGTCAGCAATGCAATACTATATGCCCCGTCAATGCCACTAGCTAATAACCCGCAAACACCACCATTACTTGACAAGGGTAACGTGGCAAAAGCACAACAACTTGGCCTAAACACTTTTGCTGACTTATACCCCCGGGACACATTCATGGCCCCCCCACATCGACTGGAGATACCTCGCCCACTTTCTCTGACCTACTACTATACTATCATATCCGAGCGGCATGTCGCCAGATACATAGTACATTCCCGAGCCCCCTCTCCATACTCCCGGTGCTCGAACACATAATAACCGACTCATCCTCATGTAAACTCATCACTCGCCTTTATAACACTACACAACGCACCACCCTGGTGACCAAACCAAAGGCACTTGAGGGATGGCACTCAGAACTACACTAACCCATAACAGACGAACAATGGCGCTTTTATTGCAGCCAATTAGAACTCTTATCCCCTAATTACAAACTCAGATTGAGTCACTTTAAATTCCTCCATCAATTCTACCGGACTCCCTTGCAGCTCTACCGAATGGGTCACAGTCCAGATGCCAACTGCTGGAGATGCTCACCCCACTGGCCTCATTCCTCCATCTAGCATGGGACTGCCCCCCATGGCACAATTTTGGGGGAAACTTTTAAAGCAATGCGAGAAATTCTGGGGATAACATTAGAATATACACCCCTAATAGGTCTGTTGGGCTATGTTAAGGAGGCACCACTTGGAATCCGCCGTCTCCTTGCAATGCTGCTCCTACTAGCTGAACCCAGAGTAGCCATACACTGGGGGAAACATAATGCTCCTTCAATGGAAACCTGAATACACAACATCACATATTGTCAAGAGCAACTGACCAGCTTTTGGGAACTGATGCCAATCGCATCTAGAGCCAAAGACATTTGGGTACTGTTTGCAACATGACTATGACTCCAGCCGACTCAAATTCCACGCACCCCAAAGGACCCTACGATCAGCCCAGCTCTCCTACGCCGTGGTCCCCCGCACCAGAAAGACCAGATCGGGAGGCCGCTCCTTCTCCTTCCTCGCGGCCAAAGCATGGAACGCCCTTCCGCTCCACCTCAGACAGACAACATCGCTCCCCATCTTCGCAAGAAACCTCAAAACCTGGCTCTTCGACAGACCCCCTCCTTGATGGATGGAACCTGCACCCCCCCCCCCCTATCGCCTTGAGACCCTTACGGGTGAGTAGTCGCGCTTTAACAAACCCCTGATTGATTGATTGACCTTCCAACGCCATCATGACACCAATTCATACACACACACAAAACATGGAATCCCTGTAGACCTTCACTTACAAAACCAGGTCATACTTAGTGTTAATTACTATGATCATTGCATTCATAATGTTGCTGTATAATCAGATATTTACATTAAATGATATGTTGTGAACCTTACATTCTCATTCTCCCACAGATGCATAGACTAGTGGACAACATGTATTGAGTTGAAAATGCGTCCCCTATTCCCCTCCCTTGTTTTTTCGTTCAATGCTGATATCGATAATATACACTATGTACCATAATCCGACAAATGTACAATGTATATGATGAGAACATTGAAATGCCAATAAAGATAAATAAAATTAAATAAATAAATAAATCAGAGACCAATTTATAAAACTTAATATCGATTTTTATAGAATTTTAAGACCAAGAGCACAGTTCTAAGGTAAGTACTTTCGGAGTTACGATTTTTCAAAGTTCAGAAAATGTATCACATTTATGCCCAATTACACACCATAGGAAACAATGAGGAAAAGCAGAAAAATGTGTGGAAAATCAGGCAATGCTTTCACGAATTTCACCTTCTTCTTTTAGGTTGATGTTGGGACCAGGTCCAAAGTTCTAGCAGGAGAAGTTTGGGAGTGCACGTGAATCTGGTGGCCGCAGAGTGCTGAGGGTCTTGGAAATTGGTGCGCATAGACAAAGGGGGCCATTTGAAAACACACTGCACAGGTGGACTTAGAGGTAAGTCCGAAGGGGCTCTTTCAAGGGAGGAGGTTTCAAGGACTTGGGGACTATGGGAGTCCATCGGGTTTGTCGATGCTGGGGCCGGTGGTGCCGGGTACAGAGAGAACAGGTCTGCTGAACATTGTGTGTCTTGAGGTCCTCGTGGTCAGGAACAAGCATCTTTGAGAGGGGATCTCGGGACAGCTGGGCCAGTCAGGAAGTGGGTCTTGGGCATCTCGATGTCCCTCAATGGATGCTTGCTTCTGGTGCTTCAGGAGTCCAGTGTGGACTCTTCTTCTTGGTATTTGTAGTTGGGGGTCTGGACCCGATGGGTCCTGGTATCTCCAAACTTGGTAGGTAGACAGATCCGACCCTCCAGAGCTGTTGTACCTTTTCTTGCTTTGGTGCTTCCATTGGGTTTGTCGGGGAGCAGCAAGTCAACAAACCTGACTTCATGGGATCGGTGCCTGCAGAGTGCAGGGGAGTGATACTTTCACTCCAAGAGAGCTTCTTGGCAATTTCTTGAAGGCTGGAGGTGTTCCAGGGTTCTTAGAGTCCTTTCAAGTTTCAGGACGACACAGCAACAGTGATTGTCGAGTCCTTGTAGCAGCAGGCAGGGGTTGGGGCCTTTTTTTTCTGCAGCAGGGCTTCAGTTCTCGTGCAGCGGGTCTTTTTTTTGCTGGTCTTCTCTTGTCCATCAAATCTGATGTTCAAGACTTGGGTGCCACCTAAATACCTTATTTAGAGGCGTTATAAGGGGAAACAGCTAGTAGCCAATGGGCTGCCTACTTTTAGGGTGTCTACACTATCTAGTGACCACTCTCTGTGGGAAGAGGCACTACCATAGCCCTGATAGGTTGTTTTTCCATCAGCCCAAGATGGTGGAATTTCATGAGAGGGGTTCACCTCACCTGCCCTGCACTAGGGGTGGTGTAGGCTAAATGGGGACCATCCTCCTAATCTTACTATCTTTTCAACCTTTACTCCTACCAAAAGTGGAGCAGGAAAGGGTACTTGCCTTCCCTCACTATCTGAAGGTTCTTGGGTTGGATTTCAAAGGCGGCATCGCCTTTGAAGCTTCCTGCCCAGGAAGGCCATCCTGTCCTGCAGGAGTTGTGAAGCATCTCTGCCCAGAGCATTCTTTGTCTCTGTTCTCTGAGAGTGATGGCTCTCACCTCATGAGATCAGAAACATGTCTGGTAGTGGCAGGCTGGCAAAAACAAGTCAAGAACCACACCAGTGCTTGGTAGGTTTCAGGGAACCCTCTAAAAGGGTCACCTGTGTGAATCTATTAATATATCCATCACTGGCATCAGTGAGGATTTATTAAGACAAGATGTTTGGTACCAAACATCTTAGAACTCAGTGAAGCCGTCATGGAGCTAGGGAACTCTTGTTGACAAGTATCTAGCCCATGCACTCTCCATGGCTTCCCTGTGCACTTACAACATCCCCCAATAGACTGGACATTGTAGGGACATATCTGTTCATGCTGATATACGCTCACATAGGATATAGTGCACTCTGCCTTATGGCTAAAGGCCTGCAGTAGGGGTGACTTACCTATATCTTATGCAGTGCATGGGTGGCTTGTCACTCAGGGCTCGACTCTTTGGATTTCTCTGCACCAAGACATGCAGCCTGCATAGCCTTGGTGAGGGGTCCCTGACGTGGCACAACCACTGGCTCCAGAGGACCCTCTTCAGCAACCATTACCTAGGTACCAGAGGTACCATTTACTAGGGACTTACAAGGGTGGCTGAAGTGGTGCCAATTATGGTACATTTTTAGGGAAGGAACACTGGTACTGGGAACCTGGTCAGCAGGCGCCCAGAACACCTCAGTCAAAGTTGCATCAAAATCCAGGCAAAAAGTGTGGGGGGGGGGTACTGCAACAGACACCCAGTTTCTCACATCTTCTCAATATTTTGTGTTCTCTCCCTAGCCCTCTTGTCCATAGACCATGTATGGCAATTGAAACTGTATGGCCATGAGCAGCAAGTGCCTCCTTTTTCTGTCCACTGTGCTTTTCATTGTTGCCCAGTACCATCCTGGTGACCTTCTGGAACTGGAGACGTCTCCTACAACCATGGAACAAAAAAGTTAGTGCAGTGTGGCCAACATATCCCTGCAGCTTGTTGTCCATTCTTGTTGGACAGGGCATCAGGCTGCATGGATTTGGTGGGTTTTGACTACGTTAGGACAGAAGACAACCTATTGACATCCATCACCCTACCTTCACAGTGCAGTGGACATCAACTGGCCATCCACAGTACTGGAAAAGAAAATGCTTCTGGTAAAAACACAAGAAACATTTTCTTTTCCAAAATTCTAGCAAGGACACAAGGGAAATGCTTCCCTTGAGTCCGATTTTTTTGTTTTGCTGTTTTGATTAGCACTCTGTGCTTGCTGATGCCAAAGCAAAACAAAAGTAAAAAGAAATGTTTCTCCATTTCTGTTTTCTGTTCATGCTCAATTAACCTTTTTCAAATATTAATTCCATGACATTAAAAATTGGACCGTCAAGGGCTTGGGTTCGCCAATTAAACGTCAGAGGGTTCTTTCACATTTATCGCATTGAAATGTAGATATTGCTCTTATACAAGAAACGCACCTTACTGAACATGAATTTATAAGTTGAAGAGAGGATCGGTGGGTACTGTCTTCTTTTCACCAGATAATGGTAAGAAAAATGGTGTCACTACATTATGTCATAAATCACTTAATGTTCACTTAATTTCACAGGAATCTGATTTTGAGGGCACTTGTCTTTTGATTCACAGTGTTCCATTTTTTAACCTGTATGGCCCTATTAGTCCTGATCGTCAATTTTGGTCTGATATCACTCAAAAGCTTTTACAATATCCTGACAACATTTTTTTGTTTTGCAGGAGACTGTAATCAGATTGTTGACCCCTTTATTGTTAGAGTTTCTACTTCTGCATATATCCTCAACAAATCCCAGAAACTATTCTTACAAGCGATTTCACAACACACACTGATTGATGCTTGGGGACTTTCCAATCCAACTCTGTACAAGTACACTAACTATTTTCTCAAACACTGTTCTCAGTCGAGGATTGATTATATATTTATCTCACACTCCCTATCACAAAACTTACATTCTGATAAACTAGGTTCCATTTTAATTTCAGATCACATCCCAGTATCTATTCATTTAGACATTTTACCCAACGCTAATAAATCTAACAGATGGAGATTTAACAATGCTCTATTTCCAGACTCCTCTTTCACTTCTACTTTCTCTTCTTTCTTTCTTGACTTTTTTAAATACTACAGACAAACATAATTTCCATTACATATGGGATGCTTTTAAAGCCTCTGCCCATGATTTCATTATTAGATATGTTTCCAAAAAGAAAAAACTTTCACTTAAAAAAAATACTGAACTCCTCCAACATATCAAACAATTGTAACATTCTTATTATACCTCTAAATCCAAAGAGTGCCTCCAAGATCTCATTAATGCCTAAGGCCAGTATATTACATTATCCACTGATGTAACAGCTTCCATCCTTCTTAAGTCCAGTGCCAAATATTATGGCAGCCAAACAAATAGGCCAATTATTAGCCAATTATCTCAAGGTCAAAAAGAACAGAAACAAAATTGACTCTATTAAGGATAGCTACTCTAATCTATTATATAAAGATAAAGATCAAGCATTCCTGGAACAAATTGTACAATTCTACAAACAACTTTCCACCCCCAACATTAATCAATACCTTTCAAATTCCTACAAGGATTTTGACAAATCCGATGATTTTACCAAATTAGAAAGCGATATTACTCTGTCTGAACTCTGTAGTGCTTTATCTTCCCTTAAATCAGACAAAACGCCAGGGCCTGATTGTTTTATTGCTGAATTTTTCACATATTTTTCCAATGTAATTCTCCCTAAATGATCTCTTCTCATTAATACTTTTCTTCAGTCAGGCAAATCCTCTGGTACTCTTTTGGATGCCCTCGTTTATCTCATTCCAAAGGGATGCAAAGGCTTATATCAATGTAAGAATTACCGGCCAAATTCTCTTGTCAACACTGACTATAAAGAAAAATTGAAAACTTTAACACTTTGTCTGGAGTCCATTTTGCCATATTTGCTTGGGAAAGAACAGTCTGGTTTTGCCAAGGGTCATTATATAACTGACAACACTCGTTTATTTTTCGACCTCCTCTCTAAATCTCAGCCCTCACTTCATCCTTTAGCAGCCATTACCATTGATGCAGAGAAATCATTCGACAGTTTTAATTGGTATTTTATATTCCCTTCGTTAAAATGGTTTGGTTTTGGTCCCAAAATCATCTCTCTTATTTCCCTTTTATATTCCTCCCCCCAAGCGGCCATTTACGCAAATGGACATACTTCTTCCTATTTCTCTTTGCGTAGGGTGTTCGCCAAGGTTGCACTCTTTCACCATTTCTCTTTAATTTGGCTCTTGAACCTTTTCTAACTAAAATTAGAAATAATCCTATAATAAAGGGTTTCTCATAGAGTAGTCAACAAATAAAGACAGCAGTATATTCTTACGATATTCTTTTATTCATATCTGAACCTCACACCTCACTTCCTGCCTTCCTCCAAGAAGTTTCTTCTTATTGTCTCATCTCTGACTAAAAACATAATCACGACAAATATGAAATCTTAACCTTAAATAAATACACTTTCAGAAATCATTTTCAGCAACCAACTTCTCTTGGAATACTTCCAAACTTAAATACTTAGGGTTATGCTTTGCACACTCGCTTAAAACCTCTGTTTCTCTGAGTTTAGAGGATTGTAAACTTAAAATCACTAACCAGGTCCATCGCTGGCACACTTTACATTTTTCTAGTGATAATCGTACCTATTGTCCTCTATACCATTTCTAATATTCCTTTATCTATTCCACAATTTTTTTAAGCAAATCAATTCTATACTTTCATTTTTCTTATTGAAAAGGAAGAAATCCTGTCTCTTTCTAATACAACTAAAATGTCTTAAAGCAGATGGTGGTGTTAACTTCCCTGATTTTCACAAATATCATTTAGCCTTCCTACTATCTGTTCACTGGATTCAAGATTCCACAAAAAATTCTCCTTTATGAGTTCATCTGGAGGAGTCTTTTTTTTCCTTTACTTGGCCTTCTCAAAAAACACTCAAAACCTATGCTTCCACATTTTTAAGCACCTTTGTTATCTATTAAAATCTACAAAATTGTTTGAACCCATTGATATTATCTCTTTCCTCAATTCCCCCATTTGGTACAACTCGTCCATATTACATAAGAATCGACCCATTTACTGGAAATCTTGGTGAATATCCATACTAACTCTAGCTGCTACAATGTAGCAATAGAATCACAGCGCAGCATTACTGATTGATGACTGATGTCAGTAGAGTGAGAATGAGGGTGTTAGCGAGTGGCTGCAGTTCATGAGATAAAGTTGTGGGAGGCTGCAGCCAGTGGCAATGGCAGCGCTGTTCGCACCGCAGTAAATTTTACCTAAAAAAATTAGAATGATCCCCGCAACTGGACCTGACCCAACCCCACAGACAGCGGCGGCCACTGGAGCCCGGAGCACACCTCTGTACAGCTGCTGCTGAGCCTGAGAGTCTGAATCATGCCTGGTTGGCCAGCGTTTGTAAAATAAGTGAGACAGTGACTGGAGTGAGGTATCTATCACTCTACTGCTTCTAATAAAATAGTTACTTTATAAATTATAAGAGCACTTAGTGACCATCATCTTCAGTTACCTCTGCCCTGCTATGGTACAGCTAAAGTCCTGCAGTCACACACACAGTCTCAGAGTCTGTCTGGTAGTTTTCAGCAACGAGCCCCGCAATATACTAGTTGCAGCACTAAACTCATTTTGGGCCGGTCAGGGAAAGCCACTGTGACTGACTCTATGGTGTTTGGCCAACAAATTACTTTCACAACACCACAGCGGGCATCACTTAAAATCAGCAGAGCCTTTTGTAGCTCTGTGACATCCTGCTTGTGTGATCTGTGCCAATGGCTGTGGGGCTGTGCAGGTATCGGCTCTCCAACCGGGGCCGACCGCTCGGGGTATTATGATTTGAGTTGAGTAGCTTTTGAGATAATACAGCGCCCTGGCTGGCTATAACCTATGTGGGTCAGCTGAAAATTCTCAGACACGACAATTTTATTTAATGTCTATTTATTTGTGGACTGTATGAAACATGTTCCCGTCATGAAGTGTGTGACACTTACAAAAATGAAGACAGATAAATTATGTTTTAGCATTCAGCCTCTCATGATTGATCTTGTGGTTCGGTTGTAATGTACTCATCTGCATTTGTACAATTACTGGCCTTGGTGAGGACCTCTATCCCATGCCAGCTGATGTGTCTAGCACCTTCCAGCATTTATATACAACAACAACGGGACTAACAGACACGTGCTCTCGAAGTGCTCACATGACATTAGTCTGGGTCTTCTCAGAGCCTCCTTAGGCCTGATTCTAGTCTGATCTGGTTCTAGCTCAATGGCCTATTTGAAACCTGCTTGGACATGCAATGGTCTAAGCGGCACTATTTAAAGCCCCTAGGCCTGGAACTCCCAGGCTTTCATTAGAACAAACTCTAACCCAAGTCTCCCTAGGCTGCTGACACCTAGCCCCCCCCACCCTTCACCAGAAAGTACTGAAAAAAATATATATAACAAGTTCATGGTAGATGTGATCAGACGCCTCCTCCTTTGTCTTGCAATCTTTTAACCCTTTTAACCTAATGCTCTGTTTTTGTGCGACGGGGACAGCTCCACCCACTATCCTCTCCCAGTGAGAATGAAATGCCTACAGGATTATTTGCAGATTTATATAGCGCAAAGATGTCCCGGGGGCATTAAAGCGCTTTAAATGAGCACGAGAACATGGTACGCATATGTTTTAGGCAGGGGTCATTACATGAATTGCCCAAAATCACAGGACATTGCGCTGAGGCTGGTTTTTTTAACCTGATTCCAGGGTTGGCAGCTCTATCCACAAGGCCACATCTCCTTCCCAGGTATATCCCCAATGCTTCCTCCCCAGATGCCTCTGACGTCTGTTGGAAGAGAACTCGTCTACCAACATCAAACATGTAAATACATGCATGCATTTGTGTTTGTTAAAATTCTAATCACGCTGTAGATTAACAGAGCACTGCAGAGAGTATGGTGCTGCCAACCTAGGTGAGTCACACACTCTGTCTCAAACTCTGCACAGTTCACACATCTGATCTCTGCAGCATGTGCTTTAACCTTTTCAGGCCACTGCAATTACTCCATTTAGTTTACACAAGAGGCATGTTATTTTTCCAAAATGCCAGGGGTTAACTTGTTTCACAGTGAGATGAATGCTATGTATGTGTGATGAATGATGTGTGGTGATTTCCAGCTGCTCCAAAGCTTCAAGCTATCAGCATCGCATGAAATATGATATGGTGCTGCTCGATTTAATGCAATTGCTGCAAATGTTTTGTATGAAACCAGAGAGAAACAGAATTCAGTACCAGTTGGCGCAGTGGTGAACAGCGGCATCTGAGTGCTATGAGGTCCCAGCCTGTGACAGAAAGCACTGTGGATATGCACATTGTTTTAAACTGGAATTGCATACAGTATAAGATAGACTAGCGCAAAAAGTGCAGAAATTTAGGGCCTCATTACGATGTTGGTCGGAAAGTATTTATATATAGAACTAATCGCAAAATACTGCTCACAATTTGCCAGTATTTTCATGGTCAGTGTTTTATTTTGTGAACAGACCTATGTGTTTAATTTGGCCAAAAAACACTTATAGTGGGTCGCAGTACGACCTACCTACCACATTTTAACCTACCTCATGAATATTAATAAGGTAGATATGTGGCCAATTGCAACCTCCTAGGAATCACCCCCATCACAGGTATGCTGGCCTTCCAAGGTCGATACCAAAGGGGATGATGGACGGAGCTTTTGAGCTAATCAAACACTCACCCCCAGTCAACTGATCTGGGTTTAATCCATCATCATTCTTTAGCTCACTCCACCACCCCAGTTCAGACATGGCCATATGCAAATCAGTCTGACCCTGTGCCTCATGGGAACAGTCCAGCCCGAAATGCCAAGCCATGTCTCCCCTGGACCGGAAACAAGCATCCTGGGACCGGTTTCTGGCTATTCAGCCGTCATCAGCCAGGCTAGCTTGAATCCAGTGGCAAAGTGAGCAAGGCACCCACGTCTGGGCATACCCTGCCAACTTAGGGCGAACAAAGATATCCCCTTTGGTATGACCTTCCAAGGTCAGCAGACCACCATGTCTGTGATTGCTTTTGAATGAAACAATTTTTATTTTTGAAATGTAAACCATTTTCCTTAAACAAACAAAAAAAAGTGTAACTAACATTTTTTAAGAGTAAGCAGTGGTCCAAGTGACTCATAAAAAATATGTTTTGCTCCTTTACATAGGGGAAGGGATCCTTTGTGGACTCCTTACCATTTGCGAATTGCTTACAACTGGAATTCGGTCTGGTCGCAAAATATTAATACATACCACAGTGATTCTGCAAATCGAACCATTTTCAACAAGCAGAGACAGCAAGAGATTCTTTTTCCATTCTTCTCTCCGGTTCATCAACCACTGTAGATTAATTTCACCTGCAGAGCGGTGGAAGTTATCAGTAATTCCGCATTACAAGAGTAATGGGGAATTAACAAATTCCTCCAATTCCGCCTGCAGAATTAAAAAACTTGCCTAGGCCTGCCATTGACAATAGCACTCTACAACAGTAATGCATTGTAAAACGTTATGTCATATAATAGTCCTTCGCCCCACAGGGCACACTTGTGCTTCTTTTGTCAATTTGTTTCTTCTCTGCGTTTTATGGTAACTCCTGTTTATCCTTATCTTTTCCAATGCTGGCCCTTCACTCCATGCTTATATTCATACCATCTTTTGTACCTCTGCTGCTAATCTATTATTTTGCTCTCTTGATGTTCCTTATCGTGCACTCACAACACCTCCTCCCATTAACAGGGGCACATTTTTCTACAAGGTAGTTGGACTCCTAACGGATGCAAATGAGGATACTCCTGTTATCAAGTTAGGCGTTGTATGGCATGACCATAGCATGTCTTGAATGGATTTTTCTACAGGTTGACCATTTACACAGGCAAGTTGAATACATTTCTTTATCATCCTATTAGCCCTTTAAACATGGTAATTTGCCCTAGGACAATACAAGGCTATTTTCCAGTGTGTAATGGATAATTCAGATAAAAGTTCCTTCACGGTCTGTGAGGTGAACTGTACCTCATTGTCGGTAACTAATGTGTCTGGTTTTCTATTTGTAGCAAACACATCTCTTAAGGAATCAATTAATACATTTGGTGTGGCAAAATTTATCATCCTGCTCATAATCCAGTGTGACTGGTAATCACTTAAAAGAAACATAAAACATTTATTGACTCCTTTCTTATTTATAGGACCAATAATGTTTAATGCTAACTTGTTCCATGGTTTATTTGGAACTTGTACTAGAGCTGGAAGATCAAACCAGCTAATTTTTGTTTTGTCACTGTAAGCACAACTATTACAATTTTTTACTTTCAACTCTATTTTGGTGTCCATTTTAGAGAACCAATAATTATACCTTAGTCTAGACTTTATTAGACTTCTGCCTAAATGGTCCTTGTGCACCAGCTCCACAATCTTGTCTTGTAAAGATACTGGAGGAATGATTTTGTCCCTTCTCAACAGCCATCTATGATTTTCAATTCATCCTTGACCCCCCAATACTCCTTCAGTTCTTCACCTAGTGCCGTATATTTCAAAGGCCAACCATGTCCAATGTATTTTTTTAGTTGGCCTAATTTGTTATCTTTGTTGGTCAATTCCTCCATTTATCTGGAGATATGGCATCTTTCTTTATTTCCAAAATGGGATACTCATTGGCCTCTTAACTATTTCTTATTTCTAATAGTGCTCTTGACAGGAAATATGCGGCTAGATTTCATTCCCGTGGGAAACATTCAACTCTGTAACAAAACCCTTCTAATCCATGGATATATTTTGCAATACGGGAATTGCTGCTATCGGCCCCTGTCATTGAAAACATAAAAATGTGTTTATTTTATGATCTCTTTTCAATGTGAATTAGATACCTCAAAGGAAAAATGTTAAATGTCTAATTGCCTAAAAATAGGACAAGGCTTCTTTCTCAACTATGGAGTATTTACATTCTTACTTTGACAAGGCGCGGGAGACAAAAGTCTTTAACTTCTCTTTCCGTTCCACCATTTGAAATAATGTGGCTCTGGGACCCTTATTGCTGGCATCAGTAGTTAAGTACGTTTTCTCGTTAGACTCAATGTTTCCTACAGAAAGGGCTATGAGAAAGTAATTTTTTACATGCTCAAAAGATTTTTGGCACTTCTCATCCCATACAATTTATTTTCCTTTTTGTATCATCTCTCTGAGATTATATGTGATTTTAATTTATTATTAGTAGGTCAGAGACTCTGTTTAGGTTTGAATCGTCCTTTAGATATAGTATGTCCCAAGTAGACAACTGAGCTGACCCTTATTTGGCATTTCTCTCTTTTTATGGTGAGTCCTGCTTCACTAAAGCGACTCAACACCATATGTAATACTTCATTATGTTCTGAACCTGATGAACCATAAACCATGATATCATCTTGGAAACACATCCTGTTTGGGACCCCATTAAGATTTTTTACATTATTTTCTGGAAAACTGCTGTTACCAAGGCAAGTCCAAAAGGCATACTGCAAAACATGAATGCCCATAAAGGAGTAATAAAACCCATCAAAGACCTAGAATCTGAATATAGTTCTACCTGATGGTATGCCAGGCATAAATCGATGACACAACAGCTGATAAGCATGTCCCATGGTACTTAACATATCATTCATGCAGGGTAAGTGATGTCTTTTAATCCATAATTGGTGGTTGAGGTCGCATAGATCTACACAGAAGCGTATGTCAATATTATTCTCTGTTTTTTACCAATAACACTGGTGCATGCCACTTTGAGCACTCAATCAATCAATCAATCAATCAGGGTCTTGTATAGTGTGGCTACTCACCCATGAGGGTCTCAAGGCGCCGGGGAAGGGGGACTGCTGATCGGACTGGGTGGAGGATCATCCGAAGAGCCAGGTCTTGAGGTCCTTCCTGAATTTGGTCAGCGACACGGATTGCCTATGGTGAAGGGACAGGGTGGTCCAGGTCTTGAAGGCAAGGTAGGTCCGGTTCTGGTCTTGTGGATCCTGGGGATGGAGGCAAGGGTGAGTTGTCTGGTGGGTACGTGGAATGTGAGGTGGTGGTTCGGGTATGCTGGCCCTCCATCGTGTAGAGCTTTGTAGGTGTGAGTGATGAGCTTGAGAGTGATTCTCTTGTTGACTGGGAGCCCGTGTAGTTGTTGGAGATGTTGCATGATGTGGCAGTGGCAGGGGATGTCGAGGACCAGTCTGGCTGTGGCATTTTGGATGTTCTGCAGTTTCATGAGCTGTTTCTGGGTGACGCAGGCATAGAGTGCATTGCCGTAGTCCAGTCTGCTGGTGATGAGTGCATGGGTGACCGTCTTTCTGGATTCTATGGGGATCTATCTGAATGTCTTTCGAAGCAGTGGAGCGTGTGGAAGCAGGCTGAGGAAACTGTGTTAATTTGGCGGTTCATAGTGAGTGATGAGTCCAGTATGATGCAGAGGGTGTGTGCATGGTCCATCATGGTGGAGGGATATCCCAGAGCATCCCAAGCTGAAGGGGTGGGTCCTAGGATGAGTACTTCGGTCTTGTCCGAATTGAGCTTGAAGCAGCTGTCTTTCATCCAGGTAGCAATGGCCTTCATTCCACTGTGGAAGTTGGTTCTGGCGGCTGTGGGTTCATTGGTGAGGGATAGTATCAGCTGGGTGTCGTCAGCATAGGAGATGATGTTGAGTCTGTGGCTTCTGACGATGGCTGCGAGGACGGCCATGTAGACATTGAAGAGGGTGAGGCTCAGGCGAGGAACCCTGGGGCACTCCACAGCTTATCTTTGTGGGTTCTGAGAGGAACAGTGGTAGTCTGACTCACTAGGTCCGGCTGGTGAGGAAGGAGTGGATCCAGTCCAGAGCCTTGTTGCGGATGCCAGCATTGTGGAGTCTCGTGATTAGGGTGCGGTTTGAGACGGTGTCGAAGGCGGCCGAGAGGGCTAGTAGGATGAGGGCTGCGGTCTCACCCCGGTCGAGGAGGGAGCGAATGTCGTCAGTGCGGAGAGAAGTGCAGTCTCCGTGCTGTGGTTGCTTTGGAAGCCGGATTGGGAGGTGTCCAGGAGGTGGTTCACTTGGATGAACTCCAAGAGTGATGGCCTTCTCGATGACCTTGGCTGGGAAAGGGAGGAGGGAGATGGGTCTGAAGTTTTTTAGGTCTGTCAGGTCTGAGGATGGCTTCTTCAGCAGGGGGTTGATCTTGGTGTGTTTCCAGTCATCGGGGAAGGTGGCGGTATCGATGGAGCAGTTGATGGTGTGGCGAAGCTGGGGGGCGATGACAGCTGCTGCTCTGTGGAAGATGTGGTATGGGCAAGGATCCATTGAGACATTAGAGGAGATCTTTCGATTACGCCAGGTAGCTCGCTCCTGTCTTCCTTGCTCAGAGTGGTGGATAAGGAGAATGAGAAATCAATGATACATGATAAAATACACGATAAAATAGACGTAGTAAGCAATATAGGAAGTAATAACTCAATAAACTCGGAAACGGCTTCGATATATGGACGTGAAGACCTGAATATATTAGGGGATGAGGATATTATCGATCATTCAGAATCCGAACAAGTCGAAGTCTCATACGAGTCATTCAATGCTTCAATGTCGTCCGGTCAAATGTTGGAGCTGGATTATTTAGTTAATTCATTAAACCCAAAATCGAGCTTTAATTCAATTACATTGAGGGCACAGTATAATACCACACAAAATGTCGCAGATTCAAGACGATGTAGAAACCAAGATCAGGGAATAAAAAGACAGGAGATGGAGAAGGGAAATAATGAAGGCAAATTAACAGGAGATTAAGACACGCCTCCAAAATTCCCGGTACTGTCCGCAATGGGGGCAATAAGTAGTACACTGTTACAAATGTCGTATATTTTAACAACAATCAAACCTATTGACAGAACAGGTCGACTATCTCAGACAAATTGCAGCAGAAATGGCATTATTAAAGGCAAATTCTGCAACATTGGCATCAATAAAACAGGACATGAGCGAACTAGCTAAAGCCTTAAAACATTTGGAGCGCATGGATGATATTGTCGACCTACTACAATTATTACCAAAAAAAATGGGGAACTGCGGATTGAACTGTATTAATAAAAATGCACTTCCGGATATTGTAGAGAAGATTACGGAAACGGACAAAGAAATAAGCAATGTAACTCAAGACAGCCTCGAACATAGAAAAGACGCTGCGAATATATTGGCAGAGGCAAAAATAAACAAGACAAACATCTGTAGTGGAATACAAGTTGATGGACACCAAGAGGACTTCGCTCCTTATTTGAGTAAGAGGCGACTTAAAAAATTAAGAAAACTCAAGAGAAAAAATGACATCAAACAAACAATGCCTGATGCTCTAGTGCCAAAGGAAAGTGAGAACTTCCCAATATTCAACAAGTCAACAAAAAAGGCAAAAGAATATAGCGATAATAATATTGATGGGGCTCATAAGTCTGACGTAAGTAGGCCAAGCCATGAAGAATCATGTCTTTTAGTGAATCAAGATAAAGCTACAGTATTCGAAGACAAAACATCAGAGCAGAAATTGGTACCAAGAGTGGTAAACAGGGCCGTATTAACATCACTTAACTCACCTACAACCAAGGCATCAACAAATACTTGCCTTGTAACAACAGTACCACACCCAAGGTATAGCGAAGTAGTACAGCATGGAATACAAAATACTAGTACATCTATGATCAACGCAAATATTCAAAATGAGGATAGAATTGCGCCTTTCCTAAGTAACAACGAAGGACTATTGAAACAAATCATGGTTGGCATATTAGGGATAACTGAAAAGTTAGATGATAGGGATTTAAGACGTCCAGCAAATATAATGAATACAGGGAAAATTGAGGAAGTGAAAAATTGTTCAGAATCGGAAAGTGCACTAAATCATCATCATCATCATCATCAGCATTTGTAAAGCACCTAGTTACACCAACGGTGTGTCCCCGCGCTGAGCAGAATCTCAGAAATGACACGAGATAGGTAGGTGAGCCTTAGCTGTCATGTTTCAGGTCTATTCTGGTTTATAGGTGGGAAAAAGCCAAGTTTTCAGCCTTTTCCTAAAGGCAGCTTCACATGGCTCTCTCCTCAAATCCATTGGTAGTAAATTCCAATGTTTTGCTGCCAAGTATCTAAAAGAGCAGCCTCCTAGCCTGGCCTTCCTAAATCTGGGTACTATTACTAATGACTTTCCTTCCGATCTTAGGCTTCTATTGGGGGTGTAGGGTGTAATCATGTTCTGTAGATAACTTGGGCCTTTATTTGCCAGGATACAATGGCAGATGAACATTGCCTTGAACAGGATCCTTTTGCCCACCGGTAACCAATGCAATTTGGCCAGGGCCTTTGTGTTGGACGATCTTCTAGGTAGATTCAGCACTAGCCGGGCAGCGGCATTTTGGACTGATTGCAGCTTCATCAGCCTTTTTTTAGCTACCCCTAGATATAGAACATTGCCGTAGTCAATCTGAGAGGTGACCACTGCATGTATTATAGTTTTTCTGGCTTGAACAGGTAGTAGGTAAATGACCTACCGTAGGGTTTTCAGCGTTCCGAAACATTTGCCTGTTATTTTTCGGATTTGATTTTCATATGTCAGGTTAGGGTCAAGCCATACTCCCTTGTTCTTGACTTCGGTTTTAGGGGTTGGGAGCTGGCCAAGTGCTTCCGGCCACCAAGCTGATGTCCAGATAGAAGGCGCTCTTCCCATTACCATCACTTCTGTCTTACTGCCATTAAGTTTCAAGCAGTGGTCTGCCATCCATGCTGTTACTTCCTCCATACATTGGGAAAAGTGATGTGCATTATGTTCTGGGTTTTGCAATAGTGTGACGATAAGCTGAGTATCGTCAGCGTATGATACAATGGTCACTTTGTGGCCTTCCACTATATTAGCAAGGGGTCCCATATATAGGTTGAACAATGTGGGGCTCAGTATTGACCCCTGGGGGACTCCTTGTAATAGGGGAGATCTCTTAGATGTGCATGTATCTTGTGTAACCTGGAAACCCCTTTCCGCCAGGAAGGATTTCATCCAGCTCAGGGCCATACCCCTGATTCCACAAGATTCTAACCTCTGTAGGAGGAGGCCATGGGAGACTGTATCAAATGCTGCACTGAGGTCCAACAGGATCAGTGCAACAGTGTGTCCTTCGTCCGCCCGTTGTCTTAGAGTTTCTGTGGCCAGGAGCAAGGCGGTTTCAGTGGAATGTGCGGCACGGAAACCTGATTGTGAGCAGTGTAGTAGGTCATTACTATCGCTGTGTTTTGTGAGCTGAGTGTTAACTATTTTTTCTGCGATTTTAGCAAAGAAAGGTAGGAGCGAGATGGGACGTAGATTATCTAGTACCTCATAATCTATTTGTGGTTTTTTCCTTAATGGGCGGACCATAGCTTGCTTCCATTCATAGGGAACTTCTCCCGATTGGAAGGAGTGGGAGATAAGTTCTGATATGAAAGGTACAATACATTTTGCTCCTTGTAATAATATTTCGGGACGGGCTGGGTCTCTAGGTGAACCTGATTTGATTCCATATGCTAGTTTCCTTATTACATCTGGCTCTGGCATTATAAATTCCTCTAGGGTTGCACCTTTGACTACTGTGGATGGAGTGTCTTTGGAGCTAGTAGCCTGGCGTGCTTCCCTAGGGAAAGTGTCATAAATCTTTGTCACTTTCTCTGCAAAGAAGTCGGCAATTCTATTGCAGGATTCCTCTGATGTGGAGGGGGGCTCTGTTAATCTGTCTGCTGACTGTAGGGATTTTAATATGGCAAACAACTCTTTTGAGGAGTTTTTGGCCATTTCAATTTTCCTGGTGTAGAACTCACAACTAGGGGTGGGCAATGAACTCCGCTCCACTACCGGAGTTTGCGGAGAATTGATAACTACGCATTCCATTTAAAACACGGAATTCAAGCAAAAACTCCGTCCCTCCGCGTAGTGGAATCAGCTACTAAACTGCACCCACAAATGCTATGATAAAGCAATTTTACATGCTAAAAAGCATATAACAAATTCACAAAAGTGAACTGGTGATGATTTTGGGATCCCCCCTAACCTAGGGGGAGGACCAAGCAGATGCCTTGAACACAAAGAGCACATCATGTTGAACGATTCAGTGGTGCTCCCATCCTGTTAGGACCACCCTAAGCACAGTTATGGGCAAAAATACAATCCCAACCAAAGGCCCTGCAAAGCATTATGGGATGAGATTAGCAGACGGCAGTGAATATTATAGTATCCAGTATCAAAATAATTCTACAAAGAGCTGCAGTTCAACTCGTCGTTACTAGGTGTCCCTCACGAGTCAAATGCAAAAGCATTGAAAATATTACATCAAGCTGCAGTTCCACTAGTCGTTACCAGATGTCCCTCACGAGTCAAATGCAAAAGCATTGAAACCCTTTCATGAAGCTGCAGTTCCACTAGTCGTTACTAGGTGTCCCTCACGAGTCAAATGCAAAAGCATTGAAACCCTTTCATGAAGCTGCAGTTCAGCTCTTTGTAGAATTTATATTAGCTCTCAGCTCAGGGTTTCAATGCTTTTGCATTTGACCCGTGTATTGTGCTTACATGCCTCCATAATGGGTGGCATCAAACTCTTTAGCTCATTCGAGGTGTATTTAACATCATGATGGGGTAACCCACAGCCAGGGGTCCTGGCCCCTGGGCCCGTTTGGGTGCGGATGGGCGCAGACGGGCTTGCCCTAGGCGCGCCTGCGGCGCGCCAGTGGCACGTCCGCTGCGCGTCCGCTGGCACATCAGAGTTAAATAGGGTGTTGCTCGGTAAGACTCCTCCTCCGCTCCACCCCCTCCTCTTTAAAATCCAGGTATGGGTATTTGCACTCTGCTTTGCCACACCCTCCAAACAAATGGCACACAGCCGCGCTGGACCGAGGCGGGAGAGCAGGTAAGAATGAGGCTTGTTTAAAAGCGATTAAAAGCGCTATGTGAGGCTTAGTTTAAAATAAAATAAAAAGGTTTAAAACAGGATTTTTCAAGCAGTTCACAGGGGTGAAAAACTCTTCCAGCTACCTGTGGGATGTGATCAGCTCTCAGCTGCAGCCTAGTGATATCTGCTAAATGATGGTTCTCTGGGTATTCAACAGACAAATAGGGCAGAAACCCAAAGAGCAAATAAAGGGAAGTTAATTCAAGGGAACAAATCATTATATAAAGAATGCTCATTTAGTGAAGAAAATTGTATAATTGACTTTATACCCGTTTATAAATCTGAAGGTCTCCATGACATACTAAATCGGCAAAATATACTAAAATTATCAAATTGCTTTGAAAGTCTGAAATAACTTAATTCAAAATCGCTTGTAGCTGTTTATTTTATCTCAGATAATAAAGTAAATTCTGCCTACGAAATCACTAGGACAACATGGGCATCCCAGAATGTGGCTTTAAGGATTTTGGATATAAAAGAATTCTTAACTGATTGGGGAATTACAATCAGACAACCGGAGAAATGTAAATACCCACATATTCTGAGAATGGCCAATAGACGAGCAGAATTTGAAAAATTGCCACTAAGTTCCAGATCATCGTATAGAGGTGCTGAAGAAAACATTAGATTTGAAAATTTTCAAATCACTGCAAGGAAAAATAGTCAGCCAGTTGCAGATGCTCAGTATTCTGGAGTGATGCAGTACCCATATGTGCCAAAGAAGTATTCCTAATAGAACTGATGTAAGGAAAGCCCAATATAGTGAGTTCTCTATTTTATCATGGAATATAGCCGGCTTTGAGCTACAACTAAAAAAGGCCGGGGAAAAAATGATGAGCTTTTTACAAGATCAGTGTGTAATATGTTTACAGGAATCAGTTAATCTAAACATCCACAATTATACAACACATGAAATTAAAGCAAAAAAGAATGCCTTCGGACGACCAAGTGGTGGATTGACAACATTAATAAGTACTAAATTATGCGTGACAAGCGAAAAGATAAAAACAACATCGATATATATATTGCCAGTTCTTTTAATACATCAAAACTCTACAAAGTGTTTGATTATCAACATATATTTCCCTCCTCACTTGGTGAAAAATAAATGCAGGTATCAGACAACATTAGATGAATTGGAGCAAATAATGACAGCAAATGAACAAATGTTGGTAATAAGAACGGGAGATTTTAATCAAACTTTACTCCCCTTGGCGACTAAACCTTTAAGTAGTGATGAACCAGACATGGGTTACAATATCCCACAAGTTATATTTCCTTCACAGAATAAGCCTAAAAAGATTAGCACCTCAACTAAGTGCACATATGATTTATTGACTGATTTAGGATATAGAATTCTTAATGGAAGACTAGTAGAAGATCAACCAGCCTCTTTAACCTTTCGTGGGCCAACAGGGTCTTCCATCATAGATTTTACATTTGTGCATTACGCTTCTTTTCATTTATGTAAAAAGTACGCTATTATACCAAGACTCGAGAGTGATCATGATCCTCAAAGGCTAGTCATCGATATGAAGCATGATTATTGGGAAACCCAAGCAACGGCCAATAGTGGCAGATTGACCGTCGTGAACGGGAAAAGACTTATTTGGAACAATATGCTAAAAGTGAAGGCATCCAATCTTAAAGAAATCATGACATCTAGCACCGAAAAAGAAATTGTACTATTAAAGACTGGGGATGGTTGGTTGGATGCCTGGCAATCCATACTAAAAAATATATTATCCAGTCTTGTGGCAAGCTTACAGGAGTCACGACCATACATTACCCCATCGAAGACTGCAGAATTAATTGAATCCAAGAGAATTTACCTCAAGAAGATGCAACATATTTTAAAACTCCCGACATCTAATGAGCGTAACTTGAGAATACAAGACATAAAGAAAGAATTCAAGAATAGGAATTTACAGATAAAACAGGATAGTGTGAATAGTGCCTATGCTAAATTATATCATGCTATATCAACTAGGAATGAACGAGCATACTGGTCTCTGGTGGGACACTGGCACAAATTCATATAAACAGCCAGACGAGTTATTTATCCCAAGCAATAAGTGGGAAAATCACATCAAGGTTCTATATAAATCAACTGTAATCTGTAATTATACATTATCAAAAGCTGATGGAACATTTGCAGATATAACAGAAGAAGAAATAGTTGAACTAATAATGAGCCTACGCTCATCCAAGGCAGCAGGACCAAATGGTATCCCTATAGACTTGATAAAGTTAAACACAACCTTTTGGAGTACGATGCTAAAACAGCTGTTTTCGCAGGTAATCAAATACGGAAGGATGCCATCATCCTGGAAGGAGCGATTGTCCATCCAATTTATAAAAGAGGCCCAAAAGATGATCCATCCAGTTACAGATTAATAGCACTGTTGGATTTTGAAGGGAAATTGTTCGCAAAACACCTTCAAAATAAATTAAGATCATGGATAGAGGAAAAGTCATTAATACCAATAACCCAAACTGGATTTCGCTCAGGGTGTTCGACACTCAATAATATCATTTCATTGGCCATGTTAGGAATAAAAGCAAGCATACAGAAGATAACGCTATACGCCTGTTTTGTGGATTATTCCACAGCGTTTGATAAGGTTAACCGACAAAGGCTGTGGAGTAAATTAACAGCATGGGAAATTGATCAGAATCTTTTGAATCTTATTATTGGCCTGCATTCGGAAACATGGCTTCAGGTGAAATTGGCTCATGATAATACACTGTCGCCAAAAATGGATATCACAAATGGTCTTAAGCAAGGCTGTGTCCTTGCACCGCTGTTATTCTCTCTCTATATTGCAGACATAGGGGGATATTCTCAAGAACGTGTGATATTTATCACAAAATTAGCTTAACGCAACTTTGCACATCGCAGTCCATTGCTGGAAAATAACACAGCGTTAACGTTGTATTCACAACCCGGCGGCACCATGCGATAGTCTCACGATAATGCGCCAAATGACTGCGTTAAAATTAATGCGACGCCGAAAAATCGCAAAACACGAACGCGAAAAAAGTTGCGATGTGGCCAACCGCGAAAAAAAAATCAGCGATAACCAGGGACAGGCCTGCAATTCCCACGCGTCATGCGGGAAAATGCACTATAAAAGCACCGAAAAACACAAACAAAATAATTAAAACTGCGCAGCACCATGGAGGAAGCCGGAGCAAGTACAGAGGAGGACCAGAACCACACAAGCCCCCAGGAGGAGCAGCCTGGGACCTCGGGGTCACGGAAGGGCAAGGAGAAGAAGACGAGGAAGACGAGGATCAGTCCACAGGAAAACAGGATCATCATCACGGAGGTGATAGAACACCACCAACAACTGTTCGTCACCTCCAACGTGTCATTGGCAAACAAAAATGCAATATGGCAGTCCATCCTGGACAAGGTGAATGCAGTCGTAGTGAGGAGGAGGACAATTGGAGAGGTCAAGAGCGCTGGAATGATGCGAAGCGCAAAACCAGAAGAAACTCGCTGACAACCATCAGGCAGCAATGCAGACTGGAGGTGGCAGTCCAGCGGAACACCAGGAGCTGGGCGAGATGGAGGAAATGGTGGCCACAGTCATCAGTGGGGAGACGGTGGCAGTAGTTGGGGGTCCGGACACTGCTCGACATGAGCTGACACAACACCACCAGGGTGAGTACCGAACAGGGACTGGGGGGTCGGGGGGAGATGGGCACAATGGCACACAGGCACAATTAAGTAGAGCACACTGTACACCCACAATGACTCTGGATCATGTCCCTGATCCCCTTGGCACACTGCAGCACACATACAAACAGCAAGTAGGCCCCCATCCACTATGTGCACAAAGGGGTCTCTCCCCACACAGCACCAATCTCACAACCAACCCATGCACACGTGTCAAAACCAGCAAAGCTGCGTGTCTGTGAGCCACACTGACAATGCAAGTGACACTGCATGACGAACAGCATGGCTGCAGTCCAATTATCATGACATGGTGCACGCCACAATACTGAGGTGGCTGAGTGTGGAACACATCCGTAAAAGGAGCAAGTCACACTCTGACACATCCACGTGCACAAACAACCCCTGACGCCAACAACACATCTGTGGATAAACCATGCCCAAGAGTCCAAAATCCGATCTAGAGCCAAAATTAGCCGTCTGCAACATCCCAGCACTGTAGAAGCACAGAAGTCAAAGGCACACCGCCTCAAAGGGATAAGGGGCAGCAAAATCACAGCTGCAGGGGCGACTCTCCCACAATGCAGCACACACACATAGCAATAACAGCACATCATCATTGACGACAATGTGGTACAAAGTGCAACACTCTCACTACAGAACAGAGGACACAACTGGTTCCGCTTGTGCGTAGAAACTAGACAATCACATCTGGCATAGCAGGAAACTGTGAGATGATGATGTATGTGTGCAACCTCACATCCGTGATGTAGTTCAAATGTCCACTGTCCCGCATCAAATAGCCAGCTCCTCCCAGTCACAATGTACATTGCCATGCAGTCTGTATGTAAACTTGAACAATGCGTCAACATACATGTCAACACAATGTCAAAATGCATCTCCCCTTCACATTGCAGAGGGACAATCAACACCTCCTGCAGAGCAGACCAGACAACTCATCAGTGATGATGAAGAGGACCTCCACACCTTCGACACTGACGCCCTACAACAGCTCATGGACAGCTACGGCAACCCACCTCCAGGAGCAGGGCAGCCCAGCTGCATCGAGGAGACCCCACCCCCTGCACAGACCACACAGCAGGAAGCACCCACCACCACGGCTGGCTCCCAGCACCTCACCGAAGAACACATCGCATTCCAAGGCCATGTGTTAGACTGCCAGAAGAAGGTGGCTGAACAGGTGCGGGTGGGGTTCGACCTCAATGTCAGCCAAACTAGCTTCCATACGTGGGTGTCTAAGTCCCATCAGGGACCACTTACACTCCCTAACGGCCACCCACAGTTCGCTCCATGATGTTCAACAATCCATGCCCGACATCGCTGGAGTCATGACTCTGAGAGGAGAACAACTGTCTAGTCATAGTAGCCTCAGCGATGTCAGCCGAGAGTTGGCACAGATGCTGAGGATAATGGAGAACATGGAGCGGATGCATGCGGAAAGAATGGCTGCCACCAATGCACACCAGCGAAAGGTTGTTGGGATCTTCCATGCCCTGCAGATCCTCATCATCGCATTGCTGCCACTAAGGCAGTTGCTGATGAATGCTGCTGGTACTTCTACACACACATATCCGGCCCCTGATGTGTCAGTGGCACACAGTGCTGCAGACCAAACATCAGCACCCACATGTCAGACAGATGACATAGAGGACGAAGATGCAGGTGATTCCACCTTTGATGTAAGAAGGAGCCAGTAGCATTCTTCTCCGCCATATGCCCTGTTTCAGCTTGGTTCTGCCCTCTGCATCATGCCCTGTAACAACACCTCCCACTGTCCCACTGCGACACTCACCTTGGACCTCGACATGGACTGCCATATTTTCTTTGCTTACCAATGACACAGCAATCAGACTGCGGACTGTACTCTTCCTCTTCCGATGTACTTGTCAATCCCTAAATGACTCTGGCTGGCCCTCCACTGGGCTACAATGTAATGTGGGGTTTGCATGGCCATGTACTGCTCCAGCTCTGACACTCCAGCAAATGTGAATAAATCATTCAAATTCACACAGATGTGTCATGTCCATAATCGATCAAGTGTGGATGAATGTAAGGACATTGATTGCCCAAATAGGTACACCCTGGGAAATGAAAGCAATGCGCATGTTTGACCGTGACACACATATGAAGTGAGATGAGTGGGAATGTGTGCACTAGCTGTGGCCTCATTGCTCTGAAACAACAATCGTGCAATTCCTCAACTTTGCCCACCGCAATGTTAGAAATAGGTCTGGGTATGAAATGTCAAAGTCGTTGGCAGGCCTAAAGTAGTGTCCCCCATCACATTTGGCAACAGAACATCTCTTCGCATACCTACTCACACTCAACTGGGTGGACATAGCCTGTAGTGATGGATCACATTGATCCACATGGCAAGAATATGGACACCATACTCACATTGCTGAAGACACGTAAGAGCACAGGTCTATCAGCAACTATCCCAACCACTATGTCTGGCTCACAGAGGTGGAGCTGGCAATAGGGACTCACCCCTAAGTGAAATGCGTCAGTCAGTCCCTCCCTGTGTACGGACAATGTTCATTGAAGCACACGATTTGTCATTCTAATCAACACTCATCACAGTTGAACACTAGTGAAGTTGCGTAGACTTTATTGCCATGTGCGTGTCAGTACGGGCAAGACAAGGGCCCCAACATGCAGACCAATGCATCAGACACTAATAGGCAGCACTCGGTCACAGTACAGTTCCACGTGACAGGCGTTGTGCATGCGCCCGGGATGTTCTGCCATTGCGTTGGTGGCTCTCGTAGAACCGGCACTCTTCTGACCTGCGGCAGTTATGTGGATGATATGCCACAGCTCGGAGCAATGAGTCGTATGTGTGTGCAACGTTTGGAAGTATGGGTTGTTGTGTACATAAGTGTCAAGGGCATTCCATGCAAGAGTACCTCGAGCAAGGACTTCTGTGTGTGAGGTGTGGATACGTTGGTCTATCATTAGCACTGTGCGTAGTGTGGGAGTCGTCATCATCTTCTATGGTATCTCTCTCAGTGGGTGCCTGCCGCATGCAAGACCAAGGTCGGAGGTGCAGATGTCCTTCCGCCTTATGTATTGAGACAAAGGAGCTTTCATCCCTAATGTTAGTCTGACTACTGCTTGCATTCTGGGAATGTGATGTGGCTTTCGCGCTGCAATTGAGGCTAGGCCTTAGGCTTATGGTGCACCAATAGCGATACACACACAACAGTTGGCATGCATGAGCCAAGAGCCCGAGCGGCCTTGCGCTCCTTGTACAATCCCTTCGTGCGCCGCCGCCCTCCGGGTGCATGCAACATTGCAACATTGTCGATTGCGGGCCGTGTGGCGCAGACACTGCAACAAAGACACACGCATCAGTTGGTTTCCTGTCCAGCTCAGAAATGAACCACGCCCAGAGCCCAGGGATAATTATTCACACCCCTATGCTGGCCTGGCATACGCCGACCCAGCCCACTCGGCGTACGTATAAAGGGGGTGACGACGACGCTACGTGTCCCAGTTCTTCCCCACTGCCGGAGGTGACATGGCTGCGTCTGCCTGGCATATCACGGGACTCAATCAGAAAGGGTCCATGACTTGCGTTGCACAGAGTTGGTGGCACTGGAAACACTTCGGCCGGCATGGGCCTAACGCCACGGGACGGTGACTTTCGGTGCACTGAGGTAGGGGCTCCTTAGGTGCTGAGCGGGTGTGCAGCCTGCGATGATGCGCCGTCCTGGCGGTCCGGACTGGTAATGGTTTGTGTGATCCCTGATGGACCGCAGTGTAGGCCTGAGCCAGTGGGCAGCGCGGGCCTACCGCCACGTGGCGTTGCCTCGCGGTTCACAGAGTTAGTGGCACCTATAGAGCTGAGCGGGTGTGCAGCCTGCGATGATGCCGTGTGCACTGATATGATCTCTGCTATTGCGAAATCAAGACCCAGAATCACGTGTGTGACCTGGTGGCCCGCGGGGCGGGGCTGCATGATGTGGAGGCTGCCAAGGTCGTGGGCCCCGGGCTTGGAGCTTGTGCCGGCATGTGGTGGGCCCTCTTGGAGAAACGCTGGTGGCGGAAGGTGAGCAGTGAGGCCTGGGTGCGCAGGGGCGGGCATACACCGCTGGGCGGCGGGAGGGGCTGGGGTGCAGCAGCCTGTGTGCGCAGGGGCGGCTAAGCGATGATGGCGTGTGCACTGATATGAACTCTGCCATTCATAAATCTGGACTCTGTTTCAGATAGGGGACCTGGTGGACTGCAGTGTATACCAGCACGTGGCTGGAGACACACCGGTGGCAGCAGGTGAGCAGTGAGGCCTGGGTCCGCAGTGTCGGCACTCTCTCTCCCTCTCTTCCTTTCACTGTCTCTCTCTCTCTTCCTCTGTTTCTCTCTCTCTCCTTCTCCCTCTCTTCCTTTCACTGTCTATCTCTCTTCCTCTGTTTCTCTCTCTCTCTCCTTCTCCCTCTCTCCCCCTTTTTCTCTCTTTCTCTCTCTCCTCTCTTTCACTCTCTCTCCCTTTCTTTCTCTCTCTCTCTTTCTCTCTCTCTCTGTCCTTTGATGAGCGCATGATACACCTTCTTATTTTGAATTTTGTCTTGCAGGCTGTGTCTTACAGATTGTCCAGAGAAGACCCGCCATGGGTCTTACGAATAGTTGTTTTGAGTTGAATTTGAATAAAATCATTTGTTTGGAAATTCAAAGATGAATGGATGATTCTCTTTTTTCTGACCACACATGAATGTTAATTGTTGTACTTGTGTGACATTAGGCGAATTGTTTTGTTCATGATTTCGTAGAGTTGATGTTAAATATCTTTGTCCGTGGTAGGGCCTCGGGGGCGGGGGTCCTGGGGAGGGGGGTGGCGGTGGGTGTTGTGGCCCTCTTGGGGCTCCGAGCTGCATGATCAGTAGCTCCATGGCATCTGTTGTTCTTCAGGTGTGGCTCTGGTCTGGGCTCCCTTTTGTGGTGCAGGTTGTCATCCGACTTAACACCAGGTAAGAGCAGGTGTTAAATCCCTGCTGCTAACGCGCCTTATCGCCTGTTTTGTGATCTTATCGCCGACCTGGCTGGTCGTAGAGAATATTGCGAAGTGGTGTTGTCGCGGCTTTTTGCACAGGAACGCCTACTCTCCATCTCATTAGCGTTAGTTGCCGGTGTCATCCGTGGCGATGTTTTTTGCGGCTGCTATCGCAGGAAAACTGGCGCTATCGGCTGTTAGCTTGTGAATGGTGCGATAAATCTATCGCCACTTTGGCTGCGATAAAGTGCCGCTAACTCGGCGATAGGTCCTTGAGAATATGCCCCATAGATTTGGTGCTAAGTTCCGATATGGGTGTGGCACCTAAACTAGGAGGTAAAAAGATACCATACCTAGCATATGCAGACGACTTAGTAATTTTGTCCCTAACTCCGAAAGGACTCCAGTACCAACTGAACCAATTACATACCTATAATACAGTGAACGGTTTGATAGCCAATTTGTCAAAAACAAAAATTGTGACATTTGGACAGTCTATAAAACCTAAAAAGTGGACACTAGGAGAAAATTTAATTGAGGCAGTGGAACAATACAACTATCTCGGAGTAATTTTTGACAACAAGTTATCATGGTCAAGCCATAAAGTTAGTAAAAATGCAAAATCAACTGCTATTACCAAATCAATCTCGAGATTCATGAAATGTTTGGAGGAAATGCTATTAATCCATCACTTAAAGCATTACAAATGAAAATGATTCCCTACTTATTATATGCATCTCCAGTTATGAGTAGGAAAGTCATTCTTGATCTTGAGAAATGCTTTATGAAATGTGTACGCACCATACTTCATTTACGACAGGCAACTCCACATTGTACCATAAGATTGGAATTCGGTCTAAAATCTCTGGAACTGTTGCATAAGAGAAGTTGTGTGAATTACATTATTGATTGTGCCAAGGCTGATCCGTGACCATTGAAACATCTAATATTTGAAGAACTCCGGAGCAAAAAGTCAGAGAGTTTCAACTATATAGTATAATGATGGAAATAGGATCTTATGACCTCCCTGATATACAGGAGATGGGGCGAATGACTAGAGATGTGCGGAAAAATCTCATACATAATACGCTAACTATAAAGCAGTGGAATTCAGATCTTCTACAAGCTGAGAAATATAAACATATGGACCTAGTAATTGATACATATACCACACAGGCTCAAGAATACTTGGGATGGAATCTGTCCAGTTACATAAAACAGAAATACTTAAGGTTTAGACAATTTTACATACCGATTGGGGAGTTTGAAGGGACTTGGAACCAGGCACTTAAAGATATACAAGCATGTCAGCTTTGTGGAATTAGTAAGGAAACTCTTGAACATTTAATATGTGTCTGCCCGAAGCTGCTGCACATACGGAGGACATATTTACGCCATTTGTTTAATAACGCTAAAATAAGAACAACTGCAGAGGCCGTACGATACTGTTTCAGGCTTAAAGAGGACAGTGCAATTATAAGGATGGTACTGTTTTTAGAGCATGCCTATAAAGCATTCATTGTTTAGATGGCTTTTATAATATATAGATATATATATATATATATATATATATACGTATAAATACGGTATTATGAAATATGTATGCTCTTTTCATAGGGAAATTTAATCACTGAAATCAATTTATTTTTATATGCTCGCATTTTATTCTTTTCTGTTTTATTATAATCAAATGATTAATACAATAAAGTATTTTATTCATTCATTGGGGCTCTTGAATGGATGCTCTTCATGGTCTTGAGTGTGTCCTCTGTTGTGAGCGGGGTCCAGCAGGCATGGTCTGTTGGGGTGCGGCTTGGTTGTGTACGATGGTGGTGGGTGTAGTGGCCAGGTCTAGAGTATCAAAGCTGTCGTAGATCTTCCTGATCTTGTGGTGGAAGAAGGTGCCAAGTTTGTTGCAGAGGTTTTTGGAGGGGTGGGGGTCCTCTTTGGTCTTGCCTTGCGAACTCCTTGACGATGGTGAAGAGTTCCTTGCTGTTGTGTGCGTTGGTGCTGATTCTGTCTTGGAGGGCCGTTTTCTGTTTGGTTTTCAGGAGGAGGTGGTGTGCGTTGACAGCAGATTTGAAGGTTGCATGAGTTTCCAGGGTTTTGTTGTTCCTTCATCTCTTCTCGAGTCGTCTGCTGGTGCGTCTGGCTCGTGGAGGGCAGGAGTGAACCAGCTGGCCTTCTTGGAGTGTTGCTTGCTTGGTCTTTTCTTGAGGGGTGCCAGGGTGTCGGGCAGTTGGAGATCCATGGGTGGAGGTTGCATGCTGCAGTGTTGGCATCCGTTGATGGAGAGGTTGTGCTGAGGGAGTTGATGAGAAAGCTCCTTTTGCAGGGGTTCTCTTATCAAATGAGTCACATTGGGTTCTTTATGTACTGCTGGCTTGGCGTCAGATTTTAATTTGATGTTTGTTGGAAATCATTCAATAATCCCAACTTTTCCTTAAACAGTTTGGGGAACTTATCAGTCATCTGATCACTGCTTTTGATCTGTTCACAACCAGCACTTGTTCTAGGTTATTAGGATCTAAGGTAATACTCAAATCTTTCTGGTGGTGCCACTCCAGTAGGTTTGATCCCTTTTCCACTATATAAACTTTTCCCACTGTTGATTTATCTTTGAATGCAATGTGGGTCCTAATAATCCCTATTAAGGAAATGGGATTGTTGTTATATCCAGTAAAATTTATGTCAGGACTTTCTAGTTCCATTTCTAAATGCTTTGAGATGGATCTAAAATCAGTATGATTGAGGAATGAGAAAGGTGAGCATGAGTCAACAAGCATCTTCCCCAGTTCACCATTTAAGCAGATGTCACATTTAGGGTAGACTGGAGAATTATTACTGCTTTCTCTTTCTTGTACTTGGAAAATAATGTTTCTTACTTCCTGGCCCTCTTCCTCTATACAATCATCTGGTTTAATCTTTTTTCTCTGCAAGCCCTTGCAAAATGTCCTCTTTTATTGCATTTTTTACACAAGGCATTTTTCTCTTGGCAATTAACATCATTAGATAAATGGTTGCTACTACCATGTCAATAAAATTTGAGTTTGTTTGGTTCTGTCACTTGTTTTGATTGATTGGTTGGTAAAGATTTCATTTTGCATACTTCCTTGTTGGGTAACTCTGCACATACCTTTGCCACTTGTTCTGTGTGATTTTCCATTTCTTTAATCCATGAGGGCATATGTTCAATAGATTTAGCTATATATATTGCTTCTTGTAATTCTGGATTCTTTGCCAATAAAGTCTCTTGTACTCTTTCATTGTTATTACATTGCACAAATAAATTACCTATTAAGAAATCAGTTAAAACTCCAAAATCACTCATCTTACTTAAACCTCAAAGAACAGGAATAGAATTAGGGACAGTTTCTTGTTTTCCTTATATTCAACAAAAGAACCTCTGTATTTATAAGACTACATTTATTGTATCCCCAAATTGTGCTTCCAGTTTTTTAAAATGTACCTTGTACACATCTAAGTCATTTTCATCTGTCCCTTCTGGGAAGACTGTGGGTTCAGGTAATGTTCCATAGATTTCCCTGTCATGTATTGCTAAGTTGTGTAGTTACATATGTTGTTTCCTAAAAGCAATATACTTTTCCCTGCTGATAGCAATTAAAAATGATTCAAATAATGTTACCCTCTCCTTCTAAGGGAAACAGTAATTACAATGCAGGCATTACCACGCAATGCATTTACCACACATCATTTACCACGCATTGACTTCACAACACAATGCCTTTACCACGTATTCCTTTACTACTAATATACCTTAACCACACATGCCTTTACAACGCAAGGTAAGTATATTTAAGGTAAGTATGTGTTTATGTATGTATGTGTGCATATATGTATGTGTGTGTGTGGATATCTATAAATATATGTATATATATATATATAGAGAGAGAGAGAGAGAGAGAGAGAGAAAGTTTTTTGATTTGCCCAGTTTGATGAATCTTCACAAAACTTTCCCCAAAAAAGTTCATCCACCATAGCTCCTTCCTGAAAAGTTTCAGGGTGATCCATCAATCGGGGGCCGAGAAAAAAGGGGGCCCCAAAATGCAAAATCCCCATTAATTTTCCATAGACTTCTTTAAACACGGCTAGAGCAAAAGCTGCTGAACGGAATTACACCAAATTCGGCCGGAAGCTAGATCTTGGTCCGCAAATTGTGGTTTTTGTGATTTGGTGTAAATCCGTTCAGTAATTTTTGAGAAATTTAGAGTAAAAAATAATTGTATTTTTCAGCAGTAGGGTCCCCGAAAGTCCTGAGAAACGTGCGGGTGAGCCAAGTTTAAAACAGAGCATTCTGATTGGCCCAGGGGACTTTATTTCCCTTGGGCCATTTTGCCCCCACGGGAGTTAGACTCCTGCAAGAGCGAGCACTCTGATTGGCTGTCAGCAACATGAGAAAAATATTGCTGGCAGCCATTACAAGACTCGGAGACTTAGGGGCATATTCACAAGGAGCTATCGCCGAATTAACGGCACTTTATCGCAGCCAAAGTCGTGATAAATTTATCTCCCCATTCACAAGCCAGTGTTAACAGCCCACAGCACCAGTTTACCCGCGATAGCAGCCACAAAAAACATCGCCACAGAGGACCCCCGCAAATATTGCTAATGAGATGCAGAGTAGGCGTTCCCGTGCCAAAAGCCAAGACAACATCACACCTCAACATTCACAACGACCAGCCACATCGGCGATAGGAACACAAAACAGGCGATAAGGTGCGTTAGCACCAGGAAATTTACACCTGCTCTGACCTGGTGTAAAGTCGTACGGCAGCCAGCACCACAAAAGGGAGCACAGCCCAGGGCCACATCCGAAGGGCAACAGATGTCATGGAGCCACTCATCATGCGGCCCGGACACTCAAGAGGGCCACAACACCCACCGCCACCACCCCAGGACCCCAACCCACACCCGGAACACCCCTCCCCCCCAGACCACCACAGACGCAGCGCAGACAAAGACAGCGGACCCCCAGGAAGCGTACCAGCCGCACAGACCCAACATCTGACAATGTCACCGTCCACTACAGGCTGAAAGTGACAAACATCCTACGCATCCTGACCATTATCGCCTAACAGGCATACGGCACCAACACAGCGGACAACCAACATCCCACCCCACACAAAGCTGCTAGCTTGGCTGCACCTGTTGGCCCCTGGTACCCCCCAACCAACACCCACCAGAGTCGGAGGAGTCTCACAGCCAGCCACAGCCAAGTCCCCCACACCTGTCCTGGACATCACCATCACCCTGGTACCCCAGTTCCCATACGTACAACACAATGCGCAGGATCCGCTCGAGACCAAGCAAGGACCATACGCCCTAGCAGGATGCACGCACGTGTTGGTGGCAATACACAGCACACATGTACTACCTGTGCCCCCTGGTGACACAGCACACAATCACCGCAACAGGAAGCACACGTCTCACATCAATGTGCAGGCAACAACAGAACACCGTGGAACCCCCAACAATGTCGCCTTCAAATACACAGCCAGTGTGCATGATACCTTCATCCTCCGACAGTCCATCATCAACCAGCGTTCCCAGGATGGCAACAAGGGAAATGCACAGCCCCTTGGCAATATCCAAATGAACACCCCACACACCTCAACTCCACAACCATGCAACTCACAACTCTGGCAATGCACACGTCACAAAATCACATACAACAGGCACAACAACATGCCCACCCACCAGACACGACAGAACAACTTACAATGTTCACATGGGCAAGCCTTGAACATGAGCCAGCAAAGGCATGGCACCTCAGCCACATAATAGCCGAATGTGGGGAGAGGTGGCAACCAGGCATGTGTGAAGGATGCAGTAGAACCATGATTGGGAAAGTACACAATGCCAAGAGTGGCGGAGATGTGCTGGACACACCGCAGTATGCAGAACACACCCATATCCATGGGGACATACACCGCTGGTGTATGGAGTGTAGTGGACAGTGGACGCCACCAAGTCACCCCAGCCAGTGGGGGACCTCACGAAAATGTTGCCTGTTATGCCCCCCCCTAAGCGTCACCGGAGTGGGATGGCCCGGCGTACGCCACGCCAGCGTAGGGGTGTGAATAAAAAGCACGTAGGCCTGGGCATGGTCCTTTTCCGGAAAGACCCACGTCTCTGCCAGGGCGGCGCCTCCCACCCCACCACGAGGCCGACGCCGTCCTCGTGAGCGGAGTTGCCTGCAATGCTGTGCGCCTGCCGGACCCTGGCACGCTGGACCACAAACCCGTCAGGCCTGCCCCTGCGCAGCCAGGCCACACTGATCACCTGCCGACACCGGCGTGTGTCAAGGATGGCCCACCACATGCCGGCGCAAGCTCCAAGCCCGAGGCCCGCGACCTTGGCAGCCTCCTCGGCCCATCACGGCCTCCACGACACAGGCCCGCCTTACTCCTTTCTCGTTGACGCACTCTTCTGCCGCCTTCGGCACACTCGTCGGACCAGTAGATCCCATGTGTGAAACTGTGTCCTGAGTCATGAATGGCAGTGACCCCAAATCCGGGCCAGCGGCCACAGCAGCAGGCCCCCCCCGAACTGTGAGGCATAGTTCCATCTGGGCATCTTGCGACACGTGGTGCCACTAACCCTGTTCAACGCCAGCCGGCGACACGTGGTGCCACTAACCCTGTTCAACGCCAGCTGGCGACACGTGGATGAGGGACCAGGACCACCCTGCGGACCAGTAGGTCACACATCCAGCACCTAGTCGCAAAGCACGAATGGCAGAGTCCACACCAGTGGTCGCACGGAGAGGTGTAAGAGGAAGATGCGGCTCAGTCTGGACGAATGCCGGGTCACATACACGGAGGTGACCGAACATGTGGTGCCACTGAACCTGAACTACGCAGGCCGGTGGGGCCATCCAACCTATGCCGGCGACACTCGGTGAATGGGCCGTGCTGACCGCTGTCTCAGGCCTACACCACGGTCAGGTAGGTCACACATTTGGAACTGAGTCTTGATTACACCATGGCAGTGAACAATATTTAAGGCAGAGAACAATTCACTATACACCCTTCGATGTGGTGGCAACAAGTCTGTGCATGGCATCACAACCACACGTGTCTGTGGGCCTACGTGGACTACTGCCCTCGGCCTACGCTGCACATGAGTGGGATCACAGATTTGGAACTGAACATCGGTAATTCAAAAGGCAGAATACATTTCATCGCACGCACGGAGAGGCGTAAGAGGATGACGCGTTGCAGTCCGGAGGGAACAGGATCATCGTTACAGAGGTGATTGAACACTACCGACAACTGCCACTGTGTCACTAACTCTGTGCCTCGCGAGCCAACAACACGTGGCTGTGGGCCACTGCTGACCGCTGCCTCCGGCCTTCACTGCGGTCCATTAGGTCACAGAGTCTTGATTTGGCAATGTTGGAGTTCACATCTGTGTACCGGCATCATCGCAGACTGCATCCCCTCTCAGCACCTGTGCCACTAAGTGTGTTCCCCGACATTCATGGACACTCACTGGTCGTACATTGGTGGCGTTTGAGTCTATGGAATAGGGCTAGTTTTCATCCTCATGTAGCTGATATCGAATTGCTGGTGAAAACGAGGGTTGCACTTTCCACTCCCCCATTTGCTGCTTCCAGATAACATCAGACCTTCCGCATCATGCCCTGGAGGACACCTTCCACTGTCCCCCGCAACCCTCCGCAACATACACCTCGGACATTGATGGGGACCCGCTCAGGTCGCATGGCCCATCTGACTGCACCGCAAGTCACCGTCCCGTGGCTGGGTGCCTGTGCCGGCCGCAGTGCATCCGGGGCCACTAACTCTGTGCTGCTCAGGCCTGGGACCCCT
The DNA here is from genome assembly GCA_963921515.1 of Calotriton arnoldi. Taxonomy (NCBI): domain Eukaryota; kingdom Metazoa; phylum Chordata; class Amphibia; order Caudata; family Salamandridae; genus Calotriton; species Calotriton arnoldi. Next base: position 981,791 of record CAWUFW010001495.1, read on the forward strand.
TCTTCTGAGACATTTAATGGCCTCTGTAGCGATGGTCTTGCGGTCATCAACGCCATGTGTCTGTGGCCCTGCGCTGTCCGCATCCTCCGGCCTCAACTGCGGGCCACCAGGGCCCACACATAGCATCGAGTCTTGACCGGCCCGGATGTCGCATCACCACAGGAGGCACACGCCACCACCGCAAGGACCACCTCCAACCGCCATCTGCCAGAGTCGAAACGGTGGTCCTGACAGACCTACGGAGTTGCTCAGACCTGTCGTGGATGCCATCATCGGCCTGATACCCTGCTCAGCACTCCAGGTGCCAGTGACTCAGTGCACCGCAAGCCATTGTCCGTTACTGATTGAGTTTTGTCCTGTTGTGAGGTTGCGCAGCAATGTCACCTCATGCAGTGGGGAAGACCTGGGACTATGATGAGGAAGATGTGTCAAGTGTGTGGACGGGAGAAGGCACAGACAATGGGAGGGCAGGAGGCAACAGCCCCAAGGCAGGAATGCAGACTGGTGGTGGTAGTCAAGCTACACACCCGGATCTATTACTGGGTATTGTGCTGTGGACTGCGGATGCAACTGTCACCTCAGGTAGTGTGGGAGACCTGGGACGTTGATGAGGAAGTTGATGCAGGTGTAACACACCCCACTGCATCTGCATCAGGACTAACCCGAAGGGACACAATCCTAGCAATTTCTTCACATGAGCGCGCTCTTCTCTAGTGCCCCTACCTCAGTGCACTGCAACTCACGGAACCTCCTGACTGAATATTGGGTGACCTCTGTCCTTACTCCAGATCCCTCCATGTTGCTCTGCAGTTGACTCTGTTATGCTGGTGTTTTCTGTTTCCATTACACTAGTGTCCACTGTTCAGGTTGTTGCCAGCACCAAGCACTCTGTGCGGGCTGGCTTATACTCACCCCACACACATCCAGCACAGGCGTCACTGTACATGTGGCCCTGCCAATAAAGGGGCCGGGCGCACGTGCCCGTAGCCAGTTCAACATGATATGTGCATGTGTCCCTGTGGTCTTGTTGTATGCATGGGGGCCCTGGGCCCTACGACATTACATTGTGCTGTGTACAGCGGACGCAGACATGTCACCGCAGGCAGCGGGCTAGAACCTGGACATGTAGCTTTGTCGTCACCCACTCAATTCGTAAGGGGAGTGGACTGTGCCGTCGTCCGCAGAGCCAATGTGGGTGTGTGACTGATATGTGCGTGCCCCTGGGCGTGGTTCTGTACTGGGTATGTGCATCTGCATGTGTCTCTATGGCAGTGTGGGTCTCCTTTGTGGGGTGTAGGTGGTCCCTGAAGGGTATTGGACACCCACGTATGTGTTCTAGTTCGCATTCCATGGGTTCGGTAACACCCGCACCTGTTGGGCCACCTCCTTTTGGCGTTCTTACACCTGGCATTGGGGTGCCATGTGTGGGTCGGTGAAGTGTTGTGAGCCAGCCGTGATTGCGGGTGCTTCATGCTGTGGTCTGTTGCAGGGGCTGGGTTCTCCTCTGAGTAGCTTGTCTGCCCTGGTCCTGGTGGTGGGTTGTGTGGGATGTCCATGGGCTGTTGTAGGGTGTCGGTGTCGAAGGTGTGGTGTTCGTCTCCGGCATCACTGATGGGTTGTCTGTTCTGACCTGCTGGAGGTGTTGTTTGTCCCTCTGCATTGTGAAGGGGAGATGCATGTTGGCATTGTGTTGGCGCCTTGTTCTTGTCGACATGCAGACTGTGTGACAATGTACATTGTGACTGTTTGGGTGGTGGTGGCAATTTGAGTTGGAACAGTGGACATTTGGCCTACATGGCTGATGTGGGGTTGTAGCCGTAGATATGCATCTCACAGTTCCCTGCTCTGTCCAATGTGATTGTTCTGTTTCTGCGCCTGGGCGGACCCAGTTGTGTCCCCTGTTCTGCAGTGTGGGTGTTGCACTTTGTGCCCCATTGTCATGGTATGTGCTGTGATTGCTATGTGTGTGTGCTGCAGTGTGCCACGGGGTTGGGGACATATCCCTGGGTAATTGTGGGTGTGCAGTGTGCTACACCTCGTTGTGCATGTGTGCCATTGTGCCCATCACCCCCGTCCCCCCAGTCCCTGTTGGATCCTCACCCTGTTGTTGTTGTGTCGGGTCCTGTCGAGCTGTGTCCATACTCCCACCTCCTTGCACGGTCTCCACACTAATGACTGTGGCCTGGGTTTCCTCCAGCTCCTCCTGTGGCGCTGGACTGCCACCTCCTGTCGCCTTCCTTTTGGCAGCGGGTTTGTGCCTGGTTTAGGTTGTCACGTCCTGGCGGCGCCTCTTGGCCTCCTGGATTGGCCTCCTCGGCACTCCGACTGCATTCCAGGTGGTCTGCTTGTGGGTCAGTTGCTGGTAGTGTTCTGTGACTCCGTGGCGCTGGTCTTGTTTTCCTGCGGTCTGCACCCCGTCTTCCTCTCCCTTTTCTCCTTGGCCTTCCCCAACCCCGTTGTTCCTTGCTGGTGGTCTGTGGGGGTTGTGGGGTTCACGTTGACCTCTGCGCTGGGTCAGGGTGCATCCATGTTGCTACGTGCTTTGGCTTGTATCTGGTGTCTTGTTTCTGTGGTTTTTATGGTGCAATTTCCCGCCAGACGCGTGGGATTTGCAGGCCTGTGGCTGCTTTTCGCTACTTTTTGTACCGCGATTGGCCTCATCGCATGATTTCTCGCGTTCAAGTTTCACATTTTTTCGGCGTGGCGTTTATTTTCACGCTGACATTTGACGCGTTATCTGGTGACTATCGCATGCTACCGCCTTGTTGTGAATTCCATGTTGACACAGGGTTATTTTCCCGCGATAGGCTGCGATATTGAAAGTTGCGTTACGCTACTCTTGCGGTAGTTATCGCACGTTCTTGTGAGTATACCCCTAAGTCCCTTGTACTGAAGTTATGAAATAAGAACATATTGGGGCAGGGTAGAGATACCCGGACCCCCAAGACCCATGAGGGGCCAAGGGGGCCTACCCCCCCTCCCCCTCCACCCGGCTAAAGAATAAAAAAGCAGCTAAAATTATGAGATCCTGCAAGACTCCCATGGGATCGAAAACAAAAATGGCAGCCAGGCTGCATGCCTTAGTTATAGGCCAAAGGGAGCCCACCCTCAGGGCCAATCATCAAAAAAAGAGGAGGGAGACTGTGTGGCCCCCTTTCCCAAGTCTTCAGAGTTCCGGAGTACCCCATCCCCCAGGGACACATTTATAAATAAAGGGGAGGGGGGCCTCCTACACGAGCCATTAAAGGCCCCCGGGAGCTCACCCCAGGGGAAAAAATGTTTTAAAATGGGGAGGGGACCACACAGCACCCTCCCCGAGCCTCAAAAGGCCCCTGGGACCCCATCCTCCGGAGCTGCTAAACTTAAATAAATGGGGAGGGGTCCACGCAGCCCACCTCCCTGTGCCATTAATCGCCATGGGGATGCCATCTCCCAGGGCCTGCTCAGAAGCTGTGTCCCGGGGAGCCTAACCCCTAGACATGGTGGTTTCCCTGCCCGCAATCAGACGGGCAGAAAAACGTGTTTGCTCCTACTTCTCGGGAGCATTTCAAATCTACCGTCAAGTGGGAGCAAGTTAAGTCTGCTCCCAGCAGGCAGGAGTTTCAAAAAAGCTCCTGCCGACGGTGAGAGGACTTTTGATCTGTTTCCATGTCAACAGTGATGCGGGCAGGGAAACAGAACAAAATGTTGCTCCCACACACAGAGAGCAGCATTAGGAGCTTCTCCCTGTGGGAGGGAGCAATACAGCCTCCCGCTGTATGCGGGGAGCCAGATGGGGCTGCGGGGGACTTGGGCTCTCCCTTAGGCCCCCAAGGACACTATAGTGTATAGAATAATCCTAATGAAAACTGCAGTGTGAGCTGGCAAGGGAAGCGAGATGGAATGTTTCCACTTGCTGGCTGAAAGAGTGGATTACTCTACCTGGAGATAAAATAGTATGGCTATGCAGGCTTGCATAAAGGAAATGCGCATTGAACAGTATAAATTTAAATATTGGACTGCAGCATCGCCACATTGGTATTTTATAATATAATTATGCTGCTTTCTGTTAATAAATTGACACTTCTGTTTTTAATTGCGGACCCTACGAGATAATGGGGCATATTAGCAAGACCCACGTTAAAATTATCGCCGTTTTAGCGGCAGGAAACTGCCGCTAAAACGGCGGTAATGGGATTGCTAATATGCGTTATGGAATTCAATAGAAGCCCAGGTTAGATGTCCTGCACATCTAACCTGGGCTTCTATTGGAATTCTACTAACGCAGATTAGCAAACCCATTATCGCCGCTTTAGCGGCAGTTTCCTGCCGCTAAAACGGCGATAATTTTAACGTGGGTCTTGCTAATATGCCCCATTATGACCAACGTCTTCAAAAATCACGTGGTCATTTGAAAGAGAGAAGCCTTTTTTTTGTGTTCAGGGCTCAGAAGAGCTGAAACGCGTTGGGATATTGCATTACCTGTGCGCTTTTCTTTGTGCGGAATAAAGCGCTTGAAACTACTTTCCGTAGGTGTTGGTGTGCCACTTTTCAGGAGAAAAGGAGGTAGTGGCGTGCAGATGCCGAAACGCGTTGGGTTTGTTTGGCTAAAGAATAAAAACCACTCTGGAACCATAATTGACGCTTCTATAACTTTTTTCTGGATGTAGTGCGTGTCATGCAGAGTTTCTGCATTGTTGGTGAAAAGTAATATATATATATTGCCATATTCAAGAGTACAGATGTTCGACTGGAACTACTGTTTTGTTTAAGATATGTCTGGTTAATGGTAACATCGCTGTGATTTTACAGTGCCACAATGTGCAGTGGCCATTGCAAGGACAGTATTATTCTAAGGCCGGAGTTTCAAAAGCAAGTTATTTGGTTTCATATTCATTATGTCCCTTCCACATTTTGATCGTATTGTTTAGATTTACAAGTTCGTTTGTGTTTGGTATGCAAGACATATGTTATAACATTTCACTTCGAAATAGCAGTATACTTGTACATCTTAGGAAAGTCCTGACATATACAGCTATCTGTTCCTTAAAAATCCAGCAGATGGTGCCAGTGTGCTTTACCTCGAAAATCTTTTTAGATTGTAAAAGGGAACAGTTTAGTTTATGGAACGTGGCTCGATTATCTACACAGTGGCAGCAGTTGAATTTACTGTACATACAACTAACTTTGAATCAAGTTATGGGCAATATTGTGACTACTTTATTTAGTGCAATATCTGTGTCTGACGGTACAATAATTTACTCTTTATAATTCTATAAAAAATGCATTTGTCGTAGTTCATGTAAAATATCAAATATCCTTCAGTTAGACATAACTCTGGTTCTGTATTTGAACACCGTGTAACAATGCAACAGTACTTCTGATATCAGACTTTCTACTAGGCAAAAAAACATTGGGGCATATTATCAAGAAACGGCGTTAAAATTATCGCCGGTTTAGCGGCAGATAACTGCCGCTAAAGCGGCGATAAGGGGCTTGATAATATGCCCTTGAGAATTCCAATAGAAGCCCATGTTCTGGTGTCAACATGGGCTTCTATTGGAATTCTCAAGGGCATATTATCAAGCCCATTATCGCCGCTTTAGCAGCAGTTTTCTGCCGCTAAACCGGCGATAATTTTAACGCCGTTCTTGATAATATGCCCCATTATTTTATTTCCGGAAAGCTGTAAACTGTGCCGCTGACTACCCACAATGCAACTTTCTAATATCCAAGGCAGGGCCCACTGCTCATCTATCTATTGGAGGTCAACCGCGTGTACAACTAGGGGGCATATTACAAGGGCTTTATCGCCGCTTTAGCGGCACTTTTTGCCGCTAAAGCGGCGATAATTTTATCGCCCTATTAGCAAGCTGTCGCTAACAGGCGTTAGCGACAGCTTCCAGGCGTTAGAGGCCGCGTTAACCATCGCCTTGCATGTCAGCGATAATTATCGCTAATGACATGCAAGGAAGCCGTTCCCTACTAAGCGACTGAAAACAGTCGTTAATCCCACTACCCCTATTAGCAAGGCAGGCGAAGCGATATAATAATTCGCGCTAAGCGCGTTTATCGCTATATTTTATCTCCTGCTAGTGAGGATGACTTACCTGTTTAAGGTATAGGAGGTGGATTCTAATGCTGAATCCACCTTAGCGATAATGCGAGAATATCGCTGCTTTTCCAGCGATATTCTCACATTTTACCGCTATCGCTGGAAATTTTATCGCTATGGAGATAAACCTTGTTAATAGGGTGTTATCTCAACGATATTTTCCAGCGATAGGCGGCGTTAACCAAAGTCGCGCTAAGCGCGGTTAGCGATAAATATCGCTATTCCTTGCTAATATGCCCCTAGATCTTTCTCTTCTTTATTCGACTTCAAAAAACCCCACAACTATGCATTTGTAGTGCCACGAGGCACGCATTCCACTACTCATCATGCACAACAACAAAACACTTGCCAAGTAGGTCACACCTATAGCCGAGATGTTGGCAAGAAAATGAGCATGTCACTCACCACCTAAGCGTAGTAATCTGTGGTAGGTTGAGAGCACTACTTTGGTCATCACAAAGGGGACCAAAATACTTCCCTCATAGGCCACCCTGCAACTCAACATTCTTCTGAAAAGTGTTCACTACAGTGTGCTAATGCAATTTGATGCAGGGGTAAGAAAGTCTACATAAATAAAATGCAACACAAAGGTACCTTTTCACAATGTTTTTATATCCTGAATTCTATAACATTTGGAGGAGAAAATGTGCCATTAATAAGCATACATTTAATGAATGTGTGGTTAAAAATGAGGGTTCTGAACAACTGTGCAAAATTTCGACAAAATGATGTATAATTATGTAAAGTGCAAGACTGGCTTTTGGCACTGTGTTTTAGCCAAAATGCGACCTTGTACAGAGCCTTGGGACACCTGGGTCATAAGATAGCAATATTTTATGAGAAAAGCACTACTAACCCCAAACCCATGAGGCAGGCTTACTAACATAGGATACAATAATGCACTTTCTCAGAGACACTGCCTCATTGGTATTTAGGTACGGTGCACTGTGCCACTGTGTTTGCTTTCTTTTTATTTGTTTTCCGTTGTTCCCTAGCACTAAAATAATGAGATCTCAAGGTTCGAACTTTGTAAGCAAGGACCTCATTACAATTTAATGTTTAAATACTGATTCATATGCAACAGTTGGCACAAGGATCGGATTTACAAGTAGGATGATAACTATCATTTGTGGCTGCTTAGCTAATGGCTAAGGATGGCTAATACTCAGAAGTGACTTAGGAGGAAGACTGCTGCTCAGTTGTGAAGTGGCCTTCTTGGAGATGTTCTGTGTGGGGGCAACAATGTCCTCCTGCTCGTCCAGCTCCTCTGCCTCCGCCTCAAGCAGCTCCTGCTCCTCTACGTCTTGTGGAACAGTGCTGGTCGCTTACATTGTTGTTTGAAGGAGGACTGGATTCTCTTCTCAGATTGCCTGCCATCCTTTGCTTGTAAATGGTTCAGACTCATCATGCTGACAAAACTAAAATTGATGTACTTCAACTGTTGTTATCTTCTTCCAGGTACTGGGACTTAGGGGCATATTCACAAGGACCGGCGATACCTATCGCAAAGGCCAGTTAGCGGCAGTTTTCTTATCGCCGCCTAACCCTGAAAACTATCGCCATGTTAGCGGCGTATTACCAAGCCGTCGCTACATGGCGATAGCATTAGGGAACAGCGGTGAAAACTGCCGCTAACATCAGCGCGAAGGCGATAGGAAATCCGGCGTTAGCGGGCAAAACCTACTGATAGGCCCATTAGCGGCAAAAAAACTCACGTTAGTCAGCCCAACGTGAGTTCTTTTTGCCTCTAATGCAAAAAATAGCCTATCAGTCAACATCCAAGAGAAAATAGGCATAAAAACCAAAAAATGCAGAATGGAGCAGCCTGGGCCAAGTGCAGCACACATCAACAACCCCTGCAAGCCACCCAACATCCAGGATGACCAGAATGAGAGCCAGGATGCCTCGCTGGACCTGCGTCTGGAGCCTGGATGCCTCGCTGGACCTGCGTCTGGAGCCTGGATGCCTCGTTGGACCTGCGTCTGGATCCTGGATCCCTCGCTGGACCTGCGTCTGGAGCCTAGATGCCTTGCTGGATCTGCGTCTGGAGCCTGGATGCCTCGCTGGACCTGCGTCTGGAGCCTGGATGCCTCGCTGGACCTGCGTCTGGAGCCTGGATGCCTCGCTGGACCTGCGTCTGGAGCCTGGATGCCTCGCTGGACCTGCATCTGGAGCCTGGAGTGGGATGCGGAGGAGCTGTGGAGTCGATGAGCCGTGGCGATAGACATTGAGGCACGACGATCGCCCGTACCTGGTGGTGAAGTCTGGCAGGTCGCATGGAGACACGTTGCTGACCTGTGTGAGAAGACCGCCTTGCGTACCTTGGTGCTGTTAATAGTAGAGACGTTCCTGCGCCCCAACGTAGGGAGGTCTGCATTGCATACTACGATCCACCACTACACCGGGGTGCACGGAGGGGATTACCAACGGTGGGTGCCGCCTCTCTGCATCACAGGCCGGATGATGTTGGGCTGGCCGGACGCTGTGGAGGGTGAGGCCCCAGAGCTGCGCTGAACTTGTGTGGCGGGAGCGCTGCAACTTCACGCCTAAGGGGGCCCTGCTGCATCAACTGCATCGGGAGGTCCACCAGCGGACTTGGCGGCGACTGCTGTACCCAGGCTTGTGAAATCCCACCTGGCTGAGGCTCCTGCTGGCTGAGTCACATATTCGGAGAGAGTGCAGCGGATTGCGCCACAGTGTCAATGTCCAGGTAAGGAGAAGGTGGGACGTGTAGCGCAGGACGCCTGGCGGTCGAGTCGCCCAGGCCTAGCACACGTAGATGACGCACCCCCAGTGGCGGCTCATCCGCTATGGCGGAAGAGCGTCGCCCCACTGCTTTCAAGCAGTGCAGAAGAGGAACAATCATCACATGATGATAACTTACTGATGTAACCGTGCTATGTTTCCTTTGCGGGTGGGAGGGTGGGTAGGACTGCTCCAAGCACGGGGAAAGGCATGGGCGGATTGGCATGCCCACTCAAGTGCGCAATGACTGTTTGGTCAGCCCACTCAGGCCGCCCAAAGCAGTCATGCGCACTTCCCTGTTCGTAGTGCAGGCTGCATTACAGCCTGCATGGAGAACATGCCCACCCCTCCAGCCCCTGGCTGCATGCCTTGTCCCGTTGCCAATTACCAATCCCACCGCTGCATCGCAGCGTTGTGATTGGCTCAGGGGAGGGAGCCTGGCTGCCTACTTTCTGTTCCTGGAAGCAGACGCAGGTGAGCAGGAGCAACGAAGACACGGGACCCGGCTTCGAGGTAAGACTTCCCTTATTCAAATATTTACAACACCCACTCACACACACATCCCCGCTTCCACGCCCCATCCAGTGTTCTTTCCAGCGTTTACCACCTCACAGCTGTCCAGCGCCCCCCAGCACTTCTCAATGGCGGCCGCTGTGCGCCCATGCACAGCGGGCGTACCACTCGTGTGTCAAAGGCACATATGTGGTTGCGACGCATGCCATAACATCGTATTCCATTCCAATGCATACTAATACTAGGCACATTGCAACAGTAGAGTAGGTGTTGCATAGCGGAGACATCAATATCACTATTCCCACTTCAGTGAGTGCAACCCAAAATTAAGCTTTGCACCCCAAACCCAACCGTGAACCCTGGAATTCCTTTTTGAGCCCACATAACACACCCAAAAATCAAATTTGACCCAAATGCACACCCCAATTTCCATATTTTACCCCAAGTGCACACCCCAATTTCCATATTTTACCCCAAAACACCCCCCAAATTCCATATTTTATCCCAAAACACACCCCAAATTCCATTTCTTACCCCAACACACACCCCTATTTTCATATTTTACATCCGAAACCCATACCCACCCAAAAAACTTTAATTTACCCCATTACTGACCTCACAATGCGTTGTAATCAAATGCGATGTAAAGGCACCTGCGTTATCAGAGTTACGTTGTTGACGATGTACTGCCTGCGTTGTAATGGTCGTCTCCCATGCCAAAGGCAACCCATAGGCTACGCCGGTTTCGTCCGTCTGCCCCTGGACCGCGCTCTGCACCAAGGAGCTTTCCTCTTGGACACTCCACCGCTACGACGCCAGCACCCTCCTCGCCATCAACCCTGGACGCCACCTCGCCTGCCAGGACCAACCTCTGCTCCGGACCGGACATCGCCATCGCCATCACTGACGGCTGCAGTTTCGCCCACAAGGAGCACCCCGACCATCAAGGAAAAGGCATTGCCATCACCTACAGAAGCACACTCCGACTGACCACGCACTCTAATGACCCAAGGATCACCATGGACCACCTCAACTCCCAGATCCGGACCAAGCCAAAGCACATCCTCTGCAGCACCCTCATGTGCAGGCTCCCCGGGCCATGGCCCCCCATTCTCCAATACCATTGTAGACCTCATTGCACCCCAGGGTCTCCCATCCACCGACGACATCCTACTCGGTGAACTCAAGTTCCACCTGGAAAACCCCAGTGACCAGGACACCACACCCTCCTGGGGAAGGTCCCCTACATCAGACACAAGCAGCAAGTCAGCTCAACAAGCCACATAGCAGGACACACGGTCGAGCACGTCACCTCCGCCAGCGGGTACTTCAACTACTGCCACAACACCGGACTCTCCTGGACCGGCCATCATTGTTAACATCACGTCTTCACCTTGCCCACCGGATGCCACCGCCATCATCGCACCCCCTCGCAGCTGGATCAAGGCCACCGAAGAACGTCTTGTCCACACCCTCCGCAACAACACTCCACCAATGCTTCCAAACGATGACACCGCAGCGCTCAACCACCACCGATGGATCTCCAACAGCGCCGACATTCGGGCACCCCTCATGAATGGCACTGCGTCAGTACCTTCCGCCTGCCTGATGGCAGGCGTGAGGGTGACGCAGTGCCACAGGGATAGGCTGGCCCCATGCATTGCTGGAGTTGCGTCATGGTTGTGACACAACTGCAGCAATGCGTGACTTTAGCGCAGACAGATACGTCAGGATTCCTGACGTATCTGTCATTACTTGCGTCATGGAGCTCTGTCCAGAGAATACAGCGCATCCATGCTGTCGCAGGAAGGGCGTAGTGAGAAGTGTTGCAACGATGGCTTGTTGCAGCGCTGCAACACTTTTCATGACTGGGGCCCAGGAATGCGCACTATCTTATTGATGGTGCGCATTCCTGCACTGTAGTTTTGTCACAGGGCAGCACTGCAACATTGCTTGCAGCGCTGTCCAGCACCAAAACCTGCTGAGATGTGGCCCCAAGCGTTATCCCCATTTTTAAGACCAGCTATTTTCTGGTCTTAAGTAACTGGCTCAAGGATCCCCTTGTGAATATGGAGTAGTGGTGTTTGCGTGCGTTTTTGTATGGGAACGCCTCTCCTGCATATAATTATAGCTAACAGAAGTAGCGATCTTTATAACGGACGTTTTCGCCTAAAAACTGTCGCTAACGGTTGTTAGCGACAGCTTGGTAATAGGGCGATAAAATTATCGCAGCTTTAGAGGCAGAAAAGTGCCGCTAACACAGCGATATCGCCTTGAGAATATGCCCCTTAATGTCCCAGTACCTGGAATAGGATATCAACAGTTGTAGTACATCAATTTTAGTTTTGTTTACATTTCAACACAGCAGTTTAATAAACATTGTTCTGTAAATAGACAATAAAGTTAGCACCATGTGAGCAAAAAGAAACATATAAAATAAAATGTTGGTCCATGTATGGCATTATTATGTGAGCTCACCAACTCCAGCCACCGAGGTTTGATTTCTGGAGATCCCTGTGAGGTCTGCTGCTGAACCTAAGATCATGTAGTAGGTGTTTCCAAAGTATCTCCAGGTCAAGCAGGTATAGAGATTACAATTAAGTTCAATTAATATAGTCAACTTATGAACGACATATACCCACTCGCAACCTGCGCTCAGCTCACATGAACCTCCTGGTGACACCTTCCTACAAACTGAAGCAACAGGGCGGCTGCAGGTTTGCAGTATTGGCACCCAGACTCTGGAATTCCCTTCCTTCTGAGATCAGATCCTGCACTAACCTCTTGTGTTTCAGGAAACTCCTTAAGACATGGTTGTTCAGACAAGTATACGATTAATTCAATAGGGCTCCGGCATCTCTAAGAGCAGCACCATGAAACCAAGCGGTGTGCGTGCGCTTTATAAGAATTTTTTAACATAACACCCTCTTTATGGATTCTTTTATTCAGCAATGGATTTACTTTGGCTAAATGTGTGGTTTATTACTACATGCTGTAAGACTCATGACTGAACTGCTTAAAATGTTACTTGTATGCATTGATTTTGGATCTTTAATACAATAACAAATCTATCTAAAATTTGTGTGTCTTTTATTACATGTGACTTAATGTTATTTCCATAGAAACTGTTCCTAAGATTATCTGATTTCTAATGCATGATAGAGAAGTCATAGTCTGAGAGTAGTGAATTTAAATTTGATCACTAATTTGTGAGTTGGCATCTACCTATTGGTCTTCATTGGGTGGGCAACAGTTCAACACCCTGATTTCTCACCCCTCATTGCAATGAAGCAAGGCCCATCAGAGGACCAATGCCTTCTTGGGTGAAGTATAAAATCTGAGTGAAGTGACTAAGTAAGTGGATTTGTTATTGGGCCCAGAACAAAACTTGATTCCGCTGCAAATGGTGTTAGAAGCCGACAGCAGAGAGAGACATATATTGGGATGTAAGTCACTGTAAATAATAAAAGAAGATGCTATTTAAATGGCTACAATATTCCACTTGAAACCCACATATTGCTCTCCTATGAGTTAAGACTGGGCCTAGGTGAAATTTCAATTTCGTCAGAGTAATATTGGTAAACAAAATGTATGTGTAATTACAAAGATTATGGCTTTATGTATCATAATGTAACAAGACTTCCGTTTTTGGAGAAATCATAATGCAAGATGTAGTGGAACAACTTGTCACAAACGCGAGTGGCATCTTTGCAACATGAGAGGAAGCTCCCTTAACGCGGGTGGTCAAAAAACATTTTGTACAGATTTTTACCTGAGCAGACCATTCGGATAATTTTTTAGCACCAAACTACAAATCTGAACATGAGCAGTATCAATCTCAACAGGATCAGCAGTTCCTTTAATGCAGGCAATGAACAAGCATTTCAGGTGGATTTTTTTCCATGTGGACCAATCAAAAAAATGTGAATGTGAGTGGCAGTGGTTTGAATGTGAGAAACTTGGAAATCAATTTAAAATAAAATTTTCAAGTTGTTAAGATGCCCAAGATGAGTAGCTCTGTCGTCAGTGCATACACATCTAGACATACTGCATTCAGTGAGTTATGTGGCAACCTGTGTCAAGTTTCAGTTGTCGGGCCTGCTGTTTCGCAGGCTAGTTTGATGTTTAAAAATAATTGGTACTTTCTAATCCGAACTGTATCCATAATATATGCTTTGGGCTCCGCCCACCATGTGCCATGGAAACTTAATAAAATTTGTTATGAAAAAAATAATTACATTTTCAAGTTGAATTGTTACGGAAACATACCTTTACGTTAGGATACTGTATAATACAGTGGAAACTTCCTTTTCTTGTCCTGAAGACTTCTTCTTTGGCTGTGAGGGAAAGCATCATATTCTTTTTGTCTGTAATCACTGCTGCACTCACACCCTTGGATCTTCACGTTTTGAAGAAAAACATTAAGTTCAATGCAGCACCTTGGAAATAGTTAATTGCTGGTTGAGGAGGAATGCGCACCACTAGTTTTAGTCCTTTTTTGTGCTTTGTTTTGTTTTGTATCTTTGTTGGTGGATGGCCTGGAATTTAGAGTAGGGTTCCATGTGGGATTAGCTTTATTTAAGGGAAAATGTTAGCACAATCTTGTACTGTTTTGTTTATCATTTTACTGTGATTTTGCTTTACTGTTTGGGGCCTAGTCTGCCCTGCACTAGGCCTTTGGTGTTTTTTGATGCTTTTGTGTAGTTATTTTAAAAATACATAGGGACTTGTATTAAATGGAAATGGCAGGTTTATTTTTTGTGTGCATGTGCCTGTTGGTGGCTAGGGTCTGAGTGGTCCTAGAGTCTAAGTCCATGTGGCCAGATATGTTCTCAGCTACCTTCTTCCCCCTGTGCTTCCCCGACATTTTATGTGAGTTTGTGTATGTTTGACATGGTTAATATTGTGTTTTTCTTATTTTCCTGCAACTATTAATAGTTTTTTTGTGGGATAATTGATGTTGCCTTGGGCTGTTTACAGTTGAAGCATTTTTAAAGTTAATTTCATTTATGTTATTGGCATTGCTGGCATTGCTGAATTAATGGTGTTGGGTAAAGGGTAGTTCCATGTGAGAGCCCAGACACATTTTGGGTAAATAATATATATCTGCACAATACCTTCTCTGGAATGGTATAAGATGTTGTTTAGGAGGGAAAGTGCTCCTGGCAGGTCGGGGCAATTATGTTCTTTGTTCTCCATGTCTCCTTCTTCGCTGGCCATATAGTGGTGGCCATTTTGTGTGGCCAGTGTGTGTGTTTGTCAGAGGAGGCCATTCTGTCTTGGTTCTCTATCCCTACTTCATTGCTGGCTAATCGGCTACCACCATTCTGTGGAGCTGGTGAGTGTGTGTGTTTGTTGCCCATTTTGTCTTTGCTTTCCATGACTCCTTCTACAATGGCCATGTGGTGGATGAACTACCTACCACCAGTTTGTGTAGCCAGTGGGTGTTTCAAACCTTTTATTCCTCAATTTAAAGCCTTTTTGATAGAAACATTAGTAGAGGAGGCCCACAGCATATTTGTTCATTTAGTTGTTTCCTGATATATGTATTTATGCTTGTGGATGCTTTTAGTACAGTGTTGCTGTTTTTTATTAATTAATTAATTTTTTTACTGCCTCCCCTACCCTCCCAGAGGGTCATTGAGGGTCCTGCAGGTGTACCAGCAATTATTTAAATAATGTATTCAATATCTGCCTGTCTCCCATTGAGTACCCATGGCACTGGAGCAACACCAGCATTTATTTTATTCATTTATTTAGTTTTGTCTGCCTCCCCTGCCTCCTATAGAGTCCACATGGACACTGGAAGGACACCAGCAATTATTTCATTCATTTATTTGATTTTTGCCTGCCCCCTGCCTCCTGCAGATTTACCATGGACCCTAGGGTGACACCAACACTTTTTAATATATTTATTAGATTTTTTCCTGCCACCCTCTGCCTTCCATAAATTGATCATGTGCCCTGCAGGGGTACCAGCAATTCATTTATTCATTTATTAAATTTTTGCCTTTTTCCCATAGAGTCCCCATAGGCCCTGGAGGGGCACTAACAATTAATTTATTTATTTATTTGATTTGCAATTAATTTATTCATGAATTTGAGTTTTGCCTGTCCCTTCCATTGAGATCCATGGGGCCTGGAGGGGCACCAGCAATTATTTATTGCATTTATTTGATTTATGCCCACCTCCCCCTGCCTCTCATAGTGTCACCATGGGTCCTGCCTGGGCACCAGCAATTATTTTATTTGATTATTCTATTTTTACTTCACATAAAGTCCACATGTTCCATGGTGGGGCACCAGCAATTATTGAATTTATTGATTCGATTTGTGCCTGACTCCACCTGCCTTCCATAGATTTTTGCCTGTTTTCCCTGCCTCCCATAGAGTCCTCATGGGTCCTGGAGGGGTACCAGCAATTATTTTATTTACTTTTACGATTTTTCCTTGCACCCCTTGCCTTTTCCTGTGCAATGTCGAGCAAAAAATTGTTTTTGCATGGTTACACTACTGTTAATCATTGATGTTGATTATGACGTAAATTACATTGACTAAAATGCCCAAGTCTCACTGACATCCTGTTTCATTTTCTATTGTCTACACTTTCACATCGCATCACACACAATACTGAGACAGAGAGAAATCTATAAATGAGTGTACAGTGAGACCAGAGTCCTCTGCTAAGTGCTTCTGTTTGTGCTAAGTTAACTGCTAACCCATAAAAGAAGATGGCCAAAAGAATGAGGTTCCTGCCCAGAAAGTGGACAGTGAGGAGAAGATGACCAGGTATAACTGACAGTTTGACTTTGTGAATTCCTCCCAGACAGTCCCACAGTAGTTGGATTAGATGTGCCTAAATGGGCAATTTGCTGGCAGGATAGGGGTGGAGCCAGGCACAGTTCCACTTTCAACTGAAAAGGCTGTGCACTGCCATCACACAGATGGCTTGTCACCTCCACTTTGTCTCTGCAGCCAGTTTGGAGCTAGAGCAGGGGAGTCAGAAAATTCCAAGCACTTCAAAGAGAAACCTCTAGAAACTTCTCCCAACTTCAAAGGAGGCACCAGGTATAAAAAAAAGGGCCCTCAAATCTATTCTTCAGTTCACTTTCAGGACCAGTGGAAGGAATCTCACAGGACTGCCTGCTGCTGTGGCCTGTTGTGTACTCCACAAGGCTGCTTTGCTGCACCTGGAAGGACTGCATTGCTGCCTGTAGCTTGCTTTTAACCCTCAGAGGCCAGCTCTGCTGTTTAAGCCCTGCATCTTCACCTGAACCCAGGATTATCAGAGTGACTCCAAGGGCTCATTTACAGGTGTCCTGTTCAGAGCCACAGGAATATAAAAGGCTCCAACCAACTTAAACCCGCAACTGGGCCCAGCCTGAGTGAGCCCTGAACCCCCAACCAGTGTCCCACAAGTCCTGGGTCCTTGGTTGGGGTGCTAAATGTGCCCAGATAGCCAAAATCCAAAACTTGGGACTGAGAAATTTTTTTTGTCTAAAAACTGCTCTGAGAACCGAGAGAGGACAGAGACTAACTTGGTCACCGATCCACCTATGGTGCATCGCCGGTCAGCCTAACTTCATGGAAGCTCCCGCTATGTTCTTTTCCACAGCAGCAAATCCTGTTCAGCGGTACTTCGCCAAAGGGGTATTTGATTTCCTGGAACTATCTTCAGCTACAGCCTACTGGCTCATCCCGCTGGAGATTTTAGACTTCCAAAAAAGTGACTGAGTCTGAATGTAGAAATCTTCACTGCAAACTTGTCCTGCAGCTCCCCGATGAGGACGATGCTTTCTCCTCGCATTCTGCTTGCAGCCTTGAGCCGCTGAACTTTACCTTCTCAGAACATTTTTCTTGAAATTCTTTTAAGTCTGAAGGAAATTCCTCACTGTGCTCATTCCACTTATTGTATCCAACATATGCTCCATTATGGTTGGCCATATTTTTTTACTTGGTCTCAAGCGACTAGATGTCCATGTCTAGCGCTTTTATCTTTTAGGTGCTAGTTTTTACTGAAAACTTTAAAAACTAAAAACTCCTTTTCTACTGATTGGAATTTTGTCACTGTGGTGTCAAATCATTTATTAAAAGTTACTCTGTTTATCTAAATTGATGTGGGATTTGTTTTGTGTTGTGTTTGTATTTTATTACTGCTTGTGTGCTGCATAAATACTTTACACATTGCTTCTTAGTGAACCCTGACTGCTTTTTGTGGCAAGCTACCCAGAGCTATGCACAGGTTTATTGTGTGACTATTATGGTTCTCCCTGCCAGGGATTGTGGCTGTTGCTTGACCAGGGCCCACCCTTCAGTCATCCAACAACCCAATTTCTCAAACACTGGAAGTAAGGAAGGTAATGATGAGCCAGTAATTATTAGCGTGGAGAGTGGCACAGAAGAACCACAGCTCATCTCAATTGAACCTTAGTCATGTAGTTCCACTAACATAACCTCACTCCATCTTTGCAAGAAGACCCCAAAAACCTGAAGTAACAACTACCCCATCAGCAGTTACAGCTCACCATAGAGAAATGCCAACCCAACTTCCTAACTGTACATCAACAAGTTCTTTAGACTTTGGCATCATAAGTTAATTTTGCCTCTCCAGTTTGGGACTTCTTTATAATCATGCCAGATGAGGAGCATGTAGCACAATCCCCAATTTGCAAGATGCAAGGTTTGTCTTGGTAAGTCATCACAGGAAGGAAGGAGATGGGGCTGATAAGAAAATCAAAGAGAGTAGGGCTGAGGTCCTGGGGTAATATTTTGATACAAATATCACTGTGGCTGACATCCTGGTTTGAAGCCCTAATCACTCCAAGGGCCTGTGATGTGGATTTGGAGTTGCTTCAGTTTTGACAGAATGCTTTCTGGAGGAAAGACAGAGTAGAAGAGAGGGCACTTCGCAAGGAAGCAGACCCCCAACATAAACTTCAAAGGTTCCGACTCTAAGTCACAATTAGTGTCTGGAAATGGACTGTAAGAAAGATAGCTTGTTGGGCTGCATGAGGAGGAGAAGCTCTACAAGACGTTTACCTGTGACCAGGACTGGGGGTCAAGACCTGTCAGTCTCCCAGCTGGGTGAGAGGACATTATCCAGGGAATCTAAGACCACCTGCCCCTGGTGCCTGGACCAGCAGTGCCTGCCTGCTACCAAGACCTGTGTGCCATGTAAGGAATAGAAGGGCTGGAGGCACCGAGGTCCAGTGAGGGCCTTGGTGACTGGAACCCTTTAGCGAGGTATGAGGAGATGGCTGCTGCACTGATCGGGTCATGCCCGTGTGCAGGGAAAAGCAATCAACCTCTGTATGCCAGAGGGTGACTGCTGTGAAGTGAGCCATGAACCTTGCTGCACCAATCAATCATTGCCTGTGTGCAGGATTGAAGTTGGCAACTCTTTTCGAGATGAGGCAGCCGTGAAGATTGCTGTGGTGCCGATCAGGCCATAGTCTGTGTGTGGAACACAGATGGTGAACCCTGTATGACATATGGGCGCACCATGAAAACTGCTGCTGTGCCAATTGGCCGTAACCCATTTACAGAGTGGGGACACTGACCCTGTATGCTACAGGTGGCCACCAGGGCAAGACAAGGTGTGTAGCCTGGTTGAGAACATCGTAATGAGGAGGAGGCCATTGTAGTGACTGGAGCAGGCCCAAGCCCTACTGAAGACCAACATGAGGAGCATTGCATCTCCCCACCGTGGGGAGGATCCCAAGAAATTTACCAGCATTAGAGGTGCATCGAGGATCCCCCCGAGCCACTGCCTCCACAGGACCACGTGTGAGGAACTCAAGGACACCCGACCACTGTCCCTCCCGGGCCACGTGTAAAGACTTTACCGCAGACAGCCACTGAAGGTTTATCACTTGCAAAGGGGCACGATTGGAGACTCTGGTTGTTCATATCCTGTTGGTGCTGGTTAGACTGATTTTCGGGCCAGGGGGCACCAGGGGAACCTGCCTGTCATATAACGCTTCAGCGCTGGGACACTTTTGACTGACTTTAATAAAGAGTTGGAATAGGATGCCTGAGAATAGTGTTCATCAAGACACTCACCATCCTTTATTTACAGAATGCCCCAGGTGTGTACAACACTTGAATTTCCAGGGTTCCACTGTGACTAATTCCAGGAGTAATTCCCTTGGGTGAGTTTAGTTTAGCAGAGACCATGAGCTTGCAGCTGACTCTTAGAAAGGCTAAGACTGAGTAAGTAGAGAAAGCCAGAGAGTCTAAGAGGGAAAAGCTAAAACTAGCTCACCGGGAAGAAGAAGACAAGAGGTAGGAGAGATAGGAGTATGGGCCCGGAAAGAGAAATTACAGGAGAAGAAAGAGAAACAGAGAGACTGGGGCAGGAAACAGAAGGAAACGGAAAGAGAGCTGGAGAAGGTGTTGGATAGCCCTCAAGAGAGAGAAATGTAGGATGCCAGCATATATGCATGCTTTGCATCTACCAAAGCCTTTCAAAATATTCAATCTGATCTCTCTGTGCTGGGTAACATCACTGTGTACTAACTTGTCTCTGAGAGAGCACCCCTTCTTAAAAGTTAAACTGAATTTGTCACCCAAAAGAGTACCCAACTGGGTCACATTTCAAAATGTTCCATTGTTTTTTAATAATCTTGCTCACCTTGCTGGAGTGACCATTCTAGGTTGTTATCATACGAATGGTATTTTCCTCCTCCAGCTTCTATTTGTCTGTTGTTGTGGAAACAGGATCCCCTCTCTACTATTTTCAGTACTGACACTGTCAATGGATTTATCTAATACCCATCTAATCTAATATTCATTGGGGGTACCCTCTCTCAAGTAATGTATATACCATGGTCACCTGCTCATTAAGGAATGCATCATAAGAGCTACAATTTCTGTTGGACCTCAGGACTTCTTCATAGGGAATCCTCCCTTTTAGTAAGTTTGGGTGACTATTGAGGGTGTATAGTATACTATATCCTGCAAAGGATTCCTGTAGCGGTTAGTCTGCAACTAACCATCAATCACCCCAAACGTGACATCTAGGAACTCAATTCTGTTGGCATTTATGTGACACATGAAATCAAGATTCAAATAGTTTCTCTTGACTTTATGAACAAGTTCTATGGAAGGTTAAATTAAAAACAACGTTTATTCATGATACAAACACAACCCATTTGTCAATGGCACACGTATGTTCGCATATGTTCGAGGATTGTTTTCTTAGCTGGGTATATAATGCTGCTCATGTATCTTTTCTTACACTGGCATTTCAACATGTAAACCACATATTGGGATGAGCATTATTGATTTATTGATTTTATTAACAGTACGAGGAATTAAGTGTTTTTTCTGGTTCAATGGCTATTAGACCTGTCACCCTTAGGGTGGCTGAAATGAAGTGTAACTGACGCTGTAGAAGTTTTCCACAAGAAGTATTTATTGCAGGGTACAGAGAGCCGTCCCAGCTGGCACAGCCAAGACACAAGCTGTAACTGCCACTCAGGGAACACTCAGGATATGATGCTCATCAACACTCTAGATGACATCACAGTATTCTAGCTGATCTCTACCAGCATCATATCACCACACCTCCCCCCTTTTAACAAAAAGAAATTGAAACAACGGAAAAAGAAAAGAGGATACAGAAAGAAAGAGGGGAAATAAAACTGAAGGTCAATGTAAGTAAAACACATTTAACCTTATGCATAAACTTAATCTCGTAATCTACTTGGCCTGGCAAGAACCCTGGTACTCTTCCTGACACCATCCCCCCCGAAACATTATTGTCAGATTTCACATTTCTGGGAGAAGAACAAGGATCCTTAGCAACACGTGAGGTGCTCCACCAATTTCCATTAGCCAATTTCACAGCATTCTTGCAAATATCTACAACCTGCTGAGAATCCAGAAATTTAGAAAGACCTTTTCTTACTGAGACGGGGTTTTTTACTCTAACCTAATCTCCCACACGAATCTTGTGGATTTCTTTTTGGACAGTAGGTTCAATGTTTTTAACACATGTCTCAGATGATTTTTTGTTGGCGGATTCCCACATGCTCCTCATGTCACCACCATGATGGAAAGATTTTACCATCCAAAAGGATAGACCTGTGAAGAAGCTTTTCTCCCTCACATAAGTTCGAATGGACTAAAATTGGTGGCAACATGAGGCAATGTACGGTATGACCAAACTAGATCCTTCACAGCTTGAAAAATACAACACTTGGATCTGAAAGCTGCTTGAACACACTCCACAACAACTCTGTTAAATCTCTTTTGCTCTGCGGGTGATAAAGAGGGGTTCTGGTGTGTTTAATACCACAAACTCGTAGAAAGGAATTCATCTCGTGCGAGACGAATTGGACACCGTTGTCTGTAAGAATTTCCTCAGGATAACCTTCCCTGAGAAAAATTCTATTCAAAAAGTCAATGACACCCTTGGAGTTGGGTACACTAATGGGTTCAACCTCAACCCACCTGGACAGATGATCAATAAGAACCAAAAAATATCTTGAATTGGCAGGAAGAACATGAAAAGGTCCAAGAAAGTCCATGCCTAACTTCTGCCAGGCTCTACCAGGAGGAGGTACAGGGGATTCAACAATACCCTCTAAGACAAGAACTTTGTCACTGGCGATGCATCGTTCACATTGTTTAACCAACTCATCAACCTGGGTGTCCATCCTAGGCCACCAAAAATCAGACTTGACTTTTCTTTTAGTAATGGTAGCACCAAGGTGACCTGAATGAGCGGCTAAAATAATTTTCTCTCTGTAGCACATGGGAGATACCAGTTTGTCGCCTCTGACTACTTTTCCACTCTCAACCGAAAGCTCATTACTAACCTTCCAGAACATCTGGAGATCAGAAGAAAGACATTTCTCTTTTGGCCAACCTTTTTTGATAAGTAAAGCAACTTCCCTGAGCACAACATCCCTATCAAATTCAGTTATCCAGTCATCTTCTACAAAAGATAAGAACTCCTGATTAACATTTGCCACAAAACACTCTTATACTTCAGTCTCCCAGTCTTGCTCATCAGTATCGGAGATGGGAAGCCTGGAAAGGCAATCTGCTCTGCTATTCCTTCCCCCAGGAATATATTCTACACTGAAAGTGTACTCAAGTAGTTTGGTAGACAACCTGGCCAAGCGAGCAGTGGTGCGTTTAATATTTTTCCCAGACAGAATGTCAACCAAAGGTCGATGATCGGTCTTGAGAATAAAAGATCTACCCCACAAATATGGCTTGAATTTCTCGATACTCCAGACACAAGCCAGGAGCTATTTTTCAATAACAGAGTACTTCCGTTCAATAGGACGAAGAGTCCTGGAGGCAAATCCCACCGTGTGCTCCTTTCCCTCAAAATGTTGCGACAGCACAGCTCCTAGACCATACTCACAAGCATCAACCGTGACAACAGTTTGCCTACCTTCGACAAAGGCTTGTAGAGCCGGAGCTTTAACAATATGATCTTTGATCAATTGAAAACCTTTCTCACACTCTTCTGACCATTTAAAAGTAGCCCCTTTCTTTAGTAGTGTTCTGAAACATTCAGTGGTTTTTGCCAAATCTTTCATAAACTTTGCATAGAACTCACAAAGACCAAGGAAGGACATGAGTTGCTCCTTGTTCTGAGGAGCGGGCGCCTCAACAATACTCTTGACCAAGCCTGGTCTAGGTTTTATACCATGTTCTGAGATGATATGACCTAAGTATTCAATCTCTTTTACTTTGAAGGTGCATTTGCTTCTCTGTTGCGTCACTCCTCTGCTTTCTAAAACACTGAAGACTTGATCAATCACTGAATCATGCTCAGCTTCAGTTTTTGTGAAAATAAGAATTTCGTCTTGGAAGACCACTACATGAGGGTTATGATTAAACATTTCAGTCATGAGTCTCTGAAAAACAGCGGCCGCAGAGGCCAGACCAAAGGGAAGACGGCAGAATTGAAAGACACCATCAGGGGTAACAAAAGCTGTAAGGTGTCGGGACTGAGAATGTAATTCGACTTGGTGATAAGCGGCTTTAAGGTCCAGCTTAGTAAACCATGAAGATGACCCTACTTTAGCGATGAGATCCTCAATGCGTGGAAGGGGAAAACCGTCTACCCAGATGGCTTCATTGAGGCTCCTCAAGTCAACACACATCCTCAAATCCCCAGACCTTTTCTTGGCCAAAACAATGGGAGAAAGCCAAAGGGTAGACTCAACTTTTTCAATAATACCTTGATCGCACAATGTTTGTAAATGTTTGGACAGATCACCTCTAATGCTTAAGGGAACATTGCGTAATCTATGTTTGACTGGAATGGCATTATCCTTAACTCTAATAGAGTGTTGAAAATTGGTGATCTTACCAAGACGGTCTTCAAAAATTTTGCTGAACTTGCATTCCCAATTACTGCTCATTTGAATGGTGGACAGGGAATCAGTGACACAAGTGAAAGAAGAGCTTTGATTAGGTTGTCTGTCAATGAAAACAGGATTAGCTAGACCAGGTTTGATAGTCAATCCAAATTCAGCTTGATGAAGAAGACCAAGAACATTGATCCCACGTCTTGCAACATACACTTTACCTTTGATGGATTCCCCTAAAACACCTATAGTAGCCCAAAAATAGCCCAACAATTCAATTCTACTACCTTCAAAGGCTACAGTGAGAATATCTGAGGCAATAGGCTCTTTTCAGACCAAAATCTAATATACTTATCTTGTGATACAATAGTAATGCGTGCTCCTTTGTCTACTAGCAGTTGAATTTGATTCTTTTCAATAGTGACATCAACCTCAGGGTCAGGAATATGTAGTAAATTTCGCTTTTCATTGCAGTTTTTAACTACTACAACATATTCCTGACTAGTGACATCTTCATCATAGAAATTATCACTTTCATTAATAGCACATCTTACATTTCTTATTCTGCCACTCATACAGACTTTGGCAAAATGGCCCATTTTGCCGCACTGGCCACATTGTTGGTTGATGGCTGGACAATTTTTAAAAGATGAGACATGCAAGGATGAGCCACATCTATAACAATAGATTCTGGGATTGAATTGTCTACTTTGAGTGAAAATTCTCCCACCTCTAGGCATGCTTGGTCTTCTGATATTATCACGCGTGATAAAAGGAGGTTTGACAGTAGGAGGTTTGGTAGAGACAGCACCAGAAATGGTGGTATTGGATAGAGCAGTTTCAAGTTGCTTTGCATCCTCCATTGAACTTTCGATGCTCTTGGCATTGTCGATTGCTTTATCTAAAGTAGGATCTTTGCAGGTAAGTAATCTCTCTTGAATCTTTTTACAGTAGCATCGTGCAACAAGTTGATCTCTCACGAGTTGAGATGTGAAGTTATCAAACTCACATTTTGAGGCTAACATTTTTAAAGCTGTGATAAAACTATCTATACTCTCATCAGATTTCTGCATCCTTGTGAAAAACTTGTATCTGTGCACCACAATATTCTTTGTTTTGGTGAAGTACTTATCTAATTGTGCCACAGCTATTTCAAACTCGTCGGGATCTTCACCATCAGGAGGGTCATATGGAGGTAAATGGTCAAATACATTTTGACCTTCGACCCCCAGATAATAATAAATGAGATTCTTTTTCCTCTCAGGTCTATATCTTTGGCCATCAATTGCACCTAAGTACGCCATAAACGATCTAACCCATAATTTCCATTCTAATGGTGGATCACCGGGTACTTGCAGAAAAGGTGCTGGCGGAGTGACACTTTGCATGTTGTAAGAGTACCTGTGGAATAAAAATAGTTAAATATATTAAAAAAAATAAAGAAGAATGAAAAAGAAAAGAAGAGGAGAAGAAAGAAAACAAAGCTTCTAAAAATTTAACAAAACTGCTTAATGCTTTGTTTTGTACAGAGAATACACTTGTGCTTAATGTCTTGTTTAGAACAGAAAATAAAATCTCTCTGTATTAGAAGAGAACCAGGTAATTAAAACAAAAAATGTGTGTGTGTATCACAGAAGTAACACACAAGAGAAATTCTAAATTCCAAATGCAATGTTGATCTCAATTTTGGCCACTAGATGGCAGCCTTGGATTGCATTGAGACATAACAAACGCGAAAAGTGAAATCCCAATCAGCCAATTGAAGAATAGCAGGAAGTGAGGAGCGGAACATCCGATGAAGTATGGAGTTTGCTGAAGTAAGGCAGCTGCTGAGAAAACGCCGGATGGCGCTGACGCGATTATAATTGCTGTGCGTGTCAGCGTGACAAAAGAAGAATGTGGAAAATCGCAGTGCGCATGAACGCATGAAGAGGAGGTCTTCAAACAATGAGCTCCGTGTTGGGACTTCGTTGCTCAGCAAACAATGCTGAGATGCTGTAATTGAAAGGAGTTCGCAGGTCCGAGAGTGTGCAGTGCTTGATGCGTAAAACAGTTCAAGCGCAAAAATCACTGTGCGCATCAGCGCGAGAAAAGAAACGGGTCATTACTTGTGCAGCTCCGTGAAGAGACGCCGTTGCCCAGCAACCAGAACAACACTGGTGTGCGCACAGGGCTCGAGGACAGAATGGCAGAGACAGCGTGAGCAAAGTACTTTGCCGGTAGGCCCAAACAAGAGTCCCAAAGAATGCTTGAAATGTCCCGGGGGTCCCTCCAAAATACGGCACAAACAGTGGAAACGCAGGCACAGATAAGCAGTATCTTTAAAGATGTGAAGCTGAGGCAAAGCAAAGCAGCAGCAGTTGGCAATACAAAGCAGGGCAGGCACTTGAAAATGAATAAAAACGGGCACGGCTCTCTGTACCAAGTAGCGCAGTAGTGCGTTAGATGGGGAGATAGTAAAAAAAAAATGTACTCACAGCTGTACTCCCATAATACAGGCAAGGAATGCCTGTGACACAGTTCACGAAGGTCATCAGCAAGTGAAGATGGCCGTGGGTGGAAAATCCCGTCTTCTGTTGCCACTGAAATGAAGTGTAACTGACGCTGTAGAAGTTTTCCACAAGAAGTATTTATTGCAGGGTACAGAGAGCCGTCCCAGCTGGCACAGCCAAGACACAAGCTGTAACTGCCACTCAGGGAACACTCAGGATATGATGCTCATCAACACTCTAGATGACATCACAGTATTCTAGCTGATCTCTACCAGCATCATATCACCACAGTGGCCTTCCCCCAAACTGTTTTGCCTGCTTACCTCCTCTTTTTGCTGTATCTTTTTGTTGGCCGTAGGACTCTGAGCACTTTACCACTACTGACGGATGCAAAAGTGAATGTGCTTGCCCCCTAAACATAGTAATATTGGCGTATACACAATTGACATATTTAGCTTACTTGTAAATTCCTTGTAAAGTGGTATACTATGTATCCAGGGCCTGTAACCTAAATGCTACTAGTGGGCCTGCAGCACTGGTTGTGCCACCCACGCTTAACGGCTAGGGCGGCTGACTTTGAAGTTGGGGAACTGGGTTTGAGTCTTGGCAGGGACGCTCAAACATCCTGTGATTCTGGGGAAATCACTTAATCTCCCCGTGCCTAAAATGAATGTGTCCATCTGTAATGCAACTTGTGCTCATGTAAAGGGCTCTGATACCTTCGCTTCGAGTTCACGCTATATAAAATTGCAAAAAAAGACCCTGTCTCAGGCCAGCGATTTCAAGGCCTTTGTGTGCAGTTTACTGCCACTTCAACTTGACATTTAAAAACACTTGCCAAGCATTAACCTCCCATTTTATAACACATAAGTCACCCCAAAGGTAGGACCTGTGTATCCCTAAGGGAAAGAGGCTGTGTAACTAAAAGGTAAGATGTTTACTTTTAAGTTTTACATGTCCTTGTAGTGACAAACAGCTAAATTCACTTTTCACTATTGTGAGACCTACTCCTCTCAGAGGCTAACATTGGGAATTCCTTGAATCACTTTTAAGCTGTAATTCCTGATTAGAAAGGAGTAGCTGCATTATGTTTCATAACTTTGGAATGGTAATGATAAATCCTCTTTACTGGTACAGTTGGATTTAACATTACTGTTTTATAAATGCCACTTTTAGAAAGTGGCTATTCTACTGCTCGTACTACTCTGTGTGCCTTGCAGCCTATCTTCAATACACATCTGGGGTGGGTGACAGCTACACTTTGTGCATTCCCTCTAGACGGCCACAAGCACAGGAAGAGTGGGTGTGACAGAGAACTCACCTGCATTCATATGTATTCTGATAGTTCTTCCTGGGTAGGACGAGAGGGGCGACCTGACACTTACACCCGAGTAGGCAGTGCCCTGTTTCCCACACAAAGGGCTGATTACCTCCTTGCTTATATTCTGGAGCTATGGCTGGGAAGAAAGGGAGACCTGACACACTTTCAGGGCTTTCTTCAAATGCACAACTGGGTATAAGTAGTGTGGCTCTTACCCTACCCAGACAGTTCACTACTGGACCTGTGAACACTCAGCTAGAAGTAAAGACTGCTGTGCTACAAGGATTGCCACTCTGCTTGACTGCTGCTCTGGAAAAACTGATTTTCTGCTACGCTTGTGCTGCACTGCCCTGCTGCCTGCTGATCTCTGCCCTGCTGAGGACAAGGACTGGACCCATCTCACTTGAACCCAGAGTGACTTCAGTGGCTTGCAGGCTTGCCCCCTGTTCTGAAGTCTCAGTGCCATCAAAGACTTTCTTCAACACTGCAACAGCACCTGGACTCAGCCATCGGTGAGTCCTGCCCTGCCAAGTGAAGCTGATCGATGACATCGCTTAGACGGACTGCAACACAACGATGACAGTGCAGCTCAACGACAACACATTGCCTGCATCGTAAATCAGTTAGTCGATGAAGCCTTCATCGTCTGTGAGAATCTGAACTAACGCAGCAAGTCCTCTACGTCAATGCTTGCTCCATCCAAGGTACTTTTTCAAGTTGGACCTACGAGAGTCCTCTGGCCAGACTACCCTCCATCGCTGTCGATCCAAACTTTGGATTTACCCCGGTCGAGCTCGACCTCAAGTAACCCCTAAGAGCTATTTGTTTCTAAGCACTACTTTTTGATCTATTCTTTAAAAAAACTTAATTCCGGTTCTACTAATTGGATCTTTGTCATTTTGGTTGTGTTTTACTCATAAACATATAATCTATTTTTCTAACCCTGTGCTGAGTATTTTTTGTGGTGATTTCATTGTTTTACTGTGTGTGTGTGTGTGTGTATGTGTTGCACAAATACTTTACACATTGCCTCTTTAGATAATCCTGACTGTTCTGTGCCAAGCTACCAGAGGGTGAGCACAGGTTATCTTTTAGTTTGTATCTAGTGTACCCTGACAAGAGTGGTGGTTCTAGCTTGTAGATTTGGAAACTAAGGGTCATGTTGGGGTGGAATGTGGAAGAGGAATTAAGAGTTCACCTGGGGGGAAGATTAATGCTATAGTTGACTTACCTGACTTGTATCTGCCCTTTGCTGGTGCATCTATGTTCTAATTGTATATGTTTTAACTTTTTTCACAGTACCAAATGAATAGTGTCTCACTGATATGTGGTCTAGCCAGTTGGTCTGTGCCTCTTTCCCTTTTCTTCCAGTAACACTAGAGTGAAGAAGAGACACTCAAATAAGAATGTTTCACACTTTTCTGTTTTCATTTATACTTATAAGTCTCCTTTGTTTTTTATGTGTTGGGGGATTCATGTACAGTGTATTATTTGGTTTATAGGGGTTTTGCCTCTTTCTTTTCAGACACTTTGTCACCCTTGTTAGATTAATTTTCTGTCAGTTAGATTCTCATAGCTCACTGGGGCATTTATTTCCTTTCCTTTCTTTTCTTTTCATTGTTATTCTCATTTGGGACTTTTTGTCCTATTCCCAACACAACTCCATGTTATTGTAAATTGGAATGTAACCCTCTCAACCAGCTTGATGTACTTGAATGTTGCCCACATTGACACTTTATATTTGGGTTACCACAAGTTGTATTTGTTATTCTCCCTTTTAGCTGTGAATTTGTCTGATTTATTTTGCTGTTAGGAGATTGGTTTATGGAAATGATTACACTACCATTGAAGTAAACTTTTTCACGCCGTCTAGCTGTCTCTTGCATCTACTTTTTCAATATGACTTCCATATTTGTGAGTTCATTTTCTGTGTATTCACACTATGAGGCCGATTATGATGTCGGGCGAATCGCCACCGACAGGCCGTCTGTGGTTGTGGTCTGACCGCAGCATAATGATGCGGTCGGTCGGAGTGCAGCAGAGAGAGGGACCAACTGATGCCTCCGACAGGCCTAAGGAGCCTGTCGGAGCGTAATTGTAATTTCCTACAATGGGGGCTGTGCCTACAGAGGCTCCGCTGTAGGGATTACGATGTCCCTTTCCGACAGCCTTTCTAGGGCAGTCCGACCACCATGAAAAGGCAGTTGGAAAAGGACTTTGGGGGCCCCTAGCAGTGCTCCCGTCCCCTGTAGGCCTCCGCTATATGGCCCTGGGGGCACCTGTGGTGCCCTCGCAAACATCCATGCACCATGTGACATGCACCACATGGTGCCTAGCACAAGGTGCTTGGATGTTTGAAAAATGTTCTTTACCATTACTGCTTGTGTATGCCCTTGCTAACCATAACTTACACCCCCACAATGCTCTGCCTATGACCTCACATATTCCATCACTCGTGACTTGGTCAGTGACATCACTGATTACATCACTGATGACATCTCAAATGACATCACTGATGACATCTTAAATAACATCACTGATGACATCACCACAGTACCACTCACACAGCAACTTACACCCCAATACAGCATCTCATGCACCCACTCCCAAACAACCACTCACAAGCTCTTTCACAGACCCATACAAATGCTGACACACCAACTCACTTATCCATAGACCCACTTACATATCAACTCACCCATACAGCCACTAAAGGAACCAGTAACTCACATATACAGCCACTCATGTACCTACTCACTAACCAACACAGCCACTCACACACCCAGTTATACAGACATACAAACACTTACACACCCACTCATACAACCATACAGCCACTAAATCACTCACCCATATATCTACTCACACACCTACTCACTCACCCATACAGTCACTCACACACCACTCACTCACCCATACAGTTACTCACATACCCATTCACTTACTCATACATATACTAAAACATGTACTCACTCACCTATACAGTGGCTGATACAAGCACATATTTTCTCATACAACCTCTCTCACACTCACTTACTCACCCATACACCCACTTGCACACCCATACATGCACTCATTTACCCTCTCATTCACCCATACATATACTTATATACCTGCTCAGTCACCCATACAGTCACTCATGAACAATCCTATTCACCATTTACACCTACTGACACACCCACACGCTCACCCTTACAGCCACTCATTCACCCTCTTATTCACCCTTACAGCCACTTACACACCCACTCACTCACCAATAGAGATAGTCATATAGCCACTCACTACCAATACACCCAAAGACTCGCCCACTCACTCACCCATAAAAAAACGTACACACCCAGTCACACATGTAACATACCCATTCATTCTTCTATACATTACTTACACACCCACTTAGTCACCCTTACAGAAACTCTTACTGCCACTTACCTTAGTATATATGTTTGACACAAACAAAGGCACATGACTTCAGCAGGTTCTTTTGTCTTGGTTTCTTTATTGAAAATTCTTCTTTTAAAACGACCGTAGCCAACGCGTTTCAACACACGTTGGCTACGGTCGTTTTAAAAGAAGAATTTTCAATAAAGAAACCAAGACAAAAGAACCTGCTGAAGTCATGTGCCTTTGTTTACGTTGCTTATGTCTGCAAATTACACTAATGCCTTAACTCATTGGAGTGCTGAATCACTGTTTTGGTTGTATATTCATAGGATTTATTTCCTAGGAGGTTTAAGGGGTATTGAGCCTCTGATTCCTTGCACCCATAGATGTTGTAAAAATATTCACCTTTGATTTCGAGATAGGTGCATTGATTATTACCCCATACCCCATACCCCTTGTTTGTTGTTCACTGTAGTTGTGGGTAAATTTGCACTATTTAAAGGTTTTGAATACTTCAGGATGGAATTTTTGGACAATAGAGAGGAGATGTTGGGGGATTTATTTAAAAAGAAGGTCACAAATACAGAAAATCCCCAGAAAACCAACACTAAAACCGAGGGCCTAAAGGATAAGTTTTTCCATTTGGAAAAACTGAGGAAGCAAGAACTAGGTAAATGGTCGGACGGGGCCACTTTGGAAAAATATTTGGAAAACAAACGCATACCACGTGGTTTGAGAATATTATTCTTCCCAAATTATGAAGATTTGGAGAATGATTTGTTAGAAGAGTGGGAAGACGGCGTCTATGAAGCTTCCTACAGGATGATGAGGACCTTAATTACAAATGCACAAAGGAAAGTGAAAAAGATCAGGGATGAAATAACGGAACTTGAAAAAGAAATCTCAGAAATGAATCTGAAGGAAGCTACCATGAAAAATTATGACATCCTAAAAAAAGAATTAGCGAACTATCAAATCTATTTAAAAGATAAGAAACAGAAAAAGATTCTACGGGACGAAACCGATTATGATCGGGGAAAGATTTTTACTTTCTCTAGAAAGTATGATGACATAACTCCTAAACCCATGATTGAGACGGGAATCCCTGCGAAACCGGCTAGTGTGTCATCTAGTAGTACCTCTCTTTCAACCCTAGACAGTGATCCGGGGGAGGGGCCCAGTAACAGCGAGGGGGCTCCAACATCCTCTCTTTTTTTACGTGAGGTCCAGCGATACAGGCTGGGAAACAAAAAGAGAAATCCAAACGCAGAACAAGGAGGGGAGGGAAGAAACATAAGAGTAGGTGTGCAAACAAGACAACAAAACAAATTGTCCCAATTGAAGAAATAGATGACAGAGAAGAGAATGTATCTCCTGATCCTGAAATTGAACCGTTGATTCCCAATGAATTATGTATTGTAAATCTATCATCCAAGAACTTAACTGAAGTGGAATTGAATGTCCTGCGAAAAGGCTTGAGTTTTTGTATTACAGAAAATTGTAATTTTGTGGACACGCATCTTGATGTCAATAAATTTGTACGCAAATTAAAATTAAAAAAGTATTTTTCTGAACATCCGTCTGTTCCAAATGTTGAACCAAAAAATCATGTGAGCCTTTCCAATTTAACAATTGCTGAACTCAGTAATGTACATTTATTGGCAACATTGGATGAAGATGATTTAGATATTGATATTGTGGAGATGGCGGGGTTAATGAATATCAGGGAGGATACAACAATTGATAGTGGATTGCGGAACAGGTCGAGATTCTTGCCCTCGAATGTTCAAGACACACATATCGATGAGTTCTTCCATAAAGTCACCCAACAGCTACATCAGTTAGAGGACAGACATGGCATAGGCACACATTGCCGACATAATTACAACCTCACTAAGGCGGAAAAGACCATTTTAAAATCATTACAGGAAGATCCCCAACTTGTCATACGAGAGGCAGACAAGGGGGGAAATATCGTCCTTATGGATCGAAAGGATTATTTTGGTGAGATTGAAAGACAACTAAGCAATGTTAACTGTTATGAACAACTGAATGAAAATCCCATCCCTGTCATAGAGAGGACTATTAATGCCAGATTGCAAGATTGGCATGAATCGGGATTGATATCAGATCAAGAATTTTGGTCCTTACAGACTCACAATTCCAGGCATCCTTGTATATATATACTTCCAAAAATCAATAAGGGTAGGGATTTCCCTCCTGGGAGACCCATCATTTCAGGAAATGGGGGTCCCACAGAACACCTGTCTGAGTACGTGGATGGCTCTTTGCAGCCATTCATAAAAAACATGCCCTCCTATCTTCAGGATAGTAGGGATGTACTCTGTAAGCTTGAGGACTTTGAATGGAATAGTGATGAACTAATGTTCGTCGCTATGGACGTAGAGAGCTTATATACGTGCATCCGGACGGAATGTGGTTTGGATGCGTTAAACACTTCCTACATAAAAGGAATGCTAAACATCTGGAACACACAATGCTGCTCCTAGAAATGGCTCGAATGATCCTAACCATGAATGTCTTCCTACACAATGGGACATGGTTTCTTCAAAAACAAGGTACAGCTATGGGAACCAGGTTTGGTCCGTCTTATGCTAACCTTTTTATGGGTGTGTATGAGACGGTGCACGCCTGGGGACCTGGCTCACAAAAATGGAATAATAACATTATCTTTTATGGAAGATATATTGATGACGTAATACTCATTTGGAATGGAGGTGAAGAAGAACTGCATGCATATCACAGTTATTTAAACAACAATAGATTTAATGTAAAACTGACCATGAACGTCTCACAAGAAAGTATTGATTTCATTGATCTGAAACTCTATATAGCTAACAACAGAATCCACAGCGAAATTTTTAGGAAACAGACCGCTTGTAACAGCGTGCTTCACGCTGAAAGTGCACACCCACGTACCACCATCAACGCCATTCCCTATGGCGAGATGATGCGTGCGAGAAGAAATTGTAGCCAGGAGCATCAGTTTGATAAGAACCTTAAGATCCTAAAACACAACTTTCATAGCCGAGGCTATACAGATAAATGTCTTAGCCAGGCAGAGACGAGAATCAGGACAGTGGAAAGGAAACAAGCCCTACTCCCTAAAAAAACATTGGACAAGGACAAAAAAGATCGTGACACTGTGGTCTTTATAACACAATATAATGCATACAGCAACCACATATACAATATTCTAAGGAAGAATTGGCACCTGTTAACATCTGCTCAGTTGCCAATGGGTACGGTTCCAGGTACACCAAAAGTCGTTTATAAGAAGGGCAAAACACTTTAAAAAATGCTCTGTCCGAGCTACGTAAAAGAACAGAAACAAGAAGTGGTGTCATGGCTGCCCAATAAACCAGCAGGCTTCCATGTATGTGGGATGTGTAATATCTGTAAGTTTGGACGAAATAAGAAATGCACGTTCAAATATAACACAGGGAGATAATTTAAAATCAGTTCTTTTATTAACTGCAATACGACTTACACTGTGTATATTATCGGCTGCGCCTGTAACAAGATCTATATAGGAAGCAGTATACGCAGTTTAAAAATACGTATTCAGGAACACATTAGGGCCATTAAAAACAAGGATGACAAATACCCTGTCTCAGTACACATACATGAAACACATCCAGGAGACAAGACAATCTGGTTCCATGCAATCAAGAGTGTACAGGCCCCCGAGAGAGGCGGAGATAGGGAGAAAGCACTACGCCAGGCGGAAGCGGGGTGGATTTGCTGCTTAAGAGCGATTTCTATGGGTCTGAATATCAATAATGAAATGTATCACTTCCTGTAGACTACTGAGAAGAGATTCACGGTGAGTCTGAAACAACTATCAAGGAGTGATATTGTACAAATAACTTGGTAGACTTATCTGTGTTATGTTTCTAGGAGCTAGTAAAAATAAATTCTGTGTGATATTGCTGTGGAATGTCCTCAAGCATTTGTAGAGATCTTTCAGGTTTGTGGGTATTGTCACTTGAGGTTATGTTGTTAATGTCAGTATCCGCTTTTCATTGTTCATATGTTAGGACTATTAATTAAGACACTAAATTGTCACGCATGGGACCCAAATCAAGGAACATGTTCATATGTTAGGACTATTAATTAAGATTCTAAATTGCCACGCATGGGACCCAAATCAAGGAACAATTTCCCTGCGCCTATGATGGAATAACAGGCAGGGTTTGCCATATTTTTATGATGTGAATAACTTAAGGAATTGGTACTTCTGATGTCTAAGGATTCAGGAGAGTTTTTGATGCAAATTGGTGGTGAGGATGTTTTTAACCTTTTGACATAGATAAAATAATGGTTTAATTGTTTCTTCTATTAAGAGGATAAAAAAATGATCGGGCAAAAGAATAGCAATTTAATTATTGCTTTTTAATTGACGGTATGGATGTCTTAGTTTCTGACATCGATAAAATAATGTTTTATGATTTTTGTTCTTCTCATAACTCATATTGTGTACTAAATTATAGGTGTGTTGGACATTACAATATGGCGGCCAGGAAACAGAGCGCAGAGTAATGTTGTTGACCGTCGAAGGTCGATGACGTTTATTACATATATCGACCTCTTTGCCTTGATTAAAAACTATTGGGCAAAAGAATGGTAACACAATTTTAGACATTACAATATGGCGGCCATAAAATAGAGCGCAAAGCATTCTTGTTGACCGTCAAAGGTCGATGACGTTCATTATATATATCGACTTTCAATATGTAGAAAATGTTTGGGTTTTGAATAAGAATCCCAGCTAGACAAACAAAGACCGACACTAGCGATATATTTTTTAATCACCATATTTGAAATAGTCATCTTGGGTCTTGTAAACGCTTTGGACCGTATTTGGACTGTGTGATTAAGCCGCTTTTTCCATTTACGTAATCATTTTTAAGTCCAGCCTAATATGGCACCCATGAAAATGGTCGATCTACCATTGCCTGCTATAAATGGCGAATACAACTTTGTTACATATTCCTGTATTGAAACTTTGATTCATGTAGGAAATTGGCTTTTAAACATCAAGAATAACTCAAATATTCTGTTATTTACTTGGAACTTGTACTGTTGTTACTAACACTGAGCCTATTACAAGATGGCGGCCTTCAAAATGCGGTTTAGACGCTTATTGTGGTCAAATTGGACACAGGTGCCACTTACGGCGGGCTATTTAAACACCAAAATAGTGACTAGAAAATGTCACGATTGGAGCTATGCGGTGGAAGCGGTCCTGGGAGTTCTCACATAAGTTTGGGAGTTGAGGGGTTCTTAGACTCTATATGACCCCCATGCCATAGCCCAAGGGTATTTTGGTACTGTGGTTCACTTGGGATCGTATATGTTGAATCCGTGATCCTTAACTGGGAGGTTCTAGAATTATATGTGACCCCTTTACCATCCGTGATCTTTTAATTGGGAGGATTTTAGATTTTATATGACCCCCATGCCATAACTTAGGGGCATACCAGTACCGTAGTACCCGTATGATCATCTATGTTTGATACACGACTGTTTTTAATGGGAGGCTGTTAGATTTCATGTGACCCCCATGTTATTGCGTAAGGTTATACCGGTTCTGTGATCTGCGTAGGATCGCTAATGTTAGATTTGTAATGCTAAACTGGGAGGCCTGCATTATTGATATTATATTTTCTCAGCTCCTGGCATGATGAATGCTGGTATCACACATGGTTCCGTTAGTGAAATTCTTTCAAACAACGCCGCTGTGATCTTTTAACCGCTCCATATATTATATATCTCTTGGCTAAATCATGCTGTATGAGATATTTGGTTTTTGAATTTCTTTTTATTCTCTCGACATAACTTTAAAGTATGACGATACCAGGCATTACCCTGACTAAGAAATAGTTGCACTTAATTCTATTTTTTTGTTGTCACCGCGGACTGCTTTATGAAGCACATTTAATTTCGGAAGGCTATTGTTTAATCATTTGGTTTTATTTCATCTTTCGGTATATTTCGTCATAATCAACTATATTTGGCATAACCCTTGGCTTTGATTTGGTTATAGCCGCTACAAACCTGAAGAATCTCTGTCTGATGTGCAATCCCTATTTTTCTCAATTGCAGATAGATATGGGCTAAGTACCCATCTCCTGACTAAAGGAATTGTTGAATATAACCTGAACAAGCCCTATTTACGTCGCTGTTGTACTTGAAAGTAGGAAAGAAAACAGGAAAAAACCTAAGAATCAATATATAAGGTATGCCCAACTATTTATTCCGCTTATGAGGAATTTGTTGTGGATTTAAGTACATGTTTAATAAGGTGGCACCCCCTCTGCTTTTAGGTACAACTGGCTTTTCTACCTTGGAGAGAGGGACCAAGTAGAAGTGAAGAAAATAGAGAAGAGAATATAAAAATCATTACCACTGGTGTGACTGGTAAGCCTCTTCGATGAATTTTTGAGTCGCGGCTGTTTGCTTAGGGTATATGCATATGAAATTATGTATTAGGCATTTTTCACATGAGCTGTCAGAAACTAATTGAAAATGTTCTTATTGATGAAATTAACTTGGCAACTGTACATTTGTTCCTTGATTATCTATGCCGAAAATATATATAAATATGTAAAAAGTTCTGCCACATGAGTCGCCCCACTCTTCGTGCAAACAAAAATACTTTTTTCTTATGGTTGGAAATATTGTGTGTTGTTGTAGTCAGTTTTTCCCGTCCATGTAAAAAGCTTTAGCAGGTTGAAATTATGTAAAAACGGTAAACAAATTTGTGAAATAATATCATTATAATGGAAATTATTGGTTTATATTGTTTTTCTTTTGTGACATATCTCGGCAATATGAATTACTTTTTCTACATGATCTTGACAGTGTTTGTTTTGAGCACTGGTTTTAAAAATGTAAATATTGTGTGTTTTAAGTGCATATTTTAATATATATATACTATGTACTTATTTGTAGCGCTGAAGAAGACCTTTTGGGTCGAGACGCGCTGGCTACGGTCATTTTAAAAGAAGAATTTTCAATAAAGAAACCAAGACAAAAGAACCTGCTGAAGTCATGTGCCTTTGTTTACGTTGCTTATGTCTGCAAATTACACTAAAGCCTTAACTCATTGGAGTGCTGAATCACTGTTTTGGTTGTATATTCATAGGATTTATTTCCTAGGAGGTTTAAGGGGTATTGAGCCTCTGATTCCTTGCACCTATAGATGTTGTAAAAATATTAACCTTTGATATCGAGATAGGTGCATTGATTATTACCCCATACCCCTTGTTTGTTGTTCACTATATATGTTTGACACCCAGTTTCTTTTAGAAAATAGTTACAATTACTGGATGATGTCATCAGTGATCTCCTATGAGCGATCATCAGTGATGTCATTTGAGATGTCATCAGTGATGTCATGAGTAATATCACTGGCCATGTCATGAGCGATGTAATATGTGAGGTCATAAGCAGTACATTGCGGGGGGTAAGTTATAGTTAGGTCAGCTAACTATGAATTTCTCTGTTTTTGTACAAGTGGAATGTCAGCCTAACTATAGCGTCCCTGTAACCTTAGATTTTTTTCTGTGAATTTCTATGGTTTGTTTTCTATTTTCCAACTATAATGTCCCTGTAAACTTATTTTTTTTCAGTGAATTTCTATGTTTTAAAGAAATTCTATTTCTTAACTATAACATCCCTGTAACCTTTGTTTTTTCAATGAATATATACATATATATATATATCCACAACACTTCACGCCACCAAACCTCTCCAAGGACGAGAAGGCAGACCCAGATTCAGTGCAAAAACGGGTTTTATTCCAGGAATGCCCGCACCACCGCCATTACGCGTTTCAGCCTCCTCCGAGGCCTTGATCACATGACGCTTCTCAGAACCATTTTTTCATTTTTAAAGTGACAGTGCAAACAATCTCACGTGACAATATCATAGACATAGAAGGTACAATTCATGTCGTAAAATTTAACCTAGTGGATCAGAGCTTTTTATGGAATTGATACCCACTATGGGAAATACAAAAAATATATATATACACATGTGCAAAATAATCAACATTGTAAATATTCATGAAGTCATAAACATCTAAAATGCTAAAATTATTGTTAAAAAAGCATTCAAAGAAACCATGTATTAAACCCTTAATTGAATTAGGATATTAAAACACAGACTGTACTAAAACCACTGATATAAAATTGACATTGAAAAATTCATATATTAATATATATACTTTTTCTTATTCATTAGAAACGATCAAAACCTTTCTAAAAAATTCTGTCATAAACTTCGTGGTTGCTTAATAATACATCTCTTCTAGCTTGTCCCAGATGTATCCAAAGGCTAAATTGCACACAAGCTCTGTTATTTGGAAATACTAGATTTTCGATTTTAGTTTCCTGCCCCAGTGGGCCAATAACCACAAAAGACCAACCATGCATTAAAACATAAAGTGCTAGTGCTAATGTAAAAGTGCTCTAACCCTCTTTGAATCACGGCCGTCATTCAAAGGTGTGAAATTGTATTATTAAAAGCAAAATATTAAAATGTCAGTGAGGCGGTGCTGATGTCAGCTAAAAGATACTGGGTATACGAACAGGACATTTTACAGGCAGGTAAAAAAAATCCTCACTAATGTTAAGACCATGCAGTGTTTTACAGTTAAGCTCCAAAATGTATCTTGTTTCTAATTTCCTAAGGAGAAGTTCACGATTACCACCCCTTCTAAGAGGCAAGACAGTATCCACAGCAAAGTACTTCAAATATTGTACATTGCTGTCGTGATGTTCCTGAAAATGTCTTGCCACTGGATAAGTGGCATCTTTGTTATTTATGGCCCTCATGTGCTGGAGTATCCGTTTGTGGACCTGCAGCTTAGTGCTACCCACATAGCGCAGGCCACACGGACACTCCAGCACATATACTGCAAATTCTGTTTTGCAGTTGAGGGATTTGGTAATAGCAACTGGTTTTGGTTTGAATGGGGTAGTGTATGACTTGGTGTTATAGCCATACTTACAGGCTTTGCAGGTGGAACACCTGTAAAAGCCTGTCCTACTACCAAGCCAATTTTTGGTTAAAGTAACCTCAGGGCTGCTTTTTACCAAAGCGTTGCTCATGGAATAAGCTTTCCTGTAAGAAATACTGGGAGTAGCTGTCAAACAACTGCCTAATACTGGGTCATTGAGTACCAGTGGCCAGTTTTTGTTCACAATTCTGCGAAGAGTTTTATGTTGGCGATTAAATGTCATCACCAACCTGGTTGGCTGTAACAAAGGTTCATTACCAAGATTCTCCTCAGTGGCTTTAGGTGTTAATGCTACTGCACGCGGTAATTTGTTGGCTTTATCTATGGCCGACATAACCACTCCCTCTGGGTACCCCCTTGCCAAGAACCTATCCTTGCTCTCTCTCTGTGCCTGCCTACAATCATAATCTGTGCTGCATATCCTTCTGATCCTCAACATCTCCCCGTAAGGGATGCTGTTGATCAGATGGCCTGGGTGATGACTAGATGCATGCAGCACAGTATTACCCGCTGAAGGCTTCCTATGGAGACGGGTTTCTAACTTGCTGTTCTCAACATATATCTCTACATCAAGAAAGACTATGCTAACTTTACTCATTTCAGCTGAGAACTGTAAATTCAAGTTGTTTTTATTAAGTTCTGACACAAATATATATATATATTCCAAACACTGTTGATTGTAAAGTTGACAACAACAACACCAAAGCCCTTCTCTTGATTCCAACGTGGTTTATTTCATGGCACCACCAGCCAACGCGTTTCGGAGCCTTAATTGCCACTCCTCCAGCTCCAAAAGACCCCTTTCCTTCCATTCCAGGAGCTGTTCTATCAGATGTTGACGTGATGCAATATATTGGTGAGTTCCCTTCGATTACATATTGAAAGGCAAGATCAATTAAGGACAGTATTTGCCGCACTTTGTCCACTAAGAAAAACACGCAAAGTTCAATACAGGGTGTTTTTTACTTGTGGCAATTGCAAAGCCTGCAAATATAGTTCCAACTGTAAAACCGTTGGACTATCCAGTGATATGAAACCATTTATAATCAAAAAACACCTGTCCTGCAACTCCGACCATGTTGTGTATGCTCTCAGATGCCCATGCAAAACATATTATGTGGGAAGTACTATACATAAAGCCAAAAAGAGGGTACTTGAACATCTGAGAGCGATAAAAAACAACGATAAACAGTACCCAATTGCGCGACATTTTAAAAGTAAACACAATCAAAATAGTGATCTCTTGTCCTTTTGTGTCCTTGATCAAATACCAGTAAGAGAAAGAGGAGGAGACAGAGTTCAGGAATTAAGAAGACGTGAGTCTAGGATAATTATAGAATATCGAACTATGTACCCCTATGGACACAATAGTGATGAAGCCCTGGCTGTACATTTAGGATGAACAACTGTGATTTTTTGATTGTCTGAACAATAGTCCTAGTAAAGATTAAGTTGAAAATATCGAATGAGTTAAACATGTTTAATGTAATTTTTCACAGTTTTAGTGTAAGGGATAACTTGGGATGTGATAAAATATTTGAAATTGTGTTTTTTATGTTTACCTATGGTAATTATGTTTTTATATTTTTACAGACTTTGAATTAAAAATACCAGGCATGAGGAACGCAAAAGTCAGTTCTGAAATATCTTCATCTTGTAAGAGCCCACTGTGGTGTTATTTTTGGTGTTAACTACTGTGGCCCACTGGGGCTTGATTTTTTCTGGTTAGAATTTGATCAATTAATGATGAAGTTTATCAGGAATATATTGTTAAATGTAACATTTCCACAGGCATTGATCTGACATGCATATTATGATATTACCGTCTAGAATAAAAGTGTGGCATAGATATTGCTACATTGAGAATTCTGCCCGTAGCTACAGCAGGGGCAATGGAAGGGAGATACGCTTTGTCTGTGTAATGCACGAGCAATAAAGTTTTATTGACGCGGTAGCGTTAGACAAATCGAGACGGCATTTGAGATATGTATAATAATATTGCCGAGAAAGTGGAATTATGAATAATTGTGAGCTCATGATTAAGAGCTACATGTAATTGTATTTGTTACTTTTGTTGAAAAACGAATGACAAATGAGTTGGCTTTTTTGTAGACATTCAAGTCTGTTTTCTATGTTGTGTACCAATGATCACATGATTGTTTAAAAACACTGTGTTTGTTCATGCCCAATTACTCGTGAACAAGGAGTTAAGGCTCCGAAACGCGTTGGGTGGTGGTGCCATGAAATAAACCACGTTGGAATCAAGAGAAGGGCTTTGGTGTTGTTGTTGTCAACTTTACAATCAACAGTGTTTGGAATTATTAGGGGTTCGCGAAACCCGCCACGGCCCGCCATCACAAAAGAGGCTTGGATCTTTCGCGAGACGGTGTGTTGGATATATATATATATATATATATATATATATATATATATTCCAAACGAAATTGCAATCCACTTCAGGATTATGCAAACCAAGCCACACCACCGTCCTTCGTAACCAACTTTATTTAGGCAACAGCAGGTTATATGCCTATTGCATATTACCTGCTGTTGCCTGAATAAAGTTGGTTACGAAGGACGGTGGTGTGGCTTGGATTGCATAATCCTGAAGTGGATTGCAATTTCGTTTGGAATATTTTGGGGAAAAACGCGACCCAACAAGCCCCGGTCCGATAGGCTGAGGCATCCTGCAGCGTTGTCTTTCGTTTGGGAAAGAAAAAAAAAAAGAAAAAAAATATATATATATATATATATCCACCAATGCGTCATTTCAGATCCGTAAAACAACAACTCCACGGCCCAAACTTCTTTCAGCAAGATAGTTTATTAGGCAATACCACTCTACGCATTTCAGAGCGTCCGCTCCTTGCTCATGAAGGATTATAATTATATACAGAACTACCAGGACCACGATGCATTGTGTTCCCATTAGGGAGGCTCATTGGAGGGCTATAAATTGATTCCAGGTGGAATAGTCCTGGTAGTAACTGGGAAACAAACTTCCGCTGGTACCCGTGATCAAGGCACACCACTGAAACGCGTAGGGGAGGCGCATTTGGTTCCGTGTTCTAAATTTGATTAAAGACGATTTTGCCAGTTTGGGGGTGCAGCTCATGCTTCTTGGGGCTTTGTGGGAAGCTGTTTGTGGACATTTTTCACGGCACAGTCCAGTGCCGGTAGGAGCTTGCACCACCTCGAAAACGACATTGCACCGCCTGGAGGAATTCAAAATGGGCGATATGTGTCATCGCAGATTTCTGTGTTGTGAGGGCCTGTCTTGACTGCCATAAGAGTCTATGACGGGACTACTGGACTTTTGAAATTATTTTATTTAACACGGACCATGTAAATTGAACCTATTGAAGGATTATAATTATATACAGAACTACCAGGACCATGATGCATTGTGTTCCCATTAGGGAGGCTCATTGGAGGGCTATAAATTGATTTCATGTGGAATAATCCTGGTAGTAACTGGGAAACAAACTGCCGCTGGTACCCGTGATCAAGGCACACCACTGAAACGCGTAGGGGAGGCGCATTTGGTTCCGTGTTCTAAATTTGATTAAAGACGATTTTGCCAGTTTGGGAGTGCAGCTCATGCTTCTTGGGGCTTCGTGGGAAGCTGTTTGTGGACATAATTCACGGCACAGCCCAGTGCCAGTTGGAGCTTGCACCACCTCGAAAACGACATTGCACCGACTGGAGGAATTCAAAACGGGCGGTATGTGTCATCGCAGATTTCTTTGTTGTGAGGGCCTGTCTTGACTGCCATAAGAATCTATGACGGGACTACTGGACTTTTGAAATTATTTTCTTCAACACGGACCATGTAAATTGAACCTTTTGAAGGATTATAATTATATACAGAACTACCAGGACCACAATGCATTGTGTTCCCATTAGGGAGGCTCATTGGAGGGCTATAAATTGATTCCAGGTGGAATAGTCCTGGTAGTAACTGGGAAACAAACTGCCGCTGGTACCCGTGATCAAGGCACACCGCTGAAACGTGTAGGGGAGGCGCATTTGGTTCCGAGTTCTAAATTTGATTAAAGACGATTTTGCCAGTTTGGGAGTTCAGCTCATGCTTCTTGGGGCTTCGTGGGAAGCTGTTTGTGGACATAATTCACGGCACAGCCCAGTGGCGGTGGGAGCTTGCACCACCTCAAAAACAACATTGCACCGCCTGGAGGAATTCAAAATGAGCGGTACGTGTCATCGCAGATTTCTGTGTTGTGAGGGCCTGTCTTGACTGCCATAAGAGTCTATGACGGGACTACTGGACTTTTGAAATTATTTTATTCAACACGTACCATGTAAATTGAACCTATTGAAGGATTATAATTATATACAGAACTACCAGGACCACATTGCATTGTGTTCCCATTAGGAAGGCCCATTGGAGGGCTATAAATTCATTGCAGGTGGAATAGTCCTCGTAGTATCTGGGAAACAAACTGCCGCTGGTACCCGTGATCAAGACACACCGCTGAAACGCGTAGGGGAGGCGCATTTGGTTCTGTGTTCTAAATTTGATTAAAGACGATTTTGCCAGTTTGGGAGTGCAGGTCATGCTTCTTGAGGCTTCGTGGGAAGCTGTTTGTGGACATAATTCACGGCACAGCCCAGTGCCGGTAGGAGCTTGCACCACCTCGAAAACGACATTGCACCGCCTAGAGGAATTCAAAACGGGCGGTACGTGTCATCACAGATTTCTGTGTTGTGAGGGCCTGTCTTGACTGCCATAAGAGTCTATGACGGGACTACTGGACTTTTGAAATTATTTTATTCAACTCGGACCATGTAAATTGAACCTAT
The DNA here is from genome assembly GCA_963921515.1 of Calotriton arnoldi. Lineage (NCBI taxonomy): Eukaryota > Metazoa > Chordata > Amphibia > Caudata > Salamandridae > Calotriton > Calotriton arnoldi. The sequence goes on from CAWUFW010001495.1 coordinate 1,026,543, forward strand.
TGAAGGATTATAATTATATACAGAACTGCCAGGACCACGATGCATTGTGTTCCCATTAGGGAGGTCATTGGAGGGTTATAAATTGATTCCAGGTGGAATAGTCCTGATAGTAACAGGGAAACAAACTGCCGCTGGTACCCGTGATCAAGGCACACCACTGAAAGGCGTAGGGGTGGCGCATTTGGTTCCGTGTTCTAAATTTGATTAAAGACGATTTTGCCAGTTGTGGAGTGCAGCTCATGCTTCTTGGGGCTTCGTGGGAAGCTGTTTGTGGGTATATATCTATATATACATGTGTGTGTGTGTGAATATATATATATTCACTGAAAAAACCATAGGTTTCAGGGACGTTATAGTTAGGAATTAGCATTTGAAAAACCTTAGAAATTTCACAAAAAAAACCACAGGCTTCAGGGACGTTATAGTTAGTTTGATATTTTACTCATACAAAACCAGAGAAATTCGGCCGTTATAGTTAGTTGAGCCAACTATAACTCGCGCCCCCGCAATGCACTGCTGATGACGTCTCATATTACATCACTCATGACATGGTCAGTGACATCACTGATGACATCTCAAATGACATCACTGATGACATCACTTATGACATCATCCTTTGAGTGTGAGAGTTTCTAAAAAGTTTAAGAATGTTATATGTATACGCCAAGGTGTATTAAAAATGAGTGGGTGTATGGGTGTCTGAATGAATGATTTAGTGGGTGTGTGACTGACTGTATAAGTGAGTGATCAAACATGTCTCAGTGAATGTATGGGTGAGTGACCAATCTATGTGAATGTCTGTCTCAGTCTGTCAGTTCGTATGTAAGTGGCTGCATAGGTTGGTGAGTAGCTACATGAGTGTCTATATGGGTTAATGATTGGTTGTCTGATTACCTGTATGGGTGCCTGAGTGTCTATGTGGGTGGGTGGGGGGTATGTGACTCCCTACCTGGATGTGTGAGTTGGTGATTCAGTGGGTGTATGGGTTCATGAGTGCATCTGCGAGGGGCTGTATGGGTGAGTGAGTGTGCGTATGGCTGTGTTTGTGAGTGAATGGATGTCTCAGTGATATATGTGTGAGTAACTCCATATGTGAAAGGCAGTATATGTGAGTGTTGGAGTATATAAGTGACAATATGTGAGAGTGAGTGACTGTGAGAGCGGCTGTATGGATTAGTGTGTGCTTGTGTCAGTGATTGTATAAGAGAGTAAGTATGTGTTAGTATCTGTATGAATAAGTAAGGTGGTGTGTGTATAACTGTATAGGTGAGTAAATGGCAGTGTGATTGAGTCTTTGGGTGACTGACTAGGTGTGTGAGTATCTCTGTGGGTGAGTGGCAGTATGTGAGTGTCTGTATGGGTGTATGAGTGCATATATCAGTGGCTGTATTGATGAATGACTGCGTGTATGTGTGACTGTATGGTTGAGTGAGTGGATGTGTGTAGACCCATGAGTCAGTGAGTGGGTATGTACTAACGGGTATTGGTGTGTCTATGGTTTCGTGTATGATAGTCTGTATTTTAGAGTGGGTGTATGAATGGTTATATTAGGGTGTGAGGAGGTGCATCAGATTTAAGTGGATGATGTCATCAGTGATGTCATGAGTGATGTCATTTGAGATGTCATCAGTGAAGTCACTGACCATGTCATGAGTGATGTAATATGTGACGTCATCAGCAGTGCATTGCGGGGCGCGAGTTATAGTTAACTCAACTAACTATAACCGCCGAATTTCTCTGGTTTTGTACGAGTGAAATGTCCAACCTACTATAACGTCCCTGAAACCTGTGGTTTTTTCAGTGAATTTCTAAGGTTTTTCAAATGCTAATTCCTAACTATAACGTCCCTGAAACCTCTGTTTTTTTGTGTGAATTTGTAAGGTTTTTTAAATGCTAATTTCTAACAATGCCTACATAGGTAGGGCATGTGCAGAAAGAGAAAGAAAGGTGCAGAAAGACTCAAGAGAAATGCAGAAAGAGGCAACAGAAGTCCAGAAAGGGGAAGAAAGGTGCAGAAAGAAGCAAAAGATTTGCAGAAAGAACCAACAGAGGTGCAGAAAGAGGCCTACTTTGACTGTACCTTACAACAGACTCATACAAAGTACCCTAATCACTGATTCGTCTCCCAAGATGTCTTAAACCTCACTTTTCTCTTGAAGGTTCAATATTGATTGACTGCTCAAAATGTTACGCCTACCAAATATAAAACAGCAATCCCAAGCATATCACTGTTTTTTATATGTACAACTTAGATTTATATTTTCTTGAAATAATGCTTTTAATACTGTGAAAGTTGTTTTATTGTATTGTTATGCTTTTTTTTTATTTTTATTTTTTACAAAGGAGTCGTGCACCCTAAGCAAACCTGCTCAATGGGTGCGCGGATTCAGGGTGTGCGAACCCTGCTGGCGCACATTTGTGGAGTCAAGCTGGAGTCGCGACTTCGGCGTAATTTTAAAAGTATAAAATATAATTGTAGAAATGATATATATCGATTTTGGTTAAAGACTTTCACTAATATAATTTAGAAAACAATTTATAAACAGTATTTTTTACTTTACTATGAACTGTATGAAATTTCACGAGTGCGCGATGTATGCGCGTAGGGTGCGCGACCCCTCCCGCACGTATTTACGGGGTTGACCAGGGGTCGCAACTTTGGCGTAATTTTCAAAGTGTAAATATCATTATACAATGTTTAAATATCAGTTTTGTTTAAACACTTTCACTAATATACTTTTACATTTTTTTTATAAACACCTATTTATACTGTATAATTATGTATAGGAAATTTTACGGGTGCGCGACTTGTGCGTGACGGGTGCGCGCACCCTACGCGACTCCATGTGACCTGAAAAGAAAGCTTTTGATTGGTTTAAATCATTTTCATTCTGTAAGAGGGAGGATCCAACACTTGTTTGATCCCTCTTATTATATGTCTGTCTTGCTGACAAGACCTGCTTGTTCTACCTCGCTTCATTTTTCCACTTTTTTGTGTGTTTTTGAACTTTTATTTTAAACTATGGCATCTAGTCATCCAGATGTTGACCCACTGGAACTTGAGGATGATGACATCGTGGAGCCAGTGAAGAAAAGGAAGGAAAGTGTGGTGTGGGCCTTCTTTAGTGCACCAGAGGGAGAAAAAAAGGTGAACGCCAGAAAAGTCACCTGTACCATCTGCAAGAGAGTACTCTCAAGAGGCTCTGAAAAAAATATTCATGTAGAACATCAAGCATGAAGAAACATTTGGAGACTATCCATCCCTTACATCTGGCAAGAGAAGTTACAAGGAGGGAGAGGAATGAAGCGGCAGAATAAGATCTGAATGCCCCTTCAACATCCTCTCAAGGACTTCCACCAACACCAAGGCCACACATTGTTCCGGAACTGTTGGATCTGGCCATAACTTGTAAAAATGTGATGCAAAACTTTGCATCGGGGAGCAGTGCATTGACGTTATTACCAATGCAATTAAAGCACATAAATGTTAATTTTTTTTTAATGTGCTCCCAAATTTCTTTTCCTTTTCTTTTCTCAAACAGTTCCTTTGGAGTCTTCAATTTTGTTTTGTTTAAAAGAAAAGTCAAAAACACAAAAAAAAGAAAAAATCGTTAAAAAAATACAAAAATGTTTTAAAATTGTTTTTTTTAAAGAAACGGTTCTTATGGAACCACATATATTGGATAAAAATAGAAAACTTATCTGAGTGGTTGCATGAGTGCAAGGATACTGCTTGAGTGATAGTTGGAGTGCATGGATAGTGCCTGGATAATTTGAAGAGTGCAAGGGTAGTGCCTGGGTTATTGCATGAGTGCACGGGTAATGACTGGGTGATTGCATGAGTTCATGAGTAATGTCTGAGTGATTGGAGGAGTGCATGGGTACTGCCTGAGTGATTGAAGGAGTGCATGGGTAATGCTTGGGTGATTGCATGAGTGCATGGGTAGTGCCTGGGTGATTGGAGGAGTGCATGGATAGTGCCTGGGTGATTGCATGAGTGCAAGGGTAGTGCCTGGGTTATTGCATGAGTGCAGAGGTAGTGCCTGGGTGATAGAAATAGTGCATGGGTAATGCCTAGGTGATTGCATGAGTGCAGGGGTAATGTCTGGGTGATTGGAGGAGTGGATGGGTACTGCCTGAGTGATTGAAGGAGTGCATGGGTAATGCCTTGGTGATTGCATGAGTGCAAGGGTAGTGCCTGGGTTATTGCTTGAGTGCATAGGTAGTGCCTTGGTGATTGCATCAGTGCAGAGGTAGTGCCTGGGTGACTGGAGGAGTAAATGGGTAGTGCCTGTGTGATTTTATAAGTGCATGGGTAGTGGCTGGGTGATAGAAGGAGTGCATGGGTAATGCCTAGGTGATTGCATCAGTACAGGGGTAATGTCTGGGTGATTGGAAGAGTGGATGGGTACTCCCTGAGTGATTGAAGGACTGCATGGGTAATGTCTGGGTGATTGCATGAGTGCAGGGGTAATGTCTCGGTGATTGGAGGAGTACATGGGTACTGCTTGAGTGATTGAAGGAGTGCATGGGTAATGCCTGGGTGATTGCATGAGTGCAGGGGTAATGTCTGGGTGATTGGAGGAGTGCATGGATACTGCCTGAGTGATTGAAGGTGTGCATGGGTAATGCCTGGGTGATTGCATGAGTGCATGGGTAGTGCCTGGGTGATTAGAGGAGTGCATAGATAGTGCCTGGGTGATTGGAGGAGTGTAAGGGTAGTGCCTGGGTTATTGCATGAGTGCATAGGTAGTGCCTCAGTGGTTGCATGAGTGCAGAGGAAGTGCCTGGGTGATTGCAGGAGTGCAAGGGTAGTGCGTGGGTGATTTTATAAGTGCATGGGTAGTGGCTGGGTGATAGAAGGAGTGCATGGGTAATGCCTAGCTGATTGCATGAGTGCAGGGGTAATGTCTGGGTGATTAGAGGAGTGGATGGGTACTGCCTGAGTGATTGAAAGACTGCATGGGTAATGCCTGGGTGATTGCATGAGTGCAAGGGTAATGTCTCGGTGATTGGAGGAGTGCATGGGTACTGCCTGAGTGATTGAAGGAGTGCATGTGTAATGCCTGGGTGATTGTATGAGTGCATAGGTAGTGCCTGCATGATTGTATGACTGTAGAGGAAGTACCTGAGTACATGGATAAGTATATGGATAGTGTGTGAGTGATTGCATAACTGCATGGGTAGTGCCTTGGTGATTATACCACTATATGGGTAGTGCCTGGGTAAATTGAATGAGTGTGGGAATAGTGCCTGACTGCATTGATTAGTGCATGGGTAGTGTTTGAAGGAATGGATGAGTGCAGTAAAAGTGGCTCCAAACATTATTTCACATTATCATGCTTATTACATTATTTCTTCTTACCTTTTTTACTAATGTAGATACAAAACTCAGTGGAATTATTTTACAGTACTTTTGCTGTAAACTGAATTAAAAATCTTTTCAAACTCCACCATTACCTTCTGTAAAAAAGAAGAAGAAAAACAAAACTGTTATCGAATATAATATTATACTTTTAAGAACACAACATAATTTTTGAATTACATAACATTTTCAGTTTCCCTTTTTTGCTGTTTTCAGAATCTGCTGAATTTCACCATACACAGTAATTTTAATGTAGATCATCATACAACAGCGGGGGAAAAAAACAATCAACGAGATTGTTAAAAAAAAACTAAATCAGCGTTGAGCATTATTTAGAACATGTGTAACTATGTGTTTACCTATCTACAGTTTCTTAATTACATTCTTCAACTACATTTAGGGGCATATTCTCAAGGAGCTACCGCCGAGTTATTGGCACTTTAACGCATCCAAAGTCGCGCTAAATTTATCGCCCCATTCACAAGCTGGTGCTAACAGCCCATAGCACCAGTTTCCCTGCGAAAGCAGTCACAATAAACATCACCACAGATGACCCCGGCAACTATTGCTAATGAGATGCAGGGTAGGCGTTCCCGAGCAAAAAGCCGCGACAACACCACAACGCAACATTCTCAACGACCAGCCACATCTGTGATAGGAACACAAAACAGGCGTTACGGCGCGTTACGAGCAGGAAATAAACACCTGCTCTGACCTGGTGCAAAGTCGGACGTCAACCTGCACAGGAAAAGGGAGCCCAGCCCACAGCCACACCTGAAGAACAACAGATGCCATGGAGCCACTCACCATGCACCCCGAAGCCCCATCAACGTGCAGGCAATAGTGGACCACAGGGGACTCCTCACCAATGTCATGGCCAACTACCCAGGCAGTGTTCATGTCCCCTTCATCTTCCGACAGTCCAACATCAACCAGCGCTTCCAGGATGGCACCCATGGGAATGCACTGCCCGTTGGCAAGTACCAAATGAACACACCACACACCTCAACCCCACAATCATGCAACTCACAACTCTGGCACTGCACACGTCACAAAACCACATACAACATGCCAAACAACATGCCCCCCCCCAGACACGACAGCACAACTTACTGTGGCAACCTTGGTCAGCCATGTACATGAGCCATCAACGGCATGGCACCTCAGCCACACAATACCGGAATGTGGGGAGAGGTGGGAACCAGGCATGTACGAAGGAGGCAAGTGACCCATGAATAAGTATGTACACAATGCCAAGTGTGGCGGAGATGTGCTGGACAGACTGCAGTATGCAGACCACAGCCATGTCTACATGCACTGCTGGTGTTTGGAGTGTCGTGGACAGTGGACGCAACCATGTCACCCCAGCTAGTGGGGAAGATCACGGAAATGTAGCTTGTGACGTCCCTCCCGTAAGCGTGTGGGGAGTGGGCTGGCCCGGCGTACGCCAGGCCAGCGCAGGGGTGTGAATAAAAAGCACGTAGCACTGGGCGTGGTTCTCTTCCGGAATGCCCAATGCATCTGCCAGGGTGGCGCCTCCCACCCCGCCATGAGGCCGACGCCATCGCCGTGAGCGGTTTGGCCTGCGACCCTGTGCGCCTGCTGCACCCCGGGCCGCTGGTCCCCGGAGCCGTCATGCCCGCCCCTGCGCAGCCAGGCCTCACTGCTCACCTGCTGACACCGGCGTGTGTCAAAGAGGACCCACCACGTGCCGGCGCAAGCTCCAAGCCTGAGGCCCGCGACCTTCGCAGCCTCCTCAGACCATCACAGCCTCCGCGACACAGGCCCGCTTTACTCCTTTTTCGTTGACGTACACCACAGCTGCCTCCGGCCTACACTACGCTCAAGTAGGTCACACATTTGGAACTGAGTCTTGATTATGCTATGGCAGAGTACACACTTTATGGAGGAGTTTATATCACTATAGTCCCTTCGATGTGGTGACACAAAGTATGTGCATGGCATCCCAACCACACGTGTCTGTGGGCCCCTGATGACTACGCCTTCGGCCTACACTGTGGACGTGTAGGTCACACAGGTTGAACTGATCCGTGATTTCTGCATGGCGGAGTACATATCACTGTACGCAGGGAGACGAGTAAGAGGAAGACGCGGTTCAGTCCGGAGGAGAAAAGGACCATCGTTACGGAGGTGTCCGAACACTGCCGACAACTGCCCTGGTGTCACCAACCCTGTGCAACGCGGGCCAACGACACGTGGCTGTGGGCCCCTGCTGACCCCTGCCTCGGGCCTACACTGTGGTCAAGTAGGTCACACATTTGGAACTGAGTCTTGATTACACAATGGCCGAGTACACACTTTATGGCGGAGTTTATATCACTATACTCCCTTCGATGTAGTGACACAAAGTATGTGCATGGCATCCCAACCACACGTGTCTGTGGGCCCTTGATGACTATGCCTTCGGACTACACTGCAGTCCTGCAGGCCCCACATAAATCCATGCCAGTCCGTACCAGGCAGGACACGGAATCGTCGCTGGCCATACACCCGCTCAGCTCTGTCGCTACTGCCTCGGTCAACCACGAGTCATGCCCACATGACATTTCAACGCTGTGTGTCAGTGTTCCAGGAGGAGCTTGCTGAACAGCGGTTGGCCCGCGCTGGCCGCTGCCTCCGGACTACACATCGGGCGAGTAGTGCACACATTGGGAACTCAGTCATGATTCATTTGTGGCAGACCTGATATCATTGTACTGGCCTCGTCGCAGACTGCATCCCCTGTCAGCTCCGGTGCCACTAAGTCTGTTCCCCAACAAACATGGACACTTTCTTCTTGAGATTTGTTGACGACTGAGTCCATGGACTGGGGGTTGTCTTCATCATCATGTCGGTGATACTGACTATGTGGCCAAAACGGGGCTGTAGCATTCCACTCCTCCATTTGCCGCCTCCGGCCGGCTCCTGCCCTCTGCATCATGCCCTGGAGGACACCTTCCACTGTCCTCCGCAAACCTCCGCTACATTCACCTTCGCCATCGACGAGGACCCGCTCACCTCGCGTGGCCCTATCTCACTGCACCGCAAGTCACCGTCCCGTGGCGGTGTGCCTGTGCCGGCCGCAGTGCATCTGGGGCCACTGACTCTGTGCAGCTCAAACCATGGCCCCGGTCTGAGGGCATGTTGGATGGCCTCTGGGTCAATGGTCTGGGGGTCATCAACGCCATGTGTCTGTGGCCCTGTGCTGTCCGCTGCCTCCGGCCTCAACTGCGGTCCACCTTGGCTCACACATCACATCGAGTCCTGACCTGTCCGGACGTCGCATCACCGCAGGATGCACACGCCAGCACCACCAGGACCGACTCCAAACGACAGGTGCCAGAGTCGGAGGTGTCTTACTGCCAGACTGTCAGAGTTGCTCACACCTGTCATGGGGGCCATCATCAGCTTGATACCCTGCTCAGCTCTTCAGGTGCCACTAACTCAGTGCACCACAAATCAAGGAACATTCTGCTTGCATGTTGGGTGAACACTGTACTCCCTCCGGCTACCACCATGATGCTTCACAGTTGTTTCTGTTGTGCTGGTTTTTTATGTTTCAGCTTCAATTGTGATCACTCTTCAAGTTGTTGCCAGCACCAATGACTCCATGAGGGCTGGCTTACACTCGCCCCACACACATCCAGCACATGCGTCACTGTACATGTGACCATGCCAATAAAGGTGTCGAGCGCACGTGGCCGTGGCCAGTTCAACTAACTATCTGTGTGTGTCCGTGTGCTCATGATGTATGCATTTGTGCCCCGGGCACTACAACATTACATTGTGTTGTGTACAGAGGACGCAGCCATGTCACCGCAGGCAGCGGGTGGGACATTGCACATGTAGCTTTGTCGTCCCCCACTCAATACGTAAAAGGAGTGAACTGGGCCGGCGTTCACCAGTCCGGCGTGGGGGTGTGGATGATAATCCCGTGGCTCTGGGTGTGGTTCAGTACTGGAAGTGTGCAAAGGCATGTGTCTCTGTTGCAGTGTGGGTCTCCGTTGGGGAGTGTTGGTGGGCCCTGATGGGACTTGGACACTTGGACTATTTGATGCGGGACAGTGGACATTTGGACCACATGACGTAGGTGAGGTCGTACACGTACCTTTGCATCTCACAGTTTCCTGCTATGTCAGATCTGATTGGCCATTTTCTATGCACAGGCAGACCCAGTTGTGTCCTCTGTTCTGCAGTGTAGGTGTTGGGCTGTGTACCACATTGTCGTCCATGTGGGTGTGCTGTAATTGCTATGTGTGTGTGCTGCTTTGTGTGGGAGTCGCACCTGCAGCTGTGATTTTGCTGCCCCTTATCCCTTCGAGGCGGTGTGCCTTTGGCTTTTGTGGTGCTGTGATGTTTGCGACTTGGGTCATTTGTGCTATTGGACGGTTTTTGTACTCTTGTGCATTGTTTGTCTGCAGATGTGTTGTTGACGTCAGTGGTTGTTTGTGCAGGTGGATGTATCAGAGTGTGACCTGCTCCTTTCCGGATGTGGTCCACACTCAGCCACCTCAGTCTCGTGGCGTGCACAGTGTCATGGTGATTGTACTCCAGCCATGCTGCTGGTCATGTGGTGTCACTTGCATTGTCAGTGTGGCTCTCACATACGCATCTTTGCTGTGTTTCGCACTGGTGCATGTGTGTGTTGTGTAATTGGTGTTGTGTGGGTTGGGACCCCTTTGGGCACATGGTGAACGGGGGCCTACTTTATGTTTGTATGTGTGCTGCAGTGTGCCACGGGGATCAGGGACATGGCCCAGGGTTATTGTGGGTGTGCGGTGTGCTGTGTGCTACACGTCGTTGTGCATGTGTGCCATTGTGCCCGTCCTCACAGTCCCTGTTCGTTACTCACCCTGTTGCTGTTGTGTCAGGTCATGTCAAGCAGTGTCCGGACTCCTTGCACCATCTCCACACTGATGACTGTGGGCGCCATTTGCTCCAGCTCCTCCTGTGGCGCAGGACTCCCACCTCCATTCACCATTGCTGCCTTCCTGTTGGCAGCGGGTTTCTGCTTGGTTTGGCTTTTGATATTGTGCCAGCGCATCTTGGCCTCTTGGGCACTCCGACTGCATTCACGATGGGATGCCATTTTTCCGTCTGTATTGCCAATGACACGGTGGTGGTGACGGACAGTTGTTGGTGGTGCTCTGTCACCTCCGTGACGACGATCGGGTTTTCCTGCGGACTGTACCCCGTCTTGCTCTTCCTCTTCTCCTTGGCCTTCCCCGCCCCGAGGTTCATTGCTGGTGGTCTGTGGGGCTTGTGGGGTTCGCGTTGACCTGGGCACTCGTTCCGGGTGCATCCATGTTGCTGCGCAGTTTGATTTGTTCATGGTGTGTTATTCTTGTTCAGCTTTTATGGTGCATTTTCCCGCCAGACGCGTGGGGATTGCAGGCCTATCGCTGGTTGTCGCTGTTTTTTTTTTCATGGTTGGCCTCATCGCAACTTTATTTGCGTTGGTGTTTCGCATTTTTTCGGCGTTGTGTTGTTTTTAACGCGGTCATTTGACGTGTTATCGTGGGACTATCGCATGGTGACGCCAGGTTGAGAATGCTACGTTAACACGGTGTTGTTTTCCCGCGATGGACTGCGATGTGAGAAGTTGCGTTAAGCTAAACTTGCGGTGGTTATCACACGTTCTTGTGAATATGCCCCTAAGTCTTTTATTTCTCTCAAGTACATTTTGTAAAATATACACTCTCATTTACATCTCGTATAATATAGAGAACAAATATATAAACTATGTGTTTCTAAACACAATTTTCCAAATGCAATATGAATTAGCACAAACAATAATCCATACACTAATTGTTCACATCTTCCCAATAGGCCGAATAATGTTTCCGAAACTTTTGCATAGAAAATATCCAAAATAAACTCGTTAATTCGTATTCACATCTTCCCAATAGGCCGAATGATGTTTTCAAAACTTTGGCATCAAAAATATTTGATCATTTGGTAATTCGTAAGCAACCTACATTTGAATTTCAAATGGGCATCATTGCAATGTGTCCATCCTTTATTGCACTTTAAATACACAGTATAGTGTGCAGATTTTGTAGTAGGTCCATCATGGACAACAATAGCCACAGCTTTAAAAGTTCTTCCTGAAATTGATACTTGACTTGTCACAACATTTTTAATTTTGGTTTCCAGTTTTAACGTTGTAGCATTAAAATGACATATTTTCCAAATCTTTGTATATATAATGTTGACAACATTTCTGATTTACAATGAGAACATTTCATATCTTGATTAGCTGTTTTTACTAATTTGTTAAAAGACACTGATTTGCAATCTGGTATCGTCAAGTATATGAACCGTTCAGTGTCTATTTCAGTGGTAGAAGAAAATGAACACTCTTCACATTTATGATCCCAACTGTGACTTAGTCCAAATAAACTTTCAATTTCTATTCCTTCATCTTCCAATACTCCAAGCATAAACATAAGAGATGCTTGTGCATCCTGTTGTATATTGAGTGTAAATTGCGAAGCACCAGTACATATATCCAAAAGATGCCGAATACCAGAAGCAGTATGGATTTTACTTCTATCAGTTACCAACTTTTGAAAAATATAATGTAGTAAAGAACAGAATCTTTTTTCTCGATTTTCCATAATTTCATAATGAAGATCTTCTAGATAAAACACAATATTCACAATTACATTAGCATAGCATTTGATACCTGAACTGTTTTCTAACTGGTATCCTACAATATCAGCAACAGTGTCCATTTTCATTTTCTTTGTACCTTCATGATTCTCTTGAATTGTTTTCTTTTTTTGAATCTCAGTAGAATGTTTGTCATATTTCTGTTTTGGACACACTACACGTTTCTCATATACAGGATATTCACCTAAGTTAGGATCATAAAGTCTGCTTAACCGATTGTACTCTCTTAAACAATTTGCATCAGCACTAATCTTTTTCTCATCAAAATCAATCAAATACAAGCCAGATAATGTTCTTACTCGAGACAATGCAACGTATGCCATGCCCTCTTTAAACACTGTACTTCCAATATTTACCAAAGCACTGTCTACACTTAACCCTTAAGATTTATGAATGGTTACTGTATACGCTAAAGAAAGAGGAAACTGTTTTCTATGAACATACAAGTCTTTTACAAGCAAAAAACGAACAGCACAACGTCCAATCTGTTTTACCTCTTCAATCTGATCAAATTTAGGGCCATATTAGCAAGAAATGGCGATAACTATCGCTAACCTAGGTTACTGCTAGTTTTCCTATTGCCGTCGATCCCTGCAAGTTATCGCCCTGTTAGCGACGTATTAGCAACGTTTTGCTAACAGGCGATAGCTTCAGGGATCAGCGGCAAAAACCGCCGCTAACTTTAGTGCAATGGCGTTAATGAAACCGGCGATAGCGGGTGGAATCCAGCGATAGAAAAAGGCACGCTAACCCGCAAGTTTGGACTTAGCCCATCTGTCCACCCCAATATAAAAGATGCACCAAAATAAAGGAAAAATGCCGATTTGAGCAGCCAGGGCATAGTGCAGCACACATCAACAACCCCCTCAAGCCACCCAACACCCTGGTTGACCAGGATGAGATCCTGGTTCCCACGCAGGACCTGCGTCTGGATCCTGGATCCCTCGCTGGAGCTGCGTCTGGTTCCTGGATCCCTCGCTGGAGCTGCGTCTGGTTCCTGGATCCCTTGCTGGAGCTGCGTCTGGTTCCTGGATCCCTCGCTGGAGCTGCCTCTGGCTCCTGGATCCCTTGCTGGACCTGCATCTGGTTCCTGGATCCCTCGCTGGAGCTGCGTCTGGTTCCTGGATCCCTCGCTGGACCTGCATATGTGGCCTGGAGTGGGATGTGGAGTAGCTGTGGAGTCGATGAGCCGTGTCGGGAGACATTGATGTGCGACGATTGCCCGTACCTGGTGGTGAAGTCTGGAAGTTCGCATGGAGACACGTTGCTGACCTGTGTGAGAAGCCCACCTTGCGCACCTCGGTGCAGTCAATGGTAGAGGTGATGCTGCGCACCAACGTAGTGAGGTCCGCTTCGCATACTATGACCCACCACTACACCGGGGTGCACGGAGGGGATTACCAACGTGGGTGCCGTCTCCCTGCATCACAGGACAGATGATGTTGGGCTGGCCGGACGCTCTGGAGGGTGAGACCCCTGTGCTACGCTGAACTTGTGTGGACTGAGCGCTGCAACTACATGCCTAAGGGAGCCCTGCTGCATCAACTGCATCGGGTGGTCCACCAGCGGACTACGCTGTGACTGCTGTACCCAGGCCAGTGAAAGCACACCTGGCTCAGGCTCCTGCTGGCTGAGTCACAGATTTGGAGAGAGTGCAGTGCATTGCGCCACGGGGCCAATGTCCAGGTAAGGAGAAGGTGGGACGCGTAGCGCAGGAGGGCCGGGGGGGAGTCACTCATGCCTATCACATGTAGATGACGCACCCCCAGTGGCGGCTCTACCGATATGTTGGCAGAGCGTTGGCCCACCACCTCAAGCAGTGCAGAAGAGGAACAATCATCACATGATGATAACTCAATCAATCAATCACTCAGGGGAATTGTAAGCACGCCACTCACCGTGAGGGTCACAAGGCACTGAGGGGTGGTGGGCCGCAGATCTGTCAGCCGAAGAGCCAGGTTTGAGGGTCTTCCTGAAGGTGTTCAGGGAGGGGGCACCTCTGAAGTCTGCCCGTACTCCGTTCCAGGTATTGGATGCAATGTGGGAGAAGGATCTTCCGCCTGCTCTGGCTCTGTGGATGCGCTGGGTTTTGGACAGTGCGTGGTTGGAAGATCGGATGTCTCATTTGTGTACGTGGCAGTTGATCCTGTCGTTGAGGTATTTGGTTACGTTGTTGTGTAGGCATTTGTAGGCATGAGTGATGATTTTGAAGGTGACTCTTTTCACCACGGGGAGACAGTGGAATCTACGTAGGTGTTGGCTGATGTGTTAGTGCCGGGGGATGCCGAGGACGAGTCTGGCGGCGGTGTACTGTAATGTCGGTAGTTTGCGGAGTAGGGACTTGTAAATGGCGGCATGGAGTGCGTTTCCATAGTCCAGTCTGCTGGTGATGAGTGAATGGGTGACTGTCTTCCTTCACTCTGGGGGTATCCATTTGAAGGTCTTGGGGAGGATGCAGAGGGTGTTGAAGCAGCTGGAGGTGACGTGGTAGACCTGTCTGTTCATGGTGAGGGATGGGTCGAGTACGATGCCGAGGTCTATGGCGTGGTCCGAGGGGGTAGGTAGGCTTGCGAGGGCGATGGCCAACAGGTGTTGTCCCATGCTGACGGAGTGGTTCCAAGGACAAGGACTACTGTCTTCTCAGCATTGAGCTTCAGGCAGCTGTTGGTCATCCAGACTGCGACGTCCTGCATTCCTTCCTGGAAGTTGAGTCTGGCGGTGGTGGGGTCTTTGGTGAGGGAGAAGATGAGCTGGGTGTCATCAGCGTAGGATACGATGTTGAGGCCGTGTTGTCGGACGGTGGCGTCGAGGGTGCCATGTAGATGTTGAAGACGGTCGGGCTCAGAGATGAACCCTCTGGGACTCCGCAGGTGATTTACGTGGGATCGGAGAGGAAGGTTGCCAGTCAGATCCTTTGGCTCCTTCCGGGGAGGAATGATTGGATCCAGTCAGGGCCTTTTCCCTGTATGCCGGCGTCGTGTAGTCTGGCGACTAGTGTGTGGTGGGAGACGGTGTCGAAGGCCGCTGAAAGGACGAGTATGATGTGGGCTGCGGAGTGGCCTTGGTCCAGGAGTGTGTGGATGACATCTGTGGCGGCAAGTAGGACATCATCGTTGCAGTGGTTGGTTCGCAATCCGGATTGGGACGGGTCGAGGATGGCGTTGTCATCAATGAATTGTGTCAGTTCCCTGTTGACTGTTTACTCTGCAACTTTGGCCACAAAGGGGAGGAGCGAGATGGGCCGGTAGTTCTTGAGGTCGCTGGGGTCAGCTGTGGTCTTATTGAGAAGGGGCCAGACTTCTGCACACTTACAGTCGTCTGGGTAGGTGCCTGTTTTGAAGGTGGTGTTGATGGTGCGTTGCAGTTCATGTGTGATGGCGTCCGCGGCTATGTGGTAGATGTGGGAGGGCATGGGTTGGTGGGGGCCCACGAGTGGATGCCTTTCATGGTTGAGGCTGTGTCTTCGGCTGTGACTGGCATCCAGGTGGAGATGGTGGGCTGGCTGGTGTGTCCGGGGCCCGGGGTGTCTGTAGACGACGGTTCCTCGGAGTGTGGAGTTGTGTCTGGTCTGGATCTGGAAGTGCAGGTGTTCGGCAGAGGGGAAGGTTTCGCTTGAGGTGGTGAGGCGGAGGGTGCTCTTGTGGGCAATGGTGAGGCACCCTCCCGGGTGGGCGGTGCGGTCCTTCCTCTGGATCTTGTATCCGTCCGGGATGGCGGTGTTGATGTCGGGGCGGAGGAGGCGTTGGTCCAGGTCTCTGTGAAGAAGGCGATGTCGGGCGAGAGAGTCGAGTAGGTTCCGGATTTCCACGGCGTGTTTGTGCACGGAGCACCCGTTGAGGAGGATGCATCCTAGGGTGTCGACGGTGCAGGCGTCAGCTGTGTTGGAGTCTGGGGTGGTGGTTAAGCTCTGGCGGCAGTGGAGGCAGGAGAACTGGCCATGGGTCATGTTTGCCGAGGCCTGTTGTCAGTCTCTAACTTTCCCAGGCTTGAGTGCGTGGAGGGTGGCTGTGCTGTAGCAGTGGGTGGCCCGTGATCCATGCTTCATGGCGCTGGTCGCGGTTGGGTTGCAGACATGCACAGCGGGCATACCACTCGTGTGCCAAAGGCACATACGTAGTTGTGGTGCATGCCATGACATCGCATTCCATTCCGATACATACTAATACTAGGCACATTGCAACAGTTGAGTAGGTGTTGCATAGCGGAGACATGAATATCACTGTTCCCACTACAGTGAGTGCGACCCAAAAATGAGCTTTGCACAACAAACCCAACCGTGAACCCTGGAATTCCTTTCTGAACCCCCAAACGACACCCAAAAGATCACATTTGAGACAAATGCACCCCCCCAAATTTCTCTTCATTTTGTCACGAAACACACCCAAGATTTTGAAATTTGACCCCAAATAGACACCCCAAAATTCCTAAATTCACCCCAAGAAACACCCCATTTTTCATATGTTACCCCCCAAAACACCCCATTTTTCATATTTTACCCCAAGACATAGTCCAATTTTCAATTTTGACATCAGAAACCCATGCACACCTGAATAAGTTTGGATTACCCCATTACTGACCTCACAATGCGTTGTAATCAAATGCGATGTTAAGGGACCCGCGTTGTCAAAGTTGCGTTGTTAACGATGTACTGCCTGCATTGTAAGGATCGTCGCCCGTGACGAAGGCAACACATAAGCTACGCCGTTTGCGTCCGTCTGCCCCTGGACCGTGCTCAGCACCAAGGTGCATTCCTCTTGGACACTCCACCACTACGACGCCAGCACCCTCCTTGCCATCAACCCTGGATGCCACCTCACCTGCCAGGACAAACCTCTGCTCCGTAACGGACATTGCCTTTGCCATCACTGACGGATGCAGTATCACCCGCAAGGAGCACCCCGCCCATCAAGGAGGAGGCATTGCCGTCACCTACAGAGGCACACTCCGACTGACCACGCACTCTAATGTGCCAAGGGTGACCATGGACCACGTCAACTCCCAGATCCGGACCAAGCCCAAGAACATCCTCTGTGGCACCCTCATGTGCAGGCCCCCCGGGCCATGGCCCCCCATCCTACAATCCCATTGTAGACATCATTGCACCCCAGGGTCTACCATTCCCCAACGACATCCAACTCTGTGAATTCAAGTTCCACCTGGGCAACCCCAGTGAACAGAGCACCACCCACTCCTGTCACCGACATCAGACGCAAGCAGGGAGTCACCTCAACAGGCCACATAGCAGGACACACGGTCGGGCACATCACCTCTGCCAGCGGGTACTTCAACTACAGCCACAACACCAGACTCTCCTGGCACTACCATCATTGGATGAATGACGTCTTCACCTTGCCCACGGGACGCCAGCGCCGTCATCGCACCCCGTCGCAGCCGGATCAAGGCCACCGCAGAACGTCTGGTCAACTGCCTCCGCACCAACACTCCACCAATGCTTCCAGACGATGACACCGCCGATCGATCTCTGACATCGCCGACATTCGGGCACCCCTCATGAACGGCACTGCGTCAGTACCTTCCGCCTGCCTGATGGCAGGCGTGAGGGTGAGGCAGTGCCATAGGGATAGGCTGTCCCCATGCATTGCTGGAGTTGCGTCATGGTTGTGGCACAACTGCAGCAATGTGTGACTTTAGCGCAGACAGATACATCAGGATTCCTGGCGTATCTGTCATTACTTTGTCACGGAGCGCTGTCCAGTGAGTGCAGCGCATCCATGCTGTTGCAAAGGGGGCGAAATGAGAAGTGTTGCAACGCTGTCTTGTCGCAGCGCAGCTACACTTTTCATGACTGGGGCCCAGGAATGCGCACTATCTTATTGTTGGTGCGCATTCCTGCACTGTATTTTTGTCGCAGGGCAGCTCTGCAACATTGCTTGCAGCGCTGTCCAGCAGCTGAAACATGCATGGATGTGGGCCCAAGACTTATCCCCATTTTTAAGACCAGCTATTTTCTGGTCTTAAGTTCCTGCAGCTAACGGCCCTTAGCGCGACTTTTTTTATCGCTTTGCGGGTCCGGGCCATCCTTGCTAATAGGGCGAAGTGCGGTTAGCGGGAGTTTTTGTGATATTTAGAGGGGGAATGCCTACCTTGCATGTCATGGCATGCAAGGCGATAGAAATACCGGCTGCTATCGCCGGAAAGCTGTCGCTAACGCCTGTTAGCGACAGCTTGATAATAGGGCGATAGAAAAATAACGCGTTAGCGGCAGGAAAGTGCCGCTAACGCGGCGATGAAAGGCTTGATAATATGCCCCTTAATCTTCAAAAATTCAATTCCATCTCTGTTCTGAAAATTTACAAAATCAACAACTTTTCCCATTGCTCCATTTACTAAACCTTTCTCTACATCCAGATTACGCCGTAAAATTACCCGACAGTTTACACATACATATAAAGTCTTTTCTAAACCTGCAGTCTTAGACACAGACTTTTCCAAAGAATCCAATTTTGACTGTAATTTCTCTGAGAGAAGAATAGTAACTCCTTTGTGTTCCATTTATCAATAGCTTCTATTTTCACTATTGGTTGTTTTTCCAATTCCAAAAGTTCTTGATTGAATGTAGAACACTCTTGCAGTGTAGGCATTAGGCAAACTATAGACTTCTTTTCTCCAATTTTTTTGTACATTATTTCAGGTGCTATGTTTTCGTTTGTAAACAAGTTACTTAGTAGCAGACTTTGTAAAGCTTGTTTACCATGTTTTGTCAAAACACCAATTCTTATACCTTTAAGAATATTTCCATAATCTTCATCACTTGCTTGTCGCATATTCTTAATAAGTTCTTTATATTCAAAATGTAACCAAATATTCACATTTCCAAAACTTCCCAAAGAATTCCTATTTTCTTCATGGACAAGTGTTTTAAAAACTGGTTGCCCTTTTACAGGAGTAAGTTGTAGTAGATCGCTGAATACAATTACATGTTTTCCTCCAAACAGAACATCATAATCTGTTTTTAAAATCTGTTGCATTCTTAAATGTACAAAGGCAAGCATTAAGTTTGAGACAATGCTCACCTCAACCTCATCAATGATTAGAAGTTTCATTTTCTTCAGTACTCTTGACACTTCATAACAAGCTTCTCAAGATAGCTTGTGATATTCCAATTTATTTTCATGTTCAACTGGTAGCATGAGTAATCGATTTAAAGTAATCCTTTTAATGTTGTGTGCTGCTAATCCAGTTGGAGCTGTTACAACACAAGATAAATGGCATCCAGTAGTTTTGTGTAGATAACTGGTCAAAACTTTAATTAAGAAACTTTTTCCTGTTCCAGCTTGACCACTGATGTACATTCGAATAGGTTTAAATGATGTGCCTTGACATTCTTTTTTTTCATGTAGCAAACTATGCTGTATCTGTAGTGTCACTTGCTCAAATTTTTCTCTTTGTTCAATATTTAGTTGTTCTTCCAACTGTCTCAAATCAATAATATCCTGTTGTGCTTGTTGCATTGTCATTTCGACTTCATTCAGGGCTATTGCTGCTTCATTTTCAATAATTGGTTGTCCTAGTGGATCTTGACTTAGTGGACCAGAACTCTGACTATCTTGAGAACTGTCTCTAGCTATTTCAGCTGCAATTTTAGTTCCTTGTTCAATCTCTTCATTTAACATTTGTAGATAAGTAGGGAAAATTGTGCATTGAATGTTATCTTTACATGCATTAAAAGAATCTTCATAGCAGTTGAAATCTCCAAATAATTCCGCTTCACTACACCAAGGCTTGAAGAGTTGCAGTAGTGCTAAATAGAAAAATTCCCTTTTTTCTGGAGTTTTACAAATCAGGGGCATATTCACAAGGAGCTATCGCCGAATTAACGGCACTATATCGCAGCCAAAGTCGTGATAAATTTACCTCCCCATTCACAAGCCGGTGTTAACAGCCCACAGCACCAGTTTACCCGCAATAGCAGCCTCAAAAAACATCGCCACAGAGGACCCCCGCAAATAACGCTAATGAGATGCAGAGTGGGCGTTCCCGTGACAAAAGCCGAGACAACAGCACACCTCAACATTCACAACGACCAGCCACATCCGCGATAAAAACACAAAACAGGCGATAAGGCACGTTAGCACCAGGAAATCTACACCTGCTCTGACCTGGTGTAAAGTCTGACGGCAGCCAGCACCACAAAAGGGAGCACAGCCCAGGGCCACATCCCAAGGGCATCAGATGCCATGGAGCCACTCATCATGCGGCCCGGACACCCAAGAGGGCCACAACACCCATCCCCACCACCCCAGGACCCCATCCCACACCCGGAACACCCCCCCCCCCGGACCACCACAGACGCAGCGCAGACAAAGACAGCAGAACCCCAGGAAACGTACCAGCCGCACAGACCCAACATCTGACAATGTCACCCTCCACTACAGGCTGAAAGGGACAACCAACCTACGCATCCTGACCATCATCGCCTAACAGGCCTACGGCAACAACGCAGCGGACAACCAACATCCCACCCCACACAAAGCTGATGGCGTGGCTGCACCTGTTTGCCCCTGGGACCCCCATCCAACACCCGCCAGAGTCGGAGGAGTCTCACAGCCAGCCACATCCAAGTCCCCCACACCTGTCCTGGACATCACCATCACCCTGGTACCCCAGTCCCCATACGTACAACACAATGCGCAGGATCTGCTGGAGACCAAGCAAGGACCATACGCCATAGCAGGATGCACGCACGTGTTGGGGGCAATACACAGCACAAATGTACTACCTGTGCCCCCTGGTGACACAGCACACAACCACCGCAACAGGAAGCACACGTCCCACACCAATGTGCAGGCAACAACAGAACACCATGAACACCCAACAATGTCGCCTTCAAATACACAGCCAGTGTGCATGATACCTTCATCCTCCGACAGTCCATCATCAACCAGCGTTCCCAGGATGGCAACAAGGGAAATGTACAGCCCCTTGGCAATATACAAAGGAACACCCCACACATCTCAACACCACAACCATGCAACTCACAACTCTGGCAATGCACATGTCACAAATTCACATACAACAGGCACAACAATACGCCCACCCACCAGACACGACAGAACAACTTACAATGTCCACATGGGCAAGCCCTGAAAATGATCCAGCAACGGCATGGCACCTCAGCCACATACTAGCGAATGTGGGGAGAGGTGGCAACCAGGCATGTGTGAAGGATGCAGTAGAACCATGATTGGGAAAGTACACAATGCCAACAGTGCCGGAGATGTGCTGGATACCTCGCAGTATGCAGAACACACCCATATCCATGGCGACATACACCGCTTGCGTATGGAGTGTAGTGGACGCCACCATGTCACCCCAGCCAGTGGGGGACCTCGCGGAAATGTTGCCTGTTACGCCCCCCCAAGCGTCAGCGGAGTGGGATGACCCGGCGTACGCCACGCCAGCGTAGGGGTGTGAATAAAAACCACGTAGGCCTGGGCGTGGTCCACTTCTGGAAACACCCACATCTCTGCAAGGGTGGCGCCTCCCACCTCGCCACGAGGCCGACGCCATCCTCGTGAGCGTAGTTGCCCGAGATGCCGTGCGCCTGCCGGACCCCGGCACGCTGGTCCACGAGCCCGTCAGACCAGCCCCTGTGCAGCCAGGCCACACTGATCACCTTCCGACACCGGCGTGTGTCAAGGAGGGCCCACCACATGCCGGCGCAAGCCACAAGCCCGAGGCCCGAGACCTTGGCAGCCACCTCAGACCATCACAGCCGCCACGACACCGGCCCTCTTTATTCCGTTTTCATTGACGTACTCCACTGCCGCCCCCGGCCTACTCTTCGGACCAGTAGGTCCCACATGTGGAACTGTGTCTTGAGTCATGAATGGCAGTGACCCCATATCCCGGCCAGCGGCCACAGCACCAGACCCCCCCAGTTCAGTGAGGCATAGTTCCATATGGGCATCTTGCGACACGTGGTGCCACTAACCCTGTTCAACGTAGGCCGGTGGGGCCATCCAACCTATGCCGGCGACACTCGGTGAATGGGCCGTGCTGACCGCTGTCTCAGGCCTACACCACGGTCAGGTAGGTCACACATTTGGAACTGAGTCTTGATTACACCATGGCAGTGAACATTAATTATGGCAGAGAACAATTCACAATACACCCTCTGATGTGGTGGCAACAAGTCTGTGCACGGCATTACAACCACACGTGTCTGTGTGCCTACGTGGACCACTGCCCTCGGCCTAGGCTGCGCACGAGTTTGATCACAGATTTGGAACTGAACATCGGTAATTCAGGAGGAAGAATACATTTCTTTGCACGCACGGAGGGGCCTAAGAGGATGACACATTGCAGTCCGGAGGGAACAGGATCAGCGTCACGGAGGTGATTGAACACTACTGACAACTGCCACTGTGTCACTAACTCTGTGGCTCGCGAGCCAATGACCCATGGCTGTGGGCCACTGCTGACTGCTGCCTCTGGCCTACACTGCGGTCCAGTAGGTCACAGAGCCTTGATTTGGCATTCTTGGAGTTCACATATGTGTACCGGCATCATCGCAGACTGCATGCCCTCACAGCACCTGTGCCACTAAGTGTGTTCCCCGACATTCATGGACACTCACTGGTCGTACATTGGTGGAGTTTGAGTCTATGGACTAGGGGCTAGTTTTCATCCTCATGTAGCTGATCCCGAATTGTTGGTGCAAACGAGGGCTGCGCTTTCCACTCCTCCATTTGCTGCTTCCAGATAACATCAAACCTTCCGCATCATGCCCTGGAGGACACCTTCCACTGTCCCCCGAAACCCTCCGCGACATACACCTCGGACATTGATGGGGACCCGCTCAGGTCGCATGGCCCATCTGACTGCATCGCCTGTGCTGGCCGCAGTGCATCCGGGGCTACTAACTCTGTGCTGGTCAGGCCTGGGACCCCTTCTTCTGAGACATTGAATGGCCTCTGTAGCGATGGTCTTGGGGTCATCAACGCCATATGTCTGTGGCCCTGCGCTGTCCACCTCCTCCGGCCCCAACTGCGGGCCACCAGGGCCCACACATGGCATCGAGTCTTGACCGGCCCAGACGTCGCATCACCGCAGGAGGCACACGCCACCACCGCAAGGACCACCTTCAACAGCCAGTTGAAAAGGTGGTCCTGACAGACCTAAGGATTTGCTCAGACCTGTCGTGGATGCCATCATCGGCCTGATACCCTGCTCAGCACTCCAGGTGCCAGTGACTCAGTGCACCGCAAGACATTGTCCATTACTGATTGTGTTTTGTGCTGTTGTGAGGTTGCGCAGCAATGTCATCTCATGCAGTGGGGAAGACCTGGGACTATGATGAGGAAGATGTGTCAAGTGTGCGGAAGGGAGAGGGCACAGACAATGGGAGGGCAGGAGGCAACAGCCCCAAGGCAGAAATGCAGACTGGTGGTTGTAGTCAAGCTACACACCCGGATCTATTACTGGGTATTGTGCTGTGGACTGCGGACGCAACTGTCACCTCAGGCAGTGTGGGAGACCTGGGACGTTGATGAGGAAGTTGATGCAGGTGTAACACACCCCACTGCATCTGCATCAGGACTGACCCAAAGGGACACAATCCTAGCAATTTCTTCACATGAGCGCGCTCTTCTCTAGTACCCCTACCTCAGTGCACTGCAACTCAAGGAACGTCCAGACTGAATATTGGGTGACCTCTGTCCTTACTCCGGATCCCTCCATGTTGCTCTGCATTTGACTCTGTTATGCTGGTGTTTTCTGTTTCCATTGCACTGGTGTCCACTGTTCAGGTTGTTGGCAGCACCAAGCACTCCGTGCGGGCTGGCTTATACTCACCCCACACACATCCAGCACAGGCGTCACTGTACATGTGGCCCTGCCAATAAAGGGGCCGGGCGCACGTGCCCGTAGCCAGTTCAACATGATATGTGCATGTGTCTCTGTGGAGGTGTGGGTCTCCTTTGTATGGTGTGGGGGTCCCTGAAGGGTATTGGACACCCACGTATGTGTTCTAGTTCGCATTCCATGGGTTGGGCAACACCCTCACCTGTTGGGCCACCTCCTTTTGGCGTTCTGCCACCTGGCATTGGGGTGCCATGTGTAGGGTGGGTGAAGTGTTGTGAGGCAGCCGTGATTGCGGGTGCTTCATGCTGTGTGGTCTGTTGCAGGGGCTGGGTTCTCCTCTGAGTAGCTTGTCTGCCCTGGTCCTGGTGGTGGGTTGTGTGGGATGTCCATGGGCTGTTGCATGGCGTCGGTGTCTGGGCTGTGGTGTTCGTCTCGGGCATCACTGATGTGTTGTTTGTTCTGACCTGCTGGATGTGTTGTTTGTCCCTCTGCATTGTGAAGGGGAGGTGCATGTTGGCATTGTGTTGGCGCCTTGTTCTTGTCGACATGCAGACTGTGTGACGATGTACATTGTGATTGTTTGGGCGGTGGTGGCTATTTGATTTGTGACAGTGTACATTTGGCCTACATGGCTGATGTGGGGTTGTAGTGGTAGATGTGCATCTCACAGTTCCCTGCTCTGTCCGATGTGATTGTTCTGTTACTGTGCCTGGTTGGACCCGGTTGTGTCCCCTGTTCTGCAGTGTGGGTGTTGCACTTTGTGCCACATTGTCATGGTATGTGCAATGATTGCTATGTGTGTGTGCTGCAGTGTGCCACGGGGATGGGGGACATGTCCCTGGGTAATTGTGGGTGTGCAGTGTGTTACACCTCATTGTGCATGTGTGGCACTGTGCCCATCACCCCCCGTCCCCCCAGTCCCTGTTGGATCCTCACCCTGTTTTTGTTGTGTCAGGTCCTGTCGGGCTTTGTCCGTACTCCCTACTCCTTGCACCCTCTCCACACTGATGACTGTGGCCTGGGTTTCCTCCTGCTCCTCCTGTGGCGCAGGACTGCCACCTCCTGTCGTCGTTGCTGCCTTCCTGTTGGTTCCCTTGGGATACTTCTTCTATTCTGTCCTGATGTTTTTTCGAGCTTAGCCTGAATGTATGGATATTGGAAATTACTCACGTTGTGATTGTAGGAAGGGCGCTGATGAGAATTATGTTGGGTGACATTTGGATAGACCATGAATTGGATGAAAGGAGCCTCTTATTAAAAAACAGAGGGGCGCTTTACATTTGACATTAAATCATGTGAGTATAAAATAGCCTTATGCGGATGGCATTGTTATAGAGCGATCTCTTCTTTCGTGTGAGGGTCATCAGGAACGTTGAGAAACTACATGTACGTTTCCGGATAGTCTTTTTTCTATGTTGCCAGCCGGTTGCGTATGACGCGGTCACGCGCGTACTGATTCATTTACAGCCGGAGAGCGTTTGCTTCGTAATGGTGTGGCGTGAATAGCGAGGATTGGACCTTTTGTTGGTGGACCCCAACGGCAGGTAACTAGAGTTGGGAACTGATGTGTTTTTTGCGTTTTTTTGAATTATTTGGAGTTGGAATATCGTCATTGTACATGACGTGAGTATAATTGTGGTATATGTTTTGATTTAGGATTCGTGGCAAAGGAATGGCCATTGACCGGAAGGTTATTTTGAGAGCTTAAAGTGGCAAAAAATTGAAGGTACTTTTTGGTTTTCCTGTTTGAACCTGGATAGAAGGAGGCTCTGTAGTAGATGTATTGCAAATGTTCGTATCTTGACCTCCTTGTTATCTTGATAGGTGTCCAGATGAAGTATGGAACCATGTTATGTGAGAGGCATGTTACCCCGAAGATAAGGAATTGCCTGGAGCCTGATAGTTAGGAATAGATTCCAGGTAGTTTATGAGAGTAGGTGCTTTATTGGTGTTTTTTTGGGGCTAGCACAGACACAATGACATGTTCTAAATATTCACTTAAAAAGGGTGTTTCTAAAAGAATTTGCTGGAACTAATATACACCTTTCTACCATATTTTCACGTGTTAGTCGTTTGACTAATTTTATTGAGCACTGTATGGGAAAATAAGGGATAGAACTAGATCGGTAGAATAATTGTATAGTTATGTATTTTTAAACCTTGATTACTTTTGTAGATATTGTATACCCTTGTCCTGAGGAAGCCGAAAGAAATTGAGGGCTGAAACGCGACTGCGTCGACAGATATATGAGGAGTCCAATTACGTGTGAATTAGGCTTTAGATTTTAAGAGCACATAAGTAAATGAGAGAGAGGAGTGATACCTCTTGTGCGAATAGGATTACCTCGGAATGTATCACTCAGATTGAGGAGTGTACATTAATACATGTTATAATTAGGGTGTTTGTATATGTTGTATATATTGTATATATGTACTGTTGTTGTGACAATGATTTATGTCTGATTTTTATGTATTTTGTATGTTTTATATATAATTTGTTTGATGTTTATTGTGATATTAATTGTTTGTACCAGAGTCACGCCAAATGATATGTGTAGCTAACCAAATCATTGATATTTATATTCCTAAAATATTGAACACGTCAGGGTAATTGATAGTACCTTGAACGAAAATAAATGAGTGATTGATCCCTCCATACCTTTTTTCATTTTGTATAAGCCTTCCTGTTGGCAGCGGGTTTGTACCTGGTTTAGGTTGTCAGGTCCTGCCGGCGCCTCTTGGCCTCCTGCATTGGCCTCCTGGGCACTGCGACTGCATTCCAGGTGGTCTGCTTGTGGGTCAGTTGCTGGTAGTGTTCTGTCGCCTCCGTGGCCTTGGTCTTGTTTTCCTGCGGTCTGCACCCCGTCTTCCTCTCCATTTTCTCCTTGGCCTTCCCCGAGCCAGTTGTTCCTTGCTGGTGGTCTGTGGGGGTTGTGGGGTTCGCGTTGACCTCTGTGCTGGGTCAGGGTGCATCCATGTTGCTATGTGCTTTGGCTTGTTTCTGGTGTGTTGTGTCTGTGGTTTTTATGGTGCTATTTCCCGCCAGACGCGTGGGATTTGCAGGCCTGAGGCTGCTTTTCGCTACTTTTTGTACTGCGATTGGCCTCATCGCATGATTTCTCGCGTTTGGGTTTCACATTTTTTTGGCGTGGTGTTGATTTTCACGCTGTCATTTGACGCGTTATCTGGTGACTATTGCATGGTACCGCCTTGTTGTGAATTCCACGTTGACACAGGGTTATTTTCCCGTGATAGGCTGCGTTATTGAAAGTTGCGTTACGCTACTCTTGCGGTAGTTATCACACGTTCTTGTGAATATACCCCTCAGTTTTCTGTGGTTAATAAGATTTCCCTTGGCATGTTTTACCAAACATCCATCACATCCAATTACTGTATATTTTTCTTCATTTATATTTTCTGTAACATTTCTCTTAAAGCTGTAATGTTGCAGTACTTCATAGAGACATACGTTTTCCAGATGTGGACTCCTTTTGGGATAGTACATATCCAACATATTAGTTTTAACACTATCTGTACTTTCTGGTTCATTCAATGCTAAGTATTCAATTTCTTGTAGAGATTTCAAAACTCTAGTTTGTGTAGCCGCAAGACCTAGACTTACCCAAATGAATCCTCTTGACTCTGAATATAAACTCGCAGAACTCAACCGATCCGAACATTCGTAGGATCCAATCTCTCAATGTGAAAGCATTTTCAAACTAAAGCTGTACAATTTGTTACTAAGACTCTTCTCTTGTGAAATTTCTTCTCACATTTCCTTCAACTCTGTCTTTTCAGATTTCGTTATATATGACGTAACGTAACGAGCAACAGCAATTGAATTATCTGCAACATACTGGATATCCATGTTTGCATTCCACATTGTCAAAATCACTGGATTGTAGTCATTAATATATTTTGAAACTTTAGTTCTTCTTATGTTGTATGTATTCTTCGGAGATTTTCGTGTTATAGTGTGTCTTACTGCTGACATAAAACTATTGACTTTTCCTTTTGAAATTACTGGACATGGGAATCCAAAACGACATTTTGCATAAAATGTTCCCTTTGACTTGTATTTTCTTCGACAATATTTTCCACATCGATGACTTTGAAAACGTAAAACTTGTTCTCTTAAGCTCTCTTCTCCTCCTTTTTTTGGAATGGCACAGGTAACATACTCTTCGATAAAGGGCAAAACAGTTTCATTAGAATCGGCTCCAAATTTAGGTCCATCCTTGATCCATAATAAC
Source organism: Calotriton arnoldi (assembly GCA_963921515.1). Classification (NCBI taxonomy): domain Eukaryota; kingdom Metazoa; phylum Chordata; class Amphibia; order Caudata; family Salamandridae; genus Calotriton; species Calotriton arnoldi. The sequence goes on from CAWUFW010001495.1 coordinate 1,054,662, forward strand.
ATGTGCATATGAGGAACACCTCTAGCTTGGTACTCCTTTCTCCAAAAGAAATCAGTAACTTCTCCAAGAGGTGGATTATTTTCATTGCAGATAAAAGACATCCTAGCTTGAAACCTATGATTAAAATATCTGCACACATTTACAGGATCCAAGGAACCCAGTTCTCCAGCTTCCTTCAATTCAATGTTTTTTGCATTTGAATTTGCTTGCCGTAGAAATTCAAGTAAATCGTCCTATGCGTATTCAGCACAGCTAAGCGTAACAAACCACATAGGGGTACCAAAGTTTCTTAACATACATTTAAGTTCTCCGTGACGACGATACCAATACTCATTAGTACCACGTTGACATGCAATCAAATTAATTAACTGAGATTCTAAATGATCGTCTCTTTGTTGAACTTTGTCCATAAATTCCTTTGCAGAAACATGTGTAAGATGAACTTCTGTTTTTAATATGTGATTCACTGCATATGAAAGTCCAGACAAGTCACTTTCAAATAGAAGATGAAATTTATATGGAATGCACTGTTGAAATCTTGGATCTTCTGAGTACAATCTTTTCGTCCGGTATTCTAAAGCTGAAATCTGTACTGCTCGTTCATCATATGTTCCACCTTCTCCAGTGGGGAACAGCTGTGGAAAACAATGAGCTTCCAAACTTTTTTCCCATACACTCATGGGGGTTCCCTTTGCTTTATTCATTTGAAATAATTCAATAGTGTTTCCAATCACTTCTTTTGAATGTAAAGGATGTATACAGTAATGTTCGTAAATCTCTTCACTCCTGCTCTTGTCCACTTCTTCTATTTGGCCAGTTGAAATTTCTGTATCTTCTTCTAAACATATTTCCTGATCTTCCATATTTACAGTTTTATAATAAATATTGTTCTGTACAAGATATAATGTAGCCTTTTGAAGTTTGGTGACATCTACTAACTCTTGCCATATTTTCCGACTCTTTGTTGGTACACCATTAACTAGAATAACTACAGGCTCACTTTCCTCTCTCTCTATACCAACAGTTTCAATATTTTATTTAAAATCTAAAGGTAAGTACACAACTCTTCCTTTCAGACCTCTTTCTAAATCTGTTGGAAGCAGCTTCCATGTCTTAGGCTCCATACGAACAATAGCCTGAAACGGGTGCACAGATTGAATAAGAATGGACTCATATGTATTTAAATCTACCAGTTCCGGAGGAATAGCTACCAACTCTAAACTGTTATGTAGTGCTCTAGCTGGCATTTTGTTCTCTTCTAATTTGTTGTAACAATATTTACAAATACGTTGATCAGTACCCAACTCAAAACAACCTTCCACCAACAAATATGCACCAAATTGCTCCCACTTATCATTATTTTCCTTTTCACTTTTTAAATACACATCAACATTCCTAGTTTGACTTCTATAGTGAGTACGTCGACAACAAATACAAACATAGTTTGGTTTTTCACATGAAAGTATCTTAAACTTTGTAATTTCTTCTTCAAACTTCTCAGTACTAATATCTTCCAACTGTTGTTCAAAAGTTACTTCTATTAAGTCTTTTTCTTTTGCTTTTCTCCTTCATAAAGTGCATTGTTTTATTCAATGTTTTCATTCTCTTCAATACCAATATAAATAATTTCCGTTTCAATTCAAAAGCAGTATCTACTACACTCTCAATCTGTTGCTTCTTCTTATATGGCGCAGATCTTTTTTTTATACTTTTTACTATCTTTTAATAAATTTTGAATTACTCTATTTCGAAACATATGTACACGTATGTCCTTAAATTGTTTCTGTCTTTTTGTCGCATGTGCTTCTTTTCCATTGTGTTTCTTCATTTGCTTCTCCTTTGTTCAAAAAATGTATTTCCTCCTTTGCTTGGTATTTTGATCGTTCAATCTCTCCACAACTTTTTTAATAAATTGTTTAGTTCTCTTACCAGAAGCCACTTTATCCTCAGCATCTTTTTGATGTTTTTCTACTCCACTCATTTTAGATTTCATTAAGTACTTCTGTTTCCTTTGTTCTCTTCTCTTTTCATGTTTTCTTGCCATCTTTTATTTCTAATCCAATTAAAATATCTTCCTAACAAACAAATAATAGTTTAATTATTTTAGTACATTAATTAAAATTCCAAAATGAATAACATTTCAATTTTGAAAATAACAACTAAGCGCTGGTGCTCCTGGATCTCTCGGCAGCATTCGATACTGTGGACCACTCTATACTGACGCAACGTCTTCTGGATAGTGGGGTCAATGGCATCGCCCTGGCCTGGCTGAAGTCTTTCCTTCACTCGCGCACGCAAAGGGTGGCCCTACAAACACATCAATCCACCCGCAAGCATCTATGGTGCGGGGTGACACAAGGGTCGGCCCTAAGCCCGCTCCTATTTAACATATATCTGGCCCCTCTATTCACCCTGATAGCCAACTGAGGAGTGAAGGCGATTTCCTACGCCGACGACACCCAGCTGGTCTTCCCATTCAAGGATCAGACCGAAGATTCTTTTAAGTGCTTTAAAGGCTGCTTAAAAGACATAGCAGGCTGGATGAACAACAACAAACTTAAATTGAATGCCGATAAAACTGAAGTGATGTTTTTTGGCAAATCCCAGCCTCCGGCCACAGCCCTATGGTGGCCTAAGGAAATGGGTCCCCCACCTGCACCAGCGGGCTATGCTAAAAAGTTGGGTGTAAAATGGCAGGACGATCTATCCTTTTCTGCCCAAAGTCAGTAGGTCACAGCTGCCTGCTTCAGCAGCTTGAGAAACCTGCGGAAATTTATACATCTGCTGCCGGCGAGCTGCCGCAGGACTGTAATCCATGCCACAGTAACTGCCCGTTTGGACTACGCAAATGGCCTCTATACCGGCTTACCGGCCTACCTTGTAAAGAAACTTCAAATGGTCCAAAATGCGGCTGCGAGATTAATCAAACATGTTCCTTTTTGGCAACACATCTCTACGCATATTAGAGAACTACATTGGCTTCCGGTAGCCAAGATAATCAAATTCAAGGCCTTGACCCTTGCATTTCGGGCACTTTACGGATCGTGCCCTTCGTATCTGAAACAGAGGCTTGGTGTTTACACGCAGTCACAGGTTCTAAGATCCAGCTCCCAGAAACTACTTTGCACTCCTCAAGTTAAGAAAACTCGGCTGGGTGGCAGATCTTTCATGTTTGGGGCATCTAAATTGTGGAACTCCCTTCCTAACTCTTTGCGTCAGATATCTTCTGAAACACAATTTAGGAAGGCAGTCAAAACTTGGCTTTTTAACCTGGCTTAATTTGATGTTTCTCGACCACTATCTGTCTCCCGTGTGTCACTTGTCGCTTTAGCGCCGGGACACCTCCTAGGAGGTAGCTGTTCGCGCTCAATCAATGACTGTATTATTATTATTATTATTATTACCATTAAATTTCTATTGCATTTATATCTCATAAGAAGAGAAAAGTATCAAAATGAACAAAACATCTGCAAAAACACAAGAATAGGTGGTCACACAGCCAAAAGGAGAAAGGGAAAAAACAAAAGGTTTACAAACAGCAAAATGAAATACTCAAACAACACAGCTACTGAAAAATGTAAGAAATGCAGAAAGAAGCAACAGATGTACAAAAAGAACAAAGACAGGTGCAGAAAGAGGCAAAAGAAGTGCAGAAAGAGGAAACAGTTGTTGAAAAATGCAAGTAAGGTGTAGTGTGGATTGTGGCCTCATTGTCTACATTGCTAAGTTAGCTTAGGCCTGGCTGCCATGATGCCTTTTTTGCACACGTTACTCTGTGACTTTGTTTTTCCAGACTCTGCTTGTGCCCGGCTATATTAGAACTGTCTGCCTTTTTGCCTTTCACCTTTTCTCATGTTCCCTGTGGGTTTCGTCTACACAGCATGTACAAGGTCGAAAAACAACGCAACTTGTTATTGCTGATCTGGTCAGCCCCTCGCACTTAGACATAACACAAAATACAGCTGCACTGGAGAAATTTGTGTGCTTTTAATATTGTGATCTCCCTGTTGGTGGGACTTGGAGAAAAACCTTTCCAGGGAGAAGAGCTGTGCTTGTCTGATGATGTAAACCTTGCATCTAGATATTGAGGTATGGGGGTCCGCCTGACAAAGCCCAGAGGTCTTCTATTTTTATAATAAACTAGTTACTAGCACGGGAGGGTGGTAAGGCCATTTAGCCCTATATCCACTGTCTTTATAAAATGCTGTCCCCGTTTGTATTCTATGGAATTGTAACCATGCTTATTATTTTATCGTTATGCATTATGCTGATAGTACTGGCACGTATACTTTATCTTAGAGCACGATAGTTGAAATAAACATTTTAAACTATACTGGGTCTCTTATTACGCACTTTGTGGACAAGTATGAGTGAGTTATGAAAGAGTGTTCTTGCTCCTGCGATTCCTGAGAGAGTCCGTGTTCTGGGTTGTTTAATCATTGGTAGCTTTGCTGTAGTACGGAGAACGAATGAGACGCTAAAGCTAGTCGGATTGGGATAGTGGGTACTAAGGTGCATGGTTGATACACCACTATACACCAAGGTCCTATTTTCCTGTGCATAGCTCTGTATATGTGCAGAATCCCCACAACATGGCGCCCAACGTGGGGCTTCTTAACTGCGAGACGCTTGAGTAGTGCTTGTGCTGGTCCACAATAACCTTCGCTTACGCTTCCGGAAACGTATGTGAGGGTGATACCTCCTATATTGATGTTTTTACAGAAACAAATAATAGAAATGGAAAAAGAGACAAGAGAACTGCACAAAGAGGCAAGAGAATTGTATAAACAGGCAACTGAGGTACAGAAAGACAGAAGAGGGGTGCAGAAAGAGGCAACAGTAGTACAGAAAGAGGGAAGAGGGGTGTAGAAAGAGCCAAGAGGAGTGCAGAAACAAACAAGTAACGTGCACAAAGAGGCAACAGAGGTGCAGAAAGAGCAAGAGAGATGCAAAACAACTAAGAGAACTGCACAAAGAGGCTAGAGAGATGCTGAAAGAGGGAAGAGGAGTAGTATTTGTATAGGTAGTTTCTCCTTAACTGCATGACTGCATGGTAGTGCCTAAGTAAAAGGATGAATGTAAGAGTAACGGTAGGATCATTGGATGAAATCATATGTAGCGCCTAACAAAATGTATCACTAAATGGCTACTGCCTAAGTAAATAGTTCAGTGCTAGAGTAGACCCTCAATAATTGAATGAGTGCACCAATACGGCCAGGGTGATTGCATCAATGCATCAAAAATACCTGACAGAAACTATGACTACAAGCCTAAAGCATGGTTTATTGAATGACTGTATGGGTAGAGCTTGAGATAATGTATGAATGTACGCATACTGCCTGTGTGATTCTATCACTGCAAAAGTAGTACCTGGATGAATGTATGAATGTATGGGAAATGCCTCTGAGAAACTATGAGGATTAAGGTAATGCTTGGACCATTACATAAGTGCATCAGTAGTGTCTCAGTGAATATATGAGTGCATAGGTACTAGCTGAGTAAATGTTTCACTGGAATAGTAGTGTCTAGCTGACTATATGCATGTATGGTTAATGTCTAAGTGATTAAAACTGTGTATAAATAGTGCCTCCTTGATTGCATAACTGAATAAGAATGACTAACTGAATTCATGAGTCAAAGAGAGATATGAACCTCTTTTCATCAGTGCACACCTAGTGCTTGAGTATATAGATGTAATTCTCACTATATTCCTAAAAACTAGCATGCATATGCATGTACTTTTTCCTAATGGCATAATTAGGCTTTCCTGTTTTCAGTTTCTATTTTTGGTAAATTCTGGTGGGGTTTTTTCAGTTTTTTCAATACCATAAAAAAACTGTGGTTATCAGTGGTTACACATTTTCACGCCATTAAAAACAACAGAAACAGTGTTTTTCCGGTGTTTATGGAATTATTTACTTTTAATTATTGCTTGCTTTTTGCACTGACAGTGCATATGTGTAGATAGCATGTGTACAGGGTATATGAGGTCAAAATAATTTTTTACAAATCGAACTTTTTGTAGTACACCATACAAAACTTCTTTAATGAGTCTTTGGTCATGCGCGCCCGCTCTTTCATTCCTATGTAAGCGTTTATCTGTGAAAAGGCCCTCTCAACATTGGCACTTGAGACGGGCAATGCCAAAACAGCCAGTACACAATTTGCTAACTCTGGCCAATGACACAGCTTTCCATGCCAATACTGGTGTACCGGAAGATGGTGATTCTCAAGGACATGTTCTGCAACATATGCGTTGAATTGGGCACATATGCCCTCAGTAATTGAAGCAGTCAAAAATGAAGCAGTACTTTTCAAAGTCTGGAGAAAAAAAAAGAAGTGTGCAGAGTACCTCAGTGAGGCTTCATTAACTTCAAATGCCATGGTTGGTGAAGGGACATTTCTGTGCATCATAGCAAGCCATTTCCCATAGACTGTAAACAAAAATTTCCTGAGTGGCTCCTCAACATTTCTTTGCTTACCAAGTGGCAAGAATTCTAACATGGAGCATGTTGCAGTGCCAAAGTCACTAAAAGTGTCACCCAGCCTACTCTCAAGGAGATGTTTAACATCTACACCAATTACGCTGAACACTTGGTAGACAAGGGTGTTTTCAGACTCAAGTATTTTGATTATGTCCACTACAACAGTCATGTTTTCCTGTAAAAACCTAAGCATGCAGTATACTGTACTTTTTTCACATCACTATCAATATGTGACTAAAGATCATCACATTTCTTGCCTTTGGCATCATCACCAAGCAACAATCCTGTAAACAGTCACCACATGGATAATATGGCATTCACAGCCTCTAGGATTGAGAACCACCATCTAAATGACACAGTTAGGATGACTCTTTCTTTGATGCCACACAAAGCACAAAATGAGAAATATTTGCATTTTAGTTCCTGGGCATAACGAAACAGTGCACCAGAATGGACTACAAAGTCAATAGCATTCTTCATTAACTCTGAAGATTGTAAAGATGCTTTCAGCATACTATCTAGCAAGTGACAAGGATCTCTTACAGGCACCACTTCAGCTCAGGTATCGACTTTGACAGGTCATCATACAACTTTTTCATATACGTAGCTGAATTACTGAAAATACAAACAATATCACTCCAATCTTTATTGAACTTGGTAGGAACCTTTTCAGCAGCATTCCAAGTGACACTGCATTCCATGTTTACCAACGTCTGGTGTCATGTTTTCACCACGATTTCAGATGCTTGGTGACAACATTCTTTTCAAATATACCTGTCACTACACCTTGCATTGAATGTTTAAAGTCTAGGGTGTTTGGCAATCAATACTGACTCACTAGAAAAAGGGGCTGATGTATCAAACGATTTCACCCATTTTCTGTATGTGGGTAAATGTGATGGTACATATTGGGAAAGATTCTTATGAAACCAGCCATTTTACCAATCAGTGAAATCAAATGTAGCCAAAATATCAAATATAATTTTTATATTTCCTGATTCTCTACAGTTTATAAATTAACTAAATGTATCCTAAAACATGCTATAAACACTGCATCTTTAGACCAAAGACGACAAAACTGAAAAAAGCGGAAGGAAGAAGAGACAATATTTTAGTGACATCCCTAAACAACAAAACTCAAGCAGAATCATGTTAGCCCAGTCTTTCTTGCTGCTACCTTGTATACAAAGTTACATTGTATTAGCCCCTTCAGGAAGAAATAAAAAATGACTCTTTCACTCATCTTTTCCTTTCTTTGAATGGCACCTAGTTTGTGGTCATGAAGGTGTTTTTTCAGTGTGTATATGTTTACACCAGTGATGGCTATTTTCCTTTTGGTGGGGTTTTATCAGTTATTATAGGTTTAAACCTAAAACCAGATAGCCTAGGCATAATATGTAAAAGAAACATACAAATACATATATATCAGTGTTTTATACCTCCACCATCTTTACAAAAATAATACATGAAAGAAAATATGTGCAAGCTGACACATACTTGACTCATAAGACTACAAAGTCCCTTAACCTTGACAGAGTCCACTTTCCATTTTAAACAGACACTTAAAATTATGTGGCATATTTCAAGTATGCATTTTTATAGACCAATGCAAACTAACCTAATCACTAATCCTTCTATCAACAAGTCTTAAACAACACTTTTGGGCTGCAGCTTCACTATTCAGCAACTACTCAGAGTGTTGGGTCTAGACAAATACAAAGCAGCAACGTTTTTAATGTATCTGTTAAAAGTCTCACCATATTCCAGAGAGCATGCATGCATGTGTCTGTACCTTTTAAAAGTGGCATCATATATCAAAGAAACATAGAAATACATGGGTAGTGGGTAGTACCTGAGAGAATGCATGACTGGATGAGTAGTGCCTCAGTGAAAAATTCAGTGCAAGGGTACTGCCTGGGTGATTGCATGAGAGCAGCAGTATTGAATGGGTGATTAGATTAGTACAGGGAAAATACCTTAGACAAACCATAAGTACAAGGCTAACGTATGGTTGAAGACATGAGTGTATGAGTAGTACTTCAAAGAATAAAAAAGTGCATTGGTACTGCCTGAGTGATTCTATGACTGCAGTGGTAGTAACTGGATGATTGTATGAGTGTATGGGAAGTACCTCAGAGAAAATATGAGTGTAAAGGTAATGCTTGGGCTATTCTATGAGTGCATCAGTAGTACCTGACTAAGTGGATGACAGCATCTGTAGTGCCTGACTGAATCTTTGAGTGGGATAGTAGTGCCTGGGTAATTGCACGAATCTATGGTTAATGTCTGACGGATTACATGGCATGCATGTGTCTGTGCCTTTTCCTAGTGGCATCATATATAAAAGAAACATACAGATACATGTATACCAGAGTTTTATACCTCTACCATCTGTTTAGCCATAACACGTGAGAGAATACATGTGCACGCAGACAAATACCTCAGTCATAAGACTAAAAACTCCCTTAAACTTGACAGACTGCAATTCCCCTTTTAAAGAGACACCTAAAATTATGCGGCATACTTGAAGTGTACATCTCCACAGACCAATACAAACTAACCTAATCAGTAATCCTTCTACCAACAAGTCTTAACCTCCCTTTTCGGCGCAGCTTCACTATTCAGCAAGTACTCAGAGTTTTGGGCCTAGGCAAATACAAAGCAGCAACGTTTTCAATGTATCTGTTAAAAGTTTCACCATATTCTAGAGAGCATGCATGCATGTGTCTGTACCTTTTAAAAGAGGCATCATATATCAAAGAAACATACAAATAGATAAGTAGAGGGTAGTGCCTGAGAGAATAGATGACTGGATGGGTAGTGCCTGAGTGAAACGTTCATTGCAAGAGTACTGCCTGGGTGATTGCATGAGAGCAGCAGCATTGAATAGGTGATTAGAACAGTGCAGCAAAAATACCTTAGACAAACCATGAGTGCAAGGCTAATGCATGGGTAAAGACAAGAGTATATGAGTAGTTGTTGAAAGAATAAAAAAGTGCATGGGTACTGCCTGAGTGATTCTATGACTGCAGTGGTAGTAGCTGGGTGATTGAATGACTGTATGAGAAGTACATGAGAGAAAATATGAGTGTAAAGGTAATGCTTGGGACATTCTATCAGTGCATCAGTAGTACCTCAGAGAGTAGATGAGAGCATGAGTAGTGCTTGACTGAATCTTTGACTGGGATAGTAGTGTCTGCATGATTGCACAAATCTGTGGTTAAAGTCTGAGGGATTACATAGCATTCATATGTCGGTGCCTTTTTCTTAGTGGCATTATATGTAAATGAAACATACAAATACATGTGTACCACACTTTTATACCTCTATAATATATTTAGTCATAACACACGAGACACTACATGTGCACACAGACACATACTTCACTTGCATCAGTAGAACTTGACTGAGTAGATGAGAGCATGGGTAATGCCTGACTGAATCTTTGAGTGGGATAGTACTGCCTGGGTGATTGCACAAATCTATGGTTAATGTCTGAGGGATTACATGGCATGCATGTGTCTGTGCCTTTTCATAGTGGCATCATATATAAAAGAAACATACAGATACGTGTATACCAGAGTTTTATACCTCTACCATTTGTTTAGCCATTACACGTGAGAGAATATATATGCACACAGACACATAGCTCAGTCATAAGACTAAAAACTCCCATAAACTTGAAAGTCTGCACTTCCAATTTTAAAGAGACACCTAAAATTATGCAGCATACTTGAAGTGTACATCTCCTCAGACCAATACAAACTAACCTAATCACTAATCCTTCTACCACCAAGTCTTAAACCTCTCTTTTGGGCTTCAGCTTCACTATTCAGCAAGTACTCCGAGTGTTGGGCCTAGCCAAATACAAAGCAGCAACTTTTTCAGTGCATCTGTTAAAAGTCTCACCATATTCCAGAGAGCATGCATGCATGTGTCTGTACCTTTTAAAAGAGGCATCATATATCAAAGAAACATACAAATAGATAAGTAGTGGGTAGTGCCTGAGAGAATAGATGAATGTATGGGTAGTGCCTCAGTGAAACGTTCATTGCACGAGTACTGCCTGGGAGATTGCATGAGAGCAGAAGTACTGAATGGGTGATTAGATCAGTGCAGGGGAAATACCTTAGACAAACCATGAGTGCAAGGCTAACGCATGGTTGAAGACAAGAGTGTATGAGTAGTGCTTCAAAGAAAAAAAAAATGCATGGATACTGCCTGAGTGATTCTATGACTACACTGGTAGTAACTACATGATTGTATGAGTGTATAGGAAGTGCCTGAGAGAAAATATGAGTGTAAGGGTAATGCTTGGGCCATTCTATGAGTGCATCAGTAGTACCAGAGTGAGTACATGACAGCATCGGTAGTGCCTGACTGAATGTTTGAGTGGGATAGTAGTGCCTGGGTGATTGCACGAATCTATGGTTAAAGTCTGAGGGATTACAATTGTATATAGATAGTGCCTCCTAGATTTCATAACTAAATAAGAGCACACATCTGAATACATAACTCCAGGACTGACTTGTGCATATTTACATTACTGCATACCTAGTGCATGAGTCTAGAGATATAATTCTCACTAAATTCCAAAAAGCAAACACTAACTGTACATTTCATAACATATTTCATACATCACATTTGTCTTACAATTTCAATACTTGGATTTTTTTTAAAGCAAAAATATCACTAGAAACAATAAAGCAGTACTGAATAATATATAATACACCTTACAAATTGGTTACTCACGTTTGAGGTAGTATTGCAGAATACCAAATATCAGAAAGTCTTAACAGATTTTCTTTTCCACACAAGAAATGTAATGCACCTCTCTCAGAAAGGTGAAACCAGAAATGGCAAACTTTCCCTCTCTTTTTCCCTCAAATAAATGTAAGTATCAAATCACATTGCTTCCATCATTATTTCAAATTGTAAAACACATTTCTATTGTTTAGACATATTAACGCTTTCTAACTGTCTTCAAATGGTGCCCAAACTGCTTCTGTCATTTTCTGAAGTCGCGACTCCACCGCGGTGGAGCCGCAACTCCACATGGGAGTTCAAAAACCTATTTCTAATAATAATAGTATAGATTTTCAGCAACACACTACTTCTCCACATACTGCTATCTTAGAAAACCTTAATTCACTATCTTTTCACTTATATTTAAGTATACATTTCACATTTTAAGTCCACAGTTAAGTTTCAACCCTTACCCCATTCTGCTTAATGCCAGTTTCCATAGTAACAGTTCATGGAACATTCAACTGTACTGGCAGGTCACAAGTTCACCGTAGTTTCAAGTTCAGCACACAAGCTTACTAATGCATACAGTAGGTGTGGTTGACTTTTGCAAAATATTACCTTATGGTATCAACTGTACCTTTCAAACATTTTCTAGCAACGAATCACAAACTTGATACCTCAGCAAAGAAACATGCATCCTATTTTTGAGTGCACAATCTTGATGAACATCCAATCACTTATCAACTTTTTAAAAAACAGCATGTTCTCCACCATTTTAGATACCTCTCACTCTACCAACTGACTACCTGCACTACAGACATCTTTTGATTACTTCCAGACATCCCTTCAAGATGCTCACAGTGTGGATTGTAGGGTACAGCTATGTTTTCTGGTGCAAAAGGTATGCTGAACGCAGAGGTATTGCCAAAGACCTAGGTTTGGAAAATGTGGACATTAAATGGATTGCACAGAGAGGGTTAAAGTGGCACTATTTGTTGCCTTTGGTTAAAACCTTTTTTCATCTCTAACCCCCTGACCTCATGATTGTGCACTGTGGTGGCAATGACCTAGGCACATTGACTCGGGTAGGTCTGGAAATGATAATGAAGGACACCTTTGCACAGTTGATGTTGCTTTTGCCTCAAACTGTCTTTGTATACTCTAACATATGCCAGAGACAGAAATGGAACTGGTCAAATCAATTCTGTCCACAGTTTGAGAAAGCTAGGAAGAATGTCAATAAAGCTGTTTCTGCATACCTCAGAGATCATAGAATGGGGTCCATCTACAAGAACAATCTACGTTTTGATATGAACGACATCTACAGAAGTGATGGAGTGCACTTTACAGATCAAGGAAACAGAGTCTTCCTCAACAACCTAAAGCTGTGCATCCGCACTTACATGTAGCTACAACAAACTCATAATGAAAACAAGGGCTCTTTTTAGAGCCACCCTATAACCCAACAGTTAATCTTACTTTTTAAAAAACATACATACTCTTTTTTAAATTTTGCTTGGAGTCGCGAACCCATCGCGGTTACACAGGGGTGCCACGCTGCGAGCCGCAATGAAGTCGCAACTCCAAGCACGCGAGAAAAAAAAAATGCCCCCCATTCTTATAACTCAAATTCTGCCTCGGAGACCCCAACCCCGAGGCCCAGCCATTTCATAATATAAAAAAAAAACAACTACCCCCCCCTTACCCCTAAGGGCTTTTACTGCCCCGGGGACCCCATCCCTCGGGGCATTGCCTCGTTTTAAAAAAATATATATTTAATTTTTCCCCGGAGGGGGCAACATGGCCCCCCTCCCCAGGGCCAATTTTGGCCCCGGGGACCCCATGTCCCGGGGCCGGCCCTCACGTAGGGGACCGCAGGGGAATGCCCCGTGGTCCCAGCCGGCTCCCCACCTCCTGCAGGAGCCGCCATTGCTTTTGGACAAGGGGAGCTGCTGACATGCAGCTCCCCTGGTCCAAAAGCAATCTGCTTTGCTTCCATGAAGCAAATCAGAGTTTGCAATGACAGGGCGGGAGCTATTGCCCCGGGGACCTGGCCCACCCCGGGGCTTAAGGAAAACGAAGCGCGGGAGCCCACGCTTCGTTTTTTTTTTTATTGAGTGCGCGAATCCGGCTAAAAATAAAAAAAATAAAAAATGTTGGGGGCCCTGGGGGTCCCTGTTGGACCCCATGAGCAGGCCTAGGGGGTCAGGGTGTTACTACCCTGCCCCCTTTTCTTTTTTTTAATCTTTTTTTACTGTTTTCTTGTTACTCGGTTTTACCGAGTCACAAGATGGCTGCCAACACTTCTTGGTTTGAAGTGTCGGCAGCCAACCAAATGAAACTTGTGCTCGGGACGGTTCGCGAATCCACCGCGGTCGCAGATATCGATATTTTTTATTTTAAAATTTCTCAGGAACTAGTGAACGGATTTACACCATTTAAAGCAAAGAGTGCACTCTGGACCAAGAGCTACCTCTCTGCCAAATTTGGTGCAATTCTGTTCAGCAGTTCAGGCTGTAGCCGCGACAAAGGTTCCTATGGAAATTAACATAGAGAAAATGCTTTTTGGGACCCCCCTTTTTTCCCACCCCCCGCTTGACGAATCACCCCAAAACTTTCAAGACAAGAGCTTACCGGAGCGGGCCATTAGTTTTGAAAATTTCGCGAAGATTCGTCAAACGGCGCCAAAGATATTGGCAAATCAAAAAAAGCTTTTCCTATGGAAACTAGGGGGCTGATTACGATGGCGGGCGGACTTGGTCTGCCCGCCACCGTAGCGGTGATTGGGACCGCCCGCCAGACATGCGGCAGTCCCACCACTGCAATTAGGATGCGCCCGCCATACTGGCGGGCGCATCCTGGGCTTTCAACATTGCGGGCGGTGCTGCTGGCTGCAGCACCGTCCGCAATATTGAAAGTGCCTGCAACGCATTTCCCTGCACTGCGTGGCAGGCACCATGCGGTGCCTGCCACTTGGTGCATGGAACTGCAGGGGGACCCCCCAATGTGCACCCCTCCACAGAGGGGGCCCGCAACGGGCCCCCAAAGCCAATCCCTGCCATCCTTTCCATAGCAAAAGACACACAATTGATGGACGGAATGCAGAACAAATCAAAACATTCACCCCCAGTCAAGAGATCTGCGTTAAATCCATCATTCTTTTGCTCACCATGCCACCCCAGTTTAGACCTGGCCATATGCAAATCAGTCTTGACCCTGTGCCTCATGGGAACAGTCCAGCCCGAACTGCCAAGCCAGGTCCTCCCTGGACCGGAAACAAGCATCCTAGGACCGGTTTCGGGGTTTCACCCCTCTTCCGCCAGGATAGCGTGATTCCAGTGGCACAATGAGCCCAGGACCCACGTCTGGGCATACCTGGCGCACTTAGGGCGAGAAAGCAAAAGACACACAATTGATGGACGGAATGCAGAACAAATCAAAACGTTCACCCCCAGTCAAGAAATCTGGGTTAAATCCATCAGTCTTTTGCTCACCATGCCACCCCAGTTTAGACCTGGCCATATGCAAATCAGTCTTGACCCTGTGCCTCATGGGAACAGTCCAGCCCGAACTGCCAAGCCAGGTCCTCCCTGGACCGGAAACAAGCATCCTAGGACCGGTTTCGGGGTTTCACCCCTCTTCCGCCAGGATAGCTTGATTCCAGTGGCACAGTGAGCCCAGGACCCACGTCTGGGCATACCTGGCGCACTTAGGGCGAGAAAGCAAAAGACACACAATTGATGGACGGAATGCAGAACAAATCAAAACATTCACCCCCAGTCAAGAGATCTGGGTTAAATCCATCATTCTTTTGCTCACCATGCCACCCCAGTTTAGACCTGGCCATATGCAAATCAGTCTTGACCCTGTGCCTCATGGGAACAGTCCAACCCGAACTGCCAAGCCAGGTCCTCCCTGGACCGGAAACAAGCATCCTAGGACCGTTTCAGGGTTTCACCCCTCTTCCGCCAGGATAGCTTAATTCCAGTGTCACAGTGAGCCCAGGACCCACGTCTGGGCATACCTGGCGCACTTAGGGCGAGAAAGCAAAAGACACACAATTGATGGACGGAATGCAGAACAAATCAAAACATTCACCCCAGTCAAGAGATCTGGGTTAAATCCATCATTCTTTTGCTCACCATGCCACCCCAGTTTAGACCTGGCCATATGCAAATCAGTCTTGACCCTGTGCCTCATGGGAACAGTCCAGCCCGAACTGCCAAGCCAGGTCCTCCCTGGACCAGAAACAAGCATCCTAGGACCGGTTTCGGGGTTTCACCCCTCTTCCGCCAGGATAGCTTGATTCCAGTGACACAGTGAGCCCAGGACCCACGTCTGGGCATACCTGGCGCACTTAGGGCGAGAAAGCAAAAGACACACAATCGATGGACGGAATGCAGAACAAATCAAAACATTCACCCCCAGTCAAGAGATCTGGGTTAAATCCATCATTCTTTTGCTCACCATGCCACCCCAGTTTAGACCTGGCCATATGCAAATCAGTCTTGACCCTGTGCCTCATGGGAACAGTCCAGCCCGAACTGCCAAGCCAGGTCCTCCCTGGACCGGAAACAAGCATCCTAGGACCGGTTTCGGGGTTTCACCCCTCTTCCACCAGGATAGCTTGATTCCAGTGGCACAGTGAGCCCAGGGCCCACGTCTGGGCATACCTGGCGCACTTAGGGCGAGAAAGCAAAAGACACACAAATGATGGACGGAATGCAGAACAAATCAAAACATTCACCCCCAGTCAAGAGATCTGGGTTAAATCCATCATTCTTTTGCTCACCATGCCACCCCAGTTTAGACCTGGCCATTTGCAAATCAGTCTTGACCCTGTGCCTCATGGGAACAGTCCAGCCCAAACTGCCAAGCCAGGTCCTCCCTGGACCGGAAACAAGCATCCTAGGACCGGTTTTGGGGTTTCACCCCTCTTCCGCCAGGATAGCTTGATTCCAGTGGCACAGTGAGCCCAGGACCCACGTCTGGGCATACCTGGCGCACTTAGGGCGAGAAAGCAAAAGACACACAATTGATGGACGGAATGCAGAACAAATCAAAACATTCACCCCCAGTCAAGAGGTCTGGGTTAAATCCATCATTCTTTTGCTCACCATGCCACCCCAGTTTAGACCTGGCCATATGCAAATCAGTCTTGACCCTGTGCCTCATAGGAACAGTCCAGCCCGAACTGCCCAGCCAGGTCCTCCCTGGACCGGAAACAAGCATCCTAGGACTGGTTTCGGGGTTTCACCCCTCTTCCGCCAGGATAGCTTGATTCCAGTGGCACAGTGAGCCCAGGACCCACGTCTGGTCATACCTGGCGCACTTAGGGCGAGAAAGCAAAAGACACACAATTGATGGACGGAATGCAGAACAAATCAAAACATTCACCCCCAGTCAAGAGATCTGGGTTAAATCCATCATTCTTTTGCTCACCATGCCACCCCAGTTTAGACCTGGTCATATGCAAATCAGTCTTGACCCTGTGACTCATGGGAACAGTCCAGCCCAAACTGCCAAGCCAGGTCCTCCCTGGACCGGAAACAAGCATCCTAGGACCGGTTTCGGGGTTTCACCCCTCTTCCGCCAGGATAGCTTGATTCCAGTGGCACAGTGAGCCCAGGACCCACGTCTGGGCATACCTGGCGCACTTAGGGCGAGAAAGCAAAAGACACACAATTGATGGACGGAATGCAGAACAAATCAAAACATTCACCCCCAGTCAAGAGATCTGGGTTAAATCCATCATTCTTTTGCTCACCATGCCACCCCAGTTTAGACCTGGCCATATGCAAATCAGTCTTGACCCTGTGCCTCATGGGAACAGTCCAGCCCGAACTGCCAAGCCAGGTCCTCCCTGGAATGGGGTGAATGTTTGCCAATGTGCAACATTCCGTCCATCATCTTGTGTGTTTTGCATTTCACCCTAAGTGGGAAGGGTATGCCCAGACGTGGGTCCTGTGCTCACTACGCCACTGGAGTCAAGCTATCCTGGCTGATGAGGGCTGAATGCCCGAAACCGGTCCTAGGATGCTTGATTCCGGTCCAGGGAAGACATGGCTTGGCAGTTCGGTCTGGACTGTTCCCATGAGGCACAGGGTCAAGACTGATTTGCATATGGCTGTGTCTGAACTGGGGTGGCGTGGTGAAGCAAAATAACGATGGATTAAACCCAGATCTGTGACTGGGGGTGAATGTTTGCCAATGTGCAACATTCCGTCCATCATCTTGTGTGTTTTGCATCCTTTCCATAGCGGCATCGCCGCCATGGAAAGGCCTCTCCAACACCCACATCCTAATATGGCGGACGGTGCCTGCTAGGCACCGCCACCATATTAGTGGCCCAGCTCCGCCCGGCAGGCAATCGTAACGATTGCCACCAGCGGAAAAGTGGCGGACGGACTTTGCATCCGCCGCGATACCCACCGTCATCCTAATATGGCGGTGGGTAAATCTCCTTACGATGGCGGAATGATCGCCACCACCGGCCCGGCGGTGGCGATCGTTCCACCATCGTAATGAGCCCCTAGGTTCGAACTATAACTACCTACTGGCGACTGCCAGTAGGTAATATATATATATATATATATATATATTATTATTTTTTACGGTGTTTTATATAGCGCGAACTTGACCCGAAGGTATCGGGTATTAGAGCGCTTTTCATAGCACCAGTTGCGTTACATGGAGACACGTTCATTTTTGTTAGGCACGGGGTGATTAAGTGATTTGTCCAGAATCACAGGATGTTCAGCGTCATTGCCGAGACTCGAACCCAGTTCCCCAGATTCAAGGTCGACCGCCCTAGCCGTTAGGCCAACTACTCTGCCCATATATATATATATTCACTGAAAAAAACAGTGGTTACAGGGACGTTAGAGTTAGGCCAGATTTCCCTTGTACAAAACCAGTGAAATTCAGCAGTTATAGTTACCTGAGCTAACTATACCTTATGCCCCCGTAATACACTGCTTATGACCTCACATATTGCATCCCTCATGACATGGTCAGTGATATCACTGATGACATCACGGATGGCATCACTGCGGGCGGGTTCGCGTGCCCCATGCATTCTTTAATCTTAAAATAAGCCCCAGGGAGGTGGTGGTCCCTGGGGCAGCTGGGGAGGCCCGTCGGGCCTCCCTGCATATTTTGTAAAAGAAGACCTGGGAGGTGGGGGTCCCTAGGGCTTCAATGAGCCTCAGGGGGGCCGTGCTCCCCCCCTTTAATGAAATGCACCCAATTTGTAAGAGAGCGCAGGTGCCCACGCTTCAATTTTCTTCAATTTTGCCTCAGATCCGCAGGGCCACCTGGGAATTCATGGCAAAAGTGAATTTAAAAAATGCTTTGACCCCCCCTCCCCCACAATATCTGGGTGGTCAGGGTATTCCTAACCTGCTCTTTTTCTTAATTTTTTACAGTTTTTGTGGGACTTGGGTTCAAGCTGAGACCCAAGAAAGCTGCCAACTTTTCTTGGTTGAAGTGTTGGCAGCCAATCAAATTTCAGTAGGATTCACGATCCACTGCAAGGAAATGCGTCCCCAGCTATCTATATTTTATTAAACTTTTTAATCTTAAATATCTCTAAAACTACTGAACAGATTTACACCAAATCACAAAAAGCATGCTTTCTGGACCAACTTCTAGCTTTCTGCCACATTTGATGTAATTCCGTTTAGTGGTTCGGGCTGTAGTCATGTTCAACATCCCTATGGGAAAATGCATGGGGAATACACGTTTTGGGACCCCCCATTTTTCCTGGCCCCCGCTTGATGGATCACCCCGAAATATTTTCAACACATCAGCTGAACTGACTGTAGAAAATGTTTTGAAAACGTAGTGAAGATTCGTCAAGTGGTGCCAAAATTATTGGCAAAAGAAAAAATGATTTTCTATGGAAACATGGTCCTAACTATAACTACCTATTAGCTATATATATATTCACTGAAAAAATCAAAGATTACAGGAACGTTATAGTTAGGCTGACATTTCCGTCGTACAAAACCAGAGAAATTTAGCAGTCATAGTTAGCTGAGCTAACTGTAACTCGCGCCCCGCAATGCACTGCTTATGACATCACATATTGCTCGCTTGCTCATAGCGGAGTACACTATTTGCTATGGCAAACTGCAATGTCCTGACAGTGGGCATACCCGGGACATTAGTGGAGCCAGCCCTGGTGGGTAGCAGTCCCCAGAGCCATGTAGGGCCACGCTGCCCTTCTCCTTTATTTAAATTTGCCCTGGGGAGGTGGTGGTCCCCGGAGCTGGGTGGGGGGGCCAGATCCCCCCACGCTTTGATATTTATTTTAGCCCCAGGGAGGTTGCAGTCCCCTAACCAGGCGGGGTCCACGAGGCTCCTCATAATATTGAAATTAGCCCCGGGGAGGTGGCGGTCCCCAGGGTGGGGGTGGGATTCTGCAGTGATTTTCTCACTAAAATACACAATATTGATCGGTCAGATCATTTCATTATGATTACGATGGATGTTACTTCATTGTACACATCTATAGATCACCAACTTGGAGTTGAAGCACGTGATCATTTTCTAAAAAAACTACGGCTATGTGTTTTTACAAACATAACTGAATGCTGATAAATATGAATCAGTTTTGTCTTAAGGAAAATATTTTCATCTATGATGGGGTCTATTAAAGCCAAAAGATGGGGTCAGCGATGGGCACCTGCTTCGCCCCCAGCTTCCCGAATCTCATGATGGGCTGGTGGGAGGAGCATTTGGCCTAGGCGGAGGACAGTCGACAATATACCCAACATATCCTGGTTTGGACTAGGTATATAGATGATTTGTTTTTATTATGGAATGGCCCCAAGGAGATGGCAAATAGTTTTGCATAAAAGCTGAATGACAATCCTTATAATTTGAGATTTACAACTAGAATGAGCAAAGTGGAAATTGATTTTCTTGACGTGAAGTGGTAGGTTGAGGATTTGAAGGTTCACTGAACTATACATCGCAAGGAGACAGCAGGTAGTAGCATACTGCACAATAAAAGTTACCAGCCAAGAAATCTGGTCAACAGTATCCCTTATATTTTAAGGATCAAATGAGTATGCAGTACTGAAACTGAATTCCTTAAATAAAAAACCCATATGAAACAATGATTTAGGGAAAGGGGTTACACTGATACGATTCTGAACATAGCTGAAAAGAAAGTCGAACCTCTTTCTAGGGACCAACTCCTTAATCCCAATTTAGACAGACCTTGCAAGGATGAGTGCATTCGGTTGATCATGACTTTTAATGTTTCCTCACAAGAGTTCAGGAACATGATGCACAAATATTGGCCCATCCTGAGGAATGATACAGTCATAGGCTCAGAATTACCTCTGATTCCCTCTATTACAAAAAGAAGACGGAAATCATTGGGGAATAGTCTAACACATAGCTATTATACCAAGATCCACAAGTGTGATACTTGGTTGTCCAAATCAAATGGATTTTTCAAGTGTGGACAATGTAAGGCGTGTAGACATATCTCTAACACCTCCTCATACTCAACCTCGATTGGCCATGAGAGAAAGATAGGCCAATTTCTAAACTGTGCATCAGATTATTGTGTATATATTTTGCAGTGTCCCTGCAATGTAATGTATGTTGGGAGTATATCCTTCCCACTGAGGAAACTGTAGGAAGCTGGCTCTCTATATAGTATACTAAAATTAAGTACACTGTGCAGAGAGTCCAGTGGGAACTGGTACTTAAAGTAGATAATACTAGTTCTCTTTTTGTGGTAGTGTGGACGAGGAGTTAGATTTATCAGAGGTTAGTGCTATACATTTGTTGTACTCACAGAGGCAATAAATGAGACAAACATTCAAGAATAAATCCAAGACCAATTTATTAAAATAATATTGACTTTTATGTATTTTTTAAGACCAAGGACTTTGATCTACAGTAAATTCTTTAGGATTTATAAGAGTTCGGAAAATATATAACTTTTGTGCACAATTATGCACCATTGAAGTCAATGGAGAAAAGCAGTAAAATGCATATAAAATCAGGCAATGCTTTCACGAAGTTCACCATCTCATTTTAGGTCGATAGCAGGACCAGGTTCAAAGTTCCAGCAGCAGAAGATCAGGAGCATCCAGGATTTGGCCTAGGAGCTCGGTGCTGATGGTGACAGCAGCCGGTGCGCTATGATGAAGGGGGCCACCTGGAAAGACATTGCACAGGAGGACTTAGAGGTAAGTCCAAGTCCAGTGGGTCCCACTGGAGGGCAGAGGTCACAAGGGTCGCTAGACCACAGAAGCACACCAGTCACAGTCTCAGACATCTATAAACTTCTGGTGAAAGCAAAATCAGGGTCACCATTGGATCCGTGCCCTCCTCTATATTAAAACTAGCACCTGAACCAGTCACACTAACTTTGACGGCCATCATAAATGCTATGTTTGCGGAAGGTTATTTCCCCAAAGCATGGAAATCAGCATCCATACTTACTCTGCTGAAAAAAACGAATCTAGATCCTAACGACTCCAATAATTTTAGACCCATATCTAGGCTTCCACTCCCTGCAAAAATCTCAGAAAAAATAATGAATACACAACTCAGTCGGTTTTTGGAAGAGGGACGGGTGCTGGACCCTACCCAGTATGGCTTCCGGGGGGGACATAGCACGGAGTCTGCTCTCCTTAAATCCACTGAAGAAATCAGGACTACACTGGATCAGGGAGGAAAAGCTGCCATGATTATGCTGGACCTCTCTGCTGCCTTTGATACGGTCCATCATGTTTTACTGATGGACCGGCGGCAAGAGATCGGAGTAAAGGGCACGGCCTGGAAACCAGTCAAATCGTTCCTAGCCAACAGAGTACAGACAGTCACCCTTGGAGACTTCACTGCCAAATCTTTCTCACTTCCTTGTGGAGTCCCTCAGGGGTCTTCCATGAGTCCAACTCTTTTTAATATATATGTGTCGCAGCAGGCTCCTCAGATTGAATCCTTTGGGTTCAATCTGACTTCTTACGCTGATGACACCCAGATTGTAGTATCTCTGC
This sequence comes from Calotriton arnoldi, assembly GCA_963921515.1. Classification (NCBI taxonomy): domain Eukaryota; kingdom Metazoa; phylum Chordata; class Amphibia; order Caudata; family Salamandridae; genus Calotriton; species Calotriton arnoldi. Next base: position 1,076,923 of record CAWUFW010001495.1, read on the forward strand.
TTCCAGATGGAGTACAGGAGACAGCGTCCTGCTTCCACGACTGCATGACAGCGGTGGGCAGTTGGATGGCCCAAAAGTGCCTTAAACTTAACTCCAGTAAAACGGAGGTGGTACTTTTCGGCAATGATCCAAATTTCTGGACCCTGGCATGGTGGCCGGACTCACTTGGTCCTCTTCCAACTCCCACTAGGAAGATAAAAAATGTAGGAGTCTATATAGGCAATAAACTCTCTTTTAAGGATCAAGTGAATGCAGTGGTCTCAGCCACATCGTACACTCTGAAATCCTGCTAAATGTTTTTGCCTTTCCTACCCAAAGACAGCCAACAAACAGTCGTTACTGCCTTAGCCATGTCCAGACTGGATTATTGTAACAACTTATATCTAAATATCCAGGAGGGGCTTATGAAAAAACTCCAACTCCTGCAGAATGCAGCTGCCAGACTGCTTACTGGCATCCCAAAATATGCCTCAATCTCGGCGGAGATAAAAAGACTCCACTGGCTGCCTGTCAAAAAGCGAGTTTTGTTTAAAGCTCTGTGTGTGGTCCATAAGTCTCTTCATGGAAACGGACCCCTTCACCTGATTCAACGCTTCCGCTGGTATGCACCAAGAAGAACACTACGCTCCTCAGACGCAAAATTCTCAGTACCCTTTGTAAAAAAAGCTAACTGGGGTGGCAAAAGCTTTTTGGTCGGTGCAGCCAAAGCATGGAATGACCTCCCTTTGCCTATCAGATGCAGGACAAAACTTTTGGACTTTAGGAAGGCCTTGAAAACATGGGTGTTCATTGCCTAATGACTAGTTACACCCCCTCCGCGTTCAGGCCACCACAGGACATCAAATATAGCGCCAGGACACCTTCGGGTAGCAGTTGCGCTCTAGAAATGTCAATAACATTAACATTAACATTAACTGCTTATGACCTGACATATTACATCACTCATGACATAGCCAATGAAATCACTCATGACATCACTAATGACATCTCAAATGACAACACTGATGACATCATCCAGTGAGTGTAAGTATTTTTTTTAAGAGTTTATGATTGTTAAACATATATTAACCTATTACAAAAGTTAAATTACTATACTAGGTGCACTACTGCTGAGTGATATGGCTTCTAACATATATTATGTGAGTGGCTGTGTGGCTCTATGTATCCTTGTGTGTATGGGTGTGTGAGTGAGTATATGGGTGTATAAGTGGGTGTGTGAGTAGCTGTGTGGGTGAGAGAGATGCATTGTGAGTGGCTGTATTGGTGAATGAGTGGGTATGTCAGTGGCTGTAAGGGTGAACGAGTGGCATTGTGAGTGGCTCTATGGGTGAGTGAGTGGGTGTCTGAATGGCTCTATGAGTGAGTGACTGATTGTCTAAGTGGCTGTATGGGTGAGTGTGAGAAGTTGGCCTGGTATATGCTGTTCACTAATTAAAGTGGACACCTTGCACCAGAACAATTCGACTCTTATGGTAGATAGGTTTAAGACAACCTTTATAGAAAGCTATCCTAGTGGTAGCTGTGGAGAGCAGCCTTCAGGCTAAGTCTTGAAGGAATGTAAAGCAGCTTGTTTTACCACACAATCTCTTGAATCACCAAATGAAAAGACACCACACAGGTATATATATCAAATATATATGTATTTATTAATAAACACTCTCTACTAATCTCTTTATGAGATTAGAAGTCAGGAACATATGTACAAGTCAAATATTATCAGGATAAGTTTAGCACAATTGAATATTACAATCTTAGTTTGCTAGACCTAGGTCTAGGGCATCTAGAATCGAGGGACCCCCAAGAACCACCCCAGGCAGTTGTAGGAGACCCACAGGGGACAGACGCGGTGACCTGGCACCGATGCGAATCCTGTACGAGTCTATGCGCTCAGACGCGATTGAGATATCAATGTTCAAGGTCCCTTGCGTGTTCGAGGCGAACCCACCGATCGGACTCAGTACGAGTCGAAGGATACGGTCTACAGATAGGATTTGCAAGGGAGTTGGACGAGGTGTGTCTAACACAGACGCGAACCATGTACGAGTCATTGCGAGAATCGCACGGGGAAAGTAAGAGTTTTAGGATACTTCTGGTGAACCTACAAACAAGTCACTTACAGGGTAAGTAGTTCGAGGGCCCACACCTACAGGAGCACCGTAGTGCTGGAGTTACCTCACCCAGGGAAGCCGGGTGCACAGGTGTCCTTTGGTGTCGGGTCGCGGCGTCGTTTTCAATGGCGACCAAAGAAGACTTGCTGCTTGTGATGGTTTGAAGAAGTGTCCGGTGGAATCCAAGCCTGGATTCGGTGGAAGGATGACCTGAAAGCAGAGGGGACAGTGTTCAAAGTCACTTGGCAGTGACTCGGGGCAAGGAAGATGAATGCCCACCGTCGTCGCAGGATTCAGGTCGTTCACAGTTGCCTTGACTCTTCAGCCACGAGGTCCAGGAGGCATCGACGATGACCAGGAGCTGGATTCGGCGTGTCCCACAATGTCTGCGGCTTACTGCGGTGTCGGCAACTCGATCGGAGCCAACAAGCCTTGGTAACAGCAAGTCTCGTGTGAAGAGGCAATGGCGCAAACCAGCAAGGTCTGTGGAACTCACCCAGCGAGGGTAAGTCAGGGCAGGCCTGGAGCAACCAGGGGAGCCCTTTGGTTTCTTTGGGAAGTCTTCTGGGGACCCACAAGCCGGCTGGCAAGGGATCGCGAAGACGCCTCGGGAGGATTCTCTCACAGGGGCCCACGGTCACTCGGGACGTGGTAGGCCTCTGATCTTAGGAGGGATTCCTGCTGCAGGCTGGGACCATATGTGGTCCAAAGCACAAGTTCGTGGAACGTTGTGAGAGGTTGCACTCGACAATAGAGCACGGTACCCAGGGGTCGCAGTTCCTCGTTACTCTTGGGGTCCACTGGCCTCAGCTTTGCTGGGGACTCACAATGGCCTTTGAAAAGTCAGTAAATCCACCTCTTGGGCTGCAGGGACTTCGGACTTTGGCGGGAGCGGCGTAGTTTGCGACCATCGTTTGTAGTTTTGGTGCCTGCCAAGCAGGGGAGTCACTCCTTGACTCCAAGGGAGATTCTTCAGTCTTCCAGAGGTAGTGGAACGTCGAAGGTCCGGGATTCTTCTTGTAGAGCGTCGTCCAGGGAAATCTAGGGTGCTATGCACAGGTTCCCCCTCTTATACTAAAAGAAGGGGAGGGACTAGCTCTATGACCCTACCTATGGGAGGGTCAGGGGAGTGGGCGGCTACACCCACTTCCCTTTGTCCAGTTTCGCGCCAGAGCAGGGACAGGTAGCCCCTGAGCCGGTTTGAACTGGCATATGCACAGAGGAGCCTTCTGCTCCCCCAGTGCAGGACTTCAAAGCACTCTAAGAGTGCACCCACCCAGCCCCAATACACTAAACCCTGTCTGGGAGGTGGTCACACCCCTTGGGACAGGATATCTATTGTTGGGCTTCCTCCACTGCGAGTGTTGGTCATCAGCAGGAGGGCAGCCCAGTGTCTGTGACTGGTGGCATCCATTTTGTGGTGCCAGGGCTCTGCAGGATTCTACCGCGTTTCCACAGTAGGTACATGTCTATCCCTCTAGAAGGGTGGAATGCTACCCCCGCCGCCAGGACTGGCGGGGGGGTAGTATTCCAAGATGTTTGACACCAAACACGACATGTTTCGATGCAGCCATTCCAAAGTTAGCATTTTACCGCGAGGATATAATGCACTTAAAAGTATATGGTTTAACCGCATCCACAAACAGCACCAGAGAATGGACTCTGAGAGCTGCAGAGGGGCCCTGCTCAGGCAGAGGCACCCCCTCACATATAAGCCAAGCACCCTGCCCTCAGGATTGATAGGGCCTGCCTTCGGGGTGACTGATAGGGTTATATGTGTGTGTAGGAGAGATATAGGGAACCTATATCTCAGTGAGGGGTGCTAGCACTTCCTCACTCAGGCTGCAGTAGCAGGCCTGTGGTGTCAGATTTAGTCTGCTTCCCAGGGGTGGCATAATACATGCTGCAGCCCCTGGTAGGCCTGTGAAGTACCTATGCCCTTGGTACCTAAGGTACCATATACTAGGGACTCATAAGGTACCACAGTATCCAATCACTAGTGCACCTAGGGTGCAGTCCAAGTCATTTAAAGAGAAAGCAGATAGGCTGGGGACCTGAATAGCAGGTTCCCAGCCAAACTAAGTCAAAAACCAACAAAACACCAGGAAAAAAGTGGGGGCAACCATGTAGTCAGATTCCACCTTCCTACATAACCCCCCCCCAAACGAAAGGAGATGAGGCTAACCTTGTCCAGGTGAGCCTGTATTTACTGAGTGGCCATATAAGGAAGTACCTGCACTAGCATGGTTACCCCCTGTCTTATGGTCCACTAAGTTATCCCTCACCCTAAGGGTATGAGAGGGTCTCCACCATGGGGAATTACTACCTGTGGGGTGTTTTGGTAAAGGACAAGGCTGATGAGGTGTCTGAGCAGAAAAGTGAGACCCTAGGGAAGTTGGTCTCAGTTTCCTCAGATCACTGGTCACCATGTATGCCTGTCTTTCCATGACTGAGCTGCACTTTGCTCTAAGGGTCAACCTTTGGCTGCCTACAGCTGGGGGTTGGGTCCCTTTGGGTGGAACACTGGAGGGACATGGCAGGTTTGGAACCTTTTGGTTCCAGGTTTGCCCTTGCCTTTCAGAGTCCTTCTGGGGAAGGTCCCTACACAAAGGTATGGGGGATCCCTCAGTGTGTGGAGGAATTTTCACCTGCCTAGGGCTTCTAGACTGGGTGCCCCTAATCTGCTGATGGGGGGTTCCTCTGGACAGGGGGCCCTGTGGGGTCCACTGACCTCTGCAGCCCTGGGCGGACTGAGGCAGGGTAGAGAGGGGCAGGTTACCTGCTCCAGACTGGGTACCACCTTGGAAGGGTCCTCTGCCATCAGGGGTGGGGCCAGGCCAGGCCTGACTACCTCTGGGGCAGTTCCTTCACTAGGGGTAGGATCAGTTCCCTGAGGAGGCTGACCCTTACCTGCTGTCTGGGGGAAGGAGACTTTTCTTCAACCCCTGTGCTCTCTTTTGGGGGAGAGTGGGCCATTCTTCCAGGCTCCATCTCTCCAGCATTTCCCTGGGCTGGGGCTGTGGCCATCACAGCCCCACTAGCTTTTTCAGGGACGCCTAGCATCTTCAGATGGGTTTGGTGTTCAACTTCAGCCCAGGCTGAAATTTCCAGATCATTGCCCATCAGGCAATCTACAGGCAAGTTGGGGGACACTGCCACTCTTTTTGGGCCTGTGACCCCCTCCCAGCTGAGATTGACTATGGCCATGGGGTGATCTGTCCTGACACCATCAATGTTGGTCACCTGGTATTTAAACTCAGGTAAAAGCTGGTGAGGGGGACTAGTTTCCCTGCCACCATGGTGACACTAGCCCCTGTGTCCCTGAATGCCACAGCTTTCTGACCATTAATCATTGGCTCCAGTCTGTACCTGCCCAATGCAATGGGACCCATGGTAAAGGTGGCAAATCCTATACCACCATCAGAGTCTGAGGAGTCTGTTGAGGAGGACCTGTCTAAACTAGGGCCCACCTCTGTTCTCCTTGCAAAAGCACCTAACTTTTTGGGTGCACTACTCCCCACTGGAGGATTACTACTGGTAGTACCAGGAGGGGTGGTAGTAATAGCTGGAGGAACAGTTTCTCTATTGCCAACCCTGGGGCAACTGGGATCAGTTTTCCAGTGCTCAGGCTTTTTACAGACATGGCAATATGGTTTCTTTTCAGGAGAGGAAGGAGTTTGGGACCCACCCCCAGAAGAGGATTTTTGGGGCCCTGTAGTGGACTTATACTTAGATTTATCCCCACCTTTCTCTTGGGACTTGGTAGAATCTTTCTTCTGGTCACCACCCTGATTCTTAGGCCTTACCCTGGTTCTGACCCATTTGTCTGCCTTCTTTCCCAATTCTTGGGGAGAGGTCAGATCAGAGTCCACCAGGTACTGGTGTAAAAGCTGGTTTTGACAATTATTAAGGATCTGCTCCCTCATGATCAAATTGTACAATCCTTTGAGATCAGTAACCCTACTGCCAATCAGCCAACCCTCCAGAGCCTTGGTTGCACAATCTACAAAGTCAGTCCAGTCCTGAGTCTGTGCCTTCTGGGTGTCTCTGAACTTCAACCTGTACTGCTCAGTGGTTAAGCCAAACCCATCTATCAGTGCACTCTTCAGGACTTCATAGTTATCAGCATCCTCTTCTTTAACAGTGAGGAGCTTGTCTCTACCTTTATCTGAAAAGGAGAGCCACAAGATTGCTGCCCACTGCCTTTGGGGGACCTGCTGTACTCTACAGGCAATCTCCATAGCAGTTATCCACTTGTGGATATCATCCCCACTCTGGTAGGGAGGAACAACCTTGCTCAGGTTCCTATGGTCTGGAATAGATTCTCTGCCTCTAGGGACACTGTTGCTGCCACCAAGGGGTTCTAACCCCTCTCGTCGAGAAGCTCTCTGGATCTCCAGGGCTTCTCTATCCAGTGCCAACTGCTTGGTTCTGAGGGCAACTCTTGCTTCCTCATACTGCAGCAGTTTGCACATTCTTTCAGAGGAGGTCTCTCTTATGGGAAAGTAGGAGTTCCTCTGGTGGACAAATTCTCTGCCAGAGTGATAAGAGTGCTCAGATTCCCTGGAAGGGGACCTATGCCTCTCATCCACTCTGTCAGTTCTCTTAGGGAGAATTCCTCTGTCCTTTTCAGGCCCCTTGAGGCCTGGCCCTTCAATCACAGAGTCCTGGTCATTCGGATTTTCATCGTCTGACCCAGATACTGTAATTGACCCACCCACTGATTCAGACCCATTGGCTCCTAGAGCCAATCTAAGATCATCTGCTGTCAGCAGATCTATCAGGTGCAGGGTTGAGGGACTCTGTCCTAGTCTCAGATGTCTTTCAACACACATGGCTCTCAAGTCAGAGAAAGCCATGTCCTTATACTGAGGCTGAGTGGATCCACTGGTTCCACCCTTTAAGGACATTCTAGTGTTTTGCAGTGTTGTACTACCTACACTAGTTTGTGGCCTACTGATCCTAGCTTGAGCTGTAGAAAGGGTGTGCTATCCCTTGGCACACAGCTCTAAGTTCAGTAGAACTTATCGATACTAAGCTTGACTTTATATGTACCTTAAGTACCTATAGTGGTTTTCAGTTAGTAATTCAAATAGAGATTTTCTGGTAAAACAATAGCAAGCTGGAATCCCACACGCTGCCCACCAATGTGAGAAGTTGGCATGGTATATGCTGTTCACTAATTAAAGTGGACACCTTGCACCAGTACAATTCTACTCTTATGGTAGATAGGTTTAAGACAACCTTTATTGAAAGCTATCCTAGTGGTAGCTGTGGAGAGCAGCCTTCAGGCTAAGTCTTGAAGGAATGTAAAGCAGCTTGTTTTACCACACAATCTCTTGAATCACCAAATGAAAAGACACCACACAGGTATATATATCAAATATATATGTATTTATTAATAAACACTCTCTACTAATCTCTTTATAAGATTAGAAGTCAGGAACATATGTACAAGTCAAATATTATCAGGATAAGTTTAGCACAATTGAATATTACAATCTTAGTTTGCTAGACCTAGGTCTAGGGCATCTAGAATCGAGGGACCCCCAAGAACCACCCCAGGCAGTTGTAGGAGACCCACAGGGGACAGACGCGGTGACCTGGCACTGATGCGAATCCTGTACGAGTCTATGCGCTCAGACCCGATTGAGATATCAATGTTCAAGGTCCCTTGCGTGTTCGAGGCGAACACACCGATCGGACTCAGTACGAGTCGAAGGATACGGTCTACAGATAGGATTTGCAAGGGAGTTGGACGCGGTGTGTCTAACACAGACGCGAACCATGTACGAGTCAGTGCGAGAATCGCACGGGGAAAGTAAGAGTTTTAGGATACTTCTGGTGAACCTACAAACAAGTCACTTACAGGGTAAGTAGTTCGAGGGCCCACACCTACAGGAGCACCGTAGTGCTGGAGTTACCTCACCCAGGGAAGCCGGGTGCACAGGTGTCCTTTGGTGTCGGGTCGCGGCGTCGTTTTCAATGGCGACCAAAGAAGACTTGCTGCTTGTGATGGTTTGAAGAAGTGTCCGGTGGAATCCAAGCCTGGATTCGGTGGAAGGATGACCTGAAAGCAGAGGGGACAGTGTTCAAAGTCACTTGGCAGTGACTCGGGGCAAGGAAGATGAATGCCCACCGTCGTCGCAGGATTCAGGTCATTCACGGTTGCCTTGATGCTTCAGCCACGAGGTCCAGGAGGCATCGATGATGACCAGGAGCTAGATTCGGCGTGTCCCATAATGTCTGCGGCTTACTGCGGTGTCGGCAACTCGATCGGAGCCAACAAGCCTTGGTAACAGCAAGTCTTGGGGAAAGTGTAAAGAGGCAATGGCGCAGACCAGCAAGGTCTGTGGAACTCACCCAGCGAGGGTAAGTCAGGGCAGGCCTGGAGCAACCAGGGGAGCCCTTTGGTTTCTTTGTAAAGTCTTCTGGGGACCCACAAGCCAGCTGGCAAGGGATCGCGAAGACGCCTCGGGAGGATTCTCTCACAGGAACCCACGGTCACTCGGGACGTGGTAGGCCTCTGATCTTAGGAGGGACTCCTGCTGGAGGCTGGGACCACATGTGGTCCAAAGCACAAGTTCGTGGAACGTTGTGAGGGGTTGCACTCGACAATAGTGCACGGTACCCATGGGTCGCGGTTCCTCGTTACTCTTGGGGTCCACTGGCCTCAGCTTTGCTGGGGACTCACGATGGCCTTTGAGAAGTCAGGAAATCTACTTCTTGGGATGCAGGGACTTCGGACTCCGGCGGGAGCGGCATAGTTTGCGACCATCGTTTGTAGTTTTGGTGCCTGCCAAGCAGGGGAGTCACTCCTTGACTCCAAGGGAGATTCTTCAGTCTTCCAGAGGTAGTGGAACGTCGAAGGTCCAGGATTCTTCTTGTAGAGCGTCGTCCAGGGAAATCTAGGGTGCTATGCACAGGTTCCCCCTCTTATACTAAAAGAAGGGGAGGGACTAGCTCTATGACCCTACCTATGGGAGGGTCAGGGGAGTGGGCGGCTACACCCACTTCCCTTTGTCCAGTTTCGCGCCAGAGCAGGGACAGGTAGCCCCTGAGCCGGTTTGAACTGGCATATGCACAGAGGAGCCTTCTGCTCCCCCAGTGCAGGACTTCAAAGCACTCTAAGAGTGCACCCACCCAGCCCCAATACACTAAACCCTGTCTGGGAGGTGGTCACACCCCCTTGGGACAGGATATCTATTGTTGGGCTTCCTCCACTGTGAGTGTTGGTCATCAGCAGGAGGGCAGCCCAGTGTCTGTGACTGGTGGCATCCATTTTGTGATGCCAGGGCTCTGCAGGATTCTACAGCGTTTCCACAGTAGGTACATGTCTATCCCTCTAGAAGGGTGGAATGCTACCCCCGCCGCCAGGACTGGTGGGGGGGTAGTATTCCAAGATGTTTGACACCAAACACGACATGTTTCGATGCAGCCATTCCAAAGTTAGCATTTTACCGCGAGGATATAATGCACTTAAAAGTATATGGTTTAACCGCATCCACAAACAGCACCAGAGAATGGACTCTGAGAGCTTCAGAGGGGCCCTGCTCAGGCAGAGGCACCCCCTCACATATAAGCCAAGCACCCTGCCCTCAGGATTGATAGGGCCTGCCTTAGGGGTGACTGATAGGGTTATATGTGTGTGTAGGAGAGATATAGGGAACCTATATCTCAGTGAGGGGTGCTAGCACTTCCTCACTCAGGCTGCAGTAGCAGGCCTGTGGTGTCAGATTTAGTCTGCTTCCCAGGGGTGGCATAATACATGCTGCAGCCCCTGGTAGGCCTGTGAAGTACCTATGCCCTTGGTACCTAAGGTAGCATATACTACGGACTCATAAGGTACCACAGTATCCAATCACTAGTGCACCTAGGGTGCACTCCAAGTCATTTAAAGAAAAAGCAGATAGGCTGGGGACCTGAATAGCAGGTTCCCAGCCAAACTAAGTCAAAAACCAACAAAACACCAGGAAAAAAGTGGGGGCAACCATGTAGTCAGATTTCACCTTCCTACAGTGAGTGAGTGGTTGTTTCAATGGGTGTTTGGTTAAGGTAGTTGGTATGTGAGTGGCTGTATTGGAGAGTGAATGTCTGTATGAATGGATGTATGGGTGAGTGAGCGGATATGTGAGTGCTTGTAAGGATGTGTGAATGGGCATGTAAGTGGTTGTGTGAGAGAGAATGTGAAAGCTTGTATGGGTGAGTGAGTGGCTGTGTTGAAAGGCTGTATGGGTGAGTGAGTGACTGTGTGAGTGACTATGTAGGTAAATAAGTACGTATGTGAGTAGCTGTATTTGTGAGTTTGTGGCTATGTGAGTAGCTGTACAGGTGAGTCACTGGTTGTATGAGTGGATGTATGGGTGTGTGAATGAATGTGTGAGTTCCTCTGTGGAAGAGTGAGTGGGTATGTGAGAACTGGTATGGATCTGTGAAAGGGTATGTGAGTGGCTGGGTGCATAAGTGGGTGTACAAGTGGTTGTATGGGAGTCTGAGTGGCTGTGTGAGTGGTTCTGTGGATAATGTCATTAGTGATGTCATTTGAGATGTCATCAGTGATGTCACTGACCATGTCATGAGTGATGTAATATGAGAGGTCAGAAGCAGTGCATTGTGGGGGCTTAAGTTATAGTTACCTCAGATAACTATAACTGCTGAATTTCACTGGTTTTATACTAGGGAAATCTGAGCCTAACTATAACGTCCCTGTAACCTTTGGCTTTTTCAGTGAATTTCTAAGGTTTTATAAATTCTATTTCCCAACTATAAAGTCCCTTTAACCTTTGATTTTTTCAGTGAATTTCCAAGGTTTTTCAAAATCTATTTCCTAACTATAATGTCCATATAACCTTTAGTTTTTTAAGTAAATTTCTACAGTTTTTTAACCGGTAGTTGCGTTTGTAGGGTGGTGGAGAAACTGGGCGGGGCCTCCGACTAGCTCTCAGGAATCCTGCTGTAAGGGACTTACTGGAGGTAATAGGGGGACTTCTTGGCTCCCAAGGTCCCTCAGCATCCAAAAAGACTTCATCCCCTAACCAGTATTGCACCAGGACTCAGGTTTGCAGACTGGTGGAGAGAGGGGATGTGGCCTCCGAAGTCCTCACATCAGTCGCCCTCTTTGGAACGTACTGGAGGAAACTAGAAGGGTGATTGGCCCTCAAGGACCCTCTGGCGCCAAGGGGACTTCATCCCCCAACCAGCAGTGTGAAACGAGGTGCATTTGCACAGTCGCGGAGAAAGGGGGCATGGCCTCCGACAACTTCTCAGCAATCCTGCTGTGTGGGACTTACTGGAGGTAATAGGAGGGGAAGTTGGCCCCCAAGGACCCTTGGCAGCGAAGGGGACTTCATCCCCCCACAAGTAGTATGCCAGGTGGTGCATTTGCAGAGTGGTAGAGAAAGGTGGCGTGGCCTCTAAAGACCACACAGCAATCCCACTGTGTGGGACTCACTGGAAGTAACAGGAGGGCTTGTTAGCCCCCAAGAACCCTCTGGACCTAAGGGGACTTCATCCCCCAACCAGCAGTGCACCAGTAGGTGGGTTTGCAGAGTGGTGGAGAAGGGGGGCATGGCCTCTGAAATCCTCTCAGCAATCAGGCTGTGTGGGATTTACTGAAGGTAATAGGAGGGCTTGTTGGCCTCCAAAGACCATCAGAATCCAAGGGTTGTTATAACCCAACCAGCAGTGTACCAGGAGGCATGTTTGCGGAGTGGAGGAGAAAGGGGGCGTGGCCTTGGAAGACTTCTCAGCAATCCCACTGTGTATCAATCTTTGTATTTACTCTGGAAGGGAGAACACAGGCCCACCCGTTCTTTGGGCCAATTTCAACCTGGGGACCCCATCTCCCAGGGCCAGTCATTTCTTGAATGGGGGAGTGGGACCGTGCAGCCCCCCTTCCGGGGCTGAATTGCCTGGGGAGGAGGGCTGCTAGGCTGGGCCGGGCTGCTAGGCTGGGCCTGGGGACCTCATCCCCCGGGGCCCTGCCTAGTAGCTATATAGAAGGGGGGCCATGTGCCCCCCTCCCTGCTCTGATTTCAGCCCGAGACCCCATCCTCTGTGCCCCAGCCTGGCAATGATATTGAGGAGGGCCATTTCCTGGGGCACGGCCATGTACAGATGGGGAGAGGAGCTGCGTGGCCCCCCTCCCCAGGCTGAATTTGGCTGGCCCCAGGGAAACAATCCCCCAGGGCCTGGCCATTGAAAGTGAGTGCCTCCAGGACACCCACTCTCCACTGGGACTACGGGGGAGCCTGAAAGCCTCCGCTGTCCCTGCCAGCTCTCTGCCTTTTGCGAGAGTGGGCATTGCTTTGGCACAGATGGGCCTGCTAACATGCAGCTCCCTCTGTGTCAAAGCAATTGTTCTCTATTTTGAGCAAGCAAGAGCAAAATGCTCTTGCTTGCTCTAACTGGAGCACAGTTTGCTATGGCTTGGCAGGAGCAGTAATGCTCCCACCAAGCCATAGCAAACAGCTATGCCTCCGGGGTGGGCACCGCAGGACATAGCAGGAGCCTGCCCTGGGGGGTGGTGGCCCTCAGGGTCATCTAGGACTCCGGGGGGCCACGCAGCCCCCTCCCTTCTTCAATTTCACCCCAGGGAGGTGGTGGTCCCCTGGGCTGATGCAGAACCCCCGTATTTCATTTTGGAAAAGCCCCGGGGAGGTGGCAGCCACCTGGGGCTTCGGGGGGTCTGCTTGCCCCCCCTGCATTCTTTAAACTTAAAGTCCCTGGGAGGTGGCGGTCCCTGGGGCTGGGGGGTCCAAGAGGCCCCCCCATTGTTATAAAAATAAGCCCTGAAGAAGTGGTGGTCCCCGGGGCAGCGGTGGAGGCCATACGGGCCTCCCCACATTTTTTGTTCACCAAGCCGGAGGGAGGTGGTGGTTCTTGGGGCATCAATGAGTCCCAGGAGGGGGGCGTGCACCCCCTCCTTTATTACAATGCCTCGGGCCTGGCCCACCCAGGGGACAATTAGAAATGAAACACGGGAGCCCATGCTTTGTTTTATTTTTAATTTGCAGCGGGATACGCGTATCCCGCCGAAAATTACAAACAACATTTTATTTTTAGCCCTGTGGGGTCTCTGTCGGACCCCCTCCCAAGAGGCCTCAGGAGTCATGGTATCTCTATCCTGCCGCCCTTTCTTTTTAAAATGTTTTTGGGTGGGATTCGGCTTCAAGCCGAGGCCCTGGTTTGGCAGCCAATCAAATCTCAGTAGTATTTTGGGCTAACAGATTTCTATATTTTTTAAACTTAAATATCTGAAACTACTGAACAAATTTACAGCAAATCACAAAAAGCATGCTTTCTGGAACAACATCTAGCTTTCTGCCAAAATTTGATGTAATCGTGTTCATATAATGAAAAATCCCAATAGACATAACATGGGGAAAACATGTTTTAAGACCCCCCTTTTTTCTTGGCCCCCGCTTCACTGATCACTCCAAAACTTTCAACACAGCAGTTGAACCAAAAAGGGTACTTTTTAAAAACATTTGTGAAGATTCGCCAAGCAGCTCCAAAGTTATTGGCAAAACAACAAAAGCTTTTCCTACATAAACTTTGGTCCTAACTATAACCACCTGCTGGCTATCACCGTAGGTATATCTATATATATATTCACTGAAAAAACCATAGGTTTTAGGGACAGTTATAGTTAGTTGATCATTTCACTCGTACAAAACCTGTGAAATTCCCCCGTTATAGTAATTTCAGCTAACTATAACTCGCGCCCCCGCAATGCACTGCTGATGACGTCACATATTACATCACTCATGACATGGTCAGTGACATCACTGATGACATCTCAAATGACATCACTGATGACATCACTGATGACATCATCCATGTGATAATTTCATGCATCTTCTCACACCCTAATATAACTTTTGATACACCCACTCTAAATTACAGACTGCCATTCTCAAAACCATAGACACTCCAACACCAATAACTACATACACACTCACTGATTCTTAGGTCTACACACACATCCACTCACTCACCCGTACAGTCACACATACTTACGGTCACTCAGTACAGGACTATCATATGCACTCATACATCTATATAGACACTCACACACCGCCACTCATCCATAGAGGTACTCACACACCTAGTCAGTCATGCAAATAGTTAATCACACTGCCATTTACTCACCTATACAATTATACACACACCAGCTCACTTACTCATACAAATACTAGCACATTCTTACGCTCTTATACAATCACTGATACAAGTACATACTCATCCATACAGCCACTCTCACAATCACACACTCTCACTTATAGCCATTTATATACTCCAACACACATATATACTGCCTTTCACATATGTAGTTACTCACACATGTACCACTGAGATATACATTCACTCACTAACACACCCATACACACACTCACCCACCCATACAGTCCATCACAGATGCACTCTTGAAACCATGCACCCAGTGAATCACCCACTCACACATCTATGCACAGTCACACACCCTCCACCCTCCCCCACAGACACTCAGGCACCCATACAGATACTCAGACAACCAATTAATAACCCATGTAGACACTCATGTAGCTATTCGCAAACCCATGCAGCCGCTTACACACCAACAGACAGACTAATACAGACATTCACACAGTTTAGTCACTAACCCATGCATTCAGTAAGATACGTTTAATCACTCACTTATAGAGTCAGTCACGCACCTACTAAATCATCCATTCAGACACTTATACACCCACTCATTCTTCAATACGCCTTTCCCTATATATATTAAACATATTTAAACTTTACAGAAACACACAGTCACTGGATGATGTCATCAGTGATGTCATCAGTGATGTCATTTGAGATGTCATCAGTGATGTCATCAGTGATGTCACTGACCATGTCATGAGTGATGTAATATGTGACATCATCAGCAGTGCATTGCAGGGGCGCGAGTTATAGTTAGCTGGACTAACTATAACGGGGGAATTTCACAGATTTTGTACGAGTGAAATGTCCAACTAACTATAACTGTCCCTAAAACCTATGGTTTTTTCAGTGAATTTCTAAGGTTTTTTAAATGCTAATTTCTAACTATAACGTGCCTGAAACCTATGGTTTTTTCAGTGCATATATATATATTTAGCATACTATGTATACATGTAAAAATGTGTCGGTCCACATGTTTACCTCGGTGGCACGGAAAAAATGGGTGAAACTGACGTCAGCACGCCGACGAGGTCCTCTTATGGCTCCTATGACGTCATACGGTGTCGCGAGCGGAGCCGTGCTATTATGACATCATCGTCGACGTGGGAGAGCTAGGAAAGAATTTCCGCGGCATGCTGGCGCAGGGGATATTCACCTAAGTGTTCAGGCTAGTCCTTTGGGAGCAACTGTTTATGTTGCCACTCCAGAAACCGAAACCAGTGATCCGAGGGCAGAGGCCCTGCAGATGGCACACGAGGTGGGGAGCCCAGTCGTGTGCACCGGCGGGGCAGCGAAGTGACAAGCACCACTACCCACAGAAAAGGTAACAAGGGCACTGAATAACACAGGATCTTCTCTTTGTATCTGGCAGGAACAACAAGGTTAAAATGCCCTAGTTCCAAAATGTAGAATTAGTGCTACAAAGTTCTTCAAGAGGACCTGCGATGGATGCCGCTTCTGCCTTCCGTACACTGGAGGCGGCACATGGGTCACGCGGTACGGTCATACTGCGGTGGGACGCACACTCGTTGACCTCTCATGGCACTGCTCCACACTTCTGGGACAATGCTTTCCATTAGCTGTGTTTTCTGATGACGTGTTGCGCCGGCCCTGTCCAACAGCAGAACCCCTTTAGATCCAAACAGACTCTTCCACTCTCTCACCGGAAGTGAAACCAGGCCACGTGGACACTTTCACAATACAACAGCCAGGAATGCACTTTTCGGTAAAAAAAACACATTCCTCCTCCTAATTTATCAAATAAACAACTCACTGAAGAACAGGGGCCAGCTTCGATCGGTAAACAGCCGTTACAACGACTTTTTTACTTCGCGATACCATTACAACGCAGCATTACCACGCATGCGTTGTACATCGCGAAGTCAATACTACGCATTTTTTTAGAACGCATGGTCATTTACCACGCATGCCTTTACAACAAATTTTGTTGTAAAGGTATGTATGGTAAATGACCATGAGTTCTAAAAAAATGTAGACGATCCACGTCGTTGTAAGGAAACAGAGGCTGTTCCGTTTCCTCACAACGACGTGCACCGCCCCTCAGAGATGACATGAAGCAGGAACCACGAGGAGAGAGGAACCACAAGGAGTGAGAGGTAAGGGGGATTGGGCATGGGGTGGTGGTTACTTTTCTAGGGGTTAGGGTAGTGCAGTGGTGTTTGGGTAGTGTAGGGGGTCGTGCTGAGGGTAGTGTTTTAGGGTTTAGGGTAGTGCAGTGGTGTTTGTGTAGTGTAGGGGGTCGTGCTGGTGGTAGTGTTTTAGGGTTTAGGGTAGTGCAGTGATGTTTGTGTAGTGTACAGGGTCATGCTTGGGGTAGATTTAGGGTTTAGGGTAGTGCAGTGGTGTTTGTATAGTGTAGGGGGTCGTGCTGGGGGTAGTGTTTTAGGGTTTAGGGCAGTGCAGTGGTGTTTGTGTAGTGTAGGGGGTCGTGCTGGGGGTAGTGTTTTAGGATTTAGGGTAGTGCAGTGGTGTTTGGGTAGTGTAGGGGGTCGTGCTGGGGGCAGTGTTTTAGGATTTAGGGTAGTGCAGTGGTGTTTGGGTAGTGTAGGGGGTCATGCTGGGGTAGTGTTTTAGGGTTTAGGGTAGTGCAGTGGGGTTGGTGTAGTGTATGGGGTCATGCTGGGGGTAGTATTTTAGGGTTTAGGGTAGTGCAGTGGTGTTTGGGTAGTGTAGGGGGTCGTGCTGAGGGTAGATTTAGGGTTTAGGGTAGTGCAGTGGTGTTTGGGTAGAGTAGGGGGTCGTGCTGGGGGTAGATTTAGGGTTTAGGGTAGTGCAGTGGTGTTTGGGTAGTGTAGGGGGTCGTGCTGGGGGTAGATTTAGGGTTTAGGATAGTGCAGTGGTGTTTGGGTAGTGTAGGGAGTCGTGCTGGGGGAGTGTTTTAGGCTTTAGGGTAGTGCAGTGGTGTTTGGGTAGTGTAGGGGGTTGTGCTGGGGGTAGTGTTTTAGGGTTTAGGGTAGTGCAGTGGTGTTTGGGTAGTGTAGGGGGTCGTGCTGGGGTAGTGGTTTAGGTTTAGGGTAGTGCAGTGGTGTTTGGGTAGTGTAGGGGTACTGCTGGGGGTAGTGTTTTAGGGTTTAGGGTAGTGCAATGGTGTTTGGGTAGTGTAGGGGGTACTGCTGGGGGTAGTGTTTTAGGGTTTAGGGTAGTGTAGTGGTGTTTGGGTAGTATAGGGGGTACTGCTGGGGGTAGTGTTTTAGGGTTTAAGGTAGTGCAGTGGTGTTTGGGTAGTGTAGGGGGTCGTGCTGGGGGTAGTGTTTTAGGGTTTAGGGTAGTGCAGTGGTGTTTGTGTAGTGTAGGGGTAGTGTTAGGGGGCCCGATTCACAGAACTAACTTACGACAAAATCCTAAATTTACTACCATTTTGGTATTCACAGAATGAACTTACTCATTTTGGTATTCACAGAATAAACTTACTCATTTTGGTATTCACAGAAGACACTTACACATTTTGTGTAACTTACACATTTTGTGTAACTTACTCATTTTGTGTAACTTACACATTTTGTGTAACTTACACATTTTGTGTAACTTACACATTTTGGTATTCACAGAAGGCACTTACTCATTGATGAGTAAGTGCCTTCTGTGAATACCAAAATGAGTAAGTTAATTCTGTGAATACCAAAATTGTTGTAAGTTCATTCTGTGAATACCCAAATGTGTAAGTTAATTCTGTGAATACCAAAATTGTTGTTAGTTCATTCTGTGAATACCCAAATGTGTAAGTTCATTCTGTGAATACCAAAATTGTTGTAAGTTCATTCTGTGAATACCCAAATGTGTAAGTTCATTCTGTGAATACCCAAATGTGTAAGTTCATTCTGTGAATACCCAAATGTGTAAGTTTATTCTGTGAATACCAAAATTGTTGTAAGTTTAGGATTTTGACGTAAGTTAGTTCTGTGAATCAGGCCCATAGGGTTTAGGGTAGTGCAGTGGTGTTTGTGTAGTGTAGGGGGTCATGCTGGGGGTAGTGTTTTAGGGTTTAGGGTAGTGCAGCGGTGTTTGTGTAGTGTAGGGGGTCGTGTTTTAGGGTTTAGGGTAGTGCAGTGGTCTTTGGGTAGTGTAGGGGGTCGTGCGGGGGTCGTGTTTTAGGGTTTAGGGTAGTGCAGTGGTCTTTGGGTAGTGTAGGGGGTCGTGCTGGGGGTAGTGTTTTAGGGTTTAGGGTAGTGCAGTGGTCTTTGGGTAGTGTAGGGGTTCATGCGGGAGTAGTGTTTTAGGGTTTAGGGTAGTGCAGTGGTCTTTGGGTAGTGTAGGGGGTCGTGCAGGGGTAGTGTTTTAGGGTTTAGGGTAGTGCAGTGTTGTTTGGGTAGTGTAGGGGGTCGTGCTGGGGTAGTGTTTTAGGGTTTAGGGTAGTGCATTGGTGTTTGGGTAGTATAGGGGTTCGTGCTGGGGGAGTGTTTTAGGGTTTAGGGTAGTGCATTGGTGTTTGGGTAGTGTAGGGGGTCGTGCTGGGGGTAGTGTTTTAGGGTTTAGGGCAGTGCATTGGTGTTCGGGTAGTGTAGGGGGTCATGCTGGGGGGAGTGTTTTAGGGTTTAGGGCAGTGCAGTGGTGTTCGGGTAGTGTAGGGGGTCATGCTGGGGGAGTGTTTTAGGGTTTAGGGCAGTGCAGTGGTTTTTGGGTAGTGTAGGGGGTCGTGCTGGGGGAGTGTTTTAGGGTTTAGGGTAGTGCAGTGCTGTTCGGGTAGTGTAGGGGGTCGTGCTGGGGGGTGTTTTAGGGTTTAGGGCAGGGCAGTGGTGTTCGGGTAGTGTAGGGAGTGGTGCCTGGGGGGGTGTTTTAGGGTTTAGGGCTGTGCAGTGGTGTTCGGGTAGTGTAGGGGGTCGTGCTGGGGGTGGTGTTTTAGGGTAAAGGGCAGTGCAGTGGTGTTCGGGCAGTGTAGTGGGTCGTGCTGGGGGTGGTGTTTTAGGGTTTAGGGCAGTGCAGTTTGTTCGGGCAGTGTAGGGGGTCATCCTGGGGGTGGTGTTTTAGGGTTTAGGGCAGTGCAGTGGTGTTCGGGCAGTGTAGGGGGTCATGCTGGGGGTGGTGTTTTAGGGTTTAGGGCAGTGCAGTGGTGTTCGGGCAGTGTAGGGGGTCGTCCTGGGGGTGGTGTTTTAGGGTTTAGGGTAGTGCAGTGGTATTCAGGCAGTGTAGGGGATTGTGCTGGGGGTGGTGTTTTAGGGTTTAGGGCAGTGCAGTGGTGTTCGGGCAGTGTAGGGGGTGGTGCAGGGGGTGGTGTTTCAGGGTTTAGGGCAGTGCAGTGGTGTTCGGGCAGTGTAGGGTGTCGTGCAGGGGGTGGTATTTCAGGGTTTAGGGCAGTGCAGTGGTGTTCAGGCAGTGTAGGGGATCGTGCTGGGGTGGTGTTTCAAGGTTTAGGGCAGTGCAGTGGTGTTCGGGCAGTGTAGGGGGTCGTGCTGGGGCTAGTGTTTCAGGGTTTAGGGCAGTGCAGTGGTGTTCGGTGCAGTGTAGGGGGGTCATGCTGGGGCTAGTGTTTCAGGGTTTTGGGCAGTGCAGTGGTGTTCGGGCAGTGTAGAGGGTCTTGCTGGGGGTGGTGTTTCAGGGTTTAGGGCAGTGGTGTTCAGGCAGTGTAGGGGGTCTTGCTGGGGGTGATGTGTCAGGGTTTAGGGCAGTGCAGTGGTGTTCGGGCAGTGGAGGGGGTCTTGCTGGGGATAGTGTTTCAGGGTTTAGAGCAGTGCAGTGGTGTTCGGGCAGTGTAGGGGGTCGTGCTGGGGGTGGTGTTTCAGGGTTTAGGGCAGTGCAGTGGTATTCGGGCAGTGTAGGGGGTCGTGCTGGGGGTAGTGTTTAGGGCAGTGCAGTGGTGTTCGGGCAGTGTAGGGGGTCATGCTGGGGGTAGTGTTTCAGGGTTTAGGGCAGTGCAGTGGTGTTCGGGCAGTGTAGGGGGTCGTGCTGGGGGTGGTGTTTCAGGATTTAGGGCAGTGCAGTGGTGTTCGGGCAGTGTAGGGGGTCATGCTGGGTGTGATGTTTCAGGGTTTAGGGCAGTGCAGTGGTGTTCGGGCAGTGTATGGGGTTGTGCTGGGGGTGGTGTTTCAGGGTTTAGGGCAGTGAAGTGGTGTTCGGGCAGTGTAGGGGGTCGTGCTGGGGGTAGTGTTTCAGGGTTTAGGGCAGTGCAGTGGTGTTCGGGCAGTGTAGGGGGTCAAGCTGGGGTAGTGTTTTAGGGTTTAGGGCAGTGCAGTGGTGTTCGTGCCGTGTAGGGGGTCGTGCTGGGGTAGTGTTTTAGGGTTTAGGGCAGTGCAGTGGTGTTTGTGTAGTGAGCAGCGCATGTGCTGCGTCGCTAGGCGAGACCTAAAAGCATTGCACCAAGATGGCTGCCAACACTTCCTGGATTGAAGTGTTGGCAGCCAATTAGAGCCAAGCTCGTGCTTGTGTAGTTAGGTCCCGCCCAGATATATAAAGATTTTTTTCCTTTAATATCTCGAACACTACTGAACTGATTTACACCATTTAAAAAAAGGGAGATTTCTGACCCAAGCACTACCTTTTTGCCAAATTTGGTGTAATTCCGTTCAGCAGTTTTGGCTGTAACCGTGTCTAAAGTTTCCTATGGGAAATTGATTTTTTGACCTCTATTTTTTGAATTTCTCAGGAACTTCTGAACGGATTTACACCATATAAAAAAGGGCGCTTTCTGAACCAAGGGCTACCTTTTTGCCAAATTTGGTGTAATTCCGTTCAGCAGTTCGGGCTGTAGCCGTGTCTAAAGTTTACTATGGGAAATAACATGGGGAAAACGCGTTTTGGGACCCCCCTTTTTTGTCAGCCCCCGCTTGACGAATCACCCCGAAACTTTAAGGATAGGAGCTGACCGGAGTGCCCCACTAGTTTTGAAAATTTCACGAAGATTCGTCATCCGGCGCCAAAGTTATTGGGAAAAGAAAAACGCTTTTCCTATGGAAACTAGGTCCTAACTATAACTATCTACTGGCGACCGCCAGTAGATAATATATATATATATATATATATCTATATATATATTCACTGAAAAAACCATAGGTTTCAGGGACGTTATAGTTAGAAATTAGCATTTAAAAAACCTTTGAAATTCACTGAAAAAACCATAGCTTTCAGGGACGTTATAGTTAGTTGGACATTTCACTCGTACAAAACCAGAGAAATTCGGCCGTTATAGTTAGTTGAGCTAACTATAACTCGCGCCTCCACAATGCACTGCTGATGATGTCACATATTACATCATTCATGACATGGTCAGTGACATCACTGATGACATCATCCACGTGATAATCTGATGGACCTCCTCATACCCTAATATAACCTTTGATACACCCACTCTAAAATACAGACTTCCATTTTCAAAACCATAGACACACAAATACCAGTTACTACATACCCACTAACTGATTCCTAGGTCTACACACACATCCACTCATTCACCCATACAGTCACTCATACATGCAGTCACTCATCAATACATCACTATCATATGCACTCATACACCTATACAGACACTCGCACACCACCACTCATCCATAGTTACTCACACCCCTAGTCAGTCATGCAAAGAATCAATCATACTCCCATTTACTCACCTATACAGTTATACACACACCACTTCACTTATTCATACAGACACTAACACATACTTACTCTCTTCTACAATCACTGACACAAGCACACACTCATCCATACAGCCACTCTGAAAATCACTCACTCTCACATTTAGTCATTTATATACTCCAACACTCACATATACTGCCTTTCAAATATGTAGATACTCACACATGTACCACTGAGATATCCATTCACTCACCAACATACCCATACACACACTCACCCACCCATACAGTCCTTCACAGATGCACTCTTGAACCCATACACCTAGTGAATCCCCTACTCACACATCTATGCACAGTCACACACCCCCCACCCACCCCCACAGACACTCAGGCACCCATACAGATACTCAGACAACCAATCAATAACCCATATAGACACTCGTGTAGCTACTCACCAACCCATGCAGCCGCTTACACACCAACTGACAGACTAATACAGACATTCACACAGTTTAGTCACTAACCCATGCATTCAGTAAGACACGATTAATCACTCACTTATACATTCAGTCACACACCTACTAAATCATCCATTCAGACACTTATACACCCACTCATTCTTCAATACACCTTGGCATATATATATATATATATATATATATTCAAAAAAACCATAGGTTTTAGGGACAGTTATAGTTAGTTGGACATTTCACTCGTACAAAACCATAGAAATTCCCCCGTTATAGTTAGTTCAGCTAACTATAACTCACGCCCCCACAATGCACTGCTGATGACGTCACATATTACATCACTCATGACATGGTCAGTGACATCACTGATGACATCTCAAATGACATCACTGATGACATCATCCAGTGACTGTGTGTTTCTGTAAAGTTTAAATATGTTTAATATATATAGGGAAAGGCGTACTGAAGAATGAGTGGGTGTATAAGTGTCTGAATGGATGATTTAGTAGGTGCGTGACTGACTCTATAAGTGAGTAATTAAACATATCTTTCTGAATGCATGGGTTAGTGAGTAAACTGTGTGAATGTCTGCATCCGTGTGTCTGTTGGTGTGTAAGCGACTGCATGGGTTTGCAAATAGCTACATGAGTGTCTATATGGGTTATTGATTTGTTGTCTGAGTATCTGTATGGGTGCCTGAGTGTTTGTGTGGGTGGGGTGTGTGTGACTCTGAGCATAGATGTGTGAGTGGGTGATTCACTGGGTGCATGGTTTCAAGAGTGCATCTGTGATGGACTGTATGGGTGGGTGAGTGTGTGTTTGTGGGTGTGTTAGTGAGTGAATGTATATCTCAGTGCTACCTGTGTGAGTAACTACATATGTGAAAAGTAGTATATATGTGTGTTGGAGTACATAATTGGCTACAAATGAGAGTGTGTTATTGTGAGAGTGGCTGTATGGATGAGTGTGTGCTTGTATCATTGATTGTATAAGAGCGTAAGAATGTGCTAGTATTTGTATGAGTAATTGAGCTGGTGTGTGTATAACTGTATATCTGAGTAAATGGCAGTGTGATTAATTATTTCCATGACTGACTAGGTGTGTGAGTACCTCTATGGATGAGTGGCGGTGTGTGAGTGTCTATATAGGTGTATGAGTGCATATTATAGTCCTGTACTGAGTGACCATAAGTATGAGTGACTGTACGGGTGAGTGAGTGGATGTGTGTGTAGACCTAAGAATCAGTGAGTGTGTATGTAGTTATTGGTGTTGGAGTGTCTATGGCTTTGAGAATGACAGTCTGTAATTTAGAGTGGGTGTATCTAAAGTTATGTTAGGGTGTGAGAAGATGCATGAAATTATCAAATGGATGATGTCATCAGTGATGTCATCAGTGATGTCATTTGAGAAGTCATCAGTGATGTCATCAGTGATGTCACTGACCATGTCATGAGTGATGTAATACGTGACGTCATCAGCAGTGCATTGCGGGGGCGCGAGTTATAGTTAGCTGAACTAACTATAACGGGGGAATTTCTATGGTTTTGTACGAGTGAAATGTCCAACTAACTATAACTGCCCCTAAAACCTATGTTTTTTTCAGTGAATTTGTAAGGTTTTTTAAATGCTAATTTCTAACTATAACGTGCCTGAAACCTATGGTTTTTTCAGTGAATTTCAAAGGTTTTTTAAATGCTAATTTCTAACTATAACGTGCCTGAAACCTATGGTTTTTTCAGTGAATTTCAAAGGTTTTTCAAATGCTAGTATGTAACTATGCCTTCAGAAATAGGACATGTGAAGAAAGAAGAAAAAACGCACAGAAAGAAGCAAAAGAAATGTAGAAAGAAACAGAAGTCCACAAAGACGAAGAAAAATGCAGGAAGAAGCAAGACATGTGCAGAAAGAACCAACAGAGGAGCAGAAAGAGGCCTTGTTGCAAAATCATCCTGTGCCCACACCTTTTCCAGACGGGTACTGGTGGTAACTGACTCTGACTAACCAGGCCTAGAGCCAGTGCTATGGTAAAAGACACTTAGAATACAGTTAAAACACCTACATACACTAGGGAACACTATGCGTTGGGGTACCCCTGTGATTAGCATGACCTCCTCCAGTATGCGCCAGGGAGCTGCCTTGCAGAGAGGTGTTCAGAGGCCACGCCCCTTTTTACACCACTCTGCAACGCAGCTCTTTGGCGCTTACTGGAGGTACCTGTAGGCCACGTGGCCCCCCTCCTGAGGCCATTTTTGGCCCCGGGGACCCCATCCCCGGGGCATGGCCATTGTTTTCTTTTTTTTTTTTAATAATTGGAGGGGGCTGCGTGCCCCCCCTCCTCAGGACATTTATGGCCCCGGGGACCCCATCCCCAGGGGCCGGCCTTTGCGTTTAAAAAAAAAAAAAATTACTATGGGGGAGGGGGGCCGCATGGCCACTCATGGCCCCGGGGACCCCATCCCGCGGGGCCTGGCCTCTCGTTGGGGACCGTGGGGGGGTCCCCAATCCCCCCACGGTCCCATCGGCTCCCCGCGTCCTGTGGGCGCCGGCATTGCTTTTCCACAAGGGGAGCTGCTGACATGCAGCTCCCCTTATGGAAAAGCAATTCTGCTTTGCTTCATTGAAGCGAGAGCAGGTTTCCCTGCTCTCGCTTCAGTGAAGCAAAGCAGAGTTTGCAATGACAGGGCAGGAGCCGCGAGGCTCCCGCCCTGTCATTGCAAACAGCAATGTCCCGGGGGTGAGCACCCCGGGACACTGCAGGAGCCGGCCCTGGGGGTGGCGGTCCTCAGGGCCATCAAGGGCTCCAGGAGGGGGCCGCGCGGCCCCCCACGGTCCCGTCGGCTCCCCGCATCCTGTGGGAGCCGGCATTGCTTTTCCACAAGGGGAGCTGCTGACATGCAGCTCCCCTTATGGAAAAGCAATTCTGCTTTGCTTCATTGAAGCGAGAGCAGGTTTCCCTGCTCTCGCTTCAGTGAAGCAAAGCAGAGTTTGCAATGACAGGGCAGGAGCCGCGAGGCTCCCGCCCTGTCATTGCAAACAGCAATGTCCCGGGGGTGAGCACCCCGGGACACTGCAGGAGCCGGCCCTGGGGGGTGGCGGTCCTCAGGGCCATCAAGGGCTCCAGGAGGGGAGCCGCGTGGCCCCCCTCCCAACATCTGCACAGCCCCGGGGAGGTGGTGGTCCCCGGGGCTCGGGGGTCCGTAACGGACCCCCAAATTTACATTTGAAGTGCCCCGGGGAGGTGGCGGTCCCCGGGGCAGTGTGGGGGGGATTGGGGCCCCCCCACACATTTTTTCAGTGCCCCCAGGACTTGGCCCACCCGGGGGCTTTTTGAATACGATGCGCAGGAGCCCGCGCTTCGTTTTTTTAAAATTTTCGGCCGAAATTCGCGCTTGGTGCGCGAATCTCGCCGATTTTGTTTGAAAAAAAATGCTTTTTTTGGCCCTGGGGGTCCTTGTGGGACCCCCTGAGCAGGCCTAGGGGGTCAGGGTGTTTCTACCCTGCCCCCTTTTTGCATTTTGCGCACTTGTTTCTCTGATTTCTTGTGCCTCGGTTCTACCGAGGCACAAGATGGCTGCCAATACTTTCTGGTTTGTAGTGTTGACAGCCAATTAGCATACAGCTCGTGATCGGGAGGGTGCGCGGATCCTCCGCGGCCATAGATATATATGTGTTTTTACTTTTGATTTTCTCAGCAACTACTGAACGGATTTACACCATTTAACAAAAAGGGTTCTTTCTGAACCAAGAACTACGTCTTGCCAAATTTGGTGTAATTCCGTTCAGCAGTTCGGGCTGTAGCCTTGCATAAAGTTTCCTATGGGAAATTGATTTTTTGACTCTTATTTTTTTAATTTCTTTGCAACTACTGAACGAATTTACACCATTTAAAAAAAAGGTCGCTTTCTGAACCAAGCGCTACCTTTTTGCCAAATTTGGTGTAATTCCGTTCAGCAGTTCGGGCTGTAGCCGTAAATTTCCTATGGGAATTAACATGGAGAAAACAAGTTTTGGGACCCCCCTTTTTTCTCGGCCCCCGCTTGCCGAATCACCCTGAAACTTTCAGGATAGGAGCAGACCGGAGCACCCCATGAGTTTTGAAAATTTCGCGAAGATTCATCAACCGGCGCCAAAGTTATTGGATAAAGAATGTTGTGAATTTCCTATGGAAAATAGGTCCTAACTATAACTATCTACTGGCGACCGCCAGTAGATAATATATATATATATATTTTTTTTCAGTTGTTGCTCCTTCTGCCTTCCCCTGCCCTTTGCAGAGGATCGCTGATAGTTGGCGGAGCATGCCAAACGTAGGAAATTTATTTCAAAGCACAAATAAAGCGATCACTCGGAGGTCTGCAAACACCAGGGGTTGATTTTATTCCAGGTTACGCGTTTCGCTTGCAAACCAAGCTTGGTCACACAGTGATTCATGGGAAAAGACAGGCAATACATAGGCAGTGTAGAAATCAAAGGAGGACCAACATATGGGTACATATTCCAGCCTAAATGGCATCCATTTTGTAGTGTGGTATTATTATTGTTATTTCTACACAGATAAACACTTCAGTTTAGAAAGGCGTATTACGTCATACTCCGTTTCCAAAGTCTGTACATAGGTCCTACCAATGAAATAAAACATAGCAAAACAATTAATAACCTTTTAAGGCAAGTGCGGTAAAAAACAGTTTGCTCATGTCACATGTCAGACCTCAATAAGTACGGCAGCCATGCTGTAACGTCTACTTTGTGATACAAAGTGCATATAGTTTATCCTTGACCAGCTGTTGTCATACTACTCTCTGCATGAGTTAATGTTAGTCATGGGTTTCACCAATGAAATAAACCATTTAAAATCCAGTGGTGATATGTGTGGCTAGCTCTGATAAATCGTCGTGTGACCAAGCTTGCTTTGCAAGCGAAACGCGTAACCTGGAATAAAATCAACCACTGGTGTTTGCAGACCTCCGAGTGATCGCTTTATTTGGGCTTTGAAATAAATATATATATATATAAAAATATTTTTCTCCACATTGGTAGCTCACTCAGAAACGCACTCGAGCCTTCACGGGGTTACCAGCCTTTATTTGCAATCAGGTATGGACGTGTTACACAAGCAGGTAAGTAATGCAGCTTCCCCCAGTTCCGACGCGTTTCGAGTTTCCTCTTCTTCATGGGTCATAGAGAAAGTTTGTGCATGCTGCGGGCCAACTCCCTTAATAATCACAAAGTCCCGCCCTCAATAAGGCATTGTTTGGGCTTGTGGGAGTTGAAGTGCCAAAATGTCCGCAAAAGGTTCAAGCGCACTGATTCCTGCAGTTACTTACCTGCTTGTGTAACACGTCCATACCTGATTGCAAATAAAGGCTGGTAACCCCATGAAGGCTCGAGTGCGTTTCTGAGTGAGCTACCAATGTGGAGAAAAATATTGAGGCGGACGCTTATCCGCCAGAAACTGCACCATCCCAGGAATAGAAGGGAGCCGCAGGCACAAATACATCGTTCCAAATTGTGGGGCTGACACGCAGGATTGAGGACGTGACATCAAGCGGGGGTCCACTCAGGACTTAAACTGCAGGAATCAGTACGCTTGAACCTTTGCGGACATTTCGGCACTTCAACTCCCACAAGCCCCAGCAATGCCTTATTGAGGGCGGGACTTTGTGATTATTAAGGGAGTTGGCCCGCAGCATGCACGAACTTCCTCTATGACCCATGAAGAAGAGGAAACTCGAAACGCGTCGGAACTGGGGGAAGCTGCATTACTTACCTGCTTGTGTAACACGTCCATACCTGATTGCAAATAAAGGCTGGTAAACCCGTGAAGGCTCGAGTGCGTTTCTGAGTGAGCTACCAATGTGGAGAAAAATATCGAGGCGGACGCTCATCCGCCAGAAACTGCACCATCCCAGGAATAGAAGGGAGCCGCAGGCCCGAATACATTGTTCCAAATTGTGGGGCTGACACGCAGGATTGAGGACGTGACATCAAGCGGGGGTCCACTCAGGACTTAAACTGCAGGAATCAGTGTGCTTGAACCTTCTGCGGACATTTCGCACTTCAACTCCCACAAGCCCCAGCAATGCCTTATTGAGGGTGGGACTTTGTGATTATTAAGGGAGTTGGCCCGCAGCATGCACAAACTTCCTCTATGACCCTGAAGAAGAGGAAACTCGAAACGCATCGGAACTGGGGGAAGCTGCATTACTTACCTGCTTGTGTACCACATCCACACATGATTGCAAATAAAGGCTGGTAACCCCGTGAAGGCTCGAGTGCGTTTCTGAGTGAGCTACCAATGTGGAGAAATATATATTAAAAAAAAATATATATATATAGATTTTTTTTTTTTAAATATATTTTTATTGGCATTTTGTAATTTTCATTATACATATACGCTCTTACATTACATCATGTAGAGGAATAAATGGCAGGTGATGGGTACATTACAACTCCGATGTGCAGGGCTAAATATTCAATAGCAGGGTCCGGAAACTGGCTCCAATTGCTCCTAGCGCAAACCATATATACAATAGCGCCCGTAAAATTACTACTTCGTCACATCGCCACCAACCTCTGGCAGTGACTACTGTTCCTGGTACTTGTTCCACTGAGGTTTAATCACCATAACTTGAACATGGGGATGTCCATCGGCTGTCCAAAGTACAAGCATGCCAGTTATATATATCTAAACATTACTACTGTTAACAAAAAGGAGAAAGAAGGAAAAAGAAAAAACATCCTTATAACAGGAATACCAAAAATAAGAAAAAAGAAAAAGAAATAAGTAAACTGTGTGCAGAGGAGGGCCGTGGTTCGCATCTAGTACATTGCGGGTAGGGGGGAATCACAATGCAAGTCACTTATCTAGGTGAAAGAGCATGGTGGGTGGGGTTCCCAATCAGTATCAGAGCCACCCTGTGTGCGCAACTGGTCCCACCTCATTGGGTTCCCACCAAGCTATCAGTCAGGACTGTGGGCAGGGTTCCTCTGGGGTCCACTAGTGCCTGCACGCTGCATACTTCCCTGGCATGTCCCCAGGTCAGGGTCGGAGCCCGTCACATCGGATGCAGTGTCTTCGGGCACCTCCCAGACTACCATCACCTCCCTCCATTGTCCTGCTATTGCGTGTTTCCTCAGGCCTTTAGCCTCTTCCCAACAAAGCGCTCTACATTCTGCCCCAGCCCACATGATGACATCCCTGCTCCAGACCTCGAACTGCGGCGCCCTCGGGGACTTCCACTCCATCGCTATCCTACGTTTGGCCAGGCCTAGTGCGAGGTCAACGAGCATGTTCCCAACCTTGCATTTTGGGGGTCTGGGAAAGAGACCCAGTAAGCACGTCAGTATTGTGGGTGGTAACTCTCTACCCAGCACTCCTTTGAGTTTATTAAGCACAGCTTCCCAGAAGGCTCGCAAGCAGTGAGATTCCCAAGTCATATGACCAAAGTCCGCATCTGGGTGCCTGCACCTAGGACACAAACGGATTTCACCCCCATATGTCACGTTGAGGCGGTGTGGTGTCATATAAGCCATGTGGGTATAATTGAATTGCATATATTTTAGGCGGGTGTTGCGAGAAATCCTCTTAGGGTAGTATAGGACTTTGCCCCACTCTGCGTCCCTAAGCTCTCTACCCCCGAGTTTGTCCCACTTAGGCCGCAGCCCCCAAAGGGGCCCCACGTGTACTGATTGCAGTGCGACATAGAACCATTTCACTAGGTGTCCTGCCGTCCCCAACGTAAACACAGCATGCAGCACTGGGTGTGTCTCCGGCTCGTCCCTCCCCGTCTTCCATAGCTGCGCAAATGTACGGGTCAATGCCTCATATTGAAGGAACTGGCCGGCGGGAAGACCACTGCCCTCCACCAGCTCTG
Organism: Calotriton arnoldi; assembly: GCA_963921515.1. Classification (NCBI taxonomy): domain Eukaryota; kingdom Metazoa; phylum Chordata; class Amphibia; order Caudata; family Salamandridae; genus Calotriton; species Calotriton arnoldi. Next base: position 1,107,090 of record CAWUFW010001495.1, read on the forward strand.
AGAACGGGAGCAGAGAGCCACCCAGAAAGCAATCCCCAACAGTATCCAGTCGTACCTCAGCCCATTGGGCCAGTTGTTAATTCGTGAATAAAGTTTGGGGGTCCCCTTGTGGCAGTCCCACCAGAGGTAGCGTAGGGGTATATTTAGCGGCCCGACGCCCTCTGCCCTGGCATCTCCACCAGGCCTGGAAAGCCGTGCGCTGCAGCAGAGAGCAGCACAGGGTCGGCGTTGCCGGTATTAATAATTTTGCCAACACGAGGTTCGGACTAAATTCCGGAGTTGGTAAACACGTGCCTACCTCATTTACACCCTCCACCCATTGCGCCAGCCACTGCAATTGCGCAGCTAGCATGTATAATTTGAAATTCGGCACCCCCAACCCACCCTTGGTAGTGGGGCGCTGTAGCGTTTTAAGGGACACCCTGGTGCGCCCATCCCCCCACACCAGGTCTCGCAGCAGGGCGTTCAAGGGGCGGAACCAGCCACTAGGCATAAGGACCAGGAGGTTGACAAAGAAATAGAATAAACGCGGCAACATGACCATCTTGGAGAGGGAAACCCTGGCCATAACGGGCAGTTGCAGGGTTCGCCAGAAGTGCACACAGGAACGCAATGAGCGCAGCGCTCTACCCAAATTTCCTTCCTTCAGGTCCTCTAGGGAGTGAAAGATGTGTATGCCCAAATATTTAAAAGTATGCTGAGCCCATGAGATACCGACAGTCAGTGCCTCAGGCCTAGGCACCCGGCCCGCCACAGGGAACAGATAGGTCTTAGTTTTGTTGACTCGGAGGCCCGAGAGGCGCACAAAGTCATCCAGGATTCGCATGGCCTCTGAAGTGCCCTCCACTGCCCTTGACATGTAAATCAACAAGTCATCGTCATAAAGGGAGATATGTTGTAGCCGCCCGTCAACAGTTTACCCTATCCCATCCCCATCCAGACGGAATCTTTCAGCCAGGGGTTCGATTGCCAGAGCAAACAAGAGGGGCAAGAGGGGACACCCCTGTCTAGTTCCGCGGGATACCCTGTACTGCCTAGAGATTGTCTTACTGGTTTTTACCCTTGCCATAGGGGCAGCATACAAGAGTCTTACCCACTGCACCCATTCCTCTCCCAGCCCCATGCGCAGCATCACCTCAAACAAGTACTCCCACCTCACCGTGTCGAAGGCTTTTTCGAGATCAACGGAAAGCACCGTTGCCTGGCTTCTGGTCAGGGTCTCGGCATGATACAATACCGAATAAAGCCGGCGGAGGTTATATGAGGTGTTGCGAGCGGGGATAAAACCATTCTGGTCTGGGTGTATTAATGATTTCATGTGTGAGAGTAACCTCCCGGCCAACACCTTCCTCAGAATTTTAAAGTCCATATTGAGCATGGAGAGAGGCCTGTGATCTTTAACACCCGCACCGGCCCGTTTGGTTTTCGGAGAGGAATCACCAGGGCCGACTGAGTAGAGGCGGGCAGCTCCCGGATTCATATGCGTCGGCGTACAGCCTGACAAGGTGCGGCGCCAGTAGATCTATGAAGCGCTGGTAAAACTCTGCCGGGAGGCCGTCTGGCCCCGGCGTCTTGCCAGGCGCTAATGCGCTAATAGCAGCTCTAACTTCCTGCAGGGTTATCGGTTCTCCCAGTTCTTCCCGGTACTCCTCATCCAACACACTGAGAGGAAGAAGCTCCAGGAACGCTCGAATGTGCAGCCGGGAAGCCTCAGTAGGGGCTGAATACAGTTGTTCATAGTATGTTAAAAAGGAATCGTTGATCGCATCCGGGTCGTGCACCACTTCCCCAGTGTCTAAACTAATTTGAGTGATCGGGGATCCGCCCAACTCAGGTTTGATCAATCTTGCTAAGAGTCGGCCCGCCTTCCCCTCCTCTCTCTGCACTTTATCCAGGTAGGCCTTATGGTTGTAACATCGCAGGCACCCCAGTGCATCATTATACTTTGCCCGCACCGATGCTAAGGCCGCACTGGCCGTTTCGTCCGTGCCCTGCGCATTGTCTAGTCCACGGATACTGCCCTCCAAGTCCAAGAGTTCCTGTCGTAGCTCTCTATGTGCTCCCATCGCCTGTCCCATGCAATGGCCCTGCACAACGACCTTAAACGCCTCCCATTCCACCTGAGAAGAGGAGGCAGTGTTAGCATTAATAGGGAAGTATGTGTCTAGGAGTGTGTGCAAAGAAGCGCGGAAAGGGGCATCGTCCAGTATTGCAGGGTTCAATTTCCAGGTGGGAATCGGGGAGCAGTGACCCGGGGGCTGGTGTGTCATTAGCAGGGGGCTGTGATCTGATAGCGTGCACCCTAAGTATTCGGTGTGTTTAACAGAGCTATTGAAAGCAGGGGAACAGAGGAACGCATCGAGCCGCGTGTGTATCTGATGAACCGGTGAGAAAAAAGAAAATTCCCTATCCCGATTATGTTGTAGCCTCAAAGTATCTGCAAGGCCCCAATTTGAAATCCAGTTTCGGAGCCCCAAGGCTGTATGACGTGGCTGCGACCACAACAAGGGAGGGTGAGAGCGGTCCATATCAATGTCTGCAACACAATTAAAATCTCCCCCAAGTATTAAGCTACCGCTTAGTTTATCGGCCAATACAGCAGAAAAGGATTCCAGGAAGCCTATCTGGTCTTGGTTAGGAGCATAGATGTTGCCAAGGGTAACCTCCCACCCCGCCAGCCTCCCCGTGACCAGCGCATATCGGCCTTCGACATCTAACCAGGAGCGCTCAAGGGCAAAGGGGACCCCGGGTTTAACCCATATTAGGACCCCTCTGGCAAACGCGGAGGAGGTGGTCGCGAAGACCTGGCCCGCCATTGTCGCTTCAGCTTCCCAGCTTCCTCATTGTTCAGGTGGGTCTCCTGAAGCAGCGCAATGTGTATGTCTCTACGCCTCAGGTAGGAATAAATATTATGGCATTTTGCAACAGATCCCATTCCTCTAATGTTCCATGTGAGGAACCTTATAAGACTACGAGTTTCTGCCATACTGTTGTATTCCGCTTTAGGTGTCCGTATATAGGCTTTCCTGAAACATGTCCTTATATAGGCACAATTCGCATTGCCCTTATATAGGCATAAAATCCCAGTCCTTATTTAGGCATTAGCCATGCACTCCAAATACAGGCATGGTCACCGACATCCGTCCACCCTAACGTCACAACGAGTTCTTGGAAACCAGACCCTTAAGCTCTTGGGAGTTCCCCTAGCACAGGATTATTGATTTCTCCAAGAACTCATCTATTATGCATGAACCGCTATTCCTTAAGGGTTCATTCCTGACGTCTTCCTCTGTCCGACTTCATGTCATTGCTAACATTCCAAGGTACCTACCAGGTATAAATATACCTTCCCTTGCCCAAGCAAGTAGGAGGAGACCTCGACTTTAGAGGAGCCCGTGTCCCGGCCTGACGCACTGAGAAGAGACGCTGTCATCCCTGCTCGCAGAGAATCCAGCTTCCAGTGTTCTGACTCCCTTCGCGGGGTGTTAGAGTTCGAAGATCCGGAAAGAGATTCCCACCTCTCTCATTCTCAAGGTATGGAGCTGACTAGAACATAGAGGGACTCTTGGCATACCAGACTCTTGGCATACTATAGCATACCATACTATAGAATACTTCACCTACTTCTTACCTTGTCCTACACCTAGGTTAGGTTAGGTACACTGGGGTAGAACTAGCTTAGAGACGCATCGTATGAGTACTCGCATTTTTAGCTTATGTTATTTATGTATATGAATATATGTGTCATAGCTGAAAGATAATGCTAGCGCAGTATTATTTCTTTCTACTGCTTAAGCTGTACATTATATATCTTGCATACTGTCTTGTGATCATAACAGCTCATATCTCTTACACGAGAAACAAGACTGTTCAATAAATCCTTTTATTGAAACGCCCGTCTATTCTTTCTGTGTAACTCTGAAGAAACTAAGCATGCACGATTAGCTGAGTGAAACTGTTATCTATTGTTTCCACGATTCTGAGAGCGTTCCGATTCTAAAGGGAAACAAAGTTGTCATGTTTATGCAGTTGCCAGAAACTACTCCCTTCTTGTTTTCAAGGAGTTTCTAGTGGCCTCTGAGTTAGCTGGCACAAAGTAATTAAGTTTAATATACTCGATAGGGACATACTGACCTCAGTCCTATGTCAAACCTATAGGGTATATTATTCCAATGCGCAGAGCCTATTAGGGAAATAGGAACTACACTACATGGCGCCCAACCGTTTGGTAAGGCAGTAATTTAATGCTAGATACTGAGTAACTCAGTCGTGCTTTTCTCTCAGAGACCCCTACTCACATACTCCATAAGACGTCTGGAGTGGGTAGGGTTAAGTATCCGCCAAAGCTAAATAGGACAAAAAAAAACCTATATATTAGCTGTTTGGTTTGTTCAACGTTGAAGGATACAGTGTTCCAAAATATTGTGCACCTTATCTTTTGTTTCCTTGAAACTTGTTCTACATTTTTCAAAAACCAAATGTCCATACACGGAGACAATGACACCGAGAACGGTGTAGCTGCGGCTGACCCAGTCGTAACAGCTTTTAATTTTACAGGTTTAAATGAAACCGAGGAGGGTGTTATAGACATCGCTCCAATTTTATAGGAGACCCATCACTCTAAAACTTATAAAACACGGCCTACCACCAAGAGGTGGTAGAGCAGTTTTCGTGATAGAGTCACACGAATCCTTTCAGACAGAGGTATTCTATTCATGGATAGTATTCCCAGAATCAAATCTAGTCACAAGAGTGTTGCACTTCTACAAAGAAGATGAACCACCAGAGGAATATATTCCTTTCGAGGATATTGAAATTCCACTCACATGCCAGGAGCATCATCTCTGGTTTAAAGGCACCCTAAAACATCACAAAAACATTACCAGGCTCAGTCCACTAGGTAGACCAGGAGCAACATGGCCGATTCTAGCCGGCTACACACCTCATCCTGACATCAAAGTAATGTCAGACGAGGAATTACTTACTCAACTACAAGAGACAATTAGTCCAATATGTCATGCGGACTTTAACAGTCCAACCACCATTGACCATTGCAAATCAAACCCCTCAAAAATTACTCCACAGACTTTACACGCAGTCATGGGTAAAATGCCCACAAAACGTGAGCAAATTCCATTCTGGATAGCTCAAAATATTACTCAAATCAAAGCAGTATTTCCTAATACTAGCCCTTATGAGAAACACAGAATTCTAACAATCTGTTTACCAATGGGGATCACACCACAACTGGAAGATTGCACTACTTGGGGCGCAGTCTTTGCTGCCATCTATACTAAAACACATGGTGTTCCGTCAATTGCAGTAATACCAGATGTCCTGAAACAAATTCAAATCGAATACAGGGCAGAGCCTGCTCTGAATTTAGGTATGAAATTACTAAAAACCTTTGACCAGGTCTCAACAAAAATATTATCTAATATTAAAGTGGAGGCAGCATCAGTGGCGATCCGCCAACGCTTAAGGGAATTTGATGTAACAGAACATCAAACTGAACAACCCAGAATAATAGAACAATCTTATGCAGAATTAGGCAGAGATAGTTTGGGTGGAAAACCTTGAAGCCAAAACTATCAGAAAGTCCTGAGAAGGACTCTATTAAACAAACTCCTACATCTTCTAAAAAGAAGTGGGAAACTAATAAACAAAATTCAAACGAGACATGTTCTCAATCCCGAGGTAGGTCTCCTCAAAAGGAGCCCTCTGAAAGGAGGTATAACCTCAGGAATAGGGATAATTTAAGAAAACCTGACAGGTATCACGATACTGATACACGTTCCTCTCGTACCTTTCAGATATCGTCACAGACATCGGAAAGAAGAGGACGGTCAGAACATAGAGAAGAACGCGTGAAATCGAAAGACGATACACACGTTCAGAAAAATAAATCAAAACCTCAATTCACAAAAAAGAAGGTAGCAGGTCTGAAGAGCAGACATGCCGAGAATACTGAGAACACAGCTCAAGAACGGAGAATGGGCTCAGACAATGCTGGACAGTGCAGCAGAAGTCACAATAGCTCGCCAGAACCTGAAGGAACTTCTGGAGATAGTGGACTTGAATGAGTACATCACAGTAGAAACTGTAGACACCAGGGTTAGTACTCCACAAAAGTTATATGAAATAACACTCCAAATGGAGGGAGACATACCAAGAAAGGTGAAAACACTCTTTTGGGAGAAACTTTCAAGGGGTTATGATATACTTCTAGCAGAAAAAGACTGGCCACCACAATTTGTCAGGGAGTGCCCACATGGCGAGGACATCATTATGCCAGCCTTCTCCAACCATATTCCAATTCACCTAAAATATAATTATGCCAGGAAATGGGCAGTTGCCCAGGCCCCAGCATTATATAAAAATCATGTAGGATGGGATGAGGACTCACCTCACCATAAAATACAGTTAAAAAATGAACCTACTGCACAAAGGCAGTATCCAATAAAGCAAGAAGCTAAAAAACAGGTCAGGGAGATCTTAGATCAACTTGAATACCAAGGGGTGATTGAAACATGCACCTCCTCAATGAATAATCCTTTGTTTCCTGTATCCAAACCAGACAATACATATCGGCTAGTTTTGGATTACAGACACTTGAACACTTGTTCCAAAACATTTGCAGTGCAAAATGCACATAGTACAGCATTAATGAATAACATTGTGCGTAAAAAATATAAAACCACATTGGATATTTCAAATGGTTTCTTTTATCAAAACATAGCACCTGAAAGCAGGTACTTAACAGCTTTCTCAATAATGGGGACCCAGCGTCAATTTTGTAGACTCCCACCAGGGTTCAAAAATAGCCCGGGGTTATTCTCAGCAAGGGTAACAGAGTTACTACAAATTTATGATAATGAGGCATTGTCATATGTCGATGACATCTATCTGACAGACGATGACCTGGATAGGCACTTGAACAGGGTGAGTACCATAATGTTGGGCTTCGCCTCTGAAGGCCAAAAATTCAACTTTAAAAAATCCAGAATTGCCCATCTCAATGTCCTTTTCCTAGGATATGAGCTTTCAAGTGAAAGCAAGAGCCTGGCAGCTAACTTTTTAGAAAAGTGCACGCTGCTCCAACCTCCAAAAATGCTGAAAAATTTACAATCCATCTTGGGTTTCCTAAATTTTGGAAGTACTTACATTCTAAATTACGCAGAAAGGGTTAAACCTCTTTACGAATTAATCAAACCTGATTTTTCAACAAAACATTGGACTCAGGAACACACAGAAATCCTACGTTCACTCCAAGCTAACATGTTAGCAACAAATCACTTACAAACACGCGTAAATACACGCAATTTAGTGATCCGAATAATTTCAGGTCAATGCGGATTCACCTATTTAACATTTAATGAGTGTGAAAAAGTACCAATAGCATACAAATCACATTTGTATACACAAGCAGAAATGCGCTTCACTTCAACAGAAAAAATACTGACAGCAGTTCAAACCGCTGTAGCAAATGAAAGAGCTCTAGCCCAAGGGAAACCCATTATTGTCGTAACCCCAGTACCAGCCTTAGAGGCGGTTACAAAAGCGAGCATCCCAAATGCAAAAGCTTTACATCCTAGATGGATAAAATGGGTTAATTCTCTTGCTGCAACAGATGTTGAATATGTTTTTGATCCTGATTTACAAACACAAGCGTTCCTGCAATATGAACATGAATGTCCTCTGCCCGCTGAAATTCTGCCTCTCGATCAGTACGAATTTATAATATACACTGACGGATCAGCACAACCCGCTACAGGGAGTAAGCAAGCTTACAGTGCAGCGTGCGCAATCGTTAAAGGTCACATGCAAGATGGTAACTTCAGACCAATGGTCACTAAAACTCAATCTCTAGGAGATTGTACAGCTCAGCGGGCTGAACTACAAGCATTCAAACTGGCACTTGAAAATACAGATCGCGAATTCCCCACACTTATAGTGTGCGATTCTTTTTACTGTGTTCAGTCGTATAATGAATATATACAAAATTGGCTTGAAAACGGGTTCAAAGATGCAAAAGGTGGCACAATAAAGCATAAAACACTTTGAGAACAAGTAGTTCAGTTGAAAAACGAACTACCAAAAGCTCACGTGATACACACGCTGAGGCATCAACGTGATGGCGTTCACGTTGCAGAGAATTCATTGGCTGACGAAGCCGCAAAGGGGGCTGTTCAAACGGCTTCCGTAGCTGCGATCACTCGTTCAAAAATGAAAATAGACAGTGAGATATTGTTGGCTGTCAATGCTTCAAGCAAAGGCAGTGGTGCAGCGTTACCAAAGAAATTTCCACTCAAGTACTCTTATGTAATTGATGCGAACAACATTCCTTTTGCTCGATCCCTGGAGTGGGGGATAGGGTAATTCCAAACATGGAACGTAGAGCAGCTTTGATTTATGAAGCACATCTGGGGGAGGGTCTGTCACATCAAGGGATCTCTAAAACAATATTGACATTAAAAGAGATGTACTGATGGCCTGGAATGAATACACAGATTCACATCTTCATCGATGACTGCATAGACTGCAATACACAGCATGGTGCAGACAGCCATCAGACACCAGACTACGAAGTAGCCTGCCCAGTACAGACAACATTGTTAGACAGCATTAGACTATCTACGCGCAGGCGTCCTTATGGACAAATGCAATCCCACAAATGTTCCTATGGATATGGCCTCAGCGCTCGGCTGATGCTCGAACTGTTATAAAAGATTTGGGAGTCTTTATCGGCACATACGCAATAGGCACACTACATTCTGACCAGGGCCCTGCGTTTAGCTCTCGGGCTTACAAAGAAGCCATGGCCAGTTTGGGCGTTGCATTGCGGTACTCCTCTCCGTTTCATCCTGAGGGAAATTCTGTTGTGGAAAGGAAAAACCGGGACATAAAGCAGTCTATAACAGCTAGAGTATTAGGTTCGGGTGATGGTGGGTCAAACATCTTTATGGGGTCCAACGCTCATTAAATAATTTGCCAAGAAGTTCTCTAGGGGGGGTCACTCCATATGAGGTCCTATTTGGGAAAAGAATGTGGGTTCCTGATCCTGAATGTAAAGGCGCAGTGGTGGAAAATAAACCCTTTGATATCAAAGATCGTTTGGCTGTTTCACAGGATCTAAATTAACTAAGATCGAAACAAAGCAACGTGTTCCTGAAGCCAACCACCACTGGGGAAACACCGGCAGTCCCAGCAAGGCCTGTCTAGATCCCAAAAGTTGGGGCTCTAGTCAGAGAGAAGATTGTGGACAAGAAGGAATTTGGACCTTCTTACAGACAACCAGTACCTGTCCTAGCCGTCCACGGAACAAGAAAAGTACTTCTGCCGCCCCTTGCTGGAAAAAAGGAGAAAAGATTTGTGTCAATCGACCTCATCAAACCACAGTATGTGGCCAATACTAAATAGTAGGCCTCGTGGACTCCGACCTAGTAGCAGACGCACTCCTCTCACTACTATCCAAGAGGTTCAGACTGAAAGACTCATAACCATCGAGAATTCAGCAGTAACAGATGAAGGACTAAGCAACAATGCTATGGAACTCATCCCTCTTGAAACTCAAGTAACAGTTCGTCCAGATACACCTGTCTACACCAACGTAACACGTGATCAACAGGTTCCAGCAATTTCTACAAATCCTGATGCAATTCCAACAATTGACCGAACTGCTTCTGGCTATTTCATTAACTTTGATATGTTTTCTGAGGATCCGAGTGAACCTGAAACGACGCCAGCATCAAAAACTTTCAAGCAACAAGTACAAGACCTTTTTCATTTCCTGAAAGAGACTTATCTGGTTTCACCATGGATTGAACTATGGATTATTTCTGGAATATTTTTCTTTCTGCTTTGGCTAGCTTTGGTTATGACTATCAGCGTGCTTATAAATGGCAGATACATCCATATGGACACTGAAAGTAAAAATGTGAACTTACTTTTAAAACCGCACAAATCCTCCCATCGTGAAGCAAGAGACTTGTCAGCAGTGAACATCACAGCCGTTCCTATACAGGATGGTATAGTGTGGGACAAAACCAATTTCGATATATTCGGCCCGACGGAACTTTTGAACATTCCACATTTATTTAAAATTTCATTAAGTGATTTTATTACCTCCAGTATCTATTCTGATGATTGGGACTTTGAGACTGTAAATGATATGATGTCTGATCTAGAAAGGTCTGCTGCGTTCTCTAACAATGAATACTTAGAGGGCTCATCAGACTATGAACAGCTTTATTGTTACAACCACTATGGTCATCATTTCTTGCATAAATCTGCAATACCTAGAAATGTGTTTATGTTTAACCAATGGGAACATTGTCCTACACCGCCAAAAGGTAGTTCAAAAACGTTTGCTAAAAAGTTTCCATATTTTTCAGGGTACAATACATCTGATCCAGAAACATTTTTCTATAAGAAAGTAAACAAAACAGGTCAGAAAATTATGTTAACTAATACAAAACAGATTTATTCTGCAGCCTATATTACCCAACTGTCTAGACAAGGATTTGACTTTTGGAAAGACACAATAGACACAAAAACTGTCTGGGGTTCTAAAGATTGGCAAGTGCAGGGGATTGAAGCTTTGTTTAGAGCATGTATCATCCCACATCAAATAATGTTTTTGAATGACACTGTGCAACAAACGTCTTGCCTTGGTATAGCCAAGATTAAAGACATGAACACACCTTCTGTACCAACACCTGCAAGTAATAGCACTACACAGGGAGCGGTCACAGTAGACACAATACTACAAACCAACAGAACTGATCCTGATTGGAAAAAATGGTTACTCTGGCCCACAGACACAAACATCTGTCAAGAAAGATTCCTGAATAGAAGACAGGGCTTTACTATCCATAGGCCAGACCCATGATATGTTCAAAGACAACATCCGGGGATAGTAACAACATTGTGGGGCCGATTCCGATTCGGGCCGGAAAACATACCGACCGACTCGGTATGGGAATATAGTCCGACCGACACGTACCGGCGTTGCCCGACCTGGTTAGTACGATGAAATGCATGTGAATCACGACCGACTCGTATGGAACACAAGCCGAACGACCGAACCGCACAGAAACCAGCTATCCGGCCGGGAAACCACGCAAATCGAACCGACCGACACGCACCAGGAATGAACCCGAACGAAACGTACCCGCGAACTCCGACCCGCGCAGTACAAGACCGAGTCTCACGGAGTTCAAGCCGTACGACCGACACGCATACAAAAGCCAGCAGAAAGAAGCCAATACTCGGCGACCGACGCGTACGCCGCACAATAAACCTAGCAGAAACACAGCGTGAACGACTCGGAGAAGCTCGCACGAGACAACTGCAGCGTCCCACTCGGTCAGAAGAACGTCTACTACATGCACAAAAAATACAAAGGGAAAAATACAAAAAAAAGGGCCAAACAAGCAATGACAAAGTCAATAAATACAGGGAAAAAAAACATGGAACAAGGACACACCCCCAACTCCACCCATATAAAGGCCACAAATCCCTACCATGATCCTTTGCAAATTCAACTGACCTGCCAGCACAGAACACCATCAGACAGCAACCACAGACACACTCACAGCTCATCCATCACACAAGCCACACACCATTAGCACCTCAACAAATAGCACCCTCACATACACCCAGCAAAACCTACACTCACACACCCTCACTTGCACACACACACACACATCAATCACCACCACCACCCATCACCATGCCCCCAAAGAAGAATCCAAAGATCCTAGACAGTGAATTGGAAGTCCTGGTAGATGAGATCCTCAGGGTAGAGCCACAGTTGTTGGGTACATTGGTCCAACAGACCCCCATGTCGCAGAAAACCAAGATGTGGGAGAGGATCGTTGACAGGGTCAACGCACAATCACCATGTTTGCGCACAAAGGAAGACATCCAGAACAGGTGGTATGATGTGCGCAGGAGGGTCAGGGACCTACTAAAGAAGGATTACATCTTGAGTCAGCGCACCGGCAGTGGCCCTCCTGCCAAACCACTATACCTCAGGCCCTGGGAGGAGAAGGTGCGGGCCATCCTACCACCAGTGAGCGTATATGGACTATCAAACATCCCAGAGCCTGGTGAGTATACAACTAATATACCCAATATTGTGTGACAATACACACACATCACTGTCAAGGGGATAGTCAAACCATGCACCCTTAGCAAATCCACAGCAACCAAAAGATAATCACCCCAAGATTTGTCTGTCAGTCAGATAAACACAATACATGCCATCTCATAGTGATATGTAACTGTGTCATGATATGTACAAACCTAACTACAAATACAGCAAGGCAGTGGCACAAATATAACCAACAAACACAGTTAGACATTTTGCCACCACTAGAACACCAACTCACAGGGAAGCTCACTGAAAGGAAGGAATTATGTGTATGCTGGTGAAGTCAGTGTAGCCAATAGCATGATGGGAGTTGTAGTCACAGATATTGCTCACCCTCACAATTGGCCCATCAACACCACTCTGAACCATGCTCACATCACAGGGAGTGGAAAACAACTGACAAGATGGCTGACACTGGGTACTGCTGAGGGAGCACAAGCCCCTGCTGGGAACTGTGTACCAACCAACAGCAGGACACCACTGACTGACATCCTGAAAGCCAACTTGCACTCCCTGCAATGGAAGCACGTTCCATGGTGGGATATCTGGTTGGGTGGGAAGGAGGACTGACAGCTCTGACCATAGTTACAAGCAGCTTTTCTCACACACCCCCTTAACACAAACTCCACACAACTCACCTGGGAGAATGCAATGCCTCACACTCCAATTAAATATCCCACAAAGAACCACCACCCTGGGTTATGCTGTGTGAAGCACAGGGACACTCTTGGGACTTGTAGCCAAACAAACGCCAGGACAACACTGTCAGCCATCCTGTCAGCACAGGCACACTATCCCACAGGGAAGCAGAGTCAAAAGGAAGGAAGTATGGGCATGCTGGGAAGGGGGTGTAGGCAATAGCATGATGGGAGTTGTAGTCACAGATATTGCTCACCCTCACAATTGGCCCATCAACACCACTCTGAACCATGCTCACATCACAGGGAGTGGAAAACAACTGACAAGATGGCTGACACTGGGTACTGCTGTGGGGAGCACAAGCCCCTGCTGGGAACTGGGCACCAACCAACAGCAGGACACCACTGTCAGCCACCTTGCCATTGCTGTCACACTCACACACAGTGAAGTCGACTCAAAAGGAAGGAAGTATGGGCATGCTGGGAAGGGGGGTGTAGGCAATAGCATGATGGGAGTTGTAGTCACAGATATTGCTCACCCTCGCAATTGGCCCATCAACACCACTCTGAACCATGCTCACATCACAGGGAGTGGAAAACAACTGACAAGAGGGCTGACACTGGGTACTGCTGTGGGGAGCACAAGCCCCTGCTGGGAACTGTGCACCAACCAACAGCAGGACACCACTGTCAGCCATCTTGCCATTGCTGTCACACTCACACACAGTGAAGTCGACTCAAAAGGAAGGAAGTATGGGCATGCTGGGAAGGGGGTGTAGGCAATAGCATGATGGGAGTTGTAGTCACAGATATTGCTCACCCTCACAATTGGCCCATCAACACCACTCTGAACCATGCTCACATCACAGGGAGTAGAAAACAACTGACAAGATGGCTGACACTGGGTTCTGCTGTGGGGAGCAAAAGCCCCTGCTGGGAACTGTGCACCAACCAACAGCAGGACAGCACTGTCAGCCATCTTGGCATTGCTGTCACACTCACACACAGTGAAGTCGACTCAAAAGGAAGGAAGTATGGGCATGCTGGGAAGGGGGGTGTAGGCAATAGCATGATGGGAGTTGTAGTCACAGATATTGCTCACCCTCACAATTGGCCCATCAACACCACTCTGAACCATGCTCACATCACAGGGAGTGGAAAACAACTGACAAGATGGCTGACACTGGGTACTGCTGTGGGGAGCACAAGCCCCTGCTGGGAACTGGGCACCAACCAACAGCAGGGCTCCACTGCCTGACATCCTGAAAGCCAACTTGCACTCCCTGCAATGGAAGCACGTTCCATGGTGGGATATCTGGCTGGGTGGGAAGGAGGACTGACAGCTCTGACCATAGTTACAAGCAGCTTTCCTTACACACCCCCTTAACACAAACTCCACACAACTCACCTGGGAGAATGCAATGCCTCACACTCCAATTAAATATCCCACAAAGAACCACCACCCTGGGTTATGCTGTGTGAAGCACAGGGACACTTTTGGGACTTGTAGCCAAACAAACGCCAGGACAACACTGTCAGCCATCCTGTCAGCACAGGCACACTACCCCACAGGGAAGCAGAGTCAAAAGGAAGGACGTATGGGCATGCTGGGAAGGGGGGTGTAGGCAATAGCATGATAGGAGTGGTAGTCACCTCTCAACATCCCCCACCCACATGGCCCAGCAAGCTCACACTGAAGCATGCACACCTCACAGGCAGTGAAAAGCCACTTCAAAGATGTCTGACACTGGCCTCAGCTGTGGGGAGCACAAGGCCCTGCTGGGAACTGTGCAACAACCAACCGCAGGACACCACTGACTCAATCAGGGGTTTGTTAAAGCGCGACTACTCACCCGTAAGGGTCTCAAGGCGCTAGGGGTGGGGGGGGTGGAGGTTCCATTCCATCAAGGAGGGGGTCTGTCGAAGAGCCAGGTTTTGAGGTTTCTTGCGAAGATGGGGAGCGATGTTGTCTGTCTGAGGTGGAGCGGAAGGGCGTTCCATGCTTTGGCCGCGAGGAAGGAGAAGGAGCGGCCTCCCGATCTGGTCTTTCTGGTGCGGGGGACCACGGCGTAGGAGAGCTGGGCTGATCATAGGGTCCTTTGGGGTGCGTGGAATTTGAGTCGGCTGTTCAGGTATGCTGGTCCGGTGCCGTGGAGGGCCTTGTGTGCATGGGTGAGCATCTTAAAGGTGATTCTCGCCTCGACGGGGAGACAGTGGAGTGTGCGCAGGTGCTGGGAGATGTGGCAGTGTTTTGGCAGGTTGAGGACCAGTCTTGCGGCGGCGTTCTGGATGTTCTGTAGCTTGCGGGTGAGGTTTTTGTTTATTCCGGCATAGAGTGCGTTGCCGTAGTCGAGTCTGCTGGTGACCAGGGCGTGAGTGACGGTCTTTCGGTGTTCGAGGGGATCCATTTGAAGGTCTTACGAAGGAGGCGGAGGGTGTGGAAGCAGGAAGACGAGACAGAGTTGATCTGGCGGTCCATTTTGAGCTCGGAGTCCAGGATGATTCCCAGGTTGCGTGCGTGGTCTGTGGGGGTTGGCGGGTTTCCGAGGGCGGGGGCCACCAGGTGTCGCTCCAGGCGTCGGGGTTTGGGCCCATGATGAGTACTTCTGTTTTGTTGGTGTTTAGTTGTAGGCAGCTGTTTTTCATCCATTTGGCGACGGCTTCCATGCCTTCTCGAAAGTTGCGTCTGGCGGTGTTGGGCTCGTTGGATAGGGAGAGGATGAGCTGGGTGTCGTCTGCGTATGACACGATGTTGAGTCCGTAGGTTCTGACGATGGGGGCAAGTGGAGCCATGTAGACGTTGAAGAGCGTCGGGCTGATGGAGGAGCCCTGGGGGACTCCGCAGGTGGTAGGTGTGGGGTCCGAGAGGAAAGGGGGAGTCTGACCCGCTGCGTCCTGCCGGAGAGGAAGGAGCGGATCTAGTCGAGGGCCTTGTCCTGGATTCCTGCGTCGTAGAGTCTGCGTATTAGGGTGCGGTGGGAGACTGTGTCGAACGCCGCTGATAGGTCGAGGAGGATGAGGGCTACTGTTTCTCCTTTGTCCAGTAGGGTGCGGATGTCGTCTGTTGCGGCGAGGAGGGCGGTTTCCATACTGTGGTTTTTTCTGAAGCCGGATTGGGAGGAGTCGAGGATGTTGTGTTCTTCAATGAATGTGGCGAGTTGGCTGTTGATGGCTTTCTCAATGACTTTCGCTGGGAACGGGAGCAGGGAGATGGGTCTGTAGTTTTTGAGGTCGGTGGGGTCCGCTGAGGGTTTCTTTAGGAGGGGGTTGACCTCGGCGTGTTTCCAGTCGTCGGGGAACGAGGCGGTCGCCAGGGAGCGGTTGATGGTGTGGCGGAGCATGGGTGCGATGGTGTCGGCGGCTCTGTTGAAGATGTGGTGGGGGCAGGGGTCCGTGGGGGCCCCTGAGTGGATTGACTTCATTGTCTTCAGTGTGTCTTCGGTGGTGAGGGCTGTCCAGTCGTCAATCGCTGGTTTCCGGGTGTCGGGGTGGTTGGTGAGGGTTCAGTGTGTTGGTTGTCTTCGTCGAAGTTGTCGTAGATGCTCTTGATTTTGTGGTGGAAAAAGGTGCTAAGTTTGTCGCAGAGGTCTTGTGAGGGAGGGATGTTGGTAGACTCGCTGGTGGGTTGGGCGAACTCCTTGATGATGCTGAAGAGTTCCTTGCTGTTGTGCGCCTGGTGGAGATTCTGTCTTCAATCGCTTTTTTCCTCGTTTCTCTGATGAGTTGATGGTGGGCGTTGGTGGCGGCTCTGAAGTTGTTGTGGGCTTCTGTGGATTTGGTGTTCCTCCAGGCCTTTTCGAGGTGGCGGCATGTGCGTCTGGACTCTCGAAGTTCGGTGGTAAACCATCTGGCTTTCTTGGTGCGGGTATTGTTGTTGTTCTTGAGGGGGCTATGGTGTTGGTGCTGTCCGAGATCCATCTATGCAGGGTTCGGGCTGCGGTGTTGGGGTCGTCGTTTTCCGCGATGGTTGGGGTGGAGTTGTTGAGTGAGGAGGTGAGCTGGTCGTCGGTGATTTTGGTCCAGTTTCTTCGTGGAAGCAGGTGCTGGTGTCTGTGGATGGTGGGTGTTCTGAAGGTGAAGTGGACGCAACGATGGTCGGTCCATGGGAGTTCGGTGGTGTGGCTGAAGGTGATTGAGTTTCCTGTAGTGAAGAGGGGGTCGAGGGTGTGTCCTGCTGAGTGCGTGGGCTCGGTCACGATCTGGCGGAGTCCAATGTTGTGGAGGTTGTCCAGGAGGGATGTGGTGTTGGGGTCCAGTTGGTTGTCGAGGTGGAAGTTGAGGTCTCCCAGCAGGGTGTAGTTGGTGGATGCGATGGCCTGCGGGGAGATAATGTCTGTGATTTAGTTGGCGAAGGGTCCGCGGGGTCCAGGGGATCGGTAGATGAGGGTTCCTCGGAGGGTGGCGGTGGGGCTGGCCAGTATCTTGAAGTGAAGGTGTTCCATCAGTTCTGTGGGCTCGTCGGGGAGTGTGCTCAGGCGGAGGCTGGATTTGTGGACGATGGTGATTCCTCCTCCTAGGCGGGTGGGGCGGTCCTTCCTGGAGATCTTGTATCCTTGGGGGATGGCGATGGCGATGTCTGGTCCCGAGGTGGTGTTGGTCCAGGTTTCGGTGAAGAACGCTACGTCCGGGGTGGTGCTGTCGAGGAGGTCCCAGATTTCTGTGGCGTGTTTGTGGAGGGATCGGACGTTGAGGAGGATGCATTGCAGGGTCTTCGGTCTGGTTGTGATCTTGTGGGCGGGTTGTGCTGGATCCGAGTTCTTGGCGGTGCTGCAGGTGTGCCGGCAGTGGTGACAGCTGAAGGGTCCGTGGGTGTCGCCTGGTGATGCTAGCTTGCAGTTGTTGTTGCAGCCTGGGTTGAGTGCGTGGAGTGCTGCTGGGTCGTAGCGTTGGCGGGGTGGAGGTCCAGGGTTCCTGGCGCTGGTCGCGGACGGGTCACAGACGGGCGCAGACGGGCTTGCCTTTGACGCACCTTCGGAGTAGCAGTGGCCGCCATTAAGTAGGGGTCGGGGAGGGCTGGACAGCTGGGAGGCGGGAGCTGGGAGGGGAGCTGGATTGGGCCGGTCACGCTGGGGGGGGAGGGGCCGCGGGGGCAGCAGCGGCGGGGAAAGGTAAAGGGAGGAAATAAGGGATAAAGAAAAAAGGGAAAATAAGCAGAAATAAGGCACAAAAGAGCAGAGATGCAGAAAAGTGCAGAAAGGTGAAAGATAAAAGAGGGTAGAAAATTGAGTGAAAACGAGTGAAAGAGCAGAGCGAGAGAAAGGGAAAATGAGCAGAAATAAGGCACAAAAGAGCAGAGATGCAGAAAAGTGCAGAAAGGTGAAAGATAAAAAGGGTAGAAAAACGAGTGAAAACGAGTGAAGGAGTAGAGTGAGAGGAAGGAGACAGAGGTCCACTGGACCACCAGGGATGATGCGCAGGGAAACCTGCGGGTGGAGGAGGGCCTCGATCACCAACACTCAAGAGTGCAGGGGCAGGGGCTGGCCTCACTTAATGGTGGAGCTGCGAGGGTGGGAGAGCAATTTCACTGACAATGAGTCAGTGGTCTTGCTCGCCTGTCCCCGCAGTGGCCGCCATTAAGTAGGGGTCGGGAGGGCTGGACAGCTGGGAGGCGGGAGCGGGGATGAGAGCTGGATTGGGCCAGTCGCGCTGGGGGGAGGGGCCGCGGGGGCAGCAGCAGCGGGGAAAGGTAAAGGGAGGAAATAAGGGATAAAGAAAAAGGGAAAATAAGCAGAAATAAGGCACAAAAGAGCAGAGATGCAGAAAAGTGCAGAAAGGTGAAAGATAAAAAGGGTAGAAAAACGAGTGAAAACGAGTGAAGGAGCAGAGTGAGAGGAAGGAGACAGAGGTCCACTGGACCACCAGGGATGAAGCGAAGGGAAACCTGCGGGTGGAGGACGGCCTCGATCACCAACACTCGAGAGTGCAGGGGCAGGGGCAGGCCTCACTTAATGGTGGAGCTGCGAGGGTGGGAGAGCAATTTCACTGACAATGAGTCAGTGGTCTTGCTCGCCTGTCCCCGCAGTGGCCGCCATTAAGTAGACATCCTGAGAGTCAACCTGCACACACTGCAAGGGTGGCATGCTTCATGGTGGGATAACTGGGCTGGGGGGAGAAGGAGGGCCGTATGTCCACCAAATACCACCAATGCTGGCCATGCACACACCTCAACATTCACATTGAAAAGCTTCAGGTTGGCAGGACAATGTGCTACACCAATATCAACCTCTGACTGTGACAACTGAGGACAATGCAATGTACAGGCCCGCATCCAGAGGTACAGTCACAACTGTCAGGTGTGTGAACCATTGATGCCTGTAGAAACATAACATACATTGTGTGTCTCTTCCAAAAACAGGTGATGATGGGGACACAGCAGCAGACGATGTGGAGTCCCTGTCCCAGGCTCCGGGGGACACTGAGCTCACTGGTGTGGAACAGCCTCTGCCCTCCTCGGATGGCGAAGACCTACCTGGCCCCTCCGGTGTGAGTCATCATGCAGCACCAGCAGGACCAACATCTGCACCCCCTGCACCCACCCCACCAACAACTGCCAACACACAGACCACCCCTGCCAACACGGACAGACCAAGGACCACCGATGACAACAGCACAGGGACCCCGGCCCAACGTGGAGCAACGGACAATGACCCCAGTAACAACCCCCAAGTGGGCCTAAGGTCACCTGTGCATGCCACCGCAGGTCTGGCACATGTCGCCAGGGGTGGTGGGAGGGGTGGTAGACATAGGTCGCTGTTTGCAGAGGGGTCTGGACTGCATGATGACCCACAACTTGCACGCATTGCTGATGCGTACCAGAATAGCACCGGAGAGGTCAGCCAGGTAGTGGGGATCCTCAAGGACATTCAACAGCAGCAGGCTGCCCATCATGCCCGCTTGGACTCACACATGTCCCGTGTGGAGACACACATGTCTGGCATGGAGTCCAAGTGGGACACATTGGAAGAACTGACAGCGGTGCATAGGGACATATTGACATGCCTCCGCCAGATTAGCACCAACATAGCCACACCTCCCTGTGTGCCCACAACATCTGGTGCTGCAACAACTGCAACTGCCACAGGGAGGGAGGATGACTCTGGCGGAGAGTCCTCTGCACCGCAGCAGCCTGCACGTGAGGGTCCCCCCCGAAAGAAGAGGGGTCGTCCGAGGAAGGAAAACTGAGAGGCCGATGGCCATGTACATCCCCCAGGAACCCAACACCTGTTCTGGAAAATCTCCTTTGTGTGCAAACTGTCCACCCTGTCGAATGCAACCCAACTCTCCCACATGACATGGGGAGCTTAAGTTGGCCCAATGTATCAGATGACTGTGGACTTTACTCAGGACATTTCTGCTACCAAGACTTCCAACTCATCTGGGAACTTTGGATTACAATCCCAATGTACAGCACCCACCATCCTGTGCACTATCCTCACACATGTATGGAAATAAACTCACTAATACACCATACTTGCCTCTGTTGTGATTCCAACGTGGTTTCTGTCATGGAGATGGTGATCTGCTAAATGACACTGTGCATGCTAACTGCTACAGCAAGTTCAACACCGTCATGTGAGTCATGGCGACGTGACACATATGAGGGAGACACACCACTAGGGCTACACAACACAATCACACCAGGGCCATCAGACTCATTGCCTACACTGATGTTGGCAGGAAATACAGTGGAATGCACAGACACCACACCTATTCACAGTCTGTGTTAACTAGCCCACAGGTGCAGTAAGCACATGTCAGTCAGATGTGTGAACACAGACAACGCACATCCCAAAGTGAAGCACAGGTTTATTACACATTTGCAACATGTTGTTTCCACTACAGATGCAAGGTAATCCTATGTGGCAGGGCCCACACAGTCAACAAGTGTAGAAGAAATAAAGTCCAGGGGTGTGTGGCACATCACCTGTAGGGAGACAACTGCTTCCACCCTGGAAGTTGAATCATGGTGTCGGGGGATCACAGTTCACCAAACAACTCTGTAAGTACCCTGTGAAGGACAGACATGACACACAGTCAAAAGCACTGAAGAACAGGACAGAACTGCAATACTCATGGCCAATACATGTCACAAGATACTCACAGAAAACCAAGTTAGCATGTCAACACTGTTGGGGAGTACAGACTACCTGTAAGGACACATCGCTGCACGCTTCCAGTCAAGTAGCACATGGCCACACTCAAACAGCACCAGAGCACCACCAACACATATCACGCAAACTCACATCATTGGCATGACAACTCTCTGGACACTCACATTCAGCTGAAGAAGTTGGTGATGAGCTGTGTGCGGACATCACCATCATCATCATCATCATCACTGGCATCGTGGCCCAGGCCAGGATCCTCCACAGGTGGCGGATGTTGGTCATCGTCATCCAGGATGAGAGGCAACTCCTTCCGCACTGCCAGGTTGTGTAGCATGCAGCAGACGATGACAATCTTGCACACCTTTGCTGGGGCATATGGGAGGGCCCCTCCTGTCTTGTCCAGGCAGCGGAAGCGGCTCTTCAGGAGACCAAATGTCCGCTCGATCACTCTCCTGGTCCGACCATGTGCCTCATTGTAGCGCATCTGGGCTGGTGTCACAGGGTTCCTGAGGGGTGTCAGCAACCACGGCATGTTGGGGTATCCGGAGTCACCTACAGACAGACAATTGCACATTAGCTGAGTTGGAAAAGAGGGCGGAATACAACATAGCAGAACACACACAATGGTACAAAGTCAGTACACACCGACAAGCCAGGCACGCTGGTTCTGCATCTGTGACATCATCCTCGGGATGCGACTACTCCTCATCACCTAGGCATTGTGTGCCGAACCAGGGAAACGGGCACACACATGTGAGATGCACATATCTGCAAGACATACCACCAGAGCATTGATCGAATGATAATGTTTCCTGTTCCTGTATGCCTGCTCATGTGCCTGTGGTGGTACCAAAGCCACATGTGTCCCATCAATGGAGCCAATGACATGTGGCATCCTTCCCAGGGCATAGAAGTCACTCTTGACGTCAGTGAGTTGTTGACGTTTAGGGAAATAGATGTACTGGTTCAGGCATCTCAACATTGCCTCCAAAACATCGCGTAGCACACGGCTGAACATTGTCTGTGACATCCCACCAGCAGACGCCACAGTGTGTTGAAAGGTACCGGTGGCAAAGAAGTGTAGGGCTGCCATCACCTTCACCTTGGGGGTCAGCGCTGTAGGGTACGGCCGGCCAGGTTGCAAATGTGGGGCCAAGCTCACTGCCAAATCATCAATCAGCTGCCTGGTGAAGCGGTACCGTCGGATGCTGTCACGTTCCACCATCGTTGCAAGGTCAGGGAATGGTCTATGGACAGCTGGTGCCCTGCAGTGCATAGGTGAAGAAAGAAAGATTGTCAGTCACCCCAGATATGTGGCATTGACCATACTCAATATCACATGATACATCATTACGAGACACAAGTACTTGATGTGTGTGCCGTTCTGTATGGACATATGTGGCACCTACATGGCCATCATCTAACATCTCAGTTCAACATGTGTTGACAACAGGTTCCAGGTTGTGCTATGGGAAACCATTAGGCTGTGTCACAGTACCCATTTACTGCTGTCACGTTCCAAACACACACCACAGTGACATGTCTGGACAGATGCGCCACAGGCATCACAGCTCATTGACAGGTAGATTCCCAGGGACCCTGTCTTGCCACATGGACACTGGCATGACATGGCGTATCATGTACACGTCAGAAAAACAAACATGACTCCCACAGGTAGTGGCCCCTGTTGCCTCCGCAGGACAGACATGGACGTCTGTGACACACACACGCACAACATCAAAGTCCATGCACAAACAACGTGGATGTGGAGACTGTCTCCCATTGTGCACATGGAATCAGAGACATCGGAAACACAACATGCACACAGACTGGAGGGCCATCACTATTTGGCAATGGGTCACCCTGTGACGTACATACCTTCCCACATGGGACTCTGTGGGTATGTGACATGACATACACATACACAACCTGGAAATGTGACCATGCCACATGCTCTGAAATGAACAGTTGTACATCACAGTGGTCATGTGCACAACACACAAAGGATCCTGTCCCCATGAACACGTGCACAGCCTGGGAGTGGCTGCCCCCAAGTGCCACCCCAAAAACCACATGTTGACCCCCATACACAGAAAAGGTAATGCAGCCTTACATGCCTTGGGATACAGTGTGGACAGGCTGTGGTGTTGTAGGTGTGCCCCTGAGTCCCTTGCAAGTATATGTTACTGGCATACGTTCACCAGTGACAAGCATGGTGACATATGTGAGTGACCTGTACAGGGACGCGTCGTACAGCAATGGACCGATCGGTGTGCACGCACTGGCCACTGAATCTGTTGTGAGCGGGTGCGCGTTGTACAGCAATGGACCGATCGGTGTGCACGCACTGGCCATTGAATCTGTTGTGAGCGGGTGCGCGTTGTACAGCAATGGACCGATTGGTGTGCACGCACTGGCCATTGCATCTGTTGTGAGCGGGTGCGCGTTGTTTCCCGGAATACGCGTTGTACAGCAATGGACCGATCGGTGTGCACGCACTGGCCATTGCATCTGTTGTGAGCGGGTGCGCGTTGTTTCCCGGAATACGTGTTGTACAGCAATGGACCGATCGGTGTGCACGCACTGGCCATTGAATCTGTTGTGAGCGGGTGCGCGTTGTACAGCAATGGACCGATCGGTGTGCACGCACTGGCCATTACATCTGTTGTGAGCGGGTGCGCGTTGTTTCCCGGAATACGCGTTGTACAGCAATGGACCTATCGGTGTGCACGCACTGGCCATTGAATCTGTTGTGAGCGGGTGCGCGTTGTTTCCCGGAATACGCGTTGTACAGCAATGGACCGATCGGTGTGCACGCACTGGCCATTGAATCTGTTGTGAGCGGGTCGCGTTGTACAGCAATGGACCGATCGGTGTGCACGCACTGGCCATTGCATCTGTTGTGAGCGGGTGCGCGTTGTTTCCCGGAATACGCGTTGTACAGCAATGGACCGATCGGTGTGCACGCACTGGCCATTGCATCTGTTGTGAGCGGGTGCGCGTTGTTTCCCGGAATACGTGTTGTACAGTAATGGACCGATCGGTGTGCACGCACTGGCCATTGAATCTGTTGTGAGCGGGTGCGCGTTGTATAGCAATGGACCGATCGGTGTGCACGCACTGGCCATTGAATCTGTTGTGAGCGGGTGCACATTGTACAGCAATGGACCAATCGGTGTGCACGCACTGGCCATTGAATCTGTTGTGAGCGGGTGCGCGTTGTACAGCAATGGACCGATCGGTGTGCACGCACTGGCCATTGCATCTGTAGTGAGCGGGTGCGCGTTGTTTCCCGGAATACGCGTTGTACAGCAATGGACCGATCGGTGTGCACGCACTGGCCATTGAATCTGTTGTGAGCGGGTGCGCGTTGTTTCCCGGAATACGCGTTGTACAGCAATGGACCGATCGGTGTGCACGCACTGGCCATTGAATCTGTTGTGAGCGGGTACGCGTTGTACAGCAATGGACCGATCGGTGTGCACGCACTGGCCATTGAATCTGTTGTGAGCGGGTGCGCGTTGTACAGCAATGGACCGATCGGTGTGCACGCACTGGCCATTGAATCTGTTGTGAGCGGGTGCACATTGTACAGCAATGGACCGATCGGTGTGCACGCACTGGCCATTGAATCTGTTGTGAGTGGGTGCGCATTGTACAGCAATGGACCGATCGGTGTGCACGCACTGGCCATTGCATCTGTTGTGAGCGGGTGCGCGTTGTTTCCCGGAATACGCGTTGTACAGCAATGGACCGATCGGTGTGCACGCACTGGCCATTGCATCTGTTGTGAGCGGGTGCGCGTTGTTTCCCGGAATACACGTTGTACAGCAATGGACCGATCGGTGTGCACGCACTGGCCATTGAATCTGTTGTGAGCGGGTGTGCGTTGTACAGCAATGGACCGATCAGTGTGCACGCACTGGCCATTACATCTGTTGTGAGCGGGTGCGCGTTGTTTCCCGGAATACGCGTTGTACAGCAATGGACCTATCGGTGTGCACGCACTGGCCATTGAATCTGTTGTGAGCGGGTGCGCGTTGTTTCCCGGAATACGCGTTGTACAGCAATGGACCGATCGGTGTGCACGCACTGGCCATTGAATCTGTTGTGAGCGGGTGCGCGTTGTACAGCAATGGACCGATCGGTGTGCATGCACTGGCCATTGCATCTGTTGTGAGCGGGTGCGCGTTGTTTCCCGGAATACGCGTTGTACAGCAATGGACCGATCGGTGTGCACGCACTGGCCATTGCATCTGTTGTGAGCGGGTGCGCGTTGTTTCCCGGAATACGCGTTGTACAGCAATGGACCGATCGGTGTGCACGCACTGGCCATTGAATCTGTTGTGAGCGGGTGCGCGTTGTACAGCAATGGACCGATCGGTGTGCACGCACTGGCCATTGAATCTGTTGTGAGCGGGTGCGCGTTGTACAGCAATGGACCGATCGGTGTGCACGCACTGGCCATTGCATCTGTTGTGAGCGGGTGCGTGTTGTACAGCAATGGACCGATCGGTGTGCACGCACTGGCCATTGAATCTGTTGTGAGCGGGTACGCGCTGTACAGCAATGGACCGATCGGTGTGCACGCACTGGCTATTGAATCTGTTGTGAGCGGGTACGCGTTGTACAGCAATGGACCGATCGGTGTGCACGCACTGGCTATTGAATCTGTTGTGAGCGGGTACACGTTGTACAGCAATGGACCGATCGGTGTGCACGCACTGGCCATTGAATCTGTTGTGAGCGGGTACGCGTTGTACAGCAATGGTCCGATCGGTGCGCATGCATTGGCTAGGGCCTGGCATGGCAACGGACGCGTTTTCGAAGCTTTACGAGTCTGATGCAGTGAATTCAGTTGGCCAGCCACAACAATGTTGCAAATTCATGGGTGTCATGAAGTTTAACTTTTGAAGGATGCTGTGGGCATGTATAAGTGGTGCAATTCCATGGATTGGCCAGATTCAGAAGATGCAAACGACTTGGACCTATCACTTTGGACACATGGGACAGTATCTGCCTCTGCAGCACACATATAATGCTGGCTGTTCCCCTGAGAGCTCACTTGCCTGCACTACATGCTCCAGGACGACATCTGCCACCAACACTGCTGCTGTCTCTGCATCCTCTGGCTACTGCAATGGCACGTACTGTGGAGAGAGCCCCAGCCTTCAGCCTTGAGGAGAACCAGGCCCTGCTGGACAGCCTCCTTCCACAGTACAGCAAGCTGTATGGGAAACCAGGGGAGCAGGTGAGTGTGCTGTCCACTGCCTTACTAATTGTGCATGTTGTCTGACTAGCAAGACTTACAGTGTGCACACCACTGGCTAGCATGCTCACTGAGTAGTTCTCACCCCCAAAGTGTGTAGTTACATGCACTGAACAGGTACAGTGCAGTAACAGTGCATTCCAACAAGCTTTTACTTCCCAGACAATGATACCATGTAGTAACTGCTGGCAAACTGTTCATAGCCATAGTTGCACTGCCTGTGTACATCATATGCCCCTGTGATTGAGACATGTATATCCAACTGTGCGATGCACGTATATGTTGCATGTGTAGTAATGGCATTTTCACTTTGTCATCCTCACAGGTTGATGCCCACCAGAAGCAGGAAATTTGGCTGACCATCGCCCGGGCTGTAAGATCCGTGGGGGTCTACAAGCGCCGGATCCGCAACTGCCAGAAGAGGTGGCAGGACCTTCGGGGCTGGACCCGGAGGATCGCAAGGGTCCAGCTGAAGCTGTCGCCTCCTCGCAGGAGGGGCGGACACCGGACCCTGACCCCCCACATGCTCAGGATCCTGGCGGTGGTCTTCCCTGACCTGGATGGGCAGCTGAAGGCCAGAAAGCAGCAAGGAGGGGGTGAGTCCATGACTGCACTGTGACTTTTGTCTGACATGCTATGTGCCCTCCTCTGGCCTGGTTAAACTTCCACAGTACATCAGTCTTGTGCTCCAGGACCCATGTCCCTCAATTGTGACATGCCCACTCCTCATCTGATATGCAGGTGTGGCCCTTACAGTCAGGAAATTGTGTCACTTGGGTACTGTGTCCTTGCATTTTGCTTCGCTCAAGGTGGGGGACAGCATTTGTTCCCGTGACTTTGTGGTAGGATTCATGGGTGGGTCAATTGCTTACACAATGCCTAAGTTCTGACATGTAATCTGGGTGTAACTTTGATATGTGGTCCACTTGCTGATCTGAATCACCACATGTCCCTGGGGTATTTGGCACACCCTCATGCTGCGGGTGGGAACAATGTTTGGGCCTCAGGAGTATTTATATCAAGTGTGTCACACATGCTTAGCCACCTGCCTACTGTCCAGGGCTCATCCCTCTTTCAGGTGGCGCAGGACAGTCATGCCTACTCCAGGGCATACAATACACTCTGTACTCCCACTCCGGTGTATCAGCTGACATGTTGTGATCAGTGAAATGTTCCCTCAGGTGTCTGCCTCTGTGTCATTGTGCTGTGGCTTCATTGTCAGGACTACTGGGATGTTTATCATTTAGGGCTCAGCATGCCATCTGAGATGTGACCACGAGAGACGATACTTCTGTGACTTATAGGTGTTTGACCACTTGACTGTGCACACAGGTGTATGCGACTGTGAATTCCAGGCAGCTGTTTTTCATTCACAGCAGACTGTGAGGTGCTCAAGTTCATAGAGTTGTGTTTCATGTCTCCCATATGTCCAATTGGCATGACGTGGACAAATAAGAGTTCAGATGATGTGGTTTGTGGGGGATGGACATGTTCACTTGTCAGCTACATAACTTGCATTCCCCATTACCTAGGATTGTGACACAGTGCAGACTGTTGTTGGCTGGCTGCCATGAACATGTGACTGGAGACAGTGATGTATGACTTTGCAGGCATGCCTGTGCCATGGCATTAAACTTCCTAAGAGTGATCCTGCAGGGGAGTGACATGTGCAACATGCACCCCATTGTGGCATTGACTATCCGGACATGGGTGCATCCTGGTGTCTGGTGCTGGTATGCATCACATGCATCTCTAATTAGACTCTGGCCATCCCTTTATCCGGACACCTGTACTGACTCAGTGGCAAGAGATGTGATGTGTGCAGGTTCACATACTTCACCGTGTTCTCTGCAATGTCCAACAACTGTGTACGTGGTGCATGTGTCCACACTGGGGTATTACCATCCAACAGGCACCAGACAGATGGGTGCAAGGGCAGGACGGGTGTGAGTGCCATGGTTGACCATCAGACTGACAATTGGCTTCTCCTAATCTGTGTGAGCACTTTTGGCAATGTTCAACTAAGGATGCCAGGGCTTGCTCTGTAATGTGCTGTACTTACTGTGGTGTGTGCGGTCAGTGCAGGTGACTGATGTTTGTCTGTTTCCCTAATTGTTTGCAGATACATCCACGGCCACAGGATGCCAGGCACCGCACCCCCTACCCCTGTGTCCCCTGCTGCCCTGAGTGAGGAGTCTGTGTACCTCCTTCACCAGCTCCATGTAGACAGACAGCAATGCTGAGTGTCCTCCATGCACACACCACTCTGTTGACACAGCTGGTGTCGTTCATGGAGGGCATCTCGACGGGCATGTCTGCCCTACAGAGGAGCAATAGGTCCATGGACTCCTCCCTGACTGCAGCAGTGTCCCTCCTCCAACAGTCCATCACCCCTCCTACCTCTGCCCCATTTACACTTCCTGGCACCCTACCTGTCCCAAGCACATGCACACCTGCACAATCACCCAAACACACAGACACGAGCAGCACAGAAACACACAAAACAAGGGCAAAACGTGCACACAAGCATCCTCAGGGGACTGATACCACACCCACAGGGGATGGGGAACAGACACACACACAGGCATCCACAGTCACTCCGCAGTCCTCAATATCCTCTCCCTCCGAGACCCCTTCCCTTGCCTCACCTGCAACCCCACCTACAAAGCAGCTCTTCCTCTGTGACCTCGGCCTCTTCCCCTCCGATCCCGCTGATCCAGCATACAGGGGGAAGAGGAAGTCCACCCACACAGAGGGGAGTGCCCTCGCCCCCGGACACCCTCCCCCAGGCGCAGACAGACTGAGGCCCCTACTCGCAAGTCCCCCCAGGCCCGGAAGAGCAAGACCCCACCACCGCCCTGCAGGTCAACCACACAGTCTCCTTCCTCCATCCCTCAGGCACCCACAACACAGGTTCCCCCACCACACCCTGCCCCAGGTTCCCCCACCCACAGATACACCATCCCCAAAATGATGCGGCCTTCTCCACCTACCACTTGCTCTTCCAGCCCCACACCCCCCCACTGCACATGTTTGTGCCACTGGTGTGGAGACCGTGTCCTCCCCCTCTGTCCTGCCCACCTTACCTGAACTCCATTCTACTCCCCTGGAGATGGGCACTGCAGTGGAGTCCACTACCACCCCGTCTGACTTGGGCACTGCAGTGGGGAACCTGTCCACTCCATCTGGCCAGCCCACTGGAGTTGTGCCGGCACCCACACCATCTGACTCATGCCCCCCAGTTGTGCCGGCACACACCATGTCAGACACCTCCACTGCAGTTGTCACTGACTCTCCAGCACCAGCCACCCCTTCCCTGCATCCTTCTGGTGAGCCCTGATCCTGTCCCTGCGGTGCCTGGCCTGCCCCCGCCGTATGCCCCTCCGAGGGGAGTGTCCCTGGATAGTAGCAGTGCAGGCAAGCAAAGGGTGACATCTGCCACTGTCACCCTGTTTGGACTTTAGTCATGGACTGGCCATTGGCCTTTGGGTTTTGTCTGGACTTTCTATTTTCAAATCACATATGCTGAATAAAGCTCCTTTCAGTTCTCTAGTGGTTTTGCTTCAGATGTACATGATGTTGAGGATGCTAACCATGCCCTTGCTGCAGTGATGGTGATTTTTGATATCAGGTAAAAGAAGTGTTACTGTGCAGGACTCCATGTGGTCCAGGGTGAATGTGTCCTATCCTGGTGTGTAGCCATGTCATCCTTTGCAGCAATATGAGGGTGTCATGTTTTTCATATTTGCCAATGGGATTCCCTACATGTTTTTGCAATATCACATCTGTGGCTTACACCCCTGCACATCAGATGTGCTTGCCATTGTTCAATTTGTCTATTTCCCTGACTGTGTGACCATCTCCACTGGACATGCAAGTTTGGGCATCAATGGGGAAGGACTCATCTGTGGTATCAGTGCAACTTGCTATACATGTGTATTTGATCTGTGCAGATGATTTCTGTGACACTGCCATGACCAGGCTGATGTGACGAGAGCCTTCATTTTGTGCTAATTGCTGACTGAGTGACTAAGTGTTCAGCTGACATGATAGAGCCCTGCAGAGACAACGTATGGCACAGCTTTCCTTACACAGGAGTGGAGTCCCCTCATGGCAGTGTGTAATTCCGTAACATTGCCTGAGCCCAAGGTGTGTGTTGTGTGAGCATGTCTGTGTGTGTTCACTTCCATTTTGCTACGCAGGCTGGGGTCCCTAGTGATGTTCCTGTTTGTGATGCTTGCTGAGTTGACCTATGTTCCCCCAAAATCTTCGCCCTGGGTTCACTGGGATGTGGGTGCATGGCACATTACTGGCCATCAGGGTGTCATCCATAGGTGTGTTTGCTGTCAGGGCTGAGTTTGTGGGCAAACGCAGATGAGACACAGTCAGGATTCCCCTTGGCACTTGTTGGTTACACAAGTCATGTAATTTACAGTTTGTGTTCGCTTTCAGTGATTGTGACATGTTGTGTGTGTGACTGCTGCCACTCCTCAGGGTCAGAGCTGCAATGTTGGAAGTTGTCTATGTGTGTTCTTTGTGGGTGACCTTGGCTTCTTCATTGGTGTGTGACTGGCCGGGATCCCAGTGGTTGGTGTGGATTTGACGTCATGCCCGTGTACAGCGTACTGTGCAGTGTGTCAGACATTCACAAGTCTTGTTGACTGGCCATGTGTGATAGGTATCTCCACCTTAGTTCCCCCCTCCACCCCTGGGATTGTCATGGGTGCATGTGCAATGTCACCAGTCCATGTGAGCTTCACTGCTGCACATTGGTGGAGATCAAGGTGTGTGGTGTTGAGTGTGTGCAAATGAGAGTTGTTGCACGGCTAGACCCCTACCTCCATGTTGGCCTTGGCTGACAGGCCGTGCTGATTGATTTGTGCTTGTGTAGGTGTGATGGTAGTTAGTTGCTCAGGACACATGACTGTGGTTCACAGTGTGTACGACATCTACCTTTGTCATCACAGTGGCATTATCATGCAGGCCAGTGTCACCACAATGTGGGGTCCCTGGGGGTAGTGCTGTGGTGGGTCTGTCTCTTGCTGTGTTAGTTGCTGTTCCTACAAGCTTGTGTGACATTTGTAATTTGGGCTCCCTCTCATCTAACAATGCCTGTTTGCCCACATAGGGGAATCCGATCCATGAGTTACTTTTGTGTGGCACTGTATTGACATCTGTGTAATAGGGATTCAGGCCTCCTCATGTGTTGTGTGGTTGCCTGGGGACACTGGCACACACCCCCATCACCTGTTGTGTTTGATATGCAGTGTGAGTCTGCCTGTTTGTGTTTGTGCATTTGCACCACTGCATTGGCATTTTTTAGTGTGCCATTGGCTGTATGTTGTTTGGTGGCTTTCCCCTGCTGTCCCTGGGACTCCTAGGTCATCAGTCAGCACAATGATCATGGTTTGTATGTCCCATTGCTGCCATGGAATGGTATTTGTTCACCTGACATCTACAGTCTCCCCAGGATATCTACATTTGTGTGTCCATTGGTGCAGATATGTGGGTCTGCATTATGATGGTCACTTCTGTCATTGTGTTATTCGTGAATGTTGACAATGTGAGCCCACATGGGTGATGTTTGTCTGCACATGGCCAAAGCGATGTTTCATTGGCACTGCACTGTTTGCCTCACCCAATCTATGTTGCTATGGGACACAAGCACTACTATGCCACTGATGTATTTGTTGTTGTGTGACCAGGAATCATCCATGCACTATGGACCCCACACTTACATTTTGGTCACTGTGGTGATGGGGCTTTAGACCCCATTGCCACAATGTTCGAAATGTGCTTCAGCTATGGACCCCACACTTACCTTTTGGTCACTGTGGTGATGGGGCTTTAGACCCCATTGCCACAGTGTTCGAAATGTGCTTCAGCTATGGACCCCACACTTACCTTTTGGTCACTGTGGTGATGGGGCTTTAGACCCCATTGCCACAATGTTCGAAATGTGCTTCAGCTATGGACCCCACACTTACCTTTTGGTCACTGTGGTGATGGGGCTTTAGACCCCATTGCCACAATGTTCGAAATGTGCTTCAACTATGGACCCCACACTTACCTTTTGGTCACTGTGGTGATGGGGCTTTAGACCCCATTGCCACAATGTTCAAAATGTGCTTCAGCTATGGACCCCACACTTACCTTTTGTCACTGTGGTGATGGGGCTTTAGACCCCATTGCCACAATGTTCGAAATGTGCTTCAGCTATGGACCCCACACTTACATTTTGGTCACTGTGGTGATGGGGCTTTAGACCCCATTGCCACAATGTTCAAAATGTGCTTCAGCTATGGACCCCACACTTACCTTTTGGTCAGTGTGATGATGGGGTGTTAGACCCCATTGCCACAATGGTCATGGTCTGCTTGCTTTGTGGAGGCCACACACATTTATGTGTGACACATGTGATAGGGGGTCACATTGTATGTTCAATGTCATGTTCAGTGTTGTAGGCATTTGACACAGACTACACACGCTTGTCATGGTGTTGGGGGGGATGTATTTTTCAGACATTCCTTATGTTGGAGTATGCTGGTTGTGTCATGCATTACCCGTCCTATGAGTAGGGGTTGTGTGGGTGGCAGGCATCCATCCCCCTATGAGTGGGGATGGTATTAGTGGCAGGCATCCATCCCCCTATGAGTGGGGAGGGTAGTAGTGACAGGCATCCAGGCCCCCATGAGTAGGGGTGGTGGTAGTGGCAGGCATCCATCCCCCTATGAGTGGGGATGGTATTAGTGGCAGGCATCCATCCCCCTATGAGTGGGGAGGGTAGTAGTGACAGGAATCCAGGCCCCCATGAGTAGGGGTGGTGGTAGTGGCAGGCATCCATCCCCCTATGAGTGGGGATGGTATTAGTGGCAGGCATCCATCCCCCTATGAGTGGGGAGGGTAGTAGTGACAGGCATCCAGGCCCCCATGAGTAGGGGTGGTGGGAGTGGTAGGCATTCATCCCCCTATGAGTGGGGATGGTATTAGTGGTAGGCATCCATCCCCTTATGAGTGGGATGGTATTAGTGGCAGGCATCCATCCCCCTATGAGTGGGGATGGTATTAGTGGCAGGCATCCATCCCCCTATGTGTGGGGATGGTATTAGTGGCAGGCATCCATCCCCCTATGAGTGGTGAGGGTAGTAGTGACAGGCATCCAGGCCCCCATGAGTAGGGGTGGTGGGAGTGGTAGGCATCCATCCCCCTATGAGTGGGGATGGTATTAGTGGCAGGCATCCACCCCCCTATGAGTGGGGATAGTAGTGGTGGCAGGCATCCATCCCCCTATGAGTGGGGATGGTATTAGTGGCAGGCATCCATCCCCCTATGAGTGGGGAGGGTAGTAGTGACAGGCATCCAGGCCCCCATGAGTAGGGGTGGTGGTAGTGGTAGGCATCCATCCCCCTATGAGTGGGGATGGTATTAGTGGCAGGCATCCATCCCCCTATGAGTGGTGAGGGTAGTAGTGACAGGCATCCAGGCCCCCATGAGTTATGGTGGTGGGAGTGGTAGGCATCCATCCCCCTATGAGTGGGGATGGTATTAGTGGCAGGCATCCATCCCTCTATGAGTGGTGAGGGTAGTAGTGACAGGCATCCAGGCACCCATGAGTAGGGGTGGTGGGAGTGGTAGGCATCCATCCCCCTATGAGTGGGGATGGTATTAGTGGTAGGCATCCATCCCCTTATGAGTGGGGATGGTATTAGTGGCAGGCATCCATCCCCCTATGAGTGGGGATGGTATTAGTGGTAGGCATCCATCCCCCTATGGGTGTGTATGGCATTGGTGATAGCCATCCCGCCCCTATGGTTCTGCTGTTGCTAGTGTACGTCATTTCTGCATCCCTATGTGTGTGTGACATATTTCGGGTACGTGTCGTTTGTTTGTGTTGTGGGTGTTTGACTTACCGTCTGCGTCGTACGCGTCCGTACCGGTCCCGGTAATAGATGTAGAGTATTGGTAGGACCTGCGCGATGGGATTCATGGTCGGGTCGTCTCGTTCGGGTTTCTCGTGGCTTGGACTCGTACTCGTCGCTGGCTTGTCCGTCTCGTCGCCGTGGATCGTCTTGTGGCGCGAATCGGAGCTTATGTACAGCTCTCCCGGATGCTCTAACGTGCCGGACGTAGCGACGGGTTCGGCGCGTACGGAAGGCGCATCGTACTCGTCCGGCTGGAAGGTGCTGTGAATTTGCTTCCGTGCGACTCGAATCGGCGTTTACGGATCCGGCTCGGGCGGGGAACAGGAGCTGGAATTGGTGAGTACGGCTCGCTCGGAATCTGGGCTGTTATGCGCATCGTACTTGTTCGTTCGGACGACTGTTCGAATCGGTCGGGAAACACGCGTTCGGCTTGGTTTTTTTCTGGACGAATACTGTTAGGTGCGCTTCCGGACGAGATCGGAATCGACCCCACATTGTAGGAAAATTGTGCCTTGAGTGGTTACAAAAATCTACACTTGAGGATGTGAAACAACACTTATCTTTACTTAAAGAAGACGCTGACCTTAGGGAATTCTTGCTAGGACCAAGAAAACCGCGTCAAAAACGTTTCATATATGCCGGTGTTTATGCTGCTTATAATGAGATATGGAAGGTTTCACAGGCAGAGGCCGCAGAAAGAATACGTGAACTTGATCGTATTAACTTAGAGAAATCTCTCACTGTGGTCGACAATGGGTTAACAACTTTGTCATCCAGAATTTATTCATTGGACAACATTGTATCCTCTGCTATTGACATACTGGAACAAGATTTAGCCATGTTATAACAAGGTCAATCTCAGTTACGTTCTATTATGTTATTAAGCTGGACGCTGCAATCTTTGCGTGCGGGCTATGTGCCTTGGCGTTTTATCAACACGTCGTCTCTGTTTTCGGAATACAATCTAACAGATAAACAGATCGAACTGGCACAAAGGGGAGCAAAGTATACAGTGCTGAGCATTGAAAAACTGGACAAATTACCATTCACAGTGGCAGAAAAACCAGCTACAGAATGGCTTATTCATGGCAAAATAACTCTGCCTGTCACTACTTTTCAGTTTCAGTATTGCCTCAAACAAATGCAAGCAGGCAAATATGAAAGGTTGGGTAAAGAATACATTAAGACATCCTGGGATTTACCTTACGAATACAGATGTTGGAGTGGGAATCGTGAAGTGTTTCTAAGCGGTACAAACTGTGAAAAGGTATTAAGCGGTTCTCTCATATGTCAGGACATTTCTTTACACAGGGCTTGTAATGGTTCTGTGGCAAACTTGTCCTGCCACCTGCAAGGTACACCGGCTGCTGTGATTAATCCAACGTTTGGCCAACTTTCTAATGGGAGTTACCTCATGTTGAATGATCAGAGTTGCTGTGGCATGTTGCCAGGAATCCCATATCTGATAACGGTCGACTCCAGGGTTACTTGTTGTATGCAAGTATTGTTCCCCCAAACAGAGACAGTCAGGGAGTCGCCTCTATGGCCTTCCTTGAATGTTTCTTTTATACGTTTTGATACTTTAAGCAGAATGAAAGCCATGCTTTTGCAACAGACCGTGCCTTTGACCTCGGCCAAAGAAACCTATGATTTACAAATTGCAAGGACTTCGGCTGAGATACAGGCTTTAATTCGTACAAACTGCCCTATACATTTCTGATACGAGCGGGATTGTACATGTATTTAAGACCATCTGTTCAGGACTGTTAGCACCCTTCGAGGCAGTCCTCGGAATCATCCCAAACTTCGCACATTCGGTGTTTGATGGTGTGCCACTAATTCTAGCACTTGTTGCAGGAATCCTCTTTCTATTCCTACTATTAGGCTATGGCAAGCCTATTCACCGGCATCACTCCGAGCGATGTGGAGAAAGCTCTCCTAGAACGGAAGTGCCGTGAGCGCATAGTGCAACTTTTAGGCATACCTCGTCTACGGGAACTTAATACAACATGGTTTCTGTCATTCAGACCAATCTGGCAAGATTGCATCTTACCTGTTCTACGCTGCCTGCTTTGCGGTGAAGAATGCGTGCTAGACACCTGTCTAACACTCCCATCAGTCATGCCAACGGATACCGATACTCTGCTGGACCCGATAACGGCCCATGCTCTGTGTTATCCCCAAAGGCTACCAATCCTGATGACGGCATTCATGGAGATCTCACAGATGCTTCCTGCTGCTGCTGAGGTACGAGATGGATCAACAGGCACACAGGTAACAACGGACGCGGACATTGCTACGGCATCCTATGCTGAAGGCGATGCTTCACATCTCTGTGCAGTTAACCTTCTAAATGAGGTATTCCAACTGTCACCGACATCGGTAGACGATCTTTTGTCTACAGAAATAGATGATTTCATGTTTACACCAGACCCATACACTGACTTTGATTCGGCTCACAGTGTACCTGGGACGCAATGAAATTTGGCCTCCATATTTTCAAAACAGAACAAAACTTGGAACTCTTCCTAAAATTGAACTTTTTCTTTTTCTCTATTTTTTGAAAATACATGGCAACTCAATCTGCTTACAGTAGAACTATTCATATAAAACGGACTTCTTTGAATACTTCCAGGGACACATTGTCACCTTATTTTACTATAATTTCATTTAAGTACCATGTTATGAAATGGCTTTGATTTTTGAAAACTTGTCAATCATTTCGTCAAATGTATATATTTCTGTTTATTCATTCATGTTGCATTTATTTCCAATATATGCTTAGAATGAAAAAATGCTTTACAATGTACAGTACCTATTGCATTGCATGTTTTAGCAACAGTTTCTTTTAAAAACTTCTTTTTATATGCTTTTAGAAATGTTTTTAGCAACATGTGGTACTCAATTTAATGTTTAGCATTTAATGTTTAGCATTTAGTATTATCGTTCATTCGAAAGTGGAGTGGGTGTTGTATTCCGCTTTAGGTGTCCGTATATAGGCTTTCCTGAAACATGACCTCATATAGGCACAATTCGCATTGCCCTTATATAGGCATAAAATCCCAGTCCTTATTTAGGCATTAGCCATGCACTCCAAATACAGGCATGGTCACCGACATCCGTCCACCCTAACGTCACAACGAGTTCTTAGGAACCAGACCCTTAAGCTCTTGGGAGTTCCCCTAGCACAGGATTATTGATTTCTCCAAGAACTCATCTATTATGCATGAACCGCTATTCCTTAAGGGTTAATTCCTGACGTCTTCCTCTGTCCGACTTCACGTCAATGCTAAAATTCCAAGGCACCTACCAGGTATAAATATACCTTCCCTTGCCCAAGCAAGTTAGGAGGAGACCTCGACTTTAGAGGAGCCCGTGTCCTGGCCTGACGCACTGAGAAGAGACGCTGTCATCCCTGCTCGCAGAGAATCCAGCTTCCAGTGTTCTGACTCCCTTCGCGGGGTGTTAGAGTTCGAAGATCCGGAAAGAGATTCCCACCTCTCTCATTCTCAAGGTATGGAGCTGACTAGAACCTAGAGGGACTCTTGGCATACCAGACTCTTGGCATATTATAGCATACCATACTATAGAATACTTCACCTACTTCTTACCTTGTCCTACACCTAGGTTAGGTTAGGTACACTGGGGTAGAACTAGCTTAGAGACGCATCGTATGAGTACTCGCATTTTTAGCTTATGTTATTTATGTATATGAATATATGTGTCATAGCTAAAAGATAATGCTAGCGCAGTATTATTTCTTTCTACTGCTTACGCTGTACATTATATATCTTGCATACTGTCTTGTGATCATAACAGCTCATATCTCTTACACGAGAAACAAGACTGTTCAATAAATCCTTTTATTGAAAAGCCCGTCTATTCTTTCTGTGTAACTCTGAAGAAACTAAGCATGCATGATTAGCTGAGTGAAACTGTTATCTATTGTTTCCACGATTCTGAGAGCGTTCCGATTCTAAAGGGAAACAAAGTTGTCATGTTTATGCGGTTGCCAGAAACTACTCCCTTCTTGTTTTCAAGGAGTTTCTAGTGGCCTCTGAGTTAGCTGGCACAAAGTAATTAAGTTTAATATACTCGATAGGGACATACTGACCTTAGTCCTATGTCAAACCTATAGGGTATATTATTCCAATGCACAGAGCCTATTAGGGAAATAGGAACTACACTACA
This sequence comes from Calotriton arnoldi, assembly GCA_963921515.1. NCBI lineage: Eukaryota > Metazoa > Chordata > Amphibia > Caudata > Salamandridae > Calotriton > Calotriton arnoldi. Next base: position 1,145,375 of record CAWUFW010001495.1, read on the forward strand.
ATACGTGATGTGTGTCAGTAAACGTCGTGCCACAGGAAGCCCACCCCCATCGCCCCCCTCGGTACTACGCCACCTCCCCCCTCTGAAAACATCAAAACACAAACAACAAACAAAGGGACCCATATGACGGTCAACACCCCAACCCCAGGGCAGTCCGACAACGGCCAGCCGCCCAAACATCATGTGGAACAGTTAGAACTGGATGAGGCCCCAACCTAGTGTGGCACTCAACGAGGGAAAGCCAATATAGCAGATATCAGGACGCTCCCACCAGACAGAGCGCACCAGCCCGCAAAATGATGGGGCAGCGCAGGGCGTGATGCAAGCGACAATAGTACAGCATAATCCCATGTACCACAGACACCGTGTCCTACCAGTTACATCAAATAATATCGTCTGCAGTGTTAGGAGTCACTACCAGCAGTTTAATACTACTGCTGCGGGAAGTGTCGGATTCATTGTCCTCAGTCTCTCTCGAGGAGCCAGCCCCCGCTTCCGAGGCCGGACTCCGGCTCCGCACGAGCGCTGCCACCGCCTGCAGCGCCGCAGCCCTCTCCTTCTCCGTCTGCGATGAGGAAGGTTTCTTCGAGGTCCCTCTGCAGGGTGTTTGTCTCGGACGTTTCCCAAGTTCTGTGGCCTTCCGCGCGGCGGGCCCAGGGCCCCTGTCTCACGGCGCCTTCCCTTTGTAGGTCTCCAACCAGTCCCAAGCATCCTTGGGGCTGTTGAAGTAGTGGGTGTTCCCATCAAGAGCTGTTCGCAGGCGGGCTGGAAACATCAGGGAGTATTGGAGGCCTTCCTCCCTCAACGATTTCTTGACCTCCAAGTATGAGGTCCTCTTCCTCTGCACCTCCAGAGTGTAGTCCGGGAAAAGGGAGATTTTGCTGTTACCCAAAGTGAAAGGGCCCTCTGCCCTCGCCTTCCGCAGGTCTCTATCCCAGAAATGGAGCAGACGGGCCACCACGGGCCGCAGAGGCCTCCCAGGGGCCAATGGCCTGGCCAGCACTCTATGGGCCCTTTCCAGCGTGTAGAAAGTGGACAGGCCCTCAGGTGCTACCACGGTTCTGAGACAATGTTCCAAGAAGGCCACCATATCATCGCCCTCTGACCCTTCCGGAAGACCCAGGACCCTGATATTGTTCCGTCTGTTGCGCCCTTCGGCATCTTCGGCCCTCCGCTCCAATAAACATACTCTGTCCGTAAGGGCCCCCACCTGGTGTTCCAGAGCCTTGTGAGCCAGAGCCAGTTCCGCAACAGTAGACTCGGTTTCTTTAACTCTCTCGGACAGTTTCTTATGCTCTTCCCGCAGTAGGCCCAGCCCCGCCGCAACTGTGCTTATGTCCTGGTGAAGAGTGGCCTTTATGTCGGCTATGGGCTCTAAGATTTTACTGAGCTGTTGCTGCACCGGATCCTCGGGTGTAGACTGCAACTGTTCCTGAGCACCGTCTTCCAGGTCCTGAGGGGCCCCCGTCTGGAAGTTCCTGGGCTTGCCCATCTTGTCAGTGGGCAGTCAGACAAATCAAAGCCCACCTTAGGCGAATGTCTATTGCAAGTAGGGCCCGCTACAGACCAGGTCCGGCACTGGGCAGAAGTCCCCTATCTCAGGGTGGGCCACGCCACCACCTGTCGGGGAGCGTCCGTTCAGCTCTCACCCCGCTGGCCCAGTAGGCGTAGCTGCGTGCGGCGGGCCCCAACCACTGCTTCGAGCCCGCCGCTCCGCCCAGGTCTCACTGGATTCCCTTCGTCCGCTGGCGACGTGAGCCGCTAGGCCCACTATACTACGGGCCCGAGCAGCGCAAGCTTCGGCCCCCCAGTTAAGGCCTGGCGCCCAGGGGTGGCCCCGCCGTCGCCGCCCTGGCCGTCCGACGGAAACCCGACCCCCGACGGGAATCAATTTGTTTATGGTCAGTAGCTAAGGGCCGAGTCCTGCAGTCCAAGCCAGTGTCACAGCCCCACTGGCAGATACTGAGATGCTGTCCGAACAGGTCTCACCCAGCCTCCAGCACGCTTATCTCCACATGCAGCAGCGCCCACAGTCCAGGTCGGGGGGCCTCACAGCCTCAGACGTCACCTCCAGGCCAGTCCCTGGGGACACCACCAGCCGACCCTCAGCTACATCCACACATGGGGGCCCAACCACCGATGCGCTGCCTACGGTCGGGGCTGCAGTCTCTGGTTGGACTCAATCGCTATCTGGGGCTCAGGAGGCAGTTCAGCGACACAAGGGTGCCCCCCAGCGCCGGGGCCCAGCCAAGTCTCGCCCCGGCCAGCTCACTCACTGGCCAGTTGACCCGCCAGGTGAGGGGCTCTGCCCGCAGCATTCCAGCGGGGGTCGGTCATGCCCCGAGGGCTCAGCTGCTCCTGCTCTGCCAGCACAGGGTAGCACGCAGGTCAAAGCTGCCCCCCAGGGCACTCGGGCAGGTCCAGCGCTGCCCGCCACTGCAGCCACATCAGGAGACCCACTCGCGCCGCTCCTCACCTCTGGTCCCACTCCTCTGCGCCTGGCACCAGCTACAGTCCGGGGCAAGGGTGGGCCACCGATAGCAGATGACCCTGCGAGGCCCGTCTCCCAGGAGGCCCCGTCCAGCCCCCACACCGTTAGGCCTCTGCGTGAATTCCAGACGCCGATGCACCGTTTGCAGCCGGGGCCGCTGTGTCTTGTGTTCTCCCTCCCGGGGCCGCGCAGCTGTTACCGCCGCTCCGGGAGGCAATCTCTCCCCGCTAAGTGCGTCCCCGCACCTGGACCCAGCAGTCAGCGCTCAGGCCTCCTCACTCACTCGGCCGGCAGGTGCTGCGACGGAGGCTCGCCCAGGACGTCCAGACAGCTCTCAGGCCTCACTTCCGGGCCACCGCATCTGCCGCAATGTGCAGCGCTGGTCTCGGGGGCAGCGGTGGGCACCCGTCCGAGTCTCAACTCCCCGCTCCGGGAATCACTCAGGCGCCGCGGCGATGAATGCAGCCACCATTAGCCTCTGTCTCGGGCCATACGCAGCCAAGCACCTCGCCAGACTGCAGCCGCCGCCAGATCCGTGGGGGCTCCCAGACGCTCACAACGGTGTACGGACCCCTGGGGGGCTTTCAAAGATCTCACAGCGCACCCCGGCTGCCCATTCCAAAAGGATTAAAATGCGGGCTGATGCAGAGCTCTCGGCTCACGCGTCCGCCATGATCCTCGGCTTGGCCACGCCCCTTATATATATATAGATTCACTGGAAAAACAAAGGTTGCAAGGATATTATAGTTAGGCTCAGATTTCACTCGTGCAAACCCATAGAAATTCAGCAGTTATAATTACCTGAGCTAACTATAACTTACGCCCCCGGAATGCGCTGTTTATGACCTCACATATTACATCACTCATTACATGGTTAGTAGGATCACCGATGACATCACTGAACCCATCCCCCGGGGCCCGGCCATTTATAAATGGGCGATGGCCATGGTTTCCTGGGTGCCCCCGGGGCACCCAGTCTGCACTAGGACCGTGGGGGAAGCCTAAATACCCCCACGATCCCTGTCTGCTCCCCACCTCCTGCAGTAGCAAGCATTGCTATACACACAGGGAGCTGCTAAACATGCAGTTTGTTGTGTCTGAAAGCAATTAATCCATTTCCCTGCTCGCTTGACAGCGTGCAGGGAAACAGATGAATGTTCCACTTCCAACAAGTTAGAGCATTTTCACTGCTCTCACTTCCTGGAAGCAGTGTGTTTGCTGTGGCTTGGTGGGAGCGGTTAAAGCTTCAGCCAAGCCACAGCAACCAGCCATGTCGGGACATAGCAGGAGCAGGCCCTGTAGGGAAGGGGCTCCAGGAGGGGGGCTGCGTGCCCCCCCCTCCATTTCAGTACGCAGGCCTGAGGAGGTGGTTGTCCCTGTGGCAGCAGGCTGGCCACATATTCACATAACTAAAATGTTACTTTAACCTTTTTTCAATGAATTTCGAGGTTTTTTCTCAAATAAAATAATATACTATTACCAACCGAAAAGCCAAACTCCCACAGCGCATAGCCTTCGGCCGTGAGTGGCAGGGGGTTGGCCACATGGTCTGGCCAGCAGCGGGCCCTGTGGCAAACCCCCCACAGGCAGCCAACCCCACAGTGCACACAGCCTTCGGTAATACACAGCAGGAAGTTGGCAACAGGGCCTGACTTTGGCCAGCCCACTCAGAGGCAGCCAATTCCTCCCAACAGGCAGCCAATCTCATGCTGCACATGGCCTTTCATCAAGCGGGGTGTGACTTTGACCTCATGGTCTGGCTTACAGCCAGGTCCTATGTCCAACTCCTTGCAGGCAGCCACCCAGAGGCAGCCAACCCCACGCCACGCATAGCCTTTGGTCACGCATGGCATGGGATTAGCCGCAGGGCCTATCTTGAAGCCAAGCCCTCCTTCCAACTCCCCACAGGTAGCCAACCACAAACTGTGCACAGGCTTTGGCTGTGTGCAGCAGGGGGGTGGCCACAGTTTTTGGTCTGCCACCAGGCCTTGTGGCCAAAGCCCCAGCAGGATGCCAATCCCACACCATACAGAACCTTTGGTATGTACAACGTAGGGTTGGCCTTCAGGTCCCGGGAACCACATTCCCTGGGGCCAAAACATACATATTAAGGGAGGGCAGTGTGCAGACCACCTCCCCAAGCCTTAATATGCCCCGGGGACCACATCTTCTGGGGCCAAATATAAAAAAGGGGAGGGGGCCTCATTGCCTTCCACTTCAAGCCTTCTTGGGCCCTGGGGACCTTATCCCCAAGGCCAAAAGCTAAGGAGTGGGTGTGCAGCCTCTGGAGACCATATGCCCTGGGGCCAAATATAATAAAAAAGGGGAGGAGGGCTTGTGGCCCCTCTTACCAAGCCTTTTGGGCCCCAGAGAATGCATCCACTGAGGTCAAATGTAATAAAAATGTTAAGAGGGCATGCAGCCCCCCTCCCTGAGCATTATTATGTGTCAGGGACCCCATCCCCTGGGACTGAGTAATTAAGAAAGGGAGGGGGCAAAAGGCCCTCCTCCCAGGGACTCCATCATCGGGAGCGTACCTTTTAAGAAAAAATAGCGAAGTCAATTTTTTAAAATATATATAGTGACGGGGGCATCAATAAGGCCCCCCTTCGCAAGCAGAGCAAAAGCCTCCCATAGGTGCTACATCATCCAATCAATCAATTAATCAATCAATCAATCAGGGTTCTTATAGAGAGCGGCTAATCACCCGTTAGGGTCTCAAGGCAGTGGGGGGGATGTTTTGCAGTTCAGTCGAAAATCCAGGACTTGGGGTCCTTCAGTGAATTGAGGAAGTGAAAGTGATTGCCTGAAATGTAGAGGTAGAGCGTTCCAGGTCTTTGCAGCGAGGTAGGAGAAGGATCTTCCTCCGGCCGAGGTCTTGCGGATCCATGGGATAGCGGCCAGGGCCAGTTGGGTGGAGTGGAGATGTCTGGTGGGTGTGTAGTAGAAGAGGCAGTGATTGAGGTATGCAGGTCCGGTGTTCTGGAGGGCTTTGTAGGTGTGCATGAGGAGCTTGAAGGTGATTCTGTTGTTGATAGGGAGCCAGTGAATGTCTGTCAGGTAACCAGAGATGTGGCTGCGGCGGGGAATGTACAGGATAAGTCTGGCAGAGGCATTCAGGATGCCCTGCAATTTCTTTTGGAGTTTTTGAGTAGTGCCGGCGTAGAGTGCATTGCCGCAGTTACGCTTGCTGCTGACGAGCGCCTGGGTGACCGCTCTCCTGGACTTGGTGGGGATCCACTTAAAAATCTTCCGAAGCAGGCGGAGAGTGTGGAAGCAAGAGGATGAGACTGCATTGATTTAGTGGTTCATTGAGAGCAGGAAGTCGAGGATGATGCTGAGGTTGCGTGCGTGGTCGGTGGGTGTGGGGTTCCAAGTGTTGCGGGCCACAGGAGTCATCCCAGGTGGATTGAGTAATGCCCAGGATGAGGACTTCGGTTTTGTTGGAGTTGAGTTTGAGGCAGCTGTCCTTCATCCAGGCGGCGTCTGCATTCATCCCATTGTGAAAGTTGCTCTTAGCGGCTGTAGGTTCGTCGGTGAGGGAGAGAATCAGCTGGGTGTCGTCGATGTAGGAGATGCCACTTGCAACAGAAGACTCTTGTTGGAAATGATTTGTATCTAAATTGCATCTACAGTTTACAAGAAAGTGGAGGAATTATTTCGTCGATCCTGCTCTTGTACAGAGGGAATGGTTTAAAATCAATAAACTCAGCTATCAGTGATCCTTTACAATTGCGAACAGTCACATACTTCCAAATACAATTTTCTTAAGGCCATTTAGATTAAACCTGGGCGGAGTTCGCGTAGCAGCGGAGGTAAAAAAATATCTGCTGCGCTACGCGGAAATCCGCGAGCGGGCAGAGTTGCTTGTCCCGCCCGTTCGCGTGACGTTTCTGCCATACGTCAACGCGGATTAGGTGTTCGGGTGGAAATATTGCGCAAACTGCACCACACGGTCATGCACGGGCGAGGCCATCTTGTTTCTTACTCTGTTTATGGTGCTGGGTCCAACTTTTGATCTTTATCCAATTTTTGCAATCATTGCTTTCTAAAACTTTTTTTTCAATCTTTTTTATTTATTATCTTACCCTTTGTCTTTCTAAGTGTATATTTTGTGTTTTTAAAAACGTTTTGTGTGTTTTTTAGTGAGTTTTGTAATGTTTTTCTCTATTACTTGCTTTCTAATTTTTTTTACTTCTTTCCTTCTTCTCCCTTATTTTTTTTTTTACTTTCTACATTTTCTTTTCCACCCCTCTAGCCCCCAGAATCATGGCAGAGACCAGTGCAGAAGGCTGCGCCCGGAAGGGGTGCAGCGCCGGCCTTGTTTTCTGAAGTGGAGGCAGTGCTGGGTTTCTTTGTGCAGTGCCACCTCCCCTCCACCCTGGCAGCAGGTGGCAGGCCTGGGTCTGGGTATGGGCTCCAGGAGCGCCAGTAGCAATGGGTGAGGGTGCGCAGGGCAGTGTATCGCTGCTCTGGGGTCTGGCGCACCCACATCCAGCTGACGCACTGGTGGTCCGACATCCTGGACCGAGAGCAGGACCTGCTGGACCTGCCAGGGATTGAGGTCGAGGGCCTTGGTGAGTAGCTAATTATTATTATTGTGTGTTCTATGCTATTGCTAATATTTTTTACCATATAGCAAGCATGCTGCTCACATGCAGGTAAGTTACATAATGTTTACAAATCTTATATTATGTGATTGTCATTCTAGGCAGGTGCTTTGCGTTACCTAATTTTACTTGTTTGCAACTTAGCTTTTTCGCTCGTTTTGGGTGATTATGTAAGAACTTAAGTAATGCAGACTAGAGAAAGACTCCTTTCCTTTGTCCTGTCACTACTAAGATAGTAACTATTAGTAATTTAGCGATGTGCATCCTCTCACTTCAGCTCTTAGAACCTTTTTGTAGCTTGTACAGTGACAAGTAAACTAAACAACCAATTTGGTGTATGCAATGCATGCGTTCATCTATGCATTTGAAGACAAAAATGCAGACTTAGTGAATTGGCCCATCAAAGGGGTTTGAGAATGACTGCGAATGAGATGGGAACTTAGAAGCAAATATAATTTGTTGCAATTTATTCCAAAGTCTTTGGAATAGGCGGGCTAGGAAGGTTTGGGAAATGTGGAATCGATAGGACGGTCCGCTATACTAGTCTACTACAAACTATTCGATCTGATTTAGGAAAGTTCAATGATTATTTATTTACCATCAATTATTTCTTGTCTCTTTAATTATGTCTTACATGCATCAGCATCCAGGGTCAAGAGGTCGTCGGAGGCGGGTGTGGGAGCTAGAGGTGCCTCCCACCAATAAAAGCGCTCCTCCTCGACCGATGGCTCTGCTGGCCCCAGTAAGTCCTCCTGTAATATATATTCCCCTAACTTTTACTGCTCCTTAATTTGAACTCTTTTCTACCTGTTTTCTAGTTTGATTTCTATCCCAAATCCTCTTTGATGTGTCTGTTTAAAGAATCTTGTTATCCCTGCATTATCCTATTATTTACTAAGTTATTTTATATTTATAGTGTCTGTATTTCACCACAAACTGCCTCTCTCTGTAACTTACTTTCTTCTGGTTTCTCAGTCAGCTTTCCCTCTCCCCATATATATTTTGTGGACTGCCTACTGGTGGTACTGTAAGACTCAGAGAACCCATTGGTCCTTACTACTCTACTAGTACTACTACTAATACTACTACTCTGCCGTGCAGAATGCATGCCCAAGTAAGGTATTTTACGCATGTTTGTTGAGATGAGAACGAAGGCTTTCTTTAACTTTCTCATGGTCAATCAGTAAAACGAGAGAGTGGCCATGGTCACGTTAGATACCCCAAAGTTTTGTCTTCTTCATATCTAGGGCCTAGTATTATTAGCAGCAGTTGATGGTGAACTGATTATTGTGTACCATGGCTGGAAGGAAGTATGAGGAGGAGGAGGAGGACGGCACCATTACATTTGCCAACCAAGAAGACTTTATGTCCGTTTGTCCAGCCATTTGGCCACTCTTATTTCTTTTCAAAAACTCAGATTCACCATCAGCTCTAGCCACTCAGTTCCGTCCTTTACACTAGAGGTTGTCTTCTTGAGAGGCTTTTCAAAAATTGCCACCAACAAAACCAAAATGCCCAACCGGATATTTTATAATTTTTGATAGGACATACAGTGACTGTACCCAAATTGCTAGTGATGTGTAAGGTGTATGTACTTTCAATTTAGCTACGGGAAATAATAAATAGTGGGAGGTGCATATGGCATCTAAAAAATGTTTAATGTTTTTTCTAGCAGCACGGACCACCACTGCCGGGGCCAGCGGGGATGGCGGCGCCATCCATGGAGCAGATGCGGCAGCTGTAGGGAGTGAGCCAGCAGCAGTGGCTGGCGGTGGTAAATCATATAGCTTGCTTATTGACAATTTATATACTTGCTGCAAGGGTGTACATTGTACTGTGGAGAGTGAGAGTAAGGGGCCAATTACGATGCGGTCGGAGCCATTCCGACCACATCATAAACTGCCCATCGGATTCCTTTCCAACCGACCCATTACGATGGAGTCGGTCGGAAAGGAATGCGGCTGGTCATTCCGACTGGCTTCCGACAGAATTCTTTTAGTAATCCTAAGGGCGGCTCTTTCCGCCCGAGGGATTCTGACAGCCTTTCTGTGCCGGCCTTTCCAACACAGAAAGGCTGTCAGAACTTGACTTTGGGGGCCCCAGTAGGGCCCCCATGGAGGCACTGCCTCCGGTTGTAGGCTGAGGGGTCACCTATGGTGCCCCCCTGTTGATCCCTGCACCCCGAGGCAGGCATCTTGAAGTGACTGCCACAGGGTGCAGGGATGTACTGCACCTTGCATTTTTACAATGGAAGCATGTATTCCGGTTGGAATGCATGCTCCCATTGTAAAGTATAGGAGTGTGGCCCAACAGTGTTCGGTCGCATCCTATTTAGTTGGTCGGGACCGTCGGTCGGTCCCTTGACCAAAATGAGGTAGGGCGGAGGAAACTCTGCCTGACATCGTAATGAGGCCCTAAGTTGTGACCAGTTGAATACACCCCTTCTTTACTTAGCATTAGCATATACAGCGGGAGTTGAGTAATTAATGCCCTCTTCTATCTTCAACTCAGCAGAGAAAGTTTCAAGAAGAAGAGTCAGACCTTGATGGGTTGATAGGAAAGAAGGATGGAAGGAGGAAGTAATGGGTAAAATGTAATATGACTGGCAGAGAAGGATGCGTGGGTGAAAGTATGGATATAGGTGGCGGATGCATGCATGGGTGGGTGGGTGGAGGATGGGTGAAAGGTGAAAGAAATTATGCCTGCCAGTGTGTGTGAAAGGGTGTGGGTGAAGGGAATCCTCCAGGCAGTTTGATGGGTCAAAGGAAGGACGCAGGGGTTGTTAAAATGACAAATGTATGTTGGTAAAAAGTTTGTTGAGAAAGATAGCCATGTTTGGATGGATGGATGGTACTAGTATTCATAGTGAAGACTGGATGAAAGGGATTTTAAATTTAAACGGTGACTGAGTAGCAAAGCCAAGGGTGAAGAATAAAAATAATGGTAGAAGAAAAATGCAGTGAAAAATGGAAAAGTCCCTGGGAAGAAGCGTAAATAAGGAATGTTTTTTTATCAAGGTTTTTGATTCAAAGGTTTGAGTATTTCAGAGGTTGTATTTCAGACTACTCCCTTAACTCACAGTAGTTTTCAAGCACAACATTATTATGTACCCCTACCCTACCCACCCATCATTATCAATCGCCTCCCTCCGAGGTCCACTCCCTACCCATGGTATTTCACCAGTGTCAGACATGGATGGCCCATCGGCTGCATGGTTACAATAGTAGTACCTCACGTTGTGCCGTATATCATTCATATACTAGTAATTATTCATCTGCCTTGTTGTAGTCAGGGTGAAAGTGAAAGTGATTATTTGATTTAACAGAGCTTGGCCATGATAGGAAAAGAGATAATTGTGTGGTACATCTGCCCCACTTGCAGACAGTAGCAAAGTATAACACGAGTTACACGAGTTCGAGACACAAGTATGTCTGTCTAGGGCGCAAGCTGAGCTGGCATGCCTACATTAATTTAGCTAAACGAGAGAGAAGAAGAATACTTGTATACTCCATAGTGCTTAATGCCTTGAACTGTAATAACATCAAAATCGAATGGGCCAAAGAATCGAGGATACCAGCAAATGTTATGTACTGCTAGTGCTACTGTAACCCTATATCATTTTATGTGTTACTGTTTTGCTAAGAGTATTGTTTACAATTATTTGTCTTTTTTCTTTCTTGATATAGCTACTCCTGCCAATACACCATCATCCTCATCACAACCCAACAAGCAGGAGATAGCAGCCAGGATTCGGCAAAGGAAGCTGGGGGCCATCAGTGCCAAATATCAGTGGCTGGTGGTCCTGGAGGAGGAGGAGGCGGCAGCAGCTGCAGCCTTCAATGCTCCTGGCCCCAGCCAGGACCCAGTGCCTCCAGTCATACAGCAACGTGGTCAGGCAGCCTCCCACCGCCATTTATCAACCACTGCTGCTCCTCCTATAGACTCAGAGCCTTTCAGCACCGAATGCTCCTGACGATGGCGCAAATGGAAGCCAGGATGGAGGAGCGGTTCAACCGCTTGGAGCGGCAGCTCTGAGTCCTAGCCTGCTGCTAGGTCTCTAGTCTCTTGCCCCTTTCAAATCTTTTGTTCGGAGGGTGGAACTTGTTGGGTAGAGGGTGGAAATGTGGGAGTTGGGGAGTTGGGGAAATCTGATTCTTAGTGTTTTGGGCATTTTTTTTATGGACATTTGTTCGGACTATTTGGACTTTCTTTGGATATTGGGTGGGGTTTAGGGAAAGAGGTGGGCCAGGTGTTGTGGGCTGTAGTTTATTTGTTAGGGAAATAATTTTTGTATGTCTGTAAATATGAGTTAATTTTTCAAAATCTGCCAATAGTGTAACACACCAACAGATAGTTATGCAGTACCCTCACTTGTCCTACTACTCTCTCCTTCTAGTCTCTGCAGTCTGCAACTATATTAACCCCTAAGGACTCACAGTGGGTGTGGGTGTGTGAATTTCCCTAGTATATAGATCATTGTAGCTCAGCAATCCCCCACAGTTCTTCTCTTACCTGTGATTAGGTGAAGCGATGGCTGCATGGTTTCCCAAGGTGCCATGGTGGTGGTAGTAGATAGTAGCAGCATGCTTGCGGACTAGCCGTTGAATACTAGTGAAAGCACCAGATCCAGAAGTGAGGTTCCACTCCCTCCTAGCTGAACTCAAACTGTAGATTGAGGAATATTCTTCTCAGGGAACCAATTCATATTGGAAAGAAAAACTGAGTCAATGACGTTTTATATGCAAGCTTTGCACAAAAAATTGAGACAGTCACCAGAGGGAGACAAGAGGAAGACTGTGAAATGAGAAAACATGATAGGCAATGGTAAAGTAAAATAAATAATTAGAATGGTGAGCTAGTAAAAGTTTCAAACTGAAGTCGACTCGAGCTATGAAGTGTACAAGCGTAACCGTTAGTGCTGGAAGGATGATGATGCTGGCAATTATGAATTATGTTCCTCGGAACAAAATGTAAATAGTATATTGAATACTGTGCATGGGTGGGCAATCTAATATATAATAATATTGCCAGTGTGGGCTATACTTAGAGCAGAAGAAGATCCTCGCCCTGCCTTGAGTTGCTTTCACCACATACACCCCACCAAGTGTGTGATCAATTAATGGTGTAAATGTAATTTAGTCACACCTCAATAAATCACACAGCCTGGGGGAAGAGGGTTAGGGGTTTGATGAATGGATGAGAAGGGGGATTTGAGGGCAAAGTTTGACAAAGACAAACACTACACAAGGACAACACATTCATCTTGGCAGCCGACCATCATAAATCTGTTATGGGAGGAAAAGGAAATGCATGCATGATGATGAGTACTAGTACAGGTACACCAAATCAAATTGTCTGTCTGCCCCCAGAGAGACCCAAGTTACATTATGTTCTGTAACTGTTGTTCTGAGCTTTGAAAGATATCCAATAAAATTAAAATGTCTGTAGGAGTCAAGTAACAAACAATCATAAACAACAAAGAAATTGTAATGATGAGTAAAGAGAAAAAAATATACTGTATTGCCAAATTTAGAGTTGCATCTGCATTCCTCTTGGACTGTCTGTCAATCTTGGGTGCCTGGCAGATGAGATTTTCAAGGTAGGTGTGAGTATGTTACATTGTTTTTCCAGTAAGGCGCAGGGTAAAGGCCAGGGCCTGTAGATTGAAAAGCAAAAATGATATTGAAGAGTCAAGGAGAAAAGTTAAACTGCATAAGGAGGAGTGCGTAACAAGAAGAGAATACTCAGAGGCAGCATGGCTAAATGTCTGTTTCTGGCAGTTACCTCAACAACAGGCCCCCCACCCAACCACCACTTAGCTTAGGATTACATGATGAATTGGAACCAGACAGCAAGGAGCAGTGAGCACATACACACAGCAACATAGAATGTTCCCATTCAATTAGAAAATCAATGCACTGCTGTCAGTCACACCACTCACCACCACCACTACACAGACGTGTGTAGGTCTGGTGCTGTTGTTTACCTTTAGGCCACTTCAAAGTCATTATCATCCGAATCAGTTGGTTTCAGTGAATTTGAAAACTTCCATCTTCTTCTGGTGGCAGTTCTTGCAGTAGTCACGCTCACGCCCACGCCCACGGCCTGAGTCATTTCATCATCTCAGATCCTCCTGAGTCTGACCCCGAGTATGGTGTCCAACTCCGTACCAACAGTGTGAGTTTCCCGACTCAAAGTCAAAATGCAATAGATCATCCTGTAGTAGTACAATTTTGTTATTGAACAACAAGAAGGGAAAGAGTGAGTCACTTTTTGTTAAGACTCTCTAAGGTAGGAAAGCATAGATAGTGATGGCCCCGGGTTTGAGGCATGCACACATTTGTTTGTATTCTCCGTCTAATGTCTGGCTTGAGGGAAATGGCTTTGGAGGGCGAGTCGGGACTCAAACTTCTTCACTTACTGCACGCAGTTGCAACTCCAATCCGGCAATAAAAATGTGTCTAATAGTAAGTCGGTGGGGATCAACTGGTCAACCAGACAGTCAGATTCACGCAAATAAGAAAGTAAATGTTCCCTAGCTATATATTTTTTCCTTTTTTGGGGCATCAAAGAAAGAAAGCCTAGTAGTCAGGGAAGTAGAGCTCGTCCTCAAACTCTGGTGGCTCGCCCAGAAGTAGGTCATCTAATACACTACTTCCATGACCTGAGTCTCCGTCACTTCACGCATGGTGTAATCCGGTGGTATAAAATGCTGATTCATTTTGATCATGGTTAATCTCTCCACATTTTGGGGTGAGAGACTGGTCCTTCTCACTGTGACAACGGAACCAGCAGGACTGAAAACACGCTCAGTGGAGACACTGGCAATAGGGCAAGCCAGATAGTTTATTGCCAGACTGCTGAGCACTGGCCATTGGCGCCTCTTCCCATACCAATACACTAATGGGTTTTGATCAAGGTACACCTCTGTTGCATCATCTAGATAGGCCTGGACCATTTGCTCAATGTTCATTGCTGGTGCTCCACTTTGCTCGGCCTCTTTTGCCTTCGCCTCTGCGCTGGACTTAAGCCCTGCCAGTAGAAACCACTCAGTTGCAGATTTGGGGGCTGATGCTCCTGGTCTTGGTGTTGTTGATGGTGTTCTTGTTGTTGGTTTTGGCTGCTGTGAGCCAACAGCACTGCCCCAGGCTCTGAACTTAAAAGCTGCACCACAGGACTTGTGCCCTGGACCAGTGGCCTCTAATTCCTTGCTGTTATTTTTCTAGCTTACTGCCTTGCTCAGCTATCCATGTTTTTTATTTTCTAACATCCCCGCCTGAAAAAGGAATGATAGTGGACAGTAATGGTTTGTACCATGGATCAAGAATTGTGGCACAGATATAATGTTTGGAGGACACAATGTCTCTTTGCACCCTTGTATTAGACGACAAGCAAAGGATTAAGCTCTCCACCAAGTCATCCGCATCTTTTTTCCTCCACACCTGCATACATTGCAGACACCTCCTTTAGCTGTTCCTGTAGCATCTGCAACAATGGTATAGCTTGGCCCATGGTAATGTCCTCTTTGTTGACTTTCCGTGTGAACACCTCAAAAGGAAGCAGAATCTCTGTCAGGTATTTGACTAGGCCCCATTGGTCCATCTCAATGATCATGCCTTTTACAGTTGCATATCCTCTTTGCGTGACATATTCATTGATAGGTCTGTACTGCTCAAACAGGCGCTCAAGCATGTAATAAGTGGAGTTCCAGCGTGTTGGCACCTCCTGTATGAGTGCTTTAACAGGCATTCTATTATCACTCCGAATGACCCTAAGCTGTTCCCGGGCTTTAAATGAATGGCTGAAATGAGTGCAGATTCTTTTGAGGTGGACCGTAAGTTGCTTACTTGGTCTTCTTTTTTTAAAAAGTCCTGTATAATGATGTTGATGCAGTGCGCCAAACACAGGACCCTGAAATAACCACCATCGGCCATGGCCTTAACTATATTACTGCCATTGTCCGTGGCAACAAATCCAATCTTAAGCCCTCTTGGTCGGAGCCATTCAAAGACCTTGCTGTTAAAGTCTTCCAAAATGTTTGCAGCTATATGTTATTTCTCCAATGCGAACATCGTTACTGTGGCATGCTTCCGAGCACATATAAAAATCTCAGCAGTGTCAACACCTGCAGATATTTTTTCTCTAGCCCCCACAAAAGAGATCCAGTGTGCAGTGACGCACATGTAATCAGTCACTTGGCAACTGGTCCACATTTCTGTTGTTGGGTGGATAGTGTGGACAGCACTCTGGTACAAAGCTTGTCCAAGCAATTCCAGCACATTGTGATGTAGCGTTGGAACAGCAACTCTGGCAAAATAGCACCGGCAGGGAACCTTCCATTTTGGGTAGATGGCTGCCACAAACTCAAGAAAACCCACCCCTTCAACAAAAGAGCAAGGGTGGCGGTCTAGCACTAACATTTTAGCCAGCTTTGCGTGTTACAAACGTGCCGTTGGTTATTTGCATTCATACTGCCCCTCTGGCCTAAACATGGCAGGAATAGTAGCCTGAATTTTTTTCTTTCCTGATGCCACTGATGCAGGTGACTTCTTGAGACCAGGTGGTGGTAAGCTCAATGTGCTTTTCAGCGAGGCAGTCACTGTCCTCTGTTACCTTGGTGTCTCGACCTGAGTCTTGTGCCATTGTGATGTTGCTGATGTGGGCAATACTACTGCACTGCTGGGGAGAGGGCTGCTTTGCATAATAAAGATGTCTTCCTCTTCTTCTCCTTCCACCGTGATCATATCGGAATCGGATTCCCTGCTCAGCTGGCTTTCACCCCCTTCTCCAACAACACTTGCAGTTTTTTGGGCGCTAAGGTGTGCCTCCCAACGAATCATATGGTGCTTTCTCAAATGGGTCATTTGGCCCCCGTTACCATAGTTTGTACCAAGCTTACCCCGACTAACACTTGCTCCGCAAATGGAGCATATGGCAACGTTCGCCTCCTTATGGCTAACTGAAAAGAAATCCCAAACTAGGGAGCTCACATTTCCGACGCTGCTGGCGCCACTGCCAGTGTCGGATGAACTGGCAGTAGGTGGGCGTTTTGACGTTTGACTCTCTGGCTCTGCAGTACCTACTTCTTCTGAGGTGATTTTGGATGTAGGTCGCTGCCGGAACCTTGCAAATATGGCAGCTGGCGGTGGTAGGATCAGTGGTGTCATTGCCACATCCTCCCCAGGAAGTTGGGATGGGGCAACATCGGTCTCCACTGGGGCTGGGCTAACATCCATGATGACTGGCTCATCTTTATCCTCCTCTTCTACATCTGCCTCCATATCTAAGACTTTACGGAATCTTCCTTTTCCCTAGCCTCGTCTGAGTCGTCTCATGGCGTGCCTCACTCTCAGACTGAGGGGGGATCCAAGTGGAGTCTAGATCATCAGAAGGGGGGCTTGAAGAAGAAGATGATGCACCACTAGCCTCCTTTTTCTAGGTGGAGATCTGGAATACAATGGATCTTCTGGAGCAGATTGCTCTACTTCCTAAGCATGAAGCTCAATCTTTTGAACTGCTCCTACCTTGGGAGGAACTACTATTGGCGGTTGTGGCTGTTCTTGTTGTTGTCCACTTCTCTGAGTTTCCTGCAATGATTGGGTACTACTTTGTGATAGCGATAAATCAATGTCAACATCACTGCTCGTCGGCGTTGCCATGATTAGATTGGCTGCCTCTGTGACAGACATGAGCTTGGGCCTAAATTGGGGTGGGTCTACTGATTTAGGGGCGCAGCTCCCAGCTTGCTCCCCAGAGCCCGGTGCAGCAGGCACAGTTTTTTGTTTTCCCCAAAAATATATGGGGCGACAGACCAGTGTGGTGGTTAGCTCCTTCTTCTTTTCACTGGCTTCTTTTTTGGTAGCAGTTTTAGGCTTAGCAATGGCACCTTTCTTTGGGGCCATCTTGAAGCTGTCATTTAGCAGTGGCGCTTAGCTTCACAAGTTGAAGAGATGTCTGATGTGTGGGTCACTCATGCGTCATGCTCACGCCGTGCACAGGCCTTCTTTCTGGCAGTACTGTGAGTGATTTGTTGTTGTCTCTTGTTGTTGTCTTGTTGTTGTGCACCTAAAAGAAAAGAAGCAAGAAGGACATCAGTGAAACATGGCATTGTTGCTGTTAAATTAGTAGCACAAACAAAAAAGTATGAATTATTTTGTGGTCACTGCTGGTACTCCCTTAATTAACAAAACAGTGTAAATGTATCTACTCATTCGTAAAACGGAAAACCACACCAACATATAATTACTTTAACCCCTTTGATGCTCATGACGGAATGGTTCCGTCATGAGCATCGGTGCCCCTGGCCTCATTCCGTCATGAGGACAGGGGCACGAAATCACTATGCTGCAGACAGCAGAGGGATTTCCTTCTCTCCACCAAAGCCTCAGGAGCTTCCCCAGCTCCCGAGGCCCCCTCCCTGGTTTCTGTGCAATGACGATCAGCGCGCACGTCATGCTGTTGTCATTGCACAGAAATCGAAACTGAAATGAGCCTTTAGGCTCATTTCAGTTTCACTTTCTATGTGTTCAGGGGGCTATCTCAGCTCCCCGGGCACGTAGAAAGACGGGAGAGGTATCATTGGAAAGGGGAGAATCTCCCCTTTCCAATGGTACCCCTCCCCAGTGGATCCCTGCTTGGGGATCACCCTCAGGATCCACCCACTAGACACCAGGGAGGGGGGAGCGGCCCCTTGGGTAAGGGCCTTTGCTCCCCCCAAATACATTTGTTGTAATTTAGTCTTTTTGCCCCCCCGGGGGGGCAAAAAGCCCACTAGACCCCAGGGACTTTTTTTTGGGGCGCATAATTTATTAAGGTGGGGGCTGCCCATAAAGGGCATGTCCATGCCCCCACCCTCGCAAAATTTACAGCCTTTCTGCCACCCCGGGCAGGGCAAAAAGCCCACCATACACCAGGGATTTTTTATTGTCAAATTGAATTAGGTTGGGGGCTGCCCAAAACGGGCATGCCGATGCCCCCACCCCCGGCCACAAAAATTACAGTCTTTCTGCCCCCGAGGGGGCAGAAAGCCCACTAGATACCAGGGATTTTGTTTTTTAATTATAATTAGTGGTGGGGGCTGCCCAATATGGGCATGCCCATGCCCCCACCCCCCCCCCCGCAAAAATTACAGCCTTCCTGCCCCCCCTGGGGGGCAGATGGGGCAGTAGCTCAATCTGCCCCCCCGGGGGGGCAAAAAGCCCATGAGACGCCAGGGATTTTTTTGGGCAAATGTGAATTAGGGTGGGGGCATTGGCATGCCCATTTTGGGCAGCCCACACCCTAATTAGAATTTGCCCAAAAAATCCCTGGTGTCTAGTAGGCTTTCTGCCCCCCTGGGGGCAGATGAGGGCATTGGCCCCCAATCTGCACCCCGGGGGCAAAATGCCCACTAGTCGCCAGGGATTTTTTTTGGGCAAATTTGAATTAGGGTGGGGGCTGCCCAAAACGGGCATGCCCATGCCCCCACCCCCACAAAAATTACAGCCTTCCTGCGCCCCCTGGGGGGCAGATGGGGCATTAGCCCCCAATATGCCCCCCCGGGGGGGCAAAAAGCCCACTAGACGCCAGGGATTTTTTTGGGCAAATTTGAATTAGGGTGGGGGCATTGGCATGCCCGCTTTGGGCAGCCCCCACCCTAATTAAAATTTGCCGATAAAAATCCCTGTCGTCTAGTAGGCTTTCTGCCCACCCCTGGGTGGCAGATGGGAGCATTAGCCCCCAATCTGCACACCCGGGGGGGGGGGGGCAAAAAGCCCTCTAGTCGCCAGGGATTTTTTTGGGGCAAATTTGAATTAGGGTGGGGGCTGCCCAAAACGGGCATGCCCATGCCCCTACCCTCTCCCCCACAAAAATTACAGCCTTCCTGCCCCCCCTGGGGGGCAGATGGGGCAGTAGTCCCCAATCTGCCCCCCAGGAGGCAAAAAGCCCACTAGACGCCAGGGATTTTTTTGGCCAAATTTGAATTAGGATGGGGGCATTGGCATGCTCGTTTTGGGCAGCCCCCACCCTAATTAAAATTTGCCCAAAAAAATCCCTGGTGTCTAGTAGGCTTTCTGCCCCCCCGGGGGCAGATGGGGGCACGCCTAGTGCCCGCAACAGGAAACGGCCCAAAACGCAACGTGGACACACCACATTTTCGCAGAGAAAACTGACCCTTTTTTTGCAAAGTGCCTAGCTGTAGATTTTGAACCCTAGCTCTGCCGGCATCTAGGGAAACCTAGCAAACCTATACATTTTTGAAAACTAGACACCCAGGGGAATGCAGGATGGGGTGACTTGACTGGCTCTCACCAGGTTCTGTTACCCAGAATCCCTTGCAAACCTAAACATTTGTCCCAAAAAACAAATTTTCCTCACATTTCTGTGGTGGAAAGTTCTGGAATCTGCGTGGGTGCACAGAATTCCACCCACACCGCGTTCCCCAAAGTCTTCCGAGAAAAACGGTACCTCACTTGCGTGGGTAGGCCTAGTGGCCGCGACAGGAAATGGCCCAAAACGCAACGTGGACACACCACATTTTCACAGTGAAAACTGACCCTTTTTTTGCAAAGTGCCTAGCTGTAGATTTTGAACCCTAGCTCTGCCGGCATCTAGGGAAACCTAGCAAACCTATACATTTTTGAAAACTAGACACCCAGGGGAATGCAGGATGGGGTGACTTGACTGCCTCTCACCAGGTTTTTTTCAGCTAAATTTGAGGTTTGCAGGGGATTCTGGGTAGGGAAACGTTGGGGGATCCACGCAAGCCATACCTCAATGGACTCCACAGGGTGTCTAGTTTTCCGAAACGTGTGGATTTGGTAGGTTTCCCTAGATGGCGGCGAGCCCGGCGCCAAAAAACCAGGTGCCCCCCCCCAAAACCAGGTAGTTTTGTTATAGGTAATTTTGAAGTCTCCACAATACGATTTGGGCCATATCCTGTTTCAGCCACTTTGCCTACCCACACAAGTGAGGTACCATTTTTATCGGGAGACCAGGGGAGGACGCTGGGTGGAAGGAAATTTGTGGATCCACGGAGATTCCAGAACTTTCCCACACAGAAATTTGAGAACAAAATTATTTTTTCAGCTAAATGTGAGGTTTGCAGGGGATTCTGGGTAGGAAAATGTTGGGGGACAGACGCAAGCCATTCCTCGCTGGACTGCCCCGGGTGTCTACTTTTCAGAAATGTTTGGGTTTGGAAGTTTCCCAAGATGGCCGCCGAGCCCGGGGCCAAAAACCCAGGTGACCCCTCTTGCAAATCCAGGTTGTTTTGTGATAGGTAATTTTGATGTCTCCTCAATACGTTTTGGGCCCTTGCCTGTCGTGGGTTCTTGACCCACCTAAGTGAGTAAGGTACCATTTTTTTCGGGAGACCTGGGCGAACACTGGGTGGTAGGAAATTTGTGGATCCACGTAGATTCCAGAACTTTGCCACACAGAAATTTGAGAAAAAAGTGATTTTTTCAGCTAAATTTGAGGTTTGCAGGGGATTCTGGGTAGGAAAACATTAGGGGACCCACGCAAGCCATACCTCACTGGACTCCCCCGGGTGTCTAGTTTTCAGAAATGTGTGGGTTTGGTAGGTTTCCCTAGATGGCCGCCGAGCCCGGGGCCAAAAATCCAGGTGACCCCCCTTGCAAATCCAGGTTGTTTTGTGATAGGTAATTTTGATGTCTCCTCAATACGTTTTGGGCCCTTGCCTGTCGCGGGTACTTGACCCACCCACATGAGTAAGGTACCATTTTATCGGGAGACCTGGGCGAACACTGGGTGGTAGGAAATTTGTGGATCCACGTAGATTCCAGAACTTTCCCACACAGAAATTTGAGAAAAAAGTGATTTTTTCAGCTAAATGAGAGGTTTGCAGGGGATTGTGGGTAGGAAAACGTTAGGGGACCCACGCAAGCCATACCTCGCTGGACTCCCCCGGGTGTCTAGTTTTCAGAAATGTGTGGGTTTGGTAGGTTTCCCTAGATGGCCGCCGAGCCCGGGGCCAAAAACTCATGGGACCCCCCTTGCAAAACCAGGTTGATTTGTGATAGGTAATTTTGATGTCGCCTCAATAGGTTTTGGGCCCTTGCCTGTCACGGGTCCTTGACCCACCCACGCAAGTGATGTACCATTTTTCTCGGAAGACTTTGGGAAACGCGGGGTGAGTGGAAATTTGTGGATCCACGCAGATTCCAGAACTTTTCACCACAGAAATGTGAGGAAAATGTGTTTTTTTGACAATTGTTTAGGTTTGCAAGGGATTCTGGGTAACAGAACCTGGTGAGAGGCAGTCAAGTCACCCATCCTGTATTCCCCTGGGTGTCTAGTTTTAAAAAATATATAGGTTTGCTAGGTTTCCCTAGGTGCCGGCAGAGCTAGGGTTCAAAAACTACAACTAGGCACTTTGCCAAAAAAGGGTCATTTTTCACTGTGAAATTGTGGTGTGTCCACGTTGCGTTTTGCACCGTTTCCTGTCGCGGGCACTAGGCCTACCCACACAAGTGAGGTACCGTTTTTCTCGGAAGACTTTGGGGAACGCGGGGTGCATGGAAATTTGTGGATCCACACAGATTCCAGAACTTTCCACCACAGAAATGTGAGGAAAATGTGTTTTTTTTGACAATTATTTAGGTTTGCAAGGGATTCTGGGTAACAGAACCTGGTGAGAGGCAGTCAAGTCACCCCATCCTGGATTCCCCTGGGTGTCTAGTTTTCAAAGATGTATAGGTTTGCTAGGTTGCCGGCAGAGCTAGGTTTCAAAAACTACAGCTAGGCACTTTGCAAAAAAAGGGTAATTTTTCATTGTGAAAATGTGGTGTGTTCACGTTGCGTTGTGAGCCGTTTCCTGTCGTGGGCACTATGCCTACCGACACAAGTGAGGTACCATTTTTATCGGGAGACTTAGGGTAATTCAGATTTGTAAAGCAACTGTTATGACCTATTGACTTTCGATGCATTTCTGCCTTCCAAATGAAAGACAATGTGTAAAAAAGTAATTTTGAAAAATGATCGATAATTCTCTTGCTAGTATGAGTATTCCCAATTTCGGAAATGTGCAAATATCTACTGTTTCTAAACTCTATATTTTGTTCCCATTTCAGAAATACATAGGTGTCTTTCATACCGATTTTTCCATGTATACATTTTCCTAGTATAATTGCTATATACCCGGTACTTAATAAAAAACCATTGCAAGTCGCTGCTCAGTTTTTGGCTCTGGGTTCGTCGGTTTATTGGTGAACCTACAAGTCCTAAAAAACCCCACAACCAGTAAGGTCCAGCGGATGTAACGGTATATTGCTTTCAAAGAGCTGTCATAATTAGAAGAAGTTACAGGTGAAAACGTTGACACGAAAGGCTGTTTTTTTCAACTAATTTTCAATTTTTCCTATATTTAACTGTTAGTTTCTATGAAGAAACCTTGAAGGATCTACACAAATGACCCCTTGCTGAATTCAGAATTTTGTCTACTTTTCCAAAATGTATAGCTTTTCAGGATCCATTATTGCTTTTATACCCATTTCTACCATTAACTGGAAGGAGGTTGAAAGCACAAAAAATAGCAAAAATAGGCAATGTCCCAGAAAAATGCCAAAACTGTGTAAAAAATGTTGGTTTTCTGACAAAAGTCTGCTTGTCCCTGAATTCTGGGAAGATGGTGATTTCAGCACCACAACCCCTTTTTTGATACCATTTGCAGGGAAAAAACCAGACGCTTTCATCTGTAGCCCTTTTTTCGCATTTTTCCCCAAAAAACCAAAATGTAGCTGTATTTTGGCTAATTTCTGGGTCCCCTCTAGGGGAATCCACAAAACCTGGGTACCTTTAGGATCCCCATGATGTTGGAAATAAGGACGCAAATTTGGCGTGGATACCTTATGTGGTCAAAAAGTTACAGGGGCCGAAGCGCGAACTACCCCAAATAGCCAAAAAAAGGCTTAGCACAGGGGGGAAAAAGACCTAGCAGCGAAGGGGTTAATGGTGACTGACCACTCAGAAAGAATAAGAGAGAACAAAAACAACAACAACAACATACAGATTGCACTGTTTGCTTAATGTGCGGCATGTGACGTCACGTGAAGTCATTCACGACGTGTGATGTGGCACTGATGGAGGTGCACCTGACAAATGACAATGGAAGGAATAATCCCTAGATAATGAATGCTGTTGTGCATCTATAGCAGACATGGGGTTGATTTGCTTGAATCAAGATAAAGTGGGAAATGGTATAAACAAAGATTTTTTTAATTATACAATACAAACAAAAAATTGACAAAATAATTTACAAAGTAAATAAAAAAATTGGAAAAATCTAACTAATTAGACATAAGTGAAGTTATCCTCAAAGATATAATAATAGGTTATTATTAAACTGCTATCTCATTGCTCAACCATCCATGCAGACTATGGCAAAAAGGTCAGAATTTGTTTGGACACACAAAATGGCTGCCAACCAGTGCCACATTGTCATCAACAACAGCACTGCACAGGAAGGCATTCATTGGAAACAAGGAGAAGACATGCAGGCCTATCGGGAAAGCACACTGGCTGGATCCACAAAATGGCCTCCAGACACATGATCACAACAAGAAGCTGGAGGCCTACAACAAAGAACACCTGCAAGCCTATGGCAAAGGCACACTGGCTGCCTACACAAAATTACCGCCAGCCACTTGGTCACAACAAGAAGCTTGAGGCCTACAACAAAGAACGCATGCAGGCCTATGGCAAAAGCACAATGGCTGCCTATACAAAATGGCAGGCAGCCACATGGTCACAACAAGAAGATGGAGAACTACAACAAAGAACGCATGAAGGCCTATGGCAAAAGCACACTGGCTGACTACACAAAATGGCCGCCAGCCACATGGTCAAAACAAGAAGCTGGAGGCCTACAATAAAGAGCGCATGCAGGCCTATGGCAAAAGCACACTGGCTGCCTACACAAAATGGGCAGCAGCCACATGGCCACAACAAGAAGCTGGAGGCCTACAACAAAGAACGCATGAAGGCCTATGGCAAAAGCACACTAGCTGCCTACACAAAATGGCTGCCAGCCACATGGTCACAACAAGAAGCTGGAGGCCTACAACAAAGAACGCATGAAGGCCTATGGCAAAAGCACACTGGCTGCCTACACAAAATGGCCGCCAGCCACATTGTCACAACAAGGAGGCCTGTAAAACAACCAAACAGCACATGCAGGCCTAGGCTGAACCAGTGCACTGACTATACAAAATGGTCCCTGGCCAGTGGCCACATGGCATCTAGAACAAAGGCAAATGTTGGCCTATGGCAAACACACAAACACACACTCTGGCCAGACAGAGGAGTCATGGTAAAACAGAAAAACAGAGAAAAACATCATTAATTCAGCAATGCCAAAAACTAAAATTATGGGCTAAAAACAATGTTTACAGAAAGACACATCCTTAAGAGGCATTACCCCACCTAGTACTGACTCCTATACACTGTTTGCATGAAAAAAACATGAAATACCACAAAAAAACACATTATGTATTTCAATCCAAATCCATCCATGACCTAAATGCTGTAAACACCACAGAAACTGTTGTTTCATACATCCATGACTAGCACTGGGCCTGCTGGCTGGAAGGCCAGTTGGCAGACTACTAGGCCACATATTCAATCAAAATTTAGCTTTAGGTGTGAGTAGTGTGTTTTGTAGGGATAATGGGTGGAAAGTAATTAAATTAGATTTATTGAATAATTTTAGTTTTTGTTAATAATTAAATGTTATATTATATACATTATTTAAATGATAATTAATTATGTATATTGTGAAATATATTGAGGCCCTCATTACGATGTCGGGTGGACTTGCATCCGCCCGACACCGCTGCGGGGAAGGAACCGACCGACCATAGGTCGACGGTCCAGACACCCTAATTTGGATGCAGTCGCAAACTTCCATTTTTCAATGGGAGCTGGTGTGGCGGGCTGAAAACGCCTGCAGCACAAGCTCCCATTGGAAAATGGAAGTTTTTAAACATCCTTGCACCCTGCTGGCCCCCAGGCCCATATGAGGAAGGCCAGGGGGTATGGGGCCCTGCTAGGGGCCCCCAAAGTCACTTTCTGACAGCCAATCCATGTCATAAAGACTGTCATGGATTGGCTGTTGGAAACTGACATCGTAATCCCGACGGCTGAGCCAAGCCTGGCTCCACTGTCCTTGAAGGGATTACTATTCTGCTCCTGTTCCGACAGGCTCCCAAAGCCCATCGGAAGAGGGCCGAAATCTCCTTGCGGTTTTCCCTCCGACCGCCGTAATCAAAACACAGCGGTCGGAGGGAAACTTCAGGATGTAGGGTAGAGAGACTCAGACCAAATCGGATCCTGAATGTTTTTATTGTTTTTGTGTGTTGTTTTTGAATGTGTAAAGGGTGTGTAGGAAATTAATTATACTAATTAATAAATCAAGTAAATTTATAGCATTCATTGAAATGATAGTTATGTTAAACATGTAAATAAAATATTATTTAATTAATTTTATATATTAGGAGTGAGTTGTTGAATTTGTATTTGTAGGAGTACATGGTTGGAAGCTATTTAAAAATTATTAATTCATTATTAATCAGGTATTAATAATAACTGTTTACTTGAGATTTAATTATGAAAATGATGGAAATAACAATTTGTTAATTTATATTATTGGTGTGGGTAGTTTTATTTTTATGGATAAATGGTGGGGTGGTAATTAACTATATTAATTTAAGGAATAAATCATTATTATGAATATTTTAACTAATATTTAATTATGCAACATGTGTAAATAATATTATTTTAATAAGGATTTTTAGATATGTATTGTGTACTTAGTTGAAGTATAGTACAGAATGTTAATTCAGTAATAAATTTAAAAATAGGTCATTATTTTTACAAATTATGTTATTTATTATTCTCTGTGTTAATTGTGTAATGATTTTTAAATGTAAATATTAATGTATTCATTAGTTTTCAATATTTTGAGAACATGGTTTTGTATTTAAATTATAAGAATATGTGTAGTAATTTATGATATGTCTTTTATTTTGTATTATTTATTAATTTTATTTAATTTTTATAAAAATATATAATTATATTGTATTATTTTACATTTTAATATTTTTAATTGTTTATTATGTTGTTGAAATGAATTAGTTTGTTCCTAATGCTGCATTGACTGGAGCGGGAATAGTACATTTACCCCTCTGCAATCCAACTCTTTCCCTACTTGAATTGATTGGGGTGGGAATAGTAAATTTTACCCTCCATCATCCAAGACTTTCCCTACTGTTGCATTGACTTGAGTGGGAATAGTAAATTTTACCCCTCTGCCATGCAACACTTTCCCTATTGTTGCACTGACTGGAGTGGGAATAGTGAATTTTACCCCTCCGCCATTCAACACTTTCCCTACTGTTGCACTGACTGGAATTAGAATAGTAAATTTTACCCCTCCGCCATCCAACACTTGCCCTACTGTTGCATTGACTGGAGTGGAAATAGTAAATGTTACCCCTTCGCCATCTAACACTTTCCCTACTGTTGCACTGACTGGAATGGGAATAGTACATTTTACCTCTGTGTAATGTAATAGTTTTCCTACTGTTGCTTTGTGTGAAGTGGGACTAGTCCATTTTATTCCTCTTTAGTATAATAGTTTGTGTACTTTTGTATAAATTGTAGTGAGAATAGTATATGTATTACAAATAAAAAATTATGTTTTTGTGTATTTAAAATTATAATATTTTTAATTATTAATGTTTTTAATGTGCAAACTAATTTTAGTAAATTGTAATATTTTATGTTTAGTTTTTTATTTGTAATTAAAATGGCTTGTTTGTTTACATTTTTATGTTATTGGGTATTAGTATACATATATATATACAACTTTAATACCGTTTTTAATAATTTCAATGTATATATATATTTTGAAATTATTTTAAAAGTTATTAAATTATAATAAAAATTAACATTATTAGTTTAATAATAATTTTTGAACTAGACATATGCAAATATATGTACATATATATATATATATATATATATTTATATATGTGTTTACCTTTTTCAAATTAAGTTTCATGTTATATTTGTTTAAAAAAATATTAAATATGTTACATTTATATCATATTAATTTTATTATTTAACATATGTAATATTTACTAATTGAATTTATATATATTTATAAAACACAATATTTTATACAACAAATATATTAGTGAGAACAATATTGTTTTTCAATATTTTGTGCTTACTATTATAAGGATAGGGTGATGATATTTTTGACATCAATATTTAGGTCACAATACTTTTGTATCTCGACATTTCCAGAGGAGATATTTTGTCAGTGAACCTGTGAGACACTCACATTGCAAACTTCCCAGGTCCTGTTTTGATGTCAAAGAAACATCTGTATGAATGTGTCATTAAAGTGAAACTCTCCTTCTCTGCTACAACTTTGTATTGGACTCTCACACATCACCCACATGAAAAGCCAATGTCAGTCAATGGGACTACATAGAATCAGTGTGAGAAGCATTCTAAGGGCACAATGGAAACACTCTCTGCAGGATAGCTATTCCTTTATCGGGGGAACCCTGAAAGTCTGGGGCCCTGGGGCACAGTAAATTTTGCACACATCTGACAAACTCCATTTGCACTGGACCTGGGAACTGAAGTATATCAGCGAGCATAGCCAAGTGCCATGCTTGTGTAGGCAATGGGTAGTTGCACCTTATGAAAGCAAGCGCAGCACTAACAGCATGTAGCACACATCTAGATGAAGTAGCTGTAAGGTACACACTACAAAATGGACACATGTCCATGCAGAACTCCACAAAGGTTTGACAAGTGGACACCCTCCATGTGTGGATACAAAAATATCTAACTTCAACACACCTAACACATATCCAACCTACATCATAGGGAGCAGTGCAAGGTAAATGACATTAACAGTGGCCAGGCCAAGCTGAAATGCTTACCATATAACATGTTACCCAATGCAATGTCTGCCCATTTGGATGTCATCCCACATAGACATCCATCCAACATTTCCCCTCGTCCTATGTAACTACTGCACTGGCTCCAAGGTCACATCATATTAACTACTTCAACTGGATCAGCAATCAGGGATGAAACAAACACAACTGTACTCACACATCACTAACTATACAATAACATCAACTAGTCAGAAAAGTAATGGCAGGACAATTGTATTCAAAAGTAGGAAAGGTTTTATGGAATGGATGAAAAACATCCAGTAAAACAAAAGCCAATGGCCAGTCCATATTAGCACACTGTGCCACAGCACAAAGCTGCGCCATACAAACTTGCCCTTACTGACACTGCCAGGGAACCTCCTCATAAAGTGGCATCCATTGGGTATAGCAGGAACCTCGAAGATGGTACTTTGGAAGGGGGGGCAGAGGTTTAGGGAGGGGTGGGTTTAGTTTTGGGAGGGGTTGAGAAGGGAGAAGGCAAGTGAGATTTTTTTCTAACAATGGCTTACATGTACACCATGGAAGCAGTCATCAGCGTCAGTGCACAGAACCATTGGGCCATGACCACCACTATCCTCAACTTTAGCCTATGGCTGTGTCTGTCGTGCATGCCACCGCCCACCGCGCGGTTGACTACCACTGGCGCCGTGCTTTTGACATGTCCTATTAGCAAGATCCGGTCTTCGCCATGTTAGCGATTCGGAAAACTGTATAAATGACAGTAAAGTGCGTCACCACCACTACAAATGAGGGCAAACATGCTTACATTAGAAATACTCCATTTCCATTTCATGTCCCGTACAAAACTTCATCTGTGTAGTACATTACTGTGCACATAGGCAAAACGTGTGTGGTACACTGTACACCACGGTTGGCTGTATTTCTCATGAAATGTTATGCTACCCTCATTATAGTGGCAATTAAAATTTTCAGAATTGATGATGAGCACAGTTCTGTTATAGACTTGTGAAGGCCATCTTGGAGATGACTGGTGGATGTTCAAAATTTGACAATGATATGTAAAATGTGTAATGCTTCATGAAGCACACATAACTTTTGCCTTACTCTTCACATATGTTACGCTACACACTGTAACCAATATGTGTTATTCCTCACTCACATTGGTACCCTGGGAGAGGGAGGAGATGTCAGGCTCCAGTGTACCGCTCATTTACAGACATACAGACCATGGAAGAGCGACCTGTCATCCAGAAGTTCATTTTAAATCGTCAAACAATCCTGGATTTATGTCATCAGTTGGAGCCTGACCTCCTACCTCACATCACTTATCCTACATCAATTTTCAATTTAATTCTTTATTTTTTGATTAATTAAAATTTTACAATATAGTAACAATAGTTCCTACTGTAAAAAGTTCGGTTTAAAAATTAAAAAAAAACATAAATAAATAAATCAGTCATCCTTATTGTGAAATATAGCAGACTTAATATTTCCGACTTCATAATACAATTTACATATTATATACATCCTATATTACATCTCAATTTAATCTTGCTGGTCTAATTCCGTTCTTAATAATAATAAAAACTTTACAAAAGCTGAGTTCGGTGTTATGTCATCTGAATGCAGACA
Organism: Calotriton arnoldi; assembly: GCA_963921515.1. Taxonomy (NCBI): domain Eukaryota; kingdom Metazoa; phylum Chordata; class Amphibia; order Caudata; family Salamandridae; genus Calotriton; species Calotriton arnoldi. The sequence goes on from CAWUFW010001495.1 coordinate 1,175,047, forward strand.
TCTTATCAGTGCTTGTCTACAAGTCTGTATTTCTCAGGAATTAAAATGCCGCTTGAGTATAGATTTTCTTTCAGCTTTAGGTTTTGGGCATATACACAACAAATGAATAATATTCTCTTCTCCCATTTTGCATCAGCGACAGAGCATCAATTCCATTGATCGAAGCCAAGGCATTACGTGACATAAGCCGGGGAAGACACCAAAATGAGCTTTTATAAAAATATTTTTTTGCTTCAGAGACCATGAAGTTTCTAGATATGATTGGACTCTCACTTTTGTAAACCCATTCATTAATGACCATGCATGCTTTCTTTTGCAAAAGAATCTTTATCAATATACAGTGATAGATGTTTTGTTATTTTATTGATAGATTTTTTAAATGAATCTGTAGTTATTGGCATATCCCAGATTGAATGAGCTGAATATTCATCTAAAGCGGCTTGTAAATATTTCCAGAACTGACACTTTTGATTTGTTTTTATTTCCCGCCATAACAGATTGGACATTTGATTTACATTATCCATTTTTATTCTTTTCCATACTTTTATAAATTGGCCTTTTCGTGTAATTAGCTGGTTAATTAACCCAAATTCCAATCTAATCTGTGCAGGTGATGCATTATTTGGAAGATAAAAAAGTGATGTAAAACATTTTGTCACAGCATTATTGATGATTATAGAGTTTTTTCCGCACAGTGCTTTGCTACCATACATTAGTGTTACTTATCCTACATCAATCCCACCACTTGTTAAACTAACGTCTGTTTTGCATTTTTGGCCACAGGCTCATTTCAATTCACTGTCGCTATTTCAGGTGGAATGTCTCCACCTATGTTCAGTTGGGTACTCCAAGAGGTGCTAGCAGCACTTTTGAGAACCGTGGCCAGCTACATCCAGTTCCCCAGATGTGAGGATTTAGCCACTGTGAAGGCAGATTTCTACGCTTTTGGTCACATTCTACATGTGATTGAATCCACTGATGGCAACCATATTGCCTTAGTACCACCACAGGCCAGGGAGCAATTGTACTGCAACAAGAAGCACTTCCATTCTATCAAAAAGCAATTTGTCTGCTTGCCGGATTTGTACATCTCAACCGTCTGTGCCGGTTCCCAGGATCTGCCCATGATTTCTTCATACTGCGGAACAGCACCAAACCCCAGTTGATGTCACAACTACTACCGGAGATGGCCTGGCTTGTAGGTAAGTGTGATCTGTCCTAACTTTGTGTAGGTAATGTCAGCTAGTATGATCTGAAAGTGTATAAATGTTGCACTTCTGTCTATCTTCCATCTAGGAGACTCAGCATATCCCAACCAGCCATGGTTGTTGGCACCGCTGAGGAATCCTACAATGCATGGGGAAGTCCACTTCAATGAGGCCCATGGAAAAACATGGTGGCCAATGGAGCGGGCTTGTGATTGAAAGCCAGATTTAGATGTCTGAACAAGACTGGGGGAGCCCTCCTCTACTCACCCAGGAAGGTGTATAAGATCACCGTGGCCTGCTGCATACTCCACAACATTGCTCTGCGACAGAACATACCTTACATTGCAGAGGATGAAGGTCATGAAGAGCCACTGGGTGAGGACCCTGAAATGCCAAATGAAGATGATGATATTGGGGAAGAGGAAGGAGCTGACTTGCATTAAGATCTCATCCAAAGCTACTTCTCCTGAGGGTCAGTATGATGTGATTTGTAATGACTTTGACTATTCTTGCAACTCTTGTAGTGATGTTGTAAGGAGGTTGTTAATGCTACATACTAGGAATATATGGGTCTGGAAATACCTGGGAAAGGTGTTTGTTTTGTAACTGTAGCTTTGTTCAGCTGTAAATGTTGTCTTTGACTGTGTTCTCTAGAAGTTGAAAATGTGATGTGTGCCATGTTTGTTTTCTTAGGTAATCTCTCTGTGCTGTTCTGTTTTAGGTACCTTCACCATGTCATCTTCATTTGGGCATTTCAGAGTTGTGTCATTAGCAGATATATGATGCTGTTCAGACATACTAATTGGACATGGATTGGTCCTGGAAATGTCTGTCAGAGTTTGGTTGTACAAAGCTGGTACCAAGACAGCTTGCACAGCCATAGGATGGAAGTTACCTGGCTTCCATTGGACTTGTTCCTTGTGGCGTGGTGGTCGTAATGCAATATGTGTGCCATTGTGTGCTCCAACACAGTGATGTGTTGTGCCCAATTCATGCTATCCTGCCTTCACATTGGCTAATTTCTCATTGTGTATGAACTGTATGTAGCTGTTGATGTGTCTCCTCATTGTAGGCCACAGTGCTCATGGCACAATACTGACATTTGATTGTGACATTCCATCAGATGCAAACAACACTGGATTGAAATGACCCTGTGGTCAGAAACTGTTGTACTAACATGTGTCTGTTTATTTTTTTATTTGATGTATGATTCCTTTTGTGAAGTAGGAAATATTGCTCCAGCTGATGATGCAGACCTATTTTATTGTTGCCTATTGTGTAGGATTTTGTCAGATGTATCCGCTCCTTCCATGTTGTGAAAGTTTGCAACTTATTATGTTATCACTGACACAGAATAACTGAGTCATGTCTTATTTGCTGTTTCTGCCTTCATGTCAGCCTCTGATTTGAACAATGGAATAAAGATGTTCTCAGACCAGACACTTGTATGTGTTTGGTTTGACATGGTAGTGATCCTGAGTTGGACATTCTTTACATACAACATATCCATGCTTCCTGAAGTCCCTAGTTTTGACAATGGACAAAAGTTAACATGGTAGTACATTCACATTGTTATATGTGAGAATTACAACAGGAGAACATGATTTGGTGACATGTGTTTTTAATGAAGTGAACAAGGATAAGATCAAAAAATTAACTCAAAATTACACAGTGCAAAGAAAAAGTCTTCAGTCATAGTGGATGAAACCATTGTAGTAGAGTCCAAATTGTCAAGAGTCCAAAGTCCAGCATATTCCTCCCATCAGATATGGAAAAGTGGGCAGGAATAGTCCACAAAGTGAATTTGTCAGCACACACAGGATGACATTAGGGGCAAGGATTCTTCCTAGCATTGGTGGGTGTCTTGCCATCCTGAGCTCCTGAAAATTTGGGTGGATGTCCCCTCTTTCTGGGAGAGGCGGTTCCACAGCTGTTGAGACAGGCATGCATGTAGGCATGTCCTCCTCTGACAGGACCTCCCATCCTGTGGCTGTGGCAGATGTTGACAGTCTGGATGTTCTTGGACCACAGGAAGGGGTAGATGCAGGTAGAAAAGCCCTGCAGAGGGTGGTGTTGATGTCCCGCAGCACTCCAACCAGGGAGGCCATTCTGGCATTCATGCTGGCCACCTCGATGCGGATGCCAGCCACCTCGGTATGTATGTCGGCAACATTCTGGTATGTGTCCCTCTGCAGCTCCTTGATTTCCTGGATTTCAGTTAATACCTGCCCCATAACACGTTGGGAGTATTGTAGACTCCCAGGACTTGGGTGATGGCAGTCTGGGTGTCGGTGAACCCAGTGGGCTCACTCTGCGAGCCCACAGTTACCCTCCCACTACGCATACCCCCATGGGCCTGTGCCCTTGGCACAGACTGCACCCTCCCACTGGGTCCTGGTTCCTCCATGACTGGGGTGGTGTTAGCGGGCTCAGAATCCAGGACCGGGGGGGCACAGGATGGGACTGACTGTGCTTGGTGCACAGGCTGGGGGGCAGTGATTGAATGTGTTGTTGCAGTTGTTGTAGGAGGTGTTATTGTGGGCACAGGAGCCCCACTGTTGGTGTCTGCCTAAAATGACTAGATGGGCCAGGATCGTCATCCACGTCCACCTCTTCAGTAGCGTTGTCATCACTGAGGGCTTCTTCCTGGTGTGAAGTGGAACTCTGTTAATTTTCCAACCTCTGTCCAGGTGCAGTGGCGTGTCAACCTGTTGAGAAATAGAGAACATTGTTAATGGTGGAAGTGAGGTATAAACATCCATGTTATTTCTGTTAAAGTAAATAGGGACCTAGAATGGAACATAAAAGACAGAGATTTGTTTTGTTGTCCATTTGCGTGGAGTTAAAGTTGGTTACCAGACATTTGTAGACATTCAATAGATGTAGTGGATTTCATCAGCTCATTAGATGTGCAGATATGTGGCATTTTGGCTTTAGGGATAGGCATGACATCTCCAAAACTCTGCTGCAAACACAGTGTAGTAATAATATGTGTATTTGTGCATTCCAAAGCCTAGTTATGTCTAATACAGGCAAACACCCAGCTTGGTTGCATATTTGGCATTGTTCATCATGTGAGAAGTGCAAAGTCAAGGGGTACCCTGCCACTGCTAATCAGGAGTTTCCTTTATGGCTCACATATATTAGGGGTACACCATTGTTATGGTGTCACTCATGCCATCAATAGTTTCAGTTGATGAGACCAGGACCCCATCAAGCAAAGTATTCAGATGCATATCTGAGTGGGACAGTTGCCTTCCGGAGGCAGATGGAGCTCTTGCCCGTCCTCTTGTTCTACCGACTCCGCGGTACAACTTAAATAAATTTCATAGCAAACAAATTCAGCTGTGATTGACTCTCTCTTAGCTGTACAGGGGCTTGACTCCCCTCCTTCTAAATTAAGCCTCGAGGCCATCAGAGCCCCTTGACCTTTCACCCGGGGGCCTTTTGATGATACTATAAGATGTGTCCCCAATTGGGCATCAATAGCCCACGACGCCGCGCCCTTCCAGAATTGTCTCGCTACCATAGGGTCCCTTGAATACTACATGCTCACAACTCTGTCCTGATGAAGATCGATAATTATTGAGATTGAAATGCCATTGCCCTTTTACAACCAAACTCCTTTATTTCTTGAAATATTTTTGTAAGGAGTTTTTGCTCATGCTGTCAATGCGATGTATGCTTTTAAAATTTCCTTCACTCACCACATCACTTTCCTTTTCACTATTTTGTGGGCACTGGATCTACAATCCGCTTGTAATGATAAAGTGAATATTGTTAAATAAATGAACCGCCTTACAATGTTCACATGTGTCCCGTTCTATACTCGTCTAGAAAGCTGCCTTATGCCATAGGATATTTGATTAAATTGTCTTTTTTCCTGAGATAATCTATCACTACTAGGACCAATTGGCCTTGTACGAACCATTGTTTTTTACAAAAGTATATCTGAGTGGAGCATTTTCTGGACATTGCACAGACCATGATGAGTGAAGCTCAGTAGTAACATGGCAGACAAGTGAGAAGGAGAAAAAGAAGTCGAGCATCTTGGTTAGAGTTGGGGTACAGGGCCTCATGGTAGCTGTAGTCACTTAAATCTCACTTCAATATCACTTTATCAACACTTGACAATTGGTAAGCTGCATGATGAGTGAAGATCAGTAGCAACATCACCGACAAGTGAGAAGGGGCAAAAGGAGTCTAGCAACTTGGTTAGAGTTGGAGTGACATGGCCTAATGGTAGTTGAAGTCACTGCAATCTCACTTTACCAACATTTGACAAATGGTTAGCTGCATGATGAGTGAATATCAGTAGTAACATGGCAAACAAGTGATAAGGGGCTAAAGGAGTCTAACATCTTGGTTAGAGTTGCAGTGACAGGGCCTCATGGTAGTTGTAGTCACTTCAATCTCACTTTACCAACACTTGACAAACGGTTATTGTACCATACCTGTTGACAACATGCATTTGGGATGGACCATCATTTTAAATATTCACACATATCATGGGTCCTGGATTGATATTTTGATGGTAAAGCACTTACAGACAGCATTGCAACATGTGGCATGCTATGGAGTTGGATACATGTGGTCTTATATGAAACAATACACATTGACACAGACAAACCAACATCTCAGATGCTTTGAGTATTGCATGTTAGGAAAGTAGATAGCGAACACAATAGCAAAAGGAGAGTTGAGAGCAATAAGGACATTGTGGTATTCTGATATTGAAGTGTAACTTACTTGAGTCCACTCCCCCACCTATTCCTGTCAAGCCCTCAGAATTCAGGATGCCAAGACCTTCTCCTCCCAGGGAAAGAATTGTAATTGGGCGCTGGGAGAGCCACCACCAATCCTCTGAGCCTCGAGGTGCTGGTTGTTGTACCTGGTATGCACCCTCAACCTGAGGTCAGTCCACCTCCTCGTAATGTCAGCCATTGTGTGCAGGGTGGTACCAACAGCATTCACTCTTGTGACTATCCTGTCCCACGTTTCCTTTTTCCTACTCAGAGGACTTTGCTGGACTTGGGAACCAAAACGTTGGGCCTCTACTCTAATGATTTCATCCACCATGACTGTCAACTCTTGCTCAGTGAAGCATGTTTTTTTTTTGCCAGGCATGATGAGAAAAATTAATGAGAGTGAGTATATGAAAGGAAAAATAAATAAATAATACAGGGAAAAAGGTGCAAAACGAACATTACAAGTGATGGAAAGTGCTAAATGGGAAGTTGAAATTGGGTAGCTGAGAAAAGGGCTGCCTGTCTTGGGGGCTGCAGGTGGAAAGCAAAGGATGCTTGGCAGGGATGGGGTGTGATTCATAGTGTGATTTGCAGGCATGTTCTCATGCCAAAGCACATCAGCTGTGTATTTTTTGGATCCATCCAATGTTCACTGTTGTGATGTTTTTTATCACGCGTACCACTGCAGTCTATCACCGCTGGGTAACCGCCTTTTGTTCACCACTGCTGGGAGAACGCGAGTATGACTTGTGAGAAGTTGGCCTGGTATATGCTGTCCACTAATTATAGTGGGCACCTTGCACCAGTCCAAACAACCCCTTATTGGAGATAGGTTAAAGACAACCTTTATTGAAAGCTATCCTAGTGGTAGCTATGGAGAGCAGCCTTCAGGCTAAGTCTTGAAGGAATGTAAAGCAGCCTGTTTTACCAGTCTATAATCTCTTGAGTGACCAAATGAAAGAGGACCACACCAGGTATATATTTAAAATATATGTATTTAGTCTTAAACACACCCCTCTAGTCTCTTTATGAGGCTAGAGTTCGAAGTACATAAGTTACAAGTCGAATATCAACAGTAATAGCACAAATACACGTTTGAGCCCTAGGGGCGTACTCAAACCATATACCAATAAAGTGGTATAAGAACCACGACTGAGCTAGACACAAGGCCTTGAGCCTGTAGAAGTGCTTGGCCCTCAAGGAACCACCCAAGGTAGTGACACAGGGGACCCACGGGGGACGCGTGCAGTGTGAGAACACAGCTGCGAGCCGCCGTTGACTTCTATGGTGAATGTCGCGGTTGGAGTTTTAAACAAAAAGGACACTTAGAGGAGGACTTGGAGCAAACCCCTTTAGAACTAGGTTGTTCTACAGTCTATACCCACGGGAGCACCGGAGTACTCGAGTTACCTCTCCCAGGGAAGCCGGGTGCATAGGTGTCTTTTGGGGTCGGGTTTCGTCGTCGTTTTCAATGGCGATCTGCTGCAAAGTGCTGCTGGCGACCAAGTTGAAAGTGTTCGGGTGGATCCAAAGGTGGATCGAAGATCTGAAGAACCTGAAAGCAGAGGGGACAGAGTCTGGGTCACTAGCCAGTGACCAGGAAGGCGATGAGCAGATGCCCACCGATGTTGGGTGCTTCAGGTAGGTTGACGGTCATCTTGACTCTTCAGCCACGAGGTCCAGGAGGTGTCGAAGACAACCAGGAGCTGGATTCGAGCTGTCCCACGACGTCTGTCGATTGCAGGGGTATCGGCGACCGGATTGGACCCAACAAGCCTTGGCAACGGCAAGTCACGTGGAAATAGAAGAAGGACGGTGGTATAGACCAGCAAGGTCTGAGGGACTTACCCAGTGAGGGTAAGTCAGGGCACGTCTGGAGCAACCAGGGAAGCCCAAGCAGAAGAAGAGTTGCCTTCGGGAGGGCCCACTAGCCAACGGACTAGCGACTGCGAAGGAGCCTCGAGTGGACGCACTTGGAGCTGGCTCACAGGACACTCGTGGAGTGGAGGCCAGTGATCTTCGGTGCAGTCGGTGCTGGAGGCAGGGGCTACTGGGAGCCCAAAACACAACTTCATGGGAGACCAGGAAGAGGATGCACTTACAAAAGTACTTGGTGTCCAGGGGTCACGGTTCCACGTTACCCACGGCAGCTACGGGCCTCAGCTTTGCTGGGGACTCAGGGCAGCCTCGGGGAAGTCTGGAAATCCACCTCTGGTAATGCAAAGACTTCGGCGTCCGGCGGGAGCTTCAGTGATGCAGACCGGACAATTGCTTCTTAGGTGCCTGCCAAGCAGGGGAGTCACTCCTTGACCCCAAGGGAGATTCTTCAGTCCTTTAATCTTCAGGTAGAGTGTCGAAGGTCCAGGATTCAGTGTCAGAGTTTCATCCAGGGTAATCTAAAGTCCTAAGGACTGGGGTCCCATACTTATACCAAGTTAGGGGTTGGACATACTCTGGGGACCCACCTATGGGAGGGTCAGGGAAGAGGGGTGGTTACACCCATTCCCTTTGTCCAGTTTCAGCACCAGAGCAGGGGCAGGTAGCCCCTGCAACCGGTTTGAACTGGCATATGCACAGGGACACCAAGTGTGCCCCCAGTGCAGGACTTCTGAGCACCAGAGAGTGCTCCCGCCCAGCCCCAATACACATTATCCTGTCTGGGGAGGTGGTTACACCTCCCTGCGACAGGAAACCTATTATCCAGTCCTCCCCTGCCGGAGTTTCAGTCAGCAGCAGGAGGCCAGACCCGTGTCTGTGGCAGCGGCATCCATTTTGTGATGCCAGGGCTCTGGAAAGAAGTTACCGGGCAGGCCGGTAGAAGGGTGGAATGCTACCCCCGCCACCAGAACTGGCGGGGGGTAGTATTCCAAGATGTTTGACACCAAACACGACATGTTTTGGTGCAGCCAGTCCAAAGTTAGCATTGTACCGCGAGGATATAATGCACTTAAGAGTATATGGTCAGGCTGCACTACAAACAGCATCAGAGAACGGCCTCCGAACGCTGCAGAGGGGCTCTGCTCATGCAGGGTCACCCTCTCACATAAGAACCAAGCACTCTGCCTTCAAGATTGATAAGGCCTGCCATAGGAGTGACTTATAGGTTTATATGTGTGTACATATGTAGTGATATAGGTAACCTATATCACAGTAAGGGGTGCATGCACCACCTTACCCAGGCTGCAGTAGCAGACCTGTGGTGTCATTTTGGATGGCCTTCCAGGGTGGCACAATACATGCTGCAGCCCCTGGTAGGTCTCTGAGGTACCTATGCCCTGGGTATATAGTATACCATATACTAGGGACTTATAAGGGCACTCCAGATTCCAATCAGAGATGTGCCTAAGGCACATGGAAACCATTTTAGAGAGGAAGCAGCTAGGCTGGGGTTCTGATTAGCAGGGCCCTAGCCAGACTAAAGTCGAAAAACAGTGAAGCATCAGCAAAAAGTGGGGGTACCCATGTGAAGCAGATCCTACTCTCCTACACAACCCACCCCCAAACGTAGGGACATTAAACTAACCTTGACCAGTTGAGTCTTCATGTTCTAAGTGGAAGTACCTAGAGAGTCCATCTGCATTGGCATGGTTACTCCCAGGTCTATGTTCCACTGTAAAGTCCATCCCCTGTAGGAAATGGACCACCTAAGCAGTTTGGGGTTTTCACCCTTCATTTGTTTTAGCCATAGGAGGGGCTTGTGGTCTGTTTGAACAAGGAAGTGAGTACCAAACAAGTATGGCCTCAACTTCTTCAGTGCCCAAACCACAGCAAAGGCCTCCCTCTCTATGGCTGACCAACGTTTCTCTCTAGGGGTCAGCCTTCTGCTAATAAAAGCTACTGGCTGATCCTGACCTTCATCATTCAATTGTGACAGTACAGCCCCTACCCCCAATTCAGATGCATCTGTTTGGACAATGAACTTCTTGGAGTAATCAGGACTCTGGAGAATGGGAGCAGTGCACATGGCCTGCTTCAGGTCATCAAATGCCTTTTGACAGCTAGCTGTCCACTGAACCTTTTGGGCATTTTCTTGGAAGCTAAGTCATTCAGGGGTGTCACTATTGATCCATACCCCTTGACAAATCTCCTATAGTACCCAGTCAGGCCTAAAAAGGCTCTCACCTGAGTCTGGGTAGTTGGAGCAGTCCAGTCCATGATGGTCTGGATCTTGCTCTGCAATGGTTGAACCTGGCCTCCACCCACAAGGTGGCCCAGGTACACAACCTGACTCTGCCCTATCTGGCACTTGGTGGCCTTGATAGTGAGGCCTGCCTTTTGCAGGGCCTCCAAAACATTTCTGAGGTGGACCAGGTGATCCTCCCAGGTGGAGCTAAAGACAGCAATATCATCTAGATATGCTGCACTGTAGACCTCCAGACCTGTAAGGACTTTATTCACCAACCTCTGAAAAGTGGCAGGTGCATTCTTCAGACTAAAGGGCATTACCACAAAATGATAATGTCCTCTAGGGGTTGAGAATGCTGTTTTTGGCTTTGCATCATCAGCTAGTCTGATCTGCCAGAAGCCAGCTGTCAGGTCAAATGTGCTTAGATACTTGGCTGAGGCCAAAGTGTCTATTAGCTCCTCTGCCCTAGGTATTGGATGGGCATCAGTCCTAGTGACTGCATTGAGACCCCTGTAGTGCACACAAAACCTCATCTCTCTTTTCCCACCACTGGTGTGAGGTTTTGGCACAAGGACCACTGGACTAGCCCAAGGGCTATCTGAGGGTTCAATAACTCCCAAATCCAACATTTTCTGGACTTCTGTCCTGATACAGTCCCTGACATGGTCAGGTTGCCTATAAATCTTATTTTTAATAGGCAGACTGTCCCCAGTATCCACTTCATGAGTGCACCAGGTGGTCTGACTTGGAGTCAGAGAGAACATATGTCTGTACTGATTGAGCACTTGTCTACAATCAGTTTGCTGCTGAGCAGTGAGGCTGCCTGCCAAGGCTACACCATCCACTGACCCATCATCAGGGTTCTGTGAGAGCAGGTCAGGGAGTGGGTCACTCTCTTCCTCCTGTCCCTCATCAGTAGCCATGAGCATGCGCATGTCTGCCCTGTCCACATATGGTTTCAGTCTGTTGACATGGAGAACCCTGTGGGGACTCCTGGGTGTTCCTAGGTCTACTAAATAGGTGACCTCACCCTTCTGTTCAACAATGGTATGGGGTCCACTCCACTTGTCTTGGAGAGCTGCTGGGGCCACTGGCTCCAACACCCACACCTTCTGTCCTGGCTGGTAAACAGTCAGCACAGCCTTTGGTCATGCCAGGCTTTTGCAGTTCCTGGCTAGCCTCAAGGTTCTTAGTTGCCTTTTTCATGTATTCAGCCATCCTGGAGCGGAGACCAAGTACATAGTCCACTATGTCATGCTTTGGGGGCTTGAGAGGTAACTCCCATCCTTCCTTCACCAAGCACAATGGACCCCTGACAGGGTAACCAAACAAAAGTTCAAAAGGGCTGTAGCCAACCCCTTTTGAGGCACCTCCCTGTATGCAAATAAAAGGCAGGGCAAGAGTATGTCCCATCTTCGCCTGAGCTTTTCTGGGAGCCCTTTAATCATGCCCTTTAAGGTTTTGTTGAATCTCTCAACTAAACCATTGCATTGTGGGTGATAGGGTGTGGTGAACTTGTAAGTCACTCCACACTCCTTCCACATTGCCTTCAAGTATCCAGACATAAAGTTTGCACCCCTGTCTGATACAACCTCCTTAGGGAAGTCCACTCTTGAGAAAATTCCCAGGAGGGCTCTTGCCACCACAGGTGCTGTAGTGGTCCTAAGGGAATTGCCTCTGGGTACCTAGTGGCATGGTCCACCACCACCAGGATAAACCTGTGCCCAGATGCTGTTTGGGGATCCATGGGACCAACAATATCAATCCCCACTCTCTCAAAGGGAACCCCCACCACAGGTAGTGGTATCAGGGGGCCTTTGTGGTGCCACCTGCCTTCCCACTGGCTTGGCAGGTTACACAGGAGCAACAAAACTCCTTGGTGTCTTCAGACATGTGGGGCCAGTGAAAGTGAGGGACAAGTCTGTCCCAAGTCTTGTTCTGGCCCAGGTGACCTGCTAGGGGAATATCATGGGCTAGGGTCAATAGGAAGCCCCTGAACTTCAGAGGTATAACCAACCTCCTGGTGGCACCAGGCTTGGAGTCTCTACACTCTGAGTACAAGAGTCCATCATCCCAATATACTTTATGGGGACCACTAGCATTCCCAGCAGCCTCAGCAGCAGCTTGCGGTCTGAGGAGTTCAAGAGAGGGGCAGCTCTGCTGCTCCTGGCTCAGATCTGCCCTGGAAGGGCCCCCTGTCCCTAAGAACTCAACCTGATCAGGCTCAAGCTCCTCTGGGACAGTTCCTTCCTCAGAACTGAGATCATCCCCCTCAAGAGACTGATCTTCCTTCTGAGCCAAGGGGGAAGGCACTGCCTTAAACCTACTACTCCTCCTCTTGGATGGCACTTGGTCCATTTTTCCAGGATCCAAGGCCTGTTCAGTGTTAGACATTTTGCTCTGTGACCTGGTCACAGCAAACACATCTGCAGGGATCCCCAGCATTTCTACATGGGTCCTGAGCTCCACTTCTGCCCAAGCTGAAGTTTCAAGATCATTGCCAAGCAAGCATTCCACTGGTAGGTTTGCACTCACCACAACCTTCTTAAGGCCAGTTACCCCTCCCCAGGAGAAGTTAACAACTGCCAGAGTATGGTCTGTTCTGACATTGCTAGCATTGGTCACTTGGTACATTTCACCAAGTATAATCTGCCCAGGATCCACAAGGTCTTGTGTCACCATGGTGACACTTGCCCCTGTGTCCCTAAATGCCAAAGCCTCTTTTCCATTGATTAAGGGCTGTTGCCTGTACTTGCCCAGATTACTGGGACTCACAGAGGAGGTCACATCCATGCCTCCATCACAGACTAGGACAGCCTGAGTGAGTTCTCTGACTAGGCCAGAGCTCATCTCATTACCCAGGGTCAACCCTACTAAACCCTTGGCCTGTGTACTCCCACCACCAATTGTAACTGCACTAGGGGGAACAGGTGCCTTCGGGGCATTGGTGGGGGCTGGAATAGAGTCTTTGGACTTGGTGCAATCACGGGTCCAGTGTGTCTTTTGCTTACAGACTTTGCACCATGGTTTCCTTTGGCCTTTCCCTTTGTTAGACTGTGAATCCCCACCTGAAGAAGATTTTTGGGGGCCTTGTGAAGACTTCTGGTCTTTACCCTTCTCCCCACCCTTATCAGAGTTCTTAGAATCTTGCTTCTTTGGGTCACCACCTTGGTTCTGTACCTTCTGCCTCACCCTGGTTCTGACCCATTTGTCTGCCTTCTTTCCCAATTCTTGGGGAGAGGTCAGATCAGAGTCCACCAGGTACTGATGCAACAGCTGATTTTGACAGTTATTAAGAATCTGCTCCCTCATGATAAGATTGTACAATCCTGTGAAGTCACATAACTTACTGCCCATCAACCAACCTTCCAGAGCCTTAGCAGAACAATCGACATAGTCCACCCAGTATTGAGTCTGTGCTTTTTGGGTATCTCTGAACTTTAACCTGTATTGTTCAGTTGTTAGGCCAAACCCATCAATCAGAGCACTCTTCAAGACTTTGTAATTGTCAGCATCCTCTTCTCTAACAGTGAGGAGCTTATCTCTACCTTTGTCTGCAAAGGAGAGCCACACGATTGCTGCCCACTGCTCCTGAGGGACCCTCTGTACTTTACAGGCCCTCTCCAGTGCAGTTATCCATTTGTGGATGTCATCCCCACTCTGGTAGCGAGGGACAATCTTGCTCAGGTTTCTATGGTCATAAGATCTTTCCCTATCTCTGGGGAAATTGCTGCCACCATGGGACTCTAGTCCCATCTTTTTTCTTTGCTTTTCAAGCTCTAGAGACTCCCTGTCTATAGCCAACTGCTCTCTTCTGAGTCTCAACTGAGCTTCTCCGTTCTTGAGCAGCCTCTCTTTCCTTTCATGAGAGGATTCCCTCCTATGAGAGGAAACAGAGGTCCCTACTGAGGTGTCAGAGTGGTTAGACTCCTGAGAAGGAGATCTAGGCCTTCTGGGCACACTCACAACTCTTCCTGGGGGACAAAGGGAGGTCATCCTGATCCTCCTCCTCATCCTCAGGAGTAGCTGCATTTTCCAGGTCAAGGTCATTGTCACCTTCCTGGCCAGTTTCAGAGGTTGGGTCCTGGTTATTTTCCTCCCTGGCCCCTTCCTCATCTTTCTGCCCCACCCTGTCTGCCTACCCCTTCAGACCCTGGTAGTCTTCTGAGATCATCCAGCAGGAGTACCTCTATGAGGCGTTGGGTGTTGGCACTTTTGCCTGTCTTTAGTTTCCTAGCAGTGCTTAATGCTCTCAATTCCAAGAATGGGAGATTATCATACTTGGAGGGAAGAAGCCCATTGGCTTCTGGCTGGGACCCACTGGTTCCTGGCCCTAAAGAAATTACTAGTGTGGTGTGGTGTATGCACTACCTACTCTAGTGTGGCCTACTAAACTCTCTTGAGTTGTAGAAAGGGTGCGCTATCCCTTAACACACAACTCTAAGTTCAGTAAAACTTACTGTATCCTAAGCTTGTTTTATATGTACCTAAGGGACCCTTAGTGGTTTTCAGTTGATCAATTCAATTGAGATTATCTGGTAAAACAATAGCAAGCTGGAATCCCACACGCTGCACACCAATGTGAGAAGTTGGCCTGGTATATGCTGTCCACTAATTATAGTGGGCACCTTGCACCAGTCCAAACAACCCCTTATTGGAGATAGGTTAAAGACAACCTTTATTGAAAGCTATCCTAGTGGTAGCTATGGAGAGCAGCCTTCAGGCTAAGTCTTGAAGGAATGTAAAGCAGCCTGTTTTACCAGTCTATAATCTCTAGAGTGACCAAATGAAAGAGGACCACACCAGGTATATATTTAAAATATATGTATTTAGTCTTAAACACACCCCTCTAGTCTCTTTATGAGGCTAGAGTTCGAAGTACATAAGTTACAAGTCGAATATCAACAGTAATAGCACAAATACACGTTTGAGCCCTAGGGGCGTACCAAACCATATACCAATAAAGTGGTATAAGAACCACGACTGAGCTAGACACAAGGTCTAGAGCCTGTAGAAGTGCTTGGCCCTCAAGGAACCACCCAAGGTAGTGACACAGGGCACCCACGGGGGACGCGTGCAGTGTGAGAACACAGCCGCGAGCCGCAGTTGACTTCTATGGGGAATGTCGCGGTTGGAGTTTTAAAGAAAAAGGACACTTAGAGGAGGACTTGGAGCAAACCCCTTTAGAACTAGGTTGTTCTAGAGTCTATACCCACGGGAGCACCGGAGTACTCGAGTTACCTCACCCAGGAAAGCCGGGTGCATAGGTGTCTTTCAGGGTCGGGTTTCGTCGTCGTTTCAATGGCGATCTGCTGCAAAGTGCTGCTGGCGACCAAGTCGAAAGTGTTCGGGTGGATCCAAAGGTGGATCGAAGATCTGAAGAACCTGAAAGCAGAGGGGACAGAGTCTGGGTCACTAGCCAGTGACCAGGAAGGCGATGAGCAGATGCCCACCGATGTCGGGTGCTTCAGGTAGGTTGATGGTCATCTTGACTCTTCAGCCATGAGGTCCAGGAGGTGTCGACGACAACCAGGAGCTGGATTCGAGCTGTCGCACGACGTCTGTCGATTGCAGGGGTGTCGGCGACCGTATTGGACCCAACAAGCCTTGGCAACGGCAAGTCACGTGGAAATAGAAGAAGGACGGTGGTACAGACCAGCAAGGTCTGAGGGACTCACCCAGCAAGGGTAAGTCAGGGCACGTCTGGAGCAACCAGGGAAGCTCAAGCAGAAGAAGAGTTGCCTTCGGGAGGGCCCACTAGCCAACGGACTAGCGACCGCGAAGGAGCCTCAAGTGGACACACTTGGAGCTGGCTCACAGGACACTCATGGAGTGGAGGCCAGTGATCTTCGGTGCAGTTGGTGCTGGAGGCGGGGGCTACTCGGAGCCCAAAGCACAACTTCGTGGAAAGCCAGGAAGAGGATGCACTTACAAAAGTACTCAGTGTCCAGGGGTCAAGGTTCCACATTACCCACGACAGCTACGGGCCTCAGCTTTGCTGGGGACGCAGGACAGCCTCAGTGAAGTCTGGAAATCCACCTCTGGTGATGCAAATACTTCGGCGTCCGGCGGGAGCTTCAGTGATGCAGACTGGACAATTGATTCTTAGGTGCCTGCCAAGCAGGGGAGTCACTCCTTGACCCCAAGGGAGATTCTTCAGTCCTCTAATCTTCAGGTAGAGCGTCGAAGGTCCAGGATTCAGTGTCAGAGCTTCGTCCAGGGTAATCTAAAGTCCTAAGGACTGGGGTCCCATACTTATACCAAGTTAGGGGTTTGGACATACTCTGGGGACCCACCTATGGGAAGGTCAGGGAAGAGGGGTGGTTACACCCATTCCCTTTGTCCAGTTTCGCGCCAGAGCAGGGGCAGGTAGCCCTGCAACCGGTTTGAACTGGCATATGCACAGGGACACCAAGTGTGCCCCCAGTGCAGGACTTCTGAGCACCAGAGAGTGCTCCCGCCCAGCCCCAATACACATTATCCTGTCTGGGGAGGTGGTCACACCTCCCTGCGACAGGAAACCTATTGTCCAGGCCTCCCCTGCACGAGTTTCAGTCAGCAGCAGGAGGCCAGACCCGTGTCTGTGGCAGCGGCATCCATTTTGTGATGCCAGGGCTCTGGAAAGAAGTTACCGGGCAGGCCGGTGTGGACATGTCTCTCCCTCTAGAAGGGTGGAATGCTACCCCTGCCGCCAGAACTGGCGGGGGGGGTAGTATTCCAAGATGTTTGACACCAAACACAACATGTTTTGGTGCAGCCAGTCCAAAGTTAGCATTGTACCGCGAGGATATAATGCACTTAAGAGTATATGGTCAGGCTGCACTACAAACAGCTTCAGAGAAGGGCCTCCGAATGCTGCAGAGGGGCTCTGCTCATGCTGGGGCACCCTCTCACATAAGAACCAAGCACTCTGCCTTCAGGATTGATAAGGCCTCCCATAGGAGTGACTTATAGGTTTATATGTGTGTACATATGTAGTGATATAGGTAACCTATATCACAGTAAGGAGTGCATGCACCACCTTACCCAGGCTGCAGTAGCAGACCTGTGGTGTCATTTTGGATGGCCTTCCAGGGGTGGCACAATACATGCTGCAACCCCTGGTAGGTCTCTGAGGTACCTATGCCCTGGGTACATAGTATACCATATACTAGGGACTTATAAGGGCACTCCAGATTCCAATCAGAGATGTGCCTAAGGCACATGGAAACCATTTTAGAGAGGAAGCAGCTAGGCTGGGGTTCTGATTAGCAGGGCCCCAGCCAGACTAAAGTCGAAAAACAGTGAAGCATCAGCAAAAAGTGGGGGTACCCATGTGAAGCAGATCCTACTCTCCTACATGACTGTGTAGTCGTAATATGCTTGGCAGGTGGAACGCAGACCTGACGGCATCGATGGATGCAGCACCAACTTTACAGACTACCGCGGTCCCAGCGGGAATATCGCTTTGGTCGCGGTCGGCGTTTCAGACAGCACAAATCATAATACGGCTACCGTTAGATTCCCGGCACAGCTGTATCTTAAAGATCACCGATGTGTCATTCCGACAGTCGGACTGCCAAACTCGTAATCAGGCCCTTAGTCTTTACTGTGGCTATTAAGCCTGATTTAGCTGTCCTACATACTTTATTGTACTAAGGTACATCCTTCAACTTTTTAGTGTCACCCCTTTTACCTTGAGCTGAAAGGTCTCTGATCGAGCAAAATCAAGCTTCATGATCACCTTGAAGGGTTATTAGTCTATCCTCGAGGGAGAGGTCATTCAATTTCACTACCTCCTACTCAACCTTTCTAACTACTACTTCCAAATCTTCTGAGTTTTTTACTACCCATTTTCACCAGATGGCTTTTCCATTATTAGTATAATAAATATCCCCTACAGTTGAACTGCTTATAAACAGAGGCTTTTCCACTATATTTCCCAATATGGTCAGGCTCAAAGCATTGTGGTCTCTATCGACCCTATCTATTAAAATCATATAAGAAAAACCACAGCTGTAGATCAACTAAAACATAAGCAATTCGGCTGGGGTGGCCTGGTCTATTAAAAGCAGGGGGTGGGTGAAAAATTCTTCTCCACCGGCGGAATTCCCTGAGTTTTGCCCACTCCGTTCTCCACTTGGAGTGTGGAGTTCCGGCAAAACCGTGGCGTGGCAGAGTTTTTCCTCATGCACAGCCTGCCAACATTAAGTTGGTGAGCGTGAGCTAGAATTTTCATCCCCTTGCATGATTTTCTAGCGCTTGAAACCTCCCAGTGAGATTTCTCAATGTGGGTGGTTGCGGCAGGCCGCTACTGTTCATGTTGAGAAAGCTGCCACTTGAGCAGAAAATCTACTCAAGCTGCAGAAAGAAGCAACACCCTCTGGCATGGTGTCATTCATGCTGATTTTACAGCGCAGACCAAGCTCCTGGTACTAAAAATCACCACAAGCATCACGACGTGCCAAATTCCGCAGAATCTCACTGAGATTTTAGGTAACTTTGTGGAATTCTACAGAGTGAAACTATGCAAGTTCCACCCACCCCTACTTCAAAGTATGCCTGCCTTCACTATCTGAGGGTGTTCTCCCATTTGCTGCTCTCAAATCACATCTTAGCACCTATGCCAGCAATTGGGCTGCCCTAGGTATCTATTTTACTGGGAGTAGTTCTAGCTGGAGAATTCTCCACTTACTATCTTGTTCGGATGTTAAATCTGGTAGAATTGCCACCAGCAGTTTTATGGTTGTGTTAAGATCTCCTGCCATTGTTAGGTTTCCTTTTCCGGTTAACTCTAGGAGAGTGTTCCCAGGCACATTTATAACCTTGGACTCGCCATTGTGAAAATCCACCCCTGTTATATACAAGAAATATGTTCAAAGAATTGCCTGAGGGAAGGTCCACCCTGACTCCCAGTATATGTGGAGAGTCAACAGGGATGGGTCTGATTTTACACAAGTACTATCTTGACCCAAATCACTAGACGCCCCATGGTCTTCCCCTGCCTGACTGGATAGTCTCGATACAATAAGACATGAACCCATTCCTATGTATAGAAGCAGTGCTCCAAGTCTCCTGAAAGAGACATATAATGTGGCCATCTATAAACAGTCCCCAAACTAATCCAACAGCTTTGCACTAATCACAGCTTCATTCCAAGACAACATTTTGATCTGTTTGGACGGCCATCTTTGGGTCACATGAGATAGAAGCCCCACCCAACCCACAACTACTACTGGCCTTATTTTTAATCACCATCAGATTTTACCCATCAATATTCATCACAGAACGTCCCCCACCATCTCTATTTACAACAGAATGGCTCATACACCCTCTATATGTAACCAGAGTCCTACTCCTAGCCCCACACTCGGGTTCCCTCAGTTCCTCACTACAATTATTCCTATCCAAATGTCCTCCTATTTCACTGCTTGGCTGCAGCCAATCCGCTTCCCTAGACCCCTGTGTCCTGGAAATCCCCATATCCTCTAGATCTACAAAATGCCATGATTTGCTTTGAATTGGTGTGGTAGCTTGAACTTTGTATTTAATCTGGATTTGAGTTGTGGCACAACAGATTTTGCATGCACGAGGCCATCCACCAGGTCTTTGTGCTTACAAATAACTCTCACTGTATCATAGGGGTTATCAGGGGTTTCAATCCTCACAGCTCTTAAAATGTAACTCCTTATAATCGAGTAGCAATTCCTAACATCCTGTAGCCAATGAATAACTTTTTTTGTTAGGGAGTCCTGACCAATGGGACCTGAATCAAATTGATTTGGCCTTGATTTGATTTAACCGGGGTTCCAGTGTAAATCCGATTTTGCACCCTCGCCCCATATGGGTATGATTGGGAGCAGTATGGATAGGGTTTTGCAGGGACGGACCATCTATTACTAGGTGCTCCACTCCATGTTTCCAACCCCCTTTGAGCTTCAATCCTTTGGTTCCACTATTAGAATTTCTCTTTCCTTCTTCTCCCCTCCAAATTGCATCAGTCTGCTTCTGGGATGACTCTAACAGCTTAGTGGAGTTTGTCGGTATGTGTTCACTTTCACTCAAAGATTGAGTTAGATTAGAATCTAAGATCAAAGATTCCTTTTGGTGTCTTTCTACAGGGACCTTACTAAGTCCTCTTGTTACCGTCCCGTCCTGATTAGTTTTGTTTTGAACCAATACTTCAGCAACTTTTCTCTTCAACCCATTTATAACCTTCTTTAGGTCACAGACCTCACCCATTAAACCAAGTATAATATCCCCCAGACTTTCCAGAACCAGTGGGTCACCTTGTTTCTCACTGGTTTTCCCATTGAATGTGATGTCTCTCCTTCCCTCCTTCAACCCATCTCTGCCCATTTCTTCTACATATAAGGGCGATTATCTGTTTTGACTCTGAATAACCGGATTAACGTTCTCAGGCGGCTGACCCCCTATAGCAAAGTCTGGAGAAGATACCTCCAGGGAATTTCCTGTTTAAGCATCTTATGTTATGTTATACATTTTTTGTATAGCACACAGCTGCCCCAGCAAGGAGGCGTCCCGGCGCTGACAGCAGTGAAAGAACAAAGACCCACGTGGAAACTAGAGCCTACGGCAAAGGAAAGAGGTATGTTTTAATTGCCTTCCGGAATGTTAGATAGTTGCTCAAGCTGCGTATCTGTAACGGGAGAGAATTCCAAAGTTTTGCCGCCATGGTGCGAAAGGAGCAACCCCCAGCGTGCACCTTCCTCACCCGGGGGACTAGCAATAGGTGCTGCCCCAGAGAGCGGAGTTGGCGGGTAGGTACATAGGGCAAAAGCAGGTTAGCCAGGATCCCTGGGGCGGCAGATTTCAGAATCTTAAAGGCCATACAGAGAGCTTTAAACTCTATCCGCCTGGCCACCGGCAACCAGTGAAGCCAAATAGATACCTTTAACTTCTCAAAGATTTTTGGGATAAGTGTATGTTCTTTGCTCAAGAGTGGGCAAGGGGAAACAGTGGGTGGTAAAGTGGTGGCAGTGGGATTTAAGTAGGGTAGTGGGATTTAAGATTTCTTCAACTTCCTCCAGCAAATTACCATTCATGTTCATCATGCAATTTTCCCCTGCTGATTTGAGTTTTGTTTTTTGCTTTTGTAGAGCCAGCACCCACATCAGGTGTCTTCCTTTTCCCCATTTCAGTTACTTAACAGTCACAATATAATGGATAGGGAAGGCCCCCCCAAACAAATTAGAGCACTCAGCTACTACTGCAGCAATTTAGGGAGCTCTACAACTGCTTCAAATGAAGATAAGAAAACAAAGCATAGCGACTCCTAGCACAAATGACTGACTGATCTATGACACTAAACCAGTTATAACACAACCTTTCCCCAAAATAAAAAATGCATAAAAGCAACAGTATAAACCAATTAAATAAAAAATAGACTGATGGCATTTTCAATCATCCAGTTCATATGTTCATGATACGATAAGAAGTTTGTTCAAAGGCATTAAAACACTAGAAAAGAGGACCCAAAAACAATGCCAGTACATTCGTGTAAATGTTAGAGGAGTAGCCCAGCCTCTTCCGGGCTCTGAAGGGCACTGATGGGCCCGCCCTCAGCCCGGACTGTGCCCGGGTGCATTCAGCACCCTGCTTGAACAAAAACGCTTATGACCATGGGCTTTGTGTGTCCCTCCTCCTCTGCTTGGTGAACATTAAGCTTGTGGCTGGGCAAGCACTGTGTTTTCATACATTTACTGCTATTTAAAAAACAAAAGCAAATGATTGTTTCCGGTCGCTCTGGGCTCGCTGTCCTTCCTTCTCAGGCCCCCTTTACTGAAGCACATCGCAGTTCGGGAGGAGACAGATGTAGTATCCGGCTGGATACGTTCTAGTGTTTTGCCCTGCTGTAACATACACTGTACACCCACCCACCACAGGCGTCACCGGTCAGGTGACCCTGACAATAAAAGGGGCCGAGCGCACGTGCTCTGGGCCAGTTATCCACCATAACCAAATGTGTCTGTATCTCATTATTAAGAGTATGTGGGCCTAGCGCCCGCCAACTCTACATTGGCGATGAGGGGGCTGTGTCCGTGCGTGCAGCAGCGGTTAAAAGGGGGAGAGAGCTGCCCGTGTTGAGGGCACCCCCAGAAGCTGGCGCGGAACGCGCCCGAAAGCCCCAGGGTGAAGACGAGGTGACCGGGAGCCCACCCCACACCTCGTGTGCCTGCAGTGAATCCGCCTCCGTGCAGAGGCGCCCGATAGCCCACGGGGCGTGTGATGAGCCCCGGGCGAGAAACAGTGATCGGGAGCCCACCCCGCACCTGGTGTGCCTGCACCCCCTGTGAAGCGGTGCCGGACGCGCCCGATAGCCAACGAGGCGTGCGAGGAGCCCCGGGGGTGAAAGTGCCAAGCGGGAGCCCACCCCGCATCCGATGACCCTGCCAAGCTGTGAGGTGAGCTCTGGAGTGCGGCGTGAAGGAAGCCGGCGATCGGACGGGCCCCAGAGTAGCAACACCAAGGGCCTCTCTGCTGAGACCGCGAGGGCGGCACGCCTACTGCACCGGAGCCGAGTAAACACATAGGCAGGCCCAACTCAGGAGCCCGCGGGAGCCCACCCCGCATCTGAGGAAAGAAGGTGAGCCCAGACGACAAGGGACAGCGAGGCATAACCCACTACAGCGAAACTGGTGCCCTGTGTGGTTTTGCCCCCCCCTCCTCCCAGCACAGCTCGAAACACAGTTGCCCCAAAGACATAGATGAAGATAAACTTACCCGGAGTAGGGAGGAGGTGCTGCTGGTCAAGGAGGAGCCTCCAACAGCGTGTGCGCTGCAGAGCAGCCGGAGATAGGGCGCGCGTGGCCCGAAGGCACGAACAGGGAAGGCTGTGCCGGTGTGCTGAGAGGCCCGAGCGCCGGCGAGATTGCAGGAGAGCGGCAGGAGCGGCCGCGAGAACGAAGTGGCAGCAAGGCGAGGCCCGCAGCGAGTGTAAAGCTGCCAGGGCCTGTCTGCACAATGCCGCAAGGGGCGGAAGCTGAAAGTGGCTGAATGCGGCCGGCGTCGCCGTGAAATAAACGGAGGAGACCCCCAACCACACTGAAGGTGCAGGGGGTGCGACTACATTTTCCCCCAATTAAGGAAATAAAGAGAACACTTACCGCGGTATGTAGAATGGCCAGAGTGCCACGAGGACCGCTGGTGCAGTGTACTGAGGCCCAGGAAATTCAAGGTGTGTTGGCAGCTCGTTGGGCATCGGGGCTGTAAGAAAGAAGGCAGCTCCCACCACGAGTTGCCTGCCCTCCATTCCGCTGCCCCATCGAAGCCCGCGAAGACAAGACGAAAGGCAGCATCACGGAACCCAGAGAGGCTCCAGGAAACGAAGGAGAACGGCCGTGGACTGCCTCAGCTTGCCCTGCAGTGCCATCTAGTGGCCATTTCGCCCTACCGCGGTGAGGAACAGTATTTTAGTATCAACACACGCCTGAAACCGGAGGAACTGGTTGCTGCAGTCTACTGCAACCAGTGCCAAGGAAAGCTGGTGTGACCTGCAGCGAGAGACTGACTGTAGTGCAGGGCCACCCTAATGACACATGGGTGCCTCCAAAAGAAAAAAAATAAAGTGCAGCAGAACGGGAGACACAGCCAAGAGTGTCCAGGGAACAGATGATGCCCAGCCTGGGAAATGCACAACAGCGGCAGTTCAAAGCATCTGTGCACACAGAGGATCAATGGCACCTCTAAAGTGAGCAGAGCACAGCAGTGCACAAGGGTAAAGGCAACTGGAGACGCCTGGGGGTATCAAGTACGAGGGGAAAAGGAACCCTGAAAGCAATACTGCATCCACCCCAGCGAAGAGCGTGCAGGACACTGGCAAGCAAGGAACGCTGGACAGTGAGGACTGCCAAGTGCACAAAGTGAGTGCGCAGTAAAGCTGCCATGCCTGAGTGGTGCCAAGCCACTACACAGCGTTGAGGAGGAAGAGACAAGGGGCAGGAACGCGCCAGCAAGCCTCCCCCTTTGGCAAAGGAAAACCGGAGACGCCTGGGGATATCAAGCTGAAGAGTGAAAGGAAACTCACAGCTGAACAGCGACTGCCAGGGCCGAAGACGGAGAGTGCGGTGATGCCTAGTGGCCACAGGTGATCACCGCAGAGGCAAGACTACAAGACAACCACCCAAAGCAGCAAGTCTCAGAAGGAACCGAAGGAAGTGCGCAGCAAGTGCGCCCAAGGAAGCAAACGAATGGGGCAGACCACCAGAAGCACGAAGACCCACAAGGAGGAAGAAGCCGACCAGCAAGATGGTCGCGAGGAAGAAGTTGACCAGTCAGTTGGTCACAAGGAGGAAGAAGCCGACCAGCCAGATGGTCGCAAGGAGGAAGAAGCCGACCAGCCAGACGGTCGCAAGGAGGAAGAAGCCGACCAGCCAGATGGTCGCAAGGAAGAAGTTGACCAGCCAGTTGGTCACAAGGAGGAAGAAGCCGACCAGCCAGATGGTCGCAAGGAGGAAGAAGCCGACCAGCCAGATGGTCGCAAGGAGGAAGAAGCCAACCAGCCAGATGGTCGCAAGGAAGAAGTTGACCAGCCAGTTGGTCACAAGGAGGAAGTAGCCGACCTGCCAGATGGTCGCAAAGAGGAAGAAGCTGACCTACCAGATGGTCGCAAGAATGACACCGACCTATAAGAGGTCAGAGAGTGACGTGACCTGCGAAAAGGTCAGAGAGAAGGAAGAGATCTGACAAGAAGAATGGAGAAGAGGTCCGTGAAGAGAACGGCCGAGGAGATGTCCATGAAGAGGACCCCAAGAGAAGTCCGCGAAGAGGACCAGAAAGAGACGGACGAGAAGTCTAACGACATTAACTTGAAGTCAGAAGTAAACGAATGAAAGAAGGTCGCGACAGCAGGTCCAGTCACAGATCGTAGTGAAGACAGTGTCCTAGTGTTTGGACAAGACCAGGGGGAAACGTGTGGAGTGCACGCTACATGGAGAAGCCTGGTTAGGGCGAACAGACATGAGAGAAGACCGGACCGCGTCGCGAAGGAAGGAAGAGAAGACAGATTTTTGAGTGGCAAGACGCCATGGCGAAGGAAGAGAAGAAGAGGAAAGAGGTGTGCGTGACAGGTCAACTCACACACCAGAAGGGAAACACCCGAAGGGAAAAGTGCGAAGGTGCAGGAACATCTAAACACAGCACCTGGAGAACATCAACATCACAGAGAGTACACATCTACTTGCGAATCCCAAGATCACCCGGGGACGACAGAGGCGAGCAAGCCGGTCCGTTGGTAACAACCACCTCTGGGATGGAACGGACACAGGACCGTGGATATCCAAGGGGCAGAGGCCTCTGGGACACCGGTGGCAGCGGGTCCCGACACGGGAGATGGACTGTTGAAGCTCACTCTGGAAGTCCTGGGAGGACAAAGGTAGCATGCAACGGAGCAGGTGCCAACAACACCCTTTCAGGTGGAACTTAGGACACGCAGAGGTGACCCGTAGCGACTCCTCCAACCTGGTTGGAGCGACAAGGCGGCAGTCCACCGGTCCAGTGGAAGCCTGGCAGCAAAGGGCCTCCGGGTCGTCCGGTGAGAGGGGAAACCATGAGAGAGGGGCATCCGTGAGAGGGACGTCCTACAACTGCATATCCCGTTGGAGATAGTGAATCACCAGATGGAGAACATACTTCAACCAGGACTGTACAGTGGAAGGTAACACACAGCTGATCCACCATCATTCCATCGGCACTTTCACTGAATGTGGAACCGGACGAGAGAGAGACTCTAGAGCACACTTCCACGCTGTGCGTTCAAGAAGAGGTTACATCCCCAGGGCACCCCGACATCGTGACAAGGAGAACTAGTGGCCCCGGCTGCAAGGATACCTTCGTTGGCGGATTGACCAGCAGCGGAAGAGACTACGTGGAAGTCGTTATTGTTATGTTTGTTTTCAAAGTATATTCTCTCCCACAGGTCTGGACTTCATTTTGTTTTGACCTTCATTAAAGTTTGGGAGGGATGTAGTATCCGGCTGGATACGTTCTAGTGTTTTGCCCTGCTGTAACATACACTGTACACCCACCCACCACAGGCGTCACCGGTCAGGTGACCCTGACAATAAAAGGGGCCGAGCGCACGTGCTCTGGGCCAGTTATCCACCATAACCAACTGTGTCTGTATCTCATTATTAAGAGTATGTGGGCCTAGCGCCCGCCAACTCTACAACAGACAGCCAGCTTTTGCGGGATATAGAAGTGGCGTGCGCTTCAGCCTAGTGCTGGCTCCAGCAGCGCACTTCCGTGTTCCTAGGCGTGTACTCTGCCTCTCCCAAGTATGCAGCCTGCTTGCTGTCCCTGTTGTTTGGTTGGAGCGAGGGGGCCGGTATCCACTGATACTCCAGCTGACGTTTGCAAATCCACCTGCTGCAGGCAGGAGACAGTCATTGCATTTAAAAAAAAAAAAAACACACACACTGGAACCAAAATACTGCTGGTCTTTACGAGCGATGGTTATGTTTTTTAACTGAAAGCATATGCCGGAAAAATAAAGCATGTTGCCACTTAACCGTATAAAAAATCGTTTTTTAAACAAAAAAGGAAGCATTTGTAGCTCTTTGAATTGCACAAAATGTGTATTTATATATTTTTGGAAGCCTCAGTGCTTTTATTATATTATGACGGAGCCCGATTAAGGGAGTCCGCAGCTCAGATCATTGCCTTCTTTCCTCACCAGCGCTGCGGGGGAGGGGCATGGCTGCTACGTTTATTACATTCTTCCTGTTACTGTGAAATAAAAAAAACAAAATGGCAACTCCACTAGCTAACGATGCCTTTGCACCGCACTGAAGGTGCTACAGTTACTGCTCCCCACTAATGGCCCGATTACGATGTCGGACAGACCAGAGTCCATCTGACATCGTTCTGGAACTGTAACCGAATGACCTCCTGTTGTCGGTTACAGCCCAGGAATTAGGATGTGACCGAACCATGGGGCCCATTACGATGTCGGGCGGAAGCACCACCGCCGTGCTGTCGGAGGCATAAACCGCCAGTTACCGTCCGTCAGCAACGGCCCATACGCCCGCAAAATTAGGATGTGAAAAGTCAGGCAAACACCGCCCGTAAGCCTGCGACGCCGCCCGCCATCAAAGTGCGCCCGTCTACGTAGCGGCGCGAGCCAATGAAGACACACCGTCCGACGAAATGACGTACCGCCCGGCGTACAAATTACGATGCCATAACCAAACAGCCTCACTGGCAAAGAGACACCGCATGAGATACCAAGGCGGAAAACCGACTGTTCAGTACGGAGACCAAAAAGGCAGCCCACCCAGATATGAACCCTGCACTCCAGGCCATCCCCATGCTCTACCTGATGCACAACCTAGGAGTGAACGCGCCACGACGACTCAGGTAGGCAGACACACAACAAGGGCACGCAAACACTGCACACAATGCAAGGGTGGAAAAACTGTACATGGCTCCCCCCAGGCACCCCTGTGTGGACAGGACACATCCACCACTGTATCCATACATGTCCCACCTGTCAAAATATCACAACTCGCAACATCCTGGGCACCCACTACACGGGACCAGGAATTGACGTCCCCGTCACGGCACTGCAGCGCAGCGGCGATGACGCAGGTACACATGCGCACACCACAGGGGCCAACGACAGCGCCATGCATGGGCTGCACACAAACACCACAGGGTCACAACTACACACCCCACACACCAGCACCACCCTGAAGGCACATGTCACGTGGCCTTCCTGCATCAGTCATGTCCCCAACCGACAACTCACAGTTGTCAACTTGACGTCACACAAGTGTCCCGAACAGGGGAGTAATGTGATGGCAAAATAGGACACACCCTTGTGGGCAAAACATGGAGAAGCACACGGCGGCTGCTACATAACAGCGCAGAATATCGACAATGTCCGCAAAAGGCACGCCAGTCTCATCAAGAAATACCTATACCATCCTGCTCGCAATATCAACCCATGCAATGTGCAAAATATAAAAACCCTGCTGCCTGAGAACACGTGTTCCCAATCACTACACCCATACAGAAGCCTCAATGTACAGCGGCAACGGAGTGTCCCGCCCCACACGGGAGAGCAGATAGCACTGAATGGCCTTCCATTCCTACTCCTAAATCACATTGCAACAAATTATGCAGGAGAATGGAGCCATTGTACCAACAAGAAGCCAAACATAGCCATGCAGAGTAAAACGTCCACTGGCAGATAGCGCCCAACATGAAAGAAAGATAATACCACAAAATACAATAATACCACTCCTCCATGTGGGCCAAATGCAATTAATCTGGAAAGAGTCAGACACCACTGGCCTTGACTATTCATAGAAGCATGTGGGATGAGGGTCTGTGTCCTCCGCCCAAGCTATACCCCAAGTCCTGCCGCCGTACATCCATTCCAGAATTCCCTGCATCGTCGGAGGCTGCACTCTGCTGACTGCTCAGGCAGCCGGAGCATGCCATCACATCATCCTGTAGCAATATGGCTGTTGCACCAGTGCTTCTCAACTACGCCAGACAGATCAAGCTGTATAGTGACAGCTTGCTACACATAGTGGGCTGTTCAAATCTGGCAATGCTGAATGTAAGTTACCGAGTAACTTACCGCATTGCAATGTTCAGCTGCGTCATCCCCATTTTCTACTGTCAGAGGTGTCCGTTCCACTGGCCTGTGGATTTATGTCTCTCCAGCCCAGCATGTCCAAAGGCGGACTTGGTACACTTGTTTGCACCCCTGGACGACCACAACAGGATCTGTTCAGTGTATGGGGGCATGGCGTATGTGGCAGCAATCGGGGACACACTGCAATGGGACCAGTGTGCCTCCACACAACGTCTTATGGATCACAGTTTCATCGAATGTCATCCAACATGTCCCATCAGGATTCTACAAGGGACAACTTACGACGAACACGTTGCTACCCACCATCCGCTTCATTGGATGACATCCATGTTTACCATCAATGGGATGGATGCCCTGCTGGAAGGTATCGCATACACGACAACTTGTCAATTCATGGGTCCCCGACTCAATACCCCCAATTGAACATTGATGTTCAACACCGTACCCATGCTTGGCTTTTGCACGGAGTGGGCAGTTAGCTGTACAAGAACTATACCATATAATCTGCTACTAACACCTTACCATCAACTCCACTGCCATGACATCTGACATTTTCGGGACATGCACTCTGTTCCTCACCATATCCCGTGTCTCTGCATGAACAGGGGGAGGCAGAGGTATGGGACTTGTGTACAGTAACCACATGGCCAATACAGCACGAACAACTATGCCATAATATGTATTCTGCGCACCTGGACACATGCACCTGTCAGTGCACACTTATCTGTCTGCTGTAGTACGTGAGAACTGTCACCTCACCTTTGTCTGTACTTCCGTGCCAGGACTTTTGCATGGACAACAAATGCAACCCCCTACAACATGGCCCTAGTTATAGTGTCATGTTCAGTAGCCACCACATTGCAACAACTGGTGAGACGCTGCTGCATGCAGGTAGGCTCATGCCCTGATGTCACCTCTGACGCAGGTGTGTCAGAGTCACTATTGTACTAATCCTGTTCCATGGAACTGAGATGAACTGTCCCTATGATGTCAAGCTGTCTGGTAGGCTAAATGAATACTGTCTGTGTCAAAGCCCAGAGCTCATCAGTAATTAGCAAATGTACTTTAGCATAGCAAGGGCAAGGCAGTTGTAACTCTGAAGCCTCCATTCCACAGTCAACAACTAATTACATCTACCTGTACCCCCTTTCGTATGTGTAATCATGCTAAGTATATCCTCCACATGCATTTTGCTGCCAGTAGTGTCCACTATACTGCATCACAGAGGAAGTAAGTCCAAATACATGCCTTGAAGCAAATATGTGACTCTGTAGAATTATTTTTCGAAGACAAGTACGAATGAGAGAGGATGAGAGTGTGTGAAGTACACGAGAGTCGTGAGATGACCATGTAGTCTAGTGTCATTGGATGTCAATGCATATGAGTTGCCGCCACAGTGGACCTAGTGAAATACTACAGGTCGTGGGCCTTTGATTGTCAGACTCTCACGTGGCCCAACAGATCATCACATTAACACTGACGGCCTGGTCACTTCAAAGCACAGTCCTACATATGTGTATAATTACCTTCACAGTCGGACATCACACTCATCAAGCAAAAGTAGGAGCCACGCAAGAAGCATGCTACAGCAATGCATGACAAAACACACACAGGATATCAGTGTTGGTGGGCAGGTCCGCACAGTGAGTACGAACTGCAGAAATTCACATACATGCTTAATTAAACCAGGCACAATCTTGACAGTCACACACCCTGCAGACCCACAATGGCCAAAACATATTAAGTAGGAGTCATCCTGAACTGCAAGGACACACCCAAACACTGCACACTGTGCAACATACAATACACACATGTGCTCACATTCACAGACCTGAACACGGATACAAACACCCACCATGCCCCTGGGTAACACATGTGTGTAGTCGACATTGCCAGAGTGCACACACACACACCAACACTACCCCAAAGTCACACCCTTCACACCACACACACCTACACCTCCCAAATGCACACATTGAAAGTAAGCCATGTGCCCAGGCTCAATGTTCATCACAAGATTAACATACACCTACACTGCTGGCCACCCAGAAAGTAAGCTCACACATACCCGCACACTCTGCACATGCTACCTGTCATCCTGTGGCTAGACTCACACCCTGTGCTTTGCTTGCACGCAAACATGACACATATACATTTTCCCAGAAATACCAGCAAATACATGCAGACAATCTGTGTCACAAAAATACTTCTTCATCACACACACAAGTAGCAGAGTCTGAAAGAAGTGAAGTCCCAGCCACGTGTAAAACACATTGGAATGTGAGACCAGACATTGCAATTGTTGAGGTATCATACACGGCATGTGCCTCACTTAACTATGCACACACAGTAACAACTGCAATCACCAACTACACAGACACAACCGACTACAGGAACAACAGCATCCAGTCACAGATTACATAGACAGGCGGCAATATTGTTCAACACCAGGGACAGTGGCCAGTCCGATGTGCAGAGTAGTAATGGAGTTTCGGCGTCCTCGAACCACGGAGGTGTAAGTGCGGAGGTCCGGACAGCGGCCCTTGCAAAAGCACGGAAAAGCACGGAAAAGCAAGAAAAGCAAGAAGCTTATGGTGGTAGCTCCCCGCGGTTTGAAACGCGGAATTTTGTATTTTGCCGCGAGAGCGCTTTCCTTCCTGAACTGGCAGCTGGGCAGCAAGGTGCTGTTGATGGAAGTTAATGGTGGAGGTGGAGGCGGAGGCGGGTGAAGAGTGCAGCGGCCGAATTTCGCCGCAGCCGACAGTTTCTTTCTCCGGACCGGCATCATAGCAACAGGTGGCAGGCGTCTGAAGCGTGAATGGTGTCAGAATGGTGTCAGAGTGAGGATGCTGGCGATGCAGTGACCAGCGGATTGGCGGGCGGCAACTGGGGTGGTATTGGAGCTCCACGGCTTCGGAGGAGGAGGAGGAGGGTGCACACTTGTGGCAGCGGAGTGGGGGTGGATCACTGCTGCTGCTGTTTGAGTGGATTGTTGGGGGAAACCCCAGCGGCATACTCTGGCTTTCCCTGGACTGCGGCGCTGCCGTAAGTTGAAACGCACCTGAGGCAAGGCGGAGGCGCGGGCAGGTGAGCAGGGATCGGCAGCGTCGACAAAAAGAGTCAGAGCATCGACAAAAAGAGTCAGAGACTCGGGAGTTTGAGGTGTTTGGAGCAGGGACGGCCGCGCGAGGTGTGCTTACTCCTGGTCCCCGCGATAAAAGCTCACCGGCACTCCCGCAGTGCCACCCCTCTTGCGCCAAGATACCAAGACAAATAACAATTCGTGAAATCCGGTAAGAGAAATAAAGTTTGTTCCCCTGTTATTGTAAACCATTATACTGACTAACAATGGGAAAAAGGAAATTGCCATTAAAGGGGAAAGTGCTCCCAAAGAGTGCGCCAATTACCAAATACTTGAAAAATGCTGTGGGGCTTATTAATAGTGAAATTGTCCATGTCGAGGAGCAATTGGCAGCTACTCAAACAGCTCTTGATGCTGCCCTAAAAGAATCTGCACTCGAAGGAGGGAAGGCCGCCATAAATGTGTCTAACCTGGGGAACACAGGGGAGGAAATTGAACTGATAGTAGATAATATCTCTGCAAAAGAAACTGTACTAAAAACATCTAATCCATGCGTGTTAAATACATCTCTGGAGATCTCAGTTCCAATGGATGACACGCTCCCAACATCTCCCCCGGCAAAAAAGAAGAAGGAAACCCTGCGAACTACAAACAATGTGGCGGAGCAGTTACTATCAAATGCCAAAATTAAATCGAAGCACAACCAAAAAAAAGGCGACAAAAACCCAGGGACTCTAAGGGGGGAAAATAACCCCACCAACCCAAAGTCACAAGACCTTGAGACACTATTTAAAAGACTTCATGGCAAATTGGACAGTATAGAAAGACGTCTAATGTCAGAGATTAAATTGTTACAGAAAGACATGGCCTTTCTAACGGAAATGGTTATTGAAATTTTACCTTCAAAATCTATGAACAAAGATACCAGTATTATCAAACCTACTAAACCTACTAAGTCTATTCTTAGGCAGGTGGAAGATGCTAGAGAAAACAGGGGCCAAACTATTAACCACCCTACTAATCAAAGTCAGGACATTCTTGCTGTAAAGGACGCCTCGCCACTACAATCTTTACCTTGCTTATTGCCATATAACGCCGATATCCCGCCCGCTATAAGGGAGCAGCAAAATATACAATCAACTAGGTTAAACAGAACCAAAGAAGACAATAATAACATCCAGGGGACATTAAATCTTCCCCACAGGCGACTCCATATGTTATTATCTTAAATAATGTTCCAAAAATAGTGGCAAATCAGAAGGAAACATATGAGTCCCTGAAAAATCAAGTAGTCCATTGGTTTTCTGTCAATGCGGATGTTGGGGTGAACATATTGCAAGAAGCCATCATTATGATAAGGAGAGTGAATTGGGTGGGCAAATCCAGAAAAACATCTCGGGGAATTGCATTGTTGTAAACTTTCGGGATTGAGAATTGGTGGGTGATTTGCTGAATGCCTTATCAAATGATGATATTGGGCACATTTCTGAAAATGCTAACCAAATAATGGCTGTCCCACTGGGATATTTTTATAGGCCTACGTCATAGCAATGCCTATGTAAACATGAGTCAACGTCAACGCTTGTCACAATCTATACCACTGCACAATAGATATGCAGCATTAAGAAGTTGCAGTGAAGTAGATTGACTCAGAAGGGGCTCGGCTAGGCTATCTGAAATGAAAATGGATTATATCATTAAAAAGAGTGTGGAAGCCGCAGATGTTAATACGATTATACAAAGGGAGGCAAATTTTGTGGATGGTACCCTGGATAGTTGCGAGGGTGATATTGATATATCTAATTCTGTGATGACTGTAGAATCTGATGATTTAATAGTATCATCGCAAAAGGTAATCTGGATAAACATATGAATTGCAATATTGATTATATTCCCACTTGTAATACAAGTAAAGCTATTCCGGGCAAACACCAAAGTGAATCCCTAAACCTTATGACATGGAATGTCGCAGGGATCAAAAATAAAATTAATGACGAGGCTTGACTGAAAACGCTAGATGGGTGTGCGCTAGTTCTACTTCAAGAAACATGGTCTACGGAACCTTTTTTTATAAATGGTTATCAAACTGTTTGTACAAACGCCATTCCATCTAGGGTGGGACGAGATAA
Source organism: Calotriton arnoldi (assembly GCA_963921515.1). Lineage (NCBI taxonomy): Eukaryota > Metazoa > Chordata > Amphibia > Caudata > Salamandridae > Calotriton > Calotriton arnoldi. The sequence goes on from CAWUFW010001495.1 coordinate 1,208,944, forward strand.
AGGAGGTTTAGCTACTTTAATTGCTACCACATTGCCCATGAAATTTATGAAAATACATTTATCATCAGAATATTACCAGTTTTTGTTATTACAATCAGAAGGAAAGCAGGTTGTCATTGTAATACATTTTTATAATAATATATTTGATAAATCAAAGAGTAAAGTAATTGGGCTACTTGAAAAAGATTTGGATTATTTCCTTGAGGGGGTAGGTGGTGACTGTGCATTAATATGGGCAGGGGATTTTAACTGTGTTAAATGTACCTACGAAGCGGGGGAGCCCTGCGGTTATTGTGACCACCGAGGAGACAGGATACCCCATTTCTCCCATGATTTATATGGGGAATCCATTAATAATGTGGTGCATAAATATGATTTGGTGATCTTGGATCCCACCCATGTGGGAGGGGAAATTAACCTACCAACATTTGTAGGAGCAAGGTCATCCTCAAATATAGACCACTTTATTGTTTCAGCAAACCTTAGCGAACTGGTGGAAAATGTAATGATTAACACCAGTTTATTTAGCGACCATCATCCCTTAACAGTATCACTAAGATTAAAATTGACCCAAAAAGAACAGGGTAAGAGATTGGAAAATGATATTGAAACGCAGGGGAACAATGGAGTGTCAATAAAATGGTCAGGAGTAAACCCGGTCATATTCATGTCAAAACTTAAGGAAAAAACACAAGATGATATAGAAATTTGTCTGGATAGTTCTGCCCCGAGCCAGGAGATTATAACTGCTTTTAATAAAATTATATTTGAAATTGCTGGCGATCTAAGTAGTAAAAGACAGTATAAGGCGCATGATTCTAATCCTAGATGGTTTAATCATGAATGTTCTAAGCTGAACGGGGATTTGAAATTGGCTTTAAAGCGAATACCTAGAGATAGTGCAAGGATTTGTACTCTGCGGAAATTATACAAAAATACCCTGAAAGAAAGAAAAGGGAGATCCGCGAAGGGGCGTGGGAGAAACTAATCCAGGCTGCAGAATTGAAAGACTCAGCCCTCTTTTGGAAAACAGTTAATCACCCCTTCTTCAAAGATAACACAACAGTAAATATTGATACTGTGGTACCCCCAGAAGACTGGGTTGCCCATTTTGAAGGCATTTTTAACCCAGATGGTGCAAAAATAACTGAGAATATAACAGGAAATTTTATAATGGTAGAACCCGTCTATTCTTTACCAATATCGCCAGAAGAGATTAAATTAGCTTTACAAAAATGTGCGAATGGTAAGGCTGCCGGCCCGGACGGGGTACCAATAGGTGTTTTTAAGCATGATATGGATTTCTGGATACCCATTTTAACGAATGTTTTTAATGCTACTATTGGGGGTTTTTTACCAGCTACCTGGGTTGAAAGTATCATCGTACCGATTTTTTAAAAGGGTGATAGAGGAAAGCCAAATTTCTACCGCCCAATATCTCTTCTTGACTCCACGTTAAAATTGATGGGCCGTATAATGCTGGAAAGACTTGAAATTTGGGCCAACGAGGAAAAAATACTGACCGATGTACAGTACGGTTTCAGAAGAGGAATTGGGACGGTAGAGCAGTGTTTAAACTTAGAGTTAATAATAGGGAAGTATACTTTAGCAAAGGAAGGGGCACTACACCTCTGTTTCGCTGACCTTACTAGTGCCTTTGATTTAGTCAATCACAGCAAACTATGGCAAACACTGAAAGGGTTAGGGGCCCCCATTGATATAATTACATACTTATCACAGATCTATACCCATTTAACATCTAGGGTACGGTTCGGAAAGAGGGGGGAATGTACACCTGACTTCAGTGTAAGGAGCGGCATCAGACAGGGTTGTGTATTAGCCCCCCTCCTTTTCTCTCTATATGTTAACAATGTATACCCCTTTTTACAAAATCTTAGTGTTGATGCTCCGAAAGTTGGGACTCGCTCAACCCCCGTACTGCTTTATGCAGACGACGCTGTCCTTATATCAAGGACAGCGAACGGCCTACAAAATCTTATAGAAAACTTTGCCCTATACATGACAAAGAAAGATTTGAAATTAAATTTAAAGAAAACTTTTGTAATGACATATGGGGGCAAAAAGCTTAAAAACAAACAACATCATGTAGGTGGAGTTTTAATTAATAGAGTCTCATCTTTCTCTTATTTGGGGTTGCTTTTTAATAAGAATGGTACATGGAACTCCCATATTGAATTATGTAATATGAAATTTTTAAGATCAATAGAGAGCATTTTTAGATTTTCGGCGAAGATGGGTAATAAACCCATCCGTGAAATCTTAGCACTCTATCGGAGCAAATGTATTTCAGGGGCCTGTTATGGAGCTGCTATTTGGGGTAGGTCTAACATCACCTCCCTACAGACCCAAGAAAATACATTCTTAAAGAGATTATTGGCAGTCCCCAATGGGACTGCAAACTACACAATTCATAAAGAACTATCAGCTCTGTATATTAGTGATACAATAAATGTTGCAGGTCTTACCTTTTGGTACGGCATTTGGTCTAAGGACGAAACAAAATTCACAAAAGAATTAATTATGGACTGCCTAGCCCTCGATCAGAGTAGGAAGATTCCATGGCTGGAGCATATTCACAATATTTTAAAACTTTGCAAACCTGACATGGATAGAAGAGACCCCCCTTCTATACAGGAGCTTAGTAAACAGGAACTTAAGCACACATATTTAAAAATAATGGAAAACGAAAGAGAACGGTCTGTCAGTCAAAAACACACTGTCATGTCATATTGTGAACGACCGCTTGTGAGAGGCCTACAGCCGTACTTAACATTGGTGAAAAACGTACAGCAGAGATTTTACCTTACAAGCTTAAGGATGGGTACGTTACACCATCTAGTCGCTTTCCCTAGAGTGGAAAAATGGTGTCAGAAACTTCCGAATTGCCCATGTGATGGAAAATCTATGCAATCCACGATGCATTTTATTCTCTTTTGTGGTTTTGATAATGATATCCGGAAATCAGTTTTAAAACCTCTTTTTTTATCAAACATGCTTTTTAATTATAAATATGCATTCAATCTTGTATGTAGTCTAGAAAATGTGAAAATTATAAGTACTGTTATTCGTTTTATACAACTTGCAGTTGGAAAACGAAAAGATTATTCACATCTAGATGCACTGATATATGAAAATTTAGATGATTATTTTTAATATCGTTCTTTTTTAAGTATATACTGCTTGCTAAGATGTTTACTTTGTATTCTAGGTTTTACTATGTACTCCTTGCACTAGCACTTTATTTCCCACGATGGAATGTATCTGCTCTTGATCAGTTTGTAAATCCTTAGTCCTTTCAGATCACCAAGAATGATTAATGATGGTCATACGGATTACAAAAATATTCTAAAAAATAATCTATAAATGTATTTTAAATCTTTTTAAATGATTCAGAAGGACAATGAACATTTAGGAATGTTTTTATAGTATGCTTTTATGGTGAGATTTGTTGCACCGAATAAAGTTGATTTTGATTTGATTTGATTTGATACGAAAAGTTGCGCATGCATTGTGTGTGAGTGTACCCTGCCATGGCCAGCAACACTGCCATGGCAGTCACAATAGCCATTACAGCCACCACTGTGTCACAGGTAGTTGTGTGAGGGTGCCTACCATTCAAACAGGATGCCAGTCCGACTCGGTGCTGTCTGTGTGCTACGGGACAGTTGGAGGTCCGCCCCTGAGAGAGGAGCACAACTGTGGAAGACACACATGTGGCATGTGAAGCGGGAGGGCTGCTTGGCCCAGGTGGGTGGGTGGCACGGGTAGGTGCACTCATGCAGTGTTGAAACAGACTGTGTGGGGAGGATCCCAGAGGGGTAGATTTCCACTGTGTTGGGTATTTGGAAAGCCTACCTGTCTGGGGATGAATGTGAACTCGTGTGGGCACAACAGGCGGGCACACGATCAATGCTGCATCAGGTGTAGACGTTCGCCCTCCCTCTGGGGACATGCTGGATACTGCTGTGCGTCTGCCCGGCCCTTGCCAAGGCACTTACATCCCCTGTCCTCCAGGTGTATCCCCTACATTGTCCACCTGCACAGGCTACCCAGGGCACGGGATGGCAGTGGAGCTTGGTGGGTGGGAGGTCATGGCGCCCTTCTCCTGGTCACATCTCGCAGGCAACACATTCTCAGTGTGCAGCAGGGCACAAGTCCTAAATGAGAAGTGGGGGGACGCTGACATCATGACAGGAAGTGACGTCACGAAATGTGGCTTGCACCATCAGACTCATTGCCGCCCCTCGCTCACCCCTTAGATGCGATTGCATCAGAGAAGCCAGCGCGTGAGCAGCAGCTCCAATCTCGCCCCAGAGAGGCCAAAGAGTGAATGTGTGGCTCCTCTTGCTCCAGTTATCGAGCTCACGGTAAAATAAGTGTGGGGACGCCATCCACCCGCGTGGTACCCCGACTCGAGCCCTGGACTGTGCAGGCAAAGTGTCCTATTGGCCTTGCGATATGTGTGAGTTGCATGACACTCGTTGGCGGGGGATGGCTCAGAGGCCCGTCACCCTAAGGCCCATATCTCACTCTTTGGGTCCCTTGTCAATGGCAGCGGATGTAATGACTATGCGTGCCGGGGTGGGTCTACCTTTCGTCTGGGATGGTGTTTGCGGCCTGTCCCGCTAGGGCAGCTACAGCTTCTGTGTGTTGCATGTGGTTTATCCGGACTCCGGAGACTGTCATGCATTGTCACTATTGTCCAGGGCCCGAGTCGGGGTACCACGCGGGTGGACGGCGTCCCATCACTTATTTTACCGCGTGCTCGATAACTGGAGCAAATGGAGCCACACATTCACTCTTTGGCCTCTCTGGGGCGAGATCGGAGCTGCTGGTGCACGCGCTGGCTCCTCTGATGCAATCGCATATAAGGGGTGAGCGAGGGGAGGCAATGTGTCTGACGGTGCAAGCCACCATTCGTGATGTCACTTCCTGTTGTGACGTCAGCGTCCCAACACTTCTTTATTTAGGACTCGTGCCCTGCTGTTGTCAGATGTGCCACTTTCCAGGGGGGTGGAGAAAGGGACAGGAATGTCAGCCTGAGATTGGCCCAGTTGAAGGCCCACCTTGACTGGGGAGGACAACCATTGGACAGTCTGGTGTAGCCCACCCACGCGTACATGTAGGCCCTCCATGAACTATGTCACCTGCGGCAAGGTGATGTCATGGGCCATGAAGTTATTGAGGAGAGCTGTCTGCCCCACGCAGAGATGCCGCACAAGCTCAACAGACCCAGCACTGAGGGCAGCAGGGGTCACATGTGCAGGGGCAGCTGTGCCTGGTGTGAAGGACACTCTATCCTTCATCCTTGTGCCGACACGTGTTGCACCAGTGGAAGTAGATGGTAGGGCGGGCATTGGCCTCCACGTGGCTGAAGAGGCGCCAGAGTCCACGTCCCCTGTGCTAGCAAACATGAATGCATCACCTCTGTCCTCAGATGACGCAGAAATTGCCGTCTCGGCCTGTGATTCATCCAGCACACGTCTGATCCCTCCGAGGCGCTGGTCACATCTGTCTCACTCAGCTCCTGTGCAGCTGCCTCATCCGATGCCTCACCACTGTTGACCGTACCCTGTCCCTCAGCACCCACGTGAGATGCCACATGAGAGAGAGCGAGGTGGCCTCACTCATTTGGCATCAATTAAACAGACATGTGCAAGGGAAGCAGCACAGAACATTCCCAAATCCACATGTTGCACGATACCTGTGCAATTGTATACAGCCACCACAATCAACACGTAATGGCTGGCGTACAGGAAATGAAGCCGCTAATAAGTGGCACATGTGTTGTGCACATAGCACAACACCCGGCCTGTGTCACCCTGCGACCATAGCCACAAATCACTGTGTGTACACCCACTGTCCTGATGGTGGCAAGGATGACCACTACGTAATTAGGCCAAGGACATACCTGCATGGAGCAGAATGGGACACCACTCACACAGACATGACAGTCCACAATGGTCATGAGCCCATGCCATCCACCTGTCGTTTGCACGAGCACAACTACTGTTGCACAGTGTGCCGGATGTGTAAGTACCAGGAATATGAGGTGAGACATCGCACACATATGTCCGAACGAAATCAGAGTAGGCACAGTGCCTCAAACATACATGTGAATTGCCACTCCAGCCTACTACAGGTTGTTCCTGAGGGCTACGACTCTGAATGCATTGACAATGCAGAGTGCTCAAATTACATCTTGACCCTCAGGAATCGCATATGCATGTCAGATGCACCCAGCACAGAATACACTTACAACCCACTGCATCACACAACAAACATCACATTACCCAGATTATGGGTAGGCTGTGGACACATGCTGCCTCTCACAGCAAAAGACACCATCCCACAATACTGTACACTTGCTTGCTGCTGATGCCCCTACAAACGTGCATCCGGCACAGGCTGTGTGACTGTCAAGATGCAGACCATTAGTGGTGAAATGCAGTGCCGTGCTAACCTGACAATACGAGGGGGCATCCCCCGATTAGTCTCCGCCACGTAGTCGCTCATCCGGCAGATGACGTCACACCCTGTGTGGAATTGGCTGCACTGTCGGTTACACATACACAGAGGCATCAACTTGGATGCAATGGATCATCACAAGGCCTTGGGCTAGAGGACTTCCAACTGCAGGGATGGTACACAAGAGGGTTGAAAAATCACTCATACACTGATCATCATCACCCACATTCACCAATCACAGTGGCATGATGCTGACCCATCCAACATACTCAGAGATGTGTAACAGAGCCAAGAAGTAATCGGACATGGCATAACAGCATGTGTACACCACACGTGAATGCATTCTGGTGGGAGTGTGTACACAGTACCTGTCCATCCCATTCACATGCAGGATGCCAGCACATTGAGCAATGTGTAGTCTGCCCACATCTACTGTCCATTGTCAGGTAGACCAACACATAGATCACAAGGCAACACATCTTTGTGGGTGGACTAACTGTGTCCAACACTGCGCAGCCCTCAACGTACTCGCACAGTGAATGGCTCACCCCACAATGGAGGTCACATTCAGTGCCACTATCTCTCACACACATCCCTATCACAAGGCCTGGAGTGTTCAATCGACAGAGCTGATTTTGCGCATTTCCGGGGAGTTGTGAACAAAAGACACATGTAACCCACTGTACAGTCAGTGTTGTTTCCTTCTAGGATTGGGCGGTCAATGTGCAGCCCAGGTCTGCTGAGACTGAGAATGCCAGCAGGGACCCAGCCAGCCATTCATCCAAGCAATAACTGCCCTGAGTCCTGCATTGCCAAGTGGCTGCGTTACTGGATGTCTGACATGAAAATGCCATGTACCACCACTCGGGAGGGACATGCATGGGAAAGCACAAGAGAGCCTACATACCCCTTCCACCTGTAGTAAGCATGGTAAGCAGTGCATGTTGGAACCCCACAGGCTCTGACTCATAGTGCTGCGGATCAACGACATGTGTGTCCCCCACATGCTCTCCCACACACACTGTATTTGTCTTACACACAACCTTTGCAAGAAATAGCCTTGGGCAGTGTGCGTGGAGCTCGGAATCCAGGATCTCCAGCTCCTCGCTGGTGAGTGGACCTGGACATATCTTCAGAGTCGTCGACATGAAGGTGGACAGGTGGCAGCAGCAGCAGGTGTTGTTGAGGGATGCCAGGCAGCAGTCCCTGGAAGCTGTGGTAATGCCGGTCTCCCTCCCACACTCATATAGCCCCCTGGGGCTGTTTCAGTGGGTCCAAGCTGCTGCAATTGGTGTACCATGTCTGCCTACTTCAAATGCACAGAATGGCCTGCTCCGAGCTGTCCCGGTACGCTTACCTCTATAGTCGAACACGCAGGATGCAACCGCGAGGGCCATTAGAGTTGGCCTCAAGGGCCTGGTCCATGGCGGGTACAGTCCTCTGGTGCCATGTGGAATCCACAGTTTAATGTGCGCCATGCATTTGCATGTGTGGCCATGATTTGTGTGTGGGAGCATGTCCACACTAGACAGGGCCACTTCATGCTGTGTGCATAGGCATTGGCGGCCAGTGCTCAGCCTCCACATGTCTGTTGGCACATCATCATGTACACATTAGCATGGTAGCATGGGATGTGCATATGCACACACATGCCATATTTCTCAATGTACATCTCCCACTTGGCACGTGCAACGTTACGTGTCACTTGTGATGTGTGTTTGCATTCACACAGCTGTGTAGTCATGGAGTTGTCAATGTGTACACCTGTCAATGTGTGTTGGAGGTGTGATACGTACAGTGCTGTACTTTGGGTGAACTAGGGACATCATTGACTGTCTCATATCCCATTGTGCAACAGGACCCACTTGTTTGGGCCGCTCAGCCTGTGTACATTGTGTTGTTGGTGTGTGCCATACTCACCCAGCCTCGGAAGCTGTGTCAGGCACAGCAGCTAGGTATATTGCCGTGGTGTTGCCGCTTCCCACATATGCAGTCTGAAATCATCATCATGCCTTTCAAGCTATTATGGCCTAAATCCCCATGTGCATGCTCATAGCAATGGTTTGTGTCAGTGGTCATTGCTATTGGTAAGGGGACCTGTGTAAGAGTATTGTAGCTGTGCTGTCCCTAATTGTCAGCTGTTCTGTGATTCTATTGCTTTGTCAGTAATTTTAGTTTTGTGTATGTGAAAATGCCATGTGGTGTGTTGCATTGACATGTGTCCACTTCCATCTGTCCTAGGAGGAGACCAAACATACATCGCCCCTACCAATTGCTGGCAGACATGGAGGATGTGGAGGTTATACGGAAATTCCATCTGGACCGACCCACCCTGCATCACCTATGTGCAATGTTGGAACCCCACCTTCGTCCTCGCAGGGTATATCCTACAGCATTCACCCCCACGGCTAAGGTGATGGCTGCACTGCATTTTTTCACAACCGGATCTTTCCAACACACGGTGGGCATTGGAGGTGGGATGTCCCAGCCCATGTTCAGCATGGTGCTACGGGATGTCCTGTCAGCTATGATGCTGTACAGGAACCGGTACATCCGATTCCCCAGGGCTCGTGATTTGGCGGCAGTGAAGGGTGCTTTCTATGCCCTTGGACGCATCCCCCACGTTGTTGGTGCAATTGATTGCACCCATGTTGGCCTTGTTGCACCACAGGCCATGGAGCACATCTATAGGAACCGAAAACATTTCCACTCCCTGAATGTGCAAGTGGTGTGCCTGGCGGACATGATTATCACACACGTGTGTGCGAAGTTTCCCGGATCCGCCCATGACTCGCACATCATGCACCACAGCATCCTCCCACGAATGATGACCAATCTTCAACCGGACCGTGCATGGATTGTTGGTGAGTATGCATACTCGTGTAGCGTGCTGGGTGTGACATGCTGTCTTGTATCCTGTTGGAATTGCAACGATTCTCTGTGTTTCTCACACCCAGGTGACTCTGCATATCCTAACGGGCCTTGGCTGCTGAGCCCACTACGTAATCCTAGGACACCAGCTGATGTCAGATACAATGAGGCACATGGGAGGACCAGACGTGTGGTGGAGCGGACTTTTGGACTCCTGAAGTCCAGATTCAGATGCCTGGACCGCACCGGGGTGCACTGGCATACTCCCCACAGAAGGTGTGCCAGATAGTTGTGGCATGCTACATGCTGCACAATCTCGCGATTCGCAGGCAGATCCCCCTGATAGTGGATGACGGTGATCAGCCAGGGCCCCCGCCTGCAGACCAAGCCGTGTCCAGTGACGAGGACAGTGGAGAGGAGGAAGGAGTGAATGAGCGTCAGCAGCTCATCTCCCGCTACTTCACTTGATGGTGAGTGACCATGTACGACGGCTGATGTTGCTGTAGTTGTGTAGGTGTATGTGTGCATTGTCACGGCGGCCTATTGTTCACTGAGTGCTTTGTGGCAATGGTCCATGTCCAGGGTAGTATGCCACTGACAGTGGCTGTAGCATTGTGCCCTGTTGCTCTGTGAGATGTGTGTACATTGCTTAAACTTGATGACAAGTACTGTGTGATGAGTGTGTGACACACACATTCAATGGACTCTTGTTCTGTTTTTCACCCCTAGGTCCCTACAGCCTCTCCTGGCCTATCGACATACCACACTACAGATGCATTTCTGATCATGGTGACGGTTGCACATCCTTGATTAAACACAGAGCAGATAAGACAGAATGTGATCCAGGTGTATTTATTTAAAGCGGTGACGTGATTGTGGGCAAGGTGATCACACAAGTGGTGCATGCTGGAACAATGAGTTGACGGACATGTCCGCGTGATGGTCAAGGTGTCCCCATGTTGTTCTGGGTCCACAGTCCGACAGACACATGCCATTCACATGGCGGTGTGGGGTAGGATAGTAGTCCAAGTGATTGCAGTAGATGGCCACCGTGGCTGGCTGACTCACTGGCGTTTGGAGCGTGCAAAGTCATCTCTGGACACCTGTTTCCTCTTCGGACGGCCCCTTCCACGTTTGAGAGGGGGGTTGTGTTTATGGGCTGCTGGTGGTGGCTGAGTATTGCCCACTCGCTGTGGACGCAGGGGAACTGGATGTTGCACAACCCTGCACCCCAGCAGGTGGTGGCGGAGTTGGTGTGGTTGGCCTTGATTGTGCCCTCACCGCCACCACTAGCTGGCCCATGAGGTCGACAAGTTTGCCCATACGGGTCACGAATTGGCCCATATGGGCGTCCATGGACCTCAACACCCCAAGGACTTCCCGCGTATCGGCAGCTGACCGGGCCCATTGTCCCTGGGCCTCTTCATAGGCCCCAAGGACTCTGGCGATATGCGGCAGGGCTTGGCTCCCAGGCTCTGATGGTGTTGGCCTGACCCTGCTCCTCCCACCTGTACTGCTGCCACCGACCTGCCCACTCGCCACAGTGGTCACCCGGGGCCTCGTTGTCGCTCCCAGGGTCGGTGTCGACGTGCGTACAACCCCTTGCGCAGGGTGAGTGGTCAGGGAGGCCCTGGTGGTGGTGGTTGCGGCGGTGGTGGTGGCCGCAATGACCATGGCAGCAGGGGCCTGGGACTGGTCACCAGCCCTGGGAGATGGGTTGGTGGATGGGAGGGGTCCTGGGGAGCGGTTGCGCCCTGCCACACCAGATGTGCCTGGTCGGGAGTCCTCGTCCGAAGAGGTGTCCAGGTCTTCCACATCCGTGAGTCCGGGTGGAGGGCTTGTGGACTGGCTGTGATGGCTGCTGTCTCCCTCTCCAGCATCATGCTGTTCGTCACCTGTGGGGCGGAGACGAAAGGTTATTGTGTTGCACCTTGCAAGGTTTGTGTTCGATGTCTGACATTCATAGTTTGTGCCCAGTTGTGCACTGATTTCCCAGATGCATGTGTATGGCTCTACAATGTGTGTGCGTGATCATGGCAATGGAATAGTGTGATGGGTGCATATGGCATGGGACGGATTTGGAATGCCAATCGGTGTGTGTTGCAGTACCCCTACATTTTGTGGCTTTGGTGGAAACGGGGTACAGCCCCATGTAAGCTTTTGGGATGAAATATGGTTTTGTGGTACATACTGTGACATATGGGTGCGGAAGGGGACATGTGTTTTGGCCACACGACACTGCAGAGACAATGGTGTGTGTATGTCTGACATACCCAGCATATCTGCTCACTGTTATCATTTGGGGACATTACACTGCAAGCATTGTGGTGAGTGAGTAATGGTTGTGTGCCACACAACGTATTGCAGATGGGACAATTCCTTGGTGTGCGTGCTACCCTCAGCCATGTGCGGCAATGCAGTGTTCTTGGGGTGTTGACTATTTTAGGTATGTTGTAAATCACAGTGTGACGTGCGCTTCAGACACTGCAGACACATGTTTGGTCATCGGCAGGGATCTTTGCAGAACTACTGTATATGGGACAACTGTTTAGATGATATACCTTACATGACACTGGGGCTGAAAGATGAGATGGATGAGATTTTGAATGTGCATTGTGTAGCTGTGTGGTTTCATGGGTCCAGTGGTGTATGTGACATTACTGGGGTCCCACTCTGTTACATTGAGACAAGATAGACTTACATGGGTGATGTTGTACAATGTCAACGGAACAAGCAGACACGACTACATGGACAAGACTTCGATGGTGTTGCTGATGTGTGTGATGACTGGCACAGTGCACGCCATGTGGGTCAGTACTCCAGTGAGACTTGTGCATGCAGACGTGACTCCTTACGTGTTACTGTATTTGAGATGGCTCATGTGGGCTATGACTCTGTAATTCATGTCCGTGTGCACATTAGTCACATGGTTATGACAGGGAGCAGTGCTACCTGTTCCTCTGCTACGTGACATGTCCCAAATGTTAGTCGTAGTACAGTCCTCATGCCTACAGACACCCCGCCCTGTACAGTAGTCTACCTACTTGTTGGTTTGGAGGGAGCAATGCAATGGCTACCACATGGTTATGAGAGGGAGGGGTGCTCCATCTTGCTGGTCTGTGGGAGTGGGGGCCGTGTTGTGAGTTCTGGTGATGGCTTACCACCCACAGACACCCCTCCATGTAGGGAAACATATCTACCTGTCGGGTGAAGGTGTGTACTGCAATGGCTGACACATGGGTGTGGGGAGTGCTCCATCTTGCTGCGCTGTAGGACTAGGGGCCTGGCGGGGGTTGTACTTCTGCAGTCCTCCCTCCGATACACGGACTTTGTGGTAAGGCTACTTACCTGTTACTTGTTGGTTAGTGCAGCTATGGCTGACACATGTGTGTGGGTGTGGGGAGTGCTCCTTCCGGCGCATCTGGGGTACAAGGAGACCTGGTGGGAGTTGTGGTGCTGGCTGACTGTACACATGCCCCCATGGTTTTGTTTGTTGGTACCTTTGGGCTGAGTGTGTGGGAGTGTCTGTTGCATGTGTGAGAGATGTCTTGTGTATTGTGTACTGGACATGGGGGTGTTTGGCCCTCGGAGCTATGGCATTCTGGTAGTGCATGACAGTACATAGCGGTGTGCTGGTATACATTTGTTTGTACTTACCAGCCTCCACGCGCCCTGGTATTCCGGTGAGACTCTCCGGATGTAGAATGCCTCGCACCTTCTCCTCCCACGCCTTGAAGGTCTTGAATAGCGCTGGATTCCCGCCGCCAGTCCTGTCAGCCAGCTCACGATTCTTGGCCTCCTTCTTCCTGACCACGCTTTTCAGGTCGTGCCACCTCTTTGTGATTTCACCCCGGTTGCGTGGCACGTTCCCAACTGCATTCACCTGGTCTACGATCCTGCTCCACATTCTGTTTCTGGTGGCTACTGGTGTCTGTTGGACCTGGTTCCCATAGATTTGTGGGTGCACCTTGATGATCTCGTCGACCATGACCGTCAACTCAGTGGCAGTGTACTTAGGCATTCTTTGTGTTGCCATGGTGTGTGGTTTGGTATTTGTGGTGCTGGTGTGGTGGGTGTGTGGTGTGTGGTGTGTGATGTGCAGGGTGTTCGTGGTGCCGTTGTTTCAGTGGTGATGGTGGTGTTGGTGATGAGTGTGATGTGTGCGTGCGTGTGGTGTGCTGCTTTCCTTTGTGGCTCTCTGGGTTCTCTGATGGCGTCTTCGCTTTGTAGTGGTGCAAGGGATTGTGGTCTGTGAAGGGGCTGCTTTTGTACTTACCTATGTGGGTGTGTCATGATGGGCTGTCGTTTTCAGGTGTGTTGTGTCTGGTGTCCTGGGATTTGTAGTTTTTTTGTTTTGCCAGGGGGGAGGTATCTTTGGGATGTGTTCTGTGTTTGTGTATTTTGGCGTAGTTTGCTGTGTGGACTTGTTGGCCATGTCATTTGTGTTTCTTTGTTCTGCCAATGATTTCCGTGCACGGACATGGGCGCCAGGCCTTCCACCGTGTCAGTTATTCATCACTGTTGTTAACGGTGGCAGGCGGGGAATATGTGGATTTACCGCGCTCATGTCTGGGAGATCATAATTTCACGGTCGTTGTCTCGGTCGGCGGGGCGGGCGGATTTGGGTTTTCGGGCGGGATTGCGTCCGTGGCGGACGGATGATCTTCTACTCTGGCATGGACGGGCGGCATTTTGTGTGTTTTTTCCGCCGTGGGCGGAGGTTGCTTCGCGACATCATAATTGCTCGGTCGGTATTCCCATGGTGCAGGCGGGCGGTTTTTTCAGGCTATGGTGGATGGCGAATTTTTTAACGCCGGTTATCGTAATGGACCCCCATGTTCGGTCGCATGCCTATACTTACAATGAGAGCATGCATTCCGAACAGAATGCATGCTGACATTGTAAGGGGCAGAGGTGCAGTTCATCCCTGCACCCCGTGGCAGGCACCTCAAGGTGCATGCCACCGGGTGCAGGATCAACAAGGGGGATGGTGCCCCCTAGGCCACCATTCGGTGGCCTGGCACCCATGGGGGCCCTGCCGGGGGCCCCAAAGCTGTTTCCCAATGCCTTTTTGTGCCGGAAAGGCCGGCACAAAAAGGCAGTGGGAAACTGCCATTGTAATCCCTCGGCCGGAAAGAGCCCACCAAGGGATTACTGTGGGCCTTCCGGATTGGTAGGAAGGGAAACCGAATCAGTAATTACAATGCGGTTAGAATGGCTCTGACCCAGGGTCGGAGCCAAACCTAAACGCATCGTAATCGGGCCCCAAGTGTCAAGCGATGCATTCAATAGTTAAAAGAAAAAGCTTTGTGATTCTCCTCAGCCTGTGGAGAGAAAGGGAAGGGCGTCACTCCTACCTCTTCTCGTGGTACCTTTTTAAATGTACTTGGGAGTACAGCTTACGATTCTGTTTGAGCCCAAGGCAGCTGGGATTATCGTCGGCACAGTTACAGCGGACTTGCGCATTGTTTTAAAGATACTAATTGAAAAGTAAAACCAGGTTTAAATGTACTTCCAGCATCCATGCTTAACTTGGAATGCTGCATGACTGTTCTTAAACTCACATGGCAGGGTTTGCTCCAAATAGGAGATCAACAATCTTTTTTCATCACATGCACATTTGGAGTCGACATTTCGGAGCCCTGAGCTGGTTTATAGAGATCCACATGTAGTAGTTGACTGTTTAGCTGTATCACATTATTCAATGGTCCGAAAACCAGCTATTCATGACCCAATAATGCTATTGTAAAATTCACTGGGTAAATGTTATAAATAAGTTGCAGCCATACTTTGGTTCCCAAAGTTGGTAGGGTAGCATTTCCTTTTTTGTCTGTATTGTAGTTTTCCCTGTTCTATTTTACTTAGCTGTTAAAACATCACATTCTTCATTGAAAGTCTAGTGCTGACACAGCATTTGATGTAGTAGGTGATTTTAATGCATCATGTTGGATTGTTTATAGCTTTCACCAGCCAATCAATCGATCATAGCATTTCTGAGGCGCTGATTAGCCACAAGCAGATTTCTTGGCTCCTATCATGGGTATGATCTTAGAATAGGTGCAGTTTCAGTCCTGATCTGAAGCAGGAAAAAAGGATAATTGTCTTAAATGTCCAAGCAGGGAAGACCAAGGAGGTGAACCCACCACCTTAAAACTACTGCACCTACAATAGATTTCAGGTTAACTAGAGAGGTGCACATACAATTTTCATCTTGAATATACAGGTGAGTACATCAGTGAGATTACGCGGGTACACTGGAGCTAAATTATGGCACAGTTTGTACATTCACCCCCCCACCCAGTTTGAATCGTATATACTCCCTAACTATAAGGTTTATCACCCTGTGAGAAATGTTATTTCAGGCCAGCTATAAGTCCAACTGCTGCATTTTGGGGGATTCGTAATTTGGGTGATTTGATGAGAAGACAAAGGGGCATATTCTCAAGGACTTATCGCCGATTTATCTGCACTTTAGCGCCGCAAAAGTGGCAATAGATTTATCGCCCTATTCCCAAGCTGGTGCAAACTGCCGATTTCGCCAGTTTTCCAGCGATAGCTGCCGCAAAAAACATCGCCACGGATGAGAGCGACAACTAACACTAATGATATGCAGAGTAGGCGTTCCCGTGCAAAAACACACGAAAACACCACTTTGCGATCTTCTCAACGACCAGCCAGATCGGCGAAGCGAACCTAAAACAAGCGATAAGGCGCGTTAGCAGCAGGGATTTAACACCTGCCTTTTACTGGTGTTAAGCAGGACGACAACCTGCAGTATAAAAGGGAGCCCAGCCCAGAGCCACATCTGAAGACCAACAGATGCCATGGAGCCAATGATCATGCAGCACGGAGACCCAAGAGGGCCACAACACCCACCGCTACCACCCCCAGGCCCCCCCCCAGACAACCCCCCCCGGACTACCACTTAGGCAGCGCAGAAGAAGACAGCGGACGTTCCTAAAACGTACCAGCCTCAGACACACAACGCCAGAGGATGCCATTGCCCACTACAGGCTCAAAAGGACAACCATCCTCTGCATCCTGACCCACATTGCCCACAGGCTGACGGTACCAACACAGCGAACATCCAACATCCCTCCGCAGACAAAGCTGCTGGCAGTGCTGCACCCTTTGGCCTCTGGTACCTTCCAACCAACAACAGCCAGAGACAGAGGAGTCTCACAGCCAGCCCTATCAAACTTCCTCACACATGTCTTGGATGCATGTCCACAAAAGCAACGGCGGGCCCCTGTAACCGCACCACACGCTAGTTCCAATTCGTAGTGTACCTCCGCAACCAACCCCAACGCCAGCCGTTGCCTGACGCCTCTGTGCCTCAGATCCAACATTGTAGTTACTGAAATGGGGGTGCGCCAGGTCATGAAGTCCAGTAGTCAACAGTAGTGTAAAAACAGTTCTTTATTACAAATACATAATCAACAATACGAAAAGCTCAGTCAACGCATTCCATTCCCAACAGGGAACTTCATCAGGGCAACGTGTGGATTCAATTAACTGCATATGCTGCGGGAACTCCCCAATACAATTCCATATTCCGAAAGTCAGTATTCAGAAACATGTTGGATAAATGGTAACAATGGTCAAGCGTCTGTATAGTCACAAACGTAATCTGGTACAGTGTATTGCACTTGGACAAACCGGAATACCAACAGGTATGATAAATCCTGCATAAAAAGACCGTAACAGAAGTTCGTGTGGGCGTAACCTTCGTAGGAAAGAAAAGGAAGGTTACGACCACATGAACCTCTGTCAAGGTCTTATTATGCAGGAGTCATCATACCTGTAAGCATCACGGTTTGTATCAGCTTGATACACCTGCACCTTCACTTCCCCCACACTGCGCAGGAACAGCTGGAGACCAAGCAAGGGAACTACGCCATAGCTGGCTTCCCGCACGTGTTGGGGGCAATTGACTGCACACATGTACTACTTGTGCCCCCTGCCGACACTGCACACAATAACCGCAACAGAAACCACACGCATTCCATCAATGTGCAGGCAAAAGTGGACCACCGGGGCCTGTTCACGAATGTCGTCGCAAACTTCCCAGGCAGTGTGCATGATACCTACATCTTCCGCAAGTCCATCACCAACCAGCGCCTTGAGGATGGCACCTATGGAAATGCACGGCTCGTCGGTAAGTACCAACTGAACACACCACACACCTCAACTCCACAATCATACAACTCACAACTGTGGGAATGCACACATTACAAAATCACATACAACATGCCAATCAACAGGCCCATCTACCAGACACGACAACTGTGGTAACCGTGGCCAGCCATGTAGACAAACCATCCACGGCATGGCACCTCTGCCACACAATTGCAGAATGTGGGGAGAGGTGGGAACAAAGTATGTGCGAAGGAGGCAAGTGACCCATCAATAAGAATGTACACAATGCCAAGTGTGGCGGTGATGTGCTGGACAGACTTCAGTATGCAGAGCAAAGACATGTCCATGTGGACATATACTGCTGGTGTTTATAGTGTTGTGGACAGTGGACGCAAGCAGGTTACCTCAGGCAGTGTGGAAGACCTTGGACATGTAGCTTTGATGTCCCCCCCTGTAAGCGTAAGTGGAGTGGCCTTGGCTGGCGTATGTCGTGAATAAATAGCCTGGGGCTCTGGGAGGGGTTCAGTTCCAGGATGGCCACCAAAGTAACTACTGCGTGTGTCTCTGTGTCCGCCATATCCTGTCCATAGGCCCAAACACACGTGGCCGACCACCTTCAATGGCCAGATTTACACTGGAGACGAGGTGGCTACGTCCCAAGCCAATCTGCGCACATCTCGTCATCGCATGCAGGGTCGTGTCTGCCAGGGCGGCGCCCCCACCCAGCCACGAGGCTGCCGCCGTGACCAGTGGTGCCTGCGTGATCCTGTGCGCCTGCTGCACCTCAGCCCTGGTCCCCAGACCGGTCTGCCGCCCAGCGATGACTGGCCGCCCCTGCGTACCCAGGCCTCACCTGCCGTCACCGGCGTGTCTCCAAGAGGGCCCACCACGTGCCGGTGCAACCTCCTCATCCGATCGCTGGATTCCGCGCCACAGGCCCCCAGCGCACCCTGCGGCACCGCACCGCGGAGTCATGTGTGTGCTGACTGCTGCCTTCGGCGTACACTGCGCTCCAGCAGAGCCCTCAATTCAAATCGAATCTTGATTTGCAGGACAGCGTATCGAGGTCTACGCATCATCGCAGGCTGCACACCCGCTCAGCTCTTCAGGTGCCCCTACCTCAGTGCACCGCAAGTCACTGTCCCGTGGCGGTAGGCCCGTGCCGGCCGCAGTGCATCGGGTGCCACCAACTCTGTGCACCGCAAGTCATCGTCCCGTGGCGGTAGGCCCGTGCCGGCCGCAGTGCATCGGGTACCACCAACTCTGTGCACCGCAAGTCATCGTCCCGTGGCGGTAGGCCCATGCCGGCCGCAGTGCATCAGGTGCCACTAACCCAGTGCGCCACAAGTCATGGACCCTTTATGATTGAGTCTCGTGGTGCGGACGCCATCATGTCACCTCCGGCAGTGGGGAATGTGATGTGGTAGGCCCCTTTTATTGGCAGGGTCACATGTCCTGTGACGCCTGTGCTTGATGGGTGTGGTGTGGGTGTAAACCAGCCCTCAGGGAGTGGCTGTGGCATGCTGACAACTAGACCAGTGATCAGCAGATCACTACAGGGAAGACGTGGGACATGTAGCTTTGTCCCCCCCCCTGTAAGCGTAAGCGGAGTGGGCTGGGCTGGCGTATGCCAGTCCAGCGTAGGGTGTGAACAATGAGCCCGGGGCTCGGGCGTGGTTCAGTACTGGGCTGGACAAGGAAGTAACTAATGCGTGTGTCCCTGTTGTGGTGTCGGCGCCACCCGGACCGCAATCGGCAATGTTGCACCCTGTGACTCAAGTCCCACAACATGAGCAACATGGACCTAAGGGGGAATCACTGACCCTATATTCATCCATACTTTCATACTTGAATGATCATAGACATGACACATCTGTGTGAATCTGAATGTTTTATTCACATTCAGTGGAGTGTTGAAGCTGGAGCAGTACAGGGCCATGCAAACCCCACTTTACATTGTTGCCCCGTGGAGGGCCAGCCAGAGTCCTTCAGGGAATGACAAGTTCATCGGAAGAGGAAGAGTTCAGTCCGCAGTCTGATTGCTGTGTCATTGGTAACCAAACAGAATATGGCAGTCCATGTCGAGGTCCAAGGTGAGTGTCACAGAGTGTATCGGGGGACAGTGGATGGTGATGATGCAGAGGGCAGAACCAAGCAGAAACAGGCCATATGGCGGAGATGAATGCTACCGCTTCCTTCTTACCACTAAGGCAGAATCATCCACATCTTCGTCCTCTGATGTTTCATGTGCCTCACATGTGGGTGGTGGTGTTTTGTCAGCAGCACTGTGTGGCACTGATGCATCAGGGGCCAGAGGTGGAATGTCTGCCGCACTGTATGGCAGTGACACATCAGGGGCGGGAAGTGGAATGTCTGCCGCACTGTGAGGCACTGACACATCAGGGGGCGGAGATGTGGATGTAGAAGCAGCAGCAGCATTCATCGGCGCCAGGTATTGTGGCAGCAATGCCATGATGAGGATCTGCAGGGCATGGAAGATCCCAGCTACATCTCGCTGGTGTGCAGCCATGGCAGCCATTCTTTCCGCCTCCATCCGCTCCCTGTTCTCCATGATCCTCCGCATGTGTCCCAACTCCCGGCTGACATCGCTGGAGCCACTCTGACTAGACAGTTGTCCTTGTCTCAGAGTCAGGACTCCAGCGATGTCAGACATGGATCATTGGAGAGCATCGAGCGGACTGTGGGTGTCCGTTAGGGAATGTAAGTGGTCCCTGATGGGACTTAGACACCCACGTATGGCATCTAGTTTGGCTGCCATGAGGTCGAACCCCACCCGCACCTGATCAGCCATCTTCTCCTGGCACCCTAACACATGGCGTTGGAAGGCCATGTGTTGTTCGTGGGGGTCCTGGGAGACAGCCGGGGTGGTGGGTGCTTCCTGCTGTGTGGTCTGTGCAGGGGGTGAGGTTTCCTCGATGCAGCTGGGTTGCCCTGCTCCTGGAGGTGAGGAGCCGAAGCTGTCCATGAGCTCTTGGAGGGCATCGGTGTCGAAGGTGTGGAGGTCCTCTTCGTCATCAGTGAAGAGATGTTGGGTCTGCTCTGCAGGAGGTGTTGATTCTCCCTCTGCAATGTGAAGGGGAGATGCAGTTTAACATTGTGTTCACATGTATGTTGACGCATTGTACAAGTTTACATACAGATTGCATGACAATGTACATTGTGACTGTTTGGGAGGAGCTGCCTATTTGATGCGGAACAGTGGACATTTCGACAACATCACGGATGTGTGTTTGTACTTGTACATTATCATCTCACATTTCCCTGCTATGCCAAATGTGATTGGCCAGTTTCTACACACAAGCGGCACCAGTTGTGTCCTCTGTACTGTTGTGAACATGTTGCAGTTTGTACCACATTGTTGTCAATGTTGATGTGCTCTGGATGTTATGTGTGTGTGCTGCATTGTGGGAGAGTCGCCCCTGCAGCTCTGATTTTGCTGCCCCTTATCCCTTTCAGGCGGTGTGCCTTTGACTTCTGTGCTTATACAGTGCTGAGATGTTGCATACTTGGGTAAATTGGGCTCTTGGTGGGAGTTGGGACTCTGGGGCATGGTTTGTCCGCAGTTGTGTTGTTGAGGTCAGGGGTTGTTTGTGCATGTGGATGTGTCAGAGTGTGACCTGCTCCTTTACGGATGTGGTCCACACTCAGCCACCTCAGTGTCGTGGCGTGCAACATGTCATGATATATTGACTGCAGCCATGCTATTCGTCATGCAGCGTCACTTGCATTGTCAGTGTGGCTCACAGACACGCCGCTTTGCTGGGTTTGGCACATGTGCATGGGTTGGTTGTGAGATTGGTGATGTGTGGGAAGGGCCCCCTCTGGGCACATAGTCGATGGGGCCTACTTGCTGTTTCTAGGTGTGCTGCAGTGTGCCAAGGGGATCAGGGACATGATCCAGAGTCATTGTGGGTGTGCACTGTGCTATACTTAATTGTGCATGTGTGACATTGTGCCTATCTCCCCCCGTCCCCCCAGTCCCTGGTCGTTACTCACCTTGTTGCTGTTGTGTCAGGTCATGTTGAGCAGTGTCCGGTCCCCCAACTCCTGCCACCGTCTCCCCACTGATGACTGTTGTTGCAAAGTCATCCTGTGCCCTGGGCACTCCCCAACTTTTTGCTGACTGGTACTGGTGGTAACTGACTCTGACTGACCCTGGGCTCTGCCTAACCAGGCCCAGGGATAGTGCCAAGCTGAAAGGAACACATTAGAATACAGTTAAAACACCTAACATATACTAGGGTACACTATGGTATGGTGGGGTACCCCTGTAATTGGCATGACCTACCCCATAAGCCCCTAGTATATAATAGGGCAGGGAATTGAAACTGCCTAGAAGTCCCCAGTACCCTGGGGCATGGCAGTTTAGAGGCCAGCAGCTCTTTTTGCACTTGCATGTGTGCACTGCTGAAGCCTGAGGTCAGTTTAAAAGCAGCCCTGGGTGCCAGGACTGCTTTTAAAAAGTAAATTGTGCCCAAATTCGACTTTGGTGTTTGGGGCACTTAAAAATGGATAACCTACAATGTTTTGGCTTATTAGGGACCCCCAGGGTCTCCCCTAGGTATCCCAGGGGTGGGGGGTCAGATATTTATAAGGCACACCCTTATGCCTGGGTAAAATGAAATTTCACATTTCACTCCCACATTGTGGTAAAGTGCTGCCCAAATTCGACTTTGATGCCAGGAGCAGTGTGAAGTGAGGATCTGCAATATTTTTGCAGATTCAGAACCCCTAAAGTCTCCCCTAGTTGCACATGGGGTGGGGTTCCTGTAAGTCCTGGTGCTGGAAAAATGGCCCAAGTCATTTTTCCCATTGCAAATCCCCAGTTACATAGGTTAACATTGCAGGAAGTTATTAAATAATAACTCCTGATAGGAAGGGGATAGAGCTACCGTTCAAAGACTTCTCAGAATAGTAATGCTAAATCCAACAATATCATATTGTTGAATTTCTCCTAAAGTGTACATACAAGAAGTTATAAGACTTTCTTGTTTGTAAGTCCAGTTTCAGCTCTTCCAGTGGTCTGCCCTGATTGGTCAGAGTTAAGTGGATTAGCCAGCCTGCCTGGAGAGGTGATAAAGAGCCCCTGGGGTTATGCAGCTGGGCTGGGAGGGCAGTGTGCTGGTCCACAGGAATGCCAGGCCAGGGGGAGGGGTCGTAAACCATGGGCTTCAAAGGGAAAAGCAGAACCCAGTGTCAGTTTACAACTCTGAACTTTATCCCTCAGGCAGATGGGGGGATTAAGGAAGGTATGAGCA
The DNA here is from genome assembly GCA_963921515.1 of Calotriton arnoldi. Classification (NCBI taxonomy): domain Eukaryota; kingdom Metazoa; phylum Chordata; class Amphibia; order Caudata; family Salamandridae; genus Calotriton; species Calotriton arnoldi. The sequence goes on from CAWUFW010001495.1 coordinate 1,231,722, forward strand.
GATGCAGGGGGGAGAGTCTAAGTAAATTAGCCATCCTAGGGGTGTGTTTAGCCAGCTTTTGCCACCTTGCTGGAAATTCTGCCATTATGGATTTGGAAGATTTGATGCACTCTGGGACAAAATAATGCCACACTCTACAGGAAGTGGTCATATGTTTGAGGAGTTACCCTGCTCCCATTGGTCAGGAGTGACCTCCTGTCTGACCCAGAGAACATGGAATAAGTATCTGAGAGGGGCAGAGCCCTCCAGATCTGCTGCTTGAAACTTACTGAAGCAAGAAGTGCCCTGCTGAGAAGATTTTGCTGTGCAAAGAATTCTAAGGCCTGACCTCTGAAAACTGCTCCATCTGACACTACAGCCCTGTGGATTATTTTTCTGAAAAAGAACTAAAGAGTGGACTCCTGAAAGCTACAGGTTAAAGAGCTCATCTGGAACATCACCAACTAAATCTGCACCTTGGGGAACTACCAGTGGATTTGTAAGGGTGACGTCCCAGTGGATTGTGGGAACTGAAGTCCTCAACTTTCAAGGACCATCTTGGAGCTTCCAGACCCTTGGAGTGAGTTTGAGACACTTTGGAGGAACTTTGAAAAAAAGCTCCATAGAGGGACCGACTCAACCTGGTCAGCCAAGCCGCCTGCCTTCTACCGCGAGTCGGCCAAGCCATCCAGGTTCGTCCTGCTAAAAGTTCCGTCTGTCCGACTTCCAGAGTTTGACCGGGAGTAGAAGAAATCTGAAGCCGGCGAACCCTCACCGGATCCGGCTCATGAGGAGCATCGAGAGACCCCGCGAGAAAAAGCTCCAGAAAAGTTTCTAAGTCCGCTCGTAGAAAAGTCGACCGGGAGCAACCGCGAGAGCCAAGCCGCCTGTCTTCCGTCGCGTGTCGGCCTGGATTCCTGGATTGCCCAGCTGAAGCGATCTTGAGAAATTTTCTAAGTCCGCTCCAGGGAAGTTGACCGGGACCTCGTGACAAGTCAAGCCGGCGAACCCTCACCGGATCCGGACTGGCTGGGAGCTTCGAGGGGCCTCGCGAGAAAAGCTCCAGAAAAGTTTCTAAGTGTGAAGGTAGAAACTGAGACCGGGACCTGCCGCAAGCTGTAGCCGCCCAGGGCTCCATCGCGGTCGGCCTGAAACTTTGACTTTGCCCCAGTCTATCACGAGCAGGTTTCCCAATATAGTGCTATAAACTTCTAAGTGCTATATTTTATTAAATCTTTGAAAATTCATATCTCCGGTTCCCTACATTAGATTTTTGTCATTTTGGTGTCATTTTAAAGATAAAAATATTTCCTATTTTTATAAATTGGTGTTGGATTTTTATTTTGTGTTGTGTCTTAATTATTTACTGAAATGGTGTTTTTAAATGCTTTACATACCTGTCTTTGAAGTTAAGCCTGTCTGCTCCCAGCCACGTTACCAAGGGTTGAGCAGAGGAATAATTTTCTAAGACCTATGCTGAGTCCTGTCATGTGTTAGTGGCCTTATTGCCAGTGGCAGACCTACATTTGCCCCAACCAATAACCCACTCTCCAACATTTGGTGCTCAGCGGTGTGGATGAGGACTTGTGTTTAAAAAGTACACCTTTCAGTGAATGATTTAAGATTATAAAAATCCTCTAAATTGCCTTAGAACAAAACTTTTGAGTTTGATTTTTGGAATTTGGACTAAACCGTTTTTAATCCATTGTTTTGAGTTTTCCAAATTGTTCTAAGTCTGTTGTGCCTAGTTGTTTGTGACCCAAAACTAGGGAACCATGGAGCTGGACCTGGCTAAACTGTCCCAGTTTAAGATGGCTGATCTTAGGGAACAGTGTAGGCTTAGGGGGCTGCCTGCTTGCAGGAAGCTTAGGAAGGTAGGGTTGCTTAAGTCCCTAAAAGCCTGGGCTATGGCAGCTGAGGAAAGTCAAGGGGGGATAGAGTGTGTCCCCCCCAACCTCCTCCCAGAGGAGGTTGAGGATGATGCCTCTTCCATTTTAACTAGTGTTAGCCAATTGAATCAAGGTGGTGGTGGGAGTGGGGAAGGGTCCCTTACTCAGGAACCACTACTGTCCCTTGCAGAGAGACAGCTTCAGGCTCAATTAGAGTTGATTGCCTTGGAGAAGGAGAAATTCGAATTGGCTAAGAGAAGATGGGAGAGGGAGGAGAAGAGAAATGGTGGCAGCGAACGTGAAGAAGATGTTGAGATGTCCAGGGGTGGTAGATTTGAACCTAAACTTCCCAAGGGCATAGTGCCCAAGTACACTGAGGGGGATGACATTGACAAGTGGCTAGCAGCTTTTGAGAGGGCTCTTAAAATGAGTAGGGTCCACTCTAGGTATTGGGGTGCACTCTTGTGGGAGTTGATTCCAGTAGCTGGGAGAGATAGGCTCCTGACCCTGAAGGGAGAGGATGCAGAATCATACCAGCAGATGAAGGCATGCTTAGTCAAGAGGTTTGGTCTGACTCCAGAGCAGTACAGGGTGAAGTTTAGAGGCACCCAGAAATTGAGTTCAAAGTCTTGGGTAGACTTTGTGGACGTTTCAGTGAAGGCACTGGAAGGCTGGATTGTTGGTAACAAAGTTGACACATATGAGGGATTGTATAATTTGTTTTTGAAGGAACATATTTTGACTCATTGTGCAGAAGAAAAGTTACGCCAGTATCTAGTGGACTCTAAGCTGACAGACCCCAGAGAGTTGGGGGAATCAGCTGATGAGTGGGTGAGAACCCGGGTTTCCATTCAGCACCAGGGGGGTGACCAGAAGAAAGGAGGACAGGTTCCTCCCCAGGGGAAAGCCCAGGGAAAGGAAGGTCAAAACCAGAAGGAGTCCTCCAAAGACCCACAAAAACCTGCACAAGGAGGGGGGGGCCCGAGCCAACCCAAATCCAAAGGGAGGTGGAAACAGGGAAAGAATGGTAAGTTCTTTGATCCCTCAAAAGTGGGTAAGTGCTTTGACTGTAACCAGCCAGGGCACAAGCAGGGAGATGCTGTCTGCGCCAAGAAGCTCCCCCCTAAGGGGCCATCCACAGGGATTGCAAGTGTCAGTGTAGGGGTGGAGAGTGGTACCCCAGTGAGGGGTAGTCAGGTGGTGGAAGCAACCTTAGTGTCCCTGGGTGGGTGAATATTGCAACCCTTACTACCTTACCTCCAAACATGCACAAGTACAGGCAGAGGCCTAAAGTGAATGGGACTGAGGTTGAGGCTATCAGAGACACTGGGGCTAGTGTAACTATGGCTCTGGATGAGCTGGTGCCTTCAGAGAGGTTGTTACCTGGTGAGTTTCACCAGGTGACTTATGCAGACAGCACTACCAAACTCCATCCTATGGCTGTGGTGGATTTGGAATGGGGAGGTGTGACAGGCCCTATGAAGGTAGCTGTGTCAAAGGTGCTCCCAGTCCAGTGTTTACTGGGCAATGATGGTGAAGCCTCTGTGTGGTCAGAGGTGGAGAGAGGACTCCATATGAAAATATTGGAGCTCCCTGAGTGGGTATGTGCAGTGACTAGGTCACAGACTAGCCAGCAGGGAGGGGCTGGATACTTGGACCCTGGAACAAAGGGCCAAGCATCCAAGGACAAGGGTACTGGGCCTGGTGAACCAGCCCAGGGAACTCCAGAGGTGCAGGAAGAATCTAACCCTGATGGGGAGGATCTGGCCTCTGAGGGAGGGACTCCATCCCTGCCAGAGCTGTCAGATTTGGCAGAACTGACAGGAGCAGGTGGACCCTCCAGAGATGAGTTCAGTCAGGGACAGCGTGACTGTCCCACCCTTGAGAGCTTGAGGCGGATTGCTTCTAAGCAAGAGGAAGGGGATGACAGTGGGTTTCACAGACTCTACTGGGAAGATGGACTGCTTTATACTGAGGCCAGAAACCTCAAGGAGGGGGCCACCAGGAGGTTGGTGGTGCCCCAGAAGTACAGAGAGTTCATCCTGACTTTGGGTCATGATATCCCCTTGGCAGGACATTTGGGACAGACAAAGACATGAAACCGGTTGGTGAACCATTTCTACTGGCCCCATATGTCTGAAAAGGTAAAGGAGTTTTGCAGCTCCTGTGTCACCTGTCAGGCTAGTGGCAAGGCAGGGGGCAAGACAAAGGCTCCCCTAATACCACTGCCAGTGGTTGGGGTTCCTTTTGAAAGGGTGGGGATGGACATTGTTGGTCCCCTGGACCCACCCACTGCATCAGGGAATAGGTATATCTTAGTGGTAGTTGACCATGCCACTAGGTACCCTGAAGCCATACCTCTTAGAACCATTGATGCTCCTGCAGTGGCTAGAGCACTGCTTGGTGTGTTCACCTGAGTGGGTTTTCCAAAAGAGGTGGTGTCAGATAGGGGCACCAATTTCCTGTCCAGCTATCTGACTGCTATGTGGGATGAGTGTGGTGTCAACTACAAGTTCACCACCCCCTATCACCCACAAGCAAATGGTCTTGTTGAGAGATTCAACAAAACCCTGAAGGGCATGATAAATGGGTTGTCAGAGAAACTCAGGAGGAGATGGGATGTTCTCCTCCCATGCTTACTGTTTGCCTACAGGGAGGTGCCACAGAAAGGGGTTGGTTTCAGTCCCTTTGAGTTGTTGTTTGGACACCCTGTGAGGGGGCCATTGAGCCTGCTGAGAGAGTCTTTAGAGAAGCCTCTTAAAGAAGTAAAGGACAATGGGCTTGACTATGTGCTAGGCCTGAGATCTAGAATGGCAGAGTACATGTACAAGGCAAACAGGAAACTGGAGGCCAGCCAGGAGCTCATGAAGCACTGGTATGATCAAAGGCTACTATGCCTGAGTATACTCCAGGACAATTGGTGTGGGTGTTGGAGCCTGTGGCTCCCAGGGCCCTCGATGACAAGTGGAGTGGGCCCTATCCAATCTTAGAAAAGAAGGGTGAGGTTACCTATTTGGTTGACCTTGGCACCCCCAGGAACCCTCATAGGGTCCTGCATGTGAATAGATTGAAACCCCACCATGACAGGGCAGACATGACCATGTTACTGGTCACTGATGAGGGTGTGGAGGAGGAAACTGAGCCTGTGCCCGACCTCCTCTCCACTAATGTGCAAGATGGGTCAGTGGAGGGGGTGATACTCTCTCCCAAGTTGACAGACCAGCAGCACAGAGACTGTAAGCAAGTGCTGGAGCAGTTTGCTGGCCTGTTCTCTTTGACCCCAGGCATCACTGAGTGGTGTGTGCACCACATTGACACTGGTGACAGCCTACCTGTCAAAAATAAACTGTACAGGTTGTCTAACCATGTCAGAGCCAGCATTAAAGCTGAGGTTGCTAAGATGCTGGAATTGGGGGTAATTGAACCGTCTGAGAGTCCATGGGCCAGTCCAGTGGTGCTGGTGCCTAAACCTAATCCTCAGGGGGACCCAAGGAGTTAAGGTTCTGTGTGGACTACAGAGGATTGAATGCAGTCACAAAGACTGACGCTCACCCTATACCTAGAGCTGATGAGCTTATTGACAGGTTAGGGGCTGCTAAGTACCTGAGTACTTTTGATTTGACTTCAGGTTACTGGCAGATTGCCCTCACTGATGGAGCAAAGGAGAGGTCAGCATTCTCCACACCAGAGGGACATTATCAGTTCAAGGTAATGCCCTTTGGATTAAAGAATGCACCTGCCACCTTCCAAAGGTTGGTGAACAGGGTCTTGTCTGGGTTGGAACAGTTCAGTGCAGCTTACCTGGATGATATAGCTGTATACAGTTCTACCTAGGGGGATCACTTAAGCCACCTAAAGGAAGTGCTTCAGGCCATGCAGCAGGCAGGCCTGACTATTAAGGCAAGCAAGTGCCAAATAGGGCAGAGTTCTGTGGTGTACCTCTGCCACCTGGTAGGTGGGGGCCATGTACAGCCTCTCCAAGCTAAAATTCAAACTATTTTGGATTGGACAGCTCCTGTTACCCAGACTCAGGTCAGGGCATTCCTTGGACTGACAGGGTACTATAGAAGGTTTGTTCAAAATTATGGGACCATTGTGGGGCCGCTAACAGAACTCACTTCTAAAAAGAGGCCCAAGAAGGTGATTTGGACCCCAGAGTGTCAGAAGGCTGTTGACACTCTGACAGCTGCTATGTGTTCAGAACCAGTGCTACTAGCCCCTGACTACACAAAATAATTTGTGGTTCAGACAGATGCTTCAGAGCAAGGGATTGGGGCAGTGTTGTCCCAGCTAAATGAAGAGGGCTTTGATCAGCCAGTTGCCTTTATTAGCAGGAGGCTTCTTCCCAGAGAGCAGAGGTGGAGTGCCATTGAGAGAGAGGCTTTTGCTGTGGTTTGGTCCCTGAAAAAGTTGAGACCATATTTGTTTGGGACTCACTTTCATGTTCAAACTGACCACAGGCCTCTCAGATGGCTCATGCAGATGAGAGGGGAGAATCCCAAGCTGTTAAGGTGGTCCATTTCCCTACAGGGAATGGACTTTACAGTGGAACACAGACCTGGGGTTGCCCATGCCAATGCAGATGGACTTTCCAGGTTTTTCCACTTAGCTGATGAGGACTACCAGGGTGTAGGTTAGTAACCCATCACCTTTCGTTTGGGGGGCTATGTTGCAAAGTCATCCTGTGCCCTGGGCACCCCCAACTTTTTGCTGACTGGTACTGGTGGTAACTGACTCTGACTGACCCTGGGCTCTGCCTAACCAGGCCCAGGGCCAGTGCCAAGCTGAAAGGAACACATTAGAATACAGTTAAAACACCTAACATACACTAGGGTACACTATGGTATGGTGGGGTACCCCTGTAATTGGCATGACCTACCCCATAAGCCCCTAGTATATAATAGGGCAGGGGATTGAAACTACCTAGAAGTCCCCAGTACCCTGGGGCATGGCAGTTCACAGGCCAGTAGCTCTTTTTGCACTTGCATGTGTGCACTGCTGAAGCCTGAGGTCAGTTTAAAAGCAGCCCTGGGTGCCAGGACTGCTTTTAAAAAGTAAATTGTGCCCAAACTCGACTTTGGTGTTTGGGGCACTTAAAAATGGATAACCTACAATGTTTTGGCATATTAGGGACCCCAGGGTCTCCCCATGGTATCCCAGGGGTGGGGGTCAGATATTTATAAGGTACACCCTTATAAAATGAGTTTTTATATGCCTGGGTAAAGTGAAATTTCACATTTCACTCCCACATTGTGGTAAAGTGCTGCTCAAATTCGACTTTGATGCCAGGAGCAGTGTGAAGTGAGGATCTGCAATATTTTTGCAGATTCAGAACCCCTAAAGTCTCCCCTAGTTGCACATGGGGTGGGGTTCCTGTAGATATAAGGCAAGTACTTATAAAATGTGTTTTTGTAAGTCCTGGTGCTGGAAAAATGGCCCAAGTCATTTTTCCCATTGCAAATCCCCAGTTACATAGGTTAACATTGCAGGAAGTTATTAAATAATAACTCCTGATAGGAAGGGATAGAGCTACCGTTCAAATTCTTCTCAGAATAGTAATGCTAAATCCAACAATATCATATTGTTGAATTTCTCCTAAAGTGTACATACAAGAAGTTATAAGACTTTCTTGTTTGTAAGTCCAGATTCAGCCTTCCAGTGGTCTGCCCTGATTGGTCAGAGTTAAGTGGATTAGCCAGCCTGCCTGGAGAGGTGATAAAGAGCCCCTGGGGTTATGCAGCTGGGCTGGGAGGGCAGTGTGCTGGTCCACAGGAATGCCAGGCCAGTGGGAGGGGTCGTAAACCATGGGCTTCAAAGAGAAAAGCAGAACCCAGTGTCAGTTTACAACTCTGAACTTTATCCCTCAGGCAGATTGGGGGATTAAGGAAGGTATGAGCAGATGCAGGGGGGAGAGTCTAAGTAAATTAGTCATCCTAGGGGTGTGTTTAGCCAGCTCTTGCCTCCTTGCTGGAAATTCTGCCATTATGGATTTGGAAGATTTGATGCACTCTGGGACAAAATAATGCCACACTCTACAGGCAGTGGTCATATGTTTGAGGAGTTACCCTGCTCCCATTGGTCAGGAGTGACCTCCTGTCTGACCCAGAGAACATGGAATAAGTATCTGAGAGGGGCAGAGCCCTCCAGATCTGCTGCTTGAAACTTACTGAAGCAAGAAGTGCCCTGCTGAGAAGATTTTGCTGTGCAAAGAATTCTAAGGCCTGACCTCTGAAAACTGCACCATCTGACACTACAGCCCTGTGGATTATTTTGCTGAAAAAGAACTAAAGAGTGGACTCCCTGAAAGCTACAGGTTAAAGAGCTCATCTGGAACATCACCAACTAAATCTGCACCTTGGGGAACTACCAGTGGATTTGTAAGGGTGACGTCCCAGTGGATTGTGGGAACTGAAGTCCTCAACTTTCAAGGACCATCTTGGAGCTTCCAGACCCTTGGAGTGAGTTTGAGACACTTTGGGACCCTTTGAGGAACTTCAGGAAGAAATTCAAGAAGTTTGGAGAACTTTGGAGGAACTTTGAAAAACAGCTCCATAGAGGGACCGACTCAACCTGGTCAGCCAAGCAGCCTGCCTTCAACCGTGAGTCGGCCAAGCCATCCAGGTTCGTCCTGCTAAAAGCTCCGTCGGTCCGACTTCCAGAGTTTGACCGGGAGTAGAAGAAATCTGAAGCCGGCGAACCCTCACCGGATCCGGCTACATGAGGAGCATTGAGAGACCCCGCAAGAAAAAGCTCCAGAAAAGTTTCTAAGTCCGCTCGTAGAAAAGTCGACCGAGAGCAACCGCGAGAGCCAAGCCGCCTGTCTTTCATCGCGTGTCGGCCTGGATTCCTTGATTGCCCCGCTGAAGCAATCTTGAGAAATGTTCTAAGTCCGCTCCAGGGAAGTTGACCGGGACCTCGTGACAAGTCAAGCCGGCGAACCCTCACCGGATCCGGACTGGCTGGGAGCTTCGAGGGGCCTCGCGAGAAAAAGCTCCAGAGAAGTTTCTAAGTGTGAAGGTAGAAACTGAGACCGGGACCTGCCGCAAGCTGTAGCCGCCCAGGGCTCCATCGCGGTCGGCCTGAAACTTTGACTTTGCCCCGGTCTATCGTGAGCAGGTATCCCAATATGGTGCTATAAACTTCTAAGTGCTATATTTTATTAAATCTTTGAAAATTCATATCTCCGGTTCCCTACATTAGATTTTTGTCGTTTTGGTGTCATTGTAAAGATAAAAATATTTCCTATTTTTATAAATTGGTGTTGGATTTTTATTTTGTGTTGTGTCTTAATTATTTACTGAAATGGTGTTTTTAAATGCTTTACATACCTGTCTTTGAAGTTAAGCCTGTCTGCTCCCAGCCACGTTACCAAGGGTTGAGCATAGGAATAAGTTTCTAAGACCTATGCTGAGTCCTATCATGTGTTAGTGGCCTTATTGCCAGTGGCAGACCTACATTTGTCCCTACCAATAACCCACTTTCCAACAACTGTGGACACCATTTCCTCCATCTCATCCAGCTCCTCCTGTGGCGCTGGACTCCCACCTCCAGTCTGCATTGCTGCCTTTTGGTTGTTGCCGAGTTTCTGCTTGGTTTTGCGCTTCACATCATTCCACCGCCTCTTGAGCTCTTCCATTGTCCTCCTCAGCACTCCGACTGCATTCACCTTGTCTAGGATGGACTGCCATATTCCATTTTTTGTTGCCAATGACACAGTGGAGGTGACGAACAGTTGTTGATGGTGTTCTACCACCTCCGTTATCAGGATCCTGTTTTCCTGCGGACTGAAACGCGTCTTCCTCTTCTTCTTCTCCTTGCCCTTCCCTGACCCCGAGGTCCCAGGCTGGTCCTCTGTGGGGCTTGTGGGGTTCTGGTTGTCCTCTGTACTTGCTCTGGCTACCTCCATTGTGCTTCGCAGTTGCTTTGGTTTTGTTTGTGGGTTTTTTTTCTGCTTTTATAGTGATTTTTCCCACCTGATGTGTGTGAATTGCAGGCCTGGCGCAGCTTATGGCTGATTTTTTTATCGTGGTTGGGCCCATCGCCACTTTTTTCACGTTTGGCTTTACATTTTTATCGCAGTCCCGGTAATTTTATCGTGGACATTTGACGCGTTGTCGGGAAACTATCGCATGTTACCGCCATGTTGGGAATACGGCGTTAACACAGAGTTATTTTCCTGCGATATGAGATATTGCGTTAACCTATTTTGCCGATGATTATCGCACGTTCTTGAGAATATCCCCCAAAGTCTTTGTATAGTCCATTACAATAATCTAACCTGGTATTAACTGAAGCCCCATGCACTACCTTTGTGTTTGCTTGAACGTAGGGCAGGAAAAGGTTCAAGATTATTCAGTTGATGGAAACAACTCCAGCCATCTTCCCCACCGCAGTACGAAGTTTCAGACCCTCATCAAGTTAAAGCACAAATTATTTACTTTAATTAGGAGTGCTGGTTTTTGATTGAAAAAATGTTAAGATGACTTACGACTCGTTGCTTACGAGAAGCAGGGTTGGCAGTAACTATGCCTCTTTTACTGCCAGACTTGCTTCTTGTAAGCAATGACTATAAGTACAGTGGGGCCGATTCACAGAACTAATCTAAGATAAAATCCTAAACTTACTACTTTTGGTATTCACAGTAGGCATTTCGTAGTAGTAAAGTTAGGACTCCTAACTTTTACTACTACTAAACTGAGACAAAATCCTAACTTTACGACTTTCGGTATTCACAAAAGGCATTTAGTAGTAGTAAAGTTAGGAATCCTAACTTTACTACTACTAAATGCCTTCTGTGAATACCAAAGGTAGTAAGTTTAGGATTTTATCTCAGATTAGTTCTGTGAATCGGCCCTAGTGTGTTTATGCACCTCTTGCTGGTTTTCCAAACACATAAATAAAAGGCATTGTCATTTACATTGCCAATAGCTCAAACTCTCGCAAATGCGAGACCTATTGCTTTGCAAATGCTTGTTCTGATGCATTTCCAGGCTTTGGGTAATTTCTTTCAGTTAGCAGCATCCAGGCCCTAGAAGCTGGAAGAAACCTGTGACCTGGCCATGCGAAGGGGAGCACAGTTAGGTAGCAATTCTTCTATTCATCCAATTACACATGTGGATTTAATAATGTGCAAGTTTACCTTTGTGAATACACCCTTGTATATGATTAGTTGTTGATCACTTTATATGTGTTTGAATGGTATTATTAATGTGTGTGTGTGTCAAAGCGTAAGTGTGTCAGTTTATATTTATGACAGTAAACATAAGGAGCACTGTGTGTTTATGTCAGTTTGTGTGTGTGTGTGTGTGTTTTCATGCACTTATCTGTCTGTCACTAGGGGTGTTTGTTTATGCATCGTTAGCTGGTATCGAACAAAAGCACTTTTTGAATCTCGTAGGACTGGAGAAGGCAAAGTATAAAAAATTAAAAAGAAGGAACGACAGATGAAATATGGGGCTACTTTATAATATTTTTTGGAGTAAATTAAAGGTTAATAATAAATCTGTGAATGTTTGTTTTCACTAAGCCCTGACTAGTAAGGCGAGAACCAGGAAACTCCATAACATATGTCCTGAAAATAATTACTGTCATTTAAACTTCATTTCAGATACTATTTCAGAACTCCGCATTATGTTTAGCATAGTACTTTCGCTGAAGTTCCAAAGTTTAATGGCAAGGTTACTTAAAGCAGCAGATTATTGTCTTTAGGGACGTCAGAAAGCTGGTCATAAATTAATTGAAATGACAGCAAAAAATTGTTTATCAGTGGTCTGCCAACGTGATGCTAATCCCTCTTAATCACGCTGGAGGGCTGAGCAATTCATTGTTGAACTTTACCAGGAGCCAATTATTATTTGTCTTGATTTGAAAGAGAAATCACAGAGCTAACATCTTGTAGCTTTCAATTGCAGCTTTTGTAAATCTCTCTATAATTTTGGACTGATGCATGTTAATTAGATAACGTGTCTTGTAGGAAAACATGTTTGCGTGTATGTTTAAGCTTGTGCGAATGTGGAAGTGTTTTATCGTGTGTGAATTGCTGACTTCTGCTTTTCATTATCTACATTAAGGACCTTATTTATGGCATTTTTGTGTAGAGCAGTGCAGGAAGGCACCTTGCTGCGCTGCCCTACGCCAAAGTGAAAGGGCCGTAGTTAAACAATACGGTGCATTCATGTCCTTCCTGCCTGAGCTGGTGCCGTTTTGGCAGCCTAGCACCAACGTAGGTACCACTGCACCATGGTGCAAGGGTGCCTCCCTTGCAGGCAGGATCCCTTTTCTGCAGGAAGAGGCACCTTCCTGCACAAAAACAATCCTACAAGGCGTTTTCGTCCATAGAAAGAGGGAAAAATGAGGAGAAATAAGCATATTTCTCCTCATTACGCCTCACCGCAGGAGGCGTACGGATTTGGCATTCTCCAGGTTTACATATTTTTGGAAATCTGGGGCAGCGTCAAATTCCATGGGTATTGCGTGGGAAAACCCTTCAGAGCGCAAAGTAAGGTGACGCAGGGATTTGCACTGCATTGCCTTACTCATGATTTGTGAAGCCACTCCAAGCCACGCAGGGTGGCTTTGCGTGGCTTCATAAATAAGAATGAGAGCCCTGCATCACACATGTACCACTTTACGTGGTGCAAATGTGAAGCAGAGCTCTCATAAATAATCCCAGAGAAGAATTAAACATATTTCTCCTCGTTACGCCTTACCTTGGGAGGCGTACGGATTTGACACTTCCCCAGGTTTATATCACTTTGTAAAACGGGGGCAGCATCAAATTCCTTGGGTGTTGCGTGGGAAAACCCACTGCAACGCTCATGGAAGGCCTCCCAGGCGCAGAGTAAGGTGACGCAGCAATTTGCACTGTATCGCCTTACTCATGACATGACAAGATGGCTTTGCATGGCTTCATAAACCTTTATGAGAGCCCTGCGTCACGCATGTACCACTTTACGTGGTGCAAAAGTGACGCAGGGCTCTCATAATTAAGCCCCTTAATATGCACTTGGGATCACAATCTGGAGACATGGGTAGATGCTTCTGCCCATATTGGCACGTGCCAGGCAGTCAAAGAGAACCAAATGTAAGGCCTTTTGTTCTTGAACAAAGGTGTGACATTGGCAGTGGAAAGTCAAATATAAACATATTTTTTTGGAGTGTTGACTAGTGGACAATCGCTTATTCATAGCGATGTTATGAAAAACATAACTTGGCCCATGTAATCATCTATTATGCATTAAATATTAAAGGCTGTCAGATTTAGTATGTGAGACTTCAACTGATCTCCCACATAATTTTTGGAACAAAGTCCATAGAAGCAAGCTAACTTCACCTGATCATATGCTTGTGTCTTTGGGTGTGGTGCTTGTTAGGCCCCAAAGCTACTATTGCCTGGTTCTCTGCTGCATCTCCGTATTTGAACTCTTGATCAGGGACATTAACCACTATAGGAGCTGACAAAATGCTTTTACTAATCATGTGCAAATTTTAAGTTTAAATAAAGCATATGCTCAATGCAAAATTTGTAGTAGGTAATCATACTGAAATATTATAGGCCTGCAAATGAATAAAAGTGCTGATTTTATTTAGCCTAACTGTCGATGACATGTTAACTGAAAAGTAATGCATTAACACTGAAAGGCTGGTATTTCCACATTGAATAGTTGTTTGTGCGCAATTGTTTTCTTTCTAATTTCAAACACTGTATTTTTCCAGAAGCCTTCTATTAGTTTGTGAATAGGCGTTTGTTATGTATTAGACAACAGATAGTGAGTTCTCACTGAGTGAAGAAGAGTGACCGGAGAATGATTCATGGGAAGTGTCATGTAGTTCCCACTAATCCGTATGATCTGCACATTTGTGGACACCATAAACGTTGGTCCATGCACCCCCGTAGGATAAGTTGGCCTAGAGACCAGCTAGCTCACAGTACCACCATAAGCCCCCCTAACCTAAACAGGGAGCAAATGGTTTCTGGCAACCACTGAACATGACAACCCTGACCCCTCACTGATTGTTGTAAGAGATCTAGAAAGCCTTTCGCTCAGTCACTCGTGCACTCTTGTTCTCAGAGAAATATACAGAGAATACACAATGGGACATTTTTTAATCTATTTAATGAACCAACGTTATTCTTGCGTAGAATACCTGTGCTGTGATAATCAGTAGACAGAAGCATATAAAAGTGATTATGACCACAAAAAGAGTAATTAGCAGGTATATTTCCACCATTGTGCTAACACAGTGTATATATGCAGACATATAAAGCAAAGTTGTAATCAGGCGCACTCCTACTATGCAATCCCTACTCTATGTGCATCTAAGGTGTGTGTGAGTATGTATAGCCAAGAATCCCCCCATGGGATAATCCAACCCCATTACATGGTGGGACAGAATGTAGGACCCCGTCTTGGTCACAAACTGGACACCCCTCATGGAGGTGTTAGGTAGCTGCTTGGTGAAGCCTTAGCATGCAGGGAACTCTTGATGTCAGCAGAAGGGTCTCCTCTGGCTAACCCCTGGAAATGCTTATTTATTTATAATAAAAAGCATCCTTGCGATGTATATACAGATTAGCACTGTTATGGGTTTGTAGATAGCCCTGTCGCTCCGTGGATGAAGATAGGATGACATTGTACAGCGTGCAAGGCCTTTTACTTGGTGTTCGAGGTATCATGATAATGTTGCATGAAGCAAAATGTATAAGCAAAGCAGTTTCAGAAAACTAATCCAACATTGTCACACACGCAAATATGTGCAAAAGTTTAAATTAAAATGCTATTGTGCAGAAAGAGGACAATGTAAGAAAATGTGCAGCGTTGCTACATGGGCCTGACTCAAGCACATAACAGAAGATCTATCTGGACTGCAAAACATCAACTATGTATCTTTTTAAGGTTCAATGTCTGAAAGCCTATTGTGCCCTTATGAGAAAATGGGGAGTATGCTTATTCCCAGGAGTTTTCTGATATTCTATTGGAGGATGAAGAAGACAGAAGAAAACAATGTTGCAATCTAGAATTTAAGTGTTTATATTAGAGCGGGTTCAAAGACTAGAGGTGGATTTCTTCCCCAACATTCTTGCCAGAGACTCATCTGTGAGTTTCTTAGACTTCTCTACATGAGAGGTTCTGGTTGCCCATTTCTTTTATGTCTGGTGACTTATGAATGTGAATGTTTTCCAGTCTAATATCGAAAGTCTTTTTGCTTGGACATTGATTCTCTCATCACAGATCTTTATTGGGCATCTGAACTGACAACCTTTTCTCTCATTACTCCAAATTAATTTAGATTAGGGAACTTCCTTCATGGAACACATTTGATGTATTATTACTATATTAACTGTGATTCTAATTAAAATTTTGTTCTATTTTCTATTCAAATTTTGATTGATGGATTATTTTAACTTTTAATGCTGAAGTTTAAAGATTGAAATCTAATGAATAAATTGACTAAAAGAATTGAAAATAAAATCCCTTTTAACTCACACTAACTCTCCTTATTGAATGAACTAAAATTCTTTAATGATTTATTGCTATGTAAATGATTGCTCCACATTTATCTTTGTCGGCAAACAAAGGTCCATATGACCAGAGGCAGTGGTTATTTAATGATAATACCTGAAGGGTAAGATATAGAAAACCCCGCTCCCTTGAGTGGTAGCAGGGGGCGGTTCATATCACAATCAAGAAGAACTGAAATAATTTGCCCCAACATAGAACTGTCCATGTCCCACAAGTCCAAAGCCTGAACCTGAAGACTGAAGGATTTGCAGTTTTGGAGGCGATTGTATTGGTGGAGGTATGAGTATCCATCGGGTTATTCATCACAATTAAGAGTCTGTTATTGTGTTGAAGTTGTGTATTTTGTGTTATGGTAAAGTCGATAGAATAGTCGAGTTTATGCTTAGATGTTGAGCAGTTGAAGCTGTTATCGAATCAAAGTAGTTCAAGATCCCGGGATACTTGACATTGTGATGCTATTTGTCTGCTAAGATTTGTGGTGCAGATTTGTGAGGTACCATCAACTGCACAATTGAGATAGGGACTAATTTTGATTGTACTAATATTTATTGGTGTTATTGGAACCTGTTGCACAAAGGGAAAGCTATAACAGTCAGGGTGATTTCCCGCTTGTTTCATTTGTGTGTGTTAGAAATTGGGTTACTGGTTGACTGGAGTGTGTGCTCTGGTCAAGCAGTAATCACAATCCTAGTCAGGGTAAGGCACTAGCAATCCCCAAATTAACCTGCGCTCACCCTCTAGTAGCTTGACACAGAGAAGTTAGGCTTAACTTGAAGGCAATGTTCAAAGTATTTGTGAAAACTGTAAAACCAGTGAAAACACCACACCAGTTTATAAAAACAGAACATATTTTCATAAATAAAACATGACCAAAACAACAAAAATCCAATAAGTAGAACTTGAGTTATGATTTTTTTTAAAGAATAAACTTTAAAATAGTGCACAGAAGCAATAAGCGCTTACTTTGGATATCTGGTGGTGGCAGAATGGGACATAGTCAAGGGTTCTGGCCGACTGCATTAGAGCACAGGCCGGCTACAGGGAACAAGGATGGCCCGCTGAACAAAAGTACATTGATCCTGGGTGCGTTGATGCCAAGGGATGCATGGTGCAGTCAAAGCGATGCATCAGTGTTGAAGCAATGCCTCTGTGTCAATCCACTCAGTAGCGGCGATGCTCTGCTCCTGATATGCACAGCAGTAGTGATGCATTGGCTCTGATGAGCGCAGGGGCTGTGATGTGGATGTCTTTTTGTTGAAGCTGCTGTCGACAGAGATGCCAAGACCTTGTGCCAGTAGAGCGTCACGAAGTGGTTGTTCCGAAGGCAATGCGTCAGTACTGATCTATGCAGTGGTGCGATGCTCCGGTTCTCGTCACGCAACAGGTGCAATGCGCTGGTTTTGATTCATGCAATGGTGCTGTTGTGCCGGTTGATGAGAGAATGTGTGGGTTTTGCTGAAGCAAGCACCTGAGGCCTCACTTTGAAGAGTCCATGACTGGGGTGGAACCATTTTGGGGGGGGCAGAGCCCAGGAGCAGAAGCAGGTAAGTTTGAAGTATTTTATATCCCTGAGTCTTCAGATCAGGAGGCCAGCAAACTATCCCTTGGAGTCACTCTGGGTTCTGGGTTCAAGTGATGCAGGTTCAGTCCTTCTCACCGAGGCAATAGAGCAGCAGGAAGCAGGTCAGCACAGCACAGAAAAGCAGGAGTCCAGCAGAGTACCAGTCCAGCGGAGTGGCAGTCCATCCAGTAACACAGCAGTCATTCTACCTGGCAGAGTATCCACAGGTCCAGAAGTGTACTGAAGGGGTGGTGTCTGAGGTCCTGTTCTTATACGCAGTGGTGTCTTTAAAGTGGGGAGACTTTAAAGAGATGCCTTTTGAAGTGCACAGATGCCCTCCTTTCCTGCCCTGGCCCCAGACTCACTATAGGGGGTTATGCAGTCCTTTGTGTGTGGACATGTCACAGCCTATTCAGGTGTGAGTGTGAGGCTGTGCCAGGTCCTCCATCTCATCCTCCAAGGATGGACCGTCTAGTCACACTTAAGCTCCTATTATGTGCAGCTGTTCAGGCGCAATACAGAAAGCCCAGCTGTCACCCAAAACAGACATGCAGAGACAGGCAGCAGGCACGAAATGGCTAAAGCAAGAAAATGCCAACTTTCTAGAAGTATGCAAAAGAAACAATTGATGGACGGAATGCTGGACAATGCAAACATTCACCCCCAGTCACAAAACGATGGATTTAGGCACAGATCTCTGTACTGGGGTGAATGTATGACAGTGTTCTGTATTCTGTCCATCAATTGTTCTTTTTGCAACTTTCTAGAAGTGGCATTTCAGAAATGCAATTTAAAATCCGACTTCACCATAAATTAGGATTTTAAATTGTAATTCCAGAGACACGAAACTTGAAAAGTCTATCTCTTCACATTTGGGGATTACACTTAAAAAATGTAATATGTTAATCCTAATGTTATCCTATGGGAGAGATAGGCCTTACAGTAGTGATTTACCCCTTCACCTGGATCGAGTAAACTCCCATGATCTGAGATTAGGTCCACTAACCATATCACATCTGTCATATGCCGATGATATTGTGTTGCTGAGCCACACGGAGGTGGGTCTTCAAAGATTAATCAAGGAAACTGTGGTATTCACAAGGATCAACAAATTGGAAAATGAATATTACATAAATAAAAACGATGTCAATAAGGAACAGACCCAATGTCCCTTTGAAAATCAAGTTAGGTAATGCAACCATAGAAGAAGTCGGCATCTATACATTTTTAGGCTTCTACTTTGATAAGAACTTTAACTTTCAGGCACTGTATTGCGCCTGAACCAGCAGTATATTGTTAGGAAAAATAACGCCTTAACACATGACTTTTGTGCACTTGTAAAAAAATTGGAAGAACACTCTTTTCAGCCATTGCTCGCAGTCATCAATGAAAAATTGCTTCCCACGCTATCTTACGTGAGCGTGGTGATAGAATTGATTGAAACGTAGTTTTACCTCTTATTTGTATTTTATTTCATATTATGTTAGCATTTATATGGCTAAATACATTATATTTACGTATTGTGTGAAATATGTAATGAATTGATACAGATGTCGCGCCAGATATATTGACATCTGTGCCGCCATTTTAGTTAGAAAGACGCCATGTTCAAATGCAACCGAAACTGTTACTTGCATATTCGAAACTGTATTTGGCTCATTTACGAGAAATGGTTCTTGGTAAGTTTTGTTTCTTCAATGCCCATGTTAGCTCGTTAGCGCATGCCTTTCTTCTGAGAACAAGGTCTTCTCCCACCTATCTAGAGGGGAGGATAGGTCAGACAACCTTCAAATGTAGATAGCTTGTACCAGGCTACAGAGTCGAGACTTGTGTTCTGTACCCCATTGTATTACGACAACTGCCAGTATTTTTCCATGGTAGGCGGGTCTTTGAAGGCTCTGCAACATACATAATGTAACTTTATGCTTGTAACAGTCAGTCCCTCGTCAGCCATCATAGGAGGCTGGTCTGCTTGGACTCTGCTGCAGTGAATAAACTAGATTGTTTGTATTCTCTACTGCGTCATCGACTCTTCATTCTTGGAAGGCTAGAGGAGGTCGAGATTGGCCCGGGTGGCCCTAATTGGGTCACTTCCTTCAGTTGGCGCCCGAACAGGGACTCCACACAGGTGACCCGTCTCACCCGTAGTCGAGTTGTAGAGGTCCGTTGGTGTCCTGTCAGATAGGCGGATAGGGGATCCCCACACGCTCGAGCCTGGTTCTCGCAGCTGCCCCGCCTGTCTGATCGGGCGGCTCCTCGTCTAGTGGTCACCTTGGCTGGGGTCCTGAAAAGGCGAAACCCTTGGATCTGACCGTTTGGACCGAATTGTCGACAGTAGAGAATAGTCTTGTTTGACCTGTGTGCAACGGGTGAGTTCATTTTGAATTCTTGGTAAGTGTGGCGCCGTCTTGGTTAACTTGGTGGGTCTGTGGACCCTTGTGATACAGAGCGTTTGTCGAACGTTCTGCCAGGCCACTGGTTGAATATGGTTTATTCTTGAAAAGGTCTGGGGCTAGAGCCTATCTTGTCTTGGTGCGGTCTGAGGACTGACTAGTTTTGATACTGTCTGTGGACTGTTTTTGAGAGCTCTTTGTTTATGTGTGTGTGTGTGTGTGTGTGTGTGTGTGTTGATTGAGTGAATACGTGGATGTGTCTGATGTCGGGATGCCTTGCTGGAGTAAAGTGTGGTGTTTGGGGAGCCGATGTTGCTCTGCGGAACATTGTTTGGAAGAGGGGCAGCCTGCACCCCCAGAGGGCACTCCGAATTTTGATATGTATGTGAAGCATGGTATTGGCCCTATTGTGTTTTGTACACTGTGGCACAAGTATACGAGGGACAATACTGAGCTTCAGTGGCCACAGGATGGTACCTTTGATGAACAAAAATTGAATTACTTACAGGCTAAATTATTTGCTAGAAGAAGTCGGCAGTCGATGTTTGATACATTACAGGTATGGCAGAAAGAAGCTAAGCAGAGGCGTATACGTGCTGAAAAGGAGTCTAGGAAGAAGGCAATGCAAACGGTGGTGCAAAAAGAGGTAGCTTATGATAAGGAGAGAACAGAAAAGGGCATTGAGTGTGTGGATAGGAAGTTTCGGTTACAGTGTGAGAGGTCCTATGTTGCTCGCGAGGAGGAGGATCTTTTCGTGGAGGATTTGTTGGAAACACGCCCCCACCTCCTTATGCCCCTCAAAGAGTATATCCTGTCGTTCCGCCGTCTCAGTCTGCTGCTGTTCCTTCGGCTTCCCCTGACCCCTCCGCAGCCTCAACAGCCTCAGCTCCGGCCGTATCTGTTTTTCCCCCTGTTTTGCACATTACGAGTACAGTGACTGCGGGCACCCCCATAGTGTCAGTTGCTTCTGTTTCCATTTCTCCTCCTTCTCTTGCACCTACTACACAGTCATTATTGACATTGTCACCTGCATTGTCATCTGTTGCGTTCTCCCTGACTATGTCACCTACAATATTGAGTAGTGTTGGGACACCAGTGCGAGGGTCGGATGGAGGGAATTGGGCAGAGGCAAGGGAGCGATTAGAGCGAGCAATGATTCGATCTGATGTGGGTGAAGAAGAGAAAAGGATGATTGCAATTCAGGCAGCACAGTGGGCTCGGAATGTGATTTATGGGTTGGAGGATACATGGAGTGTGATGAAAGATTTTGATCTGTTTGTGCAGCAACATGCTCTTCACCATATGTCGCATACATTGATTGGTTTGTGGGAACAGTGTAGCGGAGGTAAAGCTCCGCAAATTGTTTATGATTTTCGGGATCATGTATATTTTGCTGGTATGGCCCCTGCGGAAGTTCATAGTAACGTTGGGACATTACTTAGTTATCGGGCAAAATTATATCATAACACTCCGATTCCAGCATCCCAGTTTCCGATGAGGGAAGTACATCCCATTCATCACCCTGAAATTCCAGAGCAGCGTAATGCAGCAAATGTCGTTACTCAGCAGAGAGTAGAGGCTCGCTTCCAGGAGCAGTGGGTTTATATCCCGTGGAAAAGTAGTGAGGTACTTGCTCTTAAAAGTCAGTTACCGGATCCCAGGAAGAATCCCACTGCATTCTATAAAGAATTAACAGAGGCTGCCTCTTCGTCAGTTATGACATTAGCAGATATTGAGATAATTTTGGGGCTGCTGGTGCCGGTAGATATATGGAGACAGGTGCATACACAGGATCACAGAGTGGAGTTGGGTGGTACATGGGACGAGATTAAGGCGTGGGATAAGGAACGGAAGCCTGGCGACAAACCTAGGGCAGAGATATTGGCTTTACCAAATCGTATCATTACGTACATGCATTCACTTATTCCACACAGGCGAGTAGATTGGGATAAGTTGACGGCATGTCGCCAGAAGAAAGAAGAGAGCGTGTCTGATTTTTTTACTCGGTTTGAAGGGGTGTTTTTGGACTTTAGTGGACAAGATTTGTCAGTGGAAGGCGGAGTTTGTTTGTTTGTTAACAGGTTTGTTACAAATTTACTTTCTGAGATTGCACCTCGGCTGCAAGCCTCTCAGAGCACATGGACCACTTCCTCCCCTTCAGTGATATTGAGTATGGCCCAATACTATGAACATAGAGAAAATGAGGAAAAGGATAAAGTGGAGAAGAAGAGTAAGGATTTAAAGACGAAGGTGTTGTTACAACAAGTTGCAAGGGGATCTGGAAGGGGTCGAGGTGCTGGTCCAGCACAGAGGTCATGAGGTGCCGGTAGAGGTGGTGTGCCTTTGGGACTGAATCAGTGTGCATATTGTAAAAAGGAGTGGCAATGGCGGAATGAGTGTCCAGAATTGTTACAGAAGGTTGCAGCACCGAGAGGAAGGGGTTGGAATGGAAGGGGTCGTGGTGCAGGTAGCCAAGATGAGGCTCAAGGGGATGCATCCTCAGGGGGGCGGTCTGATCAGAATTATTTTGACGATCCCCGAGGAAGACAGCATTACCATGATGATTATGATATCGATGAAGTTACAGGGACATCCTATAGCTAGGACAGCAAGGGACAGGGTGAGGCACCAGTCCAGATTCCTGTAGATCAGCGTGGTCCTTATGTCACAGCCGACCTACATGGTTCGACGCAAAACTTTTTGGTGGATACAGGTGCCATGAACAGCTCTGTTTCTCATACACTGGTCCCTGGGGCCGCCCTGTCTGGCCACAATAATGTCTTGGTAGGTTTTTCAGGCGTACCGGTTGTGAGCCCCATTTCCAAACCTTTAGCTTTGACTGTAGGTCCTTTTACGGTAGAGTCTCCGTTTCTGTTGACATCAAATTGTGGTGAAAATTTATTAGGTTTAGATTTATTAAAGAAGCTATGTGATACTATTTATTGTTCCCCACACAGTGTTTATATGACCTTCGGACCTAATGTAGGTGGCGCAAGACAGTGTTTTGCAAAGGACGCACCACTTCCTGTTGAGTTTCGGGATGTCCCATCTTCACTGTGGGCAACAGGGGACACTGATGTTGGGTTGTTACGGATACCACCTGTTTCTATCAAGATTAAGGATAATGCTGTGCTTCCTTGTATTCCCCAATACAAAATATCACAAGCTGGGGAACAAGCTTTGATGCGAATTATACAGGATTTGATTAAGTTGGGGGTGGTGGAGGAGACAGTAGCGAATGTGTGTAGTAGCCCTATTCTTCCTATCCTTAAAAAGGCTCCAGTGAACTCCCCTGATGCACACTCTGATGTTTACCGTTTTGTAATTGATTTGAGGCTGGTTAATAAAATAGTTGTTCCTCAGTTTCCGGTGGTTCCCGATATAACAGTCCTCCCCACAATGATCCCTTCCTCTGCAAAATATTTCTCTGTGATCTATTTGAAGAATGCTTTCTTTAGCATTCCTGTCCACCCTGATAGCCGCTATCTATTTGGTTTTGCTTTAGCTGGAAAAAGCTTCCAATTTTGTAGGGTTCCTCAGGGGTATACAGAAAGTCCTAGTATTTATAGTCAAGCTTTGAAAGGTCAGTTGGACTCTCTCTCTCTCCCCGCAGGTAATGTATTATTGCAATATGTGGATGACATTTTGATAGCCTCCGACACCGAAGAGGGTTGTCGGGATGCTACGGTAAAATTGTTAATGCATTTGGCAGAAAATGGACATAAAGTGTCCCTTTCTAAATTCCAATATTGTCGACAGCAGGTCACCTATCTAGGTCACCTGCTGTCGAAGGAGGGTCGGAGGCTAACACCTGAACGAGTTAATGCCATTGTTACGATGCCCGTCCCTGAGACTCAAAGGGATGTGCGTGTGTTCATAGGCATCACCTCGTATTGTCGGCATTGGATACCTGCTTACTCTTTATTAATACAGCCTTTGCTTTACCTAACCACTAAAGATGTGCATGAACCCTTACCCTGGATGCATGAATGTCAGCATGCTTTTGAACAATTAAAGGTTGCGCTTTGCTCTGCACCTGTGCTTGGCACGCCGGATTACAAGAAGCCCTTCGGGCTGTACGTACATGAAGCGGCTGGGTGCGCACTCTCTGTGTTAACACAAGCCTTTGGAGGTAAGCAGAGGCTGTGTGCTTATTCTTCCGTTACGCCTGATCCTGTCGCTAGAGCGCTCCCGAGCTGTTTAAGAGCCGCCGCGGCTTCGGCGGTCTCTATACGACAATTACCAGTGCCCGTCTGACTAGATATGAATTGACCTTGTTTGCACCTCATATTACTATCAAAAGATGTGCCACTCTGAATCCAGCCACGTTACTCCCCCTCCCTTCGGAAGAAGAGGACAAGGATGTCCATGATTGTTTGTTTCGGACAGAGGAAGAGACAAAGGGACGGGTAGACCTGACTGATGTTCCCTTATCTGACCCACAAGGGGAACTATATGTTGATGGCTCATGTTTTAAATTGTCAGATGGTACTACTACAGCGGCGTATGCTATTACCACGCTACGCACTGTAGTTGAGACATCACGTGTTCCTTATCAATCAGCACAGGCTGCGGACCTGGTGGCCCTGTTGCGGGCCTGTGAGTTGAGCGAAGGACTGGCTGTCAATATTTATACTGACAGCCAGTACGCCTTCGGGGTGGCCCATAATTTTGGACACCTCTGGGCAGAGAGAGGGTTCTTGACATCGCATGGGACCAAAATCCAACACGGTCCGTTGATAGAAAGGCTTTTGACAGCTTTGACTCTTCCCAAACGATTGGCAATAATAAAATGTAGTGCCCATAAAGCAATTATTGATGATGCTGGGAAAGGAAACGCATTTGCAGATCAGACAGCTAAGGAGACAGCTAGATCAAAGATGAAAAAAATTATTGTGGCAGGCCCAGCTAGGTGGGGGCCTGATAATGGGATGTTTGAGGACACACTAGCCAATGTCAAGGAGATTCAGAGTGAAGCGACAGTGGAGGAGTTGGCAGTGTGGCAGGAGAAAACAGGGCGCCTAGATGACGAGGGATGTTGGGCTGATTTGTCCGAGAAACAGAGGTGGATGTTACCAAATGCATATGTACTCCCCATGGTTACTATGGCACATGGTCCAGCTCATATTAGCGCTAAGGGTATTTGCAAACTGCTAGATCCTGTGTGGAATAATGACAATATTCCAAAGGTTGCTACTCACTTGGTGAAATACTGTATGATCTGTCTTAGACACAATCCTGGGAAGGGTACCCCTACACCTTCTGATAATTTTGCACCTCCCTCTTTTCCTTTTGAGGTACTCCAAATATACTATATAGAACTGCCACGAGTTAACAATTTGAAATATGTGCTAGTGGTAGTTTGTGCTTTTAGTAAATGGATTGAGGCTTACCCTACAAAAGAAAACACCGCCAAGGCAACGGCAAAGGCCCTTATTAAGGAATTCTTCCCCTGTTACGGTTTGCCCCGCTTGATCTGGAGTGACAATGGAAGTCACTTCAATGCTAAATTGATCCAGCTGATATGCAATGGTTTGCATATTCGGCAAAAGTTTCATGCAGCCAATCACCCCCAGTCAGCAGGTTTGGTTGAGAAGTACAATGGTACTCTCAAGTTAAAGTTGGCAAAGGTGAAAGAAAGTACTGGGTTACAATGGCCAGATGTATTACCTCTTGCTTTGCTGTCCACTAGAATGACTGCCCATTCCAGGACCGGATTATCTCCTTATGAGGTAATTTTCGGTCGTCCAGCGAATGTGTGGGGTGTCCCTAGACCGAAGAGATTTTGAGATATAGAGTACCCTTTGTTGGTTGAATATTTGTATGAACTTACTAAAAGTCTCCGTTCTATTCATCAACAGATACACGAGGTGCTGCCTCCAGCACCTGAGGGGCCTGGGCACACGATACAGCCGGGTGACTACACACTAATTAGAAGCTTTCAGAGAAAGGACGGCTTGGAGCCAAGATGGAAGGGGCCTTATTTGGTCCTTATTGCCACAAGGACGGCAGTGCGAGTGGAAGGTCGGAAGAACTGGGTGCATGCCTCTCACTGTAAGAGAGTGCATCTGCCCCTGCCCTACGACACGTGGGTGAGAGAAGGCAACGGGGATCACGAAATTAACAGGGTCCCAAAATTCCTTCCGTTCTCGGATGCTCAATTGGTTTGAACACAAACGGAGGCAGAAAATGATGACGTGCTAAATGAAGCAGTTCCCCCGGAAATAAGGGCCGCTCAGGGTTCCACCTTATCCGACCCCCTGGAACCTGAGTGTCAGTCCTCAACGTCCCCTGAATTTCAGATTCTACTCCAAGATGAAACCGTGCCTGGATAAGAGTAAGACAGGTATAATTTGCGTCCTCGACGGAAAGGTGGTGCGCCAAAAGAGAAGTGAGTGTAGTTAGGGATGGACTTCATTGCATAAGACAAGTAACAAAAGCCCCTTGTTTCTTTTTTGCATCTTCTTGTTAGATTAGGGATCAGAAGATTGGTGCACTACCTGTGACGCAGAACAGGATAAGTTGAGGGTATTTTCCAAGGAGGAAGAGTGTTGTATCCTGAGAACAGTGAACAATTGTCGATGAGCTGCAAGGGTGTGGCTCCACCGCTGCGTGCTCAATAGCACCACCGAGGATTGGACGATAGAAGCCTGCCAGGGAGGCTTAAAACGGACCCTGATTCATAATTCCTTTTGATTTATTTTTTCCTTTTTTATTCTTTGTGTTTTTTCCATCATTGGCTCCATGTTAAGTCGTTCTTTCTTTTGATGCTTTGATTTATGAATATAAATATGAGGAAAATGTATCTTTTTGGTCGCCCCCTTGCAGTAGATGAACAAGATCCTATTGCTATGCGCCCAGAGCGGGTTGGTTATGAATGGTTGCTCAAGACAAAGATCTTTTGGGTCATGGTTATATTACTGCTCTTATTGGGGGGAGTGGGACTGTTCTGGGTAATAGAATGCTCCGGGGTCATATCGCCATGTGTCCTGTATCAAGCAGTTCCCTCAGATCGTCAGAAGCGCACTATGCACAATAATGTTTTTCTGGATACCCACCGAAAATTCTTTGGGGACAACACAGCTTGTTATCCTACTGATTCTGTTACAAGTTTATGGACAGCCTATCCCCTCTCACTGGTAAATTACACATATGTTCGTCCCTCCACCTTTGTAGAGGTAAAAGGTGCATTTGGTTTGGGATACCCTGGACCATGTCTATATTATAAAAAACCAAGAGGTACAGGGTATCCGGGATGTAGGCCCAAAATGTATTGTGGTGATCTATATTTTAGCAAACGAAATATTGCACTGACAGGATAGCATTATTAAGATTTGACTGTTACTCAGGAAGCAGGAATATATCCTGCGTGTTGCCCTGAATTAAATAGTACAGATACTTATTTGTATCTTAACTGTTCTGGAGAAATAGTATACAAAAATATCCTACGTTTAGGGAAAAAGGATGACCTTAGTATGAAAGGCATGAGCACTAGATATGCTCCATTAGATTACCAAGGTCTACTTTATGCACACCCCGGTTTCTATTTTCTGTCCAATGGCACCTATTCTAATATGTACAATGGTACAGAAGACGTAGCTTTGGGAATGGTGTTACCTCTTGGGGTACCTTGCAGACATAGTAAACCAAACATAAAATGGGTAAAAAGAACATTGACCAAGGAATTCTGCGAAGGAGTTACTGATTTGAAAGTTAATAATTATAGCAATGGTATTACTTTTGGGTACATCCTTTCTTCTATTATCACATTAGGTGGTACTGCTATGGCCAGAGGTGAACGTGCTAGAGAATATTTTGGATGTAAATTACAGATTTTATCCAATTCAACAGTGGCCGCTTTACGAGACATCACCACTCAATTAGAAAGTATACGCATATATTCCGTGCAAACAAGGTATGCTGTAGATTTTATCCTAGCTAAGAATGGTGGAGCATGCGCTGTAATAGGAGATCAGTGCGTGGTCGGCATCACAAATATGGAGAGAAATATTACTCAACATATTTTAGACATTTTGGAGAACGTTAAGGGCATGGAGTGCGGCAATTGGAGTTGGTCCCTGTTTGGTTGTTGGGGCTGGATTTTAGAAAAAGTGATCTATTTCATTATTATTCTAATTTGCTGCTGTGTCCTGATACAGTGTCTTCCTTTATGTTGTTCATATTGTGCCACCTATCTTACACCCAAAAGAAGTTCGATTCATGACACTAATGCTAAAATAATGCTTCAACAAGAGCTTGACACCCTCATGTAGTTGGATGAGGGAGTTTTTGGATCAAGTACTTCCCTTGCCAATTCTGTTACTGATAGTATTTGTGTTGTTGATGATTAATACTGCAATTTTTGTTCAGTGAACTTTATCACTATATGTGATACTATTTAGCCACATTATTGTTTATCCATTAAAGTTTGCTCTTAGCTATTAGAATTGTAAAGACTCTACCTGATAGCGCAAATAAAGATGATTTAGCATATAACGCTAAAAGGAGGGTCTGATAGAATTGAAACGTAGTTTTACCTCTTATTCGTAATTTATTTCATATTATGTTAGCATTTATATGGCTAAATACATTATATTTACGTATTGTGTGAAATATGTAATGAATTGATACAGATGTCGCGCCAGATATATTGACATCTGTGCCGCCATTTTAGTTAGAACGACGCCATGTTCTAATGCAACCGAAACTGTTACTTGCATATTCGAAACTGTATTTTGCTCATTTACGAGAAATGGTTCTTGGTAAGTTTTGTTTCTTCAATGCCCGTGTTAGCTCGTTAGCGCATGCCTTTCTTCTGAGATCAAGGTCTTCTCCCACCTATCTAGAGGGGAGGATAGGCCAGACAACCTTCAAATGTAGATAACTTGTACCAGGCTACAGAGTCGAGACTTGTGTTCTGTACCCCATTGTATTACGACACCTGCCAGTATTTTTCCATGGTAGGCGGGTCTTTGTAGGCTCCGCAACATACATAATGTAACTTTATGCTTGTAACAGTCAGTCCCTCGTCAGCCATCATAGGAGGCTGGTCTGATTGGACTCCACTGCAGTGAATAAACTAGATTGTTTGTATTCTCTACTGCGTCATCGACTCTTCATTCTTGGAAGGCTAGAGGAGGTCGAGATTGGCCCGGGTGGCCCTAATTGGGTCACTTCCTTCAGTGGTGAGGCATGGCAAAGATGCTAAAATGTTAGACAGATTGCAAACAAATGCGTATAAACGTGTTTTTTGTCTTCCTTGTAATGCTTCACCTGCACAAATCCTCCTGGAATTTGGATTGACACAACAAGAGACAGCAAGACGATACCACACAATTAAATCCTGGCATAAAATACGAAACAAAAAGTCAAGCCCTCTAGTTAGCGCTCTATGGCAGTCATTGACGAACAACACAAACTCGAGTTATAACAAGTACTTGTTATCATCATTAGAAAAAACGAATACAGCGGACTTATGGGATCTAACTGTGTCACATTCCACTTTCTGCCGTGTGATCAATAAAGCAGCAAAAAGTCACTCACTAGTGGAGGATAAAAACACATTTCCACGGCGATCACACCCCTGGATGACAATTCAAACATATGTCACCTTGCAACCAGCAACATACCTTCTTTTAACTTATCCTTTGTATTTTAAGAAAAAGTTATTGGCTATCTGCTTAGGAGTACTGCCATCCTTAGGGGACAAAACCTCCTGGAGATACAAAGGACCAAAAATGTGCAGGCTATACGGCGCCCTTAAAGAGGATTTTTGCATTTGGTTTGCATATGTCCCGCATTAAAGACAGCACGCTCTCATTTTTAAGATGGATATTCATCAAGAGGGGGATTCGTACCTGTCGAACGGCAATAATCAGGAGCCTTGACTCTATGGACTCTCAGCTAAATTGCAAACTTTTAAAAATTTTACAATCACATGATAAATCACTCAAACAGGGCTCCGAGGGCACAGTTCCAGTACGAGAAAGCGGGTCCGCATAATGACTAAGCAATCGGATGATTGTGAGTAGCAGACAGTTGTATGACATTTCTAAAACATAGAACTCTGGTACTCTGCACAATTTGAAATAAAATTTAACCTGTCAGCTTTACGCACATGCCACTTTATAACAAATTCACTGAAAGTTATTGGTCATTATTAGAAGGAAATGAAATAATAACACCAATGAGATGCCAAATGTTTTTATTATCTCGTATTGTTGGAATAACAACGTGAACATTTAAGAGATTGACAAACTAGAAAAGCAATCATGAAGCATTTTATTTAAAATTGTTTTTATTATCTTGTATTATCTGTAAAATATTGTGACAGTTTTTATTAACTTACAACAATAAAAAAATGAATCTGAATGTAAGAGTGTCTCAGTACCAGGACATGTACAACTTAAAAGTACATGTCCAACTTTTAAATACACTGCACTCTACCTCGGGGATGGCCAGGGCCTACTTTAAGGGTGACATATGTATTAAAAAGGAAGGCTTGGGCCTGGGAAGAGGCTTAACTTGTCAGGTCAATATGGCAGTTTAAACTGCAAACACAAGCTCTGAAATCGCAGGCCTGAGACATGTTTAAAGGGCTACTTAAGTGCGTGGCACAATCAGTGCTGCAGCCCCACTAGTAGCATTTAATTAACAGACCTGGGGCACATGCAGTCCACTTTAGTAGGGACTTATAAGTAAATTAAATATGCCATTGTGAATAAGCCAATGTTACCAGGTTTTAACCACAGTGTGCAAGCACTTTAGCACTAGTCAGTAGTGGTAAAGTGCCCAGAGTCCTAAAGCCATCAAAAACAAATGCAGCAAAATGGGGTGGGGGAAGGCAAAATGTTTGGGGATGACCCTGCAGAAAGAGCCATTTTCAACAGTGTGTATGCGTGTGTTGACAGGTCAGAGGGTGTTAAAACCTTATTTCTGACTGTTTCTTGTATGAATGGTGTACTTAAATTCTTTAGAGGAGCACACAAAAGTTATTTGTTTATTGTGCTTGCTTAGAATTGTAGAGTTTTGTGTATGAGAAAATTGTAAATGAGGGTGATCTGCTGAGTGATCTGCAGAGTGTGCTGCGCTGGGTTAGGTCAGTTGGTGTGAAGTGCTGCGCTGAGATTGGTTGACGAATCATCTAGTATTAAGCTGTCATAGGTTTGCGAAAGAAGAATTGTGACAGGATTGGAAGGAGGAAAGTAGTGATCTATACGGAATTATAAACATAACAAAAACATTGAAATTTTGAATGTAATTACTGTTCATTCATTGTTGAAATCTTGCAATAATGAAATGTTTCAAAGCTCTTTCAGATTTGATGAGGGGTGGTGTGTGAATCCCAGGTCAAGAGGGTGAAGAGGCACCACCAAAAGGTACGCCAGCTCATTATATGGTGACAAATGTAGGGCTCTATACATGTTTGTGGCTCCGTAAATGAAGCATGATCACTGAAAATGAAGGACCATTCAAATTTCCACAATACGGTACTTCAAATTTACAAATTATTGAAAACTTAAGAGAAAAGTTACATGAGATGAAGCCACCTTCAAATTTGCACAGTATGAAGCATTAAATGCTTGGGAGCGAGCAGCCCATGCCAGGGAGAAAGAAAAGTACCAGAACAGAGTAAGGAGAGCAGTGCGAAACTACGCAGATGCTCAATGGGATGAAGGGCAGCAAAGGTGGAGGAAGTGGATTGTTGAGAGAGCTAGGATGTATCCAGATATAACTACTGAAAAGTCTAAAAAGAATTGGAAACAGGGAAATGATGATGAGGAAGATGCAAGAAAAACAGACACTGATAGTAATTCATGTAATGACATTTTAGATGCCTTGTTGTCCTCCTGTCCATCACCATATGTGGCTCCAACAACAAACACAGAGGGTGTTACAACCGTTAGTACTACAGCTGCTACAGCCCATGTTGATATTCAGATTGAAAGATCACTTTCAGCACTTCCGATTGCACCTGCATCAGTTGAAGCAGCCCCTACGGTAATAGCTCCAGGCGTAACTGCTTCTATTGTGACTGTTCCTGCTCCAATGTCACAAATTGTATCAGCTCAGACATTGGCAGTGCCTGTTGAGACTGCACCAATAAATATTGTACCAAATGCTGTTGTTTAAGGTGCTGTAGGAGGAGTAGCTGTGCCTGGGTTGATCCCAAAATTCACAAATTGTTGCTTGGACACCACCACAAAATGATCAAACATTGTGAGAAAGGAGTAGATTTGTCTTAACCAAGCCAATTGCAAAGGGAGAGACAGGACCATTTGTTTCATGGGAATTTTCCCTCATGGTTTAAAGACACTTCGGAAAATAAAAGGGTGGGAGAAACGGAGAGACCATCTACTAATCAGGAAAGAGTAAGACCTTTGGACATACCAAAAGTAAAGGTGGAGTTAGAAGAGATTACTAGAGGATGCCTAGACATTTCACATTTGAATCAATACCAGGAGAATGAACTGATATATCTTAGTAAAGAGATAACAAGACGTACAGCTGTCACTCATGACAAACTTACTGAATTGGTGAGAAAATATGAGGTGGCTCTTTCTAAGGGTTTTCCCTTACAGGAAAGCTTCAGGACACAAGTAGATGATGATGCTATTGTGACAATGAGGTCTACGGGAACAAGATTAAACATTGCAGAATAGATGAAGTACATCCGCAAATGGAGTGATTTTGACAGGTTAGAGAGTAAGTAGGCAAAGAAACTGGGAAAGAAAAAGAAACAATCAGATACTGTAAAAGCAAATGGTAAGCCAGCATCCCCAGATGAAGATGAGGCTTTAACCTTTCCTACGAGGGAAATACCAGGTGGAGGGTATGTTCATGTACTGTGGAGTAGACGTGATCTTGCAACATTTATGAACAATTTTACAAAGCTGAGAGAGAATCCTGCTCAGTGGTATACACAAGGTGACAGATCTGTCAAGAGTTCAAAGGTTTTATGGACAGACTTGAATATTTACTTTGACACTGTGCTACCGAGTGATCTGTGGGCTGAATGCAAGTTAGCTGTGCAATGGCCATTTTCTGAGCCTCCAAGAGATGCACATACTCGTGTGCCTTCACCTTTGGTAATGACCAAGTACGATGAAGTGATTACCATTTTGAAAGATAAAGTTCCAGCGAGAGACACTGATTGGCTAAAGATCAATAGAACCACCCAAGAAGCTGAGTTATCAATTGTGACAAGTGTTTAAGCAACACAGTAGACAAGAAAATCCCGAAAAGGGAGATATGGGAAGTTTTGTGCCACAGTTCTTTCTTGGGTTGTGAACAGAGTACAGTATGCACATACAACAGATTGTAATTTGTTGGTGGACAAAGCCTCAATCAAGCAATCAATCAGGGGAACTGTAAGCACACTACTCACCCGTGAGGGTCTCAAGGTGCTGGAGTAGGGGTAAGCAGCTCCGTTCAGTCAAAAAGCCAGGTCTTGAGTGACTTCCTGAAGATGTTCAGGGAGGGGGCATGTCTAATGTTGATCGGGAGCTCGTTCCAGGTGCGATATAAGAGAAGGCTGTTCCACCTGTTCTGGCTCTGTGGATGCGGGGGATTTCGGCGAGGGCAAGGCCGGCGGATCGGAGGTTTCTTTCAGACAGGTGGAAGGAGATTTTTTCGTTGAGGTATTGGGGTCCGGTGTCATGGAGGCATTTGTAGACGTGGGTGAGTATCTTGAAAGTAACTCTCTTCTCAATGGGGAGCCAGTGGAGGTTCCGCAGGTGTTGGGTGATGTGTTCATGTCGGGGATGCCGAGTACGAGTCTGGCTGCGGTGTTCTGTATGGTCTGGAGTTTGTGGAGTAGAGACTTGTTGATCCCGGAGTAGAGGGCATTTCTGTAGTCGAGTCTGCTGGTTATGAGTGCGTGGGTGACACTCTTTCTTGATTCGGGTGGGATCCATTTGAAGGTCTCTTGGAGGATGCGGAGGGTGTTGAAACAGCTGGAGGTGACGGCGTTGACCTGTCGGGTTATGAAGAGGGAGGAGTCGAGTACGATGCCGAGGTTCCGGGCATGGTCGGTGGGGGTGGGAGGGCTGCCGAGGGTGGTGGGCCACCGGGTGTTGTCCCATGCGGAGGTGGAGGGTCCGAGGACGAGGACCTCTGTCTTCTCCGAGTTGAGATTCGGGCAGCTGCTGCTCATCCAGGAAACGACGTCCTTCATTCCTTCTGAGTCTGGTGGTGGTCGGGTCCTTGGTGAGGGAGAGGATGAGCTGGGTGTCGTCAGCATAGGATACTATGCTGAGTCCGTGCTGTCTGACGATGGTGGCGAGGGGGGCCATGTAGATGTTGAAGAGCGTGGGGCTGAGCGATGAACCTTGGGGTACTCCACAGTTGATTTCCGTGGGTTTGGATATGAAGGGAGGAAGTCTGATTCTTTGGGTTCTGCCAGTGAGGAATGAGCGGATCCAGTCGACGGCCGTTTCTTGTATGCCGGCGTTGTGGAGTCTGGCGGTGAGTGTGCGGTGGGAGACGGTGTTGAATGCTGCCGAGAGGTCGAGTAGGATCAGGGTTGCGGTGTGTCCTTGGTCGAGGAGGGTGCGGATGTCGTCTGTGGTGGCAAGTAGAGCGGTCTCGGTGCTGTGGTGGCTGCGGAATCCGGATTGGGAGGGGTCGAGGATGGAGTTTTCTTCGATGAATTTTGTTAGTTGTGCAGTGACGTTCTTCTTGGTCACTTTGGCCGCAAATGGGAGGAAGGAGATGGGCCGGTAGTTCTTGAGGTCCGTAGGATCAGCTGAGGGCTTCTTGAGCAGGGGTCCGACTTCTGCGCATTTCCAGTCGTCGGGAAAGATGCCAGTCTTGAAGGTGGCGTTGATGGCGCGCCAAGTATTAAGAGCAAATTCAAACCCATTACAAAATGAGAACCCATTTCAACAATTCCCTATGTTGGAAAATGAGAGTTTTGATTCTGACAATTCCCAGTGATGGTGCCTGGGGGAAGATTTGCATAGTCTTAGAGGTAGACCTAAGTGGAACATTTGTAGAAGGAGATGTTAATGGCCACCAAGTGTCATTTGTTAACAACAGGGGAGCTACTCCTTCCACTGTTAGAACAGCGGAAGTCCTGGACCTACCCTTCTCAAGAAAGAAGATCCAAGCTGTAGGAGTTGCAAATAAACAAATAACTAATCCTGTTTCAAAGTGGGTCATTTGAGGAAGATCATCAATTTGCGGTATGTGATTCAAGTCCTGTAAATCTATTAGGGAGAGATCTTTTGTGGAAGTTAAATTGCACTATTTACTGCACACCAGATGGTGTTGAATTTAAAATGCATGATGAAGATGTTGAATTTAAAATGGCTAGACAAGGAACAGCTGTAGGATTACACCTGTGAGAACTGTAGAGGATTTACGTCCCAGTTTGAGGGATACAGTAAAAACAGAAGTATGGGATTTTCAGGAAACATATCAGACTAATTAAAGGTGTAGAGCCAGCCAAATCACAAAAAAAACAAATGCAGTTTTCTGGAGAACACCACCTTATAATCTAACACCGGAGATAGTGGCTGGAAACACCACTGATTGAAAACATTTTAAAGCAAGCAATCTTGAAAGAAATTGTCGGAAGTCCTTGCAACTTGCCTATCATGAGTTTACAGAAGCCCAATGGGAATTATAGGATTGTACAGGACCTTCAAAAAATTAACAACAAAATTGTCTCATGTTGTCCTGTGGAACCGAATCCAGCAACATACTATTTCCAATTCCTTGCATTGCAGAGTGTTTAACTGCTGTAGATCTCTGTCAGGCTTTTTCCTCTATTTCACTGCATGGGGATAGTCAATTTCTGTTCTCATTCGTGTTTAGAGATAGAGTTTTGGCATGGTGCCAAGTTCTACAGGGGTATACAGAGAGTCCTTCAATCTTTAACCAGATCTTGAAAAAGAATCTTGAGACTCTGCAGATGTTTTGCAATTCAGTTATTGTGCAGTACATTGATGACCTGCTTGTGGCATCAGGTACATAAGAAAACGTGTAAACAGGACACAATTGCAATTTTAAATCATCGGCTGAGAACAGACACAAGGTGTCTATGAGCAAGTTACAATACTGTCAAAAAGAAGTCCTATCCTTGATACAATGCATTAAGAAGGGAATGAGAAAGGTGTCACAGAAGGGAATAGAGACAATTCTGAAGATGAGTCTGCCCAGAACTCAGAGAAATCAGAATGTTCCTGGGAATAGTTGGCTACTGTAGGCAGTGGATACCTAACCATTGCCTAGTGGCCAAGTCTTTACTGAGGTTGACGCACAAAGATGTGCCTGATCTACTTCCATGAGACAGCAATTTTGCTTGAAAGCTTTCCTATCGCTGAGAGAAAGTCTCTGCTGTGTCCCAGTGCTAGGAATGCCTGATTATAGTAAGATGCTCACATTGTTTTGCAGTGAGAGGGAGGTTTGTGCTCTCTCAGTGCTTACTCAGTTGTATGGAGACTCTTGAAGACCTATGGCATATTTTTCAACTACACTTGACCCTGTTGCCGCAGCATTGTTTGGCTGCCTTAAAGTGGTAGCGGGAGTTGGTGTCAGTATTAAGAGATGTGATAGCATAGTGATGGCACGCCTTCTTACAGTCATGTTCCTTCACTCGGTGTAGCTATTGCTCACCCATACAAAATCACAGGCTCTGTCAAATAGCAAACTTACAAAGTATGAAAAACAAATATCTGCCGCTGAGACTGTTGTTTTAAAAAGATGTCAAACACTCAATACAGCTACATTGTTACCATTGCCTGAAAATGAAATGCATGCGGATGAAATTGAGCATGACTGCCTGGACGTTATGGATTTATGCACCAAGCCAAGACCAGACATTAACGAAGAATCTCTCGATGAGCCCAACTATGTAATTTCTGTGGACTGCTCATGTCTAAGAGACAATGAAGGAACCGTAAGAGCAGCTTATGCTATCTGAACAATTCAAGAAGTGGTGCAAGCCTCCTGGCTTCGATGTGTTTCCTCTGCGCAAGTGGCAGAATTGTTTGCTCTTGCAAGAGCGTGTTGTCTTTCAGCTCAGTTGAGAGTGACTATATTTGCAGTTAGTCAATATGGCTTTGGTGTGGTCCATGATTTTGGGCAGTTATGATCACAAACGTAATTTATGACATTATCAGGCTCCCCTATCAGAAATGGGGAATATGTAATGAAATTATTGGAATCCTTGCAGTTACCCCAAGAGATTGCAGTAATTAAATGTGGAGCTCACAAAAAAGGCAATGACTATGTCACCGTTGTTAATCGATATGCTGATGAAGTTGCATGGTATTGTGCACTTGTGGAATGCACATTTACCGGAGAATATGCAAATGAATATGAAGAAGACACTACTGATGTTGTCAGTAGCTGATACTTGGGAAGAAATCAAGAGACTACAGAAAGAGGCTTCAGAGGCAGAACAGCAAGGTTGGATTACAGCAGGATGTGTTGAAAATGCTAACGACATTTGGGTTTCAGCAGGTGGAAGACCAGTATTGCCATATAGTTTGTTGTTCCCAATGACATGACATTTTCATGGTCCTGCACACATCGAAAGAGATGCAATGGTTACACTGTTTAGGCAGAAATGGTTCGATCCCAGATTCAGAGTTTTATCAAACAAGCGAGCTATGCCATAGGTGCTTTGCATGTCAGCAGATGAATGTAGGAAGAAGAACCGCTATAATACTTAGCCACATTGGAAGAGTAGTAGGACCCTTTAACAGGATGCAGCTGGATCTTATCGAAATGCCTGTTTGCAATGGGCTAAGATATGCCCTGGTTACGGTGTGAATTTTTTCCAGATGGGTAGAAGCCTACCCAACGCTAAGAAATGACAGTCTCACTGTAGCTAAACTGCTGTTACGGAAACTCATTCCGCGGTTCGGATTCCTGGTTTCTCTGGAGTCAGACCTAGGGGCCCATTTCAATGCTGAGGTCCCTAGAATGCTGTGTGTGGCTCTTCAAGTGGAACAGAGATTGCACTGTAGCTATGGTCAAGAGGATTCAGGGATAGTGGAGTATTTTAAGGGGACGTTGAAGTCTCGATTAGCCAAAGTCTGTGCAACCACTTCGTTGAAATGGCCAGATGCTTTACCACTGGTTCTGATGAGGCTTTGAAGCACCACTGACAGGAGAACAGGATTATCACCACACAAAATCCTCATGGGTTGTGCTATGAGACTGCCTGCTGTGCCTGCAAATACACTTGTAAACATCACAGATGACATGTTACTCGATTCCTGCAAAGGATTAACTGATGTGGTGCATTCTGTTTCTCACCAGGTTGGAGCTGTCACTGCCAGCCCACATAAGGACTCAGAGCAGTGGCACTTCCTTTACCCAGGTGACTGGGTTTGGTGAAAAAAGGTGTGAAAATCTTGCCTGGAGTCGAGCTGGAAAGGCCCCCATCAAGTCATCTTGATTACCAACATTGCTGTCAAGTGTGCTGGGAGGCCTAATAGGGTGCAGGCCGCGCACACTCAGCAAGTAAGATGCCCTTATGGAGAAGTAGTGTTCTTTGAGCCAAATCCAAGATCTACTGTACCTCTATATCTAGAAGGACTAGAGGGGAGTGAAGTACACCAAAATCTCACACTGATGCTAGTTCCAGAAATCTCACAAAGTGGTGTGGAAACACACTCTGAGGAATAAGAATTGAGAGCTGAAAATAAAGAAACTATTGAAGCATCACAACAGCAATCAAACTATCCAGGTGAAGGAATCAGTGTGAGAAGAGAAAGACTCCAATAGAGATCGGAATGGCCAAGTGAAAGGTGGCAATTGAGATCAATTGTGTCAGTTGAAGGTATACCACAAACCATCATCGAAGTAACACAATCTTGTGGTATAGGCAAAACAGAGAAGCTCACCAGATGCCAAGGACATCTAAAAGAGCGAGAGTACCTTGTCGTAGGTATTCTCACCTGAATGGACTTACTATACAGAGAATATACCAAATGCTTCAGGTCAAAATATTAATGAACTGAGATCAGAGACATTTGAATCTCCATGATATGCCACACTGATAAACAGCATTGATTAAAATAAAAATTTCAAAACAAATATTACAATCATGAACTTGACAAGCATTATTTAGTGAATTCAAAAATTAATTTGATGACAAATGATGAACTGTGTTTAAAACAGAGAAAAATAAAGGACTAAAATAAATGTAAACTGACGATAAACAATTAACTGAACGTGAATAAAAGAGTTAAGAATTCCGTAGAGCTATGGTTGCAGTAGAAGAGTAGGGATAACAGATTTAGAAGAAGATGGAGTAGGGTAAGTTGGTCTCACAAAGATGTTTGTATATAAGCTGAATGAAATAACTACAAGTTGATCATCAAAGGTTTTGCGTTTTTGCACAAATAGAGGTCAATGCAGATTATTGAAGCTGCATGCTGCTATATTGTATTTAAGATCTGACTGAAGACAAACATGTGTATCCTTACCAAAGCTAAGTGTAGAGTAGTGATTATTGGCACATTAATAGTTGTTATATTAACAAGTATAGTCTTTTTAGTTGGAATGACTTTTACACCAGAGATAGAAACACTTAGTTATGTACCTACATCTACAAATGCCTGTGCACACAATAGGTGTGACAAAATTAAACGCTTTGTTTATTGATTATTTTTGACCAATGTTTATTCTAGATTAGTTCAGGAATATACTCAAGCTTTAGATCCCAAAGACGGCTAGTACATTTGCATACACTTACCTTCTTCAGCTGCAGAAGAAGTGACATATCATCATATCCCACTTTCATATGCAATTACACGTAGTATCTTACTTAGTTTATTTTATAGTCAGGAACATTTTGAATAATATTTCCCCAATTATGACGGGATCCTTTCCAAAGTTCCCCAGGCTCCATAAATCCTCACCCACAAGCAAAAGACAAGGAAATTGAATGGTATATCTTTAGATCATACACAGTTATAGACACTGTTAAGGCATACAAGAAGAATATAATCTGTTTAATGAGGCCATTCAAAAAGATGTTTATTTTAACATTGGAGGCAAGAAGAGCTCACTTTTTTGTAGTGCAAATAAAGGGGAAGATGTTTTAAAGAATGTTTGAAAGAAAATGAATACAAAAGAAAATGGTTTACCCAAAATTAAAGTTAGATAGAGGACAAAAAAAGGAAATTTTGTGTTTGTCAAGAAGAAACCAATTTAGAAAGAGACACATTAGGAGTAGTAATTGTGAACACACATTCGAAGTCTTGGGAGAACCTGTACAAATTTTAACAAGGGAGGAAGCAGTTATTCCTGGAGTTTATTTTGTGTGTGGACAGGACACCTATTTTCAATTGCCTGCTGATTGGGAGGGTGTTTGCTAGTTAGCTTTATTGTTTCCTAAAATGTATCATGTAAGTAGTGTTAGCGCAGGAAGCTTTTTACTCTAATGACCTTTACCTCAACTCTTCTACTGGGCCAATGGAGTAGGATTTTACTTCAGACTCAATACTTCACCTCAGAGATGATGGTCCACCGATGGACCTTTCTCTGTCGTAGTGAGGGGTGAGGAATCAGGTTGTCCAACTGTCAGCTACCCAATGAGGGCCACTGATTGGTAGCCAACTCACAATTTGGTAATCATGTTCAAATATGTCACTCTCAAAACCATGATATAGAAATACAGTATGGCAATTGGTAGACCGGCCGCCTAAAGAAATTTAGTCTAACAAGAATCATGCAAACTAAGAGGGCTGCCGTGGCTACACAGGACAAGAGCAAAATAACCTGATGTTCTGAAAACAATCTATAAATGCGTTTTCTATGCATTTAGAAGTTAGCACAGCCAACTTTAGAGACTTTGGTTATTGTATTAAGTATCCAAAATCAATGCATACAAGTAATATTTTAAGAAGTTCAGTCATAAATGTAGCAGTTCAAAATATATAATCACACATCTGGTTAAAGTAATCTATCCTTACATAAAATATCACCGGCACATCAAAGAAGTCAAGAAAGCAGCCATCACCACCTGCATCAACTCAGCGGCCAACCACACAAAGGAACTCTCAAAATAGTCAAAGAATTCTCTAACTTAACAGCCAGAGAGAATACACCTCCCAAGAACTCTGCGACACCCTCTCAGATTATTTCCACAGAAAGATCACCAACATATACAACAATTTCAACCTCCAACCCACCACCTTAAACCCCAATGATCTCAACCAACCAGCGAACATCAGCCAAACCATTACCACCTGGTCTCCATTCACCACCCTGACCACCTCAGCCATCATTTATTTTATTTTATTTGTTTTGAAGGTTTTATATAGCGCGAACAAGACCATTGCGGGTATCAGAGCGCTTTACAAGGTAGATATCGCAGATACATAGGCATATGGAAAATAACATATAGATCCATACAAATCAAGAGTCGTATAATCACAGTAATATCGAAGATACATAGGTAAGTAGTAAATAATATATAGTTCCATATAAATCAAGAATCGTATAAAGAATCATGTCTTCCTTCCACTCTGGGGTGCCCACCGACCCCTGCCCCCGCCACCTCGCCAACCTCGTAACGAACCCAATCAGCATGCAACTCACCAGCATCCTCAATACCTCCATTTCCACACAACCTTCCCAGACAGAGGGAAACACGCAGATGTCAGACCCCTCCTAAATAAAGCCTCAAGGCGTGGCCAAGATGGCGGAGTGATCGGACGCTCTCTGCTCGAGCTCCATCTCCGCCGGGCCTAACAGCATCTACAGAGCACCTATATCCCCTTCTCAGAGGCACCGTAGGCTCCACCGAGTTGGGGGACGCCAAGTGCAAGGAGGAAGTGCCTCCCGCCATGACCCAATACCTTCCTTTGGGTCGAGGATCGGAGCCCGGGCCACTTGCGAGCCTCCATCTTAAGCAGTCGCTAGTGGCGGAGGCTTTCTGCGGGATGGGCCGAGCACAGCCAGCGGACTCGGGGGCCTGTGTTGGTGCTCCGGATAGATGGCCGCCTCGATCCTGTCCGCACTATCCAGGAGGCACGCAGTCACCGGTGCGGTCTAGCCGAGCCGCCTCGAAGGCGTACATCAGAGATGCTGGCCTGAGTCCGGTAGGCCGAGCAGTTGCTAGTGCTGGAGGCTTTCTGCAGATCAAGCCAAGCACAGCCAACGGAATCGGAGTCCTGTGGCGGTGCTCCGAAGACATGGCTGCCTTGATCCCGCCCACACCATCCAGGAGGCACGGAGTCACTGGTGCGGTCTGGCGGAGCCACCTCGAGGGCGCACGATGGAGACGCTGGCCTGAGTCCGGTTGACCGAATCCGTAGCGGCAGAGATCTGGAGCTTCGGAGCAAGCTACGCACAGTATCACCCAGACCACTGGCCTCGGGGTTGGCAGTGTTAACGCAGGGGGGTGGCGAACTCAGCTGAGCAGGAGGCCGCCTCGGGTCGCTTGAGGCGCAGCCTAGACCAGCGGCCCGACATTTAAGGATTTCCCCTCCCCTTTTTCTCTTCAACCTGACCGTGGCCAGATGGCCGGTGAGGAACCGCCGCTTGGGCAGGCGGCTGTAGTGTACGGCTGGGTCCTGAGGAGGGAGGGGCTCGAGGTGCGACCGGCGCTATAACCCCTGAAGTGATTTGATGTCGAGCGGTTGACCTCGGAGGGCCCATACCATCTGGTGGGGTGCTACACCAAGGGGCATTTGGAGGGCACCGAGGGGCTTCTGGGCAGTACATCGAGGCTGGTCCCACACAGCTACATCTACAGACGCCCAAGCCGGGGCATTCCGGAGCACGCCGAGGCGGAATCCTGAGCTCCCTCCACAGAATGGTAATAGAGGGGACAGCTGCCAATGTTCGCCTTCCTCGGAGGCACTGCCTGGGGCCCAGTACATGTGGTGGTGAGCGAGAGCCTAAAAGAAGAGAGCTGTATGCGATTGCAGGACCATCCGCTCACCAGGAACGGGCAAGCCTGTTGGTGGACTGGGCCTAGTCGGTGGTCTTAGGGACCACAGCAGCCTCACCGTAGCTGGTACAGCACTACTCTGTTGTGGTCCAGAGTCAGAGCATCATTGCATTGGCCCTGATTTTGTGGTCTTGACATCCAGGGATACCAGCCACCAGTGTCCGCTTGCATTGCTGATTTTGCCCACGGGATACCTAGGGTGGAACTACCTCTGAGTCTGCGCGACGTTTGGGAACCTGAGGCTGATTCAGCAGCACAATATCAAGTGGAGGTCGGATTTGCATTGCGTGCAGAGATCTACATATTGTCGCCACTAGTAGTGGCCCTGACGCATACAGCCCCGGAGCCGTTCGCTGCTTCACTTGTTCCTCTGTGTGGCAACTTCTATTGCTGGCTTCCCTGGCCCTGATTGGTACTTGCCTTATTAGAACAGAGGGAGTTGGGATCATGACGACTGCGAAGGCGAAAAAAGAGCAATCTGTGTGCAACCTTCTTCTGAAGAACTCCGGGGACCAGCAGGGCCGGGGGCAGACTGGGGCTGGTGATGGCGCTGACGTCGCGGTAACCCGTGATTTTTTGGAGTCCTTGTTCGCTTCTGTTTGGGAGGATATCCTGACGGTGAGGACAGATTTGCAGTCTGATTTGAGAGAAGTTCAACGTGATGTTGATGCGGTCGGAGAAAGGGTGGCTGCGCTGGAGGAAAGCTGGACCGTTGTCATTGGGTGGGCCCCCCTCGTCAACCTAACTGCCCCCCCTGCAGATATCTTAGTCTGTGTACAGGACTTTAAAGTGAAAGAAGCCATCTTGAAAGCAGCACGCTCCACCCAATCGCAACAATTTAGAGATCACTCCCTGCAAATATTCCAGGACCTAGCGGCAAGTACACTACAGAAGAGGAGAGACTTTCGACCTGTGACCAATCATTTGCAATCCGCTGGAATAGCTTACTCTTGGGGCCACCCTTTTCGCCTCATCTTTCGATATGAGGGCATACTTCATTGGCTTCTCTCCCTGGTGGAGACTTGCAGACTATTTAACCTAACCCTCGATGACCAGGCATCGCACAGCTCCTCTACAGGTGGTGGGGTTATGCCTGGCCGCCGTTGCGGTTCCTAGGCCGGACTCAGATTGGACCGCCTGCACCCTGATCCAGCTACCATCATCAAAGAAAGGTCGGCGGTGATCTGCTCACGCTCTGGCGCTGAGGGTGACGTTGCTAATCCTCCCAGCTGAAGATTCTTTGGGCGAAAGGGATCTTTGCAGCGATGGGCCTGGTGGGGATGGGGACGGCTAACCTCAATATTGGTGAGTGTCTCTTGCCTTCTTGGTTGCCCCCATGTGTTTGGACTTCCCATCACTGATGCACTTTGAACATTCTTTGTTAACTCATTTATTCATTTATTTTTTTATAATGTTGGGGTTGTTAATGTGTTGTTTGGGGTCCCCCTCCAGCGAGCCAATACCTCAGCACTCTTCAGCTTTGCCTATTACTAGCAGATTGTCCCGTACTTTACGCAGCCTTTTTACCTCCTCTGGGATTTGCTTAGCACAACCTTGGCTTTTCAAGGATCGTTACTGTTTACATGTCTGATGAGACTAGGATAGTTAGCTTGAATGTGCGAGGCCTCACAACCCTACCAGGAGAAAAGCGGTTTTATCTTTGTTGGAGCATTCCTCGGGGGGACCTGTTTGCTTCAAGAGACTCACTTACTCCCTAAAGATGCACACAGAATGCATGCTAGAGGGTTCCCGCAGCAATTCTGGTCTTCTGGGAAGGGCAAGAAGGGGGGTAGGCCATTCTGTTTACCAAGCATTTTCCTGGTGCTGTCCTGGGGCCTGTGGCTGAAATCAAGGGTCGCTTACTGGCCCTTAGGGTACGAATAGATACATTCCATTTTACGGTAGCTTCGAATTCCTCCCCCAATGAACATCAAGAGGCCTTTTTATTGGATGCTCTAGCTAAGGTACTTCACTCCCCTGACGCAGCTGTTGTGGTGGGAGGAGATTTGAATGTAGTAATGGATGGAGAGCTGGACCGCTCTGGCCAGAGGGTTGGTGGTACGGGCGCCCTGTCCGTAGGCAGCCTGGAATGGTTGGAAGAAAGTGGATTGCGAGATGTGTGGAGCGCTTTACATTCTGGGGAACGGGACTACACCTATTTCTCCGCGGCTCACAAGACCTACACCCGTTTGGATCATTTCCTAGCTTCTCCCTCTGCCTGGGAACGTGTCCGATCCTCTACTATTGAGTCTCGCTCGCTTTCAGACCATGCGCTCATAACATTATCGTTATATGTTTCACCTGCCCGCAGTCGGGCTCCCCAGTGGTGCCTTCGAGATACTATGCTGTTGTCTCCAGCAACAACGACCGCACTTAGAAATACCATATGGGAGTATCTTTCACTGAATGATGATGGCACCACTGCTTTGTCTTCGGTGTGGGAGGTGCTGAAGTTAGTAGCCCGGGGTGCTCTTGTAGCTATGACTGCGGATGATAATAAAATGAGGAAAGATAAGAGGGTGGAGCTTGAGCTAAAATTAAGGGAACTGGAGGCTATACATAAATGCTCTGGTGCCCCGCGG
Source organism: Calotriton arnoldi (assembly GCA_963921515.1). Taxonomy (NCBI): domain Eukaryota; kingdom Metazoa; phylum Chordata; class Amphibia; order Caudata; family Salamandridae; genus Calotriton; species Calotriton arnoldi. Next base: position 1,276,570 of record CAWUFW010001495.1, read on the forward strand.
ATATGGAGACAACTTGAAAAAGAGCGGCTTTACCTCAAACGCTTGAATTTAGATAGGGCTGAACATGCGATAATACGTCTGAAGCATAAATAATACATAGGTACTAATCGAGGGGGCAGCATGTTAGCGCACTGTCTACGCAGTAAACAGCATGAACAGGCGGTTAAAATGATCCGGGGCGTGGCGGGGGCAGAGGCCACCGAAGCTACCGGTGTTGCAGACAGCTTTCGGGCTTACTACTTGGATCTGTATGCACATGATGCTTCAATCTCTATGGATCCGCAAGCTTACTTAGATGCGGCCGCAGTTACCCCCCTACCGGCTTGCGACGCTGCTGCCCTGGATGAGCCTATCCGCCTCAAGGAAGTTATCTCAGCGATCGCGCATTTGAAACCCCTTAAAGCGCCCGGTCCAGACGGGTTCAGCGCCGCCTTCTATAAGACTTTTTGCCCGGAGTTAGCCCCCATACTCACCCAACTGTTCATTTCTTTCGCCGAGACGGGCATACTTACTGAATCGATGCTCCAAGCCTTGATTACATTCATACCGAAACCGGGGAAAGACCATAAACTCTGTAGTTCTTATCGCCCGATCTCCCTATTGAATATAGATGCAAAGCTGTTTGCTAGTATTTTAGCCCAGCGTCTTAATTCCCTGATGCCTGGCCTTATAGATCCAGACCAAGCGGGATTTATCCCGGGTCGACAGTGTGGCGATAACACCAAGCACCTCTGCCATCTGATAGATAAAGTCCAACGCTGCCGCGAGGAGGCTTTGCTCTTCGCTGTGGACGCGGAGAAAGCTTTTGACAGGGTGCATTGGCCCTATCTCTTTGCAACTCTTAAACGCTTTGGCATTGGCATACGCTTTCGAAGCTGGATTGCGAGCATCTATAGCTCTCCCTGTGCTTCGGTTAGAGTAAATGGGGTCAGATCCACCGATTTCCATAGTGGACGGAGCACGAGACAGGGGTGCCCTCTCTCACCCCTCTTGTTCGCCCTATACATGGAGCCCTTTGCTCAACGACTTTGCGATAACCCTAGGGCTAAAGGTATTCCCTTTGGGGTGGAACAACATCTGATTAGTTTATATGCTGATGATGTCATTTTCTCCATTACCCACCCGGTTACCTCCCTCCCGGCTATAGTGGCGGACCTCCAAACATTCGGACAGATTTCAGGCTCCCGGGTTAACTTGCAAAAAATCTCAAATTTTGAACCTGACTTCTAGCACACATATGGAGAGGGCACTGCGCTCCCAGTTTGACTTCCATTGGGTTGAGAAAGACCTGCCGTACCTAGGCTTGGTGCTCAGTAGTAATTTGACGAAGACCGCTGAATCTAACTATTCCAAGCTGCTTGACCTTATTCGCAAGGATTTGCTCCATTGGCAGCGACTCCCATTGTCATGGTTTGGCAGACTCGCCGCGGTAAAGATTAACATCCTTCCTAGAGCCCAGATATTATTCAGACTCTACCGCTAAAACCACCCCTTGGCCTGCTTCGCAAGCTTCAGAGGGTTATTGAGCGCTTCTTTTGGGGGACCATAAAACCAAGGTTGAAGAAACATGTCTTGCATCGATCAAAATGGGACGGAGGACTCGTGATACCCAATGTGACTCAGTACCTTCAGGCCGCTCAGTTGCGCTTCATGGTGGAGTGGAATCGACCACTCACTGAGAAGCATTGGGTCTTTATAGACCAGACGGTGGCGGGAAGACACATCTGGAGAGAGGTGTGGCTACCTAGGTCTTCTAGAGCTTGGGGGCTGTATTTCTCCCCTGTCACCTGCCCGACATTCCGGGTCTGGGATAAGGTAGCAATATCCGCTGGCCTCAACACGTTCCCTTCTCCCCTGGCCCCCATATTCTCGAACTCTGACTTTCCTCCTGGCATGGCTAAGGGAGCTGGCAGGCGATGGGTGGAAGGTGGGTGTAAACGGCTCAGATGTCTCTTTGACCACAATGGCCCTATTCCTTTTGCCCAACTTAAGGAGGATTATGGCTTGCTAGATTGGGACCAATATCTCCACGCGCAAATGCTACATTGGATGCTTGGAGCGGAAACGAGACCCCAGGCAGGTTGACCTATGTCCCTCTTTGAAAAATGGTTGAGTTCGAGCATTGTCCGAAAACTAATGGAATGACATTTTTTATAGAACACATCATACAGCATATACCATGGGGCAATCAGAGACTTCTTACAAAATCATTTCCTATTGGTATTACACTCCCGCTCGAATGCAGAAATGGAACCCCCAGTGCGATGGCCTGTGCTGGCGGGGCTGTGGCAGCCCGGGCACATTACTCCATCTGCTATGGCACTGCCTGAAACTCACTAGATACTGGGAGCGGATTTTGGACGAGGTTGATCGGGCCTTTGACACTAATATCCCCAGATTCCCCACATATACACTCTTGGGTCTACCTAATGCTCTAACATTCCCGCTTTGATCTATAAAGGGTAGACAGATGGCCCTGGCACTTAACGCCGCCCACCGAGTATTATTGTCCAACTGGAACACGGACAGAGTTCCGGATCACCATCAGTGGCTCCATCAGCTGTGGAGCTTGTTGGGTATGGAGCGCTTGTCAATGGCAACCTTAGGGGATAAATCAGACTACACTAGAGTATGGGCTCCTTTCATTTCCATCCTCTTATGGGAGTTCAGGGAATTGACCTATCCAAAATACTTGCATATACTGAGGTTGATCCCGACTGGCCAGGAGGAGGAGGAAACTATAAGTGCCATCTGATGATCACTGCGATTCGGTTTCTTTCCTTGAGTGCTCTACAACTTAGGCCGCTGGCTCGCTGAGAGGGGATTGGGGTGGGGGTGGGAGGTCTTGGGGGTTTGCATTTTTTATTCTTTGGGTTTTTCTTGTTGTTTAAAGTTCTGAAACGATATCCTGCAATGACTAGCAGCTACTTTGATATGAGGAGGATTATTGGGGGTGGTCCAGCAAGTTTTTCGGCGTGTCCGATACAATTGAATTTATGTGATACGTCTGCCTCTTATGATCTCTAGATGACGCGGCCGGCCCTGGAAGGGTTGTAGGCGACTTGCTGTGTAACCCGTAGTCACTCTCAAAACCTTAATGATTTGCTAATTGCATTTACTTGTCTGTGCCACCATTGCGGCCGCCCCGATAGGGTTGTAGGTGGCTTGCTGTGTATTGCTTTTATTAGGCGTATTGTCAATAAAAATTATTTAATTCTAAAGAAAGCCTCTGCCGCCCCCAGTGATCCAACAAATTATTGTCCGATCTCCCTGCTCCCCTACTCCCCTACCCAGCCAAAGTACTTGAGAAAGCCATCAACCAGCATCTCACCGAATTCCTGGAACAAAACCACCTGCTGAATGCCTCACAATCAGGATTCCATGACAACCACAGCACTGAGACCACACTGATTGCTGCCACAGAGGACATCAGAACACTCCTCGACCGTGGAAAAACTGTGGCCCTGGTCCTGTTCGACCTCTCCGCAGCATTGGACACAGTCTCCCACAACACCCTCATTAACAGACTCTACAACATAGGCATACAGCAAGACGCCCTCATGTGAATTGTGTCCATCCTTACAGGATTTACACAGAGCATCTCACTGCTTCCCTTCACCTCCACGCCCAAAGACATCATATGTGGCATACCACAAGGATCATCCCTCAGCCCCACCCTGTTCAACATCTAAATGACCCTCTCTCAGACGTCGTTAGATCACAAAGACTCAACATAATCTCCTATGCAGACGACACTCAATTGATCCTCTCGCACACTGAGGACCCCTCCAATTCCAAAACCAACTTCTGCAACGCCATGACTAACGTAGCCAAATGGATGAGAGACGACTGCCTCCAACTCAACTCTGACAAAACTGAAGTACTGATCTTCTGGAAGAACACCTCCACAAGGTACCACAGCTGCTGGCCTGCAGAACTCAGACCTACACCTAAACCAACCGACCAGGCACGCAACCTCAGCATCATCCTCAACAGCCAACTGACCTTGAAATGATAAGTCAACGCAGTCACCTCCTACTGCTTCCACACACTTCGCATGCTCTACAGAATCTTTAGTTGGATCCCAACCAACACCAGAAAGACCATCACTCAGCCCTTGTCTTCAGCCGCCTTGACTACTTCAGCATAATTTCCCACATAAGTCATGAGAAACGAATGTCCTTCCAGCCTCACAGGTTATGAGACAAAGAGCTTGTTCAAAGTGTTATACTTCATGGATATGGGGGAAAAGTCAGCTTCCCACCATTCACACACAAGGGGAAAAAGAACTGTCTTTGTTATGATAAGGAATGTCGCATGAATCAAGAACAAATAAAGCAATATTTGAGACCGTATCAAGTCCATTGCACTAGGCTACGAAAAAAGCAGCCTAAAGAGAAAAACATCTTAACATGTTTAAATTCAACATTTCATCTTTTAGTATAGCAATACTCCTAATTAAGTTTAGGCTTAAAGAAATAAATCGCACATATCATTTATAAACTTTTGCCAATGTTATCAGTAATTGTTACACAAACATGTTCTACTTCAAGGATTGCCTAATACCACTATTTCAGGAATGTATCTACATGTAAATTAATTCTAAAAATCATTAAAATACATTTTTTTCTGAGCACAAATAATCTTTATACTATTAAGCACTTATACTGAACATTTCAGACATCTACTCTTTTTCATTTAGGATTTGCACCAAAGTCGAGTTTGTTAGAACACTCAGCAATGAAGTCAAATAGTTATGCTAAGTTATCATCAACTTTCATAATGTTTCTTGTTAATAATATAAGGTAACTGGTTACTTAAACATCTAAAATTCTCTAATTGATTAGTCCTACTGTTTCTACCAAGTCAAGCACACTTTTACGGTGCTGGCTCATCAATTTTTCTAAGTTTCTGTGTCGTTTCTCGAAACATGTGCAAGGTGCACATTCACCTCTATTGTCGTGATTCGGTTCCAAGTGTCGTGAAAAGCAAAATCAGCTTTTACGCTTCCTCAAGCCCCCCTCCGATGGCCACTTAAGCCATCATAAAAATCCACATCAGGTCATCACAAATCACATTAATGTTGTCTTCAGCATCTTTCTGTGAAACTCTTCTAAAATTTTAATTTCATCATAAGATTTACATTGTTCGTCTTCAAGTTCAATATCGGATCCTGTTCTTTTCACTCCTCTTCTCTCCTTTTTATATTTACAGAATTAGATAGTTAGTATCATCAGCAGTATGCACAAAGAGATGGCCACTAATGGTCTCAAGATTGAAATCACTAGTCCATCACCTAGGTTATCCAACTAATTGCTAACAGTTGACAATCCCTCCATTATTATTTCCCATGCACCATCAGATTTTAATTCTTTCAAGGCTTTGTTTAGGTCAGTAATATTTGTATTTATCTCTCTAGATCCTTACTCTTGTCTGGTATGTAAGTGCATTATTGTTGAACTTTTAACAACCAACAGACTCTGCCCTTTTTCATGTGAACAATTTCAAGGGCAAGTTGATTTTGTATCACCATCGATCTTATTGAAATCATTTCAATATCTACAATAGAAAATCCTCCAGTTAGGCTGGTGGCTAATTTATCTACTATAGAACAAAGCTTTCTAATTTTATGCAAGTTTAATGCTACTCCTGTAGGATGTATTAAAGCTCCAAACATATTACCAAATATTTCACTATCACTCACACTTCTCTTCATGCTCCTGTTTGTCTCCTTTAATTCATCTCCAATTTGTTTCACATGATACATTTTTGGAAAACAATTCCCAAACTTCAGCTTCTGTATGAGTCTTTCAGAAATTTGTCATGACCATTCTTTCCACATGTATAATGCACTCCAGGAAAGATAGGATCAACTCTTTCCAAGTATCTTCCCCAGTTCTCATAAACATCAAAGGTATGTCCACAGTCATTATGACCTACAAATTTCAAATTAGTATTTGATCATTTTCTATATATACAAAGTTTTTCTTTATGCTACCATTATAAGGCTAAAGTAGCCATTCCTTCTACTATTTTTTTTGCTTCTACTGGTAAGTTAAAAAGAGTTAATTTTAAAGGTGCATCAGTTTTATTAGTCGCATTATTTCATCTACTCTCAACTAAATCTATGAATGTCTTCTCAGCTCTCCCTATTTTACATGCTAGGGTATTTCTATGTGCATAAGCTATGTCAAAATATTGACCTGGTCTGAAAAGATAGCCCATAGTTTCAACAAGTAAAGCTTCAGGATGTGTGTTTAAGCCTTTTAGTACAGGTAGTTCAAAAAAAGTTCAGATCTTGATTTGAATAATACTTTAGTAAGCAATCAGTACCATAAAACAAACTACTTAACACACTACAAGAAACTCCATAGGTTAATGGTAAACTGTGATAATTCACACCTTTGGCAACTGATGCAGGTAATTGTACACATACGTAGCAATCACTAGCATCCATTGTTTCCACATACTCATTTAGCAATCTAGTATAAACATTTAGTGAAGGTTCAGAATTTGTGAAATCAAGATGTAAAGTTTTGTCATTTAAAGCAATAAAATCAGTAGCATTCGTTTTAGCAGCTTTGAAAGAATTGGTAAGCTTAGGATTTGCAACAGGTACATAATGCGGCAAACTCAAAAGAATAAGCAATGCAACTAATATTAGAATGAGAACAGAAATAACTCCTTTATACACACGTTCCAATCTAGGGGAGATATTAATGTTAAACCTCATGACTCACCACAATTCAGACCATTAATAAAAATTGAAATTGAAAAAAAAAATATATATATATATATATATATATATATATATATATATATATATACTTGAAGATGGAGGATCACAAGAAAACAACAGCCAGCCAGGGCAAAAATCTGGATCCCAAAGGATACAATGAGTCACAAAGAAATAAAATATCCAAGAAAGAAGTGACTCAAACAGATAGATTCACCAAAGAACAAAAATATATTTCAACTACAACGTTTCAGCTTCCGCTTCCTCAGGTAGTACAAGATGGTTTGCTCAGTGGCTGCACAGATGACACAGCTGAATTTTCAAAAGCATCATGAGTGAAGATTCCATTTGGAATGTGGAATCAATGCAGTCCTGAGAGCTCTTGAGATATGCAGTAATCAGGTTGTATTATCAGTAATGTTCAGTTTACTGATAATACAACCTGATTACTGCATATCTCAAGAGCTCTCAGGACTGCATTGATTCCACATTCCAAATGGAATCTTCACTCATGATGCTTTTTGAAAATTCAGCTGTGTCATCTGTGCAGCCACTGAGCAAACCATCTTGTACTACCTGAGGAAGGCGGAAGCTGAAACGTTGTAGTTGAAATATATTTTTGTTCTTTGGTGAATCTATCTGTTTGAGTCACTTCTTTCTTGGATATATATATATATATATATATATATATATATATATATATATATATATATATATATATATATATAGCAGCGAGTGGTTTGAACAAGTCAGCAAGTTCGGCACAAAAATACCAAGGCACAGTTCAATGGCTCCGCTCAAGATGACAATTGCGCAGATCAGCTTCGTTGATGAGATTATTTAGGATATATTGCTTCAGTTCTTCAAGCAGTGCACAAAGGTTGAAATTCAAATCCACAACAAGATTTGTTTCAAGAAGGTTAAGGTGGACTTGTACTGTTAGAGAAAGAGGCAATAAACTCCTGCTTCCATTCATTGTAGCCAGATAAGACCATTCAGGAGATGAGTACTTATGAATGGGTACTCTCGCTCTTTTTATCTCATTACAATTGTTCTCTCATCACCACTGTTTTGGGCTATTCTGCCAATCTTTTTTTGTTAATTGATTTCTTTAGGGGAAAGCTTTGTTTTCAGGAAAGTAATCACTTGATGGTATTTCTTTAAAACACTGAAGATGGGGCACCTGTTTTAGGATCCCTCTCTGGTTCTCCTTCAGGCCAATGTACAGAAATGTACACTTGGTCCTCAATTGTCCAGGAACCACAATGTCAAACAGGGTATTCAAATCTCTCCACAGGACTTTTGAGATTTTCACAAACCTTTCAATCTGTCTGTACCATTCCACTGGATTATCTCTCAATTTCGGAAATTCATTTGTAAATGACAAAATATCACCTCTTTTCCATGGCACATACACGAATCCTCCACCAGGTACCTCCCTCATAGGAAATATCCGTACTTCACCTAATCCTTTGTCAATCATGACTGAAGGTCTCTGCATTCTAACTTTCTGTACTTTCTTCTTTTTCGACCATCCACCTTCCCATCTATCTTTCTCACTCCATTTCTTGATCAGTGTCATCAGTATCTTAATCTGTAATTTCATTCCAGCTGGCCTCAATTTTGGAATGGAATATAATTTTATTTTGTAAAGTGAGAAATTACACAAAGGTGTCTTAGCGCTAGCGGTTTATCCCCAAAAGGTCATCAAAGACTGAGCAGGTCACTAAGATTAACTTTTTTGATTCGACAAAAATCCAGGTTTTTAGCTGCTTCCTAAATTGCAGCAGATTAGATTGGGAGCGCAAAGTTAGAGGTAAAGCGTAGCAAAGTTTACTAGCACAGAAGGAGAAAGTCCTGCCACCCCATCTAGCTTTGTTTATTCTGGGGACAGTTACCATTCTGGCGAAACTAGATCTGAGAGTCCGGCTAGGAAATTTCTGGTCTAGTCCGGTGAAGGGCTTTATGGACTAGACATAATGCTTTGAAGTTGATCCTGTTTCGAACCGGAAGCCAGTGTAGACTCTGCAAATATCGAGAAATGGGAGCAAACTTAGGAATTTTCAGAAGCAGTCTGGCGGCTGCATTTTGCAGCAATGGAGGTTTTTTCACCAGATGCTTATGAGTGCCCAGGTACAAAGCATTGCAATAGTCAATCCTTGAGATAACAAGCACCACCATAACTGTCTTTTGCAGTTCCAAAGGAATGAACGGAAAGATCTTCTTTAATGTCCGCCTGGGACGACTCCTGGTGGCCCCCTGCCCTGGGCAACGCACCCAAACCAACGGACCACGCACGCAACCTGGGCTTCATCCTGGACTCCTCCCTCTCAATGACCCGACAAATCAACGCTGTCTTCTCGTCTTGCTTCAACATCCTACGCATGCTGCGCAAGATCTTCCGGTGGATCCCCACCGAAACCAGGAAGACGGTCACCCAGGCCCTCGTCACCAGCCGACTGGACTACGGCAACTCCTCTACGCCGGAACCACAGCCAAACTTCAAAAAGACTCCAACGCATCCAGAACGCCTCAGCTCGACTCATCCTGGACATCCCCCGACACAGCCACATCGCCGGACACCTGAGAGACCTGCACTGGCTCCCCGTCAGCAAGAGAATCACGTTCCGACTCCTCACCCACGCACACAAAGCTCTCCACAACCAAGGCCCCAGATACCTCAACGACCGTCTGACCTTCTACACTCCCACCCGCCAGCTACGATCGACCAACCATGCCCTCGCCGCCGTCCCCGCATCCGAAGAGCCACAACGGGAGGAAGATCCTTCTCCTACCTGGCTGCCAAGACGTGGAACTCCCTACCCATCCACCTCCGCCTTACCCAAGACCACCTCTCCTTCAGGAAGCAACTCAAGACCTGGCTGTTCGAACAGTAGCGGACCCCCCTCCCCCAAGCGCCTTGAGACCCTCCGGGTGAGTAGCGCACTATACAAATGCTTGATTGAATGTCCTGAGCAAGAAAAAGCAAAAAGAGGTGACATGGTTTATTTGCTCTGAGAAGCACAGTTTGGTGTCAAAGATGACTCCCAAATTTCTAGCTTTTTGAGCAGGACAAGGAAGGGAGCCACGGTCAGATGGCCCCAAGTGGAATGATTCCCAAAAGGAAGACCTCAGTTTTATCTGAGTTTAGTTTCAAGCAGTTGCTTTGCATTCAATTTGCAATATGAGACATGCAACTACAAAATTATTTTGCCTCCTCTTCAACATCAGATGATATTGACACCACACTTTTTGTGTCGTCGGTGTAGGAAGAAACTGCGAAGCCAAAACTGCAGATAAGATTGAGCAGAGGGTTGACATAAATATTGAAAAGCGTGGGGCTAAGAATGGACCCCTGAGGCACCCCAGAAGGAAGGTAGAAGGGGTCTGATATGAAATCTCCCAGCACCACGACCTGCTTACTCTCGCACAAGAACAAGCTCAGCAAGCCCAATGCTGCATTCCTAAAGCCAAGCATCTGGAGCCGGTTTATGAGGAGTGAGTGGTGGACTGTATCGAAGGCGACAGATAGGTCTAGTAAAATCAATGCTGCCTTTCCACCCTTGTCAACCACCATTCTCAATTCTTCAGCGACTGCCACTAGGGCCGATTCAGTACAGTGGTTTGCTCTGAAACCGTACTGTGAGAAATCAAGAAGTTGGTTGGCAGGAAGGGGAAGGCGGGATATAGGCTTATAACTTCTTACATATTGTGGATCCAATGAAGGTTTTTTCACCAAAGGAAGAATGGAGTTTTTTTTTCCAAATAGCTGGGAACTGTCCTGTGCTCAATATTTTTTTTAGTAGATCCATAAGAGGACCAGCTACTGACCTAGAAACCTCGTGTAAGACCTGAGCCCCCGACTTGGTGGAGTTAATGAGATCAATCTGTTTTTTATTGGTAAATACCCTGAATTTTTCCAACTTTAGGGAGTCAGTTCTATTGTAGGATTGTTGAGTGGCTGCTACCTCTATGGGGGCCAAATCTCCTTCTGCACAAAATGTATTCTGATTTTGACTGAAATACTGTAAGATAAGATTTACTTCGGCCTGAAAGAACTCCGCCAGCTTATTACAGAAAGATTGGTCAGGGTTAAAAGTGGTGCCATTGCTAAAATTAGACAAGGATTTAACCATTTTGAATAGTTCTCTGGTAGTATCTTTAGCTAAGCTTATCTTTTCAGTAAAATATTTAGACTTTACTGCAATGATTAGTGCCTTATACTCCGCAAGAAGCAGTTTGTATTTAGTCTTTTCTTTCGAGCATTACTTTTTCCTCCATCTGAGCTCTTGGTATCTACATTTAAGTTTAAGAGCTTTTAATTCTTGTCAGTACCAAGGGGCAGATCGGTTTTTCCTATGGCTGTTATTAGTTTTTCCGGCACTAATCTAAGAACTACGGATTCTAACCAGTGTATATAATTCACTGCAGGAATTTCCATGTTATTGTCTGAAATTGGATGTGAATTGGAAAGAATACATTTTTAACTCATAAAAATTGGTTTTACCAGGGATAGTATTTAAAGGCTCTGGATACATTTGCTCAAGGGCCCTCATTAGGGGGAACTTTTAGTGAAAAGAAGATGGCCTTATGGTCAGACCATACTATAGACAGGACCTTATCCAAACTCAAATCCTGATTGTTAGTAAATACTCCATCAAGAAGATGATTAGCCTGATGAGTGGGTTCTTTTATGATCTGCATAAGATTAAGACTGTTAAGGTTATCCACCAAATGATCAGTGTCAGAGTTGTTTGTAAGTTCTAAATAGAAATTAAAATCACCCATAATTGTAAAATTTGGGAAGTCAACACAGGATTCCATCTAATCCTGTATCTTTTGGATTAAATTGCCCCTGGGGCCAGGTGGTTGATAAATGAGAAGGCCCTGAAAACAACTTGTATTATTCATTTTCAAATTGAATCTAAGAGCTTCACGTTCAAGCTGAAAGTCCGGCTGGAAAATTGCTTTCATAGATTTGTGATAGACTATCGCAATTCCCCCACCCCTTTTATCCAATCAGTCAACTCTTTCTATGTTGAAACCCTCCGGGATGGCAATTTTAAGATCCGGGTCAGAGGAGTTTGAAAAATCTTTGTCACTAAAGTCTAATCTGTATGTCTTTTGCAGGACCTTGGATTTCTGAATGGCGATTTCATATTTCTGAGCCAATTCAAATAGCTTCTCCTGTGTTTGTCTCGCTCATCAAGTAATATCTTTGCATAGGAACAATAGATCCTCTTCCTGATAAGTGTCAAATTGAGATGGGCTAAGAGTTCCCAATATAATTTCTACTAGCTCCACTTTTAGTCTGGATACATCTAGTGTTTTTACCTTTCCTGAGGCTGGAGCTGTGTCAGAACTTTTAATTGGGGTAGTAAACCCTCTAACCCTATCACCTAACTCTTGGGAAGTACGCCAAGATATTTCTCTTGAAAGACTTGAATGCAAATCTCTATTAGTCAAGTCTCTATTTGTTCCAGGTTGCATGTCTATTGCGGAAGTATCAGGAACTGAAATTCCCACAGGCATGGTCATTTGGGTAACATTATTAGGCCCGGGCATAAAAATCCACTCCGCTCATGGAGTTTGCAGATTTCAGGCACTCCGTATTTTTTCGTTCGTGTGCTCGAGTTTTGTTTTAGCACTCACTCACGAGCAGGAAGATACTATTGGGCAACTTGCAAGGGCGCGTGAGACTTCTAGCGGGCTCCCGTGAGACTTTGCGCTCATTCGCACAGCTTCTGGCCATGACAGCGCCAATGTACTGCCAATTGCCATCACAAACGGAGTGCTCAAGCAGCTTTTGTGCTTGAGATGCAGCTGAGAGGCTTTTCGAGTGGATTTTCTTCTCCAACTGGACTTTGGAGTTGTTTTTCTTGTGCTAGAAGCCTTTTTTTTAAACTTTTATCCAACAGGAAGGAAGTGCCCCAGAGGCTCCAACTTCCTGTTTCTATCCAACAGGCTCCTCCCAGTGCTGTGTCCAACTCCTGGTCACTTTTCATTTGGATTTGGAGCTAGAAGGATCACACTCCTTGTCTGCTGCATATATAACATTGTATTTTAGGACTTTGTATTTGAGATTTCACAAGTAAGTTGAACAACTGGTGTTTAAGGGTGTTGTTTGTTTGATTGGGGATATGATCCACGATGTATTTGTACTTTTATTCGAGTTTAAAAATTTAATGTGGTGGGTGGCTTGCAGTTTCAGTAGGGGCCTAGTTAATTTTTTTAATGTAATTGTTCTTCTTTTGTAAAGGAAAAATGGTGCACAGTTTAGTATATTTTCTCCATGTTTTTGTATTCAATTTGCAATACACATTTAATTCACTATGTGGCCTAGTCTGCCAGTGGACCTTCCACACAAGTAGACCCAATACTACTCATGGGTACATGAAAAAACTGTTTCTGTGGTGTCTGATAAATTGACACAATTTTCAGGGCATGGATGGCATTGGATTAAATTACGAAATGTAAATTGTTTGGAGTATTTCACGCTTTTTTCTGCAAACTGTATTTAAGTGGGGTAATATATTTGATGCCTTTGGAGGATGTGTGTTGTGGAATTGCTGAATTAATGCTGTTTTCTCCTTTGTTACCATGCCTCCTTTGTCTGGCTAGTGTGTGTGTATTTGCCATAGGCCACCATTTGTCTTTGTTCCCCATACCATGTGGCCAGGGGTCATTTTGTATAGTCAGTGCCCTTAGGCCTGCATGTGTTCTTTGTTTGTGGCCATGCCTCCTTATTTGCTGTTTGACCATGTGGTCGGTGGCCATTTTCTATAGGCAGCCAGTGTGCTTTTGCTATAGGCCTGCATGTCTTTTGTTGTGGCCATGCCTCCTTGCTTGCTGTTTGACCATGTGATCGGTGGCCATTTTATGTAGCCAGCCAGTGTGCTTTTGCCATAGGCCTGCATGTGTTCTCTTTTCCCCATGCCTTCTTGCTTTTTGTTGTGAACATTTGGCTGGTAGCCATTTTGTGTAGGCAGCCAGTGTGCCTTTGCTATAGGCCTGCATGTCTTCTTTGTTATAGGCCATGCCTCCTTGCTTGCTGTTTGACCATGTGGTCAGTAGCCATTTTGTGTAGCCAGCCAGTGTGCTTTTGCCATACGTCTGCATTTGTTCTTTGTTCCCCATGTCTTCTTGCTTGTTGTTGTGACCATTTGGCTGGTGGCCATTTTGTGTAGGCAGCCAGTGTGCTTTTGCCACAGGCCTGCATGTCTTCTTTGTTGAGGCCTTGCCTCCTTGCTTGCTGTTTGCCCATGTGGTCGGTGGCCATTTTATATAGCTAGCCAGTGTGCTTTTGCCTTAGGCCTGCATGTCTTCTTTGTTGTGGCCGTGCCTCCTTGCTAGTTGTTGTTGTTTTTGTTCACCATGTGGCTGGCGAGCTTTTTGTATAGGCAGCCAGTTTGCTTTTGCCATGGGCTTGCATGTCTTATTTGTTCCCCATGCCTTCTTGGTCAGTGTTGTTGTTGACCATGTGGCACTGGCAGGCATCCATTTTGTGCGCTCAGTCAGTGTGCCTTTGCCATAGGCTTGCATGAATGGATGAGATATCAGTTTAATAAATTATATGCTTGAGGATAACTTCACTTATTTATATTTTTTTGTTTTAGTTTTTTAATTTTAGTTTTTTTATTTACAGTTTTGTAATTTTAATTTAAAAGAAAAATTATTAACATTTCTTATTTGATTTTTTTTAATCTTGTTTTTTAATTCTTTTTAACAATATTTTATCTTTTTATCTTCTTTTTTTCCATTTTCCTAACATCCAGCATCAACCCCATGCCTGCTATAGATGCACAACTGCATTCATTGTCTAAGGATTATTCCATTGTCACCTGCACCTCCCTGAGTGCCACACTCCAACTTGATGCACATAAAGCAAACAATTACATCTGTATGCTGCTGTTGTTGTTCTTTCTTATCCTTCCTGAGGGGACAACATGAAAGTTTATGTTGGTGTGGTTTTAAGAATGGATACACTTTAGTTTTAATTATTTATGATAACTTAAGTAACCACACTAAATGATATTGTTGGTTTGTGCTACTAATTGAACTGCAACAATGCCACGTTTCACTTATGTTCTTGCTTGTTTGCTTTTAGGTTCACAAGATAAAAGACATCACCCACAGTACTGCCAGACAGAAGGCCTATGCACGACATGACGGGTGACTGACTACACAACACGGAAATCTCTTCAGCTTGTGAAGCTAAGTGCCATTGCCAACTGACAGTTTCAAGAAAGTGGCCAGTTGGGAGGAGAAGCCGAGTTCTACCACTGGCGTGCCGAGCAGAACCTTTTTCGGCAAACTTGTGCCTGCCGCACCAGCCTCCGGGAAGCAAGCTGGGAGCAGCACTCCTGCATCAACAGCACCTCCCCAACCTAAGCCCATCACCATGTTTGTCAGTGAGGCAGCCATTGCAATCATGTCGACATTAATGAGTAGTGACGTTGAATTGGATTTGTCCCTTTCGCAAAGTAGTACACAATCGTTTCAGGAAACAGACGAAAGTGGACAGCAATAGTACATTTGCCTGATGTTGGAGCAGAACAGGAGGTTGAGCTTGCTTCCATGCAAGAACCTCCTCTTTTAGAATCATTGGCTCCGGGATCTCCAGCAAGGAAAAGGAAGGATACTACTCCACCACCTTTTCCAAGCAACACTTCTGATGATGATGATGATAGGTACATGGAGTAGACCCCGGCAGAGCCCAGGAGACAACAAGAGAGTCAAGGGAAAAGAAAATTCCTGAAAGACTCAGACTTATTGAGGACCCCTCCAATGCCAAAATCAATTTCTGCAATGCCATGACCAACATAGCCAAATGGATGAGAGACAACTGCCTCCAACTCAACTCTGACAAAGTTGAAGTACTGATCTTCGGAAAGAACACTAACACATGGTACCGCAGCTGGTGGCCTGCAGAACTCGGACCTACACCTAAACCGACTGACCATGCACGCAACCTCAGCATTATCCTCAACAGCCAACTAACCTTGAAATGACAAGTCAATGCAGTTGCCTCCTCCTGCTTCCACATACTTTGCATGCTCCGCAGAATCTTCAGTTGGATCTCAACCAACACAAGAAAGACCATCACTCACCCCTTGTCACCAGCCGCCTCGACTACAGCAACACCCTCTATGCCTGCATCTCCAGTCAGCTACTCAGAAGTATCTAGACATACATAATTCCACAGCCAGATTCATCCTGGACCACCGCAAATAAAACCACATTGCCCCCCACTGGCTCCCCATCCAGAAGGGATGCCAGTTCAAGATCCTCACACATGCCTACAAAGTCCTCCCTGACCTAGGACCTCCCTATATCAACCATCGACTGAACTTCCACCAAGCCTCTAGACACCTGCGCTCCTCTTCTCTCGCCCTTGCACACACCACTGCATTCATCACAGCCGCAGAGTTGGCTGCTCCTTCTCCTACATCGCTGCCAAGACCTGGAACAACCTTCCCCTCCAGCTCCGTACAGCACCCTCGCTGGAAGACTTCAGAAAGAGACTCAAGACCAGGATCTTTGACAGAGACTATCACCCCTAGGGGTGAAAGTGTTACACTTTGCAAATGCTGTTTGATTGTTTGATTGAAAAGAATCCATAAGAGGATGGTTTTATACTCAGCAATACAATTTCTATAACCAACAAAGCAAGAGGTTGGTTCGCAAAGATTCTCTAAGCATTGGCAAAAGTATCTAGTTAAAATCTACTAGGGGCAAAATCCATGGGTAAGGGGCAATGGGGAATGGAACATAAATCTGGAAAGCTCAAGTCTTGTATCCCACCAAACTGCTCCAACTCATACAACAGGCAAGTTCATCAGCATGGGCAAAAAGTAAGAATTAGTGGGTATTAGATCAATGGTCTTACAAGATCGATTAGCTTTAGACATATTATTAGCCGAGCAAGTTGTAGTCTGCAAGATCCTGAAAGCTCAACATTGTTGCTTGTACATACCTGATGAGAGTAGAAGGAAAAAAGAATTTGCAAAGAACATTTCTGACCTGAAACTTGAATTAGAACTTTTAGAAACCACTAGTGTATTAGGGAGCTTAGGCAAAGGAGCTTCTACCATTGGCAACTGGTTTGCAACAGTGCGTGGAGGACTTTTTAGGGTCATATTGATACCTATTCTAATAATTGGTATGTGCTAATATGTTTTGTATAAAGGGGTTAGCAGCTATATTCCAAGGAAAAAGAATAAAGAAAGAAACAGACAAATCAGAGGAGAGGTAGAAATGGAAGAGAGAAAGAATAGAGAGTCTAAAAAGTTGAAGGAAATTGAAACCCTGAAAAATAAAAAGGATGACTCAACAGAAAATCAGAGTGCACTCTAAAGATTCATTTGTGAAGAAGATGTGATGGTTTTTCAATCTAGGAAATGTTGCCCGAAATTTACTAATAATGTGCAAAGTTTATGTTTAAATAAAACAAATGTTAAATGCAAAATTTGTAGTAGGTAAACCTACTTAAATGTTATAGGCCTGCAAATGAATAAAAGTGCTGATTTAAGTTAGCCTAACTGTCAATGCAATGTTAACTGAAAAATAATGCATGAACACTGAAATGCTTATTTTTCCACATATAGGGGCCGATTCCGATCTCGGTCGGAGGCGCACCCAATACCATTCGGTCGGGAAAAAAGCCATGCGAAAGCCTGTTTCCCGACCGATCCGTACAGCACACCCAACGAGTAAGTACGATGCGCACAACAGCACAGAATCCGACCGAGCCGTACTCACCCAAACCAGGTCCTGTTCCCCGACCGAGGCGAATCCGGAAACGCAGAATCGAGTCGCACGGAAGGAAAAATGCAGCTCCGTCCGGCCGAACGAGTACGATGCGCTTTCCGTACGCGCCGAACCCGTCGCTACGCACGGCACGTCAAAGCATCCGGGAGAGGCGCACATAAGCTCCGATTCGCGCCACAACACGATCCACGGCTCCGAGACGAACACGCCAGCGACGAGGACGAGGCGAAGCAACGAGGACGACGCAACGCAACGAGAAGGACGAACGACACGAACCAACCATGAATCCCTTCGTCCCGATCATACCAATATTCTACATTTACTACCGGAACAGGCACGGACGCGTACGGCGCAGAAGGTAAGCCAGACACCAACCACAAAACACATACAACACGTACACGACACATCACACACACACAGAGGGATGCAGAATATACTTACACCAGCAACAGCAGCACCATAGGGGCGGGATGCCCATCACCAATGCCACATATGCACACAGGGGCCTGAATGCGCACCACCACCCCTACCCAGGGGGCTGGATGCCTACCACTACTACCACCCTCACCCAGGGGGGCTGGATGCCTACCACTACTACCACCCTTAGCCAGGGGGCCTGGATGCCTACCACTACTACCACCCTTAGCCAGGGGGCTGGATGCCTACCACTACTACCACCCACACCCAGGGGGGGCTGGATGCCTACCACTACTACCACCCTCACCCAGGGGGGGCTGGATGCCTACCACCACTACCACCCTCACCCAGGGGGGGCTGGATGCCTACCACTACTACCACCCTAACCCAGGGGGGCTGGATGCCTACCACCACCCTTAGCCAGGGGGGCTGGATGCCTACCACTACTACCACCCTCACCCAGGGGGGCTGGATGCTCTACCACCACCCTTAGCCAGGGGGCTGGATGCCTACCACTACTACCACCCTCACCCAGGGGGGCTGGATGCCTACCACTACTACCACCCTCACCCAGGGGGGCTGGATGCCTACCACTACTACCACCCTCACCCAGGGGGGCTGGATGCCTACCACCACTACCACCCTCACCCAGGGGGGCTGGATGCCTACCACTACTACCACCCTCACCCAGGGGGGCTGGATGCCTACCACCACCCTTAGCCAGGGGGGCTGGATGCCTACCACTACTACCACCCTCACCCAGGGGGGCTGGATGCCTACCACCACCCTTAGCCAGGGGGGCTGGATGCCTACCACTACTACCACCCTCACCCAGGGGGGCTGGATGCCTACCACTACTACCACCCTCAGCCAGGGGGCTGGATGCCTACCACTACTACCACCCTCACCCAGGGGGCTGGATGCCTACCACCACCCTTACCTAGGGGGGGCTGGATGCCTACCACTACTACCACCCTTAGCCAGGGGGGGCTGGATGCCTACCACTACCACCACCCTTACCCAGGGGGGGCTTGATGCCTACCACTACTACCACCCTCACCCAGGGGGGCTGGATGCCTACCACTACTACCACCCTCACCCAGGGGGGCTGGATGCCTACCACCACCCTTAGCCAGGGGGGGCTGGATGCCTACCACTACTACCACCCTCACCCAGGGGGGTTGGATGCCTTCCACCACCCTTAGCCAGGGGGGCTGGATGCCTACCACTACCACCACCCTTAGCCAGGGGGGCTGGATGCCTACCACTACTACCACCCTCACCCAGGGGGCTGGATGCCTACCACCACCCTTAGCCAGGGGGGCTGGATGCCTACCACTACTACCACCCTCACCCAGGGGGCTGGATGCCTACCACCACCCTTAGCCAGGGGGGCTGGATGCCTACCACTACTACCACCCTCACCCAGGGGGGCTGGATGCCTACCACCACCCTTAGCCAGGGGGGCTGGATGCCTACCACTACTACCACCCTCACCCAGGGGGCTGGATGCCTACCACTACTACCACCCTCACCCAGGGGGGCTGAATGCCTACCACCACCCTTAGCCAGGGGGCTGGATGCCTACCACTACTACCACCCTCACCCAGGGGGGCTGGATGCCTACCACCACCCTTACCCAGGGGGCTGGATGCCTACCACTACTACCACCCTTAGCCAGGGGGGCTGGATGCCTACCACTACTACCACCCTCACCCAGGGGGGCTGGATGCCTACCACCACTACCACCCTCACCCAGGGGGCTGGATGCCTACCACTACTACCACCCTCACCCAGGGGGGCTGGATGCCTACCACCACCCTTAGCCAGGGGGGCTGGATGCCTACCACTACTACCACCCTCACCCAGGGGGCTGGATGCCTACCACTACTACCACCCTCACCCACGGGGGCTGGATGCCTACCACCACCCTTAGCCAGGGGGGCTGGATGCCTACCACTACTACCACCCTCACCCAGGGGGCTGGATGCCTACCACTACCACCACCCTTAGCCAGGGGGCTGGATGCCTACCACTACTACCACCCTCACCCAGGGGGGCTGGATGCCTACCACCACCCTTAGCCAGGGGGCTGGATGCCTACCACTACTACCACCCTCACCCAGGGGGGCTGGATGCCTACCACTACTACCACCCTTAGCCAGGGGGGCTGGATGCCTACCACTACTACCACCCCCACTCATAGGATGGACAATGCATGACACAACCAGCACACCACAACCTAGGGAATGCAAGAAGAAGACATCCCCCAACACCATGACAAGCGTGTGTAGACTGTGTCAAATGCCTACAACACCGAACATGACTTTGAACATACAATGTGACCCCCTAGCACATGTGCCACACATATATGTGTGTGGCACCCACAATGCAAGCAGGCCATGACCATTGTGGCAATGGGGTCCAAACCCCCATCATCACAGTGACCAAAAGGTAAGTGTGGGGTCCATAGCTGAAGCACATTTTGAGCATTGTAGCAATGGGGTCCAAACCCCCATCATCACAGTGACCAAAATGTAAGTGTGGGGTCCATAGCTGAAGCACACTTTAAGCATTGTGGCAATGGGTTCCAAACCCCCATCATCACAGTGACCAAAATGTAAGTGTGGGGTCCATAGCTGAAGCACACTTTGAACATTGTGGCAATGGGGTCCAAACCCCCATCATCACAGTGACCAAAATGTAAGTGTGGGGTCCATAGCTGAAGCACACTTTGAACATTGTGGCAATGGGGTCCAAACCCCCATCATCACAGTGACCAAAAGGTAAGTGTGGGGTCCATAGCTGAAGCACACTTTGAACATTGTGGCAATGGGGTCCAAACCCCCATCATCACAGTGACCAAAATGTAAGTGTGGGGTCCATAGCTGAAGCACACTTTGAGCATTGTGGCAATGGGGTCCAAACCCCCATCATCACAGTGACCAAAAGGTAAGTGTGGGGTCCATAGCTGAAGCACACTTTGAGCATTGTGGCAATGGGTTCCAAACCCCCATCATCACAGTGACCAAAAGGTAAGTGTGGGGTCCATAGCTGAAGCACACTTTGAGCATTGTGGCAATGGGGTCCAAACCCCCATCATCACAGTGACCAAAATGTAAGTGTGGGGTCCATAGCTGAAGCACACTTTGAGCATTGTGGTAATGGGTTCCAAACCCCATCATCACAGTGACCAAAATGTAAGTGTGGGGTCCATAGCTGAAGCACACTTTGAACATTGTGGCAATGGGGTCCAAACCCCCATCATCACAGTGACCAAAATGTAAGTGTGGGGTCCATAGCTGAAGCACACTTTGAACATTGTGGCAATGGGGTCCAAACCCCCATCATCACAGTGACCAAAAGGTAAGTGTGGGGTCCATAGCTGAAGCACACTTTGAGCATTGTGGCAATGGGGTCCAAACCCCCATCATCACAGTGACCAAAATGTAAGTGTGGGGTCCATAGCTGAAGCACACTTTGAGCATTGTGGTAATGGGTTCCAAACCCCCATCATCACAGTGACCAAAATGTAAGTGTGGGGTCCATAGCTGAAGCACACTTTGAACATTGTGGCAATGGGGTCCAAACCCCCATCATCACAGTGACCAAAATGTAAGTGTGGGGTCCATAGCTGAAGCACACTTTGAACATTGTGGCAATGGGGTCCAAACCCCCATCATCACAATGACCAAAAGGTAAGTGTGGGGTCCATAGCTGTAGCACATTTTGAACATTGTGGCAATGGGGTCCAAACCCCCATCATCACAGTGACCAAAATGTAAGTGTGGGGTCCATAGCTGAAGCACATTTCGAACATTGTGGCAATGGGGTCCAAACCCCCATCATCACAGTGACCAAAAGGTAAGTGTTGACAAAGAAAGAGGTGCAACTGCCAAACTGCATGGATGATTCCTGGTCACAGAACAACAAACACATCAGTGGCAAAGTAGTGTATGTGTCCCATTGCAACATAAATTGGGGGAGCCAAATACTGCAGTGCAAATAAGACATACCTTTGGCCATGTGCAGACAAACAACACCCATGGGGGCTGACACCGTCAACAATCATCAATGACACAATGACAGAAGTGACCATCAGAATGCAGACCCACATATTTGCACCAATGGGCACACACATGCAGATACCCTGTGGAGACTGCAGATGTGAGGTGAACAGATACCATACCATGGCAGCAATGGGACACACAAACCATGATCATTGTGCTGACCGATGACCTAGGAGTCCCAGGGACAGCAGGGGAAACCCACCAAACTACATACAGCCAATGGCACACCCAAGATATGCCAATGCAGTGGTGCAGATGCACAAACACAAACAGGCAGACCCACACTGCACATCATACACAACAGGTGAGGGGGGGTGCCAGTGTCCCCAGGCAACCACACAACACATGTGGAGACCTGAATACCAATCATACAGATGTGCATACAGTGCCACACAAAGGTAACTCATGGATCCAAATCCCCTATGTGGGCAAGCAGGCATTGTCAGATGAGAGGGAGCACAAATCACACATGTCACACAGGCACGTAGGGACAGCAACTGACACAGCAAGACACAGACACACCACAGCACCACCCCCAGGGCCCCCACAATGTGGTGACCCTGGGCTGCATTACAATCCCACTGTGATGACAAAGCTAAATGTGGTTCACACTGTGAACCACAGTCATGTGTCCTGAGCAACTAACTACCATCACACCTACACAAGCACAAATCAAACAGCATGGCCAGTAAGCCAAGGCCAACATGGAGGCAGGGGCCTAGCCGGGCAACAACTCTCATCTGCACACACTCAACACCACACCCTCGACCTCCAACAATGTGCAGCAGTGAAGCACACATGCACTGGTGACATTGCACATGCACCCATGACTATTCCAGGGTGGTGGGTGGGAACCAAGGTGCAGAAACACATCACACATGGACACTCAACAAGACTCCTGAATGTCTGACACACTGCACACTACGCTGTACATGGACATGACGGCAATACCACACCAACCAATGGGATCCCAGCCACATTCACACACCAATGAAGAAGCCAAGGTCACCCACAAAGAACACACATAGACAACAACCAACATTGCAGCCCGGACCCTGAGGAGTGCCAGCAGTCACACACACAACGTGTCACAATCACTGAAAGATAACACAAACTGGAAATCACATGACAGGGGCAAACAACAAGTGCCAAGGGGAAACCTGACTGCAGACCCATCTGCGTCTGCACACAAACTCAGCCCTGACAGCAAACACACCTATGGGTGACACCCTGATGACCAGTAATGTGCCATGCACCCACATCACAGAGAACCCAGGGCGAAGACTTTGGGGGAACATAGGTCAACTCAGCTAGCATCACAAACAGGTACAACACTAGGGATCACAGCATGCACAGCTAAACGGAAGTGAACACACAGACATGCACATACAACACACACCTTGGGCGCAGGCAATGTCACAGGAGTACACACTGCCATGAGGGGACTCCACTCCTGTGTGAGGAAAGCTGTGCCATATGTTGCCTCAGTAGGGCCCCATCATGTCAGCTGAGCACTTGGTCACACAATCAGCACAGATCCAACACACTTGTATAGCAATGTTGCACTGACAACACAGATGAGTCCTTCCCCATTGATGCCCAAACCTGCATGTCCACTGGAGATGGCCACACGGTCAGGGAAGTAGACGAATTGAACAATGGCAGGCACAACAGATGTGCAGGGGTGGAAGCCACAGATGTGAAATAGCCAATCTAAGTAGGAAATCCTATTGCCAAATACTGAACACATGACACCCTCAGATGCTGCTATGGATGACATGGATACACCACAGGATAGGACACATTCCCCCTGGACCACATGGGTTCCTGCACAGTAACACTTAATTATCATGAGACCAAATATCACCATCACTGCAGCAAGGGCATGGTTAGCATCATCAACATCATGTACATCAGAAGCAAAAGCACTAGAGAACAGAAAGTTGCTTTATTCAGCATATGTGGCATTAAAAGTAGAAGTCCAGTAGAAAATAAACAAAGGCCAATGGCCAGTCCATCAACAAAGTCACAAGTGGGTGACAGTGGCAGATGCCACCCTACACATGCCTGCACAAAACCAGGGACAATCCACTAGGAGGGGCAACCGGGGGTAGGCCAGGCACCGCAGGGACAGGATCAGGGTTCACCAGGAGGAAGCAGGGAAGGGGTGGTGGGTGCTGGAGAGCCACTGACAACTGCAGTGGAGGTGTCTGACATGGTGTGTGCCGGCACAACTGGGGGCATGGCTCAGATGTTGTGGGTGCCGGCACAACTGCAGTGGACCCTGCAGATGGAGTGGACAGGTCCGCCACTGCAGTGCCCAAGTCAGACAGGGTGGTAGTGGACTCCACTGCAGTGCCTACCACCAGGGAGGAGAATGGGGAACAGGCAAGGTGGGCTGGACAGAGGGGGAGGACACCCTCACCACATCAGTGGCACAGACAAGCGCAGCGGGGGTGTGGTGCCGGGAGAGCAAGTGGCAGGGGAGAAGGCTGGATCCTCTTGGGGATGGTATATCTGTGGGTGGGGGAACCTGGGGCAGGGTGTGGTGGGGGCACCTGTGGAGTGGGGGCCTGAGGGATGGAGGAAGGAGACCTGGTGCTTGAGCTGCAGGGCGGTGGCGGGGTCTTGCTCTTAACACTCCGGGGGACTTGCGGGTGGGGGCCTCAGTCTGTCTGCGCCTGGGGGAGGGTGTCCGGGGGCGAGGGGCACTCTGCTCCGTGTGGGGGGGCTTCCTCTTCCCCATGGATGCTGGAGCAGCTGGATTGGAGGGGAAGAGGCCGAGGTCACTGAGGAAGAGGCGCTGGGTCTTTGGGGTTGCAGGTGAGGCAAGGGAGGGTGCTTTGGAGGGAGAGGCAACTGAGGACTGCGCAGTGCCCGTGGATGCGTGTGTGTGTACCAGGGCCCCATCCCCTGTGAGTCTGGTTTCAGTCCCCTGACTGTGCGTGCGCGTTTTGTTTGTGGCGTTTGTGTCTGTGTGCTGGACGTGTGTGTGCTGGTGTGTGCCTGTGCCGGTGTGTGTGTGCTTGGGACGGGTAAGGTGCTGGGGAGTGTGGATGGAGCAGAGGCAGGAGGGGTGAGGGACTGTCTGAGGAGGGACACTGCTGCCGTCAGGGAGGAGTCCATGGACCTATTGCCCCTCTGTAGGTCAGACATGCCCGATGAGATGCCCTCCATGAACGACACCAGCTGAGTCAACAGAGCGGTGTGTGCATGGAGGACACTCAGCATGGCTGTCTGCCCTACATGGAGCTGGCGAAGGAGGTACACAGACTCCTCACTCAGGGCAGCAGGGGACACAGGGGCAGGGGTGCGGTGCCTGGCCCAAAGGAGACACGCTCCCGAACATGGGAGCCTCCACGGACCTGGGGAATGGGAGCCGATGGGAGGGCGGTGGTGGTGCTGGTGGTGGCGGGGACTGCAACACTAGCTGGGGTGTGGTGGCTGCTGACACCCGCCTCCATAAGGGAGTCATCCTCCGAGTTGCTCTGGTCCTCAGCTGAGGTGGATGGTGCTGAGGACTCCTCGGTGTGGCTCCCCTCGCCCTCCGTGCCACTGGGTCCCTCCAACCACTCCTCGGCTGCAGACCCAGTCTGGCTCTCTGGCTCCTCCTGGTCCGTGGAGCTGTCCCCTTCCGTGGCCGTGGATGTATCTGCAAACAATGGGGAAACAGACAGACATCAGTCACCTGCACCAAACGCACACACCACTGTGAGCACAGCACATTACAGAGCAAGCCCTGGCATTATTAGTTGTACATTGCTAAAAGTGCCCTAACTGAACAGGAGAAGCCAATTGTCAGTCTGATGCCAAGCATGGCACTCACATCCCACATGGCCTTGCACCCATCTGTCTGGTGTCTGTTGGATTGCAACACCCCAGTGTGGACACATGCACCAAGTACACAGTAGTTGGACAGTGCAGAGGACACGGTGTGGCATGTGGACATGCACACATCACAGCTCTTGCCACTGAATCAGTACAGGTTTCCGGATGAAAGGGATGCCCAGAGTCAAATAGGAAATGCATGTGATGCATACCAGCGACAGACACCATGATGCACCCATGTCCTGATAGCCATCGCCACAATGGTGTGCATGTAGCACATGTCACTCCCCTGCAGGACCACCAATAAGTTGACACATGCCATGGCAGAGGCATGACTGCTAAGTCATACATCACTGTCTCAGTGATGTATGACTTGGCAGCCAGACAACAACACTATGCACTGTGTCACAATAGTAGGTCATGGGGAATGCAAGTCCTGGAGCTGCACAAGTGCACATGTACATCCCCCACACAACACATCATCTTAACCCTCATATGTCCAGGTCATACCTATTGGACATATGGGAGACCTGTGACACTACCCTCTGAACCTGAGCCCCTCACAATTTGCTGTGAATGGGGAACAGCTGCCTGAACTTCACATTCGCATACCCCAGTCTGCACGGGCAGCTGATCAAACACCTATGTGACACACAAGTATCGTCTCCTATGGTCACATCTCCAGGGGCATGCTGAGCCCCTACCAAGAAGACCCCAGCAGTCCTGGCAACTAATCCACAGCACACTGACACAGAGGCAGACACCTGATGGGTCAAATCACTGCGCACAATGTGTCAGCTGATACACGGGAGTGGGAGTACAGAGTGCATTGCATGGCCTGGAGTAGGCATGACTGTCCTGCTCCACATGAATGAGGGATGAGCCCTGGACAGTGGATAGCTGGCTATGTATGTGTGACACACGTAATCTGCACACTCCTGGGGCCCAAACATTGTTCCCACCCGCTGCATGGGCGTGTGCCACATACCCCAGGCACATGTGGTGGCTCAGCTCAGCAAGTGGACCGCATATCAAAGCAACACGCAGATCACATGTCCGAACACAGGCGTTGTGTGAACAATGGACCCACCCATGATGCCCACAACAGAGTTAGGGAAACAGATGCTGTCCCCCACCTTTAGTGAAGCAAACTGCAAGGACACAGTCCCAAGTGACACAATTCCCTGAATGTAAGGGCCACACCTGGGTATCAGATGAGCAGTGGGCAGTGCACAGTAGAGGGACATGGCTCCTGGACAACATGACTGCTGCACTGTGGCAGTTGAACCAGGCCAGAGGAGGGCACAAAGCATGTAATACAGAGTTCACAGTGCAGTCTTTGACTCACCCCCTCCTTGCTGCTGTCTGGCCTTCAGCTGCCCATCCAGGTCTGGAAACACCACCGCCAGGATCTGGAGCATGTGGGGGGTCAGGGTTCGTGTTCCGCCCCTCCTGCGAGGAGGCGACAGCTTCAGCTGGACCCGTGCAATCCTCCGGGTCCAGCCCCGAAGGTCCTGCCACCTCTTCTGGCAGTTGCGGATCCGGCGCTTGTAGACCCCCACGGACCGGACGGCCCGGACGATGTCCTTCCAGATCTCCTGCTTTCGATGGGCATTAACCTGTCAGGATGACAAAGTGAAAAGGCCATTACTACACATGCAATCAATAAAAAAAAATTGTCCTTGGTAGATTGAACTCACGGTCTGTCGAAAAAACCGCTCGCTGTTCAGAAGAAATGCCTTGATGCGGTTGCGGTACCAATTAAGGTATGCCGATTATTATTATCATTATTCTTCACCATACATTTGTGATCGGAATGGTTTTTCCGAAAAAACAGCATGTTTTAAAGGAGTTCTTTGCTCTTGCAGCTGGAGATCGCTGCGTAGCTGGGGTGCCCGTAAATAAAAGGATAGGCAAAAGCCGGCGCTAGCGAGGTAACAAACTGACGGCAGAAACTATTACTTATAAATGCATGATACGAAGTAGAGCTTGTTGGTGAAGTCGTCTCTTTTTCTTCTTCTTTTTTAGCGGTACGAAATTAGTGCATTAATGCGTGTAAACGCATTTGGTTACAACGAGTGGCAATAATAAGATAACACGAGGTAATGTTGTTGTAACAGATTGACAATTTTAGAGGTAAGCTAGAGTGGTTGAAAGTTTGAAGTAATGGTAAACACTGCACCTTTTTGTTTTTTTACAGCTCTCATTCCAGGTCCTGAGGAAAACCCTTAAAATAAAACATTGGGTTTGAAACGCGTAGACTTTTTGTTTGTGCCTAAACAAGTTTTGTTTTGTATATAGAAGAGGTATCAGGTCAATTGCAATGTATTAGTAGTATTGAAATTTCACCTTTTCATGACCTGAATACAAAAACTGTTTAGCCAAAATTTCCCCTGGGTCTGTGTTATCAATTGACAATGTATTTTCTTTTCCTTTTTAACCTTTCCCTTGGGTTTTTTCATTCTTTCTCTTTTCTTTTTCTAAATGTTGTGGAATTTGAGCTCATTTAAATTCATGTATTATATTATTATGTCTTTGTTATGAATGTTAAGTATTGTTTTATGGTTGTATAAGCTGTTGTGGTTCGGTAAATGAACTATATGGACAAAGCTCATGAAAATAATAGCATGAACTAAAAGATTCCCCTTCCTTTTTCTAAAAAATGAATTTCATCTAAGATAAAAAATAAAAATATTTATTAATTTTTCAATCACTTTGAGTGACACTGGTGATTGTTTTGGAGTGAGTTGATACAGAAATTATCAGTACTGACAATGTGTCTGTTGTTTGATTACTACACATGCAACATATCCGTGCATGACACAGTTGTATATACATGTCTCAATCACAGGGGCACATGATGTACACAGGCAGTGCAAAGCTGACCATGGACAGTTTGCCAGACGTCACTCCATGGTATCATTGCATGGGAAGTAAAACCTTGTTCAAATGCACTGTCACTGCACCATACCTGTCCAGTGCATGTCACTACACACTATGGGGGGTGACAACTACTCAGTGAGCCTGCTAGCCAGTGGCGTGCAGACTTTCAGCCTTGCTAGTCAGACAATATGCACATTCAGAAAGGCAGTGCACAGAACACTCACCTGCTCCCCTGGTGTCCCATACAGCTTGCTGTACTGTGGAAGTAGGCTGTCCAGCAGGGCCTGGTTCTCTTCAAGGCTGAAGGCTGGGGCTCTCTCCACAGTACGTGCCATTGCAGGGTCCAGAGGGGCAGAGACAGCAGCAGTGCAGTGGCAGATGTCGTCCTGGAGCATGTAGTGCAGGCAAGTGAGCTCTCAGGGGAACAGCCAGCAATATATATGTGCTGGAGAGGCAGATACTGTCCCTTGTGTCCAAAGTGATAGGTCCAAGTCGTTTGCATCTTCTGAATCTGGCCAATCCATGGAATAGCAGCACCAAAACACGCCCACAGCATCCTTCAAATCTTCAACTTCATGACATGCATGATTTTGCAACATTGTTGTGGGTGACCAACTGATTTTCCAGCAACTGACTCGTTCGAAATTCGAAAACGCATCCGTTGCCAGGCAAGCCCATTGTCAATGGGTGCGCACCGATCGGTCCATTGCGGTACAACGCGTACAGGGGTACAACGCTGTACCCGCACACATTGAATGCAATGGGCCGGCCGGGGGCACCGATCGGTCCATTGCAGTTCAACGCGTACAGGGGTACAACGCGTACCCGCACACATTGAATGCAATGGGCCGGCCGAGGGCACCGATCGGTCCATTGCAGTTCAACGCTGCATAGGGGTACAACGCGTACCCGCACACATTGAATGCAATGGGCCGGCCGGGGCACCGACCAGTCCATTGCAGTTCAACGCGTACAGGGGTACAACGCTGCACCGCACACATTGAATGCAATGGGCCGGCCGGGGCACCGATCGGTCCATTGCAGTACAACGCTGCATAGGGGTACAACGCGCACCGCACACATTGAATGCAATGGGCCGGCCGGGGCACCGACCGGTCCATTGCAGTACAACGCGTACAGGGTACAACGCGTACCCGCACACATTGAATGCAATGGGCCGGCCGGGGCACCGATCGGTCCATTGCAGTTCAACGCTGCATAGGGGTACAACGCTGCACCCGACACATTGAATGCAATGGGCCGGCCGGGGCACCGACCGGTCCATTGCAGTACAACGCGTACAGGGGTACAACGCGTACCCGCACACATTGAATGCAATGGGCGGCCGGGGCACCGATCGGTCCATTGCAGTACAACGCGTACAGGGGTACAACGCGTACCCGCACACATTGAATGCAATGGGCCGGCCGGGGCACCGATCGGTCCATTGCAGTTCAACGCGTACAGGTGTACAACGCGTACTCGCGCACATTGAATGCAATGGGCCGGCCGGGGCACCGACCGGTCCATTGCAGTACAACGCGCACAGGGGTACAACGCGTACAGGGGTACAACGCGTACCTGCACACATTGAATGCAATGGGCCGGCCAGGGGCACCGATCGGTCCATTGCAGTACAACGCGTACAGGGGTACAACGCGTACCCGCACACATTGAATGCAATGGGCCGGCCGGGGCACCGATCGGTCCATTGCAGTTCAACGCGTACAGGGGTACAACGCGTACCCGCACACATTGAATGCAATGGGCCGGCCGGGGCACCGACCGGTCCATTGCAGTACAACGCGTACAGGGGTACAACGCGTACCCGCACACATTGAATGCAATGGGCCGGCCGGGGCACCGATCGGTCCATTGCTGTTCAACGCATCACTGTACATGTGACTGGCATATGTCAGCATGCCTGTCTCAGATGGACATATGCCAGCCACAGATAGCTCCCAGGGAGTGAGGGGCACACCTACATCACGACAGCCTGTCCAAACTTTATCATAAGGCATGTAAGGCTGCATTTCCTATTGTGTGTATGTTGGTGTACATGTTGTCCTGTGGGTGTCACCTGTGGGCAGCCACCCCCAGGCTGTGCACGTGTTCATGGGGACAGGATCCTGGGTGTTACGTGTACATGACCACTGTGATGTGCAACTGTTCATATCTGTGCATGTGCCATGGTCACATTTCACGGTGGTGTATGTGTATGTCATGTCACATACCCCGTGAGTGATACCAAAGGGGATGATGGACGAAGCGTTAGAGCAAATCAAACACTCACCCCCAGTCAACTGATCTGGGTCTAATCCATCATCTTTCTTTAGCTCACTCCACCACCCCAGTTCAGACATGGCCATATGCAAATCAGTCTGACCCTGTGCCTCATGGGAACAGTCCAGCCCGAACTGCCAAGCCATGTCTTCCCTGGACCGGAAACAAGCATCCTGGGACCGGTTTCGGGTTCAAAACCCTCATCAGCCAGGCTATCTTGAATCCAGTGGCAAAGTGAGCAAGGGACCCACGTCTGGGCATACCCCGCCAACTTAGGGCGAACAAAGCGATACCAAAGGGGATGATGGACGGAGCGTTAGAGCAAATCAAACACTCACCCCCAGTCAACTGATCTGGGTTTAATCCATCATCTTTCTTTAGCTCACTCCACCACCCCAGTTCAGACATGGCCATATGCAAATCAGTCTGACCCTGTGCCTCATGGGAACAGTCCAGCCCGAACTGCCAAGCCATGTCTTCCCTGGACCGGAAACAAGCATCCTGGGACCGGTTTCGGGTTCAAAACCCTCATCAGCCAGGCTATCTTGAATCCAGTGGCAAAGTGAGCAAGGGACCCACGTCTGGGCATACCCCGCCAACTTAGGGCGAACAAAGCGATACCAAAGGGGATGATGGACGGAGCGTTAGAGCAAATCAAACACTCACCCCCAGTCAACTGATCTGGGTTTAAGCCGGGGGCACCGATCGGTCCATTGCAGTTCAACGCGTACAGGTGTACAACGCGTACCCGCACACATTGAATGCAATGGGCCGGCCGGGGCACCGACCGGTCCATTGCAGTACAACGCGTACAGGGTACAACGCGTACCCGCACACATTGAATGCAATGGGCCGGCCGGGGCACCGATCGGTCCATTGCAGTACAACGCGTACAGGGGTACAACGCGTACCCGCACACATTGAATGCAATGGGCCGGCCGGGGCACCGATCGGTCCATTGCAGTTCAACGCGTACAGGGGTACAACGCGTGCCCGCACACATTGAATGCAATGGGCCGGCCGGGGCACCGATCGGTCCATTGCAGTTCAACGCGTACAGGGGTACAACGCGCACCGCACACATTGAATGCAATGGCCGGCCGGAGGCACCGACCGGTCCATTGCAGTACAATGCGTACAGGGGTACAACGCGTACCCGCACACATTGAATGCAATGGCCGGCCGGGGCACCGATCGGTCCATTGCTGTTCAACGCATCACTGTACATGTGACTGGCATATGTCAGCATGCCTGTCTCAGATGGACATATGCCAGCCACAGATAGCTCCCAGGGAGTGAGGGGCACACCTACATCACGACAGCCTGTCCAAACTTTATCATAAGGCATGTAAGGCTGCATTTCCTATTGTGTGTATGTTGGTGTACATGTTGTCCGGTGGTTGTCACCTGTGGGCAGCCACCCCCAGGCTGTGCACGTGTTCATGGGGACAGGATCCTGGGTGTTACGTGTACATGACCACTGTGATGTGCAACTGTTCATATCTGTGCATGTGCCATGGTCACATTTCACGGTGGTGTATGTGTATGTCATGTCACATACCCCGTGAGTCCCATGTGGGACGGTATGTTTGAGCCAGGGTGTCCCAGTGGCACAATAGTGATGGTCCTCCACAGTCTTTGTGCATGTAGTGTTTACAATGTCTCTGATTTCATGTGCACAATGGGAGACAGTCTCCACATCCAGGTTGTGTGTGCATGGACTTTGATGTTGTGCGTGTGTGTGTCACAGACGTCCATGTCTGTCCTGCCGTGGCAAGTGGGGCCACTACCTGTGGGGGTCATGGTTGTTTTGCTGTGGTGTATACATGATACTCCATGTAATGCCAGTGTCCATGTGGCAATACAGGGTCCCTGGGAATGTACCTGTGGTTGAGCTGTGGTGCCTGGGGCACATCTGTCCTCACATGTCACTGTGGGGGGTGATTGTGACACGGCAGCAGGAGATGGGAACTGTGACACGGCCTCATGATATCCAATGGGCCAACCTGGGACTAATTGATGCCACCTGTTGGACCGTGTTGACAGATGTTGGCCATGTATGTACCATACATGTCCTTCCGGAACTGCACACTTCATGTAGTTGTGCCTCATAATGATGTATGTTGGGATATTGAGTGTGTTCAATGCCGCATATGTGGGGTGACTGACAATCTTGCTTACTTCTCCTCTGCACTGCAGGGCTCCTGCTGTCCATCGACCATTCCCAGACCTGGCAACGATGGTGGAACGGGACAGCATCCGACGGCACCGCTTCACCAGGCAGCTGATTGAGGATTTAGCAGTGCAGTTGTCCCCACATTTGCAGCCTGGCCGGCCGTATCCTACAGCGCTGACCCCCAAGGTGAAGGTGATGGCAGCCCTACACTTCTTTGCCACCGGTACCTTCCAACTTACTGTGGCGACTGCTGGTGGGATGTCACAGACCATGTTGAGCCGTGTGCTCCGCGATGTTTTGGCGGCAATGATTCTATTCCTGAACCGGTACATCTATTTCCCTAGACTGCGACGACTCACTGACGTGAAGAGTGACTTTTATGCCCTGGGGAGGATGCTGCATGTCATTGGCTCCATTGATGGGACACATGTGGCTTTGGTACCACCACAGG
Organism: Calotriton arnoldi; assembly: GCA_963921515.1. NCBI lineage: Eukaryota > Metazoa > Chordata > Amphibia > Caudata > Salamandridae > Calotriton > Calotriton arnoldi. The sequence goes on from CAWUFW010001495.1 coordinate 1,310,184, forward strand.
CCCAGGAGCAGGACTACAGGAACCGCAAGCACTACCACTCGGTCAATGCACTGGTGGTGTGTCTTGCAGACATGACCATCACACACGTGTGTGCCCGTTTCCCTGGTTCAGCACACGATGCCTTTGTGATGAGGAGTAGTCGCATCCCCAGGATGATGGCACATATGCAGAACCAGCGTGCCTGGCTTGTCGGTGTGTACTGACTTTGTGCCATTGTGTGTGGTCTGATCTGTAGTATTCCGCCCACTTTTCCAAGTCAGCTAATGTGCACTTGTCTGTCCGTAGGTGACTCGGGATACCCCAACATGCCGTGGTTGCTGACACCCCTCAGGAACCCTGTGACACCAGCCCAGATGCGCTACAATGAGGCACATGGTCGGACCAGGAGAGTGATTGAGCGGACATTTGGTCTCCTGAAGAGCCGCTCCGCTGCCTGGACAAGACCGGAGGGTCCCTCCCATATGCCCCTGCGAAAGTGTGCAAGATTATCATCGTCTGCTGCATGCTCCACAACCTGGCAGTGCGGAAGGAGTTGCCTCTCATCCAGGATGACAATGACCAACATCCGCACCTGTGGAGGATCCTGGCCTGGACCACGATGCCAGTGACGATGATGATGATGATGATGGTGATGTCCGCACACAGCTCATCACCAACTTCTTTAGCTGAATGTGAGTATCCTGAGGTGTCATGTCAATGATGTGAGTTGGCATGATGTGTAGGTGGTGCTCTGGTGCTGTTGGAGTGTGTCCATGGGCTACTTGACTGGATGTGTGTTGCGATGTGTGCTTACAGGTGGGCTGTACTCCCCAACAGTGTTGACATGCTAACTTGGTTCTGGGTGGGTATCTTGTAACATGTATTGTGCATGAGTTTTGCTGTTCTGTCCTGTACTCCATTGCTTTTGACTGTGTGTCATTTCTGTCCTTCACAGGGTACTTTCAGATTCGTTTGGTCAACTGTGTCCACCGACGACGTGATTGCACTTCCAGGCTGGTAGCTGATGTGTCCCTACAGGTGATGTGCGCCACACCCATGGACTTCCTTCCGTCTACAGTTGTTGACTGTGTGCCCGCTGCCAGGTGGGATTACCTTGCATCTGTAGTGGTTACGACATGTTGCAACTGTGTAATAAACCTGTGCTTCACTTTGTGATGTGCGTTGTCTGTGGTCACACATTTGACTGCCATTTGCTTACTGCACCTGTGGGCTACTTGACTACAACTGGGAATGGGTGTGGTGTCTGTGCATTGCACCGTCTTCCCTGGCAACATCAGTGTAGGCAATGAGTCAGATGGCCTAGGTGTGTATGTGTTGTGTAGCACTGGTGGTGTGTCTCCCTCATGTGTGTCACGTTGCCTTTACTCACATGCCTGTGTTGTCCTTGCTGTTGCAGTTCGCATACACAGTGTAATTTTGCAGTTCATCATCCCCATAACAGCACCCACGTTGGAATCACAACAGAGGCAAGTATGGTGTATTAGTGTGTTTATTGTGATACATTTGTGTGAATAGTGCATAGGATGGGTAGTGCTGTACATAAATCTTGCAATCCGAAGTTCCTAGGTGAATTGAAAGTCCTGGTAGACAGAATCCCCAGTATCGGGGCCACAGTTGTCTGACACATTGGTCCAACTTGTACTCCCCATGCAATGTGTGGGAGTAGTGTTGCCGTCAACAGGGTGAACAGTCTGTGCACAAAGGTGAACATCCAGAACAGGTTCAGGCTTCCTGGGAGTTGCGCTTGGCCATCGGCCTCTCACTTGCCCCCTCCTCGGACGACCCCTCTTCTTGGGGTGGGCCCCTCAAGAACAGGCTGCTGCGGTGCAGGGGACTCTCCGCCAGAGTCATCCTCCCTCCCTGTGGCAGTTGCAGTTTGTTCGGCACCAGATGTTGTTGGCACACAGGGAGGTGTGGACTGGTTGCTGTTCATCTGGCGGAGGCATTGTAAAATGTCCCTGTGCACCGCCGTCATCTCATGCAGTGCATCCCACTTGGACTCCATGCGGGACATGTGTGAGTCCACGCGGGACATGTGTGACTCCACGTGAGACATGTGGGAGTCCAAGCGGGCATGATGGGCAGCCTGCTGCTGTTTCATGTCTCTGAGGAGCCCCACTACCTGGCTGAGGTCTCCGGTGCTGGACTGGTACGCATCAGCTATGCGTACCAGTTGTGGGTCATCATGCACACCAGCAACGTCTGCAAGCAGCGACCTCTGTCTCCCACCCCTCCCACCACCCCTGCTGACATGTGCAGTGTGTGCAGTGGCACGCACAGATAACCGTGGTCCACCTTGGGGGTTGGTGGTGGTGGTGGTGGTGGTGTCCATGGCCCCAGGTTGGTCCAGGGTCCCTGTGCTGGTGTTGCTCCTTGTTCTGTCCATGTCGGCAGGGATGGTATTTGTGGTGACAGTCGTTGGAGGGGTGGGTGCAGGGGGTGCAGCTGGTGGTCCTGCTGGTGCTGCAGCTGGTGGTCCTGCTGGTGCTGCATGTAGACTTGCACCGGATGTGCCAGGTTGGTCTTCATCGTCCGAGGAGGACAGAGGCTGTACGACGCCAGTGAGCTCCGCATCCTCTTGAGCCTGGGACTGGGACTCCTCAACGTCTGCTGCTGTGTCCCCATCATCACCTGTTTTTGGGAGACACACACAATGTATGTTATGTTTCTGCAGGCATCAATGGTTGACACACATGACAGTTGTGACTGTGCCTCTGGGTGCGGGCCTGTACATTGCATTGTCCTAAGTCGTCACAGTCAGGGGTTGATATTGGTGTGGCACATTGTCCTGCATTATTTGGGCATTTCTATGTATTTTATGGGGTGTGAACATGGTCTGCATTGGTTGTGTTTGGTTGACAGCCGGCCCTCCTTCCCACCCACCCAGCCAGTCAGTTATCCCACCATGGAACGTGCTTGCATTGCAGGGAGTGGAAGTTGTCTCTCAGGATGTCAGTCAGTGGTGTCCTGCTGTTTGTTGGTGCACCGTTGCCAGCAGGGCCTTGTGCTCCCCACAGCAGTAGCCAGTGTCAGCCATCTTGTGAGTCCTTCTCCACTCCCTGTGATGTGAGCATGGTTCAGGGTGGTGTTGATGGGACAGTTGTGGGGGTGACCAATATCAGTGACTACGACTCCCATCATGCTATTGCCTCCACCCCCTTCCCAGCATGCCCATGCTTCCTTCCTTTTGACTCTGCTTCCCTGTGGGGTGGGCTGGCTGTGCTGACAGGATGGCTGGGAGTGTTGTCCTGGCAGTTGTTTGGCTGAAAGTCCCAAGAGTGTCCCTGTGCTTCACACAACATAACCCAGGGTGGTGGTTCTTTGTGGGATCTTGTGTTAGGATGGGGGGCATTGCATTCTACCAGGTGGGTTCTGTGGAGTTTGTGTTGGGGGGTGTGTGACGGGAGGTGCTTGTGACTATGGTTAGTGCTGCAAGTCCTCCTTCCCACCAACCCAGCCAGCCAGTTATCCCACCATGGAACGTGCTTGCATTGCAGGGAGTGGAAGTTGTCTCTCAGGATGTCAGTCAGTGGTGTCCTGCTGTTTGTTGGTGCACAGTTGCCAGCAGGGCCTTGTGCTCCCCACAGCAGTTGCCAGTGTCAGCCATCTTTTGAGTCCTTCTCCACTCCCTGTGATGTGCGCATGGTTCATGGTGGTGTTGATGGGACAGTTGTGGGGGGCAATATGTGTGACTGCGACTCCCATGATGCTATTGGCTACACTGACTTGGCCAGCATACACAGAATTCCTTCCTTTGAGTGGTCTTCACTGTGTGTTGGTGTTGTTGTGGTGGCTACATGTCTGGATGTGTTTGTTAGTTCTATTTGTGCCACTGCCTAGCTGTAGTTGTAGTTGTGTTTGTACATGTGATGGCACAGTTGGATGTGACTTTTTTGATGGCATGTGTTGTGTTTATCTGACTGACATACACATTTTGGGATGATTCTGTTCTGGTTGCTGTGTAATTGCTATGAGTGCATGGTTTGACTCTCCCCTTGACAGTGATGTGTGTGTGTTTTGTGGCAGTATATTGTGTACATTTGTTGTGTACTCACCAGGCTCTGGGATGTCCTCTAGTCCATATACGCTCACTGGCGGAAGGATGGCCCGCACCTTCTCCTCCCAGGGCCTGAGGTATATTGGCTTGGCAGGAGGGCCACTGCCGGTGTATTGGCTGTTGATGTAGTCTTTCTTGAGCAGGTCCTGTACCCTCCTGCGCACGTCATACCACCTGTTCTGGATGTCGCTCTTTGTGCGCCGACATGGTGATTGTGCGTTCACCCTGTTGATGATCCTCTCCCACATCTTGGTTTTCTGGGAGATGGGGGTCTGTTGGACCAGTGTGCCAAACAGCTGTGGCTCTACCCTGAGGATCTCGCTCTACCATGACTTCCAATTCACAATCTAGGAACTTGGGATTCTTCTTGGGGGCATGGTGATGGGTGGTGATGGTGAGTGATGTGTGTGTTGGTGTGCAGGTGAGGGTGTGTGAGTGTGTGTTTTGCTGGGTGTATGTGAGGTAGGTATTTGTTGGTGTGCTGATGGTGTGTGGCTTGTGTGAGGGATGAGCTGTGGGTGTGTGGTTGCTTTCTCTTGGGTGCTGGCAGTGGAATGGCATTTGCAAAGGCTCATGGTTGTGATTTGTGTCCTTTATATGGGTGGAGTTGTGGGTGTGTCTTTGTTCTCTGTCCCCACCCACCCCAGTATTTATTGGCTTGGTAATTGCTTGTTTGGCCTTATTTTGGGTGAATTTTCCTTTGTACTGTCTGTGTATGTTGGAAACGTTCTTGTGACCGAGTCGGACCCTGCATTTGTCTCGTACGGTCTTCTCCGCTTCGCTCACGCTGTGTATGTGCAGTTTTCTATGCTGCGTACGCGTCGGTCGCGGTGTTTTGTGTTGCTTCGGCTCGGTTTTGTATGCGTGTCGGTCGTACGGCTTAGCCTCCGTCCGACTCGCTCGTGATTTTCGCGCCTTGCATCGTACTTTGCGGTTTGGAGTTCGCGTGTACGTTTCGGTCGGATTTGTTCCGGGTGCGTGTCGGTCGGTTGGATTCGCGTGTTTTTCCGACCGGATTGCTGTTTTCCGTGCGGCTCGGTCGGTCGACTTGGGTTCGGTACGTGTCGGTCGGATTTTGCACGCCTTGCATCGTACTTGGCGTGTCGGGCGCCACAGGTACGTGTCGGTCGGTATTATTTCCGGATCCGAGTCGGTCGGTGCTTTTTCCGGCCCGAATCGGAATCGACCCCATAATAGTTGTTTGCATACCATGTTTTTCTTCTAGTTTTAAATGCTGTATTTTCCCCAAAACCTTTAGTTAGCTAGTGAATAGGTGTTTGTTATGTATTAGACAACTGATAGTGAGTTCTCGCTGACAGAACAGGAGCTGACCTGAAGAATGATTCATGGGAAGTACTGTCTGGACCACAAAACATTAATGATGTAGCTTTTCAAGGCTCAATATATATATATATATATATATATATATATATATATATATATATATATATATATATTATCTACTGGCGGTCGCCAGTAGATAGTTATAGTTACAACCTATTATCCATAGGAAATCCGCGACATTCTATTTGAAATAACTCTCTTGTCGGTTGACGTATCTTCGCGAAATTTTCAAACTTCGTGGGGCGCTCCGGTCCGCTCCTACCCTGAAAGTCTCGGGGTGATACGTCAAGCGGGGGCCGAGAAAAAGGGGGGTCCCAAAACGCGTTTTCCCCATGCATTTTCCCATAGGAAACTTTAGACACGGCTACAGCCTGAACTGCTGAACGGAATTACACCAAATTTGGCAAAGAGGTAGTTCTTGGTTCAGAAAGAACCCTTTTTGTTAAATGGTGTAAATCCGTTCAGTAGTTGCTGAGAAAATCAAAAAGTAAAAGTACATATATATCTATGGGCACGGAGGATTCGCGCACCCTGAGCGCACCCTGCGCGCACCGTCCCGATCACGAGCTGCATGTTAATTGGCTGTCAGCTGGCTGTCAACATTCCGATTCAGGAAATGTTGGCAGCCATTTTGTCCCTCGGTAGAACCGAGGGACAGAAACAAGTGCGCAAAGCGCACAAAGGGGGAGGGTAGAAACACCCTGACCCCTAGGTTTGCTCAGGGGTCCCACAAGGACCCCCTGGGCAAAAAAAAATTTTTTTTAAAAATCGGCAGGATGCGCTCAGGGTGCGCGAATCCTGCCGAAAATCGAGCGCGGTCTCCCGCGCTCGATAGTTAATTGGCCCCCGGGTGGCCCAAGTCCCGGGGGCATGGTGGGGGATAATTTAACGTGTGGGGGCCTCAAAGGACCCTCAAGCCCCGGGGACCGCCACCCCCGGGGCTTTTTAGAAATGGTGCGGGAGGGCTCTGAGCCCTCCGCAGCCCCGGGGACCACCACCTCCCGGGCTTTTAAAAAAAATTATTAAACCTGTGTGGGGGCTCCAGCCTCCCACACGCCCGGGACCACCACCTCCCCGGGGCTGTGTACTGAATGGGAGGGGGCCGCGCGGCCCCCTCCTGGAGCCCTTGATGGCCCTGGGGACCACCACCCCCAGGGCCGGCTCCTGCAGTGTCCCGGGGTGCCTACCCCGGGACACTGCTGTTTGCAATGACAGGACGGGAGCCTCGCGGCTCCCGTCCTGTCATTGCAAACTTGCTTTGGATATTGGAAGAGAGAGCAGGAAACCTGCTCTCTCTTCCAATATCCAAAGCCGATTGCTTTTACACATGGGGAGCAGCATGTTAGTGTAAAAGCAATGCCGGCACCCTAGGGACGCGGGGAGCCGGCGGGACTGTGGGGGGAATGGGGACCCCCCCACAGTCCCCAACGAGAGGCCAGGCCCCGGGGGATGGGGTCCCCGGGCAGTAGTGGCTCGGGAGGGGGCCACGCGGCCCCTCCCCAAAAAAATAAAAAAAACGGAATGGCCGGCCCCGGGGGATGGGGTCCCCGGGCCTTAAATGGCCAGAGGAGGGGGCCACGCAGCCCCCTCCAAAGAATATAAATAAAAACGAGGCCATGCCCCGGGGATGGGGTGCCCGGGGCCAATACAGGCCCAGGGAAGGGGGCCATGCGGCCCCTTCCCGTTTTTTTTTAAATTACAAATTAAAAAAAGGGTCAGGCCCTGGGGGATGGGGTCCCCAGGGCATAAAAACAGGAAAAAGGAAGGGGGCCACAATTTTTTTTTTTTTTTAAACGATCGGCCCGCAGGCCCCGCCCCTTCCTTCACCACTCTGCAAACGCGCCCTGGCGCGTTTGCAGAGGGGAACGATCCCCTTGAATACTGGGGGTCCTGGGGCCAACTAGCCCACCAGGAACCTCCAGTATGCGCCAGGGGCTGCGTTGCAGAGAGGTGTAGAGAGGCCACACCCCTTTACACCTCTCTGCAACGCAGCTCTGTGGCGCTTTTTGGAGGTATATGGTGGGCTAGTTGGACTCCGGGGACCCTCAGGATTCAAGGGGACTTAATCCCCAACTTAAAACGCGCCACGGGGCGCGTTTGCACAGTGGTGAAGGGAGGGCGGGGCTTCAGGTGACATGTGTGCAAACAGGCCCCGTGGCGCGTTTTAAGATGGGGAATTAAATCCCCTTCAATCCTGAGGGTCTCTGGGGCCAACTAGCCCAACAGGTACATCCAGAAAGCGCCACAGAGCTGCGTTGCAGAGAGGTGTAAAAGGGGTGTGGCCTCTCTACACGTCTCTGCAACGCAGCCCCTGGCGCATATTGGAGGTTCCTGGTGGTCTAGTTGGCCCCTAGGGACCCTCAGGATTCAAGGGAACTTAATCCCCCAACTTAAAACGCGCCACAGGGCGCGTTTGCAAAGATGTCACCTCAGGCCCCGCCCCTCCCTTCACCATTGTGCAAATATTCCTCTAAAATCAGCCGAAATAGGAATTCCGATTTACTCACCTGTTATAAGGAGAGACCTCAGTGCTGTATCTTTCAGCCCAGTACTGGTCCTGAAAAGTAATTTTAACCGTACTTACCGGTAACTTGAATTTCCTTCATAGGCTAACATTGACTGGTTTCACTTGGAAATTCTTCTAAGTGTGGAGTTTTGGAACTTTAAAATATTCCTCTAAAATCAGCCGAAATACGAATTCCGATTTACTCACCTGTTATCAGGAGAGACCTCAGTGCTGCATCTTTCAGCCCAGTACTGATCCTGAAAAGTAATTTTAACCGTACTTACCGGTAAGTTGAATTTCCTTCATAGGCTAACATTGACTGGTTTCACTTGGAAATTCTTCTAAGTGTGGAGTTTTGGAACTTTAAAATATTCCTCTAAAATCAGCCGAAATACGAATTCCGATTTACTCACCTGTTATCAGGAGAGACCTCAGTGCTGCATCTTTCAGCCCAGTACTGATCCTGAAAAGTAATTTTAACCGTACTTACCGGTAAGTTGAATTTCCTTCATAGGCTAACATTGACTGGTTTCACTTGGAAATTCTTCTAAGTGTGGAGTTTTGGAACTTTAAAATATTCCTCTAAAATCAGCCGAAATCCGAATTCTGATTTACTCACCTGTTATCAGGAGAGACCTCAGTGCTGCATCTTTCAGCCCAGTACTGGTCCTGAAAAGTAATTTTAACCGTACTTACCAGTAACTTGAATTTCCTTCCATAGGCTAACATTGACTGGTTTCACTTGGAAATTCTTCTAAGTGTGGAGTTTTGGAACTTTAAAATATTCCTCTAAAATCAGCCGAAATACGAATTCCGATTTACTCACCTGTTATCAGGAGAGACCTCAGTGCTGCATGTTTCAGCCCAGTACTGATCCTCAAAAGTAATTTTAACCGTACTTACCGGTAACTTGAATTTCCTTCATAGGCTAACATTGACTGGTTTTCAGCAAAAAGTTTCAAAGTGTTGATTTTCACAAACTACAAATATTCCTTAAAAATCGCCTGTATGACTTAAACGCATTCTTTCAACTGTTTACAGGAGATGCACCAGTGCTGGATCCAGGATCCAACACTGAGTAAGATAAAGTAACGATAACAGTTTTTACCTGCTAAGTGAATTTCCTTCCATAGGATAACATTGGTGATTCTATGAGAAAAAGTTTCAAAGTGTCAACTTTTAAAATACAATAATATTCCTTAAAAATCACGACTGTAACCAAAACGCTTTTACTCAACTGTTTACAGGAGATGTACCAGGACTGAATCTAGGATCCAGTCCTGTGGTTACAAAAGTAATCCATAAAGTAACTAATTGCATTTAACTAGAAATTCACATTGAGCTGAATGTTGCATTGTGTTTGAAAATGTGTTGCCCATTGCAACAACTGTAACTACTGTACTTAAAAGTCTATTGCCTATCTGCAAAGTATTTAAACTAAAGTAATTCATTCTGAGAAAGTATTTTTGTAATGTAATGTATAATGTAATTACAATGTAATTTGACAAATAAAATATGTTAAAAAAAATTGTTTCTAAAAATGTAGTAAATCAGTATGAAAAAAATTAATATAACAATTAATACATTTAAAAATTGTCATTTACAAAACCTTTGAAATTCACTGAAAAACCATAGGTTTCAGACACGTTATAGTTACAAATTAGCATTTAAAAACCTTTGAAATTCACTGAAAAAACCATAGGTTTCAGACACGTTATAGTTACAAATTAGCATTTAAAAACCTTTGAAATTCACTGAAAAACCATAGGTTTTAGGGACAGTTATAGTTACTTGGACATTGCACTCGTACAAAACCCGTGAAATTCCCCGTTATAGTTAGTTCAGCTAACTATAACTCGCGCCCCGCAATGCACTGCTGATGACGTCACATATTACATCACTCATGACATGGTCAGTGACATCACTGATGACATCACTGATGACATCTCAAATGACATCACTGATGACATCATCCACGTGATAATCTGATGCACCTCCTCACACCCTAATATAACCTTTGATACACCCACTCTAAATTACAGACTGCCATTCGCAAAACCATAGACACTCCAACACCAATAACTACATACCCACTCACTGATTCTTAGGTCTACACACACACATCCACTCACTCACCCGTACAGTCACTCATACTTACGGTCACTCAGTACAGGACTATCATATGCACTCTTACTCCTATATAGACACTCAAACAACGCCACTCATCCATAGAGATACTCACACACCTAGTCAGTCATGCAAATAATTAAACACACTGCCATTTACTCACCTATACAGTTATACACACACACCAGCTCACTTACTCATACAAATAGTAGCACATTGTTACGCTCTTATACAATCACTGATACAAGCACACAATCATCCATACAGCCACTATCACAATCACTCACTCTTGCTTATAGCTATTTATATACTCCAACACACATATATACTGCCTTTCACATATGTAGTTACTCACACATGTACCACTGGGACATACATTCACTCACTAACACACTCTTACACACACTTACCCACCCATACAGTCTATCACAGATGCACTCTTGAAACCATCCACCCAGTGAATCACCCACTCACACATCTATGCACAGAGTTGTACACACCCCTCCCACACAAACACTCAGGCACCCATACAGATACTCAGACAAGCATTCAATAACTCATATAGAAAATCATTTAGCTATTCACAAACACATGCAGCCACTTACACAGCAACAGACAGACGGATACAGACATACACCCAGTTTAGTCACTAACCCATGCATTCAGTAAGATACGTTAAATCACTCACTTATAGAGTCAGTCACGCACCTACTAAATCATCCATACAGACACTTACACACCCACTCATTCTTCAATACGTCTTTTCCTATATATTTTAAAAATATTTAAACTTTACAGAAACACACAGTCACTGGATGATGTCATCAGTGATGTCATTTGAGATGTCATCAGTGATGTCATCAGTGATGTCACTGACCATGTCATGAGTGATGTAATATGTGACGTCATCAGCAGTGCATTGCGAGGCGCGAGTTATAGTTAGCTGAACTAACTATAACGGGGGAATTTCACGGGTTTTGTACGAGTGCAATGTCCAAGTAACTATAACTGTCCCTAAAACCTATGGTTTTTCAGTGAATATATATATATATATATATATATATATATATATATATATATATATATATATATATATACATCCACACTGGCAAAGACATCCAGCAATAGCCAAAGAATGGGCACACTCTCGGACTTTAAAAGTAAAATACTTCTGTAATGTACAAGCCTCCTGCACCAACAGACGCGTTTCGGCGTTAAGCCTTTTTCGATGTTGGTTACAATGTTGTCACGGAGTCATTTCAATCCAACCCAGTGTATCACGTGATACTAATAAACAACAAAGACGGTCCTCTGGTCTCACTCACTTGCCAGAATCATGGTGGCCATCTTTGAACGTGCTCAAAACTATATTGTGTATAATGAAAGTACAAACAATAATATAATATAACAATCAATTCCGTTTATTCTATTATACATTCTCCTGAAAAATGGCACAAAGGGGATCATTATCATGATGTCTGTCCCTTACAAATATGTTTCAATCACATGTTTCCCTTTTTGCCATGCAGATCACAATGGTATTTCACAATTGCGCTCTGAATGGGCAATTAGATACTAGCAGTTCAGTGAATCTAATAAATTATACAAATTCATTCAAGGTATTTACAGTTTCCATGTCTTATATGCGGAATTGTAAATTAAAGGCATCCAGTTCATAATTGCGCCCTGAATGGGCAATCCTATTTTACTCACAGAACGCTTGAAGCGGCATGTACGTCGTTTATTTCTCCATTTCCCAAATCCATTTCTACAAAAATCAATAAAAAATTGGTAATTATTATTAGTTTAGTACGCTAGGATGCATTTTATTTGATTCATATTGTTATGTATTCCCAGTGTAAGTAATAGAATTTGGAGGTAAAATACCCCATGGTTCTAAGGTGAAGCATAGACGTACAGATCCCTGTCTATCTATATGTTAAAATACAGCCAATTATTTTATTTGAGGTGTACCCACAGTTCTTCATCATTATTAAGACCTAGGGGGGCCTTGGTTTGAAGCTTTATTATGTATTTAGATTCTAGGATGCGTAGTTTTCTGGTCCTATCGCCCCCTCTTTCATCTTTCGGAACTTGGTCTAGACAGAAGAAACTTAGCAGGTCCATGTTGCTCTGGTGTGCAGTTTCGAAGTGGCGGGCCACCGGGTAACTGCTGTCTCTTTTATTAATTGCACGCATGTGCCCTGATATATATATATATATATATATATATATATATATATATATATATATATATATATATATATATACATATATAGATAGATATATATATAGATATATATATTTATTTATTTTTTCACTGAAAAAAACAAAGGTTAAAGTTGAATTTTATATTTGATAATGCGATAATCCTCTGCACATGTTCCTATAATGCACTTGCACTTTTAACAACACCTAATTTCCATAAAGAAGGAAATTGCTGCTATGAGCATGCAAAATGTACTTTACAGATATATAAAATTTGGCGTAGAAATGTTGCCAATATTTAAGAGAGAAGACTCGCAGTCTAGTAATGCAGTGTAACAAACAGTAATGAGGGGTTAATGCACAAGCGCACTTTAAAAAAGACGTTCTAGGCGCAGGGACTCTATGGTCCAGTAGAAGGCTGGGAGCCGAAACGTGTAGACCGTCCGACAGTGTGTTTGCACTATGGTGATTAAAGCATTTAATAAAAGAGGAAACATGCCGTCTATGGTGCTGTGAGTTTCTGTTGGAAAGGTGAAGCGAAGGCAGCAGAACACACATATATATATATATATATATATATATACATGTGATCAAGACAGTGTCTAAACTGTCGAAACGCGTCATGCTGGGCACTTGCCCTATTCAAATCATGCTGATTATTTTGTAATAAACGCACTTTAAAGCAATTAAGCACGTTGTGGTCCGTACCTGACTTTTGCAGAGACAGAGGCATTCCAGGATTGTGAAAACCTTATATATATATATATATATATATATATATATATATATATATATATATATATATATATATATATATATATATATATATATATATATATATATTACCTACTGGCTGTTGTCAGTAGGTGAACATAGGTAGGACCATGTTTCCATAGGAAAAGCGTTTTTGACTCGCCTATATCTTAGGCGCCGTTTGACAAATCTTCACAAAATTTGCCCCAAAAAAGTGCCCCGGTGATTCTTGCTGTGCATGGGAAGTTTTGGCGTGATCCATCAAGTGGGGGCCGAGAAAAAGGTAAGGTCAAAAAAAGGTTTTTTACAATGTTAACTTCCATGGAGATTTTTGACACAACTATAGCCCGAACCGCTGGATGGAATTACACCAGATCTGGCAGAAAGGTAGCTCTTGGTCCAGAAAGAACCCTTTTTGTTCTTTGGTGTAAATCTGTTCTGTAGTTTGGAAGATATTAAAGAAAAAACTAATTTGTATATCTAGGGACGCAAAGGTGCATGAACCCTCCCGATCTCGTGCTGAGATCTGATTGGCTGCCAACATTTCAAACAGGAATTGTTGACAGTCATCTTGGAATGCGGCTTCAGCCGAGTCCCAGAAAAATAGTGGAAAAAAAAGAAAAGGGTGAAGGGTAGGAATACCCTGACCCCCTAGCTCTGGTTGTTGGTGCCAGGGTAAAGAAGACTTTTTTGTTTAAACTTTTCGCTGAAAATTGTGGTGGATCCATGACTCCGGCAGGGAAAAAAAAACCAAACACCGACTCCCGTGCTTGTTTATGAAAATGCCCCCGCGTGGGTCTGGTCCCGGGGGAAAGTCCACATATTTTAAAATTAAACGTGACCCCCTTCATGGGCATTTCTATGTCCTGGGGACCACCACCTTTTCAGGGCTTATGTTTGTAATACGGCAGGCAGAGCGGACCCCCCTGGACCCTGATGACCACCACCTTCCCGGGGCTTTTATTTTAAAAATTGTAATTGCGCGGGAGCCGTGCAGACCCCCCTGGACCCCGGGGACAACTACCTCCCTGGGGCAAACTAAACAGAAATTGGGGGCCTTACAGACCCCACCGTGCCCCAGGGAAAACCACCTCCCAGGGGATAAATTGTTGGTGATGGAGGGCCTCGCAGACTCCCCATGACCCTGGGGACTATCACCTCCCTGGGGCCAAAATAACATTTTTAAACTGGCACGGGAGTTGCGCTGTCCCCTCCCGGGCCATATTTGGCCCCAGGGACCACTACCTCCCTGGGGCCTCCCCGTGAACTGCAAAGGAGGGGGCCGCGTGACCCCCTTCAGGATCCATATATGGCCTTACGGACCGCCACCCTCCAGGGGTGGCTACTGCTATGTCCCGGGGTGCCCGTCCCGGGACATAGCTGTTTGCTCTGATTTGGCAGGAGCTGTGACAATTCCGCCAAGACAGAGCAAACACAAACTCTGCTCTCAGCAAGTGAGAGCTGTGAAACCGCTCCTGCTTGCTGTGAGCGGAGTTTTCATCTGTTTCCCTGCCCGCGGTCATACAGGTAGGGAAAGAGACTAAAGGTTTGCTCTCACAGATAGGCAGCTGCATGTTTAGCAGCTCCCTGTCTGTGAGAGCAATGGAGACTCCCCTTCGAGGTGGGGAGCTGGCAGTGACCGGAGGGGCCTTGAGGCTCCCCCCATGATCCCCAACAGTGGTGACTGTGCGCCCTGGGTGGGCTCCAGGGCACCCACAATGAAGAAGCTGGGCCTTGGAGATGGGGTCCCTGGGGCAGAAATCAGCCCGGGAAGGCGGGACACACAACCCCTGCCCCATTTGTTTGTGGCCAGGCCCCAGGTGATCGTGTCCTGAGGCCAAAATCAGCCTGGGGAGGGTGACCACACAGCCCCAACCCCCCCATTGAACTAGGGCTGGGCCCCAGGGCATGGGACCCCTTGGGCTGAAATTGGCCTGGGGGACCACATGGCCACGTCCCACTTTAAGTAGTAAGGAAGTATTTGGCCCCAGGGAGGTGGTGGTCCCTGGGGCCCGGGGGATTCCGTGTGGCCCCCTGCATAATTTTTTTTGTTAGCCCTGGAGAGGTGGGGCATATGAAAAAGCCCAAAGAGGGGAATCTGTGCGGCCTGCTCCTTTGGTAAAAATAAAGCCTCTGCAGGGGGGTCCCCGTGGCCCCCCTCCTTAATATCAGTAAAGCACCGGGGAGTGGTGGTACCCTGGGCTCTTAAGTGGGAAAACAGAGGACAGAAAAATTAGCAGGAAAGATAAAATAGAGGGCAAAAAATCAAGCAGCAAATGCAAAATAGAGGGCAAGAAACCAACAAAAAAGGCAAAAGAGAGAGTAGAAAAACAAGCAGAAATGAAAATACAGAGGGAGGAAAAATGAGCAGGAAAGGCTAAACAGAGCAGAAGAGGGAAAAGAGAGAGGAGAAAAACGAGCAGGAAAGTAAAAACAGAGAGCAGAAAAACAAGCAGAAAAGGCAAAACATAGCAGAAGAGGGCAAAACATAGAGCACTCAGACACTCACGCACCTACTCACTGACCCAATCAGAGACTCACACACCCACTCACAGACCCAATGAGACACTCATGCACCTACTCACAGACCCACTCAGACTCACACACCCACTCACAGACCCAATGAGACACTCATGCACCTACTCACAGACCCACTCAGACTCACGCACCCACTCCCAGACCCACTTAGAGACCCACTCAGAGACTCACACACCCACTCACAGTCACCGACCCACTCAGAGACTCATGCATTCACGCATAGACTGACTCTCACACTCATGGAAGCACTTGCAATTTGTTTTAGAATGTTTTTGAACAAAATGTAGTTGTACTTTACAAAAAAAGTGTGAATGGTAGAAAATATAAATCACATTTTTTTAAATTTTATTACTAAATAAAGAATATATATTTTAAATGTTATATATATAAATACTAGTATTTTAAATCAGTTTGTTATAACATTTTAGAAATATATATTATTTCCTTAAGTGTGATAATGTGTAGTACTAATTATGTATTTTGAAATTTGTAAAATATTATATTGTAGGTAAAAAATATTTTTAATTATATTTAACTAATTTGCATTTTTAAGTTTTTTACACCTTCACTAAGTTTGTTTAGATTTGAGTGGGAATAGTACATTAATCTACTGTATGGGTGGGTGTTTAATGTTTCTTTTACAGGTTTGTGTTTACGAACAATTTCAATGGGAAGCTGGAGTTTATGATTTCTTTTTAAAGGTAATCTGTTTTGGTTTATTATAAACCATTTTTTTACTTAGATTTCCTTATTTTGGTGGTTTCCTGGAGCTGTTCTTTTTTCAAAATATTTTTTCAGGTTTTATTATGCAACTCACAGACTTTGGATTGCTTCAAGGGATTTCATTTGGACTGCTAATATTTTTGCATTTTCTTGGGGCCTGTTTTGTATTTGTTTTCTTTCTTTTTTGGTGGATTACTATTTTTTGCTATGTGGATTTGGCAAGAGATCTGCAACTGCAGAACAGTAAATTTTGTATTCATTTTTTTGTTGTGCGTGGGAAATGTTATATTGAACTGCTTATGTTATGTTCATGTTTTTTTATGTGGTATTGTTTGCATTCTGTGTATTTATTTGATGTTATACAGTGCTTTGAGACCCTCACAGGTGAATAGGCACGCTATACAAGCTCCTGATTGATTGATTGATAGATTGAATTTGTTTTTAAGTTGGTTAGTATTGTATATATATTTATTATTAATATTAATATTTTTATTATATCAGTGATAAATCATTTTTCTATTTTATATAATTGTTTCACCATTGCAAAAAGTATTTTTATTGTTTAAAAATAAATATTTATTTGATTTGGTTTTGAGGGTTTTGGTTGGTTAATATTTTTTTTAGAGGATAGATTTGGCTATTACTTCTAAGTAGTCTAGTCCTTTGTTATTTGTGAAAATTTTAACTTTACTTTGTAGCATGTTGTACATGTTTTAAGATTGTTCGCTAAGTTTAGGGCCAATTTCAGTAACAGTATGTTTTATTCTCACTTCTTGGTAGCTTTGTTCTTTTTGTAATGCTTCAATACATTTGTAAAATTTTGGTTGAGTTCTCTCTAGTGTGAATTGGAAGGCATTATGCCATCCTTTCACTGTGTTGTTTGTTTTGGCTTCCTTTGGCAGGGTGCTGTCAGAGACATTCCACCATGGCATCTGAAAATTTGCTTGGCATCTGTGTCTTGACCAATGCATTCTGCAAACCCAGGTATCTTTGAAATAGCCCATTAAGGGACTAAGGGGCTCATTACGATGGCGGGCAGATTGCCACCGCCGGCCCGGCAGTGGTGATCTGCCCGCCATCCAAAGGTGATTTACCCACCGCCATATTAGGATGGCGGTGGGAATCACTTTGTCCCGCAGCGATCAGAAACACCGACCGCCACGGTTCCGCAAGGCGGTCCTTTTCCGCCCGCCTTGCGGAACCCGGAACCAGGCAATCATTGCGGCGGTGCTGTGCAGGCACCGCCATAGTGATTATAATGGCCCTGTCCGCCTGTCTTTTTGCGGCGGATTCTCCGCCACAAAAAGGCATGCGGAGACTGGCTTTGGGGGCCCGTTGCAGGCCCCCCTGGGGAGGGGGGTCAGCTGTGCACTGGGGGGGCACCCATGGTCAGCCCCCTCCATGCACAAGGTGGCAGGCACCGCGCGGTGCCTGCCATGTTGTGCAAGGAAATGCACAACATGGCCATTTCACATTGTGGCGGGTGCTGCAGCCAGCAGCACCCACCGCAATGTTAAATCGCCAAATGCGACCGCCGCGGTGGCGGTCGCATCATTATCAGGGTGGTGAGACCGCCGCATGGCAGGCGGGCGGTCCCGTTACCGCTAGGATGGCGGGCGGACTAAAGTCCGCCTGCCATCCTAATCTGCCCCTTAGTTTGTCTTCATTTTGTTGGTAGAAAGGGCTCTCTATTAACACAACATAACATAACATAAGTTATAGTGGTTGACTATCTATGTGACAGGGGCATAGGCTAGTGCTATAATTTTTTTGACTTCGAAGGTGAATTGGCTGTTAGTGGCATATTCTACACTTGGGGCCTCATTACAATGCCTTTTGGACTGATTATCCAACCATTGTGGCCGTGATCTGATTCCAACCACAGAGGCCGAGAAAGTTTCCTCGCTGTATAATGATGCAACCGCTGCTACCATGGTGTTCTCATCTATAGCGGTGCACATTTTCCCTAATATGTGGCTGCAAGTGCATACAAACTCACAGGAAACATGTGATATGTAAAACCATGCATCACATATGTGGGGATATGCCTTGTGCTGCACGTACCCCATTGCTGGAAGTGTTGCAAATCTCTGAACAGTTCAGTCAATGGGGATACATACCACCTACTGACCTACCTGTATTCAGGCACCCACAGGGTCTTAGTTTTTGTGGCTCAGCTGCTGCTGTGTAGGGGGGAACAGGAGAAAAGGATCCACACTGGAGACTGTCAGGGAGAAGCTTATTTGGGTGAGCATGCACCCCAAATCCTTTGTTTCCGATCAGTAGAGGCAGCCGGTCGGACTGCCATGGTCGGCTTGTCGGACATGCACATCGTAATCCGGACAGCAGTCAGAACTCCTTGTACAGTTCTATGGCTGCTACTTTTCTCTGACCACCATCTCAGTGGTCGGAGAAACGCTGTCAGAGTTGGTGGTCTTCCATCGATTGGTCGGACTACATTCAACATGCATTGTAATTTGGCAGTCGTTCCAACAGCTTCCAACGAGACTACGGCAGTCCGATCAACGCCGATGAGGCCTCAAATGTCAGTCTGACCGGCATCCAAATGAGGCCCTTAGTGTAGATTTTTGGAGGTGTCGCACTATACTTTTTTAAAGTGATAGTAACAGTATGGTCATTTTCTAGGGGTAGTAGTTATTCATTTGTTGTTTTATATAGTTTAGGAGTTAACAATAACTACTAATTTGTTTATTAGAGAGTGAAGCGTATATGAAAGGGACATTGGTGTTTTGATATTCACCATGTATTGTGTATATCTGAGTGAATGGTTTGGGAGACATTTTGAAGGTCCCATCCATCATCCAGGTTTGGCATTGGGTAAGTTTCATTAAGTTGCTTGCAGTGGAGAAGATTAGCACTTGTTTTTCATTATTTTTATTGTCATGCTAAAGGAAGGGTTCCTCTTTATGTGTAATTGTTAAATGGTCTGGTAAGTCTATGTCCTGGTATCTTCAAGGAGCAGGTGGG
The DNA here is from genome assembly GCA_963921515.1 of Calotriton arnoldi. NCBI lineage: Eukaryota > Metazoa > Chordata > Amphibia > Caudata > Salamandridae > Calotriton > Calotriton arnoldi. The sequence continues at coordinate 1,329,428 of CAWUFW010001495.1, forward strand.
GTGTCGCTGGTGGCTTTTTAGTGTGTGTGTGATTGGAAGTTTTAAATTAGGGATAGATGGTATTTGGCCAGTTATGTGTTGGGGGACTTTGGGTAGTATGTCTTTAAGGATTTTGGTTGTGGGTTCATGAGAACTAGTGCTTGCTTATCATGCATTAGAATAATATTTAGTACATTTCCAGTTTATAGTTTCTGTCGATTCTCTTTCTTAGCTGTGGGTCTGTGAGTGTGTGGATCTGTGAGTGGCTCTGTCAATGTGTGTGTTGGTCAGTGAGTGGGTGTGTGAGTGAATCTGTGAGTGGGTGTCTGAGTGGGTCTGTAAGTAGGTGTGAGTGTGTGAATGTGTGTGAGTGTAAGTGGATGTGTGAGTCTGTGAGTGAGTTTGTGAGTGGTTTTGTTGGTGTTTAAGTGGGTATGTGAGTGGGTATATGAATGCCTGTGTGGGTCTGTGAGTGGGGTGTGAGTGACTGTGCAGATCTGTGACTGGTTCTGTGAGTGTGTGTGGGTTTGTCGGTGGGTGTGTGAGTATGTAAGTGGTACTGTGAGTGGGCGTGTGAGTGGGTCTGCAAGTGGGTCTATGAGTGGGTGTGTGAGTGTCTGAGTGAATATATAAGTGGGTGTGTGAGTGTGTGTGAGTGTCTGTGTGAGTCAGTGAGTGGGTGTATGAGTGGGTGGTTGAGTGACTGTATAGGTCTGTAAGTGTGTGTGTGAGTGCCTGTATGGGTATGTGAATGGGTGTGTGATTGGCTGTATAGGACTGTGAGTATGTGTGTGAGTGTCTGTGTGGATCTGTGAGTGTGTGAGGGGATCTCTGAGTGGGTGAGTCAGTGAATGGGCCTGTGTGTAGGTGTGTGAGTGCCTGTATAGGAGTGTGAGTGTCTGTGTGGGTCTCTGAGTGGGTATGTGAGTGCCTGCGTGGGTCTGTTAGTGGGTCTGTCAATGTGTGTGTGGGTCTGTGAGTGGGTGTGTGAGTGTATGTGAGTGAATCTGTGAGTGGGTGTAAGTGTGTCTGTAAGTAGGTGTGTGAATGTGTGTGAGTGTAAGTGGCTGTATGAGTCAGTGAGTGAGGGGTTTTGTTGGTGTGTGAGTGGCTGTATGGGTCTGTGAGTAGGTTTGTGACTGCCTGTGTGGGGTGTGAACGACTGTGTGGATCTGTGACTGGTTCTGTATCTGTGAGTGTATGTATGGGATTGTCAGTGGGTGTACGAGTGTCTCTGTGGGTCTGTGATTGGTGTGTGTTCTGTAAGTGGAACTGTGAATAGGTATGTGAGTGAGTCTGTGAGTTGGTCTGTAAGTGGTTGTGTGAGTGTCTGAGTGGATTTGTAAGTGTGAGTGTGTGTTGGAGTGTCTGTGTGGGTCAGTGAGTGGGTGTACGAGTGGTTTTGTGGGTGAGTGAGTGGGTGAGTGGGTAGATGAGTAACTGTATGGGTCTATGTGTAGGTGTGCTAGTGCCTGTATGGGTATGTGAATGGGTGTGTGATTGGATGTATGGGGCTATGAGTATATGTGTGAGTATCTGTGTGAGTATGTGAGTGGGTGTGTGTCTGTGTATATCTGTGACTAGGTCTGTGAGTGTATGAGGAGGGCTCTGAGTGGGTGTGTGAGTCTGTGAATGGGCCTGTGAGTAGGTGTGTGAATGCCTGTATGTGTCTGTGAGTGGGTATGTCAGTGTCTATGTGGGTCTCTGAGTGGGTGTGTGAATGCTTGCGTGGGTCTACAAGCATGTTTTTTTTAAGTTACAGAAGGAATCACAGATCAGCTAAGGATCCACACAGGGCTGTTTAGAGCGATGCAGTGGATCCACGAATCCCCACATGTGTAAAATAATGATTTTATGGCAATTTCTTCACCTTTAAGGGTTCCACTGTAACCCCTATAATACACCTATGATATCAGAGTACCTCTACCCTGACCCTAACAATAATTTCTACATTAAATTATAACACCATGACGGTACTCTGATCTACAAAATGGCAACCACACCTTAAAGTCAAGTTGCAGCCAGTCAATCACCAGATTGCTGTTAGCTCGTGGATTCATGAATCCTCCTTGGTGGATCCGCGAAGGATTCAGGTCCCCAGATATCTATATTTCTTTTTCTTTTAATAACTCCAAAACTACTGAATGGATTTACACCAAATCACAAAAAGGGCTCTTTCTGGACCAAGAGCTACCTTTCTGCCAAATTTGGTGTATTTCCGGTCAGCAGTTTGGGCTGTAGTTGTGTCTAAAATCCCTATGGGAAATGCACATTTTTTGCACGCCCCTTTTTCTCTGACCCCACTTGATGGATCACCCTGAAACTTTCCATGGAGAACTAGACACAACAGTAAACTCTTTTTGGAAGGTTTCATGAAGATTCATCAAATGGCGCCAAAGTTAATAAGAAACCAAAAAATGCTTTTCCTATGGAAACTAGGTCCTAGCTACAACTAACTACCTACTGGCAACCGCCAGTAGGTAATATATATATCTATCTATATTTCTGCCTCTCTAATATGCGTGTGTGTGTCTCTCTCTCTCTCTATATATATATATATATATATATATATATATATATATATATATATATATATATATATGGATAGATAGACAGACAGACAGCTAGATAGATAGATAGATAGATAGATAGATAGATAGATAGATAGATAGACAGATAGATATGATTCCTCTTAGAACATGGTGAACTGCCCCTGGGCACCTGAACAGAGCACATGAATGGCTTCTGGGAGGATCACCACCCTTGGTGATTCTCTCCAATTTCTCCTCTCCCACTATTTAAAGTAAGACGCAGCATGCTTCAAAGTGCAAGTTTGATTGAAACTCTGTGCTGTGACAGAAACTATATATATGTGTGTGTGTGTGTAATTATTTGTGTACACAGACATATATATTTTTAATAAATATATATAAATAAACATGTTTTCTCCATGCAATTTCACAAAGGTTTCTTGAACAGTGCCACAGCTAAAACAGCTCAATGGAACTACATCATATTTGGCAGAAAGCTAGATCTTGATCCATAAAACAACTACTTTACTACTGCGGAATACCATGGTACCACAAGCTCAAACCCTGCAATCTGATTGGCTGGTCACAACCTGAAAAAAAGGTTGTGGCCACCAGTTTATGCCTTTATGCCATGTAGGAGGCAAGAAAAAAAATAAGGAATAAGGAAGCAAGTTAGGGGTACCCCCTCCGGTCAAATATAAAATATTTTTTTATGGTACTTGTCTACTACCGGGATGCCCAGCTTGCCCCCCGTGAAAATTCATGGAAGTACAGCAGCACCACAAACAAAAAAATAACGGAGCCCTTGGGACATTGCGGAACCAAGGGGGTTTGCCAGCAATGTGGGGGTACAGAATTCTTGGGGGATAAGCACCCATGTGGATGTGGGCATTTTGAAATATGGTAATAAAATTTTACTTATCTGATGTTGAAAAAACCCCATAAAATTCAATGACAAAGACTAAAGTTTAAAATGACGTTATCATTAGGTGACAATGTCAGGGAAAATGTAATGTCTTAAACTAAAAAAAAACTGAAATCCACCTGTTATAGTTAACTCAAGTAACTATAACTCACACTCTTTGCCATGTACTGTTTATGACCTCACATATTATATACACAAAGATATGTGTCAGGGGTTGCTTTTATTCATTTAAGGTTGGCTTGGATAGTATGTTACTAATTCAAAACTCTAATACTGTACCTGTGTTGGTAAAAAGCTTTTTCATTTTTCAGCTTGTGTAATTGGCACTTGCTAATTCTATGCATAAAGACTTAGCTGTAAAAATGGCAAAGGGCTTTTTCACTGTCTAGCTCAGCATGGATGGCACTGTGCTAACCAATACTTGAAAACTTTGCTAGAAAAACAGACTTTTGAGGTGAGCAGATTCAGAGTGGCGGTGGTGTTGTAGGGTGCTCCATATAATGGAGCTGCTCTCCACCTAAACTTGGGAATGTTCTATGGCATCACTGATAACATCCCCAATTACATCTGATATGACATTATTGATGAGAATTGCAAGATGTGGGCTCTTTTATGTATAAAAAAGGTATGAGTAAATTTCCAGCTTCATTGCCAAAACATCACTTACTACTGCTCATTGTCAATCTTTTGGCATAAGTCATTGTCAGACCCCATTTGGAGGGCCATAATACTGGCACAAGCTACTGGGCCACTACTATGGTGGCTGAGATTCTTTGCCTCAGGTATTATAGGCCCTTCCAACTTTGGCTCTGCAAACTGGGTCAAGTACACCCATTCCACACTTGACTCTTGGGGTAGCAAGGGTGAGCTGTCAGAGACTTCTCAGGAAGGTAGTGTGGAGGGGCAGAAAATGAGAACTTAACAGTCAAACATTAGACACAATAATTCACTGTCTAGCTCTTGTTTTAGCAAAAATAGAAGTAATATAATCTCATAGCAAAACTAAATACTACACACCGTAATGGGGTTCCGCAACAGGATTTACACACACACAACTACAAAGCTCTAGCCAAATTCCATAATTTCCATGCCAACTATAATGGTTTAACACAATTTCCATAGTGCCCACCTCTTCTATGTAGTTTTGCAAGCAATAAAAAGAGGTCATAGACAGGGATCAGGTACAGGTATGAGCTCATGTAAGGCTCTGTGAGAAAAGATCAATTTTGGTAGCACACAGGTCACTTCACTGCATCTTTTTCAGCAAAAGAGTTCACACTGGCAATAATTACTCTCCTCAACATGTACGTTTAACTCTTTTGAGGTCAGAGATACAGTCTCTCCATTTTTCATTCCAAGCCACATCTTACCTGTTCATTGGGACATAGCTCGTTGTTGTGGTCTGGTGCTCCCTTCACAGTTGCACAATCAGCGCCTCCATTAGTCAGCATGGGATCACATGTAGATCTGCAGGAGACCACGAATCAAAGAAGCAGTGCCTCCAAGCCTGGAGAGAGGGCGTTAGAGCAAGCAAGATAACACAGTAATGAAATGCCTGGTCAGGAATTACAACACAGAAAGAAGTCATCTGCCTCAGAAGCCTCATACTAGATTCCAGCACTGGGGAAGCAAACAATTCACAGGTGTTACGAGCAGAGCAGGCATGATATTTTATCTACTATCTTATATTTGATAAAGTTGTGGTTTCCTCTGTTCACGTAAGGTAAATGTTCATTTTATGGCATATTAAAAGCCATTCAACCGACAAGGAAGCAGTGTGCTTGATGGACTCTGAAGATAAAGGCACTGAACCAATTGACTGTGTTCACGATGTGTGTCAGTCAGCAGCCTGCTACCGAGGCTTTAGAGGCAATAGTGACCCAGATGCAGAGAGTGCCCAATTCACATATGTCAATCAAGTTTAGGCATGATCGAGGACAGTCAATAAGCGATAGCAAGGGATAAGATAGCCCAGTGAGGCTTTCTGAATGAGATCAGGAGCTGAAAGGTAAAGGGGGAATGAAGATGAGCTAGATAGACAATTCTCATATTCCTTGATACAAACAGCCACATAAATGCGGACTGTGTATAAATGATAAGTATACAATACAGCTTAGAATCATGCCAAGCTTAGCAGAAAACTCCTTGATTGAGCGGCTCTAGGCCAAAGGTTCATAAACAAAAGAAACAAGTTGACTTCACATGTGGGCAAGGGTGGGGGTGAGAGACAAATGCACTTCATCAGCTCACAGACCACAGGATTCTTGATGAATGGAACAAAATACAGAAAGGGGATGGCCATAGGAAGCCATCAAATGAAAGATAATAAGTGTACATGAGAAAAGATCAGTCACATAAGGGAATCCAAAAAGTCTGCTACTTGATAGTGAGTGAACCACAAGGGATATTCATTCCATTCCATGCACCAGCTTACCTCATCTGTCAAAGCTGATTTAGAGGCTTTTTGAGTGGCAGCCATCATGAACCGAAAGGGATCTACATTCGATTCCAGGGATCCGAAAGGGGTCTACATTCCAGCTTACCTCAGCTGTCAAAGCTGATTAAGAGACTTTTTAAATGCCAGCCACTGTGAACTGAAAAGGATCTACATTCCATTCCTTGCAGGGGTAGCTTCTCTGCTAAGGCGGAGGAGCGTTGCCCCACTGCTTTCAAAGCTGTGAAAAAATGAAAAATAAAATGATAGTAACTTTGTTATTATCATTTTATTTTTGGTAGCTGTGGGGCTGGGTTAGGGTGGGCGGGGCTGGGGTGACAGGGGGAGGAGTGGTGGGCACACTCTAAGTATGCATGACTGTTTGGCCAGCCATCTTGGGCCGGGCAAACAGTCATGTGCACTTTGCATGTTCCCCACCAAGCTGCCTTACAGAGCCTGGTGAGAAACATGCCCAAATTCCCATTTCCCGTCTGAGGGCGGAACCACAGTGCTCAGATCAATCACAATGCTGCATTGCATAGTTGTGATTGGCTTAGGGGGGGAGCCTGTGTGTGCTTCCAGTTCCTGCTTCCGTTCTGGGACGTCAGCAGGGAAGCGAGGAGAGAAGCAGCTGGCCAAAGAGGTAAGTGGTTTTTTTTTGTTTGCTTTTTCACTGCCCCGCCACCTCCGTTTCCTGCCAGCTGCCACTGATTTCATGCACCAGCTTACCTCATCTGCCAAAGCCGATTTAGACGCTTTTGTTTACCAGCCACCCAGGGCTCAAAATGAGAATTAAAGCTTAGGTGAAAGGCACAATAGTCTGTTGTTCCCTAAGACACCAAACAAACCAAGAGCAACCTTCCAAGACCAGTTTAAGAGCATTCAATTGACGGCACTGCAGGATGGTCAAGTAAGGGTGCAATAGAAGAGAGTGTTCATCAAGCAGTCAAGGAGTACAGAATACCTGAGGGCCACCAGCAGATTACCAGAACCAGCCAAACAGCATGGACTGACCTGATAACCTATGGATAATGAGTGCATGCAAAAGCCCCATAAAAGGTTCACTATAGTGGTCCAGGAAAGTGGAAGATGAAAGAGTCATGAAAGAGCAAGGGAAACTCCACTGGAGCTAGCAACCAGTATTGCTAGTAGGGAGTCCTCTTCAGAGAGATATATTTCTTCTGCCACGTTTCTCGTCACCTGTGTAGAGGAGGACAAAGGCTCAAGGGTGGTTCAACAAGTCCCAAATCCCTTTAACACTAACTTGGAAGTGGGCCTTAACTTTACGACCCTTGATTCTGTGGGCTTCAACATGCTAGCACTTTCTCACAATTTTACTGGAAGTTAATGGTCCAGCAACTATCTCAGGATGCTTTAGGGATAGCAAAGTTGCTAGTGCCTTGAGGTGCCTGTTGTGTTTCTTCCATCAATGATAGGAGCAGCTAAGTCACCTTCATAAGGAACAGGACCCCTAAAGGCAAGTTCTGCTTGAAGAAACCAAGCAATTCAGCATAAGGTCAAGTCAGTGCTCCAACTAGTGAAAGCAGTCTGCAAAAATCTCTAGGATTTGTTCCCTCCATGGGGAAATACCTAAGAATGGGAGTTAAGGGGAGCCTCCCAGCATATATTTTTATTATCATGTTAGAAGGCAAAGAAAATACAGCAAGGGCTAGCACAGACAGCTATTGAAGGTAACAGTTACTCAGAATAAAGGCTAAATAAATAGCAGAGCAAGTGACTCACCAAATTACTCAATGTCCACAAGGGTGCCTAGAAATGTTACTGACCGCTAGAGTAAGGTGAATCACCTTAACATCTCTCCTAACTCAGAGACCTAAAATAAGACTTGCCAACCTTTCTGTGTTATCCCCCTTCTACTTAAATCTCCTTTTTGTACACAGTTGCTACCTAAGTGCACTTATATAGATAAACTTGATAAACATAAATAACTCACAATACTAAACTATGGTCAGGGAGATACAGAATGTGGAGTATGATATTATTTTCTCTTGCCAAGAGCAGCAATCTAAAGAGGGCATGTCGTGGGTGTTACAACCTTTTGTTCTGAAGACATCACTGTTACTTTAAGATGTCCTCTGCTGCAGAGAGCATAATTAAAGGAGAAATTGCCATATACCTTTTTGTGTTGCCATAAAAACTCTCCAATACCATTGAAACTATGCAAATAACATTTGTTTTGGCCAATATAATTTCTTCTAGCCCCTATTATTCTTCACTTTTTCTTATCAAAGATTCATAGTAGATGTCATATTTAGAGTTCTGAAAGATGAAGCGACATCTATACTCAAAAAACCTAGTTTGAAGTACTACCTATCTGGATATTTGGTCACCTATAATATCCCAAAAAGGCCATGGTGATATCAGATACCAGGATCACAGATTTCTTCCAGAATGAGACAGGACCAGAACATATATTTCCATTAGCCCATGGCCTAGTAACTAGTGCTGACAGCATTATGACTAGGGGATAATGTATTCAGTCTTCCTATTTTAAATGTAAAGAGTACAAAAATACTATTAAACCCAATGATTGTCTCCAAGTGGTCTCTCATGAGTCACCTGACTAAGCCCCTCTCAGTTTTGCTTCTACATTGCAATTTCAGCGCTGTATGCGCATCTTGCTAACTTGGCACCAGAACCTGTTAAACTTATGGTACATATATGAGGTATAATTTTGTAGCAGAAATCCCAAAATCTTAATTTTGAATAACTCTGTGGGGACCATATGCCCACTCACCTGCTCAAGCGCCTGGATACCCTCATGGGTGATTACTGCACTCTACAAATCTACATAACATAACGTACCAAAACATAATACAAAATAACATAACATTGCCTCAGAAATGCCCCCAGCCTCAGTTCTAAACATGGATGTCATTTAGGAGGTGCCAAGGTTCGGAATTGCAATCCCTGGCAATGCCATTGCAACCCCCAGACTCAGTGCTGGCAAGGGCAATGCAAAGAACAGAAGGTAACCAGTGCCCTGATGAGCACTGTTTACTTGCTGCAGCTCCAATTGCATCCTGTGACATTAAACTTTTAGTTCAGTTCAATAAATACATTCAGTACTGCAATGCACACTCCTGAACAAATTAAAAATTAAATACATTTTAAACATGCTGCCAATGTTCAATATTGTAACAAACATAAAAATATGTGTTTGAATAAAAACTTCAATTCTGTGCTTTGCATTGTTGATAACGCCTTACGAGTGATCATAATAAAAACATATTCATTATTACATTAAATAATGAAAGTTAAAAACATAGGGGTCGATTACAATGTCGGGCGGATCGCCACCGCCCGCCATAATCGCCCGTCCGCCAACAAATTCCCCCCGCCATATTACCATGGCGGAGGGGAGCCCGGCAGACGGTAAGACCGTCCGCATGTTGTCCGCCCGCCGAACAGTCGACCGGGCGGAAAAGGGTCTAATATGGTGGCGGTGTCTGCAAGACACCGCCATCCATATTATGATGCCGGCGGAGATGAGCCTTTCCATGGTGGCGTCGCCGCCATGGAAAGGCTCGCGGTCTTTGCTGTTGGGGGCCTGTTGCGGGCCCCCAGGGTGTTGGGGGGGTGGGGGCTGCACATGGGATCTGCATGCACAAGGTGGCAGGCACCGCGCGGTGCCTGTCACGTTGTGCATGCAGATGCACAACATGCATTTCTAGCACTGTGGCGGGCGGTGTTGTGAGCACCGCCCACCACAATGCTGGAAATGGGGGATGCCACCGCCACCGTGGCGGTGGCATCCTAATCACATGTGCTGGACCGCCGCACACATAGCGGGCGGTCCCATTTACCGGGGCGATGGCGGGCGGACAAAGTCCGCCTGCCATCATAATCGGCCCCATAGTTCGCATTGATAATATGGTCTGAATAAAAAAATAAAGGTGAACAAAATCAGTGTTATTTTTTTGCTCTTCCTTGTAATTCACCAGTAGATTTTATTCTTGGGATACATGTGGGAAACGCGAGAGGAACAATGAAATCATACATGTGAACTATTGTTTTTTATTAACTCACTGTAATTCACCAGTACATTCTATTCTTGGGGTACTTGGAGAATACACTAAAGAAACTATTAAATCATGACAGTTTGTGGTATCAATAATTTGTGCCTCCCATGTCTTCTCAAACAAGCACATCTTTTTTCATGCCAGAAAAACGAGAAATGTGTCATTTTCCTAACATGTCACCAACCTATTAAAAATACAAGGGGAATGTAAAATAGACATTTATCTGTGTCAGTAACTGTTGTGTTAGTATATAATTGTGCACCTAAGAGGCTCTTAAATCAAGCAATTTCAATTATAGTGATGTAATCAAGGTCAAGGTCATGTGACATCACTTCCTGGAAGGATTCACTGCCAAAGATCATATGATCTTGTTTCCTGTGATGTCATTGGGCCAAATATGTTATGTCACTTTAACTAGTTCTTTTCGAAACTTGGGGAATGATTACGATGTTGGTCGGATCGCAACCGATGGGCTGTTGGTTGCGATCTGACCGACATCTGCCCCTGCACTCCCCCGCCACATTATGATGCAGCGGCCGGAGGCAGCATGCAGAGGGACCAACTGCTGCTGTCCTGACGGGATCAAGGAGCCCGTCAGCCCAGTGGTCAGAATGTAATCCCTATAATAAGGGCACCGCCATAGGGATTACGATGACCCTTTCGGTATGCCTTTCTATGGTTGTCCGACTGTCGTAGAAAGGCAGGTGGAAAGTGACTTTGGGGGGCCCTGCCCCCCAGGACCTCAGCTATATGGCCTGTGGGTGCCCCCCTAAACATCCCTGCACCGTGTGGCAGGCCCCATTCGGGGCCTGCCACACGGTGCAGGAATGTTTAAAAACACCTATTTTTCTATTTCAGCTTGTGCTGCAGTCCTTTTCCAGCCGCCGCACAAGCTGCAATAGAAAAATTGATGTTTCTGACCGCCTATAGGGTGGTCGCATCCAAATACTGTGGGTGGAACCACCGACTTACAGTCGGGCGGTTCCATTCCAGCTACGGTGTCGGTCAGACACTTGCCTGACCGACATCGTAATCAGGCCCTTGGTGACTTGCTCGTTTTTCTTTCAATGAAAGATAGATTGTGGTTCAGCTATATAGAATAACATTGAACACATAGTGCACAACGAAATACACAATTTCTAGTTTAAAAGGTGTACCAGAAACATATTCTAAGCAGTTTAAATTGTAACGTTCAAAAACTGGCTGTGGTATTATATACTCTAACAATTCAATTAATACACATACTAATGGCTGTGTATTTTCAGGAAAGCCTTTGGGAAATAGAGCTGAAAAGCTATCTATCCCTTTAATTGATAAGCTCAGGTTATAATTCAGCCCAGTGACCTGTCTTTCGCGTTGTCTGCTGGCTCTGGAAGGAAAGATTGAGAGTTCCCAAGTCATTTATAATGAATAATGAATTATTACAGTAATATAACGATGCCATTTTCTTACTACGGGTGAGCAGTGGGGTCACAACTGTAAACTAACAAATTAGATAAAATGTTTTATACAGTTAATGCAGCTGCAGTTAGATTTTTGACAATGTTATTAGTTTCAATTGAAAATTAAGGACACAGCCTACAGTTTGCAACACAAATTAAAATGAATGAAAAACTGAGCTTCCTCGAAAAACGAGAACGGGAAATTATCACCGCTTAACATGAATGAAAATTTGAATCGGAAAAATAAACCTTGTCAGAGGCAATTAGTGCTAGTTATAGAATAGGACAGATTAAGGATGCAGCTGTTTTCCAAAGCCAGCATGATGAATTCATATATTATGCATGAAAGGTTATCATCATGAAAAATTCAGCAAGTCTCCTTACTAACAGTAGGTGAGAAAGAATCAGTGATGGACTTCAAACTGTGAGGAAATATACTGTAAGTGAGCATTCATTTCGTCTGTGTGTTATACCATTTGAACGCGCCACTCACTGCCAGCAGGCTTTACTGAATGCAGCACTAGCGCGGTGCAGAGAGAGGGGCTCTGAGCCATCCGGGTGTATACTGAGTGAAGAGAAGACGTGTAAAGCCCGGCTTACTGACCTCTTCATCCAATGCAAACTTCTCTAAATCCATTACTTGCAGAGATGGCGCTTTCCACTTGCAAATGACTTGTAAATTGATTGATGTCTTTGAAATGTTTGAGGGAAATTACAAAGGGCGATTATTACTTCATTTGGCACATAATCACATCGAAAGTTTAGAATGGTAAGACATGAGTTGAATTAAATAGCTTAAAGGCCCATTACGATACCCGGCGTAAAAAAATCCGCCAGGCATGAAAGCGGCAAAAATCCGCCCGCACACACCGTCTGAACACCGACCACGCCATTACGATGACACAAACCGAAAACCGCCATCGGCGGAAAAACCACACAAGATACCGCCCGCCCTCGTCCGAGTCGGAGTCAAACCGCCCGCCACGGACGGAAACACGCACGACAACACAAAACCGCCCGCCCTCACGGCCGACACACCGCACGTGAAATTACGATTGCACCGCCATGAGCGCGGGTAAACCACAAATATACCGCCCGCCAGCGCAAACAACGCCGATGAGAATTGACACGCAGAAGCCATGGCGCCCACGTCCCTGCACAGAAACCATCCGCTGACAAAAACAATCGCACACAACATGGCCAACAAGTCCACACAGCAAGGCACGCACAAATACACAAGCACAGTACACATCCCGAAAACACCCCCTGGACAAACAAAAAATACAAAGGCCAGAACACCAGACACAACACACCTGAAAACAACAGACCATGAGGACACACCCACATAGGTAAGTACAAAAGCAGCACTCCCACAGACCACTACCCCTTGCAACATTGCAAACTAGAGAGGAGAGGAGAGGACACAGTGACACAGCAAGGACAGCAGCACACCACAGAAACGCACACATCACAACCACCACCACCACCACCACCACCACCAAACACCGGCACCACAAACCCCCTGCACATTACACAACACACACCGCACCAGCACCACAAACACCATGGCACCACAAAGAATGCCCAAGTTCACGCCCATTGAGCTGACGGTCATGGTCGACGAGATTATCAAGGTGCACCCACAAATCTATGGGAACCTGGTCCAGCACACACCACTAGCCACCAGAAAGAGAATGTGGAACCGGATCGTAGACCAGGTCAATGCAGTCGGGACCCTGCCCAGGAACAGAGTTGAAATCAACAAACGGTGGAATGACGTCAAGAGCCTGGTCAAGAAGAAGGAGAGCAAGAACAGAGAGCTGGCTGCCGTCACTGGCGGAGGGAATCCCGCGCTCTTCAAGACCTTCAAAGCGTGGGAGGAGAAGGTGCGAGTCATTATACATCCGGAGATCCTCGCCGGATTAGCAGGGGAGTGGAGGCTGGTAAGTACAAACTAATGTATACCAGCACACCGCTATGTACTCACATGCACTACCACCATGCCACAGCTCCCAGGGACAAACACCCCCATGTCCAGCACACAATACACAACACATCACACACACATGCAACAGACACCACCACACACAGCCCAAACCTAACAACTGTAAGATACGTGGGGGCATGTGTACACTCAGCCAGCCACGTAACCACCAACAGGTCCCCAAGTATGCTAGAAGCGCCACAACGAGCACCCACCACACCCATGTGTCCGCCATAGCTGCACTAACCGACAAGTAACAGGTAAGTGGCAGGAACACAAAGTGCAGTGGGTGGGAGGGTGGACAGCTCAAGTACAACACACACCAGGCCCCTAGTCCCACAGCACAGCAAGGAGGAGCATCCCCCACACCCCACACCCACGTGTCAGCCACCGCAGTGCACACCGACAGCCGAAAGGTAGACATCACGGTCCACAACAATCGGTGTCAGTGGGTGTCCAGCCATCACCACGACCCACAACACCGCCCCCACCCCCACAGACCTGCAACATGGAGCACCCCCGCTTAGAACCATGTGGCATCCAGTACAGTGCACGCACGAACAACCTGCAGGTGGGAAACTGGACAGGGCTGGATTACTGGAGGCATGAGGACCGTAACACGACCAACACATGGGACATGTTACGTAGCAGACGAACACGCAGCACCGCCCACTGTCACGAACAAGTGAACAATGTGCACACGGACATGAACCACAGATTCACACCCCACATGACCCATCACAGACACAGCAACACCCAAGGAGCCACGTCTGCATGCACAAGCCACACTGAATATAGTACCACACGGCAGCCACTGTGCAACCCATCACACACAACCGAAACACCATTGAAGTCCTGTCCATGTAGCCCCTACTGCCTGTCAACCACACACCCCACAACTACGCCTATGTAAGACAAACAACACTAGACGCAACAGAGCGGAACAACATAAATGCACACGAACACCACTGAACCCATCAAACACACAGACACACCATGCACATACAACATACCATCCATCCCATCCGTCAGCCCCAGTCTCATGAAAGGCATGTCATCCGCACAGCTGCCACACATACAGCAGTCACGCTAAGAGACATGCCCATGACCAACCATGTGCCAGAAGTCAATGAAGCGCACGCCACACTGTGAGCAACAACACACAACATGGGCCACACCCCCCCCCCGAGCACTGCAGTGATGCACATGGCACAGGGCAGCACGCACACCAAGGAGATGGGACAACTGCAATACGTCGGGTGGCACACAACCATCACTCACTCATAACGACGCGTCTAATGCCATGTCCAGTAATCACAACAGACAGCAAATATGCAGGGCATGTCAGGCATGCACACACCTCAGACCATGCACTGTCATGCTGCCACAACACATGTCACGTTCGGCACCCATGGCTCACAGCATGTACCCCAAAAGCATATTCCATCCCAAATGCATTTCCGGGGCATGCCCCCCATGTTGCCATATGCGTTCCTAAGCGTCCCATTTGACCCCCAAAAGCATATTCCATCCCAAATGCGTTTCTGGGGCATGCCCCCATGTTGCCATATGTGTTCCTAAGAGTCCCATTTGAACACCAAAAGCAAAGTACAAACCAGACCCAGGATGGGCCAGGAGCCCGCATACACCAGAGTCACAATAAGTAGGGGCACAGCAACACACCCATCGGCATGGCCAATCCGTCCCATGCCACATGTGCACAGCACACAGTCCCATTGCCAAGCACACACAACTACAAATGGTACAGCCACACACACGCCTCCGGGAAACCCATGTACGAGATTGCACGAACTGTTAATGTCAGACGACAAATACATACTTCGCCAGGTGCAACACAATAACAAATCTCATTCCCTCCACAGGTGACGAACTGCTGGATGCTGGGGATGGAGACAGCAGCCAGCACAGCCAGCCTACAAGCCCCCAACGAGGACACACGGATGTGGAGGATCTGTCCTCCTCTTCGGACACGGACCACCAAGCAGGCCCATCTGGTGTGGCAGGGCCCAGCCGCTCCCCAGGACCCCTCCTACCCACCAACCCATCATCCAGGGCTGCTGAACATTCCCAGCCCCCTGCTGCCACAGTCGTTGCGGCCACACCCACGGTCATTGCGGCCACACCCACGGTCATTGCGGCCACACCCACGGTCATTGCGGCCACACCCACGGTCATTGCGGCCACTACCACTGCCGCAACCGCCACCACGTCTTCGCTGGCCACAGCCCCAGCGCAGGTGGTGGCCCGGCCGACTGGATCCACCCTGGGAGCCAGGACAAGGACCGTGGTGAGCAATGTGGCTAGTGGGCAGGCCGGTGGCAGCAGGACTGGTAGGAGGAGCAGGGTCAGGGAAACGCCAGTCTCCCCTGGGAGCCATGCCCTGCCTCAAATGGCCAGAGTCCTTGGGGCCTATGAAGAGGCCCAAGGACAATGGGCCAGGTCTGCTACAGACACGCGTGAGGTGCTGGGGGTGCTGAGGTCCATGGACGCCCGTATGGGCCAACTCGTGGACCTCATGGGCCAGCTGGTGGTGGCGGTGAGGTCACATCCAGGGACAGCAGCTCCCCTCCGCCACCACCTGCCGGGGCGCAGGGTGGAACAGCAGTGTCCAGTTCCCCTGCATCCACAGCCAGTGAGCACACCTCAACCACCAGCAGGTCGCAAGCAGGCACCCCCTCGCAAACGTGGAAGGGGCCGTCCGAAGTGGAAACAGATCTCCCGGGAGGACTTCGCACGCTCCAAACGCAAGTGAGGCAGCCAGCCAGCCTTCCTTGACCACCCACTGCATTGACTTGGACTACGATCCCACTCCACACAGCCATCTGGATGGCATGTGTGTGTTGCACTATGGACATAGAACCAGTGGGTACACCCTGAGCATCTCGCAGCCATGATCGACAGCTCATTGTCACTGCACGCACCACTTTTGTCATCACCTTACACACAATCACATGTCACTGTTTGAAATAAATGCACCTCTTCCACAAACTGCTGTCTGTGCCCTGTGTTTTAATTGTACGGAATACAACGGCCACCTTGAGCGGAACGGCACCTGATGCGTGGCATGGCAATGGAACCGGAGGGCCTGTAGGGACCTAGGGGTGGGAGACAGAACAGGAGCACATTCAATGAGTGTGTCACACACCCATCACACAGTACATGTCAACAACTACAAGCAATGTACACACATCGCACAGAGCAATAGGGCACAATGCCACAGCCACCATCAGTGGCATACTAACCTGGGCATGGAGCGTTGACACACAGCACGCAGTGAACAAAAGGCCACCCTGACACAGCACACACACACCTGCACAAATACAGACACATCAGCCGTCGTACATGGACACTCACCGTCAAGTGAAGTAGCGGGCGATGAGCTGCTGACGCACATTCCCAGCTTCCTCCTCTCCGCTGTCCTCCTCACTCGAGCTGTCCTGGTCTGCGGGCTGGGGCCCTGGTTGATCTCCGTCATCCACGATGAGGGGGATCTGCTTCCGAATGGCCAGATTGTGCAGCATGCAGCACGCCACCACTATCTGGCACACCTTCTGTGGGGAGTACGCCAGCGCACCCTCGGTGCGGTCCAGGCACCTGAACCTGGACTTGAGGAGGCCAAAGGTACGCTCGACCACACGTCTGGTCCTCCCATGTGCCTCATTGTAGCGATCGTCTGCTGGGGTGCGAGGATTCCTCAATGGACTGAGCAGCCATGCCCCATTCGGGTACGCAGAGTCACCTGGGTGTGAGGGACACAGAGAACCGTTGCTATTCCAACTGGACAGGGGACAGCATCGCACAGCCAGCACGCTACACCGCTCCACATACTCACCAACAATACAGCCACGGTCCTGTTGCAGATTGGACATCAGTCGTGGCAAGATGCTGTTGCGCATTATGTGTGCGTCATGGGCCGAGCCTGGGAACTTTGCACACACGTGGGTTATCACCATGTCCGCAAGGCACACC
Source organism: Calotriton arnoldi (assembly GCA_963921515.1). Taxonomy (NCBI): domain Eukaryota; kingdom Metazoa; phylum Chordata; class Amphibia; order Caudata; family Salamandridae; genus Calotriton; species Calotriton arnoldi. The sequence goes on from CAWUFW010001495.1 coordinate 1,346,756, forward strand.
ACTTGCACATTCAGGGTGTGCGTGTGCTTCCTGTTGCGGTACAGGTGCTCAGTGGCCTGTGGTGGAACAAGGCCAACATGTGTGCAATCAATGGCACCAACGACGTGTGGGATCCTGCCAAGGGCATAGAATGCACCCTTCACTGCCGCCAATTCACGAGCCCTGGGGAATCTGATGTACCTGTTTCGGTACAGCATCATGGCTGCCAGTACATCCCTCAGCACCTTGCTGAACATGGGCTGGGACATCCCTCCTCCACTGCCCACTGTGTGCTGGAATGACCCAGTGGCGAAGAAATGCATGGCGGCCATCACCTTAGCCGTGGGGGTGAATGCTGTCGGATACACCCTGAGGGGACGGAGATGGGGTTCCAACATGGCACACAGTCGATGCAGGGTTGGCCTGTCCAGCCGAAACTTCCTTATGACCTCAGTATCCTCCATGTCCGCCAGCAATTGGTATGGGCGGTCAATGTTCGGTCTCCGCCTAGGCAACACAACACATAGCAATTTCGCATTCACATCACTGACATGACTGAGCAAGCACATGAGTCACAGCCCAGCTGTCAAGCAGGGACGGCACGGCAACATGAATGTCTGCTGAGCATGGCACTGCTTCCGAGGCTGGATGAGTATGGCACACGACGACGACGATGTGGGCACAGGCTGAGCGGCCAAAACAAGTGGGACCTGTGGCACGAGGGGATATGAGACAGTAGTAGGTGTCAGCACTGCACCCTATGTACAGCACTGTACGGATCACACCTCCCGAAACATTGACAGGTGTCCACATTGACAGCCCCATGCCAAGACGGCTGTGTGCTTGCAGTCACACGTCACAGGTGAGAGGTTACATTGCACGTGCCAGGTGGCAGACGTACATAGTGGGAGCTGGCATGTGTGTGCATGTGTCTCCTGTTCAGGATCCACCAGATGGGCGCTGACTCTGTACTGACCATTGGACACAGCATGTTCCGTGGAAGGCTTGTGTGTGTGGGATGGTGGCACTGGATGTGCCTCCGTTGGGTGGGGGGCCATGCACAGGGCGGGTACGTCGATGATTGCGCATTGTTGGTCACGGTTGGTGCACCCACTAAGATGTGTTGCCCTGTGTTCAATTCCTATGTCCGCATGATGATGGACTGTAGATGTGGGCAGACTACACATTGGTCGATGTGCTGTCAATATGCATGTGCCTTCACACCAGGCACAGCTGCCCCTGCACATGTGACCCCTGCTGGACTCGCTGCTGGGTCTGTGGAGCTGATGCACCTTCTGTGCGTGGGGCGGACAGCTCTCCTCACTTCCCTCATTGCGCATGTCATGACTTTGCCGCAGGTGACATGGATCATGGAGGGCCCACATGTACGCGTGGGTAGGCTACACATGTTTGTTCACTGGTCGCCACCCCCAGTCAGTGTTTCGAATGGGAAGGTTGTTGTGCTGGTGGTATATTCGATGTGGCGGATGGGCGGGCCTAGGTGCGGGCTTACATTCCGGACATGGGGGTAGTTGGATTGGTGACTAGTTGCAGTACACACGGGACACGTCTCTTCCTTTCCACATCTGGGTCATCCCTTGTACTCACTGACAGTGATACAGTCATCTTCGCCCCAGCCCTCATGTCCTCCCCTCGCTCCCCCAATATGCATGTGCACCTGCGAGGCTAGCGCTTGCACAGGCAGCCCCAAGCTCGCACCAGAGAGTGCAAGGAGTGTATGTGTGGGTCCAGTTGCACGAGTGGGCTGTCTCAGGGTATGATGTGTGGCGGGACGCCGTCCACCTGCGTGGTGCCCCAAATGGAGACCCGGCCTGCATGGACTATGCATCACAGTCTTCGCCTTCCGGATCCGCCACCTGCGACACCCAGTGGCTGTGGCTGCCCTTGCGGCCAGGCCGTGTCCGTCTGTGACTGATGGCCCACACATTCACTCTTTGGCCTCTCTGGGGAGGGCTCGGGGTGGTGGCGCACGCGCTTGCACTTAGTCGCAATGGCATGTGGCGTGGTTGGTATAATGGGCAATGGATGGGATGGTGCGAGCCACCTCCCGTGACGTCAGTGCTGCTCGTGCTGAGGTGCGTCCCCCAACACTTCCATTTGACTTGTGCCATGCTACACGTTGAGGTTCTATTGCCTGCGTGATATGACCAGGAGGAGCGCGAGGAGACCTCTCACACACCATGCTCCACTGCCATCCCGTGCCCTGTATCGCCTGTGCGGATTGACTATGTTGGGGTTACACCTGGTCGACTGGGGCTGTGTGTGCCTTGTCAAGGGGCATGGCGGGCGCACAACAGGATCCAGCTAGTCCACCGAGGGTGGGCTGACGTGTGCGCCTGGTTCCGCATTGTTCGTGTGCCCGGCTGCTGTGCACACACGTGTTCACTTTCCCCCCCGACAGGTGTCCTCTCACAATGCCCAGGGAAGCGGTGGTATACTGTTCATGACCCCTCCCAACACGGCGTGCTCCAACTTGGCATGTGCGCATCTACCCGTCGCACCCACCCACCTGAGCACTGCGTCCATACGACTTCACACGACACATGTGTGTCTTCCACAGTTGTGCTACTCATTTGCGTTGACATCCAATACCAGTGGACTACATGGTCATGTCACGACTGCCGTGTACTTCACATACTCTCATCCTCTCTCATTCGTACTTGTGAAATGAGTCAGCGGAGACAGTTTTGGTTTCAAACATTATATTGAGTCTTCTGTCCTCTGTGATGCAGTATAGTGGACACTACTGGCAGCGGAATACATGTTGAGGATATACTGAGCATGATTACAAATGGGATAGGGTGTGGGGTTACATGTGATTGGCTGTTGCATGTGGGATGTGGGCTTCAGAGTTACATCTGCTTGGCCAAGGCTGTGCTAATGTACATTTACGTATAGCTGCGGAGCTGCGGACTTTGACACAGACGGTATACAAGTAGCCTACTAGACCGCTTGGCATCATGGGCACAGTCCATCTCAGTTCCATGTGACAGGTTTGCTGCGGTTGTTCCTCATGCACGCGTGCATGTGAGATGACATCAGGGCATGTGCTTGCGTGCATGCAGCGGCGTGCCACTTGTTGTTGCAATGTGGTGGTTACTGGACATGTCACAGTCACTGGGGTTGTGTTGTTGTTGTTTGCACTTGTCGTCCGTGCAAAGGTCCTGGTATGGGATTCCCGGGGCGGGGGTGGGAGGGGTGCAGCACCCACAGACTCCAGGCGACCTATTCATGTCCACTGAGCGGTGTGTGTGTCCATGGGCGCTGGATCCATGTCGTGTCCTGGTTGTTCGTGCAGTTCCGTCCATGTGGGTGCGATACACAGACCCCATGCCACTGCCTCCCACAATGCATGCGGTGTTCCTGGATGTGATGGGGAACAGTGTGCATGTCCCGGTCATGTCCGATGTCATGGCGATGTCGTTGATGGTGTGGTAATTGTTGCCGGTCGTTTAGTATGGCTGTTGTGGTGGTGACTGGCCAGTCCGTGCGGAAGCTAAGCATGGGTGCGGGGTTGGACATCATAGGTCAATCGGGGAACCTGCGTTGGGGTCCGACGAATTTACAGGTTGTCAGGTATGCGATGCCGTCCAGCAGGGCTTCCATGTCATTGGTGGTGTTTATGTTTGCCAGCCAATGTAGCGGATGGTGGCTGTCAAGGTGTTGTTCGTAAGTTGTCCCTTGGAGGACCATGATGGGGCATGCTGGGTGACATTCGATGTAGCTGTGCTCGATGATCCGTCGTGTGGAGGCACAGTGGTCCCATTTCAGTGCGGGTGCGATGTTGGCCACATACGCCATGCCCCCATAGGCAGAGCAGGCCCTGTCGTGTGCGTCCAGAGGGAGGAGTAGTGCTAGCAGGTCCGCCTTTAGACATGCCGGGTTGGAGAGACACATCTCCACGGGATGCTGGTAGGGACACCTCCGACAGTAGAAGACGGGTATGACGCAGCTGAACAATGTGATGCGGTAAGTCAGTCGGTAACTTACGTTCAGCAGGGACAGGAGTTCGCATCCCAATATATGTATCAGGTTGGGTTTGTACAGCTTGACCTGTCCGGCGTAGTTGGGTAGGTGTGTTGCGGTTGCCATTTTGCAGCGGTGCGTTGTGGTGGCGTGCTCCGGCTGTGTGTGCAGTCTGCAATGTGCACGCTCCGAGGTTGCTGTGAGCTCTGTGTAGTCGTAGGGAGACAGGACTTGTGTTCTGTTGGCTTGTGCGGAGGACACGGGCCCTCATCCCACATGCTTCTCAGACAGTTCAAGGTCAGTGATGTGTGACTCCTTCCAATTAACTTGCATGGGGCCGACATGGGGGAGTGTTTTCTTTTTCTTTCCCGTCCGTTGTGTTCTTCTGTGATATGCGCTATCTGCCCTGTGGTCGGTCTCCTCTGCATGCCTGTGTTGGTCTTTTATTGGACAATGGCTGTATTCACCGGCTTCTTTGGTAGGGCTGTGGTTTCGGAGTTGGAATGGAAGGTCATTCAGTGCTGTCTGCTCTCCCTTGTGTGGGCGGCAGGCTGCCTTTCCGCTCTGCGTTGGGCCTTGTGTGTGAATGTTATTCTTGGGCCACCTGTTGTCGGTCCCCGGGCTCTTTGGTGTTCCGTTTTGTATGTCTTGTTCATATGTGGAGGGTGGTATGGGTGTTTCAGTGTGGTACTGGCGTTCCTCTTCCCGAAGGGGCCCTGCTTCTCCTAGTTGGTGTTGCCGCCGCTGTGTGCTTCGCCATGTTTGTTACACTGGGGTGTGTCCTGCTGTTGCGTGTCTTCACTGACATGTGTGCGTCGGTTGTGTGACGTTGGGTGTTGTCCGTGAATTGGGCGTTGGGGACATGTCTGTGGCAGGCCTGTCACGTGTCATGTGCGTTCGGGGTGGGGCTGGTGTGTGTGCTGCTTGGTTGTGTCCCTGTGTCTGTGTGCGACGCATGCATGGCGCTGCGGTTGGCCTCTGCGTTGTGCGCATGTGTGGCAGCGTCATCGCCGCTTTGGGGCCGTGACGGGGTGGTTGGTTCCTAGTCCCAGGTGGTGTGTACACATGTGTTACGAGATGTTACAATTTGGCCTGTGTGTCATATGTGGATGCTATGGTAGATGTGTCGTGTACACGCGGGGTGGGGGTTGTCCGCTTTTTCCGCCCTTGCACTGTGTGCGCTGTTTGCGTGCACTTGTTGTATGTGTGCCTACCTGCGTCTTCGCGGTACGTTGCATCCTTGGTGGTGCATCAGATAGAGCATAGGGAGGGCCTGCAGTGCTGGATTCATGCTCGGGGTGCCGCTTCTTCGGTGTCCGTGCTCGGCGTTCGTGTTACCGCTTCGGTTTGATGTACGGTGTCTCTTAGCCGTGGGTTCAGTTTGTGTGCGGCATCGTAATTTGTACGCCGGGCGGTACGTGTTTCGTCGGACGGTGTGTGTCAATTGTGCTGCGCCGCTACGTGTACGGGCGCACTTTGATGGCGGACGGTGTCGCTGGCTTGCCGGCGGTGTTTGGCTGACTTTTCGCATCGTAATCGGGCGGGCGTGTGGACTGCTGCGTGCAGGCGGTAACTAGTGGTTTTTGCATCCGCCAGCACGGCGGTAGTGCTTCCGCCCGACATCCTAATGGGCCCCTTATTTTTTTATGAAATATTTAGCTGCGGAAGTTGTCACGTTTTTTTACTCATATGCCAAAAGGTACTAAATACTCAACTCACACTTATTTTATACATTTAAGATTCATGCCATGGCTTCTTACAAGATAGATTTTGTTATCAATTTACATCAAGTAGAGCATGCATTTTCTCAGCTCTCATAAAATTATGATTGAGACAACTGCAGAATATGGTTCTTTTTAAATAATCGTACTGCAAACCCCAATATATTGTGCACTTTGTAAATGGCTAAATACTAATAGTATTAATTTACATTCCTTTTTTTCTCTTTCCTCATGGATATTAATATTTTCCTTTCTTACAGCAATGTATTTGTTCAATAAGTTGCACAGTGACACATTTCTATTCTGAACAACTAAGAAATTGACCAGGAAGAACATATTACATTTCTTATCGCATTGTAAACTAGGAAAACTATGAAAGGAATGGCAGATAAACTAAAATATATTTTAATGGATCTGATACTGTGCTATTTTATTAATAAACATATGTACTGACAGGCAGTCAGTCACATACATGATACAGGTGCAAGAGAAATTTGAAATGTAATGTCCCACTTCCCCGAGCCCCAATAGCTCCATGGCTCCAAATGATCACAATGCAGAGGTGACCCAGAGGCCTATTTAGCACCATTATATCTGCCTTTAAGAAAATGGGGACCAAATCACATCATAATTTTGCTCATGGTGCTGGAGACTCAGGAATCAACAAGCAAAATTCCTATTGTATTAAAGAACTTAAGCTCCATACAGACTATCTCTATATGGGAGGTCCATACAAATGTTTATATAAAAGGATTAATCGGTTTTTGACAAGATACCACAAAAAATTGAAAATGGAAATTAGAGAACATTTATTTAACCATTGCCGGATTAGTCCAATAGCATTAGAAATTAGCGAATAAATTGAAGTAAAAATAGACCTAATTATATTATAAAAGTTGTCTCTGGGATGTATATTTATAACCCACCTGTTCAGAAAAACTCAGTTTCATTAGCACACTAAGGGCCAACAACAGACCCAAATACCTCAACCACCACCTCTCCTTCTACACACTGACCAGACATCTCTGCTCCGCCCATCTGGCCCTGACCACTATCCCACGGATCCGCAAGACCTCGGCTGGAGGAAGATCCTTCTCCTATCTTGCTGCGACGACTTGGAACTCCCTACCTCTGCACCTCAGGCAATCGCCGTCGCTGCCTAAATTCAGGAAGGACCACGAGACCTGGCTCATCGACTGAACTGCAGAACCCTCCACCCCCAGCACCTTGAGACCCTCACAGGTGAGTAGTCGCGCTCTATAAGAACCCTGATTGATTGATTGATTAATCTAGAGTTTGGCAGACGTGACCGATATCCCATCATCCATATTACTAGTACCATAAGCTATAATGCATTTGTAATATGGTGGACAGGACTTCTGCCATGTCTCTGGCTGAGTATCCAGTGTGCCAAATTCTAAATAAGCCGCTAAGTCAAAAAATTATTTAAAAAAAAAAAAATATCTAAATTGTGAAGAAACCCTGTAAATTCAGTCAAAAGAGGACGAAAACTGCCCTTGCCCATGTTGTGCACTTGGCTGGCTGAGGCCCCAAAATTGTTGCACCTCTAAAATATCCGCCATTAGTGGTTTCATTGATGCCATAGAGCAATGCCTCTTTCAGAGGCAATTGGAGGAAGAGCGTCAGCTTCTGTATGAAGCGGCTTATCCAAGGTGCAGAGGCTAAAGTGTAGTTTGTACACACACCTTTGCACTAACCTTGACCACTGGTACAGCTATGTTAAGATGTCTTTTCTGGTGAGGTTACCCATGAGAAGCTTCCATGAGGCTCCTGGGTTGGAAATAATTAATTGTGATCCCTGGTTGAAGGTAGACACTAAGCATTCGCAAAAGCGTAAACTGTCCAAATTGGATGGTTTACACTCTGCTTATGCAAGCTAGGGATATTATTATAACCAGAAAGCAGTCTCATGGATTGCTGCATGCTCTTCTAGATGTGTGATTTAAAGCATGCCACTTGGGGCATTGTGTCCTTTTCAGGAACAAGGGTCCCAATGCTGGAACGTTGTGGTTTCAAATGCTGGGATGGTGAGTCTGCTGTTCTTTGCAGGGCTCAACCCTAGTTTTCACAACTTCCCACTAGGAGTCAAAAGTCTATTCTTGCCTCATCAAGACTCATGATGCAGAGGGGTTGTGGCTCTTAGTGCAAAGTTGCTTTGCGGTGTGATAGAATAATAATAATAATAATAACAACAACAACAACAACAACAACAACAACAACAACAACAACAATAATAATAATAATACTATGATTTATAAAGCACATAGCTACTCCAAACTGACGTGTCACAGCACTGTTTCAGTCCTACAGCACAGAGCAGAAATATAAGAATCCTGATCTAGGTTGATCTAAAAACCATATTTTTAGATTCTTGTGAAAATATGTTTCAGATTTTTCTTGCCTAAGCCAGAAGGGAAGAGAATTCCACATCTTATCTGCTAAGTAACGGAAGGAGCAGTCTCAAATACGGACTCTTTTAATTCTAGAAATGCATGCAAGAGACGCTTCAGCTGATCTCAGATTTTTTAGGAAGGTAAGGTGTGATTAGAGGATGAAGATATTTAGAGCATTTGTTGTTGAACATTTTGTGGCAATAGCACATGGCTTTAAAGGACGGCCAATTCCTTAAAGGAAGTCACTGAAGTGTTGCCAGAGCTGGGGCTGAAGGTGAGCATCTAGGCAGATTTAATAGCAGATGAACTGTCATGTTCTGCACACGCCGGAGTATCCTTAATTGTGCCTGAGACACCCTGAGATACAGGATATTTCAGTAGTCCAGTCTGGACATGATAAAAAAAACTGGACCACTGTTTTCCTGGCTGCTTCTGGCAGAAAAATAAGGATTTTTTCAGGGTTTTTAAAATCCCAAAGCATTGCCCTGCAAGTCTCGTGATTTGATTATCAAAAGGTAACTCAGAGTCAAACCAAATGCCTAACTAGTTACTTTCGGGTTAGGTGTGGTTAAATTGCCCAGAGAGTCAGGCCACCAGGCCGTTGACCAGACTGAAGGTTGTTTGCCAAGGATGAGGAATAAATGGAAATGTTCAAATGCAAAGAGGAAATCAGATGCAGTGATGTCATCAGTGATGTCATTTGAGATGTCATCAGTGATGTCATCAGTGATGTCACTGACCATGTCATGAAGGATGTAATATGTGACGTCATCAGCAGTGCATTGCGGGGCGCGAGTTATAGTTAGCTCAACAAACTATAACGGCCGAATTTCTCTGGTTTTGTACGAGTAAAATGTCCAACTAACTATAACGTCCCTGAAACCTGTGGTTTTTTCAGTGAATTTTTAAGGTTTTTTAAATGCTAATTTCTAACTATAACGTCCCTGAAACCTGTGTTTTTTTCAGTGAATTTCCAAGGTTTTTTAAATGCTAATTTCTAACTATAACGTCCCTGAAACCTATGGTTTTTTCAGTGAATTTCTAAGGTTTTTTAAATGCTAATTTCTAAGAGTAACGTCCCTGAAACCTATGGTGCTTGACTAATTGAAGGAGTGCATGCATAATGTCTGAGTTATTGTATAACTGCAATGGTAGTGTCTGGGTGATTGGAGGGGTGCATGGGTAGTGCCTGGCTGATTTTGTAAGTGCTTGGTTATGGCCTGGGTGATTGCATGAGTGCACAGGTAATGTATGGGTGATTGAAGAGTGCATGGGTAGTGCTCGACTGATTACATTAGTTTATGGGTAATGCCTGGATGATTGCATGAGTGCATCGGCAGTACCTGGGTGATTGTAAGAGTGCAAGGATAGTGCATGGTAATTTTATAAGTGCTTGGGTATTGGTGGATTGATTGGATAAGTGCATAGGTACTGTCTGGGTGATTGGAGGAGTGCATGGGTAGTGCACAGGTGATTGGAGCAGTGCATGAGTAGTGCCTGGGTTATTGCATAAGTGGATGAGTAGTGCCTGGGTGATTGCAGGAGTGCATCGGTAGTGCCTGGGTGATTTTGTAAGTGGATAGGTATTGTTTGGATGATTTTGTAAGTGCATAGGTTGTGCCTGAGTGATTGCATGAGTTTATGGGTAATGCCTGGATGATTGCATGAGTGCAAGGGTAGTGCCTGGATGATTGAAGGAGTGCATAGGTAATACTTGAGTGATTGCAAGACTGTAGAAGTAATGTCTGGGTGATTGCAGGAGTGTATGGGTACTGCCAAACTGATTAAAGGTGTGGATTAGTAATGCCTGGGTGATTTTGTAAGTACATAGGTTATGCTTCAGTGATTGAAGGAGTGCATGAGTTCTGCTGAGGTGATTTGAGGAGTGAGATGATTGAGTTTGAAAAAATGAATAACTGCAATAAAAGTGACTGTAAACATTAATTCATATTATTATGCTTATTACATTATTTCATCTTACCTTCTGTATTGAAGTATATATCAAACTCATTGAAACTATTTTACAGTTGTTTCATTGTAAAGTAAATGTAAAATATGTTCAAACTTTAGTTTTACTTTCTGTAGAAGAAAAAATACTGTTATTGCAAATAATATTATAGGTTTAAGAATGCAACATAATTTTAGAATTACATAACATATTCAGGTTCTCTTTTTTTCTGTTTTCAGATTCCATTGAATTTCACCATACACAGTGATTTCAATGTTGATCATCATATAACAGCGGGCAAAAAAATACATTCAATAAGATTGTAAAAAAAAACAAATCTCTTTTCAAAATATTTACAACAAGTTTAACTATTGTTTACATTTTCAAAAATAAACACTCTCATTTACATTGCATATAATACAAAGATCAAATATATGAACTACTTCTTTCAAACACAATTTTCCAAATGCAATATCAAAGAACAGAAACGATAATTCAAACACTAATTGTTTACATCTTCCCAATAGGCCTAATGATGTTTCCGAAATCATTTGCATTGAAAATATCCAAAATAAACTCGTAATTCATGTTTACATCTTCCCAATAGGCAGAATGATGTTTTCAAAACTTTGGCATCAAAAATATCAGATATGAATTTGGTCATTCGTAAGGCAACTGACATTTGAATTCCAAATGGGCATCATTACAATGTGTCCATCCTTTATTGCATCTTAAATACACAGTATAGTGTCCAGATGTTGTACTAGGTCCATCATGGAAAATAATAGCAACTCCTTTAAAAGTTCTTCCTGAAATTGACACTTGACTTGCCACAAACTTTTCAATTTTGGTTTCCAATTTTCTTCCATCTGCTGTACAACGTTGTAGCATTAAAATGACATATTGTCCAAATCTTTCTATAAATAATGTTGACAACATTTCTGATTTACAGTGAGTACATTTCATATCTTGATTAGCTGATTTTACTAATTTGTTAAAAGACACTGTTTTGCAATCTGGTATTGTCAAATATATGAATCGTTCAGTGTCTATTTCAGTGGTAGAAGAAAATGAACAGTCTTCACATTTATGATGCCATCTGTAACGTAGTCCAAACAGATTTTCAATTTGTATTCCTTCATCTTCCAATACTGCAAGCATAAACATAAGAAATTCTTGAGCATCTTGTTGTACATTAAGTGTAAATTGTGAAGAACCAGAACATATATCCAAAAGATGCCGAATGCCAGAAGCAGTATGGATTTTAGTTTTATCAGTTTTCAACTTTGCAAAAATATAATGTAACAAAGAACAGAATCTTTTTTCTCGATTTTACATAATTTGATGATGAAGATTTTCTAGAAAAAACACGACGTTCACAATTACATTAGCATAGCAGTTGATACCTGAACTATTTTCTAACCGGTATCCTACAATATCATCAACAGTGTCCATTTTCATTTTCTTTACAGCCTAAACATTCTCTTGAATTGTTTTCTTCTTTCCAACCTCAGTAGAGTGTTTCTCATATTTTCATTTTGGACATACTACACGTTTTTCATATATGGGATATTCACCTAAGTTAGGAGCATACAGTCTTCTTAACCGATTATACTCTCTTACACAATTTGCATCTGCACTAACCCTTTTACCATCAAAATCAATCAAATACAATCCAGATAATGTTCTTACTCGAGACAATGCAACATATGCCATACCCTCTTTAAAAACTGTACTTCCAATATTTACCAAAGCACTGTCTACACTTAAACCTTGAGATTTATGAATGGTCACCGCATATGCTAAAGAAAGAGGAAACTGTTTTCTACGAACATACAAATCTTTAACAAGTAAAAAACGAACAGCACAACGTCCAATCTGTTTTACCTCTTCAATCTGATCAAATTTAATCTTCAAAAATTCAATTCCATCTCTGTTCTGAAAATTTATCTAATCAACAACTTTTCCCATTGCTCCATTCACTAAACCGTTTTCAACATCTAAATTACGCCGTAATATTACCCGACAGTTTACACATACATATAAAGTCTTTTCCACACCAGCAGTCTTAGATACAGATTTTTCCAAAGAATCTAATTTTGACTGTAATTTCTCTGACAGAAGAATAGTAACTCCTTCGTGTTCCATTTTATCAATGGCTTCCATTTTCACTATTGGTTGTTTCTTCAGTTTCAAAAGTTCTTGATTGAATGTAGAGCACTCTTGCAGTGTTGTCATTAGACAAACTATAGACTTCTTTTCTCCAATTTTTTTGTACATTATTTCAGGTGCAATATTTTCATTTGGAAACAAGTTTGTTAGTAGTCGACTTTGTACAGCTTCTTTACCATCTTTTGTTAAGACACCAATTCTAATATCTTGAAGAATGTTTCCATAATGTTCATCACTTGCTTGTCGCATATTCTTAATAAGTTCTTTATATTCAAAAAGAGACCAAGGGGCCGATTCCGATCTCGGCCGGTAGTGCTCCGAATCGGATTCGGATTTACCGGATCCGATTCGGAGCCCTGTTTCCCGACCGAATCGTACGCGGGTCCGGCCGAGCGAGTACGATGCAGGCACCCGCGAAATCCCCGACCGACTCGAACGCTGCTTCAACACGCTCCGACCGACTCGCATGGACACGACTCGCACCGCGCTATGGAGACGTTTCCCGGCCGGGTAAGTACGATGCGCGTCGCGAGCAGTCCGATCGACTCGCGCCGTCCGGCTTGAAAAAGCTGTCGGAGCCGGACTTTGGGGGTCCGCGTCGGACCCCCCTGTACGCGTAGGCACGCGAGTCGCACACAGGGGGGACCCATGGGTCCCCCCTACCTGTGCATGTACGCCGCGATGCGCATGGATGCGTACACGCTGTAGGGGGCGCCCTTGACCGCCTCGCACCCATTGAGTCAATGGGAGCCCGCGTACGCGTCGTTCGACCGGCACGACCGGCTCCCATTGACTTCAATGGGAGTCCGACCGAATCGAGTCCGATGGCATGCGAACGCATCGTACTCTTTCTGTCGGACTGCTAGGGTCCGATTCGGTCGGAATTCTCTCCGGGTCCGGCTCGGTCGGAGAGAATTCCGGCCCAAATCGGAATCGGCCCCCAAATGTTCACATTTCCAATACTTCCCAAAGATTTCCTAGTGTCTTCATGGACCAGTGTTTTAAAAACTGGTTGCCCTTTCACAGGAGTAAGTTGTAATAGATCGCCGAATACAATTACATGTTTTCCTCCAAATAAAACATCATAATCTGTTTTTAAAATCTGTTGCATTCTTAAATGTACAAAGGCAAGCATTACGTTTGAGACCATGCTCACCTCATCGATTATCAGAAGTTTCAATTTCTTTAGTACTCTTGAAACTTCATAACAAGCTTCTCCAGATAGCTTGTGATATTCCAATTTATTTTCATGTTCAACTGGTAGCATCAGTAAACGATGTAATGTAATCCCTTTAATGTTGTGTGCTGCTAACCCAGTTGGAGCGGTTACAACACAAGATAAATGTGATTCAGTGGTTTTCTGTAGATAACTGGTCAAAACTTTAATTAAGAACCTTTTCCTGTACCAGCTTGACCACTGATATACATTCAAATAGGTTCAAATGATGTGCAGTTGCATTCTTTTTTTCATGAAGTAAACCATGCTCTATCTGTTGTGTAACTTGCTGATATATTTCTTTCTGTTCAATATTTAGTTGTTCTTCCAAGTTTCCCAACTCCATAATATCCTGTTGTGCTTGTTGCATTGCCGTTTCTACTTCACTCATGGCTATTGCTGCTTCATTTTCAAGAATTGGTTGTCCTAGTGGATCTTGACTTAGTGGAGCAGAACTTTGACTATCTTGAGAACTGTCTCTAGCAATTTCAGCTGCAATACTAGTTTCTTGTTCAATCTCTTCATTCAACATTTGTAGATAATTTGGAAAAACTGTGCATTCAATGCTATCTTTACATGCATTAAAAGAATCTTCATAGCACTCAAAATCTTCAAGTAATTCCATTTCAGTACGCCAAGACTTGAAGAGTTGCAGAAGTGCTAAATAGAAAAATTCCCTTTTATCTACAGTATCACAACTGAGTTTCCCGTGATTAATAAGATTTCCTTTGGTATGTTTTACCAAACATCCATCACATCCAATTACTGCATATTTTTCTTCATTTATATTTTCTGTAACATTTCTCTTAAAGCTGTAATATTGCAGTACTTCATAGAGACATATGTTTTCCAGATGTGGACTTCTTTTAGGATAGTACATATCCAACATGTTTGTTTTAACAATATCTGTACTTTCCGGTTAATTTAATGCTATGTATTCAATTTCTTGTACAGATTTCAATCGTCGATTTCGTGTTGCAGCAAGACCTAGACTTACCCAAATGATTCCTCTTGACTTTGAATATAAACTTGCAGATGTCAACCGATCCGAACATTCGTACGATCCAATCTCTCGATGGGAAAGCATCTTCAAACTAAAGCTGTACAATTTGTTACTAGGAGTCTTCTCTTGTGAAATTTCTTCCCACATTTCTTTCAACTCTGTCTTTTCAGATTTTGTTATATATGATGTAACATAACGAGCAACAGCAATTGAATTATCTGCAACATACTGGATATCCATATTTGCATTCCACATCATCAAAATCACTGGATTGTAATCATTAATATACTTTGAATCTTCACTTCTTTTTATATTGTAAGTATTCTTTGGAGATTTTCGAGTTATAGTATGCCTCACTGCTGACATGAAACTGTTGACTCTTCCTTTGGAAATTACTGGACGTGGGAATCCAAAACGACATTTTGGATAAAATATTTCCTTTGACTTGTATTTCCGTCGACAATAATTGCCAACTCAATGACTTTGAAACCGTAAAACTTGTTGTCTTAAGGTATTTTCTCCTCCTGTTTTTGGAATAGCACAGGTAACATAGTCTTCAATGAAAGATAAAATAGTCTCATCAGAATCGGTTCCAAATTTAGGTGCATCCTTGATCCATAATAACATATGTATATGAGGAGCACCTCTGGCTTGGTACTCCTTTCTCCAAAAGAAATCAATAACTTCTCCAAGGGTGGGTTATTTTTATTGCAGATAAAAGACATCATAGTTTGAAACCTATGATTAAAATATCTGCTCACATTTACAGGATCCAAGGAACACAGTTCTCCAGCTGTCTTCAATTCAATGTTTTTAATATTTGAATTTGCTTCTCGTAGAAATTCAAGTAAATCATCCCATGCGTATTCAGCACAGCTTAGCGTAACAAACCACGTAGGGGTTCCTAAGTTCCTAAACATACATTTAAGTTCTACGTGACGACGATACCAATACTCATTAGTACCACGTTGACACGCCATAAAATTAATCAACTGAGATTCTAAATGATTGTCTCTTTGTTGTACTTTGTCCATGAATTCATTTGCAGAAATATGTGTAAGATGAACTCCTGTTTTTAATATGTGGTTCACTGCATATGAAAGTCCAGACAAGTCACTTTCAAACAGAAGATGAAATATATAATGAATACATTGTCGAAATCTTGGATCTTCTGAGTACAATCTTGTTGTACGATATTCTGAAGCTGGAATCTGCACGGGTCGTTCATCATATCGTCCACCTTTTCCAGTGGGGAAGAGCTGTGGAAAACAACGGGCTTCTAAACTTCTTTCCCAAACACTCATAGGAGTTCCCTACACTTTCTTCATTTGGAATAATTCAATAGTATTTCCAATCACTTCTTTTGAATGTAAAGGATGTATACTATAATGTTCATAAATTTCTTCACTCCTGGAGAGATCCACTTTTTCGATTTGGCCAGTTGAATTTTCTCTATCATCTCCTAAAGATATTTCATCTTCATCCACATGTATATTTTTATAATAAATATTGTTTTGTATAAGATATAATGTAGCTTTTTGAAGTTTGGTGACATCTACTAACTCTTACCATATTTTCCGACTCTTTGTTGGTACACCATTAACTAGAATAACTACAGGTTCACTTTCCTCTCTCTGTACACCAACAGTTTCAGTAGGTTTCTTAAAATCTAAAGGTAAATACACAACTCTTCCTTTTAAACCTCTTTGTAAATCTGATGGAAGCAGCTTACCTGTTTTAGGCTCCATACGAACAATAGCCTGAAACAGGTGCACAGATTGAATAAGAATAGATTCATATGTATTTAAATCTACTAGTTCTGAAGGAATACCTACCAACTCTAGGTTATTATGTACAGCTCTAGCTGGCATTTTATTCCTTTCTAGTTTGCTGTAACAATATTTACAAATACGTTGATCACCAGCCAACTCAAAACGACCTTCCACCAACAAATAAGCACCAAATTGCTCCCACTTATCATTGTTTTCCTTTTCACTTTTTAAATACACATCAACATTCCTAGTTTGACTTCTATAGTGAGTACGTCGACAACAGATACAAACATAGTTTGGTTTTTCACAACAAACTACCTTAAACTTTGTAATTTTTTCTGCAAACTTCTGAGTACTACTATCTTCCACCTCTTCTTCAACACCTACACTTATGAAACTCTCACTTTCTCTACACTCCTCTTCAGGACCAAAGAAACAAAACTGTATATCATCACAAACTTTTTTACATCCAATACTGAACCATGCAAAAGAGCAGTGTTTATTTCACTTAAACATAATGCAAGACTCTTTACATAGTACAATCTTCTCACTAACTTCCGTATTTCTGAGTGATGTACTGCTAACATTCTCAAATGATGAAAAGTACTTTGACACACTTTTCTAGAAAGACAAGCCAGAGAATGATCCTGCAAGTCAGTATATTTTCTCACTTTACAAGGATCTAGTCCTTGCAACATCTTAATCATCTGTTTAACACTTTTTTTACCATACTCTCGTAAGAAATTTTGTAAAATATCAATAGATTCCTGTCGTATACTACAAATACTACTACAATCCCACCTATACAATGGAGCTTGTGAACGTCTCCCTTGAACTTCTTCAGCTATTACGTCTTCTACATTTCTAGGAATCATCTTTTCTTTTTCAATTGGACAACCATGTTTAACCTCATAAGAACGACCATTGGTATGAACTGCGTGAACTAATGTATTTTGTTGAAAATAGCTTTCTTCATTAAAAAAAGGTTCAGTTCTAGAAGTGTGCTTCCATTCACCCCAAATTTTTTTGCAAAAGTTAGTTCTATTGACCAGTCTTTTTCTTTTACTTTTCTCCTTTCATAAAATGCATTGTTTTATTCAATGTTGTCATTCTTTTCAAAACTAATATAAACAATCTTCTTTTCAATTCAAAAGCGTTTTCGACTACACTTTCAATCTGTTGCTTTTTCTTGTAAAATGCAGATCTTCTTTTATATTTCTTGCAATCTTTCATTAAATTTTGCAGTACCCTACTTTTAAACATTCGTTTCCTAATATCCTTATTCTGTTTCATCCTTCTTTCATCATAGATTATTTTCCCAAAACATGATTTTCTATTAATATCTCCTTTTTTTGTTTCCTTCTGAATGGTTGTACTACTTTTCTTTTTCTTTTCTCCATTTTCTAAATTCGTAATCTTCTTTAAAACTCTTTTAACAAATTCTTTAGTTCTCTTACCAGAAGCCTTTTTCTTCAATGTCACATGTTCTACTTTGTCTGATTTCTCCTTTTCTGTTTCTTTTAAATAGTACTTTTTCTTTCTTTTCTTTTCTTTTGATCTTTTCTTGCCATACTCAATCTTTATTAATAATAATGGTGAGTATCTGAAAAGAAAGAAAAGTTTAAATACTTTCATTAAATCATTTAATATTAATAAAATAATTATATACAAATATTCTCATATATAAATAAAAAAATATTTTTAATTGCATTCCAAAAGTATGTCAGACACTGCAGACAAAGGTCGAGAAAGAGCCAAGAGGGGTGCAGAAAGACCAAAGACAGTGTGAAAGATACATGAGGGGTGCAAAAAGAAGCAACAGAGGTGTACAAAGAAGCAATAGGAATGCAGAAAGAAGCAACAGAGGTGTAGAAAGAGGCAGAGGGGTGCAAAAAGAGAGGAGAGGTGCAGAAAGAGGCATAAAAGGCGCAGAAAGAAGCAAGACATGTACAGAAAAAAACAAAAAAGTGCAGAAAGAATGAACAGAGGTGTAGAAAGAGGTAACACGGATGCAGAAAGAGCAAACAGGGTTGCAGAAAGACCTAAAAGGAGTACAGAAAGAAGCAACACAAGCAGAAAGACACAAAAGAAGTGCAGAAAGAAAGAACAGAGGTACAGAGTCCATGTGTTCTGTCTAAGTAATCGAAAGAGTGCATGGGTAATGCCAGGGTGATTGGGTAAGTGCAGGGGTAATGTCTAGGAGATTGGCGGAGTGCATAAGTAAAGTATGGGTGATTGCATGAGTGCAGGAGTAATGTGTGTGAGGTTGTATGAGCGTAGTAGTAGTGCCTGGGTGATTTTATAAGTGCATAGATACTGGTTGGGTGATTCAAAGAGTACAGGCTTAGTGCCTGGGTGATTTGAAGAGTGCAACGGTAGTGCCTGGGTCATTACATAAGTGCATATGTACTAGCTGGATGATTTAAGAAGTGCATTGGTAATGCCTGTGTAATTGTATACTACAGCAATAATGCCTAGGTGATTCCATGACTACAGGGATAATGCCTGGGTAATTGCATGAGTGCAACGGTAGTGGCTGGGTGATTATATAAATGCATGATTAGTGGATACATGATTGAAAGACTGCATAGTTAATACCTTGGTGATTGCATGAGTGCAGCAGTAATGCCTGAGTGATTACAGTAGTTCATATGTAGTGCCTACATCATTGGAAGACTGCATGGATAGTAGTTGGGCGTTTTCATAAGTGCACGAGTACTGGCTGAATGATTACATAAGTGCAAGAGTAGTGCCTGCATGATTGAAAGAGTGGAAAGATAGTAGCCGGCTGAATGAAGCACTGTATACCTAATGCGTTGGTGATTGCATGAGTACAGGGGTAACATCTGGGAGATTAAAGAAGTACATAGGTAACGCCTGGGTGATTGCATGACTACAGGAGTAATAGCTGGGGATTTACATGACTACATAGGAAGTGAGTGGGTGATTTTATAACTGCATGGGTACTTCTTGGATGATTGCAGGACTACTCAAGTAGTTCCTGGGTGAATAAAGGAGTGCAAAGGTAGTGCCTGAGTGATTTCTTAACAGCATGACTACTGGCTGAGTGATTACATAAGTACAAGGGTAGTACCTCTGTGATTGAAATAGTGCAACAGTAGTGGCTGGGTGATTATATAAGTGCATGAGTAGTAGCTACATGATTGAAAGAGTACATGGGTAATACCTTGGTGATTGTATGAGTGTATAGGTATTGCCTGGGTGATTGCATGAGTGTAGCAGTAATGCCTGAGTGATTACAACAGTGCATATGTACTGCCTGGATCATTA
The DNA here is from genome assembly GCA_963921515.1 of Calotriton arnoldi. Lineage (NCBI taxonomy): Eukaryota > Metazoa > Chordata > Amphibia > Caudata > Salamandridae > Calotriton > Calotriton arnoldi. The sequence goes on from CAWUFW010001495.1 coordinate 1,366,259, forward strand.
GAAGACTACATGGGTAGTGTTTTTATAACTGCATAACTGTTGGGCCTCGCAAAATATAAAGCGGCAGACTATTACATCACTCAAATACAAGTCTCTCCATATTCTAACAAGCATGCATACATATGTCTCTACGTTTTCAAACCAACATGATATCTAAAAGAAATATGTATACAATATTTTATAACTCTATGAGTACTGCCTGGGTGATTACAGAAGTACTAAAACTACTACCTGAGTGATTACAGGAGTGCAAAGGTAGTGCCTGGGCGATTTTATAACTGCATGAGTACTTATTGGCTGATTGCACGACTACTGAGTGAGTGCCTGAGTGAATAAAGGAGTGTTAACATACTGCCTGGGTGAATTCATATCAACATAGGTACAGCCTGCATGATTGCATGACTGCAGGGATAGTACATAAATAGTGCCTGGGTGATTGCATAACTGCACGGGTAATATTTGAGGGATTACTGGAATACATAGAAAGTGAATGGGTGACTTTATAAGTCCATGAGTACTGCCTGGGTGATTACAAAAGTACTAAGGCACTACATGAGTGATTACAGGAGTGCAAAGGTAGTGCCTAGGTCATTTTATAAGTGCATGAGCACTGGCTGAGTGATTACATAAGTACAAGAGTAGTGCCTGCATGATTGAAAGAGTGGAAAGATAGTGGCTGGCTGAATGAAGCACTGTATAGTTAATGCATTGGTGATTGCATGAGTACAGAGGTAACGTCTAGGGGATTAAAGAAGTACATAGGTAACGCCTGGGTGATTGCATGACTACAGGGGTAATATCTGGGGATTTACATGACTACATAGGAAGTGACTGGGTGATTTTATAACTGCATGGGTACTTCTTGGATGATTGCAGAACTACTCAGGCACTACCTGAGAGAATAAAGGAGTGCAAAGGTAGTGCCTGAGGGATTTCTTAACAGCATGACTACTGGCTGAGTGATTACATATGTACTAAGGTAGTACCTCCGTGATTGAAATAGAGCAACGGTAGTGGCTGGATGATTACATAAGTGCATGAGTAGTGGGTACATGATTGAAAGAGTGCATGGGTAATACCTTGGCGATTGCATGAGTGCATAGGTAGCGCCTAGGTGATTGTGTGAGTGTAGCAATAATGCCTGAGTGATTACAACAATGCATATGTACTGCCTGGATCATTAGAAGACTGCATGGGTAGTACTTGGCTGTTTTTACAACTGCATAAGTGTTGGGCCTAGCAAAATATAAAGCAGCAGACTATTATATCACTGAAATACAAGTCTCTCCATATTCTACGTTTTCAAACCAACATCATATCTAAAAGAAATATGTATACAATATTTTATAACTCTATGAGTACTGCCTGGGTGATTACAGAAGTACTAAAGTACTACCTGAGTAATTACAGGAGTGCAAAGGTAGTGCCTGGGTGATTTTATAAGGGCATGAGTACTTCTTGGCTGATTGCACAACTACTGAGTTAGTGCCTGAGTGAATAAAGGAGTGTTAACATACTGCCTGGGTGAATTCTTATCAACATAGGTACAGCCTGCATGATTGCATGACTGCAGAGATAGTACATAAGTAGTGCCTGGGTGATTGCATAACTGCAGGGGTAATATCTGAGGGATTACTGGAATACATAGAAAGTGAATGGGTGACTTTATAAATCCATGAGTACTGCCTGAGTGATTACAAAAGTACTAAGGTACTACCTGAGTGATTACAGGAGTGCAAAGGTAGTGCCTGGGTGATTTTATAAGTGCATGAGTACTGGCTGAGTGATTACATAAGTACAAGAGTGGTGCCTGCATGATTGAAAGAGTGGGAAGATAGTGGCTGGCTGAATGAAGCACTGTATACCTAATGCATTGGTGATTGCATGAGTACAGAGGTAACGTCTAGGGGATTAAAGAAGTACATAGGTAACGCCTGGGTGATTGCATGACTCCTGGGGTAATATCTGGGGATTTACATGACTACATAGGAAGTGACTGGGTGATTTTATAACTGCATGGGTACTTCTTAGATGATTGCAGAACTACTCAGGTAGTGCCTGAGAGAATAAAGGAGTGCAAAGGTAGTGCCTGAGTGATTTCTTAACAGCATGACTACTGGCTGAGTGATTACATAAGTACAAGGGTAGTACCTCCGTAATTGAAATAGAGCAACGGTAGTGGCTGGATTATTATATAAGTGCATGAGTAGTGGATACATGATTGAGAGAGTGCATGGGTAATACCTTGGCGATTGCATGAGTGCATAGGTAGTGCCTAGGTGATTGCGTGAGTGTAGCAGTAATGCCTGAGTGATTACAACAGTGCATATGTACTGCCTGGATCATTAGAAGACTGCATGGGTAGTACTTGGCTGTTTTTATAACTGCATAAGTGTTGGAGCTAGCAAAATATGAAGCAGCAGAATATTACATCACTGAAATACAAGTCTCTCCATATTCTTAGAAGCATGCATACTTACGTCTCTACGTTTTTAAACCAACATCATATCTAAAAGAAATATGTATACAATATTTTATAACTCTATGAGTACTGCCTAGGTGATTACAGAAGTACTAAAGTACTACCTGAGTGATTACAGGAGTGCAAAGGTAATGCCTGGGTGATTTTAGTAGGGCATGAGTCCTTCTTGGGTGATTGCATGACTGCTGAGTTAGTGCCTGAGTGAATAAAGGAGTGTTAACATACTGCCTGGGTGAATTCTTATCAACATAGGTACAGCCTGCATGATTGCATGACTGCAGGGATAGTACATAAGTAGTGCCTGGGTGATTGCATAACTGCAGGGGTAATATCTGAGGGATTACTGGAATACATAGAATGTGAATGGGTGACTTTATAAGTCCATGAGTACTGCCTGGGTGATTACAAAAGTACAAGGGTAGTACCTCCGTGATTGAAATAGTGCAACGGTAGTGGCTGGGTGATTATATAAGTGCATGAGTAGTGGCTACATGATTGAATGAGTGCATGGGTAATACCATGGTGATTGTATGAGTGTATAGGGATTGCGTGGGTGATTGCATGAATGTAGCACTAATGCCTGAGTGATTACAACAGTGCATATGTAGTGTCTGGATCATTAGAAGAGTGCATGGGTAGTACTTGGCTGTTTTTATAACTGCATAAGTGTTGGGCCTAGCAAAATATATAGCAGCAGACTATTACATCACTGAAATACAAGTCTCTGCATATTGTTAGAAGCATGCATACATATGTCTCTACGTTTTCAAACCAACATCATATCTAAAAGAAATATGTATAAAATATTTCTGGAATATAGTGAAACTTAGAAACTAAAACATATAATAGAACTGCCTGGGTGAAAACTGAACTACTAAGATACTACCTGAGTGGTTACAGGAGTACAAAGATAGTGACTGGGTGATTTTAAAAGTACATGAGTACTGGCTGAGTGATTACATAAGTACAAGAGTAGTGCCTGTGTGATTGAAAGAGTGGAAAGATAGTGGCTGGCTGATTGAAGCACTGTATACCTAATGCGTTGGTGATTGCATGAGTACAGGGGTAACGTCTGGGAAATTAAAGGAGCACATAGGTAACACCTGGGTGATTGCATGACTGCAGGGGTAATATCTGGGGAGGAAGCGACTAGGTGATTTTATAAGTGCATGGGTACTTCTTGGCTGATTACAGGACTACTGAGGTACTGCCTAAGTGAATAAAGGAGTGCAAAGGTAGTGCCTGGGTGATTTCATAACACCATGACTACTGGCTGAGTGAATACATGAGTACAAGGGTAGTGCCTCCGTGATTGAAGGACTGCAAAGGTAGTGCCTAGGTCATTTTATAAGTGCATGAGTACTGGCTGAGTGATTACATAAGTACAAGAGTAGTGCCTGCATGATTGAAAGAGTGGGAAGATAGTGGCTGGCTGAATGAAGCACTGTATAGTTAATGCATTGGTGATTGCATGAGAACAGAGGTAACGTCTAGGGGATTAAAGAAGTACATAGGTAACGCCTGGGTGATTGCATGACTACAGGGGTAATCTCTGGGGATTTACATGACTACATAGGAAGTGACTGGGTGATTTTATAACTGCATGGGTACTTCTTGGATGATTGCAGAACTACTCAGGCACTACCTGAGAGAATAAAGGAGTGCAAAGGTAGTGCCTGAGGGATTTCTTAACAGCATGACTACTGGCTGAGTGATTACATATGTACTAAGGTAGTACCTCCGTGATTGAAATAGAGCAACGGTAGTGGCTGGATGATTATATAAGTGCATGAGTAGTGGCTACATGATTGAAAGAGTGCATGGGTAATACCTTGGCGATTGCATGAGTGCATAGGTAGCGCCTAGGTGATTGTGTGAGTTTAGCAGTAATGCCTGAGTGATTACAACAATGCATATGTACTGCCTGGATCATTAGAAGACTACATGGGTAGTACTTGGCTGTTTTTACAACTGCATAAGTGTTGGGCCTAGCAAAATATAAAGCAGCAGACTATTATATCACTGAAATACAAGTCTCTCCATATTCTACGTTTTCAAACCAACATCATATCTAAAAGAAATATGTATACAATATTTTATAACTCTATGAGTACTGCCTGGGTGATTACAGAAGTACTAAAGTACTACCTGAGTAATTACAGGAGTGCAAAGGTAGTGCCTGGGTGATTTTATAAGGGCATGAGTACTTCTTGGCTGATTGCACAACTACTGAGTTAGTGCCTGAGTGAATAAAGGAGTGTTAACATACTGCCTGGGTGAATTCTTATCAACATAGGTACAGCCTGCATGATTGCATGACTGCAGAGATAGTACATAAGTAGTGCCTGGGTGATTGCATAACTGCAGGGGTAATATCTGAGGGATTACTGGAATACATAGAAAGTGAATGGGTGACTTTATAAATCCATGAGTACTGCCTGAGTGATTACAAAAGTACTAAGGTACTACCTGAGTGATTACAGGAGTGCAAAGGTAGTGCCTGGGTGATTTTATAAGTGCATGAGTACTGGCTGAGTGATTACATAAGTACAAGAGTGGTGCCTGCATGATTGAAAGAGTGGGAAGATAGTGGCTGGCTGAATGAAGCACTGTATACCTAATGCATTGGTGATTGCATGAGTACAGAGGTAACGTCTAGGGGATTAAAGAAGTACATAGGTAACGCCTGGGTGATTGCATGACTCCTGGGGTAATATCTGGGGATTTACATGACTACATAGGAAGTGACTGGGTGATTTTATAACTGCATGCGTACTTCTTAGATGATTGCAGAACTACTCAGGTAGTGCCTGAGAGAATAAAGGAGTGCAAAGGTAGTGCCTGAGTGATTTCTTAACAGCATGACTACTGGCTGAGTGATTACATAAGTACAAGGGTAGTACCTCCGTAATCGAAATAGAGCAACGGTAGTGGCTGGATGATTATATAAGTGCATGAGTAGTGGATACATGATTGAGAGAGTGCATGGGTAATACCTTGGCGATTGCATGAGTGCATAGGTAGTGCCTAGGTGATTGCGTGAGTGTAGCAGTAATGCCTGAGTGATTACAACAGTGCATATGTACTGCCTGGATCATTAGAAGACTGCATGGGTAGTACTTGGCTGTTTTTATAACTGCATAAGTGTTGGAGCTAGCAAAATATGAAGCAGCAGAATATTACATCACTGAAATACAAGTCTCTCCATATTCTTAGAAGCATGCATACTTACGTCTCTACGTTTTTAAACCAACATCATATCTAAAAGAAATATGTATACAATATTTTATAACTCTATGAGTACTGCCTAGGTGATTACAGAAGTACTAAAGTACTACCTGAGTGATTACAGGAGTGCAAAGGTAATGCCTGGGTGATTTTAGTAGGGCATGAGTCCTTCTTGGGTGATTGCATGACTGCTGAGTTAGTGCCTGAGTGAATAAAGGAGTGTTAACATACTGCCTGGGTGAATTCTTATCAACATAGGTACAGCCTGCATGATAGCATGACTGCAGGGATAGTACATAAGTAGTGCCTGGGTGATTGCATAACTGCAGGGGTAATATCTGAGGGATTACTGGAATACATAGAAAGTGAATGGGTGTCTTTATAAGTCCATGAGTACTGCCTGGGTGATTACAAAAGTACTAAGGTACTACCTGAGTGATTACAAGAGTGCAAAGGTAGTGCCTGGGTAGTTTTATAAGTGCATGAGTACTGGCTGAGTGATTACATAAGTACAAGAGTAGTGCCTGCGTGATTGAAAGAGTGGAAAGATAGTGGCTGGCTGAATGAAGCACTGTATACCTAATGCATTGGTGATTGCATGAGTACAGAGGTAACATCTGGGGGATTAAAGAAGTACATAGGTAACGCCCGGGTGATTGCATGACTACATGGGTAATATCTGGGGATTTACATGACTACATAGGAAGTGTCTGGGTGATTTTATAAGTGCATGGGTACTTCTTGGGTGATTGCAGGACTACTCAGATAGTGCCTGAATGAATAAAGGAGTACAAAGGTAGTGCCTGAGTGATTTCTTAACAGCATGACTACTGGCTGAGTGATTACATAAGTACAAGGGTAGTACCTCCGTGATTGAAATAGTGCAACGGTAGTGGCTGGGTGATTATATAAGTGCATGAGTAGTGGCTACATGATTGAATGAGTGCTTGGGTAATACCATGGTGATTGTATGAGTGTATAGGGATTGCGTGGGTGATTGCATGAATGTAGCACTAATGCCTGAGTGATTACAACAGTGCATATGTAGTGTCTGGATCATTAGAAGAGTGCATGGGTAGTACGTGGCTGTTTTTATAACTGCATAAGTGTTGGGCCTAGCAAAATATATAGCAGCAGACTATTACATCACTGAAATACAAGTCTCTGCATATTGTTAGAAGCATGCATACATATGTCTCTACGTTTTCAAACCAACATCATATCTAAAAGAAATATGTATAAAATATTTCTGGAATATAGTGAAACTTAGAAACTAAAACATATAATAGAACTGCCTGGGTGATTACTGAACTACTAAGATACTACCTGAGTGGTTACAGGAGTACAAAGATAGTGACTGGGTGATTTTAAAAGTACATGAGTACTGGCTGAGTGATTACATAAGTACAAGAGTAGTGCCTGTGTGATTGAAAGAGTGGAAAGATAGTGGCTGTCTGATTGAAGCACTGTATACCTAATGCGTTGGTGATTGCATGAGTACAGGGGTAACGTCTGGGAAATTAAAGGAGCACATAAGTAACACCTGGGTGATTGCATGACTGCAGGGGTAATATCTGGGGAGGAAGCGACTAGGTGATTTTATAAGTGCATGGGTACTTCTTGGCTGATTACAGGACTACTGAGGTACTGCCTAAGTGAATAAAGGAGTGCAAAGGTAGTGCCTGGGTGATTTCATAACACCATGACTACTGGCTGAGTGAATACATGAGTACAAGGGTAGTGCCTCCGTGATTGAAGGACTGCAACGATAGTGCCTGGGTGATTATATAAGTGGATGAGTAGTGGCTACATGTTTGAAAGAGTACATGGTAATACCTTGCTGATTGCATGAATGCATAGATAGTGCCTAGATGATTGCATCAGTGCAGCAGTAATGCCTGAGTGATTACAGCACTGCATATGTAGTGCCTGCATCATTGGAAGACTGCATGGCGAGTACTTGGATGTTTTTATAACTGCATGAGTGTTGGACCTAGCCAAATATAAAGCAGCAGACTATTACATGACTCAACTATAAGTCTCTCCATATTGTTACAAGCACACATACATATGACTCTACCTTTTCAAATCATCATCATAGCAAAAAGAAATATGTATACAATATTTCTGGAATATAGTGAAACCTAGAAACTGAGACATGTAATAGATCTGCTTGAGTGATTGCATAACTCCATTGGTAGTGCTTGGGTGATTATATGAGTGCAAGGGTAGTCACTAGGTAATTGCAGGAGAGTATGAAAAGTGACTGACTAATTGCATGAGTGCAGATATAGACGTTGAGAGCACGGATAAGTGTATAAATAGCAACTGAAGGCATAGATGAGTCATTACGTACGGCGTATGTGAATAGATGAGTGCAACAGTAGAGCCTGCAGCATGATTCTATGACTTCAAGAGTAGTGTGTGGGTTATTACATGAGTGCATAGATACACACTGCATGATTACATGACTGCAGGGGTAGTACATAACAAGTGCCTGGGTGATTACATGACTACAGGGGTAATATCTGGATGATTACTGGAATACATAGGTAATGAGTGGCTGATTTCATAAGTTCATGAGTACTACCTGGGTGATTACAGAAGTACTAAGATACTGCCTGAGTGATTACAGGAGTGCAAAGGTAGTGGCTGGGTGATTTCAAAAGTGCATGAGTACTGGAAAGATAGTGGCTGACTGATAGAAGTACTGTATATCTAATGCATTCATGATTGCATGAGTACAGGGGTAACGTCTGGGGATTAAAGGAGTACATAGCTAACACCTGGGTGATTGCATGACTACAGGGGTAATATCTGGGGATTTACATGACTACATAGGAAGTGACTGGGTGATTTTATAAGTGCATGAGTACTTCTTGGCTGATTGCAGGACTACTGAGGTACTGCCCGAGCGAATAAAGGAGTGCAAAGGTAGTGCCTGGGTGATTTCATAACACCATGACTACTGGCTGAGTGATTACATGAGTACAAGGGTAGTGCCTCCGTGATTGAAGGACTGCAACAACAGTGCCTGGGTGATTATATAAGTGCATGAGTAGTGGCTACATGTTTGAAAGAGTGCATAGGTAATACTTTAATGATTGCATGAGTGCATAGATAGTGCCTAGATGATTGCATCAGTGCAGCAGTAATGCCTGAGTGATTACAACACTGCATATATAGTGCCTGAATCATTGGAAGATTGCATGGCGAGTACTTGGGTGTTTTTATAACTGCATGAATGTTGGGCCTAGCCAAATATAAAGCAGCAGACTATTACATGACTCAACTATAAGTCTCTCCATATTGTTACAAGCACACATACATATGAATCTACCTTTTCAAATCATCATCATACCTAAAAATAATATGTATACTATATTTCTGGAATATAGTGAAACCTAGAAACTGAGACATGTAATAGATCTGCCTGAGTAATTGCATAACTCCATGGGTAGTGCTTGGGTGATTGTATGACTGCAAGGGTAGTCACTGGGTAATTGCAGAATAAGATGGATAGTGACTGGCTAATTGCATAAGTGCACACATAGAGTTTGAGTGCATGGACAAGTGTATAAATAGCACATGAAGACTTAGATGAGTCATGGAGTAGTGCCTAAGTGAATAGATGACTGCAACAGTAGGGCCTGGGTGATTCTATGACTGCAAAGGTAGTGTGTGGGTTATTACATGACTGCATAGGTACAGCCTGCATGACTACTTGACTGTACAGGTAGTACATAGCTAGTGCCTGGGTGATTGCATGACTGCAGGGGTAATATCTGGGAGATTAGTGGAATACATAAATAGTGAGTGAGTGATTTTATAAGTCCATGAGTACTGCCTGGGTGATTACAGAAGTACTAAGGTACTGCCTAAGTGATTACATGACTGCAAAGATAGTGCCTGGATGATTTTATAAGTACATGAGTACTAGCTGAGTGATTACATAAGTACAAGAGTAGTGTGTGCATGATTGAAAGACTTCAAGGACAGTGCCTAGTTGATATGAAGCACTGTATAGCTAATGCATTGGTGATTGCATGAGTACAGCAGTAATGTCTGGGGGATTAAAGGAGTACATAGGTAACACCTGGGTGATTGCATGGCTACAGGGATAATATCTGGGAATTTACATGACTACATAGGAAGTGACTGGGTGATTTTATAACTGCATGGGTACTTCTGAGGTAGAGCCTGAGTGAATAAAGTAGTGCAAAGGTAGTGCCTGGGTGATTTCATAACACCATGACTACTGGCTGAGTGATTACATAAGTACAACGGTACTGCCTGGGTGATTATATAAATGCATGAGTAATGGCTGGGTGATTGAAAGAGTGCATGAGTAATACCTGGGTGATTGCATGAGTGCATAGGTAGTGCCTGGGTGATTATATAAGTGCATGAGTACTGACTACATGATTGAAAGAGTGTATGAGTAATACCTTGATGATTGCATGAGTGCATAGGTAGTGCCTAGATGATTGCATGAGTGCAGCAGTAGTGCCTGAGTGATTACAGTAGTGCATATGTAGTGCCTGGATCATTCGAAGACTGCATGGGTAGTACTTGAGTGTTTTTATAACTGCATGAGTGTTGGGCCTAGCCTAATATAAAGCAGCACACTATAACATGATTCAACCATAAATCTCTCCATATTGTTAAAAGTGTGCATACATACGTCTCTACCTTTTCAAATCTAAAACAAATAGGTATACAATATTTCTGGAATATAGTAAAACCTAGAAACTGACACATGTAATAGATCTGCCAGAGTGATTCCAAAACTGCATGGGTAGTGCTTGGGTGATTGAATGAGTTGAAGGGTAGTCACTGGATTATTGCAGGAAAAGATGGATAGTGACTTGCTAATTGCATGAGTGCAAACATAACATGTTGAGTGCATAGATAAATGTATAAATAGCACCTGAAGGCATAGATGGGTTTTCAGTAATACCTAGGTGAATAGATGAATGCAACAGAAGGGTCTGGGTGATTCTATGACTGCAAGGATAGTGTGTGGGTTATTATATGACTACATAGGTACAGCCTGCATGATTGCATAACTGTAGGGGTAGTACATAACTAGTGCCTGGGTGATTGCATGACTGCAGGGGTAATATCTGGGAGATTACTGGAATACATAAAAAGTGAGTGGGTGATTTTAAAAGTGCATGAATACTGCCTGGGTGATTACAGAAGTACTAAGGTACTGCCTGAGTGATTACAGGAGTGCAAAGGTAGTGCCTGGGAGATTCTATAAGTGTATGAGCAAGTAGACACATATCTCAGTCACAACACTATGCACAGCTCAAAACTTCACAGAGTACACTTCAATTTTCAAACAGACACTGAAAATTATGCGGTATATATGAAATATAACTTTTTTCACATCATACAAATTACTCAAATAAATAACATCTCTACAAACATCTCAAACCTCACTTTCAGGCTACTGCTTAACCATTCTACAACTACTTATGATATTACACCTACCCAAATAGAAAGTAGGAACCCTTCACATATCTTTAGTAAAAGTCTCACCATAATACTAAAACCATACATGAATATGTCTGTACCATAACACTATCCAAACCTAAAAAAACACAGAACAAATTTCCAATTTCAAGCAAACATCAAAAATTATGCGGCATACTTCAACTGTACCTCTCTAGAAACTTAAAAAAAGAAGCCTAATTAATAACACCTTATGTCACCATCTTTTAAACCACACTTTTGTGCTGCATCTTCACCATTCTACTAGTACTCACAGTCTTGAGCCTACCACATAAAAAGCAACAACACCTCTTTGTTATACATCATGCACCTCCAAATGTATAAGACATATGAAAATACATATACAAGTAGAAACACACTTGAGACAGAAGTCCATGCACACCTTAAAATTTGACAGACTCCACCTCCAAATTTAAAGCAACAGCTAAAATTATGCGGTATACTACAAATATACATATCCACACACTAAAACAAACTACCATAATCACTAATCCATATTCCAATATACACATAGTACTATACAGAATCTATTTCAAACAACATTTAACTACTATAAAACAAACTACAATAAACATCTCTACATTTAATAATATATTTCAAGCTTCAAAGTTCTTGATTAATTATTTAACTTGAAAAATAAAGCTTACACATAATACACCTCACAAATTTATAATTCACCTTCCAAATTGATTTGTAGAATATAAAATATCAGAAACTCAGAAAAGATTTTCTTATGCACACAATAAATGTAATGCACTGCTCTCAGCAAGGCAAAACCAGTAATGGCAAAGTTTCCCTCTCTTTCTCCACATAAATACATGTAGGTAACAAATCACATTCCTTCCTACATTATTTCAAATTATAAAACACATTTCTATTGGTCAGACATATTAACCCTTACCAACTGACTTCTAAAAGTGCCCAAACTGGTTCTGGATTTTTCCATACTTCTGTCATTGGGCTATACGTGGGCTACATCTGGGTGATATTTGTGCTACATTTGGGCTCCTTTTTCACTGGTAGCCATCTTGGGAGACTTCAATTCAATTCAATAAACATTTTTCGATCTGATTTAGAAACATAGAGCATAAAAGTGTACATAAAAACAGTAAATCCTCTTTCTTAATACAATACAATGAGAATTAATTAAAACCAGTATGTAAAAATGGGTGTTACAAAGCCCAGCTCAGAGCAACTTCAGGTTAACAGAATAGTAAAGTTCAATGTTTCGCAAGATCAATCTCAAGTACTTTGTGCAAAATACGCAATACGGGGTCCAAGTAAGATGCAACGCTCCAATACCTGACCAGTCTGCACTATATAAAACTGCAAAAAAACAAAAAATAAAAAGTGTTTTGCACACTACTGTCATTGGGCTATATGTGGGCTACATCTGGGTGATATTTGTGCTACATTTGGGCTCTTTTTTCTCCGGTGGCCATCTTGGGAGACTTATTTGTTATGAAGTTTCCTAATTTCCTCATTTACTACAGTCTCGTCAGTAGGAAATGCTTTCAGTTTTTTACTTTGAATCCATCAAGAAGACATTCAGATGTGTCACACATTTGCCATAAATTCAGAATGTTAGCACTTTAGTTGCTCATTAGATCACTGTAGTAAAGCTACTACTCACCAGGGAGTTAACTGGAAGTCTGCTGCTGGCATTGAAAGTTCATGTTTCAGTCTGCATGTCAGAATTTTTTTATGAAATAGAAGAGGATTTGAGGAGTCACTCAAAATGTGCCCTAATTTTTCTTTCTGCAGCACTAACCATAATTTCTATGGCAAAATGAACCCCCTCATTTTGTTCCTTTTTAAATTAAATGTTTTAAGTGTTACCAGTTTATTCCAATCAAGATGGCTTCAGGTGTGCCATAATTTTGTCATAAGTAAGATAGTTAGCGCTCTAGTTGTACTTTAGAACACTCTGGGAAGCTGCAGTAGAACACAAAGGAATCAACTGACAGGCTGCTCCTGTTGAAGTATAACAGGAAGATATTTGAGATCTCACTTAAAACATGTCCTAATTTTTCTTTCTACAGCAATAACCATAATTTCTATGGCAAAATGAACCCCCTCATTTTGTTCCTTTTTAAATTAAATGTTTTAAGTGTTACCAGTTTATTCCAATCAAGATGGCTTCAGGTGTGCCATAATTTTGTCATAAGTAAGACTGTTGGCGCTCTAGTTGTTCTTTAGAACACTCTGGGAAGCTGCAGTAGAACACAAAGGAATCAACTAACAGGCTGCTCCTGTTGAAGTATAACAGGAAGATATTTGAGATCTCACTTAAAACATGTCCTAATTTTTCTTTCTACAGCACTAACCATAATTTCTATGACAAAATGAACCCCCTCATTTTGTTCCTTTTTAAATTAAATGTTTTAAGTGTTACCAGTTTATTCCAATCAAAATGGCTTCAGGTGTGCCATAATTTTGTCATAAGTAAGACTGTTAGTGCTCTAGTTGTTCTTTAGAACACTCTGGGAAGCTGCAGTAGAACACAAAGGAATCAACTGACAGTCTCTGCCCTTGTTGGATGTACATGTTTTATTGAGAATGTCAGACTTCATTCTCACATGACTGAGAAAGATAATGTGAATTTACAGAAAATATGCTCTCATTTGAGCTTCTGGAGCACCTTCCAAAGCATGAGAAAATAGTTTTCTCTCAAACATGATTCATGATATCCCAGCAGAAGGTTTTTCACAGGGTAAAATCACCTTAGAACACACCACAATTCCTAAAATTAGTATGGTACCATCAACAAATGAATTCTAATGTAACTAAAGTCTGTTATCACCCTTTATAGTTCTCCTTTTGGTGACCCTCAAAAACTTCTATTCACTACAATGCATTTCAATGGGGTGCTATCATGTATATTGGTCCCAAGATGGCTGCCAGCAAATCCAGGATGAAATGCTGACAGCCAATCAGATCTCACGATGAGATGTGTGGTTAGGCTCCGCCCAGATATCGATATTTTTTTATTTTTGAATTTCTTAGAAGCTACTGAACGGATTTACACCATTTAAAAAAAAGCACACTTTCTAGACCAAGACCTACCTTTTGCCAAATTTGGTGTAATTCCGTTCAGCAGTTCGAGCTGTAACCTGTTTCAAAATTCCTATGGAAATTAACATGGGGAAAATGCCCTTTGGGACCCCCTTTTTTCTCGACCCCCACTTGACAAATCACCCCGAAACTTTCAACACAGGAGCTGACTGGTCCGCCCCATTAGTTTTAAAGATTTCGCGAAGATTTGTCAACCGGCGCCAAAGATATTGGCAAAAGAAAAAACGCTTTTTGAATAGAAACGAGGTCCTAACTATAACTACCTACTGGCGATCGCCAGTAGGTAATATGTATATGTAAATATATATATATATGTATATATGTACACACTGAAAAAAATGAAGGATACAGTGACGGTATATTTAGATCAGGTAACTATAACTGCTGAATTTTTATGGTTTTGTAGGAGTGAAATCTGAGCCTAACTATAATGTCCCTATAACCTTTGTATTTTTCAGTGAATTTCTGAGCATATTTTAATTCTATTTAAGAACTAATGGAGAAAGGGGGAGGGCCTCCCACGAGCTCGCAGCAATCCTACTGTGTGGGACTTACAGGAGGTAACAGTAGGGGTTCTTGGCCTACAAGGACCCTCAGCTCACAAGGGGATTTCATCTCCCAACAAGTAGTGCACCAGGAGACGTGTTTGCAGAGTAGTGGAGAAATGGGGCGGGCCTCTGATGAGCTCTCAGCAATTCCTCTGTGTGGGACTTCCTGGAGGTAACAGGAGGGGTTTTTGCCCCCCAAGGACGCTCAGCATCCAAAGTGACTTCATCCTCTAAGCAGTAGTTCACCAGGAGGCGCATTTGCAGAGTGGTGGAGAAAGGGGGCTAGGCCTTGGATGAGCTATCAGCAATCCCACAGTGTGGGACTAACTGGAGGTAACAGGTGGGGTTGTTGGGCCCCAAGGATCCTCAGCATTCAAGGGGACTTCAGCCCCAACCAGTTGTTCTCAGGAGGTATGTTTTAATAGTGGTGAAGAAAGGGGGCGTGGGCTCCAACGGCATCTCAGCAATCCTGCTGTGTGGGACTTACTGGAAGTAACAGGAGTGGTTCTTAGCCCCTAAGGACCCTCAGAGCCCAAGGGGACTTCATCCCCCAAAGAGTAGTGCACCAGGAGGCTCATTTGCAGAGGCCTGGAGAAAGGTGTTGGGGCGTCCGACATGCTCTCTGCAATCCCACTGTGTGGGACTTACTGGTAATAACAGGAGGGGTTCATGCCCCCCAAGGACTCTCAGCTTCCATGGGGGTCATCCCCAAACCAGTAATGCGCCGGGAGGCACTTTTGCAGAGTTATGGAGAGAGGGGGCGGTGCCTCGGATGACCTCTCAGCAATCCGGTAGTGTGGGACTTACTGGAGGTAACAGAAGGGGTTCTTGGCCCCCAAGGACCCTCAGCATCCAAGTAGACTTCATCCCCCAACAAGGTGTGTGCCAGGAGGTGCATTTGCAGAAACGTGGAGAAAGGGGGGACTTTGACTACCTCTCAGCAATCCCGCTGTGTGGGACTTACTAGAGGTAACAGGAGGGGTTCTTAGCCCCCAAGGACCCTCAGCATTCAAGGGGACTTCATCCCCCAACAAGTAGTGTGCTAGGAGACGTCTTTGCAGAGTGGTGGAGAAATGGGGCCTCCGACAAACTTTCAGCAATAACGCTATGTGGGACTTACTGGAGGTAACAGGAGAGGTTGTTGGCCCCCAAGGACCCTCAGCATACAAGGAGACTTCATCCTCGAACAAGTAGTGTGCCTGGTGGTGCATTTTCAGAGTGGTGTGGGGAAAGGGGGCGGAGCCTCCATTAACCTCTCAGCAATCCCACTGTGTGGGACTTACTGGAAGCAAAAGGAGGTGTTCTTTGTCCCCCAGGACTCTCAGCATCCAAGGGGACTTCATCCCCCAACAAATAGTGTGCCAGGATGCACATTTGCAGAATGTTGTAGAAAAGGGGTGGGCCTCTGATGAACTCTCAGTAATCCAGATGTGTTGGACTTACTTAAGGTAACAGGAAAGGTTGTTGGCACCCAAGGACCCTCAGCATACAAGGGGACTTCATCCCCCAAACAGTAGTGCACCAGGAGGCCCGTTTGTGCAGTGATCGAGAAAGGGAGCAGGCCTCCAACAACCACTCAGCAATTCCACTGTGTGGTACTTACTGGAGGTAACAGGAGGGGCTCTTGCCCTCAAGGACCCTCAGCATCCAAGGGAACTTCATCTCCCAACTAGTAGTGCACCAGGAGGAGCGTTTACAGAGTGGTAGAGAAAGGTGGCGTGGATTCCAAAAACCTCTCAGCATTCCATGGCCCCCAAGGACCCTCAATAGCCAAGGGGACTTCATCCTCTTACTAGTAGTGCACCAGGAGGTGCATTTGCAGAGTGGTGGAGAAAGGGGGTTTGGCCTCCGAGAACCCCTCAGCAATCCTGCTGTATGGGACTTACTGGAGGTGACAGGAGGGGTAGTTGGCCCCCAAGTATGTCCTTACTACCATAGGGAGAGTGGCTGCAGGTTTCTGAGGTATTGTAAATAGGAAAACAGGCAGTGTTGGTTGAACCATATGCCTCTGAGCAGGTTGAATAGCGGTGAGCTGTACTTCCTCTTTGCTGCTTTCCGCACTTACTGTGACTTGCTCATCATCATCACCTTCCTCACAAGGCTTTTGGTAACCTTCCTTTTCTTCTTCGACTCAGTCGGAGTCCGATCCATGTCCAGATCATAGGAAGGTGGCTTGGAGAAGATGGGGAGGGCTCTTTCTTTTCCTTGCAGGAGAGCTTAAGCCAGTAGGTGAAGAAGAGTCTTCAACAATGTCTTGCTCTGCAGGAAGCCCAACCTCCTCTTCTGCCCCTACTTCCGGAAGATCTGTTGCTGGCATGGCTTCTGTTGTTGACTTTCCTGCGATGATTCGGTTTACTGCTGATACAATTTAATTTCTGATGATTCCCTGCTGCCCAGGACTGCAGTCACTGCAGCACTGAGAGACATGGGCTTAGGTTTTGATGGTGGTGCTACTAATGTTCCTCCCAGTCTCTTCCAGTCCAGAGGAGGGTGCAGCAGGTAAGTCACACATCTTGAAAAAGGATGATGGCTTGATGCCAGAGGTGGGAAGAGGCTCCTTTTTCTCTTCACAGGCCCCTTTCTTTGTAGGAACCTCTTTCTTTGCATTAGTAGTTGGCACTTAGCATGAGCAGAAGCCCTAAGCAGAGCAGGACTCAGGTGTTGCTGTCAGCTAATTCGCAAACTTCTCTCCATCTCAGTACCATGTGAGATGACTTGTGCACCTGCATGCAACCAAAAATAAAAATGGGGGGAATCATATTCTAGCCAATGTAACACAAGTGATGTAATCATCATCATCATCAGAAATGTTTAATGGTGTACCAAAACCCTCCATAAAATAAATATTTGTCTTGTGAAATTACATAGCAAAGGTTAGTTTGTGTCCCTCCAAGATCCCTATGGCAGGCAGGGGATGCATGGAAAAATCAAATACATTAATAAAGTAATTGCTGTGTCCATTCAGGGACCATAGGACCACTACGCAAGACAGGGAGTGCAGGGAGAAATTGGAATAAATGAATACAATAATTAATGGTGTCCATCCAGGATAGATAATTAAATAGCTGATGCTCTCCATCAAAGTCCCTTTTGAATCCAAGGGGGGCAAGGGGTGCTGGGAAAATTTTGATACATTAATAAAATAATTGCTTGTGTCACATGGGGCATGGGGACAAAATGGGGCAGGGAAAAAAATGAATGAATTATTTAATTAGATAGTTGCTGGTGTACTGCCAAGGCCCTTGGGAACCGAAGGGGAGGTGGGGGTGCAGTGTAAAATCAGTCCAATTAACAAAATAATTGCTGGTGTTCATCCAGGGCACATAGCACCCCCATGGGAGACAGAAATCAAAGAATTGAACTAAATAATTGCTGGTGTCCATCAAAAGCTGTTGGAAACCCAAACGGAGGCAGGAGGGTGCAGCGAAAAAAAAATTAAATAATTGAATTAAATAATTGCAGGCCTATGGGACCCCTATGGGAGGTAGGGCGCTGAATGGGGCACAGGGATGAATCACATAAAGAATTAAATAGTTGCTGGTGTCCATTCTAGCCATTGGTAACCCCATGGGAGGCAGGGGGTGCAGGAAAAATTCCAATAAATTAATAAAATAATTGCTGGTGTCCATTCAGGGCCCATGTGGACTCTATTAGAGGAAAGGGGTTGCAAGGAAAGATTTATTCCATGAAGTAAATAGTAGCTGGTGTCCTTCTGGGAGCTCTAGGAACCCAGGAGGAGGCAGGAAAAATTTAATTTAATACATTATTAAAATAATTACTTGTGCAAACCCAAAGAGAGGTGGTGGGTGCAGTTAAAAATTGAATACATTAATAAATTAATAAAATAATTTCTGTTCTCCATCCAGGACACCAGTAATAAAAGGATTACTGGTGTCTATCCAGGGCTCATGAGAACCCTATGTGAGGCAGTAGGGTATAGGGAACAATTGAATAATTTAATTAAATATTTGCTGGTGTCACTTTAGAGCCAATGGGACCCCCATGGCGAACAGGGTAGTGCAGGGAAAAATGTAGTAAATTAATAAAATATTTGCTGATGTCCATCCTAGGCACATGGGAATTCTATGGGAGGCAATGTGGTGCATGGGAAAATTTAATTCATGAATTAAATAATTGCTGGTGTTCCTCCAATGCCCTTGGCAACCCAAAGGGGCATGGTGCACAGAAAAAGCAACTAAATGAATTAAATAAACTGATGTTAATTCAGGGCCCATAGGCCCCCTACAGGATGCAGGGAATGACAGACAAAATCAAATAAATAAAATAAATAATTGCTGGTGTCCCTCCATGGCCTTTGATAACCCTATGAGAGACAGGGGTGTGCAGGGAAAAATTTGAATAAATGGATTAAATAATTACTGGTACGCAATGCAAGGGGACAAGCAAAAATTGAATAAATGAATACAACTATTGCTGGTGGATCTCAAGGGACTATAGGGACTCAATGGAAGGCAAGTGGGAGGCAGGCAGAAATCAAATAAATGAATACAATACAGCACTATACTACAATCAGCTACAAGCACAAATGACTATTTCAGGGGAAAAAATAAAAATGAACAAAAATGTCAAAGGCCTCTTCTATCAATGTTTATAGAAATGGCTTTTGAAAGTGAAATAAAAGGATCGAACCACATCCTAGCTGCACACAATTGTGGAAGTTATCTCGTCAACAACATGGCCACTGAAGAATGAGGCATGGAAAACAAAGACATAGTTGCCACGAAATACACACATACTTACCGGTTCCACAAAATAGCGGTTGCCACATGGCCAGCAGAGAAAGAAGCATAGAGAACAAAGACAAAATAGCCATCACACACACTCACACCCACCTACACACAAACACTAATATGTTGGTGGGTATATACATATACATATATTCACTGAAAAAATAAAGGTTAAAGTAACGTTATATTTAGGTGACCTCGTGGCCCCCCAATCACTGAGAATCTAGATGCCCCGGGGACCCAATCCCCCAGGCCGGCTCAGTTACTGTGTCCCAAGGAGCCCACCCCCTGGACACAGTAGTTTACCTGCCAGCACTATCGTGGGAAGGGAAACATTTGTTTGCTCCTGTCTTGCAGGAGCATTTTTAAATCCCCCACCAAATGGGAGCAAACATACAAGTCTGCTCCAAGCAGGCGGGAGATTTAAACATGCTCCTGCCAGCTGGGAGCCGACATGTGTTTTGTTTCCCTGTCCGCACTCCAGCGGGCAGGGAAACAAAACACATATTTCTCTCACCTGGAGGGAGCGTGTAAAAAGCAGCTGCTCCCTCCGGGCAGGAGCAATGCTGGCTCCTGCACCATGCAGGGAGATTGCTGGGGTTGCGCTCAGCTTGAGGTTGGCTGCCTGCAGAGGGTTGGCTGCAGGGCCTGGCCACAGGCCAGGCACCATGGCCAGCCTCCCACCGCACACAGCCAAAGTCCCTGTGCAGCGTGGGGTTAGCTGCATGCAGCAGGGTTGACCACAGGGCCGGGCTGAAGGCTGTGCACAGCATGGGGTTGGCTGCATCCGAAAGGGTCTGTGGCCATCAGAATCGCACACGGCCAAAGGCCATATGCGGTGGGGCTGGTTTTACGTATGGTAATAAAATATTACTTTAAAAAAAATAAAACACTAGAAATTCATTAAAAAAACAAAAGGTAAAGTAACGTTACAGTTAGGTGAGATGTTCAGTAACAACGTAACATTTTAAACTCAAGAAACCACAAAAATTCACCAGTTACAGTTATAGTTATCTCATGCAACTATAACTCGTGCCCTAAGGTAAATATAACTCGCACCCTCGCCATGCCACTCACCCCCACATATTACATCACTCATGACATTTTCTATGACATCATTAATTATATCACTGCAACATTTGCAATTAAGTTATTGATGAGAAAACTGTGCAGGAGTGCAAGTTATAGTAACCTTACAGCACGAATTATAGTTACTTGACATGTCTATGACTGGTCAAGTTCTTGGGTTTTTAGAGATTAAATGTGATGTTGTTACTGAACATTTTACCTAACTATAACGTTACTTTAACCTTTGTTTACTTCAGTAAATATATATCCATATAATGTTACCTTTGTTTTTTTCAGTAAATTTATATATAGTGTTTGTTTTATAGTATACATAGTGGTGGGTACCTACGATATCGCTTTTCTATACAAGTCTGTACAGCGTGTTTCCAGCTAATGGGTGCAATTGATTTTAAAATGCATGCCCTCTTAATGCATCATAGACGTCTAGAGGTATTGAACAAGTTATAAATCTTTGCATTGAAGAGTAACTCTGTGTGCAGATGACAGTTGGCGACTTGTGTCAAGTATGTTCCACACAAGTTTTTGAATCTGCAGAAAAAGGTTCTAACAGGCCAAAGATTCTATGTAGTAGATACTAAAGGCCTGATTACGAGTTTGGAGGTGTGTGAGCATGACAGGATGCCACCGCCCTGCTCCCGCACCACCGAACTCCACAGCCGGCCGCCTGCCAAATTACAAGTTTTCTCATTGTCTGGCGGGAGGTCCTTTGGCATTCCCATGGCAGTTCCTTTGAAAAAAGGCATCGCAATAGGAACGTCAAAGCAAGTTCCTGCATGGCATGCACTGTTAAGTCCATGCTTGCAGGAACTGGGTGTGTATGCAGACAGGGGGCACACCATGTGCTACATGCACCAACATGCATTGGCTAGTAAGGCCATGTAGGCCCCCTTTTGTTTTCTGACCACCATCAGTTTCATTGATTAAGAACCTCCATGAGACCACTGGCAGTAAGGAAACTCGTAATATGCATGACGGTGCCACAGCGGCACCGCCAGCATATTGTGAGCCCCTGACCACCGGACCAACGCCAGGGAACACGGTTCCCTGGCGGTTGTGGCAGTCCAATGACGGTCCGATCGGCAAAGTTGTAATACGGCGGGCAGACCGCCAGTGTAGCAGTGGCCGGACCACCACTGCCATGCTACTGTAAGTTTGGCGATCCACGGATTGCCAAACTCATAATCAGCCCATAAGTATTGTAAGCAGCCTAGAGTTATTAAACACATCGTTGTAACATTACAATTTCTACATAACATAGAAGACTGTTTGCACCAGGTACATGTGCTTGTTTAGCTTCAAAAGATGGGCTATCTGTAAAGTTTTCAGTACAGTACTGCAGGTAATATAATCTTTAGCACCTTCAGACCTTGGTGATTTTCCACGAAGAATATCTTTTATGACAAGTGCTGCATAGAGTGTACACTGTTTTAAATAGATACTTTATAATACTCTCTTGTGTATTTAGCATGAGAGTTTCAATGTCTCTCCATAGAGAAAATACTGTTTACAGTACCCACTTTTCTACTTATATCAACTTCATTTCTCAATGTAGGTTCAGTGACTGTGAGGGGTTTGATTCAGTAAAATCAGTCCATAAGTAGGGCATACATTTTGGAACAGAAGTTGAGGATCTTGGCTTTCTCTAAACAGTTGTATACATATTGAACAGCGTGTGTAATGAGGGTTTCTCATACATCTATGGTTGATTGTAAATGTGAACTAGGCTTCTTTTGAAGTGTATGGTATATGTTATGTTATGTTAAAATATTTATAGAGCGCATGGCTGCCCCAGCAACGGTGCGTCCCAGCGCTAACAATCTAGTAAAGTGGGAGGCAAAGGCAGTTTAGCGATTGGAGAAGAGCCAGGTCTTGACCATCCTTCTTAAGATCCAGTGATCAGTGGTGCTACGGATCGGGGGAGGTAGAGCGTTCCACAGGGTAGGTGCCAAAGCTCTGAACGATCGGCCACCCACTCTGGCTCTGCGTATCCGAGGTACTCGTGCCAGATGCAGATCTGCTGAGCGCAGGGTGCGTGTGGGTACGTAAGGGGAGCACATAGCGCTCAAGATCCCAGGGCAGAGGCACAAAAAGATCTTATGGATGACACAGAAGTGAATTCTTTGTTCCATGGGTAGCCAGTGGAGCCAGTGGAGCCAGCAGAGGAGAATGGAGACGAGACAATGTTTAGGGAGTGCAAACAAAGCACGGGCTGCCGCGTTCTGGGCGCGTTGGAGCCTTTGGATCACCGCTTTGTTGGATCCTAGGAGTAACACATTGCAATAGTCTAGTCTCTCCATGATGGTGGCTTGGATAATCAGCTGCCGGGTTTGGGAATCGAAAAGACCTAAAATAGGCTTAAGGCCCCATAACAGTCCGAAACAGGTGTCTGCGACAGATTTAGCATGAGTCTCAAAGGAGAGTTCACTGTCCACCCAAACGCCCAGGTTCTTGACCACAGATTTAGGTGAGGGGGGTGCACCTAGAGCAGGAGGCCACCACTGGTTACCCCAGAGGTGGGAGTCCCTGCCCACCAAGAGGATTTCAGATTTGGTGGAGTTCAACTGCAAATAGTTGTCAGCCATCCAGTCAGAGATGGCAATGAGTTCTTCCTGAAATTTCATAGAGTCCTGGCTGGGGTTATTAGAAAAGGTAAACACCAGCTGGGTGTCATCCGTGTATGACACCAGAGAGATGCCCCGGGCTTTAGCCCTCAGAGCCAATGGTCTGACGTAAACATTGAATAACGTAAGGCTCAAAGCTGAGCCCTGGGTGACACAACAGCATAGCGGGTGGGTATGGGAGGAGAAAGGGGGGGCAATGACTTGAAAGGTCCGGTCAGCCAGAAAAGACGAGAACCAGGAGAGGGCCATGCCCTCGACACCGATCTCCGTCAGCCAATGGAGCAGGATCTTATGTGAGACCATGTTGAAGGCTGCACTCAGATCAAGCAGAATCAGTGCTGTGGTAATGCCCTCATCCAAAGAGGACCGCAGATGTTCTGTGACTGCCAGCAGGCCGGACTCAGTGCTATGTCGCAGACAGATGCCATTTTGAGATGGATCCAGTATTGGGTTAAGATAAAGTTGACATAAGATTCCATGATTTTGGAAAGAAACGGGAGCAGAGAAATTGGACAAAAGGTTTCAGGCTTGGACACCTCCAAAGTTAGCTTCTTCAGCAGAGGAACAACTTTGGCGTGTTTCCACGACTTAGGGATAGACGCCGAAGATAGGGATAGATTGATCATCTCCAGGCACTCAGGTAGAAGACAATGTTGGAATTTTATGAAGAAGTCAGGTTTCAGAGGGTCATCTGGAGACCTTGATTTTACCTTAGCAAACAGATTTTCCAGGGCTTTAAGGGAGGTAGGAGGAAACGAGGGAAGGAGTGGGTCTCAAAGCCCAAGGGCAGTCTTCTCCCAAGGCAGGGGGGTATCCCCATGGCAGAAACTGCTGTAGATACGCTCTTCTTTATTAATAAAAAATGTGGCCAGTACTTCACATTGCATATTAGAGGATATGGGACTGTCAGGGGCCAGGGGGGATTTTACCATATCCTTCAGGTGTGTAAAAATAGTTTTGCTGGGGTTGCTGCTAGTGGTGATCTTGTTGGCATAGTGTGCAGCCCTAGTCTTGCGGACTAGTTTATGGTATGCTTTGATCGCAGTTCTATACCGTGCCTTAGCCACCAGGTCATAGGACCATCTCCATGCCCGTTCTAGGACCTTACAGTTCTTCCTGACTGTGGTGAGTGGCTCATTAAACCAGGCATTAGCCCCCGCACATTTGGGGTGGGTTAATTTGGCCGGTATGCAATTATCCAGTGCTTGCGTGACCCACCCCAGGAAAGATTTATTAGCTGGTTCAATGTTGGTGGGCCATTCTAGAGGCAGGGACCTTAGGGCAGCATTGAAGGCAACAGGGTCTAGTTTGTGCCAAGGACGTTTCAGTGAGGGGTTGTGGTGCGGTTGTGATTTGGGGCCAGCTAGTGATATCCGTAGGGAGATGAGGGAGTGATTGGTCCAGGACATGGGGAGGGGGGCTTGCACCTCTAAGGACTGAAGGTTCGAGAAGATAGGGTTCAGGAGGTGCCCGGCAAGATGGGTTGGCCCTGCGACTAGTTGAACCAATTGGCAGGCTGCCATGTCACCAAGGAAATTGCGAATGTTAGCAGCCTCCTGTGACTCCAGGTTGAGGTTCAGATCACCTATAACATTAAAGTTGGCTGTCTGAAGAGCTAGTGTAGTGACAGCGTATATGTTCAATGTTGCACATAGCCCATGCTTGCTACACCCAAAAGAGTTGTATCTCTGGTGGTATAAATGATCATTCATATTACTCTTTTTTGTACTTACTTTCAGGCCTCTTATGTCATAATAGTTCATAGGGCAATGTGTGCAAAAGAATCTTATATGATATCATCAGTGATGTTATCAATAATGTAATTTGAGATGTCATGAGTGATGTCATGAGTGATTTAATATCTGAGGTCATATTCAGTGCATGGAGGGGGCCCAAGCTATAATGTTAGTTTAACCTTTGGTTTTTCAGTGAATTTCTATTTTTATTTATGTACTACCTTATGTATCTCCATACCCCGTGATGCATGGCCAAAGGCCAGGCCCTGTGGTCAGTCCATCAGCCGACCTCGTGCTGTGCACAACCTTTTGTCATGCCCGGCATGGGGTTGGCTTGCAGCCAGGCCCTGTGGCCAACTCCCTGCAGGCACCCACCCGGAGGCAGCCAACCCCACGCTGCACATGGCCTTTGTTCATGCATGGCATCTGGTTACCAACAGGCCTGTGTTTCAGCCAGACCCTGCTTCCACCTCCCCAAAGGCAGCTACTCTCACGCTGCACATGGTCTTTGTCCATGTGCAGTGAGGGAGTTGATAACAGGGCTTGGCCTGCCTCCAGACCCTGTGGCCAAATCCCCAGTAGGCTGCCAACCCCACACCATGCACAGCCTTTGCTGTGTACAGTATAGAGTTGGCCTTCGGGCCCCGGGGACACCATCCCCTTGGGCTAAAACATATATGTTAATGGAAGGATGGTGTGCAGCCTCCTCCCCAACCCTTAATTGGTCCCTGGGACCCCATCCCATAGAGGAAAATACAATGAAACAGGAGAGGAGAATGTGCAGCCCCCAATCCTGAGCCTTAATATGTCCCGGGGACTACATCCCCCAGGACCAAATACAAAACAAAAACAAATACGATACAAAATGGGAGGGGGGCCATGTGGTCCCCCTCCCCAAGCCTTCTTGGGCCCCCAGGCACCCACATTCTGGGTACAAAATCTAAGAGCCCATACCAATAAAAATAGTCGGGCCTATGTGGCCCCCTTCCCCAAACCTCATTAAGCCCTGGGGACCCCATCCCTCAGGGCCTTTTGTCTTTTTTATAAAGGGCCCCCATATCTGAGCCTCATTATGTCCCCGGGAACCCCATCCTCCAGGGCCTTAAGTATTTTAAAGGGGAGGGTCCTTGTGGCCCCACTCCCCAAGCCTCATTCGGCCCTGGGGATCCCATAAGCCAGGGCTACATTTTATTTTAAAGGACCCCCTTCCCGAGCCTCACTAGGCCATGAGGGGGGCCACATTGACACACTCCCCGAGCCTCATTACGCCCGGGGACCCATTCCCCTAGGGCCAATTTTATTATTAAAGGGGAGGAGGGCCACGCGGTGCCCCTCCCCGAGTCGTATTTGGCCCTGGGGACTTCATCCCCAGAGCTGTTTTTTCTATTAAAGGGGAGCAAGACCACGCAGCCCATCCTCCCTTAGCATTTAAATGGCCCTGGGGACCCCAACCCGTAGGGCCACAACTTAATTTAAAGGGAAGTGGGACCTTGCTGCCCCCTCCCCAAGCTATTTTTGGCCCTGACGACCCCATCCTCTGGGGCCTGCATTATTTTAAAGTGGATGCCCTGGTGCCCAACCAGGGCACCCACCATACACACATTCGGAGCTGCGGAGGAAACCCCAGAGCACCTGCAGCTCCAGCCGGCTCCTTGCATGCTGCAGGAGCTGCTATTGCTCCCGGCCAGAGGGAGCAGCTATTTATGCTGCTCCTTCTGGGCAGGAGCAATATCTTGATCTGTTTCCCTGCTCATATCAGTGCGGGCAGGGAAGCAAATCAAAAGTCTACTTCCAGCCAGTGTGTGCATTTTTAAAGCTCCCATCAGCTGGAAGCAGACTTTGTGTTTTCTCCCGTTTGGTTGGAGTTTTAAAAATGTTCCTGCCAAGCGGAACAAAACACAAGTTCTCCTGCCCGTGCCTGTGCAGGCACGGAAACTGCTGTGTCCAGGGGGTGGGCTCCCAGGTACACAGTATGTCAGCCGGCACCGGGGGATGGGGTTTCTGGGGCTATTAATGGCTCCAGGAGGGAGGGCTGCACTGCTTCCATTTCGATTTTTAATAGTATCATCCTGGGGAATGGGGTCCCCTGGGCCTTTTAAAGGCTCAAGTAGGGGGGGTGCGTGGCCCCTTTCCCTTTTTTGTAAGTTTCGGCCCCAGGGGGTAGGCTCGCTGGGGCCTCGAATAGCTCAGGGAGTGTGGGCTCCTTGGCCCCTCCCCTTTAATTATAGAAAGCAGCCCTGGGGGATAATGTCACTGGGGCCTTAGAAGAGCCCCCTCCCCTTTTATGGACATTTCAGCGCTCTAGGTGGGTTCGGGAAGGGGGCTGTGTGCCGCCCTCCCCTTATGATATGTGACCCCAGGAGTGGGCTCCTCAGGGCCTATAATGGCTCAGAAAGGGGGCCCACATGCCTCCTCCCCTTAAATAAACAATGCAGCCCTGAGAGAAGGCTTCCCAGCCATTTAGTTTTTTGGGGGGGGGTCCCATGGAGTCCCACTGGATTGCGGAAAAATTTCTGATTTTTTCTGTACTTTGGCCTGGGGGGGACTCTGGGTCCTCCTCATGGTGCCTAGGAGGGCAGTGTATCCATACTTTGCCCCTTTATATCATGTTTTTTTAAATTTTATTTTTTTACTTCAGGACAGGGGACTAAGTCCTGTAACGGCTGTCAGCAACATTTTTCTCATGTTGCTGGAAGCCATTCAGAGCGCTCACCCCATGGGAGCGAATTGGCCCAAGGGAAAAAAAATCTCCCTGGGCAAATCAGAATGCTCTACTATTTTTTTTAGTTGACGTTCCCATAAGAGTCTCTTGAGCCTCTTGCGAACCTAACTGTTCAGATATACAAATATTTGTTAACCTTAATTGCTTAAAACCTAATTAACTGATTTACATTGAATCACAAAAAGTAATCTGCTGACCTACATCTATCTTGCTGCCCAATTTAGCGTAATTCCATTCAGCAGTTTTTGCAGTAGTGCTTCTTAAAGAAGTTTATGCATTTTAGGACCCCCTTTTTTCTCGCCCCCTGCTTGACGGATCACCCCAAAACTTTCCATTCACAAACCAGTCAAAAAGTAGCAAATTTTTGGAAAGTTTTATGGACGTTCATCCTCCTCGCTGATGTGACTAATTATCTATTAATCTTTGGAGTCAAGGTGTAGCATTTAGTAATAGCATGACATATTCGGAACAGAGGCCAGATTCTTTAAACTATGCTTATTGGCACCAACATAATACTTACTACCCTATTAAATACAGCAAGGTTGTACTATTTTAATGTTTTAGCAGCTCTCAGTGGCATCTCAAATACTATAAATGACAAATCAATGTTTTAATTCAAACATTGATATTTGCTGTAGCAAGATAATAATTGTTAGCACACGTTGGACTAACCATTTTCCGCCAGATGTGAAAGCAAACCTCCCATACATTCTTTCATGTAGTATATCAATCAAAGTGAGGAAAAAAACTGAGTATCTTTTATTGTGGCCAAACTAAGTTCATATTTGGAATATCAAAAGGGAGCCCATTATTTCTTCTCTGACAGCTGGTTAGGTAGTTTGGTCTCGCAGGTATATTAGTAGTTTTGATTGTCGATGAGCCATACCATTGTTTATTATTTAGTGTATGTATTTGCTACAACACGCACCCAGGTTCAAGAAAAAACTAAGCTTTGCACGCAAAATTCCAAGCATACAGTTTTACAGATCGAACTGTAGGTTCTGTGGAGTCTACTGAGCAATGTTTAGGTGGAGGTGGAAGACCTGGAGTTGCACAGTGTTTTTACATAGTAGGCTTCCCTTCGGATGACGGTCCCTTTTATAGCCTGGCTAGGTACAGTTTTAACAATGGTCTAGAATAGCTTATATCATCAGTATGCAGACAAAGGGCCAGAAAATCAACTTAACACAATCATTGGTGATTAGAAACGTATAACAAGCCCACGTCATAGGAAATGTTTTTTCGAAACTTTCATTTGTTTAATTTATGAGGACTTTATGGGTATTAGCTATTTCATTGGTACAATAAGTATCTGACTCAGCATAAGGGAAGGCACAAGTCTCTTGATGTCACCGACTAACACACAGTCCAACTGGCCCAGCATGTATGGTCACAGTGATCTGCTTAAAGCCCTACCATCGACCCAACTGCACTATTGAAGATTCAAATCACTGACCCAGGTAAATGCATGAGGCCTCATTAGATTGTGGAGGCCGTCTTGAAACATTGTATTCTTGTTGAAGTCCTGAGAATGTGTATAGAAAACTTTAAACACACTTTACTGATACAAGCAAACAGTTTGAACTGAAATGCATTTATCAAATATGTAATAAATTGGGATATTGGTTTATGGGGGTGAAAACCCTACTCAGGCAACAATCACTATCCTAGTCAGGGTGAACCACAAAAGTTACAAAATTTCCCACATGAACCAACATGGTCAATGCCTCTCTCAAACAGGGCATATTTCAAGAATGACTAAAAGTAGGTCAAGACTCTCCTCTCTGGAAAAAAACAGCCTCTCAATCCAGAGAACTTGAGTAACTACCACTCAGTCTCCACATTCCCATTTTTAGGCAAAGTAATTGAAAGATGCGAAGCGTTTTAACTCGCTCCACACATTTGAACAAACAAGTGCCTATACACTCTCCAATCAGGTTTCCACCAGGGACACAGTACAGAAACTGCGATCCTCCAAATAGTGGATGACTTCCTTAGGATCCTCAACTCTGGTAACTCTTGCCTCTTGGTCCTCCTGGATTCATCCTCTGCATTCAACACTGTCAACCATCTGGACCTCCTTCAAACTCTAGAACAATGCATGGGCTGTGGAGGCACAGTCCTCAACTGGTTCTCGTCATACCTAACCAACTGTTTCGAATTTGTGAAAATGGGTAACTAGGTCTTGAGACCAGTCAGTGTACATTAAGGAGTCCCACAAGGCTCAATCCTGTCCCCAACTATCTTTAACCTCTACCTAGAAACACTGTGTGTGATTCTCAGACACTCTGGTATTCTCTTCCACCTCTACTCCAACAACGCACAAATATACATGAAACCTCATTTCCAGAAGGCATTGCCCTGCTTTTAATCACACTCTTAAAGATTTAAAACTGGATGTCTGACCACCATTTAAAGCTCGACCTAACTAAAACAGAATTTATTTTGATTTTACCTCTGAAAGCAAAAACTCCAGTACAGAAATGGATGGCTAACGTTCCTGCCCTGGATGGCCACCCTGCCATTGTCCAAGGTGCCAGATCACTTGGTATCACCCTTGACATTCATCTTAGTCTTCACAGCCACATTGCAGACATGACCAAAAGCACACATCACCAACTTGGGCAGCTTTAGAGCATCAGGCAATTGATCCTGGAACAATCTTTCCTTCTCTCCAGACTTGATTAAGTAATTGCCCTTTCTCAGTCATTCCCAAAGTTTACCTAGGCCCACTGAGAGCAACACTGCATGCAGCAGCACAGTTCATTTTAGGTATCAAGAAATTCAACCACATTTTCCCTGCCCTGCTAACCCGCCAATGGCTTCCCATTGAAGCGTGGGCGCAATTCAAAACGACCTGCATTACTCACAGGGCCCTATACTCCTCTTCACCCTTCTAGCTAAACGAGAAACTGCAAGTCTCTAGAGCAAATAGGGGTTCCAGAAATGCCCAATCCCTGCTCTTAGAACCCCCAACTTTCAGTCAAGAACAATACATGAGCCAGTCATTCTCTGGTAGTGCCACGTGAATCTGGAACTCTCTGCCTCCCTCCCTCTGCCTAACCACCTGCCTAGTCACCTTCGAAAATGACCTTAAGCTCCTCTTATTTGACAGACACCTTGGTTAATCACTGTTAACCATACTTAAGTACTTTCGCCACCAGGATCTCAACTACCTTTTTTATGTGATCCCACCTTCAAAATCTAATTTAACTGTGTACGACCTTTGTCCAACTGCTGCAATTGTCTCATGTGGTAACTCCTGCATGTGTCTTCCGATGTAAACGTCCAAGTTTAATCACTGGAACTTGCTGTAACCCATGTATCCTGCTACTGTTATAAAGCGCCCTGATGCCTTTGGGCCATTTCCACACTATATAAAATTGCAAAAATAAAAATAAATAAAATACTTCTCAGCATTCTGTGTGAAGAGTTCAGAACTTCTGGATTTCTCCTTTTCTTGTGAAGGAGTGCACTTCGATGCTAGCCAATGATCCAGGAGTGGGTAAGCACCTCTTGGGGATCAGGGCCTCACTCTAGCAGAGGCCAGCAGGGCTCAGGCAGGCCGAGTTGCAGGTCCAGGCAGGTCCAGTTGAAGCAGGTCAGCTGGGCAGTTGCAGGGAGGACTCTTGAGCTTGTTGTGTCCCTGTAGCTGAGAACAGGATATCGGCCAACTGACCCTTGGAGTAACTCATGTAGCCTGGAATGAACGGAGCAGGTCCAGTCTTTATTCCCAGATAGCAAGGCAGGACTCATGCAGCAGGGGAGTCTTCTAAGGTACAAGGCAAGGCTCAACAAGTAGGGCAGTCCTCTGGGGAGCAAGGCAGTCCTTTCTTTGTAAAGTCAGCAGGTCCAAGAGTGTACTGAAGAGTGGCTCAGGAGGTCCAATTTTTATACCTGGTGCCATCCTTTGAATTGTCTTGGCCACCCCCACATACAGTTCTAAAAACTTCTTACCTTCCCTACCAAGGCCCCAAGAAGTCTGGGGTGACAAAATGCTAGTGTCAGCTTTCTCTGTATTTGCTTGAGGCAAGCAATTCGAAATCTAATTGGGGCAATGAACCACTGTACCCCCCCCCCCCCACAATCCTGGCAGGAAGCCCCATCCTGCCCACACCTAGTCCTCTATTGTTCACTGTCTGTACCCAATACGTATTATTAGTGGGGGAGCCGTTAGCAGGCCCAGGTGGTGGGAAACTCCTAGAAGGCCTTAGAAGCTTTTAGGCAGGGAAATGCCAACTTTCTAAAAGTCGAGCAACTAGAAGGGGTTTTGGCCCATTATCAGTAAGGCTAGGCTTATTAAACATCCAAGAACAACACACATGCCAGTACTGATATCTATTCACACTCTTACTTCATGATCACACCACACATTTGATATGGCCAAATATTTTATTTTTTTATATTTGGTATTGTATTTTCAAAACATTTCTTCTTTTAAAACATGAACAAAATAGTAATTCTCGTTGGTTAAGACAACCTTTTTGTTCTCAACGTTGTACACCATAAAGACACAAAGACATGAAAACATATATTGCAATATTCCAATACACCTAAAGTCATTAACAATACTAACATGTTTGACGAAAAACACATATTAAGAAGGTTTTTTTAAATTAGCTCCGGTTCTGTAATTTTACAAGACAATAACGAAAACAGGAAGAAAAACAAATTACACTAACACAACCATGTGATCATGAAGTAAGAGTTTGAATAGATATCAGTACTGGCATGTGTGTTGTTCTTGGAACTTTCTAAAAGTGGCACTTTCAACATTATAATCTGAAATGCAACTTTACCATTAAAGAGGATTTGAAATTACAATTCATTTGAGTCCAAACATGACATTTCTATGTGCTCCCATTCAAAGGTTAGCGCTTATTAAATGTAACGAGATAGCCCAATGTTATCTAATCAGAGAGATTGGCCTTACAGTAGTGAAAAACAAATTTAGGAGTTTTTCACTATCAGTACCAGGGGTGGGCAGAGCTCGCAGAGTTGCAGGGCCTGATTCACAGAACTAGCTTACGTCAAAAACGTAAAGTTAGTACTTTTGGTATTCACAGAATACACTTACTCATTTTGGTATTCACAGAATGAACTTACTCATTTCGGTATTCACAGAAGTTAGTAGTCCTAACTTTAGGACTTCCTAAATGCCTTCTGTGAATACCGAAAGTCTTAAGTTAGGATTTTTCTCAGTTTAGGAGTACTTTACTACTCCTAAACTGAGAAAAATCCTAACTTTAAGACTTTCGGTATTCACAGAAGGCATTTAGGAGTCCTAAAGTTAGGACTACTAACTTCTGTGAATACCGAAATGAGTAAGTTCATTCTGTGAATACCAAAATGAGTAAGTGTATTCTGTGAATACCAAAAAGTACTAACTTTACGTTTTTGACGTAAGTTAGTTCTGTGAATCAGGCCCTCTCTGCGCAGAATTCTGCAGAGTTGCATAAAAACTCTGTGGAATTCAGCGGAGTTCCGTGAGCGGGCGGAGTTGCTCCACTTGCCCACCATTGCTTTCACATACTACATGGCCACACCTAACCCCATGAGGGAAGAGCCTTAAGGCTTTTCCGAAGCATTACAGCGTAGAGCACTACTTCCAATCATCCTCAATGCCAGCATTAGTTCCCTGGGTTTTCACATGAAAAATGATTACTTAGAAAACGTTTCACGTCTGGCCCATAGCATGACAATGGTGCATGCCATTTAGTATAACAGAGGCAAATGATAGTTTGAGCAAGGAAGGTCGCAGTCTGCAGGAACAGCATACTCAGGTACTGACCGTCTAGCCAGCTTTAATTTCACGGCTTGAAAGAGACTGCATGTGGAGGTCAAATGGTTCCTCTGAGAGATGTATTATTCACAGGACAGGTAGCCTGCACACTGCACAGTGTGGGTTTTAAACTGCTGGATGCCACTCCTCAAGCTCACAGTCCTGAGTAATTGCATTTTCATAAAAAGCGCAGGAATGCTGTCAATGTTCAGATACATTTTTTCAAACAAAGGTTTATTGGTATGGATTTGGATTTTAAAATACCAAGTTATTCTCTCTCTTTTTCCCCTCCTTTCTATCTGTTGCCTCCACTCTAAGAGAATGGAAAAACGTCTTTGTGGAGCCTGGGAGAAATTACATGAAATGTCAGCCTACCCTCTTAGACACAACACTGGCATACACATGTTTCGTTCCTAGACCCTGGACTGCATGTTTTTTATGACAATATGTCCTTATTGACATTTCTGTCCTGCTGCCTCTGTATTCTTTTGCGAAGCTGTCACTTCAATAAAAACCTTTCAAAATGTGTAATATGTCAAGGGCATAAGTCAGAAAAACCAGATTCCGAATTGTGAACACATGCCTCTGTGCCACTTCCAGACGCAACCTCCTGTATGACATCACTAGTGTCAACCTCCTTTCATAACACACATCATGTTATAATCAGGGTATACCAATTAAACAAAACTCTTCCATCACCCACCGCAACACTGTCATCCACACTGGCCCTCGGATCACCCCTAATGCCTGCCATCCATCAAACTCACCTCTCCAAGAGTAGCCTCACAATGAAGAGCCAGAGTGCCAGAGGAAGCACAGAGACAATGTGCCCTGACGTGGGTATTGCGGCCCACCTTCCACCTCAGCCAGATCTGCCCAGGTTACATTCTGAGGAAGCCAGAAGCGCTTGTTCCAAAACTAGGCCGACGACGCCACCATGTTCCACCAACAGACCCAGAGAAAGTGTTGCGCGCACTGAGGGGGCGGGGCAGTGTGAGGCCACAGGCACAGAAAGGAGCAAGCTGGCAGTTGAGTTGAAGGGTGGGACGGCTCGAGAGGAATCAGTGGACTGAGGGGCGGGACACATGCAGAAAGGGGGCAGAGAGACAAGGAATTGCCCAGCTGGTGCTGCAGCTTGTTCTCTTTTGGCATGGAAAGCAAGGGCAGACATGCACAGAGTAGCCACCAGTGTTCTATTTAAGCACAGCAGAGAACAGATGGCTACTCACATCTAAGGTCAGTTAAGTAGAGACATCAAAATGGCCAGATTCTAGTGGTGGGTGCCAGTAAACTCCGCTAAGCGGCATGGGTGGAGTTTTTGCCAATCCCCACCTTCTAAGCGGAGTGACAAAAACTCTGTGAACTCCGCCGGCAGAGCGGAGTTTACCACCCACCCCTAACCAGGACATGTAAAACTTAAAAACACATGTCATGCTTTTTAAATTCAATGCACCCTTCCATATAAGCAGTTTAGAGCTTACCATAGGGGTGACTTACATTTATATAAAAGGAAGGTTTAGACCTGGCAAAAACGTTCATTTTGCAAAGTTGAATTGGGATTTTAAAACTGCACTACAGGCTTCAGTTGCAGGCCTGAGACATGTATTATAATGACACTTTAGTCGGTTAGCAAAATAAGTGCTGCAGGCGCATTAGTAGCATTTAATTTACAGGCCCGGGGTACATGTAGTACCACTCTATGAGGGACTTATACGTAAATTAAATGTGCCAATTGGGTGTATGCCAATTTCACCATGTTTAAAGGAGGGAGCACAAACACTTTATCACTGGTTAGCTGTGGTGCACAGAGTGCTAGTGCCAATAAAAACAAAATGCAGAAAACAGGAAGGGTGAAGACAAACATTTTGAGGTTAGATCTCACCAAGGATGTCAGGTCTAACAAAATACTTTACACAAACCACAATATGAAATGTTTAGTGATTGCTGATTCCTTACTGACAGATGTTTCTAATGTTTTGAACATCTCTCTTCTTTGCAAATTTTGGGCCCGATTCACAAAAGTAATCTGAGACAAAATCCTAACTTTACAACTTTCAGTATTCACAAAAGGGATTTAGGAGTAGTAAAGTTAGGATTTTGTCTTAAGACCATAACTTAAGACGAACTTAAGACAAAACCCTAACTTAAGTTTAACTTAAGTTTAACTTAAGTTAGGATTTTGTCTTAAGACCAAAACTTAAGACAAACTTAAGACAAAATCCTAACTTTACTACTCCTAAATGCCTTTTGTGAATACCGAAAGTAGTAAAGTTAGGATTTTGTCTCAGATTACTTTTGTGAATCGGGCCCTTTGAGTTCATATTCTGGGTAAGCTGTAGGCATTATTTTAAACCATTATTTTAAACAACAAGAAGGGTGTCATCTCAAAGATGGCTCGATGATTTGCCTAGTTTTGGTGAGGTGGAAAGGGGGTTATAGGTGTGACTGGCTCATCCTCCAACTTTGCTACTCCAGTGGCTGCTCATCTTCAGCAAAAAACAGAAAGGAGACTAGCATCACCTTGTTCACTAGCACTCAAAGTAGCCCTGCTCAGGATTCTCATATCTGACCAACGTACACCTTCTGGTACTTCTGCTGTGATGCGAGGACTCCAAGCAGAGAGTAACAACACCATATACTCCAATATTTTGGGTTAGCAAATGACTTTAATATGACAATACAAGTACAGATAGTTTCAAATTTACTATCTCTTGTAACAGCTCCCCCCACCCAGTATTTTCGAGGAGGAAGAAACATGGGAGGAAGGGTTCAAGAAGAACTCTGGTTCTCTCTACAATCTGAAGTATGAACAACTAAATTACCTTTACAATAAGGATGAAAAGATTCACTGGAAACTCGTGAACTGATGGCATTTTCTCATTTACAATAACTATCTGTCATTTCACACATCAACAGAGAAACGCAAAAAAGAGTATGACCAAATAGGTCGCCATGTATGGAGTGCAGGATTTTGGTGAATTTCTTCTTTCACACTTTACAGTGCACAGATAATAGTGAACAATTAAGTAAAGTGGGATCCATGTGAAGTCCTGATGAAAGTCAAGTATTGGGTGAGATGTTGGTGA
Organism: Calotriton arnoldi; assembly: GCA_963921515.1. NCBI lineage: Eukaryota > Metazoa > Chordata > Amphibia > Caudata > Salamandridae > Calotriton > Calotriton arnoldi. Next base: position 1,402,896 of record CAWUFW010001495.1, read on the forward strand.
GATGGCTGAAGCATATTGACCCAGAACACGGAGAATATTAGCTTCCCCATATATTATATCCACCTACAGTTTTTAACCTTGTCAAGGTGGCCTAACAATAAAATGTCTTGGGGACACCTACGGCAATTGTTAAATCAGAAACAGGGATTAAAAGACACCATTTACCAGCATCAGGGCCAACCCCTGCCACTCACTCTCAATGCGATGGATCAATGCCGTTATTTTAGAGAAGAAGAAGGTTTAAACAATAATGTTGACAATGACTATTCTAATATTCTTAGTCAATAATGAGAGATGATAAAGGTTTAAAGGGTTTTATTAATCAAATCTTTTAGTAGATCATCTTTATTGAAAATCACAAGTTAAATTCAGATTAATCTCAATAGTCAATAAATGACAGAAATACAAAATCAAAAATGATTAATCAACTCAATCAATATATGCATCAAAGCATGTTCCATAAAGGAAAGAGTCGCTATTTTAAGAATCAGTTGAAAATGGAGCTAGTAAGAGCCCATAAAGGCTTTGCATCCAAGAGAGAGAGTGAGAGAAAAGCATAAAGCTTCAGCGTTTAAATCAGCTCAAATAGATAGAAAATATCAAAGCAAAGAACTACCCATAGAGAGTAGTTTGAGAAACTCAATAGAGTCTCAAAGCAATGTGGCATAAAATCTGAGTCTGGCTAAATGGACAAATGGCAAAAAAGGAAGTGGTAACCTACTCCTAGAAAAAGGCACTATTAAAGACTTCTCATTTCGTGAACCCTTTTGCAACATGTTGCTCTTCTCGTCTCTGTTAGCCAATCATCCTCTGATGCTCTTCTGGGAACAGGATCACTCCTCATCTTTTCACACAAATACAATAGTCCTTAGGCGGCAATGTTACGTTTTCAGCTAAATAATATCAACTATGCTTCCAGGTGGAGTCTGCTTACTTCGGCGTTGCTTTCCCATATATGTGCAAACTTATTTAACTTTCTAATATCAGTTTCTAGCCAGTAAACTATGTAAAAGTCGAAACATCTGTATTAATAAAAAGAAAACATTTCTGCTGAAGCATCATTAAGGGTGAAAAACAAGTAGGTTAGAAAGTCAAATTCTCATTTTAAACTCTGCAGTTCAATTAATGAACAATTAATTTCCTGATTAAACACAAAAATTAGTTGTGTGTAACAATGATATTTGTATAAGTAGAAACATTCTGCGAGAATACTGGAAACTATATGAGCAACTTATTAAATATTATGAAAACAGTTTTATGGAGTGGTCAAGAATCAAACTTTTTGATGTGCATTCAGCATTTTCTATTTAAGCTTGTTTTTCAAGCAGCATTGCTTTAGCCATTATTGAGGCCCAGTAGGAGCAAATAAAACAGCTTACAGTTTTATGCATTCTAAATACATTATTTTTATCGAAGCTTGCAAATGAATTCTGTACATTAATTAAACCCAGCATTATTATCTTGTTGATTTTTAAATCTGCTATCCCACAATTTTAACTTAAGGATCACTTTAACAAACAAAGTGCTCCCTTGGTTTGCAAGGTTGAGCCCGTCCAGATGAACTGTATATCTGGACGAGGACTCAATGATGAAGCATGCCACTGGATGTTCCAGTGGGCGAGAGTCCTTTTAAACACACTAGGGGATTCCCCCAATGCAGTTGTTGAGGAGGGATAGAAAAAATGAATGAGGGGTTCACTCTTGTTATTTTTCAGAGTCAGGCTCTGGGAAGGCATGTGAACCCAATTTACTGCTTCTGACTACCTTCTCCCTTGTTTTGATATATGGTAAGATTTGCATAGACCATGTATCTTTGTAAGCCAAAACAAGCATCAATTCGATTTGCTGGGCATCATTAGATCTGGCCTTCACCACTCAACTTTGCAAGTGGCATTCACATATTTATCAGCCAGGTCACATTCAATTTTGTTCGATAGCACCTTTCACTCATGATACCGGAGTATTGCTTGTACACTGGGCATTTCATTGGTACAGTTAGTGTACCACATAGGGTGAGGCATCCCATTGTTTCAATGTGCTGTGCAACTATTGTGACCATCCGTTCAGAATGTCCATGGAATGTTTGCTACAACTGAATCCTGTGCCCAATAAAGGGGGATTCTTTACTGTTTCTGTAAATATCAAAGTTGTGCTTGGGAATGCCTGATAGTAAAATCGAAATTTTCCCAGCCTCTTGGGTTGAGTAGAGAAATCCTTGTATTCCTTGAAATTGTTAAGTGTGTTCTTGTTATTTAATGACCGATGCATCTGAGTCTGTACCTCAGCTTGCGACTTGTTGGGGAAACCCTTGAGATTTATTCTTTGGTTGTGGTGTGCTGGAGAATGGCCATACCTCCAGCACTACCTGTTGCAGTTCCTCACCTTTTGGTAATGAGAACTCCCTTAGTCCGCCACACCAGCTTAGTGACTCACGGCCTTGGAGGCCTGAAGCAGATCGAAGCCTTCAACCATGACCCATATCAAAATATTTGCGGCACTAGTCTTAGCAGACTCTGACTCCACCCACTAGCAGCATCAATATTGCATCAATATTGCTATCCAGTGTTCATTGTCACTCAGCCTGCCATAATATGAGCATGTGTGGATCCTTCTACCTCTGCTTCCAAGCTCGGTGTCTCTAAGTGGAGAAAGAAGGAGCTAGGTGTGTGTGTGTGTGTGTGTGTGTGTGTGTATGAGAGAGAGAAATAAAGTGAAAGAGAGAAAGAGGGAGGAGGAAAGAGAGGGGTGATGGAGGGTTAAGAATCTGTGGCATGACTGTATCTACCCCTAGCACAATGCTTGCCATGACATTATGGCGGTAATTCTTGACATTAAGGAATACCCACTTCTAGTTCAATGCTGGTATAATGTTAGCCCTGGTATCATGGTGGTAATTCTTGGCCTATCGTAGAACATCATGCCAACGTAATGACCACCCCAGAAAAAATTCTGTCCATAGCATCCAGTACAATATAGTGCCAATTACAGACATAATGCTGGCACTGGCATACTCTAGTAAATATTCGTAAAAACTGCCAGATACATGTAAGTGAAGTTGTGGGTGATGATTTGTACAGATGTATGTGTGGCTAATTATATTCTGTTAATGACAATCCATGCTCAGGGCTTTGTAAATATTCCAACAAGTCTAATTATCCACCCACCCAATGCACTTGTTCACCTTCATGCACTCACTTGTGTATTAGTCTATGTATGCAATCAATGACGTACTCATCCGTCGATGAATGCAATTATCAATCCATTCCTCCAACCACAGACTCATTCTTGCATGCACCCACCTCATCCATCCATATAACCATTAGCACAAACTCCAATGTCAATGAAGAGGCACTTTCAATTATAACCTGAATCGATTGGCTTTATCAATGCTTGTTGTGTTGATTGTATTGGTCTATTTCTAAGAATGGCCGGCTTGTACAGTGCTACACTGACAATTCTGATGACTATATAAATCCTGCCAATGTTATTTCTATCCCGCAGTCCTCACTGATTATCTTTTTAAAGGAATCGCATATGCGTTTTTAGAAATAGCCAGACGGATGACTGTGATCTACCTGCTATCAAAGGCAGAAGACATCGCAAAATATGCTCATCAAAGCAACATCCGTTCAACATCTGCATAAAATTCTATTCATCAGGAACCACGGCAGGCCTGGTATCTACAACAGCAAATGCCTTTCACATCAGTGTTTATGCTATGTAACCTAATGTTTGAAGACTAAAGCTGAAGGAAATCAGAGCGAATGGCATTAAAAGTGTATCAACTAGGCAGATTTTACTGTAATTAGTGGTGACTAAAAAGGGATATTTAGATGTTACAGTTGGCAACAATTAAGGAATTGCAACTTGCATGCCTTTTGTTTACAGATAGTAAAACTATGAAGGCAGTAGAGCAGCTTGGGGAGGGCTGCCGGGTTGGGAGGTTCAGCTGCAGATTGAGGACAGCACTGGCACATTCACACTGTTCAGCACTGATCCTATTTTAAGATAAGTTAGTACTTAGAAATCAGATCACCTGATTCCTATTGAAATATTATTGGTTAATTAGATACTGGTGTACCATTTAACCAGTTCGATTTTCAAGGTGGACGAAATCAACTGACAAGCAGAATGATCCATCTGAAGTCAATGGAGGTAACAGATTTTAGGAGAGTACTGCAGATTTCAAAGCAGCATATACCATTATCTCTTAAGACATCTAGGCCTGATGACCGAGTAAAGAGGCTGTCATTGAATAAGATGAATAAGAGTGCTGGTACCTATATATATATATATATCCAGAAAAAGTTCATCGCTTCAACTCCAGCCTCTTTAGACGGCGGGCCGTGGCGGGTTAGCGAAGCCCATAACATCCACACTTCATCGTTGTAATGTCACACACAATGATCCACGGCACCCCAAATGCTGTAAGCAGATATTTTTATTTTGGCACGAGTCGTGCCAAAATAAAAATATCTGCTTACAGCATTTGGGGTGCCGTGGATCATTGTGTGTGACATTACAACGATGAAGTGTGGATATATATATATATATATATATATATATATATTATCTACTGGCGGTCGCCAGTAGATAGTTATAGTTACAACCTATTATCCATAGGAAATCCGCGACATTCTATTTGAAATAACTCTCTTGCCGGTTGACGTATCTTCGCGAAATTTTCAAACTTTGTGGCCCGCTCCGGTCCGCTCCTACCCTGAAAGTCTCGGGGGATTCGTCAAGCGGGGGCCGAGAAAAAGGGGGTCCCAAAACGTGTTTTCCCCATGCACTTTTCCATAGGAAACTTTAGACATGGCTACAGCCTGAACTGCTGAACGGAATTACACCAAATTTGGCAAAGAGGTAGTTCTTGGTTCAGAAAGAACCCTTTTTGTTAAATGGTGTAAATCCGTTCAGTAGTTGCTGAGAAAATGAAAAGTAAAAAGTTAGTGATATCTATGGCCGAGTAGGGTCCGCGTACCCTCAGCGCACCCTGCGCGCACCGTCCCGATCACGAGCTGCATGTTAATTGGCTGTCAGCTGGCTGTCAACATTCCGATTCAGGAAATGTTGGCAGCCATTTTGTCCCTCGGTAGAACCGAGGGACAGAAACAAGTGCGCAAAGCGCACAAAGGGGGCAGGGTAGAAACACCCTGACCCCCTAGGTTTGCTCAGGGGTCCCACAAGGACCCCTGGGCAAAAAACAAACAAACTTTTTTTAAAAAATCGGCAGGATGCGATCAGGGTGCGCGAATCCTGCCGAAAAAATCGAGCGCGGTCTCCCGCGCTTCGATTGTATTTTGCCCCCGGGTGGCCCAAGTCCCGGGGGCATGGTGGGGGTTTAATTTTATGTGTGGGGGCCTCAAAGGGCCCCCAAGCCCCGGGGACCGCCACCCCCAGGGCTTTTTAAAAATGGTGCGGGAGGGCTCTGAGCCCTCCCGCAGCCCCGGGACCACCACCTCCCCGGGGCTTTTTTTAATTAATTGAGCAACCTGTGTGGGGGCTCCAGCCCCCCACACGCCCAGGGGACCGCCACCTCCCCGGGGCACTAACAAATTAAAATGGGGGTCCGTTTTGGACCCCGAAGCCCCGGGGACCACCACCTCCCCGGGGCTGTGCTGATGTAGGGAGGGGGCCGCGCGGCCCCCTCCTGGAGCCCTTGATGGCCCTGGGGACCGCCACCCCCAGGGCCAGCTCCTGCAGTGTCCCGGGGTGCCTACCCCGGGACACTGTAGTTTGCTGTGGCAGGACGGGAGCCTCGCGGCTCCCGTCCTGCCATAGCAAACTGCTTTGGATATTGGAAGAGAGAGCAGGGAAACCTGCTCTCTCTTCCAATATCCAAAGCACATTGCTTTTCCACATGGGGAGCAGCATGTCAGCTGCTCCCCATGTGGAACAGCAATGCCGGCTCCCAAGGGATGTGGGGAGCCGGCGGGACTGTGGGGGTATTGGGGACCCCCCCACAGTCCCCAACGGAGAGGGCCAGCCCCGGGGGATGGGGTCCCCGGGGCAAGTAGTGGCCCAGGAGGGGGCCACGCGGCCCCCTCCCCAAAAAAGAAAAAAAAAAATGGAAAGGCCGGCCCCGGGGATGGGGTCCCCGGGGCCTTAAATGGCCTGAGGAGGGGGCCACGCAGCCCCCTCCCAAGAAAAATAAAAAGGCCATGCCCCGGGGGATGGGGTCCCCGGGGCCAATACAGGCCCAGAGAAGGGGGGCCACGCGGCCCCTTCCCCGTTTTTTTTTTTTTAAATTAAATTAAAAAGGGGTAAGGCCCTGGGGGATGGGGTCCCCAGGGCCCAAAAACAGGAAAAAGGAAGGGGGCTACACAGCCCCCTTCAGGGGACAAAAAAAACAAAAACAAAAAAACGATCGGGCCCGCAGGCCCCGCCCCTTCCTTCACCACTCTGCAAACGCGCCCTGGCGCGTTTGCAGAGGGGAACGATTCCCCTTGAATACTGGGGGTCCCTGGGGGCCAACTAGCCCACCAGGAACCTCCAATATGCGCCAGGGGCTGCGTTGCAGAGACGTGTAGAGAGGCCACACCCCTTTTACACCTCTCTGCAACGCAGCTCTGTGGCGCTTTTGGAGGTATATGGTGGGCTAGTTGGACTCCGGGACCCTCAGGATTCAAGGGACTTAATCCCCAGCTTAAAACGCGCCACGGGCGCGTTTGCACAGTGGTGAAGGAGGGGGCGGGGCTTCAGGTGACATGTGTGCAAACAGGCCCTGTGGCGTGTTTTAAGATGGGGAATTAAATCCCTTCAATCCTGAGGGTCCCTGAGGCCAACTAGCCCAACAGGTACATCCAGAAAGCGCCACAGAGCTGCGTTGCAGAGAGGTGTAAAAGGGGTGTGGCCTCTCTACACGTCTCTGCAACGCAGCCCCTGGCGCATATTGGAGGTTCCTGGTGGGCTAGTTGACCCCTAGGGACCCTCAGGATTCAAGGGGACTTAATCCCCCAACTTAAAACGCGCCACGGGGCGCGTTTGCACAGATGTCACCTCAGGCCCCGCCCCTCCCTTCACCATTGTGCAAATATTCTTCTAAAATCATCCGAAATACAAATTCCGATTTACTCACCTGTTATCAGGAGAGACCTCAGTGCTGTATCTTTCAGCCCAGTACTGGTCCTGAAAAGTAATTTTAACCGTACTTTACCAGTAACTTGAATTTCCTTCCATAGGCTAACATTGACTGGTTTCACTTGGAAATTCTTCTAAGTGTGGAGTTTTGGAACTTTAAAATATTCCTCTAAAATCAGCCGAAATACGAATTCCGATTTACTCACCTGTTATCAGGAGAGACCTCAGTGCTGCATCTTTCAGCCCAGTACTGGTCCTGAAAAGTAATTTTAACCGTACTTACCAGTAACTTGAATTTCCTTCATAGGCTAACATTGACTGGTTTCACTTGGAAATTCTTCTAAGTGTGGAGTTTTGGAACTTTAAAATATTCCTCTAAAATCAGCCGAAATACGAATTCCGATTTACTCACCTGTTATCAGGAGAGACCTCAGTGCTGCATCTTTCAGCCCAGTACTGATCCTCAAAAGTAATTTTAACCGTACTTACCAGTAACTTGAATTTCCTTCCATAGGATATCATTGCCTGCTTTTTGCTGAAAAGTTTCTAAGTGTTGATTTTTGAAACATACAAATATTCCTCTAAAATCAGCCGAAATACGAATTCCGATTTACTCACCTGTTATAAGGAGAGACCTCAGTGCTGTATCTTTCAGCCCAGTACTGGTCCTGAAAAGTAATTTTAACCGTACTTACCAGTAACTTGAATTTCCTTCCATAGGCTAACATTGACTGGTTTCACTTGGAAATTCTTCTAAGTGTGGAGTTTTGGAACTTTAAAATATTCCTCTAAAATCAGCCGAAATACGAATTCCGATTTACTCACCTGTTATCAGGAGAGACCTCAGTGCTGCATCTTTCAGCCCAGTACTAATCCTGAAAAGTAATTTTAACCGTACTTACCAGTAACTTATATTTTCTTCCATAGGAATCCATTGTCTGGTTTTCAGCAAAAAGTTTCAAAGTGTTGATTTTTACAAACTACAAATATTCCTTAAAAATCACCTGTATGACTTAAACGCATTCTTTCAACTGTTTACAGGAGATGCACCAGTGCTGGATCCAGGATCCAACACTGAGTAAGAAAAAGTAACGATAACAGTTTTTACCTGCTAAGTGAATTTCCTTCCATAGGATAACATTGGTGATTCTATGAGAAAAAGTTTCTAAGTGTCAACTTTTAAAATACAATAATATTCCTTAAAAATCACGACTGTAACCAAAACGCTTTTACTCAACTGTTTACAGGAGATGTACCAGGACTGAATCTAGGATCCAGTCCTGTGGTTAGAAAAGTAATCCATAAAGTAACTAATTGCATTTAACTAGAAATTCACATTGAGCTGAATGTTGCATTGTGTTTGAAAATGTGTTGCCCATTGCAACAACTGTAACTACTGTACTTAAAAGTCTATTGCCTATGTGCAAAGTATTTAAACTAAAGTAATTCATTCTGAGAAAGTATTTTTGTAATGTAATGTATAATGTAATTACAATGTAATTTAAAAAATAAAATCTGTAAAAAAAAATTGTTTCTAAAAATGTAGTAAATCAGTATGAAAAAAATTAGTATAACAATTAATACATTTAAAAATTGTCATTTACAAAACCTTTGAAATTCACTGAAAAAACCGTAGGTTTCAGGCACGTTATAGTTAGAAATTAGCATTTAAAAAACCTTTGAAATTCACTGAAAAAACCATAGGTTTCAGACACGTTATAGTTACAAATTAGCATTTAAAAAACCTTTGAAATTCACTGAAAAAACCATAGGTTTCAGACACGTTATAGTTACAAATTAGCATTTAAAAAACCTTTGAAATTCACTGAAAAAACCATAGGTTTTAGGGACAGTTATAGTTACTTGGACATTGCACTCGTACAAAACCCGTGAAATTCCCCCGTTATAGTTAGTTCAGCTAACTATAACTCGCGCCCCCGCAATGCACTTCTGATGACGTCACATATTACATCACTCATGACATGGTCAGTGACATCACTGATGACATCACTGATGACATCTCAAATGACATCACTGATGACATCATCCACGTGATAATCTGCTGCACCTCCTCACACCCTAATATAATCTTTGATACACCCACTCTAAATTACATACTGCCATTCGCAAAACCATAGACACTCCAACACCAATAACTACATACCCACTCACTGATTCTTAGGTCTTCACACACACATCCACTCACTCACCCGTACAGTCACTCATACTTACGGTCACTCAGTACAGGACTATCATATGCACTCTTACTCCTATATAGACACTCAAACAACGCCACTCATCCATAGAGATACTCAGACACCTAGTCAGTCATGCAAATAATTAAACACACTGCCATTTACTCACCTATACAGTTATACACACACCAGCTCACTTACTCATACAAATAGTAGCACATTGTTACGCTCTTATACAATCACTGATACAAGCACACACTCATCCATACAGCCACTATCACAATCACTCACTCTTGCTTATAGCTATTTATATACTCCAACACACATATATACTGCCTTTCACATATGTAGTTACTCACACATGTACCACTGGGACATACATTCACTCACTAACACACTCTTACACACACTTACCCACCCATACAGTCTATCACAGATGCACTCTTGAAACCATCCACCCAGTGAATCACCCACTCACACATCTATGCACAGAGTTGCACACACCCCTCCCACACAAACACTCAGGCACCCATACAGATACTCAGACAAGCATTCAATAACTCATATAGACACTCATTTAGCTATTCACAAACACATGCAGCCACTTACACAGCAACAGACAGACGGATACAGACATTTACCCAGTTTAGTCACTAACCCATGCATTCAGTAAGATACATTAAATCACTCACTTATAGAGTCAGTCACGCACCTACTAAATCATCCATACAGACACTTACACACCCACTCATTCTTCAATACGTCTTTTCCTATATATATTAAAAATATTTAAACTTTACAGAAACACACAGTCACTGGATGATGTCATCAGTGATGTCATTTGAGATGTCATCAGTGATGTCATCAGTGATGTCACTGACCATGTCATGAGTGATGTAATATGTGACGTCATCAGCAGTGCATTGCGGGGCGCGAGTTATAGTTAGCTGAACTAACTATAACGGGGGAATTTCACGGGTTTTGTACGAGTGCAATGTCCAAGTAACTATAACTGTCCCTAAAACCTATGGTTTTTTCAGTGAATATATATATATATATATATATATATATATATATATATATATATATATATATATATATATATTGCCTACTGGCGGTCGCCAGTAGGTAGTTATAGTTAGGCCCTAGTTTCCATAGGAAAAGCGTTTATTCTTTTGTCAATATCTTTGGCGCCGTTTGACAAATCTTCGCGAAATATTCAAAACTAATGGCCCACTCAGGTCAGCTCCTGTCTTAAACGTTTTAGGGTGATTCGTCAAGCGGGGGCCGAGAAAAAAGGGGGTCCCAAAACGTGTTTTCTCCATGTTAATTTCCATAGGAAACTTTTGTCGCAGCTACAGCCCGAACTGCTGAACGGAATTACACCAAATTTGGCAGAGAGGTAGCTCTTTGTCCAGAGTGCACTCTTTGCTTTAAATGGTGTAAATCCATTCAGTAGTTCCTGAGAAATTCAAAACTAAAAGAATATCGATATCTGTTGACTGCGGTGTATCCGCGAACCCTCCAGAGCACGAGCTTCATTCTGATTAGCTGCCAACAGTCTTAACCAAAAAGTGCTGGCAGCCATCGTGTGACTCGGTTGAACCAAGTCACAAGAAAAAAGGCCACAAAACAAGATAAGGGGGCAGGTTAGAAACACTCTGACCCCCTAGGCCTGCTCAGGGGTCCCTGGGACCCCAAGGGCCAAAAAAAAGCATTTTTTTATTTAGTTTTCGGCGGGATTTGCGTAGAGTCTGCAAATTTGGCCGAATTATTTTTTTTAAACGAAGTCCGGTCTCCTGCACTTTCGTTTTCCTGAAGCCCCCGGGTGGGCCAGGTCCCGGGGCCAATGTTTTATTACGGTGCAGGGGCCTGCTGGGGCCCCCACAGCCCCGGGAACCGCCACCTCCCCGGGACTTTGTTTATAATATGCGGGGGCATGCGGCCCCCCCGCAGCCCCGGGGACTGCCACCTCCCCAGGGCTTTTTGTAAAAAATGCATGGAGGGCTCCTGCCCCTCCACGCTGCCCTGGGGACTGCCACCTTACCGGGGCATTAAGTATTTTTAGGTGGGGGCCTCATGGGCCCCCCAAGCCACGGGGACCACCACCTCCCCGGGGCTTTTCTAAAACAAATTTGCGTGGGGGGGCTCCTGCCCCCCACACTGCCCCAGGGACCACCACCTCCCCGGGGCACACTTTAATTAAATGTGGGGGTCCGTTGCGGCCCTCCGGCCCTGGGGACCCCCACCTCCCCGGGCTATTACAACAATGGGAGGGGGGCTGCACGGCCCCCCTCCTGGAGCCCTACATGGCTCTGGGGACTGCCACCCCCCAGGGCCGCCTCCAGCAATGTCCCGGGGGGCCCACCCCGGGACATTGCAGTTTGCTATGCCATAGCAAACAGTGCTTTGCTTCATGGAAGCGAGAGCAGGAAAACTGCTCACGCTTCCATGAAGCAAAGCAGATTGCTTTTGGGCAAAGGGAGCTGCATGTTTGCAGCTCCCTTTGTCCAAAAGCAATGCCGGCTCCCACAGGAGGCGGGGAGCCGGCAGGGACCACGGGGGCATTGGAGCTCCACTCACGGTCCCCAACGAGAGGCCAGGCCCCAGGGGTTGGGGTCCATGGGGCTAAAAGTGGCCCAGGGAAGGGGGGCCACGCAGCCCCCCTCCTGTAAAATTGAAAAAATAAAATATTAAAAAAGAGGCAACGGCCCGGGGGATGGGGTCCCCGGGGCCGAAAAAGGCCTCGGGGAGGGGGCCGCACGGCCCCCTTCCCGTTTTTTGTATTTTTTAAATTAAAAAATGTCTCAGGCCCTGGGGTTTGGGGTGCCCAGGGCCCAAAAATATTAAGAGAAGGGGGCCACACAGCCCCCCTTCTAAAAAAAAAAACAGGAAAGAGAAGCCAGCATCCCGCCGGAGGCCCTGCCTCTCTTGCTTCTTTCTGCACCTCTCTTGCTTCTTTCTGCACCCTTCTTCCCTTTTTCTGCAGCTCTCTTGCCTCTTTCTGCACCCTTGTTCCCTTTTTCTGCATCTCTCTTGCCTGTTTCTGCAACACTCCTGCCTCTATCTGCAGTTCTATTGCCTTCTTCTGCACCTCTGTTGCTTCTTTCTGCACTTCTCTTGCTTCTTTCTCCACCTTTCTTCCTCTTTATGGACTTCTGTTGCCTCTTTCTGCATTTCTCTTGCTTCTTTCTGCACCTTTCTTCCTCTTTCTGCACCTCTCTTCCCTCTTTCTGCACTTCTCTTGCTTCTTTCTGCACCTTTCTTCCTCTTTCTGTACATGTTCTACCTATGTAGGCATAGTTAGAAATTAGCATTTAAAAAACCTTAAAAATTCACTGAAAAAAACACAGGTTTCAGGGACGTTATAGTTAGGGATTAGCATTTAAAAACCCTTCGAAATTCACTGAAAAAAACTCAGGTTTCAGGGGCATTATAGTTAGGGATTAGAATTTCAAAAAACCTAAAAAATTTATTGAAATAACCACAGGTTTCAGGGACGTTATAGATAGGCTGACATTTCACTCGTACAAAAACAGAGAAATTCGGCTGTTTTCAAGCTAACTATAACTCGCTCCCCCGCAATGCACTGCTGATGATGTTACATATTACATCACTCATGACATGGTCAGTGACATCACTGATGACATCTCAAATGATATCACTGATGACATCACTGATGACATCATCCACTTAATATCTGATGCACCTCCTCACACCCTAATATAACCTTTGATGCACCCACTCTAAAATACAGACTACCATTCTCAAAACCATAGACACATCAATACCAGGTAGTTCATACCCACGCACTGATTCATAGGTCTACACACACATCCATTCACTCATACACGCAGTCACTCATCAATACAGCCACTGATACATGCATGCATACACCCATACAGACACTCACACACCGCCACTCACCCATAGAGTTACTCAAACACATAGTCAGTCACCCAAAGAATCAATCACACTGCCATTTACTCACCTATACAGTTCTACACACACCACCTCATTTATTCATACAGATAGTAACACATACTTACTCTCTTCTACAATCACTGACACAAGCACACACTCATCCATACAGCCAATCTCACAATCACTCACTCTCACATATAGTCACTTATATACTCCAACACTCACATAAACTGCCGTTCACATTTGTAGTTACTTACACATCTACCACTGAGACATCCATTCACTCAACAACACAGCCATACACACACTCACTCACCCATACAGCTCCTCGCAGACGCACTCATGAACCCATACACCCAGTGAATCACTCACTCACACATCCATGCAGGGAGTCAACACACAGACACTCAGGCACCCATACAGGTACTCAGACAACCCATATAGACACTCATGTAGCTACTCACCAACTCATACAGACACTTACACACCAACTGACAGACTGATACAGACATTCACACAGTTTATTCATTCACCCATGCATTCACTAAGACACGTTTAATCACGCACCCAGTAAATCATCCATTCAGACACTCATACACCCACTCATTCTTCAATACACCTTGGCGTAAAGATATATAATATTCTTAAACTTTTTAGAAACACTCAGTCACTGGATGATGTCATCAGTGATGTCATCGGTGATTTCATTTGAGATGTCATCAGTGATGTAATCAGTGTTGTCACTGACCATGTCATGAGTGATGTAAAATGTGACGTCATCAGTAGTGCTTTGCGGGGCGCGAGTTATAGTTAGCTCGGCTAACTATAACGGCCAGCTTTCTCTGTTTTTGTACGAGTGAAATGTCAGCCTAACTATAATGTCACTGAAACCTGTGGTTTTTTCAATGAATATATATATATATATATTTTTTTTTTTCTCTTGAAGATGGTGGATGGCAGCTGGATCTAAACTGCCGTCGGTGCCTGACTGCTAGCGGGAACGCCAACCCACATTTAACCAGATATTACTTGCGCATGCCATCAAGAAAAGCCAGTACACAGAGACCGTATTGCAGTGTAAAGTATTTATTCACCGATTTCAGCTTCCTCCAGCCTTGACTTTTGTGCTGGAGTGGTAGAGAGAATTTACACACACACACACACACACATGCACACACGCACGCACACACATATGTGAATCTGGCTATATATAACCCCCCTGAAACATTACAATGGTGAAAAACACAGAAGAGATGTACAAATGAAATATTAAAAATTCTAAAACCCTCTTAGTGCGTGATATTTGTGGTGAGCTATGGAGCTATGGTAGCTGAAAACATACTAATACAATTTTTAACTTTGCTACTTAGGCTTTTTAACTATTTGGACCCCAGTCACCTTGAAGCAGTAATGACCCAGCATATGTTGCCATAGGCTATTGACAGTAACAAACTATGAGGAAAATATAAATACAATATATGCAGTTGCAGGTCACGCCCCTCACTAATCCACTTGTGAAATTTGTTATTAGTCTGTTCAGATCTGTTCATGTGAAACCGACCAGCATCTTTCTTATTGGTGGGCATGTTTTGACAATAAGTGATTTTCTAATGTGTTTTACAGATTAATGCTATACACTGTCCATTAGTTTATGGTTGTCACAAGAGAATTCCTATAGCCCTGTGAGCCCAAAGAATACTAAAGAAACAGATCTTTAGTACATGTAATAGACGTTAATACCACTGCACCATTTTAAAACACAAATGTAGCTGCGGAAGCCCGAAATAATTTTACCTTTACAAGAGCCCCTTTAGCCGCACCCCCTTACAAGACATCCTTATTGTCTGGGCTCTCATGCTGGGCAACAACATGTCTCATGGAAGATGGTCAGTGGAGGAGACTAAACTGAAAATGTTCCTACACTGACAGGATTGTTGGTTAGCACTTTGGATAAGTGCACATGAACCAGTGCTTAATTTGAAAAAGAATGAGTAACAAAACCCAAACTTTTACATAGAAGCCCACGGCCAACACTATCAGGGTGCTAAAGCTAAGACTGCTTAGTTTTAAACCTGGCGTCCCCCTCAAAATCCGCTAAATGCCACCTGGCGGAATTATTTTCCTTTTCCAGGAATGCGATGACATCAGGAACAATGCCTGGGTTCAAAATGAGAGCTAGAGAGTGTGATCAAAATTTGGCACCCCGTAGTGCAATTTCCAGCTGCTAGGAGAACTTCCAGCAAGATTTTATGAGCCTGAGTGGTCGCAAGTGGTCACGGTCGGAAGGCTGCTTCCTAAGTAGATTTTGTCTCGAGTGGCAGCAAAATCAACTCAAAAATAATTTTTCAGTTCAGGATTCTACCAGAATAGACAGTTCAGGTATTTTTTATTTTAGCTTGAAATGCTTTTTCTTTTTTCTTTTATCTTATTTTTTTAACAGGAAGAAAGTGCACAGAGATTATAACTCTCTGCCTGTCCAGAAGGCCCCTCTCACTGCTTTGTTAGTCCATTGGTCACTTTTCATTTGAATTCAGAAGGAAAGGATCACTCTCTTTGTCTGGAATCTCTGCTGCACATATATACCATTGAACTTTAAGGTTGCTTTGTGAAAAATGAAGTTAAAGAATTGTGCATAAGTTTGTTGTTTGATGGAGAACATGCACCAGTATTTTTTTTAAACTTTTTTGTTGTTTCTTTCTTTATTTTTTTTGATTGTGGGTGGCCTGGAGTTGCCGTCGGGGCCAATTTTGCATTAACTTTTTTGGTTTCTTCTAAGGGAAAAAGTTTGCACATTTTTGGGAGGTCTGGGGGCCCGGGTTGAAAGTCCTTTTTCTCCATTTTCCTGTGTGTTGTTTTGAGCGCAAGCAGCGTGATGTGTATTTTCCGCCCATTGGCGTAGCTCCACAAAATCTAGTGAGGTTTTTATGTAACTCTGTGTGATATTTTGGAAATTCCACGAGTTCCACCCAGGCCTAGTCAGATCCTCTTTCACAGGGCTACAGGGCAAGCAGGGTTAACTGGGCCCAACTGTCGGGGTTAAGGCCTTGTACTTCTGACGTCCTGGGATCTGACCTACTATGGATTCTGAGCAACTGGGCCAAGTACCCCTTCAGTTCTTGAATCTCAGAAATAGTGTGGTCCAAGCAGTCCCATGCTCCCTGGGGGTGAGGTCAGGTGATGAGGTCAGGTGAATACAGGGTGGTGAACACAGACTCACAACTCAAAATGTGCATAGTAGCAGCAATACATCATTGTCCAGCCAAATACTCACTTTTATGAAAAAGAGAAGTATTTTATTCTACCGCTAACAGCACAAAGGAAAAATTCAACATTAACAAACAACTAAATAATCACCATGAGGTCAGGGCTCTAGTGTGTCTGTGACAGTTCCCTGCCCCCATTTCCTCCTCTCTCTAGCAGTAGTGTTTATCCCCCCCTCACTATTGTCAACATCCGGGATATGCCCCACTAGTAATCCAAGTCTCAAGAGTTCACTCTGATTCTGTTCTAAAGTCAAAAGTGTTTCAGCCCTGAAGCGCTATTCTAGCCAGCAAGTTCCTTCGGGCTGCCTGGCTCGAATTCAGTCTTATCCATACCTTCAAGTTTGGAGTGTCCAGAGTACCTGAGTGTGCCCCCTCTGTGGGTATCAGAGTGGCAGTGGTGAGTTCACTGCATGCAGCCAAGGAAGGTTGCACTTGCTGATCCTGATCCCCTCACATGTGGTCGCACTCCTACGGTGACTGGACGTTCCTCTTGGCTCCTCATTGTAGGTAAGTCTTTTGGTCTCTCCCATGATGGAGGAAACATGATGAGAATTTCCCAGTGTCGATCCCTCGTTCGGGAGTAGATGTGTGGGGATTCTCACAGCACCCAAACTTTTAGGACAGTACACACTTCTGGTTAGTTCTGGACCGCATCCCTACTGTACATCGGCACTGCCCCGCACAGCAGGTGTCTGCATGGCAGCCCCTCCTGGAATGCAGTGTTGCCAATCCTCAGCTACGAACGGGTTTTGGCCTGATCGGCACAGCATTCAGCAAAGTTCACATGCAGTAGTCCCTTTTGGCAAATGGGGTTGCAGATCCTTAGGTGCACACTGGCTGTAGCCCTATCGTCACAGAGTTCACCATGGCTTAGTTCATGGTGACCCTCTCCTGGCATACGGGGTTGCCGACTTTGTCCTGCACACAAGAAATGACCTGATCGGTGCAGCAGCAGTTTCCTCACACCTCACAATGGGAGTTCACTCGCCAGGATTCCCCAATGGACCTCACTCCCTCCAAGGCTCTCCTCTTCCTCACAGGGCACACTGGTCCAGGCAAGCAGGCAGGCAATGGTGCTTCAGGCTCAAGGGCAGGAGGTCTTGGATGCCCTGGGTGATATCCCTTCACCCAGCAGGGAGACTAGTAGGCCATGGGCTCCAGTTCTGGTCACAGGCAGAAGTCTTGCAGAGCTTCCTAATGCTTACACAGCCCATCTTGCTGCTTGGCAGATGACAATTTTCTGGATCTCATACTCCCCTTCTTACAGTCCATTCCAGACACCAAATGTGATTTAGAGTCTGAGACTTTAAAGTTTATGTTGCGTGT
Organism: Calotriton arnoldi; assembly: GCA_963921515.1. Lineage (NCBI taxonomy): Eukaryota > Metazoa > Chordata > Amphibia > Caudata > Salamandridae > Calotriton > Calotriton arnoldi. The sequence goes on from CAWUFW010001495.1 coordinate 1,420,687, forward strand.
CTGCTTCTTTTAAAGTGCTCACTCCTATGCCCGCTCATCCTCTTGAAAGCTGTCTGTTACAGCAGGGGTGACTCCAAAGATGACAGCCCCACAACACAGGCCATGGGAGTGATTAGATTTAACACCTGGATGACAGCCACAGTGATATGTCCATCAAAGGGCTAGCCAAGGGCCCCAGCTTACTCTCTATGATTCAATTATCAGCCCCATCTCCTTCCTGAGATATGCCCAGGCTCCTTTCTTGTAACCTCTCCCTTAATCACAGAGCATCCTTTGAAGTGTGCAGGGGATGCCTGGTTCTCCCCTCTCCAGTGTGTGTCCCACCCAGCTTACAGGAATAGAGCAATACGCAAATCTGTCCAGCACATACAGTTAATGTGCATGCACTGCACAGCACTATTTCCTTTATGTATTGTACTGCTCACAGGAACACATACATCCAGCACATGTATTTACGAAGCACGCACTGCACTGCACTACATCCTTCATGTATTGTACCACTTGCAGGAACACATACATCAATGCTTAATTCCTTGTGAAGGCAGAAGCCTTCCACCACTATGAAAGTGGCACTTTGAGCCCCTGCCCAGAGTTCCAGAGTATGCCCCCTCAGCGGGCGTTGGAGGGGCAGCGCCTGGTCAAGGTGAGTTGAGTGTACGTGACCCTGGCAGGCTGCACTTGCTGATCCCCGATCCCCTCACAGGCATTTGCGCTCCTGAGGTGACCGGAGATCCTCACAGCTCCTCCTTGCAGGTAAATATTTTGACCTCTCTCACAATGGGGAGAGGATGGCGAGAAATTCCCTGTTCTGATTGCTAGTTTGGTGGTAGATGAGTGGGGGGTTCCCACTGCAGCCTGACTCCACGATGATTCTCTGGGACAGTACACACTTTTGGCTAGATCTGGTGATACCTACTGGCATTTGGGGTCACTGTGTCCCTATTGTACACGGGCACCAGCCAGCTTGGCACTGAAGGTGTCCACACGGCAGCCCATCCTGGCATATGGGCTTGCGGGTCCTCAGCTGCACATGAAGTCTGTGCTGATAGGCAACGTGTTCAGCACAGTTCACATGTGCCAGCCCCTCCTGGCATACTGGGCTCCTGATCCTTAGCTGCGCACAGGCTCCAGCCCAATCGGCACTACGTTAAGACAGTTCATGTGCAGCAGCTTCTCTGGGAATACAGAGTTGCCAATCCTTAGCTGCACAAGAACTCCAGACCGATCAGCACATCGTTCACCACAGCACACTTCACAGCAGCACTCCCCTGGCATAAGAGATTGTTGACTTTGTTCTGCACACGGGCAATGACCCGATCAGTGCAGCAACCGTTTCCTCACACCTAATAACTGGAGTCCACCCCACTGGACCTCGCTTTCTCCAATGCTCTCCTCTTCGTCAAAGGGCCCACTTGTCTTGGCAAGCAGGAAGGCGATGGTGCTCCAGGCTCCAAGGCAGGTGGCCTTGGATTCCATAGGTGATGTTCCTTCACCCAGCAGGGAGACTAGCAGGCCTTGGCCCCTAGTCTTGGTCACAGGCAGAAGTCTTCCCCTCTTCACACAGCCCATCCGGCTGCTTTTCAGATGACATTTTTGGGGATCTCAAACTCCTCTTCTTATAGTCCATTTCAAGACACCAAATGCAATTTAGAGTCTGCATCTTTGAGGTTTATGTTGTGGGTCTGCTTCTTTTCAAGTACCCACTCTTCCACCCTCTCTTCCTCTTGAAAGCAGTCTGTCACAGCAGGGGTGGCTCAAAATTTGATAGCCACATAACACAGGCCATGGGAGTGACTAGAATTGACCCCTGGATGTCACCTACAGTGAAATGTGTATTAAAAGGTTAACACAGGACCCCAGCCCTACTCTTTATTATTATCTTATCAGCCCCATCTCCTTCCTGAGATGTGCCCAAGACCCTTCTTTGTGACCTGTCACTGAATCAAAGAGCACCCTTTGAAGTGTGCAGGGGAAGTCTGGCTATTCCCTCCCAAGTGTGTGTCCCACCCAGCTTACAGAAATAAAGCAAAACACAAATCTGTCTTTGGGGATGTCTCTACCTCCTCTCCTCATGCTTCACCATGCAGGCCTGGGTCTCCCAAATTGGAGTCCAGGGTCCTCCATGTATTGTGCCATTCACAGGCACATATGCACCCAGTTCATGTATACAGTATGCACACACTGCACACCACTGTATTCTTCATGTTCTGTACCATTCATAGGCACCCATTGTCCAGCACATATATTTGACATACACACACTGCACAGCACTACATCTTTCATGTGTTGTACCACTCATAAGCACAGATACATCCAGTACGCACATGCATTTATCATGCACGCACTGCACAGCACTACATCTTTTATGTATTATTCCACTGACAGGCACGCATACACCCAGCACACACAACCAGCATGCATGCACTTCACGGTACTGTATTATCCCTGTATTGTGCCCTTCCCAGGCACACATACACTCAGTGCAGATACACCACTCAAATGCTGCACAGCACTACACACCAAAGCAATGTAGGCCAAGGGTGAGTTAAACATACAGCAACAGTACTTTAACTGAGTAAGCCTGCTGGCCTCACTCCAGTGACACAGGTTGAAAGGACCTGTTCACTCCTACTGATCACTACATGGTATGCTGCCACCACTGCGCTCATGCTTCTTAGGTGAAGACAGTAGTTTTCCACCTCTTTGAGGGTAGCGCTTTGGGTGCCTCTGCAGTAAAAGTAGACCGCAATCCATGGGACAGGCTATTGGTCTTGGCCCCCTCTGCAGGGTCATCAGCAAACATATTGCCTTTTTGTTGGCTTTAGGACTATGCACACTCTACCACTGCTAATCAGTGGTAAAGTACTTGTGCTCTCTTCTTTAAACATGGTAAAATCAACTTACACCCAACTGGTACATTTATTTACTTGTATGTCCCTGGTAAAGTGGTACTACATGTACCCAGGGCCTGTAAATTAAATGCTACTAGTGAGCCTGAAGCAGTGATTGTGCCATAGCCTTTTTAAACATGCCTCAGGCCTGCCATTGCAGCCTATGTGTGCGGTTTTAATCTGCCATTTCGACCTGTCAAAAGAAACTTTTTGCCAGGCCCAACCATTCCTTTTTAATAACCCCGGGCGGGTAACTCTGCTCCGCCAGCGGAGTATGCAGAGTTTTGCCTACTCCGCGTTCCGCTCCGCCCACCCTTACTATTTAATACATATTTGCTAGCCCTAAGGAAGGCCCTAAATAGCCCTTAGGGCAGTATGCATTGTATTTAAAAAGTTGGACATGTACTTTTAAGTTGTGCATGTCGTGGTAGTGAAAAACTCCTAAATTCATTTTCACTATTGCAATCAATCAATCAATCATGAGTATGTAGAGCACAGAAAATCACCCATGGGGGTCTCAAGGTGCTGGAGTCACTAACTGCTTTGAGGTGTTTCGTTCATTCAAACGCTAGGTCTTGAGTCCTTTCCTGAGCTTCCGGAGCGATGGGTTGGTCCTGAGGTGCAGGGCAAGGCCTACCTCTCCCATAGGATAACATTGGGTTATCCTATTACATTTAATATGTGATAGCTATTGTGTGGCAAAAAGTAGATATATTTGGTGTCTGGGGAATTGTAATTTAAAACCCTCTTTAATGGTAAAGTCTGATTTTTTTCACAATTCTGAAAATGCCACCTTTAGAAATTTAGTGTGTTCTTGTTCTAACCATTTGGTGTCTGGAGCCTGTTCCTGTGTCACATGACTAGGTGTAGTTGGCAATTGCCCTTTGTGTGTCCTCCCAGATAGCATTACAATGGAGGGTCTGTGTGTTGGCAGGATTGGCCATTTCTGGCAGGATAAGGGTGCAGAGTTGTCACCTACCACACTTGCAATTCAATGGAACTGTCACAGCACAAGCAAAAAAGACTTCACACTAGCCTATTGTGCCCCAAACAGACTGGAACCAGGGCAGGGAGGCACAAAAATCCAGACACCTCTGTAGGGGGAAACTCCAGAAGCATTTCCCATTTCAATGTGGGCACCAGGTATAACAAACACTGGCAATGCCAATAGGTCTCGCCTATACAAGAACTATTGGCTTTGGCAATGTAGTTTTGTCGTGTTGTGCACCAGTGTGGCAGCTGTTCAGCATGGCTACTGGTTAGTGGCGTGGAGTGTCCTATAGTGCATTGGGGGAGTAGAGTGTCATATACTGGATTTGTTGGAGTAGAGTGTCATAGGGTGTAGTAGGGGGAGTAGAGTGTTGTAGAGTTGTGTAGAGGGGAGTAGAGTTCAGTGGTTCAGTGGCAGAGAGTGCCATAGAGTGTGGTGTCATAGAGTACAGTGTCATAGAGTGAAGTGGTGTAGAGTGGAGTGGCGTAGAGTGGAGGGGAGGGGAGTGGTGTGGAGTGGGGTATAATAGGGTGGAGTGGGTTGAGGTAGTGGGTGGATTGGACTGGAGTAGCTTGGGGTGGATTGGATTTGGCCAGAGTGGGTTGGATTGAGTGGACTGGGGTGGATTGGAGTGGGTGGACTGGATGGGGTGGATTGGATTGGAGTGGGATGGATTGAAATGGGGTGAGGTGGATTGGCTTGAGGTGGATAGGAGTGGGATGGATTAGATTGGTTTGTGGTGAGGTGGATTATCAGAGTGGGGTGGGGTTGTTTGGATTAGAGTAGGGTGGTTTGGAGTGGGGTGAATTAGAGTGGCATGGAGGGGTGGATTGGAATGGACTGGAGGGGGTGGATTGGATTGGGGTGGGGTGGGTTTGATTGGGGTTGGGTGGGGTGAATTGGAATGGGGTGGATTGGACTGAGTGGGGTGGATTGGATTAGAGTTGGGTGGGGTGGATTGGGGTGTGCTGGGCTAGATGGATTGGATTGCGTGCGGTGGACTGAACTGGAGTGTGGTGGATTGGACTGGGGTAGAGTGGGATGAATTGCAGTAGAGTGAGGTGGATTTGACTGCAGTGGAGTGGGGTGGATTAGATTGGGGTGGGCTTGATCGGGTGTATTAGATTGAGTGGGGTGGATTGAAATGGGGTGCAGTGGGGTGGGGCGGATTGGATTGGGGTGGGGTGGGGTGGGGTGGGGTGGGCTAGAGTGAGGTGGATTGGAGTTGGGTGGAGTGGATTGGAGTGGGGTGGATTGGTTTGGAGTGGGGTGGACTCAAGTGGGGTGGATTGGATTGACATGGGGTGGGGTAAATTGGAGTGAAGCAGATTGGATTACAGTGGGGTGGATTGGATTGGATTGAGGTAGATTGTATTGGGGTGGGTGAAATGGATTTGGGTGGGGTGAACTGAATTGAGGTTGATTGGATTTGGGTGGGGTGGGGTGGATTAGAATGGGGTGGATTTTAATGAGGTAGATTGAATTTGGCTAGATTGGGGTGGATTGGATTGGTGTGGGGTGGGATGGACTGGATTGGAGTGGGGTAGACTGGATAGGAGTAGGGTGGATTGGATTGGGGTGAGGTGGATTGGTTTGGGGTGAGGTGGATTGGTTTGGAGTAGAGTGGATTGGAGTGGGGCAGATTGTTTTGGATTGTTGTGGGGCAGATTGGAGTAAGGCAGATTGTTTTGAATTGGAGTTGGGCAGATTGTTTTGGATTGGAGTGGAGCATATTGTTTTAGTTTGGAGTGGGCCAGATTGTTTTGGATTGGCGTGGGGAACATTGGAGGGGGCAGATTGTTTTGGATTGGAGCGGGCAGATTGTTTTGAATTGGAGTGAGGCAGATTTGAGTGGGGCAGATTGTTTTGGATTGGAGTGGGGTGGATTGGATTGGAGTGGGGTGGATTGGGGATGGAGTAGAGTGGATTGGGTTGGGGTGAGGTGGATTGGAGTGGAGTGGGGCAGATAGGATTGGGCTGGATTTGGGTGGATTGGTGTGGAATGGATTGAATTGGAGTGGGGTGGATTGAGGTGGATTGGAGTTAGGTGAATTTGGTAGATTGTGATGAGGTGGATTGGAGTGTGGCAGATTGGAGTGGGGTGGATTGGAGTGGGGCAGATTGTTTTGGATTGGAGTGAGGCAGATTGGAGTGAGTCAGTTTGGAGTGGGGGCAGACTGCTTTGGATTGGGGTGGGGTGGATTGGAATGGGGCAGATTAGAGTGGTGCAGATTGTTTTCAATTGGAGTGGGGCAGATTGGAGTGTGATAGATTGGAGTGGGGCAGATTTGAGAGGGGCAGATCAGACAGGGGCAGATCAGAGTGGGCAGATTGGAGCGGGTGGATTGGAGTGAGGCAGATTGGAGTGGGGCAGATTGTTTTGGATTGGAGTGAGACGGATTGTTTTGGATTGAGTGTGGCAGGTTTGTTTTGGATTGTAGTGGGGCAGATTGTTTTAGATTGGATTAGGGCAGATTGTTTTGGAATGGGGTGGGGCAGATTGGAGTGGGGCACAGTGTTTTGGATTGGAGTGGGGCAGATTGAAGTGGGGCAGATTGTTTTAGATTGGAGTTGGGCAGATTGAAGTGGAGCAGATTGTTTTGGATTGTACTGGGGCAGATTGCTTTGGATTGTTGTGGGGCAGATTGGAGTGAGGCAGATTGTTTTGTATTGGAGTGGGGCAGATTGTTTTGGATTGGAGTGGGGCAGATTGTTCTGAATTGGGGTGAGGCAGGTTGGAGTGGGGCAGATTGTTTTGGATTGGAGTGGGGTGGATTGGGGATGGAGTGGAGTGGATTGTATTGGGGTGATGTGGATTGGAGGGGAGTGGGGATAGATTGGATTGGGCTGGATTTGGGTGGATTGGTGTGGGATGGATTGCATTGGAGTGGGGTGGATTGTGGTGGATTGGAGTGGGGTGAATGGGGTGGATTGTGATTAGGTGCATTGAATTGGAGTGCGGTGGATTGGAGTGGGTCGGATTGGAGTGGGGCAGATTGTTTTGGATTTGAGTGAGGCAGATTGGAGTGGGGCAGATTGTTTTGGATTTGAGTGAGGCAGATTGGAGTGGGGCAGATTGAAGTGGGGGCAGACTGCTTTGGATTGGCGTGGGGTGGATTGGAATGGGACAGATTAGAGTGGGGCAGATTGGAGTGTGATAGATTGGAGTGGGGCAGATTTGAGAGGGGCAGATCAGAGTGGGGCAGATCAGAGGGTGCAGATTGCAGCGGGCGGATTGGAGTGGGGCAGATTGTTTTGGATTGGAGTGAGGCTGCTGATTGTTTTAGAATGGAGTAGGGCAGATTGTTTTGGAATGGGGTGGGGCAGATTGAAGTGGGCAGTGTTTTGGATTGGAGTGGGGCAGATTGAAGTGGGGCAGATTGTTTTAGATTGGAGTAGGGCAGATTAAAGTGGGACAGATTGTTTTGGATTGGAGTGGGGCAGATTGGAGTGCAGAAGATTGGAGTGGGGCAGATTGTTTTGGATTGCAGTGGGGCGAATTGGAGTGGGGCAAACTGGAGTGAGGCAGGTTGGAGTGGGGTGGTTTAGGAGGATTGGAGTGTGGAGGATTGGGGTGGATTGGATTGGGGTGAGTGGTTCTTGGATTTCATTGGTCTGGTGTGGATTGGATTGAGTGGGGTGGATTGGTGTGGAGTGAGGTGGGGTGGATGTGCATTGGATTGGAGAGGGTGGATTGGAGTGGGGTGGATTGGGGTGTACTTCACAATAATGTGTTAAAGCATGATTTCATAAATTACACACATGAAAGAAACAATGTCACTTTGCAATAACATAATTCTCATCTTTTCACAACAGCGCCCACAATCAAAAACAAAAGAGAACATGAGTGTAAAGTGATAAAAGAAGACTACCCAAAAATAAAAGAAAGTTAACTATACAAAATAAACCTGCATATTTGTTTGTCCTGCTGGGCATGTTTTTGCCAGTTACATAACTTCTGTTTGAAGGGCTCTAAAAGTTAAAAAGAACAAAATAGTACCTCAATCACGTCATGAGCAGTGAACGGGCACTGATTAAGTTGAACCAATCAGTGCTTGGTCCCTGCTTCACAGAGAGAAAGTAAAGAAGAGTGCCGGGCAAGCTAACAAATGGTAAGCAATGGGCGGGCTCCAAGCCCTTTTCTGTATACAAGAGTGTCTCAAAAGCAAGACGTATGCACTAGTGTTTGCTTTCGCAGGCTTGACCTTAAAAAAGGGACCCTCAGACCCACTCTTCAGTACACTCCATGACCTGTGGATACTACAGAAATAGAACACCCTGTTGCCCTGATGTTTGAGGCTTGCCCTGCTTGCTGAGAAGAAAGACTGGACCTGCACTCTTCATCCCAGACTGAAGGGACTCCAAAAGTCCGCATACTGACCTCCTGTTCTGAGCTACAGGGACATAACAAGCTCCAGAGGCCTCCCTGTATCTGCTCAGCTGACCCAATGCCTGGACCTGCCGCAGGATCTGCAACTGGAACTGCCTGAGCCCTGATGGCCTCTACTAGAGTGAGTTCCTTATCTTCAAGAGGTGCTCCTCTGGTCCTGGACCATTGGTGTGGCATCAGTTGAGCTCCTCCTTGAAGAAAGGAAGAAGTCTTGAAGTTTTGTGATCCTTGCAACTATATATGGGCCTCTTAGTGCCAAGATCTTGCCGCCCACACCGACTGCCAATGTGAAGCTTCGGTGAACTCAACTCTTCGTGCTACAGCTACCACCAACGAGGACCGGCAATGCAAGATATGCACTTCACGCTGCAGCATCGGCAGCCCGCAGTGTCTACCAATTTAAATCTCCAGCAGCGTCCTTCAGCAATGCCTGACAGAATCTGCGTGCTACAGCAATGGCCTTCCCCGATGCCCGGCCTGCTCTTTGCCCTACCTCGACGATCTTCTGCAAAGCTCTCCATGCTCCTCAAGGCCTCTTCCACGACGAACTGGGCTCTTTGCGGGGTATTTGGCCTGCACTCCATCGCAGTTGGCCTGAACTTGAAACTTTCGCCCAGGCACTCATGACCAGATAACCGTGAGTAGCGCTTTGTGCTTTTCCGTGCTATACTTACCATAAATCTTTAAAATTGCATATCTCCAGTTCAATCAATCAATCAATATAACTTTATTCGGTCTAAATAAAAATAGACCATAAAAGTACATAGAAATATTGCACATGTCTATAATCACACATATAGATTTAAAAACGAGCTTACATTAAAAACAGGTAAAAAAGATATGAGTACATAAACAACATTAAAATTCCTCAATACATCAAATGACCATGTTTAAGATAAGCAAAGGAGTGCAAGACGTAATCAAATTTCAGAGCTTCATTACACTTGTATAGGGAGTGGGTGAGGTTTAAAAAGAGTGATAAAAGGAAATGGGAAGAGAACAAAAACCTCAAATAGGGTCCGCTATGCGCTCCTACCATTCCCCAGAATTGGGCCAGAACATCTCAACCGAACTCCATATGCCAAGCCACATTGGACATAAAATTCTAATGAGTCAACCCATCATGGTTTGTCTGGCCCTAATAGCCGCTTTCAAGAAGGCACAGACACTAAAAACAATTTCAGGTGAACTTAGAGATTGTAGGTGGATGGGAGCTGGTCTACAACGTCGGAGACCTAACCTCCGTAACAAGGGTTTTAGAAAGTGCTTTCATGCTAGACTGTGCAATTGCAGAAAAACATAAAGTGCAATGTTGACTGTGCGGATTGATTATCACAGGGGCAGGTGGAAACTATGTTCCCTGCTAGGTCTAAAAAGTGTTTAAAAAATAGGAACCAGTAAATTGACCCTGCTCTGAAACTAAAAGGAAGTGACCGCTCCCATCTTGACAAATCCAGAGATAGATATAAGGGGGAATCATCTAAATATAAAAGACTATAATAATGCAACACCAAGGGTTTAGATAATTCGTTTTTTAGCCTGGTGTTTGCGCAGTAGTCCTTAAATAGTGTTTTCACCTCCCTCTTGACATTTTTGGGAATACAACTGAGCTCAATAAACCAAGAGGATATGCCAAGGGACCAAAAGTGTCCTGTATATAACTCAATCAAGGTATAAAACAGGCCTTGTCCAATTTCAGGCAGTCAGATATAATATCCTTACGAAGCTTAGCAGCTGGGTTCGACCAAATGCTGATCCATAATAAAAGTGGTGCCAGCTGAATCTTATCTTCTATGAATTCCTGATTTAACTGAAAGTGGGTAATGAAACTAGAGGTGGACAGCGGTGAACTCAGCAACCATCGCAAAAAGCGGTTTTCCTCAGCCTGTAAGGAACAGCATTTACTAAAGCCCCAAACTCCTGCACCATAGATGGCTACACTAATGCATTGTGAATTATATACCTTCAATGGTGGGAACACAGTCCCCCTGATACCTGGTCTAATGAGGTTACAATCTGTACTGGCGGATTTATTTAATTTTGCACTAGCCTGGGCAAGGTGGGGGTTCCACGAACCTGATGAACTAAAAGTTAGCCCTACATAACAGAAGTTATCAACAGTCGTCAAGACATGCCCATTAATACTGATTTTATTTAGCCTTAGTTTGCCCGGGCCACAGGACATGATGTGAGACTGTGGGGCCGATTCCGATCTCGGCTGGTAGGGCACCGAAACGGATTCGGCTTAACCGGATCCGATTCGGAGCCCTCTTTCCCGACCGATTCGTACGTGCGTCCGGCCGAGCGAGTACGATGCGAGCGCACGCGAAATCGCCGACCGACTTGTTCGCGGGTCCGAAGCGCTCCAACCGACTCGCACGGACACGACTTCCACCGCGCGATGGAGACGTTCCCCGGCCGGGCAAGTACGATGCGCGCCGCGAGCAGTCCGACCGACTCGCGCCGTCCGGCTCGAAAGGGCAGTCGGAGCCGCACTTTGGGGGTCCGTGTCAGACCCCCCTGTACGCGTAGCCGCGCGAGTCGCACACAGGGGGGACCCATGGGTCCCCCTACCTGTGCATGTACACCGCGAGTCGCTTTGAGGCGTACCTGCTGTAGGGGGCACCCTTGTTCACCTCGCACCCATTGGGTCAATGGGAGCCTGCGTACGCGTTGTACGTCCGGCTCCCATTGACTCAATGAGAGTCCGACCGACTCGAGTCCGATTGCATGCGTGCGCATCGTACTCGTTCGGTCGGACTGCCAGAGTCCGATTCGGTCGGAAATCTCTCCGGGCCCGGCTCGGTCGGAGAGATTTCCGGCCTGAATCGGAATCGGCCCCTCAGTGTAATTAGTTTTTAAGTTCAGGTTGCACATAAAAGAGGCAAAACAGTCCACCTGATGTCTCAATGCATTTGAAGTGAGGGCTAGCAATACCGCACCGTCAGCGTACAGTAAAGCAGGAATTGGGGAGCCTGCAATTCTGGGTATGTCTGGGTGGGAGGTAGATAAGTGGGCTGTTAAGCCATTAATATATAAAATAAATAATAAAGGTGCCAATATGCACCCTTGCCTCACGCCACTCTTCAAAGGGAAATCAGAAGAAAGCTCCCCATAAGAGTTTAAACGGACCTGAGCCAGGAGGCCTGAGTGTAGGCAGTACAAGAAATTCACCAGGGGGGGTCCATGCCTTGATCCAGCAACGTTAGCCAAAGTTTGGTTCTGTTCACTGAATCAAAGGCGGTGGATAAATCCATGACAGCTAGGTAAATGGGCAAGCGCCTGGCCTTAGTATATTTTGAAATAGTCAGAGCTGGGTTCAAAATTGGAAGGGGGAGAGTATATCCTTGTCAGCAGCTCATTTGACCAACCGATCATAGATGACTCTTCCAATGTCTTTAATAGTGCTATCGATGAGTGAAATAGGTTGATTGCACTTGGGCGACGTACGGTCCCCCTTTTTGAATATAGGTACAATCGTTGCGGTGGTCCATGAGGGAGGAATAGTAGTTGATAAACAAGTGTTGAATGTATTCGTGATAAGGGGACCCCAAATTTTGGGCTTAGATTACAACAGGTCCAGAGGTACCCCATCTGGACCTGGGGCCTTCCCACCTTTGCTATGATGGATGGCTGACTCTACTTCCTGCAGTGTTAATACTAGTGGGGGGGGTTCTGCAATCTATTATGGAGGATAGCTGACATAATTGGTGTGTCCACAATGTAATAGATAGAAGCGAAGTGGGTGACCCAGTCCGCACCCAAGATGTTGTTTTGCAGAAGGGGGCTGATGGGGGAATTCCTGGATCTGATAAGCTTTACTAAATCCCAAAAGGATTTACTATCCTTTCCCCGAGAGGCGTGCTCTAAAAACTCCCAATCTTGTATATATTTCCCTCTTCCTGTTTGTAAGTGCAATTTTGTACTCAGTACGTGCCAGGGAGTTTTCACTCTTAATCCTGGGGCGTGCATTTAGAGCTTTCCTCAGCTTTCTATTTGCCAGGGAACAAGCCCTGTCAAACCATCTTGAGTCTGTGTTCAAACTATGGATTGGCTTGAGCGTGGACTCCCTGATAGTGTATATTAGCCTATTATAATGTAAAGCCATTGAGTCCTGTTCATTCTCCGCTAGGCAGTAGAGAAATTTATTTAAGTTTGACTTAAGTAAGGCTGCTAATGAGTCTTTGGGGTTTTTCAAGCGCAAAACTAGTCTTAAGCCATCCACAGAATGCTGCGTAATGAAGGCTGGATTACTACTGCGGGCTAAACCCTTAAGCGGTAGGAGCATAAAGGCGCTCAGGGTGTTGTGATCGCCCCAATCTGTATGCAGGATCTCTCCTTTGGAGGACCAAGGTAGAAAGTCAGGGCTAACAAACATATAATCTATAAGGGAAGCTCTCCCCCCCTCTAAATGACGATAACGTGTCGCTCCCTCCTTCTAGAATTTCAAGTAGGTCAACCAGGCCGTGAGCAGTGAGATACTTAAGAAGCTCTGCCCCCCTTGTATCTTGCATAATGCAGTGCCCCTTCATAAAAGTGTCTTGTGTCCTGAGTAAAAAGTAAACTTGGAAGGGACAGATATCAGCCTTAGTTTGTAGTTGAGTTATAAAATTAAACAGACTGTTATAATGTATGCAACTAGCATTCATAAAATTGTTATTGTAAGAATGAATCAAATAAAAAACCATGTTAGTCTTTGGTACGCAGATTATTAACGCTAAAAAAGAAGAAGAACTATATTTAACCTGAGATACCTCTACCTGGAGGCTTAAACTGACCCAGGTGGCTAATCTACAGGCCGTGCAGCCACGAGTAGAGGGAGTAGCAGGACTTGAATAACAGGCATAACCCTAAAAATGCAGCGCAGCAGTGAGCCAGGTCTCCTGCAAGAGGGTTAAATAAAACTTGGAAACAAAAGCCCTCCAGTCTTCATTATTAATCTTCCCTTTAAGGCCTGCCATGTTCCAACTAAGAACAGATAGAGTTCTATATTGCATAGGCAAAGTATGGAATGTGTCTTCCATTGTCCTTAAGGAGGGGGTGTTGGTAGATGTTACTAAAGGGTTATCAGACATAGATGTAATACAAGCTGTAGCAGATGTTAAGACTGCTTTAGGGCCGATGAGTCAATCCAAGTTGGAGAGTGCATCAAATCTATTAGATATAGGTGCAGGGCACGAGACAGAAGGTACTTGCTGTGGGGCCTGGGCTGCAGCCAAAACATTGGAGGGTGGTAGACTAACTAAGTCTGTCTGTATGAAATTATCTAAGTGTGTGTTAGCCGCCCCATGGCAGATGGTTGTGCTTGCGACATGTGCGCTACAATTTATGGATAAGTTGCATGGACACTGCCTAAGGAAGGAGGGGGGTCTGTAAAAATAGGACCAGGGAAATTGAGGTACTGACCCGTTTACTGGGTCTGACGTTAAATAACAAGTGGTGTGCCAGGTTTGGAAATCTGAAATTAATCACAATGCAATTTCCCAAGCCAAGGATTCTGGGAGATTAGGTCCAATCTAAGCACATATCCTTACTTGCAGGAGATCCTTAGCATGCTGAAATGGCATGCCTCTGTATTGTATCAGCCAGTCTAAGGTTTTATGAAAAAGTTGCTCATAGGTTTCGCGCTGGTCCGGTCTCAGAGAGGGTACCCCTATCAAGACAGCCACGTACGGGCATGCAGCTGGGGGAAGATTAATAACTGGTAACTGTGTCTGAGACTGGGGGTGTGCTGAAGTCACTCTTAGCTCTATGTCTCTCGCGGTGTTAATTAAATTGGACGTAGAAGTGGGTAATTGGACTACTTTCTGTCTGGTTAAAAGACTTTTGTTACATGAATGATGTGCAGGGACTGAAAGGTTGCTAGGAGCAAACGGGGCCTGTTTGGTGGGATATGCTTTCCTATAGGTTTGTCAAGTCTGTTGTTCACAGTGCGAAGCCTGGTAGGAGTGCTAATTAAAGTTCCTTTAGAGTAACCTGAGATGCCGGTACCAAATGCAGTCAAATTAGACTCAATGGTATCCAGTCGTGAGACCAGGGGAGAAAGTGCAGTATTAATTGTTCAACAGAGTTTTTCTGAGAAAGTCTTTAGATGGCTGGCCAGAAGTTTGCTGATGAAGTTAATGATGTAGGACTTATCTTCCTGTGAAAGTGTGGGTGAAACTGGGGCTCTTGGACTTGATGTTAAAACAGTCACAGGCTCAGACTCAGATGCTTGTAAGGTCTCAGGAGGGGATAAAAGAGGAGTAACTGTCTGTTTGCAGGTCTTGCCGCATTTGGGTATCTTTGGTAATATGGTGAGCAAGGACTTATTGAGTGTAAAAACTGGTATGGGATGAAACTGTGGGCGAGTCCGGAGGGGGGCGAGGGGACAGATGAGATAGTCCCCTGCTAATGCCATCCGAATTTATGGAGAGCCTCTGTTCAGATCGAGCGATTTCGTTGCTGATGGCACTATCAGCTCGTTCAAACATCCGATCGGTTGAAGTAGGCTTTGGGATAGACTTTGCTAAAGGGGATGAAACTGTACCGCAGTTGCCCACCTTTTTTTTGCCCATGGTCCCAGCAGATCACCTTTATACTAAGAAACTGAAAAGGCAGCAGCATGCCTACAGAAACTGAGGACCTGGGGAAGGAGGCCACTATTTAAAGTTTAGTGATTATAGTCAAAAGACAGTACCTCTCAGTTGTAAGTGACTCGTTTTCCAAGCAGTGGCTAGGTGGCGTCGGCGACTACTGATCAAGTTGGAGGCACTGGGACGTGATAAGGACGGCCTCAGAGAGTGGGCGCTCGCGGGCCTGCCCTTGCCCCGGGCTCCGCCCGGGATTGTGCCTGGGTGCGTCCCACACAGTGGGAGCCTGTTAGACTTGGCTTTTTCAGCGGGTTTGCCCCCAGACTTTTTGCTTTTTGGCCTCCTGTTTTTGACCCTGTGTGTGTTGGTTTTAGGACTCTGGGCACTTTACCACTGCTAATCAGTGCTAAAGTGCATATGCTCTCTGTATAAAATGTGTTATGGATTGGTGTTTCCATGATTGGCCTATTTGATTTATGTGTCAGTCCCTAGTAAAGTGCACTGCGAGTGCCAGGGCCTATAAATCAAATGCTGTTGGTGGGCTGCAGCACTGGATTGTGCCACCCACGTAAACAGCCCGTAAAGTGTAACTCTGGCCTGCCATTGCAGAGCCTGTGCGCAGCCTGGGGCTGCCATGTCGACTTGGCAAGTGCACACACTTGCAAGTCCCTAAACCTTCCCTTTTCTACATGTTAGTCACCCCTAAGGTAGGCCCAAGGTACCCCTGTGGGCAGGGTGCATTGTATGTGAAAGGTAGGACATGCCCTGGTGTGTGTGGCATGTCCTGATAGTGAATTACAGCCTATTTCGTTTTTCATTATTGCAAGGCTACCTGTTCCCCATAGGCCAGAATGGGCAGTTTTGATTATTACAGCTTATAATCCTAACTGACCCAGGGAACATGGTAGAAATTCGAGTTTAGTATGCCTGGACTCAGAATGAAAAAATGCATCTTTTAGTGAAGTTGGTTTTAACATTCTGTGTTTGAAAATACCCCTTTTAGAAAGTGGGTATTTTCTTGTCTAACCATCCAAGCCTGCCTCTGCTAGGTTGTATATTCCTTGTCTGGAGTGTGAGTGACAGGGGCTGGGGGATGCCAGGAGACAGGGTGAGTCAGCACAGGGCTGAATAGCAGGATCTACATGTAGATGGGTGGGAGGAGTTGCACCTGGGACCTGAATAGGGCTGGGCCTTCCCTCCACAATGCTGGCTCCACCTCCTGTGGTGCGTCTGATGTCCCTGGCCTGCACTGTGAAAGGAAAGAAGGAGTCTTGTCAACAAAGTGCTCCAGGACTGACCAGAACTGGTTTGGACTAGGCAAGGGCCTCTCTGCCTTCAGAGAACAAAGAGAAATTGAGGATAAAAAGGGGGACCCAAACCCCAGAATTTTAGATTACTTCTGAACTAAGGAACCTGCCATGAAGAAGGACCGGGAAAGCTGGAGGAGGAGTACTGCCCCTATGCTGCGTGTTGTGGGGTTGGCCTGCAGTGGTTGCTTCTGTCTTTGTTAGGGAAAGGACTGGACTGTGCTTTCATCATCCTGCTGTTAGAGTTTTCTCCAAGGGCTTGAAGTAGAGCTTGCCTCCTGTTGGAAGTCTCAGGGATAGAAAAGACTTCAGGGAACTCTTTGGGATCAAGAAGACTGCCAAGAAGAAGAGCTGGAGAAGCTGTGAGGAGGAACTACCACTTTGCTGTGTGCTTTGCTGTGTTGGCCTGCAGTGGCTGCTTCTGTCTTGGGCAGTGAAAGGACTGGAACTGAACTTTCTGCAATCTACTTTGTGAGTGTCTCTAAGGGCTTGAGGTAGAGCTTGCCCCCTGTTCAAGAAGTCTCAGGAACAGCAAAGACTTCAAGCCCAACGGCGTCTACGACGCCGCTGCCGACGCCGTGTCCTGAAGGCACCGCAGAGGGCACCACCGCAACGCCGCACCGCGACCCTGGTCTCACCGACGACGCCTGCTGACGCCGCCACCGAGCCGCTGCTCGCACCGCGACCTGTGGGCACCGCACTTCGCACCGCCTCGCTTCACGACGACGCCGTGGTATCCCCGACGCCGCCGCTCCACGCCGGACTCGACGCCACTGCTTGCACCGTGGTTCGGGGCACCGCTCGGAAGTTACACGACACACCGCCCTCAACCCGCACCGCAGCCTTGGCCCACCGACGCCGGTGCCATCGACTCCAAGTTCGTCAGCCGACGACAGCACTTCAGCAACGACGACGCCGCTGCTGCACCGTGGCTTGCCAGCACCGTGACGAGCACTGCCTTCATCTCACACTGCGACCCTGCTCTCACCGACGACGCCATCCGACGCCGCCACCGAGCCGCTGCTCGCACCGCGACCTGAGGGCACCGCACACCGCACCGCTGCACTTCACACCGCAGCACCCGACGCCGGCCGACGCCAGCGCTCCTGACTTCAACAGAGAGGAGATCGATCTGCAACGCGTGTGACTTCGAGGGCCCGACGATGCCGCACCGACCTCCGGAACTGACGCCTGCGGACGCCGTGTGTTCGGAAGCTCACCGCGAGGTCATCGACGCCCTGCATTTCTGAAAGGTACTGTTTGCGGGTCTTCCAGACACCATAGCTGACCCGCGACGCCGCGGTCAGCCAGAACTGTTTGGATTTGTTTGTTTACGACGCCGTGATAGCCCTGGACGGAGCTATCGACATCAAGGAACTGTTTTTAAGGACATTTTGATAACAGAAGATTTTTAAAGTACTGTACTGTGGAGTTTTATCGTATTTGGTCTTGTTTTAAAGTATATAAAAATATTGGATATTTTTCTAAATTGGTGTGGTGTCAGTTTGTAGTGCTTACACTGTATTACTGTTGGTTATGTGCAAATGCTTTACACACTGCCTCTAGAATAAGCCTGACTGCTCGTGCCAAGCTACCAAGGGGGTGAGCAGGGGTTATTTTAGGAGTGTAACTCCCTTACCCTGACTAGGAAGAAGGGTCCCTACTTGGACAAAGGTGCAAGCCCTTGCCAACTAGAGATCCCATTTCTAACATTGGTGGCAGCGGTGGGATAGGACTTGTGTTTGCACTTGACTTATAGTGATTGGTGTGCACTACTACCATATCGCAGACCATTACGTACCACATACAGGTTCTTTTTCTTTTTGGCCTATTTCTGATCTTGCCAATTTGAACTTGCTACTTCAACATGCCTGAATCAATTGCATCATCGGTTGCATCCTTGGAAATTGCCTTTGAGGAGGATAGGTTGGAATCCTACAATGTTAAGGAATTGAGAGCGATTTGCAAAAACCTAAGAATCCAAATCAGAGGCCTCACTAGGAAGGAGGAGCTACAAACGCCGCTGAGGGCCTGGGTAGCAGCCAGACATGCCAGTGGGCAATCTGGTGATCTCAATGGAGAGGCAGAGGAGCCTATTTCTAGGGTGGATGTGCTTTTGGGAGGGGGGGGCCCTCCAGGCAAGGCAGCAGTAGCTTGTCCCCAGAGGAGCTGGAGGACAGGCGGGAAGCAAGGAAGTTTGAATTTGAGAAACTCAGGATGGAAAGTGAGAGGGAAGACAAAAGAATAGCCATGGAGGAAAGGAGGATGATCTTGGATCATGAGCTTAAAATGAGAGAGCTGGAGCTGGATTGGGAAGCCGGTAGGGCTTTGTCCAGCCCAGATGGTGGCAGCAAAAATGTAGTATCTAGTACTGAGGATGAGGTACACACACACACAGATTTGGGGCCCTACTTCAAGGAGGGGGTTGACATACACCAGGGGGTTCAGGATTGTGAGGTTACTCCAGTGGTGCGTAGTGTCCCTGAGGTAGATTGGGGAACTGGCACCGGGGATCATATTCCTGGTAGTGGGAGGGACACTCTACTGACTCTAGAGGAGAGGTGCAGGGAGAGGGGTTCCCCCATGATAGAAGCCCTGGTAAGTGAGTATGGAGACCAGCCAGAAGAGTATGGGTGGAGAGACAGCAACAGTCAGACACTGTCTCACCAGTCTTGTGAGAATGATGTGGGGTACTTTTCTGAGGCACTGGATGGTTGGGCGAAGGGTAGTTTGGTTAACACCTGTGTGGGGCTGTGTGATTCAATTGTTGGAGAGCATATTTTAAGTCCCTGTTTTCCAGAGCTATGCCAACACCCAGTGGAGTGTGAGTTCTCTGACCCCAGGGAGCTTGCACTGGAGGCAGACCTTTTGGTGGATTCCAGAGGGTCTGGAGAAGCATCTGGGGGTGATCCTGGAGGAAGTGGCTTAGGTATTTCCCAACCAAGAGTGGTGGGAAAGGTTTGTAATAGCCCAGATAGGTCCCGGTGTCATGGGAAGGGTGTAGGGACTCACGTCCTGTCTCTGCGGAGAAGGAGTGAGAATGGGCTGCGGCCCAAGGTGCCCAAAACCCGGTCCCGGAGCCTGGGTGGTTCCAGGAGGGAACCCCAGGTGGGGAGCCTAGACTGTACTGGTAGGCCGTCCGTTGAGGGAGATCTCCTACTGACAGGAGAACCTGGAGCCTCTGTAAACAGAGCTCCAGTGGTTCTGGTGTCTGGCAGTACCGCTCCAGTTGGGAGGGTGCAGAAGTCCAGAGTGAGGGGTGAGAGGGGGATGTGTTCCCCAGTGGGAGAACCAGTGAGTCAGAGGCCAGCCAGAAGGGCTGAGCCTCCTAGCAGTGACCATGGTGACACCACTTCTGTCCTGGGGGATCTTTGCGCACTGTCAGGTGGACAGTGGTCGGGAGATCTGCGCCAGGCAGACTGTCACGCAACACATGAGTCATGTGTTGCCCTCAGGGGGGGGTATGCGTGCTCCCAAGGAAGTCCTGGTGCGCCAGGCAGGTGCTCAGCTGCAGGGTTCAGTCCCTGGGTTAGGAGGCCAGGTTCAGGTCCTGCCTGACCTGGAGGGAAGGACTGAAGTAAATCTAATCTTCAACTCAGGGATCTTATTAATATAAAGAACTTTACAGAAGCTGAAATATGAAAAGACATCTTTATTAAACTTACATAAGTGAGGCCACGTCACACAGAAGCCGTAGCAACTGTATGAGGCAGTCTCAGGAATACAAAGAACAGAGGCCTTTTATATGCTCTCAGGGTTACAAACTTCAGCATACAAGTAAGGGGCAGTCCTAGCTTGTGCAAGCATGCAAAATACCTAACATTCCTTCTTTACAGTTTACCATTCAGATATTTACAACATTGAAAAAGCAGAGTCATGATGACAAGCCCATTTTCAGTTTGTCCATCCCAAGACCAATTTCCCGGCAAGGCCCGACATTCTCATCAGATATCAGATGGACCCCTAATAAAATCGGGCACCTCCTCCTCGTAAAGCAAGTCATAAAGAAAGAAACATAGACAGGTGTGTGAGAGATTAGGAGTGGTTTGAATGTGATGAAAGGTTTATGGTTTGCTGTGCCTTGATACTAATCTTGATCGGTCACTGGGAAAGGAACTGGTCGAACAGGTTTGGCTTCAGGCAGTGGAGTCAGCTTGCCCAGGTCACACAAAAGTCAACAAAGGTGTACGTGTCCTTCAGACTCGTTTTGGCCTTAGTTATCAGCCTATGTGAGGGCAACCACTTAAAATGGCTGCCATGCACAAAATGGAACCCGAGGGTTCAGGACGAAATCCCTGATTTGAAGGTGATCCAGCCATTCGAACACGCCGAAATTGCCTGGATATAGTATGTTCGTCATTGTCGTTCTGCTGATACCAAAATCGTCATGATTCGACGATGCTTATGACACGAAGCCAAAATTTCAAGTACTACAGACCCTCCTTTTGCCCTTACATAGGCAATTAATATATATACTCACGCTAATCTGAGTCCAGGTCTATATTCACAAATTCATTGAGATGTTGCTGTAGCATCATCCTATTGCTTAGCTCGTACCTTGATACAGGCTTCCTTACACACGATGTAGCACAGAGGCCACACATAGCAGGATCAAATAGGGAATACCTCTATCTGTAGTATGTGGCATAAGACCACACACCCAACAATTAGTGATGTTCACTACTAACTGGTGTTGATGCAGAAGCGGTACAAAGGAATTATTAATAAACTCTGGCCTCCTAACCAGTTTGTGTTCAGGTAAAGTATTGAAAGAATGCAAAGAAGTAGTAGTAGGAAGAGACATAGGTTGGGAGGTGGGTACAGATGTCAATTGGGTAGAAAAAAACAATCCCACCCATAAAAGACAATGTCATGTTTAAAAACACTAGAAAACACATTGTTAAGAACATATAGACAACAGGAGAAAGTAGTGACCACTATTACAAACAAATTCATAATTTTTCACCACCCTAAGCAAAAAGTAAATCCTAAAATTATCTAGTAACATTTTTAGGGCTCCTATGTATTTCAGTAATTTATTACATGTTCAGGTGAAACAGTGGTGATCCTCATCAATGCTCTGAGGTGAAAAGGGAATACTCTTCCACAGAGAATGGACTTTATTCTGCTTTTACTAAACAGAATACTACTTTAAGACAATGCCAGCAAAACAATAAGAAACAGTCTCATAACACCTATTTTATGCAATCACACGGAAACCACTTTATGCATCAATTATGTCCAAAGTCCGTTCAAGCCTCTCTGGTGAGCTTCCATCGTCCATCAAATCTTCTCCCATTGTTGCATGGGCCTCTTGATTCAGGCCTTATATGAAAAATAGTGTTTTTCAGTATCCGTTGGAGTGCCCTCCTGGCAAACACTCACAGCTCATTTGAAAGTCTCAATGTCTCAAGGCAGTGCACCGATATCTCTCCTCTGCGGCAGGCACTACAGATAGTGTGCTCCTCATTGATCAAGGGCACAGATCATCTTATGCAGATCCGGGTCTACATTCTCAGGCTCCGACACTCATTACTCAGTGTCAGAGGACGCTCAGGCTGCTCTTTGATGGGCACCATAATGTAGTGCCTTTTCCCACTCTTGCATCTTCCGGTGCACTGCACTTCCGTTGGAGCAAAGGAAAAGGGTTGTGTGGCCAAAACTCAGGCCGAGGGGCTCAAGGGACTGCACACTGTCAGAGGTTACCAGCACATGACAGGTGAAAAACTCAGGCCTCAATCCTTTCGCTCTTTTGCACTGAAACTCTCCTGCTTCTTTTTGATGTTCAACGCCTTCTGATGAAGCAAGCATAATACTTCGGAGATACCAGACGTCCGCCTCTCATTTGTGAAGTAGGAAATGTGACGCAGTTGTTTTCTTAAAATTAATGTGAATACAATTTATTTGTGTTTTAACAAGGGGACTGCAAGCAGGTGGCCTTCAATCTGCGAGGGAATGGCCATATGCCATGAGACAGTTCTGGTCTAGAACACACTGTCATTTCTCAAAGGCAATACAAAGACAAAGGCAGTAG
This sequence comes from Calotriton arnoldi, assembly GCA_963921515.1. NCBI lineage: Eukaryota > Metazoa > Chordata > Amphibia > Caudata > Salamandridae > Calotriton > Calotriton arnoldi. The sequence continues at coordinate 1,442,872 of CAWUFW010001495.1, forward strand.
GCACAACAGTGCCTCTAGGCTCTTCAATTGGGTTTCCGTGTGAGAGCATATTCTCCATCATCTAATGGTAGATAGCGACATGATTAAGTCTAGGTGTTCCTAAATTCCTTGTCTCAAAAACATCTCAAAAGAAAAATCGCATAATACAGATTATCAGGGGCATGTAGATACCTCCCTTTAAAAGTTGTGCATCAGGTGCACTATGCAATACACAGGCTAATGATCAAAATGTGGAAACAAAAGACAAGAACTAGAGAGTCCTGGTCTTTCCATAATTTAGAACACATCTGATCCCACCAAAAATTAAAGCAGTATGAACAAAAGGGTAAAAATAACCACATTAAAAAGAGTCATTGAAAATTTGTCATGTTCAAAAAAAAAAAAATGTAAGGTATCTCCTATTGAGATGGAAAACTTGTTTTGTTATAGTATTGAGTCAGTTAACCAGTCCATCACTATCCTAACAATCAGACTGGAAAATATTGCAGTGGGCCTAAAGAGAATTCTTGAAAACCAGTCTGGTGATACAAAAGGAATTATACATAATATGGGGGTTTCTGATATATTACTGCGGTCTGGAAGTGTGAACTTGAACAATACATCAATAAAAAGGCAAACTGGTGAAAAGAATATGGAAAAAGGGAAATGGAACTAGGACACAGCTAAAATCCCCAATAACTAGGCATGATGTGACATCAGGGGGTGACAAAAGGTTGGCTCTACCGCTGGCCGCTAAACCATATACGGTAACCTCCGCTAATGTTCCAGTTCCTTCTTCAGGGAAAAAAAATATGAAACCTTGTTTCCTTGATATCTTTTTATTTTTCCTTCAAATACCATTAAAGCCAAATTTGACATACACTGGTGAAGTGTTGTCTGTCTTTCTGTGAAATTTAGTGTCAAAGCAAATCTACCCAACTGTTTGCAGGATACACATCGTCATGTATAGCCCTTCACAACACAGGTAAACTTGTAATAGTATCATAAGCAGCAACAAGTGAACCCAAAATGGGAATAACCTGCAAATTTGTGTTTTATACCTAAATGTATTCATTTACTGAAGCCTAAAGCACTTTAAAGCTATTTTAAATGGCAAAAATACCCAAATTCGACTTTGATGTTTGGGGCACTTAAAAATAAATATCCCATAAGTATGTTACATATTAATCATCCTCAGGATGTTCTTTACACATTACAGATATTAGATATTAGACATATCTCATGTAAATCTTTAGAAAAATGAGTTTTTCACACCTGCGCCAAGTGAAAATCCATATGCTAATGTCGTCATTATTCGGTATAGCACAACTTAAATTAAATTTTAATGCTAGGATGTCATAGTATGAGCTTTAAGCTTCATGAATAGTAAAAAACGAATTTTGTAGCACTTATTTTTAATAATTATTTTTCATAATTAATAATAAAAAAATAAAAATAAATAAAAAAAAAAACCTTTTATTTTTGATAATTCCACATATAAGAGCAAGCTGCATCCCTTGCCTATCATTTTAGATGCATTTATTTATAAGCCTAAACACAGAAGCCTAACTTAAAACATGACAAAATTTGGCGCCACATTTTTCTTTCTAAAAAGGACAATTTTATTTAGCAACAGACCCAATAATATACCTACAAAATGTTGCTTAATAGACTGAAAACATCAAGAAAAACCACGAACAGACATTGAGCTCATTTGAGACATAAACAGAAAGGGGTGAAACACTCAGAACACACAATACGGCGCGCTTTTAGCCATGCATTTCATGAATAGCGCCAACGCTATTCTCTTACAGAAGTTGCACTAATAGGAAAACCACAGACATTTAAACACACACATTTTAACCCACCTATCAATACTCAGGACAGCCCACAGACTGTACTAGAACCAAACCATTTGTAAATACTAGTCGTAAGTTATATTTACAAGAAACGCTTCTCAATTGTGTTTTTTTTTTTTTTTTAAAGACTACGAAAATACACTCAATTCACTAGCTTTGGTTAGCAGAACACCAAACAAAATCGTTCTGCATATCTTCATTCATAAAAACTGCGCAGAACAAAGGATCCTTGTTTTGTATTATGTCATATTTTAATTCCCTGGGGATACAAAATCACCAAGGAAGAAATATGTTTGTAAATCTAAACCTATTTAGATTTTCCCTTTAGGGGAAGCCGGCTAATCCAAACGTATACAAAGTTGGCCAACATAAAGCTCCAAATTTGCTAAGATCAGGCATCTTATAGATCACTAATCTAGCTTCAAACTTCAAGGGGCTATCTCTATCGATACACTCGTAAATATACAAGACCCTCGGTTTTTGAAAATTGCAATCTTCAAATAAAACTAAGGACCAAACAAACTAAGAACCAATCAAACTAAGACTCAAAGGAACCAAGGAACCAAAGAACAAACGACTGGGAGCGACCCACTTATACTTAACTCTTACTTTTACTAATCAAAAGGTTATCCAAATTCTATCTGTCAAGTTCTACATGACCTAACGGTCTTTTAGAATACTCACGCCAAAAAGGTTCTCAGTCAGGAGTGACGTCATGTGGAGGATCAAAAATCAGGAAGATCAGAAATGTACTGGGCTGCAGAAACAAAGAATCTCCAGAATCCTTGTGCACAGAGTACCTCCTTAGTAGAATCTTGTTCTGTCCTCCTCAGTAGATTTCAGTCTCCTGACAAGATCTCCCACAGAAAGCCACTTCTCTGATGAGGCCCCACGTTGGGCGCCATTTGAAGTAAATCTAATCTTCAACTCAGGGATCTTATTAATATAAAGAACTTTACAGAAGCTGAAATATGAAAAGACATCTTTATTAAACTTACATAAGTGAGGCCACGTCACACAGAAGCCGTAGCAACTGTATGAGGCAGTCTCAGGAATACAAAGAACAGAGGCCTTTTATATGCTCTCAGGGTTACAAACTTCAGCATACAAGTAAGGGGCAGTCCTAGCTTGTGCAAGCATGCAAAATACCTAACATTCCTTCTTTACAGTTTACCATTCAGATATTTACAACATTGAAAAAGCAGAGTCATGATGACAAGCCCATTTTCAGTTTGTCCATCCCAAGACCAATTTCCCGGCAAGGCCCGACATTCTCATCAGATATCAGATGGACCCCTAATAAAATCGGGCACCTCCTCCTCGTAAAGCAAGTCATAAAGAAAGAAACATAGACAGGTGTGTGAGAGATTAGGAGTGGTTTGAATGTGATGAAAGGTTTATGGTTTGCTGTGCCTTGATACTAATCTTGATCGGTCACTGGGACAGGAACTGGTCGAACAGGTTTGGCTTCAGGCAGTGGAGTCAGCTTGCCCAGGTCACACAAAAGTCAACAAAGGTGTACGTGTCCTTCAGACTCGTTTTGGCCTTAGTTATCAGCCTATGTGAGGGCAACCACTTAAAATGGCTGCCATGCACAAAATGGAACCCGAGGGTTCAGGACGAAATCCCTGATTTGAAGGTGATCCAGCCATTCGAACACGCCGAAATTGCCTGGATATAGTATGTTCGTCATTGTCGTTCTGCTGATACCAAAATCGTCATGATTCGACGATGCTTATGACACGAAGCCAAAATTTCAAGTACTACAGGACGACTGTAAGCAGTGTCCTGACCGGTTTGTCTTCTAGGGGTACCACTCCAGGTGGGAGGGTACAGAACTCTGGAAGGGGGTGCAGAGGGAGGGAGTCCTCGCCTCTAACCCCGGTTCAACCTGAGGGTTTAGATCCAAGGGTGGTGAATCAGTTGCAGGGTCAAGGCCCTGAACTGGTGGAAGAATTGTGTAGGAGGTCTGGTTCCAGCATCCTGACAGTTTTTGGTTCTGGGGGTGCTTCTCCTGGGAGGAGAGGGCCGGACCCCAGAAGGAGAGGTAAGGGGAGGAGAGCCTCGCCCGAGACCTCTGGTGAACCTGAGGGTGCAGACCCTAGGTTGGAGGATCAGTGGTTCTTTAGAACTGCACTGATGAGAGGAAGAGTGGAGTATGGTTACTATGTACCAGGGGTTACTGCCCCCACTCTGTTAGTTGGCAAAGACCAGAGACATCTGGATGGCCTAGGGCCTGGTCCTGGCCATCCATTGAGGGTGATCCCCTAGTGTCTAAGGAACTGGGGGGGACTGCTGTAATGAGCATCCCACCGGTTCCGGTGTCTGGCAGCCCCGCTCCAGTTGGGAGGGGGCATGAGTCCAGAGAAAAGGGTGAGGGGGGCGCTGTCCCCAGTGGAAGGACCAGTGGGTCAGGGGTTGCCCGCTCTGAGGTCAGAGCACCCCAGGACTGACCCTGGTGAGGCCACTTCTGGCCTGGGGGTCTTCATGCTCTGTCAGGTGGACAGGAGGCTGGAGACCTGCACCAGGCAGACTCTCGCATGACTCATGAGGAGTGTGTTTCCCTTGGGGAGGGTTGGTGTACTCCCCGGAAGTCCTGGGTTGCCAGGCACAGGTTCAACCTAAGGGTACAGACCCTGGGTTGAAGGACCAGGTTCAGGGTGTCCCCCTGACCTGGAGGAAGGGGCGACTGCTAACAGTGCCCCTACCAGGTTGTCTTTTGGGGGTACCGCTCCAGGTGGGAGGGTACAGAGCCCCAGGGAGGAGGACCGGGTGTGGGGAGGCCACCTCAGTCCCCTGTCCAGCCTAAGGGTACAGACCCTAAGCTGGAATCCCAGTTGCAGGATAGAACCCCTGAACTGGTGGGCAATTGTGCAGGACACCTGCCACAGGTGCCCTGACAATTCTGGAAGGGGTACCGCTCCAGGTGGGAGGGTACAGAGCCCCAGGGAGGAGGACCGGGTGTGGGGAGGCCACCCCAGTCTCCTGTCCAGCTGCCGGGTACAGGCCTGGGGTTGGTGGGTCAGTGTCAGGATGTCATACCTGACCTGACAGGAGGGAGAGTGGACCAAGGGTGCCAGGCACCTGGGGCTACCGCCCCCCACTCTCTGACGTCACAGAGGTTAGAGAGCCCTGAGAGGCATAAGGCCTGGGTCTCCCCACTGACAACTGTCGGTAGCCACTGTGGCTTACTGTCCTGGTGGACAGCGTTGCCCCTGAGAGGGGGACAGGAGTCACACCCCGGGGTGGACTGGGCCACACCACTGTGTTGGCCATGTGGGCACTGTCGGCCTGTTGGGACACATCTGTGAGTAAAGTAAGTTTAGGCGCTGCACAGATGGGGTTCACAGGTGAAGAGAAGGGTACCCCATGGGTCAGCTTAGTGGGCCCAGAGAGTATGGATAGAGGGATCCAACTGGGTTTGGAAAGGCGTAGAACCAGAACGTGCCCCCGCTGTTGTGGGCCAGGTCTATGTTCTATCGCCCCAAGCAGGGAAGTCCATCAAGGGATTGATTAGTCTACCCTGGCTTTAGGCTGGGAGGGGGTTGTGTTAGACTTGGCTTTTTCAGCGGGTTTACCCCCAGACTTTTTGCTTTTTGGCCTCCTGTTTTTGACTCTGTGTGTGTTGGTTTTAGGACTCTGGGCACTTTACCACTGCTAATCAGTGCTAAAGTGCATATGCTCTCTGTATAAAATGTGTTATGGATTGGTGTTTCCATGATTGGCCTATTTGATTTATGTGTCAGTCCCTAGTAAAGTGCACTGCGAGTGCCAGGGCCTATAAATCAAATGCTGTTGGTGGGCTGCAGCACTGGATTGTGCCACCCACGTAAACAGCCCGTAAAGTGTAACTCTGGCCTGCCATTGCAGAGCCTGTGCGCAGCCTGGGGCTGCCATGTCGACTTGGCAAGTGCACACACTTGCAAGTCCCTAAACCTTCCCTTTTCTACATGTTAGTCACCCCTAAGGTAGGCCCAAGGTACCCCTGTGGGCAGGGTGCATTGTATGTGAAAGGTAGGACATGCCCTGGTGTGTGTGGCATGTCCTGATAGTGAATTACAGCCTATTTCGTTTTTCACTATTGCAAGGCTACCTGTTCCCCATAGGCCAGAATGGGCAGTTTTGATTATTACAGCTTATAATCCTAACTGACCCAGGGAACATGGTAGAAATTCGAGTTTAGTATGCCTGGACTCAGAATGATAAAATGCATCTTTTAGTGAAGTTGGTTTTAACATTCTGTGTTTGAAAATACCCCTTTTAGAAAGTGGGTATTTTCTGGTCTAACCATCCAAGCCTGCCTCTGCTAGGTTGTATATTCCTTGTCTGGAGTGTGAGTGACAGGGGCTGGGGGATGCCAGGAGACAGCGTGAGTCAGCACAGGGCTGAATAGCAGGATCTACATGTAGATGGGTGGGAGGAGTTGCACCTGGGACCTGAATAGGGCTGGGCCTTCCCTCCACAATGCTGGCTCCACCTCCTGTGGTGCGTCTGATGTCCCTGGCCTGCACTGTGAAAGGAAAGAAGGAGTCTTGTCAACAAAGTGCTCCAGGACTGACCAGAACTGGTTTGGACTAGGCAAGGGCCTCTCTGCCTTCAGAGAACAAAGAGAAATTGAGGATAAAAAGGGGGACCCAAACCCCAGAATTTTAGATTACTTCTGAACTAAGGAACCTGCCATGAAGAAGGACCGGGAAAGCAGGAGGAGGAGTACTGCCCCTATGCTGCGTGTTGTGGGGTTGGCCTGCAGTGGTTGCTTCTGTCTTTGTTAGGGAAAGGACTGGACTGTGCTTTCATCATCCTGCTGTTAGAGTTTTCTCCAAGGGCTTGAAGTAGAGCTTGCCTCCTGTTGGAAGTCTCAGGGATAGAAAAGACTTCAGGGAACTCTTTGGGATCAAGAAGACTGCCAAGAAGAAGAGCTAGAGAAGCTGTGAGGAGGAACTACCACTTTGCTGTGTGCTTTGCTGTGTTGGCCTGCAGTGGCTGCTTCTGTCTTGGGCAGTGAAAGGACTGGAACTGAACTTTCTGCAATCTACTTTGTGAGTGTCTCTAAGGGCTTGAGGTAGAGCTTGCCCCCTGTTCAAGAAGTCTCAGGAACAGCAAAGACTTCAAGCCCAACGCCGTCTACGACGCCGCTGCCGACGCCGTGTCCTGAAGGCTCCGCAGAGGGAACCGCCGCAATGCCGCACCGCGACCCTGGTCTCACCGACGACGCCTGCTGACGCCACCACCGAGCCGCTGCTCGCACCGCGACCTGTGGGCACCGCACTTCGCACTGCCTCGCTTCACGACGATGCCGTGGTATCCCCGACGACGCCGCTCCACGCCGGACTCGACGCCACTGCTTGCACCGTGGTTCGGGGGCACCGCTCGTAAGTTACACGACGCACCGCCCTCATCCCGCACCGCAGCCTTGGCCCACCGACGCCGGTGCCATCGACTCCAAGTTCGTCAGCCGACGACAGCACTTCAGCAACGACGACGCCGCTGCTGCACCGTGGCCTGCCAGCACCGTGACGAGCACCGCCTTCATCTCACACCGCGACCCTGGTCTCACCGATGACGCCATCCGACGCCGCCACCGAGCCGCTGCTCGCACCGCGACCTGAGGGCACCACACACCGCACCGCTGCACTTCGCACCGCAGCACCCGACGCCAGCGCTCCTGACTTCAACAGAGAGGAGATCGATCTGCAACGCGTGTGACTTCGAGGGCCCGACGACGCCGCACCGACCTCCGGAACCGACGCCTGCGGACGCCGTGTGTTCGGAAGCTCACCGCGAGGTCATCGACGCCCTGCATTTCTGAAAGGTACTGTTTGCGGGTCTTCCCGACACCGTAGCTGACCCGCGACGCCGCGGTCAGCCAGAACTGTTTGGATTTGTTTGTTCACGACGCCGTGATAGCCCTGGACGGAGCTATCGACATCAAGGAACTGTTTTTAAGGACATTTTGATAACAGAAGATTTTTAAAGTACTGTACTGTGGAGTTTTATCGTATTTGGTCTTGTTTTAAAGTATATAAAAATATTGGATATTTTTCTAAACTGGTGTGGTGTCAGTTTGTAGTGCTTACACTGTATTACTGTTGGTTATGTGCAAATGCTTTACACACTGCCTCTAGAATAAGCCTGACTGCTCGTGCCAAGCTACCAAGGGGGTGAGCAGGGGTTATTTTAGGAGTGTAACTCCCTTACCCTGACTAGGAAGAAGGGTCCCTGCTTGGACAAAGGTGCAAGCCCTTGCCAACTAGAGATCCCATTTCTAACAGAGCCCAAAACAAATTTAACACGCGCCTCTGAGCGCAGGATCAGGGCGTGGGTGGCGGCTGCCACGAGTCGCTCTGGGGCCAGTAGTCCTGCCGGTAGACCTGCCCTACTCCTTCTCTTCGTCCTGCGCAGCGGGAGCCCAAAACAAATTTAATAGGTGCCTCTGGGTGCAGGATCAGGGCGTGAGTGGCAGCTGCCACGAGTCGCTCTGGGGCCGGTAGTCCTGCCGGTAGACCTGTCCCACTCCTTCTCTTCATCATATCTCCAGTTCATCTGATTGGATTTTTGTTGTTTTGATGTCAAATAATGTATTACATTTTACTCTAGTTTCCTACATTGTTGTGGGACTTTTCATTTTCTCATTTTATTGCTCTTTGAGTGCTTGTTAGAAGGTGGTTCTGACCATCTGAGCCGCCCAGATTTTTTGCTTTTTGAACACCTAATTGTTGACCTTTTACTGTGGTAGAGCCTCCTAAGTTGGGACTCACCCACAGTGAACTCATGATGAAAGAGACTGCATGTGGATTTTACCGGTGTCCCCCTGGTGAGGGTAGGCCGCTGCGCTGCACCCGGAGTAAGGGGCACCGGGCTGGGTACATGCAGACACGTGTGTACATGCGTGTGCACACGTGTAGGGGCTGCACGGGGGAGATTCCTGGCATGCGCAGCCAAGGAGCAGCTACAAATTGAATGGTGTGGCAGGAATTATGCAGAGCTGGGTGGTGACATGGAATAGGCTTTATACAATGGGAAGAAACATGTAAGGGAAAGTCAGTGTGCTTTACTGTTTTCACTGAAAGACCACTTCATTATGCTCCTATGAGGATGGGGATCACATGGGATAGTTTCACTTCCCTAGGGCCTACAAATTCCAGACATGCACTAAAGTCCACTGTAACTTAGGTGAGAAGTACTATTCTGCAGAGTCCAAAGTCATATCTGTACTGCTTTTGGGTCATCCACAAATGTCATATTCCTCTGAGTCAGCTCATAACCAGAGCCTGGCTGGGTGTGACCCTACCAGGCTGGATTCATGACCTTCCTCCCCAAACTGAGGCATCAGAGGCCTAGCCCTTCCTTCCAAGCATTCCAAGGGCGAAGGTCTCCTCTCCAAGAAGAGAAGATGGGTGGAGCTACAGGTTAATCCATCAGCAGCTGTCACCTGGTGCCAGGCACCAAGCTGCTCTGGAGAGAAGGCAGCAAGCGCGGAAGGGGCTTTCAGAGACCATGTGGCATGAGACCCGTGGACGACGCCATTTTGAACAAACCCAGAGGCCTGGGCAGGAAGGAGGGAGCAGGGGCAGAGAGGTGATGTGTCGCTGCTTGATAGGGCAAGCGGAGACTTCCTGCCAGCCCCCTCCAAATTCTTTTAAAAGAGCTTGCACAGGAAGAGGAGCTCTCTCTGGGGTGTGGTCTGCTGAGGAAGACTGGTGCTGGAGCCTGGCGCCATGGGCAGCTGGAAGGAAGAACCTCCAGACTGGCCCCGGACCCTGACTTGCGCCATAAGGGGAGACCAGGACCAGTGAGCAGAAGCCTGGGCCTCTGCGCAAGGAGAAGAGAGGCCCAGGGGGAGAGCCAGGTGCAAGGCTGGCGCAGGGAGCCAGTGAAGACCGCGCCCTGATGGATTCACCCTCCCTGAGGACAGGAGGGCAAAAGAAAGTGCTCTCAGTGGCTGGGGAGCGCCACCAGGAGCAAGAAGAGGCCAGAATGGAGCCGATCTGCCGCCTGGGGGCCGAGATACACCCCCCAGAAGGTAGGCAACCTTTGACCTCTGCAAGGACCGACGTTGTAGCGCATGGGGCTCTGCCGCCGGTCCAAGATGTGCCCCTGGGGTGGGTCAGGTCCCGGGGGCTGCCCCCGGAAGAAGTAAAGCCGGGAAAATGCCAATGCGGGTTGCCAGGAGCCCACCCTGGCCCCCGGTGACATCGGGGGAGGGTGAGCGCCGCCGGGCCCCCCCAGAAGAAAGTTCGGGGGCCCATGGACTCCCATCTCCGGGCCCCGGTGATGGCGGTGAAGAGGAGGGGGGCGCGCTGTCACGCAACCCCCCTCGCGGGTGAAGATAAGCCGGGGAGCGCCATCGCGCTCCCCTTGAAGATTCTTCCGGGGCCCGGGACCCCAACTCTGGGCCCCCGGTGCAATGCTGAGAGGAGGGGGGAGTGCCACCGCACTCCCCTCAGCAGCAGGAAGGAGGGGGGGAGTGCCATCTCACTCCCCCGAGGCCTCGCTGGGCCAGCAGCAGTCTAGGTGTCTGCCCGCAGGAGCGGGCCGACCAGAATGGATGCGCCGGGTCCGCGGCCGCACACGAGGGTGCGGCTGGGCGGGGAACTGGCAGGAACAGCCGGGGGTGGGCTCTTCGAGCCGGCACGAACCTCACCTGCCAGGAACGGGGTCCGGGTGGGACCGGGCCCCCACCGACGCGCCGATGCGGCGAGAGTCCGCCAGGAGTGGCAGCGTGGCTCTCCCTGGAGCAGCGGGAGAGCCGCTGCTTCGATATGATAGGCCTATATCACAAATGATCTGTATTAGGGATCAAGACATCAGAACAGCTGAGGCACTCAGGGCAGGGATGCATGTCCATTACTTTGCGGAGGACTTTTCAGTCTCAACAGCCTGTGAACCGGAACAAGTTTCAACACTGTGTGGGTGTTTGTGCCAAGTATGTTCCGGATGGTTAGGCCTAGGTGTTTTCAGGGACAAGGAGTCTAGGCAGCCTGATTCAATACTTCCTTAGTGAGAAAGAAAGGTGTGAGTGTATTACCTCACATTAAATTAACGTACCATACATTATTAGCCTACAATGCTCTTTCTTTTGCCATTAGGTTATGAAGTTTGCTCCTGCCTAATGATGTCACAAGGGTCAGTCACAGAATTGTGTACCCCAGAAATATTGTGTGTCGCCCCTCACTCACTATCTGTAACCTCTTCAAGCATGAGAGCCAACTTGAAGCTGTTTAGTATATACTGTAAAAAAAGATCATGTGTCCCAAGCCTGTAGAGAACTCTATTGGCTAAGTATGTATTGCATGTATTCAAGTTTCTATTTTGGGGTAGAAATGCATCCTAAAGTTTTCTGCTTAATGACTGGGTACTAAGGTCAAACCAAAAAGGCTCAGATGTCTCTGTGCCTCACTTGTAATTTTGTATTCATACATTCATTCATTCACTCAAGAGTGATGTCTGAGTAAATGTTCTATGTGTGCAATCTACACTAGTTTGGATGGTGTGGACGGGTGTCATGTTTTTCATCGCTCATTTGAGTGCAGCCTGCACCAATGCACACTGGCGCCGCAAATAATGTAATTGTCGCATGTTGCATACACCTATGTCCTTGCTGTCATTGGAGGAAGTGAGACGTTATAATACCACATTAGTCTATTTACACCCATCACTCGGAGACAATACAGAGGCCTCTTTGTTACGGTATCCTGGCGCCCTACCTGCACTTATGAAACATTTTTGCACACACACATATGGCACCGTTATGCATACAGGGAAACGTTTGCGCTCATACGTGTGTGCACAATAGTTCCATGCAGAGATTTAAGCAATAGGGGTTCTAATTCACTTGAGACCAAATTAGGAGGAAGGGTAGTCCAAGTGGATTCCTAAATGGGAAATTAGAATCTTCAGAATGATACTTTTTCCCACAGTGCGCCCGTCCCATTTATAAAGTTTGTTTTCGTAGCAAACAAAGTATTTTTTGGTTGCGATGAAAAAGAGACAGTCTTGAGTGTGACTATCTCACACTTAAAAGCTCGTTGCTAATGCAAACATATTTATCTGCAAATTTGATCTCTACCTCAATCGCTAAATGTTATAACTGTTGTCATAAACACACTGCGAGTTGTAATGAAGGCAAGGCATTTATTACATTTACTGATGCGCCTGGGGAAGGTCTGGGCATTAAAACATCTATTTATATAAGCATGAGGCCCAGCGAAGCCTGAAATTCAAAATTGCTTGCCTTTTGCAGAACAGACAGTACCATAAAATTCTTCTCAAATTAAACAAAAGTATTCAGGAGAGATTTCTAAACTAAAAAATCAATTCCTATTTTCATCAGTCAGTTTGCTGAAATCCAGTCAGTTTGCCTGTTTGTGTCGGTTAGCCTGGGACTGAGTGAATGAAAGGTTTTAGAATCCCTATTTGCTTACTCTAACTCCTTTCCTTCTGCCGCCACTCCCTCTTCATTTGAAAGTCACGAGCGCACGTTTGGCTGAGACACGCTCCTCAATCTGCAGTCTTAGCATGCGTCCTCGGCAATTAGATGTCGAAAGGTTTACTGTACATGAAGGTGGAACCTCACCGTCCTAATTATCCTCGCGGAGACAAGGTGATCAATCACATTTTTTTTTATAGGAGGCGAGGAGGTGGCTGGGAGAATAAACGGTAATGCCTTGGTGAGTCAACGGTGTTTACTGAAAAAAAGGATAAAACAAACCTTGTTCCACGGGTACAAAGATAACTGTTTCCCACCACTCACAACACGACAGAGAATTAGGCCAACACTGTGAAGCCCTCTGGATATATGGAGTCACCAGGCACACACTCGTGGGACTGCACATCTCTAGGGCTTGTATCATGCCCTCCAGTAGGGTCGTTGAAGGGTGCCTTTATACGATGCATGACACACAACACTGAGCTGAACATATGAGATTTAGAAAGGCCCTCTTCACACACAGTATCAGCCGGGTACTTGCAGGCTGTATGTGCTGAGTGATCATACGATATCCAGCCCGGAAGTCGGACCCAAGTTTAGCTGATGGAGCAATGGAGATTTCATTCCGCGTAATTCTGAAAGCAAAGGCTTCATTCTTGACCATAATTTGATATCTACAGTGCAAACACATTGAGTCTAAGGTACAGAACTATGACATTATTGTATTACATTTTTACTGTTCCACTAATTTAGATGTCTAAATGTAAATCAGGTTATTATTTTGGAATTCATTCCAATCTGTTTGAGTTTCACATTTTCACTTGGGCTGTCCCAATGTTCCACTGGGGAATTTCAAAGTGCTTTAATTTCGTTATCACAGACAACCGCAGGAGTGTCACTACATGATCATAACTTTTCCGCTTCTGCAACAGTGCCAGTGGTGACGTCTGCACGTTTGATATCGCAGCACAGGGCCGGACTGGCCGTAGCGGGCACCAGGCATTTCCCCGGTGGGCCGCTAGAGTGGGGGCCGGTTTTGGGCCCCTAGGGAGCCGTTTTTGTTACCGGGGGTCGGCAATATCGGCCCCCTTTAACAAAATCGGCCGAAACCGGCCCATGCAAACAGCTCGGCTGCACCCCCCCCTACCCCCAAGGGGCGGCGGCTGAGCAGTTTGCCAGGGCCGGTTTCGGTTCCCAGTCCGGCCCTGTCGCAGCACACCCAAGTGATGATATCACAAAGACACACACAGAATGTCACAACAAATGCCCCGGTTACTTACCGGAAATCTTCAGTACTCCGAGTATAGTCTTCCTCGCCACATGAGTTACGCAGTGAGCTTTAGCTCCACACCAGAATCCGCCAAAGCAAATTAGCATCCCATGCCTCCCATCCCTCCCCAAAATGGCCGACCACCATCACCCCTGACCCAGTATAAGGAGAGGGTCGACCCATCCCACATCCTGTAGAACTACCAAGCCCCAAGAACCACATGAAGCCGATAGCCAAACAGGGAGGGAGGGATGGAAACTCGTGTGGCAAGGAAGACTATACTCAGAGTAGTGAAGATTACTAGTAAGTAACCGGGGCATTACCTCCTCGTAAGTCTTCCTCGCCACCAGAGTTACGCAGTCAGCACATACCCAAGCCCAGCGACTTCATGTAAATTCACATGAAACCACAGACAATGGGATAAAGCAAAAACAAAGAAGGTCAATCCAAAACAAACATTTGGACACCAACCAAGAGGAAGCACAGAAAGCGAGGTCAACAAGAGCCGGAAGGACCAGCCCCGAGAACCGCCCAACAAAGACTTCAGCAGAAAGACCACTCCAAACCAGCCTGAAGCGATCCAGGAACATGAGAGGGGACGACCAGGGAGCGACCCAACAGACATAGTCGGGAGAACCCCCCGAACGAGGCCCGACAGACAGATCCCCGGGAGACTGACCCGGCACCTGGGCAGACAACACAGAACCCTGTGCAACGGAGGCCAACAACAGAGGCCGCGGAACCCCTCAACACCGGGATGAGAGAGAAACCAAACAAGATAAACAAGCTGACCCAGCAGCCAAAAGACTCAGGCAGCCCCAAACGGAGCAACCCCGCCCCCCGGACATCAACCAGCGAGAGAGCAGAATACACCCCAGACCAAACGACCGAAGGGAAAGCAGGCAAAACACCCGCCCGGGCATGGCCGACAACTGACGGGACCCAGGGCAGAAAGGCATGAATAGGACGCAACACAATACGGACCAGCAGGACCCGCAAGAACGGAGGAGAGCGCAGAAGGATCACACCACCCCACACCCCAGGATGCTGCAGGAAACAACCCCGAAGCAACCAGGCCACCAAAGGAGCCAAACCGCCAACAGAGGGCTGTGGAATGGCCGCAAGGCCACCCAAGGAGCCCGAAGAGCAGAGAGGGCCAGGCTCAAGGCAAAGCTCACAGAAAGGAAACAAATACACCCTCACTGAGATCACCGAAAAAGAGACCCAACTCCCAGAAACACAATAGCGTGAACTCGACCTGAAGAAATCAGGCAACTGAGCGCTGAACAGGAGCACCAGTCCAGGTCCGTGACAGATGGACATACTCACCCTCAGTGAGGCACGGGGAGAATAAAGTGATTTGCACAGAATCACAGGAAGCTGAGCGACGGTACCGAGTTCCAAACCTGGATCCCCAGCAGCGAGGATGACCGCTCCAGCCGTAAGGCAACATCCTCACCCCTCAACCATCGAGAAAAAGACCCCCAAAGGTGAGAAAACAAGACAGAAGAGAAGCTGGGCAACAGGAGCCCAGGAGCAACTCCAACACCGCTAGGGAGCATCCGCGAGACAGCAGGCTCAACCAAAGAAGCCAAAAGATGAAGACGAGCCAGAACCCCCACAGATAACGGTGTTGGAATGGAAAATTTTATTAGTTGACTTCCCCTTGCATTGTATGATTTAAGTTTGCATTTGCGGCACCATTTTGCATTCAGCCGCCGTTTTGTACCATAACTGAAACCAAGCTTCTGTCTCATTCTGTTTGCCACAGCAGAAAGCAGCCTCAATATTTTTTTATTTCTCCAAGGTTGAGCTTCGCTGCACTAATGAATAGACTGTCTTGTCATTACATATCTTTCCCGTTAGATAGGCTTGCTCCCACCCTTAGAGTGGCGGGCATGGGCAGAATAACCTTGGAACTAAGATAGCATGTACCCGGTCTTAGGATTGTAGCTCATCCTTCTGTGTCTCCTTTGTTCACCAGCTACTAACTGGAAAATTCCAGTCTGGGTGTGTCTTTAGGAGTGCTGGAAATGTATATCATGTATCTCCATGTTGGCGGGGGTCAGTCCTTCTGCAGCAATCCAAGGAAGCTGGTCAGACTGGACTCCGCTCGAGTGTATGACTAATAAATAACTTTGGTTTGTATTCTCTACTGTCTGACCGACTCTTCATTTGTTTGGAAGGCTGAGAGGTGGTCGCGAGTGACCCGGGTGACCCTATTCGGGTCACTTCCTTCAGCTGGCACCCGAACAGGGACCCCATTGGGTGTGGCCCTTCCTCTCCCACAGGCGGGTGAGGAGGACGGGGCCACGTCGGGTCGGACAGGCGGACTGGGGATCCCTGCACAAGAGAGTCTGGCACTTGCAGCTGCCCTGCCTGTCTGACCGGGCGGTGCCTCGCCCAGTGGTCATCTCGGCTGGGGTCCTGAAGGGCGAAACCCTTGGATCTGACCATTTGGTCTGAAGAGTCCGCAGTGGAAAATAAATTTGTTTGGCCTGTGTTCACCAGGTGAGTTTATTTTGGTTCTTTGTGGCTTTGGCGCCATTTTGGTTTGTGTTTGGTATGGTCTGAGGACCGTTTTTGGCCAAGCGCTTGAATTTGTTTGAGTTCTTTGTGAACATGGTACTACTTTGGTCTGTCTCTGGTGAGGTCTGAGGACCAGTTTTGGTAAGATATTTGCAAATATCTGCTCGGCATCAAATAGTGAACTTGTTTTCGTTTTGAAAGATGCTGTGGGTTAGTAAAATGTTTTGTTTGGGCTGTCGTTGTTGTTCTACTGATGTTCGATTGGAAGAAAGTCAGCCAGCGCCACCAGAAGGCACCCCTAATTTTGATATGTATGTCAAACATGCCCTTGGCCCTATTAAGTTTAGTACGTTATGGCACAAATATACGAGGGACAACGCTGAGTTTCAGTGGCCGTTGACGGGCACTTTCGATGAACAGAAAATTAATTTCCTGCAGGATAAATTGTTTGCAAAAAGAAGCAGACAGTCGATGTTTGATTCCCTCAGAACATGGCAAAAGGAAGCTCGGGTAGATTGGGACAAGTTAATGGCATGTCGTCAGAAGAAAGATGAAAGTGTGTCTGATTTTTTCACTCGATTTGAAGGTGTGTTTTTGTATTTTAGTGGACAGGACCTGTCGGTGGAGGGAGGTGTCCGATTGTTTGTTAATAGATTTGTTACGAAGCTGCTTTCTGAGATCGCGACTCGGTTGCAGGCTTAGGAGAGCACTTGGACTACCTCCTCTCCTTCTGTAATATTGAGTATGGCACAGTATTATGAACACAGGGAAAATGAGGAGAAGGTGGAGAAAAAGCACAAAGAATTGAAGACTAAGGTGTGATTGCAACAGGCTTATCGAGGGAATGGTAGAGGATGTGGTGGTCCGGACCTGCAGCTTCCGCGTGCTAGCAAGAACACTACGCCTGTAGGACCGAATCAGTGTGCATACTGTAAAGAGGAGGGACATTGGCGCAGCCCTGAGGGGACGAGGGTCTCGTGGATGGGGGCATGGAGATGGTGGCCAGGATAGGGTTCAGGCTGCTGGGACATCGAAGGGTCATACTGACCAGAACCACTTTGACGACCCTAGGGGCAAACAGTATTACCACGATGACTATGATTTGTATGAGGTGACAGGGATGTCTCACAGCTAGGACAGCCAGGGACAGGGTGAGGGACCAGTTCAGATTCCTGTAGATCAGCGCGGTCCTTACGTTACTGCGGATTTCCATGGCTCAGCTAACGAATTTTTGGTGGATACAGGTGCTATGAATAGCTCTATTTCCCATTCACTGGTCCCCGGGGCAGCTCTGTCTGGCCATAATAATTTTTCGGTAGGATTTTCTGGTGTCCCGGTTATAAGCCCCTTTTCCAAACCACTCACATTGACTATAGGTCCTTTTACTGTGGATTCACCATTTTTGTTGACCTCTAATTGTGGAGAGAATTTGATGGGCTTAGATTTACAAAGAAGTTGCATGCGACAATTTATTGTTCCCTGGACGGTGTTTACATGACAATAGGTCTGAATGTGTTCAGCTCTAAGCAGTGTTTATCCAAAGATGCACCCCTCCCTGCTGAATTTAAAGATGTGCCGCCCACGTTGTGGGCAACAGGTGACACGCATGTAGGACTATTGCAAATTCCCCCGGTTTCCATTAAAGTTAAAGACAATGCCATCTTGCCTCGTATTCTCCAGTACAAAATACCACAGGCGGGGGAGCGAGCTTTGTTGCAGATTATACAGGATCTGATTGAGTCAGAAGTTGTTGAGGAGACAACAGCGAATGTGTGTAATAGCCCTATTCTTCCCGTTCTTAAGAGGGCACCTTCAAACTCCTCTGATGATCACCCAGATGTTTATCGTTTTGTGATTGACTTGCGCGCAGTTAATAAAATAGTGGTTCCTCAGTTCCCGGTGGTCCCTGACATTACTGCCCTTCTGACGATGATTCCTTCCTCTGCTGAATTCTTTTCTGA
Source organism: Calotriton arnoldi (assembly GCA_963921515.1). Lineage (NCBI taxonomy): Eukaryota > Metazoa > Chordata > Amphibia > Caudata > Salamandridae > Calotriton > Calotriton arnoldi. Next base: position 1,460,899 of record CAWUFW010001495.1, read on the forward strand.
CATTGATCTGAAAAATGCATTCTTTAGTATCCCGATCCATCCCGACAGCAGGCACTTGTTCGGTTTTACCCTTGCTGGCAGAAGCTTTAGATTCTGTCAAGCTCCTCAGGGCTATACTGAGAGCCCTAGCATATATAGTCAAGCCTTGAAGGCCCAATTGGATTCCCTCATGCTTCCCTCAAGTAATGTATTGCTCCAATATGTGGATGATATCCTCATTGCTTCTGACACTGAAAAGGGATGCAAAGACAGTACGGTTAACTTGTTGCTGCATTTGGCTCACCACGGACATAAAGTGTCCCTTTCTAAATGTCAATATTGTTGACAGGAGGTCACCTATTTAGGTCACCTAGTGTTGAAGGAGGGTAGGAGATTGACCCCTGAGCGCATCAGCACCATTATTAAAATGCCTATCCCTAAAACTCAGAGGGATGTGCGCACTTTTATTGGCATCACTTCCTGCTGTCGCCATTGGATCCCTAATTATTTGATACTAACAAAGCCCCTGCTTGCGCTAACCACTAAAGATGTGCATGAACCCCTGCCTTGGATGCCCTAATGTCAGCAGTCTTTTGAGCAATTAAAGGTTGCGCTTTGCTCTGCACCTAAGCTTGGTACGCCTGACTACATGAAGCCGTTCGTGCTGTATGTACACGAGACGGCCGCTTGTGCGCTTTCTGTCTTAACACAGGACTTTGGAGGTAAGCAACGGCAGTGTGCTTATTTTTCTGTTCTTCTTGACCCTGTCGCAAGAGCCCTCCCGAGCTGTCTAAGAGCGGTCACGGCAGTGGCCATCACTATAAGGCAATCGGCTGGGCTGGTACTTGATACCGACCTCACAGTCATGGTACCCCATGCTTTGTCACACTTTTGAATAAAACAAAGACACAGCACCTCACCAGTGCATGTCTGACCAGTTATGAATTGACCCTCTTTGCACCGCATGTCACGATTAAAAGATGTGCCACTCTAATCCCAGACACGTTTCTACCCCTCCCTTCCGAGAGTGAGGAAATTGATATACATGATTGCATTTTTCAGACAGAGGAAGAAACGAAGGGACGGCTAGACCTGACTGATGTTACCTTATCTGACCCCCAAGGGGAACTATATGTCAATGGCTCTTGTTTTAAGTTACCAGATGGCACTACAACTGCTGCATATGCGATCACAACACTGCACACGGTAGGTGAGATGTCGCGAGTTCCCTGTCAGTCGGCCCAAGCGGCGGAACTCATTGCCCATATACGAGCCTGTGAGTTGAGTGAGGTACTGACTGTCAATATTTATACTGACAGCCAGTATGCTTTCGGAGTCGCCCATAACTTTGGGCGACTCTGGGCAGAGAGGGGGTTTCTCACTTCCCATGGGATGAAAATATAGAGTGGCCCTCTTATACATAGGCTTTTGTCGACCCTGACACTCCCCATGAAATTGGCGATAATAAAATGCAGCGCCCACAAGGCAATAACTGATGATGTGGGTAGAGGGAATGCATTTGCAGATCAGACAGCTAAAGAGACAGCCCAAACAAAGATGAAAAGGATGTTTGTAGCAGGGCCAGCTAGGTGGGTGCCTGTGGTTACCATGTTTGCGGATACGTTGGCAAATGTCAAGGAGATTCAGAGCGAGGCAACGATTGAGGAGTTAGCAGTATGGCAGGAAAGCACAGCACGTTTGGATGAGTAAGGGTGTTGGACGGATAAGTCAGGGAAAAAGAGGTGGATGTTACCAGATGCATACGTTCTCCCCGTAGTCACTATGGCGCACGGTCCAGCCCATATCAGTGCATAATGTATCTGTAAGTTGTTAGATCCTGTATGGCACAATGACAATATCCCAAAGACGGCTGCCCATTTGGTCAAATATTGTATGGTGTGTATGATGCACAATCCTGGGAAGGGGACCCCTGCACCACCTGGCAATTTTGCAGCCCCTTCTTTCTCTTTTGAGGTCCTCCAGCTAGATTATATAGAAATGGATCAAGTCAACAATTTAAAATATGTGTTGGTGGTTGTTTGTCCATTCAGTAAATGGGTTGAGGCTTACCCCACTAAAGAAAATACAGCCATAGCGACTGCAAAGGTACTCATGAAGGAGTTCTTTCCTCGCTTCGGCTTGCCCCGTTTGATTTGGAGTGATAACGGAAGGCACATCAATGCGAGAATCATACAGTTGGTTTGCGAAGGACTCCACATCAAACAAAAGTTTCATGCTGTGAATCACCCCCAGTCAGAGGGTCTGGTTGAGAAGTACAATGGTACTGTCAAACTGAAATTGGCAAAGATTCAGGAGAGCACAGGGTTGCAGTGGCCAGATGCTTTACTGTTAGCCCTCTTGTCTACTAGAACAACTGCTCATTCTAGAGTAGGATTGTCACCCTACGAGGTCGTGTTCAGGCGCCCGGCAAATGTCTGGGGCGTCCCACGTCCTCAGAATTTTTCTGAGATTGAATACCCTCTATTAGTGTATTATTTGTATGAGTTAACTAAAAGTCTGTGTTCTATTCACCCACAGATCCAGGACACTCTTCCACCAGCACCTTAGGGGCCCGGGCATAACATTCGGCCCGGAGATTTTATCCTGACGCGTAACTTTCAGATAAAAGGAAGTTTGGAGCCGCAGTGGAAGGGGCCAGTCCAGGTGCGCCTTGCCACCTGAACGGCGGTCAAGGTTGCTGGCCGAAAGAATTGGATCCACTGCCAACACTGCCGGAAAGTGCCTCTCCCTCTGCCTTACGATCAGTGGGTCCTCAACGGCATTGGGGACTCAGAGTGGGAGCAGGTGCCGCTTTGTCCCCTTCTCGGATGCCCAGCTAACGTGGGAAGATCCAGGAACACCCAGACCTTCCGGACGGCCACCCCCCCAGCAGAGCAAGCCAAGGGCAGTGAACCCAGCCAGGGAACCACCACAGAACGCACGACCCATCCGGGTGAAAGGAGCACAGAACTAGTGCAAACCAAGGAAACGAAGCAAAGCGCAAGCAGGGAGACTGGCCAACGGAACAACAATACATCCAGCAGCTACACCCCTGTGCTCGGGAGGAGAGCGCAGAAGTGAGGCAGGCCAGTACCCAACCCCACTGCAAACAGAACCACCGTTGGGCACCCAAACCGGGCCAGCAACAGATGGAACACGGACACCCACAGGGAGAAGGAAGCCATGGGGGAAAGAGCCGGCGCAGGTGAAACCCCACACAGAACACCGTCCACGGGAGATAAACCACCCGGAGTGAGAACACCGTCACCACTGCCCAGGACAGAATCCCGGTGCAAGGAGCCAAAGAGAGTGAACCCTGCAAACCCCCGGAAACGAGGCAGGCCATCACCACCCGCAAGATCGCCCCGACCAGAACAGGAGGGACCTGAAGGGCTAGGGCCAACCCCAGAAAAGGCAAAACGAAGAGCACACAAATCCCAGAAGAAGGACCAGCAACCCGCGTGCAGGTGAGCTCACCGACCCAGCACAGATAGGGAATCCAACGGCACCCCCCCAGCGCCGCAGGCTGGCAATAGTCAAAACCACCTGGGAAGGGGGCACCAGACAGGAAGACCCCTGGAGAGAGAGGACTCCACCAACCAACAATTCCAAGCTGACCGAATCCGCAGAGACAGGACCGCCGGCAGACCAAAGACCACGGAACCAGGAGCCCACGGGGACAAGAGAAGAAACACCAAAGGGAAAAAGATGGAAGCCGGCTAAGCCTGGATCCAAACAAAGAACCTCCAGACGACAGCAGAAAAAGACAGGCAGTGTGCACCTGACAGAGCCATCAAGCCTGCATTGTTACAGTATGAGTTCACGCAGAACAAGACGAGTCCAGGGAAGCACAACGAGAGTCGCAGACCTCAACCCCTTTACCCCCAACCACCGAAGGACTGGGGCAAGAAAAACAGCAGAGGGCAAAGCGGACCCCACGCCACACAGGCAGCTTGTAAGAGGCGACCTCCCCTGACCCCCAAAATGCAGAGAACATACCCGGCCAAGCCCAGGTATGGAAACACGAACCGGGATGAAGTGGGTCATGCCAATGGGATATGGTGCCTCTGAACAAGAAGCGCAGAGGACAACCACTCCAATGAGGCGAGAAATGCAATCGAAACAGGACGTGCAAGAAAAGTACAACCCAGACCTCCTGCGCACCTGAGTATCGGGCACTCCCAGATAAACAAAAATACCCAAATTACCGGGAAAGAAGACGAAGGAGAAGACCACAATCCCAGACCGAGGAGGCCAGCGCCCTACACAACAGGCACTGAAACCAACAACGGAAAAAAACTCAAGCACGGACGCTGAGGGGTACAGGAGACAGGGCACGGTGCAGAGCAAATGAACACACCCACAATCCCGACTGACCCACAATGAACCCGGCCGTGGAAAAAAGCATTGCGAAAAACAAAAACGGACAATCACAGCAGCCAAAGGCCGCAACCACCAACCAGATACGGACAGTCCATACTACACCCCACGACCAGACACAGACGCACCAAAAGCATAAAAGAAATGTGAGAGAAGCCCAGCCGGAACGTGAGCAACACCACGAGAGAACGAGGGAGAAACCAAAAAACTTAAATGCTGAGCAACAAGGGCAGAAAAACGGCAAAGACCCCAACGAAAGGTAGAGGAGCCGGACATGAGGAACTGCGCACCATTGCCCGCTGGTTACCCCATCCTCCCCGCCACCAGAAACCCATAGTGTGCCGGGTCCCCACGGGCCGAACCACATGGACCCACCAGGCATGCACAATGGACGGAGGAAGAGGTTCAGGGTGCTGCACGCACAGCCATAGAGAGGCGAAAGGAGGGCGCCGGCGAACAATAGTGCAGCAGAGGGAAAGCCAACAGGAGCAATCCCCTAGGAAAAACATGCGCCACGACCTGACTCCACCGAGACAGCCCGCATCACTGGGAAGCTACACCCTGGGTGTGCGCTCGCTGATCCAGAGCCAGCACCGAGACCCGGGGCCAAAGGCTGGCCCAGAAACTCCCCCGGTGACTGACAGCAGCCACGGAGGCAGGAGGAAGGCAGGGCTCGACCGGCCACCAACCCCCTGCAGAGAAGTTTTCCGGGGTAGGAAGTGCAAGGTGAGCCCAGAAGTTTTCCGGAATCACGGAGTCAAGCAGCAACGATGGAAACCTGGCCCCAAACAGGGAGGCCAGCTGGCACACACTAGTTAAAAACATGAACCTGTCACAGTATAAGGTATGCGAGTAAAGTACCAGCACAAACATCCATGCACATGGAGAAACGCAAAAACACGACAAGTATCAACAGCGTGCTTTTGGGTGTACCTAACCACAGTAATCCAGCTCACTGAAAGAAAGCAATCAGTGAGAACCACAGAGCCCTGGACAGCCCTCGGGCCCGCCCGCTGCAGCGCCACGTTCCACCCAGTGCAGAGCACCCGGCCCTATAGCAGCTCCCCCTGGACAGCAGAGCCCCATGGCCTACTGCACTCCAGAGGCCCTGAGCATCCGGAACCAGCGCGAGAGCCAGGCTGCGGCCCGACCGGACAACCGCCCCTTGGCGCGGGCTCAGCAGCCAGGATGCTGCCGGCGAGCCCCGACCAGCGCTCGCTCCCACGAGGCACAAAAGGAGACAGAGAGGCAGTGGACGCCACAGGTACCGCCCGCGCATCGGGGACAAGCCCGAAGAGGGCCTGAAGGGAGGAAGAACCAGCCGCAAGTCCACCACGCCAGGCAACACACCCCTGGCTGAGAAGCCAAGCAGGAAGCCTGCCGTGCGAAGTGCCGCCCCCTCGCGGGAGAGCGGCCGGGGCCCCAGGGCCCAACAGACCACCCGCGAAAACAGCAGGTCCCGGGAAAGGTGCGTGGGACTGAAAAACTGCAGGCAGATCGTGTTTTAGCAAGGGAGCAGGGACGGCAAATCAAAGAGGAGAGCCCGCTAGTGCAGGGCAGAACCAACACCGAGGAGCCTGCTACCGCCAGAGCCTGCTAGTGCAGGGCTGCCATAAAGAGAACAGCGCGAGGGCCGCTAGCCACAAGGTGGGGGAAACACCCAATGGATGAGCCCGCTCACGCAGGGCCTCCTCCCCAGGGCCGTGGGACCTGCTAGAGCAGGACCTCGCCCCCACTTACCTGATACTTCATCACGCTATAGAGAATCTGCAGCACAGAACAAAAAAAACAGGAAGTGGGATGGGTCGACCCTCCCCTTATACTCGGTCAGCGGTGACGGTGGTCAGCCATGTTGGGGAGGGATGGGAGGCATGGGATGCTAATTTGCTTTGGAGGGTTCTGGTTTGGAGCTAAAGCTGACTACATAACTCTGGTGGCGAGGAAGACTTACGAGGAGGTAATGTGTGGTATAACTGTGAAGGTAGCGACAAACAATGTGGTACCAAAAATATTTTACATGTGCTAATTGTATGACAATAAGAGATCGCCAGAAGAAGCATTACAAGAACAGCTGCTGCCAAGTAATAATGACTAAAAGGCTGATTTATATGTAGGTAGAAAGGGTACTCCATCGCACTGGTGACTGAGTACTCTCCAACCAACACAATGGTCCTCCCAACTGATTTAAATGAGGGTGTACCTTTGGTGTAACTTCAGTAGAGACTACTCCGTCTCCACTGTCGTTACACCCGTCTGACGACCTAACAGAGTAAGGGCAGTCGGAGGTTGACCTGTATGTCCCCTCACCTAATTTAAAAGGGTGAATATGCAGGCCAGTTTTCAATGCCCGGCACTGCTAGGAAAACCCAGTTTGTAAGGATTGCCCCCTCATCAAGGGAGATAGCTGCCAGGGCTAATGGGGCAATGTTTTCCTGCTTTGGGGGTTTGTTTTTGAAAATAAAAGAAATTGTAACTTTGCAGTATGGCTCCGTCATGTTTTACAAAGCTGTACAGCAAAGTTACAATACATGTGCAGGAACTTCCATGGCTATGGCTCCTTAAAATGCTTATAATGTCTGTCGCTCCAATGGACATTTCAAAATTTGGTCATCAGGGCGTCCGCCAGGGCAACAGAGTAATTTACTCCGTAGCCCTGCTAGAGGACGGCCGGACCGCCAAATTATTAATCAGGCCCTAAAACAGTGGCTCCATTACCAAAGGACACATAAGTCTACAGGAAAAGATGAAATGACCTGATAAAGAGAGTACGGGACCACAAGAATCAACATTACAAGGTCTGTCTCTGTATTTTGAGTGCAAGTGTCCCCTTGATGCGCTGGCTGTAGCAAGAAAGAGGGCAGATTGGGACAGACATTCAAAGGGTCAGTGTGCAGAGACACCAAAGCACCAGGTGATTGTCACAATAGCACAGCCTCTTCATATAGAAAGATATATACACCAACACACATGTATGCTCCTCGTTGCTGACTCCAATAGACAAGCAAACCATGATAAATAAGGCAGTAGGCATCAACATTAGTTAGCAGTACATTAGAGAGCCACTGTTACCACCCCTGGGAAAATTGTGGACATTCTGAGGAAAGAAAAGGCTAACAAGGAACAAAAGCCACGCAGCTAGGAGTCCAGAGTCTATCAGTAATTTGTACAGTACTGTGGACTTGGGGACAAAAGGCTCTCGAGACCGGGTCTATGCAAAGCTGGCTTTATTTGGTACAGGCGTCGTCTCCTAAGAGAAGCCAGAGTTAAGACACTTCAGAGTCCTTCTGAACTGGGTCCGGTTCACTGTGGCTTTCGTCTGGGTCGTCGCAGGGCCAGGTCGGGTCTTGATCCGACATCCTCAGGCACATGCAAAGAGGAGGAGACGAGAATCAGTGTACTGAACGTACCCGCGAATGAGGGAGGGGGAGTGAGGGACTCACACGAGTGCTCGGTGCTATACAGTGAAGTGCCCGTGCACAGGGAAACGGGAGTAGGGGAGAAAGGAAATAGAGTGCAGAGGAAACACCTCTCTATGTATCCGGCTTCTCTCGTGATCCAACCCACCCCGCAACCTTGCTCCGTACCTTTGTAAGCCATGCTTCTCCTGAAGCGTGGCGGGGCGCAGCGTGGGAACGGTGGCCTCCTGGCTGCTTCGGTTCTTTGGCTCCCTCCGTAGTTTCTGGTACCGGTCCGGCTACCATCAGCGACGCCCCCTCGTTTTCTTCTCCCGCGTTGGTCTGCTGCTCTCGTTCATTCCACCCGGAAGTGTGCTCCAGCCCGGAAGAAATGTCCTCATCCCTTATTGGCCAGAATATGCCGACGTCACTGTTAAAGGCGGTCTGTCCACGGCCCGGAGTTTGTTTAAAGGGCCCGTTCTCCGATACCGGTGTGTCCGCTCTAGGCGTGGTGAAGGAACATGCGTTCCATTCTTCCTGTGAATAAATAAGAGGTTCTGTAACAGAGGGCGCAGACCACCATTCCATTTCCACTCCTGAGTCCGAGGGCACCTTGTGACATTCCTCCCCCCTAAGACTCTCCCGATCGGGGAGAGGAAACACCCGGGAGAGAAAATCTGCAGCAGTGTTGTCCGAGCCCTTCTGGTGCTGAACCCGAAAGGCAAAAGGTTGCAATGACAAAAACCACCTAAGCACCCTGGGGTTGTTGCTCCTGTTCTGTGCCATCCATTGGAGGGGGGCATGGTCAGTGAACAGTGTGAAAGGGCGTCCTTCTAGGTAATAACGTAGCTTGTCTATCGCCCATTTGATGGCGAGACACTCTTTCTCCACAGTAGGGTACCTGATCTCCCGGGGGAACAGTTTGTGACTTATGAAGAGTATGGGGTGTTCGGAACCATCTGGGGATTCCTGCGTTAACACAGCTCCTATGCCATAGTCCGAAGCATCAGTATGCAGGGCGAAAGGCTTGGTAAAGTCAGGTGAAACGAGTACTGGACTGGAGGTTATGGCAGTCTTGAGCAGGCGGAAGGCCTCGAGGGTTCCCTCGCTGGGATGGAGAAGGGCTTCATTCTTACTATCTTTGCGAAGCAAGTTAGTTAATGGGGTCGCGATTTCCGAATAGTGCGGCGATAATATCCTAAGAGCCCCAAAAAGGCCCTCAAGTCCCTTTTGGTTCTGGGAAAGGTTGTTTCCGAGATCGCCCGTACCTTCTCAGACTGTGGAGCAATCACGCCATGACCCAAGATAAAGCCCAAGTACTTGACCCGTTAGAAAGCAACCCTTGATTTTTTTGAGTTAATGTGGAGGCCCGCATTTCTCAGGGAGGCTAGTATGGTTTGGAGATGGTCTAGATGTGATTCCCAAGAGGAGCTAAACACCACGATGTCGTCTAAGTACGCTGATGCGAACGACTGGTGTTTGCGCAAGACCAGGTTCATGAGGCGCTGGAAGGTGGCAGGCGCCCCATGTAGGCCGAATGGGAGAACCGTAAACTCGTAAAGGCCCTCAGGTGTCACAAAGGCGGTCTTTTTCCTGTCTGATTCCTTAAGGGGTACCTGCCAGTACCCTTTCGTTAGGTCGAATGGGTTATAAAGGAAGCATTACCCAATTTCTCTATGAGTTCATCTATTCGCGGTATGGGGTAGGCATCAAAACGTGATATGGAGTTCAGGGCCCGGAAGTCCATACAAAAACGAGTGGACCCGTCAGGTTTTGGCACCATGACTATTGGCGAAGACCACTCGCTCCTAGAGGGGCGAATGACCCCAAGTTCCAGCATCTGTTCCACCTCTCTTTGTATGGCTTCTCTTTTTGCTGCGGGTATCCTGTAAGGCCTTTGTTTTACTGTCTTTCCTGGGTCTGTCTCTATGGTATGTTCTGTTAATGATGTTTTCCCTGGTAGGTCTGAGAATGTTGGGGAGAAGGGCCTCAGGACCTCATCAAGGGAAACCCTCTGTTCCTTGGATAGTTCGGAATTGATCACTAGCTGGTCTAGCGTTTGTTCTGACTGTTGTAGAGAGGGCACTACCAAATGGGCAGTAGTTGATAGGGGTCCTAGCCATTTTTTTTGCAGATTTATGTGGAAGGTTTGTATTCTGGAGGGTCTTATTTGCACTTTATAGCTTGTTTTCCCGATAGTTTCAATGACCTTGTAAGGTCCGAGCCATTCGGACTTGAATTTGCAGGTCAAGGAGGGTAAGAGCACCAGAACCCAGTCCCCCACACATAACTTCCTCCACTTCTTTCCTTTATCGTATAGCATTTTCTGTTTCCCTTGTTTGTTTTCCAGCTGAGAGTATGCCAAGTCTCGAAGCTTCCCTATCTTGTTTTTCAAGTTTTGGGTATACTCAAGAAACCCCCGGGACTCCTCTGGTTCTTCCTTCTCCCATGCCTCTTTGGTGATCTCTAGCAGGGACCTGGGTTGTCTCCCGTAGAGCATCTCAAAAGAGGAACACCCTAACGAACTCTGTATCTGGCTCCGTATCACGTAAAGAGCCAGGGGAAGCAACTGATCCCATTCCTTCCCGTCGTTCTGGAGCATTTTCCGGAGGACTGATTTCAGTGTCCCGTTGTACCTCTCAACCAACCCATCGGTTTGGGGGTGGTACACAGATGTTTTTAGGTGTCGGATGTTCAGTGTTTTACAGACCTCCTTCATGAGACGTGATACGAAAGGGGTCCCTTGATCCGTTAGGATCTCTCTGGGGAATCCCACCCTTGAAAACAACTCAACCAGATGCTCGGCTATGCTAGATGAGGTGGGGGCTCTTAGAGGGAAAGCCTCAGGATATCTGGTGGCATAGTCCACCAGGACCAACGCATATTGGTGTCCTTTTTTTGTCTTTGGGAGGGGTCCTATGAGGTCCATACCCACCCGGGAAAAGGGCGTCCCTATAATCGGGAGTGGCTGTAGAGGTACCGGTGTGGGACGATGGGTAGTCTTCCTCTGACATATCTCGCACTCCTGACAGTATCGTTTTACCTCCCCATAAACTCCCGGCCCAAAAAAATATCGCAGCACATTTTGGGACGTCTTTTCAGCCCCCACATGACCTGCTGTTAGGTGCGAATGAGAAAAGAAAAGGATTTGCTCCCTGAAGGCCATAGGGACAAGAAGTTGGGGTTCGTCCCCTGGTGACCCTACCCGATACAACAGGTCGCTGGTAATTGTGAAATGAGGATATGACAGAGGTGTGTTAGTGTTTTGGGACCGTGCGTTTTGCCATGCGTTCTGCAGAGTGGGGTCGTTAAGCTGGGCGAACCTGAAGCTTCTATCCATGACCCAAGGGTCAGGAGACACCAAGGCGGGCATGGTTTTCCCTGTTTCATTGTCCCTTAGAGGTTTCTGCACGGATCTAAGGAACATCTGCAAGAAACCGGGATTATCCGTTCCTAATATGAGATCTTCGGGTAAGTCCTCTAGAACCCCAACCTTTACAGTGTAGGAGACCCCGTCCTCTAAGCGGAGGTCGATCTTTGCTACACGGTATTGTTTAATGTCGCCGTGTACGCATCTAATGTGTACCACTGTCTCAGGAAGGTACGGGATAGGTTTCACTAGGGGCCTCTGTATCACTGATTGCCTACACCCTGAGTCTAATAAGGCTTTTACGGCTCTCCCATTCACCACCACACTTACGTAGAAAGCGCCTCCCAACTCCGCACTGTAGAGGACGGACCTCGGGATATACCCCACTTCCATCGGCTCCTCGGTTGGCTTTTTCTGAGGGCATGCCCTGGCAATGTGGCCCCATCCTCCGCACTCGAAGCACTGCGGACCCTTGGGCGGGGGCCCTTCGGGTTTCAGGGGCCTGAATCTGGAGACATCTGCTGGAGGGGGTCGATATACCCTTCGCTCGGTTCTCTGCGGAGGGGCTTTGTGTGGTTTTTCAGGTTCCAGGCTTGCGGGACGCGGCTGGGCGCGCGCAAAAGTAGTGGCCATCTCGACAGCCTGTTCTGTGGTCAATTTGGTGTGCTGTCGTAACCACTTCTGGGTGTTATAGGGCAGGGCCTCGAGATATTGCTCCAAGTAGATTCTGTCCATGATTTCCTCCTTAGTGTTGTCGTGCGGTTTCAACCACTTATCGGCCGCAGCCTTAAGTCGAAGAAAAAGAGTCTTGGGGTTTTCCCCAGGGGCACCACTCTCCCTTCTGAACCGGAGTCTGAAGGCCTCCTCATCTAAACCTAGATGGTCCAGGATAATTTCTTTGATGGCGGGATACGCTGTGTTCCCATCGGCGTTTGCCACCTGATAGGCAGCTTGTGCCTCACCGGTCAGCAATGGTGCAAGAAAGAACGGCCACTTTTCCGTCGGCCATCCGCATGCGCGGGCGGCCCTCTCAAAATTCAAAAGGAAAGAGCCGGGGTCCTCTCCCGGCTGGTATTTTTGTAAGGACACCCCCGCTGGTCCAGGGGAACGTCCTGTAGTCTGCGGAAGAGACAGGTGATCAGCCATTAATTTTTGCAAATTTCTCCATTTGGGATGACATAGAATCCGTGAAGACATTGCGGTCGGCCTGCGCCGAGGACATCTGTCTTTCGACCGCCCATCCCAGTTTTTCCTGCGCCTGTACGAGTTGTTGGATCAAGTTCTCCATTATAGGGGTACTAATGGAGGGGTTGCCCGCATTCTCCACCAGTTGTGGACTTGGGGACAAAAGGCTCTCGAGACCGGGTCTATGCAAAGCTGGCTTTATTTGGAACAGGCGTCGTCTCCTAAGAGAAGCCAGAGTTAAGACACTTCAGAGTCCTTCTGAACTGGGTCCGGTTCACTGTGGCTTTCGTCTGGGTCGTCGCAGGGCCAGGTCGGGTCTTGATCCGACGTCCTCAGGCACATGCAAAGAGGAGGAGACGAGAATCAGTGTACTGAACGTACCCGCGAATGAGGGAGGGGGAGTGAGGGACTCACACGAGTGCTTGGTGCTATACAGTGAAGTGCCCGTGCACAGGGAAACGGGAGTAGGGGAGAAAGGAAATAGAGTGCAGAGGAAACACCTCTCTATGTATCCGGCTTCTCTCGTGATCCAACCCACCCCGCAACCTTGCTCCGTACCTTTGTAAGCCACGCTTCTCCTGAAGCGTGGTGGGGCGCAGCGTGGGAACGGTGGCCTCCTGGCTGCTTCGGTTCTTTGGCTCCCTCCGTAGTTTCTGGTACCGGTCCGGCTACCATCAGCATCGCCCCCTCGTTTTCTTCTCCCGCGATGGTCTGCTGCTCTCGTTCATTCCACCCGGAAGTGTGCTCCAGCCCGGAAGAAATGTCCTCATCCCTTATTGGCCAGAATATGCTGACGTCACTGTTAAAGGCGGTCTGTCCACGGCCCGGAGTTTGTTTAAAGGGCCCGTTCTCCGATACCGGTGTGTCCGCTCTAGGCGTGGTGAAGGAACATGCGTTCCATTCTTCCTGTGAATAAATAAGAGGTTCTGTAACAGAGGGCGCAGACCACCATTCCATTTCCACTCCTGAATCCGAGGGCACCTTGTGACAAGTACATAGCCCTTTTTTCAGAAACGCTGCATCACACTGGTGGTTGACTTAGAATTCCTCTTTAATACTAGTTCTAGAGGTACCAGTACTAATGTTCATGTATCCAATTTGTAGACTGCCACTAACCTTATATTATTTTGCTCTTTAGCTAGTGCCATAAATCAGAAGCCACGATTGATGCACTGCTTAGAAGCAAATTCATTGTGCTGCTGCTGGGGAGCACAGCAATCACTGTGGTGTTCAGAACAGAATAAGGTTTGCAGGTACTTTGTACACTGAACAGGGATCTCGGTGGAGTTTCTGGACTTCCTAATAGATAAGGCGTTAACTTAAGGCCTGTTAAATCAAACAGGGCATCAGAAGTGTTGTCAAGTATGAGAATGCTTCAAGCTATAAGTAAATCAGTCTTAACCCTGCTCCAATTGGAACAATCCAGCCCAAACTGCCAGTTTAGGTCCTCCCTGAACTTGAACACAAGCAACATAAGTCCGGTTTTGCCCTAGTTAGGGCTCAGGAACCAGGTATAGCTTTGTTCCAGTGACACAGTGTGCACGGTTGTCACGTCTGGAGAGATGCTATAATGGGTTGTAATACAAACAAACCCCAGCCCTAGTTAGGGCTCATCAGCCAGGTATAGCTCTGATCCAGTGACACAGTGTGCATGGGACCCATGTCTGGAGAAGTGCTGTAATGGGTTGTCATACAACCAAACCGATTGAATTTTAATTTTGATTGAGCACACACACTGTAGATATGCACTTGCAGTTTTGCATATAGAAGTACTAATCCCCACTAGAGTTGGCTTTGTATGAGAGGCCGAGGTTTTTTTTCACCCTGTTGACCTTCAAATGTTCCATTCTGATGCAGTGAAAACAAATGTTCTCGCAGAATGAGTACAGGGATAAATAATGCCACATTAGGAAACAATGACATTCATACTTATGGCTTCTAACTTCAGCAGTTGTTTAGCATTTATATTCTATTACACTTTTCAGCCTTCTTTCATTCTCTACATTTTTCAGCCTTCTCACATTCTCTGCATGTGTCAGCCTTCTCGCATTCTCTACATTTTTTGCCTCTTTTTGCTTCTTTTGCCCTCTTTGTGCAGCTTTTCTCCGGCCCTGCTTGCCCCTTCAGGCCCCCTCAGCCCCCATACCCTTCCCCCATGCCCTACACCCTCCCACATTCCCCCACTCTTTACCAGCTTCCTGTGTCTTTTTTTTCCCTTAAGTAGACCCGCCCACCACTCCTCCATGCTCCTCCCCCTCCTAGGACCTACTTAATGGCAGCTGCTGTGCAAACACGTAGCGGGTGGCTGCTGGCGGGCTGAAGACCTGTCAAAGGCAGGCAGTAACTCAGCAATAACCAACCCAGGCTGCCAAGTGACCCGCTGCTGCCACACCGCTCCCCACACCATGGTAGGACCATTCGCCTGTGCCCACTGTTGTTTCACCTGCAATGACACACCAGCTCATTCTCCTTTGCACCAACAACCCCACCACCATCTCGACCCTCTTGGACTATAGCCACACCACACCAGCATCTCAGTAACCTCCTGCATGCATGCTTCTCCACACCCGTTCGCTCAGCAAACAGGCCACATAAATTTGGGACCTCTTCAACAACAGCACACCAGACCTCCTCTTTCACACGGAAACCTGGCTCAACACAGCATTGAATCCTGACATTGTCATACCCATTCCAGCAGGCTACAAAATCGCATGCCGAGACCTCCTTCACAAACCTGAAGGAGGACTTGCAATTATTTACAAAGACACCATCAAATGCATCACATCCACAGACACCAACACCCCCTTCATGGAACACAAGCACTTCCACCTGCAAACAGACAACAGCTTCACCCGGAAAAAAACCCTTGCATACAGACCACCCGAACCACAAACCAACTTCAGCAACCTTATCACGGACTTCATTGCTCTTTTCACCATCAACTCCAAGGACTTCAACTTCCAACTGGAGGAACCCTCAGTTCCCTGCTTGTCGGACCTTCTCAAGAGCCTGAGCCACAAATCGGCCTCTCACCTTATCACAGACCCTACTCACATTGCAGGACACACCCTGGACCCAATCTTCACCACCCACAACAAAATCAATACAACTCCTCTTTACCACTCAAATGGATGGGCCACTCCATCATACACTTCCATATCTCCACACCACAAACCAACACACCCACTGGCGTCAACCTGCCTGAGGGAAACTGGTGCAAATGTCCCATAAATTAACCAGACCAGCACCACTGACGACCTAGACAAAGACAGAACCAACTTCAACCAGTGGATCAAAAACTGTGCAGACACCCTCACATCCATCAAACTCAACGGACAGAAATGAATCAACAAACAGGCCAGCTTGTATATAGATGACCTCTGGTAATCCAAATGCCAATGCAGACAATTTAAATGAAAATGGAGATTCAACTATGAGAACGATGCCTGAACCACCAAAAGGCTGCACTCAGGCAGTACCACTATCTCCTAAGAAACGCCAAAAAAAGAGCCTTAACCGAACTCATAGAAGCAAGCTTCAACACGCTTAAGAGATCCTCTCAATGGTTAAAGAGTTCACCACCCCAGAAGCTGCAGCCAAAACCATCACACCATTACAGGAACTCTGTAACAATCGTTCCAACTTCTTCCACAGCAAAATCAAAAAGAATCTACAGCAACTTCGAACAACAACCCGACCCTAAGGATCTTATCTCCAATCTGTCAACCTCCAACCCATACACCCACCTCTCTGGCTGGAAAACAATCACAGAGGAAGACACCTCAGCAATCATGAAAACTGTACACTCAAGGAGCCCCAAAAGACCCCTCCCCACATCCCATATACAACCTGGGAGGACCACTGATCAGCAGAATTCTCACCCACATCATCAACTCCTCCATCAAATCAGCCACCTTCCCTGAAGAATGCAAAAACACAGCAGTCAACCCCCTCTTCAAACAACCTTTGGCTGACCCCTGTGAGATGGGCAACTTCCAACCCATCTCCCTTCTCCTGTACCCAGCCAAAGTTACTGAGAAGGCAATCAACAGACAACTCATCACCTACCTCGAACTTCACAACCAACTCAACCGTACCCAATCAGGATTTTGGAGTAAACACAGCACAGAAACAGCACTCATCACAGCCACAGACGAAATCGACACAATACTAGATCATGGAGAAGCCGCTGCCCTCTTCCTACTCGACCTCTCTGCTGTTTTCAATACTGTATCTCACTGTACCCTTATAAGAAGACAGCATGACAAAGGCATCCAAGGACTGGCCCTCAACTGGATTTGCTCCTTCCTCACAGCAAAAACACAGAGAGTAAAACTACCTCCACACATATCGGAATCCAAGAACTTGATTTTCTGAGCCCCTCTGGGGTCTTTGCTCAGCCCAATCCTGTTCAACATCTACATGACTCTGCAAGCCAACATCATGAGAACACATGGCATCTTGATCATTTCCTGTGCCGATGACACCCAACTCATCTTATCACAATAAGACAAACCCACCAACACCACAACCAACTTCTCCAACTGCATGATCAACGTTGCAGACTGGATGAAAAACCATTGCCTGAAACTCAACTCCAACAAGACGGAAGTGCTGATCTTCGGGAATAAGAACTCTTCATGGGACTCCACCTGGTGACCACCAGAACTTGGACCCACACCTACCAACCTGGCAAAAAACCTTGGAACTTTCCTCGATTACTGTTAGACTTGGCATCTTTTGGCGTGTTTCCCCTGACTTTTTGCTTTCTGACCTCCTGGTTTTGACTCTGTTTTTGCTGGTGTTATGATTCTGCGCACTTTCCTCACTGCTGTCCAGTGGGAGAGTGCAAGTGCTCCTGTATAAAATGTGTTATGGATTGGTGTTTCCATGATTGGCCTATTTGATTTATGTGTCAGTCCCTTGTAAAGTGCACTGAGAGTGCCAGGGACTATAGATCAAATGCTATTGGTGGGCTGCAGCACTGGATTGTGCCACCCACGCAAACAGCCCGTAAAGTGTAACTCTGGCCTGCCATTGCAGAGCCTGTGTGCAGCCTGGGGCTGCCATGTCGACTTGGCAAGTGCACACACTTGCAAGTCCCTAAACCTTCCCTTTTCTACATGTTAGTCACCCCTAAGGTAGGCCCAAGGTACCCCTGTGGGCAGGGTGCATTGTATGTGAAAGGTAGGACATGCCCTGGTGTGTGTGGCATGTCCTGATAGTGAATTACAGCCTATTTAGTTTTTCACTATTGCAAGGCTACCTGTTCCCCATCGGCCAGAATGGGCAGTTCTGATTATTACAGCTTATAATCCTAACTGACCCAGGGAACATGGTAGAAATTCGAGTTTAGTATGCCTGGACTCAGAATGATAACATGCATCTTTTAGTGAAGTTGGTTTTAACATTCTGTGTTTGAAAATACCACTTTTAGAAAGTGGGTATTTTCTTGTCTAACCATCCAAGCCTGCCTCTGCTAGGTTGTGTATTCCTTGTCTGGAGTGTGAGTGACAGGGGCTGGGGGATGCCAGGAGACAGGGTGAGTCAGCACAGGGCTGAATAGCAAGATCTACATGTAGATGGGTGGGAGGAGATGCACCTGGGACCTGAATAGGGCTGGGCCTTCCCTCCACAATGCTGGCTCCACCTCCTGTGGTGCGTCTGATGTCCCTGGCCTGCACTGTGAAAGCAAAGAAGGAGACTTGTCAACAAAGTGCTCCAGGACTGACCAGAACTGGTTTGGACTAGGCAAAGGCCTCTCTGCCTTCAGAGGACAAAGAGAAATTGAGGATAAAAAGGGGGACCCAAACCCCAGAAAATTGGAACTCTTTGGGATCAAGAAGACTGCCAAGAAGAAGAGCTGGAGAAGCTGTGAGGAGGAACTACCACTTTGCTGTGTTGGCCTGCAGTGGCTGCTTCTGTCTTGGGCAGTGAAAGGACTGGAACTGAACTTTCTGCAATCTACTTTGTGAGTGTCTCTAAGGGCTTGAGGTAGAGCTTGCCCCCTGTTCAAGAAGTCTCAGGAACAGCAAAGACTTCAAGCCCGATGCCGTCTACGACGCCGCTGCCGACGCCGTGTCCTGAAGGCACCACAGAGGGCACCGCCGCAATGCCGCACCGCGACCCTGGTCTCACCGACGACGCCTGCTGACGCCGCCACCGAGCCGCTGCTCGCACCGCGACCTGTGGGCACCGCACTTCGCACCGCCTCGCTTCACGGCGATGCCGTGGTATCCCCGACGACGCCGCTCCATGCCGGACTCGACGCCGCTGCTTGCACCGTGGTTCGGGGGCACCGCTCGTAAGTTACACGACGCACCGCCCTCATCCCGCACCGCAGCCTTGGCCCACCGACGCCGGTGCCATCGACTCCAAGTTCGTCAGCCGACGACAGCGCTGCAGCTACGACGACGCCGCTGCTGCACCGTGACCTGCCAGCCCCGTGACGAGCACCGCCTTCATCTCACACCGCGACTCTGGTCTCACCGACGACGCCATCCGACACCGCCACCGAGCCGCTGCTCGCACCACGACCTGAGGGCACCGCACGCCGCACCGCTGCACTTTGCACCGCAGCACCCGACGCCGGCCGACGCCAGCGCTCCTGACTTCAACAGAGAGGAGATTGATCTGCAACGCGTGTGACTTCGAGGGCCCCGACGACGCCGCACCGACCTCCGGAACCGACACCTGTGGACGCCGTGTGTTCGGAAGCTCACCGCGAGGTCATCGACGCCCTGCATTTCTGAAAGGTACTGTTTGCGGGTCTTCCCGACACCGTAGCTGACCCGCGACGCCGCGGTCAGCCAGAACTGTTTGGATTTGTTTGTTCACGACACCGTGATAGCCCTGGACGGAGCTATCGACATCAAGGAACTGTTTTTAAGGACATTTTGATAACAGAAGATTTTTAAAGTACTGTACTGTGGATTTTTATCTTATTTGGTCTTGTTTTAAAGTATATAAAAATATTGGATATTTTTCTAAACTGGTGTGGTGTCAGTTTGTAGTGCTTACATTGTATTACTGTTGGTTATGTGCAAATGCTTTACACACTGCCTCTAGAATAAGCCTGACTGCTCGTGCCAAGCTACCAAGGGGGTGAGCAGGGGTTATTTTAGGAGTGTAACTCCCTTACCCTGACTAGGAAGAAGGGTCCCTACTTGGACAAAGGTGCAAGCCCTTGCCAACTAGAGATCCCATTTCTAACATTGGTTGTCAGCGGTGAGGATAGGACTTGTGTTTGCACTTGACTTACAGTGATTGGTGTGCACTACTACCATATCGCAGACCACTTACAGGTTCTTTTTCTTTTTGGCCTATTTTTGATCTTGCCAGTTTGAACTGGCTACTTCAACATGCCTGAATCTATAGTATCATCAATTGCATCAGTAGAAATTGCCTTTGAGGAGGATCGATTGGAAGTCTACAATGTCAAGGAGTTAAAATCGATTTGCAAGAACCTGAAAGTCCAGGTCAGAGGCCTCACCAGGAAGGATGAGCTACAAAAGGCGCTGAGAGCCTGGGTAGCAGCCAGAGGTGCCAGTGGGCAATCTGGTGATCTCAATGGAGAGGTGGAGGAGCCTGTTCCTAGGGTGGATGTGCTTTTGGGAGGGGGGGAACCCTCCAGGCCAGGCAGCAGTAGTTTGTCCCCAGAGGAGCTGGAGGACAGGCGGGAAGTAAGGAGGTTTGAATTGGAGAAACTCAGAATAGAAAGTGAGAGGGAAGAGAAAAGAATAGCCATGGAGGAGAGGAAAATGATACTAGATCATGAGAGAATGATCAAGGAGCTGGAGCTAAAGAGTAGATCCGGTTCAGATGGTGGCAGCAATTCTTCAGCACACACAGACAGGATTGTACACATCCCCAAGAATGTAGGTAAAGAGTACAAAAAGGGTGATGACATACAAAGGTGGTTTCAAGGGTACGAGTCGTCTATTCATATGAATGGGGTCCCTGAGAGGAACTGGGGAGCGGGGTTGTGGCCTCTCTATCCAGAGGAAGCTAGGGATACTCTGATAGCTTTGGGTAAGGGGCAGGACCTCACCTATGCTGACATGAAAGACGCTCTCCTCACTAGGTATGGGCTCACTCCTGAAAAGTACAGGGATCAGTTTAGGTCCAGTAAAAAGTCTGAGGCCAACACTTGGTTGGAATGTGTGGATATGTTCTGTAGGTCGCTGGATGGTTGGGTGAAGGGCAGTAATGTAACAGATTTTCAGGGGCTCTACAATTTGATTGCATGGGAGCACTTGTCTAGTCTATGTTTTGCAGATCTGCGCCAGCACCTAGTTGATAGTAAGCTAACTGACCCCAGGAAGCTTGCTATGGAGGCGGACCGCTGGGTGAGTACCAGGGTCCACAAGAAAGCGTTTGGGGGAGACTCAGCCAAAGGTGGGCAGGGTCCCCAGCAGAAAGGTGGGGGGGACAAGGGTAAAGCACAGGAGTTCTCTAAAGGGCCCCAAACTAGTACCCAGGGTAAAGGTTCCCAGCCCCCCGGTGATAGGAAGAAAGGGGTCTCTACAGGGAAGCCTGTTGAGACCGGCCCCCGCAAGTGTTATGCATGTGACCAGGTAGGTCACTTTAAGGGGGACCCCAAGTGCCCAAAGGGGACACAGCCACCCACCGGTGGACAGTCCAAAGTGTTGGCTAGTGTAGCGCTTGGGGAGGAGGGGTGCCCACAGGA
Organism: Calotriton arnoldi; assembly: GCA_963921515.1. Taxonomy (NCBI): domain Eukaryota; kingdom Metazoa; phylum Chordata; class Amphibia; order Caudata; family Salamandridae; genus Calotriton; species Calotriton arnoldi. The sequence goes on from CAWUFW010001495.1 coordinate 1,481,897, forward strand.
GGGTGGGGATCCCGCAGAAATGACCCTTGTCTCACTAGGGGACAGTGAGATGGTCCCAGGAAACCAGGTGCCCCCTAACACAAAGAAATATAGCACCTGGGTGACCATTAATGGGAACAGGGTAGAGGCTCTCAGAGATACTGGAGCCAGTGTGACCTCAGTCTGGTGTCACCTGGTCTCTGAGAAGCAGGTAGTCCCAGGGGCATTCCACCAAGTAGTTGCTGTAGACAACTCTGAGCGCCAGTGTATGGTGGCGCAGGTTCCCTTTGAATGGGGGGGGATCTCAGGTCCCTTGAGGGTGGTTGTGAGCCCTACCATGCCTGTAGATTGTCTGCTAGGTAACGACCTGGAGCAGTCCTTATGGAAGGATGTTGAGCTCAAGTCTCACTTGGAGATGCTTGGGTTGCCAGAGTGGGCATGCGTGTCTACTCGGTCAATGGCAGCCAGAAAGGGTGATCAAGAGGACTTGGAGCCTGGAACAATGGCCCAAGTCCCTGCCAAGAGGAAGGGCAGGGGGCGCGGGAAACCGGCCCTCGAAGTTCCCATGGACCGGGAGGAGGCGGACCTCGAGGGGGACGCCCCGGTGCCTACAGGGGAGCAGGTAGCCGAACTGGGAGACATCTCTGAGCTGACCCATTGGCAGAAAGAAGGGGGTCCCACCAGGGAGGAGTTCTGCAGGGAGCAGAACGAGTGCCCTACTCTGGAGGGTCTGCGGCGGCAGGCTGCAGACCAGGCAGCTGGTAATCAGTCCGGGTCACATCTGATCTACTGGGAGAATGGTCTCCTATACAGTGAGCCTAAGGTTGCTGAGCCTGGGTCAGCCCATGTGCTGGTGGTACCCCAGCGCTTCAGGACCTTCCTACTGGGTCTGGCTCATGACGTGCCTTTAGCAGGACATTTGGGGCAGGACAAGACCTTTAACAGGCTTGTCACCCACTTCTTTTGGCCCCAAATGCGAAGGCAGTCAGATGCACACTGTAGGTCTTGCCAAACTTGCCAGGCAAGTGGTAAGAGTGGGAGGAAGGTCAAAGCTCCTCTCCAACCTTTTCCTGTTGTTGGAACACCCTTTGAAAGGGTAGGGATGGATATTGTGGGGCCACTGGATCCCAAGACAGCCATGGGCAACAGGTACATCCTGGTCTTGGTGGACCATGCCACCCGGTACCCGGAGGCAATCCCTCTCAGGACAACGACGGCGCCAGTGGTGGGCCGGGCGTTAATGGGGATCTTTTCCCGTGTGGGATTCCCCAGAGAGGTGGTTTCTGACAGGGGGACCAATTTCATATCCAAGTATATGACATCCCTGTGGAAGTAGTGTGGTGTAACCTACAAGTTCACCACTCCTTACCACCCACAAGGAAACGGTCTGGGGGAGAGACTCAACCAGACCTTGAAAGGCATGATCAAGGGTCTAACAGAACCCATGAGGCGTAAGTGGGACGTCCTCTTGCCATGCCTGCTCTTCGTATACAGGGAGGTGCCTCAGAAGTCTCTTGGGTACAGCCCCTTTGAGCTCCTGTATGGCCATCCTGTCAGAGGACCTCTGAGTTTGGTAAAGGAAGGCTGGGAGGCAGCTCCCAGGAAAACTCCCCAGGATGTGTTTAGTTACATGCTGGCCTTTAGAAACCAAACTGCCCGCTTCAGGAAACTCGCTCAGGCGAACCTGGAAGCAAGCCAGGAAGAAATGAAAAGGTGGTATGACCAGAATGCCACTCTGGTCGAATTTCAACCTGGGCAAAAAGTGTGGGTCATGGCCCCAGTGGAACCTTGTGCCTTGCAGGGCAAGTGGACTGGGCCATATGAGGTGGTGGAGCGCAAAAGTGATGTCACCTACCTGGTGGATTTGCAGGCTCCAAGGAACCCTTTGAGGGTCCTTCACGTGAACCGCCTCAAGCCCCACTTCGAGAGGTCCGAAGTGAGTATGCTCTTGGCGACAGATGATGGGGTGGAAGAGGAGAGTGAGCCTCTCCCTGACCTCCTGTCTACCAAGGAGCATGATGGGTCAGTAGAGGGTGTGATCCTCTCCCCTACTCTGACTCAGGAGCAGCAGGGGGACTGTCACCAGTTGTTGGGACAGTTCGCCCCACTGTTCTCTCTGACCCCCGGTGTTACTCACTGGTGTACCCATGACGTGGACACTGGTGACAGCCCTCCTGTGAAGCACAAGATTTACAGGTTGACTGACCGGGTCAGGGCCAGCATCAAGGAGGAGGTCTCTAAGATGTTGGCGTTAGGGGTGATTGAGCCCTCCAACAGTCCTTGGGCCAGCCCAGTGGTCTTGGTCCCAAAGGCTGCTGCACCCGGTGCCACTCCAGAACTGCGGTTTTGTGTGGACTACCGTGGGCTCAACGCCGTCACCAGGACTGACGCGCACCCCATCCCCAGAGCTGATGAGCTCATTGATCGGTTGGGAGCTGCCCGGTTCCTTAGCACGTTTGATTTAACGTCTGGGTACTGGCAGATTGCCTTAACCGATGGGGCCAAGGAGAGATCAGCATTCTCAACCCCAGAAGGTCATTACCAATTCCGGGTGATGCCCTTTGGGTTGAAGAATGCCCCTGCCACCTTTCAGAGGTTGGTCAATCAGGTGTTGGCTGGGCTGGAGGATTTCAGTGCCGCCTACCTGGATGACATTGCTGTGTTCAGTTCCAGCTGGGAAGAACATTTACAGCACCTTGAGAAAGTGTTGAGGGCTCTGCAAGGTGCAGGCCTCACGATCAAGGCCAGTAAGTGCCAGATCGGGCAGGGTTCTGTGGTGTACTTGGGACACCAGGTAGGAAGCGGCCAGGTGGCGCCCCTACAACCCAAGATTGACACCATTCTGGCTTGGGAGCCCCCAAGACCCAGACGGAGGTGAGAGCCTTCTTAGGTCTCACCGGCTACTATAGGAGATTTGTTAAGGGCTATGGCACCATCGTTGCCCCCTTAACAGAGCTGACTTCTAAGAAGCAGCCCAGGAAAGTGATCTGGACTGAGTCCTGCCAGAAAGCTTTTGATGCCCTGAAGGCCGCCATGTACACGGCGCCCGTGCTCAAGGCACCTGACTTCTCCAAGGAATTCGTCGTGCAGACTGACGCTTCAGAGCATGGTGTGGGAGCGGTGCTCTCACAACTGAACGAGGAGGGCCTGGATCAGCCTGTAGTCTTCCTTAGCAGGAGACTACTCCCCAGGGAACAGAGGTGGAGTGCCATAGAAAGGGAAGCTTTTGCTGTGGTCGGGGCACTGAAGAAGCTGAGACCATACCTGTTTGGGACTCACTTCCGGGTTCAGACGGACCACAGGCCCCTCAGATGGTTGATGCAAATGAGGGGTGAGAATCCAAAACTGCTGAGGTGGTCCATCTCCCTACAGGGAATGGACTTTACGGTGGAACACCGTCCTGGTACAGAACACGCCAACGCAGATGGTCTGTCCAGGTTCTTCCGCCTTAGTGAAGAGAACTCCAATGGGGTTGAGTAGTTCTCCCTACTTTCAGCTGGAGGGGACATGTGTTAGACTTGGCATCTTTTGGCGTGTTTCCCCTGACTTTTTGCTTTCTGACCTCCTGGTTTTGACTCTGTTTTTGCTGGTGTAATGATTCTGCGCACTTTCCTCACTGCTGTCCAGTGGGAGAGTGCAAGTGCTCCTGTATAAAATGTGTTATGGATTGGTGTTTCCATGATTGGCCTATTTGATTTATGTGTCAGTCCCTTGTAAAGTGCACTGAGAGTGCCAGGGCCTATAGATCAAATGCTATTGGTGGGCTGCAGCACTGGATTGTGCCACCCACGCAAACAGCCCGTAAAGTGTAACTCTGGCCTGCCATTGCAGAGCCTGTGTGCAGCCTGGGGCTGCCATGTCGACTTGGCAAGTGCACACACTTGCAAGTCCCTAAACCTTCCCTTTTCTACATGTTAGTCACCCCTAAGGTAGGCCCAAGGTACCCCTGTGGGCAGGGTGCATTGTATGTGAAAGGTAGGACATGCCCTGGTGTGTGTGGCATGTCCTGATAGTGAATTACAGCCTATTTCGTTTTTCACTATTGCAAGGCTACCTGTTCCCCATCGGCCAGAATGGGCAGTTCTGATTATTACAGCTTATAATCCTAACTGACCCAGGGAACATGGTAGAAATTCGAGTTTAGTATGCCTGGACTCAGAATGATAAAATGCATCTTTTAGTGAAGTTGGTTTTAACATTCTGTGTTTGAAAATACCACTTTTAGAAAGTGGGTATTTTCTTGTCTAACCATCCAAGCCTGCCTCTGCTAGGTTGTGTATTCCTTGTCTGGAGTGTGAGTGACAGGGGCTGGGGGATGCCAGGAGACAGGGTGAGTCAGCACAGGGCTGAATAGCAAGATCTACATGTAGATGAGTGGGAGGAGATGCACCTGGGACCTGAATAGGGCTGGGCCTTCCCTCCACAATGCTGGCTCCACCTCCTGTGGTGCGTCTGATGTCCCTGGCCTGCACTGTGAAAGGAAAGAAGGAGACTTGTCAACAAAGTGCTCCAGGACTGACCAGAACTGGTTTGGACTAGGCAAAGGCCTCTCAGCCTTCAGAGGACAAAGAGAAATTGAGGATAAAAAGGGGGACCCAAACCCCAGAAAATTGGAACTCTTTGGGATCAAGAAGACTGCCAAGAAGAAGAGCTGGAGAAGCTGTGAGGAGGAACTACCACTTTGCTGTGTGCTTTGCTGTGTTGGCCTGCAGTGGCTGCTTCTGTCTTGGGCAGTGAAAGGACTGGAACTGAACTTTCTGCAATCTACTTTGTGAGTGTCTCCAAGGGCTTGAGGTAGAGGTTGCCCCCTGTTCAAGAAGTCTCAGGAACAGCAAAGACTTCAAGCCCGACGCCGTCTACGACGCCGCTGCCGACGCCGTCTACGACGCCGCTGCCGACGCCGTGTCCTGAAGGCACCGCCGCAACGCCGCACCGTGACCCTGGTCTCACCGACGATGCCTGCTGACGCCGCTACCGAGCCGCTGCTCGCACCGTGACCTGTGGGCACCGTACTTCGCACCGCCTCGCTTCACGACGACGCTGTGGTATCCCTGACGACGCCGCTCCACGCCGGACTCGACGCCGCTGCTTGCACTGTGGTTCGGGGGCACTGCTCATAAGTTACACAACACACCGCCCTCATCCAACACCACAGCCTTGGCCCACCGACGCCGGTGCCATCGACTCCAAGTTCGTCAGCCGATGACAGCGCTGCAGCTACGACGACGCCGCTGCTGCACCATGACCTGCCAGCCCCGTGACGAGCACCGCCTTCATCTCACACCGCGACCCTGGTCTCACCGACGACGCCATCCGACGCCGCCACCGAGCCGCTGCTCGCACCGCGACCTGAGGGCACCGCACGCCGCACCGCTGCACTTCGCACCGCTGCACCCGACGCCGGCCAACGCCAGAGCTCCTGACTTCAACAGAGAGGAGATCGATCTGCAATGCGTGTGACTTCGAGGGCCCCGACGACGCCGCACCGACCTCCAGAACCGACGCCTGTGGACGCCGTGTGTTCGGAAGCTCACCGCGAGGTCATCGACGCCCTGCATTTCTGAAAGGTACTGTTTGCGGGTCTTCCCGACACCGTAGCTGACCCGCGACGCCGCGGTCAGCCAGAACTGTTTGGATTTGTTTGTTCACGATGCCGTGATAGCCCTGGACGGAGCTATCGACATCAAGGAACTGTTTTTAAGGACATTTTGATAACAGAAGATTTTTAAAGTACTGTACTGTGGATTTTTATCGTATTTGGTCTTGTTTTAAAGTTTATAAAAATATTGGATATTTTTCTAAACTGGTGTGGTGTCAGTTTGTAGTACTTACCTTGTATTACTGTTGGTTATGTGCAAATGCTTTACACACTGCCTCTAGAATAAGCCTGACTGCTCGTGCCAAGCTACCAAGGGGGTGAGCAGGGGTTATTTTAGGAGTGTAACTCCCTTACCCTGACTAGGAAGAAGGGTCCCTACTTGGACAAAGGTGCAAGCCCTTGCCAACTAGAGATCCCATTTCTAACAATTACAAACTCAACGTGACAACACAGGTAAACACAGTCAGTTCCTCCTGCTTCCACATTCTCTGCATGCTTTGCAAGATATTCAAATGGATACCCTGAAATACCAGATGCAACATCACACAAGCTCTCATCACTAGCAGACTGGACTAAGGAAACATACTCTATTCAGGAATCTCTAACCTCTTCCTCCACCGTCTGTAGACCATCCAGAAAACCGTGGCAAGACTCATCCTTGAACCGCTGCTACAGTCCCTCAGCACACAACACAGGTCCAACTTACCTTAACAATCAACCTCACTTCCACCAACCCACCAGACACCTGCACTCAGCCTCACATACCCCCTGTTAGAAATGGGGGTCTCAAATTGGCAGAGGTATGTACCTTTGTCCAAGTAGGGACCCTTGCTTCTAGTCAGAGTAAGGGGAATACACACTTTAGATAACTCCTGCTCACCCCGTTGGTAGCTTGGCATGAACAGACAGGCTTATCCTAAAGGCAATGTGTAAAGTATTTGTACTTCAAACACACACTAACACAGTGAAAACACCACAAATGGACAACACACCAGTTTAGAAAAATAAGGGATCTTTATCTAAACCAAACACGACCAAAACGGCAAAAATCCAACATACATATATCAAAATGGCACTTAAAAACAGTTACTTGTAGAAATAGCACTTGTAAAAAGAAATAGCTCCACCTGGGGCTATTACGACATTGTGACAGGCATAAATCCAAAGTACGGTGCCGACCGTAAGGTGTGCGGTGTCGGGCAGACTCCCAAACAACAGTACCTTAGAAAACGAAGTCATGGACGATGAACGGCATCATGGGGGTGAGGCATCGGTGCCAAGGCAGGTTTCCTGGATGCCACAGGGGAGGCGAGGCATTGTTTTGAGCCCAGGACAGGGGAAGGTGGCGGTGAGGTGTCGGTTTTGGTGAGGTGATGCGAAGTCGAAGAGTTCGTGAAGTCACCCTCCTCGGTTATCGGCTCCGCGATAACAGGATTATGGCAGTCACGGCTTTGGTGCGAGTGCTGGCATCGGGAAGGTGGATAACTGCAGGTGTTGGCAGGCGTCGAAGGGCGTCGGAGATGCTGTGCAGATGGGGCGGTGCCTTGTGCCCTTCACGAGCAGTGCAACTAGCCTCGGTGCAGGTCGCGGCATCACTGACAGCGTCAGAGTTGTTTTTCTGGCTTTCTTTAAGTTTCTTCCAGATCCCAACAGCAGGAACAACCTCCAGAGGCTCATAACTGGAATAGCCACCTCCTTGCAGGTCAGAACTCCCAGCAGTGGACTCCAGGGAACTGGTGGTGAAGTCTTTGTGTCCCTGAAACCTCTGAACCGAAGGCCAGCATACACAAGCCCTGGGAGATTCTTCTTCAAGCTAGTTCACAGAAAAGTTCCAGTCTTTGTCCTCTTACTTGGCAGAAGGAGCAGCTGTAGGCCAACCCAGAAAAGCACACAGCAAAGGGGCAGTACTCCTCCTTACAGCTCTCCAGCTCTTCTCCTTGGCAAAATGTTCCTCTTGAGTCCAGACGTGATCTGATTCTCTGGGGTCTATGGTCCAATACTTATACCCCATTTTGTCTTCGTTCTCTTTGTGGCAAGAGACTCTGAGCCTAGTCCTAACCAGTTCTGTCCTCTCTAGTGCAGCATCACTGCAGGAGGTGGAGACAGCATTGTGCAGAGGAGACACTGCCTATTCAGGTGTAAGTGAAACTCCTCCCACCACTCTAAATGTAGACAAGGTCTTTTCAGCTCAGCTCTGGGTCACCCAGTAAAGGCATGACACACCTCAACCCCTCTTGTGGCTCTCTACAGTGAATACACATCCCCAGCCTCTGTGACTCCAAAACCAGACAGTCAATACACAAACCATCAGAGGCACACAGAATGGTTATATATGAAAATGCCTACTTTCTAAAAGTGGCATTTTCAAACACACAATTTAAAAACCATCTCCCTAAAAATGTGTTATTAAATTCTTAGTTCAGAGAGCCTAAACTCAATTTCTCTATCTTGTCCCAATGGAAAGATATACTTGTAAGATGTTACACAGTAACTCTACGTTAGCCTATGGGACACATGGCCTTTCAATAATGAAAAACAAAACTAGCAGTATTTCACTATCAGGACATGTAAAACACACCAGCACATGTCCTACCTTTTACCTACACTGCACCCTGCCCATGGGGGTACTTTGGACCTACCTGAGGGGTGCCTTACATGTAAGAAAAGGGAAGGTGGGGAGCCTGGCAAGTGGGTGCACTTACCAGCTCGACATGGCAGTTTAAAACTGCACGCAGACACTGCAGTGGCAGGTCTGAGATACCTTTACAGGGCTACTCATGTGGGTGGCACAGCCAGTGCTGCAGGCCCACCAGTAGCATTTGATTTTACAGGCCCTGGCACACTCAGTTCACTTTATTAGGGACTTACCAGTAAATCAAATATGCCAATTATGGATAACCAATCATGATAACAATTTACACAGGGAGCACTTGCACTTTGACACTGATTAGCAGTGGTAAAGTGCCCAGAGTCCTAAAGCCAACAAAAGCAGGTCAGGAAAAATAGGAGGAAGAAGCAAAATGTTTGGGGATAACCCTGAAAAAAGGGCCATTTCCAACACCCCAGTATCTGCAAATGCAGAACAGGAGGCCTATCATTCTCCTACATTGCACCCAAAACCTGGGATGACCTCCTCCTTCACATCAGGGTCTCCTCTTTGGTCCTTGAATTCTAGAAGCTGAAGACCTGGCTCTTCTACTAAATCCACCCCCACAGTGACACCTACATGCCTGCTCCAGCACCTAGATACCCTACCAGGTGATAAACAGCACTATATAAATCAATTGTAACATAACATAACATGACATGACATGACATGACATGACATAACAGACCTCATTAATGAATCCACAGAGGCTACAACTTGATAAAGGAAATATCAGAATCAGCTAGAGATTGATACCAAATTGCTTCTGCATTAGACACTTATTATCGTGCTATTTGCTTTTTCAATTTACAGTTCTGATTGATATGGAATAACAACATGGTTGACACATAAACTGGCTCTAACACAATTGTGAAGCAGAGAAAAAATATAACGAACTGGGGAATTGCAAATTCTTGTGATCTTACTATAGGTTTTACCTTCAATCCTCAAAAACCAATTTAATGGCAACTCCACGTAGCGCCACAGAGTTTTTTTGCACTTTGCGGAGTTCCGCTACGTGGAACTCTGTGAACTCTGCCCAGGCTTAATTATTAGACCAATTTCAATCCAGTTTCTGTCCAGGGCAGAGCACCGAATCAGCTATGACACAAATAGTGGATGATGCCCAAAAAAAGCTGGATCATAACCACTCCTGCCTTTTAATCCTCCTCGACCTATCGCTGGCATTTGATACGGTTAAGCATGACAACCTACTAGACCTTTTGAAACACCATATGGGTTTATCAGGATCAGTCCTTAACTGGTTTACCTCCTATCTCCAAAACAGGACTTAAAGAGTCAAGGTTAATCACTCACTATTGCAGACCACGCCGGTCACATTAGGGGTCCCACAGGGTTTCTCACTTCCGCCCACTCTCTTCAACCTGGAGCCTCTTACGGAACTTTTGAGTTTATCTAACATTCACTATCACATGTACTCTGACGATACCATAATATACTTAAAAGTATCCACCCCAGAAGACATCAGTTACCTCAACACAACTCTACAGAAAACTCAAAATTGGCTATCATCCAATCACCTCAAACTAAATACCTAAATAAACTTAATTCCGCCTAATCGCCCAACCGAATCAATCACCCGTCATTGAAAAATGGGTGAAACATCTATTGGCCCATAACTGCATTCCACAAGTCATTTACTGTGCTTGATCATTGAGATTAACTTTTGACAAGAACCTCAACATGCAGAAACCCATGAGTGCCACCACCAAAGGAGCGAATCACCAAATGAACATTCTAAGAAAATTAAAACCCTTCCTCCCTCCCAACGACTTCAAGCATGCAGTTCAAGCCCTAGTGATTCCCAGGTTGGACTATGGAAGTGCAACCCTCTCTGGACTGCCTAAATCCAAACTGGCTCTTCTGAGAGCCTCCCTCAACTCTACTGCTAAGACACCATTGGCTCAAAAAGAAACAACCACATCACCCCCTCTAGGAAAGGAGGATCTGCTTTCATGGTTACCCCCACTTTTGCCTTTGTCGGTATGTTTTTTTGACTAGTCTGATTGGGATCCTGCTAATCAGGACCCCAGTCACTGTGCTTCCTCCCTAAGTTGACCATGGTAAGTACTGATATGCGCCCACAATTGGCTATTGGTGTACCCTTATAAGTACCTAGTATATGGAAGGAAAATGCTACTTACCAGTATGCATCTGTTCTTGGCATGTAGAGCTGCAGATCCTCACACTGTGCATTAGATCGCCATCTGGTGTTGGGCTCGGATGCTTGCACTTTATTGTTGTCTTCGAAGAAGTCTTTTGTGGTCAGGTGATAGGTGACTCCTCCTTCGGACGATAGTGCGCATGGGCATCGACTCCATCCTCAGATTGTTTTTCACCATAATGGGGAGTGATGGAGTTAGTAGAAAGGAAAAGGATGTCCATGTGTCTATATCTAAATAAGATAGGACTGGAACACATACAGGTCCCGGGGAGGTGGGTGGGCGTGTGAGGATCTGCAGCTCTACATGCCAAGAACAGATGCATACTGGTAAGTAGCATTTTCCGTTCGAGGCATGTGAGCTGCAGAGCTCACACTGTGCATAGACTGTACAGCAGTATCTCCCCTAGCGGTGGTCGCCTGTATGTGTTGCAGTAGTTTGAAAAAGTGTTCTAAGAACAGCTTGGCCCACAGAAGCTTGTTGCTTGGCTTGCACATCAACACAATAGTGTTTAGTGAAGGTGTGTGTTGTAGACCATGTGGCTGCTTTACAGATGTCTTCTAGGGAATGTTCCCTAAGAATGCCATGGAAGCCCCTAGTTTGCGTGTTGAGTGCGCTCTAGGGGGAATTGATAATGTGCGTTTGGCTTTCTGGTAGCATATTTGGATACATTTAACGATCCACCTTGCAATCCCAGCTTTTGAGATGGGGTTACCTTTGGTGGAGAGAAAGCTACAAACAATTGTTTTGTTTTGCGAAATGACTTGGTTCTGTCAATGTAATACATTAGAGCTCTTTTGACATCTAGTGTGTGGAGAGCTCATTCTGCTACAGAATCTGGGTTTTGAAAAAACACGGGTAGTTCCACAGATTGGTTAAGGTGGAAAGGAGAAATTACTTTAGGAAGGAATTTTGGGTTTGTCCTGAGAACTATTTTGTTATGATGTATTTGTAAGAAGGGCTCTTGTATGGTTAAAGCCTGGATCTCACTCACCCTCCTGAGAGAGGTGATTGCAATTAGGAACGCTACTTTCCATGTAAGGAATTGAAGTTCACATTTATGCAGGGGTTCAAATGGGGGTCCCATGAGCCTAGTAAGCACGATGTTAAGATTCCACACTGGGGACGGTGGTAATCTGGGAGGTATGACCCGTTTAAGGCCTTCCATAAAGGCTTTAATTGCGGGGACCCTGAAGAGTGATAAGTGTTGCCTGTTCTGTAAGTAAGCAGCATGTACTGCTAGATGCAGACGTATAGATGAGTATGCCAAATTACATCTTTGCAAATGTAGTAAGTAGCAAATTATGCTTTGCGTGGAGGCCTGTAGTGGCTGGATATGATTGTTAGTGCAGTAAATAGCTAATCTTTTCCACTTTGCTGCATAGCAAGCTCTGGTGGTAGGGCGTCTGGCCTCTTTAATAATGTTCATACAGTCCGGTGGTAGGTTAAGGTAACCGAACTCTAGGACTTCAGGAGCCAGATCGCAAGGTTCAGTTGAGATGGATTGGGGTGCCTTATCTCTCCATGGCTCTGCGTTAGTAGTGATGGGGAGAGGTGTAGTTTTTGGTGTGGGACTACTGATAGTTCCAGCAGTGTGGTGAACCACGGTTGGCGTGCCCATGTGGGAGCTACTAGGATCATTTTTAGAGACTGTTGTCGGAGCTTGCGTATGACAAGCGGAATGAGTGGGAGTGGTGGAAAAGCGTACGCAAATCTGCCGGACCAATTCATCCATATCGAATTGCCCTTGGACTGCGGGTGTGGAAACCTGGCGGCGAAGGTTGGGCATTTTGCGTTTTGGTGTGTGGCGAACAGATCTATGTCTGGCTGGCCCCACATCTGGAAAAAAGGTAGAAGAACTTGTGGATGTAGTTCCCATTCGTGAATCTGTTGTGTCTGTCGACTTAACAGATCGGCAATCTGATTGTGAACTCCTGGTAGGTGTTCGGTGAGAAGGTATATGTTTTGTGGAATGGCCCACCTCCAAATGTTCTGTGCCAGTTGGGACAGTTGTGGAGAGTGTGTGTCCCCCTGTTTTTGTATGTAATACATGGCTGTGATGTTGTCTGTTCGGATCAGGACGGCTTTGTTTTGTACCTGGAGTTGAAAGGATTTGAGGGCTAGGAATATAGCTAGTAGCTCTAGATGGTTGATGTGGAGCAGCTTTTGTTGAGTGGTCCACTTGCCCTGTGTTGTATGATCTAACAGGTGTGCTCCCCATCCTGTGAGTGATGCGTCTGTTGTTAGTACTATTTGTGGAACAGGCTCGAGGAACGGCCGCCCTTTGGACAAGTTTTTTGTGTTCCACCACTGCAGAGAGCGATGTGTGCGGCTGTCCACCAACACCAGATCTGTAAGTTGTCCGTGAGCCTGATTCCATTGGTGTGCTAGACACTCTTGTAGGGGACGCATTTGAAGTTTTGCATGAGGTACGATGAAAATGCAAGATGCCATCATGCCGATTAGTTGCATGAACACTCTGGCTGGGAGAGAGTGTTGAATTTGAAACTTTGTGATGAGGGCTTGTATACTGGCTATCCTGGCTGGGCTGGGATAAGCTAGAGCTGTGGAGGTGTTTATTGTGGCTCCTAGATATTGATGTATATGGGAGGGCTGGAGGTGCGACTTGGTGTAGTTGATAGTGAACCCCAAGTTGTGTAGCGTTTGAATGGTCTGATGAGTGTGTTGGACACACTGGTTGAATGATCTGGCTTTTATGAGCCAGTCGTCCAGGTATGGGAAGACATGTATGTGCAGTCTTCGTAGGTGTGCTGCTACTACTGCAAGGCATTTGGTAAACACCCTTGGAGCAGTGGTGACTCCGAATGGAAGGACTGTGAACTGGTAGTGTTGTCCATCGAGTACGAACCTTAGATACTTCCTGTGAGCAGGATGTATGGGAATGTGGAAGTAGGCGTCCTTGAGGTCTAGTGTGGCAAGGAAGTCTTCTTGTTGTAGTAAGGGAAGCACTTGTTGGAGAGTGATCATGTGAAAATTATCCAAATGTATATACTGATTGAGGGGTCTTAGGTCTAGAATTGGCCTTAGGGTCCCATCCTTCTTGGGGATTAGGAAATACAGGGAGTAAACCCCTGTTCCCTGGTGTAGTAAAGGGACCAGCTCTATGGCGTGCTTTTGAAGCAGTGAGAGAACTTCTTGCTTTAAAAGTGTAAGATGGTCTGCGGACATTGGACGCTGCTTGGGTGGTATGTTTGGGGGGCAGCTGTAAGTTCTAGGCAGTAACCATATTGGATAATTTGTCTCACCCACCTGTCTGTTGTAATGGAGTTCCAGACAGGTAGGAACTGTGCTAGTCGTCCCCCGACAGGAGTGGAATGGTCGGGGGGAAGTGGAGGGAAGTCACTGTTTAGCAGCTGGGGAGGTACGGGTGTTGTTGCTACCTCGGCCTCTCCCTTTACTGTTGTTCCCTCTGTAACCTCCTCTAAAATATCCTCTATTGGGGGATGTTTGGGTGGTATTTTTGAAAGAAGATTAACTGTCTGTGTTGATGTTTCTGGAGGCTCCTCTGTAGAAGGAGCGACGAAAGGAGCTACGCGGTTGCGGAGACTGCAACGCTCCCATTGATTTGGCAGTTTCAGTGTCCTTTTTCATTTTTTCAAGAGCAGTGTCTACAGCCGGACCAAAGAGTTGGTTGTGATTGAACGGCTGATTTAAAATGGTGGTTTGAACCTCCTGCTTGAAGCTTGAAATGCGCAGCCATGCATGTCTTCTGAGCAGTACGCTAGTGTTGACAGACCTAGCGGCAGTGTCAGCTGCATCAAGGGCACACTTAATGGACGCATTGGTGATTAGTTTGCCCTCTTGAATTAGATCATTTGCCTGCGTTTTGTACTGGTCAGGCAAGTGTTGTAACAGGGTTTCTAATTGGTCATAGTGGGCCCTATCATATCTGGCCAGCAGTGCCTGAGTGTTGGCTATGCGCCAGTGATTGGCGGCCTGCGCAGCTACTCTTTTGCCAGATGCATCTAGCAATTTTGACTCTTTATCAGGGGGCGGCGCGTCTCCTGAGGTTTGAGAATTAGCTCGTTTACGAGCATTGGAGACTACTAAGGAGTCTAGAGGGAGTTGGCCTTTAATGTAGGCAGGATCGTCAGGGGCAGGACTATATTTTTTATCGATCCTAGGGTTAAGAATTCTGGCACGTACAGGATCTTTAAATATGTCAGGAGCATGCTTGATGACTCCTTTAATCATGGGTAAAGTTTGTACAGTTCTCTGGGACTGTTCAAAAGTGTCTAGTAGGAAATCTTCCTCTGGTGCGTTTGTGTGCATGTGTACCCCATGAAAAACAGCAGCCCTGTTAATGAGTTGCCCAAACCCAATATTGTCATCTGGAGGAGATGGTTTTGTTGGGTATGGTGGAGGGCTTGGGAGGTCTGGGGGATCTATTGGATCATTGTAGTCCCAATCATCCTGTGGTGGGTCATCTGGGTCAGTGAATGGGTCATCAGGGTCACCACCGTCCCCCATATCATCTTGATAATCATGTGGTGGAGATGTTACAGGCTGAGGCGGTGTAACAGGTATGTGGAGAGGAGGGGTGTTAGATGGAAGGACAGGGGAAGAAGGAGGCATAGGTGAAGTGGCACAGTCCTTCTTTTCCACAGGTACGGGCTTGTGGCGTGGTACAGCTGTGAGATGTCCAGTTTTGGGGTTAATATGGATTTTTGTTTGGTGAGGATCAACAGGATCCGGGTGAAAAAGCTCCTCTTCCTGGAGAAGTGGCTTCGGCGCCGACTTTTTCGGTTCCGAGCGGGGTGGTGGCTGATTTTTGTGCTCTTTGGCCTTAGGAGGCGTGGAAGAATCCTTAGGCTTGGAAATCGGTTCCGAAGGCTTTGGCTTAGGGGCTGTGGCGTGGTGTTTTAGTTTCGACGCCGACTTATCCCCATGCTTCGATGTGTTCGAGGCGGGTTTTATTTTAGAGGTGGACGGAATCGTTGTGGATTTCGGAGCCGAGTGTTCTTTTGGCTTCGGCGCCGAAGGTGCCGGTGGAACTAGTACGTGCGGCTTGGTCGGTGCCGAGGGACCGGAAGGCTTGAGTTTTTTCTTTGGCGCCGGGCTCAAAGGCGGGGCGTCTGAAGCGTGTTTTCGGTCGCGACTGGGGCCAACAGGCGAAGTCTTGACCGGTGCCTTCTTTGGTGGGGGGTTGGGGTAGGGGCAGTAGTACTCACTCGTTGCCCAGGAGTGATGGGATCGTCTGAGTCTTCTGCCTCCGACACGATTTGGAGATCTTCGGAATCTTCCTCAGGGACATCGGGGCTTTCGTCGAAGATGTCCACCGGTTCTGGAGCGGATCTCTGCGCCATGACGTGCCTTCGAGCTCGACGATCTCGAATCGTTTTCTTCGAACGGAAGGAGGCGCAAGCTGGACAGCTGGACTCGTTGTGGTCGGGCGAGAGGCACAGGTTACAGACCTCGTGATGGTCACTGTGGGGGAACTTTGCTCCACACTGGGGGCATTTCCGGAAGGGCGTCCTTTCCATGAGCCGTAGGCCTCACGGCGTCGATGGGCCCAGCGGACCGCGTCGATGGCTGGAAAAGGAATCGATGAAAGGCGCGTCGAGATTTCAATGTCGATAGAAAGTTGTTGCTAGTTTTGCACGATGAAATGGTTGAAAAGTAGAGTTTTGAACCGGTGCGCGAAAATTGCATCCGAACCCAATGGCGGAAAAAAACAATCTGAGGATGGAGTCGATGCCCATGCGCACTATCGTCCGAAGGAGGAGTCACCTATCACCTGACCACAAAAGACTTCTTCGAAGACAACAACAAAGTGCAAGCATCCGAGCCCAACACCAGATGGCGATCTAATGCACAGTGTGAGCTCTGCAGCTCACATGCCTCGAACCTAAGGTACCCAGGGCATAGGTACAATAGGGATTTTCAATGGGTTGTAGCATGTATTGTGGCACCCATTAGAGACCACTCAAACTGTGACTACAGTCCTGCCATTGCAGCCTGTGGGAGTTGGTGCTAGCACCCCTCATGACAGATATAAGTTTCCTTATATCTGAGATCACTACACTTAAAACCTATAAGTCTCCCCCCCTGGCAGGACTATTAGTCCTGAAGGCAGGGTGCTTGGTTATAAGTGTGAGGGTGCCCCTGCACGAGCAGGGTACCCCTACAAACTCCGGAGTCAATTCTCCAAGATTTGTAAGTGCAGTCAGCCATTTTAATACATATTGTGGACATCAGTCATTATGAGACGTCTAACTATATAGTGCCTGCACCGAACGTGGTCATGTTTGAAACAAATATGTTGGAATCATACCCCAACACTGATTCCAGTGTTGGAAGAATGATTGCTTGTACTGGGGGCTCCCTTAGGGTACCACCCCTGTACTCATTGTTACAGCCTTTCAGGTTCTGGCAGCAAGCTAGTGCTGCTGCTGACCACAGACATGATTCTGAACCAAGCTCGAGCAGGGGAAGGTAGAACAGTAGGTTTCCCGTCACAAGGAGGTGTAACCATCTCCCAGACAGGACTAAGGGGCAGATGTACGACTAGTTTTTGCAGTCGCAAATGGTAATTCAGCACATTTGCAACCGCAAAAAAGATCAGCCCCATGTACAAACAATATTTTGCGAGTCGCTAACCTATGACCGACTCGCAAAATATGGTTTGCGACCTGCTGTTAGGAAGGGGCGTGCCAAGGGTGTCCCTTCCTAATAGCGAGTGCAAATAGCATGTACCATTGTTTTGCAACCGCATTTGATGTCGCAAAACACTTGCAGTTTACCACCCTTTACAAAAGGGTGGTAAACCATTCACAAATGGGAAGGGGTACCCATGGGACCCCTTCCCCTTTGTGAATGGGTGTTAAAATATTTTTTAAGAGCAAGCAGTGATCCCCGGGACCACTGCCTGCCTTTAAAAAATGAAACTGAAAAGTTTCATTTTTCTTTTTTAAATGCATCCCGTTTTCCTTTAAGGAAAACGGGATGCATTAAAAAACAAAAACTGCTTTATTGAAAAAGCAGTCACAGACATGGTGGTCTGCTGACCCAAGCAGGCCACCATCCCTGTCAGTGTTAGCCATTCCCAATGGGGTCGCAATTTGAGCTTGCCTCATGAATATTGATGAGGCATGCAATTTGCGACCCCATTGGGAATCGCAAACAGTGTCTGAGACACTGTTGTACATTGCATTTTGCGACTCGCAAATTGCGAGTCGCAAAGCGACGCAATTTGTGAGTTGCAAAATGCATGCTTTGTACATCTGGCCCTTAGTGTATTGGGCTGGGGGCACTTGCCAGCACCACCAGAGCCCTTGGCTCCCACTCTGGCACGAAACTGGATAAAGGACATGGGAGCATCCTCCCCTCTGCCCAGCCCCTCCTGTAGGAGGGACCCCTGAGTTGTTCCAACCCTTTCCCTAGGATACTTAAGGGCTTACCTGTGGGTGGGTCTTCCAATTTGTCATGGGACAAGACTCAAGCCTGCAACCACGTCACTCTTCGACCGTCTGGACACCTGGACTTACCCCTATGTAACAAGGTATGGTGTATCCTTGTAATTGTGTACTTGTTTTCTCATTGGGTGGAGGCATATCCCACCAAGAGGTGCGATAGTCTGACGGTTGCCAAATTACTGTTGCGGAACCTAATTACTCATTTCAGAAAACCAGTTCATCTTGAATCAGATCAAGGATGTAACTTCAGGAATGAGGTGAGGCAGCTGTCATTCGCAGCCTTAGGGATAGAGCAAAGATTCCATTGAAGTTACAGACCAGAGCCCTCAGGGATTGTCAAAACTAGGGGTGGGCGGAATTTGCGTAGCCGCGCTACGCAAAACTCCGCGAAATGGTAAAGAATCTCCGCGAGCACACAAAAGTTACGCGAAAACGCGGAATTGCTTGTCCCGCCCTTCGCGATGCTTTTTTCCTGTTCGCGAACGCTGTTTGCGTGCTCGGGGAGAAATATCTCGCGAACACGCATTTTGAAAGCGCGAACAAGCCAACAATACCGTGAAGCCGCGGATCGCGGAATTTTGGGCGATTCCGTGTTCTCCACGGAACGTGAAATTACCCAAATTCCTCAAATTCAGCAAGCGGAACGGAATTTACCGCCCAGGCCTAGTCAAAACACTAAACAGGACGATAAAGGCAAAGATGGCCAAAGTTTGTGCGCTCATGTCTCTCAAATGGCCCAATACACTACCACTGGTACTGATGAGCATTTGAAGCATGCCAGGCAAATGAACAGGACTATGTCCTCATGAGGTGTTGATGGGGGAAGCCATCAGAGTTCCCTCTGCTCCTGCTGCTGCTCTTGTGAATATCACAGATGATCCAGTTCCCCAATATTTCAAGGAATTAGGTGATGTGGCACATTCTATCTCTCATCAGGTTGGTGCTGCTACTCTCATTCAAACATTAGATCAGGCATGTCAAATTATTGTACCAAAGATTGTTACCCGCACAGACACATGATGCTTTGCTTTCTTTTACTACTTTACACGCGTCCGCTTTTGCCACTACTTTAATTGATACGTCTTCCAGCACCTACAGTTGTGCTGATTGGCGGTACCTGGCCAACATTGTTGCCAGCACTGCAGGATGCTATATCGTTAGGTACTACTCAATCGCAAATTTAAACCCGATATACTGGCACTGGTCATAGATTTCAGCCTTGAAAAAGTCTAGATGACGACACACGTGTCGGCTGCCTTTCTGTAATGGATTTTACATCTCAGACAGAAGAAATGTGAATAACTGTGAAAAGAATAAATCAAAAGCAACACAACTCTGATCTTGCAACACTAATTCACTAGCCACACTATGTGATCTTTGGACTTTTCTGAGTGCTTCAGAATTTCTTTGTTTATTGGTGCTGCTACTCCAGCTAGGTGAGAGTCTCCATGTCATGGCCTGAACCCTGGTTAATGGGTTCAGGTGAAGAAACCAGTCACCATGTGAAGAAGCATGTTCACATATTGTGCCTGAAGGAACATTGGAGAGGTCTGTACCAGGTGATCCTGCTTACCAATGCTGCCGTGAATTGCGCTGTATACATGCCTCCCATACCATGTTGTGAGGTTACATAGGCCCTGTGCACAAACACTTCCATTTTACATGTTCAGGTTTAAAGTTGACATTTTTTTTAAACAATGACTTTTTGCACACATTTGCTTGTGTGGCTGCATGAGATAGTGTACTCAGAAAACGTTTGCTTGCAATTACAGTTCCTTGTAAGCACATTATCATACCTTAGAACAGACCAGAACTCAGGCTCAGTGTGTATGGGTTCAGTTTTATTATATGAAATGCACAAAACCTTTGTTTAGGCAGAGGAGCATTTCAATGGATTGTCAAGGTCGCCCGTGCCTGAGTTCTAGCTCAGCTGAATCTCGTCACTATCCTGAGAGGGACGGTGGCCTGTTCTACACTAGATTGACTACCCGACAACACATGCATGTATGCTCGCATGCACGTAAGTAAATGGGAAGTTAGACCACTCTAAAGTATCTGGCCGAACCGCATCCATCCTATGCTCTCTAGGCTAGGCGGGGTGCACAGACAGAATATTGAGTTTTAAATGTCGACATACACAAATATCGAGTTGGAAATATCGTGATACAGAAATATCGACAGCAAGAATATCGTGTTCAAGAATATCGACTTTAAGGTAAGAAATATCGTTTTTGAAAATATCGAAGTCATTAATATCGTTTGCAAAAATAAAGGGGGTGATTAGGATGGCGGGCGGATTGCCAGCGCCGGCCAGGCGGTGGCGATCCTCCCGCCATCGCCACCCGAATTACCCCCGCCATATTATAATGGCGGGGGGTATTGCGGCAGACGCAAAGTGCGTCCACCGCTTTTCAGCCAGTCGGCAATCGCTCCGATTGCCGGGCGGAACTGGGGCACAATATGGTGGCGGTGCCTAGCAGGCACCGCCATCCATATTATGATGCAGGGTTTTAAAGGCCTTTCCATGGCGGTGATGCTGCGATGGAAAGGCTGGCGGGGATGTGCTTTGGGGCCCATTGCGGGCCCCCAGGGTGGGGGGTTGGGGTGCACTTGGGGGTACCCATGGTACCCCCTCCATTTCCATGCACAAGGTGGCAGGCACCGCGCGGTGCCTGCCACGTTGTGCATGGAAATGCACTACATGGCAATTTGGCATTGCGGCGGGTGCTGCTTACATGTCAAATATGCGGAATGCGACTGCGAGGGTGGCGGTCACATCCTAATTAGCGGTGCGGGACCGCCGCACGTCTGGCGGCCGGTCCCAACACCGCGAGGATGGCGGGCAGACCCAGGTCCACCCGCCATTTTATGGGGCCTATTAGGATGGCGGGCGGACCTGAGTCCGCCCGCCATTCTCACGGTGTTGGGACCGGCCGCCAGACGTGCGGCGGTCCCGCACCGCTAATTATGATGTGACCGCCACCCTGGCGGTCGCATTCCACATATTTGACATTGCGGCAGGTGCTGCTAACAGCAGCACCCGCCGCAATGCCAAATTGCCATGTAGTGCATTTCCATGCACAACGTGGCAGGCACCGCGTGACCCCTGCCACCTTGTGCATGGAAATAGAGGGGGGTACCATGGGTACCCCCCAAGTGCACCCACCACCCCAATGGGGGCCTGCAACGGGCCCCCAAAGTACATCCTCACCAGCCTTTCCATGGCAGCATCGCCACCATGGAAAGACCTTTAAAACCCTGCATCATAATATGGACGGCGGTGCCTGCTAGGCCCCGCCACCATATTGTGCCCAAGTTCCGCCCGGCCGGCAATTGGAACAATTGCCGACCGGCGGAAAAGCGGCGGACGCACTTTGCGTCTGCCGCGATACCCCCGCCATTATAATATGGCGGGGGGTAATTCGGGTGGCGATGGCGGGTGGATCGCTACCGCCTGGACGGCGATGGCGATCCGCCCGCCATCCTAATCACCCCCAAAGTTGTTTAAAATATCGATTTTTTAATTAGTGTTATGTATTTCAGTATGTATTTTAAAAGTATGTGATCTATTCTTTTGTATAAGTATTACTTTTATTTTTTAATATATGTGTTAAATTTTTAGGAGTTATTTTTATGTTAATTAAATTTTGCATTTTTTAGTTCTGTAACAGGTTGTGGGTTTATGGGGGATAGGGTGGGAAGTAATTTATTTATAATAAATAAATTTTCATTATTTATTTATTAGTATTTATTTAATTTAGATTTTATAGTGTTAATTGTGGGAATTAATTTATTATTAATTGGTTGTTAATTTTTATTAATTGATTAATTGGTAATTATGCTAATTGTGTCCTATTTTATAGGATCGGGTTGTGAGCTTATAGGGGAATAGGGTGGGAAGTAATTCAATTATAATCAAATTATTAATATTTTTTATTTATTAATATGTATTTAATTTATATTTTATAGTGTTAATTGTGGGAATAAATGTATTATTAATTATTTATTAATTGGTTGTTAATTATTATTAATTAATTGGTAATTATGTTAATTGTGTCATTTTTTTAGGAGCGGGTTGTGAGATTATAGGGGAATAGGGTGGGAAGTAATTTAATTTTAATACATTTCTTAATATTTTTTATATATTAATATTTATTTATTTTATATTTTATAGTGTTAATTGTGGGAACCAATTTATTAATAATTGTTTATCAATTGCTTGTTAATTATTATTAATTAATTAATTAATTAATTAATTGGTAATTAATTATGTTAATTGTGTCATTTTTAAGAACGGGTGGTAGGGTTTATAGGGGAATAGGGTGGGAAGTAATTTATTTATAATTAATTAATAATTATTTGTTAATTAATGCTAATTAATTAATAAAAATTTTAATTTGAGATGTGAGTTTTGGAGTTTATAGTGGTAAAGGGTGGGAAGTAAATTCTTTTCAATTAATTAATAAGTTGTTAATTGATATTCATTTATTAATGTAAAATTAGTTATGGAAATTGTGTAATGCTTTTTAGGTGTGTGTTGTGTTTATTGGGGTAGAGGGTGGAAAGTAATTTAGGTTTAATTAATTAATAATTAGTTGATCATTAATATTAATTAATTAATTGATAAATATTTATGGTAATTGTTTATTTTTATTTTGTGTGTGGATTTTGGTTTTATAGGGGTAACGTTTGGCGAGTAAATTAATTTTAATCTGTTTTAATTTGTTTTTTAATTAATAATATTTGTTTAATTGATAATTAATTATGTTAATTATGGAGGTACACTTTAAAAAAAATTAGATGTGTGTTGAGAATTGTGTGGTATTATAGGGTAGGAAATAAAAAAGATTACATTTATGTAACAATTAATGTTTTTGATTATAATTAATTTCTATTAAAAATAGTTATTTGTAAATTATTTTTAATTTTAAAAAAAATAATCTTTGTAGGTAATTTTTAGTTTTTTTAACATAAAATGTTTCTATCTTTTGTAATTTGTAATATTTTTATATATGTTTTCTGTTTTTGTTTTTTAACATCTTTTGTGTTGTAGTTATTTTGTTTGTTTTTAATTTTGAATTGACTTCATTGGGAATATTAATTTTTACCCCTCTGCTATCCAACACTTTCCCTATTGTTGCACTAACTGGAGTGAGAATAGTATTTTTTACCCCTCCGCTATCCAACACTTTCCCTATTGTTGCACTCACTGGAGTGTGAATAGTATTTTTTACCCCTCTGCTATCCAACACTTTCCCTACTGTTGCACTCACTGGAGTGGGAATAGTCATTTTTACCTCTCCGCTATCCAACACTTTCCTTACTGTTCCACTCACTGGAGTGGGGATAGTAATTTTTACCCCTCCGCTAGCCAACACTTTCCCTACTGTTGCAGTCATTGGAGTGGGAATAGTAATTTTTACCCCTCCGCTATCCAACACTTTCCCTACTGTTGCACTCACTGGAGTGGGGATAGTAATTTTTACCTCTCCGCTATTCAACACTTTCCCTACTGTTGCACTCAATGAAGTGCAAAATGTAAGTTTAAAAACTATTAAATATTTTGATGTTTTAATTTATAATATAATGGTTTTTTAATTAGATTTTATGTTATAGGTGTATGTATATATATATATATATATATATTTATTTGCAATTTTTTATATATTTATAACATTTTAAAATAAATCAAAATTATTAGTTTATTAATTGTTTTACAGTAAATATATATATATATATATATATATGTATATATATATATATATATATATATATGTTCATATATATATATATTGAATTTTACATATGTATGTTTAATTTTTTTAATTAAATTTATTTCTTATATTTGTTAAAATGTACATTTAAACTAAATAAAAAAAATTAAGTTAAGTTTATTATTTAATATATTTAACATAATTTTGTATATATATTAAAAAAACGATTTTTTGTACATCGATATTTTTGACATCGATATTCTTTTTGGGGATATTTTTATACTTACCATTGTAAATATAGGATGTCGATATTTTTGACATCGATATTTATGACTCGATATTTGTGTATGGGGATATTTTGGGTGTCGATATTCTATCAGTGAACCCTAGGCAGTGCTAGGTAGGAGTACAATTATATGTATCAAATGCATAATGGTTGAAATGTTTATCTTTTTCACCATTCTTGTAACGCTGGTTATTTTTTTCTGTTTTCTCCTATTAAATAATTGCATCACACGTACTTTACACAAGAATACAATAGCTTCAATAAATGTTTGAAATGGCAATTTGTGTACTCATGTCTCCTTTTGGGCATGCCTGAGATCTGTTTCCATGATTTCCTTGGGGGAATCAGGGTCGTCATATTCTGAGGTTGCGGACACCATCCAGTACCTTGCAAGGTTTAGAGGGACAGATGGAGCACTGTGAACTAGCAAGGAACTAGGTCAACATATTCTAATGGTATGAGTGGACCTAGTTCCCCATAGATTTGACGCTTATTTTGCCCAAACGCACACTCTTATTGAATTAGTAGGAACCATACAACAACGAAAAGAGTGAGATCGGAAGAGGAAGAAGCAGAGCCAATATCCACTAACTCCTCGAGTCCACATAGATTCAAGATTTCTGAAGCATCAGAAGAGGGCTTGGAAGACCAGTCTGAAACCTCACAACCCACTGTAACAAGATCCCAATACTGGCTAGAGCGGAACAAGGTTACGGCTGAGACACCCAACTCTGGACTAAAGCTATGCCTTCACAGAGACAGTGAGAACTCACGGCGCGCAGAGTTAAATCTATCTGAAACCATTGCACATGAACTAGAGAGTAAGGTGGAAAGAGGAAGTTCCACTTCTGAGAGAGAATCGGTTTCAACTGGCCCTGAAATTACAAGTACCTCCCAGAATTGGGCATCAATTAGAGAAGCCTGGCCAAAGACAGAAATTAAATGAATGAGACTGTTGACTGCTATTAAAAGAATAGAGACAATTGGAGAAGTTTGTGAGTTATAGGAACAAGAACTGCCAGAGCCACAATATACTAGTGACGAGAGCCTAGACTTGGTGTTCCCAAAACAACCCGGAAGAGAGAGAAAAGTAAATTGCAAATATACTGGTCCCGATTAGACAGTCCTCTCCAGAACCAACATAGAATCTGATGAGTGTCTGACTGACATTGACGAACCTCCTTGAGTCTAAGATGAAACAAAAGGGGCTTGATTCGTGCAAACTCCTAAAATAGTCAAAAGGGACGAATAGGTAGATAGGGTAACAGTCAGAGGACTCCAGGGCCTTTGGCCCCTGGTTGCTGCAGAATAAAAATCACTATAGCTTTTCAAGATAGGAAAGTGATGATAGGATAGTTGTAGAAGGGCTAATCTCTTCAATCAACAACTAGATTTTCTTTGACCTGATTTAAGTTAAACATGGTGCTGCAATGCTTCAAAAGTTTGTTTGTAGTGTTGACAGTTGCCCTTTCTATAACTCTAGTTGAGTGGACGCTAGGCATCTATTGTCTGGAGGGAGAGGTTCCCCACCTGTAAACTAACTTCACTGTTAAACCTGTTATTTATAAGCATGGATATGAAGGCAGAATTTCCTATGCCGCCATTCCGATAGTGTCTATAGTTATAATGTGTATTTTCAGATGCTAGATGAATATGTCAGGATAATGCAGTTGGAGAACTGCTTTGTGTGCTCCTATCTTCCCACTTCTGCAGCCAAAGGTTTGGCATATTTTCACATGCTCTATCCTACTCCTTTCCTGCAGCGTCTTTCTGAATCCATTCTATTAGCAGCACTCTATTAAACTGTTTTATACTACTTATGAAAAGCCATAGAAAATGTGCTATTTTTGACAGAAGGAAACACGTCTTTGTTGTCTAATAAACATGCTTATCATTTATCTAAGGAACTTAAACGAATGATGTGAGTATATGATGAAATGCTTTATTCCTGTGACAAACTCGAGCATTACTAACTAGAGCATGCATGATTTAACTTGCAGGATCAGTAAGCATGAGAGAATCTTTGTAGATAAGTTATACGAAAGAATAAGGCAAGTCAAACAAAGGTAAAGTAAGAGAGTTAAACCAGAACCTGACCAGGGATAGGGAAATAAAAGTTTAGAAGTTCCACCTATGAGATCAAGCATTATTGTTGCTAAGAAAGGAGCCTTATGCATGATAAGGAGGCAGGAAGGGAACAAAACTGTTGAACGAATGTGAACATAGCTACCTTCCTGCTGAAATGGAGGTAACTTTTAAGGGCATATATTATGTCTGTGTCATATAAGCTTAGTTTCAGCTAGCACACAATTTGTTAGGTAGCTGCTATGCCACCTTAGTCTTTCATAGAATATATCATCATCATCATCAAACAGGATTTATAAAGCACAACTAATACCCGTGAGGGTATCTAGGAGCTGAGAACCTTGCTGCTTCAGGGGGTTGTTCAGTTGAACAGCCAGGTCTTGAGTCCTTTTCTGAATTCCAGTAGAGATGATGAGGTCCTGAGGTGAAGGGGGAGGTCATTCCAGGACTTGCAGTGAGGTAGGAGAAGGAGCATCCTCCATAGTTGCTTTGGCAGATGCAGGGGTGTGTGCAAGGGAGAGGGAGAAGAAGCACAGGTGTATAGAGGGTGGTGGAAGCTCATGCCGTGGTTGATGTATGCTGTTCCTTGATTGTGAAGGCAGCCGCGGCCACTGCAGGTAAGAGCGGTGGGGCCAGGTGAGGGGTGATTTCGAGAGACGACCACGAGGGAAAAATTAAATAAATTATTAATTTTCCCTTGTGGTCGTCTCTCGAAATCCCCCCTCACCTGGCCCCACCACCCCACCGCTCTTAACTGCAGCGGCTGTGTGAAGGACATTGTAGCTGTGGATCAGTATCATATGAAAGAGATAGACATACAGCTTCATCGCTATATTAAATGAAGCAGGGGCAGCTTTATACTTAGTGACATCTTCGGAGAATTACTACCTTAGTAGGAGTTGCATTAAATGATGTGAAGATTAGGAAATAATCAAACTTAGTAAACAGGCTTGCCTCTAACATTGCGGAAGCACTAACAGTAATTATTAAAAAACTGCTTGGTATGGGAGCTATGATTATTCAAAACAGGCTGGCATTTGGCATGCCTCTTGAAAAGGAAAGCAGAATTTGTGAGATAATTCTAACTAGAGAATGCTGCGATTATATTCCTAAAATAGATAACCAGCCTAACGACTATGTTGCGAACGTTACTAACATTACGCATGAATTAACTGAATTGAAAGAGACAGGTGCCTGGGAAGGATTAGGCTCTGTATTTTGGTCTATAGGAAAGGGATTTGTTAAGGTAGGCGAATGGTTAGGAAGTAGAGGCAGAGGAATACTAAAATTGCTTTTAACTCCCCTTTTGATTATACTAAGGGGCATATTAGCAAGAACGGCGTTAAAATTATCGCCGCTTTAGCGGCAGGAAACTGCCGCTAAAGCGGCAATAATGGGCTTGATAATATGCCCTTGAGAATACCAATAGAAGTCCATGTTCTGCTGTGATCCTGGGCTTCTATTGGAATTCTCAAGGGCATATTATCAAGCCCATTATCGCCACTTTAGCGGCAGTTTCCTGCCGCTAAAGCGGCGATAATTTTGACACCGTTCTTGCTAATATGCCCCTAATTGTTATCACATGTGTGCTTCTGTCCATAAAATTTTGCAAAGGAATTTCATCAAATAGTGAGCTAAGTTGTGGGATCAGGAAGCTGTCAGCAACAAAAGTGAGAAAGAGAAATAGACTTCACTTTAAGGTTGAATAAATGCAAACCAAACTTTATGATACCATGAATTTTTTGGAAGGATCCAAAGAAAAGAATCAGAAACTGATGAAAGCTGTGTTGTAATAAATGTAGATGTGATGATTTAAAAATCATCACAGCGGGAGTTGTGCAATTCATTTTTTTAAATGTAGTGGTTAATGTATTAGAAATCAGGCTTATGTTAACATAGGCCTATTTTGTGCTTTTCTCCATTTTGAAATGTCTTCGTAACACACAGTGTGATCATTGCCGTTGCTGTTTTCTCTACTGAATTAAATAATTGTGCGCTTCCTCTGAAGGACTGAGGTTTTCCAGTCCTATTCAATGTGATTTAACTAATCAAGAACAACTTGGCTGTCCTAGTCCACATTACATACTATGGGGCCGATTCCGATTCGGGCAGGAAATCTCTCCGACCGAGCTGGACCCGGAGAGATTTCCGACCGAATCGGACCCTAGCAGTCCGACCGAACGAGTACGATGCGTTCGCATGCTATCGGACTCGATTCGGTCGGACTCCGATTGAAGTCAATGGGAGCCGGTCGTACAACGCGTACGCGGGCACCCATTGACTCAATGGGTGCGAGGCGAACAAGGGCGCCCCCTATAGCGGGTACGCGTCGAAGCGGGTCGCGCCGTACACGCACAGGTAGGGGGGACCCATGGGTCCCCCCTGTGTGCAACTCGCGCGGCTAGGCGAACAGGGGGGTCCGACACGGACCCCCAAAGTGCGGCTCCGACTGCTCTTTCGAGCTGGACGGCGCGAGTCGGTCGGACTGCTCGCGGCGCGCATCGTACTTACCCGGCCGGGGAACGTCTCCATTGCACGGTGCGAGTCGTGTCCGTGCGAGTCGGTCGGAGCAGTTGGGTCCCGCGAACGAGTCGGTCGGCGATTTCACGTACGTTCGCATCGTACACGATCGCCCGGACGCACGTCCCACTCGGTCGGAAACAGGGCGTCCGAATCGAATCCGGTAAAGCCGAATCCGATTCGGAGCCCTACCGGCCGAGATCGGAATCGACCCCTATGTATCAATTCATGTTCCCCGAATAGACCCTGAGAACCACTGAGTCTAATGTAATTTTATTATGAGAAATTTTCGAATGTATTCTGTACAAAATGTTTCTTCTTTCTCTTTCCCCATTGGTGTACATCCTGGGTACCATGTTTTTGTGTAGTTAATGTATGAAATTCTTTATCTGAAGTCCTTTAAAAGGACCTGTGTTTTCCACTATAGGAGGACCACCCCTTTCCTCACCCTAGAAGGCGAATCTATGCTGGATTTTGCAGAACTTTACGGTGTTCTTGTACTTATGATTTATATGCATATATGTTAACCTGCTTATGGTCCAGCTTATATCTGTCTGGACTCTGTATACATTTAAACTTTAGCCCGTGTGTCATTCTTGTTGAGAATGTCACAGCTTTAACCTAATGTGTAAGATCTACAAAATAGAGAGACGGGTCCAAGCGGGGAGAACCAAAGCTCGAACAGGGACTACACCGCTCCCGGTCTGAGCAGTTGGCATGCGTAGGGTAAGCAAATGAGAGATGGGTTTGCATGCTGACAGTCTTTGGTTCTTCTCTTAGTCTAAGGGGCCGATTCCGATCTCGGCCGGTAGGGCACCGAATCGGATTCGGCTTAACCGGATCCGATTCGGAGCCCTCTTTCCCGACCGATTCGAACGTGCATCCGGGCAATCGAGTACGATGCGAGCGCATGCGAAATCGCCGACCGACTCGTTCGCGGGTCCGAACCGCTCCGACCGACTCGCACGGACACGACTCGCACCGCGCAATGGAGACGTTCCCCGGCCGGGCAAGTACGATGCGCGCCTCGAGCAGTCCGACCGACTCGTGCCGTCCGGCTCCAAAGGGCAGTCGGAGCCAGACTTTGGGGGTCCGTGTCGGACCCCCCTGTACGCGTAGCCGCGCGAGTCGCACACAGGGGGGACCCATGGGTCCCCCCTACCTGTGCACGTACGGCGCGAGTCGCATCGACGCGTACCCGCTGTAGGGGGGGCCCTTGTTCGCCTCGCACCCATTGAGTCAATGGGAGCCCGCGTACGCGTTGTACGACCGGCTCCCATTGACTTCAATGGGAGTCCGACCGAATCGAGTCCGATTGCATGCGTACGCATCGTACTCGTTCAGTCGGGCTGCTAGAGTCCGATTCGGTCGGAAATCTCTCCGGGTCCGGCTCGGTCGGAGTGATTTCCGGCCTGAATCGGAATCGGCCCCTAAGAAGGAACCAAAATAGCGTATGACCCTTCGTGCGGCACTTACGCTGTTTCTGTTCCCCAACAAGAAGCTAGATGCTTATTGGATTTTTTTCTTAGTCCAAGACTTGTTTGGTATCAAAAGATGAAGCTAAGGATTAATATATAAAAATTCAGTGCCGATGGGGCCTATGTCAGCTTCAGGGGGGGAGTTCCAAATAAGGCGACAACTAGAAGGACAGGAGGGAAATGCTGCCCAGACTATCAACCAAATGTGGACTTCTATACTGAACGCAATTATGAAAATTGAGAGTATCTTCTTTGCCTTTCCCTTTCTTTAGACCCTCCTTGTGCTCCTTTTTTTCTTATTTTTGCACCATTTCTACTTCTACTCCCATCTTTGCCGTCGCTGGGAGCTCCTGTTCTTAGTGGCATTATACCCACCTATGGTTTTTGGTAGCAGCTAAATTTTGCATTTTCATCCTGTCCCTTTCCATGCAATGATATTTTGGTTGTGTGCTTGCAAATAGTGAATACATTCAATAAAATAAATTAATTTGAATTGTACTTAGAGTTATGGAGATTATAAGAAAGCAGTCAAGCCAGGCCCTTGATTCTTGCCAGAATTACAAAATAGTTGTAAAGACAGAAAACCATATAAACATTTTACAAAATTCTGCGAGACATCTGCAGTCTCAACAAATGAAGTGTCTGGCTTTTAAGAACGCAACCAAGAGAAGCGGTGTTCGCTAAAACTGGATCAAATAGAGTTGTTACAATTTAGTGTACTGATGAGGTTGATTGGAATGGGTGGTATGCTACACTGAGCTATAAATGTAATTAATTTGGCTTTGATTAAAATTCTGAATAATGATAATGGTTTAATACTCGAAGAACAACTCAAGGTGAAAATTAATTTCCCATGCCATGGGAGGATACCTTGTGTCTTTCTTACGACGTGATCAAAGAGCACTAAGGGTCAGTGTGGTTATGTTTCAAACGAGTAGAACGAGAGATGAACTTCAATGAGGAATAGTTCTCTCTCAGAGTGGATTACAGGTAGGAAATGCATATGCGGTCTCGAAGCAGAAAATAAAGCTAGATTAGTAAAATATGGCTGATATACGAAGCATAATCTGTGCCTCAATACACAAGGATCAGAAGCAACATATTTTCAAGAATAAAAAATGCACCCCATTACTCTCTGGCTCCTTGTTTTGCTCCTTTTGCTCTCACCTACACAAAATTTGCCAAAAGTCAAATAATAAATGTTGAAAAAATCAACATCAAATCAAAATTAATAAAAGAAATCTGACGTATTCTAGGGATTAATACATAATATTAATCAAGTTGGTTTCTTAATCCCCCTACTATCACCAATCAACAAAAACAAATGTAAACACATTTCAGCAGACAGCTTTTTTTTACCTAAACGTGGAGGACTTCCTGTGTGATGTCTTTAGAGTACCATTGTCTACTATGCACTTGTAAATGTAAATCCAGTACTTGTGTAGAAATAAAAACCTTCTTAGGGGTTCACTGATACATCTGGTCCTTAAGACCAACAAGGAAGAGATTGGCACAGAAGCTGTAATATCAAAAAACATGTTTTATTAACCTCAGATGAGGGAGATTGCATCTTACGGTACCCGCAGGCCACTGTAGGAGGCATTCTAATGAGTGCAGAGAACAGGGTCCTTATATATGTATTTGTTACATAGTCAGCATAAAATCAAGGGAGGTCCTAGCACATACAAGCATGCTTATTGACTAATATGGGTATACAAAATTTGCTTGCTCCACAAAGTGGGAGGGGAGACTAAACTGCTTACATGAGTAAGAATAGCCTGACAGTTCTATACTAGGAGCAGGTGCATTCTACCAGCTAGGCCTCTCTGAGCATGTGCAAGACTCTGGAAGAGGGAGAAAGCACATGGCAAGCACATGGCTAACTAAAATGGCTGCCAAGTACAAAATGGCTTTCAGCTCATGCTAACAGCGATTCCTGCAATCTTTAACAGATGATCCTTTTAGCATGAGCTAAAGACATTCCCATGATCTAGTAGAGACATAGAAAATATTTTGCACATTTTCTTCTCATAAATTCATCAATATCCTATGCTAGGTGGGCATTTACATTCTAAACATTTCATTAAGCAGGTATATACAAGGTATAAGCAGGAGTACAAAGTGAACAGAGCATTGGGTCATACAGGTAGCAAGAGAGAATAATGACTATTATCTCAAACAGAAATCTCAATATTTTCCAATCCTAAGCAGAAAGCAAATACCAAAACCATCTAGTCTAATTTTAAGTTTCAGGGCTCTGATGTATTTCAGTGACTATTAATGTCAATTTCAAAATAGCCAACAGCACATACCTAATAAAAACATTTTCAATAGACTTTCTCAGTATTTTTTATGAGGGCTAAATTATCAATTAATATACTTAAGGAAAGAGTAAAGTAACATGCTCAGATGAACTTTTCTCGTGCAGAATAAACATTACTCTTAAAAAATATTAAAGCAATCAGACATATTATTACAAAAACAATCCTGGCTCCGGGGGACCAGGAGGACCACACAGGGCCATAGGAATTAGGACAAGGAGCCGCAAAGGGCTGCTCCTCCAAAAAAATGGGACGACCAAAGGGGTACATTACTAACAAAAAAAAGAGTCCTTGGGAATTTCTAGAACCACCAGCCAGAGGGGAGTCTTCTCCCTGTGTCCGTTTGAGCCTCACAGGCAGGCTCTTGTTGTTCCCACGGTGGAGCTGCACAACTCGCAACTCAAGAATCACGGAGAAGGAAAAGTCTTTCTTTCAGGATAGGGCAATCACCCCCCCAGGGCAAATACCCTCAATGATCCTGTCCAGTGTCTCAGGCAGTGCACCAGTTTTCTTCACTTTAATCTAACAGGCACCAAGGGCACAGCACCTGTACCCTAAACTCAAGTCCTTCCCTAACTCCTGTATTGCACCTCTGGCGCACTGCTCTTTTGTTAGGGCCACAAATTGTACCCAGTGTGCTCGGGCATCTCTTGATCAACAAACAAAGGCGTAGACTTGCATTCACTTGGGACCAGGACTCAAAGGCCTGAAGCAACCCTTGTTTCAAAGGGGGTCACCTCAAGCAAAAGCCTCCTTGCCGTCCTTGTCGTTCTGTGACTCTCTCAGCTGGGCATCAAAAACTGGATCCACACAAAGATTTCTCCATCCTGATTTGTAACCCCGTCTTTCGCCCAAGACAGTGGCAGGGGTACACACTTCACGTCCCAGTGCTTCCACCTTCACTGAGGTCCTAGTTGCCAGCAACGCCTATGCTGGTTCCTTTCACTTTGACTGTAGGCTGGACTGGTGCTGACTCCCAGGCTGGATCTGATGTCCGGGCCCCTCTGGCAATGGTTGTAAGGCAGCAAATATCTATTGGTGGACAGAACAAGAGGTCTTTAGACAAGGCACAGAAATAAACTAACAACAGAGAGGATAGTCTCAGAATACTCTCTTAGTCCTGGGGCGCCCCATACATTAGCAAGGCACCCAAGAGCCACTTCATCTATCTGAGAGTAGAAAACCCTGGACCTATTGGCAAGTATAAAAGGAACGTTTTGGTGAACTGACAAGAGTAATACATCACCCAATCCCAAACAGCCAAGGAAGTCTGTGTTCATTTACTAAATTCTGAGGAAAAGAGAAAAACAATACAGACATACTCCAAATACTTACATTGGTGTATTCCTATATTACCAATCTGAAGAACCCTCAAGAAAAAGGAAATGTTCTACACTTTTACTCATAGATTTTACATTACTTGTACAGGACTGCAGACACTTGTAAAATAATTTCTCTTACATGTTATGCCTAGGACCATGCTCTCATGTTATAGGTGCAGCAGAAAAATCTAAAACTGCTAATTTAACAGGGATTCTTATTGCAAAAAGAACTAAACTTCAACATAGTGAGTACATTTTCTCCAGCAGAACATGTTATGACAAACAAACTCCTATAAAACAATATATTCCTTCAAAATGTTTGCTAAGGATCACATGAGCGTCTTTCCTGCATTGTACTTTTCACGATCTGGACTATGCAACATCATTTTCAAAAGGAAAAAAACCCTATCTCCAGCTCTAATAAGGGCTGTCAGCTTATTGACAGAGACTAGCTAATAAAAAACTAGCAATGCCCTTGCAAAACTGTATAGAACATGAGAATAACATAAACAATAATAGTGTTGCCACCTGAGATTTTTGAACAGAAACCGCCACTATACAGTTCTCCTTAAAGATCAAATAAGGGAACATCAATCTGTTCTACTCATTCTTTCATACAGGATGGGCAGTAACATAGCATAGATTTTATCATTTTATTAATTCTAACAATTTTAAAACAGTATTACAGAATAGCCAATAACTATCACATGGCCATTTCCTAGACAGCTTAGACAGACTCAAAAAAAGTGAGAAAAAGAAGAGAGAAAACATAATTTTGCCTACCCTTAATTTGTAGAGGAGCTAGCCTCCTTCCCCCATTTTGACAGTAGGAAAACCTGAAACAGGTTTTACTTCTGTCAACACTTTCAACCCCTATTTGTAGCAACTGGGCACAAACAAACTTGTAGGAGATATCTTAGAAAGTGGCTATTCTCTGATTCAAGCACATCAAGTACTGTAGCAAGCGTCAGCAACAAATGTATCAATTCCTTGAGCAATTGTACTTGATTAACATGAGGGCGCATGAATGTAAACTAAAATCCATTTCCTCCTTATCGTAGCCCCTACACAGTATTCTGTAAACTAAAACCATTATTTTATATACCTGGCAGATCAATGCTCAACTGAGGGTTGTTTTCCTTCGTTTCATATGACTGTGCAAAACGTGTGTTTGCCAAAAATAGGAAGCAAAGCTTCTCTTCCTCTCTTTGCGCTATCATCTCGTCTTTCAAAAACTTTTCGAAGGTCGAAGCGTCCCAGCAAACATTACCCTTCACCCTGCTAAGTTGCTAAATGCAGAACTCCGACCTTTGACCCGTTCAGCAGCTGCTCATTTTGTTTGTGCAAGGCTTGCCATGCGGTTTTCGTAATGCAAAGCAACTCTGGAGAATCACAGCTCAAAGGCAGTCCTGTCCGATGTGTTTGCCAGCAATTTAAAGGTAGGATAATAACGTCTGCTGGTTTCTGTATACTTATTTTCATTTATGTACAGTGTGTTGGGTGCAGTAGGTCAGCTGTTTATTCTATACTTGCATATACTTTATTGAAGCCTGAGAGCACGTTAAAACTGCCTTGAGTGGTAGAACTGCTTGTAAAATTGTGAATTTAGCTCAATTTCGACTTTGGTGGTAGGGGCACTTAAAAATGAATATCCTACAATATTTTTGCATAATAGGAACCCCCAGAGTTCTCTAGATAGCCCAGGAATGGGAAATCAGAAATGTATAAGATATACCCTTATAAAAATGAGTTTTGTACGGCTGGGTAAAGTGACATTTCACATTTAAGTTCCCTTCTTATTGCGGTACAGCACTGCTTAAATTCAACTTTGATACTAGGAATTCACAGTATGATGATTAGGCTTTATAAAGATGAAAAAACGAATTTAAAGCATTTATGTTTAACAATATATTTTTTTCATATAATTATTTTTTTAATTTTTTTAATCAAAACCAACCATTTTGATGATTCCACATTGGAAAAGCAAGCTTCATTCCTAGCCTATCATATTTAAACACATTCATTCATAACCCTAAGCACAGAAGCCTTACTTGAAACAGGAAAAGTCTGCGCCACTTTTTAAAAGGACAGTTATCATTTAACATCAGAACCACAGATGTACTTATGAAAAAAAGGCATTAAGAAAGGAAATCCCTACTTTCAATTTTGTTCTCTGTTATCCAAAATAATGAAACTGGTTTTTTGAAACTTTTAAAATAATGCAGGCCCTTATACCAGTTTTACACTGACTTAAAATTTCGCTGACTCAGCATTCCTGTCTGTGGCCGTGATCAGGAATAGCCATATGCTATTTATGCAGCTGTTGTTTGTCAGCAGGCGTCGAATTTTCACGCCTTTCTCAGGAAAAAACCCCTTTATTATTTGAAATACCCTGACAGAGTTAAATCCCCATTTGCTGTGTCAAACAGTTTCTTTTCAGTTAGTCAGTTTAAACACAGCTGTTGGAAAGCTTTTTCTCGGGTGCTGAAAGAAAAGCATGTCACAGTCTATTTAAAAACTGAGGCATTTCAATGCAGTCAAATCTATCTTTCTATAATGTGTATTTAGTTCAGCAACGACCAAATTCACTCATATGATGTGCATGCCTTTTAATGTCTAATACAATGTATTTAAGGAAAAGGCTGTAACATGTATTTTAGTCTATTGATTACAAAACACATAATTTCGTTTTTTTTCCTCTGTATGAGGCCTATTTTAATCCTATTGAATATGAATTCTAATTTTATCTTTAGCATTGTGGCAATTTGCACACATGTACAGTGTCGTACTCTGTCAATTTAATAGTAACATGCAGCTGTTTAGCATATGTTATATAATTCATTTCTGGATTTTTATTTAATATGTAAGTAACTAAATGACATTTTGCATAACAGAATGATGACAGCAAAAAACATAAACAAACTCATTGAGCTCATTCAGACAATTACAGAAGGGGGTCATACACGCAGAGTACACAACACAGCGCGCTTAAAGCTAGACATTCTTTCACAAAGAGTACTCACACAAGTATTACCAATGTCAAACCACAAACCCCACATAGACATTGAAACACATATTTAACCCACAAATCAACACTTAGGACTTTAAGACAGCTTACAAATTGTACGCAAGACCAACCTATTTGTAAATACTAATTGTAAGTCATATTTACAAGAAGAGCTCTCAAAAGTAGCCCAAAAAACTGTTCCATGGTCAAGAAGCCAAAATACACCAAATTCGCCAGTTTTGGCTGGTAGAACACTCAAAAAGCGCTCTGCATATCACCACTTATGAATGTTACTAAGTGCGCAGATCCGGATCCGTTTTATGTACATATTTAGTTCCATGGGGTACTTAGTCACCAAGGAAGAAATATCTTTTTACTATACGTAAACCTATTTAGGTATCCCCTCTGAGGGGAGTCAACTAAGTACTTACTAAATCCATATTGGTACCTCCAAAACAGCAACACTTTCAACAAAGTGTGCTAGAAACAGGCATGCCAAAAATATTTTAGCATATATAATATTATACTCCAAGTGACACTTAACACAATGTGTGCCGTTCAAGTTTTCAAAGTTAGAGAAAAATCTCCTCATTACCTGCCTATATGAATTGCAATGCATATATAACTTACAAAACAAATTCCAAAATTGGCCAATCATACAAACAAAGCCACAGTAAGTGTTACTAAAACTACCTTACCAATCAAAGGCATCAAACCAACAGCAAGTGCCGCAAAACGGCTCTTACCAATCAAATGGTGTCCAGGTTCCAACTGCCAAGTTCTGAGTGACCTAACGGTCGTTTTAAAATACTCACGCCAAAGAAGTTCTCAGTCGGGAGCGGCAAACACTTGGAGGATCAGATCAGGAAGACCAGAAATATACTGGGCTGGAAGACAAACAATCTCCGTGCGCAGGGTACCTCCTCAGTAGATTCCTGTCCTGTACTCCTCAGTAGATTCCTGTCTCCCTTCAAGACCACTCCCTTGGATAGCCGCTGCACCGATGAGGTCCACTTTCGGGCGCCATTTATAGAAATAAAAACCTTCTTAGGGGTTCACTGATACATCTGGTCCTTAAGACCAACAAGGAAGAGATTGGCACAGAAGCTGTAATATCAAAAAACATGTTTTATTAACCTCAGATGAGGGAGATTGCATCTTACGGTACCCGCAGGCCACTGTAGGAGGCATTCTAATGAGTGCAGAGAACAGGGTCCTTATATATGTATTTGTTACATACTCAGCATAAAATCAAGGGAGGTCCTAGCACATACAAGCATGCTTATTGACTAATATGGGTATACAAAATTTGCTTGCTCCACAAAGTGGGAGGGGAGACTAAACTGCTTACATGAGTAAGAATAGCCTGACAGTTCTATACTAGGAGCAGGTGCATTCTACCAGCTAGGCCTCTCTGAGCATGTGCAAGACTCTGGAAGAGGGAGAAAGCACATGGCGAGCACATGGCTAACTAAAATGGCTGCCAAGTACAAAATGGCTTTCAGCTCATGCTAACAGCGATTCCTGCAATCTTTAACACTTGTATAGCGCACAAATCACCCCCGAAGGGGTATCTCGGCGCTGGGGGCCGTTCGGAAGATTAAGCGAGCTATTGCCCAGAGTCGCATGGTGCTGGGCAGACCCCTGCCGCCGGAGCCAGGGATCGAACGGTGATCCCCAGCGTCCAGCGTCAGTCGGCTTGGCCGCGGCGCCACACCTCTCCCCACTTGTAATATGGCTAACGGGACTTCGCTAATATTTTTGCAGAACCTTCTGTCTGCCAAGCGTTAAATAAGACCCATGGTTCCTGACATTACATTTCAATGACCTTCACATTGAGGAAGCTACACAAACACAGCTACACCAGAACAGCTACATCAATACAAAATTTGTAGAACATTTGGTTTCTAGCCAACTACTGGAAACTCATGCGCTTCCTAAGGTCCTTACCCTAGATTCTAGTAGGATGCTTTGAATGGAATTATTAAAACATGTCGATGCCCACAAACACAACTGCAGTGCCATACTGAACTAATGAGGACATAATCAAACCAGCAAAACATTTCGCGAACATCCAGGTGAAAGATAACCAATAACAGACCATTGTACACTTATGTTTATTTAGTGTACATTCTAGTTATCCTAATGGCATCTATTTGGAATGGAATCGGTTAAATAAATTCAGAAATCACAGTTCAATGAACATTACATTAACAACAAACTCCAGGGATTCGGCAGCCAAACAATCAGTGGAAAAATTACATTTTAAGACAACTCTACTACCCATTGCTGTATAAGATGTTGCTTGTTCGGGTATACAGTCTGTCTCCTGGTATCTCACACTGACTAACACCAAGCATAAGCCAGTAGAATGTAAGCCAGCTAGAAGCCTTCCTGTTCTTAGCCGCTCCACCAGCCTTCCTCATTTTGGTTTTGCTTTTCCCTCACTTTACACAAAGTTAGGGGCTTATTTACAAGCTCCTTGCGCCGTTGGTATGTCACTTTTTTCCCCATGTTAAAAGGAACATTCCGGTGGCACGAGGGGCTTGTAAATAAGCCCCTTAGTTTATTCTGTATCTTCTGATTATCTCTCTAGCTGCATCCTTGTGTTACCACCTGGGTCAATGTTGTTATTTTCTGTTGGCCTCCCTGCCTCTCTTAAAGAAAAATTGTTATTTACTGAGCGCAGTGCTAAGCTCTAGTAGTTGCTGTGCAATGCTGGATGTTTGTTTTAGGGAAGTGTGATAAAATCCAGTAAGCATGTGGTGGTGCTGTGAGAAGAATCAGCCATATTTGAGTTAGTGTGCTGCAGTCAGAGGTCAGTTGAGTTACATTTGAAGCAGAGAGAATTAAGAACTCTTATTAGAAATTGGGTTACTGGTTGACTGGGGTGTAAGCCCTAGTCAAGCAGCAACCTGAGTCTCAGTCAGGGTAAGGCACAAGTAATCTCCAAATTCACCAGTGCTCAAACCCCTAGTAGCTTGGCCACAGTAGTCATGCCTAACTTAGAGGCAATGTGTTAAGTATTTGTGCAACACTTCAAACCATAAAACAATGAAAACAATACACAAAAAAGATTCCACATGAGGTTAGGAGAATAGGGCTTAATTTTTATAAATAAGACAAGACTAGAACCACAAAAATCCAATTAATAGAACTGGAGATATTGAATTGTAAAGTTTTCAGAGAAAATAGCGCTAAAAGTCATGGAGTGACAACTGAGGATATCTAGTCGTGCCGGATCCAGACAAAGTCAGAAGTTCAGGACAACTGCGATGGTGCACGGGTCGGCTACAGGGACCCTGTTAGGCATGCTGAACAAAAGTACCTTTAATCCTGGTTTGTGGAGTGTTGCTTTGATTCGCTTTGAAGATGCATCGCACAGCCAAGGAAATGCATCGGTTTCAAGAGCGACGAGGCTTTGGTGCGGGGTCCTGTTGCATTGCCATCGAAGATCCCGTCAATGGGGCTGTCAATGCGAAGTCTGGCATTGAGGATGTGGCACGCAGTCTGGACGATGTCTCAGTTCCAAAGAGTCGCGAAGCTGTGATGCGAAGTCCAGCATCATCGTCGAGGCTGCTGTCGCTGAGAGATGCAAGGACCGGCAATGAGGATGCGTCACACAGTGGCGGTTTCGAAGGCAATGTGGGCTGAGGCGGTGATGCAAGTCTTTGCGGCAGTCCAATTGATGCCGCTGTGGCAATGCATCGGTTCTGCTCGGGGATGCGTCGTACATTAGAAGAGATGCGTTGGTTCTGCTGATACCACAGAGGCTGGCAAAGCACCTATGGCCCACTGCCAAGGGTCCAGGGCTGGGCTGATATCACTAAGCAGAGAAGACAGACAAATAGCAGAGTCCAGGTGCAGATGCCAGGTGGTTGGAAGTCTAGTATGTCCATGAGGCTTCAGATCAGGAGGCCAGCCAACTAGCCCTTGGAGTCACATCTGGATTCTGGGTTCAAGAGATGCAGGTCCATTCCTTCTCACCTAAGCAAGAGGGAAGCAGGTCATCACAGCAGGGCTGTATTTCCTTCAGAGTAGCAGTCGAGTAGCGGGGCAGTCCTTTCAGTAGAACAGCAGTCCTTCTTCCTGGCAGAGTATCCACAGGTCCAGAAGTGTACTCAAGTGGTGGTGTCTGAAGTTCTTTTACACACAGCTGTGCCTTTGAAGTGGGAGAAGCTTTTAGAGGCATATCTTTGAAGTGCACAGATGTCCTGCCTTCCCTGCCCGGGCTCCAGACTAACTATATGAGGTATGCAGCCCTTTGTGTGGAGACAGGACACAGCCTATTCAGGTGTAAGTGAGGCTAGGCCAAGCTGTGATGCTCCATCCAGTCCCACCTAAACTCCGGTTGTGTGTGGCTGTCTAGGAGAAATACACAAAGCCCAACTGCAAACTACACCCAGTCATGTGACCAGAGACAGGCTGCAGGCACAAAATGGTTAAGGCAAGAAAATTTCACCTGTCTAAAAGTTAGTTTCTAGAGACAAGGGAAACACTGGGATCGTAAGGGACCAAGGGTACTTAAGTGATTCTAGGAACAAGGGTCCTTAAAATAGTAAAATTTTTTATGTTCTCATGGATACAATAATCAGTTCCATGAACGTTTTCAATGGCCAAAAATTTGAAATTCATAACAACATATCAATTCAAACAAACAAAATATAAGAATTACCCTTGCCGGAGTAATTTAAAAAACAGGAGTTAAAAAACTGACAGAACAAACATTTACACATATACAGGCAAGAAAAACGGTGACCAATATTTGTATATAGCACTCAGGTCACTTATTGGAAAAAGTGAAACACTGCTACACCCAGAACGAAAATGATTCTAAAGATAGTTTAACGGGGCAGAGTGTGTGTCGATGGCGTTTCGATCCCCTAAGATTTTGGGATCATCATCAGGACTGAAATCAGTTGCCTGGCCTAATACTGATTGGTATGTTACATTAAACACCTGTTTAGATAGTTAGACATGTATGTATATCGAGAAAGGCAGATTGCCGAAACGCGTCTGTCAGTGCGGGGGGGGGGTGGTTATGCACCAATAAATAACATCTTAAGCAGGGACCTGAGAGTGCTCTCCTATTTACGCTGACCGAACTGTTGGATTTGTGGGAAAATATATATATATATATTCACTGAAAAAACCATAGGTTTTAGGGACAGTTATAGTTAGTTGGACATGTCACTCATACAAAACCCGTGAAATTCCCCCGTTATAGTTAGTTCAGCTAACTATAACTCGCGCCCTCGCAATGCACTGCTGATGACGTCACATATTACATCACTCATGACATGGTCAGTGACATCACTGATGACATCACTGATGACATCATGCAGTGACTGTGTGTTTCTGAAAAGTTAAAATATGTTTAATATATATAGGCAAAGGCGTATTGAAGAATGACTGGGTGTATAAGTGTCTCAATGGATGATTGAGTAGGTACGTGACTGACTCTACAAGTGAGTGATTAAACGTATCTTACTGAATGCATGGGTTACTGACTAAACTGTGTGAATGTCTGTATCCGTCTGTCTGTTGGTGTATAAGTGGATGAATGGATTTGCGAATAGCTACATGAATGTCTATATGGGTTATTGATTGGTTCTCTGAGTATCTGTATGGGTGCCTGAGTGTTTGTGTGGGTGGGGTGTGTGACTCTGTACATAGATGTGTGAGTGGG
Source organism: Calotriton arnoldi (assembly GCA_963921515.1). Classification (NCBI taxonomy): domain Eukaryota; kingdom Metazoa; phylum Chordata; class Amphibia; order Caudata; family Salamandridae; genus Calotriton; species Calotriton arnoldi. Next base: position 1,524,163 of record CAWUFW010001495.1, read on the forward strand.
TGATTCACTGGGTGCATTATTTGAAGAGTGCATCTGTGATGGACTGCTTGGGTGGGTGAGTGTGTGTATGGGTGTGTTAGTGAGTGAATGTATATCTCAGTGGTACATGTGCGAGTAACTACATATGTAAAAGGCAGTATATATGTGTGTTAGAGTATTTAAAAGGCTATAAGTGAGAGTGTGTGATTGTGAGAGTGGCTGTATGGATGCGTGTGTGCTTGTATCAGTTATTGTATAAGAGCGTAAGAATGTGCTAGTATTTGTATGAGTAAGTGAGCTGGTGTGTGTATAACTGTATAGGTGAGTAAATGGGTGTGTGATTATTTTTTTGCATGACTGACTAGGTGTGTGAGTACCTCTATGGATGAGTGGCGGTGTGTGAGTGTTTATATAGGTGTATGAGTGCATATGATAGTCCTGTACTGAGTGACCGTAAGTATGAGTGACTGTACGGGTGAGTGTGTAGATGTGTGTGTGTAGACCTAAGAATCAGTGAGTGGGTATGTAGTTATTGGTATTGGAGTGTGTATGGTTTTGAGAATGGCAGTCTGTAATTTAGAGTGGGTGTATCAAAAGTTATATTAGGATGTGAGAAGATGCATATAATTAACACATGGATGATGTCATCAGTGATGTCATTTGAGATGTCATCAGTGATGTCATCAGTGATGTCACTGACCATGTCATGAGTGATGTAATATGTGACGTCATCAGCAGTGCATTGCGGGGGCGCGAGTTATAGTTAGCTGAACTAACTATAACGGGGGAATTTCACGGGTTTTGTACGAGTGAAATGTCCAACTAACTATAACTGTCCCTAAAACCTATGGTTTTTTCAGTGAATTTCAAAGGTTTTTTAAATGCTAATTTCTAACTATAACGTGTCTGAAACATATGGTTTTTTCAGTGAATTTCAAAGGTTTTTTAAATGCTAATTTCTAACTATAACGTGCCTGAAACCTATGGTTTTTTCAGTGATTTTCAAAGGTTTTTCAAATGCTAGTTTGTAACTATGCCTACAGAAGTAGGACATGTGAAGAAAGAAGAAAAAACGCACAGAAAGAAGCAAAACTTGTGGGACCCCCTGAGCAGGCCTAGGGGGTCAGGGTGTTTCTACCCTGCCCCCTTTTTGCGTTTTGCGCGTTAGTTTCTCTGATTTCTTGTGCCTCGGTTCTACCGAGGCACAAGATGGCTGCCAACACTTCCTGGTTTGGAGTGTTGACAGCCAATTACCATACAGCTCGTGATCGGGAGGGTACGCGGACCCTACGCGGCCATAGATATATATGTGATTTTATTTTTGATTTTCTCAGGAACTACTGAACGGATTTACACCATTTAAGCCAAAGGCACGACTCTGAACCAAGGGCTACCTTTTTGCCAAATTTGGTGTAATTCTGTTCAGCAGTTCGGGCTGTAGCTGCGATGAAAGGTTCCTATGGAAAATTGCATGGGGAAAACACGTTTTGGGACCCCCCTTTTTTCTCGGCCCCCACTTGACGAATCACCCCGAGACTTTCAAGATAGGAGTGGACCGGAGCGGGCCACAAAGTTTAAAAATTTCGCGAAGATTCGTCAACCGGCGCCAAAGTTATTTCAAATAGAATGTTGCGGATTTCCTATGGAAAATAGGTCCTAACTATAACTATCTACTGGCGACCGCCAGTAGATTATATATATATATATATATATATATATATATATATGTATATATATATATATATATTCCTCTCCTCGCCACAATCCTCCGGAAAAACGAGTGCAGACCTCATTCAGTGCCAAAATTCTTTTTATTTTTACCAGTCCTCTGCCATTACGCGTTTCGGCCGTACAAGCGGCCTTGATCACATGACCAAATATATATATGTTCACTGAAAAAATAAAAGTTACAGGGACGTTATAGTTAGCAAATAGAATTAGAAAAACCTAAAAAATTCAATGAAAAAAACCACCTCCCCGGGGCTGCGTGGGAGAGCTGGAGCCCCCCCATGCACTATAATTCAATTTAACGCTGGGGAGGTGGCAGTCCCTGGGGCTGCAGGGGGGCTGTGTGGCCCCCCACATTTAAGTAAATCAGCCCTGGGGATGTGGCAGTCCCCGGGGCTGCGGAGGGGCTGCACGGGCCCCACATCATTATTTTGTTATTGCCCCCAGGACCTTGCCCACCCGGGGGCTTAAATTAAAGAAAGCACTGGAGCCCATGCTTCATTTTTTTTAAAAAATCAGCTGGATTCACCGTTTTTCTTGCCTGTATAAGTGTAAATGTTTGTTCTGTCAGTTTTTTAACACCTGTTTTTTAAATTACTCCGGCAAGGGTAATTCTTATATTTTGTTTGTTTGTTGAATTGATATCTTCTCCCACTGAGAAAAAATGCATTTTTTTGTCCCTGGGGGACCCTGAATAGGCCTAGGGGGTCAGGGTGTTTCTACCCTGCCCCCCTTTTTTTACATTTTTGCTTGTGACTCGGTTCAACCGAGTCACAAGATGGCTGCCAACACTTCCTGGTTTCAATTGTTGGCAGCCAATCAGATCTCAGGCACGAGATTGGGAGAGGTCGTGGATCCACCACGGCCTCAGTTGTATATCTGAGAAATCTTAAAATTTCTCAGGAACTACTGAACGGACTTACACCATTTAACAAAAAGAGTGCTTTCTGGACCAAGAGCTAGCTTTTTGCCAAATTTGGTGTAATCCCGTTCAGCAGTTTGGGCTGTAGCCGTGTCTAAAGTTTCCTATGGAAATTAACATGGAGAAAAAGCATTTTGGAACCCACCCTTTTTCTCGGCCCCCGCTTTACAGATCACTCCGAAATTTTCAAGACAGTAGCTGTTTTGAAAAAGTAATGAAGATTCATCAAACGGCGCCAAAGTCATTGGCAAATCAAAAAATGCTCTGTGGAAGCTAGATCCTAACTATAACAATCAAACAACAAACTTGCTCCTTTTGAAACCTCAGACCAGCGTTCACCGGCAGAGCATGCCTGTAAAAGTTAATCCAACAGGGAACAGACGCGAATAATGCACACTCAGGACCCAGGTCGTAGTTGCAAAGGTGGTTTAGTCCATAATTCTCATCACGCATTTCAACTGCACAGCAGTCTTGATCACATGAGAAGGCACCCAGAATGAGTGCTGATAGATAGCTGCAAGTGCGAACTTCAAGGAAGGACTGCATCCAATTGATACTCGGAAAAATACACTTGTAGTGGTGGCCAGGTAAGAGTAGTCTGTATATTTGCAAGTTGCATAGGAATAGCATGTCAATGGTGAATGCTTTCACCCATTAGAAGTAGCACCGATGACACTGAATTCTGAAATGTTATTATTTTTAATTTGACAGTTGTCTCTAATTATGATGCCCAACCATAGGTGATTTTATATGTATTAACAGGCTATTTCTATATAACTTACAAATGTATGGCTGTATGGGTGTGTGAGTGGATGTGAGAGTGGTGCTGTGGATGATGTCATTAGCGATGTCATCAGAGATATCATTTGAGATGTCATCAGTGATGTCATGAGTGATGTCACTAACCATGTCATGAGTGATGTAAAATGTGAGGTCATAAACAGTGCACTGCTGGTGCGTAAGTTATAGTTAGCTCAGGTAACTATAACTGCGGAATTTCAATGATTTTGTACAAGTGAAATTTGAGCCTAACTATAATGTCCCTGTAAATGTTTTTTTAATTATATTTCCTAGCTATAACATTCCTGTAACCTTTGTTTTTTTCAGTGAATTTATACTTTAAAAAATGTTATTTCCTAACTATAATGTCCCTGTAACCTTTGTTTTTTTATGAATTTCAAAGGCTTTTTAAAATTTAATTCCTAACTGGAACCTGGAACCTGAAACCTTTGAGAGTGGGTGTGTGACTGACTGTATAGGTTGGTGAGTGGGTGTGTGAGTGGCTGTATGTGTCTGTGAGTGGATGTGTCAGTGGTATTGTGGGTATGTGAGTGGGTGTGTGATTGTCTGTATGGGTCTGTGAGGGTATGTTTGAGTGACTGTATGAGTCTGTGAGTAGGTGCATGAATAGCTGTATGGGTCAATGACTGGGTGTGTGAGTGACTGTATTGGTCTGTAGTGGGAGTGTCTGTATGGGTGTATGAGTGGGTGTGTGAGTAGTTTCGAGGGTGTGTGAGTGAGTGTGTGAGTGGATTTGTGAGTCAGTGAGTGAGTGTGTGAGTGGCTGTAAGTGTCTGTGAGTGGGTGCATGTGTAGCTGTGTGGGTGTGTGAGTGGGTTTGCGAGAGAATGTATGGGTCTGTGAGAGGGTATGTGATAGACTGGATATGTGAGTGGCTGTACAGATCTGTCAGTGGGTGTGTGAGTGGCTGTATGGGTGTGTAAGTGGGTGTTTGAGTAGTTTAGTGGGTGTGTGACTTGGTGTACGAGTGTCTGTATGGGTGTGTGAGTGTGTTTCTGAGTGGCTGTGTGGGTATGTGAGTAGCTGTGAGAGTGGCTGAATTGATGTGTGAGAATGTGTCTCAGTGTCTGTGTAGGTATGTTAGCAGCTTTGTGAGTGACTGGACCAGAAAGGTACCTCACCTGTCGCTTTATCCAACAAGAGTCCACAGCTCTGCACAAAATGTTTACCCAACTGGAGTACTTTCTACTTGTTAATTAGGAAGTCTTGCAAGATGGAAGTATTATGTGATATGGCTGCAAGGCCTTATCATGTAATACTAACACAATACACAGAGATGGACCTCGAGTTCACCCCTAGCAGCCGCAGCTCGCTCCTGGTAGTTTGGCACAGAGCAGTCAGGCGTACTCAGAGGAACATGTGTTAAGCATTTCACAGTACCATTATTGACCCTAAGTAAGTGACACGACTCAAAAGAAACCTTAACACCAATGAATAAAAATAAATTGTATTTTTATATAAATATTGACACCAAAACAAACTGTATATGTTGCCGGAGTTATATATTTTCAAAGTATTCAACATTAAATGCAATGAAAGCTGTCAAATGTTCACCATTGAAGTCGATGGGGGAAAACACACTTAGCAAAACGATAGTTGCAGGGTGAGTTCGAAGAAACCCTCTTGTGGATGAGGTCATGCATGTCCCTAGACCAAGTTCCAACAGTCGTTACTTTGTTACCTTGGCCAGGGAGTCCGGTTGCAGAGGTGAATTGGCTGTCCTCTGTACTGAACGGGATCCGCTGGAGCTGTCAAACTTGCAGCACTTGACATATCTACACTTATGATGGCAGTCGAACGAGCGTCGGAAACATCCTTTTTAGGTCTAGCATAGCGTTGCAGCGCAACGCGCTGTTTGCTTTGCGAGGCATGCAGTATACAGTAGAGCGGAGGGAAGCTCCGCCCACTTTCCGTCCATGTTTTTCATTGGCTTCAATTGGAAATGCTGCATTCTGATTTGTTTTCGGCTTGTTTGTCCCTCCTCCTCACGGCCATGTCGTCATTTTTCTCCTTCCATTGCTATCGGCCCCTTTACTTTACAAACTCTTTTGTTCCTCTGCCCCCCCTTCCCTCCCGCAGTTCGTAACTTCTCTGCCCCCCAACCCACCCTCCCCCCACTCCCGATCATGCCATCTTGGACGCCCGCACGTTTGTTTATAAATGCAATAGGTCTCTCGTAATATGAGTCCTATTGCATTTATAAATGCTTGTTTTCTCCTGGGATTGGCTGGCTGAGTCTCGCACTTTATTTTGCCTGACCTGTCCATACGGCTATGTTACGCATGCGTCCAGCAGCCGCTATACAGACGCTGCTGCGCACGAAGAGGAAGGTGTTTACCAGGACCCAGGCAACTAGGATCACACACATGATCTCGGCGAGAATCGCAGCTCTGAGATCCCTTGCTTCTGCCTGTCCACGCAGGGGGGGCATTAATTTTCAGAGTGAAAAGCAGCGCATGGGGATACCAAACGTGACACCCACCGGTGCGCTGCCTGCTGATCCAATGGCTCCAATGGCAGAGCCGATGGGGGGAGGGGGTGCGGGTGCTGCGAGGACAGCTTGTGATCCAGCAGCGCCTCTATCAGTTTCCGAGGCTACTGCCGAGGTCCAGGAGGGAGCTGAGGGTTAGCTGTTAGCAGCGCTCGCTGTCTACACACATAGGTCTCGTATTTGCGCACCTCCAGCCCGCACCGGCTCGTCAATCCTCGCATACAATTCTGGGACTTGTGGTTTGGCTTTGCTCCTGCGTCTGTGGGCATACATGCCCCAGAATCTAAGGCAGGTTTTGTTTACATGACCGGGATGACTGGAAGTACCAAAGGCACGTTGTAAGTAGCCCACTTTCGACCCCTGCGTCAAGGGGTACTGGTCTCCCTCTGTCGCCGGGCGTCAGGCCTCCTGGTTTTCTTTGTGTTTATTTAAAAGACTTGAAAGTCGACCCTTTACACCAAGGTGCTCGAAGGAGCTTTAGGAAAGCAAACGAAGTACATTTTCTGTGACCAACTGGCGTCTGTTGGCACACATTTTTAATACCCTTGCATGCTTTCAGCTGCGTACTTTGTTTGAGTTTCCTTGATAAAACATTGAAATGTGTTATTTAATAAGCGGGGGGGGGAGCTTTTCAGAGTTTTATTTGTACAAGGCAGGTCTCGGGACGGTGTGGGCAGTGGAGTGACGAGAAGATCCTATAAAAATGGCCCCATTACTAAATGAGGTAGCTAAAAAAAAGTGCCCCATGTTTGCAGATAGTAACTGGTTTGAACTTGTAAAGACACAGTGATGAAGTGTTTTACAAGGTATGGAAAGGCTGCACATATGAGCTTGCTGCAGGCAGTGTTTGTTGAACTATTGGGTAAATCAACAGTACAAATGGACCAAGTTGACCATAAAACATGCCCACAAACAGCCAGAAATGAACTGCCTCGTTGCCTGATGGGCCAGTCCGGCCCTGGTCACAAGGACCCCATCCCAGAGTTTCTGTACTACACATAGATGATCTGGGTGCAGTGGGCCCTGTAGCGCCTCTGCGCCTGAAGCACTATTGATAGGCATCCCTTACAGGGTGTGTGGTAGTAGCTGCAGGGCAGGGGGCTCTGCAGCCAGTGGGTGGGGCCCAGCGGATGCAGAAGGGAGGGTTAGCAGCTGGTGTCTCTGGGGCACAAAGTCAGGTTTCCTGGGGAGGGCTGTGTGGATTGGTGCTCATTAACGCCCTGTGTGCTGCATTAACCCCGCCCATGTTTCCTGCTGAGCTGTGAATGGTATGTAGATTGTACCCCCTCACCCTTGCCGCATTGTCCATATGTGCCGAATGACACCTTCCCTGGAGGGGGCAGGTAGCGGCTCTCGCCCCAGCCCCTTTGTAATGCCTTGTGTATTTGCATATTCGTAGGGTCATTTTGGTGCAGTTAGAGGACGCCAAACCTGGCAGGACGGATTACAGGCTGCCCCCCCCCCCCTCACTTGGGAAGCTTTCCTCAAGCCTGAATTCCCCTCCCCGAAATTACATTCAGGGCTTCCAGTTTCCATATGTTGTGATTACACACATGAATATAGACGGGAAAACCAACTAAAAGTCAAATTAATAAATAATCAAAGCCAATCATTTATAGTATCCCACATGAATAATTTTTAGCTTAATTCTACCTAAATTGGATACAATGTGCACATGCTCTTTTGAAATACACCTTTCCACAAAATCTTAAACCCAAGTCCTTCGCAGGCTCCGTGAATTCATGCACTTACGCTTTATGCCACTGAAATTGTTGTAATTAACCACGTCTCACGGAAATGGATGGGTGCAATACAAGTATTTCCTGACACGGGCCAATTACACACACACACACTCACTTAAATGAATGAGTGTTGTTACACCATATAACCATGACATTAAGATTGCTACACCAAATCTCACCAATAACACGCGTAAAAAGAGCCAATTCCCTGCAAGGCCCATGTTGATTCTAAGATGTGGTCTGGACTCTGCGAGCTGTAATATTTGAGGGTGCCTCTCACATACTGTGGGTAGGGGGTTTGTGTGCCCATCACTGCATTTGCAGAGCTGGCGATTATCCCCCAGGAGATTGGAAACTTTAATTCGATCCTGTTTTTGTGGTCACTCGGATTTTTGAGTGGATAGTTTCAGGGAGGACCCAAAACTTCAAGTCCCAGGGTGCAACATACATTATTGACAGTGGGTAAAATCCAGTTTGGGTCCCATTACTCCTGAATGGTTCGGGGTTTTCGGACATGTTAGGCTGGGGGGCTCTTCAATGCAGTACACTCGTAGCAAACGCCACCACGTTCCTGGTAGCTCAGTTGCCAAGTGGCCCACTCCATGAGCAAAACCTTGGTATTTTAGATAAAGGGCTCTTAATATTGGGATTTTTTTTTAAAGTCACCCATCTGGGTTGAGTGGGACAGGGCGGCTTGTTCCAGTTTGAGGGTATTTTGTTGAGCAGTCTTCAAATGGGCCTCTTTCACTAATTACTGTATTTTGCAGTATTCTGAGCAGCACACACAGGACGCGTTGAACCCAGTGTCTCCTTATTATGACGTTGGTGTGAAACCGAAGGAGTACATTAAGTTTAGAACATAGCGATTAATGGTATTCTGTTTGGCATGTTTTCTTGGTAACATTTGAGGAATTAATTATGTGCCCAAGATAAAAAAATGTTTTGTTGACGACTGGACAGGGAACCCTCAAAAGGGGAGGGAGGCTTAGACGCCCTTCCTTGCACTTATCAACATTCTCTACGCCGTTCATGTTTTATTGTGGTGTGGGAGCTTCAAAAATGACCCCGCCCCCTCACATTTGTTTTAACACTTGCGGCCCACGTGTGTTTCTGTTAAATTCCTGAAAGGTTTAGGACGGGACTCCTGCCTGTCCCTGCAAACCGCTGAAAATTACAGGGCTGTTGCTCTGTAGGGTCCGAGGTGCTGGGATCTTGTGTCTGACGCCCTCTTATTTTTGCTCTCAATTATAGTTAATAACTAGGGGGCATATTATCAAGCGGCAGCGATAATTATCGCTGACCGCTCTTAGCGTGGGGAATAGTATCGCCGGCTATTGCTGAAAATTATCGCCATGCTAGCGCTGTATTAACAACGCTTAGCGCAAAGGCGGTAATTTTCCAGTGATAGCGGTGTTTTCCATGGAACATCGCTGGTTTTTCAGCGATGTTCCATGGAAAACGGCGATAATCTTGTGAATAGGGCCTGTGGTCTTAGCCACACAATCCACCCCCATGTTAGGTATGCCTTAGTCAGGAATTTAGCAGACGTTAAATTCCTGCGTTAAGGCATACTTAACGCGATTTAAAATATCGCTAACCCACGTTGTTAATATGGCGATACCTGGGTTAGCGATATTTCCCCATGTTGTTTTCACCGGCACGCCTCCTTTGCATCTCATTAGCGATGCGATGGGAGGCGTGCAGAAAACGGACGCTAATTCAAGGAATCATGCGCTAGCGTGTCCTTGTTAATTAGGCGATAAAATTATCGCCGCTTTTCGTCCGAAAACGGACGTTAAAGCGGCGATAATTCTTTAACGCCGCCTTGATAATATGCCCCAAAGTGCTCTCTAAAAAGCCTGCAATCGTTTTTAGGTCTGGCTGGACAGCGCATATGGTGGCATATCTTATGTGATTAACAGAAAAGGGGACGTTGAAAAGCACTAAGGAGAGAGAGGCTTTGGCAAAACCCAAATGTTGGTTAACTTGAGTATAGCATTTGATGGGTAAAAGTTGAGTTCTTCCACAAAAGAGTGGTTGTACTGGGCTCCTATTAGCTTTTGGAGAGAGCCCCATCACCTAATTGGAGTGTTAAGTCCAAACGTAATAAAGTGGCAGGATGCGCAGGTAAACCTTGGATATGGAGCTGCTGCAGTCATTTCACTAGCTTTGGCTCCCCCTCTGCTGCATCTCAAATTGCAAGGTATGTGCGTCATCCCACTTCGTCAACCATGGTCTATGTATAAGCATGCACACAAGGCGCATGTCCATGTGCAAGCACGCACATAGGGTGCACCCATGCCCCTGGAGAGGGACAACCTGGAGCTGGGTGCGAGAATTGGGCAAGGGTGTATGAGTGACCAGGAAGTGGCGGGGTGGCCCATGCCCCTCCAAACCGCCACGAGGATATAGCTGGGAGTCGCTCGTAGAAGCCAGATGGCCTGCACTCCTCACTGTCGCCTCACTGAAGTGTCGGGCAGCCGCCTGCCGGGGCAGAGCTAGTGTGACCACTCCCCGTGGTCCATAAGCACATACATACACAAATGGGAGCAGCACGGCCTTCTCCCAGTGCAGGCCGCGATTGCATGTGAGGCCACAGGAGAGGCCAGAGCCGTCCACACTGGCTGGTTTGTGATCTTCACTTCACAGAAGCAGGAACAGCACACCCAAGAGCTCCAGTAATGGTGAAAGAAAGCTGAGGGGGCTGCATGAGGTAGTGCGCTCCCTCTCACACAAGATCTGAGGGAGTAAAGAAGCATCAGACAGCAGCATACCTCCTCTCCCTGTGTTTACTTGTGTTCCCAGCAACCCTCTCACTACTTTCAGTGTGCTCGTGCATGGCAGCTTCCCTTCGTCTCCCGCTGGGAACTTTTTTTTTTTACATTTAAATAAAGGAGTGAGTGCCTGGCCGAAGAAGAAGGGAGCTCTTTCATTTAAATGCTGGGTTTCGTAAAATTTGTGTCAGCCTACATATCCCCTGACAGAGTCTGTAATGTCTCAGTCCCTTCAGTCCTTCGCAGGTCCTGTATTCTGACTGATGCTGGTTCTCTGATGGCGCGAAAGAGGGGCCTGAGGCAGTTCATGGAGCGACACAATCCCAGCTTGCTCGGCCTCTCTAGTACTGCATGTGATCCTCTGCGTTGTCTATACTCAAGGATGCATTCCCATGTTTACCGTCAGAGGAAGTGCAAGTTCATTGACAAAGCCAATAGGTCTCGCCTTTGGGACCTTATAAGTGTTTAGCCATGCAACGGTTGATGTTGTTGCACCAAGGATATTGTACCACATAACTAAATACTTATAAGGTTCCAAAAGCGAGACCTATTGGCTATGCCAATGCTTGTTTCAATTGCGGCTTGTGCTGTGGCCTGGAAAAGGGATGCAGCACAAGCCACAATTGGAAAAAGAGATGTTTTTGAACATCTGCATGCCAGGCACCATGTGGTGCCCGGCACACGGTGCATGGATGTTTGAGAGCGCACCACATGTGCCCCCTTGGCCACATAGCATGGCCCATGGAGGACTGGGCCCTGATAGGGGCCCCCAAAGTCCCACTGCCATGAACAGGCAGTCAGAAAGGGGTATCCCAATCCCTATGCGGTACCTGCACAGGTACCGCCCCATTGTAGGGATTAGGAATCTGACCGCTGTGCGGACTGGATCTTTAATTCTGTCGGAGGCAGTGGTCCTACCCCCCACCTCTATGGTCCGACCAGCTGCATTGCTATGCAGCGGTTGTACCAATGCCCTAGATGGTGGGCAGACAGCCACCGACAGCCTTTTGGTGGCGGTCCACCCCCCATCATAATGAGGGCCTTGGAGATGGAGTTTCACTCTACCCTCAGAGATTAGAGGCCTTTGGAGTCCTAGGACCCAGGTTCGACAGCTGGATTTCCTCTACCTTGCTTGGCGGCTCCGGGTGCAGAGGTAGCTGGCAGCTGTCAATCACTGAAGCAGGTTGCCCCAAAGATGTTCTGCCACACACTCAATGACACCACCTTCAGGATTCAGGAAGACAACAGTGCGGTCGTTGCCGACATTGGTCACTGTTGCTGTGAGGTGATCTCCGGCAAGATATGTCATTCAAGGGGTCAACCACGTGACTGGCGATCACCAAGCCTTGGCTGCTTCAAATGTAAACCACGGTTACTTCAGTGGCTGGAGGTCAACAGGAGTTAAGTAGCTGCTTGAAACTTGGTGAACACTTAGCTACCACTTCAGACTTGCAGAGCACCACTTCTCTTCAAGCTCACTGTTGACAGGCTCAGCAAGTCGTCATTCTTGTCATGCAGCATGTCGATTTTCCTGCAGCTTGCAAGGGACTGGTCCCAACAGTCCAGGGGAGGCTGCTTCAGTTTCTGGCATCTACTGGAGTGCCTCTTGCTGGGAGCAACAAGCTTTTGCCATGGATACACATCGAACACATGGTTCCAGTATATGGTTTCTTTATGGCAGTTAAGTGTCCTATCTTCGCACTGCGGCAGAGTCCAATGTCCTGTTGTCAGTGACGGCATCTTATTTGTACCTCTTCTCAGATTCAATGTCAGAACTGAGGTTCTGGTGTCAGGAGAGACCTTTAAATCCTAGTTTAGGGGACATTTAAGGGTGTGAGGGACAGTGGTCAATGGGCTACTGGTCCCTATGGCTAACTTGCTACTGTAGTGATAACATCCTGTGGGTGTATATCACTGTGCTACCCAGAATACTCTATTGTAGAGACTACCAAAAAAGGCAGAACCCTTCTTTGGCTCTACAGACCTCCTAGCCCACTCTAAAGGTGTGGCTAGCGTTTTGGAGGTGTACGCCTCCTGCATACCTAATTCTCCCAGTTTCCTGCAATCAGCTCTGCTTCAGGGGAGCGAAGGGCTTTGTCCTCAAGTGGGGGGATAAGTAAATTACACTTCAAGGGCAGTAAAGCCTTTGAGGCTCACCACCTTGATTACTGTCAACACTAGCCATCCTTCCTGCCCGAACCTTTTTTTTCCATCCTGGGGAAGTACTAGCACATTCCACCAGGAGGGCAGACTCTTGTCTTGGTAGCAAACAGCCCGGGGAAGCCACCAAGGCACGGAAGCACTAAATCTTAGGTGGGCACCCACTCAGGGTGACACCTAAGTGCATGCCAGCTCAACCTTGACACAAAAATCATGTCAGGGGTGAAAAAGCACAGTGTTTGACACCAAACACGACACAATTCGGTGGCACTAAAACGGAGATGGCTATCTTGAGTTTGTTTGGTAGCCAGCCCATGCTACTCTATAGATCACCGGTCACTTACAGTAAACCTTGCTTTACAGGGTTACTGTAGAGATATATATGTCCAAACATATATATCTACACCAATAATATAATGCACCCTGTCTCCTGGGCTATACGAGGCCTACGTTAGAGGTAATTTACTTATATTAATGCAGTAACAGGGATTCTGCAGCACATGGTGTGTGCAGGGTCTCTCTCAAGCAGACAGGCTGCTCGTGCATGCTGCAGTGGCAGACCTGCTGACACACTTTTGCTCGGATCACACAGGGTGGCACAACAGTGCTACAGCCTGGGTGTCCCCTTTACCACCCTTGCCCTGGATACCACTGGTACCATATACTAGGGACTTATAAGGGGGTAAAGTACCTTGTCAATTGGGTGTACAAATTCACAGTTACCTTTAGGGGAAAAAGCACTGTTACTGAAACCTGGTCAGTAGGTCCCAGTGCACTATCAGCATCAAAAACTAGCATCTAGCTGTTCTAATGGGGGCAAAAAGTGTGAGGGGGAACCTGCAAAGAAGCACAGTTTGCTACATCAAGTGCTACCTTGTTGGGTAAGTGTGTAGTGAATATTCCACACTACAGCTGCATAGTTGACCACGGGGAAATGTCTCCATTGACCTTGTGTGTGTTTTAGCAATGTGATTGCTTCTCTGGGTCTTCATCCAGAAATCTGTGATAACATTAATCCTCCGATGGAGAAGACAATAAGAAGGTAAATCTCCACCAAACAAGGGTCCTTCCTCTTAACGTTAAGAAGTGAGTTTTCTTTGTTAGGTGAGGATGTCCTCATATTCTTTGGCATCAAGAATGTGTCACTAAAAGAGGTGGGAAACGTGATGGGGGCCTTTTGGTAAGTTGTCCATCATCCTGGTAAAAGGCTGGAAGACCTTTGTATACTACTAAGGTGTACAGGGTGGGGCCAAACAGGCAGAGCTTTGAGGTGATTTGTACATTTGCATACTCATAGTAATTTAAAGAGAGAGCCAAGGACTCTGCTCTCAACAGGACAGGACAAAAAATCTGTGGCCCCCTTTTCCTAGCTGATTTTGGCCCCGGGGACCCCATCCTCCTGGGTCCTGTCTCTTGATGCTCAGTGCCCTGAAGTCCACCCAGGGCACCCAAAGTGTACTCTTGGGGACCGCGGGGGGAGCCTCAATGCCCAAAAAATGTTGAAAGACATTGTTCCCATGCATAGGGAGCAGCAAGAAAATGCTGCTCCCTGCGTGTGGGAGCAAGTTTTTAATCTGTTTTCCTGCCTGCTTGGCAGTCGGCAGGAAAACAGATGAAAAGTCTGCTCCCAGCGAGCAGGAGCAGTTTTCCTGCTCCCACCAGTTGGGAGCAGAGTTACTGTTTGCTCTCCCTTGGAGGGAGCTATCCTGGTTAAAATTGCAGGGGCATAAGTTACAGTTAGCTCAGCTCAGGGTCTGTGAGTGAGTGCGTAAGTGTCTGTATGGGTCTGTGAGTGAGTGCATGAGAATATGATTGGGTCTCTGAGTGAATGCATGAGTGTCTGAGTGGATCTGTGAATGGGTGCATCAGTCTCTGATTGGGTCTGTGAGTAGGAGTATGAGTCTGTGAGTGAGTCTGTGAGTGAGTGCATGAGAATCAGAGTGGGTGTGTGAGTGGCTGTGTGAGTCTCTGTGTGAGTCTTTGAGTTGGTGCATGAGTGTCTGAGTGGATCTGTAAGTGGGTGTGTGAGTGTATGACTAGGTATGTCAGTACGTGCATCAGTGTCTGAGTAGGTCTGTGAGTGGGTTTCTGAGTCTCTGACTGGGTCAGTCAGTGGCCCCATGAGTCTCACAGTGGCTCTGTGAGTGAGTGTGTGACTGTCTGAGTGGATCTGTTACTGGGTGTATAAGAGTCTGAGTCGGTTGGTGAGTGGGTTCATGAGTATCTGAGTAGATCTCTCAGTGGTTCCATCAGTCTCAGAGTGGGTGTCTGAGTGGGTGTGTGAGTACCTAAGTGAGACCAAGGGTGGATGTATAAAGATATTTTTATTTAATTTTTTCAATCATATTCACAAAGTTGTTGTTACGTATATTTCTCAAATTAGTCGCAATGTTAAATGGGGGCCCACTGACGTTGATGCAGGTTACCACTGTGTATTCTATATTGACCATCAAAGTAACTTCTCGACGATATTTAAGTATTTTATACTGCAACTGTTTTCTAATGCAACTGATTTATACTGTATTTTCAAAACGCAACTGCATAATCATACTGTTTTTATTTCCTAAAACATATATAAAGATACTTGCTATTTTTGCAAATTGGTCTTGGATTTATTCTTGAGTATGTGTCTCATTTATTGCCTCTGTGAGTACACAAATGCTTAGCACTACCCTCTGATAAGCCTAACTGCTCACCCACACTATCTCCAATAGAGCGTTAGTATTATCTACTTTTGCCTCTGTATACCAATCTGGGTCTCACTGGACTCTCTGCACAGTGTACTTCATTTTAGTGCACTATATAGAGAGCCAGCTTCCTACACCGGCAAAATTGAAAAAAAAGCAAGCCTGATTGCCCACTCGTGTCCTAAGGTAACTATGGGCCTGATTTAGATCTTGGTGGATGGGTTGCTCCACCACAACGGCGGATATACCATCCGCTGAAATATAAATCCCATAGGATATAATGGGATTTATATTTCGGCAGACAAGATATCCATCACCGTTGTGATGGAGTAACCCATCTAGCAGTCTATATCCGGCCCTATAACTCATGCTCTTGCCATGCACTCCTAATTACCCCACATATCACACCTCTGATGACATCTTCTATGAAATAATTGATAATATCACTGCAAATTTTGCAGTAAAATGATTGATAAGAAAACTGTGCTTGGCGGGGCATGAGTAATAGTTACCTGAGGGCAGAAGTTATAGTTTCTTGAGATAACCCTAACTATAACTTCTGAATTTCTATGGTTGTGTGTGTGTAAATTCTGAACCTAACTATAGCGTCCCTGTAAGTTTTGTTTAAAAAAAAAAATATATATATATATATATAGCTATGCATGTCTTCACATGGGCTGGTGGGAGGAGCTGGTCCTCAGAGCCAAACACAGCCAGTATATTCACAGTAACATCAGGCTGTGGTTACGGTTCATTGACGATTTGTTCGTGATATGGGAAGGTACGCACGACCAAGCAACAGAATTTGTGAATGCCATTAATGTAAATGATATCAACCTGCACTTCACTGCCACTATTAGCGAGACCACAGTGAATTTTTTGGGCACACAAGTGTACATTAAGAACAAGAGACTTGAGACCAGGCTTTACCGTAAAGAAACGGCTGGCAATTCAATATTGCACACCAGCAGCTCTCATCCAAGGCATTTGATAAACAGTGTACCATATGGTGAGATGCTGAGACTCAGACGAGTCAGCAGCAACATTGCAGATTTAAAAGTAGCACAGGCAGCCAGCAAAGCCAGATTTCTGGAGAGAGGCTACTCCAGCAAAGTCATCAACAGGGCAATTTAAAAATCAATTATGCAGGTAAGGGATGAGCTACTTAAGGATAAACAGTTGAACCTAACAGGTCGCCCCCAAATACTAGCAGGGGTGGAGAACCAGAATACAAAAGAGTATAGGATAATTATGGGTTATAGTAGACAACAGAAAAACCTGCAATCTATCATTAAACAAAATTGGCCCTTAGTTTTGAATGACCCCTGATACCACACAGGATATCTAGCACTCACAGCAGGGGACCATCCATGAGAGACAGCCTGGTCAAAACCAGTCCACAAACCATAGAAGGGACCAGCTGGCTACAGACCCACAGGAGCTTTTACAAGTGCAAAATCTGCAAAGCATGCCAAGAGGGTATCAATAAAATCACATACCGAACCCCTTTCAGTGATAAGGATCACAAGATCACTAAACTACTGACGTGCAAAACAGACCATGCAATTTACGTGTTATTATGCCCTTGTGGTCTTCAATACATAGTTAGAACCAAGCTCCAGGTTCATAAAAGAGTGCTCCAACACATGTGAGCTATAGTTAACCAAGATAACACGTATCCAGTAGCAAGGCATTTTAAGGAATATCACAACTCCAACAGCCAAGAACTCAGTTATTATGTCATTGATGCGGTCCCCCCAAGTAGACGAGGGGGTAACAGAGAAACTAGACTTAGAAAATTAGAGACACGTTACATTTTAGAAATGGATTCAAAGCAACCTGGGGGACTAAACAACTCAGAGGACCTGTACACCTGCCTATTAAAGTGTTTTATAAGGAATTTATGATATCTATGATTTTATCCAATATTTAATATTTAACATTTTATGCAATTTTATACTTTATTTAATGTGTAATATTGTATATATATTGGAGAATTTTGTATTTATTAGCATTCGTTTGCTCATAGAATCATGGAACAAATATCAATGGGTAGCAAATGAAGATAACAAGACTAGAGACCCCAGATGGTATTCATACCTGAATTTGACCAATATGGAGATTATCTCTCTCTTTTTATACAGCCTAAATATAACAGTGACCATATGGAGTACTCCACCCGCAGAGCGAAAGTTAGATCTAAGTAACGGAGAATAGTTCATATCATGGATTTGAAATTTGCACTATGCACATATCACTTTAAGCACTTTTTATACTGCACTTGAGCACTTTATATATATAGGCAACCAGGACAGACATGGATACACAAACCCAGTACATAGAGACCCAGGATTAGGGTAAATAGCAACATGACATGGATAATGCAAATGCGTTTTACAAAAATTAACCGGGTATGATTTCATTTGGATTTGCTTATCTATATAACAAGGGACAATGAATGGTTATGAAAGATGGGCAAACTTATGCGAAAGGATAATAACATGTAATGTGGTTTCAAGTAACTCAATATTTCATCGGTTATTTGTTCCTTCGCAATTGCCAGTTTTAACAATATTAATTTTATTAAAAAACTTTTATCGTGTATAACTTGAATTTTAGGTTATACATTGAGAGTGTTTACTCTTCTATGTTTGTGGTTGCAATTTACACGTGGTACGCCACACCCTGCACTTGTCACTTTAAAAATAAGGTTGAAGCCACAGTGCCATGTCATGTGATCAAGGCTCGTTCGAGCCGAAACGCGTAATGGCGACTATGCAATAAACTGAATCTACGCACCTACAAAGTGGTCCGTGTCCATGTTTGGAGGCATCAGGGATGCAACGGAATTGTGTGCTATATAAATATATATGGTCATGTGATCAAGGCCGAGGTACGGCCGAAACGCGTCATGGCGGACTAGCTTGGTGGCAATAAAGAATATCTTGCACTGATTTGGGACTACGCTCGTTTTTTCTTTGAGGAGACTTCAAGCGAGAATCAGCAATATATATATATATACACACAAAAGACCCAAAGGTTACAGGGACGTTATAGTTAGGGTCAGATTTTACTCTTACAAAACCAGAAAAAATCAGCCGTTATAGTTAGTTGAGCTAATTATGACTTGCGCCCCCGCAATACGCTACTTATGACCTCACATATTACATCACTCATGACATGTTGAGTGACATCTCTGATGACATCACTGATGACATCTCAAATCACTCATCAAGTAACTGTGAGTGTTTTTAAAAAGATTACGAGTGTTAAATATATATACCAAGGTGTATTGGTGAATCAGTGGGTGTATGAGTGACTGTATGGATGACTGAGTGGGTGCGTGACTGACTGTATAAGTGAGTGATTAGGTATCTCAGTGAATGTATGGGTGAGTGACTAGTTGTGTGAATGTGTGTATCTGTCTGTCAGTTGATGTCTAATTGGGTATATGAGTGACTGGGTATATGAGTGACTGTATGCATGAGTGAGTGAATGTGAGAGCACCTATATGGATGAGTGCATGCTTCTGCCAGTGACTGTGTAGGTGAGTGACTACTTGTTACTATTTCTGTGAGTAAGTAAGTGGGTGTGTGTGTAACTGTTTGGGTGAGTAAGTGGCTGTGTGATTGACTGTATGGGTGAGTGTCTAGGTGTGTGAGTAGTTTTCTAGGTGACTCACTCAGTGTGTGAGTGTTTGTATGGGTGTATGAGTGGATATGTCAATGGGTGTTTTAGTGAGTGAGTGGGTGTATGGGTGATTGAGTGGATATGTGTTTAGATCTATGAATCAGTGAATGGGTGTGTAAGTACTGGCATGGCTCTGTGAATGGGTTTGTGAATGGTTGTGTGAGAGTGGCTGTAGGTGTATAAAAGATTCTGTAGGGGTGTGAGTGGGTGCATCAGATGCTGTGGATGATGTCATCACTGATGTCATGAGTGATATCATTTGAGATGTCATCATTGATGTCATCATAGATGTCACTGACCATGTCATGAGTGATGTAATATGTGAGGTCATAAGCAGTGCATTGCAGGGGCATGAGTCATAGTTAACTCAGCTAGCTGTAATGGCTGAATTTCTCTCGTTTTGTATGAGTAAAACGTGACCCTAACTATATTTTTTTGTGAATTTCTAAGGTTTTTTAAATGCTAATTCCTAACTATAACGTCCCTGTAACCTTTGTTTTTTTCAGTGAATTTCTAAGGTTTTTAAACTAGCAGTCTCGTTTGCAGAGTGGTGGAGAAAGGGGGCTGGGCCTCCAATCAGCTCTCAGGAATTCCGCTGCGAAGGACTTACAGTAGGTACCAGGAGGGCTTCTGGGCCCCCAAGGTCTCTCTGGAGCCAAGGGGACGTTACCCTCCAACTAGTAGTGTGCCCGGAGGCACATTTGCAGAGTGGTGGGGAAAGGGGTGTGGCCTCTGACAACTTCTCAGCAATCCTGGACTTACTGGAGGTAACAGGAGGGGTAGTTGGCCCCCAAGGACGTCCTTGGGGGCCAACTACCCCTCCTATTACCTCCAGTAAGTCCCATACAGCAGGATTGCTGAGTTATGATAGCAGGCCATGCCCTCTTTCTCCACCACTCTGCAAACGCACCTCATGGAGCGCTCTTAGTTGGCAGATGAAGTACCATTTACTGCTGATGGCCCTTAGGGGCCAACTAGCCCACCTGTTACCTCCAGTAAGCCCCATACAGTAGGATTGCTGGAGTTGGCCCTGGAGGGTGGCGGTCCCCAGAGCCATTTACGACTCCACGAGGGGGGCCGCGTGTCACCCCGCCAACAGAAATTTCTCCAGGGAGGTGGTTGTCCCCGGGGCAGCGGGGGCGGCGGGGCCCCCCACATTTCAGAAAATTAGCCCCGGGGAGGTGGCAGTCCCCGAGGCTGCATGGGGGGCTGGAGCCCCCCAACCATTCTAATAAAATATAGCCCCAGGGAGGTGGCGGTCACCGGGGCTGCATGGGCCATGTGGCCCCCCACACTTCAAAAAATTACCCCCTGGGAGGTGGCTGTCCCTGGGGCTACAGAGGCCCCACATCTTTATTTTCAATTTCCCCCAGGACCTGGCCCACCAGGAGCCTAAAGTAAATGCAGCGCGCAAATCCAGCTGACATTTTAAATAAAATGCTTTTTTTGGGCCACAGGGACCCCCTGAACAGGCCAAGGGGGCCCAGGGGGATTCTATCCTGCCCCCTTTTCTTGTTTTTTAATGTGTTTTTGGTTCAACTTAGTCACAAGATGGCTGCCAACACTTCCTGGTTTGAAGTGTTGGCGGAACCACCGCGGCCGCAGTTGTATATACTCCGGAATGGATTTACACCATTTAACAAAAAGAGTGCTTTCTGGGCCAGGAGCTACCATTTTGCCAAATTTGGTGTAATTCCATTCAGAAGTTCGGGCTGTAGCCGTGTATAAAGTTTCCTATGGAAATAAACATGGAGAAGAAGCGTTTTGGTACCCCCCCTTTTTCTCGGCCCCTGCTTGATGGATCACTCTGAAATATTCTAGACAGCAGCTGATGTGAGCGCCCCATTAGTTTTGTAAATTTCATGAAGATTCATCAAACGGTGGCAAAGTTATTGGCAAATCAACAAACGTTTTTCCTACGGAAACTAGGTTCTAACTATAACTACCTACTGGCGGTCGCCAGTCGATAGTTATAGTTAGGACCTAGTTTCCATAGGAAAAGCGTTTTTTGTTTTCCCAATAACTTTGGCGCCGGTTGACGAATCATCGCGAAATTTTCAAAACTAGTGGGGCGCTCCGGTCAGCTCCTATCCTGAAAGTTTCGGGGTGATTTGGTAAGCGGGGGCTGAGAAAAAAGGGGGTCCCAAAACGTGTTTTCTCCATGTTATTTCCCCTAGGAAACTTTAGACACGCCTACAGCCCGAACTGCTGAACGGAATTACGCCAAATTTTGCAAAAAGGTAGCCCTTGGTTCAGAAAGAGCCCTTTTTGTTAAATGGTGTAAATCCGTTTAGTAGTTCCTGAGAAATTCAAAAAATTGAGGTCAAAAAATCATTTTCCCATAGGAAACTTTAGACACGGTTACAGCTGAAACTGCTAAGCGGATTTACACCAAATTTGGCAAAAAGGTAGCCATTTGTTCAGAAAGAGACCTTTTTTTTAAATGGTGTAAATCCGTTCAGTAGTTGCTGAGAAAATCAAAAAATAAAAGTTTCGATATCTATGGCCGCGGTGGATCCGCGCACCCTGCCGATCACGAGCTGCATTATAATTGGCTGTCAACACTTCAAACCAGGAAGTGTTGGCAGCCATCTTGGGCCTCGGTAGAACCAGCATAGTTACAACTCCATAGAATACAAACGGGGAAAGCATTTCATAAAGCAGTGGATATAGGGCTAAATTACCTTACCACCCTCCCCGTGCTAGTAGCTAGTTTATTATAAAAACAGAAGACCTCTGGGCATTGTCAAGCGAACCCCCATACCTCAATATCTAGATGCAAGGTTTACATCATCAGACAAGCACAGCTCTTCTCTCTGGAAAGGTTTTTCTCCAAGTGCCTCTAACCGTGAAAACACAATATTAAAAGCACACGAATTTCTCCAGGGCAGCTGTACCTAGTGTTATGTCTAAGTGCGAGGGAGTGGCCAGATCAGCAAGAACAAGGGATGTTGTTTTTCGACCTTGTACATGTTGTGCAGACGTAGGCCAAAGGGAACAGGAGAAAAGGTGAAAGACAGAAATGCAGACAGTTCTAAAATAACCGGGCAGAAGTAGAGGCTGAAAAAACAATGGCACAAAGTAACATGCGCAAAAAGGCATCATGGCAGCCAGGCCTAAGACAACGTAGCAAGGCAGTCCAGGAGGCCACAAACCACAAGACAAGCTGTGCCTAATTATATTATGAATGGGCCTTGTTTCCAACTTGTTCTACATAGATGCTGAGAGCAATCTACTCATAAGATCTACCGACTTTTCAGTCGTCTTTGACTGATCAATGGTAGGTGTCTCGAATGTGTGAGGTTAACACAAGGTGCGTCATTTCTGACTTGGGTCACTGGGCACACCCTCTGGGTGTCTCAATTTGGACCATGGTGTTCTGGGGCACACGGTGACACTATTTCTTACACACAGCGCATTTGACACAAGTGGAGATCTCTGATTTGATTGAATTTGATATGTAATACTTTTGAGCCTCGGGTCACTCTATGCCTTGTAGATGTCTTGGACATGGTTCTCTCTGATTATTGGCCTTGTGGAGATCCATGTCTAGAGCTTTCCATTCAGCCGGGGTTACTTTGAGATGCGGACTCGCAACCTCATAGTGGCCTTTTTTCCATCTTTGATCTCTTCTTTCTCCTTTTTCTCAATTTGATTTCTCCCCCTTCTGTCTATTGCTTTCGTGTCTTCTCTGTTCTGTCTTGAATACATTGGTTGGTGTAGGATTGACCTGTTACTTTTTAGTGATCTAGGATTGTGTACTTTTTTTATGTTTTTATATGTGTGGAATTGTGGGTATGGTCTTTGATGGAAGCCGGAGTCCCAGTCCTGCACCACTGTCACCAAATGCGAGACCCGGGACTCCTCGCTCAAATAGGCCAAGTAAGGACACCGTTTGAGATAGCCCTGCTCACCCCCTTAGTAGCTTGGCACGAGCAGCCAGGCCTATCTCCAAGGCACGAGTGTACAGTATGGGCAACCACACTCACAGCAACCCACTGGTGACACCACAAATGGACTCCACACGAGTTTGATAAAACGAGTATAAACTTTATATAAAAAGATATACGATTAGACCACACGATACAAAAGCCAACATATAATAAAGGGTAATATTGGCTCCGGCTGGTTGGTAGGTTCAAATCCCAACCACTGCTTTCAAAATGCTATGCTGGTCGCAATGGTAGAATCACACACGTTGCAAAGGACAAACAATAGTGTGCTGCGTAACGATACAATCCTGTGCTGGGCAAAGGAGAAATAATACAATGCGTAACGATCAATCAATCAATCAATCACAGAATTTGTAGAGCGCACTACTTACCCGCGAGGGTCTCAAGGCGCTGGGGAGAGGGAAGGGGGGGGGATGCTGCTACTGGTCGAACAGCCAGGTCTTGAGTAGCCTCCTGAAGGTCAGCAGGTCTTGGGTCTTTCGTAGGCTTAGTGGAAGGGTGTTCCAGGTCTTGGCGGCAAGGTGTGAGAAGGATCTGCCGCCGGTGGTTGTTCTTCGAATGCAGGGGACGGTGGCGAGGGAGAGGTCGGCGGAGCGGAGCTGGCGGTTGGGGACGTAGAAGAAGAGCCGTCTGTTGAGGTAGGCTGGGCCAGTTTTGTGGAGTGCCTTGTGTGCGTGGGTGAGGAGTTTGAAGGTGATCCTCCTGTCGACGGGGAGCCAGTGCAGGTTCCTCAAGTGGGGGGTGATGTGGCTGTGGCATGGTACATCGAGGATCAGTCGTGCAGAGGCGTTTTGTATGCGTTGCAGTCGCTTGATGAGCTTGGCCGGGGCTCCCGCGTAGAGGGCGTTCCCATAGTCCAGTCTGCTACTGACGAGGGCCTGGGTGACTGTTCTTCTTGTGTCTATCGGGATCCACCTGTAGATCTTGCGAAGCATGCGGAGGGTGTTGAAGCAGGAGGAGGAGACTGCGTTGACTTGCTTGGTCATGGAGAGCGTTGAGTCGAGGATGACTCCCAGGTTGCGTGCGTGGTCGGTGGGTGTCGGGGCTGCTCCCAGCGTCGTTGGCCACCAGGAGTCGTCCCAGGCTGAGGTGTTGGAGCCGAGGATGAGGACCTCCGTTTTGTCCGTGTTCAGCTTTAGTCGGCTGATCTTCATCCAATCGGCGACGGCCTTCATTCCTTCATGGAGTTTGGCTTTGGCGGCGAGGGGGTCCTTGGTGAGGGAGAGGATCAGTTGAGTGTCGTCGGCGTAGGAGATAATGTTAAGGTCGTGTTGTCTGGCGATGCGTGCGAGCGGGGCCATGTAGATGTTGAACAGTGTTGGGCTGAGGGACGATCCCTGGGGTACGCCGCAGATGATCTCGGAGGCTTCGGATCGGAAGGGTGGGAGGCGGACTCTCTGGGTTCTGCCGTCGAGGAAGGAGATGGTCCATTCCAGGGCCTTGTCTCGGATCCCTGCGTCGTGGAGGCGTGCACGTAGAGTGCGATGGCAGACAGTGTCGAAGGCGGCGGAGAGGTCCAGCAGGATGAGGGCTGCGGTCTCACCATTGTCCAGCAGGATCCTGATGTCGTCGGTGGCGGCGATGAGGGCAGTCTCAGTGCTGTGGTTGCTGCGGAACCCTGATTGGGATGGGTCCAGGATGCTGTTTTCTTCGAGGTATCGGGTTAGCTGTTTGTTGACGATCTTCTCGATGACCTTGGCTGGGAACGGAAGCAGAGAGATGGGCCGGAAGTTCTTGAGGTCTCTCGGGTCCGCCTTGGGTTTTTTGAGTAGGGCGTTGATCTCTGCGTGTTTCCAGCTCTCTGGGAAGGTCGCGGTCTCGAAGGAGAGGTTGATGATGTTGCACAGGTGGGGTGCGATGGAGCTGCTGGCTTTGTTGAAGATGTGGTGCGGGAAAGGGTCTGACGGGGAGCCGGAGTGTATTGTGCTCATGGTCTTGATGGTGTCCTCGATGTTCACGCTGGCCCAGGCTGGCAGGGGGTCGTGGTCGATGGTGTGTGGCGGGTCGATCTTAGTTGGGGTTGTCTGGGTGTCGAAGCTGTCGTGGATGTCGGCGATCTTGCGGTGAAAGAAGGTGGCGAGGGAATCGCACAGGGGTTGCGACGGCGGGATGTCGTTGGTGTTGGAGCTGGGGTTGGAGAGTTCCTTCACGATGTTGAAAAGCTCCTTGCTGTTGTGTGCGTTGTTGTCGAGGCGGTCTTTGAAGGAGATTCTCTTGGCGGACCTGATGAGGTGGTGGTGGTTACGGATGGCGTCTTTGTGGGCTGTGTGGCTGTCCGGTGTCTTATCGCTGTGCCATTTCTTCTCTAGTTTCCGGCAGGTGCGCTTGGAAGCTAGGAGTTCCGAGGTGAACCAGCTGGCTCTTTTGGTGGTGTCGCTGTAGGTGAGCTTTTTCAGCGGAGCGAGGGTGTTGGCACAGTCGTCCATCCATCGTCTGAGGTTGCAGGCAGCGTCGTCGGTGTTGGATGGGTCGGAGGGAGGGCTGAGAGCGAGGGTTGCCTGGAGTTGGTCTTCGGTGACTTTGCTCCAGCAGCGGCGTGGGATCTGTTGGGTGCGGTGGTGTGTGGTGGGTTTCTGGAAGGTGAAATGGATGCAGCGGTGGTCGGTCCAGAGGAGTTCCGTGGTGTGGCTGAAGGAGACGTGGGAGCTTGAGGAGAAGATGGGGTCAAGCGTGTGGCCGGCGCAGTGGGTCGGTGTTGTGACGAGCTGGCTCAGGCCGAGGTTGGCGAGGCTGTCGATCAGGGTGGTGGAGTTGCTGTCGTTGTTGTTCTCCAGGTGAAAGTTCAGGTCTCCGAGGAGGATGTAGTCGGTAGAGGTCAGGGCGTGCGTGCTGATGAAGTCTGCGATGGAGTCGCTGAACTGGGGTCGGGGCCCAGGGGGTCTGTAGACAAGGGTGCCTCTAAGGGTGGTGTTGGGGTCCGTGTGGATCTGGAAGTGCATGTGTTCGGCGGTGCTGAGAGTGTCGTCGGTGCTGGTCGAGACCCTGATGGTGTTCTTGTGGACGATGGCGATTCCTCCTCCTACTGCGTTGACGCGGTCTCTGCGGGTGATCTTATAGCCGTCTGGGATGGCTATGGCGATGTCGGGTGCGGAGGAGTCGTTCATCCAGGTCTCTGTCAGGAAGGCGACGTCTGGTGATGATGTGTCGAGCAGGTCCCAGAGCTCGACGGCGTGTTTGCGGGTGGAGCGGGTGTTCAGCAGGATGCACCGGAGGTGGTTGAGGTCCTTCTTGGCGGGCGCCTCGGTGGCTCTGAGGCTGGTGTAGCTGCAATTCCGGCAGGTGAAGGGACCATGGGTGCGTTTCGGTGCGGCCTTGAAGCAGTTGTGCGTCCGTCCGGGGTTAAGAGCGTGGAGTGTGGTGGCATCGTATCGGCGTCAGTCCTCGAGGCTGGAGCGGGGGGCGCGCGGTCCAGGGGTTCTGGCGCTGGGCGCAGTCCAGTCGCGGACGGGTGCAGACGGGTGCAGACGGGCGCAGACGGGCTTGCCTTAGGCGCGCCTTCGGCGCGCCAGCGGCGCAGCCGCGCAGCAGCCGCCATTTATGGGGAGGTGGGAGGGAGGAGCAGCTGGGAGGCGGGAGGCAGGGGCAGCGAATGGGCAGTCAGGGGGGCGGGGCCGCAGGGGACGCAGCGGCGGGAATGGCGAGAGGCAGCGGGGGCACAGAAGGAAAAAAGGGGAGAAAAAACAGACAGAAATACGGGCACAGTACAAATGGGGCAGCGAGGGGCACAGAAGGGAAAATGGGGAGAAAAAAGCAGACAGAAATACGGGCACAGTACAAATGGGGCAGCGAGGGGCACAGGAGGGAAAATGGGGAGAGAAAACAGACACAAATACGGGCACAGTACAAATGGGGCAGCGAGGGGCACAAAAGGGAAAAAGGGGAGAGAAAACAGACACAAATACGGGCACAGTACAAATGGGGCAGCGAGGGGCACAGAAGGGAAAAAGGGGAGACAAGCAAAGAAATACGGGCACCGAGGCCACAAGCGGAAGGGCGATCTTACCAGCAGCAGCAGCGGGCGGACAACACAGGCGGAGCTGTGTGGTGGGGGAGCGACCTACCTGGCAAGGTCAAGGGTCGCTCCCCCCCACCCCGGTACCTTGCAATGGGAGAAATAATGCAATGCGTACCGCTACAATCATGTACTGTGCAATGAAGGAATAATGCAATGTGTCACACCCCAATCACGTACTTTGCAATGAAGAAATAATGCAATGCGCACCGCTACAATTATGTACTTTGCAATTAAGGAATAATGCAATGCGTAGCTACAATCATGTACTTTGCAATGAAGAAATAATGCAATGCGGGCCGCTACAATCCTGTACTTTGCAATGGAGAAATAATGCAATGCGTAGCGCTACAATCGTGTACTTCGTTATGCATAAATAATGTCAGGCGTCATAAGACAGTCCGGCAGTTCGTTAGCAGCAATATTGGCAATGTGTATTACGACAGTCAGCCTCTTCGATAACAGTTGCCCCCCACACGTATCAACGATGACATAAAGTACAGCTTCGCACTCTGGCCCCAGTACTGCCACTCCTTTGGTCAGTACGGGCCCCAATCTGAGCCGAAGCAAAGGCTTGCGTCGCCAGAAGGACTGAGAGGCCGAGAGAGTGTCCCTCCGAGCCTGCACCCCGCCCAGGCAGTGATCCACGTTACCTGGGGGCGCGACCCCACTCTCCTCTTCTCCTTCAGCGAACTGGGCCTTCTGTGCAGAACTTTCTCAATGGGCCTCAGTGGCTCGGCCTGGCAGCTCAGCTCCTCTGGGGCTGCCGGTCCGGGCCGCAACTGTTAGGAAGGTCTCAGGCGGCCGCAGGGCATACGTACCCCACGCCTCTGAGATTACGTTACTCCGGGTGCACGTTCACCACAGCACCCTCCGGGTCTCCTCTGGCACAAAGCCACACACACAACGCTGATGGGACTTCACGTCGACTCCGAGCGCACGTTCACCAGGCACTCCTTCCTGCAGTCTCAGTTGGCACCAAGACACGCACACCGCGCTGCAGAGACTCACTTTCTTCCGGTGCACACGATGATCAGCCGATCACCTCCACAGTCCCAGGTTGCACCAAAGCACACACACTGCTTCACTGAGACTTACTCCAACTCCGGTGCCCCGATATCCAGGTGCTCTTCACCAACGCCTTTGGCCGCACCCTGACACGCTCACCGTGTCCCAGCCTCACTTCTTCTCCGGTGCACTCGATGACCAGGCGCTCTTCACCAGCGCCTCTGGTGCACCCCAACACGCACCCTGCGTGTCCGAGACTCGCTCCACTTCTGATGCACACGTTGACCAGGCGCTCCTCACCAACGCCTCCTGTGCACCACGACATGCACCCTGTGTGTCCGAGACTCCCTTCGCCTCCGATGCACCCGCTGACCAGGCGCTCTTCACCAGCGCCTGCGGTGCACCACGACACACACCCTGCACGTCCGAGTCTCACGCACCTCCGATGCACACGCTGACCAGGCGCTCTTCACCAATGCCTGTGGTGCACCATGATACGCACCCAGCGCGTCCGAGACTCACTTCACCTTCGGTGCACACGTTGACCAGGCGCTCTTCACCAACGACTCCTGTGCACCATGACACGCACCCAGCGCGTCCGAGTCTCACTTCTCCTCCGTGTGTCCAAGATCACAGGGCACACCTTCCGAGGGTCTCAAGCTGCCACAACACACGCCCACCGCGTCGCTTGAAACTTCTCCGGAAACTTTTATGTTCCTGTGTTTCCAAACAGGGAGCCAGCTCACCTCGGGTCCTTGGGGTAACAAGACACAGCACAAAGCACAGTCTTCTTCAAGCAGGGGGACCCAGCGCACAAAGCACAGTCCCAACAGCCTCTTCCTTGGTTAAAACAGCAAACTGCAGACCAGCCCCAGATCACGAAGCAAGGGTCGGGCCTTCCCAGCAGTCTCTTCAGTTGTTCCTTCCTTAGCAGAGGTTCCTCTTGACCACAAAATGGGTCCAAGCCTTTTCAGTCTCAATCCATTTCTATTCCCATGTTCAGGGGTCTCAGCTCTCATAGTTATACCCCTAATTGTCTTTGAAGTTCGTTGTGCTCAGGGGTCCCTGACCCCTGCATGAATCAGTTCTGGGTGTCTCCCTCCCAGTGTCACCTTTCTCCCTTTGATACTGGGGGTCTGGATCTTTAATCACTCAGCCGGAGATGGGTCAATTGTTTTATAGCCGCAACCCAGGCCTCTTCACCTCCCGGGGCTTCTCCTCCGCCTACTCTCCAGATGCAGGTCAGCCTGGTGCCATCTCAACCCCTCCCTGGGTCAAGACCTCCCCCAGCTCCTCTCCCCTCTCAGATCCAGACAATCAATCCACATTCAGCAGAGACACACAGAAATGCTTAAAGCACAAAACTCAGCCACTTTCTAAAAGAGTGGTTTCTGAACACACAGTGACAAAACCACTTTCATAGAAAGATGTGTTATGACACTGTGAGTTCATACATACTAAACTTCACCTTTCCCATTTTAAACTTATGGGAAACTAGGTTAACAAACACAATACCCAGCCTCCCCCATTCTATCCTATGGGCAGGATGGCCTTTCATCAGTGAAAAACTAAATGGAGTGTTTTTCACTGTCAGGACATAACACACACCTCAGTATATGTCCTGCCTTTTACTTACACTGCACCCTGCCCAGGGGTTACCCGGTACCTACCACAGGGGTGCCCACTGTGTACGCAAAGGGAAAGTAAGGCCTGACAAGTGGTTGCACTTGTCAGGACAACATGCTAACTTAGCAAACTGCGCGCAGGCCCTACACTGCAGGCCTGAGTTCCCCTTTTCCGCGCACCTTTGCATTACTAGCCCTGGCACACACAGTGCACATCACTAGGGACTTTACTAGTAAGGCAAACATACCAATCATGGCCAACCAATTACCATTACACTTTACACAGGGAACACTTGTACTTTGACACTGATCAGCAGTGGCAAAGTACCCAAAGCATCTAAATTGGCAACTCTATGTCAGGAAAACGGACTAGGGGAAAGCAAAAGGTTTAGGGAACTTTAGCCAAAAAGGCCAAGTCCTACAGTCTTGTATTAGTCTTTTGCTGATATGTCATATCTTTATGTATATTGTTGCTATATACATGTGTATTATGTTTTATTTAAATGTGATTTCTTATATAGGCATGTATATATGTAAATATGAATGTTGTTTGTGTTATATATTGTATGTATTGTAAATGTCCTTTTCTATATGTTTTTAACTTACAGCCCTGAAGAAGTCCTATGTTATACGACGAAACGCATTGGCTGTTGCTTGTTTCAAAAGAAAGAATAAAGAAGATAAATTTCATATTCGAGCGCTTTATTGAGCTATAATTATTCATATGGATATGTTCGCTCTATAGTGGTGCAGCTCTGATTTAGTGTTTGTTTATATACCACTAAGACATCCGCTCACTCACTGACACAGCCATGAGCACACTCACTCACCTATACAGCCTCTCGCAGATGCACTCATGAACCCATACAGCCCCTCACACATGCACTAATGAACCCATACACTCACTGAAACACCTACTTACACATCCTTGCAGGGAGTCACACACCACATCCACCCACCCACACACACACACACTCAGACACCCATACAGGTACTCAGACAACCAATCATTAACCCATATACACACTTATGCAGCTACTAAGCACCCATGCTGCCACTTACACATCAACTGACAGACTTATACAGACATTCACAGAGATTAGTCATTCACCCATGCATTCACTAAGACACATTTAATCACTCACTTATACAGTCAGTCACGCACCTACTAAATCATCCATGCAGACACTCATACACCCACTCATTCTTCAATACACATTGGCGTATATATACATAACATTCTTAAACTATTTAAAAACACTCCGTCACTGGATGATGTCATCAGTGATGTCATTTGAGATGTTATCAGTGATGTCATTTGAGATGTCATCAGTGATGTCACTGACCATATCGTGAGTGATGTAATATGTGATGTTATCAGCAGTGCATTGTGGGGGCGCGAGTTATAGTTAGCTCAACTAACTATAACGGCCGAATTTCTCTGGTTTTGTACGAGTGAAATGTCCAACTAACTATAACGTCCCTGAAACCTGTGGTTTTTTCAGTGAATTTCTATGGTTTTTTAAATTCTAATTTCTAACTATAACATCCCTGAAACCTATGGTTTGTTCAGTGAATATATATATATATATATATGTATATATATATTCACTGAAAACACCATAGGATAAATTTATGCAAATGCCTGCGAACATCGGATTGATTTCTACAATGAAGACTATATAAAGAAACAAGTGCGCACGCTGCCAACAGTGTATTTTAAACACACATATTGGACAAGTATTTTACTTCTGATTTCAAATGAAATAACTTTATTGTTCACAATGTTGCTTGGAAAAAGAGGATTGGGCCTTTAAAGAGAAGTTGAAAAAACGGCTGGAGTGTCTCTATGTTGTAATAATGAGCAACACCTGTAGACACTATTTAAATGCATAGATGCAATCGCACATTTTCAGGTTGACAAAGGCTGCTAGGACAGCCGAAACACGTTCCTGTGACTTTAAGCAAGTGCTGCTTAAATAAAGAATTTTTCTACATTGAGTGCAGGCTCCTTCTGGATACGGAGTGGAGTATTTTGGATATTAGTGAGGCGTGCGTGGCATCCGCCTCCGACCTGCATCACCGGCGGTTTGGAAGCACGCCAACAAAGCCACACCCTGAATTTGTATTTATGATTGGCGAGCCTCCGAGCATTACATTACAGGGCTGCCCTTGGCGAAGACCTGATGACTTCAGGGAGCCCCATGTGGGTCGCATGCCATTGCGTGAGTTAGTGTAAAAAAAAAAAAAAAGAGTTCCTCAAGGTAAAACATAGTGTCCCGCTCAGTTGCACAAGTTAATATTGCAGCCCCAGCCTGCTCCGCATCCTGCCACGCCAATACGCAGCTGCAGACCCACAAAGTTCCTGTGGAGGTGCACTCTCGTGGCCCGGGCCGGGCCACATCATACCAAAAATCCAAGTTGCCTTTTTCGCGAGGTGCACTCCAGGATGGAAAACAGCCGTCAACAGACAAGCGCCCCAAGCGCAGACACCAACCTCCTTTCTATGGTGCCAACGCGTTTCAGGCAACACACCCTTCCTCTTGGGCACATCCCACTTCCAATGGCATTTGAGGAACTCTTTTTTTTTTTTTTACACTAACTCATGCAATGGCATGCGACCCACATGGGTTATACAATTAAAACTACCAGTCCCATAATTCAAAGCGAACTACCCACCTGAGCTTTATCAGTATTTAAATGAAGGGGATGTTCTGGTGTTTTTCGTAATGCCATTGGAAGTGGGATGTGCCCAAGAGGAAGGGTGTGTAGCCCGAAACGCGTTGGCACCATAGAAAGGAGGTTGGTTGGATTTTTGATATATATGTATATGTGTAAATATATATATATATATATACCCTACTGCTATAGAACACGAGCAGCCCTGCAGATGAGAAGCCGGTCTGAGAAGCAGGTCTAGGGGGCATACACAGCACCCTACCACTGCAGAAACCCTACTACTACTGAATGCACAGGCTTGTATTACTATCACCCAGCCACTGAGTCCACACACACACCGCCTACTGCTCTGGAACACTAGCAGCACTGCAGATGAGAAGCCGGTATAGGGAGCACACACAGCAGAGAGGCTGGGACTAGAGAGCAGTGCACTGCGCGAGGGCACCCTTGGTGGTCTATAGTGGAGAGCGCAGGAGAGGGAGCAGCAGTGCACTTTGTGCACGTCATACAACGCGCCATTTACAACACATAGCCCACCAGTGAATGACTCTCCAGAATGCAAGCCACTTATCAGAAAACAAAAACTAACCTGACAGGGCGTTTCACTTACGACTATGTAGAAATAAACACAACACGTGGGCTGCGTAATGTGTGTATTTCATCCGTAACATGTACACCCAGTCTTCATGGCCCTATGTATAGAAAAGCTGGGAACTTAGAAAGTTAACTAAAGAAGATAGATAAACAGGCTGTCATTGCAGTCCAGAAGGTCTCCAATGTCTGAAGAAGCACAGCCAACTTGTTGTTGAAATGGACACGTTTTGGCAAGTACTGCAGGCACAGTACGAACTCATCTTTCAATTTGAAACCTCAGGTTTTCCACTCGTCACTGTTCCCACCTTTGTGTGAGCAGACACAATGGGTAGGTGCCATCTGATGATCATATCATAGCGAGTGATGTCACCCAGATCTTGTTCAATTTCCCCTCTCCAGGGTGCCTGGTCCAAAGCGTTCTGATGCAACCAAGATGCTTTTCAGCGCTTTACAAAAAGCCCAAATATTTATCTGTCTATCTGTCTATCTATCCTGTCACAAAGCGCGGGGTAATGGAGAATAAAAGCATGTATAGCCGGTACCTTCACCTATATCATCTCTGATTCACACACATGGTTCTCAAGTTGGTCCTGTTAACTTGTGTCTGACTGCTCTGAAAAGTGCATGCTTCAATAATTTAATTAGTACCAAGCACGCGCCTTATGCATGGCAATGCTGCTATCGCATGTGACTAAATTGGTGAATCATTACATGCAAACTATCCGCACCTTTGAGTCTCCACCTAGGGGGCACTGGAAATGTACAGCCATGTAATCCTTAAAAATGCTGTCCACCGGAACTCCCCCACAGTGCCTCGATGTTGTCAACGCTGGTTCTAACCCAAAACAGGCCTCTTTTTGACAGGCAAAGGTTCTGTGCAGCAATCCAGTATCTATGTAGTAAAAACGGTCATTTGCAGTCAACTCTTTCCACTTAGTAACTGTTGCCCCATTGAGTTTTATCGACTTTGGAAGGATGAATGCGTAATCGGCACTGAGAGTGCCGGGACAACGGACCTGCAGATAGAGGTGGGTAGTCACTGAAAGCTTGAGCCAGGCTCGAGCCTGAAGCCTGGCTCTGGCTCAGCTCGCGGTCCTGTTAGAACCTCAAGCTTGTGACGAGTCGAGCTTTCATGTGGCTTCAGCCTGCCCCCTCGCTCCACCCTCATGCACAAAGAGGAAAAACAAAGCTTTGACATGTGAAGTATTAAGGAGAGAAAAATAGCCATTTAATAAGTTTTTCTCAGCGCAGCGTCAGAATGTGGCGTATTAATGTCACATTATGATCACATAAAAGAAATACACGTTTGGCTCAGCTCTGGTTTGCCCCTCCCCTTGTTAATTTGTTGGCTCGCCCACCTCTACCTGCCGATTGCACGTTGTTTGATCTACCCTGCTGGCGCTGCACCCTGAGCGTCTTTGTACCACAAGATATATTTGAACCACCCACTCACCCCCAGCTGTGCTGTCATAGACAGCGGGAAGCGCTTCCATAATGGCCACTCTTTTGTATGAACGCTGAGGCCATACTATGTGAGGGCCTTGAAGAGGGTGAGATGGCAAGCAAGATATATGTATATTTTTTCACAATAAAAATAAACAGGAAGATGAGGAACATCCTGGAGAGACAATCCATGTTTCGAATTTGGTAGTCGGTGATTTGGATCTGCTACATGATCTGGAACAGTTGGAGAGGGATAATGAAGGAAGACAACCCCTTCCATCATCCAGAGAAACTGGCAGCACCATTTAGGCCCAAGTCTATCTTTGTTCCGAATCTTCCAAGGGACTCCCTAGACATATATTCAGATCTTGTCATAAATGATTTAAAGACACTATCATTAATGTCTAGTGAGAACTTTCTGAGTGGCAATAAAAGGCAAGATTTAAAATATCGCCAATTTGTTGATAAAATCGGAGCCAGAAAAGATATTGTGGTTCATCAGTCCGATAAGGGAGGGAACATCAGCCTGTGGCCTCTTAACATGTAAAACACTGAGAACAAATTGCAGTTGAGGGACATAAAGTGTTACCACAAAGTACTGCAAGCCAACTTAGTTGAAATTAAAAATGGGTTCCATGCTGATCTAGCCAGGTGGAAAGGGACAGGGCTAATCTCTCAGAGTGAATATCTATATCTGAAGGTGGGTGCCCCAATAACACCAATATTATACTTGATTCCAAAAATACACAAGAATCAGGAAACTCCCCCTGGGAGACCGATTATTTCTCAATAGGCAGCTTATTTGAAACCACATCCCGATACATTGACAATTTTCTGAAGGAATTTGTGGGTAGTCTCCTTTCCTATATACAGGATACAGGGGACTTTCTTAGAAGAATCTATAACATACAGTGGGAGGAGTCTTATGTCTTGATGGCATTGGACGTGACTTCACTGTACACCAGCATCTCCCATGAGGATGGGCTTAGAGCTATGAAGTACTTTTTAGGCTCAAGACCAATATGTCTGTACCAACATTCCGACATGCTCATTAAGATGGCAAGATGGTGCTTAAAAAACAATCTTTTTATGTTTGGCAAAGATACCTACAGGCAAGTAAGGGGTAAAGCCATGGGCACCTGCTTCGTCCCGAGTTATGCCAACCTTCACATGGGTTGGTGGAAGGAGCAGATGCTCAGGGTCAAGTATGTCAGAGAGTGGTCCGAGAATGTCATTCTTTGGACAAGATTTATAGATGATCTGTTTATCTCGTGGAAAGGCACCCCAGAATCAGCCAGGGCATTTGTGTCAGAATTAAACATCAATACCTTGAACTTACGATTCACTTCCACCATCAGCACATCAGAGATTTGCTTTCTGGATTTGGAAGTATTTGTTAAAAATAACAGACTACACACAAAGACACATAGGAAACCCACAGCAGGAAATTCCATTTTACATTCACACAGCTTTCATCCAAAGAGACTGAAGCAGAGTATTCCATATGCAGAACATCTACGGATGAAGAGAAACTGCAGTGACTCAACATCCTTGAAAGAAGCGCAGGGGCAATTGCAAGAAAGAATCATTGAGAGAGGGTACAGCTCCCAGGTACTAGAACAAGCCAAACACAAGGTTGAGGGAATTATCAGAGATTCACTGTTATTTTCATACAGGGAAGAAGATAAGGGTACCAGAGGTGCTAGAAAAAACAAAGGCAAGGATAAACTACAGATGATCACAGGGTACAATGCCTATTATGTTATGGTGAGAGATGTAATGACTAGGCACTGGCATCTAATCAAGAGTGATCCAATATTAGGTAGTGTAACATCACGCAAACCTCTGCTGACTTTCAGACGTGCCAAATCAATGCGTCAAGAGCTAGTTGTGAGCAGCCCTAAGGTGAAAGAGACAGAAGGATGGTTGAGGGCCTGCCTTGGGTTCCTTATGTGCCATAAGTGCAAAGCTTGCAAACATGGTCTCAATAAGAGAGAAGTACAATCACCATTGCTGAAGATTCCATGAAAGATCCGCAACCCCTACAATTGCAGGAGTTATTATGTAGTATATATTTTACAATGCTCCAGCCCTAAGCTATATGTAGGGATCACCATACATATGGCACATGTGAGAATCCTGCAACATCTCAGAGATGTGAAAAATTGTGACAAAAGCTATCACGTCGCCAGGCTTATCAATGAGATGCAAGGAGGAAATCTCAATGAATTGTTTTACTATGTAATTGATTCAGTCCCAAAAAATAGAAGAGGTGGGAATCCAGAACTCAAATTAAGGCAACTGGAATCAAAATATATTGTGATGTTAAATACCAAAATACCAAATGGCTTGAACTGGGACGCAGAATTATATGTATATATTTAGTAAGAATTCGTCTCTCGAATGTTAAAG
This sequence comes from Calotriton arnoldi, assembly GCA_963921515.1. Classification (NCBI taxonomy): domain Eukaryota; kingdom Metazoa; phylum Chordata; class Amphibia; order Caudata; family Salamandridae; genus Calotriton; species Calotriton arnoldi. The sequence continues at coordinate 1,560,863 of CAWUFW010001495.1, forward strand.
CAGTAATAATGGATTACATGTGTATATATCAGGAAAATTGGGTTATAAATATTGAGCACTTTAGAAAGAAAAAAAAAGGGGAAAAAATAAAAAAAAGATGGACAAAAATTGTAATATGGGGCAAAAAGTGAGTGCGTTCATACAATAAATCATGCTGTGTGCCAGATAGAATAGATCAAGGGAAAGGGGAACTTTTTCATCTTTTCTTTTCATCTCCTCTTAAGTTGACATTGTTGTAAAATTTTGAGAATTGGGTTCATACTAGATGACATGCAATGGGAGCATGGGATTGATTTAGGCACTAGTCAGTGATATTAATTTCTCCATAGGCATTAGCCAGTGATACTAATTTCATAATATTAAGGATTGTTATGGAAAAGGATTGTTTGTGAGATTGCTCATGAAACAATATGGAGATATAATATTATGTTCAATCAGATCTAAAATTATCTCAATATCCCAAAGATGTTTTAATGAACATAGTGGAGGTTTGAATATTTTAATATAGCACCAGCACTTCGTGGCAGCTTGGGTAGAAATTATTAGCACTTTAAGTTTAACCAATCATGGTAGACACTTTACATATCGAAATTAATGGTGCCATAAATCAATAGTAACAGAATATTAATTTTTAAAGGAAAAAAGACTATGTTGTAATATTTTGTGCACAGTGTTTTTACCATGTCTGTGATACTTACAAATCATGTGGTGCGTTATTTATATGGTGAAAGTAATGGCGCCTAGTGTGTGATCAAGGCAGCAGGAACTGCCGAAACGCGTTACAGTGTTGGTGTCTGGTGTCTGGTTTTTCATGTGAAGACCGGAGTTGTTGTGTGTGTGTGTATATATATATATATATAAACAAGCTGTAGACTCCTTCCCGCTTCCGTCGGAGGAGAACAGAGTCACGGAACCAAAATGAGTGGCAAAGTAAGTTCATTTATTAAGCGAGTAGCCGTATGACGCGTTTCGGGCAGTAGAATGCCCTTGATCACATGCGGAAACGCAGATCCGCCTACCATTTTTATTATACAAAACAAGATACACCCATGTCACGTGTTAAACTCTAAGACTAAACATAAACAAAATACTATGGTTAACCAATATTATGTGCAATGGCTGGTCTGCTAATTCCTCTGTATTAATTCCTTAAACCCACACTAAAAGACAATATGTTGTTTTTGCGCTTTCAACACTGCAATGTACCGTATCGAAAAAATATATACTGTGTTAAATCATATTCAAATGTATTATTGATTTCATATAATAAATATTGGTTTTTCTCGCATAGAATGTAAAAATATAAAAATCATCTTCATTATATGTACACTGAATAATGGAAAAAACAGTCTTCAATATTTCTGCCTGAATGCATTAATATACAAGTAAACATTGAAATATGTGCAAAATGCGCCATATGATAATATGTCACCATTATATTATGTCTGTTATTTGTTTATATATATATATATTGGGTGGAATGGAAGTTACGTTAGCGAGCGCTGAGTGGGAACATGGGCCTGGGGTGGCCGGGGGTGGTGATATGCATATTGGAGGCGGGTGTCAGGGGACAGATGAATGTTGTTAGTTCTGGGGGTCTCTAGTTGGCAGAGGTAGGTACCTTTGTCCAAATAGGGACCCTTGCTTCTAGTCAAGGTAAGGGGGATATACTTCTAAAACAACCCCTGCTCACCCCCTTGGTAGCTTGGCACGAGCAGACAGGCTTATCTCAGAGGCAGTGTGTAAAGCATTTTTGAACACATAGAGTAATACAGTGAAAACACTGAAAATGGACACCACACCAGTTTAGAAAAATAAGTAATCTTTATCTAAACCAAACAAGACCAAAACAACAAAAATCCACAATACAGTAATAAAAATATGACTTTCATATGGTAGAAATAGTTCAGTACAAAGCAAATTGCAGATGCAACACTTTTCAAACAAAGAACCTTGGATGCGTCACACACACAAACAAAAAGGGCCGCAGGGAAGGTGATGCGTTGGTTCCTTGCTCCGGGGGAGGTGATGCGTCGGTTCCTTACTGCTGCGCAGGGGAGGTGATGCGTCGATTCCTTACCGGAGAGGAGGTGATGCGTCGGTTTCTTACTGCGTGGGGAGGTGATGCATTGGTTTCTTACTGCGTCCGTCAACGATGCAAGAGGCCTGGCACCTCGATGTGATGCAATGATCTGGGACGACGAGTGGGTACTTGTAGTCACACAGCAGGGCTTGAGGCGGAATCGGTGCAGTGATCTCGGACTTCGGAGACCGGTGAACTCGATGCGGCGCACGGCGATATCTCGAACCGCATCCAGGCGCTACAACGGTTTCTTCAGCGATGCGTCGGAAACAGGTGGGAATGCATCACGCTTCTTGTTGTTGCGTTGCTTTTCCAGCTCCCAACAGGCAGAACAACTTCCAGAGGCCCAGAACAGCTACAGGCACCTCTTGGCAGGTCAGAACTCCCAGCAAGGAAGTTTAGGGGAGCTGGGGGTGAAGTTTTTGTGTCCCTGAGACTTCAGAACAGGAGGCAAGCTCTTCTTCAAGCCCTTGGAGATCTTCCTCAAGCAGTGGACACAGCAAACAGCAAAGTCCTTTTCCCTTTCCTTGGCAGAAAGTAGCCACTGCAGGCCAACCCCATACAGCAAACAGCACAGGGGCAGTATTCCTCCTCAGTTTCTCCAGCTCTTCTCCTTGGCAAAGGTACCTCTTGATTTCCCAGAAATAATCTAAAAGTCTTGGGTCAGGGCCCCTCTTTTTATACAGTAAATCTCTTTGTTCTCTAGTGCAGAGAAGCTCTTTGCCCAGCCAAAGCAGTTCTGTCCTTTCTGGTGCAGCTTCCTGGCAGGAGGTGGAGAAGGCATTGTGGAAGTCAGACCAGGCCCATTCAGGTGAAAGGAAATCTCCCTCCCCTATTCTAAATGCATCCCAGGTCTATTCAGCCTAGCCCTGACTCGTCCAGACTCTCTGGAGCCACTGCACATCCCCAGCCCCTGTCACTCCAAAGTCAGACAGTCAATACACATCCTAGCAGAGGCACACTGGATAGCTAAGCAAGAAAATACATACTTTCTAAAGGTGGTATTTTCAAACACAGAATGTAAAAATCACCCTCTGTTGGACTTGGCCCTTTTTTGCAGGGTCATCCCAAAACTTTTTGCCTGCCTCCGGTATTTTTTCTGACCTGTTGTTGGTGGTTTGAGGACTCCAGGCACTTTATCACTGCTGTTCAGTGTTGAAGTGCATGTGCACTCTATGATAAACTTGGTAAGATTGGTCTACACCTGTTAGGCATATTTAATTTGCCTATCAGTCCCTTGTAAAGTGGTATTTCATATACCCAGGGCCAGTAAATTAAATGCTACTGGTGGGCTTGCAGCGCTGCTTGCGCCACCCACCAAAGTAGCCTTTCAAACCTGTCTCAGGCCTCTGCCATTGCAGGGCCTGCGCACGCAATTTACTGCCGCTGTGACGCGGCACATAAAGTGGTTGCCACGTCTGTGACTCCCCTTTTACTACATATCAGTCACCCCTAAGGTAGGCCCTAGCTAGACCTATGGGAAGGGTGCGGTGTAGGTAAAAGGTAGGACATGTCCCTTAACTGTGTGGCATGTCCTGGTAGTGACAAACAGCCTAGTTGGTTTCTCACTGCTGTGAGGCTGCCCTCTCATAGGAATGCATTGGGGATTCCCTGAAATGTGTTTCAGTGGTAATTCCTGACATGAGAGGAGTAGCGTGATCAAGTTTGGTATGTTTGCAATAGTGGTGATAAATGCTGCCTACTGGTTTTCGCAGATTTATCATCACTATTTTTGAAATGCCACTTTTAGAAGTAGGCATTTCTGTGTGCTATGTGTCTTTGTGCCTGCCTGTTGTGTATTGACTGTCTGGCCTTGGAGTGACAGGGGCTGGGTAGGTGCAGTGGCTCCAGAGGGTCTGGGTAAGTCAGCGCTAGGCTGAATATTCCTAATCTGCATTTGGAGCAGTGGGAGGAGTAGCACCTGAACCTGAATAGGCCTGTGCCTGCCTTCAACAATACCGGCTCCGCCCCCTGTGGTGTGTCTGGGGCCAGAGCCTTCACTTTCAATGGGGAGTGTTGTGCACTTGATAAGTGCCCCCCAGAACTGGGTTGGACTGGGTCCAGGGCCCTGTGCCAGGGGGCAGAACAAAGACTTTGGACAGTATAAGTACTGGGGCTGTGACCCCATTTCTGTTGAACTGCTGGAACTTACTTGGATTGGAAGAACACTCTGCCAGGAGGAACCGCCGTGGGACTCAGCTGCTGCCTGCTAGGTGGTTGGAGGGGCTGCCCTCTGCTGGGAGGCCCTGCATGCTGGCCTGCCTGTGCCCAGCTCAGCCCTTATGAATTTCTGGCAAAAAGGCACTGCCTGCTCCCTGTTGGTGTCTTCAGGTGGGAGAGAGGCTGAGCGCCTATTGATTGTGCCCTCTCATCAAGTGCTGGTGAGCGCCCCCCGCTTTCCCTGCATTGGGTGGTCAAGTGCAGGCGGGGTGCTTTTCTCCTCTTGGGGGGCCAAGGCGCTTTTGTTTTGGAAAAGCGCTGTGTTTGGCAGCCGGGTTGTTCCTCAGGCACAAGGGGATCCTCTTTGGGTATCGAAAACTAAAAGCGGTCGCTCGTCATCGAGCGAGCGCCGCCGGAGCCGCGAGCGTTGCCCAGCAACCAATTGGAAGCCGGAAGTCAGGCAGAGGACGCCTGGTTGTGGGCGGGGCCGGCGGGAAGATCACGTCAGAGTCTCGCGGACTCCGTGTGCCTCAGAGAAGGAGCCAGAGCCGACGGAGGCTTTGCTCCGTATGTGGATGACTCTTGCGCCCACCGCAGTCATTTTGGAGACCACTGCGGCGGTCCTGCACAATAGCAGGTAATTGTCCTTAGTGAGAGGTCCCTAACAAGGATCGTTGGACATTTCCTGGCATTGTCGGGGCTGCGCCGCCTGATTGCGGGTGGCCGCCGCAATACTCGCAGCATCAGGGGCATTTCGTTGGGAACGGAGACAGGGTGAGGTGCACCCCGGCCCCCCTTGCTTGCGGTGGTACAGGGTTCCACATTTTTCTTTCAACCTTGTTGCAGCTACGCCACATGGACGCGGGTAGCTGCACCCTTCCCAAGCTGAGCTGGGAGAGACAATTTGTCAGTGATAGCTCACCTTGACGAATGTGTGACTATAGGGAGCTGTCCTCGCTCCCCCACCAGTTCAACCATTGTAGTTAATGAAACTCGGATTCCCACTGGGAGTAAGTTACTATACCACTATACCTGAGCATTCACTCAGATTTGTGTCTACGCTCTACTCCACAAGTAAGGAGGTAGGGATAGCGTCTTAGGGATCTATCTTTCTTAGTCCTGATGAAAGCCGGGGATATTGTATAAGCCGGCTGAAACATGTCGACAGTTTGCAGATTGGAGAAGTAGGTGGTTCATTAAAGCCCACCATACCACCATCCACTCGTCCTTAAATGACCTTTTATTCAGACCAGGGAGTCCATCATTAAAGGGTTCGTTTGGAGATCCCTGGGTCAGTTTTAATTACTTCTCTGCACTTTTCACTTGATCCCGCACTGTTTCTTTATTTGTTGTTATGTCTTCCCCTCCCTATTGCTCCACCTCCAGCGTTGGCTTGCGCGGAGGTGTGTTAGCAGCCCTATGATGAAGCATGCCACAGATTTCTGTGCGTGAGGGCAGTATTAAAAACTAGTGTGTTTTTTTCACCTCTATGTCACAGCGACATAACTTGCGCAGCCCCACTTCTATGTGTGTGTGTAGGTATCTCTAGGAGGTTGGAGTGGGGCATTTTCCTCCTACCCCTTAACTACTGTGTGTGTTAAATGCTCTGCCAAGCTATCAAGGGGGTGAGCAGGGGTTATCTTCGGTGTGTAACTCCCTTGCCCTGACTAGAGTGGTGGTTTCTGCCTGGCTTAGGCGCGTGCCCTAGCCAACCAGAAATCCTTTTTCTAACACCCTCCCTAAAAGATGTATTTTAACATTCTGAGTTCAGGCATACTAAACTTTCCTTTCCTACCTTGTTCCCAGGGGTAGTTATGTTTATAAGATGTTATAAGCAAACTCCCCATTCTATCCTATGGGAACAGGTAGCCTTGCAATAGTGAAAAACAAAATTGGCAGTATTTCACTATCAAGACATGACACACACATCAAGGCATGTCCTACCTTTCACATACACTGCACCCTGCCCACAAGGGTACCTTGGGCCTACCTTAGGGGTGACTAACATGTAAGAAAAGGGAAGGTTAGGGCCTGGCAAGTGGGTGCACTTGCCAAGTCGACATGGCAGTACTAGACTGCACACAGGCTCTGCAATGGCAAGTCTGAATTACATTTACAGGCTGCTTATGTGGGTGGTACAATCAGTGCTGCAGCCCACTAGCAGCATTTGATTTATTTACAGGCCCTGGGCACACACAGTGCACTGTACTAGGGACTGACTAGTAAATCAGATATGCCAATCATGGAATCACTAATCCATAACAATAATTTACAAAGGGATTTACAAAGGGAGCACCTGCACTTTGGTACTGAACAGCAGTGGCAAAGTGCCCAAAATATCTAGACCAGCAAAAAGAAGTCCAACACACAGCAAAAACACAGGAGGCAAAGGCAAAGAATACAGGGGAAACCCACGCCAATGATGCCAGATCTAACAAATGTAGTGAGCGAGGAGTGCCTGTGCGAGGCAGGTGTGTGGGAGCAGTGTGGGGGAGCCACAGTGAGTGGAAGGTGCCTATGGGAGCTATTTGTAAGCCCAGTGTTACAGTAGCGAGTGGGGAGTACATGTGAGGGTGGGTGTTTGGGGTCGGATTTGGGCTTAACGTAGCGGCGATGAAGAGGTCACTGTTAGGACCAGAGAAGTGTCAATTATGTCCTGGGTCAGCAGCCATTCCCGCCTACAGCCACGGTTCATTCTGTCATTCATCCTGTCACTGCCAGTTGCTATTCTGTAGCGGGGAAGAGGACAGACCCCAACCATTTGTAGGCATCTGAGGGATCTTAAAAACTCATGTTGGTAGGAGCGAGGCATGTGTTTGTGTGAGATCTTTGGGGTAGACAGTGCTGTCCAGTACACTCGCCTCATGACATTTAGCATCAAGCATTATTTTAATATTTTAACATATTTTAAAAGCGGTATCCTTTATTTTTACTTACCTGCTCTCTCTTGGCATTCTTATCTCTTGGGGCATTTCCTACTTCCCTGGTCCGCCACGAGCAGTTCGGCTCGATTGTTGTGGAGGGAAGCAGGTATTGGGAGCAGTTCCGGGGAGAGGGGAGAACTCTGTCAGACAGTGCTCTAGTGTCTTGATTAGACACTACTTTAAAAGGGCCATGTGCAAGCGGACGCGCTGGTAGACAGTGCCGTCCGATACACTCTCCTCCTGACGGTTAGCATCAAGCATTATATTAATATCTTAACATATTTTAACAGTGGTATCTTTAATTTTTCTTACCTGTTCTCTCTTGGCATTCTTATCTCTTGGGGCGTTTCCTACTTCCCTGGTCCGCCACGACCAGTTTGGCTGGATTGTTGCAGAGGGAAGCAGGCATTGGGAGCACTTCTGGGGAGGGGAGATGGGAGAACTCTGCCAGACAGCTATCTAGTGTCTTGATTAGACACTTCTTTAAAAGTGCCATGTGCACGTGGACATGCAGCAGACTGAAGGTGCTCCAAAGGCAAGCCTGTCTGCGCCCGTCCACATTCGGACTGCGCCCGGCGCCCAGACCCCTGATCCTTGTGCGGGTGAAAAGGTTACAAGGATTAGCTACCCCAGAGACGCATTACTAAAGCTAAGAGGGAGCCAGAAAATCCCCTCTTGCATTATATTCCCTTTCCTGGACCTCCATGACCAGCAGCGATGTGTATATATCTCATGTGGTTTCCGTATGCCTTTTTGTCAAAGGGATACCCAGTTACATATGACCTCTACACCTATTAGCAATCTAAAACATATCGTGCCTACCTTGGAAGAGAGATATAATGGCTTCCTCATAAACGTACGCTCACTTATAAAACACAAATTGGAATTCGCTGTTGTCTTGGCAGGGTTTGAACCTGACTGGATCTTTGTCACTGAAACCTGGGCTAATGGCGCATATGGGCCCGACTTAGTCAATGCCATTCTGACAAGTTACTACATTTTGAGGGTTGATAGGGCTGGGCGGCCAGGCTGAGGTCTGGCGATTGTGTTCAAATCGCACTTTAAATGCTTGATGGAACCTGGTTATGCTCTAAAAACATGTGAAGCTGGGGGTGAAGTCTTTGCGTCCCTGAGACTTCAGAACAAGAGGCCAGCACAAACAGGCCCTTGGAGATCTTCTTCAAGCAGGTTCAAAGAAAAGTTCCTGTCTTTGTCCTTTCCTTGGCAGAAACAGCAACTGCAGTCCAACCCCACACAGCAAAGGGGCAGTACTCCTCCTCACAGCTCTTCAGCTCTTCTCCTTGGCAAAGGTTCCTCTTGAGTCCAGAAGTGATCTAATTCTCTGGAGTTTTAGGTCTAATACTTATACCCAAAATGGCTTTGTTCTATTTGTGCAAGGGTCTCTGAGCCCAGTCCAAACCATTTCTGTCCTCACTGGTGCAGTATGGCCACAGGGGGTGGAGACAGCATTATGCAAGGGAGACAGGCCCTATTCAAGTGCAAAGAAATCTCCTCCCACTACTCTAAATTCAGCCAAGGTCTATTCGGCTCAGCTCTGAGTCATCCGGGAAGGGCAGACACACCTCAACCCTAATTTCTATCAGCTACTTGTTCATTTGGAGGCACGCTGATCTATAGACCCCCAGGACCCAGATCCCCCTTTCTTAATGAGCTTAAACTCTTATTAGAAGCCTTCTTAGCTAACAATTGCCTGACCACCATGGGTGATTTCAATTTCCATCTTGAAGAGTTGGATAACCAAGGTTCACGCTCCCTTATAGAAGCTCTCTCTAATCTAGGAATGACGCAGCTGGTATCCGCCCCCACTCACAGGATGGGCCATACACTGGATGGTATTTTTACTAATGATATTAGGCTGGCCTATCAAGCAGTCACCCCCATTAGCTGGTCTGACCGCATTGCAGTGCCTTTTCTTTCCTATCCTCCTCCTCAGTCAGAAGCAGTCATCCCTCTCGCACCTTTATTAGGTCAAGAAGCTGGAAGGGAGTATCTGCCGAAGCACTGTTTAGAACACTAAACAGTATACCTTGTGAAATCCCAGATGACACAGATAGGGGGACGGAGGCCTTTGCTGAGTGTCTGGAGAAATTGGCCCCCCTTAGGGCAATCTCGCAAAAAAGACTCTCCATCAGCCCCCTGGTACAATGACAGGCTTAAGCAGGCTTGTCGCCGTCAAGAGCGGTTATGGAGGAAAACCAGTAAGAGCAAGAAACAATCACATATAGAAAGATAAGCACAGTCCCGGGCACACGTGGTGAGGGTATAACGATAGTGTGACCGTATTGTTCGAATAACAGTTGTAGTGGTCGACACCTGTTAGAGTTGAAAAGTTATTTAATGAAAAACAACTGAATTTACAATAAACAACCAGCCGACACGTGTTTCGTCACTCAGAGTAATCCGGTGACTCTTCAGGGCTGGGAAGGATACAAAAAATGGGGTGAGGGGGTAAAGGGAAAACAATAGGAAAACATCGAACATTATAATCTCTATAGGATCAAGGAGAAAAGGGATCACCTAAGGTGCATGTGCTGTGGGCATTAACAGCAGAGGCGCATGGCAATAAGTGACTTGGGTGTTGGTGCCGCTCTCATGGTGTAAACAACATGAATAAATGCACGGGAAAAAGACAAGTACATAGTAACGTGACAGGGTCAAAAACGTGGGCACACGTGAGCGTGAATCACCTATAAACATCATGTACTCAGCGAATATGTAAGACTAAATCCATAAAACAGAAAAAAATAACAACATGGAATGTACAACACTAAAGTGGGGCGCGTAAGAAGTCCTGGATGCGGTAGTGAGAAACCCAAATCGGAATACTAAACTAAGGCGGGAAGAGAGACAGAAGCAGGGAGAGCGCATGGTGGAAAAAGAGAAAAGCATAACATAAGTGAAAGGGAATCAGGAGGTGGAGGAGGAAAAAGGGGTGGGAGGAAAACAAAATTGGAAACGAAAGGAGGGAGCTCAAAAGGCAAAAAGGAGGAAGTGAGAAATTACCTGTGTAGCATGAGTGAGGATAGAAAAAGCAGAACCCTGCGGAAAGAAAAGTGGATAAACTGGAGCCCCAGGGCGAGCAGACTAGGAGGGAATCAAAAGTAAGGTGGGCAAAGAAAGGGAGTAAAGGAAACTCACTGTTGAACCGGTGATAATTCCAACCCGGCCGGGGGTGTACGCAAAGAACTTATATAATGGAGGAGACGGTGCTCCACGTAGAGACCAGGCACGGGGTGCGTGCCACGGGAGTAGCCGGGAAGCCTGTGGGCGGTGAGGGCAGTTATGCCGAAGGAGAAGTAATCAGCGGAATGTAGCAGGCGGGAGTACTGGAACGAAGGTAGAAGTGTCAGAACTGCAAAAATATAATATATAGGTACCGAGACTAGGGTTGAGGGAAGAAGAGAAAAGATGCCGGTGGCGAAGAGTGGAAAGAAGGGTGGACTTACCAATCCAAGCAATCAAGTCCAGAAACTGCGGGAGGACAGGGTTCTAAAGCCAGGTGGCGGCGGAAGTGGTGGAGCTGGAAAAGACGGAGTAGTTGAAACAAGGAGCAGCGGGGCTGGGGGGGAAACAGTAAAGTAAGCAGAATCTTACCAAGGAGGAGAATAACGGCGCTCCATGGGTATGAAGCGTGCCGGGAGGCGGATAAGCCTGGAAAAGGACAAAGAGAACGGGAGTGAGAACAAGGCGTTGGCGAGATGAAACAGAATGGAAGCGGCAGCAATGGACGCCACTATACCTGTGAGGTAGCTCCGACGAAACCGGAAGGTGCTTGTGCCGAGGGATAGTTGGCTGATTACTTTTAAAAACGAGTTCCTGCCCGCTCATTATTCTCATTAGGACGCATTCTAGATTCTACAGCTTATGTCCGGTTGTTCGTGTCTTTTGGGCTCTCCGAGTCTGTACATTTGATTATTCACGAGTACTGCATGTCATCTTGGTACCTCTACCTCATCACATTGGGGACCACTTTCCTAGCTGCTTTTTACACATTTGTCATTTCCTCTTGTCATTTACGTGGCTGATGATTTACAACGTGTTCCTGCCCACTCATTATTCTCGTTTGGACGCCCACTACATCTCATTTCCATTGGGCCTCCTGGGTATGCTCTTCTACTGACTCATGTTTCATACGATCTACTATCGTTTTTCCCCCCCCTTGTGCCTTATCCCTTGCCCCACCTTCCCTTTGCACTACTTAATAGTCCCCACCGTTTGGACATTGGGCATCCCCTCCGGGCTCAGTCCAGTCGTTGGTCCGCCATTCCTTGCCCCTTCTCTTTACTCCCTTCACTTTAGGCATTCTGCACTCACCTTTTGCCTCTGTCTTTCTTTTCCGCCGACCTACCGTCCCAGGCGTTTCCATTACCTTTAATCTTTGTTCGCTAGCTGGCCGGCGCCAGCATTTCTCCCCGCCCTTGGGTCTCTCTCTAGATTCCTTTTCACAGCGCGTCACTTCTGCCCTTTTCCACCCTCCCAGCATGGCAGCCTTACACACGTATACCACGTGATGCACCCTCGCGCGTTCTAGTGGCCATGGTGCCTATTTCCATAACTACACCGCTCCCCTTTTCAGTCCCAGTCCAGCTATCCCTCGGCACAAGCACCTTCCGGTTTCGTCGGAGCTACCTCACAGGTATGGTGGCGTCCATTGCTGCCGCTTCCATTCTGTTTCATCTCGCCAACCCCTTGTTCTCACTCCCGTTCTCTTCGTCCTTTTCCAGGCTTATCCGCCTCCCGGCACGCTTCATACCCATGGAGCGCCGTTATTCTCCTCCTTGGTAAGATTCTGCTTACTTTACTGTTCCCCCCCCCCCAGCCCCGCTGCTCCTTGTTTCAACTACTCCGTCTTTTCCAGCTCCACCACTTCCGCCGCCACCTGGCTTTAGAACCCTGTCCTCCCGCAGTTTCTGGACTTGATTGCTTGGATTGGTAAGTCCACCCTTCTTTCCACTCTTCGCCACCGGCATCTTTTTTCTCTTCTTCCCTCAACCCTAGTCTCGGTACCTATATATTATATTTTTTTGCAGTTCTGACACTTCTACCTTCGTTCCAGTACTCCCGCCTGCTACATTCCGCTGATTACTTCTCCTTCGGCATAACTGCCCTCACCGCCCACAGGCTTCCCGGCTACTCCCGTGGCACGCACCCCGTGCCTGGTCTCTACGTGGAGCACCGTCTCCTCCGTTATATAAGTTCTTTGCGTACACCCCCGGCCGGGTTGGAATTATCACCGGTTCAACGGTGAGTTTCCTTTACTCCCTTTTCTTTGCCCACCTTACTTTTGATTCCCCTCCTAGTCTGCTCGCCCTGGGGCCCCAGTTTATCCACTTTTCTTTCCGCAGGGTTCTGCTTTTTCTATCCTCACTCATGCTACACAGGTAATTTCTCACTTCCTCCTTTTTGCCTTTTGAGCTCCCTCCTTTCGTTTCCAATTTTGTTTTCCTCCCACCCCTTTTTCCTCCTCCACCTCCTGATTCCCTTTCACTTATGTTATGCTTTTCTCTTTTTCCACCATGCGCTCTCCCTGCTTCTGTCTCTCTTCCCGCCTTAGTTTAGTATTCCGATTTGGGTTTCTCACTACCGCATCCAGGACTCTTACGCGCCCCACTTTAGTGTTGTACATTCTATGTTGTTATTTTTTCTGTTTTATGGATTTAGTCTTACATATTCGCTGAGTACATGATGTTTATAGGTGATTCACGCTCACGTGTGCCCACGTTTTGACCCTGTCACGTTACTATGTACTTGTCTTTTTCCCCGCGCATTTATTTATGTTGTTTACACCATGAGAGCGGCACCAACACCCAAGTCACTTATTGCCATGCGCCTCTGCTGTTATGCCCACAGCACATGCACCTTAGGTGATCCCTTTTTCTCCTTGATCCTATAGAGATTATAATGTTCGATGTTTTCCTATTGTTTTCCTTTACCCCCTCACCCCATTTTTTGTATCCTTCCCAGCCCTGAAGAGTCACCGGATTACTCTGAGTGACGAAACACGTGTCGGCTGGTTGTTTATTGTAAATTCAGTTGTTTTTCATTAAATAACTTTTCAACTCTAACAGGTGTCGACCACTACAACTGTTATTCGAACAATACGGTCACACTATCGTTATACCCTCACCACGTGTGCCCGGGACTGTGCTTATTTTCCCAGTGTGGGTCCTGTGACTCACACACCTCCGGGGGTTATTGGGTAAATCCCCCGACCTGGCAGCACCGTACCTACTCTAGTTCACATTTACACCACGCATACTAGTCTGAGCGCCACACTTCCTGACTACGCCAAAAACCCTAGCTCTAGTCTTCAATCTACAGTCTCAGGAAGGGCAGCCGCAGCACTTATATACTCACTATACCTTACTTCAATAGTAGGTTATGGATAGAGATAGGGTCGCATCTGAGCTATTCGATAATCTATCAAAAGGGATCACCGATAATCCTGCGTCCACTAGCAGCAACCCTACACACAAAGAGGGTCTTAAGGACAAATTCCTTAGATTAGAGAGACTTAAAAAGACAGAAAACTCCAGGTGGTGGGACAGTGCCACCCTCAAACAATACCAAAGACTCAAAAGGGTCCCAAGGGGACTACGCTCACAAATTTTTCCCACATTTGATGATTTAGATGATGACTTATTGGGCAAATGGGAAGAAACTCTCAATTCTAACTCCAACACATTAATCGACATCCTAATTGAGAACGCAGAACGCAAGGTTGCCAGACTCCAGATTGAGATTGCCAACCTCGAAAAAGAGATAGTTGACCTGAACCTACAAGAAGCGACAGGCAAGAATTACGTCATCTTGAATGACATCTTGGCTAAACACCAGAACGAAATCAAAGACAGAAAGACACGACAACTTAAAAGAGACGAGGCTGATTATAGGGAGGACGTGTCTTCACCTTTGCCAGAAAATACGATAAGCTAGTCAAAACCAACACACAGGAGACAGACAAACCGTCACTGATACTCCCTCTCTCTCATCCAGCTCCACTTCACTCAATACCACACACACTAGTGACAGCGATAACGAGAACCCAACTAGAAATACACACAGATTGGGTCTAACGACATCGTCTTTTTTAAAGGAGGTGCAAGCCATACGGAGGGAAAACAGGGCACAACAAAGTCAAGGACCCCTAGACAGAAGACCCGTAGAGGGAAAAGGGCAGGACTCAGAAAACTACAGAAAAAAACTGAGATCCGGGAACGGGAAGAACTAGTTAACCCAGGGGATCTAGGCATACAGGTAGTCAACCTCTCCTCCCAACAGCTTGACAGTGGGATGATTTCTCTACTCAGCAGAGGCCTAAGCTTTAATCCCCATGAACAAGGGGACACCTGCAGACACAAAGTAGACTTGTTTAAATTCATCAGGGGTATCAAGATCAGAAAACACTTCAACGGCACTCCATCCACCACTAAGAACATCAGTAAGATCTGTTCAGATAACTCATCTGGTGCTCAAAGTATCAGGGATATTCAGGACACACATCTACTCTTATCACTCACGGACTCAGATGAAACACCCACCAATATGGAGGATCTTCTCCGAGATTTAGATATAGAGGCAGACCTCAGTGTCAACAGTGGCCTCAAAACCAAGTCTAAATGGACACCCACACTACCAGGGGGCAACGCAGTCGACACATTCCACAACCTGGTCCTGACGGACATGGACCGATACGAAAACAAAGTACAGAAAACCAAGCATAGAACGAGAGACAATCTTCGCAGGGAGGAACGCACAGCTCTTAAAAATCTCAGTTCCAATACAGATATCATAATCAAGGAAGCAGACAAGGGCGGGAATGTAGTGATTATGAATCGGTCCGACTACCATGCGGAAATCCTGTCTCAACTTCATGATACGTCATGTTATGAACAGCTTTCTTACAACCCCACGCCCGCACTTGTCACCAAAATTAACAAATGCTTATCCGATTGGCACACGCAGGGTCTCATTGATGATCAAGAACTTCTCTATCTCAAGGTCCACAAGCCTGCATTCCCATGGCTTTACACCTTGCCCAAAATACACAAATCTGCACCCTTCCCACCAGGAAGACCTATAGTATCGGGCATCGGTGGACCTACCGAAAGACTCGCACAATATGTGGACCTCTTCCTTGGAACGTTGGTCAGAAACCTGCCCTCATACATACAAGATACTAAACACATTCTTAGCATCTTGTCGGATGTCCAATGGCAACCTGATATGATCCTGGCCACCCTAGATGTAGTTTCCCTCTACACCACCATCGAACCAGTACTAGGGCTGCAAGCCGTCACCGGCCTACTCCACAACAGACCAGCTACTTTATGGCAACATACTCAGATGCTTGGTGCCATGATGGACATCATCCTGAATAACAACTTCTTCATTTATGACAACATCTGGTACAAACAGAACAAGGGTGTTGCCATGGGCTCCAAGTTCTCACCTTCTTTTGCGAATCTGTACATGGGTGCCCTGGAATCCAAATGGATCTGGAGCACCAAAGGGGCACCATGGGTTGACTCCATAATCTACTGGGGACGCTACATTGATGACTGTCTCCTACTCTGGTCTGGGTCACAATGTAAACTGGATGAATTCTGCAGACATCTCAACACGAACGACATGAACATGAGGTTCACTAGCTACTCCAGCACCTCCAGTGTCACTTTTCTGGATGTTGAAATCTACGTTAAGTCAGACACACTTCACAGTCGGTTACATAGAAAGGCAACATCATGCAACGCCATCCTCCATGCTGAAAGCTCGCACCCGCAACATCAAATACAAATCCCCTATGGTGAATTCACAAGAACAAGGAGGAATTGTAGCGAAGAATCTGAGTTCCAGAAATGTCTGATCAACATGAAACACAGGTTCAAGGCTAGAGGTTATAGAACTCGCACTATCTGCACTGCCGAAAAAGAGAATCAGTAACATAAATAGGCAAGAAACACTACACACCCGACACACAACCCCTGAACATAACCAGCCTGTCAGATTAATCACCGATTACAGTGACATGGGTCTAGCCATGAGGACAAGCCTCAACAGACACTGGGGCGTTCTACTAGCCGACACCACTCTTAGAGAGGTCATCCCCCCAAACCTCGAATCACCTACAGACGAGGCAGAACACTTAGAACAAGACTCAGCCCTAGCGTGCCTAGTCCCACCACTAGCCCCTCTTGGCTCACCACCCCAATCTTGGTTTCTTCAAATGTGGTTGCTGCGGGGTCTGCAGACTAGCCCAACATGGAATTAGAGGCTTCTACAGCTGTTAACAAGCAACATTACCAAATCAAGCATAACATTAACTGTAACACCAAGTTTGTGGTATACATTCTTGAATGTGCCTGCAAACGCTGGTACATCGGCAGTACGATCAGACCACTGAAACAACGCATCGGCGAGCACATCAGAGCCCTGCAACATCAGGATACCAGATATCCCATGGCTATCCACGCAGCCACCTGCCCCAACCAAGGTGCAAAGAAAAGGATCTCCTTCTTTGGATTTGACACGGCAGCGGTCAGCGCCAGGGGTGGTAACAGGGAACTGAGACTGAGACGCCTGGAAGCCACATGGATCATGCGTCTACGGACGGTTCAACACGGACTCAACATAGACCATGAGCTACATTATTTTCTGGGTGAATGACCTCCGCACCCAGTAACTGCATTGAAACTTCATGTTCTTGTTGTTTTGGCTCTCAGAGTCTGTACATTTGATCATTCACTAGTACTGCATGTCATCTCGGTACCTTTACCTCTTCACATTTTGGGGACAACTTACTTAGCTGTTTTTTTTGTTGTTTTTTTTTCACACATTCGCTTTATTATTATAGCTTTATTATTATACCTTTGTGGATTACGTGGCTGATTACTTTTAAAAACGAGTTCCTGCCCGCTCATTATTCTCATTGGGACGCATTCTAGATTCTACAGCTTATGTCCGGTTGTTCGTGTCTTTTGGGCTCTCCGAGTCTGTACATTTGATTATTCACGAGTACTGCATGTCATCTTGGTACCTCTACCTCATCACATTGGGGACCACTTTCCTAGCTGCTTTTTACACATTTGTCATTTCCTCTTGTCATTTACGTGGCTGATGATTTACAACGTGTTCCTGCCCACTCATTATTCTCGTTTGGACGCCCACTACATCTCATTTCCATTGGGCCTCCTGGGTATGCTCTTCTACTGACTCATGTTTCATACGATCTACTATCGTTTTTTCCCCCCCTTGTGCCTTATCCCTTGCCCCACCTTCCCTTTGCAATACTTAATAGTCCCCACCATTTGGACATTGGGCATCCCCTCCGGGCTCAGTCCAGTCGTTGGTCCGCCATTCCTTGCCCCTTCTCTTTACTCCCTTCACTTTAGGCATTCTGCACTCACCTTTTGCCTCTGTCTTTCTTTTCCGCCGACCTACCGTCCCAGGCGTTTCCATTACCTTTAATCTTTGTTCGCTAGCTGGCCAGCGCCAGCATTTCTCCCCGCCCTTGGGTCTCTCTCTAGATTCCTTTTCACAGCGCGTCACTTCTGCCCTTTTCCACCCTCTCAGCATGGCAGCCTTACACATGTAGTACCACGTGATGCACCCGCGCGTTCTAGTCGCCATGGTGCCTATTTCCATAACTACACCCCTCCCCTTTTCAGTCCCAGTCCAGCTATCCCTCGGCACAAGCACCTTCCGGTTTCGTCGGAGCTACCTCACAGGTATAGTGGCGTCCATTGCTGCCGCTTCCATTCTGTTTCATCTCGCCAACCCCTTGTTCTCACTCCCGTTCTCTTCGTCCTTTTCCAGGCTTATCCGCCTCCCGGCACGCTTCATACCCATGGAGCGCCGTTATTCTCCTCCTTGGTAAGATTCTGCTTACTTTACTGTTTCCCCCCCCCCAGCCCCGTTGCTCCTTGTTTCAACTACTCTGTCTTTTCCAGCTCCACCACTTCCGCCGCCACCTGGCTTTAGAACCCTGTCCTCCCGCAGTTTCTGGACTTGATTGCTTGGATTGGTAAGTCCACCCTTCTTTCCACTTTTCGCCACCGGCATCTATTTTCTCTTCTTCCCTCAACCCTAGTCTCGGTACCTATATATTATATTTTTTTGCAGTTCTGACACTTCTACCTTCATTCCAGTACTCCCGCCTGCTACATTCCGCTGATTACTTCTCCTTCGGCATAACTGCCCTCACCGCCCACAGGCTTCCCGGCTACTCCCGTGGCACGCACCCCGTGCCTGGTCTCTACGTGGAGCACCGTCTCCTCCGTTATATAAGTTCTTTGCGTACACCCCCGGCCGGGTTGGAATTATCACCGGTTCAACGGTGAGTTTCCTTACTCCCTTTTCTTTGCCCACCTTACTTTTGATTCCCCTCCTAGTCTGCTCGCCCTGGGGCCCCAGTTTGTCCACTTTTCTTTCCGCAGGGTTCTGCTTTTTCTATCCTCACTCATGCTACACAGGTAATTTCTCACTTCCTCCTTTTTGCCTTTTGAGCTCCCTCCTTTCGTTTCCAATTTTGTTTTCCTCCCACCCCTTTTTCCTCCTCCACCTCCTGATTCCCTTTCACTTATGTTATGCTTTTCTCTTTTTCCACCATGCGCTCTCCCTGCTTCTGTCTCTCTTCCCGCCTTAGTTTAGTATTCCGATTTGGGTTTCTCACTACCGCATCCAGGACTCTTACGCGCCCCACTTTAGTGTTGTACATTCCATGTTGTTATTTTTTTCTGTTTTATGGATTTAGTCTTACATATTCGCTGAGTACATGATGTTTATAGGTGATTCACGCTCACGTGTGCCCACGTTTTTGACCCTGTCACGTTACTATGTACTTGTCTTTTTCCCGCGCATTTATTCATGTTGTTTACACCATGAGAGCGGCACCAACACCCAAGTCACTTATTGCCATGCGCCTCTGCTGTTATGCCCACAGCACATGCACCTTAGGTGATCCCTTTTTCTCCTTGATCCTATAGAGATTATAATGTTCGATGTTTTCCTATTGTTTTCCCTTTACCCCCTCACCCCATTTTTTGTATCCTTCCCAGCCCTGAAGAGTCACCGGATTACTCTGAGTGACGAAACACGTGTCGGCTGGTTGTTTATTGTAAATTCAGTTGTTTTTCATTAAATAACTTTTCAACTCTAACAGGTGTCGACCACTACAACTGTTATTCGAACAATACGGTCACACTATCGTTATACCCTCACCACGTGTGCCCGGGACTGTGCTTATTTTCCCAGTGTGGGTCCTGTGACTCACACACCTCCGGGGGTTATTGGGTAAATCCCCCGACCTGGCAGCACCGTACCTACTCTAGTTCACATTTACACCACGCATACTAGTCTGAGCGCCACACTTCCTGACTACGCCAAAAACCCTAGCTCTAGTCTTCAACATATAGAAAGATCATCAAAGGATACAAGCTAGCTCTAACTGAGGAAAAATCCAAATATTGTACTAATAGAATCAAAAATGCTACATCTGCTAGAGAACTCTTTAGGGTAGTGCAGCAGATCTCCACCACTCAGGACACGGAAGAGCCGGAAGGCTCTCAACTATTTTGCAATCAGTTAGCAAATTTCTTTCACCCTAAGATTGTAGACATCCATGAAGGGTTTGAAACAACCTCCAAATTCATCCATGTAGTTATTCCCAACCAAAGGGCCTCAACTGACATCTCAAGGGAGGCCCGCTCAAATAGACCATGAGTCTAAAATACTATCTGTCTTTCCAACTCTCACCCCTAAGATGGTGGAACACCATCTTCTTAATACAAAAGCAGGGTCTCCCCGGGTGGCCTGTTTGCCTGCAGTTCTTCATCTGGCAGCCAGCACTATAGCTCTTCCACTTTCTAATTTAATGAGCAAATTGATCATCTCCGGATCTTATCCCCGGAGTTGGAAGGAGGCAATTATTATGCCCTTCCTAAAGAAATCTAATCAGACTGCAAAAATTATCGTTCGATCTCTCAGCTTCCTTGTCGAGCAAAGATTCTCGAGAAGCACCTTATTATCCATCTGATGGAAATTGCAGAACAGCAGCATTGGCTGAATGACTCTCAGTTCGGCTTTAGGAAACATCATGGGACAAAAACCGCAATGATCTCAGCCCTAGACTGCATAAAGCGGCTAGTGGATGAAGGACATGGTGTGGCACTAAAACTCTTGGATCTATCAGCGGAATTTGATACCATCTCACCTTTGTTGCTGCTGGATCGACTCCAAGCTCAGGCCCTTCTGTCCTCATTCCTTAGGGATAGATCCCAAAAGGTGAAGGTACAGCACTTTTACTCAGAGGTCTTTTCCCTGCCATGTGGTGTGCCGCAGGACTCCTCGCTGAGCCCCACGCTTCTTAATCTTTATATGCCCTCCCTTGCAGCAATAATTCAAGCATTTGTGAAGAAGGCAGTGTCATATGCTGACGACAATCAAATTATTGTGTCAATGCCCAAGAATTCATGCTCGCTAGCAGATATTGTCTCACGTTGTATGTCGGCAGTGGCAGACTGGATGGCCCAAAACGTCCTAAAGCTTAATGGGGAAAAGACCGAGGTGCTGATTTTCAACACAAGCTCGCCCAACTGGAATAGTAGCTGGTGGCCAGAATCACTAGGAACCTATCCGACCCCTGGGAAGAAGGCTAAGAACCTTGGAGTTCTGGTAGACACCGAAATCAACTTCAGTGCCCAGGTGAATCGTACAGTAGCAACTTGCATCTGGATTATAAGCATACTTAAGAAAATCTTTCCGCTTATTCAGCAGTCAGCCCGCAAGCAGTTTGCTTTTGCCCTAGTAATGTCCAGAGTGGACTACTGCAACTCACTATACTTGGACACCAAAAAAGAGCACACAGCACAGACGCCAGGTGGTGCAAAATGCGCTTGCTAGACTAATTTTAGATATCCCCAGGCACCAGTCTGCCATCATGGGACTGGAGTACCTACATTGGCTAACCGATTAGAAAGCACATTATGTTTAAATCTCTATGCGGTGTGCACAAGGCTCTTTATCTCCCCTGTCCACTAGGAATAAAAGCTATGCTTAATTGGTACAGCCCAGGAAGAAACATGCGATCAGCGCATCAATACCAGCTCATGGTGTCGAGAACTAAAAGAAAGAAATGTGGTGATAGAGCATTCTCAACGGCGGCTAGCAGACTCTGGAACTCCATTCCTCAGTTGATGCCCTTCAGGAAGGCACTCAAGACCTGGCTATACTCCCTATAGATCATCTCCCTTCATCTATAGGCATATCAGGGTTTCCCTGGACAGTCATTTACAGTGCCTTGATGCCTTTGGGTAATTGTTGCGCTCTACAAATTTCAAATCAATCAATCAGAGTGAATATAGGCATGTCTGTGAGATGTAGTGATGGGTGAGTGAACACAGCCACAAGCAACCTCAGTGAGTGAAATAATTTTAGTCCTAAGTGCATTGTTTCCATGTGAGCCTATCTGCTTCTCATTGCTGCGTCATTTTTCTGTTAAATTGTATTCTATTTCCTGTATGTGGCCTCTCCGGGAATAAAGGCTGCATGCCTTTTTACCCACTTTTTATCTAGTGCTCTTGGTACAGTGAAAACACTTCCCCTGCCCTCTTTAGGGGTGTGACGGGCTGACGCCTTGGGAGTTATAAGTCTGTGGGGGGGTTGTTCAGGAAACCTCATTGGGTGTGGTTTGAAGCAGAGGAAGCCGCTCCTGTGCAGTGGCCCCAGCTCTCTGTTTCCACTGCAGAGAAACCCCAGGGAAACCCTGACGATGGAGCATTTAGGGGTGTCTGTGCTCCCTAACTCACTGGAGCGTGTCTTCGTGCCCACGGTGTGTGGTGCTGTGGTTGCATTGTTCAAACGTGCAGTGCCATGGAGTGAAAGGCCAGGCAAAAGTGCCTTGTGCATGCCCTGTGTGCTCTGAGGATCGGGAGAGTGTGGAGGGCGGGGCTCTGGCAGCAGCATGGACAGCACCCGGTGCCGGCTCACTGCTGCCAGGCACTGGTAGCCTGCACCGAGGGCACTAGTGCTCCTGTCACCCCACTGACCTTCACTTCAGAAGCAGAGGTGTGCACCAGCCTTGCTTTCACCAACACATTCATTCTTCTAACCAGTCACAGTGGGTGTACTTGGAGTCTAAGGAACCAGCTGCACCCCCAGCCCTCTGTACACACAAACCCATAGCAGAGGGCCAGGACCAGTACACACACCCCCAGAGCGCTGTGTATGCACACAAGCCCATGCGCACCTAGATATACACCCATGAAGGCACAGTCTCGCACTCACCCCACAAACAAAATCCCCCAGCACACGCACATCACACACACACGCCTTTCACATAACACCCTTCTACACCTTTACAAACCTCTCTTACTGAGATACACAACAGTAAATGTACAGTCTATCTCATCCCGATACACAGAGGCAGACACACACACATATACATGGTCTCTCCCCCAAACACACAGATATCTCACACACTAGGCTTCATCCTGGACTCCTCCCTATCGATGACCAGACAAGTCAACGCCGTCTCATCTTCGTGCTTCAACACCCTGCGCATGCTCCGCAAGATCTTCAGATGGATCCCCACTGAAACCAGGAAGACCGTCACCCAGGCACTCGTCACCAGCCGACTGGACTATGGGAACACCCTCTACGCCGGAACCACAGCCAAACTTCAAAAGAGACTCCAGCGCATCCAGAACGCCTCCGCACGACTCATCCTGGACATCCCCCGACACAGCCACATCACCGTACACCTGAAAGACCTGCACTGGCTCCCCGTCAGCAAGAGAATCACGTTCAGACTCCTCACCCACGCACACAAGGCCCTCCACGACCTGGGCCCAAAGTACCTCAACGACCGCATGTCCTTCTACACGCCCACACGCCCAGCTACGATCAACCAGCCACGCCCTCGCCACCGTACCACGCATCCGCAGAACCACCGCCGGAGAAGATCCTTCTCCTACCTGGCGGCCAAGACCCTGGAACTCCCTCCCCACTCACCTTCGGCGAACCCAGGACCATCTCGCCTTCAGGAAGCAGCTCAAGACCTGGCTGTTCGAGCAGTAACTTACCCCCTCCCCCAGCGCCTTGAGACCCTCCCGGGTGAGTAGCGCGCTCTATAAATGCCGTGATTGATTGATTGATTGACTACCCATAGCCCTCACACACACTTTTGCACTCTTCTCTCACTGAGACACACAGCAGTAAAGGTGCAGTGTAGCTCATCTCGATACACAAAGGCCCTTCCACACACACACATACATGGTCCCTCTCACACACATATCTCTCACACCACAGATAGCCCTCATGCACACCTTTACACTCTTCTTTCACTGAGACTCACAAAAGTAAAGGTGCACTATAGCTCATATCGATATACAGCGGCACCCACAAACATACATGCCACTCTCTTACACATACACATACATATCCCACACCACACATAGCCCTCACACACACTTTTAGTCTCCTCTCTCACTGAGACAGATAATAGTAAATGTGCAGTACAGCGCATCTCGATAAAAAATTGTCCTCCCACATACACACATACACGGTCCACCCACCATCCCCCACCGGGGCCAGGTACCACCCACCTGGACAGATAGAGAACCCAGGGCTTCTCTGATGAACTATGGTGCTTCCAGACAGCTCATTAATTTCAGAGGGTCGGTGTGTGTGTAGGGTGGAGCTGCTTCAGAGTCAGAGGAAATCTGCTAAAGATCCTGACAGCAACTTATGTGTCAAGGGGAGGAGGGCAGAGCAAATGTTATGCCAGAGGCTCTCTGCCTCTCTGTCCCAGGCTGCCTGACCACTAGCTTGGGGTGACTGAAGGGTGGGGGAATGCAAGCCGCCAAAAGTGATCTTCACAGTGTGAGGAGGGGTGGGGAGCACTACAATGCTTGTGCACACGTAACAGCTGCATCTGCCCCTTTCAAATGCCCAGTGTGGACTGTGCCACCTGCAGCTCAAGCCCTGACAAGGGAGATGCAGTGCCAGGTGCCAGCCCGATGAGGGGGGTGCAGTGCTCCGTTCCAGCCCCGTCGAGTGAGGTGCAGTGCCCGGTGCCAGCCCCTTCGTGCAGACAGGGACACAGCAGCCATTGCTAGCTCTTACAGAAGCCGGAGATAAGCGGTCACAGTTTGTGTTTGACTTTTCACCCTCTTACTTCATGCCCAGCCCTGACACGCCACCACCCGGCCATTTCCAAGGACACTGTGCCCCCCACAAGAGCCCGAGGCCGGCCGGTGCAGGGCTCACCTGTTTCTTACATTCAGTATAACCACCGCAGATCCTACCAGTGTTAGGACCGAGTTCATTCATTGGAATAATGTACAATGTGGATGCCATCTTTTAACTCTGCACCCCCCGCCACCCCTCAAACATCAGGTTTGCATGTGCAAGTTTTGGAAGTAAATGGCTGTGTTCATAGAAATGGGTTGCGTGCCACCGCCGAAAGCTATACATGTAATCGAAATATATGTCTCGACTTTAACCTATAAACAGGCCTTTCATAACATCCTGTTGCTATGTAGCTGCATCAATGACAGTGCGAGCAATAACACAGAACATCACAAGACGCTTTATTAATTAAATAAGTTACAACAAAAAATGAAATGTGAACTTTAAAAAAAGAATTTGCCCGGATGCGCAGATCCACCGTGAATCCCGCCGAAAACCCCCCAAAAAACAATGCTTTTTTGGCCCTGTGGGCCCCTGCGGGACCCCCTGAACAGGCCTAGAAGGTCAGGGTGTTTCTACTCTGCCCCCTTTTCTTTTTTTTAAATCTTTTTTACCGAGTCACAAGATGGCTGCCAACACTTCCTAGTTTGAAGTGCCAATCAGATCTCAGGCCACAGTTGTATATCTGAGAAATCTTTACATTTCTCACGAACTACTGAACGGATTTACACCATTTAACAAAAAGGGTGCTTTCTAAACCAAGAGCTACCTTTCTGCCAACACTTTCTGGTTTGAAATGTTGGCAGCCAATCAGATCTCAGGCACGAGATCAGGAGGGTTCGCTGATCCATCGCGGCCACAGTTGTATATCTGAGAAATCTCAGTCACTGGATGATGTCATCAGTGATGTCGTCAGTGATGTCACTGACCATGTCATGAGTGATGTAATATGTAATGTCATCAGCAGTGCATTGTGGGGGCGCGAGTTATAGGTTTTTTTTTAACACAGATTTTATTAAGTTTGCAGTTTTGGTGAAAATCATGTTACATTCCATTGTGTACATATTAGTCAATTAACATCACAATCATCTGGTAATGACAAGTTTTCATGACAGATAATAGGACTACAATGAATGCATCTTCAAGGTATCCATTTACATATATAGGCCGCAGAAATGAACGAAGCAGAGAAGAAAAAAATAAATAAATTGGATATGCATTATACATGTACAATCGATATGTTAACCATAATCATGACTGTACTGTCTACCATCCCACTGTTAAGCAACAAATCTGTGTGGAAGGCATAGAAACAACAATAAAGACATGTGCTACCAAAAACTAAGTGTATGTTCCAATTTCCGTCGGGTTGGTCAGGGCAAGGGCACCGGGACAGGGGGGGGAGAAGGGGAGTGGGAGGAGTGGGGGAGGAAGGGAGTAGGCCGCGACTTCAGTATTACATCAGTCATCAGCGATATCTGCATCTTGTATTTTGAAGTGTTCTAGCAATTGAGCCCATTCCAAAGATATTGGTTTCTTCCTCAACCCTCTGTATTCTTCGCGTTGCAATGCCTCTCTCTCAGCAGTGGCCCATTTTATAACCTCCTCCCGCCATTTCCCTTCGAGTGGCGCCCTGTGCGATTTCCATCGCTGTGTGATAAGTCTCTTGGCCAGCATTAAGATGAGGCTTGTGTAGCGGCGCAATACCTTTGCCTTCTTGGGAAGGGGAAAGAGACCTAGGAGACAGGCCTCGGGGGTATTCCAGGAGGAACGCTCAGAGAGATATGTGAGGCCCTGTATAACCTCCGTCCAAAATTCCACAAGGGAGGGGCAGGTCCAAAACACGTGCATAAAATCTGCCTCCTGGCTATGACACCTAGGACACTCCGATGAGGAATTGGGGTATATATGCTGTATCACCCGAGGTGTGAGGTAGGCCCTGTGCTGTACAAACAGTTGCATTGTTTTAAGCCGGGCATTTCGGGAGACGCGCCTAGGATATTCAAGGACCTGTACCCATTCCCTGTCAGTAAATTCCCTAGTCACCTCTGCCTCCCATTTTTGACGAAGAGTCAACAAGGATACTCCCAGATGGGGCCGTAAGCCCCGATACAACCACCTAACCAGATGGCCACCATGTCCCATTATGTGTAGCGTCTGCAGCAATCCAAAGGTCGGGGCTCTTTCTGATCCACTAACCAGTACCTACGCACATACTGTGTGACCGCAGCGTGTGTTAAAAACAGTGTAGGAGGGGCCGAATAAGTCTGCATGAATTCTTCATGAGGCATTAAGTTCCCATCTAGAAATAAGTCCCTTACAGTCTTCACACCGGCCTCCACCCAACTGCGTACTCTAGTGGCAGACAATATTCCCCGTAACGTGGGTAAGCCACACAGGGGTACATTTGGGGCATATGGTACAGGTGTGCTGGTATATTTCATTGCCAATTTCCAATAGTGGAGCGCAATGTGTAGAAGAAATGGAGGGTCCCTCACCCGATTTGCTCCAGGGCATAATAATGATTGTAATGTCCCAGCCCGTAAGTGTTCGGGCAAATAACCTATCTCAAATAAATTATGGCCAGCCAACCAATAAGCCATCCATTGTAGTTGAGCCACTATGGAATAGGCTTTAAAATCTGGTGCTCCCATGCCACCCTCAGTACCTGTTAACTGCATTTTGGCAAGAGCCAATCTGTGACGGCCCTGTCCCCAAAGTAATGAGGTCAATAACATATCTAGTGCTCTGTAAATCCAGGCAGGAAGGACCACGGGAAGATTCGCAAATTGGTACAGTAGTCTAGGGAGCATAACCATCTTAGAAACGGCTATACGGCCTGCAGTAGTTAAAGGCAAGGTATTCCAAAACGCTACTTGGGTTCTGAGATTATTAAGTGCGTGGACAACATTTCCATATACAGTGTCCAAAGTAGTTCTGTAGATATGAATCCCTAGATATTTAAAGGTAGTAGGTTCCACCCTGAACTGCATTAGGCCAAATTGAAGCATGGGGAGAGTGTATGTATTGTAAAATGAAAAAGCCACTGATTTGGAGGCCTTAAGGCGCAAACCAGATATCTCCCCAAATTGCTCAAACAACAAGGCGATAGGTGCCATATCTACATGCAGATCTGCAAAATAAAGCAACATGTCGTCTGCATACGCTGAAACAGAGTGACGTAGCCGGCCAAGCGGGATGCTATATGGGGCCATCGTGCAACGTAGCTGTTGTGCCAGAGGTTCTAAAGCAAGCACAAACAGCAAGGGCGACAACGGGCAACCCTGCCGTGTACCCCGAAACACATTATACGCTGAGGAGATATTGGCGCCGGTCTTGGCCCTTGTCGTGGGTCTAGTATAAAGTAGCTCCACCCACTTAATAAATGCTGGGGGAATCCCATATTTAACCAATGCAGCCAGCATATATGACCAACTTAAAGAGTCAAATGCCGGACGTATATTTAAGAGAGGCAACCCGCACGGGGGAATCGGCTGGAGCAGAATGCAAGCGGGCATAGAAGCGCCGTATGTTCAAAGAGGTGCAGCGTTTAGGTATAAAGCTGCACTGGTCTATGTGGATCAAAGTAGGGAGTAAGGGGAGCAGTCTCAACGCCATAAGCTTACTAAGAATTTTATACTTCGTATTAAGGATCGATAGTGGCCTATACGCTGTGAGATCTGACGGAGACTTATCAGGTTTCAACAAAGAGGTCACTATTGCCTTCCTAGTCGTAGGGGGCAAGGTAACCTCTGTCAAGGTGGTAGTGTACAGTTGTAGCAATTTAGGAACTAAGGGTGTTGCGAAGGTGGAATAAAACTCGATGGGGAGCCCATTTGAGCCTGGGGTCTTATTACGGGCAAGTCCCCGTATTGCACCACGGATTTTGGGAGCGGTCAGGGGGGCCGCCAAGTCTGCAGCCTGTGCTGCAGTAATAGTGGGAAGTACTACTGAATCCAAGAATGCTGCTGTTGCATCCGTCGCATCATGAGGGGGGCAGTGTAAAGGGCTGCATAATAGTCAAGGAATGTTTTATTAATTTCTACCGGTGTGGCAAGCAATTCGTGGCGGTTATTATGTATAGCCAGAATAGGTGTAGGGGAGGACTGTGGCCTAAACAACCTAGCCAGTAGTGTGCCCGACCTGTCCGATTCCGCGTGAGTGCGCAGTGTGTATGCACGCAAGTCTATCACCCGCAAGTGTTCTAACAACTCGGCATATCTAATCCTGGCTTCTTGGAGGTCTGGCTTTTTCCCTTCATCACACTGAGCAGCCATTTCTAGCATTCGTAACAAGTCCTCCTGATCCGTAAGATCCCGTGTGACCTCCCACCGAATCCCTACCAGTGTCCCCATAGAGACTCCATGGATTATCACCTTAAATGCCTCCCATTCAACAATCCTAGACGTCGCCGTACCCTCGTTGTCAGTAAAGTATGTGGTAATGGTAGTGGCTAATTTTTCCCGGTATATCGGGTCCTCAAGTTGTAGCGGTTGAAGACACCACGTAGGAATTGGCTTGGGGGTTTGACCCCAGTTAAGTACCAACTCCAGAGGGTTGTGGTCCGAAATAGTTTTTCCCAAATATGTGGTGCGCACAATCATAGGGAACAAGTCTGGGGAGCACAGGAAATGATCCAGGCGTGTGTGCAAGGAGTGCGGGTAGGAATAGAATGAGTATTCACGCATACCAATGTGTTGCATTCTCCATATATCCAACAGTCCCCACCCCTTCGTCCAATTAGTCAAGTTATGGCTTGTACAGTAGCGGCCACGTTAGATAAGGGAGGGTGTGACCGGTCAAGGTGAATATCAAACACTGCATCAAAATCCCGCCCTAGTATCCAAGGATACTGTGTCCAGTCTGATAGGGCCCGTGAGAGGCGGGAGAGGAAGGTATCGTGGTCAGTGTTAGGCGCATAGATTGACCCCAAGACCACCTGTGTACCATCTAGTGTCCCCTGTAAGAGTACATATCTCCCCTGCTCGTCAACTCTGCTGTCAGTCAATGAGAAAGGGACTCCCGCTCGCAGCCAAATCGCCGCTCCTCAGGAGAAAGCAGAGTAAACAGTACCATACAACTGACCCCTCCATCATCTTTGCACCTTATTAAGCTCAGAAGAGATCAAGTGTGTTTCTTGGAGATATACTATCTGTGCCCGGCGACGGTGTAACTGGGCAACTATCCTATGCCGCTTCTGCATCGAGCCCATCCCCCGTATATTCCAGGAGATGATAGTGTATGATTTCGTTACAGACATGACATCAAAATATAGATCCCATCCCATCCCCCCACTCAACCCCCCCCACCACCCCACAGGCCCCAACCCCCCACCCCCAGGAACATCAGGAAACAGATCAGTAGCTTAAACAAAGAAACAAAAAAAAAAACAATATGGGGTCAAACGACTAAACTTCGGTTGACCAAACTGTGTGTGAGCAAAACACATATCACACTGTATAACAAGAAGGCTTCTCGCCTGTGGGGTAGGCTGCTTACTCGGATACGTAAGTAGCGACTATGAAAAGTGGAGTAACCCAGGACAGGCCGGGCCACAGGACCATAATATCTGAGCATACCCTGCAGTCACCAGTGGAGTCGCCCATGTTTGGATCATGATACAACAGTTGAGACATGGCATGCAATGAAGAACGAGGCTTCCCCACTCGGGGATGGACAATTACTGGAGAACCTGAAACAATATCCCAGAACTTAATACACTCACATTACTTATTCAACTAGTGGATCGTTGCTAAGTTGTGTGGACACAGAGGGAAATAACGCCATACTTCCCCCAGAGTCTCAGTCCGAGGATACCTCCGCTGATGGGCTAGAGCTGATAGGCGCACGAGGAATCCTAAATGCTGAGGCCGAACGGAGGGCCGCACGTCTGCCCTCCAGCACTGACTGCTGTGATGGAGGATTAGTCACAGTGTTCTGTGTAGTGAGTCCCCTCCTTCTTCGGCGTGGAGGGCGCCGTGTTTTCGGCTGTAGCTGTGTAGGGCGTATGGCACGTGCAGTGTCAGGAAAGTTCCTGTCTAACCATTCCCATGCACTCTCGGGTGTGTCAAAGAAACAGGCACGTTGGTTGTAAATGATCTTTAGTTTGGCAGGGAATAAAAGAACAAATGTCAAACCTGCAGCGCGGGCTCGGGTCTTGACCTCCATGAATAAATAGCGTAGGCGTTGGACTGCCAGTATATAATCCAGAAAGATGGAGATTTTTGTATTGTCAAAATGGATGGGGCCGGTGTCCCGGACCATTTGCAATATGTGATCACGATCTCTATAATTTAGGATTCTGGCCAGCATCGAGCGTGGGTTAGCGCCAGGGATGGGTTTACGCATCGGCACCCGGTGGGCCCTTTCCACCGTAAGAAATGCTGATAGGCCGGTGGGGGCTACACTGGCCTTCAGCCATTCCTCAACAAAGGTCGTGGGATGTTGCCCTTCAGCACCTTCAGGAAGCCCAACAATGCGATGGTTATTGCGTCGGGCCCTACCTTCTGCATCATCAGCCCGGGCCTGCAATGCCTCAACCTGCTGTTGCAACTGTTGTATTTGCATGTCGTGTTCCTTCACCTGTGGTTGTAACGTTGTAATTGAGTGGTCAGTCTTTCACCTTATCTGCAAGTTTCTTATGATCGTCTTTAAGCAAATTCAGTTCAGTGGATATAGTGCCTATTTGTTGCGCTATAGCCGAGCGCGAGTCCCGGATTTCCTTGAGTATCATTTCCAGCTTATCAACAGGAGGCAGAGGTGTAGTTCCATCATCAGTTCGATGAGATTGTATCGAGGAGGTCTCTGAGGGTGGCGAGCCAGCCCTACCAGTGTCCGTCGCCGTCTTTGTCCTATTCCTGCCCATTGCCATCAACAACCCAGCCTAGTCGTAGCAAATTATGATGGCTCTATGGGGGCTGCAAGGCGGCTCACGTGGATTCAGGCGCACCCCCACCAGGTCAGGCGGTGCAGGTATCCAGGCAGTTCTGGGTGTGCGTCCGAAGAACAATGGGGGGTGGAAGGAAGGAACCGCAGATCACTCCAGTGCTGCACCACCACGAGGAGTCAGAGTCCTCACCTCTGTTGGGCCATGGGCCATACGAGTAGCCAGCAAGAGATGAAGGGGGGAAGAAGGAAGGCCCAGAGGTAACTGTCCCACCTCTCAACACTGCAGGCCCCCATCTAGAAAATATAACCGTAAGAGCAATGGGCACCCCACTGCACCATGTAGGTAGAACTCCCAATCTATAGAGGCACAGGCAGGGAGGGGGGGCCGGATCACCCCCTGTAGTTCGCCCGTAGCTCACCACCAGCCGCCTCAAGCAGTGGCCAAGGCCAGCCACGTAGGTCTATAGCACAGGCCTCACGAGTTGGAGCATGCCGCTGTGCTCAGCCACCACCACAGTCAGGGAGATGAAAAAAGGGCCAGCGCCTCCAGGCCCGTCACACACCACACCAGCCTGCCTTCCCAAGATGTCTGTGCCAAGATGTATGGTGAGACCAGCAGCGCTCCGCAACCCCCCAAATGCGGGCAGTTAGGACCTCCAGTCCAGAAAAGAACGTGAGGGGGAAGGGGGCCTTCCCCCGCTGCAGCAGGCATGGCAGAGATCAAGAGAGGGGGGGCCCTCCGGTAGCACCAAACAACTCGCCAGTCCAGGGCAGGACCTCGGAGGCACTCACCTCCCTCCACAGTGCCACGGGTCCACGGCCAGGAGAATGTGTAGGGACAGGCTCGGCGGACGCATTCACACCGGCCACAATCGCTTGGGGATCCGCCACTAATGCATTGCTCCATTGGGCTACAGGGCCGCCAGAAGCTGTCAGGAAATGCCGGCTTAATGTCCCGGGCCCGGAGCTCGTCGCTTATGCGACTTCCATCTTGGGCTGTCAGCCACGCCCCCGGGCACGAGTTATAGTTTGCTCACCTAACTATAACGGCCACATTTCTCTGGTTTTGTACGAGTGAAATGTCCAACTAACTATAACGTCCCTGAAACCTGTGGTTTTTTCAGTGAATTTCTATGGTTTTTTAAATGATAATTTCTAACTATAATGTCCCTGAAACCTATGGTTTTTTCAGTGAATTTCTAAGGTTTTTTAAATGCTAATTTCTAACTATGCCTACATAGGTAGAACATGTGCAGAAAGAGGAAGAAAGGCGCAGAAAGAAGCAAGAGAAGTGCAGAAAGAGGCAAGAGAGGTGCAGAAAGATGAAGAAATGTGCAGAAAGAAGCAAGAGAAATGCAGAAAGAGGCAACAGAAGTCCAGAAAGAGGAAGAAAGGTGAAGAAAGAAATGAGAGATGTGCAGAAAGAACCAACAGAGGTGCAGAAAGAGGCCTACTTTGACTGTACCTTACAACAGACTCATACAATGTACCCTAATCACTAATCCTTCTCCAGAGATGTCTTAAACCTCACTTTTCTCTTGAAGGTTCAATATTGATTGACTGCTCAGAATGTTACGCCTACCAAATATAAAACAGCCATCCTAAGCCTATCACTGTTGTAAGTCTGACCAAATTTGTGAAGGTATGCATGTGTGTCTATGCTTTTACCTAGTGACATGTTAAATGAAAATAAACATACAAACACTTGAATACCTGTGTTTCAAACAGCAAACTCTGTAAATTTGTGTAAAAAAAGGTGTATGCATTTCTTTCTGCTCACAATACAGGTCACATGGGTATTCAATAGTATATTTGAGGGGCTCTATAACACATATATACATAAGACATGTCTGCCCGTGCAACCGAATGACAGAGTAGAACTAAGAAGATTTGACCACCTATAAGAGAAGCTACCCGCTTTTTAAGCTACCATCTTCAGATGCATAACACATGTAAGAATACATGTACAAGTAGACATATACCCCAGTCACGAGAGCACGCAGACCTTTAAACTTGACAGCTTGCACTTCCCATTTGAATATAGAAACAGGCGAGAGAAGTACAGAAAGGAGCAAGAGAATTGCAGAAAAAAAACAAGAGAGGTGCAGAAAGAGTAAGAAATGTACAGAAAGAGGCAAGAGAAGTGCAGAGAGAGGCAAGAGAGGAGCAGAAAGAGGAAAGAGAGGAGCAGAAAGAGGTCAGTGGGGTGCAGAAAGAGGCAAGAGAAGTGCAGAAAGAGGCAAGAGAAGTGCAGAAAGAGGCAAGAGAGGTACAGAAAGAAGCAACAGAGGTGCAGAAGGAGAAGAGAACTGCAGAAAGAGGCAAGAGAGTTGCAGAAACAGGCAAGAGAAGTGCAGAAAAAGGAAAAAGGGGTGCAGAAAGAGGCAAGAGAACTGGAAAAAGAGGCAAGAGAGGTGCAGAAAGAGGGAAGGGGGTGCAGAAAGAGGCACAAGGGGTGCAGAAAGAGGCACAAGGGGTGCAGAAAGAAGCAATAGAGGTGCAGAAAGAGGCAAGAGAAGTGTAGAAAAAAACAACAGTAGTGCAGAAAGAGGCAATAGAAGTGCAGAAAGAGGCAAGAGAGGTGCAGAAAGAGGGAAGAGGATGCAGAAAGACGTACAAGGGGTGTAGAAAGAGGCATGAGGGTGCAGAAAGAAGCAAGAGAAGTGCAAAAAGAAGCAACAGAGGTGCAGAAAGAGGGAAGGAGGGTGGAGAAAGAGGCAAGAGAAGTGCAGAAAGAGGCAAGAGGGGTGCAAAAAGAGGGAAGAGGGGTGCAGAAAGAGGCATGAGGGGTGCAGAAAGAAGCAAGAGATGTGCAGCAAGAAACAGAAGTGAAGAAATAAGGAACAGAGGTGCAAAAAGAGGCAACAGGGATGCAGAAAGAGGGAAGAGTGGTGCAGAAAGAGGCACAAGGGGTGTAGAAAGAAGCATGAGAAGTGCAGAAAGCAGCAACAGAGGTGTGGGAAAAGGGGTGCAGAAAGAGACAAGAGAAGTACAAACAGAAGCAACAGAGTTGCAGAAAGGCGGAAGAGGGGTGGACAAAGAGGCAAGAGGGAAGCAGAAAGAAGCAAGAGAGGTGCAGAAAGAAACAAAAGAAGTGCAGAAAGAATGAACAGAGGTGCAGAAAGAGGCAAGAGGGGTGCAGAAAGAGGTCAGAGGGGTGTAGAAAGAGGCACAAGGGTTGCAGAAAGAAGGGACAGAGGTGCAGAAAGAAGCAAGAAAAGTGCAGAAAGAAGCAACAGAGGTGCAGAAAGAGGGATGAGGGGTGGAGAAAGGCAAGAGAAGTGCATAAAGAAGCAACCGAGATGGAAAAAGGGGAAACAGGGTTGGAGAAAGTGGCAAGAGGGGTGCAGAAAGAAGCGAGAGGTGCAGAAAGAAACAAAAGTAGTGCAGAAAGAAGGAACAGAGGTGCAGAAAGAGGCAAGAGGGGTGCAAAAAGAGGTCAGAGGGGTGCAGAAAGAAGCACAAGTGATGCAGAAAGAAGCAAGAGAGGTGCAGAAAGAGGGAAGGAGGGTGGAGAAAGAGGCAAGAGAAGTGCAGGAAGATGCAAGAGGGGTGCAAAAAGAGGGTAGAGGGGTGCAGAAAGAGGCACGACGGGTGCAGAAAGAAGCAAGAGATGTGCAGAAAGAAACAAAAGAAGTGCAGAAAGAAGGAACAGAGGTGCAAAAAGAGGCAACAGGGGTGCAGAAAGAGGGCAGAGGGGTGCAGAAAGAGGCACGAGGTGTGCAGAAAGAAGCAAGAGAAGTGCAGAAAGAAGCAACAGAGGTGCAGAAAAAGGAAAAAGGGGTGCAGAAAGAGACAAGAGAAGTACAAAAAGAAGCAACAGAGATGCAGAAAGGGGGAAGAGGGGTGGACAAAGAGGCAAGAGGGAAGCAGAAAGAAGCAAGAGAGGTACAGAATGAAACAAAAGAACTGCAGAAAGAAAGAACAGAGGTGCAGAAAGAGGCAAGATTGGTGCAGAAAGAGGTCAGAGGGGTGTAGAAAGAGGCACAAGGGTTGCAGAAAGAAGGGACAGAGGTGCAGAAAGAAGCAAGAAAAGTGCAGAAAGAAGCAACAGAGGTGCAGAAAGAGGGTGAGGGGTGGAGAAAGGCAAGAGAAGTGCAGAAAGAAGCAACAGAGATGGAAAAAGGGGGAACAGGGTTGGAGAAAGTGGCAAGAGGATGCAGAAAGAAGCAAGAGATGTGCAGAATGAAACAAAAGTAGTGCAGAAAGAAGGAACAGAGGTGCAGAAAGAGGCAAGAGGGGTGCAAAAGAGGTCAGAGGGGTGCAGAAAGAAGCACAAGTGATGCAGAAAGAAGCAAGAGAGGTGCAGAAAGAAGCAAGAGGAGTGCAGAAAGAAGCAACAGGAGTACAGAAAGAGTGAAGAGGGTGCAAAAAGAGGGAAGAGGGGTGCAGAAAGAGGCACGAGGGGTGCAAAAAGAAGCAACAGAGGTGCAGAAAGAGGGAAGGAGGGTGGAGAAAGAGGCAAGAGAAGTGCAGAAAGAGGCAAGAGGGGTGCAAAAAGAGGGAAGAGGGGTGCAGAAAGAGGCAAAAGGGGTGCAGAAAAAGCAAAAGAAGTGCAGAAAGAAGGAACAGAGGTGCAGAAAGAGGCAAGAGGGGTGCAGAAAGAGGCAAGAGGGATGCAGAAAGAGGGAAGAGGGGTGCAGAAGCAGGCAAGGGGGTGCAGAAAGAAGCAAGAGAAGTGCAGAAAGAAACAAAAGAAGTGCAGAAAGAAGGAACAGAGGTGCAGAAAGAGGCAAGAGGGGTGCAGAAAGAGGGCAGAGGGGTGCAGAAAGAGGCACGAGGTGTGCAGAAAGAAGCAAGAGAAGTGCAGAAAGAAGCAACAGAGGTGCAGAAAAAGGAAAAAGGGGTGCAGAAAGAGACAAGAGAAGTACAAAAAGAAGCAACAGAGATGCAGAAAGGGGGAAGAGGGGTGGACAAAGAGGCAAGAGGGAAGCAGAAAGAAGCAAGAGAGGTGCAGAATGAAACAAAAGAACTGCAGAAAGAAAGAACAGAGGTGCAGAAAGAGGCAAGAGGGGTGCAGAAAGAGGTCAGAGGGGTGTAGAAAGAGGCACAAGGGTTGCAGAAAGAAGGGACAGAGGTGCAGAAAGAAGCAAGAAAAGTGCAGAAAGAAGCAACAGAGGTGCAGAAAGAGGGTGAGGGGTGGAGAAAGGCAAGAGAAGTGCAGAAAGAAGCAACAGAGATGGAAAAAGGGGGAACAGGGTTGGAGAAAGTGGCAAGAGGATGCAGAAAGAAGCAAGAGATGTGCAGAATGAAACAAAAGTAGTGCAGAAAGAAGGAACAGAGGTGCAGAAAGAGGCAAGAGGGGTGCAAAAAGAGGTCAGAGGGGTGCAGAAAGAAGCACAAGTGATGCAGAAAGAAGCAAGAGAGGTGCAGAAAGAAGCAAGAGGAGTGCAGAAAGAAGCAACAGGAGTACAGAAAGAGTGAAGAGGGGTGCAAAAAGAGGGAAGAGGGGTGCAGAAAGAGGCACGAGGGGTGCAAAAAGAAGCAACAGAGGTGCAGAAAGAGGGAAGGAGGGTGGAGAAAGAGGCAAGAGAAGTGCAGAAAGAGGCAAGAGGGGTGCAAAAAGAGGGAAGAGGGGTGCAGAAAGAGGCAAAAGGGGTGCAGAAAAAACAAAAGAAGTGCAGAAAGAAGGAACAGAGGTGCAGAAAGAGGCAAGAGGGGTGCAGAAAGAGGCAAGAGGGATGCGGGAAGAGGGGTGCAGAAGCAGGCAAGGGGGTGCAGAAAGAAGCAAGAGAAGTGCAGAAAGAAACAAAAGAAGTGCAGAAAGAAGGAACAGAGGTGCAGAAAGAGGCAAGAGGGGTGCAGAAAGAGGGAAGAGGGGTGCAGAAAAAGGGAAGAGGGTTGCAGAAAGAAGCAAGAGAGGTGCAGAAAGAAACAAAAGAAGTGCAGAAAGAAGGAACAGAGATGCAGAAAGGGGCAAGAGGGGTGTAAAAAGAGGGTAGAGGGATGGAGAAAGAGGCAATGGGGTGCAGAAAGAAGCAAGAGAGCTGTAGAAAGAAACAAAAGAAGTGCAGAAAGAAGGAACAGAGGTGCAGAAAGAGGCAAGAGGGGTGTCAAAGAGGCACGAGGGGTGCAGAAAGAAGCAAGAGGGGTGCAGAAAGAAGCAAGAGAGGTACAGAAAGAGGCAAGAGGAGTGCAGAAAGAGGGAAGATGGGTGCAGAAAGAGGCACGAGGAGTGCAGAAAGAAGCAAGAAAGGTGAAGAAAGAAACAAAAGAAGTGCAGAGGGAAGCAACAGAGGTGCAGAAAGAGACTAGAGGGGAACAGAAAGAGGGAAGAGGGGTGCAGAAAGAGGCACAAGGGTGTGCGGGGATCGTGATGACAGACGTCATTACGATCTCGGGCCTCACCGTGAAAATGGAAAATAGGTTTTAGAGATGGTTGTTCTAGAAATACAGTAAACACGAGTTTGAAGTGTACAGTAATACACCTCTAGTGTGTAGAATACTGTAATGTGTGTGTATATATGTGTTTTCACTTTATGGGAAAGGCGCGACCATTGTGGTTAACGGCAGCGTCACAACGTCCCAAATAACCACGAAAATGGAAAATAGGTCTAAAACATGGTTTTTAAAGAAGTTTAGTACAAAAATATGAGTTTAAACATGCTTTGAAAGAAGTATGTATATAGTAATGTGTGTTGGGCAATGTTCAGAATGGATTTTTTACATATTATTATTTTTGGATTTGCTGGTGGCCATTGAATGTCTGCTTTTCTTTCCGTTTTCCCGACGTGTCCACGGGGATCGTGACGTCGTCGTGAAGATTGTCAAAAAATAAAGAAAAAAAAACCTTTAAAAAAAACTTCACAATATTTTGTGTGCTATGGTGGCTCTGACAAGAGCCTTTGTGTTGGTTGTGTGTATATGGCTGCTACACATAAGACCTGATGCAGAGTTTCAGCTTACTTAGAAACACCCTGTTGCCTTTATCTGTAAAGTGCACTCCAGCATTTCTATAAATTCCATGCATGTCAAAACGCAGATTGTTGTTATAGATACAGCCCATGCAATGGTGTCTGAGGAATGCAGAACAGTTTTATTAACATGTTTCCTGGCTTTGTCAATCTGTGGACAGAATTGATTTGACCACTTCCATGTCTGTCTTTGGCATATATTAGAGTACACCAAGACAGTGTGAGCGAAAAGCGACATCAGTTCTACAACGGTTTCTTTCATTAGGATTTCCAGCCCTACCCCAATCAATGTGCTTAGGTTGTTGCCACTGCAGTGCAGAATCATGAGGTGAGGAGCTTGGGAATCCATAATGGATTTAACCAAAGCCAGCAAACTTTAACCCTCTCTGTTCAAACCAAATAATTTGCAAATTTGGCAAACCCAAGTCCGTCAATACCTCTCTTTTTTGCAGCCTCTTTAGCCCAGTAAATATAGCTGTGGCCCACAATCCATGCTCTATGCATTTTGACGCGAAGGACCAATAGTAGTCAGGAGGAGGCGGGAGCTGAATGAGGTAGTTTTTCAAAGGAAAAGCAGTTAAAATGGAAGTTTAAAAAAACTATATATATATATATATATATATATATATATATATATATATATATATATATATATATATATTTCATTGGATGCTGTCAGCATGAAAGTAAATAAAATTAGGTAGTGTGTTGGATGCCTTAGCAAGAAGTCTTATTATTGGCTGTTGTTTAAGAAAATAAATGAAATACAGACATGGATATGCTTTTGAATCTGTGGAGTAAAGCACATCTGCTGTATCTTATTTGGAAGCAGCATGTTCCTTCTAGAATGTGCTGTGAACTTTTGACCTACTGGTTCCACTGGGTTGCTAGGTACACTGAGCTAAGACTGTATTGGGGAGGAAGGATGTTAAAGAGACAGAACATTTTTTCAAAAGTTGAGGAGTGATGACACAATGTAAGTAATGGCAAGTTTTAATTTCCAACTCAGGACGCGATGATCGTGAAAACACGCCAACAGGAACCTCGTTTTGAAAGAGAGGGAAAGGGTTAACAGTTGCTAACCATTCACAAGTGGAGATGCAGCAGTCTAAAATGAAAGTCATGATTTCATTTGCTGCCTTTCTCATGATGATAGAGTGGAAAGGTGAAGAGGTTGCCATTTTAGAGTTGGTTTGTATGAGAGTGGTGTACCTTTCTTGTGCTTAGTTTTTAGGAGTCTTAACAGTGTCAAAACTATCCAGAAAGAGCTAAAACAACATTATAATCTGCAAACTCAATTCACTGGTATGTATATAACTTTGTAATTATTTATAAATGTACATTAGAAATGAACATGTATATGGGAGTTTGATTAAAAGGAGTATCACAGTGATGTGAAAAAATATATGAGATGAACTGTATATATTAGAGGGTATGTGTTTTAGAGGTTAGTGCTGAATGTTTTGTGAAGTAACAGAAAAATCAATTAGTGCCTCTTTATTACATTGTGTATTTTATTGAAAAATAACAGTATAGTCATGTGGAAAGTTGCAATGAGGAACTAAGAATGTTTTAAATGTCTAAAAATCATGTGCAAAAAGATACATCTGTTATTTGCATTCTGGGAGTTGTAGTACTTTTAGAAACATTATTAAACAGGAATAGTATAGTGAGAAATAAAAGATGAGAACATGTTGTCTGCCTGTATATGAATTAGAAAGAAGTAATACTTGTTAGGTATGTATTGGGAAGTGTTTGTCAATGTGGGTTTTAACTTATATGACCACTTTGCATGTGCTTAGATGGTGGGATATGTTTTTTGTGCTTGCACATAGCTATATATAAGGTGGGGCTTTTGAGTTTACTTAAAGGTGCAGAGAGGTTTATATTTTTGAAAAGATGGCTTGAAGGTGTTCATCTATTAAGAAATCACATATATGTTTACATGGTGATCTATGTTCAGTAGGGCTGATGAAAATGTAATGTAGATGTTGAGGGTAGTGTTTTTCTTTAATCATGGTTTGTTTAAAATCGAGAAGGTTTAATAGTGCAGAATGCCTCGAGATTTTTTGTGCTAGTTAATTTTGAGTGTAACTTTTGTTTGAGATATGCTGAATATATGTTTTAGAAGCAGAAGGAGTATTTGAGAAATGATGTAGGTATGCCATTTGCAAAAGGTTTTGTGCTTTGAAAAATTTCAAAATGTTGGTTTCTGTTTTAGAAATTTACTGATGCATGCTCAGTAACAAAGCAATGTATGTTTCTAGGGAGCCATGTATGCAATTATATATCAACTGTGATACCTCAATTTCACTCACACATACCTCAGAAGAAAAGCATATGTACAGTAAAACAGGTAGTTTGATACTGACAGAAGGAGATAACCAATGAGTCAGAGATATAATGACACGTGTTATGTATCTAACAGCAATGAAGGTACTTTCACAGTCAGTCAGGCAGTATTCAGGCATTCATGCAATCACCCAGCCACTACTCAGGCAGTCATCAAATCAGTGAGTCACTATCCATGGAGTTATTCAATTACCCAGACACTACATATGTACT
Source organism: Calotriton arnoldi (assembly GCA_963921515.1). Lineage (NCBI taxonomy): Eukaryota > Metazoa > Chordata > Amphibia > Caudata > Salamandridae > Calotriton > Calotriton arnoldi. The sequence goes on from CAWUFW010001495.1 coordinate 1,601,605, forward strand.
CATGCAATCAGGCAGGCAGTAATTATGTAGTCATTGAACTATGCAGGCACTACCCATACATTCATTTAATCACCTAGGTACTAACTATTGACTTATGCAATTAACAAGGCTGTAACTATGCAATCATTATAACGTTTGCACAGAAGCTATGTAGCCATCTAAACACCCACGTACAACCCATGCAGTCATTGAAATACTGAGGCGCACACGAGCATTAGAGAAACACTCAGGCTCTACTCATGAAGAGGAAGCTTTTCATTTTGATTCTAAATAGAATGAAGACTCTTAACAAAATAGTGTTGTGCATGAAGAGACTGAACCAGTAGAAAAGATTAGTGAATAGAAGTAACTGTTGTACAGTTTTTAGTGGAGAATGGATACATACTTCTTGTACAGAGGCTTTCTTTAATGGAGAAATGTAACTCCAGGATAACAGATTAGTTCATGCTATTGATTAAAGAGTAAGATGTTATGAAATGAAGAATGTTCGTCCTATAGCAAAAGGGGTGATGTTACCTAGAAATGTAGAAGAAGTTATTGCAGAATCCGTACAAGGAAGGCGTAGTCAGGGTACTGCATTGCAAATGGAATTTTAGTAGTGTTTCTAGTATTAGACAGCAATCCATTGATTTATTAAGAAAATGTCTACGTATCTTTCCAAGGCAAAGTTTAAAACACAAATTAAGTTATAGCACTCAACAATGTGAACTTTAGGTAGGAGGCTGTATTATGTGAAAACTCCTGCTTTATGTTTAGGAGAAATGAATAGAGCACTTCTGCATGGTAGTGTGGCAGACGTAGAAAAGGTTTGTGGTGATGTGCAGTTTCTTTTCTTTGGTCCTGAGCAGGATTCTAGGGAAAATGAAGAGTTGTTAAAAGGAGGAGTTGCGGAACAAGACACATATATCACAGTTGATAGTTTTAAAGAAGAGATTACAAAATTTAACACAGTGTTGTCTAAATGTTTGTAAATGTTGACGATGCACTTACTAGAAGATTTAAATATAGACTGTTGACTTATATTTAAAAAGTGAAAAAGTAAATAATGATAACTGGCAAAGTTACCTGTGTATTTATTTGTAAAGGGACTGTTTAACTTGTGTATACGGCAAGTTATATGTAAGTAGTGTTACAATAAATTAGAAGATAATTAAATGAACAACACATAGATATTTGATACCCATTTTGTAAGATAATAAAATGCCTGCTAATGTATAAAAACTATGAGGGTTCAAAAATAAAAAAAAACAACATTAATTAATCTTTGCAGCATTGTGAAGGGCCATTATGGACTGCTCTCCAGCATTCACTACAACTCCACAATCCATGCAGTGTGATGTCATCGGGGAAAACTGTGGAGCCAAATCTTGAAGTTGAGATTGGACTTTTAATGGACTCTCTGCTTTGGTGTTGTTGTACTGCTATTGAAGTCGAGGGTCCTTCAGCTTTGCATTGCCTTCTTGCTGCTCACTATGAACTTCTCTTATGAAATGTGCAAAAAATATAAAAGGGGGAAATAAATTACCATATATGATTTTTGGCAGCATTGCGAATAGTTGTAGCACACTGCTCACCAGCTCTTATAGCAACACTACAGTCCATGCAGTAAGTGGCCAATCTTGAAGACTCTGGAACCATATCTGTTGTAGTAGTCTGGACCTCTGAAGGGACTTTCTGGCCAGGAATTGTTGCTGCTGCCACTTATGTAGATGGACCTCCCGTTTTCTTCTGCTTCATCGGCTTCATCAGTTGGAGACATTTTATATGATACATTTTAAGATGATATAACATGAACATCGTCCCACATGAGTCTAAAAAAAGTCTCTAGCCAAAATCTACCACCTGCTCACAATAAATATCTGGAAGGGAAGATTCAAGAAAGAGGAGTGGGTGTATACTTCCTATTCATTTTACTGAAAAGTATATCATCCAATGATAGTCCTTACTTTCCCGGTCATGTGATGTTTCCAGATTGTGCATTGCACTAGTTTTGCAGCAGTTTTTAATTCCCCATGAGTTTGAATAACAATAGGTAGTTTAATGGGTGTTTGGTAGTTATGTTCTATTTGTGAGTTCAGATGTTGAGTTATTTTTTGAACTGTTCTTTTTTATAAATGTGTTGTTAAAATAAAGTTAAACCAATATGTTACTAAACAGCTAGACTCATACTTTGTGTAAAATATGTCTATATATCTTTTTTTCACTTTGTCATTTGTATTCATGACAACTGATGTCATTGTGACCTCTGGTGTTGCGGTGAAGAAGGAAAATGCATTTTTTAATTTAGTTAGTTCGACAAATGAATACAAAGAGGAAAGTTAAATTAGTATCTTACTAAATAGCTACACTGAAACCTTATGTAAAATATGTCTATATATGTGGTTTACACTTTGTTAAAAACACCCGGTATTCACATTCTGTCCTTGGCCATCACCCTGCAAACGCACCTCCTGGCATAGTACTAGTTGGGCGATGAAGTCCCCTTGGCTATTGAGGGTATTTGGAGCAAAGTATCCCTCTTGTTACCTCCAGCAAGTTCCATACAGCCAGTTTGCTAAGAGGTCTTCGAAGGCAACACCCCCTTTCTGCACCACTCTGCAAACACATCTCCTGGCACAATACTGGTTGGGGAATAAAGTTGCCTTGGATGCTAAAGGACTTTGGAGACCAAAAAGCCCTCCTGTTACTTTCTATAAGTCCTACTCAGCAGGACTTCTGGGAGCTGGTCAGAGGCCCAGCCCCCTTTCTACACCATTCTGCAAAGACCATTGCAACTTACAAAACTGTGGAAATTCAATGCAAAAACCAAAGGTTACAGGGCTGTTATAGTTAGGAAACAGGATTAAAAACCTTAGATATTCACTGAAAAAACAAAGGTTACAGGGACATTATAGGTAGGCTGATATTGTACTCCTACAAAACCAGAGAAATTCAGCAGTGATAGTTAACTCAGCTAACTATAGCGGCTGAATTTCTCTTTTTTTGTACGAGTAAAATCTGCCCCTAACTATAATGTCCCTGTAACATTTGTTTTTTTTAGTGAATATATATATATATACTTACCACAGGATTCTCGGTTCCTGTTTTTCAGAGCCCGCCCTGCAGAGTCGGGGGCCCCCGGAAAAATGGAGCATTTCAGGACTGTGTTTACTGAGGGGGCATGACACGCTCTTCATCCGCACCAGTCAGCGGACTTCCATGAGTATTTGGTGCTGGCAGAAGAGAAAGGGAAAAGGGAGAGGAGTCGTCCTCTCTTGGGCAATCTTCGTGTTTTCTCGCCAAGCAATTATCAGTGTGCGGCAGCCAAGAGCACTATGCTATGTACATTTCATCACCAGTAAGCATTGTGGATAAACAGCAAGGATGTGGTGTCATGCCATGCCGTATTGCAGGAATGGATTATTGATGCATTCTGGGACTCGCAGTAGCGAACTGAGATCACATGATCATTTGAACACTCACCTGTGACCAAGCGCATTTTCGCGCCGAAACGCGTAGGGATTTAATGAGTTGTTGGATGCTGCCGCACTAATACGTATTAAAGTCAGCTTGACATGATGCCGAAGTTGTGGGCTCTTCTTGTGCTGTAATACTTACCACAGGATTCTCCGTTCCTGTTTTTCAGAGCCCGCCCTGCAGAGTCGGGGGCCCCCGGAAAAATGGAGCATTTCTGCACTGTGTTTACTGAGGGGGCATGACACCCTCTTCATCCGCACCAGTCAGCGGACTTCCATGAGTATTTGGTGCTGGCAGAAGAGAAAGGGAAAAGGGAGAGGAGTCGTCCTCTCTTGGGCAATCTTCGTGTTTTCTCGCCAAGCAATTATCAGTGTGCGGCAGCCAAGAGCACTATGCTATGTACATTTCATCACCAGTAAGCATCGTGGATAAACAGCAAGGATGTGGTGTCATGCCATGCCGAATTGCAGGAATGGATTATTGATGCATTCTGGGACTCGCAGTAGCGAACTGAGATCACATGATCATTTGAACACTCACCTGTGACCAAGGCGCATTTTCGCGCCGAAACGCGTAGTGATTTAATGAGTTGTTGGATGCTGCCGCACTAAGACGTATTAAAGTCAGCTTGACATGATGCCGAAGTTGTGGGCTCTTCTTGTGCTGTAATACTTACCACAGGATTCTCCGTTCCTGTTTTTCAGAGCCCGCCCTGCAGAGTCGGGGGCCCCCGGAAAAATGGAGCATTTCTGGACTGTGTTTACTGAGGGGGCATGACACGCTCTTCATCTGCACCAGTCAGCGGACTTCCATGAGTATTTGGTGCTGGCAGAAGAGAAAGGGAAAAGGGAGAGGAGTCGTCCTCTCTTGGGCAATCTTCGTGTTTTCTTGCCAAGCAATTATCAGTGTGCGGCAGCCAAGAGCACTATGCTATGTACATTTCATCACCAGTAAGCATCGTGGATAAACAGCAAGGATGTGGTGTCATGCCATGCCGTTTTGCAGGAATGGATTATTGATACATTCTGGGACTCGCAGTAGCGAACTGAGATCACATGATCATTTGAACACTCACCTGTGACCAAGGCGCATTTTCGCGCCGAAACGTGTAGGGATTTAATGAGTTGTTGGATGCTGCCGCACTAAGACGTATTAAAGTCAGCTTGACATGATGCCGAAGTTGTGGGATCTTCTTGTGCTGTAATACTTACCACAGGATTCTCCGTTCCTGTTTTTCAGAGCCCGCACTGCAGAGTCGGGGGCCCCGGAAAAATGGAGCATTTCTGGACTGTGTTTACTGAGGGGGCATGACACGCTCTTCATCCGCACCAGTCAGCGGACCTCCATGAGTATTTGGTGCTGGCAGAAGAGAAAGGGAAAAGGGAGAGGAGTCGTCCTCTCTTGGGCAATCTTCGTGTTTTCTCGCCAAGCAATTATCAGTGTGCGGCAGCCAAGAGCACTATGCTATGTACATTTCATCACCAGTAAGCATCGTGGATAAACAGCAAGGATGTGGTGTCATGCCATGCTGTATTGCAGGAATGGATTATTGATGCATTCTGGGACTCGCAGTAGCGAACTGAGATCACATGATCATTTGAACACTCACCTGTGACCAAGGCGCATTTTCGCGCCGAAACGCGTAGAGGATTTAATGAGTTGTTGGATGCTGCCGCACTAAGACGTATTAAAGTCAGCTTGACATGATGCCGAAGTTGTGGGCTCTTCTTGTGCTGTAATACTTACCACAGGATTCTCCGTTCCTGTTTTTCAGAGCCCGCCCTGCAGAGTCGGGGCCCCCGGAAAAATGGAGCATTTCTGCACTGTGTTTACTGAGGGGGCATGACACCCTCTTCATCCGCACCAGTCAGCGGACTTCCATGAGTATTTGGTGCTGGCAGAAGAGAAAGGGAAAAGGGAGAGGAGTCGTCCTCTCTTGGGCAATCTTCGTGTTTTCTCGCCAAGCAATTATCAGTGTGCGGCAGCCAAGAGCACTATGCTATGTACATTTCATCACCAGTAAGCATCGTGGATAAACAGCAAGGATGTGGTGTCATGCCATGCCGAATTGCAGGAATGGATTATTGATGCATTCTGGGACTCGCAGTAGCGAACTGAGATCACATGATCATTTGAACACTCACCTGTGACCAAGGCGCATTTTCGCGCCGAAACGCGTAGTGATTTAATGAGTTGTTGGATGCTGCCGCACTAAGACGTATTAAAGTCAGCTTGACATGATGCCGAAGTTGTGGGCTCTTCTTGTGCTGTAATACTTACCACAGGATTCTCCGTTCCTGTTTTTCAGAGCCCGCCCTGCAGAGTCGGGGGCCCCCGGAAAAATGGAGCATTTCTGGACTGTGTTTACTGAGGGGGCATGACACGCTCTTCATCTGCACCAATCAGCGGACTTTCATGAGTATTTGGTGCTGGCAGAAGAGAAAGGGAAAAGGGAGAGGAGTCGTCCTCTCTTGGGCAATCTTCGTGTTTTCTTGCCAAGCAATTATCAGTGTGCGGCAGCCAAGAGCACTATGCTATGTACATTTCATCACCAGTAAGCATCGTGGATAAACAGCAAGGATGTGGTGTCATGCCATGCCGTTTTGCAGGAATGGATTATTGATACATTCTGGGACTCGCAGTAGCGAACTGAGATCACATGATCATTTGAACACTCACCTGTGACCAAGGCGCATTTTCGCGCCGAAACGTGTAGGGATTTAATGAGTTGTTGGATGCTGCCGCACTAAGACGTATTAAAGTCAGCTTGACATGATGCCGAAGTTGTGGGATCTTCTTGTGCTGTAATACTTACCACAGGATTCTCCGTTCCTGTTTTTCAGAGCCCGCACTGCAGAGTCGGGGCCCCCGGAAAAATGGAGCATTTCTGGACTGTGTTTACTGAGGGGGCATGACACGCTCTTCATCCGCACCAGTCAGCGGACCTCCATGAGTATTTGGTGCTGGCAGAAGAGAAAGGGAAAAGGGAGAGGAGTCGTCCTCTCTTGGGCAATCTTCGTGTTTTCTCGCCAAGCAATTATCAGTGTGCGGCAGCCAAGAGCACTATGCTATGTACATTTCATCACCAGTAAGCATCGTGGATAAACAGCAAGGATGTGGTGTCATGCCATGCTGTATTGCAGGAATGGATTATTGATGCATTCTGGGACTCGCAGTAGCTGAACTGAGATCACATGATCATTTGAACACTCACCTGTGACCAAGGCGCATTTTCGCGCCGAAACGCGTAGGGATTTAATGAGTTGTTGGATGCTGCCGCACTAAGACGTATTAAAGTCAGCTTGACATGATGCCGAAGTTGTGGGCTCTTCTTGTGCTGTAATACTTACCACAGGATTCTCCGTTCCTGTTTTTCAGAGCCCGCCCTGCAGAGTCGGGGCCCCCGGAAAAATGGAGCATTTCTGCACTGTGTTTACTGAGGGGGCATGACACCCTCTTCATCCGCACCAGTCAGCGGACTTCCATGAGTATTTGGTGCTGGCAGAAGAGAAAGGGAAAAGGGAGAGGAGTCGTCCTCTCTTGGGCAATCTTCGTGTTTTCTCGCCAAGCAATTATCAGTGTGCGGCAGCCAAGAGCACTATGCTATGTACATTTCATCACCAGTAAGCATCGTGGATAAACAGCAAGGATGTGGTGTCATGCCATGCCGAATTGCAGGAATGGATTATTGATGCATTCTGGGACTCGCAGTAGCGAACTGAGATCACATGATCATTTGAACACTCACCTGTGACCAAGGCGCATTTTCGCGCCGAAACGCGTAGGGATTTAATGAGTTGTTGGATGCTGCCGCACTAAGACGTATTAAAGTCAGCTTGACATGATGCCGAGGTTGTGGGCTCTTCTTGTGCTGTAATACTTACCACAGGATTCTCCGTTCCTGTTTTTCAGAGCCCGCCCTGCAGAGTCGGGGGCCCCGGAAAAATGGAGCATTTCTGGACTGTGTTTACTGAGGGGGCATGACACGCTCTTCATCCGCACCAGTCAGCGGACCTCCATGAGTATTTGGTGCTGGCAGAAGAGAAAGGGAAAAGGGAGAGGAGTCGTCCTCTCTTGGGCAATCTTCGTGTTTTCTCGCCAAGCAATTATCAGTGTGCGGCAGCCAAGAGCACTATGCTATGTACATTTCATCACCAGTAAGCATCGTGGATAAACAGCAAGGATGTGGTGTCAAGCCATGCCGTATTGCAGGAATGGATTATTGATGCATTCTGGGACTCGCAGTAGCGAACTGAGATCACATGATCATTTAAACACTCACCTGTGACCAAGGCGCATTTTCGCGCCGAAACGCGTAGGGATTTAATAAGTTGTTGGATGCTGCCGCACTAAGACGTATTAAAGTCAGCTTGACATGATGCCGAAGTTGTGGGCTCTTCTTGTGCTGTAATATATATATATATATATATTTATATATATACAAATCCACACTGCGCTCACAGCTCGGGGCACACTCTCCATCCAGCTTGTGTCAGGTCAAGGAAGAGGCCAGGTCACTCAGCGTCAGCAGAGACCTAACGCGTTTCAGGCATGCGCCCTTCATCAGAGGTATGTCTGCTACCAAAATGACTGCTCACTCCAGGCATTCGTTGATTTTTCCCTCCTTTATTTTAGGTTCAATCACACTCAGGTGAGTATACAATCAAAATGAATTCTGGGAACGGAAGTCCTGCATAATCATGCTCCTGTGAGCTGGACGCAGTCAATTTCGGTAAAATGTCTCTTAAAATCACGGGTGTCCCTTTCAACTCGTCCTCCATTCAGCCATATGCCAGACGTGCCTGCATTGCTGATAATGACACCAGCAGCGGGATCACATGAGTCCGCGGTGGTGCGCCCCCCGACCGAGCAGGCCGTTTTACATCCAAATCCACACTGTGCTCACAGCTCGGGGCTCACTCTCCATCCAGCTTGTGTCAGGTCAAGGAAGAGGCCAGGTCACTCAGCGTCAGCAGAGACCTAACGCGTTTCAGGCATGCGCCCTTCATCAGAGGTATGTCTGCTACCAAAATGACTGCTCACTCCAGGCATTCGTTAATTTTTCCCTCCTTTATTTTAGGTTCAATCACACTCAGGTGAGTATACAATCAAAATGAATTCTGGGAACGGAAGTCCTGCATAATCATGCTCCAGTGAGCTGGACGCAGTCAATTTTGGTAAAATGTCTTTTAAAATCACGGGTGTCCCTTTCAACTCGTCCTCCATTCAGCCATATGCCAGATGGGCCCGCATCGCTGATAATGACACCAGCAGCGGGACCGCATGAGTCTGCGGCGGTGCGCCCCCCGACCGAGCAGGCCGTTTTACATTCAACTCGTCCTCCATTCAGCCACAGGCAGACTATACATTTTTGGGTATCAGTTAAAGATGGGGTAGAGTGGGGCAGATCGGCAGGCAGAATCTGGACCTAGTCCAGGTAAATGGGGGTCGGGTTCTCCAGGGAGGGGAGGGTGGGGATCAAGGGTAGGGATGGGGAATCACGGGTGGGGGAGCATAAAGGGAAAAAAGGAAAAAATTCACATTTGCCTTTTAACCTAGCATTCTTTTTTCGGTTATTGATTTTGGTCTGGTGTCGATACCTTGAAGGATGGTGTACATTCAGAAATCAGATTTTTAATCCACCATGAGAATGATACAATGTTTATCATGGAACGTTAACCCCTTTGGTGCTTGCGTCGGCCAATGGCTGACGCAAGCACTACCTCCCTGGTGCGGCGCACGTCCATTGGCCGTCACCAGGGAGGGCCCCCTTTAAACCTCCGGTGCATCGCACCGGAGATTGTTTTTTTAATTCCCCTGGGGAGACGTGGAAGGCTTTCCGCGTCTCCCCCGCCCCTCTCCCGCCCATCTGTGACGCTCAGCGCGCCGCGAGGCGCTCTGACGTCACTGATTTTCCCCACCGGAGCCGAGGACAGCAGCAGGTAAGGCCGCGCTCGACTCCGATGGGGAAATCCGGCCGAAACGGCCTCCCAGCTTTCAGGGAGGCCTCGTTTGAAAGGGAGAGTCTCCCTTTCAAACGAGGCCTTCCTGAAAGGTTTCCTGGCCGTGGATCGCGGCAGCGCTGCGATCCACGGCCAGGAAACCCCACTAGACACCAGGGATGTCTTTGGGGGTCGGCCCTCGTGGTAATGGGTCGCCCCCCGGGGGCATATTTATTTTAATTTTTGAAAGTTGGCTTTGTTTGGGGTGCGCGATCGCACCCCAAAATGAAAAAAAAACGGAAAAAAATGGCGGCGATATTGGCAGGGGTCGGTCCTCCTGCTCAGTGGCCGACCCCCTGTGGGGGCATATTTTTATTTACACATGTTGGCTTTCCTTGGGGGCACGATCGCCCCCAAAAATGCTAAAAATATTTTTTAAAAGTACAATGGTGGCAATATTGGCAGGGGTCGGTCCTCCTGCTCAGTGGCCGACCCCTGTGGGGCAATTTTTTTATACCTATGTGCTTTCCGTGGGGGCCACAATCGGCCCCCAGGGAAGCCATAGCTATAAAAAAATTAGAGAAAGAGAGAGATCTTTCTTTATATATATATATATATATATATATATATATATATATATATATATAGAGAGAGAGAGAGAGTCTCTTTCTCTCTGTAGATGATATATGTATATATATGTATCTATATACATATGTATGTGTATATAGATACATATATATACATAAGTCTAAAGAGTGAATGATATATATATGTATCTATATACATATATATGTATAGATATATGTATATAGATGTATATAAATATATGTAGAGATAAAATCTATGTATATATATATATATATGTGTCCGTGTCCGTGTGTGTGTGTATATATATATATATTATAGCAAAGGTATCGAATAAACGTCAAGACTGAATGGCAATGCTACCCTTGTGTCGGTGTCCGATTCTTATGAAGATTTCGGAAATGGTTTATATATATATATATATATATATATGCTCCTTGATGCACAGTGAACGGCGCACTTGCGGTCGGGTGCTTCACAAACGCGGGGGTGCGCCCGCGATATTTATCCAGGCTCTGTTTCCTTGTTTCCCAAAAAGAAAAACAGCACTCGCGGGGCAGTTGCTAGAGTTTATTGGCCCCCGCAAGTGCTGTTTTTCGTTTTGGGAAACAAGGAAACGGAGCTTGGATATATATATATATCTATATATATATATATATTCAGAAACACAAAGGATGCCGCACTCCAGAGATTGGTTTCAGAGTTGCTTTATTTTCACCACGACTGGTGGTAGTGGTGGTGAAAATAAAGCAACTCTGAAACCGGTCTTGGAGTGCGGCATCCTTTGTGTTTCTGAATTTAAATATCGGGTAAGGATTCTACCCGTTGCTGCCTGCACCAGGTGTTGAGCGCTCTGACATTGGGAATTAATTGTTATATATATATATATATATATAAATATTTATTTACAGAGATATTTCTCAGTGCTGAAATTATGAGACTGTGAAAGAACTATAATGAGTCTCTTTGAAGTTACCTGAAAGGCAGTAAAGTGTGGTACTGCTGCAGAGTACAAAACAAAATTTCTGCTAGATAGAGATATCTGACTTTTGTGTAGTGGCAGTTTTGACGCCATAAAGGGTATGCTGAAACGAACAGATCGGTATTATGTAGACAGCTAAGTGGATTAGTAAAGCCACAAAGTAGAAACACTTTGTAACAGACTAAATGTATGTGAGAGAGGGGCTATGGAGAGATGAGGGGCACGTTTGCAAGGATGGTAGTGGGCGCATCAAAGGAGGTCATAGTGTGCAATTGTAAAGCACACGTTCACCCGTAGGCATCTTGGCGCCAAAATGATGGTTGCAATGGCTCCCACCAGCGCTAAAAGGCTGCGATGATGGGTATGTGGCAAGGTAAAGTAATACTGTGTCTTTTTTCTCTCTTTCTTAGTCTTTTTGGTGAGTGTACAGAGTTCGCAAAGGTAAGGTGACTTCGTCATTATTGACTTAATAACTTCACTCACGCGCACACACCCACCTACACTTTAAAACCAACAACCTATCTGCCTTCTACGTAGGATTGTGTTTTAAAAGGATAGTTTAGGCACTAGCAGAGATGGCATATCGTTGGATGGATGCTGCCCAGGCCCTAAATCTGGTTCTGGAGTCCAGCTCTGAGGCAGGATCAGAGACTGAGACAGCAGATACTGAGACAGCATCTGAGGGAGAGGACAATGGAGCCGAATCTGGGAGTGACTTTTCAGTCGGCGCAGTTCCATCCGATGACTCATCGTCCAGCGATTCTGAAGGAGACGATGTCAGTCGTGCTGTGCCTTTGCCAGCACAGTCTGTGCAGCAGGACACTCGTAACAGGTTAGAGCAACCCAGAGTGCAGGCACGTGCGGCCGCAAGCACAGACGGAGTGCTGTCTTGGCAGCCTCCCAATTTAGTTCAGCCCCAAATTCCGCCTTTCACTGGTGACGCTGGATGTAAAGTAGATACGGCAAATTTTTTGCCAATTGACTACTTCCATCTCTTTTTTGGTGTTGACTTCCTAGACGAAATTGTGCAGCAAACAAATTTGCGTGCCGAACAATTTCTGAGGGAGCAAGGAGGCACTCTTGGGCCTCATTCTAGGGCGCGCAAGTGGACTCCCACTTCTCTAGGGGAGTTGAAGATATTTTTGGGCCTCACGCTTAAAATGGGGGTAGTGCATAAACCAACCTTGCTATCCTGCTGGTCTACTCGCACGGTTTGGTTAACCCCCATCTTCGCACCATACATGAGCAGAGATCGTTTTTGCTATTGCAGCGCATGCTGCATTTCAATGACAACTCTGCTGCATTGCCCCGGGACCATCCAGACTATGACAGGTTGTTCAAAATTCGGCCTGTCGTGGAACATTTGTCTGCCAGGTTTCCAGAGGTTTATACTCCTGGAAAGAACATAGCCATTGATGAGTCCTTGATCTTGTATAAAGGGCGGCTGCTGTTTAGGCAGTACATTCCGAGCAAACGTGCTCGCTATGGCATCAAGCTGTACATGTTGTGTGAGAGCTCGACTGGCTATGTGTACAGCTTGAGAGTGTATACAGGGAAGGACACAACTCTTAACCCTGTAGGTTGCCCTCCCATGCTAGGGGTCACAGGAAAGATTGTATGGGAGCTTGTCCAGCCACTTCTTCACAAAGGTTATAACCTTTATGTGGACAATTTCTATACAGGAGTAGAGCTGTTCAGTGAGCTCTATAAAGCTGGCACCGTGGCTTGCGTACAATTCGTTGTCGCCGCAAAGGATTCCCGCAGGAGCTTGTTTGCAAGAAGCTCCAGAAATCCCAGAGCACTGCGTTGCGTTCCAATGAACTGCTCGCAGTTAAGTTCTCAGATAGGCGTGATGTGTACATGCTCACTACAATTCATGCTGAGAGCACTTCCCCTGTCACGGTTTGGGGTCAGATGGCCGAAGTCCACAAGCCCAACTGTATACTTGATTACAACAAGTACATGGGCGGAGTGGACAAGAACGACCAGGTTCTTCAGCCATACAATGCGAGTCGTAAAACTCGCACTTGGTATAAGAAACTGTTTACGCACCTGATCCAGATGGCAACATACAATGCGTATGTTGTTTATCGTGAGACCACCACAGGAAGACTCATGTCTTTCCTTGACTTTCAGTTGTCTGTGATTGAAAGTCTTACTGCTACAGAAGCATAAGCCTCCACTTCATGTGTTCTGGAGGACGTGGCAAGGCTGCAGGAGCGACACTTTGCAGATAAAATTCCTGCAACACCCAAAAAGGAGCGACCATGTCGTCGTTGTAAAGTGTGCTCGATGCAGGGAAAGAGGCAGGAGACTCGTGTTTACTGTCCCCAGTGCCCAAGTAAGCCTGCCTTCTGTTTTCCTACTTGCTTTATGTTGTATCACACTAAAGCAAAATACTGGGAAATTGACTGAGGTGGAGCTGCCAATAGGATAACCTTTCAATTGGTGTGAATGGATACCTACTGTCTGTGGGCCACTCCTTCACTACGCAAGCAGCTGCAGGATATTTCTTCCTCTACTTCATGAAATCATGGACTTCTCAACACCTTTATCTGCTTTCAGAACGTGGTAGTTGTTCTGTTCGCCAATTGACAAGTGCATTATAGTCCCTACGCTGCACATACTGGTGGACAGAACATATGCCACGTTGTCATGGAGTACCCGTGTTTCACATTCAACCGTTCTTCGTAGTTTATGATGTTCTCTTTAGGAAGTTTTTGAAAATTTCCAGCATGTTTGCCTTAGTTTCAAAGGTAGATATGCTTGCTCAGCTCGAGAAATGTTTCTGTGGCATACTCGGGCACCCCCCAACTTGCATCCACAAACTGGAAGGAGTTGGATAGAGCATTGTGAGAGCATTGATAGCTCGTGACAGAAATGTTCACTCAAGCTTCAAGTAGCTAGAGATGAAAGGCATTAGTATAGGGTCTCTTAACAATTGGACAGGGTTAGTCAGGACTCTGAGGACAGACACACGAATGGGTTAGAACAGCTTACGGTAGGTACGCTTTCCGAGGAATATTGCAAAGGTAGAAGGCAGATAGTAAAGGTAGTATAGATACACGTCCTGACTTCTTCTTCACCCATGGATTCAAATCCATTGCTGCCACACTCACACTGAATTTACTGTAGTACTTATGGGTCAATGCTGCTTGCCATGTTCATCCTCCGTTAGAACTTAGTAGATGGTCAGTTTGCTGTATGATAAGTGCATTACAGTCACTGCACATAACGGTGGATTGGACATATGCTACATTGTCACGGACTACCCTTGTTTCACATTCATCCGTTCATAGTTTATGATGTTATCTTTTGAAAATTTCCAGCATGTTTGCCTTAGTTTCAAAGGTAGATATGCTTGCTCAGCTCGAGAAATGTTTTTGCGGCATACTCGAGCACCCCCAACTTGCATCCACAAACTGGAAGGAGTTGGATTTAGCATAGTGAGTGCACTAAAGGTGCATGAAAGACATGTCTTCCTGAGCCTCATGTGGCTGTCATGGAAGTCATTAGTATAGGTTCACTGGGCATGAGTTCGGTAACGTTCTGGAAGAAGGAGGTGGAGACTTGACAGGTGGTAGAATATAGTCAAAGTCATTATGTCTTGTGGCATATGAATGTGATGGGCCCTTGCATGGCGGCAGTATGTTTGTGTGAGTGCAAGTGATATGGTTGTTTGGGCCCGTGGCTGGCGGTACGGAAGTCTTGTGTGTGGTGTGTGAATGGCGTGTGAATGGACCATAAAGTGGTTGGTGCCGTGATGTGGCTTTATGGCTCCCCTTCAGAAGGCTTGGCTTCAATATTTATATACTTTGATAAGTATTTGTGCTTTGAAGCCAGCGTTTCTGGAGGTGCTAAAACCAACCTGTGTAAGTGGTGGATTAGCTTTATCAAATGAGTGTTAGATTTATATTTGTGTTGGTTTAATGGCCTTTTGTAAGATATTTATTTTTCACAATGGGTAGCAGGGGACTTTCTGCCCTAGCTCAGTCGTCACCTAGGCAAACCTTTACATTTTTGAGTAGTAGACAAAGGGGGAAGTACAAGGGTGAATGACTTGCGTGGTTATCACTGTTTTATTTTACCCAACATGCCCTGCTAGCCTCTTATTTTGTTGAAAAAAATCACTATTTCCACACATTTTTGTGTGGGAAAGTTGTGGCATCGCCGGGCAGACATGCATTTCCTACCACCCAGTGTTCCCCAAGGTCTCCCGATAAAAATGGTACCTCACTCGTGTGGGAGGCCCAAGTACCCGCGACAGGCTAGGGCCCAAAACGTATTGAGGCGACATTAAAATTGCCTATCACAAAACAACCTGGTTTTGTGAGAGGGGTCACCTTGGTTTTTGGCCCCGTGCTCGGCGGCCAGCTAGGGAAACCTACCAAACCCACACATTTCTGAAATCTAGACACCCGGGGGTTCCAGGGAGGTATGGCTTGCGTGGATCCCCCAACGTTTTCTTACCCAGAATCCCCTGCAAACCTCGAATTTAGCTGAAAAAATCACTTTTTCCACACATTTTTGTGTGGGAAAGTTGTAGCATCGCCGGGCAGACACGCATTTCCTACCACCCAGCGTTCCCCAAGGTCTCCCGATAAAAATGGTGCCTCACTCGTGTGGGAGGCCCAAGTACCCGCGACAGGCTAGGGCCCAAAAGGTATTGAGGCGACATTAAAATTGCCTATCACAAAACAACCTGGTTTTGTGAGAGGAGTCACTGTGGTTTTGGCCCCGTGCTCGGCGGCCAGCTAGGAAACCTACCAAACCCACACATTTCTGAAAACTAGACACCCGGAGGGTTCCAGGGAGGTATGGCTTGCGTGGATCCCCCAACGTTTTCTTACCCAGAATCCCCTGCAAACCTCACATTTAGCTGAAAAAATCACTTTTTCCACACATTTTTGTGTGGGAAAGTTGTGGCATCGCCGGGCAGACACGCATTTCCTACCACCCAGCGTTGCCCAAGGTCTCCCGATAAAAATGGTGCCTCACTCGTGTGGGAGGCCCAAGTACCCGCGACAGGCTAGGGCCCAAAAGGTATTGAGGCGACATTAAAATTGCCTATCACAAAACAACCTGGTTTTGTGAGAGGGGTCACCTTGGTTTTTGGCCCCGTGCTCGGCGGCCAGCTAGGGAAACTTATCAAACCTACACATTTCTGAAAACTAGACACCCGGGGGGTTCCAGAGAGGTATGGCTTGCGTGGATCCCCCAACGTTTTCTTACCCAGAATCCCCTGCAAACCTCGAATTTAGCTGAAAAAAATCACTTTTTCCACACATTTTTGTGTGGGAAAGTTGTGGCATCGCCGGGCAGACACGCATTTCCTACCACCCAGCATTCCCCAAGGTCTCCCGATAAAAATGGTGCCTCACTCGTGTGGGAGGCCCAAGTACCCGCGACAGGCTAGGGCCCAAAAGGTATTGAGGCGACATTAAAATTGCCTATCACAAAACAACCTGGTTTTGTGAGAGGGTCACCTTGGTTTTTGGCCCCGTGCTCGGCGGCCAGCTAGGAAACCTACCAAACCCACACATTTCTGAAAACTAGACACCCGGGGGTTCCAGGGAGGTATGGCTTGCGTGGATCCCCCAACGTTTTCTTACCCAGAATCCCCTGCAAACCTCGAATTTAGCTGAAAAAATCACTTTTTCCACACATTTTTGTGTGGGAAAGTTGTGGCATCGCCGGGCAGACACGCATATCCTACCACCCAGCGTTCCCCAAGGTCTCCCGATAAAAATGGTGCCTCACTCGTGTGGGAGGCCCAAGTACCCGCGACAGGCTAGGGCCCAAAACGTATTGAGGTGACATTAAAATTGCCTATCACAAAACAACCTGGTTTTGCAAGGGGTCACCTCAATTTTGGCCCCGTGCTCGAGGCCAGCTTGGGAAACCTACCAAACCCACACATTTCTGAAAACTAGACACCTGGGGGTTCCAGGGAGGTATGGCCTGCGTGGATCCCCAACGTTTCTTCCAGAATCCCCTGCAAAGCTCGAATTTAGCTGAAAAAATCACTTTTTCCACACATTTTGTGTGGGAAAGTTGTGGCATCGCCGGGCAGACACGCATTTCCTACCACCCAGCGTTCCCAAGGTCTCCTGATAAAAATGGTGCCTCACTCGTGTGGGAGGCCCAAGTACCCGCGACAGGCTAGGGCCCAAAACGTATTGAGGTGACATTAAAATTGCCTATCACAAAACAACCTGGTTTTGTGAGAGGGTCACCTTGGTTTTGGCCCCGTGCTCGGAGGCCAGCTAGGAAACCTACCAAACCCACACATTTCTGAAAACTAGACACCCGGGGGTTCCAGGGAGGTATGGCTTGTGTGGATCTCCCAACGTTTTCTTACCCATAATCCCTGCAAACCTCGAATTTAGCTGAAAAAATCACCTTTTCCACACATTTTTGTGTGGGAAAGTTAATGACATCGCTGGGCAGACATGCATTCCTACCACCCAGCGTTCCCCAAGGTCTCCCGATAGAAATGGTGCCTCACTCGTGTGGGAGGCCCAAGTACCCGCGACAGGCTAGGGCCCAAAACGTATTGAGGCAACATCAAAATTGCCTATCACAAAATGTTTTGGGCCCTAGCCTGTCGGGGTACTTGGGCCTCCCACACGAGTGAGGTACCATTTCTATCGGGAGACCTTGGGGAACGCTGGGTGGTAGGAAATGCGTGTCTGCCCAGCGATGCCACAACTTTCCCACACAAAAATGTGTGGAAAAGTGATTTTTTCAGCTAAATTTGAGGTTTGCAGGGGATTCTGGGTAAGAAAACGTTGGGAGATCCACGCAGCCATACCTCCCTGGAACCCCCGGGTGTCTAGTTTTCAGAAATGTGTGGTTTGGTAGGTTTCCTAGCTGGCCACCGAGCACGGGGCCAAAACCAGGTGACCCTCTCACAAAACCAGGTTGTTTTGTGATAGGCAATTTTAATGTCACCTCAATACGTTTTGGGCCCTAGCCTGTCGCGGGTACTTGGGCCTCCCACACGAGTGAGGCACCATTTTTATCGGGAGACCATGGGGAACGCTGGGTGGTAGGAAATGCGTGTCTGCCCGGCGATGCCACAACTTTCCCACACAAAAATGTGTGGAAAAAGTGATTTTTTCAGCAAAAATTGAGGTTTGCAGGGATTCTGGGTAAGAAAACGTTGGGGATCCACGCAAGCCATACCTCCCTGGAACCACCCGGGTGTCTAGTTTTCAGAAATGAGTGGGTTTGATAGGTTTCCCAAGCTGGCCGCCGAGCACGGGGCCAAAACCGAGGTGACCCCTTGCAAAACCAGGTTGTTTTGTGATAGGCAATTTTAATGTCACCTCAATACGTTTTGGGCCCTAGCCTGTCGCGGGTACTTGGGCCTCCCACACGAGTGAGGCACCATTTTTATCGGGAGACCATGGGGAACGCTGGGTGGTAGAAATGCGTGTCTGCCCGGCGATGCCACAACTTTCCCACACAAAAATGTGTGGAAGAAGTGATTTTTCAGCACAATTTGAGGTTTGCAGGGGATTCTGGGTAAGAAAACGTTGGGGGATCCACGCAAGCCATACCTCCCTGGAACCACCTGGGTGTCTAGTTTTCAGAAATGTGTGGGTTTGATAGGTTTCCCTAGCTGGCCGCCGAGCACGGGGCCAAAACCGAGGTGACCCCCTTGCAAAACCAGGTTGTTTTGTGATAGGCAATTTTAATGTCACCTCAATACGTTTTGGGCCCTAGCCTGTCGCGGGTACTTGGGCCCCCCACACGAGTGAGGCACCATTTTTATCGGGAGACCTTGGGGAACGCTGGGTGGTAGGAAATGCGTGTCTGCCCGGCGATGCCATAACTTTCCCACACAAAAATGTGTGGAAGAAGTGATTTTTTCAGCAAAATTTGAGGTTTGCAGGGATTCTGGGTAAGAAAACGTTGGGGGATCCACGCAAGCCATACCTCCCTGGATCCACCTGGGTGTCTAGTTTTCAGAAATGTGTGGGTTTGATAGGTTTCCCTAGCTGGCCGTCGAGCACGGGGCCAAAAACCGAGGTGACCCCCTTGCAAAACCAGGTTGTTTTGTGATAGGCAATTTTAATGTCACCTCAATACGTTTTGGGCCCTAGCCTGTCGCGGGTACTTGGGCCTCCCACACGAGTGAGGCACCATTTTTATCGGGAGACCTTGGGGAACGCTGGGTGGTAGGAAATGCGTGTCTGCCCGACGATGCCACAACTTTCCCACACAAAAATGTGTGGAAGAAGTGATTTTTTCAGCAAAATTTGAGGTTTGCAGGGGATTCTGGGTAAGAAAACGTTGGGGGATCCACGCAAGCCATACCTCCCTGGATCCACCTGGGTGTCTAGTTTTCAGAAATGTGTGGGTTTGATAGGTTTCCCTAGCTGGCCGCCGAGCACGGGGCCAAAATCGAGGTGACCCCCTTGCAAAACCAGGTTGTTTTGTGATAGGCAATTTTAATGTCACCTCAATACGTTTTGGGCCCTAGCCTGTCGCGGGTACTTGGGCCTCCCACACGAGTGAGGCACCATTTTTATCGGGAGACCTTCGGGAACACTGGGTGATAGGAAATGCGTGTCTGCCCGGCGATGCCACAACTTTCCCACACAAAAATGTGTGGAAGAAGTGATTTTTTCAGCAAAATTTGAGGTTTGCAGGGGATTCTGGGTAAGAAAACGTTGGGGATCCACGCAAGCCATACCTCCCTGGAACCACCTGGGTGTCTAGTTTTCAGAAATGTATGGGTTTGATAGGTTTCCCAAGTTGGCCGCCGAGCACGGGGCCAAAACCGAGGTGACCCTCCTTGCAAAACCAGGTTGTTTTGTGATAGGCAATTTTAATGTCACCTCAATACGTTTTGGGCCCTAGCCTGTCGTGGGTACTTGGGCCTCCCACACGAGTGAGGCACCATTTTTATCGGGAGACCTTGGGGAACGCTGGGTGGTAGGAAATGCGTGTCTGCCCGGCGATGCCACAACTTTCCCACACAAAAATGTGTGGAAGAAGTGTTTTTTTCAGCAAAATTTGAGGTTTGCAGGGGATTCTGGGTAAGAAAACGTTGGGGGATCCATGCAAGCCATACCTCCCTGGAACCACCTGGGTGTCTAGTTTTCAGAAATGTGTGGGTTTGATAGGTTTCCCTAGCTGGCCGCCGAGCACGGGGCCAAAAACCGAGGTGACCCCCCTTGCAAAACCAGGTTGTTTTGTGATAGGCAATTTTAATGTCACCTCAATACGTTTTGGGCCCTAGCCTGTCGCGGGTACTTGGGCCTCCCACACGAGTGAGGCACCATTTTTATCGGGAGACCTTGGGGAACGCTGGGTGGTAGGAAATGCGTGTCTGCCCGACGATGCCACAACTTTCCCACACAAAAATGTGTGGAAGAAGTGATTTTTTCAGCAAAATTTGAGGTTTGCAGGGGATTCTGGGTAAGAAAACGTTGGGGGATCCACGCAAGCCATACCTCCCTGAAACCACCTGGGTGTCTAGTTTTCAGAAATGTGTGGGTTTGATAGGTTTCCCTAGCTGGCCGCCAAGCACGGGGCCAAAACCGAGGTGACCCCCTTGCAAAACCAGGTTGTTTTGTGATAGGCAATTTTAATGTCACCTCAATATGTTTTGGGCCCTAGCCTGTCGCGGGTACTTGGGCCTCCCACACAAGTGAGGTACCATTTTTATCGGAAGACTTTGGGGAACGCGGGGTGGGTGGAAATTTGTGGATCCATGCAGATTCCAGAACTTTCCACCACAGAAATGTGAGGAAAATGTGGTTTTTTTGACAATTTTTTAAGTTTGCAAGGGATTCTGGGTAACAGAACTTGGTGAGAGCCAGTCAAATCACCCCATCCTGGATTCCCCTGGGTGTCTACTTTTCAAAAATGTATAGGTTTGAAAGGTTTCCCTAGGTGCCGGCAGAGCTAGGGTTCAAAATCTACAGCTAGCCTCTTTGTTGAAAAAGGGTCCGTTTTCACTGCGAAAATGTGGTGTGTCCACGTTGCGTTTTGGGCCGATTCCTGTCGCGGGTACTTGGGCCTCCCACACAAGTGAGGTACCATTTTTATCGGAAGACTTTGGGGAACGCGCGGTGGGTGGAATTTTGTGGATCCACGCAGATTCCAGAACTTTCCACCACAGAAATGTGAGGAAAATGTTTTTTTTGGACAATGTTTTAGGTTTGCAAGGGATTCTGGGTAACAGAACCTGGTGAGAGGCAGTAAAGTCACCCCATCCTGGATTCCACTGGGTGTCTAGTTTTCAAAAATATATAGGTTTGCTAGGTTTCCCCAGATGCAGGCAGAGCTAGGATTCAAAAATAACAGCTAGGCACTTTGCCAAAAAAGGGTCATTTTTCACTGTGAAATTGGGGTGTGTCCACGTTGCGTTTTGCGCGATTTCCTGTCGCGGGCTCTAGGCCTACCCACACAAGTGAGGTACCATTTTCTCGGAACACTTTGGGGAATGCGGGGTGGGTAGAAATTTGTGGATCCACGCAGATTTCAGGACTTTCCACCACAGAAATGTGAGGAAAATGTGTTTTTTTTGACACTTTTTAGGTTTGCAAGGGATTCTGGGTAACAGAACCTGGTGAGAGGCAGTAAAGTCACCCCATCCTGGATTCCCCTGGGTGTCTAGTTTTCAAAAATATATAGGTTTGCTAGGTTTCCCCAGATGCAGGCAGAGCTAGGATTAAAAAATAACAGCTAGGCACTTTGCCAAAAAAGGGTCATTTTTCACTGTGAAATTGGGGTGTGTCCACGTTGCGTTTTGCGCGATTTCCTGTCGCGGGCTCTAGGCCTACCCACACAAGTGAGGTACCATTTTTCTCGGAACACTTTGGGGAATGCGGGGTGGGTAGAAATTTGTGGATCCACGCAGATTCCAGGACTTTCCACCACAGAAATGTGAGGAAAATGTGTTTCTTTTGACAATTTTTTAGGTTTGCAAGGGATTCTGGGTAACAGAACCTGGTCAGAGGCAGTAAAGTCACCCCATCCTGGATTCCCCTGGGTGTCTAGTTTTCAAAAATATATAGGTTTGCTAGGTTTCCCTAGATGCAGGCAGAGCTACGATTCAAAAATAACAGCTAGGCACTTTGCCAAAAAAGGGTAATTTTTCACTGTGAAATTGGGGTGTGTCCACGTTGCGTTTTGCGCGATTTCCTGTTGCGGGCTCTAGGCCTACCCACACAAGTGAGGTACCATTTTTCTCGGAAGACTTTGGGGAACGCGGGGTGGGTAGAAATTTGTGGATCCATGCAGATTTCAGGACTTTCCACCACAGAAATGTGAGGAAAATGTGGTTTTTTTGACAATTATTTAGGTTTGCAAGGGATTCTGGGTAACAGAACCTGGTGAGAAGCAGTAAAGTCACCCCATCCTGGATTCCCCTGGGTGTCTAGTTTTCAAAAATATATAGATTTGCTAGGTTTCCCTAGATGCAGGCAGAGCTAGGATTCAAAAACTACAGCTAGGCACTTTGCCAAAAAAGGGTCATTTTTCACTGTGAAATTGGGGTGTGTCCACCTTGCGTTTTGCGCGATTTCCTGTCACGGGCTCTAGGCCTACCCACACAAGTGAGGTACCATTTTTCTCGGAAGACTTTGGGGAACGCGGGGTGGGTAGAAATTTGTGGATCCACGCAGATTCCAGGACTTTCCACCACAGAAATGTGAGGAAAATGTGTTTTTTTGACAATTTGTTAGGTTTGCAAGGGATTCTGGGTAACAGAACCTGGTGAGAGGCAGTAAAGTCACCCCATCCTGGATTCCCCTGGGTGTCTAGTTTTCAAAAATGTATAGGTTTGCTAGGTTTCCCTAGTTGCAGGCAGAGCTAGGATTCAAAAACTACAGCTAGGCACTTTGCCAAAAAAGGGTCATTTTTCACTGTGAAATTGGGGTGTGTCCACGTTGCGTTTTGCGCCATTTCCTGTCGCAGGCTCTAGGCCTACCCACACAAGTGAGGTACCATTTTTCTCGGAAGACTTTGGGGAACGCAGGGTGGGTTGAAATTTGTGTATCCACGCAGATTCCAGAACTTTGCACCACAGAAATGTAGGGAAAATGTGTTTTTTTAACCATTTTTTAGGTTTGCAAGGGATTCTGGGTAACAGAACCTGGTGAGAAGCAGTCAAATCACCCCATCCTGGATTCCCCTGGGTGTCTAGTTTTCAAAAATGTATAGGTTTGCTAGGTTTCCCTAGGTGCCGGCAGAGCTAGGGTTAAAAAACTACAGCTAGGCACTTTGCCAAAAAAGGGTCGTTTTTCACTGTGAAATTGTGGTGTGTCCAAGTTGCGTTTTGCACCGTTTCCTGTCGCGGGCACTAGGCCTACCCACACAAGTGAGGTACCATTTTTCTCGGAAGACTTTGGGGAACGTGGGGTGGGTAGAAATTTGTGGATCCGCGCAGATTACAGACCTTTCCACCACAGAAATGTGAGGAAAATGTGTTTGTTTGGACAATTTTTAGGTTTGCAAGGGATTCTGGGTAACAGAACCTGGTGAGAGGCAGTAAAGTCACCCCATCCTGGATTCCCCTGGGTGTCTAGTTTTCAAAAATGTATAGGTTTGCTAGGTTTCCCTAGATGCAGGCAGAGCTAGGATTCAAAAACTACAGCTAGGCACTTTGCCAAAAAAGGGTCATTTTTCACTGTGAAATTGAGGTGTGTCCACGTTGCGTTTTGCGCCATTTCCTGTCGCAGGCTCTAGGCCTACCCACACAAGTGAAGTACCATTTTTCTCGGAAGACTTTGGGGAACGCAGGGTGGGTTGAAATTTGTGTATCCACGCAGATTCCAGAACTTTCCACCACAGAAATGTAGGGAAAATGTGTTTTTTTACCATTTTTTAGGTTTGCAAGGGATTCTGGGTAACAGAACCTGGTGGGAGCCAGTCAAGTCACCCCATCCTGGATTCCCCTGGGTGTCTAGTTTTCAAAAACGTATAGGTTTGCTAGGTTTCCCTAGATGCCGGCAGCGCTAGGGTTCAAAAACTACAGCTAGGCACTTTGCCAAAAAGGGTCATTTTTCACTGTGAAATTGGGGTGTGTCCACGTTGCGTTTTGTGCCATTTCCTGTCGTGGGCACTAGGCCTACCCACACAAGTGAGGTACCATTTTACTTGGAAGACTTTGGGGAACGCGGGGTGGGTGGAAATTTGTGGATCCATGCAGATTCCAGAACTTTCCACCACAGAAATGTGAGGAAAATGTGTTTTTTGGACAATTTTTAGGTTTGCAAGGGATTCTGGGTAACAGAACCTGGTGAAAGCCAGTCAAGTCACCCCATCCTGGATTCCCCTGGGTGTCTAGTTTTCAAAAATGTATAGGTTTGCTAGGTTTCCCTGGGTGCCGGCAGAGCAAGGGTTCAAAAACTACAGCTAGGCACTTTGCAAAAAAAGGGTAATTTTTCATTGTGAAAATGTGTTGTGTTCACGTTGCGTTTTGAGCCGTTTCCTGTCGTGGGCACTATGCCTACCCACACAAGTGAGGTACCATTTTTATCGGGACACTTACGGTAATTCAGATTTGTAAAGCAACTGTTATTACCTATTGACTTTCGATGCATTTCTGCCTTCCAAATGAAAGACAATGTGTAAAAAAGAAGTTATTTTGAAAAATGACCTATAATTCTCATGCTAGTATGAGTATTACCAATTTCAGAAATGTGCAAATATCTACTGTTTCTAAACTCTGTATTGTGTTCCCATTTCAGAAATACATGGGAGTCTTTCATACCGAATATTCCATGTATACATTTTCCCAGAATAATTGCTATATACCCGGTACATAATAAAAAACCATTGCAAGACGCTGCTCATTTTTTGGATCTGGGTTCGTCGGGTTCTTGGTGAACCTACAAGTCCTATATATCCCCACAACCAGTGAGGTCCAGTGGATGTAACGGTATATTGCTTTCAAAGAGCAGTCATAATTAGAAGAAGTTACAGGTGAAAACGTTGACACAAAAGGCTGTTTTTTTCAACTAATTTTCCATTTTTCCTATATTTAACTGTTAGTTTCTATAAAGAAACCTTGATGGATTTACACAAATGACCCCTTGCTGAATTCAGCATTTTGTCTACTTTTCTAAAATGTATAGATTTCCAGGATACATTATTGCTTTCATACCCATTTCTACCATTAACTGAAAGGAGGTTGAAAGCACAAAAAATAGCAAAAATGCCAAAACTGTGTAAAATGTTTTGGTTTTCTGACAAAAGTCTGTCATTCCCTAAAAGCTGGGAAAATGGAGATTTCAGCCCCACAAACACTTTTTGATACCATTTGCAGGGAAAAACCCAGACACTTTCATATGCGGGACTTTTTTCCCATTTTTCCCAAAAAACCAAAATATAGCTGTATTTTGGCTAAAATCTGGGACCCCTCCAGGGGAATCCACAAACCCTGGGTACCTTTAGAATCCCCATGATGTTGGAAGAAAAGGACGCAAATTTGGCGTGGATACCTTATGTGGTCAAAAAGTTACAGAGGCCTAATCGCGAACTACTACAAATAGCCAAAAAAGGGCTCAGCACTGGGGGGGAAAAGGCCCAGCAGTTAAGGGGTTAATGGCCTCCGAGTTAAAAGTAGTTGGGAAAAAATCTTTCAATATCTTAAGGACTCACCTGCACAGATAATTATTTTGCAGGAAACACACCTCCTGAGAGAAGAAATTAGTGGCATCTGTGGGAAACTCAGGTGGGTGGAACATTGTGTCAGCTCCTGTCAAAATGTCAATATTAGGGGTGTAGCGAATTTAGTTAAAAAACAAGTAAATGCTGGTCTTTTAAAGTTATGACAGACCAAAGTGGTAGGTGGGTCATAGCCCAGTTATCCGTTAAAGGTTCATTCATAACAGTAGCAGGCTATTATGGCCCTAATCAGGATGACCCTTCTACATTAAAAAAACATTTTTGTAAATCTTTTGGGGTTTCCCGATACGACTATTTTAGCTGGGGATTTCAATATGTATTGAATCCGCAAATGGATAAATCCCCAAGTAGTAGGGCAAATGCCTTATCCAAATCTTGGTCATATCTAAAAATGATGATGAAGCAGAATGCCTTATCTGACATTTGGAGGGAAAGGTCAGGTGCCCAATTAGGTGTGTCTTTTTATAATAAAAATACAGACACAAATCAAGGATTGACTATATCCTGATTAGCAATGATTTAAAGGGTAAAGTCGAAGATATAGGTTATTTGACCCCCACCTTTCGGACCATGCGGCGGTATGGATGGATCTAGATTTGTCAGAAAAAGAACAACGAAGGATATGGACATTTGATCGCACATTTCTCCTAGATGAAACTGAAATCGTCCATCTATGCCAGGAGACAAAGTTTTTCTTAAATATAAATATAGAATCGGCAGAGCCCTCTGTGGTATGGGACGCCCTGAAGTCATACCTGAGAGCATTGGTAACAAATAGGACCTCCTATAAAAATAGGCAGTATAGGGAAGAACTGGCATCTATTGAGCGGGAAATGAAAGAGGTGGAAAGGAAGATTAATAATGAAACAGACCAAGCTATTTGCCAAGCACAAGTTGTGAAACTGAAAACTTTGAAAGATCAATTAGAGGATATTATACAGGCCAGGATCTCCAAGAGATGGGAGGCGAGCAAGCTAGCTCATTTTGAATATGGTGAAGATGCCGGAAAATTATTAGCTTGGAAAGCCAAAACTGATAGGACACGAAATCTTATAAAACAAATTGATAATGTGCATACTAATTCGTCGGCAACTAATGACGAAGAGATAGGAGAAGCTTTCTATACTTTAAAAAAAAATCTATATAATGAAGACAAAGATGTAGATAGCACATTAGCACGTGAATGGCTAAATTCAATTAATCTCACCCCCTTAGACTCTGCCCAGCAAGTCAATTTAGAGTCCGAGATATCACAACAGGAGGTCAGGAAGGCGCTTTCCACTTGTACGGCAGGTAAGGCTGCAGGGCCAGACGGCCTTCCCGTTGAATTATATAGAAGTTTGGGAGAGGTGATAATTCCATTCATGACGATCCTCTTCAATAAAATCTTAGTTGAAGGAGTTAGACCACCCACTTCGTGGGGTGAAGCCAACATAACGCTGATCTTAAAACCAGGAAAGTCTTCAACCAAATGTGGGTCATACAGACCCATCTCGCTTCTAAACACAGATTATAAGGTTTTTACCAGAATATTGGCAGATAGGTTGGGTGCGGTAGCAGGAGGTTTGTTGCATGCAGACCAAAAGGGTTTTTTAAGAGGTAGGAATCTTTTTGACCTCACTCATGACTTTATTGGTGCCATCGATCTTGCCTCAACTTTTTCACTCCCTCTGGCAGCAATGACCCTGGATGCCACTAAGGCATTTGACAGGGTCAATTGGAATTATTTAGCGGCCGTGTTGGAGAAGTTTAATTTTGGGCCAAAATTCTGCCGGACTATTAGCCTCATATACAGCGACCCTTCGGCAAGGCTTGTGGTCAACGGACAACTGACCAAACCTTTTAAAATTAAGAGAGGAACCAGACAGGGCTGCCCCCTCTCCCCCCTCCTATATGACATGTACACAGAACCATTCGCTCAACGTCTTAGGGAGGAGACACTCATTTCACCATTTAAGAGTGGAACATGGGAGAGGAAGGTAGCCCTGTATGCTGATGACATATTAATTCTTTCGTCAGATTTAGAATTGTCTTTTCCTCATGTTATTAACATAGCGAGGATTTTGGTCGGGTCTCGGGTTATGAGGTCAATGCAGAAAAACTGAAATCATGACATGGAATCTGCCGGGGTGTCAATATCAGACCAAAGACGAGATAAGGTACCTGGGGGTGAAGATAGTCCGAGATATAAATAAGATCGCGGAGATCAATCTTTAAACGCCTCAAGAGAGTGCCAAAAACTTATGAAATCTTGGGCACATCTCCCCTGACCATCTTAGGCAGAATTAATTTGGTAAAGATGGTAATTCTACCAAAAGTTACCTTTCTTTTAATACCATTCCTCTACACTTCGAGAAGCAAACAATCGAAAAATTCCAGCAATCTATTAATTCATTTGTGTGGGCCTACAAAGCCACTAGGATATCTTGGAAGAAGCTGAGACGTAGGAGGGAAAAAGGTGGTCTTGCACTTCCGGATATACAATACTATGCCTGGGCTTTTCAGCTAACACACTCAAGAATGCTGTTAAAATCGCCGGATTCATCAGGGAGGGGGGTAATGTACCTAGGTATGTTGGAGCAAGTGGGGTTACCTCATGAAGGTTTTCTTTTTAAATATGGAGATCAGAAATTCTTCAAGAAAGTAAGACTGAAAGTCCTAGAGAACGTGGTTAGTATTTGGGCCAGAATTAAAAAACTAACAGGCCTAGAGTACTGTTCAAAGTTAGCTCCACTGTGGGACAGTCCAGGGACACCAAGCTGTTTGAAAGATAAACTGGCGGCCCCTTTAAAAACAGCCGGGTTTCTGGTATGGGGGATCTTACCGCAGAGGGCTCACTCTTACCTTGGGTATTTCTTGATGGAAAATTGGAGGAGGGCATGTCCAGATTTAAATATTTGCAATTAAAGAGTTGGTCCCTGAGTCTTAAAAAACCTATAGGCCTGGGGAATACGCTGGAAGAACATCTAGTACAAAAGCCAGTTGGAAAGAAAGAGGTATCGTTCTTTTACTGGGCTATTGAAGAGGCCATAGATGGAGACTTCAGATTAGCTGAAGAGTTGTGGGGAGAATATATACCAGAAATAGACTGGGCAGACCTGTGGCAAACCTCTTTTAACACTTTGTTTGCAGTAGTAAAGCCAGCCTGGCTCAGAAGAAATCATTATTTCACCACACATAGGGCCTATTTATCCCCAGCGAGACTCTCTAAAATGACCAAGTGCCCCCTCGTTAGATGTAAAAAATGTGACATGGAAAATGCCCCAGACACACATATGTTTTGGACCTGCCCGGCAACCTCTGAATTTTGGGAGAAAGTTGGGAGCACTCTAACGAACATTTTGGGACGCCCAATACATATTTCTCTTAGACTTATAATTTTTGGTATATCTAGCGAAATTATAGGCCCGAGCAGAGGTTTTCTATTCTATGCCATTCTGCTAGCTAGACGAGAAATATGCAGGAGATGGTCTGAGGCCTTACCTCCTACACACTCAGATTGGTTGTGCTCCTTGTATAAAATCTCTAGGAATGATCTGGCCAGATTGAAAGATAGTAGGAAGAGAGCCATTTGGGACTGCCTGATAAACTGGACTCCAGGCTAAAACGGCTATAATATATTTTGTTTTAACAAAACTAATCATATAATATACATGATCCTATGATTAAGCCTCATGTGAAGCTCTCAGGCTGTGTTGGGTCTCGCTATTCCTCTTTGGTCCCCAGTCTCGATTTTGGAAGGGCCCTCAGCAACAGTTACTGGTTTTAAGTAATCAGAAGAGAGTGCGACCACCCTCTCCTTGACAACGAGAGGTCAGCAACAGGAAAGAGGTTTGTCTGCTACTGGTAGGCGGGTGACATCTTGAAGGCCTACGTCTCAAAATTGAGTAACAGTGGCAACTTTTCAAATTTCCTAGTTGTCTGGGGTTGGAGGCGAATGAGGAGAAAAAAAAATAAAAAAATTTAGAAATCAAAAATATTATTTACTCACAGAGTCCCGCAACCTTGACACCCAGCAGGTCGAGCAGGTCCTGCTCCCTGTCCAGGATATCTGCACAGCGGTGCATCAGTTGCTGCTGGGTGCATGCAATGCCAGTGCTGCAGCGCACACAGTGCCGCACTCGCCCCAGAGCGGAGCACCCAATGCTCCCCCTTTCCAGGCCTGTCCCCTGCTGCCAGCATGTGGGGACGTAGTGCTAGACCCAGAAAATGTGTGCGGGCACCTCCGCCTCGCTGAAGATGCGTGCTGGTGGCGCTGCCTACTTTTGCTGCGGCTTCTGCCATTGGGAGGGAGTTGCACTGGGAAAAGAAAAGAAAGAAACAGTAAGACAGACAGAGAGGACAGGCCAGGAAAGTAAAACAAAATATTAAAAAGTCACAAAAACACACACAAAAATGTAAAATGAACTCAGAGAAAGTGAGACAGTACCACAAACAAGCAAACAGAAGGCAACCGGGAGATCAGATAGGGGTAGGTTGCGTTGGATTCAGTGGTCCAGGCAGCCAGCAAGTAGACAGAAACAGGAGCAGTCAAAACAAACTGGCTGTGCCCTTGCACACTACCAGGTACCGTTCGCCTGAATTTTTCAGCGAAGAACGCGCTACTGACGTGGATAAAGCAAATCGAATGACAGGACTAGCATTTTCCACCCATTGGTAGAATTCCACAGAATCTTGCAGAGAATTTTTGTAACTATGTGGAATTCTGTAGAGTGAAACTCCATGTGTTTCACCCAGGCCTAATTACTACGTGAGTAGGGTGTCAATCTCCTCAACCAGTAACCCAATCTCTTATACCACCCAGCTGGTGAGTGACCTTGATGAAGTGTGAAAACTGTTCCGAGAGCAGAGACATTGGCTTGGGTGTTGTGTGCTCTTTTGTTCCTCTGGCAGGAAGACCAAGTGGGAGCTTAATTTCCTTCAACTGGACCTCCCATATCACACACAAATGAATCACACACCTAAAGGTCTTCCCCTTTGTTTTACCAGTCAGGCAGGCACCAAACCCATTGGGGGAAGCTGTCCCCAGAACTGGTTTGGAGTGACCAAGGAGGAGTGGACTTTCTGGGTGAGCACAGAGGCTCTGCACAAAGGGTTAAGGGTTTCTCCATCTTAAATTAATTGACTACGGTGTACTGTGGGATTGTTTGCAGTAGGGCCCACATGAACTGCTACAAAAGTGGCTAGGGCTACCACTGGGACCTTTTAGCCTGTTGGTTAGGAAGGGGCGAGGAGTAACCCCACCCACAAGCTAGTTTCAGGCATAAATGTGGCACCCAAGACACCTACTTTAGAACACTGCTGGACCTGTGGTAGAACAGAAGAAGGACTGCACTTCTTGTTTGAGTCCTGTTAGGAGACTTGAAGGGCTGGATATTCTCCCACTTAAACCCAGGAAAAAGAAGTGGACTGCAAAGGTCAGTTGTCTGACCTCTTTTGTGAGATACAGGCTCAAAGCAAACATCCCAAAGCCTTTTCCCTGAAGAGCCTAGCTGATCAGTTCCAATTGGGCCTGCTCTAGACCTTAGTTTAGGCATCTGTTGGAGTGAGTCCTGACCCACAAGTGCTGTTTCTAAGGTCCTGGGCCCTTTGGCTCTGTCTATCTTGAATTCTCCTAACAGCAGTACTTAATTTGAGCCTGTAGTTTCAGGTTCTTAGCACCGGCAACCTTATTGTCAACACCGAAACCTAATAACAGCCTGCCACTTCGTGGCACTGTTTGTCTAATTTTGTGAGGAGCACAACCACAGTCGCTTACTAATTAAATATACATTCATATCACTAATATCTGCCAAACAAAGCTATAAAAAAAGCTTGGGCGGCATGTTTTAGTAATTTTTAATGTATATTGAAAGTCCAAACTGTCACACTTGTATGAGTGTGATGATTAGTTATGATGGTACTGTCATGGGCAGCGCTAGTGAGGGCAATGAGTGGTGGACGCTGCTGTGACCTTCTGACCAGGACCCTGGCACTCATTTTTTTTTTTTACAAATAAAGTACTGTTTAACATCCTTGAAAACCTGGTACTTTCAAACTTTTTTGGCCTGGAGCGGAACAGGAACAATCTGCGACAAACCAGCCAAGCTGATCTGCCCAATGAATGTTGCCACTGGACTGAAGAAGAGGCTTTCCTCAGAGTTTCTCTGCAGCAGCAAATATGATTCAGCGCAACCTTTCCAAAAAGTTATCCGGTCTCCAGGAGCCCTCTTTAGATACCACCCACAGCCTTGCCCTGCTGGATGATTCTGAGCTCTGAAAAAACAGACGAAATCCAAAGGTAAAAATTTTGACTGGCTGAAGGCGACAAAAGTATGTGAATGGCGAGAGTACTTCTTTGGACTTTATATTGAAAGTTTCCTGCTTGGAGCCTTTCCCACTAAAACCAACTGTTTCACCGCAACCTCATTCAATGACTATACAATGTTGTGGAGCCCTCCTCAGATACAGAATGCTTCCTTGTCCCACTGAAGGAATTTGACAAAAATTGGGTTGCAAGGCAATTGTAGGAATGTTAAAAATGTATCGGGCGAAAACATATCCAATTGCCACATACAGGGCAGCAATTTGGGGAATAACTGACGTGACTGCACTTCAAGTTATTGAGGACAAATTTATTAAAAGGTTGCTATCAGTCCTAACTTCTTGCAATAACTTCGTCGCACATAAAGAAACTGGTTTGCCATTCATTACTGACGTCATCAATTTTGCACCTCTTTCCCTTTGGCTTTCAGTATGGAAGAGGGGCACAGTGGGTCTAAACCAGAAAATCCTGAACGATATCCTGAACCTGGACCATGTTAACAAAATCCCTTGGCTAGAGTATGTCAGGAAAAATTTAACAATCCTAGGACTTGCTTTTTTATACAACACACCGACCCTCTGTGAACACTTTCCCAAATCTAGACTAAAGGACATTTACCTTAATAAAGCAATTCGGGATAGGTGGGAATGTCATAGAGAGAAACATTCTGTAAAACTCTATGAAAATATACCTTCAGATATTTAATCATTCTCTCTCTTACTTAGGGTCTGTTGAGAACAACCAGAATCGTTTAATCTTGTTGAGATTTCGACTGAATTTAATTCCGCTTATGCTGGGTCACCCTACTAACACATTTTCTGTAAGCAATTTACCACCTTGTTTGTGTAACAACATGGCGCCCAAATCAACCTTTCATTTCTTATTCTTCTGCCCCCTGTTCGCAGAAGAGAGGAAGATTTTTACTGTCCCACTTTTTTTTATTTTTTTTATTTGTTTTTATTTTGCAATAAACTTCATTCGGTACATGGTTACATATTGACAGGCAGCATTCATAAGCGTTCCAGATAAGTATATAGTTCCAGCTTTTCTCATACACTTCCATAACATTTGTTCATCTATATACAAGGTAGACGATAATGCGGGTTTGTCGTTTGACACGTAATCTTTTCACTCTAGTCACCATTAGCCACTAACATCAGATAGTATGTCCTCTTGTGGGGGTTCGCATATATTACCACAGAAGATGTTCCATCTACCCCACACCCGGGTCCATTTTTTGGGGCATCCCCTATGTACATAAACTGCTTTTTCTGTTACCATAGCATTGTCCATGTCATGACACCATTTTTGCTGAGCAGGAGTCTGTCTTGAACCCCAGTTGCAGGCTATATTTCGCTTTGCCAGTGTCATACCGAGTGTTACCCAGTCTTGACTCCTGTGGTTAAAGTCTGTTGGTTCCCATATATTGAGTAGGCATCGTTTTGGTTCAGTCGGAACCTCTACTCCTGTGACCTGTGAGATTGTGTTCATGACCGCCTCCCAATATAACATCATTTTTGGGCATTCCCAGATGGTGTGCAAAAATGTGCCAGGTAGGCCACACTGACTCAGACAGAGCGGTGTGTCAGTTGCGCCCACTTTATGCAGAAGCGTCCGTGTGTAGTACGTTCGGTGTAGGACTTTCTGTTGTAGTAGTCTCAGGTTTGAGGGGATTGCTACCTCCCTGGGAGACGCCAACGCTTCCTGCCAATCTGCATCGTCCAACGTTCCCAGTTCTCTTTCCCATCGTTCCTTAAGGGCTACCATGGGATCTGGCTGATTGTTTATTATTTTTCAGTATATCAGAGAGATGGCGTTCTTACTCAGATGATCTGTGAGGAGTCTGTCTTCTTGGGGTGAGGCCTCTGGTAGCTGTGTGCCCTGCGGGAGTGTGCTCTGGAGCGCATGCCATATCTGCATGTATCTAAAGGTCTCTGTCTGTGCCAACCCGTATGTTTTCTGCAAGTGAGCAAATGGGACGACCTCTCCTTTCTTCCAGATATCCCCGACCTTCGTGATACCTATCAGGTCCCACTGTCTGAATCCCCTTGTATTTCTCAGTTTGCCTAGGCGTCGGGTGTCCCATAATGGCGTAGCCTGTGTTATCACACCCTCCCAGCCCATCGCGTGCTGTGCCTCAAACCATATTCGGATCGTATGGGCCGTTGGGCCCATAAGTGTCGGTCGTTGTGATTTATTATATAATGTCCCCAGAATTCCTTTGTTATCAAGGAGGTGTCTGTCCATGCGGAATGCTGGCTCAGCTTGAGGCACATGAAGCCATTGGTTTATGACCATGAGTTGTGACGCCCAGTAGTACTGTTTTATATTAGGGAGGGCAATTCCCCCATCATACCATCCCCTCATGAGTTTGTGCATGGCGATCCGACTCGTCTTACCGTCCCATAGTAAATTGGTTACTTCTGCGTTAATCGCTGAGAAATATGTGGGGACAACCGGGAATGGCGTGTTTTGAAGGGCGTATAAAAACCTAGGAAGCGCCATCATCTTAAAAAGGGCTGCTCTACCAAGCAGTGTTGGCGGCAGTGAGCGCCAATGTTTGACATCGTTATGAAGTCGTGTCAGGGGTTGTGTGAGATTTTCTGCAATGAAACGTGTATGGCTATGTGTAATGTATATACCCAGATATTTGAATCCGTCAGTCGTAATTTGTATATCGCAGTGTCGCGGGAGTATATAGGGACTTTGCCCAATTTATCGTGTATCCTGAGACTCGCCCATACGCCGCACAGATATCCAGTAGCCTGTTTATGGAGCGTGCGGGGGACGCCAGGTAAAGGAGTATGTCGTCCGCGTAGAGCGAGATACGGTCTTCCCACCCTATCGCCCACTTCAGTCCACGAATGACCGGATCTTGCTGGACACATGCTGCCAAAGGCTCCAGTACCAGGGCAAAGAGTAACGGAGACAGGGGGCAACCCTGTCTCGTCCCTCTTCCCAGAGGGAAGTCCACTGAAATGCGGCCATTTACCACCACTTTGCTAGGGGTTTCGTGTATAATAGCTCTATCCACGCACAAAATTTTGGACCCAAGCCCATGTGGCGAAGAACCGCAAAGAGGAAGGGCCACTCAACCAGGTCGAATGCCATACGGGCATCTAAAGACAGGATAACCGCGTCTTCCTCGATCGTATCTTTGCATGCCATGATACTATGCAGTCTTCGTAGGTTGAGTGCTGTGTTGCGGTTCGGCATAAAGCCAGATTGGTCCGGGTGGATTAAGGTCGGGAGGTATGGTTGGAGCCGCATGGCTAACGCTTTGGCGAGTATTTTCGACTCCGCATTTATTAGGGAAATCGGTCTATACGACACGCACTCTTCTGGTGATTTGCCTGGTTTGTGTATCGCGACTATCGTCGCTAGGCGTTGATCCCTGGGCAGTTCCCCTTTTTGTAGACTGTTAATAAACATGTTGAGCATGTGTGGCATAAGTTGGGTGGCTGCTCTTTTGTAGAGCTCTACTGGTAGCCCGTTGGGCCTTAGTGCTTTCCCGGTGTGTAACGCACCGACCGCTAACTGGAGTTCGTCACTTGTCAAATCGTTTTCCAGCTCTCGGGTCTCTTCCGGCCCCAATGTTGGCATCTGTATGTCTTTAAGAAAAGCTAAGTTTTCGGCTACTGTGGCTGTGGCCTGGAGTGTATATACTTGCTTAAAATGTGTCGCTAGTGTCTCAACTATTTGCTGCGGGTCCGTTGTGGGTTCGCCTGTCTCCCTCCGGAGCTGCGCCACCCATCTGCCCGCCTTCTCCTTTCTGTCCAGCCACGCGAGAAGCCTCCCAGCCTTATCTTCCATCTCGTAGACAATATTGTGGGTGTTTGAAATCTTAGATTTCGCCTCCTCCCATGCATACGCTCTGTATTCTTGTTGAGCTAATTGCAACTTTTGCTTCATGGTTTCGCTAGTGTCTGTTGCGTGTTCTATCTCTGCCCTGGATACTTCTTGTTCCAGAGTCTTGATACGTTGCCGTTTGTCTCGTTTGAGTTCCGTCACTAGGGATATGGCCTGTCCTCTTATCACTGGTTTATACGCTTCCCATAGGGTCGTCGGGGATGATACCGTGTGTTCATTTTCGGTGAAATATTGTTCCGTGGCCTTGACCAGTCCCTTCCCAATTTTACGGTTTTTAAGATATCCGGGGTACAGCAGGAATATGCGGCATCTTCCCGGGGTATGTGAAGTGTAGGTGATTAGCACCGGTGAATGGTCAGATATACCCCGGGGTAGGTGTGTGATCTCCCCTATCTTTTCTAGACCCGTTGCCAGTGTGAGGATATAGTCAATTCTGGAGAGGCTGCCATGCACACCTGAGAGGAATGTGTACTCCCTCTTTTGCGGGTGTTTGGCACGCCAGACATCTATTAGGCCAATCGCCTCTGTGAATTCCAACAATTTGTGACTCGATCCACTGGGGTCTCTGGGGGGCTGTCTATCTATGGACGCGTCCATCGTGGTGTTAAAGTCGCCCCCTAGTATGAGTTCTCCTTGTGGGAGTGATAGGAGAAACTTGCCCAGAGCTGAGAAAGCTGTGTGGTGCAGCGCCGGTGGGATATATATCGATACCAGGTTATAGGGCCGTCCCTCCCATTGGCAGGCTATTGCCTTGAAGCGCCCCTGGTCGTCCGTCCATGACCCCTGTAATATCAGTGGAAAACGCTTATTAATTAAAATCCCTACTCCCCGGGATCCGGAGGTAAAGTCATAGTGGGCGGCCATTTTGTAGCCCCATCTATCCAAGGCTTTACGCGTCGATCCCACCAGGTGCGATTCTTGTATGAGAGCGACCGCGGGACCCCTACGTTTAATATATTGAAGGACCAGCCCCATTTTATTTTGTCTCTGAGACCATTTACGTTCCATGAGAGTATAGTAAAGGGAAGGTGTGTCGTTTGATGGGTTGCCAGTTGCCACCCCCGTGATAGGACCATCTGTTGACGCTTTAGAGTGTATGTTTTGTGCCATCCCATAAGTTCGGGTGAGTCTCGCCCCTTATTGTATGTTTCATGCTGCCTATCTGTATGCTGTAGTGGTTCTCGTCACCTCTGTGTACCAAAACAAACAAAAACCCCTTGAACATGCCCTGGTCCCCCTCCCTGCCTCCCTGCATAGCGGATTTAGAACTACCCGCCACCCCAACTTAGCAGAGTGCTTCCGTCCCATAACTTTATACTTAAATCGGGGGTAGAGCTGCTTAGCGATCGTCTGGCATCCTCCCCCTAGGTAGTCCCCAGTCTGTGGCGGCTTAATGTTTATAACAAGGTAAGTCCACTCTTGCATCACTCGTGGTGGAGATCGGCCAGCATTCTTCAAGCTCGGTAGGCCACCGTTATTTCATGTGGCTGTGTATTTGCCGCGTCGTTTTCTGTGCCTCAGTTTCCTGGCCTTGTCTGTCCAACGGGTAGCCGTAGGTTTAGTCTGTTTAGTTTTCTTCTGTGGTCTGCTGCGTGTTGGTCAGTGGGTCCATCATTCGAGCAGTTGTTAACCTATCGGATTTGGAGGATTGGCGCTGTCCCTTTCGGTCCTGCCTATTGGGTCCTGTGGCAGGTCTCCATCCCTCCAGCCATTCTTGGGCTTCCTCCAGAGTTGTGAAAAACCAGCTTTTCCCTTCTGCCTCTACCCTGAGCTTTGCGGGGAAGAGCATCGCATATTTTAGTTCCCAATTGCGCAGTTCTTTTTTGACATCTAGGAAGTTTTTACGCTGGTTAGTGACCGTTGCAGTGTAGTCTGGGTATAGGGACACTGTGGTGTTGTCTATTCGTATCGGAGGAGCAACACGTGCTGCCTGGAGAATCGTGTCTCGGTCTCGGTAGTTGAAGATGCGAGCCAATATGGGTCTGGGCCTACCCCCCGGGACTCGGTGGGCCCTTTCCACCGAGAAGAAGCTAGACAGTCCTCGTGGTTGTAATTGCGTTTTAACAAGGTCTTCGACAAAGAGGTCCAGGGCGGGCCCCTTGATGTTCTCCGGCACTCCAACCAAGCGGATATTGTTGCGCCTTGAGTGCCCTTCCTGGTCATCAATCTTGGCGGCCATTTGCCTAGTTAGCTGTTCCAACTGTTTCACTTGCCGTTGCAATGCTACTGTGTCTGTGGAGAGACCCGCCGTGGTGGTCTCGACTTCCGTTATTCTGGAGTTCATTTTGGAAACATCAGCCCGTAGAAATGTAATGTCTGTGGATATTGTGCCAATCGACGTTTGCACCTGATGTAGAGTAGCCATTATATCCTGTAGAGTAATCTCCTTTGGTTTCTCTTTCAATGGGTCGCCTGTGTCCCCCGAGAGGGAACCCGGTTGGTCCGGTTGTCCCTTGTTGAATGCATATTTGTCCAGCTTGTTCTTCTGGATTGTGCATTGGCCACGGCCCCCCATATCGTTGTTATCTCGTGGGCCTTTACGATGGATCTCCGGGGGGGGCACAGTAGTCGCCGTTGCCAGACCACGGGAGATCCCTCCACGCGCGGCCTTCCGGGTTTCCTGCTTCTCACCTCCCTCCTTCAGAGTGTGAGCTGTTTGCCGCAATCGTGTCCCCGGTTCGCAGCGCGGTCCTCTTTCCGGCCGCTAGTGGCCTTGACTATGGCAGGAGTACCACGTGCTTCGTAGGTAGGTGTACTGTCCCCGGAATGCGTTGCAGGCAATCCGTTCAGCTGTGGTCAGGACGCGCCTGCGGGGAGAGCTTCTTTTGCGTTCTGGGCAAGATTATAGTGTCGGCCCGAGAAGGTGTGCCATCCCGTCTGTTGACTGTCTTGTGTGGGGGATCCGGCCCTCAGAGCCAGATCGGCGCTGCGTTCGTAATGGCGGCGCAATGGAGGGAGACCCCGCCCGCGATGGACTGCGTGCCGCCTCTGCCACCGGGACCGCGGGTTTAGTGTTTCCGTCCTCTTGTGTCCAGGTCAGGATGCAGCGGTGACCCTGCGGTCCTTCGCCAGTCTCGGATATACTCCCGGCCTTCGCAGTTATGATGCCTGGTGTTTGGGGTGCCTCCGCCGCTCTCTTACCGTTGCTGGATCTTCCAGAGTGTGTTGGGGCCGTACTTGTCTTTGGCCGCCTCAGTCTCGGCACTCCGTAGGACTCTGCTGCGCCCCGGGGGGGCGATCGCAGCCGGGTCCGCGGGCCGCATCGTCTCTCCCCTACGCCGTCTCGAGCCGCGGAGACAAGCCCACTTTCTCCGGAGCCACAGGCGGCGGCGCTCCAAATCTAGTCCCCGGTTCACTTGCAGCGCCCAGGCCGCTTCTTTGTTACACGGTGCTGCGCTTCACTGGTCGCACCCACTGGGCCAAAACTCGGATCAGGCCCGCATCGGAAGCGTTGGGACCTTCGGCTTCGTCTTACTTGTCTGCAGCCGACGGATTAGTGACATGATTTTGCGGGTTAGGTGCCGCCGATCGCGGAGCTCGGTTAGGCTGCGGCCATCTTCGTTGGCTGCTAGCCACGCCCCCTATTGTCCCACTTTTAAAGAAATTCTCACTGTGCACGTCAGGCTTAGCACTATACATATTTTATCAACTAGAAACGCCATTAGTTTGTTACGTTCTTGTATCCTTTTTTTTGGCCGCCCGGAGAACCAGCAAGGTGCATAGTACAACATCTGTCACCTCTTAAGTCTGCAGTTTTATGTACCTGCTCGAACACTAGATTGTTGTTATTTCCTTGTCTTAATTTGATGTTTTAAATTCATTGGCCCTTGTATTGTATTCATAATTTTACTGGATCTTTTTAAATGTATTTTAAATGTAATTTTAAATCCAATAAAATGTTTTCT
Source organism: Calotriton arnoldi (assembly GCA_963921515.1). Lineage (NCBI taxonomy): Eukaryota > Metazoa > Chordata > Amphibia > Caudata > Salamandridae > Calotriton > Calotriton arnoldi. The sequence goes on from CAWUFW010001495.1 coordinate 1,641,301, forward strand.
CTACTTATTGTATACTTTTATGCATTGTTTCAATGCAAAATAAAGTTGGTTGATTGATTGATTGACTTTGGCGGTCACGCCGCAAGCCCACCGCGGCAGCGGTTGAGAAAACGCCACCACCGAGTCAGCAGCATCCCGACAGCTGAATTACGACCTTCCTGCTGGACTGGCGGTGTGTCGGTGGCACGGTCATGGCTGCTGTGTGCTGCAGCTCCAGAATAGAGCCTGCTGCTAATTCCGGCCATGCTGTGGTGCCTCCAGTCAGTCGGGCGCACTGTTTCCTTGCACCATGTCGTGCAAGGAAAACAGTGCACGCACCAACATGACGTAATCGGAGGCCACTGCATATACCCAGTCACATCACATAAGGCTTTTTGGCTCAAACCTGCCTTTCCACCAACCTTTTCATGGCAGTGTCCCCGTCTTCAAAAGGTCAGCGGAAAGGCAGATCACAATTCCGAAGGCAGTGGCCATGCCGGCACCGCCAACATTGACCGCTGCTGTCCCCACCCCTGCTGCCATGGGATCTTGGCAGTGGCAGTGGTTAGGAGTCGGTCTGGAGGCAGTCTCCCCACCCACCTCGTAATCTGGTGGTTGGACTGACAAGAATGCAGGTGGTCAGACCGCCAGAAAGAGACAGCGGTTCCCAGACCGCCCCGGTCATAATCAGGCCCTAAGTCCCAAGGTGAAACCTCCAACCGGGTTAAACCAAATTGGTGTATCTGAGCAATGCTCCATTGCAGTCAGCCAAACTATTGGACTGATACTGATGATTTTTTAACTCTGAGAGTTCAGTGACGCCTGCTAACCAGTCCTCACTGCCCGTGATCTGACCCACAAAACGTGTCTGTCTGATTGGCTCACTCACAACTGGCCTAAGTTAATTTACTTATAAGTCCCTCGTACATGGTACCAGGGTTTCCCAGGACCTGCAAGCTAAAATGTCCCTCATGGCCAGCAGCACTGTTGTGCCACCACAAGTTTGACAAGGCAAAGGTGGCTGGCAGAGTAGTTTTTGAACAGCTAACTAAACTTTTACATTTAAACTAATGAATAAGTCCAGGCCTTCCTTTTTAATACATGTAAGTCACACCTGAGATAGGCCTATTAAGCCCTAAAGCCGAGTGCTGCATATTAAAATTTAGGACTTGTGCTTTTATTTTTCCTAATAATAAAAAGCCCAAATTGTTTTTGATGTTGAAAGGCTAATAGTCCCATTGGCGAGTACAGGGCTGCACAACGAAAAGTCAGCTGTGCTAATTTTTGAATGGGACTACTAAAGTTGGTACTTCAAGGTATCAAAAGAATCATTACATTAAACCCAACTTGATGCCTGTTGGACTTGGCCCTTTTTGCAGGGTCATCCCTGAACTTTTTGCCTTCCTCCTAGTATTTTTTCTGACCTGGTGTTGGTGGTTTTACGACTCTGGGCACTTTATCATTGCTGTCCAGTGTAAAGTGCATGTGCTCTCTATTGTAAAACATGGTAAGATTGGTCTACACCTGTTTAGCGTATGTAATTTACCTATCAGTCCCTTGTATAGTGGTATCTCAGATACCCAGGGCCAGTAAATTAAATGCTACTAGTGGGCTTGCAGCGCTGATTGCGCCACCCACCAAAGTAGCCTTTCAAACCTGTCTCAGGCCTCTGCCATTGCAGGGCCTGCGCGCGCAGTTTACTGCCGCTGTGACATGGCACATAAAGTGGGTGCCATGTCTGTGACTCCCCTTTTACTACATGTCAGTCACCCCTAAGGTAGGCCCCAGCTAGCCCTATGGGCAGAGTGCAATGTAGGCAAAAGGTAGGACATTTGCCTTAACTGTGTGACATGTCCTGGTAGTGACAAACAGCCATTTTGGTTTCTCACTGCTGTGAGACTGCCCTCTCACAGGAATTCATTGGGGATTCCCTGATAAGTGTTTCAGTGGTAATTCCTGATCTGAGAGGAGCAGCGGGATCGAGTTGGGTATGTTTGGAATAGTGGTAATAAATGCTGCGTAATGGTGTGCACAGATTTAATATCACTATTTTAGAAATGCCACTTTTAGAAGTGGGCATTTCTGTGTGCTATGTGTCTTTGTGCCTACCTGATGTGTATTGCATGTCTGGCTTTGGAGTGACAGGGGCTGGTGAGGGGCAGTGGCTCCAGAAGGGTTGGGTGAGTCACCGCTAGGCTGAATAGGCAGATATGCATTTGGAGTAGTGGGAGGAGTAGCCCCTGACCCTGAATAGGTCTGTGCCTGCCTTGTACAATGCTGGCTCCGCCCCCCTGTGGTGTGTCTGGGCCAGAGCCTAACCTAACAATGAGGGTGTGTGAGCACTGTAAAGAAATGTTGGAGTGCCCCCCAGAACTGGTTTGGACCGGACACTGAGCCCTGTGCCAGGGGGGAGAACAAAGGACACATGCTGTATAAATATTGGGGCTGTGACCCCATGTGAGTGCACCTGTTTGGGGCTGTGTGTGCTGACCTGGAACTGGTGGCCGGCAGGCTGCTGGACTGCCAAGAGGAACCGCTGTAGGACCCAGCTGCTATTTTCTGGGGGTCCCTACGTGCTGGTCTGCCTGTGCCCAGCTCTGCCCCTGGTGGCATGGGACTTAGAGCGTGGTGAGCACCGGACTTTTCCCCCTGTTTGCTGGGGAGCTGCTTGCCATTTCTCCCAAGGGCGCGCTCAGCGCAAGGAGAACACTGCCCAGGCTCGAGGGGGTGATCTGTCGAAAGCGCGTGCTGAGTGCTTCTGCTTCTTTGTCTTTTGAGCCTTAGACGTGGACTCTTATATGCTGAGCCCAAGGAGTTGGCTCAAAACCTGACCACGGTGTAGGGGAGGTGAAAATCGCCACAAACATGAACAGGAAGTCAGGCTGAGGACGCCTGACTTTGGGTGGGGCTCCCGTGTGAAGGAGAGAGCCCCGCGGGTGTCGTCTGCCATTTTTAGGGGCAAGGCCAGCTACGAAGAAGAGCCGCCGGAAGTCAGGAAGAGTCTATGCGCCCTAGGACGAGTCAGCGTAGACTTCGCTCCGGGTACTGGTGGGCCGCTCGAAGCCGGATGTCAAGCGGAGGACGCCTGTTTGTGGGCAGGGTTCCCGGTGTATCGACGGAAGCCCAATGTGCCGTCTGAAGTCGGCTGGGTGAGAAGAGCCCCGCGGGCTGAGGAGGAGGCCGGGCCAAGCAAAAAGAGGTCCCATGAGCGGGACCTGCCTGGCACACTGCTGGTGCCTGATTTCTGCCCCAGAGAGGCCCCGGTGAGTGGGGCCTGTAAAGCACACGTGGTGCCAGTCTTGGGTGGGACCACTACACCGCCAGATTGTGGGTAGCCACAACGTGTAAAGGAGAGAAGCCCCGGTGAGTGGGGCTTGGTAGGCATCAGGCTGGTGCCGATTTGGTCACACAGCTGCACCGGCAGATCGCGGGCAGCTGCAAAAAGTGGCATACGAACAGGGAGGACGCGGGTGAGTTGCACCCCACTCCCCACCTGTGAGGATCTTGCAAAAGGGAAGTGCTGCATCGGCAGCCTAGAGCCCTGACTTTGTGGACAAAGGTCGTGCGGGGAGCCCAACACGGGCCCCCCCTCCCCCGGAGGAAGGCCAGTTGGCCTGGGAGCCCCTTGTCTTCTGGTGGGGCGCAAGGCCCCAAGAGGGTGAATGCACCTTGTTAGTGTTACTGTGGTGCCTTGCTAATATGATGGATGCATAATGTGGTTTATGCCCAATGTGAGTTATGCGCAATGTGTCTATGCTAAGTGCCTTTACTAGTAGTTACTGGTTGTTTTATTACTTAAGGGCTAATGGTTATGACAGTGGCCCGATTGGCCCTGTAATGTATATAATCCCCTGTAAAGTATTACCTAGTGACAGGTGGCACAGTGTACATTTGTGATTATGCTCTGATGTGTTTTATGGATAATACAAAGGCTATTTTTTATATAACCTTGTGTGGAGTTTCTTTTGTGGTGTACCTAGTGTGTCGCTGCTGTGTGAGTGTGTTGCGCAAACGCTTCACACATTGCCTCTGGGATAAGCCTGACTGCTCATGCCAAGCTACCAAGGGGGTGAGCAGGCGTTATCTTCAGTGTGTAGCTCCCTTGCCCTGACTAGAGTGGGGGTTTCTGCCTGGCTTAGGTGCTTGCCCTAGCCAACCAGAAATCCCATTTCTAACAATGCCCAAGTCGAATTTAATGTAACTTTCAGGTAGATGGCAACCTCAGAAAGTTGCCACTTTGTTGCCCAGGTTTTCCACGGACCGGTTATGTTTGCTGACCAGTATACAGACTTCTGCCTTCCTGGGGGGAGGTGTGAATGACCAGGAAGGAACAAAAAGGCCCTGCTGTTGGTAGAGGTATTACCTCTCCGTGGAGGAAGGCCAAACAGGGTGTGAGCCCAAAAGGTGACCTTCAAAGAGGAAGCCGCATTTGAAGGGCAAAATGTGAACACACATGAGAAGGGCTGCCCTCTTTTTCTAATAAACAGGTTGGCATTGGGGATAGAGAGGGGCAAACAGTTGCCAAACCCATTTTTCAGTGTGCATGTAACCCCCAAGTAGCCACTCCTCTAGGGTAGGCTACCAAGCTCCACACACCCAGAGAGAGGTTCTGCCATTTTGGGAGTGAGAAGAATATTGAACTCCGGGACAGCTAAATGTCACACTTAGCAGGAAGTCATTCTCAAGCGGGAGGGGACCTGATAGCCGATTGGCTAGCAGTCACTTCATCCCCAAGGGCAAGTTGTGGGCATAAAAGTGGCACCCCTGGCATCCAGACCTCAGATCATGTCTGCAATGGAGAAAGGACCAAAGAAGGACTGCCCTGCTGTTCCCTGGAGCCACCAAAGAGAAGCTGCACCAAAGACTGGACTACACCTGCTGATCCTTAAGCTAGCTTAGAGAGGACTGTGCCTGTGGTGCCCTGCTCAAGAAAAAGTCATCCCGAGCCACAGACAGAAGAGGTGAGCTTCAAGAGGCATTTGGCTTACTTCCTGTTACAGCTCCAGGTCCACAAAAGCTAAAGAAGCCTGCCTTGGCAAGTTGGTAGCTGCAATTGCTTGATTGCCATTGACCACTAAAGCGCAGCCTGGGAGACCAATTCGCAATGCTCAAAAGTTGAACCCGAGTCTGCTGAACTTGTGAAAGTCATCAGAGTGTAATTTGGTCATCCAATGTGAACACTAGCCTCAGTTAAAGGGAACCGCTGGTTTCGACTGTAACCAGAGACCTGTAGACTAGTGGCAACTAGTTTTCGACTAGACTTCAACCGGACTTCAAGGGACCTCGACCCCTGTGGCCACAGTCACCCCACCGAGTTCCTGGACTGAGGGGTGGCCCTAGGAAGACCTCCGTCAGCCATATCAGCATCTACATCATCCTTCAGCATCTTCTGTCTCCCTGTATCCCTTGTATCAGGACCACTCTATTGTTGTCTGTGACAGTTCGCCTATAGAATCTGGAACTGGACTGGAGACTGCTTTGACTGCAAGATAACTGTCCTGCCAAGCCGTATGGCCCCTATGGCTTGCTCTCTACCTATGTTGGTCTCCCAAAGTGGGCTGGAGTAATCAAACACACTTTACAAAAGTTTTCAAAAGTTTTCCAAGTAGCCGCTAACGGCAGAAGTTGCCAATGCTTGTTTGCAATTTGAATGAAAAGCAGTGATTTATTCTTTGCTTAATAATTTATATCTTCGAACTCTCTGGTAGAGTGTGTTCATTTTGGTGTCTAACAATTCATAAAAATACGAGCTATTTTCATAAATTTATGTTGGATATTCTTTGTGTCGTGTTTCTTTCATATTCAACTGTTTTGGCTTTTCTAAATGCTTTGCCCTTGTCCCTTTGACAAAGCCTGACTGCTCTAAGCCACAGCTACCCAGCTTTGAACTATGGTCTTGCAAACAAATCTGACTGGACCCAAAAAGGGTTTGTGAGTTTATTACACAGTGAGATTGCACAACCACATCATATAATAAACTGCTTTCCCCGCATCTACCACAACCAGTTGACTCTAATTGGCGCTTAGTGCTTTTTGGCGCTATTTTTATATAAAACTTAAAAAAATAAATCATATGTCAGGTACTCCATCTTCGATTTTTGTCATTTGGTTTCATTTTGTTCACTAAATTATTCTCTATTTTGATAAATTAAAATGGGATTTTTGCTGTGTTGTAAATTCGAGGTTTTAACTGCTTTGACTCTTCTAAATGCTTTACACATTTTCTTAAGTTAATGATGTCTGCTCTGTGCTGTAGCTGCTAGGGATTGAGCTCAGGTTTAAATTACTAAAACCTTCACAAGACCTAAAAAGATAGTGACCTTATTACTTGTGGGTGTCTACCATCCACCCCAATTAATAATTCACTTTCTCACAGCGGGAGAACCAGAATGGGTGATCCCAACTCTTCCTTCCCTACTGATACCAGTTCTCCCTCTTTCAGTGTTGACTCTCCTTTGCGTGTTGGCCTGGAGGTTGTGAGATTAAGTTTAAGAACAAGGGTATAACTAAGGGATTAGTGATTACTGTGAAAGCTTCTAGGAGGCCTGCTTCTGTTTGCTCATATGCCTATTATTAGAATTCTGTTCAGAAATTGTGTGAGAAGAAAAGTATAGATGCACTGACAGGAGAAGGACTGCATTTTCTTCTTTTCTTACAACAAGGTTTCTCTTTCTGTTTAGCTGTGGTTACTAATCAGATCTTGTTGGCCCTGATTACAAATTTTCAAGAATCTAGGGGTGCAGTTGAATGTTTTGAGCCTTACTATCTAAGATTATTTAGGGGTTTCACAATTCTCATTCACCTTGTAGGGTTGCAGTTACATGTTGGTACTTCCTATTGATCTTGGTGTCTTTGCAGCAGGCTTTTTTTTTAACCATTAGATTATTTTGATCTGCTGTTTCTGACATTCTAGTAACAGAAACTTTAGCTTGACTGGAGAAATTGGGTGCCCTTTCTTGTACAGAACCTGTTTTCAAGATCTTTTCTGACAGGCTTGTTTTGAGACTGGATTAATCTTTTGTTCCTATATATCCTACAGTTTTTGATCTGGATCAGGAGAAGATTTTGCCTGAAATAAAGGGCAGAATTTCTAGAACATGTTATCCTCTAGATGTTAGAAGGGTTGTTCTGATAGTTAGTGAGAGTAAACCCTTTTTGGAGTGCTGATGCCTTATGTTTGAATTTTGGTCTGTCTAGGAAGGGGTTGAAACTGTTGAGGAAGCAATGCTTTAGTCACATATAAGTTATACCATTAGTCTGAGTCTGTTCTTTCTCGTTTCAGTCATTAGGAGCATAGGTTCAGAAGGCACAAACCTTGTACTTTGCTCTTACTCTGCTCTCACAGTGACGATCTAGAGACCTTAGACAAAAATATTATGAGTGCTAATAGTAGAAACTGGGATAGGGAAATGAGAACAAGAGAAAACAGAGAAGGTGGACAACACAACTATGGCTTGTCTTTTCTTCTGGGCACTAATGTTTACAGATCCAAGTTGATATTGATAGAAGACAGGTAATCTATTATTAACCTGCTGTGAAAGTCCTGCATCCAACCATAACAAGGAATGGAAATACCTTAGCTGTATCTCTGTGTAATCAACTCTATCTGTTCCGATATGATGCGTGCCTTTTTTGCAACTAAAGCATACAAGAGATAATTATCTAATATATACTTTCATCCATACTACTCCCATATGTAAATAACTACCTCAAGCTTTGTTAATGGGTGCTCTCTCTTGAAGATGAGCTCTTGAAGATATGCTCAGCTACTACTTGACTCTTTGTGCAACTTAAAAGGTAATGAATAGTCATTAATATGCTGTGGTTTCTATCTCGACAAACAATACTACCTTATGCATAATAACATATACACATCTTGTAGTCATAGCTTAACATTACAATCCTCCATTCTCCATGACAAAATAACCCTCAAGTTTAAAATAAAACAATCCTGAAGTCTTAACACCAGGGTCTAAAAGAAGGTACCTTGGAGTGACTTTCAGAAGGGGGGTTCAGGTCTCCCTCCCCAGCAAAGTGAGGGGAAGTCCAAGCTGACACAGACTGGTCTCAGAATAATCGGAGGGGAAGGGTTTCCCATGCCCCTTCTGTGAAACAGGGGGAGGTTCTCGTGGACGGTGGCCCAAGCCACCCCATTTCCAACCCTTGTGCTTTGACTGTTCCCAGTTAGGACACAAGCAGGTGGACTCTGTCTGTCCTAAGAAACCAGCCACTTCTGGGAATTCTAGAAAATCCCTTAGTTTGGAGATATACTCAGAGGGTAGGCTTGTGATCCGTGAGGGTGGCAGTCATCACTTCCACCAGATCACAGTAAATAGGATCACTGGCACTCCACTGAGGGATACCGGTGACAATCAGACCATGGTGGTGGGACGACTGGTTTCCCCAGTTCATTACACTGGGCAAGTGTGTAGGGTAACCTAGTCCCAGGGGCTGGACCTTGTCTGCCCTATGACTCTGGTGTCCCTAGAATGGGGCGGGTGGAGAGGGGAACCAGAGGAGGGTCATAGTCAGTCTCCAAATGCCCATTGACGGTATTCTGGGAAATGAGTTGCCACCAGTGTCAGAGGAGCGGGGAGGGACGGCCACCCAGGGTGCCCTGACAGCTCAGGTGTCAGATGCCAGAACATACACACACACTCACACTAACCTGGAGAGATCAGACCCAGCAGGAGCGATGGTTGAAGGCAGTCCGACCACATCCCTTAATGTTGTCCAAGGGATTAGGGATACCTTTCGCCAGAAAGAACACCAAAGGGATTGGGGGTGTGGATAAAATAACATAAGACAGTCTACTGGTAATCTGCAGTCTGGATAACTTCCCCCCTTGTTCGCCATTGCATTTGTCTCTAGGAAGCATCATATGTTGTGTGGTCATGGTCGGGATTACCATCTAATATGTGAAGAAAAGAGACATGATTAACTACTTGTTATTTACCCCTTCACTCGCACATCAACCCTGTCACACTTGCTTTGCATTTTCTTTGTCACCCACACATCCTATAAGGCTGTTCAGCTGAGTTGATTGTTTTCTGAGGAGGAGGTGGCTTGAACACCTCTTATCGTTTGTCCATAATAGTTGCTGTTGGAAGGAGCTATTGCTCGAATCATCTGAGCCCTCATATGAGCTTCCGTTTTCATCAACTATGCTCTATTGCCAAACAAGCCATTAGTTCATGTGAGTTTGTTATTAGTTTGCTTTCGGGAGATAAAAATGTTTACTCGCTTGCTGGGATCAGTCACAAGCACTTATAATCAAATGCTAGTCATATTCGTGCATGCTCAGGGTAGTAGAACTTAACTATCATGCTCTCATTCTTCCTTCTTGTTCCTTGCAGGTTATCGAGATGAGAAGGTGGTGAGGACGGGAGCACCAGATTCAAGTAGGTTTTTTGCTTTGTCACGACTTGGGCCGCTGGGCGGGAGCTGGAAGCGTCAATGTGATGAGCTGGTTGTACTTCGCTGTGAGGTAGGCCGCTGAGCAAGAGCTGGAAGCGGCGCTGCAGAAGACCATTTTCTTGTTAGGCTCAAATTGCCTAGCAAGGGCATGGTTGATGGGAGTGGTTCTTATACACGCCCACTTTCAACATGGCTGCTGAGATTTCCACATCTTGCGCGACCTTGCACTCAGTTTGCTGTTGCTGGACTTTGTGGACACGGAAATCTCTTCCGTAGCGCTTCTCTTCAGCACTGTTGCCTACTTTTACTGTGCTACCCATGAAGTCGCATTCACACTGTAAAGTGCCCTATGTCACACACTACTGTATATATTTCCCTCACCTTGTACCCTGTAATCTGTCCATTCCGCCTCTTCACTTAGTTCCTCGAGGGCCCTTCTGTGTTGTGCACTGCACCATTGATGGATTAGCTTCAACCAGGAAACTTTATTAGGGGCATAACCTGGGTCTTGGTCTTTGTGGAACAGGGTGCATACCAATGAACATCAGTGCCAATCACATCAAGCTTCAGGGATATTACTCCCAAAAGGAGAGTACGGAGTGGAACCAGTCCATAATGGAGGACCAGTAGATCAGAGGTTACATACTCTCAGAACAGAGCACCCCAAGACTGACCCTGGTGAGGCCACTTCTGAGCTGGAGGTTCTGTCTGTGCTATTACAGAGACAGAAGATAGAAAACCTGCACCAGGTATTCCCCGGCAGGACACAGACAGGGTGTGTCCCCCTTGAGGGGTGTGGTAGTTCCCCCTGGAAGTCCTGGCTTGCCATCTACCTGTACAGCCTTAGGGTACACAGCCTGGGCTGAGAGGCCAGCCTAAGGATACTGCCCTTGATCTGGTGGGAAGGAGAGTGAAAATAGTGTGCATAACACCTGGGGCTGGTGCCTCCTACTCTGAGAAACCACAGAGGTTAGGGAAACCTCAGGAGCAAGTAGATAACTCCTTGCCAGCAGGGCTGGAAGTGAAAACCTGCCTTGACACTGGAAGCTGTCCGTGGTCTCTGTTAGTTGTTGTCCTTCTGGGCAGTGTTTTCCTTGGGTGGATGGCATAAGTCTTATCCAAGGGGTGGAATGGGCCACATCACTTATTTGATCATGCTGGTACCGTCTGCCTACTGCCATGCATCTGTGAGCAAGTTAGGGTGAGATTCTCACAGATGGGGTCCACAGATGAGGAGGAGGGGGTCACCATGGGTCAGCCTAGTGGCTCAGGAGAGTATTTCTAGAGGGATCCAACTAGGTTCAGAAGGGCATTGAACTGACAAGTGCCACTGCAGAAGAGGGCCATAGTCCACATTCTACTGCCTGAGCAGGGAAGCCCATCACTGTATTGATTAATGTACCCTAGCTTTTAACTGGAGAGGGTCATGTTGGATTTGACCCTTTTTGTAGGGTCACCCCAGAGTTTTTACTTCCTCTACCTTCCTTCACTTCTCCCACTTCTGTTGACATTAGAATCTGTGCACTTTTCCACGCTAACCAGTACTCTTCCATTTAAAAATTGTAAATTTGGCCTACACCTTACTGGTACATTCAATGTTTTGTTTTGTTTGTTTTCGGCACTTATATAGTGCACCGCTACTCCATGCAGTGTCCTGGCACAGTAACTGCTGGACGGTTAGGAAGGGAGCCTGCACAGCTTATTAAAAAAAGCCAGGTTTTCAGCTTCTTCTTAAATAAACCTGGATCGCTTACAGAGCATAATTCCGGCGGGAGCTGATTCCACGCTACAGCACCCAACAAGGAGAGTGATCTGCTGCCAGCTCTCTGTCTACGAATCATGGGCGTACAGACCAACAGTTTATTCAAGGATCGCAGCTGCCTCGACGTGATGTAGAAGCTGATTCTGGAGCTCAAGTAGGTAGGACTTTTTCCGTGCAGGGCGGCATGGACCAGCACCAAGGTCTTGAACTTCACTCTTTCCCTAATACGGAGCCAGTGGAGATTCCGAAGATGAGGCCTAGTGCTCACCCTCCTTGGAAGGCTAAGCAGAAGCCGAGCAGCCGCATTCTGGATCACCTGGAGTTTGTCTAGGAGATATCCTGGAAGACCTGCGTACAACGCATTGACATAGTCAATGCGGGATGTGATAAGTGCTTGAATAACCATTTTCTTAGCATGGAAAGGTAAGAACGGCAGAAATGTCTTCAGTGATCTCATAATCCTGAAGCGGGTTCCAACCAGCCTTTTGATTTGGGTCCCAAATGAGAACCTGCCATCAAACCGGATCTCCAAATTTTTTAATGCCACTCCTTGAGGAACCAGCGAGGGCGCATCATACGGCCAGAATGAAAGCCAAAACTGCTAAAACTACAAAAGTCCTTAGTATATAGTACTACATGTACCCAGGGCCTGTACATTTAATGCTACTTGTGGGCACCTGCACTCATTGTGCCTCCCTCTAAAGTAGCCTTTTAAACCATGTATCAGGCCTGTCACTGCAGCCTGGTATGAGGTTTTAAACTGCCATTTTGACCTGGTAAAATAAATCTTTTGTGCGCTTTTTCCTGCTAAACAGTAGTGAAGTGCTTGTGCTCTCTCCCAGAAACATGGTACAATTGGCAGACACCTGATTGGTACAATTAATTTACGTCTCAGGGCCCCGTGGCAGTTACATAAGCACATGAATCGCAATACCAGTGCAATACCAGTTGGGTGATTTAGTGGATTACCTGCCCCTGTAAACAAAAATATATAGGTACTACTCGAAAGGCTAAGACTAGAATAGTGGAACATCGCAGCTCAGTTAGACGCAAGAAATCACATACAAAATTGACACAGCATTTTCTGACGACTGGACACACAGAAAAAGACATCAAATGGCTCATCATTGACAAACCCCACCACTATGGTGGAATGGGAAGTCTTGAGACCCAACTGTTCCAGAGGGTACAGAGTTCGATTTTAGTCATGTGAACGATCTGAATGTTGACATTCCATGGACTACTCTATAACAAATGCAGTTTACACTTAGTAACATAAGCATATTGGTATCTGACAGGCTGTTACATCATTTGCCTTTTAAGCTCTGTGTCAAATGTCCAGTACACACACTGAATAGACCTCACACCACACTTTAGTCTTTAGAGTTTCTTTGTGGTTGCATTATTTCTTTTTTCATTTTTACAGCACTTCTGCCTCTACTTCTTCATAGACACACTATACAGAGGTACCAAAACTGTTACCATTAGCTGCCACTCCACTCCCCCATTCCAACTCTCCCAAGATTGTGTGGAGCCCTTTTTTTCACATATTTGGAAGTGGCGGTATGCCACTTGTAATGTGGGAACATAACCTCTCTTGCTTCAACACTTACATTCACATTGAGAGCATGACACTCTTTGTATTAATACATTTCTAGTAAGTAGCTAAGGGTCTGATTGGAACTGCTCCATATGAAGGAACAGTGACTTAGGTAATACTTGGATTAGTGTATGAGGACAGACACTAATTGGGTGGCCCATGGAGTTTTTCTTCTTCTGCTTTAATGGTGTTTTCATTTGCATACATTTTCAAATTAAACACTTAATTATCCATACTGAATGAAGACTAGACTGTCTAAATGGGCTAACGTGATTGGGTGCTACACTCAAGTACTCTTGAACATAAGAAGTTAACAGTTACACTTAAAATTTACAAAGCTACATAATTTTACAATTTGACACTTCGTCCTCCTTCGAATCCAGTGTATCTATTCTTTTTTTTTTTTTAATAACAGCCCTATGTCACAGGCAGCCTTTGAGGCTTGATAGTGAGTAAATGCGATATTGATTACAGGTAAGAAAAAAACCCACCCCCTGTTCTAACTCTAGTGTGTATTGTGGTGGTGGATGTTGCACTCTTTTTTATCACCCAGTCACCTTGTCAGATACTCAACCGATAATCTGTCATTTGAATGCTTATAAAATTGTGGGGCATATTAGCAAGACCGGCGATAAAATTATCGCCGTTTTAGCGGCAGGAAACTGCCGCTAAAACGGCGATAATGGCCTTGCTAATATGCGTTATAGAATTCCAATAGAAGCCCAGGTTAGATGTGCAGGACATCTAACCTGGGCTTCTATTGGAATTCTATAACGCATATTAGCAAGCCCATTATCGCCGTTTTAGCGGTAGTTTCCTGCCGCTAAAACGGCGATAATTTTATCGCAGGTCTTGCTAATATGCCCCTGTATTTTTTATTTCCTTATATCATACAGCAGTGGGCCCTCTTATTGAGACACAGTGAGCCATTTGTCTGCATCCTCTGGCCTACTATGATGAGGCCAGTATATATGTCTCACACAGAACGATTTGCCAAGTGACTTATAGTTTTTCTTTGGTCCTGACGAATGCCCCTGAACCCCGCTTGGGGTCCCTGAAGGGCAGAAACATGTTGACCTTTATACTATAGGGAGTCTTTTTTCAAACTCCCAGAAATTCAGTTTTTTAATCCTGTCCACTGGAGGAACCAGAATACAATTGAGTTCCGCCTACCGGAAGACAGTTTTATCTCAATCACCCCCTTCCTATCTTTGACAATAATGAGAAAGCACTCAGCACTCCACACCTCACTTAAACATCTTTTGCTAATTTATTTCCCCATATGAAACACCCCGGCTCCTCTTTTTTTGAGAGTTGTAGCCCACACCGGGTACCTTGTGGTACAGGTGTGAGGAGGGAACCCTCTGATGAAGCATGTCATCCAAGGGTGAGTGAGGATTCTCATACTAAGAGAAACATTCTCTCTCAGACTATCTTTCTCACAAGAGATTCCTCCTTTTTGTCCTTAATGTTTACCAGACATACCTCCATTTGTTTCTACTTTAATTGGGAGTAGTACACCTGGGGTTTGGGTTCCCATCTGCCGCTAGAGCCCATGTGTGCAATATAATGACATTTTAAACTGCCATTTCGACCTGGCAGAATAAACCTTTTATGCACTTTTTCCTGCTAACCAGTTGTGAAGTGCTTGTGCTCTTAACCCAGACACATGGTACAATTGGCAGACACCTGATTGGTACATTTAATTTATGTGTAAATAGTACTAACTGTATCCAGGACCTGTAAATTAAATGCTACTAGTGGGCAGCAGCAATCATTATGCCACCCATTAAAGTAGCACTGTAAAACATGTCTCAGGTCTGCCACTGTAGTCTGCAGTGCAACTTGCATTGCCATTTCAACCTGGCGGATTAATCCTTTTACTAGGCCTAAACCTTCCTTTTGAATACTCAAATGTCACCCCTAAGATTGGCCCTAAAGGCTGAAAGGGGAAAGTGCATGGTATTTAAAAAGTAGGACATGGTATCTATGTTTACATGTCCTGACAGTTAAAAACTCCTACAGAAGTTTTTCACTGTTATAAGGCTATCTCTCCCATAGATTAACACTGGGTTTCTTTATAACCCCTAATAAGTGATAACTTTAGTTTGAGAAGAGGCAGAGAAATGCTTCCTCCACTCTTTTGAATTGTAATTTAAAATCTTCTTTAATGGTAAAGTCAGATTTTAAGTTATTAGTCTGAAAATGCAATTTTTACAAAGTTGACATTTTTCTGCAGAAACCAAATGTGATTTTCTGCCAGTACCCAGGTTCAAATGACTATGAAATTGTTGTTCTGTTGTTGGGGGTCTATTGTGCATGAGAGAGTACTCTTCCTACTTAAAATCGGCATAAATCTGTACTCAAGGTGAAAATGCAGACGTTTGGGGCTCTTTATGACCATTAGAGAGCTCCTCGTATCAGCACCAGTGAAAGCGCCATCTGCCAATGTGAAGACCTAGCCGAAGCTGCTTGCGTGGACTTGGATTTTAAGAATGTAAAAGCTTCAAGGGGACAAACCTGGTCTCTGTATACAACCTGTGCTCCATTAAGGTTGGCCAGAACTTGAAACTTTGACCCACTCCAGCACGACTAGATGTTTGCAAGTGGTGCTTATGGGTGCTATTTTTACATAAAACTTAAAAAAATTCATTTTATTTACTTGAATTTTCTAAATTGGTTTGGGTTTTTTTCTGTTTTGTGTTTTCACTTTATTAATGTTTAAGCTCTTCATAAATACTTTCCACATTGCCTCTAAGTTAAGCCTGACTGTTTTTGTGCCAAACTATCAGAGGGTTAAGCACAGGTTTATTTAGTGGCTTTTGTGGTTCACCCTGACAAAAACTGTATTTATTAATTGAGTGGGGCTCTCACTCCTCTCAAATAAAAATCCAGTTTCTTACATGGACAGTTCTGAATCCTGACAGCTTTGTGCATTTTCCTAAACAAGCCTTGGTCCAAAGTTAGAATGGGTAAGTGACACAACCTCAAATGCAAACAGGCCCTTAGGAGGCACACTCACAAGGCACCACAAAAAGGTAGCACATGAAGTGAGGGAGCAGCCTGCATGACTCACTGCTAAGCACTCTTGGGCTCCACCCCATCACTAGAGGCCATGTACGAAGCAGGCGAAAACGACTTCCGGGTTAGAAACGCCGGAGCAGATGTGGGAGGCACAAGATGTGGCAGAGGAGTACTGTAGCTATTACAGCAGCCTTCCTGCAGCCTTTCTGTAGCTCTGCAGCAACTGTATTCCCGCTTTATGGCGCGGTGAGTGCCAGCGCAGCCCAGGATGGAGTGTGGTGATGAAGTGACCCGGCGAGCTCCAGAGGATACGGACAATGAAGATTCACATCAGAAGGAGGGACAAGGTGGGGACCTGACAGGCCGCTCTCTGAGGTAAGGGGATCTTTTATGTCAAGGAGTTGTCACGGCGGGCTAGCCCTTCCCGGTAGAAGGTCCCTGTTTAGGTTCTCTGCTCACCCTCTACTTTTCTCGTTTGTTCTGACAAGATTATTACTTTGCAAAGTGCATTAACAACCTAAAGAGTACAGTTGCAGCTGAAAAACAAAACCTCTTACAATGTTTTGCACAAAATAGAGGCAACGCATCAGGAAGTACGATGGAGTTGGTATCTGCAGTGTTTTCAGCTATATCAGCCGCCACTATGATGACCGCACCTCTCCCAGGTACTGTTGCTTCTGCTGCTTCTGTCTGTGTTATGGATAGCATGAATTGTAGGTCCAGTTCCAGCAAAAGAATATTAGAAAATCTGCTGAGGTGGACTGTCAACTCGAGATAGCTAGGATCAGAAGGGGAAACAAAAATCGATAAAAGAGGTTGGCAGAAAGCATAAGGACTACCCCCTATTGTATAAAATTGAAAAGTGGGCTTGGAGAGCATGATTATATGGACAGAAGGTTTTGGAGAAGCAAAAGTATCGCTGGCATCTGATTCTGGCACCGTACCAGCACCAGCTGCAGTAGATCGCTTGTCATCATCAAATGTTGCATCAACTCTCAGCAGTAGAGTATCAGAAATCTCGGATTCACTGCCGCAAACCACTGAAAAACTGATTCCTGGTATGACGGATCAGTTACTGTCTACTAGCGCCTAAATATCTCAGGCTGAAAATCGTGCAATCTCATCAGTAATGCAAGGCGCCTCAAAGTAAAGAGTTGATCAATTCTAGTCAACCTTCGATGTATCAGTTTCAGCAATTTTTGAAAACTATCCTAGCCAAAATCAGAGAATGCAAAACCTCTCAGGCGTAGGAAATTGTCTCAATCCATCATAGGTTGGATAAGATTGAGGGAATGGTGCAACAAATTCCAGAGCAAATTAAGGAGATCGAGCAAGGAGTATCTGATTTGGTGGATCGCTCTCCCAGCTGGGACAAGGATATTGACCCTCTTCAGAAAAAATTAGAGATCTCACAAATCAAAGTAGATGAAACAGAGAACTATGCAAGAAGATCTAATTTGTGCTTCATATGAATCCCTGAGGAAAATGAATGCATTAATGGACAGCAAGCCAGTTGGTGTACATGATAAAGAGACATATTTTGGAGAAAGCCCCTGCGGATCTTACTGTAATGCGAGCTTATCGGGTCCCTGCATAGCGCTCTGCTAGTGCTAAATATCCACAGACAATGATAGTAAATTTCACAGATTATCACATTAAAGAGGCTATTCTAACTACAGCTATTAAAAAAAAAATCTTATTTGCTAACCGATGGGTCACAAGTGAGAGTATTTTCAGACTTGTGAGCATTAGCAGCTCACCAATGTAAGGATTTTCCAGGTTTGATTGGTCTGTTTAAAAATCCGGGGGAATAGGCGACTATTGTCCATCAGTCTAAGCTAAATGTTTTATTTAAGGGGCAATTTTATCTCTATGTTACTCTTAAGGAAGCCCAAGAGGTATTGCAGAAGGTGGTAAAGGAAAGTAATCGTACGGAGATTAGGAGGGGAAATAGGGCCAAAATCTGAAAAGGTATCAGAGAGTATGAACTGAGATGTCGTGCTGTAGTCACTTGGATATGCTGCTAAGCATGTTATAGCCCTTTGTTTATGGTCTTGGAGCTAGTGAAATGTTGAGTAACCCTGGGCGTAATACTTCGCTACGCTCACAGAGCATGCAAAGTTTGTGCTATTATGCACTACGCAAATTGCACGTAGCACAGTGCAAAAACTGTACTAATTGATGTAGCGTAGCAACAGTATAATAAACACCGACAAATGCTTTGATAAAGTTAGGACTCCTAACTTTACTACTCCTAAACTGAGAAAAATCCTAACTTTAAGACTTTCGGTATTCACAGAAGGCATTTAGGAGTCCTAAAGTTAGGACTACTAACTTCTGTGAATACCGAAATGAGTAAGTTCATTCTGTGAATACCAAAATGAGTAAGTGTATTCTGTGAATACCAAAAGTACTAACTTTACGTTTTTGACGTAAGTTAGTTCTGTGAATCAGGCCCATAGTGTCCAATATCAAAAGCATTGAAACCCTTTCATGAAGCTTTTGCATTTGACTCGTGAGGGACATCTAGTAACGACTAGTGGAACTGCAGATTGATGTAATAATAATTTCAATGCTTTTGCATTTGACTCGTGAGGGACATCTAGTAACGACTAGTTGAACTGCAGCTCTTTGTAGAATTATTTTGATATTGGATACTATAATATTCACTGCCCACTGCTAATCTCGTCCCATAATGCTTTGCAGAGCCTTTGGTTGGGATTGTATTTTTGCCAATAACTGTGCTTGGGGTGGTCCTAAGAGGATGGGACCACCACCGTATCGTTTAATAAGATGTGCTTTTTGTTTTCAAGGCATCTGCTTGGTTCTCTCCCTAAGTTAGCGAGGATCCCAAAATCATCACCTCTCTCACTGCTTGTTAATTTATTGTTTTCACTTTAGTGAAATGACTATATGCATTTTAGCATATAAAGACAGAGATACTTATTTTATCTTAACTTGCACTGTCCAAGATGCCATTGGCAATTATTGTACAGTGCAGAGTAGCACACAGCTACGCACTACACAATTTGTGTAGCTACGTGTAGTTCAAAGTCTACTTTGCGTAGCTACTAGTAGTGTTACTACGCCCAGGGTTAATGTTGAGGTTAAGTAGCAGATATATTTATATTCTGTTAAGCACTAGTCACTTTGTTAAAATACCACTTTGTGGCACTTTGTAGCACTTCACACTCAGCTCTGGTTCTAGTGATATGATTGGGACAAAAACTCAAAGGGGGTGGAAGCGAGAGAATGTGATCAGGTGCCATGTCAGGGCACCACAATTTTCATGGGTGGATTGAGGGAGGCGGACATGGGCCATCCTCTTCCTCAGATGGAATTGGGGTAATGGGTGGTCAGTCTAGGGAGAGAGTATTAGGAGGGTTTGTGCAGATAAAAAGGAGCAAGATGAGAGCAGGGCATGTAATGATCGCCAATGAAAGTAGGAGGGAAAAGGGAAGTGACGTGATAACAGAGGAAGATTTTGAAATGGGCCAAGTGGAGTGATTAAATGGTGAGAATGTTGAATTCCTGGGAAGACAAGGTACAAGTTTGAGGGTTAAGGTTAAGAAATGCCTCAGAATATAAAAATAATTATGTGTAATGTGAATGGCCTGCTGAACGCATGGAAGAAAGGTGCTCTTTTGAAGTGCTTAGGGTCCTTTTCTAATGAGGTAATTTTTTGTAGGAAACTCATTTTAAGTCCAACACCCCCAAATTATTCTTGCTGAAAAAGTATTCACAGGCTTATTTCCCCTTGCCGAATGTGGCAGTGCGGGGGTGGGAATATTATTCTCAAATACGTAGATTGGGCAGTTAAGGAAGTAACCCCGGATAGGAAAAGCAGATGGATATGGATTATGGATTAAGGTAAAGGTTGCAGAGGCATTTCTTACTTTTTTGAATTGCTATGGACCCATTTTTGATGAGACTGAGGCATTGGAGCAAGTTTATGATCTATTAATAAATTTGGAAAGATCATTAGTTATGGGGGGTGATTTTAATTATATACAAGATTTAGGATTAGACACTTCAAATAAAACTAAAACCGAAAACTACAAATATAATAAAGGTAATAAAGGCGGATTTTGCCTTAATAGATCGGTGGTGAGTAGATCACCTGGATTTTTCCCAGTTTATGTGCTACTCTTCTAGATTTAAGACAGTCTCGCTCTTAGATTTCTTTCTTGTGGATACGTTTTTAAAAAGAGGAGGGACTGAGATACTAGCTAATTCCTTCTTAGATCACTCTATAGTCTCTCTTGTAATAGTGCTAGGAGTACCTCGGAACAGTAAATTCAGATGGCAGTTTGATAAATCTCTGCTTGCGGATCAAACCTGGGTTAAATGTAACATTTTATTCAGGACTTTCTTTAAACTAATGAAAACACAGCCCCAGTATTTATGGTGTGGGAAGCGTTTAAGGCGCTTTCTGGGGGCAGGTAATTTCCTATAAAGCTAGGATACATAATCAGCATATACAAAAGATTGACATTTTACAAACCACGGTAGAGAGGGCCAGGCACAAATTGAATTCAAGGTTGATAGTGGATCAAACTGATATGACCCCACTTCAAGAATTCATGAGGGCTAAGGACGTATTAAGAGACTTTTTTATATTGGAGAATATTGCAGGGAGTAAGGCTTATCAACAAAATCTGTATGAAGAAAGTCAACATATAGGTAAATATTTAACATGGACCACCAAAACCTAGATAAGTAGGCAGGAAATTACCTAAGTGAGAGATTCAAATACAAGAACCATTGAGGATAAGAAGAGGATAGCGGGAATATTTCTTAAACATTTTAAGAGAATCTGTGCAGAACCGCAGGCAATAGATAAGCAAGAGTTGGAATATTATTTTGAGTCATTCCAGCTACCACAAATTACCAGGGATCATAGCATGCCCTCAATAAGCAAATAGAGCTCATAGAAGTGGCCAACGCCTTTAAAAATATGGCTAGTGGAAATTATGGTATTCCTACAGAGATGGGTAAGATTTTTAAAGCTGAGCTTCTCCCTTTTTGAACAATTCTTTTTAATTAAATTAGGGGTGGGATTCCCGCCTCGAAGAGATTTAAGGAGTCAGTAGCAATAAGCTTTCTTAAGACAAGAATCCAAGAGATTCCAACTCTTATCGTCCCATAAGTTTGTTAAATACAGATTATCAATTATTTATGAAAATGTAAGCGACTAGGATTCCTCTGTGTGCCCAACAGGTGGTCTATGTTGGCCAAAATGTGTTTTTCCGAAAAGGTCTGTGGCTGCCAATACTTAGGGGCCGATTACGATGGCGGTCGGTGTCAGTACCGCGGTGCCGGCAGTGCGGAAAAATGCCTTTTACCGCCCGCCAGCAGCGGTCCTCACGGCCGCCATATTATGAAGGGCAAATATGCCCCATTTCCGGACCTCCGCGGTGCAACGCCGACCGCCATGAAAGTGCGCCCGCCACCGCGCCGGTGGGAGCCAATGGAGACTCACCGCCGTGCGGAATGACGTCCCGTCCGCTCAACAAATTAGGATGCGCCAAACAACCCGTCGAACCGCAGGGGAGAAACCGCCCTTCCAGACACGGCGGAATCTCGACAGCGGAGCGTGAAACGAGACTTCCGGAGCCCTCCACCCGGAGCCGAACGCCATGGATCCAGCACTACACGTCCTCCCGGTGCTGTACGTGATACATCACCAGGCCAACATCGCCCGCCGCGGACGCCGCCGCAGGTACGTAAAAAAACACAATACAACACAAAACAGAACACAAATTCCACGGGCTGAAACAGGGCACCTGGCCACACCAGACACACTGGTGTGGACAGGAACACATCCATCAGTGTACCCACACATGTCTCAGCTGGCACCAATTCACACCCTGCATCAAGCCCACCAAATTACCGCGAACATAATGTAATGTGTTGCTGACGACACCGCAGCGGTGAGTATGCGGGAAATCCATCGCACAAAGCAGAATGCATGTACAGCAACGGACAGGCCAGAAAGACCACAGGCCACCACCACCACCCACCACCCACAGCTCCGCCGCACACAGCAAGAAACATGCCAATCCCCCCTGTGCACCCCATGTCCAACACCAAGCGAGCTAAATCCACACCCAGCAGCACACAACTAACACCTAGGGAGACAGACACAGCAGCATTGGGTGTAGATTAACACACAGCACAGAGGCACAGGCCCAGGGCAACACACACACACACCACAACACCACATACATGGCAAGAAAGCAGAATACAAGCACAAAATTAACATACACACACACAAGGAACATACAGACTACTGGACACACACCCTGCCAACTCACACAGACATACCCCACACCGACACACAGCCACATACACAGACTACATGCCACCAGCAATGGAGCACAACATAGAGGAAAGCAAAAATTATGTGCACACAAATGGGAGGGCAAGGAGACAACCAACAACCAGGTGAACAGACACATGCAGGACAAGGAACCCAGAACAACATCCACACCCCATCCAAGCACATGGCTGGCACAGTGAGTGAAGTCAAACAACAGTCACCTCAGTGCAACAACTCAGGGAGACAGCAAGGTAACCCATGTATAGGGACAGGGATGAAAGGAAGGACCTCAAGTCAAACAGTGAACAGCAAGTACACATGAGTATCACACAGGGCACATTGGCACACTCAATGACTGTCAAACACAAGTAGGAGTCCCCAAACATACCCCCTCATATCTGCAGCACACAACCCCAATGCCAGACACACAGAAGGGCCTACATAATGTCCAGACAAGATACAGACAAACAATCAAACCCCCTGAGAGTCATCCACAAACATCACACACACACAGGGATTTCAGTACCAACGTCTGCACCAAAACAAAAATGGCAAACACAATTCAAAACAGAAACACATACAGAACCACAAAAATAACACACATCACCTGTGCAGCCAAACTAGGGAAGGCAATGGGAGCACACACACAACAGGAGTGCACCACCTCATCAGTCAGGAAAAATGCATAGGCTACATACCACAACACAGACAAGAAGTGCACCATCACAGAACAACACAGACACATCAAACACACAACAGATGCACAACACCACAAAGCACATAGCAAACACAGCAGTACATCAGGGGATGTACACTAGGACAACACAAGGCAACATACACCCACAGCACTGAATGCACAACAAGCAGTGTGTGCACACAAACACACAACAGTCCCACACAGCCATGAGTCACACGCCATTAACACACACATCAACACACACGACAAAGCCACAACCAACACACCGTACAACCCTTGACCACCCAAATGCACACCGTGTAAGTAACCGTTGTGACTAGGATGACTGCCCATCACAACATGACTACACATCTACACTGCTAGGCATACATGAAAGCAAGAACGCACATACATGTTGAGCCTGGTCAGCCTGCCTGCAATCCCGTGTATATGACCCCTCTATGTGTTTGCAGTGCCCACATACCATGATGCAGTAAAACATAGCCAACAGCAACAAGGAAGGAACATGAGTCTGGTATGTCACCGAAAACAACATCACTGACCCCACAAGTATCCGAGTCATGAAGAACTGAAGTCCCCGTCACCCCTGTAAAATAAATGATAAGTCAAACAAGCCAGTGGCACAGTTGAAGTGGCACACAGAGCATGTGGCCCAGTAAATGTGAGACATACAGGAAAAGCCTTATTCAGTAAGGACAATGACACAACTGACAACATGAGCAACTGTTTTTATTCACAAATAGCACTGATAGGCAACAATATCAGACAGGACCAAGGCACAAGATGCAGAGCCTGAACATGAGAAGCTGCACAGGCAGGGGGCAAACTGCAAGGCCAGTGGCCAGTCCAAGGTGCTGACAGAGACAATGAGAAGCTGCACAGGCAGGGGGCAAACTGCAAGGCCAGTGGCCAGTCCAAGGTGCTGACAGAGACAATGAGAAGCTGCACAGGCAGGGGCAAACTGCAAGGCCAGTGGCCAGTCCAAGGTGCTGACAGAGACAATGAGAAGCTGCACAGGCAGGGGGCAAACTGCAAGGCCAGTGGCCAGTCCAAGGTGCTGACAGAGTCAATGAGAAGCTGCACAGGCAGGGGGCAAACTGCAAGGCCAGTGGCCAGTCCAAGGTGCTGACAGAGTCAATGAGAAGCTGCACAGGCAGGGGGCAAACTGCAAGGCCAGTGGCCAGTCCAAGGTGCTGACAGAGTCAATGAGAAGCTGCACAGGGAATGTGTGTCACCAAACTCCGCCATGGTCAGCAACACAGTCTGGTGTGTCACGATGGGCAGCACAGGTACCGGTGTGGGAGAGACAGGTCTGTGACATTGATCAACATTCAGACTTGGCTGTCAGTCTGACTGGGAGCTGACTGTGTGTCGGGCACAGTTGGACCACTTGACTGGGGAGTGAGACGCCCAGCTGAGGAAGAGCTATCAGTGGCCTTGGACGCTGGAGGGCTGCTTGGACCAGGTGGTGTAGTGGCACGTGGAGGTGGACTCAGGCCGACGTGGGACACAGTGTGGGAGGAGACAGTGGAGGGTGCCTTTCCACTTCTTGGGGATTCTAAATGGCTTGCCTGTCTTGGCATCAATGGGAAGTGGTGTGGACACAAACGGCACACCCATCACCAAGGCTGCCGCAGGTGCACACGCTGGACCTCCCTTTGGGGATGTGCTGGATCCAGAAGGACGCTTAGCCTGGCATTGCCTCTGCCCCTCCATCCCCTCTTTACCCTGTGTGCCCCCTACAGTGCCCTCCTGTCCCTGCTTCACTGGACTTGGAATGGGAGTAGAGGTAGATGGTGAAACAGCCTTGGATACCTTGCTATGTGTAGCCTTGCCAGGCCCCACCTTCACAGTGGGCATGGAGAGTGTCTGCATGCCTTTGCGAGACGTTTTGGGACCACAGAGTCTGTGGCCGGGGATTGCTCTGAGGCTTGTGACCCTGAGTACTTCCTCCTTGAATCATGTGCCTTTGCAACGCCTGACGGGCTCTTCCCTTTGCGCTCTGGGGTTGTTTTTCTCTTCGTAGGGGAAGGTGTCTGTGACCTTGACCGCTTGGGCTGCTGCTGCTGTGTGCTACGTGTGCAGTATCGTGCGTTGAGGTGTGTGAAGCGTGGTCACCGTCGTCAGACGTCGCCACTGGCATGGGGGTGGACAAAGGGACTGGAATTGGACTACGAGATTGAGGCAGTTGAAGTGCAGCCGCCATTGTGGAGGACATTGTCTGGACAGTGCGGTGCAGCCCACCCACGTCTGAATGGATGCCCTCCATGAAAGCTAACACCTGTGCCAATTTGCGGTCGTGGTCTGACAATGCATTGAGGAGCCCTGTCTGCCCCACACACAGCTGGCGCATAAGGTCCACACACTCTGCACTGATGGCAGCAGGGGGCACAGGGGCAGGGGCAGCGGTGCCTGGAATGAAGGACACTCTTCCCCTCTTTGTGGTGTGAACACGGGCAGCAACAGAGGAAGTGGCTGGGAGGGTGGGCACTGCACGCTGTGTGCTGGAAGATGTAGCAGACTCTCCGTTCCCTGTGTCCTCCAAGATGTCTGCACCACCGCCGTCATCAGATGATGTTGAACTTTGCGTCTCGGGCTGTGATTCCTCCAGCATACTCCTATCCCCCTCCGAGGCGCTGGTCACATCTGTGTCACTGGGATCCTGTGCAGCTGTTGTGCTTGTTTCACCACCACTGGTGTCCATCCCCTGTCCCTCCGTGCCCACGGGAGATGCTGCATAACAGAGAGACATGTAGGGTCAGCAAAGTGACAGCAAAAGGACAAACATATTCAAGCAAAGCAAAACTGAGGATGACAAAGTCTACATGTTGCAGGCCACCCCGTGCAATCTCACCATGCTGACACACATCACTACCTCAAACAGTGCGTACAAACATCTAAACACGGCATAGCTGAGCCATGTGATGGGCAGACAGCACAACATCATGCATGTTGGGGCGTACAAACACTAACACCAATGGACCAGGCCTGCAGCACACCACCCACAATGCCATTGAAATTCCCAGGATTGGAAAAACATCAGTAAGTGCATGTATGTAATATCCGTGACTGCCACACCCAGCACAGGGGCCGCTTACAACCCACTGCATCACAGTAACCACATCACATACACCAGCGCAGGTACAGGCTTGGTACACATGCAGCCACTCACAGACAAAATCAACCTTCACAGAATACTCACCCCTAGCTTGCTGTTGATGCTCCTTCAAACGTGTGTCCAGCTCAGGCTGTGTCACAGCCAAGATGCGGCACATCAGTGGTGTCAAGCTGCGTCGTGACAACCTGCCACTGTGAGGGAGTATCCCCAGTGTCATCTCGGCAACGTTCTTTGCCAGTCGTGATATGTCGTCCCACCTCTTGTGGCAGTGGGTGCGCCGGCGGTTTGACACTCCCAGAGCCCACACCTTGGTTGCAATGGACCTCCACACGGCCTTACGCTGGTGTACCTTGAGCTGCAGGTGTGGGAGACAAGAGGGGAAAACATCAGTGACACACTCTCATGGTAAAACCTCTCTCTCTGAACAGTGGCATGACACAGACTCATCTCCACACGGCAGATATGGGTCATTGATGTACACTCATGCCAACCACACACGTATCACACTCTGTACAGTCAGTGATGTGTCCTTGTCACATTGGGCGTGGACAGTCCATGCCAGGTAGAATCACACAGAGATGGACAACGAGGACCCACACAAACAGTCACATGAACAATAACTGTCCCGAAACATGCATCACCAGATAGCTGTCACACCATATGGATGTGTACACAACACATGTCCATCCACCCTTCATGTCCATGCATTTAATGTGTGGGTTGCATACACCCCTTAACAACTAGGAAACAGTATATCAGCCAGTGCATTACACAACCCCACACTCTCAGGCACATACACCATCTGATCGACTACATGTGTGCCCCCTTGCACTCACACCCCCACTGTTGGAGACTTACCACAACATTTGGGCCACCATATAGCCGTGGGTACTGTGTCAGCACCTCGTCCACCAGGACATCCAGCTCCTCGCTTGTAAATGGACTGGCACGGATCTTCTCCGTCCTAGCCATCACTGTGGACATGAGAGCGTCAGCGGCGGCAGTGGGCGGTGAGGGGTCCCAGGCAGCAGTCCCTGGAGGCAGCAGCAGGTGAGGGGTCCCAGGCAGCAGTCCCTGGAGGCAGCAGCAGGTGAGGGGTCTCAGGCAGCAGTCCTGGAGGCAGCAGCAGGTGAGGGGTCCCAGGCAGCAGTCCCTGGAGGCAGCAGCAGGTGAGGGGTCTCAGGCAGCAGTCCCTGGAGGCAGCAGCAGGTGAGGGGTCCCAGGCAGCAGTCCCTGGAGGCAGCAGCAGGTGAGGGGTCTCAGGCAGCAGTCCCTGGAGGCAGCAGCAGGTGAGGGGTCCCAGGCAGCAGGCTCTGTGAGCAGTGGAAATGTGGTGCTCCCTTCCACACATATATAGGGCCCTGGACTCGTTTCAGTGGTCATAGTCTTCTGCCATTGGTGTTCCAGGTCAGCCTTCTTCAAAAGCATCCAATGACCGCCTCCGCGGGCGGAGCACGCCTACCGCGATTTTGAATCTGCAACATGCCACCGCGATAGCGGTCCCCATTGGCTGCAAGGGCATGGTTCATGGCGGTGACACACCGCGTGGTACTGGCCGGCGCTACCGCGGTGGTGCATCTTACAAATGCATCCTATCTCCGCATCTGCTGGGGGCGGAGCACGCCTACCGCGATTTTTGAATCTGCATCATGCCACCGTGATAGCGGTCCCCATTGGCTGCAAGGGCATGGTTCATGGCGGTGACACACCGCGGGGTCCTGGCCGGCGCTACCGTGGTGGTGCATCTTACATATGCATCCTATCTCCGCATCCACTGGGGGCGGAGCACGCCTACCGCGATTTTTGAATCTGCATCATGCCACCGCGATAGCGGTCCCATTGGCTGCAAGGGCATGGTTCATGGCGGTGACACACCGCGGGGTCCTGGCCGGCGCTACCGCGGTGGTGCATCTTACAAATGCATCCTATCTCCGCATCCGCTGGGGGCGGAGCACGCCTACCGCGATTTTGAATCTGCATCATGCCACCGCGATAGCGGTCCCCATTGGCTGCAAGGGCATGGTTCATGGCGGTGACACACCGTGGGGTCCTGGCCGGCGCTACCGCTGTTTGATTGCCATAGAGTGACATGGGTGACCGGGATGTGGCTGGTGGAGCATGACAAACGCCATCTGCAGCTATGTAGAGGGCCATCACTAACACCAATGTGTCATGTGCAGCACTTGACACACTTGCGTCAGTGGTGGGCATCGACACAGGTACAAATGGTGGTTGGCATGCTCCGCCACCCAATTCACGGACAGTATGTGCGTCCGCTATAGGGAATATGCAGCATCACATCGTACACTCTGTGCGTCATTGTGTTTATGGGGCACGTTTAAGGCACCTACGGACAGTTCTTGTTGTGTGTGGATCAATGGTCATTACTGTACTACACACAGTGGATACGTACAGTGGCACATGGCACTGGATAACATTGATATGGTCTCCTGTCACAAATGTCAGCCACTGTGTAACGTCTCACACCACATGGAACACTGTACTCCATTATGTTGATCAATATTTACACACAATGTCGTATCTGCCACCCATGCTGACCACTATCTCACACCTGAGCCCATGTGTTACACTGAAAACCCAGATGAACTCATTTATTCAGCATGACTGTCATCATTGGAAACAGATGTCACCCTGTTGTGTTATTGCTAAGACCAATTACATGCCGCATGTTATGTCTTTGTACACACTGGCAACTCCTGCAGTGTATGTCCACATGTACAGGGGGGGCTCGACCTGCTAAAGGATGACGAGTACTTCAGCACCACACCTGGCATCCGTTGCATTATTATTGTTTGTCACTTGGGTAGACTGCCAGAGCAGATGTCTTTGCTACATGTCTGCCACCTGTAACCACAGGGACCTATGTGGTAGTGTCAGGTCTGTGCTCATGTTGTTTGGACTGTTGTATGTGAATCAGTGACATGTACATTCCAACAATGGTGCTTAGCTACACTATGTTTTTGAGTGTTGTGCTGTGTTCCGGTGCTACTCACCTGCCACCAGTGCATGTCCATTGTTCACATCAGGAATGTTGCGTTGGCAGATGGACTGCATGCACGGTTGTGGATTGTGCTAACTGTATGGAATATAGTATGTGACATTTGTCCACAGGCTATGGGTGTCCAGTTTTGCCTGTGCAATGTGTGTTCACTGATTAGCGGGAATTGTCTGCAATGTTGGATGGTCAGCACAAGTGGCACATGTGTGCAGTGTGTTGCCACCAACACTAGTGTATGTGCATGCTATGGGGTGCTAGCCATCCTTGCTCACCATCTATTCCAGCACTGTGTGGGTGGATCACATCTGCTGGTGTATCAGGATGGTGTGGGCACCCAAGACAGGTGAGATGTACCTTGACTGTTGTGCCTGTGACACTCATCCAACTCCGACATTTGGTCAATGTGAGATACCAGTGTCCCACTACTCATGCACAGCCAGCAAGTTTGTTAGATGTGGGATATTGATTGTATGCTGTGTTGGGCCTGACAGCCTGTGTGGAATGAGGGTCAGGATGCATGTCCTTTGGGACATGTGGTGTAAAATTACATCCACTGGTGTCAGGTGTCTGAGCCAGTAGTCCATATGTCATGCATACAGTATGTTCATGCGTGGACTTGTTGGCATACTGGCTTGGCATTGTCCATGTAGTGTTGTATGTATGTGTTGTGGCACTGTTGTGTCTTGAAACAGCTGGATGTGTATCACCATGGTATGTGTTGTGGTGCACATGTGTCCTTGGGCAGTCCCTCCTTGATGCTGCATGTAAATGTCCAAAATGGGGGAAGATTAAGGGTGCATGCAGGCCCTGCTGATCACGTCCCTCATCTATTGTTAATGTGTGCCACATTGGCTATCTGTGTGCTTGTAGAGAGTATTGGGCAGTGGGGTAATGGTGGCCTGTTACAGTGGTACACATACTCTGCACAGGCGTGACATCATCTGTCACTGTCCGACTTTGTATTCAAGTCAGCAGCAGATATGGCCTGTGTACTGATGACATTGGCACATGTATGGGTTTGGGATGTGAATGTCATTGAATTTGAGTGTGTTCGAAGTGGCACTGAGTACAAAGACAATCCCAATGATCTATCCACATTTTGTTGTTGATGTGTCCCCTGCAATTATTGGCCAAGGAGGTGTGGCAGGTACAGCAGCAACATGGAAGCCAGCAGTGTCTCTGCTTCACACATGTCCTGTGTCATGTACACTCAAGGCTGAGTCCACCTCAGCTCGATATGTGACTCTTGGCATTCACATAGACAGTGTTCGTATTGTGTCTACTGACTGTGCACATCCATGACAGTTGTACAATTAATCTGTCTCATGTTGGTACAACACTGAATTGCACTGTGTGCTTTCAGGGATGACAGTCAATGTTAGCGCCGTGACAGGACAGACTTTATGAATTTGTGCACATCCTAATTTATGTTGCTATGACGTGTCCCCTTTCATCTCACCTAGGAGGCGACCTAATGTGTTTCGTACCTTCACCCTGCTGGCTAACATGGAGGATACCGACATCATAAGGCGATTCCGTCTGGATCGGACAAACCTCCTGGAACTTTGTGCACTATTGGAGCCACACCTGCTTCCACGCAGGACATACCCAACAGCACTCACGGCAACGGCAAAGGTGATGGCATTCCTACATTTCGTGGCTACGGGATCCTTCCAGCAAACTGTGGGCATTGCAGGGGGATGTCCCAACCAACATTCAGCATGGTGCTACGTGATGTCCTGTTGGCTATGATGCAACACAGGGACCAATTCATACATTTCCCAGGCGGCATGAGTTGGCGGATGTGAAGGGCGAATTTTATGCACTTGGACACGTTCCTAATGTAGTTGGTGCAATAGATGGCACACATGTTTCCCTGATTCCACCCCAAGCACGGGAGCATATTTACCGAAATAGGAAACATTATCATTCCATCAATGTGCAGGTGGTGTGCCAGGCAGATATGGTCATCTCACACGTTTGTGCAAAGTTTCCAGGATCAGCCCACGATTCACACATAATGCGCAACAGCATTTTACCACAGCTGATGGCCAATCTGGCGCCGGAGCGGGCATGGATTGTGGGTGAGTACAAAGGGTCGAGTTGTGTGCTGTTTGTGTGCCATGCTGTCCTCGGACACATGTCAGACACTCAATCTGTATGTGTCTTTCACACTTAGGTGACTCTGCATATCCCAACGGACCTTGGTTGCTGAGTCCACTTCGCAATCCCAGGACACCAGCTGAAGTGCGCTACAACAATGCCCATGGGAGGACACGTCGGGTCATTGAGCAAACATTTGGACTCCTGAAATCGTGTTTTCGATGCCTCGACAAGACTGGAGGGGCTCTGCAGTACTCACCCGTCAAGGTGTGTCAGATAGTGGTAGCATGCTGCATGCTACACAACCTGGCCGTGCGGAAGGGGATCCCCTTAATCCAGGATGATGATGACCAGCCACAGCCCCCACCTGCAAACACCCAAACGTCAAGTGACGAGGATAGTGGAGAGGAGGAAGGTGTTGGACAGCGTCAGCAGCTCATCAACAACTACTTCACTTGATGGTCAGTGGCAATGTCAATACTGGCTGTTGTCTGATGATGTTGTGCTTGGTGAATATGTGTATGTGAGTTTTGTGACTACAGCATGTTGCAGAATCAGTGCTGGCTGCAGATGTGTATGGCAAGGGATCTTTTGACACAGCTACTTGATGTCTATGTTGGTACAGTTGCTCCTTGTGACATATGCAGATTGTCGTACCTTGATGTGCTGTGTTGTGTGATGGTTGTTAGTCCACCACCTGAGTAGCAACTGATGTTCTGTTGTGTTTTCCTAGGTCCCTTCAGCCTCTACTTGCCTGCGGAGTATCCCTGCTCCTGTGACATTGTAATCATGGGTGTGAGTTAACATACTGTGATGAACATGGAACAGTGACAACTACATTGGTGCGTTATTAGTGTTTATTTACAGTGGATACATGTGATGTAGATGTGGATATTGACAGATTTGTGAATGGTGAATAACAGATTTGTCAGTGATGGTAGATGAGACAATAGAGTATACACTAGATCAGTATGGCAACACAGTCCAACAGTCATTTGCCATTCCCACGCCATTGTGTGTGGGGACAGTCTGCAGGGTACACAGCAGGGTGAAGAGGGTGCCATCATGGCTGGCTACTTGACTGGCTTTTGCCAGGTGCTTTGCCACGGGATGCTCCCAATGATTTTTCGGGCGGCCCCTTGCTCTTTTGGCAGGGGGGACACAGGTGCATGGCCAGTGGTGTCTGATGAGTCCCCATGCTCGCTGGACGCAGGGGAGGGTGGGGGTCTGTCATCCTGCGTCACAACGGAGGGAGCTTTAGGTGTTGGCGGTGCCGCATGCCTGTCCCTGAGGACCCCAACTAGCTGGCCCAGGAGGTCCCTGATTTGGCCCATGCAGGCCACGAGTTGACCCATGCGGTTGTCAATTGAGCGCAGCATCTGTTGTTGCTCACGGGCATCCTGCTGAGCCTGCCTCAACTGTCCCTGGGCGTGTTCATAGGCCCCCACAACTCTGTGAATGTGTGCCAGTGATTCAGTGGTAGGGTCTTCTTCCCTTTGGGTCAGCCTTGTCCTCACACCTGGCCTGCTGTCACGGCCCTGTTGCCTCCCTCCTGTGGGCACCGGCCTACTCTCCCGTACCTCCGCAGTTGTTGTGGTCTGGTTGGCCTGTGGAGCAGGGCGAGTGTTGCAGGCAGCAGTGGTAGTGGTAGTGGTGGTGGAGTTGGTGGTGGTGGCACAGGTCGTTGCAGCAGGGCTCTGCGTTGATGTTGTTGCTGAGGGTGGTGGGGCTGTGGGGTCCTGGGACACATTACGCCCTGCCACACCAGATGGTCCGGGTTGGTCCTCCTCCTCATCATTATCCAGGAGTCTGCATCCGAGGGAGATGTTCGGGAGCTGGTGACTGGCTGTGCTGGTTGAGGTTGTCGTCCTCTGCAGTCAGTTGTTGGTCACCTGTGGGACAGGAAGTAGATGGTAATTGCCTTACACACCTCAGGGTTGCTGTGTTTGATGGCTCTTATTTACATGTTATGCTACACACAGTTGCCTTTTTCACACATTGTATGTCTGCACAGTGATGTGCCTCATGCCATGAAGTGGAGTTACATTCATCATTTCACAATGGTGTGACCTGTGATTGGTTAGCATGCCACACGTCTAGTATTGGTGATTTCAATGTGAGGTTGTCATCTGACAACTGGGATGACTACAAGTTGATGTTCAGCATCTTTGCTGATCACTCTGCCTGGCAGACATTACCTGTGTGCATGGACTAGCCATTGTCATCACATGCATACCGTTGACATGTCCTGTGCTTGTATTTCTTTATACAGCAGACCATGCTAGTTTGGTTTTCCCATGGTACTTCATGATCAGCACCCATGTACGCTACAGAGGGAAGTCTGGGTGATGCATGTCAGAGGCTTGTTTGCTTGGACATATTTGTTTGGAGTCACAGTTCTGTTTCTGTCACAGTTACGTACGCTGAGCTGTCTGCATCCTGTCAATGGCTGTGCTTTACTTTTCTATTTTTGGGTGAAGTAGAGCCTCATGTTGTCATGTCTCTCAATGCTTTTGCTGAGTGATGGTGGTGTGCATGCACTGTCTGATTACCTGTGCAGTGTCACTTTGGTTTTGACTTACAGACACATGCTTCTGGGTGGGGTGCCCCAACCTGCTGAGGGGTGTGAGAGGGGGCCTGTTGGGAGTTGTAGTGCTGCCTCCAGATACACATTCCCCAACCCTGTGAAGATGGCTACCTACCTGTTAGGTGGTGGGGGAGCGTTCAATGGCTGACACATGCTTCTGGGTGGGGTGCTCCATCCTGCTGAGGGGTGTGAGAGGGGGCCTGTTGGGAGTTGTAGTGCTGCCTCCAGATACACATTCCCCATCCCTGTGAAGATGGCTACCTACCTGTTTGGTGGTGGGGGAGCGTTCAATGGCTGACACATGCTTCTGGGTGGGGTGCTCCATCCTGCTGAGGGGTGTGAGAGGGGGCCTGTTGGGAGTTGTAGTGCTGCCTCCAGATACACATTCCCCATCCCTGTGAAGATGGCTACCTACCTGTTAGGTGGTGGGGAGCGTTCAATGGCTGACACATGCTTCTGGGTGGGGTGCTCCATCCTGCTGAGGGTGGGAGAGGGGGCCTGTTGGGAGTTGTAGTGCTGCCTCCAGATACACATTCCCCAACCCTGTGAAGATGGCTACCTACCTGTTAGGTGCTGGGGGAGCGTTCAATGGCTGACACATGCTTCTGGGTGGGGTGCTCCATCCTGCTGAGGGGGGGAGAGGGGGGCCTGTTGGGAGTTGTAGTGCTGCCTCCAGATACACATTCCCCATCCCTGTGAAGATGGCTACCTACCTGTTTGGTGGTGGGGGAGCGTTCAATGGCTGACACATGCTTCTGGGTGGGGTGCTCCATCCTGCTGAGGGGTGTGAGAGGGGGCCTGTTGGGAGTTGTAGTGCTGCCTCCAGATACACATTCCCCATCCCTGTGAAGATGGCTACCTACCTGTTAGGTGGTGGGGAGCGTTCAATGGCTGACACATGCTTCTGGGTGGGGTGCTCCATCCTGCTGAGGGGTGGGAGAGGGGGCCTGTTGGGAGTTGTAGTGCTGCCTCCAGATACACATTCCCCAACCCTGTGAAGATGGCTACCTACCTGTTAGGTGGTGGGGGAGCGTTCAATGGCTGACACATGCTTCTGGGTGGGGTGCTCCATCCTGCTGAGGGGTGTGAGAGGGGGCCTGTTGGGAGTTGTAGTGCTGCCTCCAGATACACATTCCCCATCCCTGTGAAGATGGCTACCTACCTGTTAGGTGGTGGGGGAGCGTTCAATGGCTGACACATGCTTCTGGGTGGGGTGCTCCATCCTGCTGAGGGGTGGGAGATGGGGGCCTGGTGTGTGTTGTAGTGCTTTTTGTCTGTACACATGCATCCCAGTTGGTTTTGTTTAGCTTTGTGCTTTTTCAGGTTGAGTGGTGGTTACATCTGTGTGACCTGTTTTGGGTATTGTGGGTCAGACGAATGTCCTTTGGCCTAGGGGTTGTAGGTTTGAATTTGTGCAAGACGGTACATGGCAATGTGATGATATACATTGGTTTGTACTTACCAGCTTCCAGTTCCCCGCGGATTCCTTCAAGACTCTCTGGATGTAGGATTCCAAGGACCTTCTCCTCCCACGGACTGTATGGTTTGGGTGGGATGGGAGTGCCTCCACCAGTCCCGTCAGCCAGCTGACGGTTCTTGGCCCTCTTCCTCTTCACCACGGTCTTCAGGTCATGCCACCGCTTCTGTATTTCCTGCTTGTTGCGGGGGTGGTCCCTACTGCATTGACCTTATTGACTATCCTCACCCACATTTGGGTTCTTGTGGCTAATGGGGTGTGTTGGACCATGTTGCCATAGAGTTGTGGTTCAACTCTTATTATCTCATCTACCATGACTGCAAGCTCTGCATCAGTGAATTTTGGCATTTTGTGTGGTGCCATGGTGTGTGCTGTGCAGATGTTCTGTGGTGCAGTTGTGTGGGTGTTGTGGGTGTTGTGGGTGGTGTAGGTGGTGTGTGTGTTGTGGTGGTGCTGTGTGCAGGTTTGCCTCTCCTTTGTTCTCTGGGGTTGGGACCTTCAGTTGTGGAGTGTAGCAAAGGATTGTGGTCAGGGAGGGGCTGGTTTTATGCTCGGCTATGGGGGTGTGGCAAGCTGGTATGTTGCTGTCAGGTGTGTTGTGTGTGTTGTCCTGTGATTGGTTATTTTGAAATTTCTGGGGCTGTTGTCATTGGGCACTTTTGGTTTGTGTTGGGACAGGTCTACTTCAGTGTGTGCATTGTTTGTTTTTTTTCGTATTTTTCTACGTCCGCCATTTTTTTGCGGTTCCTCCGCAGCGGTTCCTCGGCAGCGGTGGCTATGCTGCAGCCCTTCCGCTGCCTATCGGATTCATCACTGTTCGCGCAAGATGCGGTCGGGTCATAGGTGGGTACCATGGTGGTAGCGGGGATGTCATAATGTCACGGGCGGTTACTCCGTGTGCATGGCGGCGGTTCTTGGCTTTTCCGCTGAGTATCCGGCCGTTGCGGTCGGATTTTCAGCTGGTCCGGCGTGTGCGGGCGGTTTTCGTTGTCTCCCGCCGCCGCGGACGGATTGTTGTGCTGGTTCATCGTAATGTATCCGGCGTTTTCCCGGTGGCCATGCGGGCGGTTTTTTGCCGCTACCATGGCGGTCGGTATGTTTTTCCGACCGCCATCGTAATCGACCCCTATATTTTAATTCAAGCCATTGACTACATGTCAGTCAACAAGGACAAGGCCGCAATACTTATGATGGATGCAGAAATGCTTGTTAACTGGCAAGCTCTGTTTTTTAATTTTGAGAAATTTGGGTTTCCACCTCAGTTTATTGTGGTGCTGAAGGAGCCATACAATGAGGCAGAAGCTAAAATCATTATTAATATGGAAGAGATGGAATTGGTTAAGATCAAGCGGGGCACTCAGCAGGGATGCCCACTATCCCCACTTTTGTTTTCTTTTTTTATTGAACCTATTGCAGTAAAAATCTGCTCCAATCTGTTTATTTTACCCCCATAAGTGAGATTGCAAAAATTAAACTATTTGCGGATGATATAATTTTATATTTGAAGGCAGAGGGTTCTAACATACAGAACGTGTTGGATGAAATGCAGCGTTTTACACGTGTAGGAGGGTATGGAGTAAATCAAGCCAAAACAGAAATGCTTTTATTTAATTCAATGATTTCTCAGCTTCCAGTTGGTTTACAGTCCGCACCACAACGGCCCATTAGATATTTAGGAATTTTTGTAAAAGTGATTTTGCACAAATTGTTTCAGCTAAATTATGGTAATACCCTTATGAAAGTAACAAAGCTATTGGACAGATGGACTCTTCTGCCTTTTTCATTAGTGGAACGAGTTTCATTAATTAAAATGTCAATCCTTCCTCTGTTTTTATTTTTTATTTAATAATCTTCCTCTAAAAGTACCTAATTCACATTTTGAAGAGCTGGATAGGATTATCCGGAAGTTTATCTGGCAAAATAAACAACCCAGGGTGAAAATGTCCACTCTCCAATTAGACACAATACAGGGGGTTTAGCATTACCACATTTTTCAACATATTGTTGATGTGATGTAATGTGATGTGATGTAATGTGATGATACAATTAGCAGCAGCATCATCAAACTATGACAATTTTTTGTTAGATCATATGTTAACTGAAAGTGCAATAATGTTGCCAGTTTTTCTGCAGTCTGCAAAGCTTCCTAAGAAAACAAGATATAAGGTTCTACTGGCTTTAGCATCTTGTATTCAGCTATTCTTCAAAGCACGAGATACACCAGTATGTCATGCATTTACTCCAATGCAAGACTGTGGGATTTGGAGTCTACAGCTTTCTCAGGGAGTCTTGCATTTGTGGAGAGCCCTTGGCTTTGAACAACTGGGGGATTTTTATAATCATACGAGATTTATAGCATGGAAATCAATAGTACAGCAATTGGGCAGTCAAAATACAGCTTGATGTTTAAATTGTAACCAGGTGACTAGCTTTCTTAAAAACAACTATGTGAGGATGAGTGAGTCTGCACGGTAGATAATCGGGTGGATAAACAAAAATAAGATAGTCGGCGAGTGGAACTGGTATCGCTTGCTATGCCAGAGTGTCAACAAGAAATTATTAGACAAACTACTTCAAAACGTTTTTTAAGAAACAAACAGGATGCAGATTTAATATTAAAGAATGGCTGCTACTTGGTGAGATAGGATATAGAGCATTAAGAGCAGCTCATTTTAAAAGGATGGCCTTTTTATCTAGGTGGATGGCATACTAAATGCCACTTAGACTATACAGGATTTTCCCATCGCTCCCTGATCAATGCGTTAGGTGTAAGATGAATGGTGCTGGGTGATGGGCTCATACGTTTTTTGTGGGTACTAGTTTAAAGCAATTTTGGAATTATGTTTTTGAGGTTATTAGTCATTGCATGTCTACTATGATTTATCCATCACCTATGTTGGTCTTATTTGGTTCGTCACATGAGGTGATTCAGCTAAAGAAATATCAACAATACTTTATTTCAATATCAGTAGCGGTGGCCAGGTCATTGATTTTGCAGAGTTGGAAAACAACAATGGTACCAACAATATGGCAATGGTTGAGTAAGATGTCTAGGACCCAAGTCTTTGAGGAAGCATATTCTAAATGATTGGGTGCTCTTTGTAGGTTTAAGGATATCTGGACATGTTTTTCTTCATCGTCTTTGAATATCGAATGATCTGTATATGATCTAGTTGTACAATTATTGATGCAGTTGGCATCCTATGTTTTAGCTTAAGGATTTTCATGCACTTTAATAGTATCAATGCTGCTATATAGTAGGATCTTTTTAATGTGGGCTATTGATGGCATCCTTAGAAATGATTAGGTCTGTATATTGCAACAGAACCACTTTTTCTTTCTAGTTGTGATTGTCAAAGTCCACTAGATCTATGCACTTTCATAATATTATTGCTGCTATGAAGAAACTAAGACCTTATTTAAGGTAGGCTGCTTAACTAAGATCAGTAATATTCCTGTATAATTGTAGTAATGTACTTTTATAGTTTTAATACCGTTACAGGTAAAAAAGCAAGATTGTATTTTGGGATAGAATGCTTTTTGATCAACACTACAGTATGTTTTTTATAATTTCACTTTGACACTTGAAATGATTTTGATGCTGGTATTTGGAAAACTATGAATTTATTTAATGTGGTCGTATATTTTGGAACAGTGTGATAGGCTTGATGAATTGATCTTGAGATTGTCGTATTTGACATGGATTTGATTGATGAATGATGTATAAATTATACTTTCTGTATCAGCTGCTTCTTATCTTGTTCAAATAAAAATATATTTAAAAAAAAAAAAAGTAGCACACTGTCAGTGCGCCTCCTGAAGATAGTCATCTGGAGGGAGTAAAGGGGGCCCCATGGTCCCCCAGACCTCCCTTTGCAGGTGCATGCAGTCACTCACTGCACCCACCTGCAGGGGAATCTCTCTCCCCTATTTGAAGTGCAGATGGCATGCTGCCTGCACTGTGAAACACAGAGCGGCTTTGATGCAGCTGCTTATATGTCACTGAATGTGCTGCCCCCAGGGCAGAGTAAATTTGTGGCTGCCCTGAGGAGAGTTCATTGTAATAGCTTGCACTGTCCCTGTTTGCACCTGTCTCGCCTGTTTAAAGGTGACCGTGGTGCAAACAGGGCAGTGCACCCTTTCCATGATATGGCCAAAGGAGATCAAAACTCTCTATCCCTGTGTGTGCATGTGTACCCTCTTCTAAAAAAAATGAAATAGCATAGGAAACATTCACAGTTTGACCTGCCAGAACTGAAAATGAAAATTCTGAGGTCACCCAAATAGCCTCCAATTGAAAGCTCTATTCAAGACCAGAAACTACTGTACAACCCAATGTCAGATCTGCCCACACACTATTCTAGAGACAAATGCAACATCACTGGTAAATTCTTTGTAGATCAATAAAATGTGACCCCAAATTGACAAATTCAGATGCCACCTATTTTTCCTCCTTTACCCCCCAATTACACTGACTCACCAACTCAAAATCCAACCCCTCCAGTCTCAAAGAAACATCATGTGTAAACAATGGTCACCCCATATCCTTACTAAAATTCAACACCAGGGAAAGACTCACATCTTTACTCGACATAATCTGTTCATGGAATATTATTATACCCTCTTGACAGGTCATATCCTTTCTATGCTTAAATGCTTATTGACGTAACACACTTTAGTTCTGTCGCTTATCTGTACTATGCCAAAACATTGATATATGACAGCAGCCATCAAACTATGAGAGCTTTTAGATTCAAACCACCTCACACTAACTCTGGTGGCTCAGTAGACTATATCCCACTCCAGGTATCTGCGTTTGACCTAGTGGTTAATCCTGAAGGAGTCGTCTCAGACTTTTATCCTTCTGAGGTTGGTAAAATGAGTACCAGTGAAATGGGTGGCAATAAACATATGTTGTGAACAGGCCCAAAGGGTCAATATATGCTTTCACATGTTGTACATGATTATGAAGATTTAGCCTGTGCTGTAGCCCCAAGTCTTCCACCATAATGTCATAGGTGGCGCCTCCCTCATTCAAAATAATACAGTCTCCTGTCTCACTGTCCAAGACCTTGTCACACCTTCGACACTGTTAACCAACAATCACTCATACAATTCCTATAAACATGTATTGTATTCACAAAGCAGTACTCAAATGGTGCACATCCTATCTATCTAATAGACTAATGGATGGCCAGATGAACCCAGCACTCACCTGCACAATGTCAAATTTGGTAATAGGTACCAACTAAGAAAATCTATGCACACACCATGGTCTGCATACTCCTGCAGCCAACATAGTTAGTAAACTCCATAGGAGATATCAGATTACACCAATACTAAGAAGTATGCACTTGCGACCTGAACAGCTCAAATTCAATATCTCAAAATGATATGCATATCTCTGTATGACAAAACAGTAGAATGTTTAAATTTAATCCCCATGGGGCAATTCAGTAAGAGTTATAGAGTCAAGAATTCTCGACTTCAACTACAACAAAAAGGGCCAGTGACTGTTCCTTCAAGTTCAGGCAAGCTTCCGTAAACAAGTTTCAATAACAACCTAAACCGAATGCTTCCTTTAAAGGTTTAACTTTCCCACTGTAATTATACTAGGAGACAGGGTGCAGTCTTCCCCAGGGGTTGAATAGAAAGGTCCTGATTCACAAAGGCAACTAACACTTTTGTGTAAGTTTACGAGTTTTTAGAATTCACAAAGAAATGTTACGAGTGGTATCATTCTGACTGCAGAGTCTCCACATTCGTGGCGGAGAGTCCACACATGAAACGATAAGCAGTAATAAATATACTACTCCTAAAATTCCTTTTTGAATTTCAAAAAATCTTAGACGTTCACAAAAGTGTACGTTTACCTTTTGTGACTCAGGCCCAAAGTGTTTGCAACAAAAAAAAAAAACAGGAACTGAGGAATAAGTTCAAAGTGATTGCCCAAGAGCACAGAGTTTGGTCACATGGTGAAGCCAGGATTAAAAACCAGAGCTTTTGGTTCCCCAATATGTGCCTTGCTCACAACACTACAACTTGGGTGGGAGTAGTTCTGATGAGGAAGACAAGTGACTACCTTCCAGAGGAAAATGCAACTGTTTTGTGAGTGGAGAGAAAGGGTCTGCTCAGATTTAGAATTCAGTTGTTACTACCAGCACATTTAAGTAAAGTGGAAAACTAGGATTAAATATCAAATCCCCAAGTACCATGGCTAAAACCTATCCACTGGACAACATGTACTAGTGCGAGTGGAGTTGGGATGTCTATATGTAAATGCCCACCTTTTTGAGGCTCGTGCCAGGGTGTTTTTATGGGAAACAACCTTTAGAACGCATGCATTACATCGCATGCCATTAGATCGAGTTTTTTACAACGCAAGTCGTTACAACAACTTGCGCTGGAGGGCGCTATAGGACAAGAAATAGTTTAATTTACTATCCAACACCTTCCCTACTGTACGTAGGCTGGAGTTGGAATAGTAAATTAAACTACTCCTAAATCAGCGCCCTCCAACGCAAGTCGTTATAACGACTTGCGTTGTACAAACCGCGATCTAATGGCATGCGATGTATGCATGCGTTCTATCGTCATACATTTTATACCACTCACTAACCTAATTGAATCTATTTATAAGCACTTCCAATGTTCCAGTGATAACAATCTAAAGTTTGGACATTGTAAGAACTTTTTCTGGACCCTTGGGCAATTGGTGGTTACTGGGCACTATCCTTGTTGGATACCACTGTTTGTCATTCAAGTCCCACTCCTATTTAATTCCAATTGAATAGTCAATGTGATTGCTTTGTACACTTGACTCTTCTAGGCTGGTCATGGTGAGTAGTCAGTGCTATTGCCAGAAGGTAGTAAAGGGACCGAAACTTAGTTATGATATGTCACAGTCATCACCCTTGATTAACTAAATGTCTGTAGAGATCTATATCTCTTAAGAGGTTAGCAGGCTTGTTTAGCGGAGGATGGTATTGGAATGAAATTCCCAAAATTTGCTCTATGACTCACCGTTCCACCTAAGAACACGTTTCTACTTTCAGTCACTGTTGGTAGCAATGTGGCTCTCAGTCATGTCCCAGACTGTACATTTGGCCCTTGAGAAAATGTTTCTGGGTATCTATGATTTAGAGGTACTCATATCAGCTCTCCTAAATTGCATTGTCTCTTTTCTTAGTGCTTTATGTCACCTGGGGCAAAACTAGTTTGTTTATGCACCTTGACACTAATTCACAAATTCCCAGCATTATATGCTTCAGCCAGACAAACTTGTAAAAAAAATGGGGGAAATAACTAATTGTCAAGTGGATATAAGGAATTAAGGGGCATATTATCAACGGCCAGCGATAATTATCGCTGGCCGTTCTCAGCGTGAGAATTGTTATCGCCGGCTACCGCAGATAATTATCGCCATGCTAGCGCTGTATTAACAACGCATAGCGCAATGGCGATAATTATTCCTGCGATAACTTGTTTTCCATGGAACATCGCTGGTTTTCCAGCGATGTTCCCATGTAAACGGCGATAACCTTGCTGATACGACCTGTGGTCGTATCAGCATAATCCACCTCCAATACAAAGTATAGGTAAGTCAGCATTTTTTGCAGACGTTAGTTTTTAGCGAAAACCGCGGTTTTCGCCAAAACTAATGTCTGCAAAAATGCCTGGGCCTCCTTGTAAATATTGCGATGTGCACATCAGCGATATTTATAAGGATGTTCTGCCAGTGACGCCCACTTTGCATCTCATTAGAGATGCAGAGGGAAGCGTCGGGTAAAAGGGTGCTAACATGCGCTAATGCATGTTATCACCCTCTTGTTAATAGGGCGAAAACATTATCTCCGCTTTTTTGGCTTTTAAAGCCAAAAAAGCGGAGATAAGGCCCTTGATAATATGCCCCTAATTTATCTTGCTATACGTGTACAGAAAATTAAAATTACAAACAGATTTAAGCTGCAACCTCCAGTATGATTGCTCCATCAGCCTTGTTATTTTTGAATGTATTAACGATTTGATCAAGATACAAAATAAATAAATCTCTTTAAGATGTCAAGGCCTTATTGGCACTAATATATAAAGCAATCAGCCATTTAATGATATAGAGTTCTGATACAGAAACAACTTGAGATTGCAAGGAATTAAGGGGCATATTAGCAAGAACCTCGTTAAAATTATCGCCGTTTTAGCGGCAGGAAACTGCCGCTAAAGCGGCGATAATGGACTTGCTAATATGCGTTATAGAATTCCAATAGAAGCCCAGGTTAGATGTCCTGCACATCTAACCTGGGCTCTATTGGAATTCTATAACGCATATTACCAAGCCCATTATCGCCGTTTAGCGGCAGTTTCCTGCCGCTAAAACGGCGATAATTTTAACGAGGGTCTTGCTAATATGCCCCTAAGTGCGTAAAAGTTTTATAAGAGGTTTTAGCAGGACACATATTGGGTGCAGGCTCGAGTACAAATTGCCCTGCAATCAAACATATTTTAGCAAGTGTCAATAGGAAAGTACCAGGAGAAGGTTAACCAAGGCTGCAACCAAAACAGAGCTGAAGATACAGAATCATTAATTGAATAAATAAAACTCATTAATTTATTATCGTGTGTGCACATAGCGCATATTGATTCTAATCAAGCAACATCGACCCATCACCCTTAACAGATCACGCTTAATGAGGATCAGTGGCCCTTGAATTTGAAGTTGTTAAAATGATAGTGAATCATCAGTAAGCTATGGGCAAAGAATCATTTGTCAAGTCGGATCGATACTGTATTCATCAATATGTCTCCATGATGTGCAATAAAATTATTTTTCCTGTCAAAATACATTGAGTGAAAGGCAGTTTTTTTTTTTTTTTAATTAACCAATGACAAGGGTGCCACTTGATGTGTATGATACGTAGTGTGGGCCCTACTTATTTATTTCTGAAACTTTTGATGATGCTAATGCTGAATCAATAAAAACAAAATATTTGCAAGTTAACGAGAAAAAACATTGCTGTCGGTTTATAGTAACATGCTAATGTTAGAGATAATATATATTACAACTAGCCTGGAGGGAAAACAGAGGTCCCAATTAGCTAACATTTTGCAGTTGATCCACAGAATGTTTTTGAAATCACACACAGATTTTGTGAAATAACCAAGGGCATATCAACAAAGAACAGCGATAAACATCGCTGAGCAGGCATAAGCGCGGATTAGCTTAACGCCGGCTATCGCCGGATTGATCGCCGAGATCTCGCGTTATTAACAACGCATATCTCCACAGCGATATTAAATCTGGCGATAGCGGTGAAATCCGCGCACATCGCAGGAAATCCAGCGCTACAACGGAAGCGATCAGGTAATCCTTGCTAATAGGGAGATGTGGATTCAGCCATAGAATCCACCTCCCATCATATGTATAGCTAAGTCTGCTTTTTAGCAGACGTTAGCTTTCGGCGTTATCCGCG
Organism: Calotriton arnoldi; assembly: GCA_963921515.1. Classification (NCBI taxonomy): domain Eukaryota; kingdom Metazoa; phylum Chordata; class Amphibia; order Caudata; family Salamandridae; genus Calotriton; species Calotriton arnoldi. Next base: position 1,685,873 of record CAWUFW010001495.1, read on the forward strand.
ATTAGCGCGGATTCTAACGTCGGAGTTGGTGTCCTGGGCCAGCTTGTTGATAGGGAGTAGTGCTGTAACTCCTTGATTCCCGTGTTGTGTTAGTAGGACACGCCCACTTTGCATCTCATTAGAGATGCAAAGCGGCGTCCGGTAATAAGGCTGCTAACATGCGCTAATGCATGTTAGCACTGCCTTGTAAATAGAGGCGAAAGCATTATCTCCGCTTTTTTGGCTTTTAAAGCCAAAAAGCGGAGATAAAGCCCTTGATAATATGCCCCCAAGTGTTTTTCTCCTTCTGTTTATGTCATCTTACTCTTTGTCTTAGTAAAATCTGACCGTGCAGGCACTGATTTATGCCCATGACCGGATGCAGTCTCAAAACAAGCATTTGCAATGCAAGAGGTCTCGCATTTCGAGAATTTGAGCTATTGCCATTGTAAATGACAATGTCTTTTATTTATGTATTTTGAAAACCTGCAAGCGGTGCTTAAACACGCACTTTGTGCTTATAGTCCTTGCTTATGAACAGCAAGGCTGGCAGTAAAAGAGGCGCAGTTACTGCCAGCCTTGCTTCTCATAAGCAACGACTATAAGTACAAAGTACAAATACAATTAGTCGCTTTGAAATGTGACAAAATAATTATTATATTAATTCCAGATAAGGTTGTACTCAATGTGGAGCTGATGAAGAGAAATTTATAGAAGGTCTAATATAAATGAGATGTGGTAGGTGCAGTACAGCAAGCTGCGCCTAGATGTCCCTACTGAGCAAGCCACCAGCACTGCTTGTCTAGGTGCAGTAGCACAAGCTGCGCCTAGAGGTCCCTAGTGCTACGCAAACAAATGATGGACGGAATGCTGAATGAATCATACATTCACCCCCAATCAAGAGATCTGGGTTAAATCCATCGTTCTTTTGCTCACCATGCCACCCCAGTTTAGACCCAGCCATATGCAAATCAGTCTTGACCCTGTGCCTCATGGGAACAGTCCACACCGAACGGCCAAGCCAGGTCCTCCCTGGACCAGAAACAAGCACCCTGGGACCGGTTTCAGGGTATTACCCTTCATCAGCCAGGCTAGCTTGAATCTAGTGGCACAGTGAGCAAGGGACCCACGTCTGGGCATACCCATCCCACTTAGGGCGAAAGGCGGTACACAAACAAATGATGGACAGAATGCTGAATGAATCATACATTCACCCCCAGTCAAGAGTCTGGGTTAAATCCATCGTTCTTTTGCTCACCATGCCACCCCAGTTTAAACCCAGCCATATGCAAATCAGTCTTGACCCTGTGCCTCATGGGAACAGTCCAGACCGAACTGCCAAGCCAGGTCCTCCCTGGACCGGAAACAAGCATCCTGGGACCGGTTTCAGGGTATTACCCTTCATCAGCCAGGCTAGCTTGAATCCAGTGGCACAGTGAGCAAGGGACCCACGTCTGGGCATACCCATCCCACTTAGGGCGAAAGGTGCTACGCAAACAATTGATGGACGGAATGCTGAATGAATCATACATTCACCTCCAGTCAAGATATCTGGGTTAGATCCATCGTTCTTTTGCTCACCATGCCAGCCCAGTTTAAACCCAGCCATTTGCAAATCAGTCTTGACCCTGTGCCTCATGGGAATTGTCCAGACCAAACTGCCAAGCCAGGTCCTCCCTGGACCGGAATCAAGCATCCTGGGACCGGTTTCAGGGTATTACCCTTCATCAGCCAGGCTAGCTTGAATCCAGTGGCACAGTGAGCAAGGGACCCAAGTCTGGGCATACCCATCCCACTTAGGGCAAAAAAGTGCTATGCAAACAAATGATGGACGGAATGCTGAATGAATCATACATTCACCCCCAGTCAAGAGATCTGGGTTAAATCCATCGTTCTTTTGCTCACCATGCCACCCCAGTTTAGACCCAGCCATATGCAAATCAGTCTTGACCCTGTGCCTCATGGGAACAGTCCAGACCGAACTGCCAAACCACGTCCTCCCTGGACCGGAAACAAGCATTCTGGGACAGGTTTCAGGGTATTACCCTTCATCAGCCAGGCTAGCTTGAATCCAGTGGCACAGTGAGCAAGTGACCCACGTCTGGGCATACCCATCCCACTTAGGGCGAAAAGTGCTACGCAAACAAATGATGGACGGAATGCTGAATGAATCATACATTCACCCCCAGTCAAGAGATCTGGGTTAAATCCATCGGTCTTTTGCTCACCATGCCACCCCAGTTTAAACCCAGCCATATGCAAATCAGTCTTGACCCTGTGCCTCATGGGAACAGTCCAGACCGAACTGCCAAGCCAGGTCCTCCCTGGACCGGAAACAAGCATCCTGGGACCGGTTTCAGGGTATTACCCTTCATCAGCCATGCTAGCTTGAATCCAGTGGCACAGTGAGCAAGGGACCCACGTCTGGGCATACCCATCCCACTTAGGGCAAAAAAGTGCGCTATGCAAACAAATGATGGACGGAATGCTGAATGAATCATACATTCACCCCCAGTCTAGAGATCTGGGTTAAATCCATCGTTCTTTTGCTCACCATGCCACCCCAGTTTAGACCCAGCCATATGCAAATCAGTCTTGACCCTGTGCCTCATGGGAACAGTCCAGACCGAACTGCCAAGCCAGGACCAGAAACAAGCATCCTGGGACCGGTTTCAGGGTATTACCCTTCATCAGCCAGGCTAGCTTGAATCCAGTGGCACAGTGAGCAAGGGACCCACGTCTGGGCATACCCATCCCACTTAGGGCAAAAAGTGCTATGCAAACAAATAAGAGGTCCCTAGTGAGCATCATAAACTTTGAAGATATGGTAAATCCACCCTACCTATAATGCATTGCATGCAAGACAGTACCACAAGTACATTCAAATAGCTATGTCCATGTATACAATTAGTAGCTTTGAAATGTGACAAGATTATTATATTCATTCTAGATTAGGTTGTACTCTATGTGGAGCTAATGAATGGAAATTTATAGAAGGTCTAATATAAATGAGATGTGGTAGGTGCAGTACAGCAAGCTGCGCCTAGATGTCCCCTAGTGAGCAAGGCGCCAGCACTGCTTGTCTAGGTGCAGTAGCACAAGCTGCGCCTAGAGGTCCCTAGTGAGCATCATAAACTTTGAAGATATGGTAAATCTACCCTACCCATAATGCATTGCATGCAAGACAGTACCAAGAGTGCATTCAAATAGCTATGTCCATGTATACAATTAGTAGCTTTGAAATGTGACAAAATAATTATTATATTAATTCCAGATTAAGTTGTACTCTGTGGAGCTGATGAAGGGAAATTTATAGAAGGTCTTATAAAAATGAGATGTGGTAGGTGCAGTACAGCAATCTGCCCCTAGATGTCCCTAGTGAGCAAGGCGCCAGCACTGCTTGTGACAAAATAATTATTATATTAATTCCAGATTAGGTTGTACTCTATGTGGAGCTGATGAAGGGAAATTTATAGGAGGTCTAATATAAATGAGATTTGGTAGGTGCAGTACAGCAAGCTGCGCCTAGATGTCCCTAGTGAGCAAGGCACCAGCACTGCTTGTATAGGTGCAGTAGCACAAGCTGTGCCTAGAGGTCCCTAGTGAGCATCATAAACTTTGAAGATATGGTAAATCCACCCTACCCGAGTACATTCAAATAGCTATGTCCATGTATACAATTAGTAGCTTTGAAATGTGACAAAATAGTTATTATATTAATTCCGGATAAGGTTGTACTCTATGTAGAGCTGATGAAGGGAAATTTATAGAAGGTCTAATATAAATGTGAGATGTGCTAGCGAGTAAAGTAATCACTGCCAATCTAGTTTAGGGCTAAGTGAGTGTCCTGTCTGAAGGCCTTTAAGAAAGTAGTGCCTTGAGGCTGTAATTAAAACCTAGGGCGTAACAACACATGTAACGGAGGGTGTTTCATGGAAGGTTACAAGAAGAGACAGGGCGGTACTAAGGAGGGACTACAAAGCCTAATGACCATTGAAAAGCCACCATATACAGAGGACAGGGACAGGAGCCATTTAAAAAGATGGGTGGGAAGTAAGTGGAGCTTTATCCACATATCCTGAATACAGCATGTCTCGAAGAGACAGCGCAAGCGCTGCCTAGGCGAGACCTAAAAATTGCAACTTGCCTTAGCTGCTAGGAGAGAAGATTGTTTATCAATCTTTGGTGAAAGGAATAGTTCATCCCTAGATAAAGCGCTCTCTAGTCATTCCTCTACTTATTATGTCTCGCTTTGGCTGACTCTGTAAACTTTAAATCAACTTGATATCTCCCTGTGGTAGAAAAAGGTCAGCACCTAAAGGTTATTCTGCTGTCTATAGCTAAACTATGTCATCAAATTGGCTTTGGTTGTTGTGAGACAACAGTTGTTTTGGGCAAAGCTTCAGAGCAGCTGGGAGCCCTCATTTCATTTGATCTAACAGCTGCTTCAATGTTGTTAATCATCAAATCCAGGCTAAGAGGCTGGATCAAGGCCCCACGGTGATAGGACCAGCCTTGGCCTGATATATATCCTTTCTGGCAGGTAGCTGTCAGCCAGCTATGCTAGGTACATTTTCCTCTATGTCCAGACAACCATCTTTTCAATTTTACATGTTGGCACTCACCAGTATAGTCGGGACTTTGGACCTTGAGTAGCGATTATTTGTTGCCAATTTCCCCAAAAAAGTGGAAACAAATGTTCGCTAGCAGAGAATTAATTCATGTGTACACCCTGGAGATCTATTGAAATATGAGAGAGAGAGAGAGCAAGTTAGTCTTCAATTGAGGGAAAACTAAATTACTTCTTCAGGATGCTGCTTTTCGTGACTTCTACTGCTCACATGGCATACTTGGTGATCCATCTAAAAAAAGTTTAACAGTAAAAAGTGGGAGCTAAACTATTTGTGATTGTAAGAAGTTGGGTTTTTGATTGAGGGGAGTGAAGACCCTTCTCAAGCAGCAATCACAATCCCTATGAGAGTGAACCACAAACGTCACCATATTAACCTGTGCTTACCCCTCTGATAGCTTGGCACAAAAGCCATCAAGCTTAACTTAGAGGCACAGTGTTAAGTATTTATGCAGCATGCAAACAGTAATAAATTGAAAACACAACACAAGAAAAATCCTGCACCAAAACAAAAATAGAAACATTTTACATAATTAAAATGACACCAAAACAAATTAAATCCAAACAGTAGAACTGGACTTCTGCATTTGTTATCAATTTTAGTAAAAAATAGCACCTAAACGATCAAAGCGGCAAACACGGTTATCTGGTCACATGAGACTGGGGCAAAATCAATTGTTAAGGCTGACGGTGATGGAGTGCAGTTCGACTACACAAAGTTGATTGGGCATGGTCTTGGCTTACCTTCGTGCTTAGAAGAAATTTGGAGAAAAAGTTGATGGGAAGGTAAAGTTCAGCAGGGCAAGGCAGATGGAGGCATCTGAGGAGGACACGTTGTCATTGGGGAGCCACTGGGCAGGGAAGATTTCTACGTTCTGACGTTTTGGAAGTTGGAAATATCCAGCGGGACAAAGCTGCAGGTTGTAGCCGATGAGGGTCCACGAGGCCATATGCCACTTCTGAGTGGAGCTGCTGAACTGGATTTGCTTCTGCACAGAATGTAGCAGGAGCTACCACGAAGTCAGGCCGACCGTCGATGCACCTCTGTTCGATAGGCGAGCATGTAGGTCCCATTCTCCTGTTGGTTCTCAGGCCACCTTTTGGTGGAAAAGTTTTTAAGTTGCAAGTTTCAGTTTTTGGCTGTTTGGGCTCCATTGGCATCACTTCCAACGGTCCAGGACTGGTGGGGCACCACTTGGTGGGAATGACCCACTTCAGGCAGGATCCAGGTGTAGATTCAAGGTTGTTGGAGCTTGTTGTGTCCCTGTAGATCAGAACAGGAAGCCAGCCATATAGCCCTTGAAGTCACTCTGATAGTCTTTGGATTAAGCAGCAAGGTAGGCCTCAAGCAGCAGGGCAGTCCTCAGGTTGCAGCAGGGCAGTCCTTTGAGGTACAATGGAGGCCTCAAGCAGCAGGGAAGTCCTCTAAAGTAGAAGGCAGTCCTTCTGGGGGGTTCTACACAGACCCAAGAGAGAACTGAAGAGTTTGTCCAGGGGTCCAAAATTTAAATCTGGTGCCAACTTTTGAAATGGGAGAAACTTCTAGACTAGCCTCCACATCTGGTTCTGGAAATTCCCCCCTCCCCCCACCCAGGTTCCAAGAGGTCTACTGTGACAAATGACTAGTGTCAAGTTCTTTCTGAGTGTGCTGGAGGCAGGCCCTTTGAAATGTAAGTTGGGCAGGGAACAGCTATGCCCCGTCTATCATAGCAGGATGGCCCATCATGCCAACACCTAATCCCCCTTTGTCTCACTGTCTGGGAGGAAAACACAAAGGGCAACTGCCAAGTATTCATAGGTATGTGACCCAGGACACAGGCTGCAGGCACCTAATGGTTAGGGCAAGAAAATAGCAATTTTCAAAAATTAGCATTTTCAGAATTGGGACTAAAAATCCAACTTTACCATTAAAGAGCATTTTAAATTACATCTATCCCTATCCCTCTTCCCACAACCAAAGTAAACCCCAAAGTTAACTCTGCTTCAAAACATACTCTACTGTTGCAAACTTGTTTGGTTCCCATTTCATACCTGCGGTAATCACCAACGCACGTAGAGAAGGAGGTTGCGTTGGTGATTACCGCAGGTATGACATGGGAACCAAACAAGTTTGCAACAGCAGTTTAGGACAGTAGAGTATATTTTGAAGCAGAGTTAACTTTGGGGTTTACTTTGGTTGTGTTTGTGGTTAATATATTATGCTTCACTTTGGTGGTACACTGTATTTGAGGTTAACAGGGGCCATATATTATTGGGGTCTGATCTAAGGGAAAGTTCGATAATTATAGCACAGGGAGGAGGGATAGACATGCACGTTTAGAAGGGGGTTATGTTTTCAAATCAATGTTAATTTTTTGTGTCTAACTTGTGAGGCTATGTTTATTTAAAGTCCTCGAGGTCTCAGGGTCATAAAAGAAAGGGTGTGTAATATACTCCTTATGAACATCACGAAATGTTTGGTTGACATATATTTTTTATATCATAGATACCCCTGACGAAGGTCATAGACCGAAATGCATTGGGTGAATTTGCATGTGACGAAGGAATCGAGTGTTTCAACATGCTTGGAAATAGGCCTGGATGGGCAATTCTTGAGTGAAAAAAACGCATTAATTTAATGGAACAGAGCACCTTTGACGTGATGGATAAACTTTGAAAAATTATTTGGAATAAAGTGGATGAATTTTTGCATAAAGAAATGGTTTACGTGAAATATTTGGATCACATATGTACATAAGGCTGTGCAACTCTTCGTTGATTCGCAAATTGCGCGTCAGAAGGTTTATTTTGCCAGCTCGAATTGGTAGCTTAAAACTGCATGCAGGCTGCAATGGCAGCCCTGAGACATGTTTTAAAATTGGTGTTGACAACAAATTAAGTATTGTGGCTTCTTTCCCCTGGCAAGTTGCCATTCTATTGAATCTTTCACCGTTTATGCACTTCAGTCTTTTCACTCAGGCTAATTATTTGTTCTTCAATTGTGGTGCCAGCTATCTCCAAAGTGTTGTAACCTACCTGGTCTAGCTGTTAAGAGGACTACTGAACACCTAAGTCAAAGGCACTGGGTCTCTTCCTGCCCATTCTTCTCTCAAATTCTACACAAGGGAGTTATCTTATGAGGGTCAATGTTGGAGCCCTGCTTTTAGATCTGGTGTTAGGCAAGACCTTTCAATTTTAACAAAAATGTATATATAATATACTTTGACAACAGGGTTTTCAGTCAACTCTCTTCATCCATTGGTATGTATGCCTACTTAAGCGTCTGGTTAATTTTACTTTGAGTGACTGCATAAAGCTCTTTCACAAGGAGTACATCCCCACACAAGACAGTTCCATTGAATCTCAATGTTTTTGTTTTTACTTCATTACTTTAGTGTTGCCTTTGTGTTTAGAGCCTGATGTGGCAGCAGGTCCCTTTATCCCAGCTCTTCGTGCACAGAGCCCATTCCAGCTTGAAAGGGCAGGGCCCATAAGCTCTGGACCTGTTCAAGAGTCGCACTCCGATGGTTCGTTTTTGCAGCATGAAAGTGTAAAGGTGAGAAAAGTCATTATGAACCAATCAATTAGGCAATAAATCTCTTGGACACATAATAACCAACAGACAACTACTTCAGATTAGTTGGTTTATTACAAAGCCAGAAATAGCTGAACATAAAGACACCTCAACACAGGGGTATAGAGATGCAAAGGTATTAGCATGAAGCAAAATGTGCTCATCCAATTTAGATAGTGCAGTATAAACAACACAATTAATTCAAGAAGTAAAATACAGAAAATCAGGAAGCATGAGTCCAAATGTCCCTGCATCAAGAGTTGATGAGGATAAAGCATTACATCTATTGTTACTCTAACACTAAGGTAACATCCCTAATTAAGCATTTTCAGAAGAAGAATATTAAGGTGTCAGCCCGTGGAGTCTTCCTAAGAAACCTCTCCACGATCAAGAGGTCAAGTAGCATAAAGCTACCATTGCAAAGACAGAGCTCGTCCTAGGATGCTGTCTCTCAGAAGGGAAGAAAGAAGTGGGCGCTATCCCTAATTCCAACAACCAGTTATCCACAGGTAGCACTCCCATGGTGCATTTTGAATCACACTATCCGCTCTGGGTACAATCCTGAAGGTGTTTTTCCATAATGCCCCCAACTCAACCAAGGCCATTTCTGATGTGTCTTTAATACTACACATCACTCAAGGCTGGATTAAAAACAACTTTCTAAAACATAACCCAGGCAAAGCATACATTTCTTTTTGCCTTTAAGATAAATAAAGGGGAGTCCACCCTTTGGCTTCAGTCGATTGATCAGTGGCCATCTCCAATAGAAGATTGCGCTCAACCTTGGCATCATAATGGACACTAATCTGTCTTTCAGTTTAGGAGTAGTACTACTCCTGAGAGAAATAGGAGTTTAGGAGTAGTACTACTCCTGAGAGAAATCTAACTTTAAGACTTTCGGTATTCACAGAAGGCATTTAGGAGTCCTAAAGTTAGGAGTCCTAACTTTACTACTCCTAAACTGAGAAAAATCCTAACTTTAAGACTTTCGGTATTCACAGAAGGCATTTAGGAGTCCTAAAGTTAGGAGTCCTAACTTTACTACTCCTAAACTGAGAAAAATCCTAACTTTAAGACTTTCGGTATTCACAGAAGGCATTTAGGAGTCCTAAAGTTAGGACTACTAACTTCTGTGAATACCGAAATGAGTAAGTTAATTCTGTGAATACCAAAATGAGTAAGTGTATTCTGTGAATACCAAAAAGTACTAACTTTACGTTTTTGACGTAAGTTAGTTCTGTGAATCAGGCCCTCAGATTTCAACTCAATCCTTTCTTTTTCATTTGAAAAATGTAGAATTTTTTCCTATTTCTGTCAAATCCTCACAAAGTTACTGTGGCTAATTTCTTTATCCACTCTCAACTTTATTATCGGAATTCAATATATCTTTGCCTACTAAAAAGTGTCTTGACCAGCTTCAGATATTGCAAAATGCCACAGTTAGTCTGTCTTCAATTTGAATAATCTTGATCACAGAACCTCTCACCCGGAACAATTTCATTGGTTACTGGTGAACAAACGTGTCGAGCTCAAGGTTGTCAGTCTAATGCATACATCATTTGACGGTGTTACGTCTTCTTTTGCCGTGGATGGAGTCAAGAAGAACTTGCCATCAAAGCAGCGGAGATCCTCAGCTAAGCCTACCTTCTTTGTTGTTACCTTCATGCTGTCACAATGGGGAGGAAGATCCCTCAGGATTCTTGGTCGCTCCCTTTGGTACTTCCACCCTTGAAAAATTGCTCTGATCCAGGCCTTTAAAATCCACAAATAAAGGGTGCAAAATTAACAATGAAGAAAAATGCTTATGTTGCTACCACTTGCAAAATAAACTCTTTCACTGTCTCTCTAGAAAACAAAGAGTGAAGTTCAAGATTCTCTTCTTTGCCCTCAGAGCAATATGGTTACAACGGTTCACAATAACTCAATAAGAATTTACAAATGCAACACTTTTTGCTTTGTGACATCCTGTCTCCGAAACTTGAGCACTGTCAAACATGAACAGTAGCGTACATATTACATTTGTTCAATCGCACTGGTTCCTCTCTTCTCTGACTCTTATTGAAGTTAAATGTACTGAAAATAATATATTTCATGCCTTGCCACCATCGCACCATGGAAATCCATAATATGCCATGAATTACCACTATCAAGATACAAGCAGCATTAGGCTAGACTGGACATCTTCATGCAATGCATGCTAATAATATGTCATAAATTACCATAATAATCTGCATAGGAAATCTGCCTTTTCTGTAGGGTCACCCCAGATTTTTTGCCGGAACCTAATTTTGCTGGCTTTAGAACTCTGTGAACTTGATTCCTGCTAACCATTGGTAAAGTACCTGTGCTCACCCTTTAAACATGGTTAAATTGACTCATTCCTGATTGATACATTTAATTTACCTGTTAATCCCTAGTATTTGGTGTAGAAAGTGCACCCAGGACCTAGAAGTTAAATACCACTTCTGGACTGCAGTACCTATTGTGCCATTCACAAGAGTGGCAGTGCAAACATGGCTACAGGCCTACCCTGTGTAGTCTGACTGTTGAAGTGTAAAACCTGAAGTGGACCTCTCAAATGTCCCAGGTAAAGACCTCCGTTTTAAATATTAATAAATCACCCCTGCTGTCTGTGACCTGAGAGGAGCCCTGAAGGACTGGACCTGCTCCCTCTTGTGCCCAGGACAAAGAATTGGACTCCAAATGTTAGCTGGTTGAACTCTTGTATGGCTACAGGACACAACAAGCTTCATGAGACCTTTTCCTAAAATGCCCAGCTGAACAGTGGGAACCGGATTGGGACTGGGCTTTGCTGCAGGCCTCTGCCTGTTACCCTGAAAGTCTCTAAGTGTCCTTCCCTGTCGTCCTGGGTTCCTAAGAAGTGTACTCTTGTGCTTGTTTAGGCACTAGAAGGAAGTTTGTAAATGTTGAGATACTTTTGCTTCAGAACTCTAGAGGAGCAGGTCCACGGCATCCGATTCAATTTCAGCTTCGTCCCTTGCGGAGATCTTTACACCTCTTTTTTTTTGTTTAATCATTTTTATTAAATTTTCAGAAAAAGAAAAACATTATCAAGCAAATGAACACATTATCAATAAGATATAACAATTAATATATAAGGGAAAAACATGAGCAAATAATTTGAAAGAGAGAAAGAGGTGAAGAAAGAAAGAAAGAAAATAAGAGGAAAGAAAGAGATAGAGAGGAGAGGAAGAAAAGAAAGTTAGAAATTAAGAGAAAGTTAGAAATTAAGATGCAGGTGCATATGTAGTAAATAAGAAGGGTAAAGGGTAGCCAAAGTAGGTCTGATTTAATTTTCTGAGAAAGAGTAAGAGAAGAAGCAGTAGCAATTCTGTGTTCGTCGCAAATATAGTTCCACCAAGTTAATAATGATAATTTAGAGTTATCTTTCCAACAGGACAGAATCACTTTGAATGCTAGAGCAATAAATAAATCAAACAACAAAGAAATAGGTTTAGAAACAGCTAAAGCAGGTGAGGAGGAACCTGTATTGATAATGGAATATTACATTGAAATATTTTCATACATTTAGACCAAATGGATTGCCAGAACTTCAATACATTAGAACACTCATAAAGTTGATGAATTAAAGTCCCAGTGGACTCAGAACAAGACCAACATAGGGACGAGGAAGTAGGGGAAAACTTGGATATACAAACAGGGGTAATAACAGCTCTATTATAAGTAAAGTATAAGGATTGAGTAATACGTGCGGCAATAGAAGTTTTAAATAACTTGAGCCATAATTTATCCCAAGAGGAGATAGGAAGCGATAAAGATAATTCTGCTTCCCAGAGTAATTCTACATGGGATTTCGGTCGTTCAGTAACAGGTGATAACAACATCTTATAAATAGAAGCAGCCTTAGGTCTATGTTCCTGAGAAACACTATATAACGGTGAGGGTGAAGTGAGTGAGGGAGAAGCTAAAGGGAAATTGTTAGAAGATAAATAAGACTGCAAAGCAGTTGATATTAAAAGGTACTCATTAAGAAATGAATCAGGTAAATCATATTGTAATTGTAACTTATGAAAGGAAATAACAGAATTATGCTGAATTAATTGATGAATAAAAATAATTCCCTTCTCCTTCCAATGTTTGTAATAAAATGATTTACGTTTATATTTGATAAATGTATTATACCAGAGAGTGGAGGACAAAAAACATTGATATGAATCTAGACCATCAGACAAAATATTATATAATAATTGTTGGGAATATTTTAAAATAGGATTATCTGATATGAAAGTGCAATTAGACATATATATTATTTTTCGAAAAGAAAAATCTTTTAATAGGGAACGCTCAAAAACAATCCAGCGAGGGATAGGGATATCAGCAAAATCATAAGTTAAGGCAAAAAATTGACTAATTAAAAATGCAGAATGATAAGATTTAAAATCAGGAAAACGCACACCACCTTCTGTTTTGGGACGTCTGAGTTTCGTAAGAGCAATGCGGGGGTGTTTGTTAGTCCATAAAAACTTTGTACAAATAGAATTGATTTGTGAAAAATATGAAACAGGGATCCGAAAAGGTAACATGGATATTGTATAAAGAACATGGGGCACAATCATCATTTTAATAGTATCTAATCTACTCCACCATGACAAATAAAGAGGAGACCAAGAAAGAAGAAGTGATTGTACTTTGGTAGTTAGTGCATTAAACGTATAACTAATGGTGGTAGATAAGGTAGAGGAAAACCAAATACCAACTGGGGAGTGAAGGCGATTTCCTACGCCGACGACACCCAATTGGTTTTCTCATTTAATGATCAGACTGAAGACTCTTTTAAGTGCTTCAAAGGCTGCTTAAAAGACATCGCAGGATGGATGAACAACAACAAACTCAAACTGAACGCCAATAAGACTGAAGTGTTGGTTTTTGGCAAATCCAAGCCTCCAGCGGCAGCCTTTTGGTGGCCTGAGGAAATGGGTCCGGCACCGGTTCCTACGAGCTGTGCCAAAAATCTGGGTGTTAAATGGCAGGACGATCTGTCCTTCTCCGCCCAGATTCAGCAGGTTACAGCAGCCTGTTTCTGCCGCCTGAGAAACCTTCGGAAATTTTTACATCTGCTACCTGAGAGCTGCCGCAAGACCATTATCCATGCCACAGTAACTGCCCGCTTGGATTATGCAAATGGCCTCTACATGGCCTACCGGCCTACCAAGTTAAGAAACTTCAAATGGTTCAAAATGCGGTGGCAAGACTAATTAAACATGTTCCTTTTCGGCAGCATATCTCCCCGCACATCAGAGAACTACACTGGCTCCCAGTAGCCATGCGTATCAAATTCAAGGCCTTGACCCTTGCTTTCCGGGCAGTTCATGGATCTTGCCCTGCATATTTAAAACAGAGGCTAGGTGTCTACACGCAGCCACGTGTGCTGAGATCTTGCTCTCAGAACCTACTATGCACCCCTCGAGTGAAAAAACTCGGTTGGGTGCCAGATCTTTATGTTTGGGGCATCAAAACTGTGGAATTCCCTTCCTAACTCTTTGCGTCAGTTACCGTCTGAAAACCAATTTAGGAAGGCTATCAAAACTTGGCTCTTTAATCTGGTTTAATTTACGCTGCTGATCTTGTCGCCTCCCCGTGAGTTCGCCTGTTGCTTTAGCGCCGGGACACCTCCTAGGAGGTAGCTGTTCGCGCTCAACAAATGACAGTATTATTATTATTATTATTATTATTTAATTTTTGTGGGACACCAGGTAAAATTAGTATTATTAAACATATATTGATAGCAGAGAGAGTTCAAAGGTAAGACTTCTGTCTTAGAAAAATTCAACTTATATCCAGAGATACTGGAATACAACTGAACCTCATCCAAAAGGGAGGGAGGGAGGTGTTAGGATTAGACATATAAACCAGAATATCATCAGCATATGCTGAGAATTTAGTTTCTATAGAATTATGTGTAAAACCAGAAACACATGAATTAACTGGAATACACTCAAGGAAAGGTTCAAGACATAAAACAAATAACAAGGGTGAAAGGGGACAACCCTGGCGTGTACCTCTATATAATGGAAAAAATTTAGAAAAATGGTTATTCACAAAAATACTAGCACGAGGAAAAGAATATAACAGTTTAACATAAGAAATAAAATTTGGACCAAAACCAAACCATTGGAGTGTATTGAACATGAATTGCCAGTTTATGCGATCAAAAGCCTTATCGGCATCTAAGGACAATGCTGCAAGTGGAGATTTGTACTTCCTCCCAAAGGAGATAACATTAGCAAACATGCGAGCATTGTCCGCAGCCAATCTGCTCTTAACAAAACCAGCTTGATCTGTCTTAACCAATAGTGGAATAATATTCTCAAGTCGAGAGGCAAGGATTTTAGCAAATGTCTTACAATCATAATTGATTAATGAAATGGGGCGATAATTTTTACAGAGGGAATGATCTTTATCAGGTTTGGGAATAAGGACAATCAAGGCCTCCATAAAGGAACCAGAAGCTTTGGAATCAACAATAAATTAGTTAAAAGGGCCAGAAGTTTGGGAGCAAAAATAGAGGAAAAAGTAGAAAAAATTCAACAGAAAGACCATCAGGACCTGGTGCTTTCGATTTTTTAAGGATTTAATGGCATCCGTTATCTCTTGAAGAGTAACCTCTCTTTCTAGTAATTAAAATTCATCAGGAAGTAGAGGGGGTTTAGGGAGGCCCGAAAAAAAGGTGTGTAAATTTTGATTAGAGGGATTTGTATCATCAGAATAAAGTGATTGATAATAATCATGGAATGCATTAGCAATATCTTCATCAGAGGACGCTAAATTATTAGTAGATTCATTTAGAATAGGACCAATATTTTTACGTTCAGATTTAATTTTTAAGAAGTTGGCCAGCATCTTGCCAGCTTTATTTTGACCCCTGTGATATTTAGACTTAATTTTAAGAAGGACATTAAATGCATCAATTGTGGCAAGCTTGTTAAGAGCAGATTTGGCCTTAATTAATTCATGGAGAACAGAGGGAGATCTAGAAGTAAAGTAATTATGTTCCAACAGTTTGAGTTGTTGTAGTAAAGTTGTATATTTGGCCCTAGCGGTTTTCTTCTTTTTTGCTGAGTATGAAATAGTAAAGGCACGGAAGGAGGCCTTAAAGGCATCCCAGTTATTAGGAATGGAGGTGTCCAAAGGATTGTTAATAGTAAAAACTCATTAATAAAAGTAGTAGCTTCAGTTACAAAAGCAGTGTCTGATAACAAAAAATTATTAAGTTTCCAACGACCAAATTTTGGGGAACTCAGGAAAGATCAAAAACAGAAATGACGGGGGCATGATCAGAAATAAACATAGATCCAATCTCAGAGGATTGAATAGATGGGAGTAAGCGTTTACTAACCAAAATATAATCAATTCTAGAGCGAGTATGGTGAACATTAGAAAAAAAGGTAAACTCAAGGGTATCAGGGTTACAGGTCTTCCAAACATCATATAATGAACGAGAGGCAATGGCAGATTGAAATGATTTATGTGTTTTATCAGGATTAAATTTACACTTGGATTGTCTATCCAAGAATGGGTCCAACCATTGGTTAAAATCCCCAGCAACAATAATATTTGGGCCATCAATAGAGGAAAGTAAAATCTTAATACTATTCCAAAAGTCAGGGTCTGGTTTAACAGGGCCGTAAATATTCAATAAGACAAGTTCTTTATTTTGTATAACAACCTTAGCCATTACCCAGCGTCCATCACTATCACAATGCGTAGATAAAATTTGTACATGTATCGATTTATGAAATAGTATAATAACACCACCTTTCCGGTTAGAGGCTGGAGAATAAACAACTTGACCCACCCATTGTCTCTTCAATTTAAGCGATTCTATATCATTACAATGCGTTTCTTGAATAAACAAGACATGAGAATTCAATTTAGACAAATGAGAGAGTACCTTTTGTCTTTTGACGGGGTTCCCCAGACAACGAACATTCCACGTAACAACATTACACATAATGGAGGTAGGGGAGGGTAACACATGGATGGAGATGATACACTTCAGGAGAACAGCTGGAAGCAGAAAAACACCACTTATTAGATAAGTACAAAAAACAAAATGTATGACAACAAATAACAACCATAGGCACGTGCATCAGGCAACATATTGTCAAAAAAAGAGAACAAACAGAAAAGAGTAGATAAAGAGAAGAGGATACGAAGAAAAAAAGGTAGATCAAGGAAAGATATCCAGATCTAAGAAAAAGAGAAAACAAAGTGAGCATGGAGCGTAACTGCACCGAGAACACATGGAACAGCAGAGGAGCAAAATTAAGAGATAGAAGAAGGAACAGCCATATGAAATCCATTAGAGAGAGATAAGGGAGAGAAGCTAAAGACGTTGAGTAGTGTGAGACTGAGCAAGAAAGACCTCAATTTAACAGGATCATCAAACGAGCGAGAGGAGCCATTATGAGTAATTTTACACAAGCAGGGATGCAAAATGCCATAACGAATGTTTAACTGTCTCATCTGAGGACGAAGTGCAAGAAATTCCTTCCTTCTGGCATTAGTAGCGTTGGAAATATCCTGAGAGAAAAATGGTGTGACCAGCCCAAACAAGTCGGCGTTTCACATTTGCTGCCTGTAAGACGCTCATAAGGTCTGTTAATTTCAAAAATAGCATTATAATTCCTCTAGGACGAGCAGAGTTCGGTTGAAGGCGACCCAGGCGGTGAGCACGCTGGATATTCAGTGAAGGCTCTAGAGGAAGATCAAGGAGCTCTGATAGAAATTTTTTAAGAAAAAGGAGAATGTCAGGACCTTCCAAATTTTCTGGTAAGCCATAAAGACAAAGATTATTACGTCTATTGCGATTTTCAAGGTCCTCAGTGTGAAGCTTAAGACGCTGAATCTCCTGCTCCAGAATAGGAATTTTGGTAGAGACATCATGTAGGTCACTAATACGTTGTTCCATGTCAAATACCTTCGCCGCCATTGTGATCCATCTATCTTCAATTTGTTGGAGTTTATCCTTGGTAATGGACATAAAAGAATTCAGTCCCCTCACCTCATCGAGAATAGAATCAAGGACAGGGTTATGCGATGACAAAATGGGCATGGGGAGATCATTCTTAGCCCTCTTAGGTTTTGTACCAGATGAAGAGGCTTTGACATGAGAAGAATTATCACTGGCCATCGTGGAGCGTCGAGAAGGACAAGAAATCACTTTCAATGGAGACCTCAATCTGCCCATATGCAGAAAAAGAATATATTTTCCTTCTCCGTTGGAGATTTAAAGAGGACAGTAGTTGGTGTAGAATAATAAGTAAGCGCTCATAAGAAGGTACTTCTGACCCCTCAGTAATAGCTCTCAATATGACCAAACATTAGTAAAAATTAAAAGTGGACATAATCTGAGCAAAAGTCATTTAAGCGCACTCATGAGGGAACCAGCAAGAAATGAACAGCTCCAAAACAGCAAGGAAAAATAGTCAAAGTTGTCAGCAATAGGGCATAATATTGCAGGATTAGAGTTTGCCAGTGAAAAGAGAACAAAAAGTATAGTGGAAAACTAGTGCATACTGAAGGGCCGGTTTTACCTCAGTAGGAGGTCCGAGGAGACGTGCGGCAGGCACAAAATGGCGGCCGCTTGTGTGTGAAGGACGAGAAAATTACCGTCGCCGTCATAAGCTCAAGCAGGAGCGGACGAAAGTGAAAAACGGCTCCAAAAGTTACACCCGTAGCTTGGAGACATCGGGAAAGCTTCTGCTTCACTCGGGCATTGAAATTTGCGGCTGCAGACAGTTAGCGAGCTCCACGATCGAAGCCGCCATCTTGGTCCGGCGCGAGACCATGCCCCCCCCCCAGATCTTTACACCTCTAAAAAAAAAAAAATTCCTTTCTGCATTGGGACATAGAAGATTTTTTTACTAAAAACTGAAAAGCTCCAGTGCATCAGTGACACCAACCTGCTTCAAGTGTTTGAACTGCAGTGCCATGGTGGTAGCAGCAGTTCCCGCTATGACCCGTGCAGAGAGGATTTTCAACTTAACAAAGTACCGGCGCCACAAGGGGCTTGTAAATAACCCCCAAAGTCCCTTTTTGAGTTAGGGCTTTGGATTTCTTTTTATTTGGACTTTGATACTTTTCACAGGGGTCATTCCACTTGTTGTATCCAAGCAAGGCTCGATTGCAGTCGGTCTCAAATCACACCAAGGTTCAGGTCTACTGTGGGTGTCCATTGCCTATTATTGGAGTTTGTGTTTTTTGATGCTATTTCCACTTGAAACTTCAACAATTTATATCTCTGGTTCACCTTATTGGATTGTTGTCATTTTGGTGTCATTTTTGTTTTTACTAAAGTTTACTCTATTTTACTAATTCAGTTTGGAATTTTCATTGCTTGGTGTTTTGACTTTATACTGCTTTGGTACTTCATAAATACTTTACACATTATTTTATTTTTTATTATTTTATTTTACAGAGTTTTATATAGTGCGAACTTGACCCAAATCGGGTATCAGAGCGCTTTACATAGCACCAGTTGCATTACATGAGGACACATGCCTGTCAGCTCTGTCCCATAGCTGCAAGGGGGTTGGGCTCAAGTTAAGCAAGTGAATTTTATGACTCTCTGTAACAAGAGTTGTGATTATTCCATGAGGTGGGCAGTAGCCCAACCCAAAAAATAATCAAATTTCCTCACAAAGTGGGAGCCATCACTGTAGCATGTGAAGTGCCATGAATGCCCATAATATGTCAATAACACCAACCATTACCTCTATTGTGCAATGGATGCTCACAATATAGAAATAATTATCACTATACTGTCAGAGTATACATTATACCATGACCTGGTATCACTGTGAAACAGATGCCCATAATATGCCAAGAATAACACCATATTGAGAGAGGAGCCAAGTTAGAGTGCCTCAAATGAAGAGGGAGGGAGCAAGTGGGAGTGCATTGCCTAGCCTGCTGGCAGAGGCATGCAGAAGAACATTGGGAAACCTGGGGGATGGGGCTTGCAGAGTGAATGGGGGTGTGTGGGCAACCAAGAGTGTCTTCAGGAATGGGCAAATGCAAAAAGAATAATTGATGGACAGAATGCTGAACAATGTCAAACATTCACCCCAGTACAGAGATCACCCCTCATCAGTCAGGCTAGCTTGGCTCCATTGGCATGGAGAGCACGGGACACACAGTTGGGCATACCAGGCCATCATTTGTGTGTGTTTTTTGCATTATCGCGCTAAATGTGCCGGGTATGCCCAGACATGGGTTCCGGACTCACTGTGCCACTGGATGTAAGCTAGCCTGGCTGATGACGAGTGATATCCTAAAACCGGTCCCAGGATGCTTGTTTCTGGTCCAGGGACCTGGCTTGGCAGTTCAGGCTGGACTGTTCCCATGAGGAGCAAGATCAAGACTGAGTTGCATATGGCTGGATCCAAACTGGAGTGGTGTGGTGGACAAAAGAACGGTGGATTTATCCAGATCTTTTGACTGGGGTTGAATGTTTGATTTGTTCTGCATTCCGTCCATCATTTGTGTGTCTTTTGCATTCAGGAGTGGCAGGCAAGAGTAACTCACCCGGTTGCAGAGGAAAGCACAAGTTACTCAAATGACTGGGGGTTTAGGGCATGGCTGGGAAAGCTCAGGTAGTCAAGTAGTGGGCAGACGGGTTGTGTGAATTTGTTGGCAGGGGAGACAGGCTGTAGGAAGGTCAGTGTCTCTGTCCTCAATGCCACACAGGGGATCCCTTTTAATGAGGAAGAAGACGTTCTCTCCCTTGCTCTGAATGACAACGGGTCCTTAATTTTGCTTTCACTTTTGTCTATGAGCTTCTTTTTGAGATCATCCACATAACATTGTGCCTACATTTACCGTTACGTAATGCCATGGAGATAAATCCTAAAAGGCTATTCATAATATGTCAAGCAAAATGGCAGCTAACGTCAAAGCACTAGGTCAGGCAGATTTTACCGAGATATCACAAAATCCGTTCTGGAAGCGTAAGTCTTCTATCCTGGGGCATTTCCCTTCAGAGCTATCTGTCTCACTGTTTTCAGGATTTTGAAGCACATCTATAGTTTAGAAAAGCCGTTAAAATATTTTTGTTTTAGTTGTGTCCCATCTTTTGCAGTGGTATGCTATTTCCATAAGAGAACAACATAATGTCAAACTGTAAAACATAGCATAACTTTATTTTACATAACATAATACGACTTCCACTCAGGCAGGAGAAAATGTGCAGAAAAACACTTCGAAGCAATTGGAATGAAGGAGAAATGACTAGAGGCATGTCCGTAGCCCCCAATATGAACGAAGCCTTAAATTATTTCCAACGCTTAATGGGATGCCCTTTTAACACCTCTGAGATGTATTCCAGACTTAGCCGAGCAGTAGCACTCCATAAAAAGTCATTACATCGAGACACTTTGTCACCCAACGGAATGGAGGACAATGTTTTGAATGCTTACTGATAATCTTCATTAAAGTGAGTAAAACTCTTCCTGATCATGAGATATGCCTGTAAGCCACAAAACCACACTAGCACTTAAAATGGAATGAAGATTTTTAGCTTCTTTTGTCCAGAGAATATAAAATACCCAAGCAGAACCACAACAGTCAAAGACAAAGACCACACAGCAGGGACGGTGAGAGGGAACCCAGGACTGTTGTGAGGAAAGGATTTGGAGTAGCTTTGTGAAACCTTTGACTGACACCCCTCCCTAGTCACGTATGTGTAATGCTCCACCTAGCATTGATTCCATAACACTACAAAGAAAGTAAGCCGCTATTCGGTGACCATCATTATTCACAGGAGGCCATTGATGTGATGCGTACCTTACGAAATTAGATTGGTTCCATGACACCATCCCCTTAGAGGAAGATAGCTAAGCCACAACACATGTCAAAAGACCCAAAAACCGAAACAGTCAAGATGGAATGGCTTCAAAGCAGCATTATGTATTCAGTGCAGAGTCTATCTCATTGCAAGCAAGCACATGCTCATTCTGAGAAAGAGATTAGCTATTTATATCAATATAAAAGGTTACATTTTTGTTTAAATTTAAAGAAGCTGTCTATTTGCCTACTTACTAGCCATGACTTACACTCATTATCTAAGCAGTGTGTCTTGGAATAGGGAGACAATGGTAATGCCCTTTGCTGGCCATCTTTGTTATGTCGTTTATTTTACTGAATATGGCATAAATATATGTAAATGTTGTGTGACTGCCCATGTGTTCACACACATAGGGGCTGTTTCATCAAAAAGTCACGCAACGCACCTCAGCAAGACAACTTGCTGTGCTGCGTTGTATGAATGGGAGAGAGCAGAAATGAGCCATATCTCCAAGGATATGATGCATTCCTGCTCTCTCCCTGATCTGGCGCACTGTGTGCTGTCTAGCATCAACGCAGGTATCCTTGCGCCATGGTGTAAGGGTACCTGCATTACAAGCAGAATTGTTTTTGTGCAGGAAGTGACACCTTCCTACACAAAAAGAATAGTTTGAAGCGTGTTCCTCTTTCTACTTGTGCTGCAGAATGCAGAATGCAGTACACGTAGAAAGAGGAAAAAACAAGGAGAAATAAAGATATTTCTCCTCGTTATGCCTGTTTTGTAATGCATATCATTTTGATGTAATCCCAGGTTTACTAACCCTAGTAAATCTGGGATTTCATCAAAATCCATGGGTGGATGCATGGGAATGCCCATACTCCGTATGCAAAGAAGGTATGAAGTTCGTCAGTACTGAGGAACTTCATACCTTCTTTGCATACAGTCTTCTGGGGCTCGTACGTTGGACCTCGTTAAACTAGCCCCTCCTCGTCCCCTCTTTTGTTAATCAATGCCCATACTCCACCCGTGGAATGTCTTCCCAATGCAGAGTAATGCAAGACAGCGATATGCGATATCTTACAATACTCCGGATTTTCTAAGCCACGCAGGACCATGCAAGATGGCTTTACATCAGTGTCAGCGGGCATATATTTAGGGTGGTGGAGCAAGTAACATATGGGTGGCATTAAGATAACTAAAAAACGCACTTACTTTGCAGACTTGCCACACAACATCCTCCTTGCTCGGGTGTCTTTGCTCCTAGAAGCTATTGGCCAGGAAACTGCATGAGAGACGCGTCAAGATTGGAGGCAGTGGCCTTTTGCAGTGCTCTTAGGAGCACTGCAGGCCTGCACTTTCGCAAACCTAGCTGCCTAAGACAGCTAGGTTAGAGAAGTTTAAAATGCGCATGTCTGGCTGGCCGTCACAAGATTGCCAGCCAAAGAGACATGCACACTTTAAACATAAGTGCACAGCTCCCAGCTGCCACTGGGCAGTACTGGCCCTGCCCCTGCCCCTGACCCTTCCTGACACTGGGTTCAGGATGGGTTGCTTCAAAATAAAATGGTAATAAATAAACTTTATTAACATTTTATTTTTTATCTGCTCTGGGGAATTTTTTCCTGGGATGCGACGCTCATTCCCTCTCACGAAGGAGGCGGCCCTGCTTTACGTAGCTTAATAAATCACACTAAAGTGCTTGTGTTGCCTTGTGTCACTCTGCATGAAACAAGGCCATCACAAACACTTTGTAAATCTGGGCC
This sequence comes from Calotriton arnoldi, assembly GCA_963921515.1. NCBI lineage: Eukaryota > Metazoa > Chordata > Amphibia > Caudata > Salamandridae > Calotriton > Calotriton arnoldi. Next base: position 1,708,627 of record CAWUFW010001495.1, read on the forward strand.
TGAGTGCCACAAACAAGCTTCTATAGTTATGATCACCATTAGGCTGGCACAGTGTCTGGAACAGTATTATGCAGCACAATTTGACATGGAAACCTTTTCTTTTTTTGTCATTACACCAGCACACAGATAAAATGAATACCCAGTTTTATATAAACAGTAAGCCACAAGGTGGCAACATATTGAATGCTACTGTGCATGTCACCATATTTGAGAATTTTTAGGATTATGCTCTATTTGCTTCCTAGTGTCACACTGGCACGGTGTCACCAACAGAATGGCCACTTGACTACTGCAGTCTTTCAAATAATGTTATAGCTGAAAACGTGCCCAATGTTTAGTGGGAGACGTTCTGCTATTTATTGTGTTTTTTCTCTCAAAACCACCGACAAAGCTGGCTTGCACTCTCCCATTACGTAGTATAAATATAGACCTATTGGTAATCAGCGATGTAATTATACACATATTGATGGACATATAATGGCCTACTGGGAGCGGTCAGCAATGGTAACTACTGTGAAGCAAGGTCACATGTGGAGTAGGTTAGGTGACAGCTGCATACAATTGCCAGGGGCACCCAATGCGGGCATTATCTGTAGGAATGCCAGATTGATATATTTGGGGCGGAGACGATATTTGTGTTTTTATGCTTTTCTTTAGAAGTCTTTGGACTGATTGCTAAGCAATGACTAAATCAGAAAGACTCAGCAGGATTGTGCATTTTACCATATGCCAGCTGCAAGGAGATTAATAAACAGGGTCACACTCATCTTTGTATGGCAGGAGATCTTGTCTGTTTTTCTTGCATGTCTGAATCTTAGTTGGCAGTCTAGGAGTGTAACGTTTAAATCAAGCCATTCTGAAGTTGATTTGTGACTTACTTGGAAATGGTAGGAAAAGATCTCCTAGAGGTCATTAACTATGAGGGTTTTGTTTTCAGGAGTTGGTATATTCAACATGTTTCAGGGTTCTGATAGATATCCTTTGATTGATGTATTTAATGTCTTTGGAAAATTGAAAGCAGTAGTGCAGACTTATTATTTTACTCGTGTATTTCACAAGGCAATCGGATGCCACCTTTAGAAAATAATTAATGCCTGGCGATTAGAAGATGGGTAGAGATGATGACAAGATGGAAAGTTTATTCAGGGGATAATGAAACTGTATTATGTTGCAGTTGCTAGTAACCAATATCTTGCTTATTCGGGTATTAACTCATTTTAAGTTGCCTTCATGTGTCCAGTCGTTGTGTTGTGCAGGCAACATTGCTGAGAGCCTCTGGGTCAGGGATCTCACATTAAAGAGTTTCCTCATGTAATTGAATGGAATAATACAAATTCTTGCCCTTGTGATAACCTTCTCAACTCCTCAATGGGATGGGAAGGAAAAAGGAGACCTTATTTGAGAAATAACAGATTAAGGGGCATATTAGCAAGCCCATTATCGCCGGTCTTGCTAATATGCCCCTTAGAGTTTCAGGCGATTCTCAAAAAAGGCTATTTAATAATACAGTGCATGGTTCTGAAGGATTAGTAAATATACAATTTATAACGCTTTCTGGAGCTCGTAACAATAATAGCTTATCTATTCGGTTCAATAGGAACAGTTGAAAAGAAGCATAGGTATCCTGCAAAGAAAGAAGCATAGTTATCATTTTATAAGGCTGGGAAAACACTTACTAAATATGGATTGACTCATCCTTTATCGTTATTAAACACTAGCTCCAAAATATATGCCAGCTTTTGCTCGTCAATTAATAAAGTGTTTCCAGAGATAGTAGGGAACGATCGGTACTGATATACATTCAATCCATTTAGGTGGGGATATTTATAGGCCAGTCTGAAATTGATGAGAATTCCAAGTCTATTTGTGCAGTATATTCAACTCCTATATTCAAATACGGAATTCGCTCAGCTAATAAAGGATAAAACTACAGCAGTGTTTGTAATGAAAGGGGAGCATGTCAGGGATGTCTACAAATTCTCAGAGTCCAGCACTCTTTTTCTTAATGTACGGAACACCTGACTATACACCTGCCTGCTGATTTCAGGCCCGAGTACCCATTCACATGGGGCTGGGCCATTTCTTTATCATTGTTTTTTTTAAACAGGGGAGGGGAGCAGCGCAGCCCCCCACCCCGGGCCGATTTCTGCCCTGGGGACCCCATCCCCCAGCCTTTAAAAACAAAAAAAAATTAATACTAGGGGAGGTGGGCCACGCAGATCCCCTTCCCGGGTTCTGACCATTTACAGATGGGGAGTGGTGCTGTGCGGCCCCCCTCTCTTGGCCGAATTTGACCCCGGGGACCCCATTCCCCGGGGCCTGGCCATTTAAAGTGGGTGCCTCCAGGGCACCCACTCTCCACTGGGACTTCAGGGGGAGAGCCTGAAGGCCCCCGTGGTCCCTGCCCGCTCCCTGCCTCTTGCGAGAGCCAGCATTGCTTTGACACACAGCGAGCTGCTGAACATGCAGCTCCTGGTGTGTCAAAGCAAATGCTCCGCTTGCAGCAAGCAAGAGCATTCTTAATACTCTTGCTTGCTGGAAGCGGAGCACAGTTTGCTATGGCTTGGGGGGAGAAGCAAACCTCCTGCCAAGCCATAGCATACAGCTATGTCCCGGGGGTGGGCACCACGGGACATAGCAGGAGCCGGCCCTGGGGTGTGGCAGTCCCCACGGTCATCTATGGCTCCAGAAGGGGTGCTGCGTGGCCCCCTTCCTTTCTTGACGTTTGCACTGCGGAGTTGGTGGTCCCCAGGGTAGTGGGGGCGCCAGTCAATTTTACATAAGCCCCAGGGAGGTGGCGGCCCCCGGGGCTACAGGGGGGTCTGTGTGCCTCCCCCACATTTTTTCACATAAAGCCCTGGGAAGGTGGCAGTCCCAGAGGCTGGGGATCCAAGAGGCCCCCACTTAAAAAGGAAATAAGCCCCAGGGAAGTGATGGTCCCCAGGGCAGCAGGAGAGGTCGTACGGGGCTCCCCTGCATTTAATTACAAAGAAGCCCCGGGGAGGTGGTGTTCCCCTGGGCAATGTAAGGCCCCAGGAAGGGGGGCCCTTGTGCCCCCGCTCCTTTATTAAAAAATTGCCCCCGGGACCTGGCCAATAATTAACAAAGCGTGGCAGCCCGCGGATCCCGTCGAAAAAAAAAGAAAAATGCTTTTTTGGCCCTGTGGGACCCCCCCAAGAGGCCTAGGGGGTCAGGGTATTTCTACCCTGCACCCTTTTTTTTTTAACCTTTTTTCACATATATATAGATATATATATACCAGAAATAAAAGGATGGGCACTACCGATAGCCTTAAATGAAAATGATTTAGTGGTGGACTGTGCTAAACCAGTAAAATGTAATGAAATCTCGAAAGACCTCATATCAGTCATGCCTCAGGAATAAAATGAATAATCCAAAACAGAGATTATTAGCATAAAGTATGAAATTAAAAAGGTAAAAATCTATCAAAACCAAAGATTGAATACCTAGGTGTGTGGTTCTCACCAAATATATCCAAAATGCATGCATTTTACCAGATGATAATCTAGATGAAGTAATACAAGATAAACATATTATTTTTGTTTGACACAGGTCTTAGTCTGTCTCTGTTTTCCAAAAGAAACCAAGAAGGGCCATCTTTGGAAAATGCACGTAACCCCCTTCCAAAGGACTTTAGAACTGCACGGGTCTGATTCACAAAGGTAGTTTACACTTTTGAGCAATTAATTCCTTTGAGTAAGTTTAATACGTCCTGGCAATTCATAAAACTCCCAGTGTACATTAATTCCAAAGTGTAATTTACAAGTCTCCCCCAAATTGGAGGGCCTGGGTACTACAATTAGCAACCAGTGCTTTTGATTATAACACAAACATCAAACATACAGGGCACAACTCGGTGGTCACTGTCTCTAAAGTGTACTTTTGCCTACACATTAGCCTACCTATATGTATCTCAATGGATTAGATGGTGGATGTAAATGGCTAAGCAAACCTATGGTTTCATTAAATATTTGTTTCATAAAACACAGAACACTCTATTTTGTTTGCGCAATAAATGAGCTATTTTGTTGGGGACCCAGAAAGGCAAAGCAAAGATGATACTTTAGTCACCTGTTGGCATAAAAAAACATTTAACTCAACAAAGGATTACAAGCAAATAATTTCAAGCCCAATGTACTTAGTAACATGGCCATTGGCTGGTTCGAATCCAACAGTGATAAAAAAATGCAGGCACAGCTGAATGGCAAAGCACACCTTTTGTTTCTTCACACTACCGATGTTAAGTAAATCGATTAGATGTGGCTTCCTGTAGTTCAAAAGTGATCAAATTCAGCCGCAAGAATCATGTATGAATTTTGTCTATTGTACTCTGAGCCATCATTACATATGATTGTTGCCTGTTTGGGCCGTCTTCATTACTGTGATTATATCTTCCTTGTCACATTATGTTGCAGAAAGAGGGTACGATTTGGGGATAATAAGGTTGACACAAACAAATTCCATGGACCAGGCACTGTTGTATCATTCCCAAGATGTGAAAAACTTTCTATGGTTTGACATTCATGATGCTTATTCACTCCACATCCTCGCTTCTTCTATGTATGGTTGATTGGTAAATCCCTGACAATACCTTAACATTGCCTTTTACTTAACTTCAGGCTTCTCAAATTTTGTCTGTGGTCCAGGTAAATCATTGTTAATGGCAGGTCACACTTCCTGTCCCTTCTTCTTTTTGATAGAAGGATGGTAAGGGAAGCCTCCTTAGGCGTCTCACTACTGTCCTCCAGATTAACTGAGAGAAAAATGAAGAGGCACAAAGCAAGACAGCAAGATAGTTGTGTAAGATGACAGAGACAACATATTAAGAGATAAAAAAGCAAACACGTTGAAGGAAAAACTCTAAAAATACACAAGCAAAAATAGAACAAAAATAAACAACAAGGTCCTAATACAAGATTACTAACTAGAACTCAGATGAAAAGACTAGCAAAAATCCTAACTCAAGAATTCTAATCAGAACACCGATAGCAGAAACAAGAGAATGAGGTGCAGTGGGCAACGAATGCCACAAAGACGGCTCTTCAAATGTTGAGACACATGGAGGGTCAGACCAGTGGCATCACTAGGGTTGGTGTCACCCAGTGCGGTAACTCCCGAGTCCAGGGGTGTGGGGGGTGCGGACCGCACCGGGGCGGGTGACACCATCACATGGGGTGACACCGTGAGCCTCTGCTTAAAGCAGAGGCTCACGGTGTCACCCCATGTGATGGTGTCACCCGGTGCGGTCCGCACCCCCCTCGTGACGCCACTGGGTCAGACTTCATGTCCTTATACGTGAAATCAGTGCTGACACATCTTCCAAGACCCAGGAAACTGAACAGCATCAGCTTGTATTTGCAAGACACATAGACTAACTTTATACTGACTGTTGCTGTAAACCATATTGTTTTGTTCTCTGACCACTAGATATCCCAGACCTTAAACATACATCAGTTGTAAACCTCTTTCCCTTTTTCCATTGTTCAAAGAAAAGTTGCCTCAATAAGTAGGAGTGTGGCCCGCAGGTAGGTGTACCTATTTACCCAAAAGCCTGCTGTTTATGAGAGGGTCAGCGAAGACTTGTGATTCCCATTCAGCAAGGCAGAACAATCATAACGCATTGACATACGCCATTGTTTTCTAAATTTTGGTGTTATTTTGATCATTAAGTTCACTGTAACTAAAATTATTTGAAATTTTAAAATCGGTTAGTTATTTACTGTATTATTTTTGTGATAGTACTGTACATGCACTGCATGCACATCCAACATGGTCTATATGACAGAACACAAAAATAGCAGAAAGAATTCAGCATCCCACATTAGTGTTTCATATAGTTTAATACTAATTTACAGGCTTGCTGATTTCCAATCAACTCCTCATCCATTGTGTTAGAAATGGGGTTTCTGGATGGAAAGGGTAAGCACCTAAGCTAGGCAGAACCCACCACTCTAGTCAGGGTAAATAAATTACACACCCAAGATAACCCCTGCTCACCCTCTTGGTAGCTTGGCAGAGCAGTCAGGTTTATCCCAGAGGCAATGTGTAAAGCGTTTGCGCAACACATACACACCAGTGAAACACTAGGCACACCACACAAAGAGACCCCACACAAGGTTATATAAACATATCCTTTGTATTGTACATAAAACACATTAGACCACAATCACATAAATCCTTTTGCCAACTACACAATTTGTCATAACAATACATAGATCATAAATCTCTTTGCCAACTAGGCAATTGCCATAAAATTACATTTGGTGCAGTAAAGCAAATACTTATAAGTTGCACAAGTCATAAAGCATCATTACTATACGTAATATGCAGTTCCTAAAAATGTTACATGTTATTTTGTCACTGCAAGGCATGAAAATGCAGCGGTTAGGTCACATAGGAATTATAAAATCTCACTGTACAGGAATCACCATATTAGTACAAGTCCTGTGAAAAACCCATGAAGCATCATATGTCCCAATAATTGCATGGATCACCAAATTTCATCCTCCAGTTTCACCAGTAGTACATTGCTCGCTGACTACCATCATCAACACAGGGTAGGTCACCTACCATTAGAGGGAATACATAGATTCAGCGCACCTGCAACACTGTTACATGCTATGCGGTAATAAGTGCATCCACTATAGGACACACGAGCACCTGCTTGCCTACTACAGTTAGTACAGAAAAAAATGAAGCAGGGGCCTTCATCGAGGTCTTCCCCCATAAGGCCAACAAGAAACAAAATGCCTCCAAGGTATGTATCAACACTGAACGGCAGCTACCTGCATTTGTGCTTAGGGGCAGCAGCTGAAGAAAAACACGGCCTCAGCTGGTGAGGAGACCTCGCCGGGTCCTTCCACTTGTAGCTGCCTGCGGTAGGGGAACTTCACCTACACTCCGGGCAAGTCAGTAATCCTCCCAGCCACCTCAGACCCCTGCGGGGTCAAGCTCTCGGCCTTTGCAGCTTCTGGCGCAGCTCCTCCTGGCGGCACCATCGCGCTCCTCTCACTCTTTGGATCGGGCCTCGGGAGCAGAGCCATGTCTCCGGACTGCAGTATGGCATCTGCCTCTCCTGATGCCCAATAGCTCTTGCGACATCTGGGCCAGAGTCCTCGTGGTACAGAGCATTGGGCGGGGCTGTACTCCGCTTCGGAAGGTTGCCAGGCAACGTTTATAAGCCTGGGCCACCTCTGGAGATGCCGATGCGACTCCTTCACTCCACGGCTTCTCGGCCCAAGCAGGCACATGCGCTAGAGGCTCAGGAGGGGGGAGAGCACCTTCACGCTCAAGCTCTCCCCTCCCGGGACCCAAAAGCTGTGGGGCAGCTCGCGGCACATGCCATGCCTCTCGTGCTGCCGCTGGCATGATTAGAAGTGCATCCCATAAGTTTATTGCAGTGGAAGGGGGAAATATAGCGCTCACCAAGCGTAGACCATCAAATAAAGCTCTCCTCACGTGCTTTCCCTCTTTACTTGCAACCAGAAAGGTACCAGGACAGTCCAGTCCTTTTCCTGTTCAAGGCAGGAGCAACTACTGTGGGCCGTCTTACCCCACACAAGTCAGGGTCAGCACTCCTCACACAGCTTCTCCAGCTCTCCTCCCAGGCAGGCTATTTGAGATCCAGCAAGGATCTTTTCTATGAAGTCTTGATATCCCTGAGACTTCCAACAGGAGGCCAGCACATAAAAGCCCTTGGAGATTCTTTACAAGCAGGATACCACAGCAGGACAAAAAGAGTCAGTCCTTTTCCTCCACCACAGAAAGAAGCAGCAACTGCAGACCATCCCACCCCTCATCACAGAAAAGGCAGCGCTCCTCACACAGTTCTTCCACTCTTCTTCTTGGCAGGATCATCTTGTTTCTTGAAGTAATCTAAAGTCTTGGGGTTTTAGGTCCAATATTTATATCCTATTTTGTCATTGTTCTCTTTGTGGCAGAGTCTGTGAGCTCAGTCCAAACCAGTTCTGTCCTCCCTGGTCCATCATGACCACAGGGGGTGGTGACAGCCTTGTGCAAAGAAGACACAGCCTATTCAGATGCTAGCAAAACTCCTCCCACCACTCTAAATGCAAACCAGGTCTATTCAGCCCAACAATGAGTCAACCAGGCAAGGCAGGACACACCTCAACCCCCCTTGTGACTGTATAGAGTGAATGCACATCCCCAGCTCCTGGTACTCTAAAGCCAGACACTGAATACACAAACAGTCAGAGACACACAGAATGGTCAAGTAAGAAAATGCCCACTTTCTAAAAGTGTTACAGCAAACAAATGATGGACGGAATGCTGACAATGCAAACATTCTCCCCCAGTCAAAAGATCTGGGTTAAATCCATCGTTCTTTTGCCCACTATGCCACCCCAGCTTGGACCCAGCCATATGCAAATCAGTCTTGACCCTGTGCCCCATGGGAACAGTCCAGACCAAACTGCCAGGCCAGGTCCTCCCTGGACCGGAAACAAGCATCCTGGGACCGGTTTCAGGGCATGTCACCCTTCTTCAGCCAGGCTAGCTTGAATCCAGTGGCACAGTGAGCAAGGGACCCACGTATGGGCATACCCATCCCACTTAGGGCGAAAAGTGTTACAGCAAACAAATGATGGACGGAATGCTGACAATGCAAACATTCTCCCCCAGTCAAAAGATCTGGGTTAAATCCATCGTTCTTTGCCCACTATGCCACCCCAGTTTGGACCCAGCCATATGCAAATCAGTCTTGACCCTGTGCCCCATGGGAACAGTCCAGACCGAACTGCCAGGCCAGGTCCTCCCTGGACCGGAAACAAGCATCCTGGGACCGGTTTCAGGGTATGTCACCCTTCTTCAGCCAGGCTAGCTTGAATCCAGTGGCACAGTGAGCAAGGGACCCACGTCTGGGCATACCCATCCCACTTAGGGCGAAAAGTGTTACAGCAAACAAATGATGGACGGAATGCTGACAATGCAAACATTCTCCCCCAGTCAAAAGATCTGGGTTAAATCCATCGTTCTTTTGCCCACTATGCCACCCCAGTTTGGACCCAGCCATATGCAAATCAGTCTTGACCCTGTGCCCCATGGGAACAGTCCAGACCGAACTGCCAGGCCAGGTCCTCCCTGGACCGGAAACAAGCATCCTGGGACCGGTTTCAGGGTATGTCACCCTTCTTCAGCCAGGCTAGCTTGAATCCAGTGGCACAGTGAGCAAGGGACCCACGCCTGGGCATACCCATCCCACTTAGGGCGAAAAGTGTTACAGCAAACAAATGATGGACGGAATGCTGACAATGCAAACATTCTCCCCCAGTCAAAAGATCTGGGTTAAATCCATCGTTCTTTTGCCCACTATGCCACCCCAGCTTGGACCCAGCCATATGCAAATCAGTCTTGACCCTGTGCCCCATGGGAACAGTCCAGACCGAACTGCCAGGCCAGGTCCTCCCTGGACCGGAAACAAGCATCCTGGGACCGGTTTCAGGGTATGTCACCCTTCTTCAGCCAGGCTAGCTTGAATCCAGTGGCACAGTGAGCAAGGGACCCACGTCTGGGCATACCCATCCCACTTAGGGCGAAAAGTGTTACAGCAAACAAATGATGGACGGAATGCTGACAATGCAAACATTCTCCCCCAGTCAAAAGATCTGGGTTAAATCCATCGTTCTTTTGCCCACTACGCCACCCCAGCTTGGACCCAGCCATATGCAAATCAGTCTTGACCCTGTGCCCCATGGGAACAGTCCAGACCGAACTGCCAGGCCAGGTCCTCCCTGGACCGGAAACAAGCATCCTGGGACCGGTTTCAGGGTATGTCACCCTTCTTCAGCCAGGCTAGCTTGAATCCAGTGGCACAGTGAGCAAGGGACCCACGCCTGGGCATACCCATCCCACTTAGGGCGAAAAGTGTTACAGCAAACAAATGATGGACGGAATGCTGACAATGCAAACATTCTCCCCCAGTCAAAAGATCTGGGTTAAATCCATCGTTCTTTTGCCCACTATGCCACCCCAGCTTGGACCCAGCCATATGCAAATCAGTCTTGACCCTGTGCCCCATGGGAACAGTCCAGACCGAACTGCCAGGCCAGGTCCTCCATGGACCGGAAACAAGCATCCTGGGACCGGTTTCAGGGTATGTCACCCTTCTTCAGCCAGGCTAGCTTGAATCCAGTGGCACTTTGAGCAAGGGACCCACGTCTGGGCATATCCATCCCACTTAGGGCGAAAAGTGTTACAGCAAACAAATGATGGACGGAATGCTGACAATGCAAACATTCTCCCCCAGTCAAAAGATCTGGGTTAAATCCATCGTTCTTTTGCCCACTATGCCACCCCAGCTTGGACCCAGCCATATGCAAATCAGTCTTGACCCTGTGCCCCATGGGAACAGTCCAGACCGAACTGCCAGGCCAGGTCCTCCCTGGACCGGAAACAAGCATCCTGGGACCGGTTTCAGGGTATGTCACCCTTCTTCAGCCAGGCTAGCTTGAATCCAGTGGCACAGTGAGCAAGGGACCCACGCCTGGGCATACCCATCCCACTTAGGGCGAAAAGTGTTACAGCAAACAAATGATGGACGGAATGCTGACAATGCAAACATTCTCCCCCAGTCAAAAGATCTGGGTTAAATCCATCGTTCTTTTGCCCACTATGCCACCCCAGCTTGGACCCAGCCATATGCAAATCAGTCTTGACCCTGTGCCCCATGGGAACAGTCCAGACCGAACTGCCAGGCCAGGTCCTCCCTGGACCGGAAACAAGCATCCTGGGACCGGTTTCAGGGTATGTCACCCTTCTTCAGCCAGGCTAGCTTGAATCCAGTGGCACAGTGAGCAAGGGACCCACGTCTGGGCATACCCATCCCACTTAGGGCGAAAAGTGTTACAGCAAACAAATGATGGACGGAATGCTGACAATGCAAACATTCTCCCCCAGTCAAAAGATCTGGGTTAAATCCATCGTTCTTTTGCCCACTACGCCACCCCAGTTTGGACCCAGCCATATGCAAATCAGTCTTGACCCTGTGCCCCATGGGAACAGTCCAGACCGAACTGCCAGGCCAGGTCCTCCCTGGACCGGAAACAAGCATCCTGGGACCGGTTTCAGGGTATGTCACCCTTCTTCAGCCAGGCTAGCTTGAATCCAGTGGCACAGTGAGCAAGGGACCCACGTCTGGGCATACCCATCCCACTTAGGGCGAAAAGTGTTACAGCAAACAAATGATGGACGGAATGCTGACAATGCAAACATTCTCCCCCAGTCAAAAGATCTGGGTTAAATCCATCGTTCTTTTGCCCACTACGCCACCCCAGCTTGGACCCAGCCATATGCAAATCAGTCTTGACCCTGTGCCCCATGGGAACAGTCCAGACCGAACTGCCAGGCCAGGTCCTCCCTGGACCGGAAACAAGCATCCTGGGACCGGTTTCAGGGTATGTCACCCTTCTTCAGCCAGGCTAGCTTGAATCCAGTGGCACAGTGAGCAAGGGACCCACGTCTGGGCATACCCATCCCACTTAGGGCGAAAAGTGTTACAGCAAACAAATGATGGACGGAATGCTGACAATGCAAACATTCTCCCCAGTCAAAAGATCTGGGCTAAATCCATCGTTCTTTTGCCCACTACGCCACCCCAGCTTGGACCCAGCCATATGCAAATCAGTCTTGACCCTGTGCCCCATGGGAACAGTCCAGACCGAACTGCCAGGCCAGGTCCTCCCTGGACCGGAAACAAGCATCCTGGGACCGGTTTCAGGGTATGTCACCCTTCTTCAGCCAGGCTAGCTTGAATCCAGTGGCACAGTGAGCAAGGGACCCACGTCTGGGCATACCCATCCCACTTAGGGCGAAAAGTGTTACAGCAAACAAATGATGGACGGAATGCTGACAATGCAAACATTCTCCCCAGTCAAAAGATCTGGGTTAAATCCATCGTTCTTTGCCCACTACGCCACCCCAGCTTGGACCCAGCCATATGCAAATCAGTCTTGACCCTGTGCCCCATGGGAACAGTCCAGACCGAACTGCCAGGCCAGGTCCTCCCTGGACCGGAAACAAGCATCCTGGGACCGGTTTCAGGGTATGTCACCCTTCTTCAGCCAGGCTAGCTTGAATCCAGTGGCACAGTGAGCAAGGGACCCACGTCTGGGCATACCCATCCCACTTAGGGCGAAAAGTGTTACAGCAAACAAATGATGGACGGAATGCTGACAATGCAAACATTCTCCCCCAGTCAAAAGATCTGGGTTAAATCCATCGTTCTTTGCCCACTACGCCACCCCAGCTTGGACCCAGCCATATGCAAATCAGTCTTGACCCTGTGCCCCATGGGAACAGTCCAGACCGAACTGCACAGGCCAGGTCCTCCCTGGACCGGAAACAAGCATCCTGGGACCGGTTTCAGGGTATGTCACCCTTCTTCAGCCAGGCTAGCTTGAATCCAGTGGCACAGTGAGCAAGGGACCCACGTCTGGGCATACCCATCCCACTTAGGGCGAAAAGTGTTACAGCAAACAAATGATGGACGGAATGCTGACAATGCAAACATTCTCCCCCAGTCAAAAGATCTGGGTTAAATCCATCGTTCTTTTGCCCACTACGCCACCCCCAGTTTGGACCCAGCCATATGCAAATCAGTCTTGACCCTGTGCCCCATGGGAACAGTCCAGACCGAACTGCCAGGCCAGGTCCTCCCTGGACCGGAAACAAGCATCCTGGGACCGGTTTCAGGGTATGTCACCCTTCTTCAGCCAGGCTAGCTTGAATCCAGTGGCACAGTGAGCAAGGGACCCACGTCTGGGCATACCCATCCCACTTAGGGCGAAAAGTGTTACAGCAAACAAATGATGGACGGAATGCTGACAATGCAAACATTCTCCCCCAGTCAAAAGATCTGGGTTAAATCCATCGTTCTTTTGCCCACTACGCCACCCCAGCTTGGACCCAGCCATATGCAAATCAGTCTTGACCCTGTGCCCCATGGGAACAGTCCAGACCGAACTGCCAGGCCAGGTCCTCCCTGGACCGGAAACAAGCATCCTGGGACCGGTTTCAGGGTATGTCACCCTTCTTCAGCCAGGCTAGCTTGAATCCAGTGGCACAGTGAGCAAGGGACCCACGTCTGGGCATACCCATCCCACTTAGGGCGAAAAGTGTTACAGCAAACAAATGATGGACGGAATGCTGACAATGCAAACATTCTCCCCCAGTCAAAAGATCTGGGTTAAATCCATCGTTCTTTTGCCCACTATGCCACCCCAGCTTGGACCCAGCCATATGCAAATCAGTCTTGACCCTGTGCCCCATGGGAACAGTCCAGTCCAGACCGAACTGCCAGGCCAGGTCCTCCCTGGACCGGAAACAAGCATCCTGGGACCGGTTTCAGGGTATGTCACCCTTCTTCAGCCAGGCTAGCTTGAATCCAGTGGCACAGTGAGCAAGGGACCCACGTCTGGGCATACCCATCCCACTTAGGGCGAAAAGTGTTACAGCAAACAAATGATGGACGGAATGCTGACAATGCAAACATTCTCCCCCAGTCAAAAGATCTGGGTTAAATCCATCGTTCTTTTGCCCACTACGCCACCCCAGCTTGGACCCAGCCATATGCAAATCAGTCTTGACCCTGTGCCCCATGGGAACAGTCCAGACCGAACTGCCAGGCCAGGTCCTCCCTGGACCGGAAACAAGCATCCTGGGACCGGTTTCAGGGTATGTCACCTTCTTCAGCCAGGCTAGCTTGAATCCAGTGGCACAGTGAGCAAGGGACCCACGCCTGGGCATACCCATCCCACTTAGGGCGAAAAGTGTTACAGCAAACAAATGATGGACGGAATGCTGACAATGCAAACATTCTCCCCAGTCAAAAGATCTGGGTTAAATCCATCGTTCTTTGCCCACTACGCCACCCCAGCTTGGACCCAGCCATATGCAAATCAGTCTTGACCCTGTGCCCCATGGGAACAGTCCAGACCGAACTGCCAGGCCAGGTCCTCCCTGGACCGGAAACAAGCATCCTGGGACCGGCTTCAGGGTATGTCACCCTTCTTCAGCCAGGCTAGCTTGAATCCAGTGGCACAGTGAGCAAGGGACCCACGTCTGGGCATACCCATCCCACTTAGGGCGAAAAGTGTTACAGCAAACAAATGATGGACGGAATGCTGACAATGCAAACATTCTCCCCCAGTCAAAAGATCTGGGTTAAATCCATCGTTCTTTTGCCCACTACGCCACCCCAGTTTGGACCCAGCCATATGCAAATCAGTCTTGACCCTGTGCCCCATGGGAACAGTCCAGACCGAACTGCCAGGCCAGGTCCTCCCTGGACCGGAAACAAGCATCCTGGGACCGGTTTCAGGGTATGTCACCCTTCTTCAGCCAGGCTAGCTTGAATCCAGTGGCACAGTGAGCAAGGGACCCACGCCTGGGCATACCCATCCCACTTAGGGCGAAAAGTGTTACAGCAAACAAATGATGGACGGAATGCTGACAATGCAAACATTCTCCCCAGTCAAAAGATCTGGGTTAAATCCATCGTTCTTTTGCCCACTACGCCACCCCAGCTTGGACCCAGCCATATGCAAATCAGTCTTGACCCTGTGCCCCATGGGAACAGTCCAGACCGAACTGCCAGGCCAGGTCCTCCTGGACCGGAAACAAGCATCCTGGGACCGGTTTCAGGGTATGTCACCCTTCTTCAGCCAGGCTAGCTTGAATCCAGTGGCACAGTGAGCAAGGGACCCACGTCTGGGCATACCCATCCCACTTAGGCGGAAAAGTGTTACAGCAAACAAATGATGGACGGAATGCTGACAATGCAAACATTCTCCCCCAGTCAAAAGATCTGGGTTAAATCCATCGTTCTTTTGCCCACTACGCCACCCCAGCTTGGACCCAGCCATATGCAAATCAGTCTTGACCCTGTGCCCCATGGGAACAGTCCAGACCGAACTGCCAGGCCAGGTCCTCCCTGGACCGGAAACAAGCATCCTGGGACCGGTTTCAGGGTATGTCACCCTTCTTCAGCCAGGCTAGCTTGAATCCAGTGGCACAGTGAGCAAGGGACCCACGTCTGGGCATACCCATCCCACTTAGGGCGAAAAGTGTTACAGCAAACAAATGATGGACGGAATGCTGACAATGCAAACATTCTCCCCAGTCAAAAGATCTGGGTTAAATCCATCGTTCTTTTGCCCACTACGCCACCCCAGTTTGGACCCAGCCATATGCAAATCAGTCTTGACCCTGTGCCCCATGGGAACAGTCCAGACCGAACTGCCAGGCCAGGTCCTCCCTGGACCGGAAACAAGCATCCTGGGACCGGTTTCAGGGTATGTCACCTTCTTCAGCCAGGCTAGCTTGAATCCAGTGGCACAGTGAGCAAGGGACCCACGTCTGGGCATACCCATCCCACTTAGGGCGAAAAGTGTTACAGCAAACAAATGATGGACGGAATGCTGACAATGCAAACATTCTCCCCCAGTCAAAAGATCTGGGTTAAATCCATCGTTCTTTTGCCCACTACGCCACCCCCAGCTTGGACCCAGCCATATGCAAATCAGTCTTGACCCTGTGCCCTATGGGAACAGTCCAGACCGAACTGCCAGGCCAGGTCCTCCCTGGACCGGAAACAAGCATCCTGGGACCGGTTTCAGGGTATGTCACCCTTCTTCAGCCAGGCTAGCTTGAATCCAGTGGCACAGTGAGCAAGGGACCCACGTCTGGGCATACCCATCCCACTTAGGGCGAAAAGTGTTACAGCAAACAAATGATGGACGGAATGCTGACAATGCAAACATTCTCCCCCAGTCAAAAGATCTGGTTAAATCCATCGTTCTTTTGCCCACTACGCCACCCCAGCTTGGACCCAGCCATATGCAAATCAGTCTTGACCCTGTGCCCCATGGGAACAGTCCAGTCCGACCGAACTGCCAGGCCAGGTCCTCCCTGGACCGGAAACAAGCATCCTGGGACCGGTTTCAGGGTATGTCACCCTTCTTCAGCCAGGCTAGCTTGAATCCAGTGGCACAGTGAGCAAGGGACCCACGTCTGGGCATACCCATCCCACTTAGGGCGAAAAGTGTTACAGCAAACAAATGATGGACGGAATGCTGACAATGCAAACATTCTCCCCCAGTCAAAAGATCTGGGTTAAATCCATCGTTCTTTTGCCCACTACGCCACCCCCAGCTTGGACCCAGCCATATGCAAATCAGTCTTGACCCTGTGCCCCATGGGAACAGTCCAGACCGAACTGCCAGGCCAGGTCCTCCCTGGACCGGAAACAAGCATCCTGGGACCGGTTTCAGGGTATGTCACCCTTCTTCAGCCAGGCTAGCTTGAATCCAGTGGCACAGTGAGCAAGAAACTTTCTAAAAGTGGCATTTTCAAACACATAATTTAAAAACCACCTTTACTGAAAGGTAAGATATTAAATTCTGAGTTCAGAGAGCCTAATCTCCAATTTTCTATCTTGTTCCAATTGAAAGTTACACATGTAAAATGTTACAGTCCAGCCTCAATGAAAGCCTGTGGGACACACAGCTTTTCAACAGTGAAAAACGAAATACACAGTATTTCACTATCAGGACATGTCACACACACCAGCACATGTCCTACCTTTAACATACACTGCACCCTACCTAGGGGGGTACTTTGGGCCTACCTGAGGGGTGCCTTACATGTAAGAAAAAGGAAGGTTTGGGGCCTGGCAAGTGGGTGAACTTGCAAGGTAAACATGGCAGTTTAAAACTGTGCGCGTATACACTAAAGGGGCAGGTCTGAGACACATTTACATAGCTACTCATGTGGGTGGCACAACCATTGCTGCAAGCCCACTAGTAGCATTTGATTTACAGGCCCAGTCATGGATAACCAATCATATTCATAATGTACACTGCGAGCATATGAACTCTAGTACTTATCAGCAGTGCTAAGTGCCTAGAATCCTATAGCCAACAAAAACACGGTCAGAAAAATAGGAGGCAAAAGGCAAAAACTTTGGGGATAAACCTGCAAAAAGGGCCAGGTCAAACACATTTTAGGCCTAATAAATATGCTATTGTTACCTGTTGGTACAAGGGGACACAGACTTAAGGTTGCTATCACCTTGTTTTGTCCCAGAGTTAACTTTTCCTTAGATTTTTACAGAATTCACGAGTTGAAGAACGATTATTTAGGGACTTGGGTCAGATGTGCCATCTGTGGGTCACAAAAAACTGGCCTCAATTTGCGACCAGTATTTTTCTTGAACAATAAAGAATTTTTTTAAGTGTCCTATGTACTAATAGATTGGTTTATAAAATTCTTAGATGGAGTGGGTCACAATCCGAATATTAATGAGGTAGGTCACAGAGTACGACTCACTCCAAATGGAGATTACAAGAGGGATGGCAACCTACTAGGGTCCATAGACCAGAATGTCTGTGATCGCTTTTCAATAAAATAAATGTTTGTTTTTTAAATGCAGACCGTTTCTCTTAAAAGTAGCTGAATTTAACAAAAAAGGTTAACTCCCTTTTTTTATGTTTCTTTGAGAGTTTGCAGAGGTCTTTCAGACCATTGCCTACTCCCCATTTCTTTTAGCATTCACAAAAGGGAAGGGGAAGAAAGGGACCGTTCCCTCTTACCAATAGGCCACGAAAAGTCAGGAGTTGGTTACTTTTCAATGTTTTAAGACCAGATTTCGGTCACAAAACATTGATACATTGCACACCGAATCAGTCTTTGGAAGGAATGCCAATAACGCACCCCTTCCAAATGCAAAATCTGTATGGGATTAGTACATTTAACCAAACATGTTTGGGGTCACAATCTTCAAATTGGAGTGTGTGTGACTGTAAAAATGCTTTGTACATCTGGCCTTAAATCTTGAAATGAGGATCATGTTGACGCCCATGTTGAATTTTGATCAATTTGTTTAGAATAAGATAAATTATGTAGTCATAAATACATGAAAAAATATTTTTGACAAATATGCTATGTGAGTCCATTGAGTTGGGGTGTCTATGAGAAATAAGCTCTCATGAAATCTGGTACTTGTTGCTAACTCAGTACATCATCCGTGACATTATAAGGATGCCCTGATCCCTAATGCAAGCAAAGGCAATTGGCCCACTTTGTCTCTTGTTAGGTAGTAAAAAACAGTAAAAATTTGAATGCAGTAGGCCAAAGCATCTTAGGCCACAGGAACACTACACTTAATGCAGTTATGATAGCTACGCCTTTGCATATTACCTCTCCAACTCAAAGGTTTCACACTAAACATCATCTTTGAAAAAGAAAACAGAATACTAAATCCAAATCTATAACCTCAGGTTTGGAGTCACCACTAAATTATTATCTTCACACATAACATGACAAAAATCCTTTTATTTTTTTAACAGGTAGTTCTTTTTCATGTGGTGGCATTTTTGATTTTCTTTGTCCAGCATACATGCATTTCAGAAGTGACTATAGGTTTCTGGCCAATGTGAGTGACATAGAATCCCTACATACAATAGGTATGTCTAAGCTGTATCCCGCATAAACATTTGCCTCGTTGCCATATAGTGTTTTTCCCTCGTTAGTGAAGCAGATGGGGACTGTACTGCCGTGAGTAATGGAGTGTGTGGCAATGCCTACAGAGACCTCTTGTTGATGAACTGTATAACTGCGCAATTGGGACTGAAACGCTGTAACCTTAATTCCGTGGTGTCACATTAGCTTAGTTTGTAGAGTGGACTGCAGACCTCATCATCCCATGGGCACGTTGTGGCACAGAGGTGTACCGTGGTCTAATGGGGGGGGGGGTGAGGGGGTATGGCTGTAGTATTTTATCTCTGTGTACAGTAGGAAGTGGAACACATCTCATTAGGTACTCGCTGCAAGTTTCATATATGCTAGGTGTGGTGTGGAGTGTAGAGCATGATGTACTTTTCAGTTAAGGCAGCATGAGAGAAAAGTGCTACCACTCATGGGGGTCAGTCGTCTGTTTTAGCCTTCAGTTTTTGAAAGAATGTGTCCCATGTTTCACTAGGTGGTGTGCCCTTCTGATGTATGCTTAAGAATGCCAGATTTTCACCTCAGCAGCCGCCCTTTTTAGTAGGTCTCACGGCCAGAGGTGTGCAGGTGGAGCCTCGGTGGATTTTCATACCATAGCTATTGGTTGTTTTGATAGCACATACGCTAGCTCGACAAACGTCATGGCATGTTTGTTTTTTTGTGTGTGTGCCACTACGCCCAGTATGTATTGTAGTGGGTCTACTGGTAATGTCTGCCCAGTTGTGCCCGTCAGGGTTGACATTATCACTTTCCAGTAGTGCGGAATGTTTGACCAGGCTCAGACCATATGATAGAAGTCTGTCTCTGGGCTTGGACATCTAGGGCACGTGGGGGTCGATGTCTGGAACATGTGATTTAAGTGCATTGGCATGAGATATGTCTGATGTATATAATTAAAGTGTGTGTACTTCAGACAGGGGTTTCTGGATACCCTGCACGTGTGCTGCTCCTGTGCTGGGATCCACTGTTTGTCTGTGAGTTCTGGGCCTAATGCATTCGCCCATTTAACTAGAAGGGCTGGGAGGTTGTTTATCTGTATGTCTAACAGCACCTTATAAAAAACTGTGATCGCCCCCTAGTATTGCTGTGAGCAAGTACCGTCTCCAGGGAGCCGTGGGGTCCCGGTTCGTTTCGCTCTGATCCCCATAATGTTCCTATCTAGGCTATGAGTGCATTATAGGCTTAGAATTGACCTTCATCGTTGCCATTCCGCTCTTGCAATTCCCAGAATGTAAATAGCGTTTTCAGAGTGTAGAGGTCCCCTAATGTGGTGAGGCCTGCCTCTCCCCATGGTCGAGTGTTGTGATGGTCTGTAATTTTACAGAGGACTGATAAGACTCAGAATGGGAGGTCTGCCGAATGTTGTGTCACGTTGCGCTTAATGTGGCCGTATTTGTGCCAGCACCGCTTGTGGACATTGGCTTGGTGGCCCATGTGAAGTGTGGTCTGCCTAGGATCCATTATCCAATCGATTAAATCTATTATTGTGCTGCCTATAAGCATTCACCATATGGCAGCCTGCTTGGGTTATTGCCGTCTACTAGCCAGAGTGTCGGCCATTGTAACTGAGATGCCACATAATACTGTTTGAAAGCATAATTCGTGAAGCGTGATTCTTTTTCTACACGCCCCCCAATTTAGGTCAGTAAGAACCGAGTCCAATTCCCTGAAAAAGCACCTGGGAGGTCCTACTGATAGGTCTTAAAAGTGGTACAGCAGTCGGGGTAAGTCAAGCATTTTAGCGACTGCCACTCTCCCATAGGTGACAGTGGCAGGGAGCCCCAAAACACCAGGGAGTTGCGCACACTGGACATCACTGCTCCCAAGTTGCCTTGCACAAGATCGTCATCGGCATGGTAAATGTTCACCGTCAGGCTGCCACTCCAGCTCTAGTTGGGGCATTGCTTCCTGTTCCAAGTCTCTTAGTTTGTGCATGGGGTATAAGCAAGATTTGGTCCAGTTCAGACTTAGCCCAGAGCCCCCCCCACCAAATTTGTCTACAGTCTCTATCACCTTGGGCAGATCCGCCTGCACGTTCCTGAGTCTCTATATTCCCCAACTGGGCCCTGCTAGCGGAACACACCTGCGAATGGTTGTATGACCAGAGCAAAAATAAACTGCAGCAACGGGCATTCCTGCTGTATGCTCCTGCGCACTTAAAAGCGGCCAAGATTTCCTTGCTTGTCAAGACACAGGCCAGTGGATTGGTGTCAGGCAGGTTTACCCAGCGTAAAAGTTCTGTGCCTAATCCCATGCGCCTAAACACTTCTATTAAATAAGGCCACCCTAAGATGTGGAAAGCCTTGACTATATCTAGCGAGAGCGCTGTGTAGGGAGGCAATTCACTAAGATATTTTTTCATCAGCCGGAAGAGTCATTGAAGGTTTAGAAATGTGTTGCTGTTTTGGTCTTGCTGGACCAATGTATAGTCAACAAAGCAGCTTGTTCGTGAGGACCTTCCAGAGAATCTTGTAATTGGTATTTAGGAGGGAGAGTGGTCTGTAGGAGTGTACCTCCAGCGGGTCCCTATTTGGCTTAGGTAGGACCACTACTATAGACTGCCATAAGGATCCTGGCAATGTGCCCTCTTCATGGGCCTGTTAGTATGTTCGGAGTAGGGGTGGGAAATAAACTACACTCCGCCGGAAGAGTTTGCAGAGATTTGCCCACTACACGTCCTCCTTGGAACACTGAATTCCGGCAAAACTATGCCAACCGCCACATAGTGGAGTTTTCTTGTGCAGAGCTCACCAATTTTAAGTTGGCAAGCGTCAGTGAGAATTTCCGTCCCCTAGTGAGATTTTTTGGGTGCTCCCGGTGAGATTTCTCAACGCTGGTGGTTCCAGCAGGTCACGAACGTTCGCATTGAGACAGCTGCCACTACTTAAAGGGCAGAATGAGCATCAGCTTCTGGCATTCCGCAGTATGTCATTCATGCAGAACAACCTCCCAGTGCTAAAAATCATTGCAAGCAGCACAACATGCCAGGCCCTTCTACTCGCGGAACTCCACTGAATCTTGCAGTTATTATGTAGCTCCATGTAAAATTCCACAGAGTGAAGCTCCGCGAGTTTCGCCAACCTCAGATTCAGAGCAGTTTTGGGGCAAAGGATGCTCTGTAGGCGTAAAACTCCACTTGGAACGCATCCATCCCAGGTGTTTTGTTACACGCAATCCGATCGATCGCAAGGCAAACTTCTTCGGTGGTTAAGGTTTCTTCTAGTGTGTGTCACTGACGGGGTGGAGTCTGGGGATTAGCAGCCTATTCAGGCACTTATCCAGCTGGTGGTCTCCCAGTCCTGCCTCAGCCCGGTATAGAGAGACGTAGTTTTCCAGGAAAACCTGATTGATGTTTGCTTCATTGTTCAGCACCTCTCCTATCGGGGATCTTAAATCATTTAATGGTGTTTTTGGTGTCTCTAATCTTAGAAGCCATGCTAGTATCCTGCCTGCCTTGTCTCCCTCTGCTTGCTGCCTAGCCACTTACTCAGCATAGTCTAGTGTTTTCAGTCTGGCAACAGCTTCTCTGTACTCCTTTTAAAGAAGGGCGATTCTGTCCTCAGTTCTTGCGGCTACACCAGCCTGCACTTCCGCTTTTCTTATTATGTGTTCAAGGTCGGGAATCTGTTATCATAAGGCATGTTTTATAATGTACAATGTTTTAATGCACAAGCCGCGTATGACAGCCTTATAGCCTCCCACTCTATCCCACTTTTAGAGGCTGTTCCTTTGTTCTACTCAAAGTAAGTGGCAATATGTGTACTTAAGGTGTTGCTGAATAGTCTATCCTGTAAGGCTGGAGCATACAGCCTCCAGGTAGGCACTGGTAGACGTCGTCTGCCCCAATGTGTCATCATTTTTGAAGGGGTTGTGGTTTGATAGTTTGCAGCCTAGATGTTCAGTAGACAAGACTAAGGACACCACGGGGCGGGGGGGGAGTTGCATAGGAACAAGTCAATTCTGCTGTGCAGTTGGTATACCGACGAGAAGAACTAATATTCTTGTGTATCAGGGTGCATCTGGTAATCTATCTAGGGAGGTGTTGTGGACAGCGTTGAATTCCCCTCCCCATATACTTGGCATTGCTAGGCCTTGTATCAGATACTCAGTAGAAATTACTGCTAGTTGTTATTGGGCACATAAAGCACAAGCAAGGTAATTGGAGCCCCGTTTAGTGACCCCTTTGCTGCGACATATCGGCCCTCAGATCCAATTAGTGTGTGAAGTATAACCAGTGGTACCCCCAGGGTTATCCATTTGAGAACCTCTCTTGCATAGGCCGAGTATGAGATGCCAATGACCTGGCCCCTCCACCTGCGTTGTAGCTTAGCAACTTCCATGGCGGGCATGTGTGTCTCCTTTAAATAAGCAATGTGGGTCTGTCTGCGCCGTAGATATGAGTGTTTTAAATGGCGTCATCTAGGTGTGGTCATGCCCGGACATTCCAGGTTATGATATTGTTTGTTGGCCACTGCGCAATCGGGCGTGCAGTCATAGTGTGTGCTTACGTGTGACAGTCCGGTGGGGCTCACCCCTCACATCGCTTCCTGGATTCCTTTTCCCCCTTCTAGTCATTACATAGTGCTGCAGATCCACAGAATGACAACTAAATACTAATATCCCAACTCCCACTCCCTCGTTGAGACACCAAAAAGCCTGCAACCCCATGTTAAGCGAAATCTGTGAACAATTAACCTGTTCTGTCTGGATTCAAGTGTGCGGGGTGTCGTACCAATATATATAATGGCGGCGCAGGGATACATAAGTCTAATTAAAATTCAAGCCCTAGTGCAACCACATTACTCACCCTCATTTCCACACCTTGAGAGCACCTGTTCATTTCCTTCGTAGTGATCCATCTGAGTTTGTTCCCCTGGGGTTCCTGGTAGTGTATCAGGGGTCATTTCACCTGGTCTGCCACCAATAGCTGGGTCTGAACTGGGGTGGCGAAGTGAGCTAAAGAATGATGATGGATTCATCCCAGATCTATGACTGGGGGTGAGTGTCTGAAAAGTTTCAGCACTCCGTCCATCATGTCCTTGTGTTTGCTTTGTTTGCCCCAAGTTGGCAGGGTATGCCCGGATGTGGGTCCCTTGCTCACTTTGGCACTGGATTCAAGCTAGGCTTGCTGATGAGGGGTGTCACCCCGAAACCGGTCCCAGGATGCTTGTGTCCGGTCCAGGGAAGACCTGGCTTGGCAGTCCGGGCTGGTTTGGTCCCATGAGGCACAGTGTCAAGACTGATTTGCATATAGCTGGGACTGAACTGGGGTGGCGAAGTGAGCTAAAGAACAATGATGGATTCATCCCAGATCTGTGACTGGGGGTGAGTGTCTGAAAAGTTTCAGCGCTCCGTCCTTCTTCTCCTTGTGTCTGCCATCAATAGGGTCAGAGCAGAACCCATTTGCAGTTCAGCCGGCATGTTCTCTATGGAAAGGGCCAACTCCCAGCCAGTTGAGGCACCCCAAAAAGGCATGGGTGACGGGGTGGGCCTGTCGTGAGATTCTAACTCCACCAGAGCCCAGCTCGCTCGCGGTCAATTATTTTTGGTTGGGCTTGCTTTTGGGTGCCCTCTGCCAGTCTTTAGCATGGCGGGGTAGCCTGCAGACTTGGGGATACCCCTTTCATCACCAGCCATTCCAAGGCATCTGCTGGGATTGTGAAGAATTGTGTGGAACACCGCCTGCAATTTAGATGAGAACATTAGAGAGTATTATAGCCCCAGTTGACACAGCTTCTGCTTCACCAGCATGAGGGCCCTCAAGGCATTGCACTGCAGCCGTATAGTCTGGCTACATATATCCAAAGTGCCAATATTGATCTTTCAGGGGCCCTTGTTCCTTGCACCTTTTAGGATGTGATCGCAGTTGCAGTAGTTGAAGAGTTGAACCACTACAGACCATAGAGGTGAGCCAGGGGGGCCCCACCAGGGACTCTGTGTCCCCTATCTATAGAATTGAAGGATGACCTTTTACCGCCTAGCACAATATCAAGGAGCCAATTTTCCAAGAAGAGTTCCATGTTGCGGCCCTCCGGCAGCCGCACCAGCCTAACGTTGTTTTGGCGTGACTAGCCCCCCACTTTTCCCACCATGTCCCACATCGTAGCAACCTCCTCCTGAAAAGGCTTTTGATGTGTGCCTGCATCTCACTCAGTGTAGGGCACATTCCTGCCAAGGCAGACTCATTCATCTCCACTCTGTCTCTGAGGTTGGTCTGGTCCGCACGGAGCAGCCCCATGTCTATTGCTAAAGTATCCAGTTTAGGTTTGAGTGCAGCCCTCACATCCTTGATTGCTCTCAGAAGTTCATCAACGCACTCTCATTGGTCACATGTACCTTCTAGGGCAGTTGACCTTGCTGTCTCTGGTTGGGTGGAGGGACGGTGAGATTCCCCCCACGGTCCATGTCTCCCTTGGGCTGCCGTTGCTTTAACATCTTTGAGCCAGAGTGAGGAAGGGCCTACGTCCAGCTGACCAGGAGGGCTCAGTGCACCATCCTCTGTTCCACCAGACAAGCCTGTCCTGATAAGCAGTGCTGTCAGGCAGATATAAGGAATCGCTCCTCCTGATGCCCTATGCACCCCATAGCGCTGTGTGCCTTTCCAATGTGAGAGTTCAAATTTAGTTTGTACGGTTGGGGGCACCATCTCTGGGACTGTCTCTGTGAGGTGGGTATGATTGTTTCCCAGCCTTCTGATGGAGGTTAGTGGGGTACAGCAGGCAGCACGTGTGGGCTCCCTTGCTCTGGCCAGAATGGTCTGAAGTCTCAGAAGTGCCTCCAATGCATGGCGACGAGCCTGCGCCGGGTTCCAGGCAGTGCACTATGCGCTACTGTGGCGATTGTTTGGGACCCAAGGTGGTCCCTGCAGGGCCCCCAGGTATCCATCTGAGCCTATGAAGGGGGATGCAGTCCCTGCACACAAAGTGATGCCTGGGAAGAGAGTGTTGTGCCCGTCCCTCGATAGGTGCTCCAATGTCCAGCATCCTGCACCTCTGCATTATGATCCCTGACGGGAAAGGAGACGGTGCACCCTGTTGCAGAGGCTACCGTCGAGTGCGCCCACAGTCCACAGCTCCAGATGCACATATGTTGCAGCCCCCTGCTTGGACAGGCTACGGCGCACTGGTGTAGGTTATGGCAGTGGAGATACTCCCACTGCGCCCCCTCCGGTTCTGCCTCCAGGCGGGGTGGGGAACTGTCAGGATGGTTCGCCTCATGGATCCTCATTACTCCACGTCCGGCTCGAATGCCATCTTAGCCACACCCCCAACAAAAATCCAATTTTGAATATGATTGTGGAAAAGTGGACATTATAAAGTGTAACAGAAAAAATATAAAACGATTACGCTAACAAAACAGTGTGCATCTATTAAGGCAGATGAAGGATTAAAAGCCACCATGAAAACTTTACAGACATATGTAATTTGTACCAGCACACACCCAATAAAGTATCAAAGGCTTTGAATAAAGGAACAGGGAATTTAGAGGCAAACTGGGTGAAAAAGAAAAGGCATTAAAGCAATGAAACAAAAAATTATATCAAAAACACATAAGCAAATAAGCCACAGAATAGTATTGTTCTTGATAGTTGAAGCTTGTGCAAAATGCTCTACTCTCTGAACATTTGGGTACATTTGGGTACAGTGGCTGAATGTAGTTCTCTAAAACTTAGTAAAACAATGTTTATAGAAGCAAATATCATATTATATTGCTGGGAGACCAAAACAGAAATGTTGTAGAAGATGCTGTGCATTATGCATATGTAGTCTAGTGATGGTGCTTATAGTATGGTTAGTCCTGATTGTAGCAGTTCCTTACCTTATGATAATAGATAAAAAGATTAATAATGAAACTAAGGAGAGGACAGCAAACATGAAGGGCAATAGAGTAGAATTAATGGCAGAAAGTGAACCAGAAATTCATCATGAAATAACTGAAAGTCCCGCATTTGCACTGTGAAATCCCTACCTGTCCCCGGTCCGCCGCGGCTGCTGTGCCGATCGTTGCGGAGGGACGTGGCTCCTCCCCCTAGGCTCTTACTTCCGGGGGGTGTGGATAAAGGAACCATGCTGAGGCGGCCGCGCAGCGGTTAGTTGCAGCACGTACCGAGCTGGCTGCTCATGTGTGCTTTAAATTGCTGAAAGATCGTTTTTTAATCTTGGTTTTAAAGTGTATTGCTGTGTTTTTAGATAGTCCCGCATTTGCACTGTGAAATCCCTACCTGTCCCCGGTCCGCCGCGGCTGCTGTGCCGATCGTTGCGGAGGGACGTGGCTCCTCCCCCTAGGCTCTTACTTCCGGGGGGTGTGGATAAAGGAGCCCTGCTGAGGCGGTCGCGCAGCGGTTAGTTGCAGCACGTACCGAGCTGGCTGCTCATGTGTGCTTTAAATTGCTGAAAGATCGTTTTTTAATCTTGGTTTTAAAGTGTATTGCTGTGTTTTTAGATAGTCCCGCATTTGCACTGTGAAATCCCTACCTGTCCCCGGTCCGCCGCGGCTGCTGTGCCGATCGTTGCGGAGGGACGTGGCTCCTCCCCCTAGGCTCTTACTTCCGGGGGGTGTGGATAAAGGTGCCCTGCTGAGGCGGTCGTGCAGCGGTTAGTTGCAGCACGTACCGAGCTGGCTGCTCATGTGTGC
Organism: Calotriton arnoldi; assembly: GCA_963921515.1. Lineage (NCBI taxonomy): Eukaryota > Metazoa > Chordata > Amphibia > Caudata > Salamandridae > Calotriton > Calotriton arnoldi. The sequence goes on from CAWUFW010001495.1 coordinate 1,735,801, forward strand.
TTTAAATTGCTGAAAGATCGTTTTTTAATCTTGGTTTTAAAGTGTATTGCTGTGTTTTTAGATAGTCCCGCATTTGCACTGTGAAATCCCTACCTGTCCCCGGTCCGCCGCGGCTGCTGTGCCGATCGTTGCGGAGGGACGTGGCTCCTCCCCCTAGGCTCTTACTTCCGGGGGGTGTGGATAAAGGAACCATGCTGAGGCGGCCGCGCAGCGGACGCACGCAGCGGGCGCGCCGCTGGCGCGCCTAAGGCAAGCCTAAGGCAAGCCCGTCTGCACTTGTCCGCGACCGGACAGCGGCCAGCGCTAGCCATTCTGTCCGTGGGGACCCAGCAGGCCTCACCTGGACCAGGGAACAATTATTAATGCTAGCATCAACGGGTTGTGTCAGGCCCACCTGTCTAAATACGGGTTATATGGAAGAGGGGTGGGACACACAGGCAGGACGATGCAATACTTGCTCCTATTCACTGGATAATAGGATAAAGGGGGAAGAAAGCAATACTTTTGTTCCACATATATCCTTACAGAGGGCCTGCTCTTCTACTTTTACAACTAGATCAGAAATTAGGGCCTGCCTAGTCAATTGTAGATCCCTCCCCAAGCATGCTGATGACATTTGGCTTCATTTAGAGTCCCATTCTTGGGACCTTATGTTTTTAACCGAAACTTGGTTAAGGGATCATTCCTACCCTGACCTATCTTTAGCTATCCCAGAAGGCTATAGGATTACAGCAGCCAATCGGCCTGGCAATAGGCTAGGAGGCGGACTCGCAGTGATTCATAGAAGGGACTGGGAGATTACGGTGAAGAAAATAGAGAATACTGGGATGATTGAAGCACTGTCGTTTTGCGTCAAAATCTCCCCCACTTTCCCATTTGCTGGATTGCTGGTATACAGACCCCCAGACTCACCGGCCGCTCAGTGGTCTGCACTACATAACATTATTGCTGACCTCTCTCTAAAATATGCAAATTGCACTATTCTCGGAGTTTTCAATGTCCATATGGACAATGACATATGCCCACTAGCCGCTCAATTACTATACACCCTCGAAGGGTTGAACTTGATTCAAAAAGTGTCTGCCCCGACACACGTGGCTGGCCACATGCTGGACCTTATTTTTACCAACATTCCCTCCTTAAGAGTAGACCCTCCTCTCCCATTGACCTGGTCAGACCACTTTTTAGTCCCTTTTTACTTGACTATTCCTTCCAATAATAATCAGGTTAGTTCTACACCCGAAACCAGAAGAAATTGGAGGAAGGTTACATCGGAGGTCATTGACCATGTGCTATACGATACAGTCCCAGTACTGACGGGAGAGCCCAGTCAAGCTGCCTCTCTTTTTAATAACTGGATTACATCTGCCCTGGACAAAGTTGCTCCACTTAAAATTATGAAATTGTCCAGAAAAAATCCCTCTGCCCCCTGGTTCACCACTGAACTCCGGCTGGAGAAAAGTTTATGTAAGCAATTGGAGCGTACATGGAGGAAATACTATCACTCCGACGCCAAATACAGATATAAACTGGCATTAAAGAAATTTCATATCTTAAAACGTAATACGATCAGGGATTATGTAGCTAACCAGATTAAAACTTCAGATAATTCTACTAAAGAAGTGTTCAAGATTGTTCAGGGCTTTTTGAAGTCATTAGCCTTGAAGAGCACTATCACCCCTTCAGCCTCCCTCTGTGAAGATCTATCCAGCTTCTTCCATGACAAGATTCAGAAAATCTACTCCTCCTTCCCCTTAGCTGGGATCTCTACATCATCAGCTACAGTAGCCTACAATCCTAATCTTTCCAACACTTGGTCGGAATTTCATCCATTATGTACAGCCACCTCTCTGGTGGAATTAAGTAAAATTAAATCGGGTGCTCCGACCGACCCCTGTCCAGCCAGCCTCTTCAAACTCCTGGCTCCACGGCTCAACCCCATCTTAAATGCCGTATGGTACGCCTTCCTGAGCCTGGGTATTTTTCCTGCGCCATGGAAAACGGCTTATGTGCAACCAATCCTAAAGAAAGAAGATGCGGACCCTTCAGATCTAAAAAATTTTAGACCGATCTCTCTCCTCCCGGCCAAAGTGCTGGAAAAGGTAGTCCAAATGCAACTATCGGAGTTCCTGGAGATTAACCATCTTCTCCACGACTCCCAGTCGGGTTTCAGGAAGGGATATAGCACAGAGACGGCCCTTCTGGAAGTGGCAGAAACCATACGGGAAACGGTAGACCAGGGCAGATGTGGAATGTTAGTGCTGCTGGACTTGTCCGCAGCCTTTGACACTGTGTCACACCAGATCCTACTAGAGAGACTTGAGTCCCTAGGTGTGAAGGGTACTGTTCTAAACTGGTTCCGCACCTACTTAAAGGGCCGGTCTCAAAATGTGTTCCTGCGTCCTTTTATTTCGGCCTCCAGATCTATCAGCTGCGGGGTCCCACAGGGTTCGGCGTTGAGCCCCACCCTTTTCAATGTGTACTTGGCCCCTCTCTCCTCACTGATTGAACAGTGTGGCGTGAAGGTGGTCTCGTACGCTGACGACACTCAGCTTGTGTTCTCTTTTAAAGAACACACGGAGGCAGCCTTCATGAACTTCAAACTATGTTTGCGAACAATCTTGGCATGGATGACAAATAATTGCATGAAGCTGAATACCGATAAAACAGAGGTACTGTTTTTTAACCAATCCTCTCCTCCCTCGTCTGAACTCTGGTGGCCGGCTGAGCTTAACCCCCCTCCTAGCCCGGTGAACTCAGCTAGGAACCTAGGCTTCCGATTCGATTCCAGCTTATCGGGTAGTGCTCAAATTTGCAAAGTCTCTTCCGCGTGTTTCTGGAAATTAAAAAGTTTACGCAAATTCCTGCATTTATTGCCAATGAATTGCAGGAAAAATGTGGTCCATGCGCTTGTAACTTCCCAACTGGACTACGCAAACAGTCTTTACCTGGGGCTCCCGGATTACCTGCTGAGAAAACTGCAGATCATACAAAATGCTGCAGCCAGGCTGATCAGAAATGTGCCTCTTCGCCACCACATCTCTCCTCACCTGCGAATCCTTCATTGGCTCCCGGTCAAGAGACGGATCGGGTTTAAGGCACTGATACTGGCCTTCAGATCCATCAGAGATGCTGGCCCCCAATACCTGAAGCACAGACTCCGGAGATATCACCAATCAAGATCTCTGAGGTCAAACCATCAGGACCTAATGGTGATCCCGCGCTTCAATAAGGCCAGGATGGGGGGTCGTGCTTTTGCTGTGAAAACCGCCTCGCTGTGGAACTCTATGCCAGTCCACCTTCGAAAGGCGAAGACAGAGCCCTTGTTTAGAAAGGCCTTAAAAACCTGGCTTTTCAGTCTAACCTAGAACACTGTGCAATTCCTCAGTCCCTGTATGCAATCTGTACTCACCGCTAGCGCCGGGACACTTCCGCTGGAGGTAGCCGTGCGCTCTATAAAATGCATTAATAATAATCACAGACTCCACCAGAAGGATAAAATACATTCCCACTAGAGCAGTGACATCCAAACCTTTTCCTTCTCCTCTAACCAAGAATACAACTTATGATTAAGAAAATCAAACCCACTACCAAGCCTTTAGACCCAGCACTGGGCTCACTTCTATTCTCCCTTATAGAGGTGATTGAATATTGTGGCCTTTCAAGGAAAAGGCTAACATTCATTTGTTCATTAAATGCCTAAATGTGTTCAACTATAACAGCCAGGAGATTTGTTTTAGCTATTCTGGTATACTTCACCAATGCTATATGTGTCAACATGAATGTTACCATACCTAGGATCTTCTTTATTTGCTATTGATCCCAATACTCGTTCAGCAAATCTTGGATGATGTTCAGTGCTGTACAGGTTGCAAATGCATGTTCCTGTTGACATACGTGTGACTTTCATGAGAGTACCATTATCAATACCAGCATTCATTTCACCTCTACTTAATGCTCTCCAGTGCTTCCAATTTGGAAAGTGTGATAAATTTTATTTGGGAAGAATAGGAGTTAATAATTATTTAATAGCTGGTAAACCAAAGCTTGTTGCTTGTTTTTCAGGGTCATTCAGGAAAATAAAACCTTTCAGATAGTAACCTCCAAGTAAAAAGAGTGTCTAATCCCTATATCTGCCCTTTCTGGATTTACAACAATCCGGTAAAGGATTGGTTTATTCCACACCACAAATCCCTGTTCACTATGTTTGATTAGGAGCATAGGAGAATAAATAATTTTGTACCACTGAAGAAACAGTCAGGTTTTTGTAATTCTTGTTATAAAAGTGTCAGGGTCAAATTGGTATTTTGATGGTTGTTTGAAATAGGGGCATTTCACCACAAATTCATATTCCATCTCCCACACCAGTACAGCACAGTGCTCCTATTGATTAAGTATTAACATCATCCTAGTAGCGTTTGAGACGCAAAAAAATCAATCACCATATCTATTTTAGCAATTTTATCCTCTTTAATTATCTGGCAGAGGTATGCACCCTGTCCAAGTAGGGACCCACACGCTAGTCAGGGTAAGTGTAGTACGCACTAAAAGTTTACCTGTACTCACCCTCATGTAGCTTGGCACAGAGTAGTCAGGCTAAACAAAAGAGGAGATGTGTAAAGTATTTGTGCACACCCACACAGTAACACAGTGAAAACACCACAAAAGTACTCCACACCAGTTTAGGAAAATTGCCAATATATATCTGAGTACAACGAGACCAAAGTGACAGAAATCCAACATACACAAGTCAAGATATGAATTTTTAAAGAATAAATGAAAATGGAGTGCTTAGAAATCAATAGCTCCAATTTTGGGTATCTAGTCGTGCTCGACCGGCACAAATCTGAAAGTTCAATCCGAACGCAATGGAGCGCAGGCCAGAAACAGGAGTGACGCAGACCCCCTTACGGTTCCTTGGATGTGTCGGAAATCAAAGACAATGCATGGCGCAGAGGAGGTGAGGTGTCGCAGATGTAGGTGATGCATCGGTTCCTGAAGGTGGTGCAAGGTCATTAAAGCTTTAACGCCCGGGGATGATGCTTTGCAGATAGGAGGTGATGCGTCGGTTGCTGATGTGAGGCCTTGGTTCCTGAAGGCGACGTGGCGTCGTTGATGCTTCGATGTCAACAGCACGATGCATAGATTCATTGACGTCAAAGTCGAACCGCTGGGCTGAAGGCAATGCGTTGGTTGGTGGCGCTGCAGCAAAGTCTGGGCTGCGTTGTAAGTTGCAGTCGATGCGTCACGCACTTGGCAAGCGGGGCCACAGCTTCGGTGCAGGCAGGGGTGATGTGGCGATTTCACAGGGATGCGCTGGTTCAGAACTGACTCTTTGGAGTTAATGCGTCGATTTCATGGTTACAGCACCAAATTCCCCTCCAAGGGCCCAGGACTGGATTTGGCACCACTTGGAAGGGGGGGAACTCACAGCAGAGGAGCTCAGGTGCTGGTAGCAAGATGCAGGTGAAGTATTTGATGTCCCAGAGACTTCAGCAATAGGAGGCAAGCTCTTTCAAACCCTTGGAGAACCTTAGAAAGCAGGATGTAGAGAGTAAAGTCCAGTCCTCTCACTCCCAGACAAGAAGCAGCAGGCAGCAGGGCAATACAGAAAAGCAAGCAGCAAAGCGGCAGTCCCTCCTTGCAGCACAACAGCTCTTCTTTCTGGCAAAATGTCCTCAGTCCAGAAGTGTTCTGAGTATAAGGTGTCAGAGGTCCAGTACTTATACTCATTTTAGCCTTTGAAGTAGGTAGACCTCAAAGAAAGGTCTTTGTAGTGCACAAGACCCTGCCCTTCCTGGCCTTAGCTCCAGACACAATACAGAGGGGTATGCAGCTCTTTGTGAGGGAATCGGCACAGCCCTATTCAGGTGCAAGTGTCAACTCCTCCCATCACTCTAGCTCAGGAAGCCTGGTGATAGGCCATCAGGATATACAGGGCACACCTCATCTCCCTTTGTGTGTGACTGTCTAGAGTGAATTCACAAAGCCCAACTGTCATCCAACCCAGATGTGTATTCTAGGGACAGGCAGAGGCACAGAATAGTTATAGTAAGAAAATGCCAATTTTCTAAAAGTAGCATTTTCAGACCTGCAATTTAAAAACCAACTGCACTAAAAGATGTGTTTTTAAATTGTAAGTTCAGAGACACCAAAGTCCAATTTTCAATCTGCTCCCAATTGGAAGTTACACCTGTTAAGTGGTACAAGGCAGCTCTAATGCTAACCTATCGGAGAGATAGACCTTGCTGTAGTGAAAAACAAATTTAGCAGTTTTTCACTACCAGGACATGTAAAACTTAAAAACGCATGTCCTACCTTTTAAATACACTGCACCCTGCCCTTGGGGCTGCTAGGACCTACCTTAGGTGTGCCTTACATGTAAGAAAAGGGAAGGTTTGGGTCTGGCTAGTAGGTGAACTTGCCAGATTGACATGGCAGTTTAAGACTGCACACACAGGCCATGCAGTGTCAAGCCTGCAATGTGTTTGAAGGGCTACTTATGTGGGTGGCACAATCAGTGCCACAGGCCCACTAGTAGCATTTGATTTACAGGCCCTGGGTACACGTAGTGCACTGTACTAGGGACTTATTAGTAAATCAAATATGCCAATCATGGAGAAACTAAATGCCATCACATTTTAGACACAGTGCACATGCACTTTAGCACTGGTCGGCAGTGGTAAAGTGCTCAGAGTTCTAAAACCAGAAAAAGAGAAGTTCAACACACAGTCAAAAACTGGAGGTCAGAAGCAAAAAGACAGGGGATTCCACGCCAAAAGATGCCAGGTCTAACACATGCATTGAAGCATAAACCTGTAGGTCTACAGGCAATTTTATTATAGTTTCCTATATCAGTCACTAGCAAATGGTCTTGGGGATAAGAGGTCATCTGGGCCAAAGGGGGTGCAGCACTTGTACAGTCTCTGCTGGTCCTAGGATCTGTTAACTCAAGTCCTCCCAATAAACTGCATCTTGCAAGGGAATCATAATTATGTTGACAGTGAATTTATTTAACACTGTCTGTGTAAATGTTCTTGCTTACCTAGCTTCATTGTTATTGAATTTGGATCCTTAGTTTTTGGAATGTATTCTCCATGCTCCATTTGAGTTAGAAACCCCACCATGATCAGCTAATTTATGAATGAATTTAATGTCAAAGCTATCTCAACATAGGTCTAGGGAGGATTGCTATATGCTTCCCTTACACACCTAAGTCCATCCATTTATTTCACCAACTTGGGTGTGAGTTTTCTATAAGAAGCATTTCAAATGCATAATTATGTTAAACAGCGATTGATTGGGCAACAAATGTTATACACTATGGCTGTCCATAATTTATTACTGGACGACTTTCTGGTGCTTTCATTTAATAAGCTTTAAATGCTTTCTGGGACATTCGCTGCATTCTGGGATGTGTCAAATCTACATTCTTAAGCATTACAGTGCTGACAGCTTGTTGGTCAGTGTACAAAACCGAATGCTCTTCATTTAGAGGGTGTTCCACCTGCAATACACTCTAAAACATTCTTTTTGGTTGCACATTGCACATCTGTCAGCTGCATTGGTTGACTGTACAAGATAAGTCACATGGCATTGCTCCAGCAAGTCAATAGACCCCTGTCACTTCTTCTGCTTTCCAGGTAATAGTGGTAGAATCATCATTTATGTTCATTTCATTGCTATGACTGGCAAAAAAAATCTGTAGGTGAGACCAAATTCTTCTCTCTCTCCCAAGTGTTTAGCCACAAGTTCTCCGAACTTCTGTAGTCAGCCAATTACAGTAAACAAAGATGATAGGTTTGCAGCCTTTTGTGAATCACTTAAACTTTGCTTTGTGAGCCTCAAATCCTGTAAAATGTCAAGTTGTGATTGATCATGAGGATTCTTCCATCCGGGAAGGTCCAAACACATGCATTTTCATGACAAACACAATTTCATAAGGTGTGTTGTTCATCAAAACATGTCATGGCATATCATTGAAACTCTTCATATGCTAAATAGGTTGTTTAGGCAGGTTGCCCCATTACTTAAGACAATCGCAAGCAAGGCTTGTTTGAGGATAATATTGGTTCTATCTACTACCCCCATTTGAACTGGGCCTGAAGGAATATGAGAATTAAAGGTATACTTCTACTCCAGTGAGCATTTCTGTTAATTTCTTAGGGTTAATGGGCTCTTGTTCTGAGTGAAAGGTTCACGCTCCACCTATAACTACTAAGTATAACAAGTCTTTTTTGACAGCGCGAACAGTGACCAGATGCTGTGTCCACATCCACATAAAGCAACTGCAGGAATCTATCATTATCAATATATATTTTTCCTCTGAGCAGGCCAATATGATCAAGGTAAATTATTTGAAATGGCTGTAATGCTTGAATTAGAGGGGGTTGAGATGGCTACACTATAGTAGAAGGTTTTATCCACTGGCAGATTTTGTACTATAGTACATAATGCCAAGATGATTCGGACATCAATGGCCACCCGTGAGGTCCATGCAGTATATGCAAAGAATGTGCTGCTTTTATTAGATCCAACCTCACTGATTCTTTCGGCATATCTTAATCACTCTTTCCTGGTAATATAGCTTTAAAGAGACCATCTTGCCTCATGATGTAGATGTACTTCACTGGGAAGCCTAGAGACAGTGCTGTCTTTTGTGTGATAAATGTAATTGTGAGTGCATTTCCAGGTTGGCTTTAGTTTGGATCAGGTTACTGCTGCTACATTGTGCACCTACACTGCACTGCAGATTCCTTACAGATTTCTTAGATTGATCAGTGGCTCAATTGCCTTTTGAGGTGATTACCTCACTCTGGTGGGCTGCCCTATTGTGAAAATCCACCAATAGAAGCTGCCTTCCGAAGTCAAATACTCATCCCTAGAGTTGCTTTTCTCTTATCAGCCTTCCCTGTAACATTTCTTCTACTGCTGTGCAGATAACAGAGTACTGCTGTTTTTTGCCTGCTGCAGAATATGACATTCCATTTGTATAAAAGATGGTGTGGTACCCAATGCTTTAGCTGACTTGATGTATTGAATTTATTGTTGATATTGAAGGAATACCTATGTTTGTACTAGTAATTGTTCTCAAAGTGAACCTCCAAACTGGTTTACCTCATACACCTTTCTACCAAGCGCACACATAGGCTCTATAATTTGGTATGCTTGCATTAGAAGCTGCCTTTAATAATGGTATGAATATCACGTTGATTAATTTTTTGCCCTCTGCAGTGGGTATTTTTTTAATGATGCCCACCTGTACTGCTGTGAAGACTGCCTCTTTAGAAAAAAATGGTCCTGTAGTGTAAAATATAAACATGATTTGTACCCAATTGCTATATCCTGGCCCTCATTGTACATTATGTAAATTAACTGTGCTTGGCTAGGAGCTATTCCTATTATGCAGTTATATTTGTTGTCTTGTATATGTAAGTGAGCCAGTAAAATGTTTTTTCCGTAAGACCCTTGGGATTTGATCCTTCCTGTGATTCTTCCTTCTAATCCTTCACCCTAAACTTAGGGGGAATTACAGTTGAGGCTGGTGAACTTTGAAAGTGGTGTGGGGTAAATGCCTGCCTCGAATTGAAGAGAGCGATTAAGGTAAAGAAATCCTACTTTCATGGTGTGATAGGAAACCTTACCCTTCTTAAGACTGTTTGTGGGTTAACAATCCCTAAGAAAACTTTCAAGAAATGGTGGCAATGCAATGTGTTTTTAGCACAGTTTCCCTATGCATTATATTTTTAAAGCTTACCTATTTTAGAAATATTCATGCCCTCCTTCTCCCCACTGATGATAATGCCAGTAGAGAATAAAGAGAGTGAACAAAGAGGAAAGTAAGTCGTCAGGCGCACCCTAAATGTGCTTAAGTTATTATACATTTGGGTAACAGTAAGGTTTATTCAAGACAAGTACGGTTTTTACAGCACTCATCCTGAACTCATGTTTGAAAATGTTCTCATATGTGATAATGAAGAAAAAGGAGGCATGTTGAAATAAAATAACTGCCTAGGATCACACAATGTGGTCAAGCATGAGGCCAGGATTGATAAGTTTGTCTGTTTTGACACTGTCATTCAGGCATTATATTGTCATCTCATTCTCTCCCATTCTACTTTAAAGGTTAATGCTCTATTGTAGTATTCTCGAAGAAAGACACTGAGGTCAAGTAAGGTGAAACCAACAGGTTTAATCCGTAATGAAGATCTCATCCAACAGCAACGTCCACAGCATCAACTGACACCAAGCCTCTAGCCCACAAAGACATAATATCAGAAGGTTCCATGACATCTTAACATTCTAGATGACAAGGGAAGGGAAAACATGAGAGAAAAGAAACACTGGCACAATATGCATTGCCACAACCCAGAGTGGCTATACTTACAGTATACCACACATCTCCCTTCCTTAATATCTATGTACAATATCATGCAATGAAACGAAAATACTGAGTCAAGTTAAGCATAGTCTTAGAGATAAACAGGACGTTTGACCACCCTGGAGGATCGCCTAACATTTTCCATACTACTAAGTCCTTTACCAATTTCAGATTTAGGATGGTCACAAACAGTGGTGTTATTTCTTGAGCTTGCATACAACATCCCATCAAATTTACCCTTCAAAATGACAACCCTATTAAGATTCCATATGCAATGATCTTGAGTCTTAACAGCATTATAAAAAACTTTAATGACCAACATGGGCTCCATGAATTTAGAAGAAGAACTGCCAAACAGACCAGGACGTTTAATCATCACCCAATCTCCCACCTTGACCTCCGCTTTCTTCACCGCATTCCTTTTATCAAAATATTTTTTCCTGTCAGTAGCTTTTAACTCTTCTTTCCTTTGCACATCATTACCATCACACCTTTCACCCCTGGATAACTCGTACTTATTGACCCAAGAAGGTTCAAGACAAGTGTTAGGTAATCTGCCACGAAATAACAAAAAAGGAGTTTTCCCAGTGGTGCTATGTGGAGTCATCCTGTACTCTTCTACTTTATTAAGAATTTCTTTTTTCCAATCCAATGAAGACAACTTTGCTAATGCAATTGTTTCTTTGAGCACTCTATTAAATCTCTCAACCATCCCATTCGACTCAGAATGATAGAGAGCACAAGTTTTATGAACTATACCTTTTGAGGATAAAAAATCCTCCATCTCCTTTGAAATTAGTTGGACTCCGTTATCAGTCAAAATTGACTCAGGTACACCTTCCCTGGAAAACAATTCACCCAAACATTTTATGACATGAGAAGAGTCGATAATTGAAGTAAAGAAAACCTCTGGCCAATGGGAAAACAAAAAAACAATGACCACAAGAAAATCTTGAAGGCCACCGCTATGAACAGGTCCCAAAATATCCAATGAAATGTCTTGCTAGGGACGTGAAGGACGTTTTCTTATAATCATAGGTTGAACTCGAGGACATTTTGATTTGTCACTCAGAGTACACGGAAGACAGTCACGCACCACACGCTCAACGTGCTTGTCCATCCCAGGCCACCAGTAAGACATACGCAATCTTTCCTTTGTTTTCGTAATCCCCAAATGAGTCACGTGAGCCAGATCAAGCAATTCTTTTCTAAGACTGCTAGGAGAAACCAGCTTTGTCCCACGAAACAACAACCCACTCTCAACACTCAATTCTTCATGCAGATACCAAAAAGGTCTGGTAAGATCAGACCCAGACTTAATACTAGGCCAACCCTTTTGTAGAAAAGACATAAAGTCTTTAAGTGTAGAGCCGATGGCTAATTCCTCTCGCCACCTTTCTTCAGAGATGATGCCAGTGTCTAATACACACACCCATTCATTACCTTCATCCATATCATCATCAGAGAGAGTTTCTTTGGGAGTGAGGTGTGATAATACGTCAGCAACCCCATTATCGACACCAGGAATATATCTCAGTGAAAAATTATACTCTTGTAAGCCAATGACCCACTTAGTAATCCTGATAGAAATCAAATCAAGACCTTTCTTGTTAAAGATCTCAATTAAGGGCTTGTGATCTGTGCGGATTTCAAAATCAACTCCCCACTTTTTTTTTTTTATTTCCTGACAGCCCAGAAAACAGCAAGAGATTCCCTCTCAACAACAGAATACCTGGTTTCTGCATCTCTTAGGTTGCGTGAGAGGAACATGACCGTTTGCATTCCAGATGGACCATATTGTTGCAAAACTGCTCCTAGACCTCTTTCACTGGCATCAGTAGTAAGAATAGATTTGATTCTGGGATCAAAGCTTCGAAGAGAAGGAGCGGTACTCAAACTTTCCTTGATGTTAGAAAATTCCTTCTCACTTTCCTCCGACCAAACAAAACTAACACCCTTCTGTAGAAGACATCTCATGTTTGTGCTCAAATCTTCAAAATTCCTCACAAATTTGGAGTAATACTCCACCATGCCAAGAAATCTCATTAATTCATCCTTCTTGGAGGGAGAACTCATGTTTTGAATAGTAGAAACCAAATCACTCTTGGGTTTGATACCATCTCCAGTTATGTTATGCCCAAGATAGTTAATAGAACTAGATCTAAATTTGCACTTTTCCATTTTAATGGTTAAATTGCAATCACACAATTTTCTAAGCACTTCTTTTAAACGTGCATCATGTTCATTCACATAATTCCCAAATATAAGGATGTCATCCTGATATATACTAACACCCTCTACATCTCTAAGGACATTCTCCATGACTCGCTGAAAAACAGAAGAGGCTCAGACCAAGCCAAAAGGCATTCTGCCAAACGGTGTTATAAATGCCGTAAAATCTCTGCAAGATTCTTCCAATTCAATCTGATGGTACGCGGAGGTGAGATCGATGGTACTAAAAACCTTCGTCCCACCTAGCAAAACCAATAACTCAGATATATTTGGAAGAGGATATCTATCCACAATCACACTCTTGTTTAACTGTCTTAAATCAATGCAAAGACGTAAATCGCCATTGGGCTTCCTAGCTGCAACGAAAGGAGCCAACCATTCGGTGCCCTCAACCTCTTCAATAATACCATTGCTCTTTAGCTTGGCAATCTCCTTCTGCATATCATCTCTTACAGAAATAGGAACATTTCTTACCGTACAACACACAGGAACAGCATCATTCTTTAATTTAATCTTATGCTGATAACCTTTCAAACAACCTAACTCATGCTTGAAAACTCCAGGAAATTCTTTTTTAAGCATGTCCAAAAACTCACACTCACCAGATCTCTCCACCGTGCACACTCTCTCCCTAATTTGGATAGGAGGATCAGAATTGGGATCAAGAAACACTCCTAAGTCACCCTGATGAAGCCAACTAATGATGCTGTCTCCCTTTTTAGATACATAAATTTTCCCTGAAACTAGTCTGCTCTTATACTCAATCAGACCTACAAAATAACCGTGCAACTTGATAGGCTCACCCCCATAAGCAAAAGGAGTAATGTCAGGTTTCATAAGTACGACTTTGTTTTTCAATTTTGAATGATAAAACTCATTGGAAACAATCGTGATCTTTGCACCTGAATCAAATAGAACATGTGTGGTTTCCCCTTCAACCGTAATGCAGTCAAATGGACAGGACTTTCCACAACTTAAATTTTTGACTTGCATTACAATTTGACCACAATCAAAATCATCTGAGCTTGCATCAGGATTATCACCCTCGTACACATCAACCTTTTTGATTCTTGGTTCAGGTTTACTCCTACATGCCATTGCAAAATGGCCTTTTCTTTTGCATTTACTACATGTTTGACTCAACGCAGGACAATTCTTATCGTTAGCAAGATGACCAGGTTTACCACATCTATAACATTTGCGTTCAATCGTTTTCCCTTTGAACAACTCTTTATCTATAGGAGTCTTATTTTTTTCTTGCAATCTTTGGTTCTTTTCTTTAACCACTTGAACTTTGATATCTTTTTCACACTCTTTCTTTATCACAGCAACACACTTCATAGAATGTTCAATCCTCTTTGCCGTAGAAAGAACTTCATCCAAAGTTGGTTCATCTCTTAACCAAAGTTCCTCCCTTACTTTTTGCATGTTGCACCCAAACATGAATTGATCACTTATACGCTCTTCAGTCAAGTTTTCAAATTTACAAGAAGAAGCAAGTTTTCTCAAATCCGTTACATAACCTTCTACAGTTTCTTCATCTCCCTGGGACCTTTTAGCAAAATGATACCTTTCTAGGATAGTACTAATCTTCGGCAAGTAATGTTTATCCAATTTCTTAATGCATATCTCGTATTCATTTAAATCTTGTGCCTCTACAGACGATAGGTCAGGAAGATGATCAAAAACATCTTGTCCTTCAGAGCCTAAACAGTGAAGCAGTAATGAGGATCTCCTTTCAGCACTGAGTGAGACCCCACAAACTCTAGCGTATCTCTCAAATACTTTTTTGCCATTTAATTTGTGGATCTCCAGGACTAGACATTTTGCATTTTTTTTTTAATGAATTTTAAGAAATAGTAAATGCTCAAGCCAAGTAATAAAGTTGAAAGCTGAAAGTTAACAGTACATTACATTAGATTCAAAGAAACATGCGTATACAATTTGCAAAACAATGTGAGTGCCAGCAAACTTAATAATGATGTAACAACTTCATACAATGAATGTATTTTGAGCACAGTAAGAGTGCACGTCACTGCAATATACAACATGTACTTTAAATGATATAATTATACTGCAGATGAGCATATAATAACATTGACAGAGATCAAGAAAAATGTCAAGATGTAATCCTCAAATGAGTGTATTATTGCATCTAGACCAAAATGTGCGTATCATTGATAAGACACGCAATCATCAAATGTGCGTATCACTGAATTAACAGGACACGCAATTGTTAAATGTGCGTATCATTGAATACGTGCAAATCATATGCTGAAGTGAGCGTAATGAGCGTACCATTGAATAAACAGAATACGCAGTTATTAAATGTGCGTATCATTGAAACAACATGCATCCAAAGAAATTCCAAGAAATAGGACACGCAGTTTAAATGTGTGTATCATTGAATCAACACGCAACTCAAATACCAAAATGAGCGTATCATTGAATACACGCTCTTGGACGCTATCGGCAACAGCTTTCCTTGTTGAGAGAAGCTCCTCCCCGAGTGACGATAACCAATGAAAACTGCCTTCAAGCGGAACAGCCTTACTCACAGGAAAGCATGGAAGAGCAGAGGCGGATTGAAGAGCAGCTGAGGAGTGAAGAGGATCCAAGGTAAGTGATTTGTCTATTAATGAATCCAAACAGTAAGGAGTACAAGCTGCGGGACACAAGCTGGAACACTCGAAAGTACACAAGCTGCAAGCCGCGCTTGTTCATACACAGGTCCAATGGCAGTTGAGAACACTCTCGCAAACGGCTGCGCAGCAAACCAAAGTAATCGGAGATGTGGTCCGAAGAGCCCAGAGTTAAAATAATATGACCAAAACTGGGCAAGGAACGCAATGAAATATCGTCGGAGTCCAATACGCAGTCAAGATGCTAAAACACTTTTAAATAAAGTATAACTGTACGTAGTGATTTCCCACGATTTAGTTTAACAAAAACTACATAAATCGGAGCTTGTAATAATTAAAGACGTTGTCAGTGTCTGAAATATGAAGTTATTGACAGACGCATAAATAGAGGCCAAAAAGGTTATCTCTCACCAGAGCTTCCCTGAGAGACTGCAAGAAGTAAATTCCTGTGTTGAGATCTTCAAGTGCCAACTGGCGACTACGCCAGTGTAGTCAAGTAAGGTGAAACCAACAGGTTTAATCCGTAATGAAGATCCCATCCAACAGCAACGGCCACAGCATCAACTGACACCAAGCCTCTAGCCCACAAAGACACAACATCTTAACATTCTAGATGACAAGGGAGGGGAATACATGAGAGAAAAGAAACACTGGCACAATATGCATTGCCACAACCCAGAGTGGCTATACTTAGAGTATACCACATCTATCTTTAATTTCGGGACATAAGGTGAGAGCGTAGGTGGGAAGCAGATGCCACACACTTTTTTCCCTGGCTGTTTCTAAATGGTTTACATTGTTGTCTTTTCACTCACAATTACACAGCAGCATAATTGAGATAACTTCCAGAATGGAAAGTTTCATCGCAGGTTGAGTTCATTTAAAAGTCTAAAGTTATTTTTTCACTGAAGCACTCCGGTACCATTTTACCATTTCCTCCATAGTTACCTCAAGCGCCACATTTGCAAATACAATCTTCACTGTGATCTGTTTACGTAACGGTATCCTGAAGAGGAGCCACGGGGTGTTCTTTTTTTGAATGATGAGTGGGAAAGCGTCTAACGTCATCCATATGACGCTGAGGTGTAAGGTCAGGCGCCCGTGGAGCCTCTGTTATTCTGGGCTGCTTCCCTTCCCTATTTTCCCTTGGAGTTTAACCCGTCTCCCTGGGTGATTCAGGGATGGTGAAGTCAGCTCCCTGACATGCGCAGAGCCGCAGACAAAACTGTTGGTGAAAGCAAACTTAAGCAAACAGCGTAACACAGTTAAGAAAAGGGAGTAACGTTACGCTTTTTGCTTAAGTAGCAGCAGGATGATTTTTTGTTGGCTCTCTGCTACTCTGTTAATCAATTGGAGATTGCAGCCCTTTTGCTCATCATTAACAAGCCGCCACTGGGAAAATTAACTGATACAATGGTTTCACTCCCTCCAGATTACGTGGCATATATGTTCATAGACGCTCTGAAATCTCATTAGTGTTTGTAGCTTTTTGGGACTGTACAAGGGCTCCAATGGCCCACACTTCTCTAAGCTATATGGTGCAAGTAATTTTCGTTCACTGGATAATTGGTATCCCAAGAAGATTACTTTTAAATAGCACATTTTGGATATTCTGAAATTCTATCAGTACCCTGCTTCCGCAAGTATCATAACTATCATACCTGGCCCTCTCTGCTGGGTCACCCACAAACAGTTTGGATTTACCCTCCACTTTTTTTTTGATAAATTTGTTTTTCTTGGCTGTAGTACTCTGTGCACTTTACCACTGCTAACCAGTGCTAGAGTGTTTGCGCTCTTTCCCTTAAACATGGTAAGATTGGCTTGCACCTGCTTGGCTTATTTAATGGACTTATAACTCTCTTGTAGAGTGGCATACAATATACCCAAGGCTTGTAAATTAAAAGCCACTAATGTGCCTGCAGCACTTATTGTGCCACCGACCTGAGTAGCACCTTAAAACATGTCCGAGGTCTGCCATTGCAGCCTGAATGCAGTTTGAAACTGCCAATTCGACTTGGCAATATAACCCCCTTGCAAAGCCTTAAACTCCCCTCTTATTATGTATGTCACCCTTAGGGTAGGCCCTAGGCGACCCATACGGCAGGATGTATTGTAATTGAAAGGTTGGACATGTACTGTTAGTTTTTGCATGTTCTGGTAGTGATCAATTCCTAAATTTGTTTTTCACTAATTTGAGGACTACCTGTCCCATAGGATAACATTGGGTTGCCGTATTACATTTAATGAGTGATAATTTGGGATTGGGAGAAGGTAAGCATGTCATGTTTGGTGTCTGTGGAATTGTAATTACAAATCCTCTTTAATGGTAAAGTAGGATTTTGAATTGCAATTTTGAAAATGCCACTTTTAGAAAGTTGGCATTTTCCTACCCATAGACTTTTGGTGGCTGCAGCCTGCCCTAGTTCACATGACTGGGTGTAGTTGGCAGTTGGACTTTTTGAATTCCTCATAGACAGTCATACAGTAGAGGGATTAGGTGTGCCTGAATGGGCCATCCGCTAGCAGGATGGAAAGGTGGAACAGGGCATAGTCCCACTTGCAACTAAATAAGCTGTTCTCTGCCTTCACACAAAAGTCTTGACACCACTGCATTATTCCTGCAGACAGCTTGGAGTCAGGGCAGGGGAGTCAGAAAATTCCAAACACTTCAAAGAGAAACCTCTAGAAACTTCTCCCACATCAAAGAAGGTACCAGGTATAAAAATAGGGCCCTCAGACCTACTGTTCAGATCAGTTTCTGGACGTGCAGAAGGACTCTCAGAGGATTGCCTGCTTTGTACTCCACAAGACTGCTTTGCTACACCTGGAAGGACTGCTTTTCTGCTTGGAGCCTGCCTTGAATCCTCAGAGACCTGCCCTGCTGCTTGAGCCCTGCTTCTCCACTTGAACCCAGAACTACCAGAGTGACTCCTTGGGCTAGTTTGCTGGCCTCCTGTTCAGAGCCACAGAGACATAACAGGCTCCCATCATCTTGAACCTGCACCTGGACCAAGTCTCATTGAGTCCTACCTTCCCCCCAAGTGGTGCCCCTTCATTGCTGGAGCCTCGGTGGTGGTGCTATAGGTGCCCAGATAGCAAAAAGCCCAAACTTGGGACTTAAAATATTTTTGGCTACAAATTGCTCTGAGAAATGAGGAAAGACCGGGACCAACCTTCTCGTTGGTCTGCTCGAGGTGCATTGCTGGTTGAACTGACTTTGGGGTAGCTTCCACTACGTTCTTCTTCGCAGCAGAAAATCCTGTTCAGCCACCATTTGCCAAAGGGGTATCTGGCCTTCTGGAACCCTCATTGGCTACAACCTCCTGCCTTTTCCCACTGGAGATTTTTGACTTCCAAAAAAGAAACTAAGTCAGAATACACAAATCTTCACAGTGACTTCATCCAGTGGCTCCCCGATGATGGCCCTCCCTCCTCGGACAATGCCTACAGACTTGCCCTGCTGAACTTTACATGCTCAGAACATTTTCTTCCAGATTTCTTCTAAGTCTGAAGGTAAAGGCTGACCGGGCTCAATCGACTTCTTGTATCAGACCAGCGCTCCATCGCGTCGGCCATATTTTTTTATTTTGACCCAATCTCGCATGACTAGATGTCCGTGGTTGGAACTTTGATCTTTTAGACATTAGTTTTTATCTTAAACTTTAAAGATTCTTAACTCCAGTTCTACTGATTGAATGTTTGTCATCTTTGTGTCAAATAATTTAGTAAAATGTATGTCTTTTTCTAAAATGGTGTGACATTTTTCGTGTGTTGTCTTTTCACATTATTACTGTTTGTATGCTGCATAAATACTTTATACATTGCCTCTAAGGTAAGCCTGACTGCTCTTTTGTGCCAAGCGATCCAGGATTAAGCACACGTTAATTTAGTGACTTTTTGTGCTTCACCCTGCCAGGCATTGTGGCTGTTGCTTGACCAGGGCTAACACCCCAGTCAACCAACAACCAATTTCTCACAGTGATTAATTTGTCTACCTGGGGAAAATGTTCACACAAAAATAATCCTGCAACAATTCAATGATGTAAAAAATTCTGGGCTATTTTTATACCTATGAGATAATCCTGTAAATCTGTATTGTGCCCTCAGTATGTACATGAGGTCAAGTAGTATGATTCAGGGTCTGTGCCCTGTGTAAAGAACCCATTCGCTATGTAAATTGTGGTTTTGTGTTTTTTGCATGTGAGTTGAGTAGTTAAAAAAAGAGTGCTATGTGAACTCTATACATTGTATATTTTGTAAATGCTGGTTCAAGTTATGATAGTTCAATACTAAACTCCAGGACCTATGTGGTTTCAAAGCAGAAAAATTGGAATGCTCATGGTAGCTGGACATGTGGTTGATATTCCCTGATACTCCAATTTATCTAGTGGAGGTTTTGAACCATGCTTGTTTCTGGTTTCCCTGGATATTGTTTTAACTTCGGTCCTGTTGTTCATCTTGCAGGGGGGTTTTATTTTTATTTATTTTATTTTGAAGGTTTTGTATAGAGCGAACAAGACCCTTACGGGTATCAGAGCGCTTTACAGGGCAAATGTACGTGATAGAAACATGTATAGAAAAATATAGTTTAGACTAATACAAAAATAGTAACTAATACAGACTCGAAAAAAAAAAATATATATACAGGATATATAAATAGTTCAAGTGAATTTGGCCATGAGGATCGGTTTCACTTCTTTTTTGAAAAATGCAGTGGAAGGGTTCTGTCTCGTTTCTGGGAGCAGGGCATTCCAAATCCTGGGAGCCATTCCAGAGAAGGTCCGGATGTATGTCTTCTTCTTAGCAAATCGTTGTGGTTTCAGTAGAAAGTTATTGGAGCTCTTGGTGGATCTGTTACTGCCGGAGAGCACCAATTTCTCCGCTAGGTAACTCGGGGTTTTGTGATGTAATGCCTTGTGATTCATACAGGCGATTTTCAAATGAATTCTGGCCTTGAAAGGTAGCCAGTTGAGAGCACGAAGGTCAGGAGAGATGTGACAATTTCTTTTGGAGCTAGTGATGAGTCTAGCCGCTGCATTGATTGAGGCTCTTAGAGGGTCCGTCGTCGATCTAGGCAGGCCGCAGAGAGTGACACTCCCATAAGCCACTCTAAGGATTACTAGAGCTTGAACTGCTTGTTTGAAGTCTTTTTCGGGCAGGAAGGGTTTCATTCTTCTCAAGGTGTTCAACTGAAAATGTGCTCCTTTTGTAGAGGCGCTGATGTGTTTTTGCATATTTAGCTGTGGATTAGATGTGAAATTTCATTTTTGCCCAAACTCCTCTGTTTTTAAATAGCACTGGAACATTTGTAATTCCAGTTTGTGTAACAATGCTTCTTCAGCAGCTGGGGCACAGGGAAAGTTAAAGGTCCTGTTATTACTTCCTCTCCAATGAATGCACCAATTATAAATTGTGGAGGCCAGTCTATATCAGCAAGAATAATATTATAGGAATCTATTTATTGATTTCAGAAAACCATAATGATTGTACACTGAATGTCCTCTTAGGGTTTATAAATTAAATCCATTTTATTTAAATGCCTATATGACCATAATCATTAGTCTCCTCTACGCTCAGAGCAGTTTCCACTAAAGGTGGGCCATAGTGCTTTCTGTCCTGCAGTCTGGAAAAGCCACCATTTGTTCCCCACCCTTTAGTAGGCTCCTCTTTTGTGAGGAATCCTACCTTCTAATTTCAATTACTTTCTTCTTTTCAAAATTCTGTTGTGATCCCAAACCCGATCCTCTTCTATCCCCTCTCCCTCTAATAGGTCTATTAGCTGTCAAGGCCTTGGGAAGAGTGGCTTTCAAAGTATTTCGAGTCTAGTCTTAAATTTCCACAATCCTGTGAAGAACGAGACTATTGCTCATCATAGGACTAGTATCTCTCAGCTTACTAATTTCTTTCTGATCTTTCTTTGCTCTTTGTCTTTACCATAAAAATGTACTTTTTTCTGAATCTAGCTCAGGTTCCCCTCCACCTTCAGCTCGAATCTCTGTGTATCTGCTTATTTTCTTTCAAAATCATTTCATTCTAAGGTTTCTGTATTTATTGGGGATGTTATGGTTTTGTCCCCAGGATGCCTCATCCCATGGAGACATAAATGTAAGAGATTGTTTGGCAACTCCACCTCTTTCTCACCTTATACAATTGCAGCATATCTCTAGAACATGACCGACAGAGCTGCAACACTTTTAAAGTTACCTACAAATATTTCAGCTGCAGGGGGATGGCCGCGGAGAACCACGCCTCCGCGTAGTCTCAGGTGACCGCGCCTCTCTCCTTGGCAATGGCGGCACGGCGTTCTTGGAGTTCGGAAGGAGCACATCACGGCGCGATGCGGCTTGTTGTGAAGCCGTGATTCCTGGCGGCGGTAGGCGGGCGGACTTTTAATATCCCGGTGCGCTTTTAGTGAAACAACCCCGAGCTGCACAATAACCGAGCCGAGCTGAGTGTAAAGGCAGAGGGGGAGGCAGCGCTAGTGCCTTGTAGCAGGAGCTGAGCCGGGAGGACCCACTTTGAGCTGGTTACCCGAGCAGACAAGGCTGAGAGCCCGGATTGGAGCTGAGCTGAGCAGGCTGGAGTGGGAAAACGGCTGAGAGCGAGAACAACGCTGTTCTTGAGGAGGTGAGGAGGCGAGATGAGCTGGTCCAGAGAACTCTGGTTTTGGTGACTGCAGCGCAATAAAATCGGAAAGCTGCATGAGTAACTGTATAAATTGAATAACTGAGAGGCAGATTTGTTTTCTTTACCCTGAATTCACCCTCCTGCAACTTTTGAGCCGGCAATTAATTTTATAAAAAGGAGAGGAAAGAGGGGGGGGAAATCCTCTAAAGGGAGTGTGGGAAAAAAACCCGTTGCTGTTGTGGCTCTGTTGATTTTAAAGGAGAGTCAAAGATGGGAAGACACAACAAGCATAATAATCCTGTCGCTAAAGTTGATTCTGCGACAGGTCTAAAGGCCAAAACTCGTTTGGCGCAGGCAAAAGCTCTCTCTTCAACGGCCAGGGGTGGACATTCGGCTAACCGTCCCGGCCTCAGTTCTAGTTTTGAGAGCTCGGAAGAGGATCAGGTCAAGGAGCCTGCCGAGCCGCTCCTGGAAGCTGGGGTTTTAACAGTCCAACCCACGCAGGTGAATATTGACACTCCTGAGAAAAATCTGAATGACGATCTAACAGCAGGAAACAGCAAGGAAGAGGGAATGAGCTTGAAAGAATTCCCACTATTTACGAAAAAGGCATCTCAGGTGGCCCCTGCACAACTCAATGCCCTACCACCTCGACTGCAGACGGCAGACGGGAGACAAGATATCCTTAACAGCTCACGTCAGGCCCCATCCCCACCCATATTTACATCTACATCTATTTCGCCTCGTGCAACTGCTCACGCTGCTCCCTTATCAATCTTGACAGCACAAGAACTAAACCAAAGTTGTATGACCCTTGATACATCCCCCTCCTGTGGGGATACGCCACCACTCTATACCCAGCTCGTCCAGAATCAGACTCTGTCAGTAAATGCAACAAGACCGCAAGCAGGGGTACAGGATCAGCAACAGATCCCGTTACAATTGTCGGATGGCAGTAACGCGAGACCACTGAGCCAGTCCCTGGAGGGTCAGAAAGGGGCAAAGATTCAACAACTTCTGGTCTCAGAATCTATAGAAACTTCAATGGATGCTTCGTCTGATGCAGCCCTTACAAAGCAGATGGACATCAAGATCCTGCTAAACCTGATCCTTGAGGAGATAAGAGAGATGAAGAGGTCTCAGGAAAATGAAATAGCCTCTCTCCATCAGCGTCTCGGGAAAATAGAAGAAGCAGTGGCCTGCCTTCCAGTAAAAATTCAAGAAGCTGAGTCAAGGATCACACAGTTAGAAGATCAAATGAGCTCCTTGCTTACGAAAGTAAACAAAACCACCAAAGACAAGACTATTTTAGAAAACATACTTGAAGAGCTTGAAAATCACTCGTGGCGCTCAAATTTGCGATTAGTGGGGGTCCCTGAGAGAAGTGAGGGCACCCAGGTGCTGCAATGGGAGGAAACCTTTATTAAACAAAGGGTATTGCCTGAGTATAGTGGGGATCTTACAGTCACAAGGGCGCACAGAATTCCATTCCATCCACTGCCAAACTCCAACATTCCACGCACCATCATAGTTAATTTCGCTGACTACCGCATTAAGGAAAGGATTCTGGCAAAGGCCATACAACAAAGACAATTCCCGATTAACAAAACCTCGAATTGCCGAATTTTTTCTGATATGTCAGCGGCTGCGGGTCAAAGGCGCAAAGAGTTTGTCAAACTGCTCTTTCTCTTCAAAGCTCAAGGCGCGCAGGCGTCTATAGCCCAGCAATCCAAGCTGCGTGATCTTGTGAGGGGGAAATTCCACATGTTCTCAAATCTAGAAGATGCTCAGGGCCTTCTCAGCTCCAAAGTGAAATGATACTCTGTATAATATTTTTTCCATCGCATTTAAGTTAATCTAAGTCCACTATTGCCGGAGGGAGGTGGGTCATCGAGGGTGCAGGTCCATGGCACCCCAAACAGAAATTGGGGGGGGGGGAGGAGAGGTGGTTAGTGTGGTGGTCCACATCTCTAGAGGGGTGGGTTGTGAAGGGAGGGGGTGGTTTCATAAAAGGGTGTAGCAGTAAAATGAGCAGAAGCAGGGGCAATCGGGGAAAACCATCAGGATAGCGGGATTGTTCGTCTATTTTTTTTTTGAAACACTGTAAAAATGACAAATAAGTGCTGTATTATTTCAGTCAATGTAAATGGGATACTAAATAAACAAAAGTACGGAGGACTAATTAGGTGGCTGGTTTCCCTTTCGCCCCAGGTATTATTTCTTCAAGAAACTCATTTAAAAACCAACTCCCCAGAGTTATTTCTCCCAAGAGCTTTTTCTCATGCCTTTTTTGCTTCAGCTGGGTTGGCGAAAAGAGGAGTAGCTGTCTATTTTTGTAGAGGTCTTCCATGGGAATTCGGTCAAATTCGGAGAGACCCCTTTGGAAGGTGGATCTGGATTGAGGCCAAACTAGGCGACATGATATTAAATTTTGTAAACTACTATGGCCCAATAGTAGACAATATCACAGCTATATTTAAAATCAGTGAGCTACTCAGGGGGGCACCGGGAAAGATAATTTTGGGCGGGGATTTTAATTTTATTCAAGATTTAAAAAAAGACACTTCTAATAAAAATAAGAAAGAATTGAAACCCAAAACCAAAAAAGTATTAGATGCATTAAGACAGGAACATCTCCTGCTAGACCCCTGGCGCCACTCTAATTCAACTGATTGTAAATTTACATGTTATTCTCGCCAATTTCATACGGCCTCCTGTATTGATTTTTTTTTAATATCACGATCTCAGAAGTATACAGGTATTGAAATAAGGGTAAACGCATTCTCGGACCACTCCCTCGTAAAACTCGAGTTGGAGATTGAGGAGGGCAGGAGGATAGGATCCAGGTGGCAGATGGATCGTCTCCTCTTGCAGGATCCTCAGTGGGTCGCCGATATAAAAAACTGGATATTAGACTATTTCAAGATAAATGAAAACACGGCAGAGATTTTCTCTGTCTGGGGTAGGTTCAAAGCAGCCTTACGTGGGCAGATGATCGCGTTTTCTGCCGCTCAGTCTAAAAAACGGCGAGATAAGATTGCTAATCTCAAGCAGGCGGTGGATAATGCTATGTACCTGAGAAATGCCCCGTCTCAGGGGACGGGGGATGCTGGAGTCCAGCTTGAAAGGGCGAAGCAGGCACTAAAAGAGTTCTTTCTAATTGAAGAAATAAACAGCTCTAGAACATACCAACAACGAGTGTACGAGGAGAGTCAAATGGTTGGTAAAATGCTAGCTGGGGCAACAAAAACAAAACAGGAAGCAGCTCTGATTTCTGAAATTATTGATCCTAAGACCCGAGACATTATAATGGATAAAGACGGCATAGCCCAAGTCTTTATGGAACATTACTTACAGCTATATGCCACTAGATACGAGGTAGGACGGGACCAAATCCATAAATATTTTGAGGAGGTAAATCTTCCCATTTTGCCTGAGCTGCTAGTGGAACAAATTCAGCTCGATATATCTGAAACAGAAGATTTAAATGTGGTGAAATCAATTGCAGGGGCTAAAGCCTGTGGAGCTGATGGGCTACCAATCGAATTTTATAAAACTTTTTCCAAGGAATTGACTCCCTTCCTGGCGAAACTGTTCAACACTGTTAAATCGGGAGGCTGTGTTCCCCCTAGCTTTAAAGAATCTATAATTGTCAGTTTTGTAAAGAAGGGGAAAAATCATAAGGATGTCAATTCTTATAGGCCGATCAGTCTCCTCAATGCTGATTTCAAAATTTTAATGAAAGTCTGGGCCCAACGCTTCACCCCTATTGCCCAGGCACTAATTCATACGGACCAGTCCGGGTTTGTTGCGGGGAGGTCTATGTCTTCAAATACCAGGTTTTTAATTCAGGTCCTTGATTATTCGACGCACAATAAAATTCCAACTCTTATTACGATGGTTGACGCTGAAAAGGCGTTCGACTTCGTTAATTGGGACGCTCTCTTTTTTGGATTGGAAACATTTTGTATCCCTGTTCAAATCACAAAAATGTTGAGAAATATCTATCAGGGTGCCCAAGCCCGGGTGGTAGTAAATGCCAATCAAATAGGGGCAGTTAATATAAATCGTGGAACGAGACAAGGCTGCCCGATGTCCCCCATTTTGTTCACCTTCATCATCGAGCCTTTGGCTATTAGAATTCGTGGAAATCTGGAAATTAAAGCTCCAATAGAAGGGATGGTGAAACTAAAACATTTCGCAGATGATATAATTCTGTATCTGCATCCCGATAAACAGAATTTGGATCAGGTTTTAGAAGAATTCAGACAATTCGAACTAATAGGGGGTACAAAATAAGTCAAAACAAAACTGAGATTTTAACATTGAATGTTGATTGTAATTTTTTACCCTACAATTTAAAATCCCAGGCTTTGAAAGCAGAACCAATTAGATATCTGGGCATTTATGTCACCAATCAGTATGAACAACTATTCAGCTTGAATTACTTAGCAATGCAGAATAAAATTAAAGCATTACTCGATAAGTGGTCTCTCCTACCTTTAACTCTAATATGTCGTGTAGCGCTGATAAAAATGTCTATTCTTCCCCTACTAATATTTCTCTTTATAAACGTTCCCTTGAAGATCAACTCCAACTATTTTAACCCCTTGACCGCGATCGGAATTCCGCTCGTGTGCTGGACATTCCGATCGCGGGTGTGGTCGTGACGAGCTCAGCTCGTCATGCGCACAGCGCTACCGCGCAGCATGACGAGCTGAGCTCGTCACGCGCATCGAAGGGGTTAAAGAGATGGAGTCAATGTTCAGGGAATTTGTCTGGAATAGGACGGCTTCTAGGGTTAAGCTACCTATACTACAGTTGGAAACTAATCAGGGGGTTTTAGCCTTACCAAGAATTCGAACATATCATGAGGCAGCGTTCTTGGATCTCACAGCACGTCTTCTCGAACCAAATGGTTTACTAGACAATTTCTTTTTTGATAGAATGATTCAGGAGTCTGGCTCGAAAATTCCAATATTCTTAAAAACTTCCAAATTACCAAAAAAGACCCGATATAAGACGGTTCGAGACTTTTCTGACAGATTACAGTCCTTTTTAAACAAGCCAGGTCCTCAGGATTTAACTATTTGAAGCTAGAAGAGAGCAAAATTTTCGGTCTTCAAGTACACTCTAGTTGGCTTAATAGATGGAAGGACTGTGGTCTTGAGGAGTTGGGTCACTTTTTAATTTCTAGAAAAGTAATTTCCTGGCAAGAGGTTCAAAATAGATATGGCAACCGAAATAAGCCTGGCTTTTTGGAGTATCTGCAGATTGTAAACTTTATAAATAAATACAATCTACTGTCAAGCGGTGCTCCAACAAACCAGGTAAATGTTCTATATAGAGCTAAACTAAAGGGGGTTGGAAATTGGTATTCTCTACTGAGAATGTGTAATGAGCTCCCCCTGGTCAAAGAATTCCTGGAAAAAGTAACCCGGGAAACTAACTGTTCTTTCTCTTGCCAGGAATGGCAGTCTATAACCCAGTTAGGAAGCAAGGCCCTAAGAGCAGCCAACTTTAAAAGGATGGCTTTTCTATCTCGGTGGTTGGCATACTACACTCCTAAAACTCTTAATAAACGCTACCCGGAAGTGGAAAACAAGTGTTTCCGATGCCAGGCTGAAGGCGAGGGAGATTGGCTCCACATATTTTTTACGTGCCCAAAACTCGAACTGTTCTGGCGCAAGATCTTCTCGTCAATAAGCCAGGCAATAAAGAAGAGGCTTGACCCTGAGGCAGAGGTAGCTCTCTTTGGCATTTCTAAAGTTAGGTCTGATTTGACCAAAGCCGAAGAGACCTACACGGCGATTTGTTCTTTAGTGGCTCATTCGCTAATTCTCCAAAATTGGAGGTCTGAAGAAGTACCTTCCTATTCTAAATGGTTACATAAAATGCAAAGGACCAAGAGGTTTGAAGAAGCCTATGCTAAGAGGGTTGGTGCAACAAAAAAATTCAAAACTGTTTGGAAATTTCTGAAAATTGTGAAACCACGACAGAAATTTGAAAAAAATAATAATATTTAGAGATGTATGCATTGACGTGTTAGGGAGCACTTTAGCATATTGAACTTTTTTCTGTCATATATTTAAGGAAAGGCACGATGGCACTTTAATATTATAGTTCTCTTTATAGATATAATGTTTACATTACTTATATAGGGCTCTATATGTTACCTCTTTTAACTAACTTCCTATAATCAAGGGTACAAGTGATCTTAATTTAATGATTATAGGTAATCCTTAGGGCCTGTAAACAATGTTAGTAAGTTAATTTTGCGATATTCTAGCATGTAGCACATTAGCACTTTAGAAATTTTAGCAGTGAGATCAGGTTTTTAAATATTGTATGATCTAGCCAGACTTTTGTTGCCTTTTTAAATATTTGGTGTCTAGGTGTTGTTATTTAATCCATAGAGGTTCCATTTGAAAAATGAATAAGAATGTGCTTTATTGTATAATACTGGTTTTTATTCCTGATGACTAATTATATCACTATGTATGTATTATCCCCATGCTCTGCTCAATAAAAAAATGTTTAAAAAAATAATATATATATTTTAGCTGCAGCATTTGTTTTGCCTATCAGTTCAAAACCCTGGTCCACTGCAGGTGAGGCACCATGCTTCTCCTGTATTTGTGAGAACCGTGGGTAACAGAGTTATCAAGGGGATGTCATGTTTAGTAGTGTATATGGTTGCAAATATGCTTCTCTACTAATGGAATTCCTGTGGGTTATGCACCATCCCCATGGAAAGGCACATGTTCATAACTTACACTTTTGAGTAATTTGCACTTTTGAGTCAGTTTACTACTTTTTGCTTAATCACAACATCCGAGTATGAGTTACTACTAAAAAGAAAAAGTAAAAAAGTAGTAAGTGCAGCACCACACATGGCTAACCACTGGTATAGCAACACCCTGCAAATAGAAAATAATGGAGGTAGGGAAATAAAATAAAATCCTATAGGAAATAATGTAAAATTAAATTAAAATGTTTACAATGGTTACACTTATAATTAAATATAATTTAATGTTAAAATATATATAAAAACAGTACACATTTATTAATGCCGTATATTGAATTATAAAAAAAGAACATAACAATATTTTTATTGACATATAACTCAATTAATTATTATTATATGCATCACTTTTAATAATAATTATTTTTTTATGTAAGAATTTACTTTTCATGTACACTCAGAACAATATTTACATTGATTTAAGATGTATTTAATAAAATAAGTTAACAGTTCTGTATCATTTGTTTTATTTAGTTCTACATATACATTTACATTAATAATAAACAGAAGCATAATATAATATTTATTTTTGAGTTAAAAAATTTTTCCCTATAATTTACCATGTGGCAATCTTAACCCTTACTGAAGGGTATTCATATGGTAAAGTATTGGGAAAACTAGACAAAAATTATTTAACTCACAAATAAATATTAAAAATAGTTCACATTAAATATTAATGTAAATTAATGTTGTAAATTTATTTTAAATTTAAAGCAAAATACATAAAACTGCTAAAACACTATTAACATGCATTAAATAAATTAAAGGACATATGTTACATTAAATTAAATTAAAATATTTTTTAAGTTTAAATGATTACAAGAAAAGAAGTAGAATTATTAATAAAAAACAGCCATTGATGACACCATTTTCATCTGTAACGTATTGCCACGATTGCCCATTTACAAAAGCAATATACCGTTAGATCCAACAGACCCTTCTGGTTGAGGCAAGTAGGTTATACAGCAATGAAACGTGTATAAATGATACCTATGTGTGGACCTGAAATCTTCGCCGTGCTTTTCCCCCAACCTTTTGCCTTCCAAATCTCCTGTTTTTGCTGACTTCATCTTTGCTAGCTTTCGGACTATGCACATTTAATTACTGCTAACCAGTGCTAAAGTGTTTATGTTTTCTCCTTTAAACATGGAAACATTGCTTACATGCAATTGGTATATTTAATGTACTTATACGTCCCAAGTAAACTAGTACTACATGTACCCAGGGCCTGTAAATTAAATGCTTCTAATGGGCCTTCATCATTAATTGTGCCACCCACCTAAGTAGCCCTTTAGACATGTCTCAGGCATGCCATTGCAGCCTGTGTGTGCAGTTTTAAACTGTACATTTGACCCTGCCAAAATAAACCTTTTGCCAGGCCCAACCCTTCCTTTTTAAGACATAAAAGTAATCTCGAGGGTAGGACCTGGACAACCCATAGGGCACGGTGCAGTATGTGAAAAAGAGTTGGACATACATTTTTTACTTTTACATGTTCTAGAAGTGAAAAACTCAAAAATAAGTTTTTCACTACTGCAAGGCCTCCGTCTCCCATAAGATAACATTGGGTTAACTTATTACATTTAGTAAGTAATACATTTAAATTGGGAGCAGGTAAGATTGTTTAGTTTGGTATCTAGAGAATTTTAATTTAAAACCCTCTTTAATGGGAAATTTGGAGTTTAAGTCACAATTCTGAAAATGCCACTACACTATTAGAAAGTGAGCATTTTCATTTGGTGTCTGCAGCCTGTATCCTGGGGCACAAGACTAGATGTAGCTGGCAGTTGGTCTTTGTGCATTGTTCCCAGACAGTGAAACAAAGGGCCATAAGTGTTGGCAGGATGGGCCACCTCTGACTTGTTGAGGGCGAGGAGCTGTCACCTACCACACTTACACATCACAATGGCTATGCCTGAGCACACTCAAAGAGTTTGACACTAGTCTTTTGTGACCCCAGACATGCTGGGGCCAGGGAAGAGAGGTAGGACATTTTAAACACCTCTGGAGTGGAAACTTCCAGAACATTCTCCTACTTCAAAGCTGGAACAAGGTTTAAATATTGGTTCCTCAGACCCAACTCTACAGTATACCTCTGGGCCTGTGGAATAACCTTTGGGCTGCTCTGCAAGAGGGTTGCTATTCTGTGGTCCTGCTGCCCTGCTGCCTGCTGCCCTGCTGCCTGAGTGAAGGACTGACCCTGCATCTTGAACCCAGGACCACCAGAGTGACTCCAAGAACTAGTTGGCTGGCCTCCTGATTAGAGCCACAGGGACAGAAGAGACTCCAACAACCTTCAACCAAGCACCTGAATTCCGCCAACTGTGATTCCTGTCCCTCAAGTGATGCCACCTCAGTCCTGGACCATTGGAAGTGGACCTCAAGGTGCTATGCCAGCCTATCTCCGGACCCAGCATTGCTGCCTCTCAGAACTGCCACATTGCCACCCATGGCACTGCATTGCCACTGCCACTGTGTGATCTATCTCCATGCACTGACCTTGTATTGTCACTGCAGCTCCCTCGTAACTGCCGCTGTGTGATGCATCTCCATGCAAGGACCTTGCATCGCCTTTACTGCACAACGCATCCTTGGCACGGGATGACGCATCATTCCACAGGCAGGATTTAATGTACTTTTTTTCAGTGGGCCTAACTTGATTCTTGTACTTGGCCCGTGCTCCATCACAGTCAGCCTGAAACTTGGGACTTTGTTCCGGTCCGGCAAAACCAAATAACCACAGTTGGCTCATTGTGCTTTTAGACACTATTTTTACTTAAAACTTTAAAATTACATATATCCAGTTTTACAGATCGGATTTTTGTTGTTTTAATGTCAAATGATTTATTACATTTTACTCTATTTTTCTAAATTGGTTAGAGATTTCCCTTGTGTTGTGTTTTTACTTTAATACTGTTTAAAGTGTTGCAGAATTACTTTACACATTACCTCTAAGTTAAGCCTGACTGCTTTTGTGCAAAGATACCTGAGGTTTACTACAGGTTAATTTGTGGTTTGCTTGAGTTTTAACCTCACAGAGATTGTGGTTGCTGCTTGAGTAGGATTTCATCCTCCTCAACCAGTAACGCAATTTCCAACGCTATGCATTTCTGAAATGTACATAAGATTCTCAGTTTAGGACCAGTGGCTATTTGTACACCTCTGAATGTGGGCAAACCTATACTATCATGTGACCTAGAGGGCATTTTGGTAAATGTCTTCTTTCTTGTACACTGTCTTACATCTGAAAGTCATAAATGCAGAGAAATCAATTTTGTGTTCCAACGTCTTCTGACAAAAAGATACCACGCTTATGTAGCTGGACGTAGTGCCTGCAACAGGAAACATTCCAAAATGCAACCTAGCGACATCCTATTTTACCCAAATGAATCTACTTATTTTTTTACATTGCATGTAACTGCGGACTTTGGGCCCTAGCGAAGTCTCTACCCAGGGAAACCTACCATACCTAGACATTTCTGAAAATATGGTTCTCCAGAATGATGTTACTTGTGTAGTTCTTATGAGGTTTTCTTACCCAGAAGCACTTGCAAACCTCAAACCTTTGCTAAAAACACACATTTTTCTCACATTTTGGTGATGGAAAGAATCAACAAATTTCCTACCACCTAACGTTCCCCCACGTCTCCCGGTAGAAATGGTTCCTCACTTGTGCGAGTGGGCCTTGCCAAAATGCAACATGGACACATCAAGTTTTCCACTCAAAATTAACTTTTTTTTTTTTTTTTAATGTTGGTGGTTGCGGAATTTGGGCACTAGCTCAGCTGGCACCAGGGGAAAACCAACAAACCTGCACATTTCTGAAAACTAGACACCCGGGGGAGTCCAGTATGTCATGCCTAGTTGCTCCCACCAGGTTTTCCTAACCAGAAGCCCTTGCAAGTCTCAAGCTTTTGCAAAAGAAACCAGTTTTCTCACATTTCTGTGAGGGAAGTTTCTGGAATCTGTGGGGAGCCACAGATTTTCTACCACCCAGCATTGCCCCATGTCTTTTGATAAAAATGGTACCTCACTTGTGTGACAAGGCCTTGCACCCCTGACAATAGAGGGCCCAAAATATAATGTGGAAACATCAACATTTCATATCTGTCAGCCCTAGAATCAATGCTCACCAACTCATCACCCAACAAACTTATCACCCGGCTTTATAACTCCATGCAACGCTCATCCCCGGTCACAAAACCAAAAGCCTTGGTGGGTTGGAATGAAGAGCTAGAGGACCCCGTTTCAGACGACCAATGGCAGTTCTGCTGTGGGCAGCTAGAGATGCTTTCGCCCAACTACAAATTACGTCTCATACATTTTAAATACTTGCACCGCATCTACAGAACCCCTATGCAACTTAAACACATGGGTCTCCGCCCTGATGCAAACTGCTGGAGATGCAGGACTTCCAATGCTTCATTCCTTCACATGGCCTGGAGTTGCCCTGTCATGGAGAAATTTTGGAGGGAGATATTTAACACAATAAATGAGGTACTGGAGACTAATATGACTCCATCACCTAAGGTAGGCCTTTTGGGATATGTTAAGGAGGCCCCAATTGGACATTGCAGGTTACTCGCTATGCTACTACTGTTAGCCAAGCGTAGAGTTACGATGCACTGGGGCAGGCGCAACTCCCCCGACATCAAGACATGGATTCTAGACACCACATTTTGTCAGGAACAATTAAACATTATTTGGGAATTACTACCACTAGCATCTAGGCCCAAAGACATCTGGGGACCCTTCCTGGCCTGGTTGACTGCTCTCAACTTAGCTCCTGCCCAAACTGTTACACCTACTCATGAGATAAATCAAAGTAACAGCTAACGATCAACTTGGTGCCCTATGATATGTTTACTGTCGCTGAACTGTGTTACATTTCGCAAGGAGTCTTCATGTTATACAATGCTATGCAGTTTGTATCCGCACATTAATGCCTTGTTTTAAAATGCATGCAATGTGATATTTCACTCAAACATATGATCAAGCTGTGCTGCTTCCGCTTTGGCTTTGTTTTACTTATGTTTTATTTGTTACCTTTTAATGTGACATCCGGCAGCATGTATATGTACACTGCTTCTATGTACTCCTTTCTATATGCAAATAAACAAATTTAAAAAAACAAAAACATTTCATATCTGTAAAAAATTGGGTTGCTGGTTGACTGGGGTATGAGCCCTGGTAAAGCAGCAACCACAATTCTTGTCAGGGTAAGGCATTAGCAAACCCCAAGTTAACCTGTGCTCAACCCCCTGGTAGCTTGGCACAGAGCAGTCAGGCTTAACTCAGAGACAATGTGCAAAGCATTTGTGCAACACTCCAAACAGTAACACAATGAAAACATACCACAAAAGGAGCCCTCAACAGAATTAGAAAAATAGAGTAGTTTCTAATAAATAAATCAAGACCAAAGCTACAAAAATCCAATTAGTAGAACTGGAGATATTGAATATTAAACTTTTTTTGAGAAAATAGCGCCTAAAGGTGTAAAGCGCCAACTGTGGATATCTGCTTGCACTGGACCGGGACAAAGTCACAAGTTCACGATGACTATGATGAAGGGCGGGCCAGCTACAGGGACCCAGTTAGCCCCCCTGAACAAAAGTACCTTCAATCCTGGTTTTCAGAGCATTGTTTGGATCCGCGTTGAAGATGCATTGTGCAGCCAAGGCTTTGCATCAGTTCTGAGATGCGGCGAAGCTGCAGTGCGTGGTCCTGAAGCATTGATGTCAAGCATCCTATCGATGGGGCTTGCGATGTGAAGTTCAATGTCAGGGATGCGACACGCAGTTGGGGCGTTGTGCGAGTTCCGAAGAGCTGCGAGGCTGAAATGAGGAGTCTAGCATCATCATTGAGGCTGCTGTTGAAAAGAGATGCGAGGGCCTGTGCCAATAAGGCATTGTGCAGTGACAGTTCCGAAGGCAATGCCAGTTGTGGTGGGTTGCGAGCCTTTGCAATGGGTCAAATCCATGCAGTAGCCGAGATGTGTTGATTCTGTGTTGGCTTTTGCGTGCCGCACAGCAGAGGAGTTGCGTCTGTTCCGCTGGATTCCCAGAAGCTGGCAAAGCACCTTAGGCCTATTTCCAAGGGTCCAGGACTGGGGTGGCACCACTTGGCAGGGTATACTCCAGGTGCAGAAGTAAGGTCTTTGGATGCCTGTTATGTCTCTGAGGCTACAGATCAGGAGGCCAGCCAACTATCCCTTGAAGTCACTCTGGGTTTTAGGTTTTAGAAATGCAGGTCCAGTCATTCTCACCCAGGCAAGAGGGCAACAGGTCAGCACAGCAAAGCAGGAGTCCAGCAGAGTGGTAGTCCTTCAGCAGTACATCAGTCCTTCTCCCTGGCAGAGTATCCCCAGGTCCAGAATTGTACTGAAGAATTGGTGTCTGAGGTCCTTCTTATATACCCTGGGGCCCTGGTTCTGGAAGGTGGGAGAAGTTTCTAGACAGTGGCCATGAAGTGCACAGATGCCCTGCATTCCTGGCCCTGGCTCTAGACTATGCAGCCCTTTGTGTGGAGTCAGGACACAGCTTATTCAGGTGTAAGTTGGGCTCGACCCAGCTCCTCCTACTTATCCTGCCAAAGACGGTCCATCCAGTCACACCTAAGTTCTTTATTGTGTGTGGCTGTCTAGGAGGAAGACACAATGCCCAACTATCTACAACATCCAGTCATGTGACCAGAGGCAGGCACCAAATGGCTAAGGCAAGAAAATGCCAACTTTCTAAAAGTGGTATTTTCAGAATTGTAATTTAAAATCCGGCTTCACCATAAGTTAGGACTTTAAATTATGATTCCAGAGACACCAAAGATGAACTGGTTATCTCTTCCCATTTGGAAATTACACTTATAAAATGCAATAAGACAACACCAATGTTTTCTTATGGGCGAGATAGGCCTTGCAGTAGTGAAAAATGAATTTCTCACTACGAGGACATGTCCTACTTTTTAAATTCTTTAAATCTTCCCTCTCGGTTGTCCAGACCCTAACCTAGGGGTGAATTATATGTATTAAAAAGATTTATTTTGCCAAGTCAAAATTACAATTTTAAAAACTGCACACACAGGCTCTGCAATGGCATGCCTGAGACATGTTTAAAAGGCTACTTAGGTGGGTGACACACCCAGTGTTGCAGGCCCACTAGTAGCATTTAATTTACAGGCGCTGTGCACATGTAGTGCCATTTTACTAGGGACTTATGAGAAAGTTAAATATACCAATTGAGTATAAGCCAATCTAACATGTTAAGAAGCGAGAGCACAAGCGCTTTAGCACTGGATAGCAGTGGTAAATTGCATAGAGTCCTAAGATCAGCAGAAATGTGTTTAGCAAAAAGTGGAGGGTAAAGGCAAAACAATTTGTGGTGACCCTGCAGAGTGAGGCCAGGTCTAACACTATCAAAAAATGACCTGATTTGGCAATGTGGGTAGATGTAATATTTGGGTTCGGGTTCGGGTACCACCCAGGGAAGCCTATCAAGCACAGGCATTTCTGAAAACTAGACATCTTGGGGAGCCCTGGGTGGTGTACCTTGCATGGATGCCGCAACAGTTTCTGACCCACAAACTCTTGCAAACCTCAAACATTGGTTATAAATACACATTTTCCTTACATTTCTATGAGGAAAGGTTCTGGAATATGTGGGGAGCCACACATTTCCTACCACCCAGTGTTCCCCCACATCTCCTGATAAAAATGATATCTCACCTAAGTGGGTGGGCCTAGTGCTTTCATCAGGAAAGTGCCCAAAATACAGTTTTGCCAAAATTGACAAAAGTGGTAGCTGTGTCATTTGGGCTGGCCTCATTGGCCACCCAGGTAACCTTACCAAAGCCAGACATTTATGAAGATTAGACACATGGGGGAGTCCAGTATAATGGACCTATTTTGCATGAATCCCTCAATGTTTTCTTACCTACAATGCCCTGCAAACCTCAAACCCCAAAATTATGAATTTTAATTTCTGTGAACCAGCAAGGATCCCCCATATTCCTGCCACCCAGCATTGCCCCACTTCTCTCAAGAAAAGCGCTACCCCACTTGTGTTGCTGATCTTATTGCCTACGACAGGCCAGAGAAAGGCTGTAAAGGGAAGTATAGAAGGTATGAATGT
The DNA here is from genome assembly GCA_963921515.1 of Calotriton arnoldi. Classification (NCBI taxonomy): domain Eukaryota; kingdom Metazoa; phylum Chordata; class Amphibia; order Caudata; family Salamandridae; genus Calotriton; species Calotriton arnoldi. Next base: position 1,772,611 of record CAWUFW010001495.1, read on the forward strand.
TGCCTACAGATTAGGAAAATTATCAAGTAAGTAACAAAATTATCAGTTGTCTAAATATGCTATATGTGTTAATAATTTAAAAGGGACTGCAATAAAGTTACAGAGCACTTGTGGCTGGGCATAGGCAGCAGAGGTAAAGCCTCTTTCTTGCTTTTGTATGCTGAATGAGAATGCATATTTAAACTCCTTTACTGATTGGCAGGTCTTCTAGCAGATTTGTCTTTTTTGAATCCCCTCTCAAAATGGTAACTTGCCTGTTTAGGTCGTTGGAGTTTTGTGGAATTCAGTTGCCAGTGTTAGGCTGAACCTTGTTTCTTCTTTCTGGCACCTTTATAGTCTCAGCCCTCTTAAGTCCGCCATTAGAACATTTCACTAACAAAACTAGATGCATCACATTTATTGTTATTGCTCTCTTTGCAGAAATACTGGATTTTCTTTACCTTATGGAGACGTGAATTGGCATATGATACCATGATGGCCTGACCAAGATATGGACCAGTGTTTGGTGTTATCAATATCCACGCCTTCCTAAAAATTAAGCCCAGATCATCCTGGTTTGTATAGAGGGAAATCCATGCGTCCTTGATTATACAATATTGCTCCCATTTCATTCTGAGCTTTTGAGACTTGCACCTACTTTTCCCCTCCTTGCTCCAGTACCCATTTGTACCCGCCGGTGAACCGGGACCTACGTTTCGAGGTGCCATGGCAGTGCTTGTCCACCAGCGTAATTTAATGCCAGCAGAGCAAGATATACCTACAGAGGAGGCACCTAGGTATCCGAACCTTTCAATCGGCCTATCTAGCTCTGCTCAAGCAGGGTCAGGCTTTATTTGGCCATTAGATCCATGTAGCCTGCTGACTCTTTATATCGTGATCAGGGTGGCCATATTCATCGAATTCCAAACGTTCATAAAGAAAATCTATCACGAAGGTCAATGATAAACTTCTCTTAATCTTGGTATTGAGTCAGTCCCATGGTTTCCAGTTGGACCCAAGAGTGTGACACCAAGTTTGTGGAAAAACTCTTGGAATATCTCATGTCCTTATTGCTTGGAACCAGGAGAAACGTCATCCTGTTAAAGTCCACAAAGTGTCCAATTCCTTGGACGTGGGGGAAAAGTCAAGTAAAATCTTTCATTATAAGTTTCATGTGGTAAAATGGATTGTTACGGAGAAATCACAGCCAAGAGCGATATTATCTGAATGAAATGGAACAGTATTTACTACTATGACATGGCAGATCAAACACCAAAATATTTGCAGGCTACATATCAGAAATTAAATATTTATACATATTTTACATTCTTTCGTTGAAGGTGTGTTTGTAACAGTAGGCACTGAGGTCTCTGTAGGATCGTCTAATATGGCTGTGCCTTGTAGTTTTGAATGCTGGTATGTTCTCATTTTCCGCAAAAAAATGTATTGTTCTGCAAATAGAAGCTGTCACTGAAATGTTCAGTTCTTCAATTGACATTGATTTAATTCTAAAGTGCGCTTCATAGAGAACTAAGCTGGTGAATATGAAGTGTCTTCTTGGCGTTTTGTGAAACAGAGCTGTAATTGCTCGCTCCTCTCGAGAGAAGTGAACGTCGCAGATTGGCTGTGCTGATGAGCGCTAGCCTTTCATGTTTCTGGAGGGAGGATAATGATCACCTTTCAAGGTAATAATTTACATGTAAATAGGAATTAATTAACAGCTGAAATCAGGGCGGCGGTTTTTTTCAGAGAAGGTTTCAAACAAATGCTTTTTACTTAAGACAGTGATTGAAGTCAAAATTAAAAAGGAACTTCCTCAGAAGAATAGAAAGCGCCGCTGTTATAATGTTCTCTCCTTGATGCTGCAGTACTTTGGAATTCGGCATTTAAATCGCAGTGCTGTTAAATCGAAACACATCCTCTAGGTAAATCTCAGGCCACTTACACTTGAGCTCTCTCTTCTGTTATGCATTTCAAAGCGAAGGCACTTCACTTTTCCTCTTCCAGACCTCAGGGCACCTATAGGCCTACACCTGGTGCGCTAACTAGCTTCTTCCCATCTCCACACCTGCCCACTTCACAATGGAAAGGTTTCACATTCACACATTATTAGCTTCTGTCTTGTATCTCCTTCATGCACCCGGATATGGGGAAAAGAGGCACTCTGACAAAAATCCATCACAATCTAATCTACCTCAGGACGCACAAGTCCTTTGTGACTTTGACAAAGATGCTTACCCCATGTCTGACCTATCCCAACCATAGAGGATCGTATTTGAAATCAATTCACTGGATATGAGGGCGGCCTGGTCATTGCTTGTCTGGCTTGCAGGATAGAAAGTTCGGCGGATTTTGTAAGCATTTTTTGTATGCATGAATGTTTTGCATCGTTTGTACTCCTTGTAGATCCAGGCTCCAAGCTTTAGCTTTTGCTCCCATTGTGAATAAGTAGCACTCATGACCTCCTTAATTTTGGCTTGACAGTAAAGACTTTGCTTTTCCAAACATATTCCACTTATGCACTAGGCGGACAGAAGATGATAGTATGTTTTTGTATATCAAGACATGCCTATGTTACCCTTCTTCACCTCACTTCATCTCTATGCACAGCTGGAAAGTTTCTACTATTTCTGTAAAATTTGAGGAATTTTAATATTTTGGGTTTCATGAATTTGCTACATTTTGCACAATTGTGTACTGCAGGAGATAGTTTTGAGCTAAAAACGTTCAATTATCAACCGAGTTAAAGTTAAATGAATTATGCTAAATTTCAGTTAATTTCACATCATTGTCATGTCATTTCTCCAGCACTTTGTGAGAAAAAAAAATCCGTTGCACACCCCTATTCTAAACCTTGTGTACAATACAAAATAGTTTTCACACTGGCTATCCTAAATAACCCACACAATATCAACCAAGCACAGCAAATGGATGGGCCTCCAACCCACCCATCAAAAAGACGTTTAATATCTGCAGGCGTGACTCTAAGGATTGTAAACCTGTCTCCTTCAACTGATGCTTAGTAGCAGCCACAAAGTCACAATTTTCGTAGGTCATGCACAACACCCAATACTTCACAAATAGAGCACACTATAAACACACACTCTACTAACCATGCACAACAAAATGGCAGCCCCCGATTCGACCATACAAAAGCATTTCTGTTCTTATCAGGAGTATGATGCACTATAAAAATGCAACAACAAAATTAGTTGTTTCTTCCCAGAGAACGAACTTCCAATCCAATTCTAGTTTTTGCACTTCATCATATATCATATGATTCTACTCACAACGTTTTATCACTATTGTAAACACATACACTATAAATATTTGCACATTTGCAAATATGTAAAACATACAAAATACCTGTACTACCTTGATTATATGTTCGCACTTTCCCTATTAGATCATGGGGGCATATTTGTCAAAAGTTCACAGAATGCAGGGCTGCAAGCAAAATTGCTGCACTGCGTTGCGTGAACGGGAGAGAGCTGAAAAGCACCACATTTTCTAAGATATGGCTTTCTTCAGCTTCCTTCCTATGCTAGCACACCTGTGGCTGCCTAGCGCCAACGCAGGCACCCTTGCACCATGGGGCAAGGATGCCTGTGTTATGGAAAGGATTGTTTAGAAGCATATTCCTCTTTCTATGTGTGATGTAAAATACATCACACATAGAAAGAGGAAGTAACTAGGAGAAAGAAACATATTTATACTTGTTATGCCTCTCTGTGGTGGGCGTACCACAGTCACACAATTCCAGCTTCACAAATGGTAAAGCTGGAATTGCATGAAATCCATGATTGGATCAACGGGAATATTCATGCTCCACCCATGGAACGCCTACCACTAAGAAATGTATGGTAATACAGCGGAAGCAGCTGCATTGTGTTGCATTTCTTTACAAAGTCACACAAGGCCATGCACATCAGGCCTGTCGCTATTTTGCAAATCCCAAATAAGCCTGTATGATAACCCTGTGTCACCTTGCGCAACGCATGGCGATGAAAAGGCTTAGTAAATCTAGGCCACAGTTTCTGTTCTGCTGTGCCAGATCACAAAACTAAAACACCTGATGCACTTATTTCTGTAAAGCGCTCTGCTTTTATTTCAAGCTAGATTAGGGCTACATTTTTATCTGAAATATTCAAATTATCCGAATATTTTCCTGTTCTTATATTGTTCATGAATTTGTGACAATCCACTGATCCAATGGCATTAACCCACTGCTTCAGTCTGAATAAGCGGACTAGTTTGTAGGCCATGTTGGGTGCCTAAATAGCTGTTAGACCGTAGTAGGACACATAGGACCGAGTGCTGTTAACCTGGAAAAGTGCAGGTACTCATCAAACTGGGCTATGGACTAGGAGAGGGGCTTCGGGTGGGCTAGGGGACATAAAAACATTTTAGATTATAAACTATTTCTCTAATATTAACTATTATATAGGACTTTGTACCACAGTTTTTGCTTTTTCTAAGCATGGCAAATAACAGCTGTTTCTAATCCACTTTGTGAAGATACTCGTTATTGATTTTGGAAGAATGAAAGTCTAACTTGGTCGTGCTGGGATTCAAACGCATGATTGGCATAGCGCTTAAGTGTCATGTGGGGCACTAGAGGATTATTTTGTCAAAGAACATTGCAACTTAATTGCTGGGTCAAAATTAATTTTCATTGCTTCCTATTTTACTGCCATATAAGACCTGCAACTTACAATCCAACTGCCCAATCAGCCTAGCATTAGCCCAACAGAAATTTGTGTGGCCAATACCAATATTAATAGTCTTATGCCCATATAAATTAGAACAGGGGGTTGGGCGAGAGATCTAATTCCTCACTCTGAGTGAACTCCGAGTTACTCCATTTATTATTGTCTCCACTGCACTTAGCTGTTCTCTTCATGGTTCCGCCCTCGCCCACATGATTTAAAGATCTGTGGACATCTCAGATGTACTTGTATGATGCAAATATGGATACATCTTTGCAAGTTGGAACCACTGAGAGACATACCAGTGTGGGGCACCCCCAGTCGCTTGGCAGAGACAGTAACAGTCTAGGAATCTTTCCCATCATCTGCAAGTACATGAAGCCCGCACAAGTAGGCCAACACTGACTATCAATTACCTTCTGTGACTGTCTGGGTCCTGCCTGGCACTGGATAGATGCAGGGTGGGTGGTGCTGCTGCTGGAGGAATCCGTTCCTGGCTCCATGGTCGCTAGTTGATGGAGAAAGGATTGATGGGCATATTGATGCCACCATCCTTCCCTGGCTGTCTGTATTTTGCTGGCTACGGAGGCTTGCGTGCTACAGGAATTGGTCTTAGATGGCGATAGGTAATTTCAGCATCCCATGGCTGGAGAATCCGATCCTTGCTCCTGGTTGGAGTGTCAAGCAGGAAACATGGGTGCTCTTGCCTTGGGAAATGAGGGATAACCATTGTAATTTGTTCCCTTTGAAGGGATTGCACAGTCTTCCTGCCGCACTGCGAGCTCGATGGTGACATCATTTGACACACTCACTGCACCATGTTTAAGCTAATGCAGAGTTCAACATTTTGATTCTACCACAAATGGTCTCATGATCTTTTTTGCAGAACAACGCGACACACCGTAATGAGTACCATGCTCTCGTTGTCCATGGAGACATTCCAGCACTTATGGGAATACCAGCCCATTTAACGCACTGTTAGAACCTTAAGTAGAGTTGGATGGCAAGGGAACAGCCTCCAATTTGCAGACTTTGGTCCTTGATATAGATTTTTCAGTAATACACCTTTGGGTGGAGACAGGAGTTTCCACCTGAATGAGGATTATGAAATACGTGGTAAAACTGAAACTATGATTTTGTTTCCATGGGTATATTTCACCAGCGAACATCTAACAACGTTTCCAGAATGTGAGAAAACACCTTCGAAAATTGATGTACAAACACTGATTTCCCCCTCAATTCCACTACAATTCCCCTGTGCATAGGTAAAACCCAATAACAGTGTGGTAACACCTCACTAGCTAATTGCACTACCCCATGGGACCTCATTGGGCTTCTTGAGGACCTAGAAATAAGGGCCTTAGTGCCAAAGCTTCTGCTGGGGGATTCCCCTTCATAAGAGAATACACAGAAAAGAGAATAAGAGCAGATTTAACCTGTGGTCTATTGTTATTTCTGTACCAATAGTGAAATACATTATGTTCCCATAACTGTTTAACCCCTTATCCGTTTTTACATATTTTTCCAACATCTATCTTCATTTTATATTCTTACTAATGCTTAGGGTGGACTCTAGAGTTCTTTATTTGTTAGACTTTATTTTTGTTTAGATAGCTTGTAAAACAGGACAACTCCTGCTATTCTGAAAGAATTGTTTATGGGAGCAGAACATACATGTAGGATCACATTTTATGGTTGTTTCTATGATCTTGTCTTCTCTGGCTTGTAGCATGCATCATACTATCCAACAGGCCTCCTTTTTTTCTAAACCTAAAATTGTTCAATTCATCCCATTGCATGACACATAATTAAGAGCTATTTTGCTGCATATGGTCCCCCAGTTTAAGAAAATCCATTAGGGCACGCACTCCTTGTCAGTGCTTGCTTTGTCGATTTATGTCTAACCTACTTGTCTTCAGCAAAAATGGTAAAGCTTTTATTTTCAGCCTTTAGTGTATTACGTCCGTTGCCTTGGCATCTGCTTCGAGAGCCAACAATCTTTATTCAGCCACAGTGCCCTATCAAAATTCTTGTTTAGCATAATTATCACAATTTTTTTTCTGAGGATTGCCTTGCTCCTTTATGAGATGAATTTAACCTTATTAAAAATTGTTTACCTTCGCTTGTACTTCAATTAAAGCAATGTGGACTCTAAGCTTAAATGCAGACTGTCGCCTTTCCTTCTCACTGCCTGTCATTTGGGTTCCCCACAAAAATTATTTGGATAATATAGTTATTTGCCTCAAACTGTATTTACTAGGATTTATTTAGCCTTATAGTGAAATGTAGCAGGGTATTCTCAGACATTCAGACTTATCAGCCCCACGGGCCCTATCCACCGAATGTACAGCTCTCTGTCAGCAGTGATTATTTTCTAAACGTAATCCCCGAATGCCGCACGATTTTATTGTTTTTTGGTAAAAATGGAACATGCTGGACAGGCTGACAAGTCATGGCGGCGTAGACTACATTTGTATGTTTTTCACAAACAAATGACAACATCGAGGCCTGTTTTTGGAAAAAAAATAACGCATTTTCTCCCAGCATGGCGGAGACATTGTTGCGTTCTTTCAGGCTCCAAGCAGCAATGCCTTGCATGATGGTCGCGGGCAGTAAAGAACAGCTTTGAAAATCCGGCCCCGCACCGTAGTTCCCTGGCAAGACGCCTCTGATAGCAGCGCCAGCTGAGGCATCGCTGAGGTACACCCGCTGCCGCCTCTAAATGGGGCAGGCGACATTAATACCACACTCTAAATTATGTCTAATGCCTCAAGTGTCAAGCACTTTTTTATCAAGTGCTAAAGCATCAAGAAAAATATGTTTTATGATAACAACATGATTTTTTAGTCCATATGCCATCAAACATTTTCCATCAACACATGGAAACAATTATATTTAAAGTTAGCATACGGTATGATAAAATCATGAATAAATACAATTACAAATTGTACACACCTTATAAAAAATCTTCCCATAGCACCTTACATCTAAAAACTGCATATCTGATAAAGATATTAGCCTTATACCCCAATAGAATCCCGCAATATTGTGTGAATTTAAACATTTAGGGGCATATTAGCAAGGGCGTTATCGCCACTTTAGCAGCACTTTTTGCCGCTAAAGCGGCGATATTGTTAACGCCCTATTAGCAAGCTGTCACTAACAGCTGTTAGAGACAGCTTAATGGCGAAAGCAGCCGTTTTGGGTGCCGCTTTGCATGGCAGCGATATTTATCGCTAATGACATGCAAAGTAGGCGTTCCCAACCAAAAGTCAACAGAAACAGCCGCTAACACAACTACCCCCTATTAGCAATGCGACCCCGGACCCGGGTAGCGATGACAAAAGTCGCGCTAACCGCGGTCATCGCTGGTATTTTTACACCTGCTCCAAACAGTACTTACCCATCTTCACAATGGGAGGTGGATTGTGGGGCTGAGTCCACCGTGGCATATCATCAAGCATTCCCCTATCGCTGACCTATTATCGCTGGATTCCATGCGATTAACTGGCATTCCGCCGCTATCGCTGGATTAATTATCGCCTTGGAGATACGCGTTACTAATAACGCGCTATCTCGGCAATCAAATCCAGCGATAGCTGGCGATAAAAAAATAAGCGCTAAGCGCACTTTGCGATATTTATCGCAAAGCGTTGCTAATATGCCCCCTATTTCCTAAACTGCAATCGCAATTCCCATCATTTTCTTTCAAAAATCGTGCAGCCTCTAGGGATGTAGAGAGAGGTTTCATACCTTTCCTGAACTTTAAAATATCGCGCCTCAGCTCTGGGTGAGGCAGAAGGGGAATATACGAAAACTAGTTTCTTGCCAATATGATCTAATTAATCTTGTTGACTTCTTGGATCATCTTTCCTTGATAGTAGTTTAACCATCCTATATATTTCCAGTTTCAACGAGTTTGAATTAGAATTTAAATGTGATGCCTTTAGGGAACAGAGTCTACTTATGCTTATAATTAGTTTACTTATCTTCGATCCCTCCTTAATTCTCTCCTTGAGATGTTAAGCATGTAAAGCTTGGCAGTTTATTCTTATTTCAAAATCGCAGAGTTTGAAACATTGTTACGTGCAGCCCACATATCAAATTTTTAACTTTGAGAGCTTGCTCCATCAATGAAGTTAGTAAACTCAGCAATATTTAAAAAACTGCCCTTCGGTCGAATTCTGGCGGTATTTCCCCTTAAAGCAGAAAATCTTCTCACCATATAGGATCTGCAGCTGGACCACTACATTATATGTTGTAAGAATGGGTGTTAGAGATTTCCCCCAAAGACTCTGCAACTTTTCTTAAAACTGAGGGGGATATTCTCAAGAACGTGTGATAATCATCGCAAAATTAGCTTAACGCAACTTTGCACATCGCAGCCCATTGCGGGAAAATAACACATTGTTAACGTTGTATTCTCAACCCGGCGGCACCATGCGATAGTCTCACGATAACGCGCCAAATGACCGCGTTAAATTAACGCAACACCGAAAAAATGCGTAACACGAACGCGACAAAAGTTGTGATGCCCCAAATCGCGATACAAAAATCAGCGATAACCTGCGATAGGCCTGCAATTCCCACGAGTCATGCGGGAAAATGCACTATAAAAGCAGGAAAAAAAAAAGAGACAAAAATTATTAAACTGTGTAGCACCATGGATGCACCCGGACGGACTGCAGAGGACAACGCGAACCCCACAAGCCCCACAGATGACTAGCAAGGAACCTCGGGGTCGGGGAAGGCCAAGGAGAAGAGGAAGAGGAAGACGCGGTTCAGTCTGCAGGAAAACAGGCTCATCGTTACGGAGGTGACAGAACACTACTAACAACTGTTCGTCACCTCCAACGTGTCATTGGCAACAAAGACGCAAACATGGCAGACTATCTTGGACCATGTGAATGCAGTTGCAGAGTTGAGGAGGACAAAGGAAGAGGTCAAGAGGCGCTGGAATGATGTGAAGGGCAAAACCTAGAAGAAACTGGATGCCAACATGAAAGCAGCAACGCAGATTGGAGGTGGGGGTCCAGCGGCACACCAGGAGCTGGATGACATGGAGAAAATGGTGGCCACAGTCATCAGTCGGGATATGGTGCCAGGAGTAGTGGATCCGGACACTGCTCAACATGACCTGACACAACATCAACAGGGTGAGTACCGACCAGGGACTGGGGGATGGGGGGAGATGGGCACAATGGCACACATGCACAATTAAGTAGAGCACACTGCACACCCACAATGACTCTGGATCATGTCCCTGATCTCCTTGGCATACTGCAGCACAGATAGAAAAAGCAAGTAGGCCCCCGTCGACAATGTGCCCAGAGGGGGCCCTCCCCACACATCACCAATCTCACAACCAACCCATGAACATGTGCTGAACCCAGCAAAGCTGCGGGTCCGTGAGCCACACTGACAATGCAAGTGACACTGCATGACGATTAGCATGGCTGCAGTCCAATTACCATGACATGGTGCACGCCACGACACTGAGGTGACTGAGTGTGGACCACATCCGGAAAGGAGCAGGTAACACTCTGACACAACCACGTGCACAAACAACCCCTGACGTCAACAACACATCTGCGGACAAACCATGCCCAAGAGTCACAACTCGACCAAGAGCCCAATTTACCCAAGCCCGCAACATCTCAGCACTGTAGAAGCACAGAAGTCAAAGGCACACCGCCTGAAAGGGAGAAGGGGCAGCCAAATCAGAGCTGCAGGGGCGACTCACCCACAATGCAGCACACACACATAAGAATAAGAGCACCTCAACATTGATAACAATGTGGTACAAACTGCAACACTTTCACAACAGAACACAGGACACAACTGGTGCCGCATGTGTGTACAAAATGGCCAATCACACCTGGCATAGCAGGAAACTGTGAGATGACAATGTACAAGTACAACCTCACATCCGTGATGTAGTACAAATGTCCACTGTCCCGCATCAAATAGGCATCTCCTCACAAACAGTCACAATGTATATTGTCATGCAGTCTCTATGTAAACTACGCCAATGCGTCAACATACATGGAACACACTGTGAAACTGCATCTCCCCTTTACATTGCAGAGGGACAATCAACACCTCCTGCAGAGCAGACCCTACATCACGTCAGTGATGACGGAGACGACCCCCAGGACATCGACTACGACGAACTCCAACGGTTCATGGACAACCTCCGCGCCCCACCTCCAGTAGCAGGGCAGCCCAGCACCATCGAGGTGATCCCACCCCCTGCACAGACCACACAGCAGGAAACACCCACCACCACGTCTGGCTCCCAGCACCTCACCGAAGAACACATGGCGTTCCAACGCCGTGTGTTAGACTGCCAGAAGGAGCTGGCTGAACAGGTGCGGGTGGGGTTCGACCTCATGGCAGCCAAACTAGATGCCATACGTGGGACCACTTACAGTCCCTAACGGACACCCACAGTCCGCCCCATGCCCTCCAACAATCCATGGCTGGCGTCGCTGGAGTCATGACTCGGAGACAACAACAACTGTCTAGTCAGAGTGGCTACAGCGATGTCATCCGTGATTTGGGAAACATAAGGAGGGTCATGGAGAACATGGAGCGGATGCATGCGCAAAGATTGGCTACCACGGCTGCACACGAGAAAGCTGTAGATGGGATTTTCCATGCCCTGCAGATCCGCATCATGGGAGTGATGCCACAAGACATTGCGCAGATGAATGCTGCTGCTACTCTGACATCCACATCTCCGGCCCCTGGTGTGTCAGTGTCACACAGTGCTGCAAACCAAACACCACCACCCACATGTGAGGCACATGAAACGTCAGAGGACGAAGATGAGGATGAATCTACCTTACTGGTAAGGAGGAAGCAGTAGCATTCATCTCCGCCATATGGCTTGTTACTGCTTGGGTCTGCCCTCTGCATCATGCCCTGGAATAACACCTTCCACTGTCCCCCGACACACTCTGCGACACTAACCTTGGACCTCGACATGGACTGCCATATCTTGTATGCTCAACAATGACACAGCAATCAGCCTGCGGACTGGACTCTTCCCCTTCCGAGTAACTTGTCAATCCCTAAAGGACTCAGGCTGGCCCTCCACGGGGCAACATTGTAAAGTGTTGTCTGCATGGCCCAGTACTGAGACAGCCTCAACACTCCACTGAACGTGAATAATACATTCTGATATACACAGATGTGTCATGTCTATGATTAATCAAGTATGAAAGCATGGACGAATGTAGGGGCAGTGATTCCCCTTACGTCCATGTAGCTCATGTTGTGGGACTTGAGTCACAGGGTGCATCCCTGCATCATGGTGGTACATATTTGACCCCAAAAGAAGCCCTGTTGTCAATTGTTGGTCACAAATGACAGTCTATATGTAATGATTCGGGACACATGTGAAACGCTGATGAGTGGGATTCCATACTATCTTTGACACACAGAAATGGCATTTCGAATACGTGACACCCAAACAGCCTCTCTGTACAGAGGTGACACACCCACCATGTATTTCCAATTAGTGAGATTGTTAGCACTACATGTTGCACTTACACTTGTCAGAGTGATGTGCTTGTACAGAGGAGTAACATGCACACAGGGAATGTGTGTTGTAATGAGTTTATTTGCACATGCTGTGCCTGTGGTCATTTTGTACTGTCCCATGATTGCTAAGGACTGTGACAATGTGACGTGCTCATGTGAAGAAATTGTCAATGATGGTGTTCCTACGGGCTAGTCCTGCTGCTGCTGCAGTGGGGTGTGGTCCACCTGCCTCATCTTCCTCATCATCGTCCGGTGCATCTGGCACTTGTAGCCATGGGGCATTGGTGCGCACACATATGTTGTGCAACACACAACATGCAATGATCATCTTGCACACGATGCCTGGGCTGTACAGGAGCCTTCCACCTGTGATGTCCAGGCACCTGAAACGTGACTTCAACACGCCAAATGTGCGTTCCACGATGTCCCTGGTGCGTTTGTGGGCCGCATTGTACTGCCTCTGGGCCTGTGTGTTCGGGGCTCGGAGTTCGGAGGGGTGTCATCATCCAAGGGCAGAGTGCATATCCTTGATCACCTGTGACAGTGCATAGAGACATGAGTCAAAAGTTGGTTCTGCATGATGTGTTGGCAGGCTCACTAGTTCATTGGTGTGTGATATGTGTGACTTAGTGATTCCTGTTTGACAGGTACTGCTTGTAGCAAATGAGCAGCATCAATGTGTATTACGTAGCCTCAGTGCTGCTCCTCCCTCCCCCGAGCCTATTTACTAGTGTGTGCAGCACGGTTGCATCACTTGCACTTCTACGGCACACCATTGTCATACCTGTCTGCGCATGTCCACAAGCCTGACAACGACACTGTGATGTTGTGCGTTGAAGGTGGGCGGCCACGTGTGTGTAGGCCTATGGTAAGGTTAGGGTGGACACAGATGTAGAGTTCATGGCTGGCTGAACTCGCGATGCGGTTGAGGGTAGACCTTTGGCCAATGCTGCGGTAATAGCGACACACACAACAGTTGGCATGTATGATCCCGACCCCGAGCGGGCTTGCGCTCCTTCATTTATCCCTTCGGCCGAGCCCGCACTCCGGGGGCATGCGACATCGCAACATTGTCCATTGTGGGACGGGTGGCGCCGACATTACAACAGAGACACACGCATTAGTCACTTCCTTGGCAAGGCCAACACTTAGTAACGCCCAGAGCCCAGGGCTGATTAGCCACACCCTTACGGTGGACGTTCGTACACCAGCCCACTACGCTTACAGGGGGGTACGACACAGCTACATGTTCCAGGTCTTCCCCACTGCCTGAGGTGACATGGTTGTGTCTGCTGTACACAGCACAATGTCATGTGGTAGGGCCCGGGGCCCTCATGCATACATAATGACCACACAGACACACTTAGATAGTTTGTGGAACTGGCTACGGGCACGTGCGCCCAGCCCCTTTTATTGCCATGGCCACATGTCCAGTGACGCCTGTGCTGGATGGGTGTGGGGTGAGTGTAAGTCAGCCCTCAGGGAGTGGTTGGTGCTGGCAACAACTACAACAGTGATCAGACAATCAGAACTTCAAAGTTCAAACAGCAAGGGTCCATGACTTGAGCTGCACAGAGTTAGTGGCCCCGGATGCACTGCGGCCGGCACAGGCACACCGCCACGGGACGGTGACTTGCGGTGCACTGAGGTAGGGCCACGGGAGCTCAGCGGGTCCTCGTCGGTGTCGAAGGTGAATGTCGCGCAGTGTTTCGGGGGACAGTGGAAGGTGTTCTTCCAGGGCATGACGCAGAGGGCAGAACCAAGCAGAAACAGGCAATATGGAGGCGATGAATGCTACAGACTCATTTTTTACACCAAGTCAGTATCAGCTACATGGAGATGAAGACAACCCCCAGGCCATAGACTCAGACACCACCAAAGTTCAACCAGAGAGTGTCCATGAATTTCGGGGCACAGAGTTAGTGGCACCAGAGCTGAAAGGGGATGCAGTCTGCGATAAGGCCTGTACAATGGTATAAGCTCTGCCATGATAATATCAAGACTCAGTTCCAAATGTGTGACCTACTTGACCGCAGTGTAGGCCGGAGGCAGCGGTCAGCAGGGGCCCACAGCCACGTGTCGTTGGCTTGCGATGCACAGAGTTAGTGGCACCAGAGCAGTTGTTGGTAGTGTTCGATCACCTCCATGACGATGATCCTTTTTTCCTCCGAACTGAACCGCGTCTTCCTCTTACTCCTCTCCTTGCGTACAATGATATGGACTCGGCCATTGTATAATCAAGACTCAGTTCCAAATGTATTGGTGGCACCAGATCGAAGAGAGTACAGTGATATAAACGCTGCCATAAACATATGAACTCGGCCATCATGAAATCAAGACTCAGTTCCAAATGTGTGATCTACTTGACCGCAGTGTAGGCCGAAGGCAGTAGTCAGAAAGGGCCCACAGACACATGTCGTTGGCTTGCGATGCACAGAGTTGGTGGCACCAGATCGAAGGGAGTACAGTGATATAAACGTTGCCATAAACATATGAACTCGGCCATCATGAAATCAAGACTCAGTTCCAAATGTGTGACCTACTGGACCGCAGTGTTGGCCGGAGGCAGCGGTGGAGTATGTCAACGAGAAAGGAGTGCTGGGGGCCTGTGTCACGGAGGCTGTGATGGTCTGAGGAGGCTGCCATGGTCGCGGGCCTCGGGCTTGGAGCTTGCACCGGCACGTGGTGGGCCCTCTTTGACACATGCCGGTGTCGGCAGGTGAGCAGTGAGGCCTGGTTGCGCAGGGGCGGCCAAGGCGGGTCTCAGGACCAGCGGCCTGGGGTGCAGCAGGCGCACAGGATCGCAGGCACCGCCACTCACGGCGTCGGCCTCGTGGCGGGCTGAGAGGCGCCGCCCTGGCAGACACGTTGGCCATTCCGGAAGAGAACCACGCCCAGAGCAACGGGCTTTTTATTCACACCCCTACGCTGGCCTGGCGTACACCGGGCCAGCCCACTCCACTCACGCTTACAGGGGGGGACGTAACAAGCTACATTTCCGCGATCTTCCCCACTGCCTGGGGTGATATGGTTGCATCCACTGTCCACTACACTCCAAACACCAGCAGTATGTGTCGACATGGACATGTCTGTGGTCTGCATACTGCAGTCTGGCCAGCACATCAACGCCACACTTGGCATTGTGTACATTCTCATTCATGGGTCACTTGCCTCCTTCACACATGCCTGGTTCCCACCTCTCCCCACATTCTGCTATTGTGTGGCTGAGGTGCCATGCCTTTGATGGCTTGTGTACATGGCTAGCCCAGGTTACCACAGTATGTTGTGCTGTCGTGTCTGGTAGGTGGGCATGCTGTTTGGCATGTTGTATGTGAGTTTGTAACGTGGGCATTCCCAGATTCGTGAGTTGCATGTCTGTGGAGTTGAGGTGTGTGGTGTGTTCATTTGGTACTTACCAACGAGCAATGCATTCCCATAGGTGCCAGCCTCAAAGCGCTGGTGGATGATGGACTGTCGGAAGATGAAGGAATCATGCACACTGCCTGGGTAGTTGACGACGACATTGGTGAAGAGTCCCTGGTGGTCCACTATTGCCTGCACATTGATGGAATGCGTGTGCTTCCTGTTGCGGTAATTGTGTGCAGTGTCGGCAGGGGGCACGAGGAGTACATGTGTGCAGTCTATTGCCCCCAACACGTGCGGGAAGCCAGCTATGGCGTAGAAGCCTTGCTTGGTCTCCAGCTGTTCCTGCACAGTGTGGGGGAAGTGAAGGTACTGGGGTACCAAACCGATGATGGCATCCAAGACAGGTGTGACGAACTTGGATAGGGCTGGCTGAGAGACTCCTCCGACTCTGGCAGTTGTTGGTTGGAATGTACCAGAGGCCAACAGGTGCAGCACAGCCAGCAGCTTTGTCTGCGGAGGGATGTTGGTTGTCAGCTGTGTTGGTACCGTCAGCCTGTGGGCAATGTGGGTCAGGATGCAGAGGATGGTTGTCCTTTTGAGACTGTAGTGGGCAATGACTTCTTCTGGCTTTAAGTCTGTGAGGCTGGTGCGTTTTCTGTAGGTCCACTGTCTTTGTCCACGCTGCCTCTGTGGTAGTCCGGGGGGGGCAGGAGGGAGATCCGGGGGGGGTGGCGGGCATGGGTGTGGTGGCGGTGGGTGTTGTGGCCCTCTAGGGGCTCCGAGCTGCATGATCAGTAGCTCCATGGCATCTGTTGTTCTTCAGGTGTGGCTCTGGTCTGGGCTCCCTTTTGTGGTGCAGGTTGTCGTCCGACTTCACACCAGGTAAGAGCAGGTGTTAACTCCCTGCTGCTAACGTGCCTTATCGCCTGTTTTGGGTTCTTATCGCCGATCTGGCTGGTCATTGAGAATATTGCGAAGTGGTGTTTTCGCGGCTTTTTGCACAGAAACGCCTACTCTGCATCTCATTACCGTTAGTTGCTGGTGTCATCCGTGGCGATGTTTTTTGCGGCTGCTATCGCAGGAAAACTGGCGGTATCGGCTGTTAGCACCAGCTTGTGAATGGGGCGATAAATCTATCGCCACTTTGGCTGCGATAAAGTGCCGCTAACTCGCGATAAGTCCTTGAGAATATCCCCCTGAAAGTGGTTGACAAGACGCATGTTTTATGGGAATCTATTTGTAAATTTTATCTGTGTATACTTTAGAAGATCCTACCCAAATATCTTTTGGAAAATGCTTCTTCCACCTATTTCTTGCCATTGTACCACGAAAAAGGCTTTGGCTTACTACAGAATACTGGAGTTCCTGTTTTCTCTATATTTATTGCCAACTTATTGATAACTTTAAGAAATTGGAGTGTTAGTTGAAGGGAGTGAGGATCAACTTCAAATAATAATAACAATGCTTTTCAGGGTGATCCACTGAACTCACTAAGTAAACCAGTATTTAACCACTTGGTAGCTTGGTACAGAGCAGTCAGGCTTAATTGGGAAGCAATGTGTATTGCATCCATGGAGCACTCAAACAGTAATAAGAGGGAAACCACAACATAAGAAAAATACTAAACCAATTTAGAAAAAGAGAAGATATTTTAATAAACAAAATAACACCAAAACATCAAAAATCCAGGGAGGAATCAGAGATATGAATTTTTACATTTTGAATTAAAATTAGTACTGAAAGGGGGGGCGTGGCCAGGTTGCCGACCAAAATGGCCGTGCGGCACTGAAGCTCTGCCGGATCACCCTGATAAACTCCCGAGATCCTACCCAGTGGCTCCCTGAGGGTGGCTGGAGGAGAGACCGCTGCACGGACAACATGATCGGCGTTCCGGAGTCCCGAAGATGTCTCAGCAGAGCCACCACCTCCGTCCTTTTCTCGATCAAGAGGACTGACTGGGCGGAGCCCGATGCGGAGCGGAAGCCAGGCCGTGAATTGATGCCCAACAACCACCGAGTGTGCCGCGACCACAGTGTGGCGCACACCCCCTGCATAGCAGCCGCAGAGAAGTGCTCCCCCGGAGCAGGAATTTGGTGAGGTGAGAGGGATTGCGTCCTGACCTCCCCACCCCCATCCATAGCTGTAACGCCCGCCCTCAGGGGGCTCTCTGCTGCTGCCGCAGAGTCCTGCCCGCTTCTGAGTCCCGGAGGCCCCGTGGCGACAGGGGCTGTGGGTGAGCCTGGGACACGGCCATCCGACCGGTCGAGCGGGCCACAAGGAGTGGGGGTCGCTCACCTACGGATGACCATCACCCTAGCACTGTGGTGTACGGCGGGATCGATCCTGCGGGGCACGCTCACGAAGTGAGCGGTGCCTGCAACCTAGGCCTCACAGCGACACCACCCTACTTGTGATGCGTGGGGTGTATAGTGGATGTTGGTTCCTCTGCCTTCAGCTGAGACACGGCGACGATTGGTTCACCGGGCTTGCTGGAGCAGGGTCTCAAGCCGTGTAGAAAAGCACAGTGCGAGTGTGCTAAGCCCTGGTTTGCGGTTTGGGTCAGTGCTTGGGAGGCCTCGAGACGCGCTGAAGTGCGTACATGCGCGGTGCCTGGTGATTGATGCCACAGAATCTCTCTGCTTCTACTTTCTCAGTTCCCACGTCGGTAACGTCCCATTTTACAATGCAAATAGTAGCTTTCCAGTGGATGTGGGCAAGAAGGCATGGGTCTGAAAGACCCCAAACAGCGACTCCTCCAATTCAGCAAAGTTATTGAGAAGGACCCTGACACAGACGCAGATATGGCAGAGGGCCACTCTGACACCGGTCCTGTCATGACCCCACCAGCAGACTCATATTCGCTCCTGCAGGAGCTGAGAGCGGGTTTTAAGGCTCTAGACAGCCGTTTCGACACCTTGGACAAGCGACTGGACTCCCTAGGCGCTAAATTGGATGTACATGATAGGTGGCTTGACACAGTTGAAGGGAGGGTGTCGGACTTGGAGGACGGATCTGCTCAGTCGGTCCGACGTTTGGATCGAGTTGAAAAACTCCTGAAAGAAGTGGCAATAAAGAATGAGGATTTGGAGGTGTGCAGTAGGCGCAACAACCTCCGCATACTAGGTGTGCCTGAGTCTTCTAACATCGGTCGCATGGACCAATTTGTCTAAACTTTGCTAACGGACGTATTTGGCAGAGACGCCTTTACCCCTGGTTTCATCGTCGAGCGCGCTCACCACTCGCTAGGTCCTCGTCCTAATCCTGGATGTCCACCCAGGCCCATCATTGCGCGCCTCCTAAACTTTCGTGACAGGGACACTGCGTTATGCCTTGCAAGAGAGAAGGGGACTATCCACTGGCAGGGGTCAATGCTGTCCCTGTACCCTGACTTTACGATGATGGTACAAGAGGCGAGGCGCAAGTATAATGGTGTGAAGGCCACGTTGCATAATCTGGGTCTCAGATAAGGGATGTTATACCCAGCACGTCTCTGTGTGGACATTGAGGGCAGATCCTGGATCTTTGACTCCCCAGCGGCAGTTCAGGAATTCTGCAGAGGCTACAAGGGCAGCGGTAGCCAGAAATGCAATAATGCAGCTAGATCCTCTCCTAAGCACAGTGGCTCCGTTGCCAGTGTGGAACTTTTTTCAACTGAGCGACTGATATGCAATGGCCTTGGTCTCTGTTGTAACTCTCATAATTATGGCTTTACCATGTGGCCCTCGGGTACACGTTGGGCTAGTTTGATATGCAAAAAGATGGGGTTTCTGGCGTGGCGTTGTCACCCCCAGTGTGTTTAGCACGTTCAGTGTGTAAGAGGTTTATCATGAGTTTCGATTTGCAAGTATATTAACCCCTCCGCTGCTATGCCTTTTCCCCTCCTGTGCTAAGCCTTTTTTTGGCTATTTGGGGTAGTTCGCGCATAGGCTCCTATAACTTTTTGACCACATAAGGTATCCATGCCAAATTTCGTCCTTTTTTTCCAACATCATGGGGATTCTAAAGGTACCCAGGGTTTGTGGATTCCCCTGGAGGGGACCCAGAAATTAGCCAAAATACAGCTACATTTTGTTTTTTTTGGGAAAAATGCAAAAAAAGGGCTACAGATGAAAGCATCTGGTTTTTTCCCTGCAAATGGCACCAAAAAGGGGTTGTGGTGCTGAAATCACCATCTTCCCAGCTTTCAGGGACAAGCAGACTTTTGTCAGTAAACCAAAATTTTGTACACAGTTTTGGCATTTTTCTGGGACATAGCCTATTTTTGCTATTTTTTGTGCTTTCAACCTCCTTCCAGTTAATGGTAGAAATGGGTATGAAAGCAATAATGGATCCTGGAAAGCCATACATTTCTGAAAAGTAGACCAAATTCTGAATTCAGCAAGGGGTCATTTGTGTAGATCCTTCAAGTTTTCTTTATAGAAACAAACAGTTAAATATAGGAAAAATTGAAAATTAGTTGAAAAAAACAGCCATTTGTGTCAACGTTTTCACCTGTAACTTCTTCTAATTATGACAGCTATTTGAAAGCAATATACCATTACATCCGCTGGACCTTTCTGGTTGTGGTGATATATAGGACTTGTAGGTTCACCAAGAACCCCACGAACCCAGAGCCAATAACTGAGCAGCGTCTTGCAATGGTTTTTTATGATGTCCCTGGTATATAGCAATTATTCTGGGAAAATTTATACATGGAAAAATCGGTATGAAAGACACCTATGTATTTCTGAAATGGGAACAAAATATAGAGTTTAGAAACAGTAGATATTTGCACATTTCCGAAATTGGGAGTACCCATACTAGCATGAGAATTATAGGTCATTTTTCAAAATGACTTCCTTTTTACACATTGTCTTTCATTTGGAAGGCAGAAATGCATCGAAATTCAATAGATAATAACAGTTGCTCTACAATTTTGTGTTACCCTAAGTCTCCTGATAAAAATGGTACCTCACTTGTGTGGGTAGGCCTTGTGCCCGCGACAGGAAATGGCCCAAAACGCAACGTGGACACACCACATTTTCACAGTGAAAAATGACCCTTTTTTTGCAAAGTGCCTAGCTGTAGTTTTTGAACCCTAGCTCTGCCGGCACCTAGGGAAACCTAGCAAACCTATACATTTTTAAAAACTATACATCCAGGGGAATCCAGGATGGGGTGACTTGACTGGCTCTCACCTGGTTCTGTTACCCAGAATCCCTTGCAAACCTAAACAATTGTCAAATTTTCCTCACTTTTCTGTGGTGGAAAGTTCTGGAATCTGCGTGGATCCACAAAATTCTACCCACCCCGCGTTCCCCAAAGTCTTTTGAGAAAAACGGTACCCCACTTGTGTGGGTAGGCCTAGTGCCCGCGACAGGAAACGGCCCAAAACGCAACGTGGACACACCACATTTTCACAGTGAAAAATGACCCTTTTTTTGCAAAGTGCCTAGCTATAGTTTTTGAACCCTAGCTCTGCCGGCACCTAGGGAGACCTGGAAAACCTATACATTTTTGAAAACTAGACATCCAGGGGAATCCAGGATGGGGTGACTTGACTGGCTCTCACCAGGTTCTGATACCCAGAATCCCTTGCAAACCTAACAAATTGTAAAAAAAACACATTTTCCTCACTTTTCTGTAGTGGAAAGTTCTGGAATCTGCGTGGATCCACAAAATTCCACCCACCCCGCGTTCCCAAAAGTGTTCCAAAAACAATGGTACCTCACTTGTGTGGGTAGGCCTAGTGCCAGGGACAGGAAACAGCGCAAAACGCAACGTGGACACACCACATTTTCACAGTGAAAAATGACCCTTTTTTTGCAAAGTGCCTAGCTGTAGTTTTTGAACCCTAGCTCTGCCGGCACCTAGGGAAACCTAGCAAACCTATACATTTTTAAAAACTAGACACCCAGGGGAATCCAGGATGGGGTGACTTGACTGGCTCTCACCAGGTTCTGGTACCCAGAATCCCTTGCAAACCTAAGAGAGACCTGGGGGAACGCTGGGTGGTAGGAAATTTGTGTGAGGCCAGTGATGCCACACTTTCCCACACAAAAATGTGTGAAAAAAGTGATTTTTCAGCTAAAATTGAGGTTTGCAGGGGATTCTGGGTAAGGAAACGTTGGGGGATCCACGCAAGCCATACCTCCCTGGAAGCCCCGGGTGTCTACTTTTCAGAAATGTGTGGGTTTGTAGGTTTCCCTAGATGGACGCCGAGCACGGGGCCAAAAACCCAGGTGACCCCCCTTGCAAAACCGGGTGGTTTTGAGATAGGCAATTTTGATGTCGCCTCACTACGTTTTGGGCCCTTGCCTGTCGCGGGTACTTGGGCCTCCCACACAAGTGAGGCACCATTTTTATCGGGGACCTGGGGGAACGCTGGGAGGTAGGAAATTTGTGTGAGTCCAGTGATGCCACACTTTCACACACAAAAATGTGTGAAGAAAGTGATTTTTTCAGCGAAAATTGAGGTTTGCAGGGGATTCTGGGTAAGGAAACGTTTGGGGATCCACGCAAGCCATACCTCCCTGGAAGCCCCCGGGTGTCTACTTTTCAGAAATGTGTGGGTTTGGTAGGTTTCCCTAGAAGGCCGCCGAACACGGGGCCAAAGACCCAGGTGACCCCCCTTGCAAAACCAGGTGGTTTTGAGATAGGCAATTTTGATGTCGCCTCACTACATTTTGGGCCCTTGCCTGTCGCGGGTACTTGGGCCTCCCACACAAGTGAGGCACCATTTTTATCGGGAGACCTGGGGGAACGTTGGGTGGTGGGAAATTTGTGTGAGGCCAGTGATGCCACACTTTCCCACACAAAAATGTGTGAAAAAAGTGATTTTTTTCAGCTAAAAGTGAGGTTTGCAGGGGATTCCGGGTAAGGAAACGTTGGGGGATCCACGCAAGCCATACCTCCCTGGAAGCCCCCGGGTGTCTACTTTTCAGAAATGTGTGGGTTTGGTAGGTTTCCCTAGATGGCCGCCGAGCACGGGGCCAAAAACCCAGGTGACCCCCCCTTGCAAAACCAGGTGGTTTTGAGATAGGCAATTTTGATGTCGCCTCACTACGTTTTGGGCCCTTGCCTGTCGCGGGTACATAGGCCTCCCACACAAGTGAGGCACCATTTTTATCGGGAGACCTGGGGGAACGCTGGGTGGTAGGAAATTTGTGTGAGGCCAGTGATGCCACACTTTCCCACACAAAAATGTGTGAAAAAAGTGATTTTTTCAGCTAAAATTGAGGTTTGCAGGGGATTCTGGGTAAGGAAAGGTTGGGGGATCCATGCAAGCCATACCTCCCTGGAAGCCCCCGGGTGTCTACTTTTCAGAAATGTGTGTGTTTGGTAGGTTTCCCTAGGTGCCGGCAGAGCTAGGGTTCACAAACTACAGCTAGGCACTTTGCCAAAAAAGGGTCATTTTTCACTGCGAAATTGAGGTGTGACCACGTTGCGTTTTGCGCCGTTTCCTGTCGCAGGCACTAGGCCGACCCACACAAGTGAGGTACCATTTGTCTCGTAAGACTTTGGGGAACGCGGGGTGGGTGGAAATTTGTGGATCCACGCAGATTCCAGAACTTTCCACCACAGAAATGTGGGGGAAATGTGGTTTTTTTGACAATTTTTTAGGTTTGCAAGGGATTCTGGGTAACAGAACCTGGTGGGAGGCAGTCAAGTCACCCCATCCTGGATTCCCCTGGGTGTCTAGGTTTCAAAAATGTATAGGTTTGCTAGGTTTTCCTAGGTGCCGGCAGAACTAGGGTTCAAAAACTACAGCTAGGCACTTTGCCAAAAAAGGGTCATTTTTCACTGCGAAATTGAGGTGTGACCATGTTGCGTTTTGCGCCGTTTCCTGTCGCAGGCACTAGGCCGACCCACACACGTGAGGTACCATTTTTCTCGTAAGACTTTGGGGAACGCAGGGTGGGTGGAAATTTGTGGATCCACTCAGATTCCAGAACTTTCCACCACAGAAATGTGGGGGAAATGTGGTTTTTTTGACAATTTTTTAGGTTTGCAAGGGATTCTGGGTAACAGAACCTGGTGGGAGGCAGTCAAGTCACCCCATCCTGGATTCCCCTGGGTGTCTAGTTTTCAAAAATGTATAGGTTTGCTAGGTTTCCCTAGGTGCCGGCAGAGCTAGGGTTTAAAAACTACAGCTAGGCACTTTGCCAAAAAAGGGTCATTTTTCACTGCGAAATTGAGGTGTGACCACGTTGCGTTTTGTGCCGTTTCCTGTCGCAGGCACTAGGCCGACCAACACAAGTGAGGTACCATTTTTCTCGTAAGACTTTGGGGAACGCGGGGTGGGTGGAAATTTGTGGATCCACGCAGATTCCAGAACTTTCCACCACAGAAATGTGGGGAAAATGTGTTTTTTTGGACAATTTGTTAGGTTTGCAAGGGATTCTGGGTAACAGAACCTGATGGGAGGCAGTCAAGTCACCCCATCCTGGATTCCCCTGGGTGTCTAGTTTTCAAAAATGTATAGGTTTGCTAGGTTTCCCTACGTGCCGGCAGAGGTAGGGTTCAAAAACTACAGCTAGGCACTTTGCCAAAAAAGGGTCATTTTTCACTGCGAAATTGAGGTATGACCACGTTGCGTTTTGCGCCGTTTCCTGTCGCGGGCACTAGGCCGACCCACACAAGTGAGGTACCATTTTTCTCGGAAGACTTTGGGGAACGCGGGGTGGGTGGAAATTTGTGGATCCACACAGATTCCAGAACTTTCCACCACAGAAATGTGGGGAAAATTTGTTTTTTTTGACAATTTTTTAGGTTTGCAAGGGATTCTGGGTAACAGAACCTGGTGGGAGGCAGTCCAGTCACCCCATCCTGGATTCCCCTGGGTATCTAGTTTTCAAAATGTATAGGTTTGCTAGGTTTCCCTAAGTGCCGGCAGAGCTAGGGTTAAAAAACTACAGCTAGGCACTTTGCCAAAAAAGGGTCATTTTTCACTGCGAAATTGAGGTGTGACCACGTTGCGTTTTGCACCGTTTCCTGTCGCAGGCACTAGGCCGACCCACACATGTGAGGTACCATTTTTCTCGTAAGTCTTTGGGGAACGCGGGTTGGGTGGAAATTTGTGGATCCACGCAGATTCCATAACTTTCCACCACAGAAATGTGGGGAAAATGTGTTTTTTTTGACAATTGTTTAGGTTTGCAAGGGATTCTGGGTAACAGAACCTGGTGGGAGGCAGTCAAGTCACCCCATCCTGGATTCCCCTGGGTGTCTAGTTTTCAAAAATGTATAGGTTTGCTAGGTTTCCCTAGGTGCCGGCAGAGCTAGGGTTCAGAAACTACACCTAGGCACTTTGCCAAAAAGGGTCATTTTTCACTGCGAAATTGAAGTGTGACCACGTTGCGTTTTGCGTCGTTTCCTGTCGCAGGCACTAGGCCGACCCACACAAGTGAGGTACCATTTTTCTCATAAGACTTTGGGGAACACGGGGTGGGTGGAAATTTGTGGATCCATGCAGATTCCAGAACTTTCCACCACAGAAATGTGGGGAAAATGTTTTTTTTGGGACAATTTTGTTAGGTTTGCAAGGGATTCTGGGTAACAGAACCTGGTGGGAGGCAGTCAAGTCACCCCATCCTGGATTCCCCTGGGTGTCTAGTTTTCAAAAATGTATAGGTTTGCTAGGTTTCCCTAGGTGCCGGCAGAGGTAGGGTTCAAAAACTACAGCTAGGCACTTTGCCAAAAAAGGGTCATTTTTCACTGCGAAATTGAGGTGTGACCACGTTGCGTTTTGCGCCGTTTCCTGTCGCAGGCACTAGGCCGACCCACACAAGTGAGGTACCATTTTTCTCGTAAGACTTTGGGGAACGCGGGGTGGGAGGAAATTTGTGGATCCACGCAGATTCCAGAACTTTCCACCACAGAAATTTGGGGAAAATGTTTTTTTTTTGACAATTATTTAGGTTTGCAAGGGATTCTGGGTAACAGAACCTGGTGGGAGGCAGTCAAGTCACCCCATCCTGGATTCCCCTGGGTGTCTAGTTTTCAAAAATGTATAGGTTTGCTAGGTTTCCCTAGGTGCCGGCAGAGGTAGGGTTCAAAAACTACAGCTAGGCACTTTGCCAAAAAGGGTCATTTTTCACTGCGAAATTGAGGTATGACCACGTTGCGTTTTGCGCCGTTTCCTGTCGCGGGCACTAGGCCGACCCACACAAGTGAGGTACCATTTTTCTCGGAAGACTTTGGGGAACGCGGGGTGGGTGGAAATTTGTGAATCCACGCAGATTCCAGAACTTTCCACCACAGAAATGTGGGGAAAATGTGTTTTTTTGGACAATTTTTTAGGTTTGCAAGGGATTCTGGGTAACAGAACCTGGTGGGAGGCAGTCCAGTCACCCCATCCTGGATTCCCCTGGGTATCTAGTTTTCAAAATGTATAGGTTTGCTAGGTTTCCCTAGGTGCCGGCAGAGCTAGGGTTAAAAAACTACAGCTAGGCACTTTGCCAAAAAAGGGTCATTTTTCACTGCGAAATTGAGGTGTGACCACGTTGCGTTTTGCACCGTTTCCTGTCGCAGGCACTAGGCCGACCCACACATGTGAGGTACCATTTTTCTCGTAAGACTTTGGGGAACGCGGGGTGGGTGGAAATTTGTGGATCCACGCAGATTCCAGAACTTTCCACCACAGAAATGTGGGGAAAATGTGGTTTTTTTGACAATTTCTAAGGTTTGCAAGGGATTCTGGGTAACAGAACCTGGTGGGAGGCAGTCAAGTCACCCCATCCTGGATTCCCCTGGGTGTCTAGTTTTCAAAAATGTATAGGTTTGCTAGGTTTCCCTAGGTGCCGGCAGAGCTAGGGTTCAGAAACTACACCTAGGCACTTTGCCAAAAAAGGGTCATTTTTCACTGCGAAATTGAAGTGTGACCACGTTGCGTTTTGCGTCGTTTCCTGTCGCAGGCACTAGGCCGACCCACACAAGTGAGGTACCATTTTTCTCATAAGACTTTGGGGAACACGGGGTGGGTGGAAATTTGTGGATCCACGCAGATTCCAGAACTTTCCACCACAGAAATGTGGGGAAAATGTTTTTTTTTTGGACAATTTTGTTAGGTTTGCAAGGGATTCTGGGTAACAGAACCTGGTGGGAGGCAGTCAAGTCACCCCATCCTGGATTCCCCTGGGTGTCTAGTTTTCAAAAATGTATAGGTTTGCTAGGTTTCCCTAGGTGCCGGCAGAGGTAGGGTTCAAAAACTACAGCTAGGCACTTTGCCAAAAAGGGTCATTTTTCACTGCGAAATTGAGGTGTGACCACGTTGCGTTTTGCGCCGTTTCCTGTCGCAGGCACTAGGCCGACCCACACAAGTGAGGTACCATTTTTCTCGTAAGACTTTGGGGAACGCGGGGTGGGCGGAAATTTGTGGATCCACGCAGATTCCAGAACTTTCCACCACAGAAATGTGGGGAAAATGTGTTTTTTTGACAATTATTTAGGTTTGCAAGGGATTCTGGGTAACAGAACCTGGTGGGAGGCAGTCAAGTCACCCCATCCTGGATTCCCCTGGGTGTCTAGTTTTCAAATATGTATAGGTTTGATAGGTTTCCCTAGGTGCCGGCAGTGCTAGGGTTCAAAGACTACACCTAGGCACTTTGCAAAAAAAGGGTAATTTTTCATTGTGAAAATGTGGTACGTCCACGTTGCATTTTGAGCCATTTCCTGTTGTGGGCACAAGGGCTACCCACACAAGTGAGGTACCATTTTTATCGGGAGACTTAGGGTAACACAGAATTGTAGAGCAACTGTTATTACCTATTGACTTTCGATGCATTTCTGCCTTCCAAATGAAAGACAATGTGTAAAAAATAAGTCATTTTGAAAAATGACCTATAATTCTCATGCTAGTATGGGTACTCCCAATTTCGGAAATGTGCAAATATCTACTGTTTCTAAAATCTACATTTTATTCCCATTTCAGAAATACATAGGTGTCTTTCATAACAATTTTTCCATGTATACATTTTCCAATAATTGCTATATACCCGGTACATAATAAAAAACCATTGCAAGATGCTGCTCAGTTATTGGCTCTGGGTTCGTCGGGTTCTTGGTGAACCTACAAGTCCTATATATCCCCACAACCAGAAAGGTCCAGCGGATATAACGGTATATTGCTTTCAAATAGCTGTCATAATTAGAAGAAGTTACAGGTGAAAACGTTGATACAAATGGCTGATTTTTTCAACTAATTTTCAATTTTTCTTCATTTAACTGTTAGTTTCTATAAGGAAAACTTTAAGGATCTACACAAATGACCCCTTGCTGAATTCAGAATTTTATCTACTTTTCAGAAATGTATGGCTTTTCAGGATCCATTATTGGTTTCATACCCATTTCTACCATTAACTGGAAGGAGGTTGAAAGCACAAAAAATAGCAAAAATAGGCTATGTCCCAGAAAAATGCCAAAACTGTGTACAAAAAGTTGGTTTTCTGACAAAAGTCTGCTTGTCCCTGAAAGCTGGGAAGATGGTGATTTCAGCACCACAACCCCTTTTTTGATGCCATTTGCAGGGAAAAAACAAGATGCTTTAATCTGTAGCCCTTTTTTCGCATTTTTCCCCAAAAAAACAAAATTTTGCTGTATTTTGGCTAATTTCTGGGTCCCCTCCAGGGGAATCCACAAACCCTGGGTACCTTTACAATCCCCATGATGTTAGAAAAAAAGGACGCAAATTTGGCGTGGATACCTTATGTGGTCAAAAAGTTACAGGGGCCTAAGCCCGCACTACCCCAAATAGCCAAAAAAAGGCTTAGCACAGGGGGGGAAAAGGCCTAGCAGCGAAGGGGTTAACAATATTCTGATCCCACTTCCCAATAGTTTTTTCCTCACACTCCGCTCTCACTTGATCCGACTAGCATGGGGCGGTAAGAGGCTCAGGGTCAGTTTGGACGCCATGACACTGCCTTACGAGAGAGGTGGGTTTGGAGTGTCGAACCTACAAATGTATTATTTAGTGGCACAGTGCAGTTTGCACATGCTTGGTATCATCCAGATGCTCGACTCCCCTACACTAGGCCCAAGGCAGATCTAGTTCTTCCGGAGATGCTACTCACAACATTGCCTAAGGGGTTCCCCAGAGACCCCCGTGACATTCAAACTGTATCAGCCACCAGTTGGGCATGGCGGAAGCTGGTCCGAGTTACTGCTGCAGCTACACTTTACTCGCCGGACATTCCAATACTAAATAACCCATGGATCCCCATTATGCAAGAGAAGCTCGTGCAACGCACACTAACTAAATTCTCGATAAGTAAGATTGGGGACCTCTTTACTGGGGGCCATGTTTTTTCAGGGACGGAGGAGGATAGATTCAGCGAGGCCACAATCATGGACCACTTCATTTTGAACCGGGTCCGCTCCGTGCTCAGAGCTACCATTGCTAAATTTCCCCTGGAACCCGCTGGCTTCGGCCCACTGACCACTGTGATCACCGCGCCTGACGGTGAACGGATAGTCTCTAAAAAGTACAGAGCGTGTATGGCTATTGTCCCCAACAAAGATGCTAAGATTCGGGAGGCGTGGGAGCAGGATTTGGGGTAGCCAATATCAGACCCACATTGGGAATTTTGTTGTGCTCAAATCAAGGAAATCTCCTTAAACAGTCGACACAGGTTACTGCATTTTAAATTCCTGCGGAGGGTTTACATGTCTCCAGAAAGACTTCACAGCATTGACTCAGATAGGCCACACTCCTGCTGGAAATGTGGGGCTCCGCATGCTGATTTTGCACATCTTGTTTGGAACTGTGTTATAATTGGGGCATACTGGCGTTCCATTTGCAAAGAACTTACTAAAATGATAGGGATGGAGGTAGCACCTACCCCTGACTCCGCTCTCCTGGGTTGTGTGTTAGACTTCCCAAAAAGTGTCCACAAATTCACCACCATGGCGTTCCTGCTTGCTAAGAGAGAGAAAGCCATTAAATGGGGCTGTAAAACCTAGCCTACAATAAAAGCCTGGCTCCAGAGTCTGGCCTAACTGTAATACGAATAGTGACCTATATGCAGAAACCCAGCCGATAGCATCTCGCCCAAAAGATATATGGTGGCCCTTCAAGGCCTATTTGGAAAACCTGAACACCTCCCAGGCTTCGCAACAGTTAGATGGTATTGTCCCCACTGGGGTGGGGTAAGGTGCATCATGTAGGGAGAAGTAGTTGCAGGTATTTACCGTTAATTACATTGGACTGTATTGGGCGGATGGTGCATTTTCACGTCTTTGGGAGGGTTCGGGTGGGGGAATCCCGAACTTTGCAGGTTACATAAAACAAAGGTGCCTGGCTGATAGTGACAAACCGGGTGGCCAATGTATAATGACTACAGTATACGTATTTTGTGGTTCTTTGTATTACTCTACAGAAGACAGATGTCTGTTGATGTATGCAGTGAGTAACTAATGTGGAATGTATTGTACTATGAAAATGGGAAAATAAAGTTTAAAAAAAAATAAAAAATTAGTACTGAAAAGCATAAAGCGCCAACTCTAGTTGTCAGGGTGCACCTGACAGTGTCAAAGTCAAAAGTTAGGGAATCTTTGGATCGTGGATTGGATACAGGAACTATGTTCTTCCTGGTGGAAAGTTTACCTTCTGAATTAGAAGCTTTTATGGAGAAAAAGTGGTCACCAAACCGTCATTGGCTGGAGAAGCTGTGAGCTGGATACGGAGCAGGGCTTGATGATGGCGGACTACTGAATAGCGGAGTCGCAGTGCAATCGATGATGAAGGTGGGAAAACTCTGAGCGGTGAAGTCAGAATTACATGCTCAGGAAGTCCTCAATGTAGATCAGATGCAGCGGGGCCTCAGTCCTGGTGAAGCCCTCTATGCCTCTACGTTCGCATGTTGAAACATTTCTGGAAATTGGATCTCCTTCAGCAGGGCAAACTGGGAAGTTCAGGCCGGCTGGCGATTCATGGTTGACCACTGTGGCTTTGGGAGCAACCCCAGTCTGCTTTGGGTCTTCAGGCAGAAATTTGGCAAAAAGTTCCACTTCTTGCAGTTTGGCGGCAGTAGGAGTACACTCTGACCCTAGCAAAGGGTCCAGGACCTGGGGGGCTCCACATGGGTGTTTGGACTCACTCCAA
The DNA here is from genome assembly GCA_963921515.1 of Calotriton arnoldi. Classification (NCBI taxonomy): domain Eukaryota; kingdom Metazoa; phylum Chordata; class Amphibia; order Caudata; family Salamandridae; genus Calotriton; species Calotriton arnoldi. Next base: position 1,803,292 of record CAWUFW010001495.1, read on the forward strand.
AAGAGGCCAGTAGCAGTGTTCAGGGCAGGCCAACTTTCAACAGGTCAGCTAGAAAGATGCAGAAAGAGAGTCCTCTAACAGCTTGTTGTGTCCCTGTTGTTGAAACAGGAGGTCAGCCCACTGACCTTTGGAGTCACTTCTGGGGTTCTGGGTTAAAAACTAGCAGATACAGCCTTCTTTAAGGTTCTTCATACAGCAGGGCATTGCTTCTTCTGATTCGTCTCTGGTCCAGGAGTGTTCTGAGAAGAGGTTTGTGAGGGGTACATTTATGCAATGGTGCCAGCCTGTGGGTGGAAGGCAGTCCTTTGTCCACCTCCTAAACCAGTTCTGTTCAGTTCCCCTCTCCCACTGTGTTTGGAGCCAGCCTGACAAGAAAGTAAAAAGGAAGACAGGTCTAGGTGTGAGCTTCATCTGCCAGTGACAGGGTAGGCATCCTTAGAAGCTTAGGAAGGGGCTGGGCACAGACCTCGGGCCATCCTGTTAAGGGAGTAGACCCTCTCCTCATACCCAGAGCCCTTTGTCCACAGTCTGAGAGCAATAGACATCTCACCATAGCAGAACTATCAGGGCTCAGGTGACAGATGGACACTGGCAAGAAAGCCTTTTGGTTTAAGGCAGGAAAATGACAACTTTTTAAATGTGTAATTTCCAAAATAGTAATATAAACTTGGACTTGACCATTAAATTGGAATTTAAATTACTATTAAAATGAGTCTTTGAAATATTTTTCTAGCTATTCCCAAGCTGAATTTAGCACTGACTAACTGTTATTGTGTAAATCAGTGTTAACCTATGGGACAGTGGACTTGACAACTTAGGGGATTGTTCACTGGCAGGACATGTAAAGCATTAAATATATATGTCCTACTTTTAAATATCATGAATACTGCTCTGTGAGCTTTTAAGGCCTACTTTAAAGGTGACTTATAAATATTAAAAAGGAAGTTTTAGGCCTGTCTAAAGATTTATTATACCAGATCAAAATGGCAGTTTAAAACTGTACACCCAGGCTGCAGTATCAGGCCTTGAGACATGCATTATAAGGCTACTGCAGTGAGTGGCAAAAAGAGTGCTGCAGCCCACTGATAGCATTTAATTTACCAACCCTGGGTTAAGTTAGTGCCCTATACTAGGGACATATAAGTAAATTAAATGTGCCCCTTAGGTGTATGCCAATTTTATAGTGTTTAAAAAGGGAAGAACAAGCACGTTATCTCTGGTTAGCAGGGATAAGGTGCACATAATTCTACAGCCAACAAAAATAGAATTCAGTAAAAAAGCAAATAATCCTGGGTGGCACTGCAGAAATGACACATTTCCAACAATAAATTTCTCTGTTACTTAATGTGTGTGACATACATTATCACCATGTCATCTTTATATAAAACACATGAGACATGAGTAACCCCCTATTTTAGGAAAATGGTGAGCTGTTTTTAATAAAAAAAGATGGCAAATCCGATAGAGATCAAAAAGCATTGGGGCTAAAATGCAGCTTTGTCTTAGACTGCTCTTAATTGGGATTTTTATTCACACAGAACCTCTGAATCTATCTCCACCTTCACCCAAATTGCCCTGTGGGATTTTTTCAGGATTGATAAAAGTATTAAAGCAAAATCAATTTCTCTTAGTTTTACTTATAATAACTCCAAGGTCAAAGTGGCCTGAAAGGCAACAAAGCAATATAGCAAATTGCCCCTTATCTCCATCGACCTCCCAGCCAAACACCATCATTTTGAACAGTGTTCTGCAGTGGAATGACCTTCTTTATGCTCACCTTGCTCCACTGAAGTTAGCTCATGGGTATCTCCCAGTCTTTAACTCCCTTAAGCATACTCTTAGCATACACTTTTGCATCCTTATCTATCAAATGTATTAATCAGTAATTTGTTTGGCCCAGATGGGGTCATACTTTTATGAAATGGTTTTATCATTGCCCCTGACAGTTTGCCAGAAATTACCCTTTTATTGTTACATAACCATTAAATAGCAAGAAAGGTTTTGGCCCACCAATCAATATTTGTTTTTGTAAGTATAGAAGCCTGCAGATCTTGACAGATTGAGGGTAAAAATGATCTCTTTTATAAAAGATAGAAACATATTTACAGCACCTCATTGTCACAAAAGTGTTATCCCTGGAAAGATTCTATATTCCCAATACTATATATTTCCTTTAAGTAGAAACCAGGTCACATCCAGTACCACACACTCCACTGAAGCTGATTTTTGACCCATACAAAGCTGAACTAGTCTCCAAAATCCCCTTGTATCTTTGGATGATATTGCTGATATCATTTGATCCCAACAAATATTGTGATACATAATTTGTTTTAGTGTTAACTAAGCCCTTCAATTCTCATCTTAGTAATTTGTAGGTTTCATTATTCTGAGTGTCATTTGTCATTAGAATCCTCTTCTTTAACTTTCATAATTGACTGGTAATATATCAAACCACTCAGCATTATTTTGAACAACCTCTTTTTTAATATTTCCTACAGTGGGTGTTTTTCTCATTTTAACTTTCAAATAGTTAACTAGTTGCTTTATTGTAGTATCATGCCAACACATTTTACCACTCTCTATCATGAACATGTTGTTAAACTCTAAATTGGGCTGTAAATTAAAAAGTTTCTCTAAAGATTTCTCATCTAATGAAAATTTAAGTCACCTGGCAAGTTCCACTTCGGGGGCAACACTTTTTTCCATATTTGTGGCATCTTCAATTGCACAGTGGCTCTTAACGACCAATTGTCACTTCCTGCCTAAGGGAATACATGGAAATCCGTAATCGGCTAAAAAACATGATTGTAGTCCATTGGAGTTCATTGGACATCTCTGGTTTCCATTGCAGACAATATGAGTTGCAGGAATATCAGTGTAAAAATCGTACCCTTTGTATGCCATTCAAATGTCATTCAAATCTTCTAAAAAAGATATTTTTGCTGAATGTAAATTTTCTCTGCCAAGGTTACATACACATTACCACTATGATGTTGTCAATGCAAGCTGAATTTGGGTGTATGAGTTAGTTTACTGAATAATATCCGATCACAATTATTAATAACTTATCATACATTACTTGTGATCTTAGACTTAAGAGACTATCAAGAGCCTAACCAGTATTATTAGCTCTTGTAAAAATTATGTTTTGAACAAAACCTTCTTTCTGGGATGCACAGCCAAGTCTCCTGAAAGCAGATTGTATTGGCTTACCAGTTCTTTCATATTTTCTGTTTTTAACAACCTCCCAAAACCATGAACATTTCAGGAGATCAGAGATAGGTTGTGCGAAGATAATAATAATAATAGATATTGCTTCACCCTAAAGGCATCCCCTTCATTTCTTCATCTGAGCTCCAATAGGAAAAAGGTGTTCCTAACACTGGATAATTTTCTTGTTTCTCTTTAATCTCCAATCCATACTATTCTACTGTACACCACTCCACTAGAATCCACTCCACTCCACTCTATGCCACTCCACTCTACTCTACTACACTCTATGCTATTCGACTCTATGCCTCTCCTTTCTACGCCACTCTACTGTACACCACTCCACTCTATGCACCTCAACTCTACACTATTCCACTGTACGCCACTTGACTGTATGCCATACTATGCCACTCCTCTGTTGCTGTTCAGCTTTATGCCACTCCACTCTAAGCTTTTCCATTCAATGCCACCCCACTGTATGCCACTCCACTCTCTGCCACTCCACTCTTCGCCACAATTCTGTACACCATTACACTGGATGCAATTCCACTGTTTGCTACTACACTTTATGCACCTCCACTCAACGCCTCTGTAGGAAAGTTATCCTTTTTGCCCTGATCACCCCCATTTTTCTGACTGATATTAGGGGTTACTAACTCTGAATGTGCTCTGGGCTCTGCTAACCAGGCCCAGGGCCATCGCTCTGTTTAAAAGGTATATGGTAATTGGTGTAATTACAATTGGTTCAGACAATCTACCTGTAAGTCCCTAGTATATGGTAGGGCATGTAGGTTTAGAGAACCCAGTGGACTTAATGCACTTATGTGTGCACTGCTGTGGTGTCTGGTGTCATTTTAAAGCCAGCTCTGCCTTGCAGGCTGGTCTTAAAATAAAACTGTGTCTAAATTCGACTTTAGAATTAAAAGTAGTTCTAAAGTCTAAAAATGTCCTTTTAATTACATATGTCACCCCAAGGTCTGCCCTAGGTGCCCCAAGGGTAGGGTGCCTTGTTATAAAAAAGTAGGGACATTATAAAAGATGTTTTATATGTCCTGGTGAGGGAAAAACAGGCAACATCATTTTCCCAATAGTAGTGCTGCTAGCTCCATAGGCTAACATGGGAAGGATGGATTAAACTTCAATAGTCTAACTTTTGACTGGAGTGAGGTAGAGGCATAACTTAAAGTATCAAAATAATAGTTACAATAAATCTAACAACTGACCAAGGTCGTATTTATTGTAACTATTACAGGAAAGGAGTTTTAGAACTTACTTTACTGAAGTTAATTAAAGCAGTCCTAAAGCAGCCTCTTCTGATTGGCCAGCCTTTGACATCTTGAGCCAAGCTGCTCCTTGATTAGGTGTGAAGAGGCCTGGGGCTGAAACAATGCAGCCATTTGGTGGGAGGAAATTTGGTTCCTGGATAAGCCTTGAACAGGCAGGGGGCTATGGAGATAAACTGGTCTTCAAACGGAGAAGCCCACATGTCACAGGACACAGGCCAACCCCCTTGATCCCCAGCCAGATGGGAGCCCCTCTAATTAGATTAGGAGAGGGGCTGGGAGGGGAGTGTAGGACAAAAGTTAGCCACACCAGTGGGTTGGGTTAGCCAGACCTGAACTCCAAACAGAGATTTTCTCCATTTTGATTTTTGCTGAGATGTGCATTCTGGGACAAATACATGCCACACTTCCCAGGAAGTTGTCATGGCAGAGGGTGGCAACTTGAACCCCATTGGTTCATTGGTTGGGGTGCCCCCCCTCTTGCCAATCGAGCATGGGAAATAAATATGAGAGAGCTGCAAGTACATCTCAGATCCCTGCCTGAAAACATCTGAAGAAGAAGGACTGCTGTGCTGGACTCTTGGACTGCGCAACAGAGGACTGCACTCAGAAGGACTGCACCTGCTGCACTTTAAAGGCTTCACAACAGAAGGACTTTGACGGTCTTGAAAGATAAGTATTGGACTCCCTGAGCAGCAACAGGTAGAAAACTGCTGCAACATCCACTTAAAGGACAACTCCAGCTGACCAGCTTCACATGGATTTCCAGACCCCAAGTCCCTGACCCCAAGAGGCAAACCAGAGCTTCTGAAACCATGGCTAGTGCTGTGGACACTTTCTGACCCTCAAAGAACCTTTCAGAGGAAGATTTGAAAGTTTGGGAACTTTTTACCAACTTTTGTGAAAACGCTCCATGAGAAGACTGGCATCAACGACAAGAGTTGATTGTAGCAGGCTGGCCTTGTCGAATTGAAATCCAGATCCGAGGACCTGATCACTCGACATTGAGAGAAAAAGCTACATAAAAGTGACTAAGTCAGAAGGTAAAAACTCGACTGGGCCCAACCACTCATCATATCTGATCCGCACTCCATTGCAGTCAGCCCAAAACTTTGACTTTGACAATGCGTGACCAGATAGCGGCGGTTGGCGCTTTACACTTTTAGGTGCTAGAAAGCACATTTCTTTATTTAAACTTCAAAAATTCATATCTCCGGGTCCCTACAGTGGATACTTGTCATTTTGGTATCATTTTAAAGAAAACTATTTTCTAGTTTCATACTTTGGAGTTGGATTTTTATTGTGTTGTGTCTTTTACTCATTTACTGTTTCTGTGATATTAAATGCTCTACACAACTGTCTCCTAAATTAAGCCTGACTGCTCATCTGCCAATCAACCAAGGGTGGAGCTGGGATTAATTTATTGAGACTTGACTGGACCTTACTTGTGATTGTGGTGTTATTACTAGCTGTAGGTACCTACCTACCTGCACCTAATAGTAAACCACTTTCCAGCAGCCATTCCATTTTACCCCACTCCAGTCTGCGCTATTTCACTGTATGCTACTCTCTTGCGCACCACTCCATTCTATGCCACTCCACTCTATGCTATACCAGTCTACCCCACTCAACTCTACGCCACTCTTTGCCACTCCACTGTTCCCCACTCAACTCTATGCCACTTCCCTTTATGATATTCCACTGTACTCCACTACACTCTATGCAACTCCACGCCACTCACCTCTACACCACTCTACTCTATGCCACTCCACTCTATACCACTCCACTCTACTTCACTCCACTCTACGCCACTCTACTGTATGCCACTCCATTCAACCCCACTCCATTTAATGCTGTTTCACTGTATGGCACTACACTATACGCCACTATACACCACTCCTCTCTATGCCACTTCACTATATGCTATTTCACTCTATGCCACTCCACTATATGCCACTCCACTGTATGCCACTTCACTCTATGCCACTCCACTCTATTCTATACCACTGTACGCCACTCCACTCCATGCCACTAGACGGTGTGCAACTCCAGTCTATGCTATTCCACTCTATGCCACCTCAGTTTATGCCTCTCTGCTGCATGCCACTCCACTCTTCGCCACTCCATTCTATGCAACTCCACTCTATTCTGTTCCACTGTACGCCACTCCACTCTATGCCACTCCACTACAGGCCACTCAACTCCACTACACTGTACGACACTGCCCTCTATGACAGTCTCCTTGACAGTACTGTACTCTATGACCCTCCACTTAACGACACTCCCCTCCACGACACTCCAGCCTATGATTTTAAACACCTTTTTATTAAAATTTCAATGAGAAAACTAAAGGTGAAATCTTAGTTATAGTTAGGAAAACTTTATTTATTCTTTCTATACAAACCAAACTTAAACTACACAAACATTACAAATTCTAAAGTTATAGGTATACCTTAAATTTATAGTGTATGCTCCATCTTCAAATTACTTTAGCTCGTGCATTTCCGGGCACAGATTTGACAACTTGCTATCCACACTACATTAACTATAACTCACACCTTTATGATGTACTGCTTATAACCTTTTATATTACATCACTTACACCATGTGAACTTCTAGCATTCATAACAGCCCTTATGACATCTCAAATTACATCATTTGTGAGAACACCGTGCATGACACGCTTTCCCCTGCCTGATCTCTTGCAGGCAGGGAAGCTCAAATTGGGATGGGTGCATGTGGGGAGCTGACGAGGCTGCGTGGGCCCTGTGGCTCGGCCCATGGGCCCAACATAATATTTTGTGGGTGACCCGGGTTGGCCCTGGGGCACCCACAATTAGGCCCCAGGGCATGGTGTCCCTGTGGTTGGTCCTGAACTGGCGCCCACTCCCTTAAAATACATGAAGGCCCCCGGTGATGAGGTCCCCATAGCTGCATTCCCCATTCTCCTTTAAATATATGTTTTAGACCTGGGGAATGGGGTCTTCGGCCCACTATTGACTATAACCTGTGCCCTAAGGTAACTATAACTTGTGCTCGTACCATGCACAGTTTTGTCATCAATTATGTAATTTTAAATGTTGCAGTGGTATTATCAATTATGTCATAGAATATGTCATAATTTATGTAATATGTGGGGTTATTAGCAGTGCATGGCGATGCCCAAGTTATAGTTATCTTAGCCAATTAATCAATCAATCAACCAGGGATTTATAAAGCACAGCAAATCACCTGTGAGGGTCTCAAGGCGCTGGAGTGGCTAACTGCTTAGTGGTGATATGTTCATTTGAACAGCCAGGTTTTGAGTCACTACCTGAACTCCTGGAGCGATGGGGCGGTCTGAGGTGCTGGTGGAAGCTTGTTCCATGCCTTGGCCACCAGGTATGAGAAGCAGCATCTACGCTGTTGCTTCGGTGGATCTGGGGGGTGCCTGAGGTCGAGGATAAGTCTTGCTGGAGAGTTTTGTATTGTTTGTAGTCTCTTCAGAAGGCATACAGAGATTCCTACATAGAGTGTGTTTCCATAGTCCAGCCTCGACTAGTTCATGAGTTATAGTTACTTGAGATAACTATAAATGGTGAATTTCAGTGGTTTTATTTGTTTAAAATGGTTTGTTTTAACTGACATTTCCACCCAAATATAACCTTTTTTAACCTTTGTTTTTTTCAGTAGTATGCAGAGGCAAACAAATCCAAGGGGAGGGTGGTTAAAAATATGCATATATATTCTAGTATCCATAGAAAACTGTGCTCTTCACTACAGCAAAAGCTGGTGAACAGCAGATTTACTCCAAACTTGGCATGAAGGTTCAACTTCACTCCAAAGCTTGCCTTTTTGATTTGGTGTAAACCCATTTGGTAGTTTTTGAGATCTGTCAGACAGGCATTAAAGACTTAAAATGTAGAGATATCTCTGTCATTTAAACTCGCGACCTAGAAAATCATCAGTTCTGCCAATCACATTTGAATATTTAAGAATTGTGATTGGCTTGTGAAGGACTTAAATTATATTTATCTGCCATTTTTAAACCTTCTCTTTCTAGAAAAAAATACTGAACATGGGAGACCCAATGACCAGTTCCAGGTTCCAAAGGGGAATAGACAAGCTCCCAGTTGCATGGAAAAAAATGAACAGAATCAATTGCAGAATATCATTAATGTTTATCTGCATGCCTTTTGGACTAGCATCTGCAGTCGTTGTCCATCGAAGGGTGATGAGCTAGAAGGTGTGGAGAATATCATTTTTTTCCAGATTATGTATTAAAAAATGCTGGTAATGATGTGGTGCATGAGAAAACATTTGAGGAAGTACTAAAATAAATTACAAACTGTGAATTTCAATTTAAAATATGAATAAGGATTAGGCTTTCCTGTTTTCAGTTTCTATTTTTGGTCAATTCTGGTGGGTTTTATCAATGTTTCCAATACCTTAAAAAACAGTGGTTATCAGTGGTTACATATTTGTGCGCCATTAAAAACAACAGAAACAGTGCTTTTCCAGTGTTTATGGAATGTTTTGTTTTCATTATTGGTTGCTTTCTGCACTGATAGTGCACGGTATATAGACAGTGTATATGAGGTCCAAATACATTTTACAACTCAAACTTATTATAGTACACCATACAATACTTCTTCAGTGAGTCTTTGGTTATGCATGCTCTCTCTCTTTCCTTCCTATGTAAACTTTTATCTGTGAAAAGGCCCTCTCAACATTGGTACTTGAGACGGGCAATGCCAAAACAGCCAGTACACAATTTGCTAACTCTGGCCAGTGACATAGCCTTTTTGCCAATACTGGTGCCCCTGAAGATTGCGATTCTCTGGGACAGGTTCTGCAGCATATGCATTGTACTAGGCGCATATACCCTCAGAGTTATTGAAGCGGTCAAAAATGAAGCAGCACTTTTCAAAGTCTGGAGAAAATTCCCCTTTACGGAAAGGATCTAGAACTTGTGCAGAGTACCACAATGAGGCTTCATTGACTTCAAATGCCATGGTTGGTGAAGGGGCATTTCTATGAATCATTGCAAGCCATTTCTCATGCGTTGTAAAATAAAATTTCCTGCATTGTGCCTCAACATTTCTTTGCTTACCAAGTGGCAAGCACTCTTACATGGAACATGTTGCAGTGCCATAGTCACTAAAAGTGTCGCCCAACCTACTCTCAAGGAGATGTTTCACATCTAGACCAATTATGCTGAACACTTGGTAGACAAGGATGTTTTCAGACTCTAGTTTGTTTATTATGTCCACTGCAGCAGTCATGTTTTCCAGTAAAAATCTAAGAATGCAGTAAAGTGTCCTTTTTCACATCACTATCAATATGTGACCAAAGATCCTCACATTTCTTGACTTTGATATCATCACTAACCTAAAATTCTGTAAAGTGTTGCCACATGGATAATATAGCCTTCACGTCTTCTAGAACTGACAACCACGGGCTAAATGGCACAGTTGGGATGACTCTTTCTTGGATGCCACACAAAGCACAAAATGAGAAATATTAGCATTTTAGTTCCTGCACATAATGAAACAGTGCACCAGAATGGACAACAAAGCCAATAGCATTCTTCATTAACTCTGAAGATAGTAAAGATGCTTTGAGCATACCATCTAACAAGTAGCAAGGATCTTTTACAGGAAAGCACTTCATCTCAGGTATTGATTTTGACAGGGTATCACACAACTTTTTCATATACTTAGCTGAATCACTACAAATACAAACAATATCACTCCAATCTTTGTTGAACTTGGTAAGAACGTTTTGCAGCAGAATTCCAAGTGACACTGCATTCCATGTTTTCCAAATGTCTGGTGTCATGTTTATAAAATAAAATGTCCTGCATTGTGCCTCAACATTTCTTTGCTTACCAAGTAGCAAGCATTTTTACATGGAACATGTTGCAGTGCCATAGTCACTAAAAGTGTCGCCCAGCCTACTCCCAAGGAGATGTTTCACATCTACACCAATTATGCTGAACACTTGGTAGACAAGGGTGTTTTTAGACTCTAGTTTTTTTATTATGTCCACTGCAGCAGTCATATTTTTCAGTAAAAATCTAAGAATGCAGTAGAGAGTACTTTTTTACATCACTATCAATATGTGACCAAAGCTCCTCACATTTCTTGACTTTGATATCACTAAGCTAAAATTCTGTAAAGTGTCGCCACATGGATAATATAGCCTTCACGTCCTCTAGAACTGACAACCACAGGCTAGATGACACAGTTGGGATGACTCTTTCTTCGATGCCACACACAGCACAAAATGGGAAATATTTGCGTTTCTGCGCATAATGAAACAGTGCACCAGAATGGACTACAAAGTCAGTAGCATTCTTGATTAACTCTGAAGATTGTAAAGATGCTTTGAGCATACCATCTAGCAAGTAGCAAGGATCTCTACAGGAAAGCACTTCAGCTCAGGTATCGGTTTTGACAGGGTATCACACAACTTTTTCATGTACTTAGCTGAATCACTACAAATACAAACAATATCACTCCAATCTTTGTTGAGCTTGGTAAGAACGTTTTGCAGCAGCATTCCAAGTGACACTGCATTCCATGTTTTCAAAATGTCTGTTGTCATATTTTCACCACTATCTCAGATGCGTGGTGACAGCACTCTTTTCACATATACCTGTCACTATACCTTGCATAGAATGTTTAAAGCCTTGGGTGTTTGGCAATCCACCTACTATCAATACTGACTTGCTAGAAAAGAGGGCTGATGTATCAAATGGTTTCACCCATTCTCTGTCTGTCGGTAAATGTGATGGGACATATTGGGAAATATTCATATGAAACCAGCCATTTTACCTATCAGTGAAAGAATCAAACGCAGCCAAAACATCATATATGATTTTGATATTTGCTGATTCTCTACAATTTATAAAATAATTAAATAATACCTAAAACATGTTTTTAAAACCTGCATCTTCAGACCAAAGTCCACAAAACTGAAAAAAGCAAAAGGAAGAAGAAACAATATTTTAGTGACATCCCTAAACAACAAAACTCAAGCAGAATTATGTTAGCCCTGTCTTGCTGCTACCTTGTATAACAAAGTTACATTGTATTGGCCCCTTCAGAAGAAATAGAAAGTGACTCTTTCACTCTCCTATTCCTTTCTTTGAATAGCATTTAGTCTGCGGTTGTTCAGGTGTTTTTTCAGTGTTTATATGTTTACACTGGTGAGGGCTATTTCACTTTCGGTGGAGTTTTATCTGTTATTATAGGTTTAATCCTAAAACAGAATAGCCTAATAATTATCAAACCAAAACTAGTTGCAATAGAAGCAGTTACCAATGCAACAGTGCCTAATCACATGTAGAAGATTCATTTATTCTTGGGATTGGTGAAATATTATTCCAGGTTTTTAAAACATTTCACTAGCGATGGATATTGTATGAGGATATAAAGGGGGAAGTTATTTATGGAATTAAAAGTGTGGTATTGCATCTGTGGTAATTAGAAAGAAGTGGACAGTGCTGACGACTTTTGTGAGTGACAGGGGATGGGGAGCAGTTCTTTTTTTGGTGATGGCAAACAAGACAGTTGAAGTGCTTTCATCTAGGGCTTTGTAAGGGGTGGAACAGAACCATCCTGTTATAGAAAGGGAGGCTTAGGATGCATTTGGATCACTGATACAACATCGACTCCTATAATATCGAGCAAAAAAATGATCGAGTCACTAATATCGTACACAAAAATATCGACACCCAATACACAAAACTAAAATAACACAAACATCGATAATAAAATATCGTTAAAAAAAATTGCGATGACAAAAATATCAACAACAAAAAAGAAGACAAAAATATCGATTATCACAACAAAAACATCGATATGCATAATATTGACAACACAAACATCGATAAAATACATATAAACTATACCAAAAAATAACATTTAAACATTAACTTAAACTATTTTCAATAATATAAACAACTAACATATATCAAACATTAAAAACAAACACTAAAAAAATTACAAAATTTCTAAAACTAAGGGGCCTATTACGATGGTGGGCGGAGGCACCACCGCAGTGCTGGCGGTGGCGGAAAATGCCATTTTCCGCACGCCAGCTGCGGTCTTCACGCCCGCCATATTAGTATGGTCAAACACAGCCCATTTCCCGTCCGCCGCGGTGTGACGCGAACCGCCAGAAAAATGCGCCCGCCACCGCGGCGGTGGAAGCCAATGGAGACCCACCGCTGTGCGGAATGACGTCCCGACCGCCGTACAAATTAGGAAGCCCCAAACAGCCAGTTGCACCGCAGCGGAGAAACCGGCCAACCAGAGACGGCGGAAGCACGACAGCGGAGCGCGAAACCTGATCCCCGGTCCCAACCGCCCGGACCCGAGCGCAATGGATCCAGCTTTACACGTCTTCCCGGCGCTGTACCTGATACACCACCAGCAACTCATGCACCATCCGGACGTCGCCGCAGGTACGCAACAACACAACTCCTCACACAACAACAACACACAATGCATGGGCAGAGACAGGGTTCCTGTCCACACCAGATTCCCTGGTGGGGACAGGAAAACATCCACAATAGTACCCACACATGTCCTACCTCTCACCAAATCACCCCTCCGCATCCAGGTTACCCACCAACCGCGATCGTGATGTAATGTCCCAGTCATGTCACCGCAGCGGTGAAGACGCGTGAAAACATGCGCACAATGCAGAAGGCAGGGCCAGCGACAGGCATGGGCAGTGCACAAAGATCATAGGGCCACACCTCCACCCTCCACACAACAGTCCCCCACCCCAAACATGAAGGGACATGCCATGTGCTTCTCCTGTGCTCCACCAGGCACAATAACCAGCCAGGTGAACCCACACCCTGCACCACACACAAAACAACTAGGGAGACAGTACAGCGGGTGGGGCTGCAGAGGAACACATAGCACAGAAGCACGGTGCCAGGGCAACCCACACACCACACAAACACCACACTCATAGCAAGAAAACTGAGTCCAAGCACAAAATGAACACTCATACAGATAAGGAACAATGACTCAACTGGACACACAGCCTGCCAAGCCACACAGACATACCCCACACTGACACACAGCCACATACACAGACCAGATGTCAGCAGCAATGGAGGACACAAATAGGAAATCTAAAGTGAGGTGCACACAAATGGTAGACCAAGGAGCTAACCCGGTGGTTCCCAAACTGTGCGCCGCGGCACCCCAGTGCGCCGTTAGTAGCAGCCAGGGGCGCCGCGCACGTCTTTGGAATGTGCAAATTATGTTCTGAGCAACTAAAAAATGATGCGTCTTTTGACACCCTACCTGTCAGCCGGCGACAGGAATAGTGGTGTGGCCCAGTGTTCCATTACGGAATATTAAGAAGTGCCCTTTATTGAAACATGAGGCCTGCAATAGATCCCTTAAAGTGTCCATGTTGCAGCTTTAATTCTACTCTGCTCTCCGGAAGCCGTATCAGTTCGATATTTCGATATTTTTGCTCGACGCTCCACCATATTCCTGCAGATTCTCCAGTGTGAGGTATTTTTTTCAATATTTGAAATATGTTTCCATATGTTGGGTTTATTTCAACTATTTTTTTTCTTTGCATGACTTCCTAGTGCAGTAAATTCCAAGCATTTAGCCTGTTTTTTTGCGCAGAGCGTCTGATCCCACATATGGTTCCTGGTCGCCTCGTCTTTTGCAGGCCTCGAAAAATCTGATGAATGTTGCCAGGCCAGGAGGTCTAGTGACGTGGATTTTACTTTATTGTCCTAAGAGTGTTACACTCGACCCATGGATCCTGCAAGAAAACACTTCATTTCAACAAAATATTTGATGTTATAAGAACACTGTGTAAAATTAATAACTTCAGTGACTAAAATCTAAAGGGTTAAACCCTGCATTTGCCCGTGGTGTGCCTCGAAAGCCCCCTTAATAAGTGCAAGATAGTTCTAAGTGTACGAGTTAAGCGTGCTGCTCAGTCTGCCCTTGGCCAGAAAGGAGACCTTCACCCAGCAGCACTTCTTTCTCATTGCGAGTCCTGCAGGTTAACTTTTCCAATTACGAATATGAACCTAAAAGTTCCTGTTGGCATCTGAAGCTGTTACTCAGCATAATTTCACTCTACACTTTACTGAGCCAGCAGCTCAGACCATTTTGATTTCAGTTGAGTGACATTGCTGACTGGGCATTTAGGAACTGATCAATTTATACATCTTTGATCAAACTATTTCCAGCTGAGAAGGGCTCTTCTGAGCTCTCCGGCAGTAAAGGAGACAACACAAGATAGTGCAATCCTATTATACCGGGAGACCCCTTATGTTGAATCCCATTGTACCGGGAGACCACACGATGACCGGAAATGAGTGATTCCTGCTCGAAAAGGAACCCAGCGCAAACATGCAATTAGGTGTTCAGTGCATCATTTTCAAGTGACAACAAAAGCCTACAAACACTCAGTGCCCTATCTCCGAGTTTCGTGCGAACACCAGAAGGTTGTCTTTGGGTGTGATTCAAGGTGAAAGAGAGCTCTAGATTCCGGCGTCGGATTGCACTCTTTTCTTGAGATTTTGGATGGGTGCTTTAATAGTAAATCTAGTTTTCATAGGTACACGGTGTCGCTGTTGTTTGATTATTAGAACTAAACAGAGGAACGTACTGCCTACTACCACTGCTCTCTAGTGGTAATATTTTGGAATGAGGTCCTGTTGTTTAGGGGCCAAAATACAAGTTGTTCCAGTAGTCAAATTTGTAGTAAAGGACGATTGCCATGTGACTGCTGCTGTTTCATTTCCATAGATGATTTTTTTAGTCCTACTGACCAACTCGTAACAGACTCTTGTATCGGTTTCCCCTTTTGTTGGTTTCTGCTGAGCTCACAATGAATAGAAGATAATTGCATTTTATTTTTATTTATAGTGCCAGCCTTGGCTTTGTCATCAGCCTTTCAGCAAGTGAACCTTATTTAAATATTAAATATACTCAGCTGGGGCCCAACATATGGGGGAGTGACACGCGCCACCTGTATAATCCGAAATCATGGTTAGGCCCAAGAGCGCACTGCCGCCATACGCGCGTACACAGGATGACTGTCGAGCGTTATTGCTCCCCGTGTTTTGCCACGCCTCTGAGGACCCTCTTCATAAGTTACATCAAGTAGGTTTCCAGAATAACTGCAAAGACAAACCTGTGACCACCAAGCCCGTGTGTTTTTAAAGAGGCAATCATATTTACTGCTTTCCAGGGGAGAGAAATGATAAATGAAAATGTGACGGGGTAAATAGGTTACCTGCAAAAATATCCAAAATGTTGGGCATATAATAAGACACTTTTTTTTCTCTACACTTGTTGTTAAGAAGTACTTGTTAGTGGGGCATAAAGGCAGCGCCGAGTTTTGTCTGGTTCACCTGGTAAAACACAACACAACCAGTCTTACCAGGTCCTGGTATTTTAAATTCTGTTAAAAGCCGAGTGGGTCCATAGATCAAGGGTGCCATTTGCCTTTGGCAATTAATAGTGTATCGTTTCTCACTTAACCAATTAAAGTTTTTATTAAATAACTGTTATATTTTAATTTTGCTACAAATGTGATGATAATACCTTCATCGGCTTCATCCCAATTAATTTCAGGGAGAAAACTGGAAGTACTCCCGAGGTCGGGCATACATCCCCCCACCGGTAATAAAAAGTGCCATGATGGGGAGCCACGGCCAACTGGCAGTTATGTCAAGGGAGCCACAGGTCGAAAAAGTTTGGGAACCACTGAGCTAACCACTAAGCATGTGTACACCACATGCAAGAGAAGGAACATATAACAACACCCTCAGCCCATCAAATCACACATGGCTGGCACAGTGAGTGAAGTCAAACCACAGTCACCTCAGTGCAACAACTCATGGAGACAGCAAGGCAACCCATGGGCAGGCACAGGGATGAAAGGAAGGGTCTGAAGTCCAACAGTGAACAGCCACATATCTGCATCCAACTACCTGACAGGTGTATGTCAGCAGCACAACACACAGGGCCCATTGTAACACCCCATGACTGTCAAACACAAGTAGGAATCTGCACACATACCCCACCCCCACCCCCTCACACCTGCAGCACACAACACCAGTGTCCAACACACAGAAGGGTGCCAATAATGTCCAGTCAACACACTGACAAACAACCACACTCCCTGGGGAGTATCCACAAACATCACACACACACACCCAGGGATGCCTGAACCAATGCTTGCACAAAACCAACAGCCAAACACAAAACTCCATCACAACACACACAGAAGTACAACCAGACCAGACCTGACCTGTGCAGCAAAACTGTGGGAAGGCAATGGGAGCCCAGACAGAACAGGAATACACAACCTCATCAGTCAGGAACAATGCACAGACAACATACCACAACACAGAGAAGAAGTGCATCACCACAAAACAATCATGGACACAAACTGGGAGAAATGGGCCTACAATGATACACATACAGACATACCACACCACCCATAAAGTCAACATGGTGTCATAATGTACCACATGCTTGCACATGCACAATAATGACAACTGACAGCTCAAATATGAGAGGAGAAAACACCCAGGACGCACCCAAAACAAGCACAGGACCAAGAATAGCCCTAAGGGCATGTTATAGACACACAATTAATGCACACTACACTGGCAAGACACAAGTGACTGAAACACAACACACCAACAAAACACACACACTGACATGCAAATACAACAACACACACAGAGCATCTGTCAGCTGCAAGACACAACACAGCCCAAACACTGCCCACATCCACATCAAACACATAACAGATGCACATGCCAATACATCACATTGCAAACACAGCAGGACATCAGGGGACGCACACCAGGCAAGGACAAGGCAACATACACTCACAGCACTGCATGCAGGACAAGCAGTGTGTGCACACTAAACATACCAGTTCCACACAGACATGAGTGACACACCATGAACACCCACAACACAAATCAGCACAGCACACAGACAACATCACACTCAGGAAGTGAAGCAGTACCTCAGCAAACACACAAACAGCTAACCCAACACCCACAGATGCAGAAGTCTGGGACACCCAGGTGAAAACAACATGACCAGAGGACTGTGCAGCACAAACAGTTGAACTGCATCTGAGCAACCATGGCTGCAAAACAGTATCAGAAAATCACATGTAACCAATAGGGAAACTGTCATGAGTGGCACATTGGTCCTGTGCACAGATCAGCACCACAAACCATAGTGTAACAAATGAAGTGATGGGGAGGCACACACACTGTCAACACAAGGGGACAGCTGACCTGAGAGTGAAGTGTAGTGTACATCAGTAGTGGACATGGCAGGAGTGCACCATACACAAATAGATGGAGTGCAGACTCACAATGGGAAGGCATCAAAAGCACAGATAGGGGATGGTATGACTCCACACCCCACATGCCATACTGGAGGCAAAAAAGCACCAAGTGACACCAATGCATGAGAAAACACACCCACAATGTCAGTGTGGCCGAGCAGGTCTGCACAATGACCACAAAGAGTATCAAGACACATGGCTGATCAACAAAACACAACACTGAATTGCCAGTCACACACTCTGCATACCCACAATTGCCACCAACAACAAGTTGGAGTCCCCCAGAAGTGCAAGGACACACCAACACACTGCACAGTGCACAACCTACAACTCCCACATGTGCACACAATCACAAGCACAGGGCTGACCAATCAAACAAACAGGCACTCAAATCCTGGCTGACACATGTGTGTAGATGACATTGCAGGGGCACACACACATCAACACTACAGACAAAGTCACCCCCTTCACACTGCACACTTCTTGACCACCCAAATGCACACATAGAAATCAACCCATGTGACTAGGATGACTGGCCATCACAAGATGACCATACACCAACACTGCTGTGCACACATCAAGTAAGATCACACATACAGGATGACCCTGGCCAGCCTGCCTGCAATCCTGTGGATAGAATCCCACCTTGTGCTGGCAGTGCATACAAACATGACATGTGTACAACATAGCTAACCTGACAAAAGAATGATTATGATAACAGTAGTCCATCACAAACCACCATCATTGCACCCCCAAGCCTCAGAGTCAACAAGAACTGAAGTGCCTGTCACCCCTGTAAAACCCTTAAAAAGTGAGACAAGCCATTGGCAATGTTGAAGGGGCATACAGAGCATGTGTCACAGTAAAACATACCCACACAGAAAACCCTTTATTCAGCAAGGACACTGACAAAACAGACAACAGGAGTAACTGTCTTTACCAATAGTAGACAAGAGCAAGGCCAGTGGCCAGTCCAAGGTGCAGATGAGGTACATGAGAAGCTGCACAGGGAAGGGGCAAACAGCAGTGAACATCAAGGCCAGTGACCAGTCCAAGGTGCAGATGAGGTACATGAGAAGCTGCACAGGGAAGGGGCAAACAACAGTGAAAATCAAGGCCTAGTGGCCAGTCCAAGGTGCAGATGAGGTACATGAGAAGCTGCACAGGGAAGGGGCAAACAGCGGTGAACATCAAGGCCAGTGGCCAGTCCAAGGTGCAGATGAGGTACATGAAAAGCTGCACAGGGAAGGGGCAAACAACAGTGAACATCAAGGCCAGTGGCCAGTCCAAGGTGCAGATGAGGTACATGAGAAGCTGCACAGGGAAGGGGCAAACAACAGTGAACATCAAGGCCAGTGGCCAGTCCAAGGTGCAGATGAGGTACATGAAAAGCTGCACAGGGAAGGGGCAAACAGCAGTGAACATCAAGGCCAGTGGCCAGCACAAAGTGCAGATGAGGTACATGAGAAGATGCACAGGGAATGTGCGTGACCGTACCCTGCCATGGTCAGCAACACAGTCAGGGGGCTAACAATGTACAGTCCAGGCACCGCTGTGGGAGAGACAGGTGTGTGAGGGGGACTTCAACTCAGACTTGGCTGTCAGTCGGACTGGGAGGTGGCTGAGTGTCGGGGACAGTTGGAGGACTGGACCGGGGAGAGAGAGGCCCAGCTGAGGTAGAGCCATCAGTGGCTTTTGAAGCCGGAGGGCTGCGTGGACCAGGTGGTGTGGTGGCACGTGGAGGTGGAGTTATGCTGCCGTGAGACACAGTGTGGGTGGGAGATTGTGGTGGGGTGCCTTTCCACTTCTTGGGGATTCTAAATGGCCTCCCTGTCTTGGTATTAGTGGTAAGTGGGGTAGACACAACAGGCACACTCACCACCAAAGCTGCATCAGGTGCAGACGGTGGCCCTCCCTCTGGGGACATGCTGGATCCAGCGGTACGCTTGGCCTGGCCTTGCCTTTGCCCCTCCATCCCCTGTTTACCAGGTGTCCCCCCTACAGTGCCCTCCTTTCCCTGCTTCACAGGGCTGTGGATGGGAGTTGAGGTTGTGGGTGAATCTGCCTTGGAGCTCTTCTTATGTGTACTCTGGCAGGCACCAGCTTCTCAGCGGGCACGGAAACTGTCTGCTTGTCTTTGCGAGACGCTTTTGGGACAGCACAGTCCTTGGCTTGGGATGCCTCTGAGTCATGTGAGCCTGAGGCCTGCTTCTTGGCTTTATGGCCCTGTGTGTCGCCTGACGGTCTTTTGCCTTTGCGCTCTGGGGAGGCTTTAGTTTTCTGTGGGGATGGTGTCTGCACCCTGGACCGCTTGGGCTGCTGCTGCTATGTGCTGCGTGTGCTGTATCTTGCCCTTGAGCCCTGTGGTGTGTGGTCACTATGATCAGATGTAGCCACTGGCAGGGGGGTGGCCAAAGGGACTGGAGCTGGACTCTGTGACTGTGCCAGCTGCATGGCTGTCGTCACTATGGAGGACAAAGCTTGGACAGTCCGGTGTAGCCCACCCACGTCTGAATGAATGCCCTCCATGAAAGCAACGACCTGTGCCAATTTTTTGTCGTGGTCTTGGAAGGCGTTGATGAGAGTTGTCTGGCCCACACACAGCTGGCACAAAAGGTCCACAGACTCAACACTGAGGGCAGCAGGGGAGACAGTGGCAGCGCTGCCTGGGGTGAAGGACACTCTTCCCTTCTTACTGGTGCGAACACGGGCAGCACAAGTGGAAGTAGTTGGGAGGGTGGGCGCTGGACGCTGTGTGGTGGAAGAGGAGGCAGAGTTCCCGCTCCCTGTGCCTGCCAACAGAGATGTGTCACCGCTGGCGTCAGATGACATTGAGGTTGGTGTCTCTGGCTGTGATTCCTCAAGCAGACTCCTGTCCCCCTCCGACGCAGTGGTTACATCAGTGTCACTGTGCTCGTGTGTAGCAGTCGTGCTTGATGCCTCACCACTGGTGTCCGTCCCCTGTCCTTCCGTGCCCACGGGAGATGCTGCATGAGAGAGAGAGATGTAGGCTCAGTTCATTGGCATCAACACAACCATCATATGCAAGCAAAGCACTAAACAAGATAATGATATCTCCATGTGGCACACCACCCTGTGCAGTAACATTGTGCAACCTCAATTCTGAATTCGAATTTTGCGTGTCATCAAGCAAACGTGTCATAAGTGAGCCATGTGAGGACCACACAGCCAAATTGCCTGCCGGTGGCTCCGTTTACCCAGACACAAGAATACCTCTGAGCACACCTCGGGCCCTGAGTGGGGCAAAGATGTACCTCCCAAAATGTTGCCACTGTCACATCTGGAGGGAGCAGAAGAGGACAACACAGATACAGACTACAACATAACAGTCCACAATGGCCATGAGCACATGCCATCCACCATGTCGTACTTTGGGGCCCAAATACAGTTGCACATTGGTGTCAGATGTCTAGTCCTCACAATTCTGAGGTCAGGCAATGCACACATTGATGAAAGAACACTCAGATGATGCACACTGCCGTTCCCTTCCATGGGATTTCCATGACTACCCCAATGCAGACGATGCCAGAAGGCCACGACTCAGAATGCAATGTCAAGGGACATTACCCCAATGACATGAGAAAGTACAGGTAGGGAAAATGCATGACAGCTGCACCCAACACAGAGGCCACTGACAAGCCACTGCATCACACTACCAACATCACCGGGCCCAGCGCTGGCCCAGGCTGTGAACACATGCAGCCACTCACAACCAAAGTCACCCTTCCCAGAATACTCACCCCCAGCTTGCTGCTGATGCTCCTTCAAACATGCATCCAGCTCAGGCTGTGTCACAGTTAAGATGCGGGCCATCAGTGGTGTCATGCTCCTGCGCGCCAACCTGCCAGTCCGAGGGATCAGCCCCAGCGTCATCTCCGCCACGTTCTTGCTCAGCCGGGCAGATGTCATCCCACCTCTTGTGACAGTGCGTGCGCCGTCGGTTGGAGACACCCAGAGCCCGCACCTTGCATGCAATGGCCCTCCACACGGCCTTACGCTGGTGGACTTTGAGCTGCAGGCATGGGAGACAAGAGGGGGAAAAAATCAGTGCCACAGTGTTATGTACCACTATCTCACAGTACAGGAGCATGATACTAACTCAACCCAACTTCGCAGATATGTGTAGCAGAGACAATAATGCATCTCACATGGTACATTAGCATGGGAGAATCATACGCAAATGCATGCAGGTATGAGGGTGGACACAGTACCTGCCCATCTCATACACATGCAGGATGCCAACACAGAAAGCTATGTGTAGGCTGCCCACATCTAATGTCCATTTTGAGGGTGAGCAAGACATACATGACATTTCAATATATGTTCGGGAGAAGACTCACTGTGTCCAACACTGTGCAGCCCTCAATGTCCTTGCCCTGTGAATGGCTCACTGTGTCATGGAGGTCACATTGAGGGACATGATCCGACAAACCCACACACTCTCACAGGGCCTGTCGTGTGCAATCTATAGGGCTGAGATGGCTCTCTGATGGAGAGTCCTTGAAAAAACACACATGTGACACTCTGTACATTCAGTGATGTGTCCTTGTCTGCTTGGGCAGTGACTGTGCAGGCCAGGTGTGATCACACTGAGGTCCAACGTGGGGTATCAGCAATGTCACATGAAGGGACAATTTGAGAGCGTGAACAGTGCCTACACATGCCAGTCTGTACACATGCTGGTGGAAATGGAAGGGGCTGTGCACAATAGTACGGCAATCAGCTGTGTCATAGGTAAATGACCACCAAGAGTGTCACCCTCGGGTATTGACGTCATGAGCATAGTGCTGAACTATAGATGATGCCAATTGTGAGTCAGACACTATTCCATCACTACCCTCTGGACGAAAAGCCTTGCTCTGGCCACAGATGAGCCTGTGAAGGGCATCAGGGACCCACACAGCCAGTCACACAAGCAACTACTGTCCTGACTCCTGCATTACCAACTTGCTGCGTCACTGAATGGCTGACAAGACAATACATGTCCCTCAAGTTCTGATGTTCAGGCAGGGAAACGTGTGAAATAGGCTACACACCCCATTCACCTGGTGAGAGCATGCTAGGCAGTGCATGACACAAACCCCCACTTTCAGGCACATACTAACCCTGGGCGTCAAATTCAGCTCCGCTCGCGGAATTTAGGCAATTTCGCGTTTTGCGGAGAACGCGGAATTGCCAACAATTCCGCGATCCGCGGCGTAGCGGAATTATTTTCTTGTTTGCGCTTTAAAAATGCGTTCTAGTGCGCACGATAGCGACTTACCGGGATTCCTGCGTTCGCCGACGGGTTTTCCTATCCGTTCGCGTGCGCCACGAGATTTTGGTAGCCGGCCGCGCGATCCCACGAGAGTTTGCGATCGCGAACATGTCATTCGCCGCGCCATCGGACAACGCGAGAGTGTGCGATCGTGAACACGTCATTCGCCGCGCCATCCTGCACCGCGAGAGGGATTGCGATCGCGAATACGTCATTCACCGCGCCATCGGACAACGCGAGAGTGTGCGATCGCGAACACGTCATTCGCCGCGCCATCGTGCACCGCGAGAGAGATTGCGATCGCGAACACGTCATTCGGGCGCGCCATCGGACATCCGGCGGAATGCTGGTAAAGCTTGCGATCCCGAACACGCAAAATTTTCAATCTGGAGAAGAATAATATCTCGAGCAGCATAAAACCTTCTATAAAATGATGATTTGGATGGAAAAAAAACCTCAGATTGATATTTGGCTGTCCTTTTTTGTCATAGTTTTTTGGGGGGAGAGGGAGGAAGTGCCACAGAGTCTCCTACTTCCTGTTCCTGTCCAGCAGGCTCCTCCCAGTGCTTTGTCCCTCTCCTGTTCATTTTTCACTTTAATTTGAGCTGGAAGGATCACTCTTTGTGTCTGCTGCATCATTATCATTGGATTTGAGGATTTTTGGATTTGAGATTTTACAAGTAAGTTGGTGTTGTTTGATTGGGGCATTGCAGTTGCTGCAACTACAATTTTTGTACTTTTCATCATTTTTACAAATAAATAGTTGTGGGTAGCCAGTAGGCCCAGAGCTAGTTATGGGTGGGTGCATGATGAAACATGATGAAACAACTGTTCCTTTGCTGTGTGATGTATTTATTAATTTCAAACATCATTTAGGGCACATGGATGGCATTGGATTGAATTGCAACATGTGTATTTTTGGGTGTATTTCAGTTTTTTGGGCTGTGTGTTAAATACATGCCTTAGTTGTGTGTGGTGTGCTGCAGGCCTTGTTTAGCCCTGTGGATTTTCGTTTTTGCATTTTATTGCATTACAGGCAAAGCAGTGTGGTTTAGCATGCAGCCTTTGCCTGGCTATTATAGGCCTGTTTTCAGTACATTGTTTTCCAGGCCTCCTGCTTGTTGCTTGTGATTTCTGAGTGTCCATGTGGCTGGTAGCCATTTCTGGTGGGAGTTATAAGTGTGCTGCTTTTGCCATATAGGCCTGCATGTGTTTCCTTTGTGGCCTAGGCTTCTTGTTGTGGTCCTGGCCATGAGGCTGGCGGCCATTTTGAAGCCAGGCAGTGTGCTTTTTGCCATAGGCCTGCATTGTCTGTCTTCAGTTTCTTGTTGTTGTTGTGGGCCTGGCCATGAGGCTAGTGGCCATTTTGAAGCCAGGCACTGTGCTTTTTGCCATAGGCCTGCATTGTCTGTCTTCAGTTTCTTGTTGTGGGCCTGGCCATGTGGCTGGTGGCCATTTTGAAGCCCGGTAGTGTGCTTTTATCCATAGGCCTGCAAGCTTGTGGCCTAGTCTGCCAACAGGCCTTTCATCCAGTAGGCTCAGAGGTAGTCAGGGGTGCATGAAACAACTGTTTCTGTGTGTTCTGTTGAATTTAAACATCATTTAGGGCACATGGATGGCATTGGATTGAATTGCAAAATGTGTATTTTTGGGTGTATTTCAGTTTTTTGGGGTGTGTGTTAAATACATGCCTTAGTTGTGTGTGGTGTGTTGCAGGCCTTGTTTAGCCCTGTGGATTTTCGTTTTTGCATTTTATTGCATTACAGGCAAAGCAGTGTGGTTTAGCATGCAGCCTTTGCCTGGCTATCATAGGCTTGTTTTCAGTACATTGTTTTCCAGGCCTCCTGCTTGTTGCTTGTGATTTGTGAGTGTCCATGTGGCTGGTGGCCATTTCTGGTGAGAGTTATAAGTGTGCTGCTTTTGCCATTTAGGCCTGCATGGTTTTCCTCTTGGCTTACTGCTTCCATCCATTCCCTTTGCCAGCTGCAGCTCCCTGAATGATGTGATGAGCAAATAATTTAATGCCAAACAGGGTCCACTTCTATTACATTTGTATTTTTGTTGTTGTTCCTCTTCTTTCCTATCCTTCCTGACAGTGTACACAGTATACCATGAAAGCCCTTGTTGACAGTCTCACAAATGGCTACACTAACTTATATATTTTATTTGTTTGTTTGTACTACTAGTAATTGAACCACAACAACAAATGCAACATTTCACTGATGTTCTTCTCCTGGCTTCTTTGCTTTTAGGTGCACAAAAAGACAGAGGAGGAGGTGTCATCTTCATCATCACCCGTTGTACTGCCAGACAGAAGTCCTGCTGCGCACCACGTCACGTCCACGTGTGACCACAGACATCTCTGCAACTTGTGCACCTGCGTCCTGCTGACATCTGAAGAAGATGGCCCCAAAGAAAGGTACTAGGTCCTCCAGTACCAAGAAAGTTGCCAGTGAGAAGAAGAAGGAACAGAAGAAGGAAGTGGCACTTGCCAAGACTGGTGTGCTGGCCGATGTGTTTTTTGGTTAAAAAAAACTTACGCCTGCAGCAGCGGTGTCCGGCGGGGACCAAGCTGGGAGCAGCACCTCCGCATCAGCGGGCCCACCCCACCAACCTAGGCCCAAGCCCATGAGTGTGGCAGAGGTAGCCAGTCTACTAACGACCAGTGATGTTGAAATGTCATTATCGCAAAGTAGTACCCAATTCACGCACTCGCAGGCGGAAACTCAGCAGATAAGTGGGCAACCACAGCCGCAACCACAGCCGCAACCCCAGCCGCAACCACAGCCGCAACCCCAGCCGCAGCCGC
The DNA here is from genome assembly GCA_963921515.1 of Calotriton arnoldi. Classification (NCBI taxonomy): domain Eukaryota; kingdom Metazoa; phylum Chordata; class Amphibia; order Caudata; family Salamandridae; genus Calotriton; species Calotriton arnoldi. Next base: position 1,829,234 of record CAWUFW010001495.1, read on the forward strand.
AACCCCAGCCACAGTCGCAAACCCATCCGCGGCCGCAGCCGCAACCCCAGCCCCAGCCGCAACCACAACCCCAACTGCAGCCGCAACCACAGCCCCAACCGCAGCCGCAACTGCAGCCGCAACTGCAGCCGCAACCACAGCCGGAACCACAACCGGAACCACAGCCCACAATAGTAGTTGTTCCACCTGAAGTAGGGGCAGTTCAGGAAATCGAGCTTTTTGCAGACGAAGAGGAGCAAGCCACTGTTTCAGAAGATCCATTGTCTTCCAGACCCCCAGCAAGGAAAAGGAGGGTTAGTCCATCAATTTCTTCTTCAAGCCCAGCTTCTGATGATCTAGATGCCACTTGGAAGCCACCAGCTCAGTCTGAGAGTGATGCACACCACAAGACAAGGCTAGTGAAAAGGAAGGTTCCAGAAAGCCTTAGAGTTATGGAGGTAGATTTAGACGAGGGGGGTGATGATGATGAAGAGCCAGTCATCATGAACATCACTCCTGGGCCTGCGGAGATGGAGACCAACATTATTAGACTATCCAAAATTGCTGCGAGGGATGTAGCACGGATACCACCAACACAGGTAACACCAACACAACCTCCAGCTTCCATATTTGCCTTTGCAAAGGCCCGGCAGGGACCTACATCCAGCTCAACCACCACATCAGTAGGTGGTGGTAATGTAAGTGCACAGAGTCAAATTCCAGGCACACCCTCCAGTTCATCTGGTATTGAAAGTGGCACCTCCAGCAGCGCCAGAAAGTTCTCCTCCCCAGTTTGGGACTTCTTTTCGGTTAGCAGTAAGGAGGAGAACATTGCTAAATGCTCAATTTGTCGGCAGGCTGTTAGGCGGGGTAAGCTTGGTACAAACTATGGTACCAGAGGACAAACAAGTCATCTCAAAAAACACCACAGTATCAAGTGAGAGGCTCACCTACTTCACTTAGAAAAAAGTAAAACTGGACCCATGGCTGTTGTTGGGGATGAAGAAGTAGGGGAAGATATGATCACGGTGGAAGGTCAACAAGAGGGAGACATTTCTAGCCCTATCCCCAGCAGTGTAGTGGTAACGCCCACATCCTCAGCAACATCTCAGTGGCACCGTACTAAGAGTCAGCCTGAAACACCAAGGCAACCGGGCACTGCAATGAGCAAAAGTGCGGGGTCGTTGAGCCTAACTGGGTTCAAGAAGAAAGGTGCACCACAAAGGAAAATATTCCAGCCTACCATTGACAGCATGCTTAGGTCGGAGGGGCAGTACCAACGCAACCACCCAACGGCAATGCGAAGCTGGCTAAAATGTTAGCGCTGGACCTTCTCCCTTTTTCATTTGTGGAAGGGGTGGGTTTCCTTGAATTTGTGTCAGCCATCTGCCCTAAATGGAAGGTTCCCAGCCGGTCCTATTTCGCCCGAGTTGCTGTTCCAGCACTATATCACGATATGCTGGAATTGGTTGGACAAGCTTTGCAGCAGAGTGCTGTTCACAAAATCCACCTGACAACAGACATGTGGACCAGTTGCCAAGCCACTGATTACATGTGCATCACTGCACACTGGGTCTCTTTTGTGGGGGTTAGAGAAAAGCTATCTGAAGTAGGTGCTGTTGCTTCTCGGAAACATGCAACTGTAGCCATGTTCGCCATGGAGAAATCTCATACTGCTGCAAACATTTTGGAAGAGTTTAACAGCAAGCTCTTTGAATGGCTGCGCCCAAGAGGGCTTAACATTGGTTTTGTTGCCACGGATAATGGCAGTAATGTACTTAAGGCCGTGGAGGTTGGTGCCTATTTCAGGGTCCCGTGTTTGCATTAACATTATAGTTCAAGACTTTCTGAAAAAAGAACCCATAGTCAGCAACTTCCTGACCACCTGCCGCAGAATATGCACTCATTTCAGCCATTCTTTTAAAGCCCGGAAGCAGCTGAGGATCATTCAACGTGACTATAGAATGCCAGTCAAAGCACTCATCCAGGAGGTGGCAACACGTTGGAACTCATCGTATTACATGCTTGACCGTCTGTTTGAGCAGTACAGACCAATCAATGAATATGTAATGCGAAGGGCGGATGCTACTGTGAAAGCCATGACCCTTCAGATGGACCAATGGTGTCTAGTTAAATCTCTTACAGAGATGCTTCTTCCTTTCGAGGTCTTCACACGTGAAGTCAGCAAGGAGGACTGTACTATGGGCCAAGCTATCCCATTGTTGCACATGCTAGAGCAACAGCTGAAGGAGGTGTCTGAAGCGTACATAGGTGTGGAGGAAAAAAAGAAGCATATGAGTTGGTGGAGAGCTTATCATGTCGCTTAACTGAAAATGCAAGGGTGCAAACTAAGATTTTGTCACAAGAACATTACATTTGTGCCACAATTCTGGATCCACGGTACAAATCGGCACTGAACAGTAAGACATTACTCCCTTTTTCAGAAGTGGATGTTGCCCGGTACAAAACTTGGATAGCTGAGGCAGCCAGTAAATTGGAAAAGGAACGGCTGGTAATTAAAGGCTTCAAACCCACAACAAGTACTGCAGCAGGGCATCCGGCGTCAAGTTCAACTTCAGAGCCTGAGGGCAGTGCATTTGGTTCACAGCTGTCACCAACACCAACACTATCGACAACAGCAAGAACCGGATCATCAGCCTCAGTAAAAACGGCACAGGATTGGTATTTACAGCAAGGACTTGCTAGGTCCAGTGCTGATGCAAAGACAAAAGAGGCCGAACAAAGTGTAGCACCCCTGAACATTGACCGGATGGTCCAGGCCTACCTGGATGACCCAACAGAGGTCTACATTGATCAAAACCCATTGCGGTATTGGTATGGCAAAAGGGGCCAATGGCCAGTGCTCAGCAGGCTGGCGATAAACTATCTGGCTTGCCCTGCCGCAAGTGTCTCTTCTGAACGTGTTTTCAGTGCTGCTGGTTCCATTGTAACAGTGAAAAGGACCAGTCTCTCACCAAAAACGTGGAGAGGTTAACCATGATCAAAATGAATCAGCAATTTATACCACCGAATTACACAATACATGAATCAACGCAGGAAGATGAGGACAGCGGCTCAGGTGACGGAAGTAGCGTGTTAGATGCTAATTACCTACTTCTGGTTGAACCCCCAGAGTTTGAGGTCGAGCTATACTTCCCTGACAACTAGGCTTCCACTTCTTACTGTCGTTCTCCCTTATTTACTTTTATTTGTGTGTCTGTCTTTCTGGTTGGAAACTTCAAATCACAACAAATCCATCACCACCGTCTTCGTCTTTTATTGCCATATATGAGTTTCAGCTGTCTGCATTTCAGTCCACTCCTCCAAGTCCTGCTCCTCCATCCTCCTGAATCGACCTAAATCTATTGCCCTCAAGCCAGATGATGATTGGATGTAGCATATTCGAAGAAAAATGAAAATCTTGCCTCGTTGAGTCTCTCCAAAAGAAGTGGAACATGATGATGACTACTATAGCTATCCTCCTTTCCGAGCCGAGACAGACTGCCCATTAACTGAAGATGAGAAGAAACAGGTAATGAATGATGACATGCATTGGACGCTGACTGAGTGATTTGTGTTGTTGTTGTTTGTAGTGCATGAAGTTAATTCATTGTGTACTATTATCTAATCTACACACTAAAAGTAACTCAATGCAATGTTTGTTTCCATTCTTGTTTTTTAATAACAAATTTCTACTTCTACTGCAGGCCGATCCATTGCATTTTGAATATGGAAAGGGGACTCAATCTGTACACTGCACACTGAGTTGGGCAACACACCATGATGATGAACACAGTGACATAATATCTTCGCAGTCACTCAGTACGATCCGAGATGATTGATGGAATAACTCAGGGCGTTTCATGAGTGGCATAAAAGGTAACCAAGTCAACAACAACCACTGCAGACCTACATGTCTGTGTAGTGGTGGAGTCGAGTGTGGTGGTATGACTGACAGCGGGGCATTGATTTAGTCACTTAATTTGTAAATGCTATGTTGCTGTATATCTGCTTTGTCTGCTTCTGTCAAAAAAATGTACGCTAAATGGAGGATGGGTCACGGGTCCGTGGGCCTGCTCTGTCCTGTTGTTGTTGGAGGTTAATGCTGGAAACAGACTAGAGTAGACATGATGTATCCATGCCGCCTCTGAAAGTGTTCTTGTTTCACTCCACCGTAATTTATGCATTTTTTTTCTACTTGATTTTTCAATATCCCTTTTGTTTTCCCATCTACAATTACAGGCCGGCCCTTACCCTGTGCTATACTGGGAAAAACAACTCTCACTTACCTTACCAATGAATCTACATCTGCTAGGCAGGCAGTGGCGTCACCCAAGATTGATGGCCGGAGCGTCCATGGAAGGGAGGACCAAGAGGAATGCCGAGATGCAACTTCCCATTTTGACCAGGATAACATACAGTAACAGTATCAACTTTCATCATCTTTTAAATTTGATTCATTTTTTGTCTTCAATCATTACTACTGTGTGTTGTTGTTATGTTTGCTCTCTGCTTATAATTCAATTTATCCCTACAGCTATTTTTGAATTTTCTTTGCTATCTTTGAGCCCGGGCCAGTACAACAGAACAGAAACTGTATGTAATTCGGGTCTCTCGGAGGGCAGACAGGCAAGGCAAATTGCATAATATACTGCTGCCCTGTACTGTCTAATTGTCTAGTAGTAGTTAGTAAGTACTACTTATCATTAACCATCAAGTTATCATCATCATGCATGCATTTCCTTTTTCTACCTTTACAGATTTATGGATATGGTTGTCTGCCAAGATTGTGTTTTGTTGTTGTCCATGCGTACTGTTTTTCTTTGTCAAACCTTTCCCAAAACCCCCCTTCCCAACCATTCATCAAACCCTAACCCTCTTCCCCCGGGCTGTGTGACTTATTGAGGTGTGACTAAATTAAATGTACACCAATAATTTATCACACGCTTGCTGGGGCGGATGTGGCAAAAGCAACACTAATTCAATTTCAAGGCAGGGCGAGGATCTTCTTCTGCTTGCCCACCCATGAGCAGTATATTTGCGAGATAATTTTTTTACCAAAGGAACCTAATCCATCAGCATTAATTGCCGGCATCGATTGGATTTGTTGTCATCCTCCTACACAGCACTAACGGTTACCATTGTGTCGAGTGTACTGTAGGCCTAGTCGAGTGACTCGACACAGCTAGAGTTTGTAACTCTATGTACTAGGCTATCCCCGCCACCATTATGTTTTATTGTATTTTGGCATATTATTGTTTGGCAGTAAGTTCCGTACTGTACTTCGTTCTACTACTCCTCCCACAGTCTCTCTCAGGCGACTGACTGTCTCATTTTCTTTTTTGCAAATGCTACTGCCAGGGTCTACTACTACTACCACCACAACCATGGCATGTTGGGAAAGAAAACCACCATCACCATGCAGCCATCACCGTGCCCAAGTTAAACATCAAGCACAGGTAAGAGAAGAAGTTTGGGGGAGGCATAATTAATAATGGAAATTTTTTCATTAATTCTATTTCACACACCCCTTTGAGTCCAGTTGCAGAATGCATAGACTAGGAGGAGAGACTGACAGTACTAGTAGGACAAGTCCCTCAGTGAGGGGTACCGCATCTATCTGTTTGTGTCCTAGTAACTCATCCAATTATTTAAATCAAACACTGGCTGTGGCCCTGCACCAGCAAGGAAACAGTGTGACGTAAAACAGTAACCCCACCCACAAAACATTAACAACATCGTATATAAAGTATAAATATATAATTTAATCCCCTAACAAAAATAAACTATGTAAAAAAATCCCACAACACCTGACCCACCCCTCTCCCTAACCCCAACCAATGTCCATTTCCCGGAACGAAAAAGTCCAACAAATGAAATGTCCAATTGTCCAAAAGTGAAAACCCCAACGCCCGATTCCCACCCACCAAAATAAGCAATAAAAAAGGGGCAATAAACGGGGTCTGTTCATCAGCGGGCTCGCCTCTCCAGGACACGAATGCGCTCCTCTAGACGGGCCACGCGGCGCTTCAGTGCGTGGCAATTGCATCCACAGGGGGGGGCAGCAGTGCTTAATGTAGTATGGCGGCGGGCGGCTGCCAGACGGTGGTGCCGTAACACTGGAGGGGGGTGGCTGGGGCCCGGGGCATTGGAGGAGGCAGCAGCTGCTGCCGCCTCCTCCTCCTCTAGAACCACCAGCCGCCGGTATTCAGTTTGTATGGCCTCCAGCTTCCGGCGCCAGGCCTTGGCTGCCAACTCCTTCCTGTCTACTTTCACTTTGGAAGGAGTAGCTATATCAAGAAGAAAAAGCAAGACTATTGTAAAATATACTCTTAGCAAAGCAGTAAGACAAATTAATTCTACACATAGTGGCACAGTAGCACTAGCAAGCACAGTACATAACATTTGTGGTATGTATCTATCCTCCCACTACCTCAGCCTCTAACATTTGTGGGAGTTTCAGGCATTCCACCACCCATGCATCTGATTCCTATCAGACACCTATGCATGCATCCCACGTATCCTTCTCTGCCAGTCATAAATATTAAATCTCGCCCGTCCTTCCTCCTTCCACCCTTCTTTCCCTTTTCGTTCAACCCATCCATCAAGGTCATCTGATGTGACTTTTAGTCTTCTCCATAAAACTTTCACAGCTTAGTTGAAGTCCGATAGAAGAGGCCATTGGTTACTCAACAGTACACTCCCGTCGCTAATGCTATTGCTAATGCTAAGTAAAGGGTGTCTTCTTCAACCGTTCACAACAACTTCTTACTTAAGTCTCAACAGTACAGTATACATTACACCCTTGCAGCAAGTGTAATGTCAATAAGTAAGGATTAGGAATATAACTTACCACCGCCCGCCACTGCTGCTGGCTCACCCCCTGCAGCTCCTCCTGCAACTGCCGCATCTCCTGCACCCTCAGCGGCTGCGCCACCTTCGCCGCTGGCCCCGGTTCTGGTGGTCGGAAGTACGCCTAGAAAAACATTACACATTTTTCAGATGCCATATACACCTCCCCTATTTTTCACTAGCAAGATTGAAAAAAAGTTAATACATACATAATACATATACAACATACATCACTAGTACAAATCAGGTAGTAGAGTAGACACTAGTAGTGTTATATGGTCCCTAGGGTCATTCTAGTCTTTGCTAAGTTACCCCGAGCCATGCAACCATTTTAGCTTTGTGTCTTTTATTTTTGCGCAAGTTACATCGCAGCTTGTTGTGGAAGACGCCTTTGAGCCCACATGAGCTCATACTGCTACTGTCTGAGCGCTGCGTACAAGGTCAAAAAACAAGCCACTTTGTTATGGATTCTGGTGTTAGTCCATATTGCTTATCCATAAAAATACTACACTTTTTGGCACGACTGAGAAATGCTTGCACTATACTAACGCGCACCATTTTTCTCATAACAGACGGAAGATTCCCTTATATGAACCAGAGCTTTGCAGAGCTTTGCAGAGCTTATGATGTAACCAGTACTAGGTTCTTCTAAGGTGAGGGGTCCCCAGAATTCGCTCAGATCTCCATTTATAATTTTATATAAACTATATTCCTACCAAGGGGAGGGTGGTTCTTCCACCACTGTTCAGTTATCATGATTTCGCCTTTTGACTTCGATGGACTTGTAGTTGTAAGTGTAACTAAGTGTAACAATGTTTATTGTTTTAATCTTATGCATTTTGCTGTTGGTGCTGCATTATAGAACAACGTACAGAGCTTGTCAGTTGTAAATAAACCTTTTGAACTTACATAGACTCAGTGGTATTTGGTGTGGACTTACACGAGTGAGTGAGCGAAAGGGTGTGCATTGCTTCCGCGACAGAGGTCGGGAGTGTTATGTTCTGGGTTGTCTACTGATTGGGTATCTTGGGGGGGGGTTTCGGAGAGCTAATGAGACACTATAACTAGTCGGTCAGGGGATTGTGGTGGCTTCTGATTGAGGTGTGAGGAAGGTCCAACCTCCCATCACCAACGTCCTATTTTCTTGTGCAAAGTTCTGTATGTGCAGAATCCCTACAACAGTAGTAGTATGTCCTATCCTATCAAATATAGTTAAATCTGGTTGGGCATTTTCTTGGTGGGAATTGTCGAAAAGCCTCAAGATTAAGAAGACTAGAAGTAGTTGAAGAGGACAACCCAAAGGACTGGACTCAATGGCTAGAGCTATTGGTGAATCTGAGTTTTATTTAAAATATTTTAAATAAAGAGTGGCCAACTGGGCAAGCTTAGCTACAGACAGACTAATAGTAGTAGTAGTAGTACAGAGAGTCATAGCAGACGCAGTTAGAGGCAGGGATAACAAGAATTTAGAAACAGATAGTATAGATCGAAGAAGAATTTGTAAAAAATAGAATTAGGATACCGAAATAATAGTTCGGAAAAAATAAGGTGCAGGAAAAGTTAGGGAAATATAATTATTAATATTAACCACTGGAGGACTTACTGGGGCCAGCAGCAGAGCCCTTGGTAGAGGAGCGGTCCTGGCCCTGGGAGGCATCTTGATGATCTTCTTGTTCCGCCGCCTGTGACCCCGTCTTCTTGCCCCTGGGTGCTGATCATGTAAGATTTCATAAAGAAAGAGACAAAAATTAAAGTTTGGTGTGAAACAAATAAAATATTTTAAAATACGCTCCAAAAACATTTTTGTGAACAACAATTGCAATAAAATTGACCTATCTAATCTGATCGACTAGTAGTATTGCGAGATTCACAGACCGTCTAGTAAGCCTAACTACCACCTGACCTAGTCCACCTATTCCAATCCAGACGGGCCAATTGTTCAGTAAGTCTGCATTTCCATTTATTTTAGTCCTCAAAATGCATAGATGGAGGACACATGCATACATTTTTGCATACACCAAATTGTTGGCTGGTTGCTGCTGATGTTCTGCTAGTGATGATATAAGCCTATTAACACTCACTAAACAAACTACAAAAGGTTCTACTAAGGACTGGGGTAAGCAGCACTCAGCAGCACGTGACGTGACAGAGGATGCGTCACGCACACCACTTAAAAATTACCAACTAATAAGTAACTAAACCTATCAATCCACCACTATCCCTTCTTAGTGGCAGGAGGACAAAGGAAGGACTAGAGTCTCTCTAGCATTACCTAACTTAAGTTCTCTAAAGTAAACTCTTACATAATCATCAGGCCAAGCGAGCGCAAAGTTGCAAACAAGTAAGATTAGTAGCGCCGAGCGCCTGTGTCATAACAATCACAGAAGATTTTTAAACGTAATTTACCTGCAATGTAAGCAGCAGCATTCTTGCTGGTCGGAAAAAAAAATATTGGCAATATATAACACAGAGCAGAAGAACACAAAGTAGTAATATTAAATAGCTACTCACCAAGCCCCGGGTCCTCCACTCCTAGCAGGTCCAGCAGGTCCTGCTCCCGGTCCAGAATATCGGACCACCGGTGCGTCAGCTGATTATTGGTGCGCCAGACACCAGAGCAGCGAAACACTGCCCGACGCACCTTGCCCCACTGCTGCCGACGCTCCCGGAGCCCGTACCAGGACCCAGGCCTGCCGCCTGCTGCCAGGGTTAACGGGAGGTGGCGCTGAACAAAAAAAACCAGTGCGTCCACCTCCGCCTCACCGAATAAGGCCCGTGCCTGCACCCCTTTTTGGCGCCGCCTTCCGCAAGGAAGGCGGTCGCGGCTCTGACTACGAGCCCTGTGGCCCTCTGCCATGGTTCTGGGTAGGCGGGCGGCGGAAAAGAAAAGGTAGGAATTAAAAAAGTAAGTAAAAGAAATTAAAAAGCAGGTAATAGAAAAAGAGTGAAAAAGTTGTGAAAAACACACAAAAGTAGAAAAAAACTCAAAATATAGAATCAGGAAAATAGAGAGATAGATAATAAATAAAAAGATCAAAAAAAGTTTCCAGAAACAAAGGATTGAAAAGATAGAGGGAGGATTGAAAAGCAGGCCCAGAACCATAGCAATAGAGTGAAAAACAAGATGGCCGCCCCATTGCGACCGCATGGGCAAGTTTGCGCGATATTTCCCCGAGCACGCAAAAGCGTTGCGAACACGTAATGCGCTGCTCCCGAACAGGAAATACTTATCGCGAACGGGCGGGAGCATGTAATACGCGACCCGGAACTGGAAATAAGCATCGCGAGCGGGCGGGAGCATGCAATACGCAACCCGGAACAGGAAATAACCATCGCGAGCGGGCGGGACAAGTGAAAAACAAGATGGCCGCGCCCATTAGCGACTGCATGGGCAAGTTAGCGATATATTTCCCGCGAGCACGCAAAAACACATCGCGAACGGGCGGGACAAGCAATTCCGCGTCTTCGCGGAATTTCTACGTGCTCGCGGAGATTTTTAACAATTTCACAGAGATTTGCGTAACGCGACTACGCAAATTCCGCCCACCCCTAGCACATACTGCACGACATCAACGTCATGTGTGCGCCCCCTGCACTCTCACTTCTACTCTGAAACACTTACCACGACATTTGGAGCACCATATAGCCTCCCATACTGTGTGAACACCTCGTCCACCAGGACCTCCAGCTCCTCGGTGGTGAAGGGACTGGCACGGATCTTCTCAGTCCTCAACATCACTGTGTCCAGGAGACAGGAGCAGCAGCAGTTGGTGGTGAGGGGTGGCAGGCAGCAGGCTCTGGAGACAGGAGCAGCAGCAGTTGGTGGTGAGGGGTGGCAGGCAGCAGGCTCTGAAAGCTGTGGAAATGTGAGGCTCTCGCCCACACATATATAGCCCCCTGGGGTAGTTTCAGTGGTTCTAAGCTGCTGCAATTGGTGTTTCAGATCAGCCTTTTTCAAATGCATCCAATGACCGCCTCCGCGGTGGCGGAGCATGCCTACCGCGATTTTCAAAATAGCATTAGGCTACAACGATTGCGGTTCCCATTGGCTGTAAGGGCATGGTCCATGGTGGTGACACACCGCAGGGGACAGGCTGGCGCTACCGCGGTCGTGTATCTTTCAATTGCATCCAATGACCGGCTCCGGGGTGGCGGAGCATGCCTACTGCGATTTTCAAAATAGCATTTGGCTACCACGATTGCGGTTCTCATTCACTGTAAGGGCATGGTCCATGGCGGTGACATACCGCAGGGGACAGGCTGGCGCTACCGCGGTCGTGTATCTTTCAATTGCATCCAATGACCGGCTCCGCGGTGGCGGAGCACGCCTACCGTGATTTTCAAAATAGCATTAGGCTACCGCGATTGCGGTTCCCATTGGCTGTAAGGGCATGGTCCATGGCAGTGACACACAGTAGGGGACAGGCGGTAGCCACCGCGATATGTGTGCCATGCCTTGCTGAGAATGACCGGGATTGGGGTGGCGGAGCATGCCAACCGCCATTTGGCCATGTGTATATGCCAGACACTACAGCGATTGTGGCGGGGGCATTGGCGGTGACACACCGCAGGGGACAGGCGGTAGCCACCGCGATATGTGTGCCATGCCTTGCTGAGAATGACCGGGATTGGGGTGGCGGAGTATGCCAACCGCCATTTGGACATGTGTATATGCCAGACACTACCGCGATTGTGGCGGGGGCATTGGCGGTGACACACCGCAGGGGACAGGCGGTAGCCACTGCGATATGTGTACCATGCATTTGAGGCAGTGACCGTGATTTGGGTATTAGATCACCTTGACAGAACTTATGGACACGTCATGCAGTGTGAATGGCCAAAGGCAAGTCCTCCACACTGCACAGTAGACACATGATTCATGGCACAAGATTGTGCACTCAATGCCAATTTGACCTTTACCCCACTGCTGACTGCACATGCCATGTTGTTGTATATGATTAGGAACATTGGCATGTACTCACTCACATGTCACTTGTGGTTTTCTGGGCATGTACACAGAACAGTGTTGTGATGGACTCTACAATGGGTACACATGTCAATGTGTGAAAGGGCTGAGCAACTTACAGTGATGAATGTCTCACTACAGAATGTGCAGATTTGACTGTCTACTTTTCCTGGCTCATGCACATACTTGGCAATAAACGCACAGTGTTGGGTCATTGTGTGGTTGATGTGTGCCCTGTGTGACTTACACAAGAAGGTGTGGCAGTTACAGCAGCTATGTAGGAGATAGTAGTGTTGCAGTTTCACACATATGCTTTTGGTACTACTCTCTGGGCTGCCCATGCAAGATGTGGCCATGTCCCTTTGTGCATTCACATAGTCGGATATTGTTTGTGAGATGCTAGCTGTGTGAAAAGTGGACAGGTGTATCTGAAGATGGTGTATCTGAAGGTGTCCCTAAAAGTAAGTTGTTTTGTAAGGTGTACTGTGTGGTGCTAGTCATTGTTTCCATTGTGTCAGTCAAAACATAAGATGTCAGACACATCTCCTGGTGTATTGCGTTGACATGTGTCCTCTTTCATCTCACCTAGGAGGAGACCAAATCTGCATCGTCCCTTCACAGTGCTGGCAGACATGGAGGATGAGGAGGTAATACGGAAATTCCGGCTGGATCGAGACACCCTCCAAGACCTATGCGCTATGCTGGAGCCCCACCTGCAGCCTCGCAGGACATATCCAGGTGCTTTCACAGCAACGTCGAAGGTGATGGCGGCCCTGCATTTTTTTGCATCTGGATCTTTCCAGCACACGGTGTCCAGCGCAGGTGGGATGTCACAACCTATGTTCAGTATGGTGCTACGGGATGTCCTGTTCGCTATGATGATCTACAAGGACAGATATATCCATTTCCCCGGGAGGCATGAATTGGCGGCTGTGAAGGGTGATTTTTATGCACTTGGGCACATCCCCAATGTTGTTGGTGCCATTGACTGCACAGATGTTAGCCTGGTTCCACCACAGGCATGGGAGCACATCTACAGGAATAGTAAACATTTCCATTCCATCAATGTGCAGGTGGTGTGCCAGGCCGATATGATCATCTCGCACGTCTGTGCCAAATTTCCTGGCTCCGCCCATGACTCCTACATCATGCGTAACAGCATTGTGCCACAGCTGATGGATAATCTGCTTCCGGAGCGTGCATGAATTGTGGGTGAGTACGCAGTGTCAAGTAGCGTGCTGTGTGTGTGACATGCTGTCCTCTGCCACAGTTGTATTACAAAGTTGGTCTGTGTATCTCCCACCTAGGTGATTCTGCATATCCCAACCGTCCTTGGTTGCTGAGCCCACTGCGAAATCCCAGGACCCCAAGTGAAGTGCGCTACAATAATGCCCAAGGGAGGACACGTCGTGTGGTGGAACGTACTTTTGGTCTCCTGAAGTCAAGGTTTCGCTGCCTGGACAGGACCAGAGGTGCATTGATGTACTTGCCCAAAAAGGTGTGTCAGATTGTAGTTGCATGCTGCATGCTCCACAACCTGGCCTTGCGCAAGGAGATCCCCCTGCTCCTGGACGCTGATGATCAGCCTAGGCCCCCGCATGCAAACCAACCCATGTCCCGTGGCGAGGATAGTGGAGAGGAGGAGCGTGTCAACCTGCATCAACAGCTCATCAACCGCTACTTCACTTGAAGGTGAGTGACAATGTACAACAGACCCATTGTCTGCTGATGTTGTTGTTGGTGAAAACGTCTATGTGAGCTTTGTGACTGCAGCCTGTTGTTGACTCAGTGCTGGCTGCCAACGTTTCTTGGACAGGGTAGTTTGGCACAGTTCCAGGATGTCTCTGTCGGTACTGTTGCTCATTGTGATGTGTGCATGTTGGAGTACCTTGATGACAGGTGTTGTGTGATGGCTGTGATGCCACCGCATGACTAGTGAATATTGTTATGTTGTGTTTTTCCAGGTCCCATCAGCCTCTCCTTGCCTACAAACAATCCGTGCTTCTGGTACATTGTACTCATGGTGAACATTGCACATCCTGTGATTAAAACACGGAGCAGACACAACAACATTGGTGTGTAAGGAGTGTTTATTTACAATGGGTAAATGTGACAGTGGAGTGCATATTTACCAAAAGGTGAATGGTGAAGCAATGAGTTGTCAGTGATGGAAGGTGAGACAATCAAGTAGTCACCACATAGATGTGGTGACCCAGTCCAACAGACGGATGACATTCACATGGCCGTGTGGGGAAGGACAGTCTACGAAGTCTATGGCAGGGTGAAGAGGGGTGCCATCATGGCTGGCTCCTTGACTGGCGTTTGGCAGGTGCTTTGCCACGGATACTCCCAGGGATTTCTTAGGATGGCCCCTTGATCGCTTGGCAGGGGGCCTCTGCTGCAGGGCCAGTGGGGTCTGAGGAGTCCCCCTCTCCGTGGCGGCAGGGGAGGGTGTGGAACTGTCATCCTGCGGGCTACCAGAGGGAGGTGGAGGTGTTGTTTGTGCCGCAGGCCTGGCCCTCAGTACCGCCACTAGCTGGCCCAAGAGGTCCGCGATTTGGCCCATGCGGGTGTCTATGGACCTCAGCAGCAGGCGGAGCTTGCGGGAATCTTCCTGTGCCTGGCCCGTTTGTCCCTGGGCCCGTTCATAGGCCCCAATGACTCTGGTGATGTTGTCCAGGGCTTCGGTACCAGTGTCCATTTGGCTCAAACTCCTCCTTGCCCTCCCATCTGCCCTGCTGTGACGGACCTGCTGCCTCACCACTGCACGCACCCGCATACTCTCCCTGCCCTCCTCTGTTGTTGGGGTGGGGTGGTCATCCTCTGGGCAGGGCGAGTGTTGCAGGCAGCACTGGTGGTTGTGGTGGTGGAGGCCGCACAGGTCGTTCCAGCAAAAGCAGCGTGGTTGTTGTTGTTGCTGATGTGGTGGTGGGGGGGACAGTGGGCACCTGGGACCTGTTGCACCCTGGCATGCCAGATGGGCCGGCTTCAAGCTCCGCATCTTCGAAATCCAGGGAGTCATCATCAGTGAGTCCATGTTACGGGGGTGGAGGCTGGGTCTGCAGGTTGGTGTTGTCATCCTCTGCAGTCAGTCCTTGGTCACCTGTGGGACAGAGGGGAAATGGTAACTGACGGGCACCCCTCAGGCTTGTTGTTCAATGTATCTTATTTACAGGTCATGCAACACACAGTTTACTAGTTTGCACATTGCATGTCTGCACAGTAAGGTGCATCTTGACATGATGTGGAGGTACATACATCAATATTCAACAGTGTGACATGTCAATGGATACCATGCCCCACGTGCAAATTTTGTGATTCCGAGGACATGTTGTCATCTGTCAACTGGCGGCTATACGACTTGATGTGCAGCATCTTTGCTAATTACTCGGCCTGGCATGCGTTACATCTGCGCATGAACTAGCCATTGTCATCTCATGCATACCTTTGTCATGTCCTGTGCTTTGATTTGTTTTTTCTACAGACCATGCTTGCTTTGTTTTCATATGGTCCTTCAAGCTCAGCCCACATGGATCTTACAGGTAGCATTCAGTGCTGTACATGTCTGGGCCCGGATTCACTTCAACATGGTATTTGGTGAGTCAAACTTTTGTTTATGTGACAGTTACATACGCTTAGTTGTCTGCACACTGTAATTTAATATTGTATCTGTGTCAATTTTGTTGGGATGTGAGAGCTGGTGTTGTCATATGGCTCCATGCTTTTGGGAAGGAATGGTGGTGTGCATGCACTGTCTACTTACCTGTTCTGTTGTCACATTGGGGTGGAGTTTGTAACACATCTCTCTGGCTGTGTGTTTAAGTGCTACTTCCTGCTCAGGGGTGGGACAGGGGTGCCTGGTGGGAGTTGTAGTACATGCCTCACACCCCCAAACACCCCTTCCTGTGAAGATAGCTACCTACCTGTAAGTTTGGTTGTTGTAATACGATGGCCGCCACATGCTTCTGGGTGTAGGGGGGAGTGCTACATCCTGCTCAGGGGTGGGACAGGGGTGCCTGGTGGGAGTTGTAGTACAGGCCTCACACCTCCAAACAGCCCTCCCTGGGAAGATGGCTACCTACCTGTAAGTTTGGTTGTTGTAATACGATGGCTGCCACATGCTTCTGGGTGGGTGTGGAGTGCTACATCCTGCTCAGGGGTGGGACAGGGGGCCTTTTGGGAGTTGTTGTGCAGGCTTCCCACCCCCAAACAGCCCTCCCTGGGAAGATGGCTACCTACCTGTTAGGTCGAGGTGAACAATGCAATGGCTGCCACATGCTTCTGGGTGTGGGGGGAGTGCTACATCCTGCTGAGGGGTGGGACAGGGGTGCCTGGTGGGAGTTGTAGTGCAGGCCTCACACCCCCAAACAGCCCTCCCTGGGAAGATGGCTACCTACCTGTTATGTGAGGGGGAACCTTACAATGAATGCCACATGCTTCTGGGTGGATGTGGAGAGCTACATCCTGCTCAGGGGTGGGACAGGGGTGCCTGGTGGGAGGGAGTTGTAGTGCAGGCCTCCCACCCCCAAACAGCCCTCCCTGGGAACATGGCTACCTACCTGTTATGTGAGGGGGAACCTTACAATGACTGCCACATGCTTCTGGGTGGGTGTGGAGTGCTACATTCTGCTCAGGGGTGGGACAGGGGGGCTTGGTGGGAGTTGTTGTGCAGGCCTCCCACCCCCAAGCAGCCCTCCCTGGGAAGATGGCTACCTACCTGTTGGGTCAAGGTGAACAATGCAATGGCTGCCACATGCTTCTGGGTGTGGGGGAGTGCTACATCCTGCTCAGGGGTGGGTAAGGGAGACCTTGTGGGAGTTGTTGTGCTGGTTGCCTGGTCACATACAATCCTGTTAATGTTGGCTGCCTTTGGGGTGTTTAAGATGGAGTGCATGTTACATCTGTGAGAGCTGTGTTGGGTATTGTGGTGCACATGAATTCATTTGGGCCTGGGAGGTGTTGCTTAGTAGTTGTACAAGACAGTACATAGCAGTGTAATGAGAGACATTTGTTGGTACTTACCAGCCTCCACTCCCCCGGCTATTCCTGCGAGACTCTCTGGATGCAGTATGGCAAGCACCTTCTCCTCCCATGCAGTGAATGTTCTTGGTGGAATGGGAGGGCCACCGCCAGTCCTCTGAACCAGCTGATGGTTCTTGTTCCTCTTCTTTTTGACAACACTCTTCAGGTCATGCCACTGCTTCATGATTTCCTGTTAGTTGCGTGGGGTGGTCCCTACTGCATTGATCTTGTCAACTATCCTTACCCACATTTGCGTTCTGGTGGCTAATGGTGTCTGTTGGATGAGGTTACCAAACAATTGTGGCTCTACTCTGATTATCTCATCTACCATGTCTGTCAACTCATTATCTGTGAATTTGGGCATTTTCTGTGGTGACATGGTATGTGATGTGCAAAGGGGTTAGAGGTGCAGGTGTGTAAGTGGTGGTGGTGGTGATGTGTATGGTGTGTGATGTGCAAAGGGGTTGGAGGTGCAGGTGTGGGAGTGGTGGTCGTGATGTGTGTGGTGTGTGTGTTTGTAGTGATGGTGTGTTGATTTGCCTCTCCTTTCAGCTGTGGTGTTTGGCCCTTCACTTCTGGAGTATTGCAAAGGATTGTTGTCAGGGAAGGGGCTGGTTTTATACTCAGCTATGTGGGTGTGTCAGAATGGGGTATTGCTGTCAGGTGTGTGTGTGGGTTGTCCTGGGATTTGTAGTTTAGGAGTTGCCATGGGGGTGGGTCATTGGGGTGTGTTATGTGTTTTTGGGGGCAGGGCTAGTTTCCTGTGTGCACTTGCTGGCCTTGTTGTGGGTTTTTTCTGTCGACTGCCATTTTTGTCACGGAGCGTCCGCAGCAGTGGCTATGCTACAGCCCTTCCGCCGGCTCTCCCATTCCTCACTGTTTGCGACCGCGGCGGTCGGGAACTGCGGAACATACCGCTGTCACATTGGGGGAATCCTAATTTCACGGGCGGTTACTCCGCGTTCCTGGCGTTGGTTTTGGGTGTTTCCACTGCGAATCCGACCATTGCGGACAGTTTATCACCGGCTCTGCCCGCTGCGGGCAGGTTTTCGTTGCCTTTTGCCGCCGCGGTCGGATTTTAATGGCGGTTGATCCTAATCTGACCGCCAGTTTTGCCGCGGTACCAGCGGGCGGTTGATTTCCACTACCATGGCGATCGGGGTGGTTTTCCGACCGCCATCCTAATAGACCCCTAAGATACAAACAAATAAATAAACAAACACTACAACATTAAAAAAATCACAACTATCAAAATTAAACAAACATGTACATATTACATATATAAAAAATATATAACATTTATTTACGCATACATTTAAATTATATTACTAAACAAAATAAAAACAAACATCAAATAAACATAATTAACATTAAACAAATTAAATTATTACTGCCCAAAAATTCAAAAAAAGCTATCTCGACCAATAAATTTAAACTACACCAACACAAACCAATAGAAAACTCTGACTAATTAAATAAACACTATAAAAGCAATCAATTAATTTACACAAAATTTACCGTGAAACGTACTAACACTCAAGAAGTACGAAAGTTTACGAGACAGAAAACAGACGGAAAAAGATCTACACAACCAACCAATGAGAAACTCTCACTAAAGGTAAGAACAAAGGGGGTGATTAGGATTGCGGAAGGACCGCCACCGCAGGGGCAACCGCCGGCCCTGCGGTGGCGCTCCTTCCGTCATCAAACGGAATTTTCCCACCGCCAGATTATGATGGCGGTGGGAACATGACTGCGTCCACTGCGGATGCAAAGACCGTCCGCCACCAGAAATCGTACCGATTGCCTGGCGGACGGTGCAGGGGGCCCAAAATGGTGGCAGTGCCTAGCAGGCACCGTCCACCAGATTAGGATGCATGCCAAAACATGCCATCCTATGGCGGCGATGCTGCCATGGAAAGGCATACAGAGTTTTGCATCGGGGCCCATTGCGGGCCCCCAGGGGGGTGGTGGGGTGGGGGGCTGCACTTGGGGGGTACCTATGGTACCCCCCTACATTGCCATGCCCAAGGTGGCAGGCACCGCGCGGTGCCTATCACGTTGTGCATGGCAATGCACAACATGAACTTTAACATTGCGGCGGGTGCTGCTTACAGCACCGCCCGCCGCAATGTTAAAGTCAAGGATGCGCCTGCCAGTGTGTCGGGCGCATCCTAATTTGCCTGGCGGGACCGCCGCACCTCTGGCGGTTGGTCCCGTTTTCCATTATGGTGGCGGGCGGACAAAGTCCGCCCGCCATCGTAATAGACCCCAAAGCTAATAAATAAATAAAATTAGCTTAAAAGAAAAAAAATAATAAACAAATTAACTAAAACTATAATATGTTTCCCTTTATATTTCACAGACTAAACTTCACTAAAACGCCACCTAGAAAATTCAAAACAACTAATTACTTCCAAAACAACTACAAAATCAACATTAATTAAAAATATAAAACAATGTAAGTATATATCTTAACCAACAAATAGAGTTAACTGATGAAAATGTATTAAAAAACAAAACATAAATAACAAATACTTTTATTTTAACAGCTTCTACAGACTTCAACAAAACAACATCAACTAAATAAACTACATCAACTAAATATAGTAAGTATTTTTTTAACAACTAAATAAAAATAGAGACTAAATAAATGAAATAAACAAACTAAGGGGCATACAGGATGGCGGGCAGTACTTCGCCCGGCCGGGCGGCGGTAGCCACCGCTGGCCCGGCGGGGGCGAACCGCCCGCCATCCACACCAGAAAGACATGGCTGGGGGGTCCGCGGCGGACGGAAAGACCGTCCGCCGCATTTCCGCCGGTTGACTCGTCGACCGGGCGGAAAACACCTTTAATATGGTGGCGGTGTCTGCAAGACACCGCCATCCATATTAGGATGTTTGCGGAGATCAGCCTTTCCATGGCGGCGTTGCTGCCATGGAAAGGCATGCGGTCTTTGCTATTGGGGCCCGCTGCAGGGCCACCAGGGTGTTGGGGTGTACATGGGGGTACCTATGGTATCTCTGCATTTGCATGCACAAGGTGGCAGGCAGCGCGCGGTGCCTGTCACCTTGTGCATGCAAATGCACAACATGTATTTCAGCATTGGCGGGCGGTGCTGTGAGCACCGCCCGCCACAATGCTGGGAATGGGGGATGCCACCGCAACGGTGGTGGTGGCATCCTAATTGCAGGTGCGGGACCGCCGCACCCCTGGCGGACGGTCCCGCATTCCGTTACGGTGGCGGGCGGACTTTGTCCGCCCGCCACCGTAATGGACCACTAAATGTTACACTTTAATAAAAATAACATTTTCCTTTTTAACCAACAGAAAAAAAGAAACCAGTGAATAAACCACGAATATCGAAAAAAATCCAACAAGAAAAGTAAAACAAGATATATGTAAGTATATTTTGAAATGTAATAATTATATAAACATGTTTACTCTTCAATACTTAATAATTAATAAATACAAATACATATATATATATATATATATATATATATATATATATATATATATATAAATATATTCACAGATATACAAAGAAAATGACTGAAGGGGCAAAGTTGGAAATGTAGTAAATACTACTCCAACTCTGGCTATGGGAGAGCAACAACAGTAGGAACGAATGTTATCAATGTCAGGGAACACAACCATCCCCCCAATGTCACAGAAATTGAGGTGAGAGATGCTTTAGAAACCATCAAAGAAGCAAGCACCAGCTCCCAACACACCAGTACCCAAATATTAAAAAACGTACTAACTAGGGTTCCTGAACATATAACAGGACAATTACCATCCATCCCCACTCTAAAATGCCTAATAGCCAGAACTAAAAGATTTACTGCTCAAATACCACCCACCCCCCAAACTTTTGGAGAAATCGAAATTTTACAAGAATACACATTCACACACAGAGATGAAAAATTCATTCTTTATGACAATACCAGTCATGAAAAATTAATTATCATCTTTGCCACCAACACCAACATTCAAAAGTTGAAGCAGTGTGAAACATGGATGATGGATGGGACATTTAAAGTTTGCCCTAAGCCCTTTTACCAACTCTATACCATCCATGGAGAATATGAAGAAACCAACATCCCCTTCATATACGCACTACTCCCCAACAAACAAAATACTACCTACATAGAACTCCTTACAGTAATAAAACAAAAGACAGAAAACTACTTCCCACAAAAATAATAATAGATTTCGACCAAGCAATGATTCAGTCAATTTTACAAATATTTCCTCATACTGCAATACAAGGTTGCTATTATCATTTCAACCAAAGTATATAGAGACATCTGCAAAAATCTACCCTAAGTATAGATTATGCCACAAACAGAAACTTTGCCTTTCAAATCAAAAAACTAATAGCCCTGGCCTATGTACCAACAACAGAAGTAGCCAATCACTATAATATACTTATTGAAAGTCCTTTCTACCAAACCAATGAAGCAAAACTAACACCCTTCCTTGTCTACTTTGAAGACACCTGGGTAGGAAGACTGCATAGGTCAGGGCACCGAAGACAACCAAAGTTCCAAATCCCCTGGTGTAACCTCGATGATAGCACCCTAGCACAAAAAACTACAACAAATACTGCAGTGGAAGGATGGCATAATGCCTTCCAAGCCACAATAGGAAGAAGACAACCAACTTTACACAAACTAATAGAAGCCATAAAAAGAACAGAGTTATCAAGAACTAAGGCTAAAACAATCCCTCACTAAAAAGGTCCTAAACTTAGTAAGCAAACAAAAACAATGTACGAATACCTACAACACAAAAACTCAACTCTACCCAAAGGACTAGAATACGTAGAGACAATAGCCAAATCTATACTTTAGACAAAAATCAATAGCAAACACCATGCAGCATTTAAAAATTACAAAACATTTAAACAACATATTTCTACTCTTTTTAAATTAATAATTATAATTATGTAATTTAAAAACTAAAAACGTACATAAAAATATATGACATAATATAATTATTAAAATAAAAAAGAAACTAGCAAACCAAATATTACCAAAAATATTTAACACCCATAATAATAAAAAATAACTTACAGTTGTGTCTCAGTAGATGGTCCTCAAAAACGAACAAATCCATAATAGATAAATCGAAACATGAATCCATTCAAAAGGAAAACCCCAAAAAAATGCAAAAATACAACTGTAGAAAAAAGGCTCCAACGACGCAATCCTCTCAATAACGAAACCCTCAAAAACCCAAAAATTAGCTTAAAAACAACGCTCTAACAAACCCGAAAAATAAAGGAAATGAAAAAGTTATTTGTTTCAAAGAAACAAAATGCATTTTCCTTTGGAAAAAAACACATCTTCAGCACCATCCCTTAACGAAACGGGAAAACTGCAAAAAAACACCCTGCCAAAATTACATATACAAACCTACACACATTAATTACAACATTAAATACAACATAACATAATTAAACATCACATAACTAACACTGCAGAACACTCTACTACTCTTCAAAACTACGTCAAACACATCAAACACTAAGGGGCAAATCAACAAGAGACATAACGCTGCTTTTCCGGCACATAGCGCCGGAAAAGCGGCGATTATTTTAACTCATTATCATCAAAGCGCCGCTAACATGCATTAGCGCATGTCAGCAGCCATTACATTAACGCCTGGGCCCGCATCGCTAATGAGATGCGAAGTAGGCGTTGCTTCCCAGAAACAACAGGGAAAAACTCGCTAACCAGACATCGCAGTATTTCCAAGCCGGCCCCGGACAAGCGAAGCGATAATAAAAGCCACGATAACCATGGTTATCGCTGGTATCTAACGTCTCCTTTTTTTCCGACTTAGCTATCTGTATAATGGGAGGTGGATCGCAAGGTTAAGTCCACATCTCCCTATTATCTACATTTCCATTAGCGCAGTTCCCTTATCGTGGGATTTCGCACGCTAATGCTCATCCCCCCTTCTATCACCGGATTTCACATCGCCTGTTAGTAAAGAGTTGCAAATACGCCGCTAACACGGCGATGTGATCCGGCGATAGACGGCGATAATGACAAACGCGCTAAACAAGTTTAGCGATACTTATCGCGTGTTCTTGTTGGTATGCCCCTAAACTACCAAAACAACACCAAACTACACTAAAAACAAACATTTAACACCCTAACAAGTCTAACGACACTGCTACTACCTCCACCCTATCCTAAAACTACCTTAAAAGTAAATTAAATCAAACTTACCTTAACCGACGAAATGCTGCTCCCAACCGCGAGGTTCCGTCTTCCAAAATGCCTAAAAACAAAACTGATAGACAGAAAAGTGAGGAAATGGGAAAAAATGGCTGCCTCCCCATAGACAAGAATGGAGAAATAATAAAAAAATACAACAAATTAAATATATATTTTTATATTTAAAAAAACTAAATATATAAAAATATAGAAACAATTTACAAATTTTTTAAATTTATATTAAATATAATATGAGCACAAAACATAAAATATAATATTTAATATATATTAAAATGTATATTTCTTTGATGACCTCACCTTCAACATATAAAAGACTATTGTAAATGTCGAACAATATAACAATGTTCAATTAAAAATATATGATACAAAAATATATTTGTGAAACAAATGTATAAATTATTTCATATATTATTTTTTTAAATAATAATATTTAATATAATAAATAATAAAAACAAAGGGGTTCATTACGATATGGGCGGACAAAGTCCGCCCGCCACCATAACGGAATGCGGACCGTCCGCAAGGGGTGCTGCGGTCCCGCACCTGAAATTAGGATGCCACGGTGGCGGTGGCAACCCCTATTCCCAGCATTGTGGCGGGCGGTGCTCACAGCACCGCCCGCCACAATGCTGGGAATAGACGTCGTGCATTGGCATGCACAAGGTGACAGGCACCGCGCGGTGCCTGCCACTTTGTCCATGCCAATGCAGGGGGGTACCGTAGGTACCCCCCATGTGCACCCCCAACTTTGTGGGGGCCCGCTACGGGCCCCCAAAGGCAAAGACCACATGCCTTTCCATGGTGGCAACGCCACCATGGAAAGGCTGCTCTCCGCAGTCATCGTAATATGGATGGCAGTGTCTTGCAGACACCACCACCATATTAACCATGTTTTCCGCCGGTTGACGAGTCGACCAGTGGAAAAGCGGCGGACGGTCTTTCCGTCCGCCGCGGACCCCCCAGCCATAATAATATGGCTGGGGGTCTTTGAAGAGTGGATGGCGGGCGGATCGCCCCCGCCGGGCCAGCGGTGACTACCGCCGGACCGGCGGGGGCGATCCGCCCGCCATCGTAATGACCCCCAAAATGTACAAACTATAACAGTGTAAAATACATATTATATCATTTTATGACAAAAATAAAATTATCTAAAATGTATTAAAAACATGTAAAAATAAAATGTACTAAAATGTTTACTTTTCTTAAAAGAAATGATAAATTCCAATAATCAAAAAGTCTACAATGAAATAACTGAAAATATACTTACTTTTCTACTACATGACTATGCTATGCTACTACATGACTATGCTCCATAAAAATGTACCATTTTTCAAAACTGTTTAAAAGAATATGTATGTAAAAATATATTTGTAATGTTGCAAATGTACATAGAAATATATGTTAATATTTGTGATGCTTTCTAATGTATTCTGAATAACATCAACATTTGTTAATCATGTTTTTCAATATTTTCAAAACTTGTATAACAAAACTGAATAAAAACAAGATTTTGTGAATAAAAATGTTAACAATAAAAACTGACATATCGTCTCCTTTCTTATGTTTAGTTTGCATATAAAGTCTAAGAAAATACTATATAATAAACCATAAAAATTACTATTCCAACTCCAAACCAACTAAACACAGGGAAATTGCTGGATAATAAACCATAAAAATGTACTATTCCAACTCTAAACCAATTAAACTCAGGGAAAATGCTGGATAATAAAACATAAAAAATGTGCTATTCCAAATCCAAAATAACTAAACTCAAGGAAAGTGCTGGATAATAAACCATAAAAAATTACTATTCCAACTCCAAAACCAACTAAACTCAGAGAAAGTGCTGGGTAATACACCATAACAATTTACTATTCCAACTCTAAAACCAACTAAACTCAGGGAAAGTGCTGGATAATAAACCATAAAAATGACTATTCCAACACCAAAACCAACTAAACTCAGTGAAAGTGCTGGATAATAAACCATAAAAAATACTATTCCAACTTTAAAACCAAATAAACTCATGGAAAGTGCTGGATAATAAACCATATAAAATTACTATTCAAACTCCAACACCAACTAAACTCAGGGAAAATGCTGGATAATAAACCATATAAATGTACTATTACAACTCCAAACCAACTAAACTCAAGGAAAGTGCTGGATAATAAACTAAAACAAATACTATTCAAATTCCAAAACAAATAAACTAAGGGAAAGTGCTAAATAATTAAAAAAATTTAAACATATAAAAAATTACAAATTTCAGAACTATGAAAAAAACATATTTATATAAATATACATTTTTTTTAATTTAAAAATTTAACACATACATCTCCTAAAAACATTTAAAAAATCAAAAAATTTAAAAAAACTACATATTATAAATTACAATATTTCAAAAATTTTAAAAATTGTCAATAAAATTTGGATTTTTCTCTTCTTGCAAAAAATAAATAAATTTACATTTTTAATTCTAAACTTCCCTTGATTTTTTATAAAAATACAAATTTCTAAATTTTCCAAATTAATTTTATTTAAACAATTACTAATATTTTAAAAATTTGTAAAACAAATACAATAAAAATAATATATACATAAAAATAAAAATATAATTTTACTAACATATATTTATTTAAATAATTTTTTTAATTTAAAAAAACACTTCCGATCTTGGTCGGAGACGCACCCAACGCCATTCGGTCGGGAAAAAAGCCATGCGAATGCCTGTTTCCCGACCGATCCGCACATTAATCCGAACGAACAAGTACGATGCGCACAACAGCGCAAATTCCGACCAAGTCGTACTCACCCAATACAGGTCCTGATCCCCGATCGAGCCGGATCCGTAAACGCAGATACGAGTCGCCCGGAAGCCAAAAGCAGCCCCGTCCGGCCGGACAAGTACGATGCGCTTCCCGTGACGCGCCGAACCCGCCGCTACGCACGGCACGTCAAAGCATCCGGGAGAGGCGCACATAAGCTCCGATTCGCGCCACAACACAATCCACGGCTACGAGACGAACACGCCAGCGACGAGGACGAGGCGAAGCAACGACGAAGACGAACGAGACGAACCAACAATGCATCCCATCGTTCCGATCCTACCAATACTCTACATCTACTACCGGAACAGGCACGGACGCGTACGGCGCAGAAGGTAAGTCAGACACCAACCACAAACACAAACTACACGTACCCGACATATCACACACACACACAGGGATGCAGAAATTACTTACTCCAGAAACAGCAGCACCATAGGGGCGGGATGCCCATCACCAATGCCACATATACACATAGGGGCCCGGATGCCTGTCACCACTGCCACCTCTACCCAGGGGTGCCAGGTGCCTACCACTACTACCACCTCTACCCAGGGGTGCCAGGTGCCTACCACTACTACCACCTCTACACAGGGGGTGCCAGGTGCCTACCACTACTACCACCTCTACCCATGGGGGTGCCAGGTGCCTACCACTACTGCCACCTCTACCCAGGGGGTGCCAGGTGCCTCCCACTACTACCACCTCTACCCAGGGGGGCTGGATGCCTGTCACTACTACCACCTCTACCCAGGGGGTGCCAGGTGCCTACCACTACTACCATCCCTACCCATGGGGGCTGGATACCTGTCACTACTACCACCTCTACCCAGGGGGGGCTGGATGCCTGTCACTACTACCACCTCTACCCAGGGGGTGCCAGGTGCCTCCCACTACTACCACCTCTACCCATGGGGGGCTGGATGCCTGTCACTACTGCCACCTCTACCCAGGGGAGTGCCAGGTGCCTACCACTACTACCACCTCTACCCAGGGGGTGCCAGGTGCCTACCACTACTACCACCTCTACCCAGGGGGTGCCAGGTGCCTACCACTACTACCACCTCTACCCAGGGGTGCCAGGTGCCTACCACTACTACCACCTCTACCCATGGGGGTGCCAGGTGCCTACCACAACTACCACCTCAACCCAGGGGTGCCAGGTGCCTACCACTACTACCACCTCTACCCAGGGGGGCTGGATGCCTACTACTACCACCCCCACTCACAGGATGGCAAATACATGCCACAAGAAGCACACACCAGCAGAAAGAATGCAACACAAAGACATCCCCCAACACCATGACAAGCGTGTGTAGACTGTGTCAAATGCCTACAACACTGAACAGGACTGTGGACATACAATGTGACCCCTTTTCACAAGTGCCACACATAAATGTGTGTGGCACCCACAATGCATGCAGGCCATGACCATTGTGGCAATGGGGTCCAAAGCCCCATCATCACAGTGACCAAAATGTGAGTGTGGGGTCCATAGCTGAAGCACATATTGACCATTGTGGCAATGGGGTCCAAACCCCCATCATCACAGTGACCAAAATGTGAGTGTGGGGTCCATAGCTGAAGCACATATTGAACATTGTGGCAATGGGGTCCAAACCCCCATCATCACAGTGACCAAAATGTGAGTGTGGGGTCCATAGCTGAAGCACATATTGAACATTGTGGCAGTGGGGTCCAAACCCCCATCATCACAGTGACCAAAATGTGAGTGTGGGGTCCATAGCTGAAGCACATATTGAACATTGTGGCAGTGGGGTCCAGACCCCCATCATCACAGTGACCAAAATGTATGTGTTGACAAAGAATAAGCTGCAACTGCCAAACTGCATGGATTATTCCTGGTCACAGAACAACAAACACATCAGTGGCAAAGTAGTGCTTGTGTCCCATAGCAACATAGAATGGGGGAGGCAAACAGTGCAGTGCAAACAAGACATACCTTTGGCCATGTGCAGACAAACATCACCCATGGGGGCTGACACTGTCAACACTCATCAATGACTCAATGACAGAAGTGACCATCAGAATGCAGACCCACATATTTGCACCAATGGGCACACAAATTCAGATACCCAGTGGAGACTAGAAGGGAGGTGAACAGATACCATACCATGGCAGCAATGGGGGACACACACAATGATCATTGTGCTGACTGATGACCTAGGAGTCCCAGGGACAGCAGGGCAAACACACCAAACAACATACAGCCAATGGCACACTAAAGATATGCCAATGCAGTGGTGCAGATGCACAAACACAAACAGGCAGACCCACACTGCACATCAAACACAACAGGTGAGGGGGGGGGGGGGTACCAGTGTCCCCAGGCAAACACACAACACATGAGGAGGCCTGAATACCAATTACACAGACGTGCATACAGTGCCACACAAAGGTAACTCATGGATCCAAATCCCCTATGTGGGCAATCAGGCATTGTCAGATGAGTGGGAGCACAAATCACACATGTCACACAAGCATGTAGGAACAGCAACTGACACAGCAAGACACACAGACACCACAGCACCACACCCAGGGCCCCCACAATGTGGTGACCCTGGGCTGCATTACAATCCCACTGTGATGACAAAGCTAGATGTCGTTCACACTGTGAACCACAGTCATGTGTCCTGAGCAACAAACTACCATCACACCTACACAAGCACAAATCAACCAGCACGGCCTGTCAGCCAAGGCCAACATGGAGGCAGGGGTCTAGCCGGGCAACAACTCTCATCTGCACACACTCAACACCACACACCTCGACCTCCAACAATGTGCAGCAGTGAAGCTCACATGCACTGGTGACATTGCACATGCACCCATGACAATCCCAGGAGGGTGGTGGGAACCAAGGTGCAGGAACACATCACACATGGCCACTCTACCAGACTCCTGAATGTCTGACACACTGCACACTACGCTGTACATGGACATGACGGCAATACCACACCAACCAATGGGATCCCAGCCACAGTCACACACCTATGAAGAAGCCAAGGTCACCCACAAAGGACACACATAGACAACTACCAACATTGCAGCCCTGAGGAGTGCCAGCAGTCACACACACAACGTGTCACAACCAATGAAAGCTAACACAAACCAGAAATCACATGACAGGTGTCAACAACAAGTGCAAAGGGGAATCCGGACTGTGACACATCAGCGTCTGCCCACAAACTCAGCCCTGACAGCAAACACACCTATGGGTGACACCCTGATGACCAGTAATGTGCCATGCACCCACATCACAGAGAACCCAGGGAGAAGACTTTGGGGGAACATAGCTCAACTCAGCAAGCATCACAAACGGGAACATCACTAGGGATCCCAGCATGCACAGCAACATGGAAGTGAACACACACACATGCTCATACAACACACACCTTGGGCGCACGAGATGTCACAGGAGTACACACTGCCATGAGGGGACTCCACTCCTGTGTGAGGAAAGCTGTGCCATATGTTGCATCAGTAGGGCTCCATCATGTCAGCAGAACACTTGGTCACACAGTCAACAATTAGCACCAAATGAAGGCTCCCGTCACATCAGCCTGGTCATGGGAATGTCAACGAAATCAACAGCACAGATCCAACACACATGTATAGCAAGTTGCACTGACAACACAGAAGAGTCCTTCCCCATTGATGCCCAAACCTGCATGGGCATCAATGGCCACACGGTCAGGGAACTAGACTAATTGAACAATGGCAAACACAACAGATGTGCATGGGTGGAACCCACAGATGTGACATTGCTAATGTAAGTAGGAAATCCCATTGCCAAATATTGAATACATGACACCCTCAGATGCTGCTAAGGACGACATGGATTCACCACAGGATAGGACACTGTCCCCCTGGAACACATGGGTACATGCACAGTAACACTTCATTTTCATGAGTCCAAAAATCACCATCACTGCAGCAAGGGCACGGTTAGCATCATCAACATCATGTACATCAGAAGCAAAACCACTAGAGAACAGAAAGTTGCTTTATTCAGCATGTGGGTTCAAAACTTGGAAGAACTGCAAGGTATCAACAAAGGCCAATGGCCAGTCCATCAAGGAAGTCTATACAGGGTGACAGTGGCAGATGTCACCCTATGCATGCCTGCACTGATCACAACCGGGGACAATCCCCTAGGAGGGGCATACAGGGGGCAGGCCAGGCACCGCAGGGACAGTATCAGGGCCCACCAGGAGGAGGCAGGGAAGGGGTGGTGGGTGCTGGAGAGCCACTGACAACTGCAGTGGAGGTGTCTGACATGGTGTGTGCCGGCACAACTGGGGGGCATGACTCAGATGTTGTGGGTGCCGGCACAACTGCAGTGGACCCTGCAGATGGAGTGGACAGGTCCGCCACTGCAGCGCCCAAGTCAGACAGGGTGATAGTGGACTCCACTGCAGTGCCCACCTCCAGGGGAGGAGAATGGGGATCAGGAAAGGTGGGCAGGACAGACAGAGGGGGAGGACACCCTCACATCAGTGGTACGGACAAGCGCAGCGGGGGGTGTGGGGCCGGAAGAGCAAGTGGCAGGGGGAGAAGGCCTGACCCTTCTGGGGATGGTGTATCTGTGGGTGGGGGAACCTGGGGCAGGGTGTGGTGGGGGCACCTGTGGAGTGGGGGCCTGAGGGATGGAGGAAGGAGACTTGGTGCCTGAGCTGCAGGGCGGCGGCGGGGTCTTGCTCTTCCGGGACCGGGGGACTTGCGGGTGGGGGCCTCAGTCGGTCCGCGCCTGGGGGATGGTGTCCGGGGGCCAGGGGCACTCCGCTCCGTGTGGGTGGGCTTCCTCTTCCCCTGAATGCTGGATCAGCTGGGTCGGAGGGGAGAGGCCAAGGTCACAGAGGAAGAGCCGCTGTGTGTATGGGGTTGCAGGTGAGGCAAGGGAGGGGTCTTTGGAGGGAGAGGCAACTGAGGACTGCGCAGTGCTTGTGGATGCGTGTGTTTGTGCCTGTGCCCCATCCCCTGTGAGTGTGGTTGCAGTCCCCTGACGGTGCGTGCGTGTGCGTCTTGTTTCTGGCGTGTGTGTCCGTGTGCTGCATGTGTCTGTGCTGGTGTGTGCCTGTGCCAGTGTGTGTGTGCTTGGGACGGGTAAGGTGCTGGGGAGTGTGGATGGGGCAGAGGCAGGAGGGGTGAGGGACTGTCGGAGGAGGGACACTGCTGCCGTCAGGGAGGAGTCCATGGACCTATTGCCCCTCTGTAGGTCAGACATGCCCGATGAGATGCCCTCCATGAATGACACCAGCTGAGTCAACAGACTGGTGTGTGCATGGAGGACACTCAGCATCGCTGTCTGTCCTACATGGAGCTGGCGGAGGAGGTACAGACTCCTCACTCAGGGCAGCAGGGGACACAGGTGCAGGGGTGCGGTGCCTGGCCCGAAGGAGACACGCTCCCGAACATGGGAGCCTCCACGGACCTCGGGAATGGGAGCCAACGGGAGGGCGGTGGTGGTGGTGGTGGTGGCGGGGACAGCAACACTAGCTGGGGTGTGGTGGCTGCTGACACCCGCCTCCATAAGGGAGTCATCGTCCGAGTTGCTCTGGTCCTCAGCTGAGGTGGATGGTGCTGAGGACTCCTCGGTGTGGCTCCCTCGCCCTCCGTGCCACTGGGTCCCTCCGACCACTCCTCGGCTGCTGACCCAGTCTGGCTCTGCGGCTCCTCCTGGTCCGTGGAGCTGTCCCCTCCTGTGGCCGTGGATGTATCTGCAATCAATAGGGAAACAGACAGACATCAGTCACCTGCACCGAACGCACACACCACAGTAAGTACAGCACATTACAGAGCAAGCCCTGGCATCCTTAGTTGAACATTGCTAAAACTGCACAAACAGAACAGGAGAAGTCAATTGTCAGTCTGATGGTCAACCATGGCACTCACATCCCACCTGGCCTTGCACCCATCTGTATGGTGTCTGTGGGATGGCAATACCCCAGTGTGGACACATGCACCACCTACACAGTATTTGGACAGTGCAGAGAACCCGGTGAAGCATGTGGACATGCACACATCACAACTCTTGCCACTGAGTCAGTGCAGGTGTCCGGATGAAAGGGATGCCCAGAGTCAAATAGGAAATGCATGGTGAGAGTGCCTAAGTTCAGTGCCTAGGTTCAGAAAAGTCAGATCTGGTGGAAGAGCTTTCTGCGTTGCAGCAGCTTCGGCGTGGAACAAATTACCAACCGAACTTAGACAGATAGATGATCTATTGTCTTTTAGAAAGAAATTGAAGACCTGGCTCTTTCCCAGGGTATAATATAGTGTTTTTAACTGTCCCTATATTCTAAGATAACTGACCTATGTGCTCAAGCGCCAGGATACCCGTGGGGTTGCAGTGCGCTCTATAAATTTTATATACAATACAATACAATGCATACCAGCGACAGACACCATGATGCACCCATGTCCTGATAGCCATTGCCACAATGGTGTGCATGTAGCAAATGTCACTCCCCTGCAGGATCACTAATAGGAAGTCACATGCCATGGCACAGCCATGCCTGCTAAGTCATACATAACTGTCTCCAGTCACATGGGCAGGGTAGCCAGACAACAACACTCTGCACTGTGTCACAATAGTAGATCATGGGGAATGCAAGTCCTGGAGCTGAACAAGTGCACATGTACATCCCCCACACACCACATCATCTGTACCCTCATCTGTCCAGGTTATACCCATTGTACATATGGGAGACCTGTAACACTACCCTCTGCACCTGAGCACATCACAATCTGCTGTGTATGGGAAACAGCTGCCTGAACCTCATATTCGCATAACCCAGTCTGCACGGTCAGGTGATCAAACACCTATGTGTCACACATGTATCATCTCCTATGGTCACATCTCCAGTGGCATGCGGAGCCCCAACCGAGGAACACCCCAGCAGACCTGACAACGAAGCCACAGCACACTGACACAGAGGCAGACACCTGAGGGGACGAATCACTGAGCAAAACGTGTCAGCTGATACACGGCAGTGGGAGTACAGAGTATATTGTATGGCCTGGAGTAGGCATGACTGTCCTGTCCCACATGAATGAGGGATGAGCCCTGGACAGTAGGCAGCTGGCTAAGTATGTGTGACACACGTTATATACACACTCCTGGGGCACAAACATTGTTCCCACCCGCAGCATGGGTGTGTGCCAGATACCCCAGGCACATGTGGTGGATCAGCTCAGCAATTGGGCCACATATCAAAATGACACGCAGAACACATGTCAGAACACAGGCAATGTGTAAGCAATGGACCCACCCATGATGCCCACCACAGAGTCAGGGAAACAGATGCTGTCCCCCACCTTGAGTCAAGCAAACTGCAAGGACACAGTACCCAAGTGACACAATACCCTGACTGTAAGGGCCACACCTGGGTATCAGATGAGGAGTGGGCAGTGCACAATAGAGGGACATGGGTCCTGGACCACAAGACTGATGTACTGTGGAAGTTTAACCAGGCCAGAGGAGGGCACATAGCATGGCAGACATAGTTCACAATGCAGACATGGACTCACCCCCTCCTTGCTGCTCTCTGGCCTTCAGCTGCCCATCCAGATCAGGGAAGACCACCGCCAGGATCCTCAGCATGTGGGGGTCAGGGTCCGGTGTCTGCCCCTCCTGCGAGGAGGCGACAGCTTCAGCTGGACCCGTGCGATCCTCCGGGTCCAGCCCCGAAGGTCCTGCCACCTCTTCTGGCAGTTGCGGATCCGGCGCTTGTAGACCCCCCCCGGATCTCACTGCCCGGACGAAGGTCAGCCATATCTTCTGCTTCTGGTGGGCATCAACCTGTGAGGATAACAAAGTGAGAATGCCATTACTACACATGCAACATATCCGTGCATTACACAGTTGGATATACATGTCTCAATCACAGGGGCACATGATGTACACAGGCAGTGCAACGATGGCTATGGACAGTATGCCAGCAGTTACTACATGGTATCATTGCCTGGGAAGTAAAACCTAGTTTAAATGCACTGTCACTGCACTATACCTGTCCAGTGCATGTAACTACACACTATGGGGGTGACAACTACTCAGTGAGCCTGCTAGCCAGTGGCGTGCAGACTGTTAGCCTTGCTAGTCAGACAACATGCACATTTAGAAAGGCAGTGGACAGAACACTCACCTGCTCCCCTGCTTTCCCATACAGCTTGCTGTACTGTGGAAGGAGGCCATCCAGCAGGGCCTGGTTCTCCTCAGTGCTGAAGGCTGGGGCTCTCTCCACAGTACGTGCCATTGCAGGGTCCAGAGGGTGCAGATATAGCAGCAGTGTAGTGGCAGATGTCGTCCTGGAGCATGTAGTGCAGGCAAGTGAGCTCTCAGGGGAACAGCCAGCATTATATGTGTGCTGCAGAGGCAGATACTGTCCCATGTGTCCAAAGTGATAGGTCCAAGTCGTTTGCATCATCTGAATCTGGCCAATCCATGGAATTGCACCACTTACACACGCCCCCAGCATCCTTCAAATGTTCAACTTTGTGACACCCATGAAATTGCAACATTGTTGTGGGTGACCAACTGAATTTACAGCATCAGACTCGTTCAAATTTTGAAAACGCGTCCGTTGCCAGGCCAGGCCATAGCCAATGGGTGCGCACCGATCGGACCATTGCTGTTCAACGCGTACATGGGAAACAACGCGTACCCGCACACATTGAATGCAATGGGCCGGCCGGGCACACCGATCGGACCATTGCTGTTCAACGCGTACATAGGATACAACGCGTACCCGCACACATTGAATGCAATGGGCCGGCCGGGCACACCGATCGGACCATTGCTGTTCAACGCGTACATAGGATACAACGCTGCACCGCACACATTGAATGCAATGGGCCGGCCGGGCACACCGATCGGACCATTGCTGTTCAATGCGTACATAGGATACAACGCGTACCCGCACACATTGAATGCAATGGGCCGGCCGGGCACACCGATCTGACCATTGCTGTTCAACGCGTACATGGGAAACAACGCTGCACCCGCACACATTGAATGCAATGGGCCGGCCGGGCACACCGATCGGACCATTGCTGTTCAACGCGTACATAGGATACAACGCGTACCCGCACACATTGAATGCAATGGGCCGGCCGGGCACACCGATCGGACCATTGCTGTTCAACGCGTACATGGGAAACAACGCGTACCCGCACACATTGAATGCAATGGCCAATGTGTGCGCACTGATCGGTCCATTGCTGTCCAAGGCGTATTGCCAATACAACGCGTACCAGCGCACATTGAATGCAATGGCCAATGTGTGCGCACTGATCAGTCCATTGCTGTCCAAGGCGTATTGCCAATACAACGCGTACCAGCGCACATTGAATGCAATGGCCAATGTGTGCGCACTGATCGGTCCATTGCTGTCCAAGGCGTATTGCCAATACAACGCGTACCAGCGCACATTGAATGCAATGGCCAATGTGTGCGCACTGATCGGTCCATTGCTGTCCAAGGCGTATTGCCAATACAACGCGTACCAGCGCACATTGAATGCAATGGCCAATGTGTGCGCACTGATCGGTCCATTGCTGTCCAAGGCGTATTGCCAATACAACGCGTACCAGCGCACATTGAATGCAATGGCCAATGTGTGCGCACTGATCGGTCCCTTGCTGTCCAACCCATCCCTGTACAAGTCACTGGCATATGTCACCATGCCTGTCACAGGTGAACATATGCCAGCCACATATACTTCCCAGGCAGTGAGGGGCACACCTACAAAACCACAGCCTGTCCAAACTGTATCCTAGGGCATGTAAGGCTGCATTACCTATTCCGTGTATGGGGGTGAACATGTTGTTCTGTGGGTGTCACTTGGGGGCAGCCACCCCCAGGCTGTGCACGTGTTTATGGGGACAGAATCCTTGGTGTTTCGTGTACATGACCACTGTGATGTGCAACTGTTCATATCTGTGCATGTTGCATGGTCACAGTTCACGGTGGTGTATGTGTATGTCATGTCACATACCCCCTGAGTCCCATGTGGGACGTTATGTTCAACCCAGGGTGACCCATTGGCACAATGTTGATGGTCCTCCACAGTCTGTGTGCATGTTGTGATTACAATGTCTCTGATTTCATGTGCACAATGGGAGGCAGTCTCCACATCCACGTTGTTTGTGCATGGACTTTGATGTTGTGCGTGTGTGTGTCACAGACGTCCATGTCTGTCCTACCGAGGCAACACGGACCACTACCTGTGGGGCTCATGGTTGTTTTGCTGTGGTGTATACATGATACACCATGTCATGCCAGTGTCCATGTGGCAATACAGGGTCCCTGGGAATCTACCTGTCGTTGAGCTGTGATGCCTGGGGCACATCAGTCCTCACATGTCACTGTGGCGTGTGTTTGTTATTTGGCAGCAGGAGATGGGTACTGGGACACGGCCTCATGGTATCCGATGGCATGACCTGGGACTTCTTGATGCCACTTGTTGGACTGTGATGTTAGATATTGGCCATGTATGTGCCATACATATCCGTACGGAACTGCACACATCATGTACTTGTGCCTCATTATGATGTATCATGTGATGTTGAGTGTGTTCAATGCCACATATGTGGGGTGACTGACAATCTTGCTTTCTTCACCTATGCACTGCAGGGCACCAGCTGTCCATAGACCATTCCCTGACCTGGCAACGATGGTGGAACGGGACAGCATCCGACGGTACCGCTTCACCAGGCAGCTGATTGAGGATTTGGCAGTGCGCTTGGCACCACATTTGCAACCTGGCCGTCCGTACCCTACAGCGCTGACCCCCAAGGTGAAGGTGATGGCAGCCCTACACTTCTTTGCCACTGGTACCTTTCAACACACTCTGGCGACTGCTGGTGGGATGTCACAGACCATGTTCAGCCGTGTGCTCCGGGATGTTTTGGAGGCTATGTTGATATACCTGAACCAGTACATCTATTTCCCTAGACTCCAACGACTCACTGGCGTGAAGAGTGACTTCTATGCCCTGGGGAGGATGCCGCATGTCATTGGCTCCATTGATGGGACACATGTGGCGTTGGTACCACCACAGGCCCAAGAGCAGGCCTACCGTAACCGCAAACACTACCACTCGGTCAATGCACTGGTGGTCTGTCTTGCAGATATGAGCATCACACACGTGTGTGCCCGTTTCCCTGGTTCTGCACACGATGCGTACGTGATGAGGAGTAGTCGCATCCCGAGGATGATGGCACAGATGCGGAACCAGCGTGCCTGGCTTGTAGGTGTGTACTGACTTTGTACCATTGTGTGTGTTCTGCTATGTAGTGTTCCACCCTCTTTTCCAACTCTGCTAATGTGCAATTGTCTGTATGTAGGTGACTCCGGATACCCCAACATGCCGTGGTTGCTGACGCCCTCAGGAACCCTGTGACACCAGCCCAGATGCGCTACAATGAGGCACATGGTCGGACCAGGAGAGTGATTGAGCGGACATTTGGTCTCCTGAAGAGCCGCTTCCGCTGCCTGGACAAGACAGGAGGGTCCCTCCCATATGCCCCAGCAAAGGTGTGCAAGATTATCATCGTCTGCTGCATGCTCCACAACCTGGCAGTGCGGAAGGAGTTGCCTCTCATCCTGGATGACGATGACCAACGTCCGCCACCTGTGGAGGATCCTGGCCTGGACCACGATGCCAGTGATGATGATGATGATGTGGAGGGTGATGTCCGCACACAGCTCATCACCAACTTCTTCAGCTGAATGTGAGTATCCAGAGATGGCATGTCAATGATGTGAGTTTGCATGATATGTGTTGGTGGTGCTCTGGTGCTGTTTGAGTGTGTCCATGGGCTACATGTCTGTATGCGTGTAGCGATGTGTCCTTGCAGGTAGTCTGTACTCCCCAACAGTGTTGACATGCTAACTTGGTTCTGGGTGGTTATCTTGTAACATGTATTGTGCATGAGTATTGCAGTTCTGTCCTGTTCTTCAGTACTTTTGACTGTGTGTCATTTCTGTCCTTCACAGGGTACTTTCAGAGTCGTTTGGTCAACTGTGATCCCCAACACCGTGATTCGACTTCCCGGGTGGTAGCTGTTGTGTCCCTACAGGTGATGTGCACCACACCCATGGACTTCCTTCCTTCTACACTTGTTGACTATGTGCCCGCTGCCAGGTGGGATTACCTTGCATCTGTGGTGGTTTCAACATGTTGCAAATGTGTAATAAACCTGTGCTTCACTATGTGATGTGCGTTGTCTGTGGTCACACATCTGACTGACATTTGCTTACTGCACCAGTGGGCTAGTTAACACAGACTGTGAATAGGTGTTGGGTCTGTGCAATGCAACGTATTTCCTGGCAACACCAGTGTAGGCGATGAGTCAGATGTCCATGGTGTGTATGTGTTGTGTAGCCCTGGTGGTGTGCCTCCCCATATGTGTGAAGTCGCCATGACTCACATGCCGGTGTTGTACTTGCTGTAGCAGTTAGCATGCACAGTGTCATTTCCCGATCATCATCGCAACTTCTGAGACAACATTGGAATCACAACAGAGGCAAGTATGGTGTATAAATGAGTTTATTGACATACATGTGTGAGTATAGTGCACAGGTTGTTGGGTGCTGTACATTGTGATTGTGATCCAAAGTTCCTAGATAATTTGGAAGTCCTGGTAGCAGAAATGTCCAGAGTAAAGTCCACAGTAATCAGAGACATTGGTCCAACTTGAGCTCCCCATGTCATGTGGGAGAGTTGTGTTGCAGTCAACAGGGTGAACAGTTTGCGCACAAAGGTTATTCTCCAGAACAGGTTTTGGCTTCCTGGGGGTTGCACATGGCCATCGGCCTCTCACTTGCCCCTCCTCGGACGGCCCCTCTTCTTTGGGGGATCCTCAAGTGCAGGCTGCTGCGGTGCAGGGGACTCTCCGCCAGAGTCATCCTGCCTCCCTGTGGCAGTTGCAGTTGTTTCAGCAGCAGATGTTGTGGGCACACAGGGAGGTGTTGACTGGTTGCTGCTCATCTGGCGGAGGCATTGTAATATGTCCCTATGCACCGCCGTCATCTCTTGTAGTGTGTCCCACTTGGACTCCACGCGGGACATGTGTGAGTCCAAGCGGGCATGATGGGCAGCCTGCTGCTGTTTGATGTCCCTGAGGAGCCCCACTACCTGGCTGAACTCTCCGGTGCTGGACTGGTACGCATCGGCTATGCGTGCCAGTTGTGGGTCATCATGCAGTCCAGACCCCTCTGTGAGCAGCGACCTATGTCTCCCACCCCTCCCACCACCCCTGGCGACACGTGCAGTACCTGAGGTGGCAGGCACAGGTGACCCTGGGCCACCTTGTGGGTTGTTGGTGGTGGTGGTGTCCATGGCCCCACGTTGGTCCAGGGTCCCTGTGCTGGTGGTGGTTCTGCTCCTTGGTCTGTCCGTGTCGGCAGGGGTGGTATGTGTGTTGACAGTCATTGGAGGGGTGGGTGCAGGGGGTGCAGCTGGTGGTCCTGCTGGTGCTGCATGATGACTTGCTCCGGAGGTGCCAGGTAAGTCTTCATCATCCGAGGAGGGCAGAGGCTGTTCCACACCAGTGAGCTCCGTATCCTCTTGAGCCTGGGACGAGGACTCCTCAGCATCTGCTGCTGTGTCCCCATCATCACCTGTTTTTGGGAGACACACACAATGTATGTTATGTTTCTGCAGGCATCAATGGTTGACACACCTGACAGTTGTGACTGTGCCTCTGGATGCGGGCCTGTACAATGCATTGTCCTAAGTTGTCACAGTCAGGGGTTGATATTGGTGTAGCACATTGTCCTGCATTATTTGGGCATTTCTATGTGAATGTTGGGGTGTGTACATGGTCTGCATTGGTTGTATTTGGTTGTCATCCGCTCCTCCTTCCCACCCAGCCAGATATCCCACCATGGACCGTGCTTCCATTGCAGGGAGTGCAAGTTGTCTTTCAGGATGTCAGTCAGTGGTGTCCTGCTGTTGGTTGTTGCACAGTTGCCAGCAGGGCCTTGTGCTCCCCACAGCAGTGCCCAGTGTCAGCCATCTTGTCAGTTGTTTTCAACTCCCTGTGATGTGCGCATGGTTCAGGGTGGTGTTGATGGGACAGTTGTGGGGGTGACCAATATCTGTGCCTACCACTCCCATCATGCTATTGCCTCCACCCCACTTCCCAGCATGCCCATACTTCCTTCCTTTTGACTCTGCTTCCTGTGGGGTGGGCTGCCTGTGCTGACAGGATGGCTGGGAGTGTTGTCCGGGCAGTTGTTTGGCTAAATGTCCCAGGAGTGTCCCTGTGCTTCACACAGCATGACCCAGGGTGGTGGTTCTTTGTGGGACCTTGAGTTAGGATGTGAGGCATTGCATTCCGCCAGGTGGCTTCTGTGGAGTATGTGTTGAGGGGGTGTGAGGGGAGGTGCTTGTGACTATGGTCAGTGCTGTGAGTCCTCCTTCCCACCCAGCCAGATATCCCACCATGGACCGTGCTTCCATTGCAGGGAGTGCAGGTTGTCTTTCAGGATGTCAGTCAGTGGTGTCCTGCTGTTGGTTGTTGCACAGTTGCCAGCAGGGCCTTGTGCTCCCCACAGCAGTAGCCAGTGTCAGCCATCTTGTCAGTTGTTTTCCACTCCCTGTGATGTGCGCATGGTTCAGGGTGGTGTTGATGGGACAGTTGTGGGGGTGACCAATATCTGTGCCTACCACTCCCATCATGCTATTGCCTCCACCCCACTTCCCAGCATGCCCATACTTCCTTCCTTTTGACTCTGCTTCCCTGTGGGGTGGGCTGCCTGTGCTGACAGGATGGCTGGGAGTGTTGTCCGGGCAGTTGTTTGGCTAAATGTCCCAGGAGTGTCCCTGTGCTTCACACAGCATGACCCAGGGTGGTGGTTCTTTGTGGGACCTTGAGTTAGGATGTGAGGCATTGCATTCCGCCAGTTGGCTTCTGTGGAGTATGTGTTGAGGGGGTGTGAGGGGAGGTGCTTGTGACTATGGTCAGTGCTGTGAGTCCTCCTTCCCACCCAGCCAGATATCCCACCATGGACCGTGCTTCCATTGCAGGGAGTGCAGGTTGTCTTTCAGGATGTCAGTCAGTGGTGTCCTGCTGTTGGTTGTTGCACAGTTGCCAGCAGGGCCTTGTGCTCCCCACAGCAGTAGCCAGTGTCAGCCATCTTGTCAGTTGTTTTCCACTCCCTGTGATGTGCGCATGGTTCAGGGTGGTGTTGATGGGACAGTTGTGGGGGTGACCAATATCTGTGCCTACCACTCCCATCATGCTATTGCCTCCACCCCACTTCCCAGCATGCCCATACTTACTTGCTTTTGGGTGGACATCAGTGTGTGTGAGTGTGAGAGCAATGGCAAGATGGGTGGCAGTGGTGTCCTGCTGTTGGTTGTTGCACAGTTGTCAGCAGAGCCTTGTACTCCCCACAACAGAGCACTAGTGTCAGACATCTTTGATGGGGCTTTCCACTCTCTGTGGGGTGTGCATGCTTGAGTGTGAGCTTGCTGGGCCATGTGGGTGGGGGATGTTGAGCTGTGACTACCACTCCCATCATGCTATTGCCTCCACCCCCCTTCCCAGCATGCCCATGCTTCCTTCCCTTTGACTCTGCTTCCCTGTGGGGTTGTGTGCCTGTGCTGACAAGATGGCTGACAGTGTTATCCTGGGGTTAGTTTTGCTACAAGTCCCATGTGTGTCCCTGTGCTTCACTCAGCATGACCCAGGGTTGTGGTTCTTTGTGGGATATTTGATTGGAGTGTGAGGCAATGCATTCTCCCAGGTGAGTTTTGTGGAGTTTGTGTTAGGGGTGTGTGTGAGAAACGCTGCTGGTAACTATGGTCAGGGCTGTGAGTCCTCCTTCCCACCCAGCCAGATATCCCACCATGGAACGTGCTTCCATTGCAGGGAGTGCAAGTTGTCTTTCAGGATGTCAGTCAGTGGTGTCCTGCTGTTGGTTGGTGCACAGTTGCCAGCAGGGCCTTGTGCTCCCCACAGCAGTAGCCAGTGTCAGCCATCTTGTAAGTTGTTTTCCACTCCCTGTGATGTGCGCATGGTTCAGGGTGGTGTTGATGGGACAGTTGTGGGGGTGAGCAATATCTGTGCCTACAACTCCCATCATGCTATTGGCTACACTGACTTGCCCAGCATACACATATTTCCTTTCTTTCAGTGGGCTTCACTGTGTGCTGGTGTTGTAGTGGTGGCTACTTGTCTGGATGTGTTTGTCAGTTATATTTGTGCCACTGCCTAGCTGTAGTTGTAGTTGTGTTTGTACATGTGATGACACAGTTAAATGTCACTTTGTGATGGCATGTGTTGTGTTTCTCTGAGTGACATACACATTTTGGGATGATTCTGTTCTGGTTGCTGTGTATTTGCTAAGAGTGCATGGTTTGACTCTCCCTTGACAGTGATGTGTGTGTGTAGTCGCAGAATATTGTGTACATTTGTTGTGTACTCACCAGGCTCTGGGATGTTTTCTAGTCCATAGACGCTCACTGGTGGTAGGATGGCCCGCACCTTCTCCTCCCAGGGCCTGAGGTATACTGGCTTGGCAGGAGGGCCACTGCCGGTGTATTGGCTCAAGATGTAGTCCTTCTTCAGCAGCTCCTTCACCCTCCTGCGCACGTCATACCACCTGTTCTGGATGTCTGTCTTTGTGCGCAAACATGGTGATTGTGCATTCACCCTGTCAACGATCCTCTCCCACATCTTTGTTTTCTGTGACATGGGTGTCTGTTGGACCAGTGTACCAAAGAGCTGTGGCTCTACCCTGAGGATCTCATCTACCAGGACTTCCAATTCACTATCTAGGAACTTGTGATTCTTCTTTGGGGGCATGGTGATGGGTGGTGATGGTGAGTGATGTGTGTGTTGGTGTGCAGGTGAAGGTGTGTGAGTGTGTGTTTTGCTAGGTGTATGTGAGGTTTCTATTTGTTGTGGTGCTGATGGTGTGTGGCTTGTGTGATGGATGAGCTGTGGGTGTGTGATTGCTGTCTGTTGAGTGCTGGCAGGTAATTTGAATTTGCAAAGGATCATGGTAGGGATTTGTGTCCTTTATATGGGTGGAGTTGTGGGTGTGTCTTTGTTCCCTGCCCCTCCCCCAGTATTTATTGGCTTTGTAATTGCTTGTTTGGCCTTTTTTGTGTATTTTCCCTTTGTACTTTTCGTGCATGTAGGAGACGTTCTTGTGACCGAGTCGGACCCTGCAGTTGTCTCGCACGGGCTCGCCCGCTTCGCTCACGCTGTGTTTGTGCTGTTTTCTATGCTGCGTACGCGTCGGTCACGGTGTTTTGGGTTGCTTCGGCTCTCAGTTTTGTATGCGTGTCGGTCGTACGGCTTGTCCTCCGTGCGACTCGGTCGTGTTTTCCACGCCTTGCATCGTACTTGGCGGGTGGGAGTCCGCGGGTACGTCTCGCTCGGTATTGTTCCGGGTGCGAGTCGGTCGGTTCGAATCGCGTGTTTTTCCGGCCGGATTGCTGTTTTCCGCGCGGCTCGGTCCTTCGGCTTGTGTTCCGTACGAGTCGGTCGGGTTTTGCTCGCTTCTCATCGTACTTGGCGGGTCGGGCTGCACCGGTACGTGTCGGTCGGAATTAATTCCGGCTCTGAGTCGGTCGGTACGTTTTCCGGCCGGAATCGGAATCGGCCCCTTAATAATTTTTATATAATTTACATGAAAATATTTAAACCTCAAAAAAAACTTTCAAAATATTAAACTTTTTTAATTTGAAACCTATTTACGATTTTCAATAATATATAATTTTTGTAAATTAAAAAATTATTTTAAACCAACATTTTTAAATTACTCTCCACCCTTATCCACAGTAAACCCAACATCCCGCTCCTAAAATACTACATAAAATTAAAAAAATAAATAATATTTTAAACAAATATTTTTAAATTACTCCCCACCCTTATCCCCTGTAAACCCAACATCCCGCTCCTAAAAATAAGTCAAAATACAATAAAAACATCAATTTTAACATTAAAAAATACATTAAAACATAGAAAATAACTACTACTAAAATATTAAAAAGAATTTAAACTTTAAACAAAATACAAATAGTGTATATTATTTACAACAATATTTTTACATCAATATTTTCAAAAACAATATTTCTAAAATACACAAAAAAGATATTTTTAACAACGTAAACACGTCCCTCAATATTTCACACCATCGATATTCTTGACTCGATAATCATGTAACTCGATATTTCTCCATCAATATTCTATCTCTTCATGGATGCATTTCAAGTATTTTATGGCACAACCCATTTAAATGCGCAGCTGACCATAATCCTCTTGTGCAGGTATTTTCTTTTAAGGGTTCTTCAAGGGTGATACAC
Source organism: Calotriton arnoldi (assembly GCA_963921515.1). Taxonomy (NCBI): domain Eukaryota; kingdom Metazoa; phylum Chordata; class Amphibia; order Caudata; family Salamandridae; genus Calotriton; species Calotriton arnoldi. Next base: position 1,873,481 of record CAWUFW010001495.1, read on the forward strand.
AGAATATTAAAAAAACCTTGGATGGTATGGGAGATTGTAATTTTGAAAGAGATTACTTGCCTGGTTTTTAGACTACAACTACAACTTCTTAATCATGTCTTCTAATCGTGAAGAAAAGTGACACAAGTAATAATTAGAATCACCAAGGTTGAGGGTTTGTGAATAAGCTATTGGCAGAGATGAGTGAAAGCAAGTAACTGAATATGACAAGGACAAGACAAATCGAAAAATTATGTGGTACTAGGATGGCTTGAGAATTTTACGTTTGAAGTGACTCTGAAGGGTTTCTAGGAGATGAAAGATGAGTCGTGCTTAATAGAAGAAGGGTTGTAGAGGAAGTGGAGAATTAGTCTACCAAATAGTAAAAGTCAAAAGTTGATCACTCAAGCCAATGAGGGTCGCGTGGTTAGGACTGTAAGAAAGGCGAGTCAAGGAGATATACTGGTACCTGGATAATCAAGTGGAAGACATACCGATATTTTCTGTACTGTATGGTGACAATGACAAATTGAGGCAAAGAGGAAAGTAAAATTACAATACCCCAAAAACCCTGATGCAAGTTAGTAACTGAAAATTTATGGACATTGGAATACTTTATATTTAGTGACAGGCTTTTTTAAACATACTATATTAAAAACGTTAAGGGGCTCATTACGATGGCGGACGGAAAAGCACTCCGACCGCCGTGCTAGCGGGAAATTGCCGCCCACAGGTACCGCGGCAAAACCGCCGGCCAGATTAGGATGCACCGCCAGAAACTCCCTACCGCGGCGGTCGGATTCCAGGATTCAGCGGCGGAAAGCTGAAAAACCGTCCGCGGCGGTCGGATTTGCTGCGGAAAGGCCAAAGACCGCCGTTTCCCCAGCGGCCAGGAACACATGGAGCTATCCGCAGTATTGCCACCGCCATCCTCGATTAGCCGGATTCTCCGCAGCGGTGTGGTGGGCTGTTTGTGGCATCGTAATACAACCAGCGGTCGTAACCGCATTCCGCAAGGCGATCCCTCCCTTTTGGCTCCGTCCGCCACCGCTGCAGAGGGGGATTTCTGGCGGTTCCCGCAGCGGACGGGAAATGGGCTATCTTTGCCCATCGTAATACAGCAGACGCAAGGACCACAGATGGAGTGCGGAAAAAGGCATTTTCCGCCAGCACCGCGAATGTGCTACCGCCTGCCATCGTAATCAGCCCCTAAGTTGGGTGGCAATTGAAATTTGTGACTAAGGTGGATGATATCAAGAAAATAATAGAATTTATGAACGAGGAGTTTTCTCTGAGGGTGTGCCAGATTGTCTAAATCTGATAATGGGTTTTAATGTATTTCAGAATAAATGTGTTGGTTCTTTAGGTGTATGAGGTAGCACAGTAGCACAGAACAGTACAGCATTGAATTCACCTCGGGCAAATAGGTTTATAGAGAGGATGAATAGAATGTTACACAGTAGAGTGCAGCTGAGTGCTGGGGCAAGAACAAGTGTGGGAGAGATATTAAGAGAGTTAGTGAGAAGAATTGTGCAAAATAGGACAATTGAAAGATAGGAGACTGGCTCTGCATTTAGAGTCCCTAAAAGGTGGTTAAAGATTCTGCAATGGGAGGCATTATGTCATTACAAAATAAAAAAGAGACTGAATGCATATCATCAGAGTAGAGCAATTAGACCTGCAAGTGAGAGAGTGGACGATGGTATATGTTGGACTTGGCCCTTTCTGCAGGGTCACCCCAGATTTTTGTCCTCCTCTGCCTTCTTTTGCTGAACCCGTTTTTGTTGACTTTTAGGACTCTGCACACTTTTTCCATGCTAACCAATGGTAAAATGCTTGTGCCCTCCCCTTTAAACATGGTAAAACTGGCCTACACCTGATTGGTACAATTAATTTGCATGTAAGTCCCTAGTATATGGTACTATATATACACTTAGGCCCTGTAAACTATATGCCACTCGTGGGCAACTGCATTCATTGTACAACCCACTAAAGTAGCCTTTTAAAACATGTCTCAGGCATGCCACCACAGCCAGTAGTGCACCATTAAACTGCCATTTCAACTTGGCAAATAAACCTTTTGCCAACCTTCCTTTTTAATACGTATAAGTCACTCCTAAGGAGGGTAGGCCCTAAAGACTCATTGGGCAGGGTATTTAAAAATAGGACATGTGTGTTTAAGTTTTACATGTTGTGGCAGTGAAAACTCCACTGTTTTAAGGCCTGTCTCTCCCATAGACTAACACTGGGTTACCCTCCTACACTTAATACGTGCTAACTTCAGATTGGGAGCAGGTAGAGATCAAATGAATGTAAATGAATTGTAACTTGACATCCTCTTTAATGGTAAAATTGAATAAATTACAAGGAGTTGTGCCCTGCCTTGACTATATTTCAAAGGACCCTCCCTGCAGCACACAAAAAGGAACCTAACACCAGCCCTGCCCTTACTTTTGTCACACTAGACAGTTTGAAGCCAGGACCAGGGGAAGGGGGAAGGACTAACCAGAACCAGTTTTGGTGTAGGCCAGGGAATCTCCTACAGAAAGGCTGGCACCAGGTATAAAGGTGGGACCTCCAGAACACTCATCAGAACTCTCTTAGAGCTGGGGAAGATTTAGAAAAAGGACTGCCTGCTGTCTGGCGAAGAGTGACTGACCTGTTGACTGAAGAAGAATTGGACCTGCTTGCCTTAAATCCAATGTACCCAAAGTATCTCCAAGAGTCCATTGTCTGACCTTCTATGCAAGCTACAGGGACACAACCAGCTCCTAGAGGCCTCCCTGCAACTGCCCAGCTCATCAGCACCAGCAGGATCTGCCTTAGCCCTTCTGCTGGCCTCTGCAGGAGTGAGTCTTGATCGCCAAGAGGTGCCTCCCAGATCCTGGACCCTTGGCTGGCATCAGTGTGTACTCCTCCTGGGGAAAAGGTAAAGTTACAGAGGTTTTGGGCTCCTTGTGACCCCGAAGTGACCTCTTCATGCTGAGAATCAACCACCCACGATTTCAGCCAACACAAAGCTCCAGTGGGACCTATTTTCCGCACAAATAGCGACCGTCCGCAATGACCAGGCAACGCAAGACCTGCACTTCGAGCCAACAGTGAACGTCCATAATGCTCAAGCAACTCAAAGGTCCAGGTACAACCAGCTCTTGATGCTACAGCAATGAGCATCCACAATGCTCAACATGCTCCTCATGCCAAAAGCCTCTTTCTTGTGGCCCCTGCCAGCTCGAATGGAACTGTCTGTACGGACTTTGAGAAGGTAACTCCTCAGCTAGGCAAACCTGGTCCCTGAATCGGACCCAAACTCCATTGTGGTAAGCCTAAACTTGTGACATTCCCCCTGGTCTAGTGCAACTAGATAACAGTAAGCGGGTCTTTGTACTTCTTGGCACAATTTTCACCTAAAACATTACAAATTCATATTTCTGCTTCTATTGACTGGTTTTTAATCATAATGTTGTCATTTTATTTATTAAAATTAATTCTATCATTCTAAATTGGTTTGTAATTTTTCTTGTGTCGTCTTTTCACTTTATTACTTTTTTGTGCTGCATAAATAGCATAATTGCTTTGCACATTGTCTCTAAGTGAAGCTTGACTGCTTTTGTGCCATGCTACTAGAGGGTTTAACACAGGTTTATTTGGTGATTTTTGTGATATATGCTGACAAGGATTGTGGTTATTATTTGAGTGGGACTTCCACCCCTCTCAAGAAATATCCCAATCTCTTATAGTGTACATCAAAGTACAAGGTACTCACCAATGTCTACAACGAAATAAGAGGAAACTTAGCTAATGAAGAGATTATTGGTGTGACAATACATACAACTGATGCCTCTGTGTTTTGGGGACAAAGATGTTACGATATTGTATATTGATTTGAAAATTACTTTGTACTCTGCAGGAGACAATTGCTAAATTCCAATTCGTTTGTATTCCAAGGCAGTCATAGTAGCGCTGGGACATTTTGGTGTGCAGGTGCAATCCATTTAAAACTTCCTTACTCAATACACGGTGTTGGTGTATTTTCATCAGCATCTGGATCTGAATGGTGCACCAGGGGCTTGTAAAATTAAGACGCTGACAAGATAATGCTGACACTATTAAAGAGTGAAGAATTAAAGATGCTGGGGTTTGAAAAACAAACCCCCTGTACAAGTCAGTCATCTTAGTCTTCTACAAGTTTTATCCGCTTCTTGCCTTCATTCTTTCCTTTATTCTTTCTGAGAGGCCATATTTACTCATTAGTGACTCCAAAGGGGCCAACGTACCTGTGGTATTGTGTGTAAACTCGATTGTGGTATATTGGCCAGTACGGTGTGCGTGCATTAAGTAGAATGTTGGCGTTAGAGGGTTGAATGTAGAATGCGTGGCTAGGATTGTATGAATACAGTCAGATCAGATGATCTGAGAGATTTAACCTTGTTGCACCATCATACATCGCTTCTGAAACACTCTATCTTGGACAGTAAATCCTAATTTCAACCCACCTGGAGTCACGAGCATCAGTTGGTTCATTGGTCGCTCCTTTGAAAGACGTCCATGACATTTCAGTTCTTTTGCAAATGGTAGCCTTCTTGTTATGTGCTCAAGGTTAAAAGCATTGCAGGTCTGGAAATTCAAGCAGGTCTCTCTTGACATGCCTGTTCCATTAAACTTGGCCTTCCTCTTTTCACCCCACCAGACCTCCCCCAGCACTCTGTGCACCTTAGCCAAATATTATTTCAGAAGGCATAAAAGAAGGTTGATGAACATGTATAAGATTCTAGGCAGGACACGCATCTTCAGTAATTTGACTTTACAACAAACACTGTTTTGCTGAAGCCGACATGTCACAGTTCAACGTGACTAATAGTAAAACTTCTTTACAATTCACCGGAGCAAGTCTGACCCTGAACCTTAACAATATTAAAAGGCTAGTGATATTAGGGCCCTACTAATGAACTGCTGGCATCATTTACAGGCGAAGTTAGTGCAAAAAGGGCCAGAATCTATTTTGTACTTTCTCTGACAATGGTGTGTTTTAGACGCTTCGCTCTATTTTCCAGTTGGTCGAGCTTTCTGATGTTTCAGCTCCTGACAACAGCCCGTGCAACATTTCCAAAAAATAGTCAATAAGCTTCCTAAAATGAGAGCAAAATTATTTGTTCACATTTTTACCTAATATTTTAACACATCTGTAATTGGCTTATGGGTGATTCTGCAAGTTATGCGACCACAGTGATCTAAAAACCAAAAATGTTTATAGTTCATAGTAAGTTCGGTTTCGAATTGTAAACTTTAAGAATTGGATTGTGTTTCATTTATGCCTTTGCCTTGCTTTATTCTGTTAAATACTAATAATAATAACCTTTTTAAAAGACATCCTTATACATTCGCAAATATATATTCCATGTCTCTACAGAACGCAAAACAACCACAACCACAACAGCAAATTCACCTAAAAAAATACATGATTAGTATCCTCAAATTAATGGAGCTAATTTTGGAGTAAGCTGAAATGTTTGGAACAGACCTACACTATCTCCGAGGTAAATGGACTGAAACAGATGAAAGGGAAAGAGACGAGAATTCCCCGAGGCTCGATGTCTTGGAGAAACCAGCTGTTACTTGGAGATAATATGCAATGACAAGTGATGTGTACGTGGGGATCCAAATGTTTGCATTTTTCTTGATTCCAATACTCAAAAATATTTTTTTAATACAATTGCTTAAGTTGTATTAGCATATGAGTGAGTGTTCCTTTAATCAATAACAGCACTTATTGCATTGCTTTGCTGTTTGTATTGTTGTGGTTATTGGCAGGATTACTACACACTGCACATGGATGCACAACCTAACCTACTACTTGTAATTGATTTAACTGACTTGTTCAGCACTTCTTGTAAGTTACACTACAGTATGGGCAACCAAATCAACTGCAACAAATAGTATAATATTTAGTTACCAAAGACGAAACATGGTACATTTAAGAAAGATGTAAGTGGACAGGGATAAAGAATAATGAACAAGCCTTTACAAATGCAGTCCAGTCATTGGCAAATACATCTGTGTTTTGGAGAGATGGGTGGTAAACCATGTACATTCTCGTACACTTTACATATGGTCAGTTGCATTGGCCAGTCTCTTATCAGAATCTGCGTAACCGTCAAACTATACATCATCATCTACATTTGTTCATTTACAGCATCGTGCCATGAAATGTCAGAAATTACAACCACTGAGACAGGGTCAGCATTATGTCAGGGTGGCTCAATTATGCCATGCATGCACACAGAGGGGCCGATTATGATGTCGGTCAGAAAGCATTCCGACCGACTCAGTTTCGGAATGGTTTCCGACCAACTCGGGTTCGGGGAGTCCAACCGACCGATTACGATGTTTCCGAACACCGTTCGGTCGAACTCCCATTGACTTCAATGGGCGCCTGTGTTCCGGCCGACAACACAGGCTCCCATTGAAAAAAGGGGTGGGCGCGGAAAACCTTGCACCCTGTCGCAGGCACCCCATGGTGCCTGCCACACTGTGCATGGTTGTAAAGAGGGGTCCCATGGGTACCCCCACGGGCCCCAACCAGAGGCCTTTGGGTGAAGGGGGGCCTGCTATGGGCCCCCAAAGTCGGATTCTGACAGCCGAACTGTGTCGGACAGACCGAGTCGGAAAAGCTGTCCGAATCCGACATCGTAATTGCTCACTTGGAAATGCAGTACGTAGAGACGTACGAGTCGGCTCTGACCGATGCGGAGTCTCCGAATGCCGTTCGGACACGAGTCGGAACCGAGTCGGACAATCCGAACGGTTTCTAACCATCGTAATCGGTCGGTCGGAAATGTTTCCGAGTCAGTTGGAAACAAGGCTTCCAAAACGGATTCAGACGAACCAAATGCCATTCAGAGCCTTTCCGACCAACATCGTAATTGGCCTGAGTGTTAAATACCATGGTAATGCAGATCCTGGCACTATGCCAGGGTTGGGGTCCACTGTTCAGTGGATACTCACATTATGCCAAGAATTGAACCATACTACTGGACCACCTTATACAATGGGCCGGCGTCTTTGTGTCATGGATGCCCACCTTTCAGTCAAGATTAGAATAATGTCCGATATAGGACTGTGAAATTGTAGAAAAGAACAACTCCAGACTTCAACGAAGCCCATGCCAAGCCAAACCAGCTCTTGCGCTCAGCTTAACTGTCATCTCCAGAACCTTGCAGCTAAACATTCCACGGTTCCTGAGGCTCATTCTAAGAGCGTAAGACAATGATGCAAAAATACAAGATATCACACATTTGTTCCTTAACAGCATCATGCCATGAGTGCCCACGATATCAGGAATTACAACCACTTACCCATCATCAGCATTATGGCAGAGTTGTTCAATCATACCATGTATGCACACTGTAAGAAGGTGGGTAATTAGTAGGTGCAGGTAGGTACCTACAACTGGTAATAAAAGAAGTCTCTAAACTTACATGGTGTACCGTATACTAGGGACTTACAGGTAGGTTGTCTTAGCCAGTCGTAATTACACTCTTAGTAAGTCACCCTTTTCCCATGTAAACCCCCATTTCTTTTGCTGAATGATACTGGTGTTAACTGACTCTGACTGTACCCTGGGCTCTGCTAACCAGGCCCAGGGCCAGTGCCATGTGTAAAAAGGTACATGTACTCGGGTACACTTACAGTTGGCAATGACAGACACTATAAGTCCCCTAGTAGATAACCGGGCATGGAAGTTTAGAAGCCCAGCAGATTTCCTGCACTTGCATGTGTGCGCTGCTGTGTGCTTGCTGTCCTTTTAAAGACAGTCCTGCCTTGCAGCCTGTCTTTAAAAGTAAATTCTCACAATTGGTATTGACACACCCTATAAGTCCCTAATATATAATAGGTCTGGGGGGTTCAAACTACCTATAAGTCCCTAATGTGCAATATGGCATGAAAGTTTGAGGCCAGCAGATTTCCTGCACTTGCATGTGCGAACTGCCGAGTGCCTGCAATCATTTTAAAGGCAGCCTGGCCTTGCACACTATTTTGAAAAGTGAAAATGTGTGCAAACTCAACTTTAAGCCGGGGCCTTATAAAAGATGTTTTATATGCCCTGGTGAGGGAAAAACTGCCCATTTTATTTTCTCCATTGTAGACACTTAGCTCCATAGGCTAACATTGCAATATTTTATTTAGCTATAAATACTGGTAAAAAGGAGCAAAAGATATAGTTCAAGGATTTAAAAGATGCAGCAACTTGCCACTGTTGAATTTATCATAACTAGTACAGAAAAGAAGTTATGGAACTTTTTCTTCTGTAAGCCAAAATCCAGCTTTCTTGGGGTCTCTGCTTATTGGCAGCCTTAACAGGCTTAGTCAGGCTGCTTTGATTAGATGATAAGTGGTCTGGCAGGAGCAGAGGTTATCTGATGGAGAGAGCTCTGCAGCTGGGAAGGATGGGCCCTGCAGATGGGGCTGGGTAAATCAAACTGAGCTCAAAGAGAGAGCAGATCAGTAAGGAATACAGGCCAACCTTCCCCCACATCCTGTGCTCCAGCCAGATGGCAGGTTTTGATCAGGAATTTGCAGAAGTCAGGGGGAGGAGAGCTAATGGAAATGAGCCACATAGTGGGTTAGTTTAGCTAGCTCCTACTCCTCTGGAGAGAAGTCAGCCATGTTGGATTCTGGAAGTGCAGTGCTTTGTGGGACAAGAAGATGTCACACTTTGGAGGAAGTTGTCATGCTTTTGGGTGGCACCCAGCATCTCATTGGACAGAGGTGCCCCCTGCTTGTTGCCACAGAACACTGAATAAATATCTGAAAGCTGCATAGTCTCTCTGATCTGCTGCCTGAAACTACAAGGAAAAGAAGGACTGCCATGTTGGAATCTGAATTTGCACTCAAAGGCCAGCACTCTGAATGACTGTGCCTGCTGCACAATTTGGTATTACAGCCCTAGGGACTGTGCCTTGCTTTAAGAAGGATTAAGGAGTGGACTCCCTGCAAGTTACAGGCTAACAGAGCTCACCTGCATCATCTCCACAAAGAGTCCCCAGCCTGGAGTGTATCCAGTGGTCTATAAGGATTTGACCAGGTGCATTGTGGGAATTGTGGTCCAGACCTTCCATATACCATCCAGGAGATTCAAAACCTTTGAATTTGTGTTTTGAACACTTAGAACCCAGAAGGAGACCTTCAGGAAACACCACCTGAAGTTTGGAGAACTTTGGAGAACTTTTGGGAAAAAGTTCTATAAGGTGACTGACCAGATCGTGAGAGGCAAGCCGACTTCCTTCAACCGCGACCTGGCCAGGATTTCAGGTTTGTCCTGCTGAAAGCTGCGGAGCTCCAGACTTCCAGGAGTTGACATGGCCCTCGCAGAAAGTCAAACTGGTGAACCCTCTCCAAATCCGCCATGCTGTGGAGGGTTGAGTGTCATCGGAAAAAAAAGCTCCAGAAAAGTTTTTAAGTGTGGAGGTAAAATTTTAAGCCTCCCGCTCAGTGTATCCGACTAGGGCTCCATCGCAGTTGGCCTCAAACTTTGACCTTGTCCTGGTCAAGTGCGACCAGATTTCCCAGAATGGCGCTATGTTTTTATCTACTATAAAGTGGTTGCACTTTAAAAATTCATATCTCCGATTCCCTACATTGGATTTTTGTCATTTTGGTGTCCATTTGTTCATAAAAATATTTCCTATTTTTATAAACTTTGGTGTGTAATTTTTATTGTGTATTGTAATTTACTTATTTGATGTATTGGTGTTTTTTTAATGCTTTACGCTCCTGTCTCCTAAGTTATGCCTGACTGCTCATTGTCATCTACCAAGGGTTGCACAAGGGGCTAATTTACTGAGACCTTTACTGGACCCTATACCCTGTTAGTGGCCTTGTTGCTAGTGGTAGGTGCATACGTACCCCTACCAATGATCCACTTTCCAACATACACTTATTAACACATACCTTTTAAGAAAAGAGCACTGGCCCTGTGCCTGGTTAGCAGAACCCAGGACACTTTCAGAGTCAGTAATCATCAAGATCAGTAAAAAATGGGGGAGGTCGGGCAAAAAAGTTGAATTTCCTACAGAGCCCCCCCCCATTCCCGGAAAAAAAGTGATGGGTAACTACTGTACACCCTTATAGTCCTCATCATCTAAGTGAAAAAACCTGGAAAGTACATCTACATTGGCATGGGCAGTCCCAAGTCTGTGTTCCACTGTAAAGTCCATCCCCTGTAGGGAAACAGACCACCTCAACAGTTTTGGATTCTCCCCCCTCATCTGCATGAGCCATATGAGAAGTCAGTGGTCAATTTGAACATGTAAGTGAGTACCTAACCAGTATGGTCTTAGCTTCTTCAGGGACCAGACCACAGCGAAGGCTTCCCTCTCAATGGCACTCCATCTTTGCTCTCTGAGGATTAGTCGTCTGCTAATGAAGTCAACTGGCTAAACCTGGCCCTACCCATTTACTTGTGCCAACACTGCCCCAATCAATTGTTCTGAAGCATCTGTCTGTACCACAAACTTTTTAGTGAAGTCAGGGGCCAGTAAGACCTGCGCTGAACACAACACCTCCTTCAGGATGCCAAAGGCCTTCTGATACTCTGGGGTCCAAATTACCTTTTTGGGCTGTTTCTTAGAGGTGAGTTCTGTCAGGGGGGCCACAATGGTCCCGTAGTTCTTAACAAACCTCCCATAGTACCCAGTCAGGCCTAGAAATGCCCTGACCTGTGTCTAGGTTTTAGGAGGTTCCCAGTCTAGTATGTTCTGGATCTCTTGCGCTGGAGAGGTTGCACATGGCCTCCACCAAAAATGGTGGACCAAGTACACCACTGAATTCTGTCCTATATGGCATTTGCTTGCCTTGATAGTCAGGTTTTTATAGTTATGACCGCAGTACCCAGCAAACTATTCAGCGCGGAGCGTTCTTTGATGTGCCCGTGAGGATTGGCATCGGACTCCACCCCGGCTTTTGAAGACCTCTAGGTTGCCGTATACCTCACTTTTTGATTCTCCATGATGTCATGTGGTCCACCTTGGTCGTGAGGAATCATCTCCCGGGCCCCTGGTGTTTGCCCCACAGAAATCCATCGGATCTCATCTCGATTCTAACAGTTATGAATTCTCCGCTGATCTTTGGGAGCTTGGCTCCCCCTCATCCTTAGGGACCCTGTCTCGCTCTAAGGCCTTTCATTTGGATACGGGCCGCCTTTCAGGTACCCCAGGTGTCCCATACTGTTGTTCATCTCCGCCTGTCCATCTCTGCACTCTGAAGAAGGTGTGACCCATGTTTGGGTCGGTCACCAAAACGCGCGTCGGCGCGGCTGTCCTTTGACCTATTTATCACCATCCATGACATACACTCTCTTGAGGCCAACCTCAGCCAGAAGTGCATCATTAAAGCATTGGCCACTCAACACCAATGTCTATTTTGTGATTGCTGCATATCTAGCGAATCATTGTAAAATGTTGTATATTGAAATGCATATCTAATATCATCTACCTCTTAAGAGTCTTTCGAAGGAGTCAATGGATGGCCTTTGAACTAATTGTTGTGCGAATGAGTTTGTATGAAGTTGTGGTATGCATGTGAGGAAGCTATGTATGTCTGTGTTGCGCCTGGGTACCGTGTTCTACCTATAGCATCTCCTATGCATAGGATGTAGTCTTTTATTGTGATATTTATCTGATGTTGTCTTTAAAAAAAAGAATTTGATACTAAAAAATGTTGAATAAAATTCATGTGATTGTTATATAATCTTGGTTTCTTTTTGGTTACATGTTTTTGATTGTCTGTCCCTTTATGCCCCCCCCTGGATTCCCCTTTCCCAGGGGACTTGATTGACAGTCTCCCTTGTTTCATTTCTGACATATTGCGGACTCATTAAAGTATTCAGGCAGTGGGTTTTGTTGATTTATGTATTGATAGTCAGACCTGCCTGCTGCAGGGCCTGAAGCACTTCCTTAAGGTGAGCAGGTGCTCCTCCTAGGTGGAACTGAATACAGCTATATCATCAAGATAAGCTGCACTGATCGTTTCCAAGCCAGTCAGGACTCTCTTCACCAACCTTTGGAAAGTGGCAGGAGCATTCTTCAAGACTAAAGGCATCACTTTGAACTGGAAGTGGCGCTCTGGAGTGGAAAAAGCTGGCCTCTCCTTTGCTCCTGACCTTATGGCAATCTACTGGTAACCTGAGGTCCGATCAAATGTATTCAGGTACTTAGCAGCCCCCAACCGGTCAATGAGCACATCAGCTCTAGGTATGGGGTGAGCGTCAGTTTTGGTGACTGCATTCAAACCTCTGTAGTGAACACAAAACCTCAATTCTCTCTTACCCCTTTGAGGATTAGGCATGGACGTTGTTTGGTTGTAGTCAAGGGTCACAACTGTGACCTCTAGCTTGCTCCCTGCTACTCCTGGCACTTCCTTTGTGACCCCTAGTCTCTGAGGGGGCAAATCTTTAGGAAACAGTAGGACCCCAGGAGTGAACCCCAGAACTGAGAGCTCACTCTTCTCATCTTAAGGGCCCTCTCAAAAGCTGTGAGCCACTTATTAATGTCATCACCTTCCTGATACTTAGGGACAATCCCTTTGGGTCAAACCCACCACTCCTAGACACCTCTGTCTCTTCTTCACTGCCACCATCTCTCCTTTCTTCAGGTGCCTACTTCTTTTTGGCCAGGGCCAACTTCTCTGCCTCTAGTGCTATGTAAGTTACCTAGGCCTCAAGTTCTCGCTCTCTGAGGGACAGTACCATGTTTCCTGTGGTGGATCCTCTCCCCCCACTAGCTCTAGGCAGGGGTCTGGTCACTGTATGTGTGGACAGGCGTTCTGTTTCTTCATCACTGAAGTCTAAGGAGTCTTCCTCCCCCTCTTCTTCTATTTCTGGAGCCTCCTCCATAATAGAGCGTTGATCTACTAGCTGGGACTCTGTCTATGCTTTAAGGGCCTTTATCGTCTCTGGCTTCCTGGCAGTGGAGTGTGCTGGTAGTTCCCTAGCCTTACACAAGCCCCTAAGCTATGCTACTGTGAGAGTGGGTAGGCTAGCCAGATCAAGCTCCATGGTATCCCTTAGTTTTGGGTCACACACAAAAACTGTGGCAAAAATTGAGGTTAGAACAATTTAGATTTTTTTTAATGAATGAATAAATATTAGCCTAAAAAATCAAAAACAAATTTTGCACTAGGTCAATTTAGAGGATTTTTAATTGCCTCACTTAACTACTGAGTGGTGTTATCAAACATAAGTTCTGGATCCCACCACTGCACACCAAATGTAGAAAGGTGGGTTATTAGTAGGTGCAGGTAGGTACCTACAGCTAGTAATAATACTACAATCACTAATACAGTCAAGTTTCGGTAAATTAATCCTTGCTCAACCCTTGGTAGCTTGGCAAAGGAGCAGTCAGGCTTACTTTAGGGGACAGGTGTGTAAAGCATTTAATATCACCAAATGTATCTTTAAAATGGCACCAAAACAACAAAAATACAGAGTAGGGAACCGGATATATGAATTGTAGAAGATTAAATTAAAAAAGGTGCTTTCTAACACCAAAAGTGTGGTCAGACTGAGTTGCGGTCTGACGTCACCAGCTTGACTCTCATTGTCAATGCCAGTCTTCTTCTGGAACTTTTTCACAAAGTTTCAGATCTTCTTCTGAAAGGTTCCTTGAAGATCAGGAAGGGTCCAAAAGCAGCAGCCAAGGGTCCAGAAGCTCTGGTTTGCCTCTTGGGGTCTGGGACTCCAATTTCCATGAGGCACCTGGTCAGTCCAGGAAAATCCAGGTGAGGTTGGTCAGCTGGATTTGGCCTTTCAGTGGATGTTGCAGGTGACTTCTTCCAGCACCTTTCTACCTGGTACTGCTCAGGGAGTCCACTCCTTATCCTTTAAGACAACCCTAGTCCTTCTTATGTGGAGTCTTTAGAGTGCAGCAGGTAAAGTCCTTCTGAGTGTAGTCCTCTGTGGTGTAGTCCAAGGTCCAGCAGGGCAGTTCTTCTTCTCCAGATGTTTCAGGCAGAGATCTGAGGGGCTCCTGCAGATCTCCCATATTTAGTCCCCATTCTGGGCTGGCAAGATGGGGGGATAATGGGGTTCAAGTTGCCACACTTCATGGGACGTGTGGCATATTTTTGTCCCAGAATGCACATTACTCAAAAAATCTAAATGCACAAATTCTCTCCTTAGAGTGCAGGTCTGGTTAACCTAACCCACAAGTGCGGCTAACTTTTATCTACACTCCCCTTCCAGCCCTGCTCCTAATCTAATTAGGGGGCTCCAATCTGGCTGGGGATCAAGGAAGTGGGGGCTGGCCTTGTGAATTCCCTTTAGGGCCCACTTAGTTCTCCTTCATCTTAGCCTAACTGCAGTTGTAGGCTGCTTTTCTTTGCACACGTTACACACAGCATGCTTTTTTTGTGCCAAGATAATATTTTAGAAATACACTGCACATGTTTTTATTATTCAGTTCTCCTTTCTGGGACTCAGTCTGAACATTTCGCACAAGGTCGAACAACACGTTGTCTTGTTTTTTTCTGTGATCAGTTAGCAGCATAGCTTGGCATTTAGATACAACACAGAGGAACAGCTGCTGTTTTTAGGTGAGGCACCTCTTATCACATACACCAAGATTTGCCTTTTGAAAACAGAGAGGAGGATTTTTGCAGAGGGTAAAGTTTGTGGTATGGGCGTGCTAGCTTGGTGCAACCTGAGATGCAGACTACCTAACTACACATGCCTGGAATTGGGGCCTGTTCTAATCTCAGAGATCACTGATATATCACTGTACTCACGTAGTGAGGGTAGACTTAGGCAGCTATATCATTCGCCACAGTAGGGTTTTTCATTGTATACCATTTACTCGTAATGCTGATTACTCTGCTCAATTGCATATGTTTTTAAATTGCAGCACAGTTGCTTCATAATAGAGCACAATAGCTTCAATAATTATTGTAAACTTCCTTTGTGTCTTTCTTTTGTCTATTATGGACATGCATGAGTGAGAAAATGAAAGGTGACTGAAAAGAAGTACAGGGGCGTAAGTTGAGTACTTCATTTATTATGTCCCATCATCTCAGCTCCCCAGCAGCAACTGCCTTAACCCCATGTTCTATATTCCACACAGGAAAAAACAACCATGAGCAGAGAACAGCCGGGGACGGAACGTTCCAGATCCCCAACACACCCCCCTTCCTTCACAATATAACAATGTAAAATAACTAAAACAAAAGTTAGCCAACAGGGTAAACAAAAGATAATCAATGCATAACATAATCATGAAACTTTACAGGAGCAACTCTTACTCTGGTAGGAATCTTCCTGGAAGTGGTGCCATCCAGACAAACACCCTTACCGGAAGGAGTTGCATTAGCGGTAGTGTAACCAGAATGAACAGGAATTGCATCAGCGGTGGTGTGACCAGAATGAACACCCATCTTCTCACCAACATACACAACCTTGGATTGGGGTACCACGGAGATAGCACATTTGTTCCACGTTTTCCCATTCTCTAATACCACCACATGGTCTTTCACCTCCCTCACTTTTACCGGAGCTGAGAACCGAGAAGTCCCCTTGCGAACAAAACCGGGCTTCTTGGTTCTCACCCAATACCCAACACAAACAGGAGAAACTTTCCTTGAAACAGTTGCATACTTTGATTGTACCGCTGCTCTCACATCCACTACTTTGCCTAATTTACGCTGATCAACCTCTTTTCTAGACATCCAGTCCTTGTTTAACTTGGAACCCGCAACCCTTCCCCTGAGAAGAGGGAAGGGGGACATGCCGGTACTGATATGAGGGGTAGTCCTGACTGCCCACAGCATGTCAGCAATGGCCATTTTCCAGTGAAAACCGTTTACCAAGGCCAATTGTAATTGGTCTTTGATAACACGATACATGCGCTCAACAAGACCATTACTGCAGGGGTGATAAAGAGACGTTAAAACATGTTTGATGCCATGTTCCCTAAGAAAATTTTGCATCTCCAAGGAAATCAACTGGGTGCCATTATCAGTCACCAGTTCCTCCGGAAACCCTTCACGGAGAAACACTTCTTTGAAAAAATTGATGATGGATGAGGAATTGACACACTCCACAAACTTCACCTCAGGCCATTTGGATATGTAATCCACCAAGACTAATGCATACAAAGGAGAATTCCCAGTGATTCCAAAAGGACCAGCCACAGCAAAAGCTAGTTTACACCAAGGTGAATCCTTCACGACAATAGGATCAATGGAAGAGGGATATGTTACTTGAGTTTTGTCACTCAGAACACACGCACAACAGTGCCTAACATAATGTTCAATGGATCTGTCCAACCGAGGCCACCAGAAGTCCTCCCTAATGCTGCGTTTCATGGCTCGAATACCGAGATGACCTTCGTGGGCCAGATCTAAAATCTTCTTGTGCATGCATACTGGAACAACTAAGAGACCACCCCTGCGTAAGATTCCATCCACTAAGGACAACTCTTCACCAACTCTTTTGAAAGAAATTAGTTCAGGAGACAAATCGTTGTTGATGGGCCAACCATGTGCCACAATCCATGTGCCCATCCTCGTCGCCAATAAAAAGAAGTACAGGGGCGTAAGTTGAGTACTTCATTTATTATGTCCCATCATCTCAGCTCCCCCCGGCAGCAACTGCCGTAACCCCACGTTCTATGTTCCACGCAGGGAACAACCATGAGCAGAGAGCAGCCGGGGACAGAACGTTCCTGATCCCCAACAGTGACGATCTGTTTCCACGGTTCCCCTGGGTACTAGAGAGTTGTGTTCTGGGGTGTCAATTTACCTTTTACTCTGGGAAGGTTAGGAGGGCAGGTAAGGCACTATTAGCTAGACGGATTTGGGTCCATAGGTACTCATGTGATATGGTGACTCAGTCCCTACATTCTGAATTCCTGTGGTCCCAGACATAGTTCTGTATTCAAACAGTACTCCTGCAAAAGCCTGGATCCTTTGACATCTGTTCTTCTACCTTTGAGGTACAGTTTCTTTCCTCAGCCCCCTTTCTGTCCCTGGCTTCCCCAGGAAACAAATATCCTCCCACCTAATGGCTGTATTGTTTCAACACCTGGCCTCTTCACACCTACTCAGGGAGCAGCTAGGCTCTGGCTGTCAGAAGCATGCAAATCAGAAAAGGTTGCTGCAAAGCTGTTTTAGGTAACTTCAGGATAGTAAGTTCTAAAACTACTTTTCTGCAAAAGTTATACAAAATCCGACCTTGGCAAGGTGTTGAATTTATTGTAACTATTATTTTGATACTTTGAATTAAGTTGCTTGCTAATTCCAATTAAAAGGTAGACTTTATTAATGTTTAATAAAGACTTCACATGTAAGCCTTTAGAGCTAGCTACACTACAATGGGGGAAAATACCTTTGTCTGATTTTCCCCCACCAGGGCATATAAAACATATTTTATAATGTCCCTTCATTTTATAGCAAGGCACCCTACCCTTAGGGCACCTAGGGCAGACCTTAGGAGTGACTCATATGTAATAAAAAGGAAGTTTTGGACTTTGGAAGTGCTTTTAATTTTGAAGTTGAATTTGGCCACAGTTTTATTTTAAAACCAGCCTGCAAAGCAGGGCTGGCTCTAAAAGGACACCCGACACCACAGCAGTGCACACTTAAGTGCATTAAGTTCACTGGGGCCTCGATGCCCTACCATATACTAGCGACCTACAGGAAGGTTGGCTTAGCCAATTGGAATTACACCAATTACCATATAGCTTTTAAGGACAGAGCACTGGTACCTGGGTCTGGTTAGCAGAGCCTAGGGCACTTTCAGAGTCAGTAACCACCAGTATCAGTAAATAAATGGGGATGTTCAGGCAAAAAGGATACTTTCCTACACAACAGTGTGTCAAATTACCATCAGAATGCAGATGCTGGCATTGTACCAGATTTGGGGTCTGCTGTTCAGTAGATATCAGCATTATGCCAAGAATTGCTACCATATTACTAGGACCACCTCATACAATGGGACGGCATCATGTGGTTTGGATATCCACCTTTCTCTCAAACTTTGAATAATTTCAGATATAGGACTGCTCACAGCTTGGATGAACAAAATGTGCCAAGATGTAATACCGTCATACTAAGGATGCACACAGCAAGTCAGAAATTACCACATCAAGCCAGGGCCAATAATCCACAAAACCTGTAATAATATGCAAACAGCCAAGAATTACCAACATTTTGCAGGGGCCAGCAATTAGCCAGCTGTGCAATGAATGCCCACTATTTGTCATGAATTATCACGTTTTAGCAATGGATCCAACAACGTGCCAGAAATGACCATTATACCTACACCACTGTCCCACAGATGCTTTCATTAAGTCACAGATTACCATCATTGTGACAGGGTCAACATTATTTCAGGGGTGGACACCATTGTTCAGTGGATTCCTACATATGTCAAGCATTACCACATTTGTGCAAGAAATGCTCTTGTATCATGAATGTATACCATTGCATCATGGATGCCTGCAATTTGTCAAGAATTACCATAATTTAGTGAAGACCACCATGATGTGAGAGGTAGTCACCACCATTCCAAGGATGCTCAAAATACTCCTTCAATCGCCACTCGCTACAGGACTTTTATGATGTAGGACAAAGATTCAGGAAGGGAACAAGCAGACAGCGTCGCATGTGAGGGCTGACCTGGTGTTTGTACTGAAACACTGTAAGTGAGAGCCCGGGACCCCCGCGGAGGTGGCCTAGCTAGGTCTGGGTGAGGCTTGTGGGTGGGCACGATAAGCTTCCGCTAAATCCTCCCCCGCTGTGCAGCTCCCATGAGGACCCCAACCACACTGGAAAGCAGGATGACTGTATGACCATACCCTGGTGAATATAAGTGATATAACAAGAAATAACACACGCCTATCTGGAAGATTCCACCACATCCCACTACACTTTAAGGTATCCCATCCTGCTCTAATCCACTAAACCTCTCCCTCTCTATCTCCTCTCCCATCATCATCCGAGATAACAGCAGGCCGCAACAGAGGAGACTCAAGGAAGCAATGGCAACAGAGGCAATAGAGGTGAGGTGAGGGGGGCAAAGGGCGGCAAAAAGAGGCAAGAAGAGGGGCTAAATAGAAGCCCCATTGCATCAGGTAGACTAGCAACTGGCGTTGAGGAAAAGGGGCCTATCGGTGCCCTTGACACCATGCTACATTCAGCCATGGAAATTAAATAGCCCTGTGAAGAGATCCTAATCCCCGGGGGAAGCAGGGAAAAAGGGACCTACACACCTTAGAGCAAACAAGCTAAAATGTCCAAAATGAAAAGCCTATCTCAAAAAAAAGATCAAGCAGATGCACCCCCCCCCCCTTCATCTCCTACCCCATCACTGGCCTTTATATCACCCACTAATGAGGTGAAAAAGAAGTTGAACATAACAGCAGCACACATGGAAAAAGCAAAAACGAGGAGAAATAATGCATTTCTCCTCGTTTCGCCAACATAAGACCAGGATTTACCTGGTCTTAATGTTGGCACTGCCTCCTATGCACGCCACCCTTGTACATAGGGGGCAGCATCAAAATGAATGGGTGTTGCAGTGGAACGCCCACCGCAACACCCACTGCCCACCCCTTTCACGCTAACCATAGCGTGAAAGGGGGCCTTATGTACAAGGCAGCCTTAAGCCACGTTAAGTGGCTTAACGATGCCTTGTACATAAGGCGCAGCCCCTATCGCCACCACAATGTCGGTAAAAGTGACGTTGTGGTGGCGATAGGGGCTTGTACATATGCCCCCAGATGTCTCTGGGTGGTGGACTTGCGCAACGTGTGCAGGTGTCCAGCGTGGGTGGCTCCTGCAGAAAGCCAGGTATAGCAGATTTTATATCATGTCGTAAATTGGATGTAAAGTAGTTGGTCCTGTGGGATTGGCAGTCCCTTTGTAAACAATTGTTTGCTGGTAATAAATGTGCTGTCAGAGTAAAGTCGCCCCAAGGAGAGACCCCAGTTTTCTGAAGCATCTGTCTGCATGTTGTTTCATGTGGAACCGGACTAGATGGATGATAATGTACAGAGGTTAACGGTGAATATAGCATGGGTTTGGCAAGGAGACGAGACAGTTTTCTCCACGTCTCAGTGGTGCAGGCAACAGTTGAGTCAGATGGAGCTGCTTATGTCCCCAAATAGGAAGCAGGAGATATCAGGGCCATATATCCATGTTCTATAGCTAGGTGTGGTAAAAAGGGGGTAGGCCTGTGCTAGTTTATGGCATAGTTCGCTTGGGCACATAAGTGGCAAAGCTCTATATATGGTGCTTCAAAGCTTCCCCTAGAAAAGGGCTGTGTGAGTATGTCCCACCGTAGACGTGGCGGTCCTCCCACCCAGACCATTCTTATCAGTTGCATTTTTAACACCTTAAAGAAATGTCATCCTGGCCGATAAGGAACATTAAGAAATAGATATTAGAGTTTCAGGAGTATGACCATTTTCATGAGGGAGAAACATCCTGCCAAGGAGAGGGGCAACGATATCTAGCGAGTAATATCAATCAATCAATCAATCAATCAATCAGGGGTGTGTTAAAGCGCGACTACTCACCCGTAAGGGTCTCAAGGCGCTAGGGGTGGAGGGGTGCAGCTTCCATTCCATCAAGGAGGGGGTCTGTCGAAGAGCCAGGTTTTGAGGTTTCTTGCAAAGATGGGGAGCGATGTTGTCTGTCTGAGGTGGAGCGGAAGGACGTTCCATGCTTTGGCCGCGAGGAAGGAGAAGGAGCGCCCTCCCGATCTGGTCTTTCTGGTGCGGGGGACAACGGGCGTAGGAGAGCTGGGCTGATCGTAGGGTCCTTTGGGGTGCGTGGAATTTGAGTCAGCTGTTCAGGTATGCTGGTCCGGTGCCGTGGAGGGCCTTGTGTGCGTGGGTGAGCATCTTGAAGGTGATTCTCGCCTCGACGGGGAGCCAGTGGAGTGTGCGCAGGTGCTGGGAGATGTGGCAGTGTTTTGGCAGGTTGAGGACCAGTCTTGCGGCGGCGTTCTGGATGTTCTGTAGCTTGCGGGTGAGGTTTTTGTTTATTCTCGAGTCTGCTGGTGACCAGGGCGTGAGTAATATGATCTGTTATAGTAGCAACAGCGGTGCCATAATTGGCTCAAATAGCTGTTTTCCTCTCCCGTGACACTACTATCCCCAAGAATCGGACCTCTGTATCACATCATGCCAAAGGGAAGTCAGGATGGAATCATTTCATGGCCGGAGTGAGGGGGAATACATTGGATTTTTCCCAGTTAATTTGAACGCCAACTAGCCCCCCAAAGTGTACAAACTCACGCAGTACCCCAGTCAACCTGTCCTGTGGGTCCCTCAAGTATAATGTAATATCATCAGCATATACCGATAATAGCAAGTGTCTGGTGGGGCATCTTATCGGATGTTCACCATGATGTTACCGGAGTTTATAGAGATAACCCTTGCCAAGTGCCCCGCATGATGGGGAACGGGGGCAATATGGCACCAGCGATCTGTACCCTGCCTGTTGGCTCCAAATAAAGGAGGGAGATCCATGTCAAAAAGGGCAAAGGAAACCCCATGCACCGAAGAACGGTCATCAAATAGTCCCACTCCAGTGAATCAAATGCTTTGGTGGCATCTAGAAACTTTGCCACCGCGACAACCACTGGATTAATATCTTGTATGAGCGCAAAAAATGTGCATAAATTGTATGATGTAGATTGCCCAGGGATAAAACCCAATTCGTCTGTTCTAACCAAAAAGGTAATTAGTAGACTAAGGGGACTCACTAATATTTTGGCAAGAATTTTGGCATCGCAATTCAGGGGGTTTTCCCGGTTTAAGTAGGGTGATCATTTTCGCTTCACTCATGAAGGGGGAGAGAGTGCTGGATTTTTTCGCCTCCATAGAAAACGGACTGTAGGATCGTCAGGAGCACAGCAATATATGTCTTATAAACGTCTGTGGGAAGGCTTCAGGTCCCGGGGCTTTACCAGATTGTAATTGCATAATTGCTTACCTTGTTTGATCTCCTTCAATGTCTGAGGCAAAAATGTCTCTCTGGCTGTCGCTTAACCAGCCCAATGCCATATCTTCGAGATACCTATCGTTGTCAACTCCCCTTGTCCGGCGTGATGTATACAAGTTCTCATAGAAAGTAGAAAATACACGTTTAATGTCCGGGATGTTTCTGACGATTGAGCCTTCTCTATCTCCATTTTGAGGACATCATTTGTGATACGTGGATTACGAGTCATTGTTGCCAGTTTGATCCCGCGCGTTCCCCCTCCCCGTATACCCATGCCCTGGCGTATTTGCCATGATACAAGCATTCACATTCAGCCGTCTCCTGAAACTCCATCAGTGCTATTCTAATCTTTCTGGACATGTTGAGGTCATCTGATGAGCCAAGCCGGGCCGACATAGACTTAATCTCTCTCTCCAAATTACACAAGTTATCTCTAATGGAGCGCAGTACACCTCCACTTTTGGAAATACACACACAGCTCAGGGATCCTTTGAATGCTTCCCAGACTATTCCCATTTCTGGGACTGAGTCTTTGTTCCTGTCAAAAAAGAGAACAATCTCCTGTCTCAGCTGCTCTCTGAATGCGGAGTCCAACAAGATTGTAGGGCACAATCTCCTCATAATATATTGTGTTGTGTTGGCTGGGGGATGCAGCTCCAAGAGGACCGGGGAGTGGTCCGAATATGCACATGCTAATTGCAAGACCCTGTGCACCCATGAACCAAGTCCTCTAGAAATCAGAAAGTAATCCAGCCTAGACCATCTATTGTGAACTCCAGAGAAGTAAATTCCCTCTTTCGCCATGGGGTATCGTGCTCTCCAGGCCTCCAGTAGCATGTGTTCATCCATTATGTCACATATATGTCAGGCAGCAGTGGTGTGGTGTGTGGCTAGGGCATGTGATCTATCTAGGGACACGTTCAATGCTACATCAAAGTCTCCCCCCCACAGTATGTGGGTAGATCCAATGTCAACTATCTTCCCCAACAGTCTATTAAAAAAGGAGGCATCTTCAGTATTTGGTCCATAACAATTAACTATGGTGACTGATGTGTGGATTAGTCTACCCCACATCAGTGTATATCGTCCTCGGAGGTCTTTTAGAGAATCTTGTGGGGTATACTGTTTGCCTTTGCAGACTAAAATCACAGTGCCCCTCGAATATGTTGAGAATTGCCTATGCGAGGCCCACTGGGCCACAAAGGAAGGGCATGTGGAGTCCACTAAGTGGGATTCTTGCAACAGGGCAAGGTGGATATCATGCTTATTCAGATATGCTAATATTTGCAGTCTCTTGTGGGGGTCTTTCAACCCCCTTACATTCCATGTTAAGCAATAATATTTAACACATGCTGTGTTGTGCTGTACCCGTAGTGTGTATATCATCTTGGATAGAGGATCAAGTATCGGATTTGTCAAACCATGGCTCTCTAGCAGTGGATATAAGGGTCAGCAAGAGTGGCAGTTTCAATGTAGGCAGATGAGCACAGTACTTCAAGCAGAACACCCCCCAACCCTCCCTCCTCCCACACCTGTGGCCCAATCACACCAGGAATGCATTACCCACCCATTTAGTCAGAGCCATGGGGAACAAAGAAGTATAAGCCATTCGGTTGGAACAATGAACCAAAGTGCCAGTACGTATAAACATCCAATAAAGGGAAAGCGAAAGTAGGAACAAAGAGAGAGGGGAATATGAGAAGAGAAGGAGAAGAGTAGACGGTAGAGAAGATAGAGAAGACAGGAACTGTACACAGTGTAGAGAAAAGGGCTATAAATACAAAGAAATAAAATAAAAAAAGAGAAACACAACAATGATAGACAGAGCAGAGTGCATCCAAAAGGTAAAGGTAGGGGTATCCTGCAGGAGGTCAGCCAATGAACCAGGCAGGTCTACCTCGAGCGAACAAGGGTGTCCAGGGGGACAATCGCAACTCCATGAGCACCCATTGCAGTAGTAACAGAGAGTGCGGAGTGAAACTGAGGCCCGAGGGGCCCATATAGAAATTGGAGTGAGCGTCATTTGTTAGGTCATGACAACAGACCTGCCACAGCAACCCCTCCCATACCCAAATCCTAGTTGCGCACCAAGCAGCAGAGTTCTAGTCAGGGGCCCTTCACTTAGATGAAGGACTTCTCCAGTGGGATAGCAAGTCAAGGTCTGCCAGTGGCGATGATGACCTAGACTGATGAAGGGCGCGCAGTTGGAGAGGCATGCGTCACACCACGGTAGATGAATTCACTGGCCTGCCGTGGAGTAGAGAAGATGCGGTCCTTGCTCTGATAAGAAATGTGATGATGAGCAGGATAGAGCATCGCTTATGGAATGTTAGCAAATTTCAGTTTCTGTTTGACTGGTGTAAATTTATTTTGAGCCTCCTGAACCACGATGGTAAAATCTGGGTAAAGGGCCACGGCACTGCCCTCAAACTGCAATGTGCATTGTTCCTGTGCCAGGCAGAGGGCCGTATCCCTGTCATGGTAGTTCAGCATTCTAGCGATGATGGGTCTCGGGGTTGCACCAGGTGGCAGGTGGGCAGCCAATGCACGATGAACACTTTCTACAATTAGTACTTCAGAGAAAGGTGCTGTACCAAAGAGTGTGGTCAGCAAGTGTTCTGCAAAGTCCTCCATTCTGCCCGTGTTTGCGGATCGTGGGACACCCATGATCCGCAAGTTGTTTCTATGAGATCATGCTTCTAAATCTTTGTTCTTTGCAGGTATGATTTTTTGTAAGTTTTCCATGTTGAGCAATTTTTTGCCGCGGTTGGATACAGTGTCCTCAACTGTGGAAATCCTGTTTTCTGTTTCAGTTATGCGGCCATCTTCCTTCTCCAATTTATGAGTAATGGAGACCACCCTGGAGCATATAGTGTCCATTTTCGATTCAATGGATGTGAGACTCTGCAGCATGGAACCAGGCAATGTTTTAATGTCTGCTGCTACAGTGGACTCGTCAGGGGGTGGCTCATCCACGCTTGTTTGATTCATTGGGCCACCTGGCATATGGGTGGATCTGCATGATTCAAACTCTATTTTCGTTTGCCTGCCGTCCGTCTTACCCATATTTGAGCCAGGCAGTGAGGCTGAGTAGTGTCTCAGCAAGGGGACCACACCTCAATCGTCGGTGAGAAGTCAGACTGCATATCAGCAGGAGAAAGGAGTTCCCTTAAAAAATCTCAGGGCGCTTCTGAGTGGTGTATAGTCTGACACAAGTGGCAAAAGTGGACTGCCGCAGTTGCCCAGTCCTGCCTCCACTCAGCTGTCGGAGAGGCACAAGCAGACTCGGGCACATCCAATGCAGTTAAGGCCGCACTAGGTGTGCAGCAGCGAAAAGGCTGCCCCCTTCTCAAGAAGCTCAGCTAAGCAGCAAGTAGCTTGATCACACCAGGCCGCAACCACCACATAAATCACCTGTCACATCCAAGGGTAAGTTGCAGAGTGTACAACTTTGGGAAAGGTGCAGACTCTGCAACTTAATGTATTGGTGTGTTTCTCCCTGTCCATGGTTATGACTGGGTCAGACATTCAGTTAGGAGCACAGATCCACCTCTGCTACCGCTCCATCGTCAGCCAGGTCAGCGCCAATTAGCATGGGGCTGTCCCGCCGCTTCACGTGGAAATGGAGTCCTCCGGGGGACGATAAAGGCCCAGGAGTCCTGCAGTGTGTGCCAGAGCCGCAAGGCCACACCGGCGGCACACATTCACCAGACTGCGGCACATTCACCAGCTCCAAGCCCAGTCTCAGCACTCGCAAAAGCTCTGCCCTGCCGTGCAGCCTAGATTAGGCAAGTAAGTATGGGATCTTAAGAGGCGCTGTATGGGCCCGCCGCGGGGAGCAGCACAGCAATCCACCACTCCTTACACCTAGCACGGCCGGTCACCGGAGCGGCAGGCCATGCAGATAACAGGCCGTAGAAAGCTGCAGTCCTCAAGGGAGAGCCGCACCACTGCAGCCAGAATTGTGACTCTCCCCACAGCCGGGGCCGTTGGTAAAATAGTTCAAGGGGTCCTCGATCAGCATCCTGCCCCCTTGCGGCATCCAGGCCTCACTTTAGGTACCGGGTATTCTGGCAACCGCACTTACTGCAATCCAGCCTCAGCACGGCCGTGCCGGTCTATTGAGTATTTTTATCACATAGGCAGCACTATCACACCTGATTTCATCTTCCAGCAGTTCCCAGTTTCTTCCTGCAGTCAGGGCGCATATTTATATAGTGCAATGGGGCCATATGAAGCAGGATGATGTTGGATGTAGGCCCCGGACCGAAGTAGCCTCATAGGAGTGTGGCCATTTTGCTTGTCAGCTCTCGAGTGCCCCCACCGAAGAGCAATTATGGCCTGACCAAAAACCTTTCACCTCCTCGGTCTTCAAAGGCGCACCAGCAGCAGAAGCCTTGCAAAGCAGGCAGACAGTGGTCGTCCAAGTTCATGCAAGGCAGATTAAGTCTTTGGGCTTTTACATTCATAGGAACGCAAGTCTGCTATGCCCCCAACTTCACTAACACCATCTCCTAGTAGGAGGGCAAAGAGGGAAAGCATAACGGACCAGGAACTGGGAAATCTTTTGGACCACTTTCTCTCCACAATCGAGGCCCAAATAGAAGAAACCCTGGCTCAAAGGCCCATACTTGTGAGAGACCAATTGGCCATCCTGCCCAACACAGGCCAATGGCGGTGCGTCCATTGGGGCGTTGCCCCACTAATCAGCATGGCCACAAATTTCTTCCTCGTTAACTTAACGAGGAAGATTAACTTCACCCACCGGCGTCCCGTGGCCGGAGTCAGTCAGGAGTCAGACGAGTCGCTGAAGGGGGTGGGCGTGGGGGTGGGCCCGGGGCAGCACTGCATGGTTGGATTTGTGTTGTACTTGTTGACTGACAGCAGCAGCAGGGCAGGCCCAGTGCGCATGTTCGGGTTTGGGCTGATCATTTTTCTGACCAGCCCGAACATGCGCACTGCAGTGCCCTGCATTAGGAGAGCGAGCAAGGGTTGCCAGTGGCCGCAGCCCCTGGTCTCCTATGGGCAGGGACAGACCCTGCTCAAGCCAATCCTGACGCTGCTGGAGCAGCATCTGGATTGGCTGAGAGGGGTTGCCACCAGCCACTCACGAAGGCGCCAACGTGCACCCCGGCCCAGGACCACACAGCAGAGGCGGCGCGGACTGACCCGGCGGTCAGGTAAGTTTTCAAGGTTTTTTTTTTCTTTCTTTATTTTTAAACCCCCCCCTCTGGCCCCCCCACCTCCGCGCGACCCCCCCGCGAGTATTGCGAGCCGTGACTTAGCTATGTGACATTCCTGGCTCAGTGGGGGCTAGTGATTCGATTGTCATGTTGGGCGCGCACTATTAATCATGCTTGTTATGTTCTCACTGTAGCAAAACTCAAGGAAATTACCGCTGCTTTGGGCAAAGTACCCTCAGACAGTCGCACAACAGGGTAGTTTGCAGAAACAGTTTAAAATGGCTCTGTAGCAAAGGCCAGTCAGTCGCATACAGAGTGTGCCAAACAGACTTTTTTTTCGGTGACTGGTGAAAACTCTGAGGTACACTGCATAATGTGCAGGAGCGCACGAGGCTTTAAAATAGAGAACTGCTCCGTGCCCAGATATGCACCAAAAGAGCTGACACGGAGTGGAGCAGTGGGACACAAATGGCTGCCGCTGCATGTAAACATTAAACAATGTTAATTTATTGTAAGGCAGCGTGAAACCAATGCTTTATGCCAAGACGTAATACTGATGGCAATCACTGGGTAAGGCAGTGATAAGTAAGAGCGGCTCACATTTCGCCGGGTTAAGGCTGAAATATATAACGTGTACGGGAGCACAGGGGACCGGATTGTTTTCAGTCCTCTATTGTGAGTAGTGGGCCTTCATTTGAGCTATTTTCAATATAATATCTAGATAAATAATGCTTTTATGTATCACTATTTTCGAATGCGCTGTTTTGGTGTGCACTTTGACTTCCCGCTATCATTCAATTCGCTATTTTGAGGTGTATTGTACTTTACAAACGTTTTTTTCAAGGAACTAGATTGACGTGTGAACTATCTTACAGATCTATTTTTCAATGTACTATTTTAATATGCAAGTCTGGTCTTTGGCGCTATTTTTTATGCGCTATGTTGATATGAACGTTTTCCTAATTGTAGCTAGTTTTTCTGTGCTCTATGTTGGCTTATATTGCAGTTCACTTGCGCTACTTTTCATTGATCTATTTTTTGTTGTGCAATACATTTTAGAGGCGCTATTTTCCAACGTGCTATTTTGTTTTATGTTTGGTTTTACAAGCCTACTTTTTTAGGCGGAAACAATCACAATGCGTAAAATAAAATTGATAAAATATAGTTGATTCTGTGGAGGCTGTGATCCGTTCCATGCGATTAATTTAGCAAATAATCTAATATGGGAAACAAGCAAATATGTCAAAGTGTTTTTGACTTTTTAAATAAAAATCAAAATACTTCTATTGGTACGAAGTGAGGGTTGGGTTTTTTACGTCACTCTCAAAGTCAAAGGCTGGTTGTAAATGGGATTTGATGAGATTGAATTGAAGACATGCTCCTGCAATGAGGACAGATGAGTTAAGAGGAGGGGTGAAGAAGAGATGGTTAAGAGAGGCTCTCACGGTTTCGTAATCTACTGTTGAATTAGAAGACGAGCCCTTGTCTCGTTTTCCACAAATTGTGTGATCCTGGACAAACCACTTAACCTTCGAGCACCTCAGTCTCCTTTCTGCCCCAAACTGTGGTTGCCTAGAGCTGTCCAGCTGAAGTGTGCACTGCTGCATTATAGCGGCCAGAAGCTGCCAACCTGTGGCTCCCACTGTGTGTTTTTTCGGAATTTGTGTCGTGAACCATTGTATCCTAATCTCTGTTATGACCTAGAGAAAGTTTACTGGTTTTTTTCATGGCGAAGAGTGGAAAGTTTAGAGGTGAACAAACCAATATTGTTGTGTCAACAGCAGGTGGACAGTACACCTGTCGGCATACAGGCCGCGTATTTACATATTTATTTTGAGCACAGAAATCTATAGCCATGATTTAGTCCACTTTCTTTATTATGCTAAGCGATATTTGTAAACTCTCACATGAAGATTGTAATTGTGTTTTCATATTAGAATCCGCATAATTCCTTTACCAAAATGTACATTACGTTTGTATTACTCTTTGAATCTTCTACGTTGAAACTGTCTCAGTTTACATGCTGTTATCCAACTCCGCCTTTCATACTTTTGATAAAATAAATACCATTAATTCAAAAGCATGTGTTGTTTAAGGCACTGAGAGAGTGCTGGGTCTTCAGTTTATGGAGTAAGAGTGCTGTGTATTGTGTCCAAGAAGATAAGGTGCCGACTGAGTACTGATTAAGGGGTGGGAGGAGTATGCAGGAGGGGTGAGAAAGCGGCAAGAGAAACATAAGGGAGAGAACAGAGCGTGCGGAGGGAGAGAGAGATAAGTAGTGGAAGAGGGGAGGAGAAAAAGTGTGAACACTTGGAGGAGAGATAAATATATGGAAAGAGTGACGGGGAGATACAGAGGGAAAAGAAAAGACAAACCACAAAGAAAGGAGAAAGGGGTCGACTAGAGTGAGGAAGCAGAGAGAGTAAGCAAGAGCAAGACAGGTAAATAATGAGAGGTGGAGAAAGAGAGAGAAAGAATGAAAGAGGAAGGAGGAAGGAGGAAGAGAGGGGAGAGACAGAAGTGATAAAGAGATAAGTAGTGGAAGAGGGGAGGAGAAAAAGTGTGAACACTTGGAGGAGAGATAAATATATGGAAACAGTTACGGGGAGATACAGAGGGAAAAGAAAAGACAAACCACAAAGAAAGGAGAAAGGGGTCGACTAGAGTGAGGAAGCAGAGAGAGTAAGCAAGAGCAAGACAGGTAAATAATGAGAGGTGGAGAAAGAGAGAGAAAGAACGAAAGAGGAAGGAGGAAGGAGGAAGAGAGGGGAGAGACAGAAGTGATAAAGAGAAAGAATAGAAGATGACGATAGAGCAGTAGAGGAGCATAAAGAAAGAAAGAGACAGAAAGAAAGAGGAGAGTTAGAAGGATAGGGGATGAGGGAAGAGGAGTCAGGGAAGACGAGAGAGAGAGACCAAGTGCTGCGATTTCTGTAATAAACACAAGATGATGGACGGAGTGCTGAAACTTTTCAACTACTCACCCCCAGTCAAGACAGCTGGGTTTAATCCATTGTTCTTTTGCTCACCATGCCACCCTAGTTTGGACCCAGTCATATGCATATCAGTCTTGACCCTGCTCCTCATGGGAACAGTCCAGCACAAACTGCCAGTTTGCTATGTTTGCCCTAAGTGGGACGGGTATGCCCAGATGTGGGTCCCGTGTTCACTACCCCCACCAGATACAAGCTAGCCTGGCTGATGAGGGATGATACCCCGAAACTGGTTCTAGGGTGCTTGTTTCAGGTCCAGGGAAGACCGGGACTGGCAGTTCGGGCTGGACTGTTCCCATGGGGAGCAGCGTCAAGACTGATTTGCATATGGCTGGGTCTAACCTGGAATGGCGTGGCATGCAAAAAAATTGATTTAACCGAGATCTGTGACTGGGGGTGAATGTTTGATTTGTTCAGCATGAAGACTGAAGGTGGGGAGCTGGTTTCTGGTAGGTTAAACATGTAATACTCCCCTGTGTTTGGTTTCCAGTTCCCTGGGCGAGGCAGGTATGCCCGTTAAACATGTGGGTGCTGCTGAGCTCATGTCCTGGGCTGGGAAGCTTATGTTCAAAGCTATTTTTCAGCACCTTGATCCTTTTTTATGTTTTTCATGTTTCCATATTGCCTCTTGGAGTCTTGGTACAGCACTGTGGCTAATAAAAAAATGCTTCCTTTGATATTACTCAGCAATGCATTGTATCTCGAAGTCTCTTATGAAGCTCTGTGGTTATACTGAATAAGCAGCTACCTATGTTATATGACATCTCTTTATTAATGTAATAACTGCACTTTCACAATTGCTTTATTAACCTTCTTGCTTTCTCAAATTTGCTTGAAAATGCACCATTTGTCCACTCTTTTTCAAAATTTTCTCAGGGGAAAACCCCCGAACCTCCCTTAGGTTGTTCGGGCTCGCTCGCTACGCTTGCTCGCTGCGGTGCAGTATGACAATAATTTTACGCCTCACCACTTTCAAATGTCACCAGCCGCCACTGACACAGGCCCATGTGTCTCCCCCCATTAGCTACACTAACCCATCCTTGGTCAACTTTAGCGCCTTGCAAGACACTATTGCCATAGTTTTTCATTGGTAATCTTAAAAGATGGAGTTACAGATAGACTTAATACAATCAATAGCTAGCTACCCATCTGAGTGACCTGGGGTCCAAAACAAGCTAGCTGGAGAGGCCACGAGGGCCCTTGGGGGAGAAAAGACAATGCTCCTGCTCACCCATAATAGACAAAAGTAAGCACCTTACCCAAGATGTTAGGCACATTAGTGGAAAGTGCAAAGAACAACACACGGAGTGATGGAATAAATAAACAGGACATAACTCCAACTAAGAACGGCCCTGTTAACACACCAGATTGCTGTAGTACATCAGATAAGATCACGTTGACTCCACCTGAATTAGCAAGGGAGACCAATACTTCCCTTACATCCTCCCTCTACGCATGTGGAAGTTAGGCCACTTTGAGCCTGACCAACGATGATGGATCAGGGAACGGCGCAGCACATGTGTCTCGTGCCAACTTGGCCGCCCTGTCCCCTCCAGCAAGTACCACTCTCTCAAGGAGAGCAAAAAAGAAATTGAAAAAACAGTTATAGAAACAGCGCACATTAAAAAGGAAATGTCTGACCTTAGAAGAAGCTAGCGTGTGCGGTGCGTCCAGTGGTTGGCTTCATGAAGTTATTTTCCATATTTGGTCAACAAACTAAGGCAAACACTGTGGCCCCACAAGGCATGAACCCAAAGGAGGGGCCCCAGAACCAAATAAAGCAACAGCTCCACAGAAACGACGACAGCTGGACTGAGTATGCGTCAACCAGTACCTTACCCTCAGCAGTCAGAATGTACAAGGGGACATGGGTCCACAGCGTAATACAGACAATTCCTGGGCCATCGCAGACTACCCAACAGCCTTAGTTGCCCAAGAAAACAGACCAGATAAGGCCACCAAGTCAGACCACTTGTCCTTTGACTCAACAAATAAGTTCCAACACTACCAGGAGCCCAGGGGGCCAATATTGAACCCAGCCACTGTGGTGTCCTCTTTCAACAACAGTAGACATCAAAATGGACAACCGTTCAATGGCCTCCTGCAGAACCCATATATCACCGAGCCCCTTTTAGATAACAAAAGACCCTTACAACTTCAACACCCAAGTGACCCAAATCCCTCCTTAGCCACACTGGGCAGAGCTGCCTACAAGGGTGTTTAAGAGGGTTTTGAGTTGGTTTTTATTCTTCATTATTGCCCTACGGGGTCTTATGATATACTCAATAGAAAAAATCTATTATGGCTAGTCCACCATATTTCCTCATTTAACCCCTTCAGTGCCCATGACGAGCTGGACTCGTCATGGCACACAGTGGGCGTGTGCTCATGACGAGTCCAGCTCGTCATGGGACCCACCCACGGGGGAAGCGCTGGCGCTCCCCCCGTGGGACGCCAATCTTGGGATTTTTACCGGGGAAGGCAGGGAAGCCCTTCCCCTGCCTCCCCCGCCCCCGTACACGTCATCAATGACGTGAGCGCGCGGCGCGCTGACGTCAATGGAGGTTTCCCTTTGTTCCCCGATGCGCAGGAAGCCATTTGCTTCCAGCGTGTCGGGGAACAAACAGGTAAGTTTTGTTGCTGGGGAGGGAGGGATTTCTCTAAAAGAGGCATCGGGGGAAAGGAAAGGGTTTTCCTTTCCCCCGATGCCTCTTTTGTGCATTCCTGCTGCACGATCATGTGATCGTGCAGCAGGAATGCCCACTAGCGCCAGGGATTTTTTTATTTTTTTTTATTTAAATGGCGATCTTGCGTGCGGGGAGCGGCCCCTTAGGCAAGGGTCGCTCCCCTTATTGGGGCATAGCTGCCAAGGTTTCAGATTGCTATGTGTGACATTTTTATAATGTCAGCGTAATTATGTTTCTCCCGATCAAGTAATGAAGATGAGGGAACCACATAAATATCAGAAGTTACACCCATTTGAGCAACAAGGAACTCTAAGATCTTGAAACTGCTGCACAGTACTAGAAATGGAAGGGCACTAACATAGTCAGAGACGTTTTAAGGCATGGGCAAAGTGGGCTCTGGCCCAGGGCCCCAGCCTTTCAGATTATTTTCAATACCGTTTTCCTTTAATTTATGTTTATGTCGGTGATGTGTGAGTGTTTAACCACAAAAAGCTGCTCCTAACTGAATGGCCACTATGAGGAGTCTATTACAAATATTTTTCAGAGAAATGTTGTGTTTATGTTTCATGCAACATTCTCAAACATGTTTTCCAAAGAGGAGCTCACATATGAGAAATGGGGGGGTATCATAGTGATTATTTGCAGTAATATGAGAGAGACCCTGCTGTGTTACAATATTGAAAACACAGGTCACTATCCCTGAACATTAGTTGTAAACACATTTAGAATTTAGACAAGTGTGCCTGTGCACTGTTAGTGACCTGGCCAAAGAGGGAAAGAAACAGCTGAAACTGGATCATAAATTCAAAGCTGTTCCGAACAGGGGCCCCTGAAATATTATTGGCCCAGGGCCCCCAAAATCCTTAAGATGTCCCTGAACATAGTATCCAGTAACTCAGAGAGATCCTCATAAACAGTTTTACGATTTGCATAGTGGAGTGGCGTTCTCTGCTGCAGGGATATTAATCCTCTGCGATAGAACATTCAGAGTGAACTGCCAGTTGACAAATTTCCGACCTTTGAACAGATACATTTAATTACTGAGTCACAACAATTCTACCTACTGCTGCACCTAGCTGGGGAGAAAAGTCTTCTGCTGATGTGTTGTTGCTGAAGTGTCTCTGTGAGTCACTGTCACACTCACTGGCTGCAGACTAACACAGGCCCCCGCATCCCCTGCGGTGCGGGGGGGCCCGAGCTACAGGGGGCCCACTCAGCACAGTACTGAGGACAGAGCACTCCGGATTAAATCCGGAGCGGAGCCCCTAATAATGCACTTGTAATAAGGTGGATGAAATATCCATCACATTATGACAGAGTGAATCATCCATTGGCATGTCGTCATTGTGTCCTCACCCAGATACCTTCCGTATCTGGGCGAGCTCAACAATGTTAGTCGAGGGAGCACTTATTGTTTTGGGGTAGGAGAACAAAATTGCTTAAAGGTGTCCCTTTTATTTTGGAATTTATTCTTTGGCAAGATGAAAAACAAAGGTCGATGCACTTGGAGTATTTAATAAACTTCAACATCTACAGATCTACATGTTTCAGCCATGTATTAGTGGCTTGACTCTGAAATGGCTTTCACAGGAACATACTTTTACATCCTTATGCGGACTGCGATTCTGTTGCTATAAATATGGGCCGTACACTATGTTTGCCAATATATATTTGTGCTGTTGTTTGGCATTGTAAACAGCATACATTACAGCTTCTTTCTTTCTACGATGCCACATGTACAAATGTATTGAGTACTTTCCTCTGTTGAGAATTTATTCAGTTGGCTAATTGGGCCCCAATGGGCGGGCGTAACCTATTGTCACATTTTTGCCATGGTGCGCGCCCGATAGAGACCCACGTTACCAAAAATAGTGTAAAATAGTTCTACTGTGGAAGGTTTGTTGTGAAAGACCTTCTCAAGTCGCAGGATGTTAAGTTGTTCCCAGTCCTTGGCTTTAAATGTTTAACCCCTTCGCTGCTAGGCCTTTTCCCACTAGACCACCAGGGACAAACTGTGGGGAGTGGCCCCTTGGGCAAGGGTCACTCCCCTTTGGGGGCATTGTTTGTGGCTGTCTGTCCCCATGGGGGGGCAGATCGCCCAATTTTTTATTGATATAGTGCCCACTACACCACCAGGGATTTATTTGTGTGTAGTGGCCCCTTGGGCAGAGGTTGCTCCCCTTTGGGGAGCATGAATTTGGCCGTTTCTGCCACCCTGAGGGGCAGATCGGCTGATTTGTTTTTTTGTAGGGCCGCTAGGCCACCAGGGTTTTTTATGTTGGGGAGCGGCCCCTTTATGGGAGGATGATTGTGGCCATTTCTGCCCTCTTTGGGTGGCAGAATAGCAGTATGTTTTTAGGCCCATCTGCCCCCAAGGCAGCACTAGACACCAGGGTTTTTTTAATTTTTGTGTTGGGGAGTGGCCTCAAGGGCAAGGGTTGCTCCCCGTTTACGGGGGTGAATATTTTATTTATACTCTTAGGCCCACCTACCCCTTAGCTTGGCTGGTGAATTATGTGTGGACTGGTGCATTATTTGCATATGTGATTATAATGTTTTTTTCTCCTTTTTATTCTAGTGTAAAGCTTTTGATTCCTGTTTGCGGTTTCGACAGTGGTTGTTCTGCAGTTTTGCGTAGTTGCATTTTTTTGGTAAGAAAAACATTTTTGTTGGATTTACTCCAAATGAGTATTATTGTCATGTATGAATGAATTTTTTTGTAAGTGGTGTCATATTGGCAGCATATTTAGTTAGTGTTTTGAGCATGAAATTCTTTGCGATGTGTTTTGCATTGTCATGTGTAATTTTCTTTTTTCTTTTTTTTAGTGGGATATTGTTGATCCATACTGTGTCTGTGCAGAGTAGGTGGTGGTGAGTTTAGCTGCTTCTGGCAAGTGAGTGGTATCGTTTTGGAGTATATAGGAATTTCTGATAAAGGTGCATTTTGTTTATTACTTATTTTACAAAGTGTTTGTTGTTGTTGACTTGTTTGACAAGTTACCTTTATTAGTAAGCATTATGGCTAGCCGTAGAATGACTGCTCAGCAGGTGGTTGGTTTGCTTCTTGAATCTTCCTCTGAGCAGGATTATGAGACTGACAGTGCGTCTGAGGGAGAGGAGGGAGGGAAGATTCAGGCAGTGAGTTTTCTCTCCACATGGAATCATCGGATGATGAAGGTACTCTCAGTGCGGCTGAAGTGCCTGTTTTAGAGGAGGATACTGCTGTGCCGATGGTGCAAGAGGCATCTGGATTGCAGCCTGGGGCTGCTAGGCTTCCTACTGGAAGTGCTGGACTCTGGGTTGATCCAAACATGGTGCAGCTGGTGTTGCCTGCCTTTAGTGGTTATGCAGGGTGTAGAGTGGATTGTGAACATTATTTGCCTATACAGTATTTTCAGTTGTTTATGGATGATGTATTTTTGGGTGAGATTGTTGAACAGACTAATTTGTATGCTGAACAGTTTTTGAGGGACAACAGTGCCAGACTTAGGCCCCATTCTAGAGCTACCCGGTGGAGTCCCACAAATCTGGAAGAGATGAAGAAGTTTTTGGGTTTGACTTTTTTGATGGGTTTGATAAGGAAGCCGTCCATGGCTTCATATTGGTCTACCAGTCCCTTGATGGCAACGGCCATATTTCCTGCAGTTATGACTCGTGATCGGTATTTACTTTTGCATCGGATGCTGCATTTTGTTGATAATGGTTTGGCGTTGCCACGAGATCACCCTGAATGTGACCGTCTTTTTAAGATTCAGCCTGTTCTTGATCACTTTGTAGATCGATTTTCAGAGATCTATACTCCAGGGAAAGAAATATCTATTGATGAGTCTTTGGTCCTGTTCAAGGGCCGTTTGGTTTTTAGGCAGTACATTCCTAGCAAGAGGGCACGCTATGGAATTAAGCTGTATATGTTGTCTGAGAGTAGGACAGGATATGTTTTTAATTTGCGTGTGTACACTGGTAGGGATTCCACTATTGACCCCCTGGTTGTCCATCCACTTTTGGAGTTTCAGAGAAAATTGTGTGGGATCTTGCTAGAGGACTGTTTAACAGAGGCCACCATTTGTACCTTGATAACTTCTACACTGCTGTGCAATTGTTTAAGGAACTGTTCAAAGTGGACACTTTTGCTTGTGGCACAATCCGCTCTAACCGTAAAGGTTATCCAAAAGAGCTTGTTTGCAAAAAACTTCAGAGGGGACAGTGCAGTTCCTTGCGTAGTGATGAACTACTAGCTGTGAAATTTGTGGACAGGAGGGATGTGTACATGCTGACTACCATCCATGATGAGAGTACTTCACCTGTGGCTGTTTGGGGTCAGATTGCTGAAGTGCGCAATCCTGTGTGCATTTTAGACTACAATAAGCACATGGGTGGTGTTGATAGAGTAGATCAGAGGTTGGAACCTTACACTGCTATTCGTAAGGCTTACATTTGGTATAAGAAGTTGGCCATCCATCTCTTCAATTTAGCAACATTCAATGCTTTTGTTGTGTTCAAGGAGTGTTCTCCTGCGTCAAAGTTGACTTTTGTTCAGTTTCAGCAGTTTGTCATAGGCAGCCTTGTTGTTGTGGAACAGGCAAGTGTTCCTAGAGTTGGAGAGGTGGAGGATGTGGCTCGATTGAAAGATCGCCACTTTCCTGATCACATTCCTCCTACACCCTCAAAAGACTTTCCCACTAGGAGATGTAGAGTCTGTTGGCGAAGAGGTACGCGGAAGGAGACTCGTATGTACTGCCCTGAGTGTCCTTCTAACCCTGGGCTGTGTGTGCTTGCTTGTTATAGAGCGTACCACAAGCAAAAGAATTATTGGGAGCAACCACGAGTGGTAAAGTGAACTGCCTGGTCTGTAATGTTTAAGAATTGTTGTTCTGTTTCAAGGTTGGCATTAGTGCAATGTATTTAGTTTCTGATTTTGTGTTAGTAGATTTGTATCTATTTGCAATTTGTTTGTGTTTTCTTTTTGTATAAAAAAATCCTAAATGTGATGGTGGTGTGTGTAGGCTGGTGCTTGGCTGGCGGTGTGCGTGGAGTGGCGCTTGGCTGGCGGTGTGCGTGGAGTGGCGCTTGGCTGGCGGTGTGCGTGGAGTGGCTCTTGGCTGGCGGTGTGCGTGGAGTGGCGCTTGGCTGGCGGTGTGCGTGGAGTGGCGCTTGGCTGGTGGTGTGCGTGGAGTGGCGCTTGGCTGGCGGTGTGCGTGGAGTGGCGCTAGGCTGGCGGTGTGCGTGGAGTGGCGCTAGGCTGGCGGTGTGCGTGGAGTGGCGCTTGGCTGGTGGTGTGCGTGGAGTGGCGCTTGGCTGGCGGTGTGCGTGGAGTGGCGCTTGGCTGGCAGTGTGCGTGGACTGGCGCTCGGCTGGCAGTGTGTGAGTAGTGACTTGCTGCTGGTCACTACACACACTGCTAGCCGAGCGACACTCCACCCAATCCATCAGCTTGTGTGGTTGCTGTGTTAGGAATGTGGGCGTGTGAAAGTGATGGGCCCTTGAATGGCGCTGTCTGCTGGTGTGAGTGTTGTAATGTGATGGGCCCGCGGCTGGTGGTGTGAATGGTTTTGTATTTGTCACACGTATGAAAGGTGTATGAATGGCCTGTAAAGAGGTTGGTGCCTTGTCGTGGCTTTACAGCTCACGAGCTGTGAGTCAATGGTTCAGTTTCTCGTCCTTTCAATTATTAACAGTGCATTTCATTTTTGTGAAATCACTTGTTAATACAATTGTATATACTGAACCATCACTCACCCGCGTGCCAAATCCAACCAGTATGTGTGTGTGCTTGAGGATTAGATGGCTGTGCAGTAATATTTTTTTTTGTCTTTCTCAAGCAGGGTGTACCTTGTCCCTTTTTGTGAATGCTGTAATGTGTTTGTTTCGTGCCTGGTGGTGTGAATGGTCTTGTGTGTATCACGTATGAAAGGTGTGTGAATGGCCTGTAAAGCGGTTGGGGCCTTGACGTGGCTTTACAGCTCACGAGCTGCGAGTCACTGGTTCAGTTTTTTGTCCTTTTAATTATTGACAGTGCATTTCATTTTTGTGAAATCTCTTGTTAATAAAATTGTATATACTGAACCATCACTTGCCCTCCTGCCAAATCCAACCAGTATGTGTGTGTGCTTGAGGAATAGATGGCTGTGCAGTAATCTTTGTCTTTTTAGTCTGTCTGCAAAGGTGTACATTCCGTCTAAGAATAACCTACCAACTGTAGATATTGTCGTAAACGAAACACCCATGGGAGTACATGGTGATATCTCTCTTGTGGATCCCAACAAGTTATGGTACCCACAATGTCCTGCAAACCTCAAAATGTCTGTCACATTTTCCTTGCAATATTGTGCCAAAATTTTCACGTTGCCGAAATAAACAACACATCTCAAAATGACCTGGTTTTGCAAGGAGGGTCACCTGGGTTTTTGGCCCGGGGCTCGGCGGCCACCAAGGGAAACCTACCAAACCCACACATTTCTGAAAAGTAGACACCCGGGGGCTTCCAGGGAGGTATGGCTTGCGTGGATCCCCCAACGTTTCCTTACCCAGAATCCCCTGCAAACCTCAATTTTAGATGAAAAAATCACTTTTTTCAGAAATTTTTGTGTGGGAAAGTGTGGCATCACCGGGCTCACACAAATTTCCTACCACCCAGCGTTCCCCCAGGTCTCCCAATAAAAATGGTGCCTCACTTGTGTGGGAGGCCCAAGTACCCGCGACAGGCAAGGGCCCACAACGTATTGAGGCGACCTCAAAATGGCCTATCACAAAACGACCTGGTTTTGCAAGGGGGTCCCATGACGTTTTGGCCCGGGGCTCGGCGGTCACCTAGGAAACCTACCAAACCCACACATTTCTGAAAAGTAGACACCCGGGGATTCCAGGGAGGTATGGCTTGCGTGGATCCCCCAACGTTTTCTTACCCAGAATCCCCTGCAAACCTGACATTTTGCTAAAAAAATCCCTTTTTACACACATTTTGTGTGGTAAAGTTGTGGCATCACCGGACTGACACAAATTTCCTACCACCCAGCGTCCCCCCAGGTCTCCCGATAAAAATGGTGCCTCACTCGGGTGGGAGGCCCAAGTACCCGCGACAGGCAAGGGCCCACAAGTGAGGCACCATTTTTATCGGGAGACCTGGGGGAACGCTGGGTGGTAGGAAATTTGTGTGAGGCCAGTGATGCCACACTTTCCCACACAAAAATGTGTGAAAAAGTGATTTTTTCAGCTAAAATTGAGGTTTGCAGGGGATTCTGGGTAAGGAAACGTTGGGGGATCCACGCAAGCCATACCTCCCTGAAGCCCACGGGTGTCTACTTTTCAGAAATGTGTGTGTTTGGTAGGTTTCCCTAGATGCCGCCAGAGCTAGGGTTCACAAACTACAGCTAGGCACTTTGCCAAAAAAGGGTCATTTTTCACTGCGAAATTGAGGTGTGACCACGTTGCATTTTGCGCCGTTTCCTGTCGCAGGCACTAGGCCGACCCACACAAGTGAGGTACCATTTTTCTCGTAAGACTTTGGGGAACGCGGGGTGGGTGGAAATTTGTGGATCCACGCAGATTCCAGAACTTTCCACCACAGAAATGTGGGGAAAATATGGTTTTTTTGACAATTGTTTAGGTTTGCAAGGGATCTGGGTAACAGAACCTGGTGGGAGGCAGTCAAGTCACCCCATCCTGGATTCCCCTGGGTGTCTAGTTTTCAAAAATGTATAGGTTTGCTATGTTTCCCTAGGTGCCGGCAGAGCTAGGGTTCAAAAGTACAGCTAGGCACTTTGCCAAAAGGGTCATTTTTCACTGCGAAATTGAGGTGTGACCACGTTGCGTTTTGCGCCGTTTCCTGTCGCAGGCACTAGGCCGACCCACACAAGTGAGGTACCATTATTCTCGTAAGACTTTGGGGGAACGCGGGGTGGGCGGAAATTTGTGGATCCACGCAGATTCCAGAACTTTCCACCACAGAAATGTGGGGAAAATGTGTTTTTTGGACAATTGTTTAGGTTTGCAAGGGATTCTGGGTAACAGAACCTGGTGGGAGGCAGTCAAGTCACCCCATCCTGGATTCCCCTGGGTGTCTAGTTTTCAAAAATGTATAGGTTTGCTAGGTTTCCCTAGGTGCCGGCAGAGGTAGGGTTCAAAAACTACAGCTAGGCACTTTGCCAAAAAAGGGTCATTTTTCACTGCGAAATTGAGGTGTGACCACGTTGCGTTTTGCGCCGTTTCCTGTCGCAGGCACTAGGCCGACCCACACAAGTGAGGTACCATTTTTCTCGTAAGACTTTGGGGAACGCGGGGTGGGCGGAAATTTGTGGATCCACACAGATTCCAGAACTTTCCACCACAGAAATGTGGGGAAAATGTGTTTTTTTACAATTATTTAGGTTTGCAAGGGATTCTGGGTAACAGAACCTGGTGGGAGGCAGTCAAGTCACCCCATCCTGGATTCCCCTGGGTGTCTAGTTTTCAAAAATGTATAGGTTTGCTAGGTTTCCCTAGGTGCCGGCAGAGGTAGGGTTCAAAAACTACAGCTAGGCACTTTGCCAAAAAGGGTCATTTTTCACTGCGAAATTGAGGTGTGACCACGTTGCGTTTTGCGCCGTTTCCTGTCGCAGGCACTAGGCCGACCCACACAAGTGAGGTACCATTATTCTCGTAAGACTTTGGGGAACGCGGGGTGGGCGGAAATTTGTGGATCCACACAGATTCCAGAACTTTCCACCACAGAAATGTGGGGAAAATTTGTTTTTTTGGACAATTTTTTAGGTTTGCAAGGGATTCTGGGTAACAGAACCTGGTGGCAGGCAGTCAAGTCACCCCATCCTGGATTCCCCTGGGTGTCTAGTTTTCAAAAATGTATAGGTTTGCTATGTTTCCCTAGGTGCCGGCAGAGCTAGGGTTCAAAAAGTACAGCTAGACACTTTGACAAAAAGGGTCATTTTTCACTGCGAAATTGAGGTGTGACCACGTTGCGTTTTGCGCCGTTTCCTGTCGCAGGCACTAGGCCGACCCACACAAGTGAGGTACCATTATTCTCGTAAGACTTTGGGGAACGCGGGTGGGCGGAAATTTGTGGATCCACACAGATTCCAGAACTTTCCACCACAGAAATGTGGGGAAAATGTGTTTTTGGACAATTTTTTAGGTTTGCAAGGGATTCTGGGTAACAGAACCTGGTGGGAGGCAGTCAAGTCACTCCATCCTGGATTCCCCTGGGTGTCTAGTTTTCAAAAATGTATAGGTTTGCTAGGTTTCCCTAGGTGCCGGCAGAGGTAGGGTTCAAAAACTACAGCTAGGCACTTTGCCAAAAAAGGGTCATTTTTCACTGCGAAATTGAGGTGTGACCATGTTGCGTTTTGCGCCGTTTCCTGTCGCAGGCACTAGGCCGACCCACACAAGTGAGGTACCATTTTTCTTGTAAGACTTTGGGGAACGCGGGGTGGGTGGAAATTTGTGGATCCACGCAGATTCCAGAACTTTCCACCACAGAAATGTGGGGAAAATGTGTTTTTTTGGACAATGTTTTAGGTTTGCAAGGGTTTCTGGGTAACAGAACCTGGTGGGAGGCAGTCAAGTCACCCCATCCTGGATTCCCCTGGGTGTCTAGTTTTCAAAAATGTATAGGTTTGCTAGGTTTCCCTAGGTGCCGGCAGAGGTAGGGTTCAAAAACTACAGCTAGGCACCTTGCCAAAAAAGGGTCATTTTTCACTGCGAAATTGAGGTGTGACCACGTTGCGTTTTGCACCGTTTCCTGTCGCAGGCACTAGGCCGACCCACACAAGTGAGGTACCATTTTTCTCGTAAGACTTTGGGGAACGCGGGGTGGGTGGAAATTTGTGGATCCACGCAGATTCCAGAACTTTCCACCACAGAAATGTGGGGAAAATGTGTTTTTTTGGACAATTTTTTAGGTTTGCAAGGGATTCTGGGTAACAGAACCTGGTGGGAGGCAGTCAAGTCACCCCATCCTGGATTCCCCTGGGTGTCAAGTTTTCAAAAATGTATAGGTTTGCTAGGTTTCCCTAGGTGCCGGCAGAGCTAGGGTTCAAAAACTACAGCTAGGCACTTTGCAAAAAATGGGTCATTTTTCACTGCGAAATTGAGGTGTGACCACATTGCGTTTTGCGCCGTTTCCTGTCGCAGGCACTAGGCCGACCCACACAAGTGAGGTACCATTTTTCTCGGAAGACTTTGTGGAACGCGGGTGGGTGGAAATTTGTGGATCCACGCAGATTCCAGAACTTTCCACCACAGAAATGTGGGGAAAATATGGTTTTTTTGACAATTTTTAGGTTTGCAAGGGATTCTGGGTAACAGAACCTGGTGGGAGGCAGTCAAGTCACCCCATCCTGGATTCCCCTTGGTGTCTAGTTTTCAAAAATGTATAGGTTTGCTAGGTTTCCCTAGGTGCCGGCAGAGCTAGGGTTCAAAAACTACAGCTAGGCACTTTGCCAAAAAAGGGTCATTTTTCACTGCGAAATTGAGGTGTGACCACGTTGCGTTTTGCACCGTTTCCTGTCGCAGGCACTAGGCCGACCCACACAAGTGAGGTACCATTTTTATCGGGAGACTTAGGGTAACACAGAATTATAGAGCAACTGTTATTACCTATTGACTTTCGATGCATTTCTGCCTTCCAAATGAAAGACAATGTGTAAAAAATAAGTCATTTTGAAAAATGACCTATAATTCTCATGCTAGTATGGGTACTCCCAATTTCGGAAATGTGCAAATATCTACTGTTTCTAAAATCTACATTTTGTTCCCATTTCAGAAATACATAGGTGTCTTTCATAACAATTTTTCCATGTATACATTTTCCCAAAATAATTGCTATATACCCGGTACATAATAAAAAAACATTGCAAGATGCTGCTCAGTTATTGGCTCTGGGTTCGTCGGGTTCTTGGTGAACCTACAAGTCCTATATATCCCCACAACCAGAAAGGTCCAGCGGATATAACGGTATATTGCTTTCAAATAGCTGTCATAATTAGAAGAAGTTACAGGTGAAAATGTTGACACAAATGGCTGTTTTTTCAACTAATTTTCAATTTTTCCTTCATTTAACTGTTAGTTTCTATAAGGAAAACTTTAAGGATCTACACAAATGACCCCTTGCTGAATTCAGAATTTTGTCTACTTTTCAGAAATGTATGGCTTTTCAGGATCCATTATTGGTTTCATACCCATATCTACCATTAACTGGAAGGAGGTTGAAAGCACAAAAAATAGCAAAAATAGGCTATGTCCCAGAAAAATGCCAAAACTGTGTAAAAAAGTTGGTTTTCTGAAAAAAGTCTGCTTGTCCCTGAAAGCTGGGAAGATGGTGATTTCAGCACCACAACCCCTTTTTGATGCCATTTGCAGGGAAAAAACAAGACGCTTTCATCTGTAGCCCTTTTTTCGCATTTTTCCCCAAAAAAACAATATTTAGCTGTATTTTGGCTAATTTCTGGGTCCCCTTCAGGGGAATCCACAAACCCTGGGTACCTTTACAATCCCCATGATGTTAGAAAAAAAGGACGCAAATTTGGCGTCGATACCTTATGTGGCCAAAAAGTTACAGGGGCCTAAGCGCGCACTACCCCAAATAGCCAAAAAAAGGCTTAGCACAGGGGGGAAAAGGCCTAGCAGCGAAGGGGTTAAAGACCTTAGCTCGGATGACTTAGCTTGAGGATGCTGAACCTGCCGCTGCCACTCCCACAAAGATTGCCGTGCTGTCTTAGGACCACAAGCCCCAGGATTCATCACTCCCAGGAGGGAGGGGCTACATGCTTATAAGCGCTAACAGACACCTGCGGCATGGGACGCTGAACCTTCCGCTGCCGCTGCCACATAGATTGCTGTGCTGTCTTGTGACCACAAGCCCCAGGATTCATCACTCCCAGGAGGGAGGGGCTACATGCTTATAATCGCTAACAGTCAC
Source organism: Calotriton arnoldi (assembly GCA_963921515.1). Taxonomy (NCBI): domain Eukaryota; kingdom Metazoa; phylum Chordata; class Amphibia; order Caudata; family Salamandridae; genus Calotriton; species Calotriton arnoldi. Next base: position 1,918,230 of record CAWUFW010001495.1, read on the forward strand.
CCGTGGTGCGGGACACACCCGGGCAAAGCCTGGGCCAAGGGCGGGCCCGTCGGCGCCCCTCAGAGACCGGAGGGGGCTGGGCCAGTCCACCCCTCTCTGTTAGGACGTATTGTGTAACAGCCGTGTAATACTTGCTTCCTGGTGAAAAGCTGGAAGAAGTGGACTAAAACCTGTCAGGGGGGATTTTGGTGAAGCATTTGGCCCTGCCCGCAGTGGATCACAGGTACTTTTTTGTAAGTCGTATCCCTCCCGCTATCTGGAAATTAATGTATTTTGAATGAGGCTTGGCCGAACTGAGCTGTATTGGTAACGAAGCCACATATCTTTGTTAGTTTTTAATCAAGGACACTGCCAGGATAATATCGGGACCGTACCGGACAGTACATCTGAGACAAATAGACAGAGGCAGGTATAAAAGTGAGAGAAAAGGCATAATCTTGTGCCCAGTTACTTGGAAATTTGACTTCAGTCCAACCATTACAGGTTTTAAAGTCCGGTGTTGTCAAGCTGCTGGGTTGGGCCATCTGGCCCTTTTATAGTAATTATTTTACTTTTACTTAAAATTTAGCTTCAGCATGCTACGTTTATTTATTTAAATCTAAAAAAAACTAAAAACTTTTAGTAGTCAATTTCTATTTTCATATATTGCACATATATCATATATTGTAATTTATCTTGTAGGTCATTGTAGGTCATTTGGATTAAGTATGGGAAAAAGGAAACTGTTAGCCGACTTAGGAAGGCCTAAAGCCCCAGAAAGGTCACAGACACATACACAGACCTTGTTACTAAAGTTCATATCAGGTGCTATGGAGGCCATTGAGAAGCAGATTACCAATGTTGAGGAGTCACTGTTAGTCTGCGGAGACCAAAATATGACTCCCCTGTTCGCACTACAAAGTTTAGCTGATAATGATGAAAATCTTAAAACCTGTGATAGAGGTGTGTCTGTGACGACTGACAAGGGCACGAATGGGTGTTTACAGAATATATCTGACACTATCAACTCCTCCAAATCAGATTCCCAATTGCCTTCTAAACGGGTAAAAAAAACACGTATGTGTACCACATCTAGCTCCCAAAATAAAGAGGTACTCCGTAGTAAAAGGACTAAACCTCAAAGTAAGATTCTGAATAGGCCAACGATGGTAACAACTGAACAGTCCCAACATTGTAGCGATTTAAATAATCAAAAATTGGATACACTATGTGTGGTGTTCTCCACATAAAGAAGACTCAGGAACACTTCAGGTAAGACACAGGTCCAATGTATTCACCCCAGCCATCAACTGCTCGCATCTAACTGCCAGCGACAGAATCCTATTGTCATTAAGATTCTACAACAAACAATGATGTCACGGCTAGAGAAGTTCCATTTGGAACACAGATTGAAGTGCAATGTCACACACCTTCCCTCTTTACAACAAAGGAAAATGATAAAAGAAGAAAACAAGAGAACAAGCAAAGAAGAAAACAATGTAGAAACAGAAAAACAACCAAAATGAGAAACTAGTAAACTTAACAAACATAGTCTTTCATATACAGAGGTTGTCTTCGTATTCTCTGACTCGATTGATAAGAGCGGTTGTGATCCTTTCCATCCAACTCCGATTTTGTTTGAAAATCCAAAACCGGCTCATCAGTGGAACTGACCACAACAACTCTACTCTTATTCCATATTCTACCATCTTTAGTTTTCACAGCATTCTTGAAAATCTTAACAACTTCTCTAACATACGTATACTTTGACCAAGGCTAACAACCAACAGGTGCTTTAATTTTTACAAAGTCACCCTCTTTTACATCATTTTTCTGAACACACTTTTTCTTGTCAAAATAGACTTTCCTTGCCCATTGTTTATCAATTTCCCTGAGCCTCCAATCACCTGCCTGGTTGTCTCTCAAACCTTTGTTAAGCCTCATCCATCCTGGACACAACTTAGAATTAGAGGCTCTACCCTTGAATAATTCAAAGGAGATCTCCCGGTGGAAGTGTGAGGAGACATGCGATAAGCCGTGATCCTATCTTGCAGGACAATTTTCCAATTTAAATTACTCGCCCTGGCCAACTGAATGCTTTCCTTGAGAGTTTTATTAACTCTCTCGACAGCCCCATTGGTTTCGGGATGATAAACAGAGTTCCTTTTGTGGGCTATGCCACATTCTCTCAAATATAACTGCATTTCAGTGGAACAAAACTGTGGCCCATTGTCTGAAAGAATACTATTGGGATAACTTTCTCTCTTGAATATTTCTTCCAAGAACTTAATCACACTTGCCGAAGAGATATCTCTTACGGAATTCACTTCAACCCATCTTGAGTACAGATCCAGGACAACAATTAAATAGGGAGTATCACTCACACCATGCAGGGGACCCACAATATCGATAGCAATCTCATCCCAAGGATGTATAGGTAATTCTCTACACACCATGGGTAACTGCTTTGTTTTTAGAATCTTGTCACTGGCACAACACTCCATGCAATCACGAACCATCCTTTCAACTTCCTTGTCCATCCCTGGCCACCAGAATTGCATTCTTAAGTATTCCTTTGTTTTTACAATACCTAAGTGACCAACGTGCGCAAGGTTGAGCAGTTTAGTACGAACACCACTTGGTGGAATAAGTCTAGTCCCACGGACAAGCAGGCCATCCATCACAGATAACTCGTCACTGACTGATAGCCAAGGTTTACCAAGAAGTTTATTCCTGCCTGACTCCAGTAAATCAATAACAATTTTAATTTCTTGATCCTTGGCAAGTTCCGATTTCCATTCAGTCTCATCAATCGCACCTAGCGTAACCTCACAGACATTCACATCATCATCCAACAGACAACCCTCCTCCATGTCAATTTCTTTGCAGTCTACTAACCGTGATAGACAATCCGCAGAGTGATTGATGGCACCTGGGATATAATCTACATCAAAATCAAACTCTTGTAAAGAAATTATCCACTTCCTTATTCTAGATGAGATGGCATCAAGTCCTTTTTTTGAAAAAACTTCCTTCAAAGGTTTATGGTCTGAGAGAACCTTTACCTTCGTACCCCATATCAAATTCTTAAATTTCCTCAAAGCCCAAAAGATGGCCAATGACTCCTTCTCGATAACCGAGTAGTTCAGTTCAGAGCCCCTCAAACACCTTGAAGCACAGGCAATCAATCGTTCTACTGCACAATCTTTTTGAAGAAGAACCGCTCCCAATCCTTTTGCGCTGGCATCCGTCAAAATGTATGTCTGATGACCCGGCACAAATGCCTGCAAAGACGGAGCTTTCCTCAAATCCTCCTTGATGGAGATAAACTCTCTAGCACACTCATCACTCCACTCAAAAACCACATTTTTGCCTGTTAACTTTCTTAAATTCTGCGTCTTGTCTGAATAACCAGAAATAAACTTGCAGTAAAACTCAACCATGCCTAAGAAAGACAACAACTCCTCCTTGTTGCAAGGTTCACTTATATTCACAATGGTATTGACCAGTTCTTTTTAGGAAATACACCCTGACCAGTGATACTATGACCTAGATAATTAACCTCCTCTACTGCAAACTTACACTTGTCTTTTTTAAGAGTCAGACCAGCTTTCCTTAAACTTTCTAAGACTGCACACACTCTCGAGAAATGTTCAGCCTTGTTACTACCGTAAATTAAAAGATCATCTTGATAACACCTAACACCTGGAAGCCCCTTGAGTACATTAAACATGATCCGTTGGAAAACAGAGGCCGCTGAAACCAGACCAAAAGGCATTCTAAGAAATGTAAACGTACCTATGGGGGTTACAAAGGCCGTTAAGTCCTGAGAGGTCTTGTCTAGCTCCACCTGATGATAGGCGGACGCTAGATCAAGAGTGGTGAAGTATTTGGCACCCGCCAAAGTGCTGACAATTTCATCAATATTGGGCAAGGGAAACCTGTCAACAATTACCTCCTTATTGAGAGCACGCAAATCAATGCAAAGTCTAATCTCTCCACTAGCCTTCTTAGCAACGACAATGGGGACAACCACTCAGTTGCCTCTACCGCTTCAATAACCCCTACATCAATCAAACGTTGGATCTCTTTCTCTACACTGGGTTGCTCGTTCAAAGGCACCCTCCTGACCTTGGCAACAACGGGTACCGCACCCTCCTTTAATTTTATGCGGTGTTTATAACCTCTCAGACATCCCAACTTGTCATCAAACACATCAGAGAAACGTTCAGCTAGAACTTCTGCAGGGTTATCAACAACCTGTACCTGTACTTGATGTACAGCATTTGGATTCAGGGAGACACCCAACAAACGTTGATGAGGCCACCCCAAAAGTGCATCCCCTTTTTGGCAACATATATCTTCCCTGCTGTTATTCGTCCACTCAACTCAATAGAGGCCACAAAATATCCTAAAATGTTTATGGGCCTACCACCATAACCCATAGGAGAGACATCACTTTTCAAAAGGGTAACCTTGGGATTAAAGTGTTTTTCAAAGATGTCTTTACTGAGCATAGTAAGATGTGAGCAAGAGTCAAACTTCATCTCAAGCTCAACTCCTTCAATCACAACCACATGTGAGGGATGTTTTCCTTTAGAGTCATCAATTTGATATATAATCTCCCTTACCTGAGGTTGTTCTTTGACCATGGAATTGTCTCTCCTTTTAACCCTATTTTTGCAAAACTTTGCGAAATGACCCTTCCTCCCACATGCATTACATGAAAATTGAAGAGCTGGACAGAAAGAAGCGTTTGCTCTGTGACCCGATCTGCCACACCTAAAACATGTAGACCTTCCATCTTGAGCGAAATTGCTTTCTACAGGTCGTGTAAACTTCCCATTATCTGTGTCATTGGAAGACTTACTCTTTACCAAACAAACAACCTCATCTACATTCGTATTCGTTGAATTTGCTTTGTTTTTAGCACTACTTAATTCATTTACACATTTCATCATGTGTTCAACACGTTTAGCGATACCCAAAACCTCATCCAAAGGAGGTTCATCCTTTAACCATAACTCCTCCCTAATTTTGTCATGTGCACATTTTAAAACAAATTGGTCTCTTATCCTTTCTTCCAGAGCACCACCAAACTTGCAGGATGCCGCAAGTTTTCTTAAAGCAGTAACAAACTCCTCCACCGACTCATCTGTTTTTTGTTCTCGTAAACCAAAATGATACCTCTCCATAATGGTGCTTAACCTGGGCAGATAGTGTCTGTCCAACTGAAGTATGCAAATTTCGTATTCATTTAACGTTCTCTGATCAGCGGTACTGAGTTCCGGCAAATGCTCAAGAACCTCTTGCCCTTCACCTCCAAGACAATGAAGCAATAAAGAAAGCTTGCGTTCCGCACTCAAATTGGTGCCACAAACTCTTGCGTAGTTAGTGAAAATTTTCTTCCATTTCATCCACTTTACCGTGGGTTCACCTGGACTTGTTAAGAAAAACGGTGGTTGTGTGACGTTCTGCATAGTGTTACTCCTCAAAAAACAAAAAAATAATTACTGTATAAAACAGACTATAAATAACCACTTAGAATCTCAAATAACATGGTGTACTAAACATGCTTCACCATTTTCCATTAACTACCTAAACACAATAATGAGCTGTGTTAATTACCATCTAATCAAAACATTGACTGTGACTGTCAATATCGAATACCAGGGGTGTGCCAACCACCGAAGACCTTTGAATTGGAGCCACTAGGGTGTGTTAATCACCGTCGAATCAACACACTGGCTGAGACTAACACACAATAAACAGAGGTGTGCCAATCACCGAAGACCTAATCTTCTTTTCTCGGACCGGCACAGATGATCGCTTTTCTTCACGTGCCTTAAAACGCTCCTCTCTTTGTTGCTAGGCAACCCCAAATGCGGAACTCTCAGCCTTCCTCCCTGAATTTAGAGACAGCCAAACCTCGCGGAGCCGCAGCAACAAAGAACATGTGTAAGTTTTTTTTTTTCTTACTTTATTGTTCGTGCTGGATACAGCACGAGTCCGTTACTCCAGGTAAATCCTCTGGCTCACCTCCCAATTTAAGATGGCCACCTCGGCGTCACGACGTAAAACGTCTCGTCAGATGACCCGCAAATGCGTTCCAAACCTCACTCACGCTGGGTAGAGGCCTGGTCACGTAACTGAAACGCGAGCGCGTTTCACTCTTCACCCCTCCCTCCAAACTCCTCACCGGCACAGGAGTGAGGGAATTCACGATACCTCACAACTTTTACTTATCAGCCGCTGGAGAAGCACGGGGAAGCTTCTCAACACCTATCCAATCCTTAGTCGTACTGCCGCTGGAGAAGTGTAGGACTCTACTTCTCTCTTTTCGAAAGTGATGGTACGGAGGGAGGCTTCTTCAGATGTTGGGGTGAGACCACGCTCGTCGCCAAGTAAATGTGGTGTTCTCCACATAAAGAAGACTCAGGAACACTTCAGGTAAGACACAGGTCCAATTTATTCACCCCAGCCATCAACTGCTCGCATCTAACTGCCAGCGACAGAATCCTATTGTCATTAAGATTCTCAACAAACAATGATGTCACAGCTAGAGAAGTTCCATTTGGAACACAGATTGAAGTGCAATGTCACACTATGCTCAGCAGTTAAATCTCTAGAGCCATTTCTGAAAAGTAGCGTAGAATCCATTTATACCCGCTAAAAGAAATAGAAACTAAATGTGCAACATGCTTGGACCAATTGAACACTCGATTGGAAAGTGAGTCTATTGGGAACGCATCAGCTGGTAGTAACCTAGTTGTAACCATTATAGCGAGGCAATCAAATCACTCAAGCACTCATAGCCCACTGGACACAACATCACAAGACCAAATTGGTCTATGTTTAAACGAAGGGAATAAATCCGTTAGACCTTTGCTTTCACCTGATAATATCACACCCGTAGAAGCTCCGCAAATAAATCCAACAGAGTTTTTCGATCTCCCACCTGCAGCCACCCCATATGTAATAGTCTTGTCGAATGTCCCTCCTTTACAACACAAGACTTTTGAATCTTGGACCTCTCTCAAGACTAAGGCATTAAACTGGTTAGGGGTAAGATCGGGTTTGACCGAACATTTGTTTGCAGATTTAAAGATGGTCAGATGAATTAAATGGGTGGGCAGAATCCCAGAAACCACTCCCAGGGGACTGCGTAGTTCTGTCTTTTAAAACACAGAGACTGGTACAGACTGTCCTAAATAGAACTCGGCCCACTCATGTCACTTCAAATACGATCTCTTCACTCCCATTGGGTTATTTTTATCAACCAGGCTCATTAGGGCCCTCTAATCGGGCTATACCTCCAAGCAATCTCCCACCTGTTACCAACCGACTTTATAATGTTCCAACCTTTAACAGACATCAGGAACTAGAAAATCTTGATGATATAGATTGACCACCAGTGGTGAACCGGGAGGGAACCGAGTGGAGACACGAGGAGACAAATGAATTATATGATCCTGGAACGGCGGGACAGACCTTAGTAACAACTGGTCCAAGTATTCAACCTGGCGTCGATTTTTTACAGCATACCGGCAGGTATAATAAAGACGCAAAGTCAATCACTAGTGCGGGGGATTCTTCCCATTATTCTAATGAAAATATTGTTTTTTTGTTCTGGAATGTGGCAGGCCTCCGGAACAAGATTAATAACCTAGGGTGGTTAGACTTTGTAGAAGGCTTTAACTTTATCTGTCTCCAGGAGACCTGGCTGGAGGAACCTGTTCATATGAATGGATACAGAACATTCCATGGCCCCGCCGTTTCAACCACTCATGGTAGATTTAAAGGTTGTTTATGCATTTTGCTTCTAATTACTTACCACCTGTTAAACTAGTTAAAGAACTAACCAACCCCTACTACCAAGTGATTGTATGTGATGGTTCATGTTCGGCCAGGTTGGCAGTGATTAATTTGTATAACAACGCCCCAAGCGGTGAAATCATAACACACTTGCATAAATTATATGATTACTTGGAGAAGCTGGATAATGGTAATAAGAAAAAGCTATTGATTGTGTGGGGAGGCGATTTCAATATCCAATTGTGTGGCTCACTTACCAAGAAAGTATGCGACATGAACAACTTAGATGGTTCGGGCAAATCACATTTTACCCATCATTGTTAAGGAGATAAATTAAATGAACTTATATATACATTAGATTTAGCATTCTCAAATGAAATTTCATCCCTATACGCTCCATTTAGGTGTACCTTTAATGGGAGAAATAATCACAGAATTATTGATTATTTTTTCACATCAAATAATCTGAGCCCCCATGTTTTTAACTTTGAAAGGCACTTTATACCATTAAGTGATCATTACCCGCAATCTGTGCAAATCGCAAATAATTTATTAACCAGAAAACAGCATGGACTTGGCCTGGCTCTTGGTGGGGAATTAGAGTTAGCCACCCTCAATGGTTTTTCACTGCGGTGGCACCAGATTACCCCGGAGGGTTTCCTGGGAAAATTAATTTGCAATACGGGGGAAGCCTTTGAGACATGCCTGGATGACACCTTACAACCAATGGAAATCCTAAAGGCTTTTTTAACCATTAGTCAGGCTGTGAAGGAGAATTTGCAATCAACAGCGAAAACTAATAAAGCTAGAAACGTCTGGTTTGATGCACAATGTACTAAGGCAAATAAGAGGCTTAACGAGGACCTACATAAAAACTCTAGGTGCAGAGCTGAGGTTCAGCATTGCAGATTTGCTTATTGGCAGGCCCTGAAACAGCAGAAAACCCGGTTAAGGGAAGAGGCTTGGGTTGCGTTATGTGAAGCAAGCAGCAAGAATGACAATAACACATTCTGGAAGACAGTAAATTCTGCCCCGTTGAGAGAGGATGCTGGACCTGGGATTGTGGTTGCAATACCTGAGGATGACTGGATTAAACATTTTTCCGCCATTTATTCTGCACAGATCCCTAAACCTGACTCTATTGGGGCTCCTAACATCGATGGTAACCTAGATCTTGAGCAATCCCTCAGCATTACTCCATTTACCTTAGATGAAGTGACTGATGCAATAACTTCCAGCAAAGGGGATGCTTGTACAAAGCTAATATTCTTTTGTGGGGGCCCATCTTAACTGTTGTCTTAAGGGCATGTTGTACTTCGGGATGTCTCCCAACATGGGCCGAATCTATAATAAGACCCATTTACAAAAAAGGGGATCAACATAATCCTGCCTGCTATAGGCCGATTTCGTTACTCGATTCATTTGTTAAAGTAGTGGGTAGAATAATCTTGAATAGACTTCAAGAGTGGGCCGAATCTAGGGGTGTTTTGGCTGACATACAATACGGGTTTCACACTGGGGTGGGGACCATTGAACAGAGCCTTAACTTGAGTATGCTAGTAGGGAAGTACACTAAGATCAAAGGCGGAGACCTGTATCTGGGATTCGTAGATTTGTCTTCCGCCTTTGACTGTGTTAACCACTCTAAGCTATGGGCAATTATGTTTGATATGGGAGTGCACCCTGCGATCATCTCCTTTCTGAGGGATCTATACTCTGGCATGAAAGCCAAGATTAGATTTGGGAATAGGGCGAATGTACTAAGCCATTCAGCATAGAAAGAGGGGTAAGGCAGGGCTGTGTCCTTGCACCCTTTCTATTCTCGCTCTATTTAAATAATGTAGGCACTGTCCTGACCCTGCAACCAAAAGATCTTGCCCAGGTGGGACATCGTCCTGTGCCTGCCCTTCTCTATGCTGACGATGCTGTCTTGATGGCACGCACGCCAATTTCCATGCAGTCGGTACTTAATGATTTTGTTAATTATATGCAGGACCTTGATTTGCACGTGAACCAAACTAAGACATTTATAATGAAGTGCGGCAGGAAAACTGGCAACTGCCGTGCCATTAGAATCCTGAACTCCGGCATAGAATTTACCAACACTTTTTCATACCTGGGCGTTTTATTTGATAAAGATGGCACATGGAACCATGGCATCAAGGCCAGGTCACTGCTTTTTAGAAGTGCCTGTATGGCCTTACGGAAATTCCTCATAAGATTAGGTACAAATCCCCCGCAAGAGATGCTTATAATTTATAAGCAAAATGTGTTAGAAAAGCAGTTTATGGGGCCTGCATATGGGGATATGCAAAGTATTTGGCACTGCCACTAGTGGAAAACAAATATTTGAGGTATTTACTTGCAACACCCAAAACTGCCCCAGCTTTTGTGTGCCACGCAGAGCTGGGTGTACAGTTTCTCACTGATTTAATTAAGATCCAACCTATCCTGTTGTGGCACAAAGTATGGTCGCCTGAGTACACCGCCCTAAATCGGTCCATTTAAGGGACTGTCTAAAATCAACCCTATACACACGAATCCCATGGTTGAGATATATAGAGTGCTTCTGTCAGGATTTGGAGCATCCAGAATATTTTACTAACCCCCGAATGCCTAGTTGAAATAAACAGGAAAGATCTAAAATCTGACTGTTTAACACATTTAGAGAATATTAGGATGTCTGCAGAATTGTTAAAGTCCACTGTTCTAAGAAATCAGCTTGTATTAACCAGCTACAACATGCAACCATACCTGAGAACTGTACCATATCAAAAGCATAGATATATTTTAACTCGTTTTAGAATGGACATTTTTCATCGCATGGTTACCTTTCGCGAACCAAACGATTGGTCCTGAAATCTATGAAAATGTCCCTGTGATAACTCCTCACTACAGAGCACAATGCATGTTGTTCTCTTCTGTAAATTTTATAAAAAATGGAGGAAATACTATATAGTAAGCCTTTTAAAACACTTAGCATTTACTCAATGTTGCCCGGCGTATCTCTTTTTACAGTCTTTACCCACTATTGATATCTGTGTAGGAATGTCATCCTTTTTATGGAGTGTTTTTATGCCAGGAAGAACATATTGATAGAGGATACAGATAATCCAGTAGAATTGGGTAACAATGTCTAGAAGAATATGCGGGCAAATTGAACTGTGTCGTTTTACATATTGGAAATATCAATTTATTGATTTCTACATGTAATGTTATTAATAAGTATTAAAGTAAGTGAGTGGAAATAGGATTGCATGGCGGACCCAGATTTGAGGTTTTTACCCTCCTGTATGGTTCACCAATGATTACATGTTTTGAATTTTTAACGGGTATAAGTTAACATAAGGTATAGAGGAATTTTAGACTGGTATGGAATGAACTGTTTTTTAAAAAATGAAATACGACTTGATAGGACTTGGTATCTTGTATTATATATGTGTATCTATGTGATAATGAAATGAGACTGATAATGTACTGTATTATGTATTATATATGTGTATTTATGCTTAATGTGCTTTTATGGTCTAATATATTTTGCTTTAAAGATGATGAATTGAATTGACTTAGCTTGAGTGAAGTTTGCACACATGCCTGCAAGTGGAAACATGGAAATTACCGTAACATCCTGGAAGAGGGAGGCCCACAGAGACGCTGTTCTGGCCAAAAAGAGGATATTTGAAAATTGTCGAATTGGGCTCCTAAAGCTGCAACCACCTAAATATCCCCATGTGCTATTACCCCATGTGCAACTTAGAACAAACAAGAGCATATTAAGGGTGGCAATTCTGACAGGTCTCCAAGAGCGCCCAAGAAAGCAACCTCTTTAATAGTATCATGCTCACAAAACCAAAGGAAGGTGAGCTGCGCTAGAACAAGAATTGAGCACATTGATTCAGGGTGGTCAGCTTCCACCCGCAAGTGGGTCCAGAGCATTATCCCTAGCTTTGTAACAGCCGGTCCCAGGATGCTTGTTTTTGGTCCAGGGAGGATCTGGCCTTTCAGTTCGGCTGGACTGTTCCCATGTGGAGCAGGGTCAAAACTGATTTGCATATGGCTGGGTCTAAACTGGAATGGCATAGCGTGGAAAAAAAGATGGATTTAACCCAGATTTGTAACTGGGGGTGAATGTTAGATTTGTTCAGCATTTTGTCCATCACGCTCTTTTTGCATTTGTTGCCCTAAGTGGAAAGGGTATGCCCAGATGTGGGTCCCGAGCTCGCTATGCCACCAGATGCAAGCTATCCTGGCTGATGAGGTGTGATACCCCGAAACTGGTCCCAGAATGCTTGTTTTTGGTCCAGGGAGGACCTGGCCTGGCAGTTCAGGCTAGACTGTTCCTATAGGGAGCAGGGTAAATACTGATTTGCATATGGCTGGGTCCAAACTGGAATGGAATGGCATGCAAAAAAACGATGGATTTAACCCAGATCTGTGACTGGGGGTGAATGTTTGATTTGTTCAGCATTTCGTCCATCATCTGTTTTTTTTGCATTTGTAACAGCCACCAGGCACCGACCTCCAAAGACGAACTCTGTGTCCTACCTCACAATAACATCTTGGAATGTGACTGGCTTCAAGACCATCTGGACAAGCAAACAAGCACTAGCCTATCTGGATTAAAGCGACATTCTCTGCCAGAATTCCACGAAATCTTCAAGCTAACCTCCCGCTCCAGCCTCTTTGGTTGCCCCTCGGTGGGGCCTGTCTATCCTGATCAAACACACGTGCAAGTTAGAGGCTTTTCTAATCAAACTTGACTCTCTAGCCCTAAAAGCAGTTTTAATTACAGAAACAAAAATGCAGCACAAAATAACACCATTGCTGCTTCTAAATATTTACCTCAACGCTCCAAAATGCCTGAAGGCGTCCACAGTTGAAGATCTTTGTGACTGCTTGGAAGAGCTTTTCATGGACTTCCCAACCCACGAAATCCTGTTGGCGGGTGACTATTACATCTGTGGGTTAGTGAATTCAAGCAAACCTCTGGCACACTCCAAAGAAGTGTTGACAACTTACAAATTGAGCACAACATCCAGGGCCGGACTGGCTACCGGGCGTTTTGGAATGCTGCCGAGCTGGGGGCTGATGTCACTGCCGTGGGGGCTAATTTCGTTGATGGAGACCTGCGTGTGCTACGAAATAAACAAAGCAAAACGAATTTCGTTCAGCACACGCAGGTCCCCAGCAACGAAATCAGCCCCCAGCTCGGCAGCATGCCAAACGCCCGGTAGCCAGTCCGGCCCTGACAACATCAATTTGAGGCAGAATCACCACATTATCAGCTTCCTCCCACTTTCAAGAGAGTTTTAACAATTGATTATGTTTTCCTCTCAGAGCCCGTAATGAATCGACTCGCCAACTTTGAGATTGTCAACTGACTAGAAAACGATCATAGCCCTCTGAGTCTTACTTTAAAAATAACAGTACCTAATACGGGCAGATGTAACATTGTGAGCTCCTCAACAGGGACAGAAGCAGCAAAACTTGTAAGGAGAATCAATTGGAGCCTGGAAGATATTCCCAAGGTCACTACTTGGTTAGGGAAGCAGTCCATAGAGGAAACTAATAACTCCCAATTGAATATACTCCAATCATGGGACTTCTTTGCAGGAGATTTAAGAGTCTCCCTGCTAGACCCCGACAATAAACAGGCCCGCCCAAGGAATAACTGGATGGGGGTCTGAACCTCAACACAACAAAAGAATTTTGTTTCCACACAATGATCCCTAAGGAGGACCCTGCATGCTTACAAACACAACCCCACAGAAAAGATAGCTGCAACTGTAAAACAATTGCAAAAGCTGCATAAAAAATCCACATGGGAGCAAAGGAATGCCATGGGGCAAAAAGGAATGAGTAAAGATTTTACATATGCTGGAGGAAAAAAATCAGACCAGTTTCTGGGACTACATCAATAAATTAAAATCCACCAAATGCTCAAGGGAAAATGGAGTCTCGGAGGGAGCTTGGACAAGATATGTAGAGGAGTTATATGCAGATCAGTCCTCATTCTCTGTCCAAGCAGTCACACTGAGGACCACAGATGCCTCTCTCAGAAACTAACGACCTCCGCCCTGGTCTGTAGAATGGTCATGCTAACTAACAGGATGGAGTGCCTGGCCCCAATGGCCTTCCAACCAGCATATTTAAATGTGCCCCAGAAGAATGGTCAAGGCTGTTAACCCCCCTTTTCAATCATGCCTTCCTAGCAGGCCAGGTTCCAGAGGCCTGGAGGGGATCTACCTTGTGTCCAGACTAGACAGCACCATCAAACCATCGCCTCATCGCGCTTCTGGACATAGAAGCAAAAGCCTTTGCTCGAGCCCTACTCAAACACCAAGAGGCTTGGGCTGCTGAACACGAAGTCCTGCCTTTTTCCTAGATAGGGTTCCGGGCTGCTGTTGTCTACAACCAATAACATCATAGCACTTGCATCTTTGAGTCTTTTGAGAAGCACAGAAAAAACAGCTCCCATGTTTTTTGCTGCTTTATAGACTACATTGCAGCGATTGACAGGTTTGATTGGTCTACATTATGGAGAAAACTATTAGGGGCAATATTCTCATTATATATAGGGACCTGGGTCTAAGTGAAAACAGGACCTAACACCGTCACCCCTAAGATATTGCCTACTGTGGCCTAAAGCAGGGCTGTGTCCGTGCCCCTCTTCTATTCAACCTATATACAGAAGACTTGGGAAAGCTAGGTGTTATGTATGCAGTGCTGTGTGACATTACTTCAGTGTCTCTAGCACGTACTTCAGTTATTAGCATTGGAGCCTTGTATTTTCAGCAACTTCTGCTGTTTAAAGGTATTTGGGCTACAGACATAATTCACCCAGTGAGTGCTAGCAGTTTCCACGTGAGTAACCAAACATTTCAAAGAAGTGACAGGAATTTCCACTGTCTTAGGTGTGGAAGCAGCAACCACATTGCCTCATCACCTCAGTGTCCTGCAGTAAGCAGAGAATGCAGCAGGTGTGGGCGTGTGGGACATTTTGCAAGAGTATGCAAGGATTTAAAAAAATTAGATGGTGCCACAGGCAATAATGGGAACGTTTTGTGTGTGAGTGATGAGTGGAACAAAAACGGAACTGAAGTACAGGGAACTAAGAGACCACCCAAATGTTATGTTCAGGTATTAGGGGTAGCTCTGGAATTAATGGCTAATTCAGGATCACCTTGGACTGATATTACCAAACAGTATTGTCTGCAATGTTTAAGTGA
Organism: Calotriton arnoldi; assembly: GCA_963921515.1. Taxonomy (NCBI): domain Eukaryota; kingdom Metazoa; phylum Chordata; class Amphibia; order Caudata; family Salamandridae; genus Calotriton; species Calotriton arnoldi. The sequence goes on from CAWUFW010001495.1 coordinate 1,933,253, forward strand.
GAAGATGTGCTTGGATACCCTCAAGGAGTCTGATATAATTGCTGAGAGTTTTGATGGTACCAGGATTGGTATTGTGGGCAGTAGCGGCCCGTGGAGGGAGTTCCGTGGGGCGGCGGGGCGGGGGAGGGGCAGGGTGGGGGGTAGTAAACACCGGAATATAGATGAATGGAGGTAAGTAAACAATTAAATAAAACGAATTTCGTTGCGTGCGCTGCATCGCAAAATGCGATGCAGCGCGCGCAACGAAATTCGTTTTATTTATTTAATTGTTTACTTACCTCCGTTCATCCATATTCTGGTGTTTACTAACCCCACCCTGCCCCTCCCCTGCCCCGCCTTACCGCCCCACGGAACTCCCTCCACGGGCCGCTACTGATTGTGGGGTATAAGGAAGTTGATGTTGTGTTCAAAGGGAGGATGGCAAATATTAAATTGCATGTGGCTGTCAAAGGTGTGAAGGTTTTGGGGTGGAAAGACCAAGGGAAGTTGGGCATTATCCTTAAGCCGTGGTGTAAGAATACCATACTGTTGCTGTCTGATGCGGAACAAAAGAGGAACAAATTCAAATGTTTCCCAAAGTTTTTGATGGAAGACAGGGGAAGTTAAAAGGGTTCAGTCATCATATTGAGGTAAAAGCTAATGCTGTTCCAGTAAAACAGAAACTGAGAGGTGTACCAGTGAATGTCAGACAGGAGTTAAAAGAGGCTTTGGAAGGTTTGGTCAACAAAGGGATAATTGAAGAGGTGGAATCATCTGAGTGGGTATCCTCGATTGTTTTGACTCACAAGCCAGACCAAAACCTCAGGTTTGTGTGGACGTAAGGGCCCCTAATTCTAATTTGGTGGTGGATTGTCATCCCCTGCCAAATATCAATGAGGTGCTGAGTATGCTTGAAGGAGCCAAGGTATTTTCCTCACTGGATCTTTGCTCGGCATACCATCAAATTGAACTCACAGAGGAATCCAAACAATTCACCCCAATGTTTATTTCAGTTTAAAAGGATGCCATTTGGACTTGCCTCTGCAGCTTCTGTATCCCAGAGAGCAATGTTTCACATTTTTAAAGATCTTGATAAATGTGTAAGATGTTTCCAGGATGGCATACTTTTATTTTGAAAAAACAAGGATGAACACAAAGAGCATGTGGTGTCCATGTGCAAATTGTTGGAAAGCCATGGGTTGACATTAAATGGAGAAAAATGTCAATTTTTCCATGATTCTGAGTATTTGGGACACACACTGTCAAGTGAGGGGGTGTTTCAAAAAAAACTTTGGTGGATTCGATTTTAAATGCTCCTGCTCCTGATAACAAGGAAAAATTGTCATCTTTTGCAGGGCTGTGTGAATATTACAGTAAATTCATAATGGCATTTGCAACTAAAATGGAGCCCCTCAGAGAACTTACGAGGAGTAAAGCTGAGTTTGTGTGGATGGACAAACAACAAGTTGCTTTTCAGCAAATCAAAAAAGAAATTGCCAATGCACCCACATTGAGACCTTTTTGTATAAATGAGACATGTATTATTATTGTTGATGCAAGTTTGTATGGTATGGTATTGGAGGGGTTTTGGGACAAAAGAGTAGTAAAGATGAATGGTGTGTAGCGTTTGCGTCAAGAACGGTTAGTGAGACAGAAAGACGGTAAGGGGTCATCGAGAAAGAATTGCCGGCATGTGTGGGAGGTTGAACTCTTCCGCAACTATGTGTGGGGAAGCAGATTCATTCTCAAGACAGACCACAGACCATTGGTGAGCATGTTGTCTCCATGTTGTCTCCTAGTGGGGGGTGGAACGCTACTGCACAGTTTGCCAGACTTACCTCCAGATTGCAGGCATATAATTTTGGTATGGAATATGTTGCAGGCAAACATAATGTTAGGGCGGATTGTTTGTCCAGATTACCATGTCATGATAATGGTGATAAGGAGCGTGATGAGGTGGAAATGGTTGCAAGTGTTAAGGATTTGTTGGTTGTGGAGTTTGCTGAATTGTCTGAAGAGGAATGGAAAGAACAGACAGAAGGAGATGAAATTTTTGCAAAACATTAGGAAGTATTTGGTGCAAGGATGGCCTAAAGAGAAGAGTGTATGTTAGAAATGGGGGTCTCTAGTTGGCAGAGGTAGGTACCTTTGTTCAAGTAGGGAGTTACACTCCTAAAATAACCCCTGCTCACCCCCTTGGTAGCTTGGCACGAGCAGTCAGGCTTATCTTAGAGGCAGTGTGTAAAGTATTTGCACATAACCAACAGTAATACAGTGAAGGCACTACAAAAGGACACCACACCAGTTTAGAAAAATATCCAATATTTTTATATATCCAAAACAAGACTAAAAATGATCAAAATCCACCATACAGTTTTCAGAAATCTTCAGTAATCAAAATAGACTTGGAATATAGTTCCTTGAAGTCGATAGCGCCATCTGGGTCTATCACGGCGTGGTGAACAACAAATCCAAACAGTTCTGACTGACCGTGGCGTCGCAGGCCAGCTATGGTGTCGGGAAGACCCGCAAAACAGTAACTTTAGAAAGGCAGGGTGTCGGCGACCTCTCGATGAGCTCCCAAAGGCCAGCGTCCGCAGGCATCGTGTCCGGAGGTCAGTGCAGGAGTCATCGGGCCCTTGAAGTCACACGCGTGGCAGATCGAACTCCTCACGGTCGGGAGTGCCGATGTCGGTTGGCGTTGGGGCTGCAGTGCGAGGTGCAGCGGTGCGGCATGCGGTGCCCTCAGGTTGTGGTGCAGCATCTCGGTGACGGTCGTCCAGTGGTGTCGGTGAGACCAGGGCTGCGGTGCAAAGTGATTCGGTGCTCGTCGCGGTGCTGGCAGGTCACGGTGCAAGCAGCGGCGTCGTCATTGCTGAAGCGCTGTCGTCGGCTGTCGAATTGGAGTCGATGGCGCTGGTGTCAGTAGGCCAAGACTGCAGTGCAGGATGAGGATGGTGCGTTGTGTAACTTACGAGCGGTGCCCTCGAACCACGGTGCAAGCTGCGGCGTCGATGTCGGCGTGGAGCGTCACTGTCTGGGATACCAGGGCGATGGCGTCAAGCGAGGTGGTGCGGAGTGTGATGCCCACAGGTCGCAGTGCAAGCAGCGGCTCGGTGGCGGCATCAGGTGGCGTCGTCGGTGAGACCAGGGTTGTGGTGCAGCGTGCGGTTGTGACCTCTGCAGTGCCTTCAGTACACGGAGTCGGCAGCGGCGTCGGGTTGCTTTTTCTTCTGTTGCCGCACAAAACACACAGTCCCCAGTGCTGATGGCAGAAGAGCTTGACGTCTTTGCTGTTCCTGAGACTTCTTGAACAGGGGGCAAGCTCTACCTCAAGCCCTTGGAGAAACTCAATAAAGAAGTTATAGAAAGTTCAGTCCAGTCCTTTCACTGCCCAAGACAGAAGCAGCCATTGCAGGCCAACACAGCAAAGCACACAGCAAAGTGGTAGTCTCTCCTCACAGCTTCTCCAGCTCTTCTTCTTGGCAGTCTTCTTTATTCCAAAAGAGTTCTAAAGTTCTGGGGTCTGGGCCCCAGTATTTATACTCCAAATTCCTTTGTCCTCTCAGGCAGAGAGTGTCTGTGCTTAGTCGAAACCAGTTTGGTCCTCTCTGGCCCAGCTTCCCAGCGGGAGGCGGAGACAGCATTGTCCAAGGCAGACAGGGCCTATTCAGGTGCAAGGGAAATCTCCTCCCAGCACTCTAAATGCAGACCAGGCCTATTCAAGTGCTAGTGAAAACTCCTCCCACTACTCTGAATGCAGCCCAGGTCTATTCAGCCCAGCCCAGTCTCATCAAGACTCTGTGGAGCCACTGCACATCCCCAGCCCCTGTCACTCCAAAGCCAGACAGTCAATACACATCCTAGCAGAGGCACACAGGATGGCTAAGCAAAAAAATACCTACTTTCTAAAAGTGGAATTTTCAAACACAGAATGTAAAAATCACCTTTACTAAAAGATGCATCTTTAGATTCAGAGTTCAGGCATACTAAACTTTATTTTCTCATTGTGTCCCAATGGGAAGTTATATTTATAAGATGTGGTAAATTAATTCCCATGCTTTCCTATGGGACGGATAGTCTTTCCATAGTGAAAAACGAAATGCACTGTAATTCACTACCAGGATATTTCACACACACCTGTACATGTCCTACCTTTAACATATACAGACCCTGCCCACAGTGGTACCTTGGGCCTACCTTGGGGGTGAATAATATGTAAGAAAAGGGAAGATTAGGGCCTGGCAAGTGGGTGCACTTGCCAGGTCGACATGGCAGTTATAAACTGCGCGCAGACTCTGCAGTGGCAGATCTGAGTTACCTTTGAAGGGCTGCTTGTGTGGGTGGCACAACCAGTGCTGCAAGCCCACTAGCAACAGTTGATTTACAGGCCCTGGGCACACACAGTGCACTTTACTAGGGACTGACTAGTAAATCAAATAACCAATCATGGAATCACTAATCCATAACACAATTTACACAGAGAGCATATGCACTTTAGCACTGATCAGCAGTGGTAAAGTGCCCAGAGTCCTAAAACCAACAACAGCAGGTCAGGAAAAAACAGGAGGAAGAAGCAAAATGTTTGGGGATTACCCTGCAAAAAGGGTAAATTCCAACAGTATAGTCCTTTAAGTACAACTGTTTTTCAAAGTTTCAGAAGAATTGGTTATGGAAGGTGACATATTATTCAAAAGGAGCACGTGTGATCCTGTTGATATGCAAGGAAGGATTATAGATTTGGCTCACAAAGGACACCAGGGGATGTCTTCCATGAAGAAACGTATTAGATCTACATTCTGGTAGACCACCTTGTAAGAGACTGTGGAGTGTGTGTGAACAGTGATAAGATGCTGAGAGTCTTTCCAACTCCACTTAATCCTGTTTCGTGGCCAATTTTGCAGTAGTAGAAAGTAGCTTTTGATATATCTGGTTCTTTTAGCAGTTTGCCTCAGGAAGCAAGATTTGCCCTGGTCACGATGGACTATCATTCTAAGGGGCCGATTCCGATCTGGGCCGGAAAACTCTCCGACCGAGCCGGATCCGGTGCGTTTTCCGACCGAGCCGGACTCCAGCAGTCCGACCGAGCGAGTACGATGCGGCCGCATGCTGCCGGACTCGACTCGGTCGGGCTCCCATTGAAGTCAATGGGAGCCGGTCGCACAACGCGTACATGGGCTCCCATTGACTGAATGGGCACGTCGCGAACAGGGGGGCCCCCTACAGTGGGTACGCGTTGGTGCGACTCGCACCGCACATGCATGTGTAGGGGGGACCCTTGGGTCCCCCCTGTGTGCGACTCGCGCGGCTACGCATGCAGGGGGGTCCGACATGGACCCCCCAAGTCCGGCTCCGACAGCTCTTCTGAGTCGGACGATACGAGTCGGTCGGGCTGTTCGAGGCACGCATCGTACTGACTCGGTCGGGTAACGTCTCCATTGCGTAGTGCGAGCCGTGTCCGTACGAGTCGGTCGGAGCAGTTCGGACCCGATGTTTCGCGTGCGCTCGCATCGTACTTGCTCGCGCGGACGCCCGTAGGAATCGGTCGGGAACTAGGCCTCCGAATCGGAGCCGGTAAAGCCGAATCCGATTCGGTGCCCTACCGGCCGAGATCGGAATCGGCCCCTAAGTGTCCAGAGGTCAAATTTGCATCACGAGTACTTCTAGAGTTGTCATTGAGTTTTTTAGAGAAATATTTTCTCATGAAGGCTGTTCCGAAGTGATGGTGACAGACAATGGAGTACAACTAAAGTCCAAGGCGATGGAAGAGTTTTTGGTTATGCATGGGATTTATGGGATTAAGCACATTACAAAGTCCTTATATGGACCACAAGAAAATGGGCAAGTTGAGCAATTTAATAGGGTGCTCAAGGAGAGTCTGGTGGTTGCAAGACATTTTGGTGCTGATTGAAAAACTGCTTTTAGGAAGAAACTATGGATGTACCGTATCACACCTTATTCAGTTACTGAGGTCATCCCTTCCATTTGCTTAAAGGGAGGGATCCAGTTTCCAACCTGTGTCCAAGGTAGATAAAGAAACATTTACTACAATGTGTGAGAGGTGGATTTGGAAAAGGTGGCTGAGAGGGTAATGGTGAAACAAGAAAAAATGAAATAAAGATATGACAGGAAATGGAAAGTGAAAGAGCCCAGCTTTGAAGTGGGAGACTGGGTAAGGACACTAAGGACACTCAAATCTGGTTTTGTGTCTAAGGGAGATTCAAAATTTGGTCAGCCTATTAAAGTTGTAAAAGTAAACAAGAAATGTTTAGTCACACAGGATGATAAAGTATGGAATATTCACAGAGTAGTCAAGTGTAGAGAAGTTGGTAAAATGAGTGTTGCTGATACAGACATTTCTGTGATTTTAAATTGATTTTTGTTATTAAGTTTTCTTTGATTTCATTTTTGACATACATGAGTTTGGTTTGTGAGTAACTTTTATTACAGTTTGTTAAAGGAGGGGAATGTGTAATATATGCAGTAGCTTTATATGTATTGTATTATTATGTAGGGTTCTTGTTTACGTGCTTTAATGATAATGGTATCTGTATTGTAGCTTTATGTTCATCAATATTGTGTTTTTTCAAGTGTATTGGAGTGTTCCACTGTTGTTCTATATTCTGAAATCCCTGACCCTTGTCAGTTACTGGAAGACTTTGTTTTACACAGTCCTGTTGGTACTGTGCTGCACAATAAATGATCATTTTTATAAAAATGGATCTTTATTACACTATGGTGGGCCGCAGCCTGGTTCCTCCAAAACTGAGCCATGCATAACTACATATCATCCAATGTTCTGATGACATTGTGGTAATGGATCATACTAAAGCAGGCATCCAACAGTAAACATCTATAGCAAAAAAACAAAACAAAAATCAGGATAAGATCAAGGTTCTCATTTTTAGAAGATATAGAAAAAAGAAAATTCTTACCTGGCACATAGATAGCCAGAGCATCAATAGAGCCAGGAATTTCAACTGCTTGGGAGTCTTGTTTTCAGAGAACTTCAAGCACACTGCTCATTTGAACACCCTGAGGAAGAAAGTCACAACAATCATCTATGGCATCAACCAACTCAATACGACATTGAACAGCATCTCGACTGTCCCCATACTCAGGGTCATAAATACAACCCTCCTTTCCACCCTACAATAGGGGCATGTGCCCCAACTTTAGAGCTCATTTATTGCACAGGGCAAAGGAAAATATTCCAACAGACATGCTATATCCGCCGGTCAAGACTCATACTGGAATGCGGCTTGGTCAAACAATCTTTAGCCTGCAAATCTGCCATATTGAAATACTTTATCAGGGTCCTGAAAGCACCTGATAGCTCGCTAAAGGCCCATCTGAAAAGTAACGTTGAGACCCTGGGTAATCCCTAGCACCAGAAATTGCAAATAGCCATCACGTCCTTTCAAATTGAAGAAACAGTGCTTAAGAATGGGGATGCCCCCACTCAGCCTGGAAACAGTTAATCAACAAACATTTGAAGGAAATCTCGAGGGCCCAGGACCTATCTTTACTAAATAACTCGGCTATTCTACTACCCTTGAACAGCTCTTACCTGGTGGGGAAGCCACAACCATATCTATCAGAAACCAAAAACAGACAGACTCTCCAAGAGATTCTGTACATGTGATTTCTAGGCTTACCAGTGACAGAATTTAATCCAGCATGGGCCCATCAGGTTGGGGAAGGAGCTCGCAGGTTATGCAGCTGCAGACATGAATCATGGCTGCACCAACTTTGTTGTTGCCCCAAGTTAGATTTACCAAAGAGCAAACATCTAAAACCAATCTTCTGGGCACAAGGGGATCATGTTGCAGGGATTCTGCTGGGAAGCAGCACTGTCCCTTGGGATAGCAAGACAACAGAATGTAGGGACTGGGTCTCTCTACCAAGTCAGTACCTGTGGGCCCAAATCCGACTAGCTCACAGTGTCTCACCTGAACTCCTAATCTTTCCCGAGTAGCAGGTGATAGCCCTTAAGCAAACCGTGGAAAAAGATCATCACCTTTCATTTCTTAGTCGTGCATGTGCAACAATAAACAAAAGAAAGACTCGAAGGAAGTTTACAATATATTTATTGAAACTATTGTAGTTTATTTCTAAGCAGGTGTGCTGTGATAAGTAAACAAATACAATTGAGCAACATAATCATCATTACTAGCAGGCTGTATTAAATGAACAACCCAACCATGGCAACTAATATATCTGTCTAGGCCTACCATCACTATGTGAGCACAGGGATATATTAGTGATAGCTGTGATTAGCAACAGACCTCAAACCTTGTGTGTGTAGTTAGGTGGCCCGCATCATAGCTGCTGCCTCCGTCCCAGGACTGCTCTTTCTGCTGGAATTCTCCTCTTTGCCCCCCAAGGGGGTAAGAAATGGTTTATATGATAAGAACTACTGTGTTAGAAAACTGCAGATGTGCTACTGTGTTATGTCTCAAAATATTAGGAGATGTGTATTTCTAAAAAGCATCATGTCACAAAAACAAATGAATTATGTGTGTCTGTGCAAAGCAGTGGCAGGTTAAAACGTGAAATTAAGGGAGAACCACAGCGGGCCTAAAGGGAAATTACTACACCCCCTCCTTGGTTGGGAACGAAAACTTAGCAACTAACAAAATAATAAAAAACAAAAGCACGTGCTAAGCAAACTCAATCCAATGCCAATAAGCATATTATTAAAATGTATTAAGCATAACGAAAAATGTAACATGAAAATGTTCAAAACGTGGCCATATTAGGTTGAGCTGGAGGCACCCAAAGTTTCTTCCACAAGATCAATGTACAGGAATCCAGAACGGATCTCATCTCTGCAGACAATGATTCTGCTATTGCCCCATTCAAAAGCTCCAGAGAACAGACGCAATCCTCATTATCAGCCAAAGCTGAGCAAGTAGCCATGTACCCTCCGTTATTAGAGCCAGTGGTTGGTAATCCTGGTGCTGGAGCACCCATCCCCCCAGAGGTACTGGCTCATACCATGCATCTTGAAGTAGCCGCAAGTTCATGGAACAACTTCGAGAATTATTTGTTATCGGATTCATCAACAGGTTCATGTACACAGGAACAGGCAATTATACAGTTAAGCATATATAAAGTCCTCATTCAAAGCGGCATCATACCCAATCAAACACAGGTTGTATGTAGGTAAACCAGGTGGGTTGGAATGACAATGACCAGCCAGTATTCAGTTCCTAGAGCAAAGGGACTCCAAAGAGTTGCATTATGCACTCGCGGCACAGGTGGATCAGTAGTAGTTCCATTACTAATGGGCTTCAAAATGGAACATCCATTGCAGAGTAATAAAAATAGAATCAAAATGCCACAAATAAGGAATAATACCAAGGGTATACCCTCAAACACACTGGAAACCTAGGATTGGATAAAGGCTGGTATTACTCCAAAGATTTTCTGGAAGGTACTAAGCCAGTCCCAATTATTTTTAAAAAAACTGTGCTATACCAGTGCTTTTAAAAGCATTAAAAATTCGGTGCACAAGCTCACTGAAATGTAATGGAAGATCTATGTTTAACAAGGACTGTATTTCACTGGACGTAGTTGTAACCTGCAGTTCAAAGGTTTCTGGGGCAGATGTTAATGCACATCTTTTTGAAACAATAAGGCTTTCAGCATGCTTAGCTTGTTAAAGTTTGCCTCCAAAGATGGAATTGAAGGCCACAACAAATTATCAGAAACCGTATACGTGGGTGGAAAGAGCACATTATTGCAGAAGGTCACTATCTGGGGTACCGATAAAATATATGGAATCCCGGCCTTCATTCCGCAACAGTCCTGGCCGCTTAACAATAAATATCTTCGATTTGAAAGGCCAGTAATGAGGGGGAGAATTGAAGAGGTCGGTATTCTTTTTAAAAAACAGGCCAAATTTGCCACCGAACCATTACATGCAGCATGAACGGTAACATGTTTACAAACAAGTGAGTGACTGACAGAAGAGTCACATTCCTTTCCAGTAATAAATACCTCTTTTTCAGCCCACTCACAATGATAGGAGAATGGTAAAGAACATGACTTATGAATAAAGCTCCCTCCTAGGATTTCGTATCTACATACTGGGAAATGTTTCATACAAGCTGTGAACTGAAATGTAGAAATTGGCAAAGATATTTCACCATGTATTAACCGCACCGCGAGAGTGTCTCTGCTATTCCGAATGGGAGCTGTTCTAACTTCTCGAGGTGTAACATTGTGTAAGTGGAGTCCTTGGCCATGAGCCATTGTATACATGCAAGGTTGAAAGGCAAGAATAGGTATGTAGAATTTAGGTAACGCCATGGCATGCATCTACTTTTGAGGTCCTGAAGTGTCCAACTAAACTGCATGATAAATCTAAGCTGACTTTGCCCATGGTATTATGAAGACATGTCACTGTGCATAAAATCTATAACACACAACACAATGTTATTCAAGTTGTAAATGCAAGAAGACAATGTATTATACTATTATCAACAACAGCAAGTACTTTATCCAAATTATCTTGATCAATTTGTCTTAAACGTTCAGCAGCTTCCATTTATGATAGTTACCATATTTCATTATATGTGCCATAAATAAATCGTTTTGACCACGGAAACTTAGAACCCAATATGAAATCAGATAGGTCAATGTCTTCCAAAAGTAGAAAAAGATGTTGTTTTACAACATGCAGTGTGGAATGTTCCAACCATTGTTGGCACAATTTCACTATCGAATATGTGGTGACTATCCCTGAGTGTTGTGAATGGGAATAACGAGGGTTGGGTCTGCTTGCCTTAAACCCCAGTGTGCAATTCAAAAAATGAGCATAAAAACCATTTGTGTCCACTGGCCACAATAGCCACCTGTTTGGAGCTGAAAGTGTGGAGTTAAATGTACCATTTTGTGACATACTATTCAGCTGTTCTTCACTGTAATTTGTTAAATATTGTCAACTGTGTAATCAGGCAATGGAAGGAATGTTTGGTAAATTCATGTTTTTAATTTATGCCAGTCCTAGACAACTAATCCACTGAATTGTGTCATTCAGAAAAATCATCTGTATTGGAATTAAGCAGGCTTGGAACAAGGTGTTTGTTCTCTGAACTTGCCACGGTTTGGCAACCCAAATTGATTTCATGTCAATTGTATCCTTCCAATAATCATAGCCTCTCACAGCTAATTGTGTGACAAACAAGTCTGTATATATTAACTTGGTTTATGGGAGCATTTATTTCTTTGCTGGTGTAGGGACACGTTTAAAATAAAAAGATTTAGGGTCTAATGTGTAGTGTCCAGAAAAATATGTGAATTTATCCCTATATGTTTTGGAGCTCCCTTGTGGGGGAGTAGGACAATGTTCCCATTATGTATAATTGAAAAGTGTGCGTAGACCACTAGCTCAATGTAAATAATGATGTCCGTAATGATGGTAACAGAACATATCACCATAATTAGTAGAATATAGTTACAAGACTTCACTCTCAAAACAGTGTACTATTCCAGCTGCGAGAGCATGGAGTTTACAATCTCAACATACCAATCATCAAAATGTCACCCAGGTACAATAACATCACACACAGAAACCCTAAAAACATAAGGAATCTGCAATAGTAGGGCCGAAAATATTATAGGGGACCTTATTCCAAACGATTCCATCAGTTACTGGGACAGCTGAAATATTCACAAGAGACAGGTCTCTTTTTAACTTATGTGAAGATGAGTAGGCATTAACAACTCATTAACTAGTTCTGGGGCAGAGCGTTCTGGAAGGTAATGGCCATTAATCAGCAAGGAGAAAACAATCACAAATTCAATTCAAAGAAAAATCAAAGAAAGTGTTTTCCAAACATATATCCAAGGAGCGACCAGATTAGTGTGTTTTAACCATGAAAAGAAAACACAGGCCTGGGTAGGCAGAGTGTCTAGAACGGAGGAACTATCAAAAGAGTCAGAGGAAAAATTATTTGTTCCCACATAATAACCAGAAGCAGTTCCTTGAAAAACAGGAGCTACAGGTACAGTTAAAGAGCTGGTGAATTTTATGAGGAGTGGATCAGAATAAACGACATAAGCTGTAAAAGACGCAGTAGTAAGTACAGTACTCACTTCAGTTGTGAGGCTGGAATTTGTGGCGGTATTGGGAATTAACTGAAGTTCATTATCCACCCCACCACCAGCTGGGGAGAAACAGCTTTGAAGGTGCTCACAAGCTGCAGAGGAATTTACTCTATGGCAGCGAGAGGAGTTAAGGAAATACCAAGGACTCTTCGTGGCCTACTGTTTAGGATTGGCCGCATGATGTAATTTGATGTGATCAATGGAGACAAAACAATTGTCTTTTGAACCCGCAAGAGGTGGCAATATTACAGTTCTTGTACCTTGAATGCCAAGAACTGGCATTAGTGCATGGTATGATGGGCCAAATTCCTTCTTTACCGCACTTCTCTATTGAACGAGATCCCTAACTTGTGGAATCCAACCCAAATGATGTGCTGGTTGCTCCTTGATTCCTGCAGAGACAGACATCTTCAACTGATCATTGGATTAGCTGTCACAGAAGTTTTGTAAATCCTGTAAGACAGCACAACGTTCATTTACGTCAAAGGGCAGGGCTGCCACCACAATGTCTGGACCGTCAAGGTCTCGAACGTACATTTTCATACCAAAAAGGACCTTGTATGGGGTCCGCCCACCCAAAGATTATTTAGCGCCTAACCGACTGGACTAGCATCAACAGCCACCTCTGTATGAAGCTTTGAAGTGAAGTCGGCCATTTCAGCAGCAGATTCAATGGCTTGTTTGATTTTCTTGAAACTTCGCTCACATTCTTGTGACCACTCGAATGAATCGCTTTTCTTTGTTAACCCTAGTAATGGAGGATTTATACTGGCAAAGTTTTGTATGTATCTTGAACAGCAACTACCATGTCAAGAAATAAACTTATCATGGAAACATCTTGTGAGGAATCAGCATTTGATAGAACTTGTACTTTTTCAGGATCAGGTGTCATAACCCCATCTGAAAGATATGGTCAGAGAACTTTGACTTTGTATGGTGGACCTGATACTTGTCTGCATTCAAAGTCAAACCTGCATCAGTAAGTAAACAACATACTTGTGTGAGAGCTTTATCATGCTCCTTCTGTGTAGCTCTGAAATTCAATATGTCATTGCTATAATTGAATGCACAACATGTTATATGGCACGTTAACAGACGTCTAGGAAATGTTTTACAGCCGATGACACACTCCCTTACTTCTATATCTGTCACATGTGTGTGGTGGTTGTTTTCTCTTACATTAATTTCAACATTATCTTTTGTAGTGGCCCTCCCATAGCATGCATTAGAATAATATTTGGCACATTTACAATTCACATTTTCCATCAATGGACTTTCTTGGTTGTAGGAGTAGCCAATGTGACATAGTAGTTGTTTCTTTTTCTGGGGTGTAACATATTTTGCCCTCTCTGTATCTGAAAGTAGTGTAATAGTATAAATAAATATAATTTCTACAACTTTATAAGTTTGTTATTTAAATATAAAATGTTGCAACTACTTTTTTATTTATACTTATTTATACTCACATGTATTGTCTTTGTAGATGTTTGACACTGTTTTGCAGCTTTGCCGTTGAGCGTGTTGTAATGGGGAACAGGTGCTTTCTTTTCTGTCGCAAGAAAATAAGTTTAATTTTAAATGTTTATTTGTTGGAAGCTTGTCAAGGTTAAGGTCGTTAGGTGTATTTTTACTCACTTTTGTGGTGAGTTTATATTTTATAACAGTTTATATATACTTACTTTGTTATATCTTTTTGCTAATTTGCAATTGGTGTAGTTATTGGGGTTGTTTTTTGGAAGGCTACCACTTTTCAAATGTGTAGTATTTTCTTTTAGGAAGTACATGTGAAGAGAAGTTGGGGAGTGTTTTGTTAATTATTTGCTACTTTACATTTATTGTTTTATTTACAAGTAAGATTTAGCTTAAATATAAGTTTTACTTACTCGGCAAGGTAATTCTCGAGATGTATATATTTCTTATTTAAGAGTCTCTTCAGAGAATGCGGCAGAGATTCTTCATCTTGCAGCGTTTGCCATTTTATTCATATTTAGTTGATTACATTTGTGTGCCTTTTATAGTGTTGATTTAATTGTTTGTCTGATTATACTGCTTAAGTTGGTGTATAGTTAGATTTTATTGGTTAGTTTCATTTTAGTTTGAATTTCTTTTAACAGCCATGTCATTGTATTGTAAACGCTAATTTAGTTGTTATTTATAATGTTTGATATGCAGTTCAATAGTTTTGAATATATATGTATATATCTATATATATATATATATATATATATATACATATATATATATATACACATATATCTATATATCTATATATATTTGTATATATTTATATTTATTTATATTTATTAATATTTAGATTGTTTTATAAATGTTTGTACCTAATACGAATTTTTATGATTATATTATCAGTTTAGTTATATATATTATTGGCGTGAATTATAAATATTTTGGCGACATTATATAATTTGTTTTATTCATACATGTATATACTGTTTAATGTTTGTTTCTGATACTTGTGTTTTCCATATAAGTAAAGATTGATATTTTTATCAGCAATATTTGTGTTCTCGATATGTGCATTTTTACTAGGAAGGCAATAATTTTGTTAACAATATTTTGTATCCAATATTTTTGTGATTCAATATTGTATGCATCAATATTATGTCAGTGATCGAAAGATTCCATTGTATAAGGCAATAATCCACATTTTGTTGTAGATGTTTTCAACAACGCAGGGCACGTTTTTAATCTGGATAGGTCTTTGCAAAGAAATATGAATGTTTTATGTGCCATGAATGTGTAAGCAATGAAAATTACACGTGCTGTATTTTGCGGTTGTTTTTTCCCTCCGAGGGACATATTTACAAAAGCTTATCACCACCAGAACGTCACTTTTTGTGAAGTTCTGTGGCAATAAGCCCTTCGCCTTATTTATATTGCGGCGTGACTTAAAGCCGCCTTATGAATAAGGCCTCGTCTCACACAGCACTTAGCGTGAAAGGGGCGGGCAATGGGTGTGGCGGTGGTTGTTCCGCCGCAACACCCATTGCTTTTTTACGCTGCCCTCTATTTACAAGGGTGGCGTAAATAGGAGGCAGCCGCAAAAATAAGACCAAGGAAAACCTGGTCTTAACCTGGCGAAACAAGGAGAAATTATTAATTTCTCCTCGTTTTTGCTGTTTCTATATGTGTTGCATTCCGCAGCAGACATAGAAACAGCAAATCGCCACTAGTAATTGTTCATGTGCAGGAAGGTGTTCCTTCCTGCACATAAACAATCATTAAAAAATGATGAGTTGCAACTTCTATGTGTGCTGCATAAAGCAGCACACATAGAAGATACAAATCGCCATTACTGATTGTTTATGTGCAGGAAGGAACGCCTTCCTGCACATGAACAATCATTCCCTGCAACATAGACACCCTTGCACTATGGTGCAAGGGTGCCTGTGTTGGCACTAGGCAGCTAAATTTAGCACCAGCTCTAGGGTAAACACTGGGATGTGCTGCATTCTTGTAAATGCAGCTTATCCCGGCTTTTTTCAGAATGGCGGAGCGCAGCATTAGCAATTTTAGCTTAACGTCGCGCTCCGCCATTCTTTTGCAAATATGCCCCTGAGTTTTTTCTGTATTTCTTTAAACTTCCCTTTCGGTTTTGGTATGTACAGGTGCCTCAATTAATATTTCTTTCTTCACTTAAAAGTGCCACATTTTCAAAAGAATGTTGAGGGAGAGAATGTCTTGATTTCCTTTTTACTGCTAAGGTTTTATTGCAAGGCCTGTCAATATGTGCTAAGTAGCATCAAATGGGCATAAATAGATTCAAATTTGAAGCAGACATTCACTGTTCTAAAGGCACCTCCAAAAGTTAAGAGCATCTTGCACATTTTCATTTTTATAGCTTCTTCCATTTATAGCTTCTTCCAACATGATTTCGATACTATAATTTTAAGTTAGAGGAGCACAGACTAGTTATTCATCTCAAGTGTTCTCAATCATTGTTTTATATTTCCAACACATCTTTTATCTGCATTGAGATCTCATTTCAGTGTTGGTTCAACCTAAGCTGTGAAACTTTTTTAATTAGGACTTCGATTTCCTGCATATTGAACACAAATCAGCATCTGAGTCATCAATACTGTTTCTTTAGCCAAGTATAGATGCAAATTAAATGTTGCAGCATTATTGAATTCCAAATGCAATTTTCCAGTGTAGATATTTCTGCCAGTTTTGGTTTGCAAAAAAGCAAATTAAAAAGAGGTATCCTCTATCAGTTAATAATAACACACTCATCAGAAAAGCGAAATATATGGAAATTAATTTGTCACATTAAAGCCTAGAGATGAGTGTGTCTATATATTACTCCGGATGGTATTCACTCTCAGAAAGAGAGTGAGAGAGAGGGGAGAAAGCGAAAAATAGTAATTTGAATACAAGCAGTGCATTTTCCAACTGTGCATAACGACTTGTGATTCTTCAGGTACAAGCAAAGTGCCTTTTTCCCAACCTGTTTAAAGATGTGAAAAGCACTGCATGGAAGGGAGTGGTGCAGGGCAAGAGGAAAGGGGAGCCACCAAGGTCCCAGAGTCATGTGTGAATTCCTGATTATTTGTCGTTGGGCGAAACAGGTATCAATTGTTGAAAGATAGCCAAGGCTGGAAAACCCATATTAAAATATTGATCCGAAATGTGAGTTTTGGAGCCAAAATAGCCTTCGGATATAAATCATGAAAACATTGTTAAATTGTTTTGATTTTGAATTAATGGACTCCATCAAACATTTGTCATCTATTGAATAACAAAAAATTGGGTACTGGTTGAAAATTACGAGGATGTAACAGCTCCCTTCAGCAGAAGTTACAAGGGCCTTGTTAACATCCCATATTATGAGAGGTTTTAATTTTAGGTAATTCACTATCTTATGTACCACAGAGGATGTACCAGGTTCTGATTAGGAGAAGAGGCTTAACTTGAGCGTTTCTTCAGTTCAAACACGATTTTTGTATTGTCGGCATACATATACAAGTTGCCCCTATGTCATGAAGGGCCTGTGCCCAAGGACGCAGTTAGATAGTAAACAATACTGGTAACTGAATTGAGCACTGAGGCATACCATATTAAAAAAGGTTAGGTTTGGCTTAGGAAGAGGAACTTGCCACAGTTTGACTTCTTTTATTGAGGAGAGAATGAATTCCTTTTAATGCCACAGTTTGACTTCTTTCATTGAGGAGAGAATGAATTCCTTTTAATGCTGTGCCACAGAAACCAGTTTCCTCTAATCTAGAAATTAGAATCTTATGGTATCAAAAGCAGTGGAGAGGTTGAGAAGGAAGAGGGCAACAACCTCATCATTATCCACCACTCTCCTAAACTCCTAAGATCATCAAGGATGGATATCACAATCATCTCGGGTTTTCAACCAGGTCTAAACCTGCCTGATTCTGATTCAATAATTTATAGTCTTCAGTGAATTTCTGTAGTTGGGAGTAGAACCATTTCTTAAGAACTTTTCCAAAAAATGGAAAAAGCAAAATGGGTTTATAAGTACTGAAAAGATTAGTGCAGAGATTTAGTTTTTTCAGTAAAGGTACTAACAACAGCTTGTTTCCATGAAGTGGGAAGTCAGTTATCCTTAAGGCTATTATTAAATATAGTCAGTAGAATTACCAGACATAAAATGATCATGGTATCAAGCACTTTGGCCAGGGCGGGATCTTTTGGGTATCCCGATGGGTGGATGTTAAAAAGAGCCTCCATGAGTACTACTGTATAGATAGCCTCAAACTCTTCCAAATGAGGGGATTCTGATTTTCACTACTCATTCAAGTGAACTCTTTTGTCATTAGTGACCAGAGGATCTATTGAGGGTGTGGCTAAAATCTCATTAGAAATGATAGAAGTTTCCCCCTACAACCTAACGCTATCTTCTTACAGTATGCTTCCATATGTATGGATTATGCCAATTGTGATTGTAGTTTTTGAAGTCTATATATGACTCTAAATAATTCTTTTGCAAAGTTAGGTGAGCTCCTGATTGTATCTGAAAAGTATATTTTGTTCTGATTTAATATCTTTTTTATAAAGTTTAGCAAATCCTTTATACTTTCTTTGGCTTCCTCTTCATAATTCCTCTCCCGTTTCTGCTCATGTTGGTGCAGGGTCAATTTCATGTAAGCCATTTCTGAGGTAAATCATCGTTTATCTGGAGATGTTTTTTTTAAGATCATTATTGCTTACGGACCCAGAGAGTCTAAGGTGTTTATGAGCTGTTTACAAAAGGATTCTAACATTTAATCTGGCTCATTAATCTCATGTGTCAATAAATCTAAGGGCCTGATTATGATGGCAGACTTCTGTCCGTCCGCCATCGTCCCGGGGATGGGGACCGCCCGCCTATAAGGCGGCGGTCTCACTAGTGCAATTACAATGCGTCCGCCACCATGGCGGCCGCAAAAGGCATTTTTTCCATTGCTGCGGGTGCCTACCACATGGTGCAGGGAAATGTAGGGGGGCACCATAGGTGCCCCCCAAGTGCAAAAACCAACTGCCTCTGCACAAGGGGGGCCCACAACTGGCCCCCAAAGGCCATCCCCGCCAGCCTTTTCATGGCGGGTGAACCGCCATGGAAAGGCTGGTGGGGAGCCAGCATCGTAATCTGACCGGCGGTGCCTTCTAGGCACCACCGGCATGCATTACATGCTGAGGGCCTCCGCAGCACCGGCGAGCTCTAGGAGCCTGTCGGATACATGGCGGTCGGTGTTTCCGACCGGCACGGTACCGCCCGCCATCATAATATGGCAGGCGGAAAATGGACTCACGATGGCGGTGAACCCGCCACCGAAAGCCTGTTGTAATGACTGCCTACGTTTTGCCAGTCCTTCAACAGTGTGGCTGAAGGGCATTTTCTCAAGTCTCTAGATTTCATGTCAGTATATCATTTGATTTGTTGCATTTCAGCCTTGTTTCATATTTCAAAAAGGATGAAAAAATGGTCACTCTAAATAACTTCTAAAGGATCCTGAACCCTTATTGAGTTAATAGAGGAGAAGTTAGGATCTAACAAATGACTCGCCCTCAAGAGTTCATATTAACATGAAATCACAGAGCGATGCCCACCGCCTGATCGAGTTATAGAATAAAATTGCCAAGATTAGTTAGACTGTTTTCTTGCAAGCTATAGCGCTGATCCCCTATATTATTTTATTGAAGGAAAATGACAATGTTTGGGGAGGGATATAAGCAAAAATAAATGCAAGAGGAGAACTGTTGATATTCAGTTTGAATTAAAGTGATTCCACATTAGAACCTAATTCTATAATTCCACAGATATCTTCAGGATTTTGCAGGTAAGTATATCCACACCTCCATCTTGCTTACCCTGCCTATCTGTTATGAAAATGTAATAGTCCTGTGGGTCAAATTCATCAATACATGCGTTATAAGATTCTGATAGCCAGGTTTCAGTTAAACATAAAGGGCCCGATTCACAAAGGGAATGTTAGACCAAAAGTCTAACTTAGACTAAAGTCTAACTTTTCGGTATTCACAAAGGGACTTACGAGTAGTAACTTTATGCCTGTGGAGGTTTCGTACTCAGGCGGAGGTTTCCACACTTGGGGCGGAATCTCCACCCGATTGCTGGAAAGTCTGCACTCGGGGTGGAATATCCGCACTCGAGGTGGACCACAACACATTGAAATAGCAGGACAAGCATTGATATATGCCGCAACGCATATTCCTAGATTCACACATCATGAGATATACAACATCTAGTTGTACAACCAACATAGTACAAAATGGCTAACTTAAAATTGAAAGCAGCTATATGGAGACTCTGGGCTGCTACATATGTGTATGTGTAGGGCATGTGCATGTATATCACAGAAGAGAATGACAACATGTTACTAAACATTGGATTTCACAATCAGTGAGGCACCCTTGTTACTTGGAGGTGAAAAAACAAAAGCTGTTGAACATATGTGATGGGTGTTGGACCAGTTAGCTATAAAGCAGGTGTAATGGAGGGGTTATTGTGATGGCCAACACACACCTCTACAACAGTGTAGATATATATCAAGTAAGATACAATACCATAAGCCTATTCATATGACCCTTCAAGTGGCAACAAGAACATCACAAGTATATTTGTTGCAACATCTCTCCTACAGTCGCACATTTAACAAATATGTATCTGTCATGTAATGTCTTCCACAGTAAGTTCAAATGCGAGCATTATACCCAAGTCAAAACCTGAGCTGCATAAGTAGGAAAGTGCATCTCTACATATGTATGCCACATACACTGACAGGAAGGCAAAGGGTTGCTATGGATTTCTACCTGTTTTCCCACTTCTCACGTATGGTAGGTGCAATTGGTTGCACTCATGTGGCACTTCAGTCACCTTTCCACAATGCACACATCTTCAAACAACAGACACTGCTGGCACTCCATCACTGTGGAGGGTGTGTGCGATGCCAATGACTACTTTAGTAATGTATATCCAGTGTTCCTATGCAGTACATGGCAGCTATATATTCCGCAGGTCACCTCTTGCCCGGCGGCTGGCAGCAAGAGAATTTGACAACATGTGGCTTCTGGGTAAGTACACAGGCACCATACAAACCTGATATGTATAAATGTTGTTTGAACACACACAACCATTACAAATGACTAATTCTCATGACACATGCATGGCCCCAACAGACACTGCATGTTCCATTTAATATATTATGAACAGATGCAAGAGTGACATGTACAAATATTTCCTCATTTTCCTCCTCAGGTGATGCTGCATATGCACTCTCTCCTTATCTTCGCACACAATACAGACATGCAATCATTATACTTCAGGGTAGATACAATAGGGCACACATTTGTACATGAGCCATCTTAGAGTGCATTTTTGGTCTCCTACAGTTATGATTCAGATGCTTTGACCATGTGGGGGTGCTGCCATCTCTCCTGAAGTTGTGTACAAGATAATAGTAGCCTGTTGTGTCTTACACAACATTGCAGTACATCAAGGCTTTCACATACCTCTGAACCCTCACCGAGGTCTGAATCCAGGGAACTGGTGCATTGTCCCAAACGGAGGGCAGGATATGCGGGTGCATTACCAGCCAGTTGACACTTTTGTTTTCCTGAGCCACCAGTTATGTTACAGCCTTTCACAGTTTATTGGGTGGACATTTAACAAAAATTCCTTCCTGAGTCTACTCTGTAAGCCATACATAATGTATGAAATGTATGAAAACAACAACTGTTGTCAAAAGATAGGCCATGCAACACATTTCTTGCATGTGATAGTAATTAGTGTGGGCAAAGTCTCAAAGGACTCCATTGCCCTAGGGGAGTAAATGGCACTGCATGTGTGAGATCTCCCAGGACACTGGACATCTGAGTTTTTGTCTGCACTAAGTGTCACAATGAGTCATGCCTATGCATAGAGTCAGTGAGGATTAGCATTGTGGAAATATACAGGTATATGTGAAATAGTTTAGATTGAAAATAGGTGGCATCTTTTAAATTTTGTGTTACGCATACTGTAAACAATCGTGCCTTACCCAGGTCTTATATGTGGCTTGCCATGTGGCACAATATACTTTGTATACTGGCCCTTACTAACATATTTTACATGTGGGTGACAGACAGTGATGAACACTTATTGGTTTACTCACTGTACATTTTAGGGATCGCTAATAATCAAAAAGTAGCAAACTACATACTGTTAATTACATTTTGAACTTAATGTTAATGTTGGAGACACAGTAGTTGTGGTGCTGACCAAGTAAGGCTTGCAATGTTTAAAATGTAGTGGGCATGATCAACTATTTACCAACATTGATTCATGATGGATAGCATGATGCTACAGTAACATACTACATAATCTCCATGTTGCATATGTGAAGTACTCAGACAGTACTGAATGCAAAATGGTAACTGTCTGTGATGGGTGTTTAGTAATCAAAACATTAATATGTATATGTAAGGGTAGGAAAATGTATATTGCATTTGTGTGTGTATGCTACTCCTGTGGCAGTGTAGCTGTGTAATGACCTGGATTGTCTTTGGTCAGAAAGGGACTCCTTCATGCTCGCATCTCAAAAATAGAAGGTTGTTTTGATTTGTGTGTGGTGCTGGAAGCATCACACATACTAATAAAGTCTAATGTGCTCCTAATATTATATGTACTGTCTCACGGATAATTCCCGGAAGCATGATAGATAATTGAAGGTGGGTAAAGGAGAATAAAGGAGAGAATGGCACAGTTTGATATGTCTATCTGAATATGAAATTGAATGTGTTTTTTAACTTTCACGATACCGATAGCAGTTCAACTTCGGTCTCCTAACACTCTTTGAGATCCTGAACACGGCCAGATCGCGCTGTTAGATGTGCTAGCAGATGCCCTTACCGGTTTCTCCAGGCATTGAGTATTTGACCCCTTCTCTCTGTAAGTTACGGCGGCCGGAAGAGTGGCCATTTTGTAGACTAGTGCTTTAGCGGTTGATGGGCACAAGCTACTTAATGTGCCCGCCACCGCGGCCGCGCGCAGCGGGCTCACCAAAGGCAAGTCCGCCTGCTCCCATCCGCATCCGAAACGTGGCCAGTGCCAGGAATGCTGTCCAAATTGAACCTGGTATGAATTTGACAAGAGAGTATTTACTCTCTTTTAACAATTCTCACCATAATTGAGGCCTCTATTTGAATCTTGATTGATGGGTAGGTCCCATTTCCTGCAGTAAATGTAGACTATCACTGAGTCCGTTCACTGAATATGTTGAAGCTAACGTGGTCCCATCAAATTCGATGTTGGCTGGGCTGATTAACACCTGCTCTTTGAGCAAGCACGCTCAAAATGTCTTTGATCTGATCCTGGAATCCCATTTAGATTTTCTCTTTATTACGGAAACATGGTTTTAAGACTGATGTAATCCCGATATTGTGCATGCTCTCCCCACCTGGGATATCTAATACACAGACAGGATCGGATTGAATCACAAGGAGAAGGTTTGGCCATAATCTATCGCAATGCACTTAAATGCTCTCTGTTGGAGCTCCCTGACGTTAAAGGAGCAGAAAGCCTGGGTTTTTGCTTTCAAATTGAATGTTCTACCTAATTTTCTGGAGCATTGATTTATCGCCCACCTGGCCCTACCTTTTTATTTCTAGAATCTTGGAGGGATACCTTAGAGCCCCTAAATTTTAAAATATTTAAAATTTTACCTTATTGGGGGATTTTAACCTCCATTTAGAATGTAAGAAGGAACCTGAACTTAGAAATCTTTTGGACACCACTGAAACTCTGGGCCTGGAAAAGATGGTTTGTGCCCCCACACATTGCACCAGACACATCCAGCTCTAATCTAGGCTCATTAACTGTTATTTCCCTGATTCTGCTACCTTGATCAGACCATAAATTTATTCCATTTGGAATTTTATGGCCTCATGTTAATCCTCCACAGCCACTTATCACTAGTACCCAAAAGACAGTGCGCAAATGGTGCAACATGTTAAAGCACCCAGATTTATCTAATCTTGTATTAGGACTTAGACCTACCTTATCAGCCAACACCTCACGAGATAACCAGAGTTGTAACTCTTGGATGACCACTCTTAGCAATATATTTGCCCCCCGTCCCTTTGAAACTGAAACCGACCACTAAAGCATCATCTCCCTGGTATACCGAAAAGCTAGCTGAGTAACATCTTCAATGTAGACAACTTGAGCGTAGTTGGCAGAAAGGATACAATTCAGATGAACAAACCCAGTTCAGAACGGCTCTGAAATCATATCATAAACAAATTATAGTTGAAAAAAAGCATACTATATGAAATTAATAACGACAAATGAATCAGATCAAAAATCTATTTTTAAAATTGTGAAATCATTCACCCATCCTAAAATATTGAATCAAGACATCCCCCCTTCACAAATGTTATGTAACAATTTTGCACCTTTTTTTTAACAAAAAATTAAAAAGCTACAAATAGATTTTAACATGGGATATGCCCCTCCCATAGATATACCTTCAGTACCCCACAAGACCGCTCCTAATCTTTAAACCATTAGAACAGTCATGCCAAGCCATCCTTTCCGGCAAATCCGGCTCGCCCGCTTACGCATGCCCTGCGGAAGTGCTACACGCTATCATTGATGTTGTTAATCTAGTTATTAACGACATAATCAATTCTTCCCTTATAACTGCAGAAGTTCCCACTGATTGGAAAGTTGCTGCTATAAAGCCTCTTCAAAAAAAGCAACGAACGCACCCCACCACTCTTTCCAATCTCCGGCCCATCTCTCTGTCACCTTGCCTAAGTAAGATAACGGAGAAATTGGTCAATAGCCAGTTGACCACCTTCTTAGAAAAGGCCAATATTCTGCACCCCCGCCAGTCGGGTTTTCGACCTAACCATTCCACTGAATCCGCACTTCTAGAAATTACAGAGACCCTCAAATTTGCTTTGGGCATTGGGAACAATGCAGTACTGATCCTATTAGATCTATCAGCTGCATTTTATACCAACTCCCATGATATTTTAGTGCATCGTCTGAAGACTTGTGGCATTTCCCATATAGCCTTGGTCTGGTTAAAGTCCTTCATTACCAACCGTAGGCAGTCAACTGAAAAACCACTTGAATCTGGCGTTCTGCAGGGATCCACCCTCAGCCTGGTTGTATTCAATGTATATATGGCCCCCCTTATAGAATTAATATCCTCCTTCAAAATTGAAACCACCTCATACGCTGATGATACTCATTTGATCCTAGTGCTTGACAAAAATTCTACCATTGCAGAAGAGCAATTTAAACTATGTCTTACAGAAGTCATTCGCTGGATTCAATTTAACCATCTTAAATGTGATAATGAAAAAATTGAGATCACGCTATTAGAAAAGGTCAATCCTTTTACTCCCAGCTTATGGTGGCCAAAAGATACCCCCCCACCGCCAGATACAGTGGCGGTGGTAAAGAATATAGAAGTAAAATTTGATACTTCACTTTCCTTACGTCCACAAGTGCTAGCAGTGGCTGGGAAGTTTTTTCCAGTTGATTAAAACTTAAAATATTTTTTTTAACTTGTTACCTTTTACGGCAAGTAAAACAGTGGCCATAGCCCTTATTACTGCGAGATTGGACTGCTGCAATAGCCTGTATGCAGGGACCAATAAGACACTTCTGAATAAACTACAGATGGTACAACATGCTGCAACACGCCTGGGGCTAAAGCTACCTCGTTGATCTTCTGCGTCAGCAGCTCTCAAGGTACTGCATTGGCTGCCAATTCATAAAAGAGTACTATTTAAGATCTTGCTTATCACCTTCAGAGCAACCATAGTATCAGGTCCTAAATACCTAGCGGCCAGGTTAACTCCATACATCACTTCTCGTCTGCTCAGATCTTCATCAGCAAACCTCCTCACTCTGCCCCCTTTTAGATGTAAAACTAAAGGTAGAAAATCGGTAGCTGTCCTCATAGCAAAAGCCTGGAACATGCTTCCTGGTCATCTTAGACTTTCTCATTCAAAACCCACCTTTAGGAAACTGCTGAAAACGTGGATCTTTGCAGCCCCGGACTCTTTGTGCGTTTCTCTTATTTGATCCCCGTATGTGTCCACATTAACCTGGAGCCTTCTCTGTTCTCCCTTTAGCACAGTGCCAAGATGCGCCTTTGGAGCGATAGTGTGCGTTTATAAATTTCTTATACATACCTACATTTGGAATGCTGTTTTCTGAAGGAATTCTGGGACTTGTAGTTTTCAGAACACAAATGGGTAGATTTTCATTTCAAATGCATTGTTGAGAAAAAATGCACTTGCATAATCATGACGAGTGAACTAAGGACCTTATAAATGTTGTATGCTATAGTGAATTAATGGATTTGACAACGTCCGTCGTTGGTATGTTAGTATTTGTGTGTTGTATTTTGTATCATGCATGCTTTTTGAGTGTTTTTTTTGTTATAATTACTAATATATTTTGTAAAATAAAATAAACGTTGACATTGTGTCACTTGTCTCACTCAAAATGATACATACATATCCAATGTGTACTAAATGCACACATATTGCCAACTGTGCTATGTATGTCATTTCAAATGTATTTGTACTGAGTAAGTAGGTATGAATTGCAGTGCACAGCACAAAAGAAACAGTCTTTTAATGCAAAATGTGGCTCATGCCATGTACACTGTCTGATGTTTCCAAGGAATATACAAAAAAATTGAATCACATCTTACCAACGTTTATCTCCAAGGCCTTGTTTGCATAGGTACAACAAATTTAGCATGTATGGTGTGTTTCGCTAATCTACACGACAGATGACAGTTAATAGTAAGTCTAAGACAGCGCATTTGGTGCTGAGAACTCCACACATCAAAGGATAAACCTGGATCCACTTTTAGGTGTGGAGATCTCCATCCTGACTGTGTACTATCTACACTTGTAAAATAACATTGAAAGATTACTATGTGAAAATTGTGAAAATGTCAGGAACCTCACATTGCACTAAAGCTGAAGGTGAGGTTGGTAAATACTGAAGATTATACTGACCTAAATTTAGAAATGTTTTTTGTTGAATTAATTTGTTGACATTACACTTACTTTTGGATTCAAACCATATATTCTTGGTTAGTGAGGTCAAGGAACTGCAATGTCAGAGCTTGCTTAATGTTCTCTACCTTTATTAGAAATTGTATACCAACTTCATAATTGTTTCTTTTCATTTTCAGTGAACGGGACTGGCCAAGGACCTTCTGGACAGGACCAGAAACAGACCAGGATATCCTTGGCTTGTCTGCAGGCATGTCCTCTAGATACCCCTGGAATGGAGGAGGAGGAGTTAGACCAAGCAACAAGCAGGGGTAGTGTACCCACCCTGACAGAGACATTGCCATCTACATTAACAGCCCAGATGAAGGTTAAGGAGACTGAAGGGGGGACATTGAG
Organism: Calotriton arnoldi; assembly: GCA_963921515.1. NCBI lineage: Eukaryota > Metazoa > Chordata > Amphibia > Caudata > Salamandridae > Calotriton > Calotriton arnoldi. The sequence continues at coordinate 1,960,259 of CAWUFW010001495.1, forward strand.
AGGATCACCACCAGCCAGGAGAATGATAAATGTGGGTCTCCCCCGGCCCACAAGAAATAGAAATGGAGATGGTGTCCCCTGAGCAGGCCTCAACACAATCTGGGCCTGCCACCGAACCCCTCTCTAACTCTTGAGGCCCACATTACATCAGGGCCTTCAGTTGCACCCCCTGCCACTACTTCCCCTCCAAGGGTCTGCCAAGAAAAGCCAAGAGAGACATCTGCCACTAACACTCCACACCCATCATGTTCGAACCAAACCACCCTATGTGTGGTTGCTCCTGTGGCTGCACCCCAGGAAGTGATGATGATATCTGGATTTTGTTCTCTCTGGGCTTACAGGAGGTCTGAGATGAGCTCCGTTTGTTCTGAGAGTCACAGTCCAGACTTTTGGAGAACATCAGTGCCTCCATCACTTCCTTGGGTACAGCTATGTTGTCTTTGTTGTCCCAAAGACCCACCCTGACCATTGTTGATGTGTCCTTAAGTGTGTCTTCCCTCTCTGTTTCCCCTGCTATGCCTCTTGTTTTACGCTCCCATGGGGTGTCTAGTTTTGCATCAGCTAGCCACAAGGAGTCCACAGTTGCGGAGGATCTGGATATAGTCATCAAAGAGGACAGTAAGGATGGCCGTGATTGTGTCCCCCCAGGCCTTGACACTCGTAGGGAAATTACATGTGGCTTGGCGGGCAGACATAATTTTTACGTTGACCATGGACTCTTCTGTTAGGAGAATGTTTTGAGTGTGGACTTCATTTTATTTAACCCTTGTACATAGACTGGTTTCCCTGACGCTTCCTTGTGTGTTGTTATTAGGTTGCCCAACCCCTTCCAAGTTCCCTTGCCCATTCTGCTTGAAGAATTTCTTTATTTCCTTTCTCCCTTACCAGTGGACAGTACTTATTAAAAGATTTAGCTTAAGGATTCGTTTTACAACTAAGATGTTGATCACAATATAAAATATTGTTCCAAACCATCTCTCTGTCTTGTAGTTTCCATTATATATGTTGGATTCAAAGTAGTGAAGTCTACATCTGTAGGTGTTTTGGAATGCTTTCAACATGACACCTTGTAACACGGATGGGCCTACAAATCAACATGTAGTACTCACACACATTTATAGTCACATGTATGTCCTACAACCAGAGTAACCATTTGAAAATGATCAAAAATTAATCAACTCAGGATAGAAGTAGTGATTTGTGTAAAATATTAAGTTTATTTACATATCTTTTGAGTATTTACATATTTACAGTGGTCACAGAGAACTTTTTGCGACTTCACAAATGTGGTTGTGAGGATCTCTGTGAGATATGTTCCGTTTTAACCATAGATTTATTTACCCATCCATAGGCTTGTTCGATGGCCTGCCAGAATTGAAACAACTGCTCTCTACTTTGACCGCAGTTCAGGGTGAAAACCTTATGGTGCACTGTGCCAATACGGGCCTACTTGTTAGGTATTGCTGGGTTGTGCATTAACCAACACTGCCCAGTCACTGATTTCCAAGCGTGTCCAGCGGGGGACAAAGAGGGTGGCCAGTGGGTGGGGGCAGGTATAAATACCTCTCCCCAGCCCACCGCGCACCGGAAATGACGCCGAAGAGGCGCCAGACCCGAGGGGGAGGACTCCCAGAGGAGGGGGTCCCAGAGACCAGGCGCGGGGAGGTGCCTGAAGCGGCACTAAGGGGGCTGCCCTCTTAAGGGGCCCACTGCGTGCGCCGTGGGCAGCCGCACATGACGTGGTTTACTCTGTTCCTGTGAAGAAAGATGTCCCTAAACAACACTATCCTAACACAAAATGCAAATGACACTAAACTTGTTATGGGGGAGGAATGTAGCAACACACTATGCACAAGTCCCGTAACAGTAGACAAAATAAGAGAATATTCACAATACAAATGCAAAGTCTGAGTTTCTTTGAATATAGCACCAATGATCAAAAGCTGTGTGAACAAACATTTTTCTTGCAAAAACGAAAGTGTGCTGCCAATATAGTTTTCTTTTTATCGCACGCATAGCCAAAAGGAAATGCATAGTACCTTTTTGTTCTCTTTTGCCAGGCAGATGCATGCCGATCGTGTAGTAAACGAAATGTAAATATACCTTAGTTATGCAGATGCGCGGCGACCGCAAGACCCAGCACTGCAAAATAATGAAGAAACGTTGTTGTACTTGTCGTTTCTCTTTTCCTGTAGATTGCAGATGAATGCGCAGATGCGCAACAGTAGCCGGAACAACCTGGGCGGAGCAGAGGATGTCGTCAAAGAAACGGGATGCTGCCAGGGCCGGACTGGGAATCGAAACCGGCCCTGGGAAACTGCTCGGCCAGCCCCCCTGGGGGGTGCGGCCGAGCTGTTTGTTAGGGCCGGTTTCTGCCGATTTTGTTACCGGGACGATATTGCCGGCCCCTGGTAACAAAAACGGCTCCCCAGGGGCCTAAAACCGGCCCCCACCCTGGCGGCCCACCGGGGAAACGCCCGGTGTCCGCTACGGCCAGTCCAGCCCTGGATGCTGCAGCCGAGAGGAACATCGTGTGAGGAAATCCGGAGTCCAGGTACGTGGAATCATAGACGAGGCCAATAGCTTGCGAGTAGTTTAGGTGCTTTATATAGAAAAGCGTCCCTTTTTGCCTCACATGAAGGAGTGTGATGTCAACGTGCAAACGGTGAGCCTGCCATATGTGCGTGGCTCAGACACGTGCAGGTTCACGTGCTTTGGGTTTAAGTCAATGTAAACCAACTGAAAAGAAAATATTGAAGACAAATAAAACATTACCATTATCAACAGGAGTCATTTTTATACATAACGATGCTATGAATGCCACCAGGGATTGCCATTAATAAAACAAATAGTACCATTACTAACAGGGGTCAGTTTTTCTGTATACATAATGATGCTCCCACCAGGGATGGCATGTACGTAACAGTGCTACCACTGCCACCAGGGATAATATACCACAGTGAAGGTCCACTATTCCTTAGGAGCGCAAACATGATTGTGCAATAGCGGGATGGAGCAGGGTCATAACAATTTGCACAAACTTGAAGTGACTTCCGTAGTCACATTTGCAAGTCATATTTATTTATTTTTCTAATACAGCAATTAGGCCTGATTCACAAAGAGCCTCCGCAGACATGGCGGAATCTTTGCACTGCAGTTTCTCATTGCAGAGATTCTGCCACAAGTGCAGAGGCTCTTTATGAATTGGGCCCATTGTTCAACCATCACATCTTACCTGACACCGCGATAACAGTCAAAGGCAGCCTATGCTGCAGGTGGAGGGTGCATGGTTGAGAGGATGTCCTCAAGTGGTGTGAGACAGAGACGGGTTTCAATTTGTCCACCAGGGAGAGCTCTGGCCACCTTTACCCTGGTGAACTTCTCCTTCACCTGTCTCCTCTCTTCCTGCCACTTCTTTTGATGTCAGTGATGGTCCAGCCATTCTCCCCCAATGCACTGATTGCATTAGCCAACTGCTGCCATAGGGCTGCCTTATGTGTTGCATTGGTGAGGTATAGAGGTAGATCATGGAGCTTTTTGTAGTTCTTCACCACAAATTTGACTATCATTAGGTTATCCCCTGTGAAGTTTTTACTTTTTCGCACATTCTGCATACTAACACTTGACAGATGGGCATGACAAGGCAGGCACAGAGCAGCCAGATCAAGAATGTGTTTGGAAAAAACAGATCCTCGGATGTGTGTTGCTTTTATGTGGTTTGCAGTGCATCGGTTGCAGGTAGCATTTCTTTTCTGCAGGTGTATGTAATTACACTTTCTCTGCCACAAGTACAGACCTTCGGTCCCGAGGGCAGAGGTTTTGCCCTAGGTGCATAAAGATACAACTTGTAAGTCTCTTTGTGGTTGGTGAAAAGTAGTAAAGTTAGACTTTTGGTCTAAGTTAGACTTTTGGTCTAATTTTGCCTTTGTGAATCAGGCCCAAAATATCTAGGACATTATCAAGACACAGATCTCTATAGCTATTGCTGACCGCACATTGCATAACAGTGTCTTGAGACATGAAGTATCTTTTTTTAATGCGAGGGCCAAATCTGTATAGTGGGATATGTAGCACAAACCCGCTAAAAGACAGAGGAGCACTGCACATGGTAAAGGCGAGCATAAAGTTAAAGAATAATAGGAGATGGAGTTGGATGAGGGATGGTTAATACATTGTGATGTGGTGTTCTTTGAATAGGTGAGTCTTCAACTATTTTCTAAATTGGAGCAGCTTTCGGGCGGTCCTGATGGATATGAAGATGTTAGTTCAGTTCCTGGGTGCATAGATGGATAAGGTCTACTGTTAATATAGTCTGTACATGTGACATTTATGTTTTTTATTTCGAAATTTTTATTTCCAAATTCAATATGACCACAAAAAAATATATAGCTTCACAAAATAATACATTCTTCTTTATTCTGCCTAACAAATTATAACATGACACTATTCTGCTCTCCTTGTTAATAGACTATTATTTTCCACTCATGCAGTTCTGTTTCTGCAGCCTCCGATACCCATGCCATAACCCTACAAAGCATCGTCCTTCTATGCCTATTTCTTCTCATAATCTGTCATTACACAATCTGCCATCTGTACATTCACTCCAATATGTCACTGTTTTTGGACCAAGATCACCTCACTAAACCCAACATGTTTGATCACCTCAATGTTTCTCACCCTCATTACTGCACAACAAAAATTCTTTATTTTCTTCGTTATTGCAGCAACTTCACCCACCTTAGGTGCCATTGAGATGCAAATATCACAGCAAATCACTACTAACAAAGCTACTAAAACAAAAGGTATTTCTACCATGTTAGAAATTGGGTTGTTGGTTGACTGGGGTATGAACCTTGATCAAGGAGCAAGCACAATCCTAGTCAGGGCAAGATGCAGGCAAACGCTAAATTTACCTGGCGTGACCTTCTGGTAGATTGTCACAGAGCAGTCAGGCTTAACTTTAGAGGCTGTGTGGGCCAACAGAGAGCAGTCCAGCAAGGTGACAGTCCTTCAGCAGCACAGCAGTCCTTCCTCGCAGAGTATCCACAGGTCCAGAAGTGTATTGAAGTGGTGATGTCTGAGGTCCAGTACGTATACCCAGTGGTGCCTTTGAAGTGGAGGACACTTCAAAGACAGGCCTTTGAAGTGCACAGATGCCCTGCCCTTTCTGCCGTGGCTCCAGACTTACTACAGGGGAGTATGCAGCCCTTTGTGTGGGAACAGGAAACAGCCTATTCAGGTGTAAGTGAGGCTGGGTCCAGCTCCTCCCTCCCATCCTGCCAGGATGGCCCATCAAGTCACACCTAAACACCGATTGTGTTTGGTTGTCTAGGGGGAATACACAAAGCCCAACTGTCACCCACCCAAGACATGTGATCAGACACCGGCAGCAGGCACCAAATGGCTGATGTAAAAAAATGCCAACATTCTACAAGTGCTATTTTCAGAATAGCAATTTAAAATTCGACTTCACCATTAGTTTTGATTTTAAATTGTGATTCCAGAGGCACAAAACTTGAATCAGTTATATCTTCCCATTGGGAAATAATGCTTATAAAATGTAAATGGGTAATCCCAATGTTATCCTATGAGAGATATAGGCCTTGCAGTAGTAAAACACGACTTTGAGAGTTTTTCACTACCAGGACATGTAAAGCTTACATGTCCTGCCTTAGAAATACAGTGCACCCTGCCCTCTGGGTTGTCCAGGGCCTACCTTAGGGATGACTTATATGTATAAATAGGGAGGTTTTGAGCCTGGCAACAGGTTTATTTCACCAGGTCGAAATGGCAGTGGAAACTGCGCACACAGGCTCTGCAATGGCCGGCCTGAGACATGGTTAAAGGGACCTTAAGTAGGTGTCACAATCAGGGCTGCAGGCTCACTGGTAGCATTTAATTTACAGGTCCCGGGTACAGGGAGTACCACTTTGCTATGGACTTATAAGTAAATTAAATATTCCAATTGGGGATAAACCAATATTTCCATGTTTAGGAGAGAAAGCACAAGCACTTTGGCACTGGTCAGCAGAAGTAAAGTGTACATAGGTCAGAAAATTGGACGAAGAAGGCAAAACCACATAATTATTGTAGCTATATTGATGAAACTATCCACGTAACACACTGATAACATGTACCTCACAATATCAGCTGCTTCCAATACCATTTGATAATGTTGAACAGAATGTTTACATAGCAATTTTGGTATGAAATGTAATTCTTCTATTATGCAAGGCAAATTATACATTATTCAGATCGTGCATGACCTCTAAGTGTCAATTGTGCAATTAATATGCTAAAAATAAATTGACTCTATTTACATATCCATTTATTCTCTTGTAACCTTTAAAACTGATTATACAGCCGTTTCTAAAGAAATTTGGTATTTGATAATGTTCATTCTTAATTTGACTTCACTCTGTTAGCACTCACAGCTGGTGCTATGGAAACCCTGAGATGCAAGATATATACACCAACTGTGTTACAAATAAATGACCTACAGCCTCACTGTTTGTTTATTTTCTCTTCGGTATTTTTATAGCGTACACTCAGGCCAAAGGAGCAGAGGGTCATGTAATTTTTTATTGTAACAGGAGCATCTCAGTATGAGGTTCATTAAATAGGCATCATAGGGCGCATGTTCCGATGGAAACCAGATTCTAGAATCCAGAAGTGTGGAGAGTGCATGAAAAGATTTCAATAGGAAAGAAAACATTATGGCTAGATATTGACATTATATATTGTAGACAGCAACCTCTGCCATATAATATAAGAATATTACAAGTAACTGAGGAGTTCAGTGACCACATGGAGGATCAAGACCAAAGACTGAGGGCCTGATTACGAGTTTGGCGCAACGGCGCTGGCTCAACGCTGGCTCCGCTGCGCCGAACCTGCGCAAGGACCGCCAACCGTATCACGAGTTGCACCTGTGTTACACGGGTCCAACCCGTGATATGGTCGGGGGTCCTTTACCTTTCCCATGGCAGTGCCTGGAAAACAGGCACCGCACTGGCAACAGCAAACTTCGTGGGATGTGCCCCCCTGAATGTATCCCCATGGCGGGAGCCTTTGTTCTTCCATTACCAGCCTTTTCATAGCGGGGCTCCAGCCATGAAATGCTGGCGGTGGATGAACTTGTTATATGCTGAGTGGGACTGCACCAGAATATTGTGTTGTGGCAGAGCTGCAACATCGCCCGGCCGGCGGTCCATCGCCTATACAACTTTGTTGTAATCGGCAAAACGGTGGACCGCCACCGCGAGTTTGGCAGTCACAAGACCACCAGACTCGTAATCAGGCCCTAAGTTCCTTTGTAAATTCACAGAACTCAAAGGTGACTTTAAGGCAATATCCTTTTAACATACAACAAAGGGTATTTTATTCTTGAATGGTCACAACATTACTAAACCCATAAAAAAAACTCAAATCCTTGGTGTTTTGCTCTTTCATATGAAGGCGTACGGTTGCCATTATGTAAAATCAATGCAGAATTTGTAGTGTGACCCTAAACACAAAAAAGATGCTGATAATTTGACGAAAAAACACATTATATGCAGTTTAATATAGGTAACTTTCAAAAATAGTTCATAACGTGTAGTTGCATGCATATACTGCTGCTTGCTGTAGAGAATTATGCCGGTGAAAAACAAACATGCTGCCATAAATGACTCGTTTCTGCTTATTATGCAGGAAAGCAGCTCAGAAGAACTGAAAAGCTGCTCCTTGTTTTACATTTTTAAACATCAGTTGTAATTCTGCTCTATGACTTGCCTTTCACAGGATCTACTGGCTCTGGAAGTAGGCATTGTGATATCACAACTTCACTGTAAAACTTTGTAACAGTTGAGCAGTTTTGTAATTTTCTTACAGGTGACGTGATGGCACAACTGGACTGTAATGATCGGGTTTTATGCAGGGATTGCAAGCTCGCATGGATATTATGTCTTGTTTCATATATTTACTATTTCATGTACTGTGAAATAATTTGGCCAGAACTATGGGATTTCCTACTTTTGAATGCTGCATTAGAAAGCAGGTTTCCCATTTACACTGGCTCACATCATCCCATTTTCAATTTATGTTACGTCACCTTTCAGCTTACAACATCTAACACGAGCCATTTGGGATAATTTTATTGAGAACTTAGTGAGATTTATTAATCATATTCCAGCTTCTACATAAGCATTTACACTCAACAATACCCCATTGAGAATTTCTACACAAAATAGCAACGTTTCAATAGAATTTGGTGCAACAAAGTCAGGAAAACAGATATTAGATGCTGAGACTGCTCGCCCGTGAGGGTACTTGGTTGGTGGACCACCTTTCTGTCCTGTCAATTAAAGGGGCTGATGTGCAACAGCATCTCTCCCACACAGCGTGCGGTCCTCAGGATGGCAAGGAAACCTGTGTCTGTCTGATCATATGTTGGCAGTACATGCTTAGCCCAACAAAAATGCACATTTTGTGTTCTTTGGCTTGTAGATAGATAACATTTAAAGGTGAGGCCTGAAATTTTGGTTTGCAGTTATGGAGTAGTAGGCTGTAATCAGCACTTGAAAACAACAGGCAAGCTTTTTGTGACACATACACCTATAGTGAAATTAAATGTTCATGAACTTGAAGCAGAGGAGCACAAAATAAATGTGAGGCAACCAGAGTGGCAGTATGGCTGTTGGTACTCACATTAGTAAGTATTACACAAAAGCTTGACTCCTCAATGCTGCTACTGCTGCTAGTGTGATTGTATGTGTTTGTGTATGAGCACACACATTTATGTGTACGTGTGTATATGTGAGGGAGTGCATATGTTGCGCCCGATAATGGTACAATATTGGCCGTCATAATAGTGGTTATTATTGATATATTGTGGGCATCCATAATGCAGTGATGCTCACCTTTGGGGCAATGATGGCCCAGCTACAATCGTGGTGATTTATGGCATGATGGTGCCCACCTCTATTATAATGCTAGCCCTGTCATAATGTTGGGTGTTCTGACATTCTATGGCCATCCCTGGCAAGATGTTGTCCCTGAAAAAGTTCATTAATGCCACAAATTCTCTTGCAGTTACAACCACTGCTGCCAGCGTTTGAATCACACCGTGTGAGAACGGTTCTACAGTCTGTCTTTGTGTTTTCACATTCACATATATACATATATTTATTGACTGAAAAAACAGTTAAAGGTTAATTATGGTTCAATAAAGACAAACCTATCGATGCCCAGAAATGTGCTCATTATGGTATGTAACACAATGCATGTCATAACTCAAGATCATGCCATATTTTGCTCTTAAAAGACAGCCGGGGCTTATTAGCAAGACCGGCGATAATGCAGGAAACTGCCGCTATGCGTTATAATGGGCTTGCAATAGAAGCCCAGGTTAGAGGTGCAGGACATCTAACCTGGCCTTCTATTGGAATTCTATAACGCATATTATCAAGCCCATTATCGCCGGTCTTGCTAATATGCCCCAGCCGTTTTTATCCTGTGTCATTGTCAAAGTGGTGTACAGTATGGTGTGCAGTATGAGCTATGGCGTGTACTGTGCCTTGCATATGAATGCTAAATTTTAGATTGTTTACAAATTTGTGTTTTTGAACCATAACTACCCTTTAACTCTTTTTTCTGAGAATATCTAGTTTGTATTGGTATACAGACCCCTCTGCCCATGGGCATGCACAGTGGGGTTGGCTGTAGTGACTAGCATGCAGCTAGGACATGCAGCCACACACCTGTAAACCCTACCAAAGCTTTACCTGACCATAGTCTTGACTGTTTAACTTTTTCTTAAATTAAAGACCCCCTGCTGTGGAACATGGACTACATTCGTACCTACTCTCCATATGTGTAAGTAAGACTTCTATCGGATTTGAAGGCATCTACTCTCCATATGTGTAAATAAGACCTTTATCGGATTTGAGGGCGCATATTGGATAGCTGCAGCTGCCCGATTTGCACATATCGTAAAACAGTATTGTACCATCTTCAATTGCATGCGTGGCTCCTGATGAATACTTTTATGATTTAAAAATAATTTTGTATCAGATTTGGTGGGAAAGTGAAGGATATAAACATCCTTTCTGCTGGGTGATGGTCAACCAACTATTTAGTTACTCATTGCAGTTGTGCTCCCCAGTAGTATAATTCCTTATCAGGGACTCCTAGCCCACTCTCTAATAAGGGAGCTTTAGTTTATTCCTGTATCATCCACCCTTCCATGTACGTGAGATCAGAATGGAGTTGAAGTTTTAAACATTGTTAGAGTAAAATCTAAGAAACACAGGCAACGTAATACAACATCTTTGGCAGGATCACCATTTTCCCTAATGTTATCATAATAATATTAAGGTGACTTGTAGAGTGCATAGTTACTTCAGCTGAAGTGTCCCAGCACTAAGGTTTCGTTCCCAAGGTTCAGAACAAAGTGCCAGAGGGTCGCAAATTAGGCGGATCTGAAGAGCCAGGTTTTTAACTTCTTGTGAAAGGATAGCTCTGATATTTTTTGCCTGAGCAGGAGAGGAAGGATTCCACAACTTGGCTGCCCAAAAGCCAAGAAGCCATGCCCATGCTTTGGATAATATAGTGCAACTCTTCAGAGAAGATAATGCTTTATCAATATTGCTTGCGATTGCATCTGTCTGTTCTGTGTAAATCTGTCCCAATCATTTAAATAAGTGTTGAGCCCACATAACCAAATATGGTTTTGCTATGACTACTACTTTGTCACACTGAGTACTATTAGGGAACCTGCATGACCAATCCCAGTTCACCTACGGACCAGAGGTTTATTCAAAGAACTCTAGCATATCAAGTGCAGCAGGCAAACCTAATAAAATATTTGCCAGGCACAAAAAGACTAAGTCAGCATGCAAAGATATTGAGTGGGCAATTCCTGATGTAGGGCCTGATTTAGATCCTCTGCCCTCCCAGATGACATCTCTTAACACTGACAGGAACTGCCGTCATGGCAGTTGCAGTCAAAGTATTAAATATTTGACGGATGGTTCCGTCAAAATGATGGCACCATCTGTCAAAATTTTACATGTTTTAAAAAAAAAAATTTAAATACAAAACCCTGAAGTGGGATTTTGCTTTTGAAAATACAAATACTAATGATTCTCACACCTTGAGAGTTTTCTCCCATGGTGTGGGGGTAATTTTGCCGTTTTCATTGCCCCTTACCTCCAGTTTTACATGGCAATAGGCCGCAGTGCAACAGGCCATTCGAACTACCACTCTAAATTGGGTGGGCAGTCGCATTGCCACACCTCTGACGGCCCTTACTCCATCAGTCTGTTGGACGAGTATGTCAGCGACAGAGATGAAGTTGTTTCTGTTGTTGATATACTTAAGGTCCACCAAGCTGCATGTAAATCCTGTAAATACTATTGTTGCCAAACTCTAAATAAGCACCATTGTAATTCTTGATAGGGCCTTCTTTTGTGCACAACAGCGGCTCCATGGCCAGTGCAAAAAAAGTGAGGTGGCACTGCCCTGTCATGCCCCTTTTTTGATGTAGGATTTAGAGATTTAGAGACTGGTTTGGGTTGTCACCATTAAATTGTGTACACCAGAGAAATCCCTTTCAGTATCATTATCTCTAATCCTACTTTGCTAAGGAACCCAAAAAGACAGCTTCAAATAATGGTGTTGAACACTTTCTCAGATCCATTGACAGCATTTCAGGGTCAGGTGCAGCTGCAGGTGCCTGGTTAAGTGTGTAATACAATCATCTAATTCTTGGAGATGTGTTACCTCGAGGTACAACACCGCTCTGGTAAGGGTATTTAACCAAAGGCAACAATTTATCTATTAATTTTGCTAAAACTTTACTAATCATTTTATAATCTGAATTAAAAACTGACAAAAGCCTAAAGGCCTAAATGCGTTCTAGCATTTGTTTTACAACCTGTTGTGAACTCCAATACTCAGGAACGCAGGAAACAAAGGCTCCACACAAAAGAGAGACGAAAGCTTTAAGTTTATTCCATGAAAGAAAGTACAGACACCACCAACTGCTACATATAACTGACCTTCACAGTTCCCTTAACAACAGCACCATTCTAAATCAGAGCTCTTCTCCCAAGGAGGAAGAGTTTGTCATGGAGAGTGGGATACCATGGATACACATATCCCAGTCCATATGAGACACATATAAATATACGCATCACCACATCTGGCTTGCATGGAAGTACCATCAGTACCTCCATCATTGAAGGGGGGGTAATAGACCTTCTGCCAAAGCAGTTTCATATATATATTGGATATTTTGGGTGCAAATTACTCAATATACATAAGAAAGAACTCAACTGGCAGCCCGCCCACCCCAGATCCTTTCCTTTTGGCTAGGTTTTCTATTGACACCCTAGTCTTTAGTATCCGGAAAATACATCATTTAAACTTACCTGGGTAGTGATATCCTGTCCTGTGTTATCTATGTTAGACATACTTGGGAGGGTCCTCTCAGGCCTTAGTCATCTAAAAATGTCATCTTCATATGTGGGGGTCTACTTTACTGTTCACCACTTGGAAGTGTCAGATTTGTCCCTTCAAATGATTAACATCAATACCCTCCCGGGAGTACAGTGTGCCCCGAGTATGCTCTGCTGTAGTATGTCAGGCAATGCTACCAACTACTTCAATGTTTGTGATCTCCCAGGACCCGCTCGCATAATGCTGTGGTTCCCCTCTCATCAGTTTGGAGGAAGTGAGCCACTCCTCCATTCTGTGGGGTTTCAGGAGTTGCCAGCAATGCTCCCACAAGTTTTTTTTCTCTACAACAGTACCTCAGCTTTCCACTTTAGCAACTCACTCGCAGGCACTTTCAATTTGCAGCAGATTCAGACTCTGTCACGCTATGGGTCATGTTCAGGCTACCATCTTGGTTGAGAACTGAAACAGTGGTGGATCCTTGGCAATCAGTTCCCATTTGGATCCAAAAGACATAGGACCTGAATTCGATCTCGGCAGACCAGTTACCTCATCACCATTGTGACAAATATCCCATCTGCTAAAATTGGATTTATATTTCAGCGGACGGGATATCCTTAATCATTGCTCAGGTCGGAGGGCCCCACATTTACACAGGGAGTTTCTATGAATCTGCCTCAAAATTACTGAAAACCTGGGAGGCACCCAACAGTTCTTTGATAGCCAGTGAATAATCCGAAGGCATTAGCAGAAATAGTGATATCTCATATTATTGATTTTGCATTTAGCTTGCCTTTCCATTCAGAATGTTTTTGTGATGTATTTGATAAGCAAGATTGATCTGGAATGTGGACAACCTATACATTGCAGCTGAGCATAGTTGCTCACAGAGTCAAGCAACAAAGCATCTTAAACAGTCTATAGATGAAAGTTTAGCCAAAGGATTTTTTCACATATAATTAGCAGTGTTACAGTTAAAATACATATTCATTCCTATGGATATCTGGTCTACTAAGTGGCACTTGTGATCTGGGCCCCTGAGAAAGGGATCAAGTAGCGCCGCGCAAGGGTCTACACCCCCGTCCACTACGACAGAGACTGAGCTGGTAACCGTGCCTGAGATCGAGGGGTGGTCCTTGATTAATCTTGAGACAGAGATTGCTGCAAGTCCACATAAGAAAGACTTTATCATGTTTTCAAGGCTCCTCGACATTCTGCAAGTACTACCTGCCTGTATGTGGGCAGAGGCGGCGGCACAAATGAGCTCAGGAGGGAGGTTAGTGTCACCTGATTTCTCCCACCTGCTTAAAGTCTACGCAAAATTGTGTTAGCTTCATAGATGCTCCACAGTCACCTTCCCCCTTTATGGTTCCTGTATCATCCTAAGACCATGGTTGGGTGTAAGCTAACAGTGGTGAAGGTGAAGAAGATGGTTATGGAAACAAGCCTGCTCTTACCTGGACCTGGTACTGGTCCAGGCCCCGGTCCCAGCCCCGGTCCCAGCCCCTGTACTCGTACTGGCACCACTTTGGATGCTTTCTTGTCCCGGGCGGTTAGCGTAGTCTCAAAGGAGATAGAGCTGGCTGAGAGGCGATTGTCCTTAGACAAGGGAGAACGCCAGAGATTTATTACTGACTGCATAAATTCTACACAACAAGATGCTACGCAGGAGGCGTTAGCTCATCAACTTGATCCTGTAGTCTTGGGCCCAATTCTGCAGGAGGCTAACCCCCCAGGCTCAGGAGTTGGGTGTGGCCCTGACCCTGCTTCCAAAGCATCGCCTGAGGATATGTCTGATCTCTCCGCTAGTATACCCCTGAGTGAGCCCTTGGCTAAGAGGAAAAGTAAGTCGCGCTCTGTCTGAGCTAGCCAAAACAACCAGGGTCATAAATGTAACAGGAACTTGGCTGATCCCAGCATCCAGATACCAGTACCCCCTCCCGAATCAGCTGGCTTGACTCTTTAAGACTTTAACCATGCGCTGGAAGGGATAATGAACCAAGTTAAAGATGCGCTTACAGTTGCTACTATGCCTATTTTGGATAGATTAGTGGCTCTTGTGAAATTGGTGAGGGATGCTGTCCCCTTCCCGGCAGCTGACCCGAATGGTGAGGGAATCCCTAACCATTACCGAGTTAGCAACGAAACCTAAGCCCGAATTCAATCTACAAGCTCTATATTTGCCAAGGGTAGCCCTTTGACTTTAGGGGGGCCTTCTGAAAAACCCTGTGGTAAATTAGGTGGCACGGGGGATAACAGCATCATTCCTCAAATGCCCCAGGAACTGGTTAAAGATAGTGACAAAAACCAGCTGATCAATCAGGATAACACTAGCTCAGCCCCCCCTTCCTGGTCCTTTCAATCGCAGGAGAATCTATCTCTCCCACCGGCTTGTTGTCCTTATGTTGCAGTACTGGTGGGGGTGCCCCCGGCTAGAGATAATAGGGAGGAGAATTTGTGGGTCCGAAAAAACGAAGTATGCCACTGGCTTACTAGAAACACTGCTTTTTCCATTGATTAATATGATGAAATTCTCATGGTGAGGAGAGTTGGGTGGGCAGGCCCCTCCCGCAAAAGTATTGAAGGGAATTGTATAGTAGTAAACTGTCAGAACCCTGAGTTGGCGCATCGTCTGATTATTTCGGGCGGCAGGGCTAGCCTTATAGGCTACCCTGCTCCTTTATCAATTGTCCCACTTGGTTATTTTTACCATCCCAGAATTCTGGGAATATTAGAGAGTAGGTCAGGCCCCCCCCTACACCTAAGAGTCCTAGCAAGGGGCCCGTACACATCTTCAACTTCCTACAAACCCCACTCTTCTAGCAACATACCCATGAGTTATCTTGGAGGGCCCATCGCTAATCCTGGCCAAGGCAATATTACCATCCCAACACATAATTTCTTCAAGTCCTTATCAACTCTAGACACTCAAGACTAACAGCAGCACCAGACGCTACCCATGGGTGCAGGATCATGCTTACTAACGAGGGCTAAAAAAACTCCATAACTCCTGCCCACTCCAGTAGCCTTCACCTGTAACACCTCAAAGAGGGGGCATAACTCCCTGCATGGCGTTATCTCTCCAGACATCCTAGCGTTGAGCAGACCTGGCCAATCTTTGTGGCCAGTGATCTGGATCCTTCCACAACGCCTCCTTCCCCCCAGTCACATCGCAGGTGGATTCTTCTTGTCTTGGCCCTTTGATTATGTCATCTGGCCCATGGAGTATCATCTCTAGGAATATTGCAGGCATCAAGCCCAATCTGATAGACCCAGACTGGACGCAATACCTTGAAGACTTTGATATCTTCATGTTCCAAGAAACCTGGGCCACAGACTCTTACCATGAACAAGGTTATACCACCTATCATGCTAATGCCCTAGCCTCTACCCATGGAAGGGCCCCTGGGGGGTTATTGATTTGGATAAAAAAACACCGAAACCTATGTATTTCTAACTCTGACATAGTCTCCCCAGATATTCTGGGTTTAAAAATTACTCTTCCCAAGGGGAGTTGCATATACTTATACAGCGTGTATTGCAGGCCTAGAGACAGGAGCATGGAATCACCGACTATAGTCATCTTGCAACAGTCTGTTCGCTTAATAGTTTCTAGCGACCAGATAGTAATAGGGGGTGACCTCAATATAAATTTTGAAACCCATATATGGCTAATAACAACATTTTAGAAGAGGAAGATGAGAGTTGGGGCATTCCATCCCTTAATGCAAAGCAGCTAGTTCCCAGTTTAGTCGCAGCATTGCAGGTTGTAAGCTTTACTCTGGAAAACGGGTTTAGAGCCTGCAATGGCAGGTCTCCATCTGATAAACAGGGAGCTCCCACATATAGGAAGGGGCAGTATCGTTCAAAAATAGATTACATCATAATAAGGGCTTCTATGTGGGACATGCTGAATGATTTCCAAATAGACTCCAGGGAGGAAAGTGATCATTACTCCTTATGCCATAAATTACGGTGCCATTGCACTAAATCCCTTCCTACAGTTGCTTCTCTACTTACAGCCCCAACACTGGTGAATAACCGCAGGTCCGTTAAATGACCTGCTGTACTAAATAACCAATGAACCCTCACAGAAATATGTAAAGCCTTTGTAGAGGTGTTACCTGAAGACTCAGTGCTAGAATCTCTACAGGGCTCCTACCACAGATGTACATACTAAACTTGCACTAGCTTTGAAACTGATCCTGACCAGGTCCCCTCTAAAGAAAACAACACCAATGACCAACAAAGTAGAAAGTATCCAATGGTATACAAAAACGTGCCACGATGCCAAAAAGGCTTTAATTTATGCTCTAAAAAAATAATAATTTACAAGAGGTGCGTGCTCTAAGATGCCTTCATAGGAAGACAATTAGGGAAGCCCGGTCAGCCTGGGAGAAACCATGCTGGGGGGACCTAGTGATGGCTGCCAAAATGGGGGATAATTCCCTCTTTTGGGAAATTATCACCATCAGGAGCAGGACTGCAACCCCAGAGATAGACTGCCATCTGAACCCAGGGGCCTGGGTGGATCACTTCTCCCGTTTATATGAGCAGCTCCCGATGGACAGCCATGCACAACCCACTTTTTTATTAATCACATTAGTTCAGATCCATATTTTACACCTGAGGAGACTAGGTTAGCCATTCTCTCTATCAAAGTGGGCAAGGCCCCTGGTCCAGATACAATCCCTGGCGTTTTGATCCGTCACAACTTGGCAGTCTGGGTAGCCCAGCAAACTACTGACCAATTAGCCTACTGAACGCCCTGCAGAAAGTCTGTGCACATATATATTGCATTTGGTGACCTCAGAGCAGCCTTCGACCTGATTCCCAAGGGGTTGCTCTGGGCATCTTTAAAGAATCTAGGGGTCCCGGATGCCCGTCTCACCCAGAAAATCAGACTCCAATGAGCAACTATGCCCAGCCCAAGTCTGCTGGGGAACAGGAGGGCAATTAACTGACAGAATTCAGATTGCCAGGGGAGTGAGGCAAGGATGCATTCTGGTCCCTACTCTTTTTTCCCTATATATTAACAATCAAGGGCCTCGAGATCAACATCTAGAAAACCAAATTTATGACCGTTAGACCACACAAAACATTTAGGCAAGCTATCTCTCTGGCAGATGAAATCCTGGGACGAGTATCTAGATTCTGGTACCTGGGCATAATGCTTGAGAGTAAATTGTCGTGGTCTGCAAACATAGAGAAAAGAAGGGTTGTGGCTCAACACCAGGCCTCAGCAATATACAGGAGGTTTCGGGGAACAACTTCGAGAGCCCTACTCCAGGCTCTTGAACTCTACAAACTAAAGGCCCAACAAGCCACATTGTACGGGGCAGAACTTTGGGGACATACTAATCTAGATGCTCTCACCATAAAAGAAAACAAGTTTGTCCGTCACAACTCCATCTCCCATCGAGCACTCCCTTAATACCGATGTTCTATGATGTCAACATAAAAAGAGTGGGAGAAGTAGCCAGACTAAGGCCCCTTTTGTATTGGGTGAGGCTCTGGAGCATGGAAGAGTTGAGGCCATACCGGATGCCTGTCAAGGAATTGTTGGTCCTCGACAAAGCCTTGCCTTTTCCCGGGTTCAAACACATCCACCAATGGTTTGAAAAATTGGACTTTGGATCCTTTTGGTCAGATCCCGCCTCATTGGAGGCTTCTTCTAAGTTGCTTCTATAAAAACGCTAATGGGAGTACATATACACTAGTCTTTTTCTCAGTTCTTCACTTGGTAGGCTGACAGATCAATTCTTGTCTATCAAGGACCGTTCATTTTATGAAACTTTTCTTGACCTCCCGCTCCAGCAACTAGTAAAAACCTTGTATCTAAAATTTCGCTATGATACACTGGAGCTGGGGTCATTCACTGCCCTATGGAATTCGAACAGGAGCGTTGTTCATTCATTTATATGCACTATGTGCTCGCTAGCTGCAAATGAATCTATACACCATGCATTATTTTTCTGCCCAGCATACTCAAAGCCTAGAGGGAAATGGATATGCCCACCCTGCTTGTATTATGGCTTCCGGAGATACCAGGAGGCAATGACAATCTGGAAGGGTAGCACAACTATCTACATTGCCTTTGCTCTAAGAAAGTTTTTATTAATGGCCGGATTAATAAGTAAAGCTAAAGGTCTTAAACTCTAGCTTAGGCCAAAATGGGTTGCTTATACAGATCGCCTCCATTGCACATGTCTGACTCTGTTTTTTAGGTGGGGTTAATGGACTTGTTCCACTTTCTATTTTTTTAATTTTTTTTTTAAAAAGAGCCATTTTGTGATTTTATTGTTTTTAAGGAGAGTTATGTTATGTTAGGTCTTAAAGTGATCTCAATTGGTTTTAACAATTTTGTAACATTGCATTTAAATCATTCTTTTATTGTGTGTAAGTTTTATGGAATGAATTTTCCGAAATAAACTTTTACTACCCGGTCTACTAAAGCAGATCAAACATGCAAAGATTTTCATCAAACTTGATCTCAGGGGAATCATATCATTCAGTCAGCTACTGAAATTGTGATGAATTTAAAACTCTGTTTCACAAAGATGACACTGATGATGTTATGAGAGTTTTCTGGGCTATGCACTGTAAGGTTTATATAGATGACATTTTTCATTTGTTCAGATTCCTTAACATGTTCAACATGTTCTAGCAGTATTCCTAAGGATAAGAGAGCAACATAAATTCAATAAGTGTAAACAATGACATAAGTGTAGAACTCTATTATAGTGGTATGGAATGCTATGTATATTGTATACCACTACAATAGTGTGTTTATGACTTAAATAATCAACCCTCAGGGTATTCAGCTGAACAACTAAAAGGTCTCTGCAATAATTCACTGTCCAGCACCAACATCTTTAAGAGCTGTATAAAGTTTCCTGGGATTTGTTAACTTTAATATCGGCCTCATATATCAATTTTCTGAAATATTAAAACCTTTTACGAAACATCTTCGTAATGTTGTGTTATGTTATTATGTGTGTATGTGTAAAGTGCACTATCAGCTGGGTGGGTATCCTGGTGCTGATGCAGGTGCCAACTGCTGAGTTAACCTTGCCTAGGGCTGACGAGCAGGCTTTGTAGTAGAACCAGGTCTTCAGCTTCTTGCAGAACTCAGGAAATGAGGAGGCAGCTCGGATGTGTAACTACAGGGCATTCCAGGCTTAAAGTGCTATATGGAAGAAGGCCCAACCACCAGTTCTTGTTCTGCATATGCATGGAACGTGTCCTAGTAGGAGTCCTGCCGAACTGAGGTTTCTGGCAGATTTGTGAAAAGAAACGTAAATGAGCTAACTTTGTATGATCTAAAGTAACTGAGCAAGCATTTTGTTTTTGAAGAAGTGCTTCTATTTTGCAATGCACCCTTTTTGAATATTGTAACATCGGAACATGTATTCTTGAAAAGGATGCCTCGTACTGTGGCATTGGAGGGATTTTGCCTGCATAATACTAAGGTGGTAATCCAAGAGTAATTAATGAAAGTGTTTATCATTTATAATTTGAAATAAGATGTTTTTTACTCATTGCCAAGTGCACGCCTTCTTACTGCTACTTCAATAAAACAAAGATACAATTTTCCCGGAAGATCCATTTCCTAATCATACAACTACATGTGCAAACTCCTCTTCGGAACCACGCATTCTGCACTTTTTCTAAGAACACTGAATAAATGAAACTGCGCAAATGATGTGTAGCACATTTCTGAGTCTAATCCCAAGTAATAATAAGGCCTTTGACATTGAATAATTCTGTTTAATGATGAAAAACTCTAGACTCGGCATGCCAAAGCAAGAAAACAGATGGTAAACTACTGTATGTGTTGGATCAGCAGACTGCCACTATTTGACAGAAGGCGAATAAGAACTGCTTAAAGGATTTTGGGTGCAACGAGAAAGGCAAGGCCGACTGCCAGCGAAGTGACAGACAATGGGATTTCACTTTGGCTACATATGAGCGAATCACCGCACACCAAATGCATTTGGAACCAATCTCAAGGGCGATGAAGAGCATAATGAGATATTTACTTGTCTTCACTTGATCTGCTACTTCAAAAACATCATTTCATAGCTTTCATCCTAGACTTTTGTTTTCTGACAGTTTGCCACTTTTTTTTATGGTGATTTAACTTGTGTAACAGTACTTGAATTTAAAGGAGTTGGTAGGGAACACCGACCACTTGCAAGAAATTGAAATCGAGTAGTAGTACATGGGTCAAGATCCAATTTGTGTAAGGGTTTGTAGAGTCAACCTATTAAAAAACACAGCTGCTTAGTTCTATAGAATTGATTAGCATTGTCTGTAATATATCCTAAAAAAGGGAAGATGTGACCTAAAGTCTAGAGTGGTCGACCTCGGAGCAGGGGAACCGGGTTCGAGTCTGGGTAAGGACGCTCAACATCTTGTGATTCTGGGTTAATCACTTAATCTTCCCGTGCATAACAAAAAAAAATGAACGTGTCCGTCTGTAACGCAACTGGTGCTCTTGTAAAGCGCTCTGATAACTTCGGGTCTAGTTAGCGCTATATAAACCCCCCCCCCAAAAGAAAAAAAACTAGGCACAGGGCAACTAAGGCAAATTTCGGAAAGGTAAATTTGGTTATGAATGTTTGTTTAAGTTCAAATTCACCTGCTTAACGCCTACCAGAAACTCAGGAATTCATGGCCGATTAGTATGTCAATCGGAGTTGGCTCCGACCCGCCTCTCTGCGGTTTCGAAACCAACTGACCTCGGGTCGGCGGTCCGAAAACCGCAAGTGCAATGCGACTGCACATGGTGGGGTCACAAACTCCCATTTCCCAATGGGAGTCTGTGTGGCAGTCGGAAACCGGCCCCAGCACAAGCTCCCATAGAGAAATGGGAGTTACTGTGAATCCCTGCACTGTGTACTTCGATATTATGAAGATCCATCATTGAATTAAAAGCTACCATATTGCATTTCCCCCCCAAGAAATTCAGTATTTCTGTTGTGTCTATTTGGATTGTTTAGTTGATTATTGTCTTTATACTTCTGTCTTTATCTAACCTATTGATCTATTGAACTGGTCTTTATATATAGACCATATCTATAGGATATACAGCTTTGTCTGTTGCATGATGTATTGTAAAAACAATCAATTTGTCATAACTGTCGTTTTTAATGTTATGCTATTGTATTAAGTATGTCTATCCAAAAAGAAAAACAGAATACATTTTGCTTTTTAAGTGAGTTTGTATAAATAAAAATTGTTTTTATTGATGTATGTTGTACACTGAGTCCTCTCCTATTATGTGGTAATAATCAATCAATCAATCATGTCATTTGTAAAGCGCACTACTCACCCGTGAGGGTCTCAAGGCGCTGGGGTGGGGAATGCTGCTACTGCTCGAAAAGCCAGGTCTTGAGGAGTTTTCTGAAGGTCAGCAGGTCTTGGGTCTGCCGTAGGTGGATGGGGAGGGTGTTCCAGGTCTTGGTAATAATGGTCTTGTATATTAAATAGATCAACAGTTGCCTAGGGATTTTTTCTTGAACAATTGTATTTTCCCTGCTCTGGGATTACATATTAGTGGCAGGGGGTCCATATATTTGCATTTACACAGTGAAGGGATTTACAGGCCGCAGAGAGAAGAGGGCCCTTCTAGGGCCCCCAAAGTCGCTTTCCGACATGCTTTCCATGTCGGAAAGCCCCACATGGAAAGCCTGTTGGAAACTGACATCACAATCCCAACGGCGGAAACGCCGTCCGTTAGGGACTATGAGCTCCTTGAGCCCGTCGGAAGCCAGTCAGATTGACCGGCCAGTTTAAACTTCAACCCCCTTTTTTTGTAATTGCTGCACATTCTTAAAACTTGTATTCTTCTTTTGCCTTGTTCGTGTATTTTCTTGATAGGAAAAATGTATTGTGGATGTTTGTAAAGCTTTTCTTTTTGGTGGGAGAAACAGAATTGTTCAGTAACTAGCACAATCTAAGCATGATCCCTTTAGTGTCTTGGGCAAACTAAATGCCATTTTTCCTCTGCCAAGAG
Source organism: Calotriton arnoldi (assembly GCA_963921515.1). Lineage (NCBI taxonomy): Eukaryota > Metazoa > Chordata > Amphibia > Caudata > Salamandridae > Calotriton > Calotriton arnoldi. The sequence continues at coordinate 1,982,718 of CAWUFW010001495.1, forward strand.
TCCATTCCTAGACGCCAATTTTATTGATGGTCTAGTGCAATGTGATGCCAAATACTTCCCTATGTAAGGCAGGCTTTTGCATGGATTGGCAGCTGAGCGGCCACTCTATGGGCATGCCAAAGGCGTGCCAAAGGCGCACCCAAGGCAAGTCAGGCTGCCCTCGGCCACACACCAGCCACACACAGCTCCAACCATGCTGCACTCTCCAACAGCAGTACTCTGAGCTCCCTGTGGGACCGTGTTTATCATACTCAGATGAGGACCTCTTATCTTTGGGGCACTACTTTTTAACAAATCTAAAATCACATATCACTCTCATATAGACTAATTAAAACTTAGCTACAAGTCAAGGCAGACAGTGAAAATGGATACAATATGGATACAAACACGATGTAGTCTCCCTTATGTGACATTTCTTTGGTACCCAATGCTATCCCTTACCCACACAAGAGTCCTGTTCAACTTAACTGTGGGCTAATCAATGCTTGGTCCATGTTTAAAAATGTGGGAGATCTCTCTTCTCCTTGAAACTGATCGATTTGATCTTTTATTCATTAATGGAAGCTGGCTCATCGCAGAGTCTAATTGTGACATTGATAGAGCTTGTCCTCCAGGCTACAAAGCAATACACCAGCCTAGATTATTGCTTCAGGATCCCACTTGTACCACTCAATCAATTGTCCCTACCTACAAACTTTGTGTGGATTTGTCTACATTTTTTTAAACAAAATCTCAGAAATTCTGAATTCCCTGGGACGAAGGTGCCAGGCAACATGGCTGCATTCGATCCTGCTTTGATACCATCAAGCAGCATTCCAGAAATCACTGTATTTCCACTCATTAACTATGAGAATTTTGTGCCTCTTACACAGACTGTAAGCTCGGGCTCACCACGGGACCCTTTGCCACCTAAGGTCTGGAGGGAGGCAGCTTATCTAGTGCCTGAGCCCCGTTGATTATTGTTCAATTTGTCACTTTGTACAAGGGAGGTACCCTCCGAGTGGAAAAGGCACTGGGGGTGCCTTCGCTCAAGAAACCATCTGCAAACCTGAAAGATTTGGTAACTTTAAACCAATTTCCCTGCTACCTTATTCCATTATTGGAGAAATATGTCAACTGTATCATATCAGACCATCTAGAAGCCAACCACCTGCTTGATCCTGCCTAATCCGGGTCCTGACCCATTCATGGTACCAAATCTGCTCTGGTGACAGTGATGAATGATCTGTGGCCATCACTTGATCAGGAAAACTTTGTGGCCCTGGTCCTGCTTTATCTCTCTGCCATATTTGATATGCTGACCCACTCCAGTCTATTGGAAAGGTTGCATGATATTGGAATAAAAGGTTTGGCTTTGGAATGGTGCACCACATATCTCTCCAGTAGGCAGCAAGCAGTCTGGCTGCCCCCTTTCCAGTCTGAGTTCAGAGAGGTGGACAAGGAGTTCCTCAAGAATCATCACTGAGTCCCACTCCATTGAATATTTATCTGTCACGCTTCCTTAACTGATGCGCAGCCATGGCCCATCCTTCATCGGATAACACACAGCTTACCATCTCGTTTAGACCAACTTGTCATCCCCATTTGAGAGATTTCATCTCTCTACAAGGGAGATTATGATCTGGCTTAGTAACAATGCATTAGAATGTAATGCTAATAAAACAGAAATTCTATGCTGCTGTACCAGATCAGCGCCTCGCTGCTTCCCGGTGAAGTACTGGCACTATGCCACCAAACTGGCTGTCTCCAACGACCACTGTCTAAAATCTAGGTTCTTTTAATTTGAGAGTGATCTTTCCTCAACCAGTCAAGTTAATAAAATGTTTGCATACTGCTTTTCCTTGCTCAGAGTGTTAAGGATATTTCTCCCATTGCTACCCATGAAGTCAGGAGACTTAGGGCCGGATTTAGCTATCGGCAGATGGGTTACTCCATCACAATGGAGACGGATATTCTGTCTGCCGAAATATAATTCCCATAGGATATTATAGGATTTATATTTTGATGAACATGATATCCATCCCCTTTGTGAACGGAGTAACTCATTCGCCAATATCTGAATCAGGTTCTCATTGTTCAGTCGACAATTATGAGTCAACTCACTGTATCTGGGCGCTCCTGACTATACCATCAAATTGCTTTCTTGCATTCAAAATGCACCCGCAAAGTTTGCTTTAGGCAGGGCTTATCATTTGTATTGTTTGGATGCCCTGGCCATCTTGCATTCGCTCCCAGTACATAAGAGAAAGGAGGTGGCCTTATGGAATTTTGGTAGGACATAAAAATATTGAATGACCGGATCTTTGTTGATCGAGAATTTAGCCTCTTTCGAGGTTAGCCAACCATTGACATTTGCATCCTCAACCATAGCGGTGATCACAGCTTGGAGTCTTTTGGTGGGGTCCATTTTCAACGGCCATAGGCACTCCTTACACCTAACTACCTTAAGCATTCCTCTCTGTAGGTGGGGGTATCCAAAATTACAATAGCCCCACTTCTTGCATATACGAGCTATCATCCCAAATCCCTTAGGGATAATCTTTCATTCAGAGAGTTCCTAAGGCAATGGCGTAACTGCTCAGATATGCAGAGATACAAGACCCATGCGGCTAACCTATCCTCTCAACTTCTGGATCAAAAATATCCTGCATCATTGATACTCAAATCAACCAAACGAGCCAGGAACAATCCATAAAAATCCATAAACCCCAAAGGCCACCACATGGCTACTCTAAGGCAGGTTTGCTTTGCACCTCTTATCCCACCCAGCTCACCATAGGTAGTTAGTATTCCTCTCTTTATCAAATAAAACATCCCTTAGCTCTTCCCTCTCAGATAGAGGGTTGTAGCCCGCATTATGACTAGTTTCATAATGCAAGGAGGCTACCCTATGACGAAGCATGCCACCTTCGAGTGGGCGAGGGAAACCGGCCTTTAAAATGGACACTCCACTAGCACTCATCCGCACACTATATAACCCCGGGGTTTCTTTTGTGTTTTTTTTTTTTTTTTGCAGTATGGCATCAGCCAGCTTTTTTGCGTGTTTGGTTGATGATCTACAATTTATGAGCATTCAGTTCACCTTGCTGCTGGTAGTGTGTTTCTCAGAGGGGGGTTCCAATGGTATTGTAATGGTGGTCTGGTAGCCCTTGGCGGGTTGATGTCTCTGCCAATTCCGGTGATCACCTAGATGTTAGAGGTGGGGGGTTGAGGGCTGTCATAAAGTTGTACATTTTTGCTAGATCTGTTGCCTCTTCCATAGACATCTTGGGGCTCATTCCTTTCTGCCTGTAAGATTGGTTGTTGAGAGGGGTAGTGTGCCAGCTGTTTGGTTGGGAATGGGACAGCTGTGGGGGTTTGCTGATGAATTTGTGAGAGATGAGTTGCGAGTATTGGGCGAGATCAAAGTATGTTTTTGTGTTGATAAGAATTTTGTTGATGCCCTGTGTGACAACGTTGTGTTGTCTTTGAAGATGGCTTAGACTTTCAGCTATGGTACTCATGGGCATAGGGTTCCGTGGAGAGAGTGACTCGAGTTGTCTTTCCATGCGAGTTAGATGTTTGGCTAGTTTGACCGTAGACATCAGGTTCAATGTAGAGACAGTGGGGGTGTTAAGAAGCGTGTTAGCTTGTGCATGTTGTTCAGGGCTTGGGGGTTTTGGGTCAATGGTAGTGGGCCACATGTTCCTTTCTTTGTGTGGACTAAAGGGGGTGTGTTCAGCATGCACCTTTGTGTTTTCTTGGTGTAGTTTGGGTGGTTAAAGGTAGGTTGGTGTTTCCCGGGGCAGGTAACTGTATGTTAGTATTTTGCGTGCTGTGGGTGGGAGGTGAGATTGGGGGGTAGTCAGGGGGGAGGGTTGTTCATAGGGTTGTAGAGATGAGGTCTGGACCTGGTGATGTTGTTGGGCACAGCTTTGGCTGATGTGATGTGGTTGGTAGAATGGTCAGTTGTGAGGAAGAGTGGAGTTGGGATGATTGGTGAGGGATAGGGTAGAAGGCGTAGGGGTGCATGCCATTAGGGTAGCGTGTAGGTTGGAGGTGTGGATTGAGTGTGAGCTTCTGTTGAGTTTTGTGTGTGTTATTCCCTGCGGTGTGCCCTGGAGCGCGGGTTGGGTTGCGTTTAGATTGTTGGCGGGACGAGAGGTGAAGTTGCGTAGCACAGGGAAAATTTATTCAAATGAGCGCAAGGTTAATGTCATTGGATTCAATCATGGTATTGCTGCTTCTGTATATTGTTATGGTAGCGTTGCCTTTGAAGATGGGTGAGTTGTAACCCTGGGCAAAGCACTACGCTATGCTCGCGAAGTTTGCGCTACTTCGCACTACGCAAATTGCACGTAGCACAGTGCAAACACGCATAGCGTAGTGCAGCGGTCATTTTTTGCTTGCTCGCAGTCCTCAACGTCAAGTTGGCGACCGCGAGCAAGCAAAATGACATCCCGGCGAGACTTTTTCCTCGTTCGCGATCAGCAACATCAAGTTGCCGATCGCGAGCGTGGAAAATAAACCTCCCGGCGAGATTCTCAGCGCGGGGAGGTCAGGTTTCTCATTGCGAGTGGTCGCGTATGCTCGCGACCGCTCGCGATGAGAAACTACCAGTCCGCGTTGAGAAAGCTGCCGCTCGAGTAAAAATCTACTCGAGCGGCAGTAAAAGACAGCTCGCACTGTGCAAGATGCCGTTTTCAATGATTGCACAGTGCGGACAAGCATCTGGCACTGTGCAATCCTCGCGAACAGCGCACTACGCAGTTCGCATAGTGCTACGCGTAGCTCGCGTAGCGCTACTTCGCGAACTACGCCCAGGGTTAGTGAGTTGCAGATCAGCAGTTTTTGGCCGTAAGGGATGTTAGTGGCATTTGTTATTCGTAAATGGTTTGCTAGATTATTCTCCATTTGGCCAGGTGAGTAGTGTAAAAGATGAAGTTAGCTTTTTCTTGTGCTTTTTGAAGTGTTGTAGTAGAGGTCTGCCAAGAGTTTTTCAGGGTGTTGTTTGAGTAGTTTGGGTTTGAAGATTTTGGTGGCATTGGCTGAGAGGTTGGGGTGTAAGTGATGGAGAAAGACTCTGGACCGTGGGGTTTCAGTTTGCTGAGTTGTATAGGGCTGAGGGGCTCCGTGGAGGCCTGCAAGTGCTGTCGTGCATTTCTTGTCATCTTCTTCATTTTAAGGGGCTCTCGTGGAGGGAGCCCTTAAATGAAGTCTTAAACTATTGGTCATCAAAAGGGAGATAAAGTTGTTATGCTCCAATGGCAGAATAAAACACAGGCAAAAGAAAGGAAAGCCCTAAAATAAGAAGCATGCAGATGAGGGTGACAGTGTAGTCAGCCAATTGGTTAGCCATTATCTTGAGTTGGATGAGGGAATCTAGTCCTCTCACAGTATTTGTTGCACTGGCAAGCCAAAAATCACCTTTCAAAGAGGTCCAACCCCCAGTAGTGTGTTAGATAACATATGGGTAGTAGTGTGTTAGTCATCTTTCTAACGCCTTTTTTTTCCCTTTGAGTTTAGTTGCAGGGACAAGCCAAACAACACCATTCAAAGATGCCTGTCCCCTATGAGTGAGATCAGTCCTTTTTCTGTAAACATTTATTTAGTCCTCTTTCTGCTGACATTTATTTAGGCATTGGCCATTTTTGGTGTAGGGAGAAATGTTGAAGCATTGGCCAGAAGGAAAGAAAGCCTAAAAGTGGCCCCAGGTAATCTTACCTTCGACTTCATTTGCAGGGGGGTCATCCCTCCCTCCTTAGCAAGCAGCAGGGAGCATCTGTGGTGGTGAGTGTCACTCTTCTCCACGCTCCTCTCCCGTTGCTCACAGTGCCACGAGCACTGTCTTCACTTTCTGGTGTCTGGATCGGCCCAAAGCCAGCAAAGCGCATCCACCCAAAGAACGTTTGCGTTGCACACCCTGCTCCTAGTACAGTGCAATCTTGATGTCTTTGCTCTCAAAGACCACAGGGACTGTCTCAGATCCTCAGCAAGACCCCGCACCACTCACCGGAAGATCTCTCTCCAGCACGGAGACCTCTTGTGAGTAGTGATCCAATTTTGGGCGGGTGATGGGCAAAAGGCTACCAGGGTGATCCACATCACTGTGGGCTTTTCATGTAAGCACAACTCAGCTTAAGGATAAAGCTCACTCTCCCATTGAATATGCTTGCAATGACAGTTACAAGATGGCTGTGGAGTTGTACCTGCAGTCCTCTTTCAGTTGTGACATCCTCAAACGTTGTTGCCGGTGTGGAATAACCCTACCTAAGAGAGCGGCAGCAGCAGTAGTTAGTAGAAACTTCTCCCCTGCAGCAAGAGCATCGTAAGCTGGCTAATGCAGGGAAATACACTAAAGAGTGATCCCAAGCGGGGAGCCTTGTTGAGGCTTGTCCTTCCGGTGGCCATCTTGGTTAGCCTTATAGGATAGGTTTTTTAGATTAGAATAGGGATTATATTCTGAATGGAACACGCTGTTATTTTCTATGTCTGTTCTAACCAATCTTTTTGATTATTTCTGTAATTGATCTGATCTGACGAACCTGAATAAAAAAAGCAAAAATATCAACTAATCTCTAAATGAGAAAATAAACTTTTAAAACTTCACCAAAAGTGTGCTTTTGCACTGTGATTGGTTGGCGATGTAGTAGTGACACGCTGGGATTGAATCGCTAAAGGTGAAACTTAAATTGGATTTGTTATCAAAACACTGTGAAAATAACAACTGGATCATAATTGGTTTAGCAGAAAAATTGACATATATGGAACAGAATCATAACATTCAGTTTGGTGAGAGGGGATGTTACTATTCCAGTACGCAAAGGTGAAGAGGCACCTCCTGAGATTATGCCTGCATACATTATGACAACTGAACATGGATTGAATACATGTGCTTGGTTTTGCCAATGGAGTAGGATTACTGAGAAGGGAGGTGCTTTGTGTTTTCCTAGATATGGGACAGTTAACAGCAGGATTCATGATCATTTGAAGGGAAAATTGTATGAAATGAAGCCACCACCTTGACCCATTCAGTATGAAGCATTTAAAGCATGGGAGAGAGTGGCCAGGGAAACGGAAAAAGTAAAGCACCAGAGGAAGGCTAATAGGGCAGTGAAGAATTACGTGAATGTCCATTGGGCTGAAGAATAGTGCAGATGGAGGAAGGCAATTTTTAGAAGGGACTAGTTTATACCCAGTCCGTACTTCAGACATTGCTAAGGGGGGAAAGGGCAAAGAATCCATTACACAGCCCTGCCAAGTACCACGTATCAGGCGTTAGACTAAGGCATTTTAATGTGGCGGTCCTCATCACCTCATTAGAAATCATTATTGCGTATTTTAGCACCTTGACCACCTGTGCGTGCTGGGCCTGGGTGAACTAAGCAGATAGTGAGACTGTCTGTGGGGGACTGGCGTGATGCAAATGCCTTCGCACATGCACATGCTGCCATACTGGTGATGCTGCTGCAATTTAACATAGGCATAAGCTTCCCTGTCTAAGTCTGTCACGTGAGGATGAGCTGTTACCAGAAAAGCCATAAGGAGACCTCCTTCTGAATTACAGGAGCTATAGTGATCAGGTGGAAGTGTGAGCAGACTATTCTGCTGAGAAAGTCTGTGTAGGCATGCGCATTAAAACGTCGTGCACGTTCACTGGAAAGGAGCTGACAGCACAGGAAGACTGTAAAATATGAGGTATGGCCAGGCTGAGAACCATATGCGAGTCAGGTGCTTTGAGGGAGCCATTCTGGGGCAGTGTTGTGCGAGCCTGGAGCTGCATCCGAGGGTCTGAGAGGGCAATTGACGCCCATTACCATTGCATCCAGTCTCAGCACCCAATGAGGCTCGTTGAGATGAACTATTACTGTGAAACCCTGAACCATAGGATGCAAGAATTTATCCTTTGGCCAGTGATCCCACTATGGGGAAGTCCCCGTTGGTAGTGCCAGAGGATTCTCCCTCCCACCCTCTACGCTGAGCCATCCTCATGCCTCTAACCTTGAAGATTCTTGCTCGTTTAAAAGTGTCAGGGCTTTTTTGAGCATTTAGTCATTCTTTGCTCGACCTACACCCTGCACGTTATTGCCCACATTGTTTATTTTTAAGCACAGCATGCTTCACTCAAAAGTAAACACTGCCTTATGCAAGTATTAAAATAAAATGTATGCTTCAGTTATTCTGTGCTTCCAGTTATGTTCTTAAACTTATTTAGAATTTCAGGCTAATGTCTGATCATTAAAAACAGAAAAGTATAATAAATTTGCATTTATTGTGTGTGTGTATGTAGAAATACATTCTTTCATAGTAAAGCCAAACCCAACCTCTGTGGTATGTTTTAAATCTCTAGCCTGTGCTTCTCCAGACCAAACACTCTTAAAATATCTTGCTGAGTAGTATGGATGACATATGATTCCTACACCTTGCAATCCTCATTGTCTCATGTAACGTTTACTATAGATGAGTTGACGGATGTATGATTCATTGTCTGTATAATGTGTCTGTGATGTAAAGTGCTCTGTCACCCTACACTGGTATGAGTAGCGCTATAAAACAAATGAAATGGATATTAGAGATGGGCTATGGAGAGATGTGGGGCACTCTTGGAGGGTGGTAGTATGGGAATCCCTAGAGAAGGAGGTAATTGTGGAGACACCAACAAATATTGTTGGAATGGACACCATAGCGCTAATGCCAGCTCTGAGAGAGTGAGTCAGTGATGTCTGTCACTGTGCTGTTTGAGAATGATATCATACTAATGTTTAGTACTGCAGTGAGGTGAAAAATCATGTAGGATGTGAGGAGGTTGTGCAAGTTCTTAGAGTTTCTCATTGCTCAAATGGGTGTAATTTCTGATATTTATATGTTTCCCGCATCGTCATTGCTTGATGTTTGCTCAAGAGAACGTGTCACTCTTAGTCGTTGAATGTCACTCACAATTACCCTGAAATTATGAACACATAAGAAATCTAAAACCTTGGCAGCTATGATTACGAAGGAAGGGGATGAGTCAGATACTGATTTAGGAGATGAAATATTAGAACAAATGTTTATTTTGAGACCCCCACCATAGTGGACCCTAGCAGAGCAGAGTGGATTAGGCGCTAGTACTAGTTCAATAGTGCCAACTGCTCCAGTGCTGCAAAGCACATCCCAAATTGAACGATGCTTGCAGATATTGCAAATTGCCTCCCCAGTAGTAGCTTAACAACAAGTCACTGTTCCAACGGTGACTTCCACAGATGCAGTATCAGTGTAGCCCCCAGTACCTGCTGTTAATGCACCATCCATAACTCGGGTGGCAGCCAGTGCTCCTCAGCCTACAGACCTGATACTCAATTAGTTACGAGAGGAGTATCCACTTCAGGATTTGTTCCAACTTCGCAGAACTCACAGATAGTTGCCTGGAAGTCACCATTAACGGTGCAAGCACTTATAGATGGAGAGATGCTAGTACTTATTGCCCCAATCTCATCAGAAGAAATAGTTGTGACTGAGGAAGGATATATACAAGTTGGTATTTGGTATGATGAAACAACAGAACCTAGTAAAGCAGAGATTGTCGGAACACCTGAGAGGTCAGAGAGAGAAAAAGAAAAGCCCTTAAATATCTCACAATCGAAAGTTGAATTGGAAGAAATAATAAGGGTTTTCTTAGAGTTCGAACACATATAACAGTAACAAAGGAAACTGTTAATATACCTGTGCAAGGAATTTACAAGAGGAGCTGCTTTAACTCATGACAAATTGACTGACCTCGCTCAGAAATATGAGAAAGACAGTACAAAAATGTGCATCTACACAGAAGCTATAGGGTCCAATTGGATGATCCAGCATTTGAAAATATGAGGATTACAGGACGGCAATTGTATATTATAGAATTGGTCAACTGCATTCATAGGTAGGGTGAGATTGAAAAATTCAAAATCAAATGGGCTAAAAAACATGAGAAGAAAAAGAGGGATGCAGTGATGTCAGGGAAGCAAGGTGAAGGAAGTGAGGAAGAAACAACAGCTTACACACTTAGAGAAATAACATGAGGAACATATGTACATGTTCCTTGGATACTTGCTGATTTGGTGGAATTCAAGAACAATTTTGAGAGAAAAGCGGGTGCAGTGGTCTGCACAAGTGGAAAGGTTCATAAAGATTTCAAAGGTACTGTGGACTGATTTGAATACGTTTTTTGACATTATAGTGCCTGCAGATGTATGGGCTGAATGTAAAACTGCGGTGCAGTGGCCTAAAGAGGCCTAAAGAGGAACCAGCAAGAGTGGCTAGGACAAACGCGCCATCTCCTATGGTGATGGAGAAGTATGAAATACTTAATGCTTTCGTAAAAGACAGAGTGCGTCCGAAAGATATGGATAGGCTCAAAATTGAAAGAACTACTCAGGAGCCAAAGGAGACTGTACATGGATGCTATGAAAGATTGTTGTAGGTTTTCCAACAGCACAGTGGGTGTGAACAACCTGAGGAAAAGGATATCAGGATTTTTGTGTCCCAGTTTGTATTAGGTCTGAAGCCTAATGTTAGCACTTAAGGCAAAATGTGATCTGTTGATAAAAAAAGCTACTCGACAAAATCCCGAGAAATGCTAGATATTGTAGCAATGAGTTAGACATGGAGCAGAAGAAGATAAAAGAGAAATTCATGTTGGCTCAGACAAAGCTGGCTCAGAAAGGTTTTCAGAACCCTTCTCTTATAGGGAACCAAGGAAATATGCAGGGAGTTGTGATGCCACAATCAGGTTTTCAGGGAAGTCAAGGAGGAATGCCCATGTTACAGGGAAGAGGTAGAGTTATTCCTATGGTTACAGGATTTGGATCAGATATTGCTGCTATGAAAAAGAATACTGTTTGTAACATCTCTCATAGAATTGGACATTGCAAGAGGGAATGTCGATATAGTCCTGAAAATGTTGAAGGAAACGTGCAAATGCCGCGAGGTATTGAAATGCAGAATGTGTCCGCACAGAGAATGCAAATGCCAGTGCAGGGGCAAGTCTCAATGATGCCAATTGCGCCTGCACAGATGGGGAATCCCAGATTTAATTTAAGCCAGATGCCAAAAATGAATACAAATCAATTTCAGAATGCCATGCCACAATTTCATAACCCAAACCAGAATACCTTGCAACAATTCCCATTATTGGAATTTGATGGTTCTGGTTCAGAAAATTCTCAATCATAATTCCAAATTTGTAAAGTGTGACTTATCATCCCTCAGGGTATCCAGGCACTGGGGTCCGTCATGGAAATTAAGTGAGTTATTGCCCAGAGCTCAGCTGTCACTGGCGATCGAACCTTGACCCCCACACTCAGGAATCAGCTGCTCTGGCCACTGCACCACACCATAATGGTGCCTGAGAGAGGAAGAAGATTGCATACTTGGTGCAGTCTTAAAGGTAGACCAGAGTGGCCCATATGTAGATGCAGAGGTTTATGGCGACTGCGTATCTTTTCTCATTGATACTGGTGCTGCCAGGTCCACTGTACAGTGGAAGTCTCAGACTTACCTCTCTCTGGGAAAACTATTCAGGTTGTAGGAGTAACAAATAAACAAATTCAAAATCCAGCGTCAGAAAGGGTACCAGTAAATATAGGATCCTCTGAAGAGATGCACCATTCTGTTGTTTGCAATTCAAGCCCTGTAAATTTGTTAGGGAGAAATTTGTTGTGCAAGTTAAACTGCACTATTTACTGTTCACTGGATGATGTAGCTTTCAAAACGCATGATGAGGATATGGATTTTAAATTGACCAGACAGCAAACTAAGAAAGGAATATCTCCAGTGGCGGCTGGTGACATTTGAAAGTGGTGGCGAAAAATTATTCCCGTACTGCACTATGACGAGCGAGCGTAGAATGACTGAGAAATTTCTGACTTTAACTTCTTATTCAAAAAGGAACGCTTACATTTGGAAATTGCTTCTGTTTGCATCTTTTTAAATCACATGCACTAAAATCTTCTGAGTGCCCAATAGTACTTTGCATTAAAAGATTACCAACCTAGCCGCTTACCTTCAGATGTCTGTGAGCGTGTTTTGCATTAACTGAAGAGCACTTCGTGCGCAGCTGTTACGCAAGCAGTCAGACGCAGCATGTAATTTTGTCTGTTTCTCTTCTAATTTGACATTAATTATCTGGTGCCCCGGAGTGGTATTCCTTCCGTGCCATATCTCCCACCCCCACCCGTTTCTGTGTTTTTCTTTCCATGAAAAGTTTTGCTGCAAACGAATGTTGTCTGCTTGCACGTCACACGCGGGGCACTTTGTCTTCAGCTGTCGTCTGCTATCATGCCAACAGTAGTGCTGTCTGGGACTGGTCGCACAGGCGGCGTATCTGTCTGTGCTGCACAAACAAAATGTTTCTCTGGTTTATCTGCTGCCTGACCATCTGCAGATAGTTTATTCCATGTTATGTAAACAAAACAAAAAAACATTTTTAATAATGTCCCCTCAGATCTTTCTTCAAAGGCCCCTGTTTACTTCCCTCCGGACCCCCAATGGTTTGTTGCGAACATTTCCAGGCTACATTTCAGCTGGAAGCAGGCACTGAGCTGGAATGATGGCCGTGCTGCTGTGTGTGTAATAGCTGGCAATGCGATGCGACCAGATTAATGCGCAGAAACTGGGCTTCGGGGAGGTGGCTTCTGACGTGGCCAACTCGAACCACAACAAATGCCCATACAAAATATACATCAACACAAGTCAGATGAAGGCTGGTTACAAACGGGAAGCTGGTGACAAATGGATGACCAGTTGCCATATTTTTGTTTTAATAAGAATTTTTCGTTTTATATGTAGCGCTCACTACAGCATTTCCACCATATTTGAGCACTTTGAATAACACGCGCACTCATTACCGAATTTAATAACACCCCATGTCCACACCTCCGAAGGATGCCCGGCTCAGTTAGCATTTCTGGGACTCCAACTCCCGACCCGCCGATCGCTGCATGTTTCAGCAAAGAGTGTTCAAGTCACTGAACCATAGTAGTGAAGGATCAGTCGCGGCCGGCATGACGGGCGGGTGGGAGGGGGGGTGGAAATGGGGTCATCATGGGGGGATGGTGGGGAGGCGGGAGGGGTCTAATTAAAGAAAAATATTAAATAAAACTTACCGTCCCGCTTCTGGATGGGTCCCGAGTCCGACTCCCGCTCCCGCCGTCCACCATTTTCCAATTCCGACCTGCAGCCCTCGTCATCTAGGAAAGGCAGTCTCCCTCCCTCCCCTCCACCAATCACAATGCTGCAATGGCAGCGTTGCGATTGGTGAGGCAAAGCGGAGCGTGCCCCACCCGGGCCATTTTCTCTATGTAGGCTGCTGCATGCAGCAGCCTGCATAGAGAAAAGAGAGTGGGAGGTCCTGCTCGAGGGCAGGGAGTGGCTTGCCCACTGTTGTGGGAATTGACTGTTTGGTCGGCCCCAGGGCCGACCAAACAGTCAGTACCCACAACAGTGAGCAAGCCACTCCCCCTGCCCTCGAGCAGGACCGCCCACCCCAACCAGGCACTTCTGCTTTCTCGCCGTGCAGAAGGCAGAAACATAAAATGGTAGTTATTACCATTTATGTTTCTGCCTTCTCGTACGGCGAGAAAGCAGTGGGGCGACGCCCCCACGCCCCAATGGGGGAGCCGCCACTGAATATCTCCTATTTTAACTAACCCTGGGCAAAGCACTACGCTACGCTCGCGTAGTTTGCGAAGTTTGCGCTACTTCGCACAACGCGAATTGCACGTAGCACAGTGCAAACACGCGTAGCGTAGCGTAGTGCAGCGGTCATTTTTGCTTGCTCGCGGTCCTCAACGTCAAGTTGGCGACCGCGAGCAAGCAAAATGACATCCCGGCGAGACTTTTTCCTCGTTCGCGATCAGCAACATCAAGTTGCCGATCGCGGCGTGGAAAATAAACCTCCGGCGAGATTCTCAACGCGGGGAGGTCAGGTTTCTCATTGCGAGTGGTCACGTATGCTCGCGACCGCTCGCGATGAGAAACTACCAGTCCGAGTTGAGAAGCTGCCGCTCAAGTAAAAATCTACTCGAGCGGCAGTAAAAGACAGCTTGCTGTGCAAGGTGCCTGTTGGACTTGGCCCTTTTGGCAGAGTTCACCCCTGAACTTTGCTAGTAATATGACTGATCTTAGTAGTTTTGGCCTTTGTGCACTTTAGCACTGTTTGATGTAAGTGCGTGCCTCTGGTGCATGTGGTGAGATTGTCACTGCCTCCACTTAAAGGAATGCGTAGGATATGTGTGTCCATGGTAATTCCTGGTGTGAGAGGAGTGCAGGGGCGAGTTTATTGTGCGGGCTCGTGAGAATAAATGCTGCGCAATGGTGTGCGCAGATTATTATACTTCAGATAGAAATGCCACTTCTAGAAGTTGGCATTTATGTGTGCTCTGTGTCTGCCTGCCTGATGTAATTGCATGTGTCAAACTGGCAGGTGACAGGGGCTGGGGTGTGTGTGGCTCCAGGAGAGGGGGCAGAGGTGAGTCCGAAAGCGCAGGGCTGGATAGGAGATCTGCATCTAGATGGGAGGAGGAGTTACCTGGGACCTGAATAGGGCTGTGCCTTCCCTCACAATGCTGGCTCCACCCCTGTCAGTTCGTCTGATGTCCCTAGCCTGTCCTGCTGAAAGGAGAGAGGAGCTGAGCAAACAAAGTGCTTAGCTCCCCCAAAACCAGTTGCACCTGGTTTTCCCCAGCCCTGTGCTATGTGACAAGAAAAGGGTGTATAAAAGAGGGGCTGTGACCCCATGAAGCTCTGCTCTGTTGTGCTGGTGTTCTTGTGCTTACCTGGGCTGAGGGGAGACACTCTGCCAGGAGGAACCGCCGTGGGACCAGCTGCAGCTTCTTGGGGGTCCCTGCGTGCTCGGCCTGCTGGCTGTGCCCTGCTAAGTCATCCCAGCCCAGAGACAGCCTATTCCTTTGCCTACTGGATTCCTTGCTCTGCCTTTGCCCTGGAGCGTTTTGGGCATAGCGCCTCGTGAGCACTGTACTTCCCTTGCCCCAGAAGAGAGTGAGAGCTGGCGTACACAGCGTACTGCTGCACCGTGTTCGAGAATCGGCGTGGGATCCCCCCTCATTACTGGAAGCGGGTGCTACACCCCGCGTGCGGTGTATCTTGTTGCCGATTCATGGCAGAGCCCTGCCCCGCGTCATGGCTACAGTACTGATGGTTGTGCTTGAGCCCACCCCGCCTCTGATTGATTATCCTCACGGGTGCCTACCCCGCATCGCCGCCGCCGTGCCGCCGGCACCGGGCGCCCGAAAGCCAGCGGCCCGACCGGAAGCCAGGCAGAGTCCCAGCTGACCGGGGCGGGGCCGCGAGAAGCAGTCCGGGCCTGCGGCTATACCGATCCCGGTCCCGAAGGAGACCGGAGTGAGCAGGCATTGGCAAGGAGCTCCCTTGAGTGAGGAAGCCCGGGGACTGGCCCGGACGTCTGCCCAGACAATCCTCGAGGCCCGCAGAGGTGGCGCGGCACGCAGGGCTCCGTGTGGTGAGCACACCATGTGGAAGGTGGGCGAGCAACGTTGCCGCCTGAGACGGGAGCGTCCCAAGCAGCCGGTGATGGGGGCTTGTGTGGCACCCTGCAGGCCGGTGTTCAATTTGCACACAGCGGCACACAGAGCAATTCATTTCCTGAACCGGGTGGACTCCAGAAACTACATTTCATTGCCATTATACTACACAGCTGCCGTGACTTTGTAGGGCAGCTGCACAACAAAAAAACATATAGATATTGAAGGCGGCGGAGGCAGAGTGGGCAGTCTGAGGCGCTGCATTACCTGGTGATGAGGTGTGGATTATTCCTTTAGAACAAGTTTGGATGCAGAGGTCCCAGAGTGAGCTCCAGTACCAGTAAGACACCAAGGCTGTTCACTTGCAGCTGCAGGCGTGAGCAGCTCTGCTCTGGGCAGCCTGTTGGGTTAAGAAAGGAGTGGTCTCCCCACCCCCAGCGCAGAAACACTCTGTGGTTGCTGCCAAGCAGCAGAGATCTGTTGAGAGACCCCCTGAACCACAGTATTTGGGACTCAGGAGCCGTGAGTGCCCTGGCTCATGTTTACAGCTGCCCAGCAAGTAGTGACGCTGCCACGTTCAGGCTTGCGCGGTGCGCACCCTTGACCTCCTGCTGCCTAGGCAGCGCCTGACTCTCTGGGGACATGGGCATTTGACCTTTTTGAGATGGCCAGTTGACCAGGGGGCTGTGAGTTTAATAGGCGCCAGGCCCTGTGTGATTGCATTGCTGATTTACGCACCTGTGTTTATGCCTCTAATGTACTTGTATGATTACGAGTTGTATAACGTAATGTGTTTATGCTAAGGGGTTTGGGCCTAATGTCATTTTATGCCTAAGGTGATTTAGCATCCTCTGTTTTACATTGCAGGTTCCCAGGCTTAGTTCCTAACTGTTAGTAATTACTGGTTGTGCGCTACATTTATTGTTTGTGCTACATTTACAATTGGTGATTTGTGATGGTTATGACAGTGGCCCATTGGCCCTGTCGTGTGTAAATAGTCCTGTGAATATTGCCTAGTGCCCAGGTGGCACAGGCAGCAAATATGTGATTACTGTTTCTAATGTGTTTATGACAATACAAAGGCTATTTTTATATAACCTTGTGTGGAGTTTCTTTTGTGGTGTGCCTAGTTTGTTGCTGCTGAGTGTGGTATTGCTCAGCGCTTTTACACATTACCTCCGGGATAAGCCTGACTGCTCGTGCCAAGCTGAGGGTGAGCAGGGAGTTATGTCGTCGGCGTGTAACTCCTCGCCCTGACTAGAGTGGTGGTTTCTGCCTGGCTTTGGCGCAAGCCTTAGCCAGCCAAAATCACTGCTGTGGTTGTCAGCGGTGAGGATTTGGACTTGCGTTTGCGCAGTACCACAGCGACAACTGGTTGCACTACAAACTCTACATTTAGATAATCACGTGTGTAGGGATTATTGTTTCCTGGAGTTTTAATTATGTAATTCTTCTCTAAAGGGTCATTTGTAAATTGTGTACTCTTGCTTCAGCTCAGAAACCTAGGTCTCCTGTGTTGCCGTGTCCTAGGCGTCTGTAAATGGAGTCTGCTTTTGATTTTGGTCTCTTTAGATACAGTAATAGGGAGTTGGTGGGAGTTCTGTGAGAAAGAGGCACTAGCAGTGAGTAGGTCAGACACCCAGTCAAAACTGAGGACAACTGATCCAATGGCAAAGGATGAATAGGACTGTGAGCAATGAGGAGAGAAGGGCCCTGGCCGCACGCCAAGAGGGTGGTGGGTCTGAGGAGCCTGAGGAGTCTGAAGAGAGGAGGAGGAAAGTGACAGGACCGGGGCAGTAGATAGTGAGGACCCATGGATAGGAGTCCTTGCTGGGTCCAGTGTCGAGAGCAGTGCCCATCCCTTTCCTGTCCCCAGAGGAGTGGGTGGATAGGAGAAGAAAGGGAGCATCAGCTGACTTTGGACTCAGCGAGTTAAACATGCCAGGGAGATACGCGGCTGAGTGTGGAGGAGAAAAGCTGAGGCCGAGAGGGTCTTGGCGCAGGAGGATGGCGGAGGCTGAGAGGGCCTTCGCCAGGGAAAATTAGCTCGGGAGGGTGGGTGTCCCTGAGTGCGGTTGTAGTTTTCTGGATTCCCCAGTGAGGTGGGGTCAGTGGTGGCAGCAATATACAGTCAGTGGGAAGTCCCAGTTCCCAAAATGTAGTGCCTTGTTCAGAAGAGGAGTACAGGTTGAAGTTCAGGGCAGTAGAAACTGTCTCACCAGTCTTGGAGTGGATTTTTCGGATAGATGTGATGCACTGAGTTAGATAGCAGTTAACACGGAACAGGATTTTGAGACTCATTGATCTGGTTCTCAGAGAGCACCTGCTCAGTTGTTGTTTGCAGAGTTGTAACACCTGTTGGAGGAGTGGGGTTTTCTGAACTATGGGAGTTTACACGAGAGGCAGACCTCTGGATAGGCAGAGTTCTGATGAGAGCAGTGGGAGTGATTCTAAGTAATGGTTCAGGTATGCCAGTCCTGTATTGGGGAGAGAGGTTCAGGAAGTGGCCAGCTGGAGTCCCAGTGTAGTGGGAGGGTGTAGGGGCTCACGTCTGTGTCAGTGGAGTAGGAGTGAGTGTGGGACTGATGTCCCCAGGTGCCCGAAACCCGATCTCAGAACCTGGATGGTTTCTCCAGGGGAACACCAGGTTGAGGCCTAGGCTGTCCTGTTAGTCCATTTGAGGAGGATCTTCTAGTGTCTGGGGAACCTGGAGCGTCTGTAAGCCAGGCTCCCGTGGTTCTGGTGTCTGGCAGTGCGCTCCAGTTGGGAGGGTACAGAAGTCGGTTGAGGTGAGAGGATGTGTTCCCCAGTGGAAGAACCAGTGGGTCAGGGGCCAGCCAGGAGCTGAGTCTCCTAAGTGACCATGGTGACACCACGCCCCTCTGTGCGTGGGATCTCTGCGCATGTCCAGATGGACAGGTGAGGTCTGCGCCCGCAGACTGTCACGCAACACATGAGTCATGTTACCAGGGGGCTGCTGAGTGCGCGGAAGTCCTGGTGTGCCAGGCAAATGCTCAGCCGTGGGGTTCAGCCCCAAGGTTGGGAGGCCAGGTTCAGGATCGCCTGATCTGGAGGGGAAGAAAGGACATCGTCAGTGTCCTGACCGGGTTCATCTTCCAGAGGGTACCGCTCCAGGTGGGAGGTGCAGAACTCTGGAAGGGGTGCAGAGGGAGTCCTCGCCTCTGACTTGAGTCCCAGCCTGAGGTTTGGAGCCTAGGTTGGGAGACCAGTTTTAGGAGAGAGGTCCTGAACTGGTGGGAGAGTTGTGTTCTGAGGTGCCTCCAGGAGAGAGTGCGGAGCCCTAGAAAGGAGTAGAGAGAGAGCCTCACCCGTGACTTCTAGTCCGCCTGAGGTGCAGACCTAGGCTGGAGGATCAGTGGCAGTCTAGACCTGCCTGATGAGGAAGAGTGGAGAATGGCTACTATGTGCCAGGGTTACTACCCCCACTCTGTGAATGAGCAAGGACCAGTGGCATCCTGGATAGCCTAGGGCCTGGTCCTGGCCTTGTAACTAGGGAGTACCAGTGGGTAGCCCAGTTAGTCCGGACAGCTTTTCAGAAGGACCCACATCGGTTCACCGTGGCGTAGAACAGGGTGTCCCTGCAGTTGCGACCGGCGTCCGTGTTCCTATCGCTGGCAGAAGCCCATCACGGTGGTGATTGGTCTGCCCTGCGTTTAACTGGAAGGGGTTGTGTTGGACTTGGCCGCTTTTGGCAGGTTGCCCCTGAACTTTTTGCTGAATAATATGACCTGATCTTAGTAGTTTTGGCGCTGTGCACTTGCTTTTTGTGTCCCAGTGTAAAGTGCGTGCGCCACTCTGAGTGCATGTGGTGAATTGTCCTGCCCTCCCATAGGAATGCATGGGGGATATGTGTGTCCATGGTAATTCCTGGTGTGAGAGAGTGCAGGAAATGAGTTTGTGTGCGAGACTTCGTGAGAATAAATGCTGCGCAATGCGCAGATTTATTATAACTGGTGTAAAATGCCACTTCTAGAAGTTGGCATTTATGTGTGCTCTGTGTCTGCCTGCCTGATGTAAGAATTGCATGTCTGGCTTTGTGAGTGACAGGGGGGCTGGGAGGTGTGTGTGGCTCAGGAGGGGCAGGGTGAGTCAGCGCCAGAGGGCTGAATAGGGAGATCTGCATCTAGATGGGAGGGAGGAGTTGCACCTGGGACTGAATAGGGCTGTGCCTTCCCTCCCACAATGCACCAGCTCCACCCCTGTGGTTCGTCTGATGTCCCTAGCCTGTCCTGTGAAAGGAGAGAAGAACTGGAGCAAAACAAGTGCTCCAGCTCCCCCAAAACCAGATTGCACCTGGTTTTTCCCAGCCCTGTCTTTATGTGACAAGGAAAAGGGTGTATAAAGAGGGGCTGTGTGACCCCATGAGGGCTCTGCTCTGTTGTGCTGAGTGTTCTTGTGCTTACCTGGGCGCAGGGGAGACACTGCAAGGAGGGACATGTGGGACCCAGCTGCAGCTTCTTGGGGTCCTGGCGCACAGCCTGCCTGGCTGTGCCCTACTGAAGTGTCCCCAACCCCAAGGACATTTTCTTCCTTTGCCTACTGGATTCCTTGCTCTGCCTTTGCCTGGGCGTTTTTGGGCATAGGCGCCTCGTGAGCACTGTACTTTGCTGCCCAGAAGAGAGTGAGAGCTGGCGTGCCAGCGGACTGCTGCCGTGTTCGAGGAATCCGGCGATGAGGATCCCCTCATTACAGAGGCGGTGCCACCCGCGTGCGGTGTATCTTGTTGCGATTCTATGGCGAGGGGAATACCCGCGTCATAGCTGCAGTGCTGATGGATTGTGAGCCACCCCGCTTAATACAGTTGATTATCCTCTACGGGTGCCTACCCGCATCGCCATACCAGAAATTGCCGCCCGCGGCACCGGCCGCAGAGAAAAAATGCCGCGGCCCGGCCCGGAAGCTTAGGCAAGAGTCAGCCTGACCGGGGGCGGGGCCACGAGAAGCAGTCCGGGCCTCGCGACTCCATGCCAGTCCGGTCGAAGGGGACCGGGTGGCAGGCGTGGCCGGGGCTCCCGCGCCAGGTGAGAAGCCCAGGGCTACGCCAGGCGTCTGCGGAACGTCCTGAGGCCGCGGGAGGAGACAGCGCGGCGCCGCGCGGGGCTCGCGTGTGGTGAAGAGAGCCCTGCATGTGGAAGACCAGGCGAAGAGCAGCGTTGCCGCCTGAGACCGGAAGAGCGTCCCAAGCAGCCGGTGAGTGGGGGCTTGTGTGGCCTGCAGGCGGTGGTGGGTGCACACAGCGGCACGGCTGGGGCAATTTGATTCCCTAGTCCCCGGAGTGGGACTTGAGAGCACGATGGGTGATGCTTGTTTCCCCAGCTGCACCGTGAGGCGGGCAGCTGCTGTGAAGGGGCACTTTGATGGCCAGAAGAGCCGGCGGAAGGAGCAGTGTAGAGCAGTGTGGGCGCTCCTGAAGCTGCTGCAGTGGTGCCGGTGCTGATTCTGCCTTTTTGGGGGCAATTTGGTTATAGGAGTCGGTGGGGCTCCAGAGGCACGTGGGGTGCCAGGGCTCATTGCAACACACAGCTGCACCGCGGGCCTTCCGGGCGCAGCTGCAGCTGTGAGGACATTTTCTTGGTGATAAGAAGGAGTGAGATACCTCCCACCCCCAGCGCAGGCGCACTCTTGTGGTGCTGCCAAGGCAGCCAGGGGGTCATTGAGGCCCCCTGAGACCCTGATATTTTGGGACTCCAGAGGGCCCAGGCTAGTGCCTGGCGCCATGTTTACAGCTGCCCAGCAAGTAGTGGGCAGCTGCCATTCAGCTGCGCAATTGCGCCTGCGACTTCCACTGCTGCCTAGGCAGCGCCTGACTCTGGGACATAGGGCATTTGAGCCCTTTTTGAGATGGCCAGTTGACCAGGGGGGCTGTGAGTTTAATAAGTAGCCAGGCCCTAATGTGATTGCATTGCTTTGATTTACGCACCCACTGTGTTTATGCCTCTAATGTACTTGTGATTATGAGGTTGTATAAATAATGTGTTTATGCTAAGGAGGTTTGGGCCTAATGTGTTTTATGCCTAAAGGTGATTTATGCATCCTCTGTTTTACATTGCAGGTTCCCAGGCTTAGTTCCTAACTGTGCCCAGTAATTACTGGTTGTGCGCTACATTTATTGTTTGTGCTACATTGCAATTGGTGATTTGTGATGGTTATGACAGTGGCCCCATTGGCCCTGTCGTGTGTAAATAGTCCCCTGTGAATATTGCCTAGTACTTGGGTAACAGTGTAAATATCATGATTACTGTTTCTAATGTGTTTATGACAATACAAAGTATTTTTATGTAACCTTGTGTGGAGTTTCTTTTGTGGTGTGCCTAGTTTGTTGCTGCTGAGTGTGTGTTGCGCAAGCGACACACACATTGCCTCCGAGATGGCCTGACTGCTCGTGCCAAGCTGCCAGAGGTGAGCAGGGGTTATCGTCGGCGTGTAACTCCTGCGCCTGACTAGAGTGGTGGTTTCTGCCTGGCTTTGCAGCATGTTTAGCCAGCCAGAAATCCCATTTCTAACAATGCCAGTTTTCAATGATTGCACAGTGCGGACAAGCATCCGGCACTGTGCAATCATTGCGAACAGTGCACTACGCAGTTCGCGTAGTGCTACGCGTAGCTCGCGTAGTGCGAACTGCACTTTGCGTAGCTTCGCGTAGCGCTACTTCGCGAACTACGCCCAGGCTTAATTTTAACTATTGATGAGTTACCTGAAGATCTGAAAGAAACAGTGAATGTCAAAGTTGGGGATTTTACAGGGAAGGGCATCGGACTAATTAAAGGTATAGAACCAGTCCAAATTACAGTGAAACCAAATGTTTCATATCCCACAACACCTCCGTACCATTTGACCCCAGAAACAATTGCAGGAATTCAACCATTAATAGATGACATGTTACAAAAAGGAATCCTGAAAGAACTGATAGGAAGTCCAGGCAACTCTTCAACTATGGGTTTACAGAAACCCAATGGCAAATATTGGATAGTTCAATTCCTAAGAAAAATAAATGAAACTGTAGTGGCCTGTTGTCCTGTGGTACCGAATCTAGCCACCAGACTGTTCACGAATTCCTTGTACTGCAGAATGATTTACTGTAATTGACCTATGTCAGGCTTTCTTCTCAGTGCTGTTGCATTAAGAAAGCCAATTTTTATTTTATTTTGATTTCAAGCACAAAGTATTAATATGATGTTGTGTCCCACAAGTGTATACAGAGAGTCCATCTATCTTTAACCAGATTTTAAAAAGAAACTTAGAGACCCTGATAATGCCACACAAATCCACACTTATCCAATATATAGATGATTTGCTTGTTGCATTGTAAATGCAGAATGCATGTAAAAAGTATACCGTTGCACTCCTGGGCCACCTGACTAAGAACAGACACAAAGAGGCCGATTCCGATCTCGGCCGGTAGGGCTCCGAATCGGATTCGGCTTAACCGGATCCGATTCGGAGCCCTATTCCCGACCGATTCGTACGGCGTCCGGGCGGCGAGTACGATGCGAGTCGCCGACCGACTCGTCCGGGCGTCCCGACCGCTCCGACCGACTCGTTCCCGGGTCGAACCGCACCGACCGACTCGCTCGGACTCGACTCGCACCGCGCAATGGAGACGTTCCCGGCCGGGTGAGTGCGATGCGCGCCGCGAGCCAGTCCGACCGAGCCGCGCACTCCGGCTCCAAAGAGCAGTCGGAGACGTACTGGGGTCGTGTCGGACCCCCTGTACGCGTAGCGCGCGCGAGTCGCACACAGGGGGGACCCATGGGTCCCCCTACCTGTGCGTGTACGGCGCGAGTCGCTCGCCGCGTACCCGCTGTAGGGGCGCCCTTGACCGCATCGCACCCATTGAGGCAATGGGAGCCCGCGTACGCGTTGTGCGACCGGCTCCCATTGACTTCAATGGGAGTCCGACCGACTTCGAGTCCGATGGCATACGTGCGCATCGTACTCGTTCGGTCGGGCTGCCAGAGTCCGATTCGGTCGGAAATCTCTCCGAGTCCGGCTCGGTCGGAGAGATTTCCGGCCTGAATCAGAATCGGCCCCAAAGTGTCTTCAGGAAAACTGCAGTACTGTCAAAAAGAAGTTCAATATCTGGGACACATTATTATGAAATAGAAGGGAAAGTGTCACCAGAAATAGTAGAAGCGATTTTGCAGATGAACCCACCACGAATTCAGAGAGGAATCAGGATGATGTTGGGAATGGTTGGCTACTGTAGAAAGTGGATACCAAACTTTTCCTTGGTGGCAAAGCCTCTACAGAGGCTGACAGACAAAGATGTGTCTGATCCGATTCCATGGGATAATGAATGTACAAAACCATTCCTAGAGTTGAAGGAAAAATTGTGTTGCGCCCTGGCACAAGGAATGCCAGATTATAAAAAAGAACTCCCACTATTTTGCAATGAGAGAGATAGGTGCACTCTCTTGGTTTTGACTCAAAACATGGAGTATCGCAAAAGCCTGTTGCTTACTTTGCTACCACCCTTGAACCTGTAGCAGCAGGACTTCCTGATTGCCTTAAATTGGTTGCTGCGGTAAGTACTAGTCTGGAAAAGAGCAGGAATATAATGATGGGATACCCATTAACTGTCATGGTCGCTCACTCAGTGGAGCTGCTGTTAACCAGAACAAAGGCTCAATACATGACCCATAATAGATTAACGCTGTATGAGCAGACCATTCTGTCCTCAGAAAATGTTATCATAAAATGTTGCACAGTGTTGAACCCTTCAACACTATTGCCTAAAATGATGATGATAATTGTAATGAAAGTGAAAATAACTGCCTAGATGTCACGGAATTGTGCACCAAACCCTACCCTGATATAAAGGATGAACCCCTGAGTGAGCCTGATCATATGCTATACATAGATGGGTCATGCTTGACAGGTAATGATGGCACACTTAGAGCAGTATATGCCGTGTGCACCTTAGATGATGTGGTCGAAGCTTCATGGTTTGCAAACGTTTTTTTTGCTCAAGTTGCTGAACTGATTGCTCTTATTAGAGCCTGCACTTAACTGCACAAATGAGAGTCACTATATTCACTGACAGCTAATACGAGTTTAGTGTTGTCCATGATTTTGCAAAGTTGTGGTCACAGTTAGGTTTTCTTACATCCTCAAGAACCCCCATGGCAAAGAATATTTCAAGTTTGGAACCAGAATTGTGCAATTTGGAAACACCAAGTTTGTTTGAAACTTTTGGGAAAGGGATTACAACAATTGGCAAATGGTTTTCGAAAGCTCGAAAGGGTATCTTAAAAGCCATCTTGATGCCAATAATAATAGTAGGGCTTTGTCTTATATTTCTTTACACATTATTAGTGTGCTGTAAATACATGACTCACAGAAGAAGGGAAAAACTGGAAAGGAAATGGTATGAGAAGGATTTGGGTTTGAGGGATATTATGAATGATGACTACATGAACTAATTGAAATTTAGAGGTCTGAAAAGAAAAAGACAAGACTCAACTAACGATGAAGGTGCACTCTGAAATGGACTCACATGAGAAACGTAGATATGTGATGATTTTACAAATCATCTGATGTGGAATTAAGGACGCGGAAATTTTTTATGCAAAATTTACCACATAATAATATAGAAACGTGTTAAAAAGGTTAACATAGAATTGCATAATAAAGTAGACATTAGGAAATTTGCTTTTATTAAATGTGCAAAAATGGAAATGCTGCTTAAATTTTCAGAAAGCTTTCATTACTATTGTTCTCCAACTGCTAGGCCGCACTATTCTTTTATTCTTCTCTGTCCCTTTAAGAAAAATAAATGGCTTTCATAAATAGTGATTTAATGTCATTACTGAATTATAGAGCCTGATCTTTTTGTGAAATGTGCTGTTTCATGCTAAACGTACTTCTCTTCTTCTCACACCATATGACTTCATTGTCTTTAGATTGTTTTCTTTGCCACATATTCATAAAGAACAAAGCATATTTTTGAAAAGAAACTGCTTTTTGCAGTTTACATTTCGTGATCTAACTCGGACATACCAGAATTCAAATGTTTCATTCCATAGAGCAGCTCATTGTCACACACTGGGACAGCATACAGCTAAAAGAGTAGGCTTGCAAAAGGTTCCGATGAGAACCTTCGTAGATTTAACTGTTTGTAATACGTTGTAGCCACCTCTGAATAACTCCAGGGTCACATGGATGTTTACAGTGGGAATCGAGGATGAAGACGACAGACCACCTGAAAATCTTTCTCCATTGGATACTGATTAGATATTCACCTGTTTTTAGCACATGTTTAGTGGCTTTTCTATATAGTAAGTGTTCCTAGCTAGAGAGTCAAGGCATTTTATGCACTCATACCCTGTCATGCCCCTTAGCACATAATTTAGCCTGCTTGAAATATCATAAGCTATTGCTCACTGTGATTTTGACTTTTTCTTATGCAGATTGAGGTGACTTTCTGTCTTTGTGCTGAGCATAGCTACTGCTGTGATTTTTCTCACCCACTCACTCATTTAGACATTTGCTACTGCAACTGTCTGGAGTATTTAGCTGAGTCTCCAGAACGACCCTTTTTGAGAAATGTTATCCTTTTCTTAGTTATCTTACTTTGTTTCAAAATTCTACTTGCTCTTCCCAGAAGTAACTCTTTATGGGGTCTTGCTAGGATAGGATAGGACCTTTAGTTTAAAATAGGGACTATACTCTGAATGGAAACACCGTTATTTTCTATGTCTGTTCTAACCAATCTTTTTGATTATTTATGTAATTGATCTGATCTGACTAACCAAAATAAAAGAAATAAAAATATCGACTAATCTCTTAATGAGAAAATAATGTTTTAAAACTTCACCAAACCTCTCTTTATTGGCTGAACATCAAATGAAAAAGATGTTGTTGTTGTGATAATGCTCCATTCTAACACAGCGGCAAAGGTTCATCGACTTAGGAAGGTGCAGAACTTCCAGGTTTGTTAAGTAAGTTTGAAGTGATGTTATTTACGGACATTTTCTATAAGATTTCCACGCTCGCACGGTGGGACCCATCGGCACTCATTTTTGTGGACCGCCACTTGCTTTTCCTCATCAGACTTTGACCCATAGCAAGAAAGTGAAAAACACAAAAATAAGAAAGGAGGAGGAAGAGAAAGGCTGAAAAAACTGTGACAAAGGGAGAAAGTAGGGATGAAAAAGAACCTGCACAAGTAAAATAAAGGGAAACGTGTATGGTGTTGGAAGATGAGGTGGAATTCAGAGTACACTGCCTTGGCATTCAGCAGTTACAACATTTGTCAGCACTGGCTATGGGCTTCTGAGAGAAACTTTGGGCACCAGCAGTTCTTGTTTTATAAATTAAGCACTGAATGACTCACATGTATAAATATTAGTGAAACTCTCCGAAGGGAGAATCACACAGACCAATAACTTTAGCAGTGCTTCAACTGAAGGGAGTCACTTCACCAACAATTTTTAGCAACCTGGATTACATGTGGCCTGTTAATTCTGATAGTCCTGATAGCAGGAGTTACCAGGCCCTTTGGAATTATGAATTGTGGAATTTAACATAGAGATTTCGTTCGCCAAAGCACTGGGGAAAAATGTATGGGAATTGATGAAGAAACACAAAATTCCGTATTTATTAGCAAAATTTCATAAACCCCAATATTTTCTCGTCCCGGAAATTACTGGGACCTCCTGTAATGGCAATTCTGAGGTTGGAAATAACAGAGATCACTCCAGTACACTGGTAATCGTAGTCATAGGATGCAGAGGCACACATATCAAAGTGGCGCTACTGCAGATTAGAGTCAAACATTTTTCAATTTCAATCCCGCTGAAGTTAGATTTACACAGCAACTTTTTTCATTCTGGAAAATAGGATTTTAGAAATAGCTTTCACAAAACTCCTGTGAATAAAGGTTTTTATACGTCGACAGTGTGACTACGCCACTTGGACTTATCCAAGTGGATAGGTGGGGATTTAGGTTCTAAAGTGAGAGGTGTGGCGCCGCGGCCAGGGCGACTGACGCTGGACGCTGGGGATCACCGTTCGATCCCTGGCTCCGGCGGCAGAGGTCTGCCCAGCACCATGCGACTCTGGGCAATAGCTCGCTTAATCTTCCCAGCGCCGAGATACCCCTTCGGGGGTGATTCGTGCGCTATACAAAGTACTGGATTTACATTTACATAAGGTGGTTTCACCTGGAATGGAAGCTCTGGCGTTTAGAATGTAAGAACCCCATAGATAATTGGCGATTAAAAGCGCATAATTATGTACTTAATGCTTTATTTATTTACCCACTCAGTCGCCAAAGCCCCCTGCTGTCTGAAAAATTCTACAAACATCATATGGTCGTTATATTTGATTACAGTCATACTTATAAGTCTAACTTCCAGAAATGCTATTTGGAGAGATATGATTGATATCTTTCTATGCCGATTGCAGGTCTGAGTTCTATTAGGAAAATACCGACTGTGCTTTTTGTCAGTGTTATAGTATCTGCCATCGAGTTTTAGGAATAACCTGGGCTACATTTGCATCAAAGATTCACACCATGCAATGTCTCATAAAAATGTGTACTGTAAGCCTCTGAACCCAAGGACGATCATTTCACAGTTGAAAATGATTCATTGCTTGGTGTCAGTGAGAGATGTGCTTTTTGTTTTTTTCCATATTTCAGTATTTCATTATATTATTCAACATCATGGGCTGCCAGCGGCTTCCGTATTAAAGCACATGAATCAAACACCATAATAACTCAATGTCCCAGTTGCGTAAAGCACATTCACACTCCCATAAATGATAACTGATTGGATGATTTGCAGAGTTCTTAACGCGGGGATGGATACATACTATGGGAATTGTGCCAGAGACAATAAAGCAAAATTAAAGCGGCATTTATCACGACGGTCGAATATTATACTGATAAATATGCTAGAGATAAGCAATTGGCCAAGGTTTTTTCCCCGCGGTACAGTAATATTTAGATTCGCCTGCGTGCAAAAAGAGAATGGTTAATGTTAGTGAAAGAAATTCTGGAAAATTAACCATAAGAGTGATTTTTTTTAACGGATCACAGTTTATATCATTGTCAAAACAAATGCACCCAACATTTAAGCATGCCTTCCTTTATTTTCCAATCCGATTCTTTTGATCTTTCCAAGTGCCTAACCAAAAAGCAGAAAAAAACGGAAGAGAATGTCAGAGGGAGTGCCGGACCTACGCTTTTTAATGCTTTAATTATAAAATGCCTTAATTAGACAATCAAGTCCAAATATCCAGTTTGATTAAACATGTTTTTCAGCTAGCATTTATGCAGCCATTTTTACTAAAATATTAAACAGGGTTCAGTCTCACTAAAAACTATGGATTCTCGGTATAATTTAGGACATATTAATCAATCTATCAGCATTTGTAAAGCACAGCACTGTCACCCCAAGGGGTATCTGGGTGCTGAGGGTGCCATGTCTCACGTCGAAAAGCCAGGTCTTGAGCTTCTTTCTGATGTCCGCCAGGGACGGTGCTGTTTGGAGATGGAGGGGTTGGTTGTTCCAGGTCTTGCTGGGGATGTAGGAGAAGGAGCAGCCTCCGCTGTGGCTGCGCTGAATGCTGGGGGTGTGTGCAAGGGCGAGTGAGGTAGAGCGTAGGTGTCTTGAGGGCAGGTTGAAGTGCTGTTGATGGTTGATGTAGGGTGGTCCTTGGTTGTGTAGAGCTTTGTATGTGTGTGTGTGGATCTTGAACTGGCATCTCTTCTGGATGGGGAGCCAGTGGAGGTTTCTGAGATGAGGGGTGATGCAGGTCCATTTGGGGAGGTCCAGGATGAGTTTGGCTTAAGTGTTCTGTATGGTCTGGAGTCTTTGAGGAGTTGGTTGGAGATTCCTGCATAGAGAGAGTTGCTGTAGTCGAGGGGCTGGTGAGGAGGGCCTGCGTGAAAGTCTTCCTGATGTTAATTGGGATCCATCTGAAGATTCTACAGAGCATGCTGATGGTTTGGAAACAAGAGGAAGCGACTGCGTTGACTTGTCATTTCATAGTCAGTTGGCTGTCGAGGATGATACTGAGGTTGCGTGCATGGTCTGTCGGTGTGGGCGTTGATCTGAGTTCTGCTGGACACCAGCTGTGGTCCCACAAGGAGGTGTTCTTCCCGAAGATCAGTACTTCTGTTTTGTCAGACTTGAGTTTGAGGCAGCTGTGTCTCAACCAATTGGCTACGTCTATCATGGGGCTGCGTAAGTTGGTTTTGCCAATGGCAGGGTCCTTGGTGAAGGAAAGGATGAGTTGAGTATCATCGGCATAGGAGATTATGTTAAGGCTAGGGGATCTGACGAAGTCTGTGAGGGGGGTCATGTAAATGTTAAACTGGGTGGGGCTGAGAGATGATACTTAGGGGTACGCTGCAGGTGATGCGGAGGTGAAGGGAGGCAGTGGGGCGCTCTGTGTGCTTCCTGAGAGGAAAGAGGTGATCCTCTTGAAGGCGTTTTGCTCAATGCCAGCGTTGTGGAGTCTGTTGATGAGGGTGTTGTGGGAGAAGGGGTCGCACGTAACAAAGAGGTCAAACAGAATCAGGGCCACAGTTTCTCCGGGGTGGAGGAGGGCTCTGATGTTGTCTGTGGCAGCAATCAGCACAGTCTCAGTACAGGAAGGGGTGGGAGCACACTGCTTCACCTCCCAGCACAGTTCGCCCCTTAGCATTATGGTAAATGCAATTCTTAATACATGCTTACTTGAGATTTTACTGGAGTGTTCCACCAAAGTTGGTGCAGGTTAGTGCTGTACATCTCTAGACACGTGTTTCTGGATTTCATCCGTCATCAGTAGAGATAAAAACGAATTTTATATGAGGTTGCTGAGCAGGCTGCCACAATCCTTACAGGTCTCAGTACCTCTCACAGGCGCACAGGTGCATCTCCACAAGCTCGTCAGCTCAATGGCTCAAGGGAGCCTTTTCAAAACAGGAAGGGGTGGGAGCACACTGCTTCACCTCCCAGCACAGTTCGCCCCTTAGCATTATGGTAAATGCAGTTCTTAATACATGCTTACTTGAGATTTTACTGGAGTGTTCCACCAAAGTTGGTGCAGGTTAGTGCTGTACATCTCTAGACACGTGTTTCTGGATTTCATCCGTCATCAGTAGAGATAAAAACGAGTTTTATATGGGGTTGCTGAGCAGGCTGCCACAATCCTTACAGGTCTCAGTACCTCTCACAGGCGCACAGGTGCATCTCCACAAGCTCGTCAGCTCAATGGCTCAAGGGAGCCTTTTCAAAACAGGAAGGGGTGGGAGCACACTGCTTCACCTCCCAGCACAGTTCGCCCCTTAGCATTATGGTAAATGCAGTTCTTAATACATGCTTACTTGAGATTTGACTGGAGTGTTCCACCAAAGTTGGTGCAGGTTAGTGCTGTACATCTCTAGACACGTGTTTCTGGATTTCATCCGTCATCAGTAGAGATAAAAACGAATTTTATATGGGGTTGCTGAGCAGGCTGCCACAATCCTTACAGGTCTCAGTACCTCTCACAGGCGCACAGGTGCATCTCCACAAGCTCGTCAGCTCAATGGCTCAAGGGAGCCTTTTCAAAACAGGAAGGGGTGGGAGCACACTGCTTCACCTCCCAGCACAGTTCGCCCCTTAGCATTATGGTAATTGTAGTTCTTAATACATGCTTACTTGAGATTTTACTGGAGTGTTCCACCAAAGTTGGTGCAGGTTAGTGCTGTACATCTCTAGACACGTGTTTCTGGATTTCATCCGTCATCAGTAGAGATAAAAACGAATTTTATATGGGGTTGCTGAGCAGGCTGCCACATCCTTACAGGTCTCAGTACCTCTCACAGGAGCACAGGTGCATCTCCACAAGCTCGTCAGCTCAATGGCTCAAGGGAGCCTTTTCAAAACAGGAAGGGGTGGGAGCACACTGCTTCACCTCCCAGCACAGTTCGCCCCTTAGCATTATGGTAAATGCAGTTCTTAATACATGCTTACTTGAGATTTTACTGGAGCGTTCCACCAAAGTTGGTGCAGGTTAGTGCTGTACATCTCTAGACACGTGTTTCTGGATTTCATCCGTCATCAGTAGAGATAAAAACGAATTTTATATGGGGTTGCTGAGCAGGCTGCCACAATCCTTACAGGTCTCAGTACCATTCACAGGCGCATCTCCACAAGCTCGTCAGCTCCATGGCTCAAGGGAGCCTTTTCAAAACAGGAAGGTGTGGGAGCACACTGCTTCACCTCCCAGCACAGTTCGTCCCTTAGCATTATGGTAAATGCAGTTCTTAATACATGCTTACTTGAGATTTGACTGGAGTGTTCCACCAAAGTTGGTGCAGGTTAGTGCTGTACATCTCTAGACACGTGTTTCTGGTCTCAGTGTTGTGGTTTGCATGGAATCCTGATTATGAGGAGTCGAGCAGGCAGTTGGGTTCCAGGTATTTGGTGAGCTGTTGATTGATGTCTTTCTTGAGTACTTTGGCTGGGAAGGGGAGCAGGGAGATTGGTCAGTAATTTCTGAGGTCTCTGGGGTCAGCCGAGGACTTTTGTAGCAGGGGTCTGACCTCTGCGTGGTTCTACCCATCTGGGAAGGTTGCTGCAGAGTTGGAAGTGTTAAGGATGCCTGTGATCTTGGTGCTGATTGGGTTGGCTCCGAGGTTGAAGAGATGGTGGGGGCAGGGGTCGGTGGATGCCCCAGAGTGGATGGATGACATGATGGTAGAGAGTGGTCTGCGCTGTTAGTGGAGACCGGGTGGTTAGCGTTCGGCTGGTGATTGGTTGTTGCTTGACATTTGCGATGCTTTGGGTTGTGGGTTGGGGTCGAAGTTGTTTTAAATAGTAGCTATGTTGTAAGGGAAGTTGGCAACAACATTGGCAAACACCTTTCCAACCCAACCCTTTTTTCCAACCTTTCACCCCTCAATTCGGAGGTTGGATGAATCCCTACTTAGGAAACCCACAACCGAACTTCCCTCACAATTTCCCTCCCTTACAAAGACCACCTTTTTCAGGGAGGGGCCAACAACAACAGCGAGGAAGAAGAAAAGAGTCAGGTGGGAGGATACAAACACAGGGATGTCAACGAGGAGCAAGACCAGAGACCAGAATCTGGGAACAAGCAACAGCACTCATTAATATTTAACCAAACTGAGAAAATACTGACAGACACCCTAATTTCTGTCCTAAACAAAGGATTGGGGCTTGTCCCTACGCTGAAATTCGATACATTTTGCCTTCAAGGCAAAATGGCAGAATTTATACGCAAAATGAAACTAAAAATCTTATTTTCTTATAGGGAAGGACCCTCAGACGATAGAGACACTAATCTGAGAGTGAAGTCCACTTTCAACCCCCCAAATTCCGCAATACCAGTAGAAATTGAGACTTTTGATCAAGCCATCTTTAAGGAAATCGAAAACATAGACATCTCCTCAATGAGACCATTTAACAACATGACTACAGCAGAGACAGGCCCTAACAGTTCTGATATTAGCTCCATTTTGGAGCCACTTTCACAGTTCACAGACCATTTTCTCAGGCCAATAGTCCAAAAGACACCCACATATCTAAAAGATACTTCAGATGTCCTGAGGATACTACATGATCTTCCTTTTTACCCAGAGATGAATTTACTTATCAGACTTGACATCAAAAGCTTGTATACCAGCTTGCCACAGAGTACCACAGTAGAGACAATAGAGCAACTACTCTACAAAACAGAACGGCAATACAGAACTCCAAGACATTTTGTCTTGGAATGCTGTAGACTGGCATTAACTGAAAACTACTTTGAGTACGAAAACAAACTGTACCTTCAGGTCCACAGGACTTTGATGGGCAGTATCTTTGCTCCAAGTCTGGCGGGACTCTACGTCGGTGATTTTGAGTCAAAGAATGTCCTAACAAACACTAATCCATACCAGCATAGGATAAAACTATGGAAACGTTATATTGATGACGTTTTAATTATCTGGGAAGGAGATACAACATTTGCACATGATTTTGTAGCCTGGCTGAATAAGTGCGACAGGTTTTTAAAGTTCACTAGCCAGATAAGCAACATCACTCTTCCCTTCCTAGACATCACCCTCTTTGCCGAGAATCACCAGATCGGCACCAGGACATATTACAAACCAACACATAAGAACACCCTGTTACTATACAACAGTTTCCACCCTCGGTCTCTAAAAGAAAACCTGCCTCACAAACAATACCTCCACCTGAGACGTAACTGTACTAAGAAGAGAGATTTTCAAAGCCAAGTGGAGGCCCTAACTAAAAAACTAGAATCTAGAAACTATCCTAAACTGATCTTAACAAAAAAACTTATAAAAGGGCAAAAAACCAACATAGAGAGGTACTCCTGCAAAATAAAGAAAAACCTCATGAACAGGTAACACTGACATGTGTAACAACCTTCAATGCAGCATCTAATCTTTTAAAAAACCTAGTACGTAAGAACTGGAGAATAGTAAACTCTGGCAGTTTAAATTGGCCTATACCATGCTTTGCCTATAAAAGACTAAAGAACCTTAGGGATCGTCTAATTCACACCCGACCAAAGAAGAAAGTTGTAAGGCAGGAAACAATTTCAACAGTGCTAGGACTTCCTGCCATTACAGGACACTATCCATGTGGCACCTGCTCGGTTTGCCCTCTAACAACAACTACAAAAGTACTACAGCTCACACCAAATTTCATATGGACTTTGAAGAGACACACAAATTGTAATACATCACACGCTATCTACATGATCACCTGCACTTGCAGATACGCATTTGTGAGCACAGAAGCAACATAAGGTGCAACAGAGCGACAACAAAATGTTCAACCATTTCATCACCGCAAAACACTCAACTGAGGATTTGAGGTGGGTGATTTTGGAAACCCTAGATTATGTAGACACAAATGCTGAAAGAAACTTACTGCAAAAAGAACAGCGTTGGGTCTACCGTTTAGGCACAGCCCACAAAGGACTCAATAGAACCGAATGATTACACGGCAGTACAATCTTAATGACTTTAAAATAGTACATGAATTAGTCGCTAATACTGATACCCCAGGGGTACAAGTGAACTTCAACCTCAGTTATTAGATGGATAACATCATTCTAAGTCCCCCGAGGTCATGGCAAAACTGTTCTAAGTCCCCCAGGGTCATGATTAAAAACTGCTCTTATCTGTCTGCTTTTTTTAATGTTGGATCTCGATAAATGATACCTGCATTCAACAGCCATTGAATTCATGAATATTCTTTAAGATAAAAATGTTCCATTACACCTGTAGAACCGAATGTTTAGACAAAAGTACAATCTTAATGACTTTCAAATAGTACATGAGGTGTCGCTATTGTAGATACCCCAGGGGCACCAACAAACATCAACCTCTGTTTCAAGATCAGATAACCTCATTCTAAGTCCCCCTGGGGTATGACAAAACCACTCTAAGTCCCCCGGGTTCATGATTAAAAAAACACTCCCGTCTTCCTGTTTTACCGATTGGGAACACCTAGCAAGGAACACTGCTATAAAAGCTGGCAGCTTCCCCCACTTGCTTTAAGATGCAGGCTGGAGAGGATGTGTTGTGGAGTGCATGCTGAAGGACTAAGGTAAAGGGAAAACTACAACTGTACGGTGACTCTCTAAACGTCTCCACAATAGGTGGAGGAATTTTGAAACCCCTTTCACTCCTTTATTTATTTATAACTCTTCAATCTCCAAGTTTTATAGCTTCTCCTCTCTTTTGAAAGGAATAGTAATACTGCGCCTCTGCCCAGACGTATGAAGACCTTCTGAAACAGAAACTAAGGTGCGCCGCAGAAGCCTTACAAGCCAGTTTTCTACCAGTTTCCAAAGGGGCACTATTTGAAAAGTTTTACTACTTCACTCCCTTAAAAAACAACATACGTAACATTGGGGTCACAGATTGCTTTACCCTTACTGTTCATTTTCAAAGCAATGTCTATGTTTACATCTACCTAGACTCAAGCTCCTTATCATTTCAAAATACAGTGAGATCTACACAGCATAAGTTGTCCAAAATTGACATAGAGGATGCTTTAATAATAGAGCCCCCCCCACGTCAAGATCCATCCTAATATGGAATACATGAGCAAATATTACATTTGCTGACATACACGAACAACCCCAAAAGGGTTGAAGATGTTCGCATTTAATGGAGCAAAAATAAACATTGATAGAAATCATTGGGTGCATGCATTATTAGAAATATGGGACAACATCAGTACTAGATGCTAATAAATAAAACATTGTTCTCCATGTCTTTTTGCCTCCTTCTAGGACTGGACAAAGAGTCCCATACAACCAAAAAAGAAGAAAAAAACCTTCAAAAGTTGGAGGAAAAGTGTCCCATTTGATTTGATTTAATTTGACTTCATGGAGGGATCCTAAAAAGCAACCTTTCGGTTCTGATGAAAGCCATCGACCAATAGGGTGCAAAGTTGGCTGAAACATGTTGACCTGTTTCTTCCAGAGATAGATGTGAGAGACACCTAATACCTCTCTTTCTACATCCCGCATTTTTTAATCATACCACTACCTTTGATCTTCTTAATAAAATCCGTTCTTTCTAAAGGTAGGAGGTATTTTTAAACTTTTTTCCTCACATGTTGGATCCCATATGGTCTCAGATTCAAGAGACAATCCCTCCTGGTGGAGGAAAAGACCCAATGATGTAACAATCAATCAATCAATCAATCAATCAGGGGATTGTAAAGCGTGGTTCTCACCCATGAGGGTCTCAAGGCGCTGGGGGCAGTGGGGGGGTAAGCAGCTCCGTTCAGTTGAAGAGCCAGGTCTTGAGTGGCTTCCTGAAGATGTTCAGAGAGGGGGTTCTGGTGTCGATCGGGAGCTCATTCCAGGTCTTGGCCGCGATGTAGGAGAAGGCTCTTCCACCTGTTCTGGTTCTGCGGATGCACGGGGTTTCAGCGAGGGCAAGGTCGGAGGATCGGAGGTTTCTCTTGGGTACGTGGAAGGAGATTCTCTTGTTGAGGTATTGGGGTCCGGTTTTGTGGAGGCATTTGTAGGCATGGGTGAGTATCTTGAAAGTTACTCTCTTCTCAACGGGGAGCCAATGGAGGTTCCGCAGGTGTTGGGTGATGTGTTTGTGTCGAGGGATACCGAGGACGAGTCTGGCTGCAACGTTCTGTATGGTCTGGAGTTTGCGGAGCAGAGACTTGTTGATCCCGGCGTAGAGGGCATTTCCGTAGTCCAGTCTGCTGGTTATGAGTGCGTGGGTGATGGTCTTCCTTGATTCGGGGGGGGGATCCATTTGAAGGTCTTTCAGAGGATGCAGAGGGTGTTGAAGCAGCTGAAGGCGACGGCGTTGACCTGTCGGGTTATGGAGAGGGAGGAGTCGAGTACGATGCCGAAGTTTTGGGCGTGTTCCATGGGGTGGGAGGGCTGCAGAGGGCCACCAGGTGTTGTCCCATGCAGAGGGGGAGGGTCTGAGGACGAGGACCTCAGTCTTCTCCGAGTTGAGTTTCAGGCAACTGCTGCTCATCCAGGATGCAACGTCCTTCATTCCTTCCTAGAAGTTGAGTTTGGTGGTGATGGAGTCCTTGGTGCATGAGAGGATGAGCAGGGTGTCGTCGGAGTAGGATACTATGCTGAGTCCGTGCTGTCTGACGATGGCGGCGAGGGGGGCCAAGTAGATGTTGAAGAGCGTGGGGCTGAGCGACGATCCCTGGGGAACTCCGCAGTTGATTTCCGTTGGTTCGGAGAGGAAGGGTGGCAGTCTGATTCTTTGGGTTCTGCCGGTGAGGAAGAAGTAGAGCCAGTCAAGGGCGGTTCCCTGTATGCCGGCGTCGTGGAGTCTGGCGGTGAGTGTGCGGTGGGAGACGGTGTCGAAGGCTGCAGAGAGGTCGAGTAGGATCAGGGCAGAGGTGTGTCCTTGGTTGAGGAGGGTGCGGATGTCGTCTGTGGTGGTGAGTAGAGCAGTCTCGTTGATGTGGTTGCTGCGGAATCTGGATTGAGAGGGGTCGAGTCTGGAGTTTTCTTCAATGAATTTTGTTAGTTGGGTGTTGACGGTCTTTTCGGTGACTTTGGCCGTGAAGGGGAGGAGGGAGATGGGTCGCTAGTTGTTGAGGTCCGTGGGATCTGCTGAGGGCTTCTTGAGCAGGAGTCTGACTTCTGCGCATTTCCAGTCATTGGGAAAGATGCCGGTTTCGAAGGTGGTGTTGATGGTGCGTTGTAGTTCCGGAGCGACGGCGGCTCTGTGGAAGATGTGCGGGGGCAGGGATCCATGGGGGCACCTGAGTGGATGCCTTTCATGGTCGACGTGGTGTCTTTGGTGGTGACTGGGGTCCATGAGGAGATGTGGGCTGGTTGGCGTTGCTGGAGTAGAAAGTGGTTTCGGAGTCAGGTGTCCGGTCTTTGGAGTTGTCGTAGTGGCTAAGTACGCCAATGGGAGATATGCCTTTGGCGGAACAACACAGTTGAGGGTCTCACAACAATTTTGGTGTTGCCCTCCCCACCCCCTGTCTCAACACCACTTTTGATTTTACATGTTTATTTAAGGGAAGTTGAGTGGAACTTTAACGTCTCCCTCCCTCTTTTGATTCTATGGTCCTTTCCCATAGCCTGGCCATCAGATGGATCAGACAGTAGAAAGTCTGAGGGATATGTCTGCTGCGCATTAGAAGTGACCCCAACTGGCAGTCACCATACGTGCCAGCTAACAGGAACCTTTCCCAGCTAGGTTCAGCATCCAGCCAATGGATCGCATGTTGGAGCTGGGTTGCCAAGTAGTATAGCTCCAAGTCCGGAACCTCTAGGCCCACCGTTCCCTCTCCCTCCGCAGTGTATCAAGGGCCACTCTGCACCTCCTGCTGCTCCAAAGAAACTCTACTAAAAGTGAATCCAGTTCTCTGAAATCACTCCTATGCAGTTCATAAAAGGTTCCCTGCATGACATACAGACAGCGCAGTACCACCACCATTTTAATAAGGGCTATGTTGCTCATCAAGGACAGATGTAATGTGTTCCAGAACCAAATAGAATGACGCAAGCCCTCTACCACCCTTCCCATGTTATTGTCATAAAATTGCTTTTCATCATGAGCTATGTATATCCCCAAATATCGGACTTTGTTCACTGTCCAGGGCTGTACCATTGCTATTCCCATCTTGCAGAGTCAATGGCTAGCTCCACATCTTGCATCACATCTAAAAAGGTCAGGGCGAAATCATCCTTTGTAATCCCGGTATCTGCATAACATGTGCTAATCGGCAAATGTTGCAGAGCATATTCCTACGGGATATAAAACCTGATTGATCATCATGTATTAGCTGTGGGAGAAAAGGTAGGCGTCTAGTTGCTAATATCTGATGAAGGAGTTTAAGGTCCACGTTCAGCATAGAGCGGGATCTATAGGACCCCTTCTCCATGGGGTCTTTAACGGGTTTCGGTATAACCACTATTAGAGCCTCTCTCATTGACCGTGGCCACTCTAATTTTTCGAAGGCCTCCGTAAAGACAGTCAGCAACTTATTAGTTAGGATATCTGGAAAGTGACAATAAAATTCAGCTGGAAGGCAGTCAGCACCCGGTGATTTAGCACATTTTAGGGCCTTTATGGTGCACAGCAGTTCCTGTTTGGTCACTGAGGCACCCAAAGCTTCCCGATCCTCTGTAGTGAGGCATGGGAGCGAAAGGCCTGCTAAACAGGCATCCATCTGTTAGGTTTGAAAATCCCATTCTCGCTATACACTTGTTCTACGTTATATTAGGTTAGCAGTGTGTGGCTAAATTAGACACCAGTCGTATTCACGTTATGCAACCCACTGAGTTATCTCTGCAATGTGCGAGCTTCAGTTAGCAAGTGTGACTCCATTTTGAATTTCGTAATCCCTATTAGGCTGTGTCTGTACTAGGCCTCATTATTCGTATTGCTTGCCTCAGCAGAACACTGTATTCAGTTATCATTTTCTTTCCTGTTCAAGGTTGCCTTCTGACTTGCTAATGAATAGGCCATTCTGCCCTCGCATACCTATCCTTGTGTGTAGCTCTGCTCCCATGTTAGGAGACTCCAAAACCCAGCACGGCAACCTTGAGATAGTGATAGCGTGTACCCATCTAGCAGGTGGTAGCCCATCCTTCTGTGCCTCCTTTGTTCATGTTCGGCCTAAGCCGGTAACTTTCCATTGTGGGCGTGGTTGGGAGGTCCTTGGGAGGAATGATTATGCGTTGCAGACTGTTGGGGGGCTAGTCCCTCGGCAGACATTTTAGGGTGCAGGTCAGATTGGACTCCTCTGCAGAGTATTGCTAATAAACAACTGTTTGTATTCCCTACTGTCTGACCGACTCATCATTTTGTGGAAGGCGATTAGGAGGTTGTAAATAACCCGGGTGGCCCTTTTCAGGCCACTTCCTTCAGTTGGCACCCAAACAGGGACTCTGCAAGGTGACCCAACTCGCCCGTAATCGGGTTGTAGGGTCGGGCGGATCGGGGATCCCCACACGATAAGAGCACCGGTTCTCTTGGCTGCCCCGTCCGTCTGATCGGGCGACTCCTTGTCTAGTGGTCACCGGCTGGGGTCCTGAGAAGGCGGAACCTTGGATTTGACCGTTTGGTCCGAAGAGTCGGAAGTGGAGAATAATATTGCTCGACCTGAGTGCCCCAGGTGAGTGATTTGAATTCTTGGAAAATGTGGCGCCATGGTTGAATGGCACAAGCCTACAGGCTGTGTCTGGTACAGTCTCCGCGCTGCCTTGTCTTGATCTTGATGGGTTTGCGGACCCTTAAAAGACACAGAGTTTTTGTGAACAGTCTACCAGGCCATCTGGAAATTCGGCCCACTCTTGAAAAGGTCTGGGGCTGTTTGCGAACAATCTGCCAGGCCAACTGGAAATTCGGCTTATTCTTGAAAAGGTCTGGGGCTAGAGCCGGTCTTCTTGTTTTGGTACAGTCTTTGGAAGGTCTTGTCTTGGTACAGTCTGCGGACTGTAGGGTGCAGTTTTCGGACTGCTTCGATTTGGTTTTGGACCGTTTTGTTGGTTGGTGTTATATTTGTCCTTTGGGGACAGTGTATGTGTCTTATATTAAGATGCCTTGTCTAAGCAAGTTAGGGTGTTTTGGATGTCGGTGTTGTTCCACTGAAGCTCAATTGGAAGAGAGGCAGCCTGCTCCTCAAGAGGGTACCCCAAATTTTGATGTATACGTCAAGCATGGCATTGGCCCTATTATGTTTAGCACGTTGTGGAATAAATATACGAGGGACAACGCTGATTTACAGTGGCCGCTTACTGGCACATTTGATGAACAAAAGTTGAATTACTTGCAGGACAAATTGTTCACCAAAAAGAGCAGGCAGTCGCTGTTTGATTCTCTGAGGACATGGCAGAAGGAAGCGAAGCAATGACGTATGAGAGCAGAGAAGCAAGCCCGGAGGGGACAGACGCAAACAATAACGCAGAAAGCAATGGCCTATGAAAGAGAAAAGATCGAGAAAGGCATAGAGTGTGCAGATAGGAAGTTTCGATTGCAGAATGATAAATGTTATGTTGCTAGAGAGGAAGGTGATGTTTTCGTTGAGGAGTTGTTGGATTCTTGACCCCCACCTCCTTATGCCCCCGAACGGATATATACCATAATCCCAACACCTCAGTCTTCGGCCTCTGGTTCTGCTATTCCTACTCTTCCTGTTTCTAGCTCTACTGCTTCGGCCCCGGCCATGCCTGCTTCTTCCCCACTTTTGCAAGTTACAGGGGAGGGAGCCGTCAGTTCCCCTATTCTGTCTCCTGACTCCGTACCTGTGGTCACGCCTTCTTTTACTCCTGCAACACAGTCTTTGTTTGCGATGGTACGTGTTTCTTCATCTGCTCTTTCCCCTTCAAGAGTGCTACCACAGGCATTGCAAAATGCCGAGACGCATGTGCGTGGAGTGCATAAAGTGAATTGGGCAGTGGCACGTGAACGCATGGATAAAGTGTTGGTGCGCTCTGCTGTGGGTGATGAGGAAAAGAGAATGGTGGCTGACCAGGCTGCACAGTTGGCCCGGAATCCGATTTATAGTGTGGAAGATGTGTGGAGAGTGATGAAAGATTATGAGCCGTTTATACAGCAACATGCTCTTAAGCATATGTAGGATTGTGGGAACAGTGTTTCAAGGGTATTGCACCGCAGATAATTTATGATATTCGGGATAGGGTATATACTACAGATATGGCCCCCAATGAGGTTTTCAGTAATGTGACGACATTGATGGGTTATCGGGGTAGATTGCTTCAGAAGGTCCCGGCGACAGCGTCACAGTTTCCCATGAGGGAAGTTCATCCCATTTACCACCCCGAAATACCGGAGTTGCGAGATGGGAATAATGTTGTTACTCGCCCACGAGTGGCGGCCTGTTTCCAGGAACAGTGGATCTACACTCCTTGGAAGAGGAGTGAGATAATATTCCTAAAAGGACAGTTGCCGTACCCTCGGAAAAATCCAACTGCGTACTATAAAGAATGAAAGAGGCGGCCTCCTCCACAGTAATGACATTAGCAGATATAGAGTTGTTTTTCGGTCTGTTGGTACCAGTAGATATATGGAGGCAGGTGCATACGCAGGATCATGTGGTGGAATTGGGTGGAACATGGGATGAGATCAGGGCATGGGATAAGGAGCGCAAGCCAGGTGAGAAGCCGAAGGCAGAGCTATTAGCCTTGCCGAGGCGTACTATCACTTACATGCATTCCCTTATCCCGCCGAGACGAGTGGATTGGGACAAGTTGACTGCATGTCGTCAGAAGAAGGATGAAAGTGTGTCCGATTTCTTTACTAGGTTTGAAGGGGTGTTTCTGGATTTTAGTGGCCAAGATCTGTCTCTGGAGGGTGGTGTTCGTTTGTTCGTCAACAGGTTTGTCACTAATTTGCTTCCCGAGATTGCGACTAGGTTACAGGCTTCGGAAAGTACTTGGACCACCTCATCCCCGTCAGTAATTTTGAGTATGGCACAGTACTACCAGCATAGAGAGAATGAGGACAGAGAAAAGGTGGAGAAAAAGTCAAAGGAGTTGAAGACGAGGGTGTTGATGCAGCAAGTGGCGAGGGGGAATGGAAGAGGAAGGGGTTCGGGTCCGGCCCAGCGGGGGTCCCGGTCTGACCGGAACAGTACACCGGGTGTGCCCGTGGGGTACAACCAATGTGCGTACTGTAAAAAGGAGGGGCATTGGCGAAGTGAGTGTCCGGAGTTGCTGCAGAAAGTTGAGGCCCCGAGAGGTAGGGGTTTTAGAGGACGTGGTAGAGGAGGAGGGGGCCGAGGAGAGGGGCAGTCTGAGGATACATCATATGCTCATCGGAACAAGAACTATTTCGATGAACCTCAGGGAAGGCAGTACTATCATGACGACTATGACATGGACGAAGTGACGGGGATGTCCCACAGCTAGAATAGCCAGGGACAGGGTAAGGGACCGGTTCCGGTGCCTGTAGATCAGCGGGGACCTTATGTCACTGCGAATTTGCAAGGCACGCCCAAGACGTTCTTACTTGACACGGGTGCTATGAATAGCTCTGTTTCTCGTTCGCTGGTCCCAGGGGCAGCTCTGTCTGGCCAAAACAATGTTTCGGTAGGTTTCTCAGGCATGCCGGTTGTTAGCCCCATTTCCAAACCTCTTGCTCTGACTATTGGTCCCTTTACGGTGGATTCGCCGTTCCTGTTAACGACAAATTGTGGGGAGAATTTGATGGGATTGGATTTGTTGAAGAGATTACATGCCACCATCTTTTGTTCTCCAGATGGTGTTTACATGACCGTTGGGCCACAAGTGGCTCGTGCAAAACAATGCTTTGCAAAGGACGCACCCCTCCCCGCTGAATTCAAAGAGGTGCCCCGTAGCTTATGGGCAGCAGGAGACACGGATGTGGGGTTACTCCAGATCCCGCCGGTCTCTATTCAGATCAAAGACAATGCTGTATTGCCACGTATTCCCCAGTATAAGATTTCACAAGCAGGAGAAAAGGCCTTGTTGCAAATAATACAGGATTTGATTAAGTCTAGTGTGGTTGAGGAGACAGTGGCGAATGTGTGTAATAGCCCTATCCTTCCGATTCTCAAGAAGACACCCTTGGACTCTTCTGATGCTCATCCTGATGTTTATCGCTTTGTAATTGACCTCAGAGAGGTTAATAAAATAGTAGTGCCCCAATATCCTGTAGTCCCAGACATTACCACGATATTGACAATGATTCCCCCATCAGCAAAATACTTTTCCGTGATTGATTTGAAGAATGCTTTCTTTAGCATTCCAATTCATACAGATAGCAGATATCTGTTTGGATTCGCCCTAGCTGGCAGGAGCTTTAGATTCTGTCGTGCTCCTCAAGGCTATACAGAAAGTCCTAGTATCTATAGTCAAGCTTTAAAAACTCAATTGGATTCTTTGGT
Source organism: Calotriton arnoldi (assembly GCA_963921515.1). Classification (NCBI taxonomy): domain Eukaryota; kingdom Metazoa; phylum Chordata; class Amphibia; order Caudata; family Salamandridae; genus Calotriton; species Calotriton arnoldi. The sequence continues at coordinate 2,026,591 of CAWUFW010001495.1, forward strand.
ACTTCCCACTGGTAATGTGCTATTGCAGTACGTTGACGACCTCCTTGTGGCCTCTGATACTGAGGATGGCTGTAAAGATGCCACTGTTAAATTGCTGTTGCATTTGGCACGCCATGGCCATAAGGTGTCCCTTTCCAAATTTCAATATTGTCGACAGGAGGTCACCTACTTAGGTCACCTACTGTCGAAGGAGGGTCGCAGACTAACACCTGAGCGCATAGCTGCTATCACTAATATGCCTGTTCCTAAGACCCAACGTGAAGTACGTGCATTTATTGGTATTACCTCGTATTGTCGACACTGGATCCCCAATTATTCCTTACTAACAAAACCCCTCCTTTACCTGACCACCAAAGAAGTGCATGAACCCCTGACTTGGACATCTGCATGCCAGCAAGCTTTTGAGCAATTAAAGGTTGCGCTTTGCTCTGCTCCTGTGCTTGGTACTCCGGATTACCAGAAGCCTTTTGTGCTTTACGTACATGAGGCGGATGGTTGCGCGCTTTCTGTTTTAACACAGGGTTTTGGTGGTAAGCAAAGACCCTGCGCTTATTTTTCTGCTATACTAGATAACGTCGCCAGAGCTCTCCCGAGCTGCCTAAGAGCTGCTGCGGTGGTGGCAGTTTCTATCAGACAATCGGCGGGGCTCGTTCTTGATACTGATCTCACAGTAATGGTACCTCATGCTGTGGATACGCTTTTGAATAAGACAAAGACACAGCACCTTACTAGTGCACGTCTGACTGGATATGAACTAACCTTGTTTGCTCCGCACATTACCATCAAAAGATGTGCCACTCTGAACCCAGCCACGTTACTACCCCTCCCTTCGACGAGTAATGACACAGATGCACATGATTGTGTGTACAGAACGGAAGAGGAGACGAAAGGACGGGTAGACCTGACTGATGTTCCCCTATCTGAACCCCAAGGGGAACTATATGTCGATGGCTCTTGTTTCAAACTACCAGATGGCACCACCACTGCAGCATATGCAATTACAACGTTGCACACTATAGTTGAGACATCCCGTGTCCCATACCAATCAGCCCAAACTGCAGAGCTGGTTGCCCTTCTTCGGGCTTGTGAGTTGAGTGAGGGACTGACTGTCAATATTTATACTGACAGCCAGTACGCCTTGGGGTCGCCCATAATTTTGGACGCCTCTGGGCGGAGAGAGGGTTCTTAACATCACATGGATTACAAATACAGAATGGCCCATTGATACATAGACTCTTGTCCGCTCTAACACTTCCCGATAAGTTGGCAATAATAAAATGTAGTGCCCACAAAGCAATAACAGATGATGTGGGGAGAGGAAATGCGTTTGCAGATCAAACAGCTAAAGAGGCAGCTAGATCAAAGATGAAAAAGATGTTTGTGGCAGGTCCTTCTAGGTGGGTCCCAGACAATGAAATGTTCGAGGACACATTAGAAAATGTCAAGGAGATACAAAGCGAGGTGACCCTAGACAAATTGGCAATATGGCAGGAGAGTACAGGGCGTCTGGATGAGGATGGGTGCTGGACTGATAAGTCCGAGAAACAGCGATGGATGTTACCTAATGCCTATGTACTTCCTGTGGTTACCATGGCCCATGGCCCAGCCCACATTAGCGCCAAGGGAATATGTAAGGTGTTGGACCCAGTGTGGCAGAACAACAATATTTCCAAGGTAGCCACTCATTTAGTGAAACACTGTATGATTTGTATGACACATAATCCTGGGAAAGGTACTCCTACACCCTCTGGTAACTTTGCACTGCCTTCCTTCCCTTTTGAGGTTCTCCAGATGGATTTCATAGAAATGGAACGAGTCAACAATTTGAAGTATGTGCTGGTAGTGATTTGTGCATTCAGTAAATGGATTGAAGCTTACCCCACTAAAGAGAATGCGGCTATGGCGACAGCGAAGGCACTCATAAAAGAGTTCTTCCCGCGCTTCGAATTGCCGCATGTGATCTGGAGTGACAACGGAAGTCACTTCAATTCCAAGGTCATCCAACTGGTGTGCGAAGGTTTGCACATCAAGCTGAAGTTTCATGCAGCTAACCACCCCCAGTCAGCAGGTCTAGTTGAGAAATACAATGGTACTCTCAAACTGAAGTTAGCAAAGATACAAGAAAGCACAGGATTGCAATGGTCAGATGCGTTGCCCTTGGCCTTGTTATTCACCAGGGCGACGGCACACTCTAGGACAGGGTTGTCCCCATATGAGGTAGTGTTTGGTTGCCCTGCCAATATCTGGGGCGTTCCAAGGCCCAAGCGCTTCTCTGAGATAGAGTACCCTTTGCTTGTAGACTACCTGTACAAGTTAACTAAAGATCTTTGTTCTCTTCATCAACAGATTTAGGAGACACTGCGGCCGGTACCAGAGGGGCCCGGGCATCAGCTACAGCCCGGAGACTACGTCCTCGTCAAGAACTTCCAGAGGAAGAGCTGCCTGGAGCCTCGTTGGAAGGGCCCGCTGTTGGTCCTCCTTGCCACTAGAACGGAGGTGAAACTCGACGGCCGGAAGAACTGGGTGCATGGTACCCACTGCAAGAAGGTTCCTCTCCCACTTCCCTACGACAAGTGGGTGCTCGACGGCATTGCTGACTAAGAAGGGGAAAGGGTGCCCTGCTTTATTCCCTTCTCTGACGCCCGGTTGAGGTGGGCACAGACGGAAGCAGAGAGTGATGCCGCCCTGATTGAGGCGGTCCCTCCGAAGACAAGGGCAGCCCCAGCTTCTTCCCCATCTGATCCACAGGCACCTGAGTCTCCATGCCTTTCTGAGCCTGAGTTTCACACCCTTTTTGTTGATGAAACAGTGCCTGGAGTTGACAGGTACAACTTGCGCCCCTGAAAGAAGGACAGTGCGCCAGAGGGACAGTCCAGGAGTTAGGGAAGGACTTGAGATTAGGGTGTAGGTACTATGTCTACAGTGCCTGCGTCAGATTAGGGTGAACCACACTGGTGCACTGCCCTAGACACTGGACAGGATCGTTGAGGGTACTTGCCCTGGAGGGAGGGTGCCCTATCCTGAAAGAAGAAGGGTTTGTTTCCAGCAAGGGCCGCGATTGCGCAGCCCCTTCAAGGGAGTGCTTCAGAGCACCATCGTTGATGAACAATAGGAGCCTGCAAGCGAGGCTCTAGACGGACGCTGGGTAACTTGTGCCCCTCTGGTCGGTTGTATTCTTGTGGCTCCAGTTCATAAGGCTCTTCACATGTACCCATTTGGCCGTGCTGCCATGGAGACGGAACAGCCCCTAGCGACACCACCACCAGGGCAGGGTAGTCCTGTGTGGTCTAACTGGCCTATTAGGAGTAAGATAGTAGTGGTAGTGTTCCTTCTCATAGTAATGATAATACTGTTTGGGGTAGTATGGTATTTAGAAGAACAGCATCCCGTGCACACTTTGATAGGGACTACCCCGTCTCCACCTGAGCATCTGTTTGTTACGTTGACCCCACATAAAGAGAGACATAGACAGACATATGTTGGAAACGCCTTCCTGCAAATGCTTCACCAAGTACACAATATGACGAATGCCACGAATTGTTGAGTGTGTGAATTAATCCCTTCAGTTATGCACAAGAATGATTTACTGGTGTATTTTCCCCTGTCGTACCTAAGTAGTTGTGAGGCATGGTTCCTGTTGCTTTCCATGGTGTATATACATTATCATACTGATGCTATGAATATGACGAAGTCTGATTATGAAGCAGTGTTGGAATATATAGTAGTACACCAGGGTTATACACCTGGGACAGGAGGAAAGGAGGGTACCTTACATCCACATGCTTGCATGAATGTTTACGAGGGTAACAAGAATGCCACATGGCTGCAAAATGAAATGTTGGATTTTCAGGGATTCAATGTTACCGAATACTTTAAATGTTTCCATGCACGAAATATCACTGAAGATAAAGCCATGCCCGTACCTTTGGTTCATACAGCAGCTAGTTTCTGTGTCGAAGGTTCTGGGAATATTCTAGTGGGACAGAGCAGTTGCAACTACACCTATTGATTAAACACTACTAGTAGCCCACCTTTGCTCACTCCCCCAAATGTATACTTTGTTTGTGGGGAGCAGGCTTATACATTGCTCCCTAGGGGATGGTCTGGCCGGTGTTATGTCTCTTTTCCTTTACCTCCCGTTTACATTGCACCGTTCAACTATCACACAGACCATAGGCTGCAGCGGAGAAGTGTATACTTGTTCCGGGTAAGGAGAGTTATTGACCCAGCAGATAGCGATCAAACTGATGCTTCTCTACAGCAATTCATGGATGCCATGAAGGGTATTGTGCCTTTCTGGGGACCTATGTATAACACTGTTAACATTCGAAGCCTCAACAGGGTTGTTGAAGGGGTTATCAACACTACAGCAGGCATACTCACTAACATCACGGCTGAGCTCCAGGCTACCAGACTGGTTGCTCTTCAAAATCGGATGGTTTTAGACGTCATCCTTGCAGATAGGTGTGGAGCTTGTCGCGTCATAGGCAGCAGTTGCTGTGTTTACATCCCAGACCACGCCCCTACTGTATACTCAGCTATCCAGAAGCTACATAGGCTTGCACCCGATATTCATCAGGATAATGGTTCATGGTCCTTGACAGGGTGGTTTTGGGGTCTGATATCATCCTGGGGTTGGAAGATACTTCTTTTCCTAGTAGCTATTGCAGGTGCCATCTTCACGTGCTGCCTATGTGTCAACTGCCTTCCAGCATGCTGCACCTATTGTGTGATTAAACTCACCCCTACCCCTAATTTGCCAGGCCGTAATGATAAAGTCTCTACTATGATGATGCAAGAAATACAGGATATGATGCAGATAGATGAGGGTATTTTTGAGTACTAAAAATATCTTGCTATACATGTGTTGCTTACTTTTTTTTAAATATTAAATTGACTATGCATTTTCTCTTTTCCCTGCTTAGAATTGTGAAGATCCTACCTGATAGTGTCAATAAAGCATTTAGCCTCCACTGCTAAAAGCAGGGACTGTTAGGTTTGAAAATCCCATTCTCGCTATACACTTGTTCTACGTTATATTAGGTTAGCAGTGTGCGGCTAAATTAGACACCAGTCGTATTCACATTATGCAACCCACTGAGTTATCCCTGCAATGTGCGAGCTTCAGTTAGCGAGTGTGACTCCATTTTGAATTTCTTAATCCCTATTAGGCTGTGTCTGTACTAGGCCTCATTATTCGTATTGCTTGCCTCAGCAGAACACTGTATTCAGTTATTATTTTCTTTTCTGTTCAAGGTTGCCTTCTGACTTGCTAATGAATAGGCCATTCTGCCCTCGCATACCTATCTGCTCCCACGTTAGGAGATGCCGAAACCCAGCACGGCAACCTTGAGATAGTGATAGCGTGTACCCATCTAGCAGGTGGTAGTCCATTCTTCTGTGCCTCCTTTGTTCATGTTCGGCCTAAGCCGGTAACTTTTCATTGTGGGCGTGGTTGGGAGGTCCTTGGGAGGAATGATTATGCGTTGCGGCCTGTTGGGGGGCTAGTCCCTCGGCAGACATCTTAGGGTGCAGGTCAGATTGGACTCCTCTGCAGAGTATTGCTAATAAACAACTGTTTGTATTCTCTACTGTCTGACCGACTCTTCATTTTGTGGAAGGCGATTAGGAGGTTGTAAATAACCCGGGTGGCCCTTTTCGGGCCACTTCCTTCACATCTCTAGGGGCTCCAGCACCTGTTGTGGTTCTGAATACACCTTCCGCATGTGTTCCGCAAATGTAGCATTGATCAACTGTAGTGTATAAACCAATTTATCCCCTTAATACCACCCTGCCAGGACCAGTTGCCCTGTATTCTCCAATCAAATCAAATGCGCCAATAAGCACCCAGACTTATCTCCCTCCAGATACCAGCATCTTCGGCCAGTACTCTTAACATGCTTGTCTAGTTGATCACATAACTCTCTAACCTTTTGTCGTTGGTTATTCCAGTCTGTTACCTCTGCTCTGTTTATGGGAATCAACTTTTCTAATTACGCTATTGCTTGTTCTTGTTTGGTCAGGTAATTCTCTAGTGTACGTCTTATCCCAACCATGGTGTTCATGCACACCCCCCGGAAGACCACCTTCATGGCTTCCCACTCCATGGCTCTGCTGTCTGCGGATTCCCAGTTGAGTTCAAAATATTTTATTCACTCTCTATTCACCGAGAGGTAGCAAGCCATATACTGAACATCATGAACTCTATGGGCTGGAGCACTGGGGTATGGCAGGAGTATGTTCGTGCGGTCAGGTTTTGCTGGCACCAAATATCTACCAGCCCAAGACCACTCTGTGCCTGGTGCAGTGCGGCTAAGTTTTAGGTTTAACATCTGTGCAAGGAGGGGATCTATCCATGTCACCATTCAATGCATGGAGGAGTCTTGTTCGTTATCGGAATTAACCAGACAAATCGCTCCACCAACTAAGAACGGCCATGCACCACCACCCACAGAATCGAGAAAGAGCTAACTAGTTATGCGACCCCCAGCTCACCCGGATCAGTCCAACGCCTCGGTCGAGCGCAGACTCATTCATCTTGCCGGGTTCATTCCGGATTTGGAATGTTTTTGGATCTCCTCCAAACCAGATCGACCATATTTGACCCAGACCTCAGGGACCTCATGGATCCCGCCGGGAAGCACTGACTTCAGTTTTGTTCCCTACACCGGATTTACAGTTGTCCTTCGCTTGATTCACGCATTGATTCTTCCAGTTACTCTGCTACTATAATTGATTTCCTTCCCTCGGCTGGACCATTGGCCGCCCCACCCAAATTGTTTGTCTCGATCTCCTCAGCACTATTGTTGAAACTAAGTGACCTTTGTCCTGATGATGACCTGAAATCAATCAGGTTGAAACGCTGTCGACTACCCAGCACAGAATCTTGGCGCTGTTGTGTTCAATTTATTTATCCCAAATTTAAAACACAGACTATATATAATTGTATTATATTATTGACCACTTTTGGTACTTGTTTTCATTTTTGCGCCGTTTATGTTGTTTTCCTTACACCCTTGTGTCACTGCGCCGTCACCTATCACCAGCACGCCCAGTGCTCACTTGTGTGCTATGGTCACCATACATTTAATTGTAATGTAGTGCTGTTATAACTACCTACAATAATAATCTGTTCACTTTACCCTGCCCATGTGGTCTCCCTTTCTTTTGCTCCCGATCCTTGTGATACATATCACTAATTTAATTGCCTTGTTTAATGATTTCCAGTTGAGACATTGTTGTTTTAAACATTTACAAGGCACACGCTATGTGCATCAAATGTGCCACCACGTAGCGGGCTTCAGAATCCAGGCAGGTTCTGGTGGACTTAAATGGGACTCTGGGTGCCACCCATATAAGGTCACCCGTGCATTTCCTGAGAAAGATTTTGCACACAGTTGCCCCCTCTAGCATCTCTGAACATATTTAATACAATCTCCCCACAAAAGTGTTTCCTGTATACATGCTATCAATATCCCATGTCTTCTCAGATCCTATTTCTCTTCACATAATTATTCAACCCATGTACATTCCAGGTCACAAACTTATAGGCAGTTTTCTGATCATCCATATAATATCAATGAAAAATCCCCGTCCGAGGGCACAGCAATGGATAACCAAGGCAGCACCCGATATGACCCTCTGACATGAAAGCTTCCCCTCCCTCCAGAACTAATACCAACTTTACTATTCCATGAAAAACAAGACAATGAAGAAAAGTGCAAAGACCCATAAATCATCCCTCCCCAGTCCACCCACAGACAGAAGCCACTTATCACTCCCAGCGTAACTGATAGACAAGAGGACAGCAAACCCTGCCCTAATATCCCTCCCAACCTCTTGGTTTCCAACTAATACCTCTACAGCTTCACTTGGTGTAGTTTTTAACCAGCCCACCAGATTCGCTGCTCCTCCCAAGTCCCTAATGGGGCCTTTGCAAGGTGTCAAGGCGTGGTGAATGGACTATCCTATTCGCTGGCCCAGCTTCGGGTCTCAGCAGCCCCAGTGGTCCTAGGCCCATACTTCTCTGGCCCGTTAAGATAAGAGCCACATCCTCAGTTCCTGTTCTTATGAACCTAAGTGTGATGTCCATCTTTGAACGACCTATTTATTTATTTATTTTTATTTATAAAGTTTTATATAGCGCGAACATGACCCAAGCGGGTTTCAGAGCGCTTCACAGAAGAGCAAAGATAACAGAGAGGAAGACAAGTAGGTAAAACAACAATCCGACAGTGCAAGATAAACGAGTAAACAAGAGTACCGAAGTATCGGAACACCACATAAATACATTAAATGAGCGTACGTGTAAGGAGGGAACCTCAGAGCATTGTTTCAGGTGGGAATATGTACATTACAAGCTCAGAGCGTATGCATAAGATGTGCTTTGACTTCTTTCCTGAAAGAGACCGTTGAGGGATTCAGCCTGGTTTCTGGAGGCAAGGAGTTCCAGATTCTCGGGGCAATACCGGAGAAGGCTTGGTTATAGGTTTTCTTTCTTTGAAATGTTTGTGGTTTCAGCAGCAAAGTGCTAGAAGTCTGCATCCACCCGAGAGTTCCAGTTTCTGGGCGAGGTACAGAGGAGTGTTAAGGTGAAGGGCTTTGTGGGTCATGCAAGCAATTTTAAGATGAATCCTAGCCTCAAAAGGAAGCCAATTTAGAGATTTCAAATCCCGCATGTTGTGGCTATTTCTTTTGGAACCTGTGATGATCCCAGCCGCCGAGTTCAAAGAGGCCCTAAGTGGTGCCAACTTGTAGCTCGGAAGACCACAGAGAGTTGAACTCCCATACTCCAATCTGGAGATGACTAGCTCTTGAACCGCAGACTTGAAGTCTTCTGGAGAAAGGAAAGGTTTTATCTTTCTTAGTAAGCTCATTTGGAAGTTCGCCCCTTTGGTGGCAGCGCTGATGTGCTCCTGCATGTTCAGGGCCTTATCAAGTATTATTCCGAGAGATTTGGTAGAGTCAATGATGTGTGGAACACAGTTGAGAGCCGTAAGATGTTTCATGTATTCAACGATAATAGGCGCCTGTTTGGGACGAAAGATAAGGCGGAATTCAGTTTCAATGGAGTTTAGCTTGAGATGGTTGGAAGTCTGCCAGTGTTGGGTTTGAGTAGGGTTGAATAGAGTGAATTGATATCCTCGGGGGAGGAGATTTTCAAGTACAATTGGGTATCGTCAGCATACATGTGATAGATTATATTGCATGATTTGAGCATTTGCGTTAAGGGCTCCATGAACAGGTTGAAGAGTGTGGGTGAGAGCGAGGACCCTTGTGGACCCCCAGAGTGATCGGAGTAGAGTTGGAGAGGGAGTGATTGACTTTAATTCTTTGCGATCTGTTGTGATGAAACGAGGCAAACCAGTTTAACCATAAACCTGAGAAACCCATCCTGCGTTCCAGTATGTCCAGGAGGTTGTCATGTTTGACAGTATCAAAAGCCGACGAAAGGTCAAGGAGGATTAGAAGGCAAGCTTTGTTCCGATCCAGCATTTTTAGAGCATCATCCATTATGGGGGTAATGGCCATTTCAGTGCTATGACCCTGGCGAAAGCCCGATTGGAATTGATCAAGAAGCTGGAATTGATCAATGTGGCTATAAAGTTGGACATGGACACATTTCTCAAGCAGCTCCGATAGAGTAGGAATGTTAGTGATTGGACGGAAGTTGTTAAGGTCGTCTTGCTCAGCAGTAGGTTTTTTGGATGGAATGGATGTATCCTATCCTGCCCAGACTTTAGACAGTCAGGAATCACACCTTGCTGTAGGGAGGCTTTTACAATCTTGGTCCAGATTGGAACTAGGGACCTCTTCATTACATTGAAGAAACTGGGGGGTAACGGGTCATTGAAGTGGTTGGAGGGTTTAAGTGTAGGAAGTATGTTAAGTATAGAGATTTCGTCAAAGGGTGTGAAAAGGCTCCAGGAGGCGCTATTTTTGGGAGAGTACCCTGGAGCAGGGGGTGACTGGGGGAAGGGAGGGGATAAAGGGTAGCTAGGGGATGGGTCTGTCATCTGGTTCATCGATGTCTGGAGATCAGTTTTAATCTTATCCATCTTTCGAAGGAAGAAGTCAGCAAAATCATCACAATTTGGCTGTATAACGGAGGCCGTTGGCAAAAGAATGGTAAGATTGTTGGATTGTAGTTTAAGTAATTCAAAAAGCTTTTTTGGCCTGTTTCCGGCTTTATCTAGTTGGCTTCTGAAGAAGTTCACTTTAGCACTTCTAGTATGTTTATTGTAGGTGCTCCTCCTAGATCTCAGGAGCGTAAGCTGTTCAAGAGACGGCGAGCCTCTCCAGGATCGTTCGGCAAGTCTCAGATTGCGTCTATCTGTATTTAACCCCTCTTTGAACCAAGGTTTGGAGTCTTTGGTGGACGTTCTTTTTAGTTGCAAGGGGGCAATAGCGTCCAGAATGTTCAATATGGAGTTGTTGAAATGCTCAGTGAGGTCTTGGACCCCCGACATGTGAGTAGGAGGAGGCAAGGTCATGTTGCTAAGGGATATCATTTCATTCAGGTTTGCATTTCGGATGGACCGTTTCCAATTCCTAGGTTTCTTAGGTTGAGATTTTAACTTAGTCCAAGGTTTCATTATGCGGAAGGAGATGTAGTGATGACCAGTCCAGTCAAACGGGACAATCGAGTCAAGTTGAATGCAGTTGGGTTTAGCGATAATAAGGTCCAGGATCGAGCCCAAGTTGTGAGTGGGGCTGTCGCATATTTGAATCATGTTAAGGTCAACTAGGAAAGTTTTGAGGCTATTCACTGCAAGGTCATTAATGTCATTCCAGTGAAGATTGAAGTCACCAAGGAAGATTTGGGGACACTGATGAACCACATTGGAGGAGATGGTTTCCATAATTTGTTCCACAAAAGAGAAGTTATCACCTGGCGGATGGTAGAATGTATGCAAGGTGCCTAGAGGCCTGAAGTTGCTTGAGATGTCTATGCACATGTATTCGCAGGATGGGAGAGTAGCAGTGAGTGACTGTTTCACAGTAAGACTATTCAGAATGATGCAGGTGATCCCTCCACCAGGTTTGACTGATCTATCAAGTCTGATGATATTATGGCTAGGAGGGACTAGGAGGTCAAGGACCGGACCATTGGACTCTTTTAGCCAGGATTCCGTAAGTATTAGAAGGTCAAGGTCAACCCTATCTCCAGTAATCCTCAACTTGATTAATGCCTCCTTTTCCTCAGGGATGGTCCCCCCACTGTGGAAACGGGCTATGGTTAAAGCCCTTTTGAAAAAACCAACCCTGGAACCGGAGGTGTGGAGCAATTATCGCCCTATCTCCTTGCTGCCGGCGATCAGTAAGATTGCTGAGAAACATGTGAACTCTGTACTGTCTTCCTTCTTGGAGAATAATAATTGTCTCCACCCCTCCCAGATGGGGTTCAGACCTCAACAGGGTACTGAGACGGCTCTCCTGGTGGTAGTGGAAGAGGCTAGAAAAATCTTAGACGCTGGAGGCTGTGCGGCCGTTATTCTTTTGGACCTGAGCGCGGCCTTCAACACGGTCAATCATCAGCTGCTGATAAAAAGGCTAAGTGAGGTGGGAATTGCCGGGACCATGCTTAACTGGCTGCAGTCGTTCTTAGAAGATTGATTCTTTGAAGTTTTTGAAGACGGAATTTCCTCTAAGCCTATACCTCTTAACTGTGGGGTTCCCCAGGGGTCTTCCCTGAGCCCCACACTTTTTAACGTTTATTTGAGGCCTTTAGCAGAGGTGGTGCTACCTTTTGGAATCCAGATCGTCACTTATGCTGCTGACACCCAGTTGGTTGTTTCTTTCAACCAACAGGACTCTACCTGCACTGGTCTCGCCCTCTGTTTGGACAAAGTATCAAGATGGATGGAAGACTCATTTTTGAAACTTAATGGGACAAAAACTGAGCTAATGCTCCTAGGGAATAAAGAAATGGTAAATATTGGACTACTCTGGCCTAGCTCTCTTGGTCCCACCCCCCTCCCTAAAGACCAAATCAAGAGTCTGGGTGTTTGGCTCGACCGGAACCTTGATTTTAAAGAGCAAGGGCATAAAGCTGCTATGGGATCCTGCGTATGATCCGTAAAGTGCTCCCACTACTTCCTTTCCCTGCAAGAAGAGTTTTAGTTCAGGCCCTCATCCTGTCCCGTCTTGACTATGCTAATGTCCTATATCTCGGAGCCCCCTGCGCCTCGATAAGGAAGCTACAAATTGTTCAAAACTGTGCGGCGCGCATGCTTATGAACATCCCAAAGCGCTCCTCGGCTAAACCAGCTTTAGCATCCTTACACTGGCTTCCTATTCGTGAGCGTATTCAGTTCAAAGCATTATGCGTAGCACACAGGGCACTCTCAGGTAAGGGATCTTTGGCTATTCAGTCCCTTGTCCAACTGTACCGCCCAAATAGGGTCCTGAGGTCGGAAACCAAACACCTTCTGTCAACACCAAGAATAATGAGAGCACGCAGTGGTGGCCGCCTCTTCACTTATAATGTGGCTAAAATCTGGAACAGTGTGCCCCTGCAGATCCGTGCCCAACCAAACTACCTTATTTTCCGGAGACAGATTAAAACATTACTCTTTCCTTAAATTACAGCTCATAGTTCAGTAGGTACGCAGGCAATAGCGCGGGGATGCCTATGGGTAACCAGGCGATTTAGAAATACTGTTTCATTCAAGGTCCTGTGCCAAGATGAGATCGGCGATATCCGCTGCATGTTTCACAGCAGATCTACAATTGATAAGTATGCATTTCAAGTGGGGAGTTGAGTAAGGTGAAGTAGATTGAGTGATGAGAACTTGTTTGAGGTTGGAGGTGTTTATAGTATTAGTGTTGTGTCTGGGTCTTCTGAGAAGATTAGGGGGAATAGACTGAATATGAAGTTGTTTACCAAGATTGACTGTATGAGTGGAGTTGTATGTAAGAAGGAGGGAGTGAATGTCATTATCCATTAAGGAGATCTTAAATCTACAAGGTCTGGAGGTAGCATTCAGGCAGGGAATGGTTCTCCACCTTTGGGGGGGAGAAGCCGCGTAGGGAGATAATCCCTTTAATGAAAGGGGAGATGACAGTGTAGTAGTGTAGTAGTTAGTAGTTGGTGCTTGATTATGTCTGTTCATCCCTAACGACCTGTGGGCCAAAAAGTCATTATCCAATTCCAAGGTGATGATAGTAACCTTTTGTAGGTCAACCCTAAGTAGTTGAAGATCCCGCGAGATATCAGCTAGGCAAAAAGTGGGGACGAGGTGATGCTCAGAAGACAAGGCGTGTATCCGAGAGCCCGTTTGTGGGAATGGAGAGCTCATAGTGGAGTTCGGGTGAAGCTGGTCTGTGCGATCCAGGGAAGAGGGGGGGTTTAATTGGAAAGATAAGTCGGCTTGCCAGGGAGCGATTGGAGAATCCTGAGCTGATTACTAGGTGATTCTAGGGTAGTATGCGTACTGTAGCTAGGGAGAATGGGTTCAGAATTCAGAGAGGTTGCCTTGGGAGCCAAGGGACATGTGGGGGGCATAATAGTAGTGAATAGGAAGGGGCTAGTGCAGGATGTGGGTGTAAGTGTAGTGGCAGAGGGAGAGCCATTGCTATGACTGCCAAGATTAGGGCGGTGGGCAGGGAGCTGGGTAAGATCATTGATAATCATGTGAGAGTCGGATCCCGCTGGCAGAGAAGGGGAGATAGGAAAGTGGGAGCTGCTCAGCGCGACGGCGCTGAGAGGGGAGTGGGAAGGGGTGAAAAGGTGAGAGGGACTATGTAACGGAATCACGTGGGGGAGCTGTGAGAGGGATGAGGGGCTAAGCCACCTATTTGCAGTATCAAGATCGCTGTTAGTAATAGACTTCCTGATGTTGTGAAACATTTCTTCAAAAGTGCCACGATGACGGTCAGCAGCTTGGATGAGGATTATCTCATTGTTATATATGGTGATGGTAGCATCAGTATTGAAAAAGGGAGAAGAGATTTCCAAAAGCCTTAGTTCGTGTGCAAATTTTTGGGAGGAAGTGATTATGAGTAGCGAGTGGAATGCTTTCCTCCATTTAGCTCTTCTCTTGGAGTAGAAGATGAGATCATTAATTGTAGAACCCCTTTTAAGGCAGAAGTAGGGATCAGAGATTAAGGTTTCTGGGTAAGATTTAAGATTTCTGTGTTTGAGGCGTTTAGATGCATTTTTCGTTAGGATAGGAAGGTATATAATTGTAAAAGCATTAAGTCCCAGAGGCACCAGCTTGGCATCAAGTGACCTCAGTGGGGTGGTATCCATGATTAAGATAGACAGAGACGCTCAGAGTAGGCGAAGATGTAGGTAAGCGTAGTTGAACTACTGTTGGATTGAATGTCAATGCAGCAACATAGCTCTTAGCGAAAAAAAGACACCACAACATATTAGACACTATGAGTGGCAATAGAGTGTCCGGGTGGAATTCTCAATTTAGGCCCGAAAGGGAGGGACAGAAGTATGGTCATTCTAGAGAACAGAGACCACCAAGAGCAAATGCAACAACCAGGCTCCTGCTAAAATGGCCACACCGAAGTTCTATTACAGTCAAAAGTTAGCCAGGAGTCCATCAGAATAGAGATGAAATGGTCAAGGTGCCCTCCTTAGACATTAAAAGATGGCCGCCCTAATTCTCCATGAAGATCTGGTTGGCAGCAAGGCAGTCCTACTTTAGTTTCTAATGCAGGAAGGGAGAATCCATTTTGCCCTCATGTGTGGAAGGGGAGAAGCAGCCACAAGATGGAGGGTGGCTATATCCACAGATTCCCTACTATGAAGGCAGACTCAACGCTCTCTCTAGCCACCAGGGAGCCACATCAAGTGAGCAGCCCCAGCTTCCCCCATAAACAGAGCCAGCTCACCTGGAGAAAATTCCCACCAGATCGCTCCATGTACCAGGACAAGGTGGATTCCTTAGCCATCACAGGATTGCCGCCCCTTTATCCATAGAGATCAGGATGACAGAGGAGCAGTCCTAGTATAGTTTCTATTGCAGGAGGGGAGAATCCATTTTACCGTGTTGCCCTCGTGCGTGGAAGGGGAGAGGAATCCACAAGATGGAGGGTAGCCAGATTCACAGTGCCCCCACCATGGAGACCGACCAACGCTCTCCCGCACAGCCCGGTAGACACAACAAGTGAGCAGCCCCCAGCTGACCCCACCACCAGATCCAGCTCACCTGGAGAAGACTCCCACCAGATCCTCCAGGCTGGAAATTTCACAACCAGATCAGTGGAGAGCCGACAAGGAGAGCAAGCAGAGCTCACCAGAAGAGCCCCCACCCGGATCGCTGGCGACGAGTCCACGACCTCAGCTGGGTCCAGCACACAGGCAGACAAGAGCAGCGAGGTCCGCCTTCGCACCCAAGATCGCTGTGGACAGAGGGAAGCAGAGCAGTGCATGGGGAGCAGCCCGCTGCACAGGTACAAGGCCGGTGCATGCGGAGGGTGCGGATCAGTGTAGCCTAAAAACATCGGGGGCCACATGGACAGAAGCCACAGGATCGGCCCACCCTTGGGCGCCAGATCCCCCAGATCGCACAGATGGCACTCCAGCTGGCAGACCAATGATCACACCAAGCACATCTGTGGGCCTCTAGCTAGAATGCGAGGCCAGGCAACAGCGGGACAGCCTCATCCAGAATGCAGCGAGAAGCAGGGCAACAGCAGGACAGCCTCCTCCTGATTTCAGTGCTGCAGCAGCCCAACAATACACGTCGATGTCAGCAAGCAGCCCGGCCAAAAAGTCCACAAACCAGTAAGAACATCCGGTCAGCAGCAGCGGCCATCCATGGCGAGGCCCAACGCGACTATGAAGAAGAAACAACAATAACAAATAGCCACAAATTGCAGTGACCTATTCTACTTGGTGCCAGTGTTTCGGGTTCCATTCTGGTGAAGAAACCACTTTAATGTCCAACTGTTCAACCAGAGGACTCACCATCTACCTGAGTCTCCGGAACCATGTCCAGCGATGTGTAGGAGTTCTGGATCTCAGTGGGCTCGTACTCTATCCACAGTGTGCTGTCTGTGCTGACCAGGATCCGTCCTCCGTTTCCTTCCACAGGTGTACCTCTCTTTTGCTGAGAGGCCCCCCATGCGCCGCTGAGACCTTCTCAAGCCCTTGTGTCTTTGTTCTCTCCATTCAAGATTTTGGTCTTTGTGCTGTAGGCCTATTGACTCTATCCAGTCAAGGGCGTCCTGGGGAGTCCCATGAAAGGACACCCTGCCCTCATACTAGACCTGGAGCCTTGTGGGAAACATTAGACTGTATTTTATATTATGTTCTTGAAGCCGCCGCTTGATTGATAGTAAATTGTCTTGTAATTCCTGCACTTTTCGTGTGTACTCAGATATGGAGTTTGTACTCAGATATGGAGTTTGGAGTATATTCATAACTTAGAGGGCTTTGTTTGCAGACATGTTGTAGTCTTATATATCTCTCCCGATAATTGAATAGACAGTCTATGTTGGCACGCGGCGGCGCTCCAGGTTGTGGCATCAATCCCAAAGCTCTGTGAGCATGTTCGACGGTGAAGAACTCAGACAATTGCATCAGCCGTAGTGCTGTGGTGATTCATTCCTCTAAAACAGGTCAGCAGAGGGCCCCTCTGCATGCTGTGGGAAGCCGAGGAAGCGCAGGTTGTTACGCCAAGACCATTGTTTGGCATCTTCCTGTCGCAAGTCAATTTGAGTGGTCCTGCGTTTGAGTCCAGCTACAGTTGCTTGTAAATCCTGTACTGCAGTTTTCAGGGTAGCCAGGTCTTCTTCCTTTGACGTGACCATATCTGTGCAAATCCAATCTGAGATGGTTGATGCCCATTGCCATCAAGTCCATTTTTGCTTCAAGAGCGACTCTGGACCCTCTTATGGCCTCCAGTGTTTCCGCTGTGCCCTGTGCTTGCTCCCCGGGCCCGAGTAGGGTAGGGCATCATGTTCTGCCCTTGAGGGTCCCACTTCCAGGACAGTATATTGCACAATCTTGTTGGAGTGTCCCTTCCCTGAAGGGGTTTGTCTTTCACCATTTCTATGTGCAAGCTGATGGGAGGCCCACCTCAATCTGTCACTTGAAGTCCAGGGAAAGGGGGAGGGGTCGCAGCACTGAAACCTCAAATCGCCCCTTCCTGGCTCCTAAATATGACTCACTGCTGTCTTTTCACGTCTGTCTGCCTTCACTGTCGCCTCTGCTATCTACTTGGCCTCCCCAGGGCACAGTGCGTGTCCCCCACTCACCGCACCGCCCGTGGGAATCTCCAAAGAAATCTCCTAGCACCACCAGAGTGCGTCACAGACTCGGGATCATGTCTCAGCGGCCCCAATAAGTTAATTGATAACACCACAAAAGGCATGGATGGGCAGCAACTCCGTAATTATTCTGTGCTTTTGTATATGCCAGCTAGTTCTCTCACAGTAATTTATGTAATGGCCACACTCCAAACCCCAATCTCGCTCAAGGCTTCCCGCACCTCATATCCATTTCAGGCCTCTCAGCTCCAGTAATTGAGGGCCTCCCCTCAACACTGACATCCGTGCAGTTGCACATCGGGTCTGAGTTTACAGTATCTGCCAGGGCCCGTCAGCAGTTCTCGGGAGCCCCAGTGGTCCACCAGTATACCCCCTGCCGGGGTTCACTACCTGAAGCAACCACTAATCACAAGCAGTACCGGCCGCATGTCTCACAGCACCCCAGCAGGCTGCTGCTGCAGCTCTTATCAGCTCTCCCGTGGTGGCCACACACATCCCGGCCTGCGCAAACCTCCTCCTCACCATTTGCTGGTTGCCTGCACCACAGCGCGGCAGAGCTTCTCTCGTGGCCTTCAGTGGGCCCTCACAGGCAGCCAAACACAATTGCTGCTCCTGCTCTCACAACTAGGGCCCTCTGGTTGTCCAGGGTAGAGTTCTGGATGTTTTTTCTGGCAGGCTATCACAAGTTGTAGTGTTTATTTAGGAAGTACGTGTAAAGAGATAGAAGTTGGAGAATGTTTTATTAAATATTTGCTATATTACATTTTTAAGTTTATTTACAAGTAAGATTTGGTTTAAATATTAGTTTTAATTACTTGGTTAGGTAGTTGTCGAGATGTATATATTTCTTCTTTTAGGATCTGGTCAGAGAATCCGGCATATTTTCCGAATCTTGCAGTGTTTGTTGTTTTTAAAGTATTTAGATGATTAAATTAGTGTGCCTTTTATATTGTTGATTTAACGGGTTGTCTTATTTTAGAGGTTAAAGTAGTTTTTAGTTTGATTTTATTGGTTAGTTTAGTTCTACTTAGAATTCTTTTTTATCAGTTATGGCCTTCTATGGTAAATGCTAATTTAAGTTTTACTTATAATGCATGATATCTAGTTTGAAAGTTTTGAATATAGTTTTATCTATCTATCTATCTATCTATCTATCTATCTATTTTTTTAATATATATTTAATTTGCTGTCTAAATGTTTGTAGTTAATACAAATATTTATTTGAATTGTATTGTTATGAATTTAGTTATTTTTTTGGGGGATGAATTGTAAATATTTTGGTGATGTCATATACTTATATTTATTTTAAACATGTGCATAAAATGTTTTAGGTTTTAATTAAATAATTGTTTTACGTAAAAAAAGTGTTTTTAAATTTATTAATGATAATGTAATCATTTCAGCAATATTATTGTAGTTGATATTGTGTGAATCGATATTATTGGCATATTATATGTTTATTTAAAGGTGACAATATTTTTGTTTCCGATAGTTGTGTTTTTGATATAAGTTAAAAATTATATTTTAAACAACAATATTTGTGTTATTGATATTTGTGATTTTACTGACTAAGGGCCTTATTGTGAGTTTGACAGGTCTGAATGCCGTAGGACCTTGTCTGCCCCCGCCACCAGCCCATGGCGCTGGTGGTCCAAAGACTCCCATATTACGAGTTGACCACGAGGCCCACGATGTGGAGGTGGGTATCTTGCAGCAGTGGAGAGTACTTTTCACAAATATATTGATGCCTATGTGTGCATTTTGAATGCAGATGTGTCGGATGAACACATATGCATGATATATGTGGAAAAATACCATATATCAATTGCTGGGGTTCGCCCATATGTGGGCAGCCCTGGCAATGGATATATGGTTCAAAAAGGACTCACCAGCTGATCACTTCAAACAAATAACCCTCAGTGTGAAGATCCTGTTGTGAAGGGGGGACCTGGAGAAAGGGATTCACGTCAGAATCTTCCTGGAAGAAGAAGAGAGGGTGAATACGCACCCCAAATCCTTTGTTACCGCCACCTTTAAGGAGGCGGTCTGACCACCGTGGTCTACTCTGACCGTGAATCTGGCGGTCTGATGGGGGTCTTGGCGGTTCAGCTGCAGTCTTCGCAAAGCTGATCCACCCAATTCGTAATACGGCAGTCGGACCAGCGAGCTCACCGCACTTGGACCACCACCACCAATTTGGCGGTCCACGGGACCGCCAAACTCGTAATAAGGCCCTTAGTATAGGAAGTCCATATTTTTGTGAACTATATTATTTTCTGATATTTTTGTGTTTTGATATTGTATGCATCAATATTATGTCAATAATGCGTAGTGCTTCTGCTGGACAAACAGTCTGAGGGGAATGCAGTGGACACTGCCACCACCAACAGTTCTGTCAGAAGCAAAATTACCAGGGAATAAGCTACTCAGGCACAGATAGATAAAAAGATGAATGAATGAATGCAGACTTATAAAGCAGACTGCTACCCAGTGATGGGTGCCCTGGTACAGAGCCAACAAATACAGAGGGAGAGAGGGGAAAAGTGAAACTAAGTTACTAAAGAGTTTATGTTTATGTAGTCACAGAGTTATGGAGTTCAGAGAGGACTGCAGAAGTAGGGGTGATGCAGATGTGGAGTCACTTATTTGGAACCAGCTCTGATGCCTTCATGTTTGTGAAATGTTGTGCTGAGTATGTACTCCATGTTGAGCTGCAAACTGCAATCTTTGTCGAGGTTGGTGGCCTTGCCGAAGACATGTCTTGCTTCTTTAACTATAAGTTGTAAGCAGGGGCGCAACTAGACTCGGCTTTTGGGGGGGTAGGGGCTACCTCTTCCAGTCAAGACAAGCATTTCAAGCAATGTAGTTGGAGATATCTTTATAGCCAATATGAAGCAAAGAAGTGCAAAACTGCAGTTTAAGTGTATTGGACAAACACAATTCTATTATGATTGACAGACTAGAGTCCATATTGATCCCTAGATTTCTCGCTTGGGCTCTGTTGTTTAGTGGTGGGCCTACTTGTCAAGGCCATATTGTTGATGGATGGTGTTTGATCCATTTGCTGCATATTGATATTTCGATTTGTGACATGTATATTTTGATGTGGTTAGAATTAATGCAATATTTGAGTTTTTGAGACATTGTCCGATTGAGCATGAGTAAAATGCAGATGTGTTTTTATTATTAAGTATGATTTGCTCATTATCTGCTTAAAAAGTGAAGAAGGAGATTGAGTCCAGTAGAGAGCTAAGGTAACTGTTAAAGAGGGGCTAAGGATGCTTGGTGCATTAGTTGTGAATTGAATGGAGCGGACCTGACAGGAGGAGTGAGATGATTATCTGACTGACAGAAAAGATGCAATCTGCTTCATTTACTTGCCGTGCACTCTAATGTTGTCAGGTCTCTGTAGAAGCTCGGGATGATGAACAGTATCAAAGGCAAGGGAGAGTTCAAGTGATAGGTGTGCTGGTACTACATTTTTCAGCCACTGTAGTTTTAATATCATCCCACATGGAACTCACTGCTGCTTCTGTGCATCAGCCATACCAGAATCTGTTATGGTAATCTGAAAGCAGGTTATTTTCTTTGAATGTAGGTATATGTTTTGAGGTAGATTTTTCAATTGTTCTATTTTTTTTACCGATAACAGTCTGTTATTAGCTAGCAGTTAGAAGGCTCTTTTAGCTTAAACCACACCCACCCACAAAAAAGAGAGTTACCCCAGTTAGACCAGAAGGGACCGGGTAGTTATCACTTATAAAAAACAAGATTCCCTTATGTGCCGAGTTTACTGACCTCAAGTAATAAGCACTGAACCAAATCCCGCAATCCAATACTAAATGTCTTGACAAGTCTATTTAGTAAAACTAAACTTTATTTCATACAATACAAGAAAGATCTGCTTTTAGTTGCAATATTTAAAATTTGTTAAAAACCATCATAATAATTCATCTAATTATCCACAATACGTATCAATCAGAACTTTTCATAAGACAATGCAATTGTCTAATTCCCACATCAATTTTATAAACATAGACTAAATTGTATTAAAAAACAATATATCAAAGGACAATGTGTCAGTACATTGAATCAAATAATAATGTAATCAGAGAACAATGTGTCTTTTAGCTTTAAGCCTATTTGGTTTAGGGCGGGTTTATGTAAGGCACGTAGAGTTCCTTTGGGAAAATACCTATATTCAATGCGTTGTTGGCTGTTCTGGTCGGGTTGGCTGCAGAACTAGTAATACAAACATTGGTCTGCAGGTGATTCTGCTGGCCCACAGGCATTTGCAAAATTGAGGAAGAATTGATAAAGCCTTGATGAGATTAAAGGTGAGTGAATGTAGATGTTTTTGATTTTTGTTATATGGTGACCTGCACTGACCTTCTGGAATTGTGGTTGAGAAGATGAAGGAATGCAAGACGGTTGAAATTGGTGGGTGGAAGTAATGCAGGTTTGCCCTCCAAACAGCAAGAGCCAGTGGTGAGGAGGCCTTCAGCTGTACTGCCAAGGAATCAGAATATTGTAAGGTACTACCACCTCAGATATTATGGCTGGCGGGCCATTTTTCCTCTGAAAACATCTTGCGAGGCTGTTGTTTGTGACCTTGAAACATCTCATCAGGTCTGCAGGCCCCTCAACGGGTCTCTCTATTCAAATCTTCTGCCCCATGTTAAGGGCTTTTGGCCTCTCTCAGCTCTTCAGGAAGTGGGCAAGCTTTCCAGGACAATGGACAGTTCTCCCTTGAGCAAGGCAGACACCAACTCACAAGGTTCATTCACTTTATTGGCTTCTGTCATATTTTCATGCTACCACGTCATCAGTCTTGTGAAGAAAGGAAATAAAAAAACATAAACGCAACTCACCATTTAGAGGGTGAGGAGCAGCTACTCCTGTATGCATGCACTGTGTAGGGATGGATAATGATTTGAAATAATGTATATTTACACCAATGATTATACATTAAGACACAAATATGCACTTGTTTAGTATCAACAAAATAGCATATTTTCAGAAGTCATCTAAACATATATGTAGTGAAAAGACCATAAGATAAGCAATATTAATTTAGAAACATAATATTGACTGAACATGCTGTTGGACTGGGAATGTTCTCTGGGGGTGTGCAGTCATGGTCCCATGTTCGGAGTGCCTGACTGTGAATATTTTGTGCCCTGGTTTTTACTTTTGGCTCCACACTCACGCTAATATAACAGATGGACAGGCTTACCCCTGTCCCTAACAAAAACAAAGTCCTGGTACTGTCCTGTGACCTGGAGGAGTGCACCAAGCATGCCCTCATTTTGTTGACAGTGGACTACCACCCCTGTCATGGGTTTATCATGTACAGTGGCGGTGACAACAGATCGTGTTTTGTGAATCCACAGTCGTGACCGGACCTAACTGTGTTGACAACCCAACTTGTGTAAAGTTTTACATCAATGTTTAACCTAGATCTTGGTACTAACATCCCAAGTGATTGTGTATCTTTGAGGCTTGTGTAGGGCATACAGTATTTGCCAGTGGCGGCTGCCACAGAGTAGTACAAGTGTGGCGGGGTGGGGGGAGCAAAAAATATATAAAATGCCACTTACCTGGCTGCCGGCCACCACCTTTCCTCCGTCCTCTTCTGTTGGTCTCGGACCAGAAGCAGGAAGCACCTAGGCTTCCCTAAGCCAATCACAATGCTGCTGTCACCAGCCTGACAAAAAATGATGGACGGAATGCTGAAAAAATCAAATATTCTCCCTCAATCAAGAGATTTGAGTTAAATCAATCATTCTTTTGCTCACTACACCACCCCAGTTTGGACCCAGCCATATGCAAATCAGTCTTGACCCTGCTCCTCATAGGAACCGTCCAGCTTGAACTGGCAAGCCGGGTTCTACCTGGACCAGAAATAAGCATCATCGGACCAGTTTTGGGGTATATCACCCCTCATCATCCAAGCTAGCTTGAATCCAATGGCACAGCGAGCAAGCGACCCACATCTGGGCATACCCATCCCACTTAGGGCGAAAAGTGCTGCAATAACAAATGATGGACGGAACGCTGAATATATCAAAGATTCTCCTCCAGTCAAGAGATCTGGGTTAAATTCATCGTTCTTTTGCTCACTACACCGCCCCAGTTTGGGCCCAGCCTTATGCAAATCAGTCTTGACCCTGCTCGTCATGGGGACAGGCCAGCCCGAACTGCCAAGCTGGGTGCTCCCTGGACTGAAAACAAGCATCCTGTGACCAGTTTCGGGGTATATCACCCCTCATCAGCCAGGTTAACTTGAATCCAGTCGCACAGCGAGCAAGCAACCCACGTCTGAGCCAACCTTGACGCTATGCAATAGGAACAATCACAGTTAACCTTTATTAGACCTACTCTTTTAGCATGTTTTCCCTGTCTTTTTGCTTTCTGACCTCGTGTTTTTGATGGTATGCTTGACTTTGTTTTTGCTGGTTGAGTGTCTCTGAGCACTTTTTCACTGGTATTCTGAGCTAAAGTGCAAGTGCTCCTTCTGTAAATTGTGTTATGATTGGTTTTCCATGATTGGCATATTTGATTTACATGTAAGTCCTTAGTAAAGTGCAATACATGTGCCCAGGGCCTGTAAATCAAATGCTACTAGTTGGCCTGCAGTACTGATTGTGCCACCCATACAAGTAGCCTTTCAAATGTGTCTCAGACCTGCCACTGCAGTGTCTGCGCCCGCAGTGTTTTTTGACTGCCATGCCGACATGGCAAGTTCACCCACTTGCCAGGCCTAACCCTTCCCTTTTATTACATATAAGTCATCCCTAAGGTAGTCCCTAGGTAGCCCCATGGGTAGGGTGCAGTGTATGTGAAAGGTAGAACATGTACTGGTGTGTTGTACATGAAATACTGCCAATTTTGTTTTTCAATATTGTAAGTCTGTCTCTCCCTAAGGTTATCTTTGGAGCTGTCTTGTAACATTTTACAAGTGTAACTTTCAATTGGAAAGAGACAGAAATTTGGAGTTTAGGTTCCCTGTACTCAGGATTTAAAAATACATCTTTTTGGTGAGGATGGTTTTTAAATTGTGTGTCTGAAAATACCACTTTCAGAAAGTGGGCATTTTCTTGCTTTATCATTCTGTGTGCCTCTACCTGCCTGTGGATTCACCTTCTGGGTTTTGATGGACAGGGGCTGTTTGTGCATTCACTCCAAACACTCACACAAAGGGAGCTGAGGTGTGCCCTGCCGATGCTGATGGATCATTTTGGGCTAGAGTGGTGGGAGGAGTTGTTACTGACACCTGAATAGGCTGTGGTTGCTATGCACAATGCTTTCTCCACCTCCTGTAGTGAAACTGGACCAGGGAGGACAGAACTGGTTTTACTGAGCAAGAGAGATTTTCTGAACAAAGACTTCAAAGGGAAAAAGGAGTATAGGTATTAGACCTAAAACCCCAGAACTTTAGATTACTTCTGGAATCAAGAGGAACCTCTGCCAAGGAAGAAGAGCTGGAGAGCTTTTAGGAGGAGTACTGCCCCTTTGCTGTGTGTTGATTTGCTGGGTTGGCCTTCAGTTGCTGCTTCTGCTAAGGAGAGGACAAAGACTGGGCTTTGCTGTGAAACCTGCTTGAGAAGAATCTCCAAGGGTTTGTGTGTGCTTGCCTCCTGTTCTGAAGTCTCAGGGACACAAAGACTTCCCCTACAGCCTACTTGAACTCACCTGCTGGGAGGTCTGGCCTGCCTGGGGGTACTCATTTCAGTTCTGGGCCTCGGGAGGTTGTTCCTGCTACAAAAAGCTGTGAAGAACTAAAAAAAACTGCAAAATCGATGCTTCACTCTTCTTGCTGCTGTTTCATTCGACACTACACCGGCATGCAGGAGAAAATCCTGACGCACAACCCCATGCGGCTGAAGAAATCAATGCAGCCCCTGCCCGCGGCCAGGAAAACTGCTGCACACTGAGTCCCATGCACTGATCTCCGACATCTGAGTTCACTGCACCAACTCCGACGCAGGCTCTGCTGTGTGATTTACGTAGCCCTGCCTGGCAGCGGCTACATAAATCGATGCAGCACCTGTATCGCCAATGCATCGACCCGTAGCGGCTGAATTTTCTCACGCATCATACCTGTGCGTCAAATCCATGACAATGCTGGGCATTCAGTAAGAAACTAACACCTCATCGCCCCTTGCTGTAAGAAACCAACACAGCACCTCCCCTATGTGGCAGTAAGGAAGCAAAGGATCACTTTCCCTGGAACAAGGAACCGATTCATTACTTTCCCTGTGAGTAAGGAAGCAACACATCACCTTCCCTGTGCCTGTTTTTGTCCCGTACTTTTGACGCATTTGAGGTACTTTGTGCAAAATTAACACATCCTTAGTTTTCTATGAACAGAACTGTTTTTACCTTATAAAAGTCATATTTTGATATCTGTATGTTGGATTTTTGTTGTTTTGGTCTTTTTCGGTTTAGATAAAGATACTTTCTTTTTTATAAACTGCTGTGGTGTCCATTTGTAGTGTTTTCACTGTGTTACTATGTGACATGTGCACATGTGTTACATATTGCCTCTGAGATAAGCCTGATTGCTGGTGCCAAGCTACCAAGGAGGTGAGCAGGGGTTATTTTAGGTGTGTAACTCCCTTATCCTGACTAGAAGGAAGGGTCCCTACTTGGACAAGGTGCAAGCCACTGCCAACGAGAGACCCCCAATTCTAGAAACCTACTTCCTTAAAGCAAGAGCTGCGCCCATGGTGAATGTGGTCACTGAAACCCAGAGCTGCTCCTGTGGCTGACGTTACCACAGAAGGCAAGCATTGTGTCCATGGTGGACGTTGCTGTTGAAGCCCCAACTTGTGCAAGTGGAGGTTACCACCGCAGTATCTACAAAGTGCATCCCGAGAATGCTTGCATGCTGCATGTAGGTGGAGGCCCATATGCTGCCCAGTGACCCCGAAATGGGTCTGATGCCTGCCATGAGCCCTCAGTGTCTCCCATTATCTGCAGCTCTAGCTGACCCATCCTGATGTGGCCTACCCAGATCGACACTACAACAATAAAAGGGAGGTAACCTAGTACTTATAAAATGGACAGGGTAGTAACAAAGAAATCCCTTTTAGAAGAGATCAACAATAGGTAGGATGGGTATATGAATGAATACAATGGTTATCACAAAAATAGGATAGGATCATGTGGTATAGGTACTTAGTACAACAAATAAGGTATAGGAATGCTATTCCCAGTTATTGCCAAAAGAGAGCTAATCAATTTACAAGTTACTGTAATGTGTTGCAAAGATACTCAAACATCAGAAATGTACTCAAATTTATGTTGTTTTATTTAAAAACACTGTTGATTTAAAAACAAGTTGTTCTGAAATTCTTTAAAGTGCAAATTCATCAAATACAAATATATATGTTCACCAAATCTGTCTTTATGCACTTCAAACTTTCAAAAAACAAATAACAAATACAAGTCTAAAAAGTTACGACTTTAAAAACACAGAAAAACTGTCGACGTGGCGTTTCGGTGAAAGTTTGAAAGTTCTTCGCCTTCTTCAGAACAAAAGATTGTTTCAGTTTATCAAAACAAGTTTTAGTGAGACCCCAGAAAAGTCGTCTCCTGCTTGAAGTAGCAAAACCCCCAATGGAAGAGAACTGAATTCTTCACCCGTGGTACAATATTGGATTGGTTCTATGTGATCGTCTGTAGAATTTGTGCGACACAAACTTTAATGTCATTAATTAATTTGACACGACATGCGATTAGATGTTGTTGATACAAGTGAATATGGACGTAAAGGGTATCGGTGACAAAAAAGGATCAAAGAGGCAGATAATTTATTATGACGTAATCTGCAATCAAATGTCCGTAATGTGCTTCAGTGTTGGCCCTCCCTGGCAATCCGATCAGTATTACCAAAAGCCCACTATGCTTTTGCGTATTTGCTGTGTGGCTGGGTTGCATATAGCCAGATTAAACAGTCATTAGACTCGTGTTGAAGCTCTGTCGGCCTAACGGCTACGTCCTCTATTTCCAAGATTATAGCATTCCTATACCTTATTTCTTGTACTAAGTACCTATACCACATGATCCTATCCTATTTTTGTGATAACCATTGTATTCACTCATATATCCATCCTATCTATTGTTGATCTCTTCTAAAAGGGATTTCTTTGTTGTTGTGCTACCCAGATCGACAGCCACTCCTACAACCATGCTGTTTCATCCTAGAAGTGAGCAAGTTCGGAGACACGTGATGCTCAAACACACAGAGACCTGCATTGTGGTGTTACTGCGTCTAGGAGACTGTACTCAACTGAGCACAACCATAAGTGAACTGGGGTACCTGCACGTAAGATAGGCTCTGTGTCCTCCAAGGCGAAAAAGGCTTCATATTCAGAGTGTTCAAGTATAAGCTGTATGTCACCTAAGTCTATATATTCAGCTTCATTCACTTAATACTAAGGGCACAATGGATGAAGGCAGGAATGCTGCAACAGTCTTTGCACTAAAGGCATTAAAGGGAAATAATGAAAACAGGGTGATTTTGAATAAAACTAATACTGTTATAAAAACCACTTCACTACTTTTGGATGATCATCCCTTGTCGTGTAGTTCCTATATAACCTCTAAAGGATCTGCACATTTGGATAACATAAACTGTGGGATTGGTGGCGGACTGATTCCGTGCACCCCCACCGGATACGTTAGCCTGTCTGTATCAGCTAGTTCACAGTGCCACTATAATCTCCCCTTACCAAGGAGAGAATAGGTTCTGGCAACCTCAGAACATGACAACCCTGATCCCTCAGAATCGTGGAAATAATATACTACCTTTCGCTCAGTCACTCGTGCTCACTTAGTTTGTCTCAGAGAGATACACAGAATAAACAGGCTGGGTGTTTTCAATACGTATTTATTGAACAGTTGTTATTCTAGTGTAGAATAGATGAGCTGCAACAACCATTAGACAGTAGCAGAGATATATGATTAGAAGTACTACGAAAGTAAAGGGATGGTATAGTTCTACCATCTCGCAGATATCATGAATATATACAAGTACATAAAACACATGATAAAAAGTGCATACTCCTACAATGCCTCCCTAACTAGATTTACCTAAATGTACCTAGCATCTGTGCAGGTGTTATGCCAAGAATCTCTCTAGGATCTAGTCAACCCCATTACCTTAGAATGAGAGAATATGGGACCCGTCCTGGTCTCGAGTTGGACACCCCGCGAGGGATGTTATCCCACCACGAGCTGGAGCGTCTGCATGCAGGAAACTCAGCGTCTCTGGTCGGTGTGTCAGCCGGGAAGTCTCGGTCTCCTCTGTCCTTCCAAGCAAGATGTGATGTATATATACCTATAGGTCTCCCCAGGGGTCCTACCTTGCTGTGTTACTCTGTCGGCCTAAAGGATGACGTCGGGCCTGAACTTTATACATAGATATTATACAGGAGATGTTAGTCCTGCTGTGCTTACAAGAAGCCTCATGCATAATGTATGAGATTCGAACTAGGGGGAAACCCGCGTTCTGAATGCAGTGTCGTATCTAGGTAAAAGGTCAGTCCCTAAGAACCGTTATGTATGTAATGTAGGGAAGAATATAGGTGAAAGTTAGCAATGTTACCTATGCCTATATAGGGTACCTATATGGAATATAACACCCACTCCTCTTCCGACTGGACAACATATGTAACTTATTACCGTACTAGTAGCCTAACTAATATATTGGTACGCACAAAGTTTAAAAACATCTGCTTAGCTAAAAATGTTTAAAACTTCTAAAACATTTTTAAAAACTGTCTAAAAACATTTTTTGCAAGCCATAGCTCTAAAGTATCCTTAGTTATAGTCCGAAGCACTATAAGCATTGGGAAGCCATGTATGCCCAATAAATGAAAGGAATGTCAATTTTTGTTTTAAGTTCCAAATTTCAGCTTGTTTTAAAAATGGGAGAATTTCTTCCAGCACACGATGAGCCAAATGAGTCAAATGTTTATGTGTCCTGGCTGGTAAACGCAACAATTTTGTTGCTTGCTTCCGCAGTAGATGGCCCCTGTAGCACTTCACAGAGTACGTCAATCGAGCACAGATGCTGTTCCACACTGTCCGCAGCCGGTGCTGGGGCAGCCTGTGCGCCGTCCAAAGCCTGGGAGTCAGAGGAGGAGCCGGTGTCCATACCAACAGGTGCTGTTACTACCTGTGGGGGCTCAAGGAATGCCGCCATCAACATCGGAATACGCTGAGGACACTGCATAACATGGGCCGTTATCTGGTCCAGTAAAGCATTCACGTCTGGTTGCGCACATGATGGGAGTGTCAAACAAAGGTCTAACACGCATTCTTCTCTGCAAAACAGGCATCGGAGGACAGGTAAGATGCAGTCCATCCAGACTGGTCGAAATGACAAGAACCAAGATGCACTTAGTTCCCTTAGGCGAGGCGTGCCTAGATGTTGTACCATGCGGTCACAGTATTTACACTCCAGGAGTGCTCTTTCCATCTCCTTGGTGACTAGGACGTCCATTGCGTAGAAAATATAAAACAATCAGGATACCTGCTACTAGAAACAGGATGAGCAGAAATCCTCCAAAGATGCTTCCGAATATGGAGTGTATGAAGTTTGGTATAACTCCAAGTACCGTCTGAAAGGTGCTAAGAAGTCCAGAACCTATGGTCTTAAATAGGTGGACTATGCCTGTCATATCAGACATGTTAAAGATACGATTTACCATTTCTGCAAAATGGAAAGGGGAGTTTGTATGAATAAGCGCCTGTATCTCTGCCGAAGACCCTGCGACCTGGAGATCAAAAGTCTCTCGAGCGGAGGTTAAGGGCACAGACTTCTGTAAAAGCATGGCTTTCATTTTGCTTAGAGTATCAAACCGTATTAAAGAAACATTCAGTGAAGGCCATAAAGGTGTCTCCCTGACTGTATGTGTCGGTGGAAACAATACTTGCATACAACAAGTAACCCTGGAGCTCACGGTTACCAGATATGCGATGCCCGGGAGCATTCCGCAACAGCCTTGACTGTTCAGCATCAAGTAACTCCCATTTGAAAGTAGCCTGAATGCTGGAGTAATCACTGCAGCTGGGGCACCCCTCAAATGGCAGGACAGGTTTGCTACAGAACCATTACAAGCCCCGTGCAGCATTATATCCTAGCACATGAGTGATCCACTTAAAGCGTTCCCACAGTTTGTACCGCTTTGAAACACTTCTTGATCCCCACTCCGGAATCAAAATCTGTATGGTAATACCCATGATTCCTTAATGTATTCCTTACCCATTTCTTCATATCTGCCTGCCTGCTTTTGTTCAAGGCAATACTGAAACTGGAAAGTTGTGACCGGTAGAGTTATGTGGCCATGGATTAGCTATTCTGTGGACGGTAATTCTGCCACTGTAAATGCTAATCTATCCAGTTTTTCGATACGCAGCATTGAATATTTTGCTCCCCTTTGTGCCATTTCTATCTGTTTATCTGTTAGATTGTATTCAGAAAACAGAGACATACTGTTGATATAATGCCAAGGCACATAGCCTGTAAGCAAAGATTGCAGCGTCCATCTTAATAACATAATAGAACGTCATTGAGATTGCCCGTGTTGTAATATGGCCAAATCTTGTTCTAGTATGTCTATCGCAGAAGATACAATGTTGCCTAAGGAATATATCCTGGAGGTCAATGTAGTTAACCCATTGTCTACCACTGCTAGAGATTTTTTTAGATTTATATGGTCTATTTCACGTAACCTCTCTGCGGCCTCTTGTTGGGATATTTTCCAAATTTAATTGTAAACAGCATAATAGAAACGTTTCTGACGTGGCTTCCTGGGAACTAGTAAAAAATCCCTGAGATCCACATCCTGTGACAGTAGGGATAAGTGTTGTTTCACCTTTGTGTGTGTTGAGGTTTTTAGCCAATCAAGGCACAACTTCCCAACACTATAGGATGTAACTACCCCTGGATGTTCTCTCTGTACATACCGTGGATCTGGCCTATGGATAGCAAAACCTTCGGTTTTACTCATGAATCTCGCCTGACAACTATTCGTGTCTATGGACCAAATAAACCATTTCTTCCAATCAGGGTCTGATCTGTTGTATTGTATAATGTCATTCAATGTAATCTCTTTCTGTGATGTTATATTACCTTTGGTGTGAGATGGAGTTGGCAGCCGAGGTGTGTTCAAGTCTTTGTTCTTGGCTAGTCTAAGGCAAGACGTCTGTTGCACTGTCTCGTTCAAAAACATGATTTGTTTAGGGATAAGGCATGCTCTAAACAAAGCTTCTTTTCCCTGAACTTGCCATTCTCTAGTACCCCAGACTGATTTTAAGTCTATGGTGTCTTTCCATAAGTCGAAACCTTGTTCAGACAACTGGGCAATAAAGTAAGCAAAGTAAATCTGTTTGGTGTTTGTTAACATATTTTTCTGTGCTGATGTTGGTGCAACCTTATAATAATATGATGCTGGGTCAGACATATTAAACCCTGAAAAATATGGAAACTTTTGTGTAAATGTTTTTGAACTGCCTTTCGGCGGTGTTGGACAATGTTCCCACTGGTGGTAAGTGAACACATTTCTAGGATTTGCAGATTTATGCAGAAAGTGATGACCATAGTGTTGATAACAATACATTGTTTCGAAATCTGATGTGCTTTCGAATGTTTCACTATTAGAAAATGCAGCAGATTTTTCCAAATCAGACAACATGTTATTTACAGTTTCAAAATCCTGATCATCGGAAAATGTACTTGAGGTAATGATATCACTCAACGATGTTTTAAATAAATTAGGAATTCTTAAAAGTTCGGTCGGACCAAATATATCGAAATCAACCTTGTCCCACACTATACCATCAGGTATACTAACTGCTGTAATGTTTACTGATGACAAGTCTCTTTGTTCTCGATGAGATGATTGCTGTGGTTTCAAAATTAAGTTCACCTTTTGGGCTGCAGAGCTTTGTCGAAGGTATTTTCCATTAACAAGCATGCTAAAAACGATTACTAAGCCTAACCAGAAAAAAAGAAAAGTATCCCGGTGATTACCCATAGTTCTACCCAAGGTGACACCAGGTAAGTCTTTTTAAGAAAGTTCAGAAAGTCTTTAACTTGCTGCTTGAGCGATTTTTGGGCTGGCATCATTTCCGGTTCACTTGGATCCAAAGAAAATGTATCAAAGTTTATGAAGTAGCCAGAAGCAGTTCGATCAATTGTTGGTATTGCGTCAGGATTTGTAGAAATGGTAGTTTGCTCTTGTTGAGGCATGTTGATGTAGACATCTGTATTTGGTCGAATTGAAATTTGCCTTTCATTTTGGTTCTGAATTTGAACTTTAGGTTCAAGGGGAACGAGTTCCATAGCATTATTGCATAGTCCATCATTCCGTGCAGGAGACTCTTCGAACGTGATGAGTCTTTCCGTTTGAACTTCTTGAATTGTAGCGAGAGGAGGGCGTCTGCTACTTTGGAGTCCACGTGGCCTACTACTCAGTATCGGCCACATAGTGTGGTTTGATTAGGTCGATTGCAACAAATCTTTTCTCCTTTTTTCCGGCAAGAGGCGGTAGAAGTACAATTCTTGTTCCTTCAACTGCTAGGACCTGTACAGGCTTTCTGTTTGATGGCCCAAATTCTTTCTTGTCAGCTATTTTCTCTCTGACCAGATCCCCGACTTTTGGGATCCAGACAGGTCTTGCCATGACTGATTTGACTTCCCCAGTGGCGGTCTGCTTCATATGGACATTACTTTGTTGTGTCCTGGACTCATTTAGATCCTGTAAAACAGCCAAATGATCATGGATGTCAAAAGGCTTTTCATCCGCCACTGCGCCTTCACAATCAAGATCAGGTACGACCAAATTTCCCTGGGGATGGTACAGAGAGGAGTATTGCAATGTTACACCCAATCCTCGCATGGCCTCCTTGTAAGCCCAAGAGCTAAGCGCAGGGCCCTGGTCAGAATGTAATGTGCCAATTGCGTATGTCCCTATAAAGACTCGCAAATCTTTTATAACAGTTCGAGCGTCAGCCGAGCGTTGGGGCCACACCCATAGGAATCTTGAGCAGGAATCAACTGCAACCATGTAATACCTGTAAGCCCCATCTCTTTGTAAGGGGTTGCAGTGGTCCAAGTAAACACACACTAGTGGTTTGTCAGATATTAATAATGGTGTCTGTGCTGGATGTGTTACGGTGGAATGTTTTATCTGCTGGCAGATGTCGCAATTCAAGACATAGGGATCGCGTTCGGAGCCCTACCGACCCAGATCGGAATCGACCCCTTAGTCTTTAGTCTGCTTAGTTAACCCAGGCCACCAATAGCGTTGTTTCAATAAAGAAACAGTCGCCGTAACTCCTGCATGTGCAGAACCTATCCCTTCGTGTGCTGCTAGAATTAAACCTAACCTACGATCCATGTTTGGAATTACTCTATCCCCCACTCCAGGAATCTGAGCAAATGGGATGTTATTGGCATCTAACTTGTAGGAGTACTTGAGTGGAAACCTTTTTGGTATTGCTCCACTATTTTTGCGAGAAGCAATGACAGCCACCGTAATCTCACTGTCTATTCTCATTTTAGAACGAGTGATTGCAGCTACGGAAGCCATGCGTACAGCCCCCTTTGCGGCTTCATCAGCCAATGAATTCCCTTCAACGTGAACGCCATGACGCTGATGACTCAGTGTATGTATCACGTGAGCTCTCGGTTGTTCGTTTTTCAACTCCACTACCTGTTCCCATAGCATTTTATGCTTAATTGTGCCACCTTTTGCATCTTTGAACCCGTTTTGAACCCAGTGCTGCAAATATTCATTATATGACTATATACAGTAAAATGAATCGCACACAATTAGCGTGGGGAATTCTCGATCTGTATTTACCAGTATCAGGGCTTTTAACTCTGCCAGCTGTGCCATGCAGTCTCCTAGAGATTGCGTTTTTGTGCAACTTGGGTGGAACTTTCCATCCCGCATGCGACCTTTAACGATTGCGCATGCCGCGCTATATTGTTGCTTACTTCCTATGGCCGGTTGAGCTGATCCGTCTGTGTAAATTATATATTCATACTGAGCTAGAGGCATTATTTCATTTGGTAGAGGATATTCTTGTTCGTATTGCAGAAATGATTGTGTCTTTAAATTTGGGTCGTACCTGTATTCCACATCTGTTGCAGTGAGAGAATTAGCCCATTGTATCCATCTTGGATGTAATGCTTTAGCGTTAGGGACGCTTGCCTTTGTCGCAGCCTCTAAGGCTGGAACCGGAGTCACTACTATTATTTGTTTCCCTTGTGCCAGTGCTCTTTCTCTCACTACAGCAGTCTGTACTGCTGTTAGAATCTTTTCTGTGGATGCGAAGCGCATCTCAGCATTTGTGTACAAATGCGATTTGTATGCAATTGGTACTGTTTCACCTTCATTATATGTTAGATATGTGTACCCAGATTGACCTGCAACTATACGGATCACCAGGTTGCGTACGTTTACGTGTGTCTGTAAGTGTTTGGAAGCTATCATGTCAGCTTGTAAGGAACGAAGGATATCTGTGTGTTCCTGTGTCCATTGTCTTACTGAAAAATCAGGTTTTATTAAATCGTAGAAAGGTTTTACTCTTTCTGCGTAATTTAAAATGTATGTTCTGCCAAAGTTCAGGAATCCCAGGATTGATTGTAAGTTTTTCAATGATTTTGGAGGTTGGAGCAGCGCACACTTTTCTAAAAAATTGGCTGCCAAGCTTTTGCCTTCACTTGAAAGCTCATATCCTAAAAACAGGACACTGAGGTGGGCAATTTTTGATTTTTTAAAGTTGAATTTGTAGCCCTCAGATGCAAATGCCAAAATTATAGTATTCACTCTGTTCAAGTGCTCCTCTAGGTCATCGTCCGTTAGATAAATATCATCCACATAGGACAATGCCTCTACATCCAAATTTTGAAGTAACTCAGTTACGCAAACAACCCCAGGCTGTTCTTATACCCCTGGGGGAGTCGACAAAATTGACGCTGTGACCCTAGCGCTGAGAATGCTGTTAGATACCTGCTTTCAGGCGCTATATTTTGGCAGAAAAATCCATTTGAGATATCAAGTGTCGTTTTATATTTTTTCCGTACAATGTTATTCATTAATGCGGCACTGTGTGCATTTTGGACTGCAAATGTCTTAGTGCAAGTGTTTAAATGTCTATAATCTAAAACTAAACGATATGAATTGTCAAGTTTCATGACCAGAAACAAAGGATTATTCATCGATGAGGTGCAATTTTTGATCACCCCTTGGTATTCAAGTTGATCTAAGATCCCCCTGACCTGTTTTTTAGCTTCTTGCTTTATTGGATACTGCCTCTGTGCAGCTGGAGTATTTTTTAAAAGAATTATGTGGTGGGTTGAATCCTCATTCCATCCAACATGGTTTTTGTATAATGCAGGGGCTTGGGCTACTGTCCACTCCTGCGCATATGTGTGTTTTAGGTGCCTGGGAATATTGTCTGAGAATGCCGGTAAAATTACTGTTTCTCCTTTAGGGCAATCCATGACGAATGCTGGCGGCCAATCTTGTTCAGCTAACAAAATGTCATAGCCAAATGACAGATTCTCCCAAAAGAGACCTCAAACTGTCCTACATTTGTCCCCCTCCATTTGGAGTGTTATTTCATATAACTTATGTGGGACACTTACCTAGTATCGGGTGTCTCTACCATGATATAATCATTCAAGCCCGCTGTCACCAGAAATTCCATCAGGTTCTAGCAAGCTATTGTTACTTCTGCTGCGCTGTCTAGCATCGTCAGAGCCCATTCCCCGTTCAGTAGTCGAGTCCTCAGAATTCTGGGCATGTCTGATCTTTAGACCTGCAACCTTCTTCATTTTGAACTGTGGCTTTTGCTTTGGTTTCTCTTCTTTTTTAGAAGTGTAATCTTGAGCGTGCTGCTTGTCTCTGGACTTTGTACGCTCTTTTTGTCTGTCTGACCGTCATTCCCTCTCTGAGTTTTTCGATGAACCCTGAAAGGAACGAGAGGAACGTGTATCAGTATCCTGATACCTGTCAGGTTTCCTAATATTATCCCTATTCCTAAGGTTATACCTCTTTTCGGAGGGCTCCTGTGGAGGATATCTACCTCTGGATTGAGATCTGTTTCCTTTAAAGTTTTGTTGTTTTTTATTGTCCCACTTCTTCTTTGTTGAAGCAGGTATCTGCTTGGAAGTGTCCTTTTCAGGACTGCCCACTAGTTGTGGTTTTAAAGTTTTCCCACCCAAACTGTCTCTGCCTAATTCTGCATATGCAGTTTCAATTATTTTCGGTAGTTCATGTTCTTGTTCTAAAGGACTGAACTCCCTTAGGCATTGGCGGATGGCCACTGAAGCTGCTTCCCCTTTAATATTAGCTAATATTATGGCTGATACTTGGGCATAGTTACATAGTAACTTCATCCCTAAGTTCGGAGCAGGCTCGTTTTGTATTTGTATCAATACATCTGGTACTTCTGCTAATGTTGGGATACCATGAGTTCTGGTATAAATGGCAGCGAAGACTGTACCCCAAGTGGTACAATCCTCTATTTGCGGTGTTATCCCCATGGGCAAGCAGATTGTTAGCATTCTGTGTTTTTCATATGGGGTAGTATTTGGGAATACTGCCTCTAGCTGTGTTATTTTCTGAGCTACCCAGAATGGCATTTGTTCACGTTTTGTGGGCATTTTACCCATCACTGTGTGTAATGTTAGTGGTGTGATTTTAGTTGCTGTACTCTGAGCTTGAGCTCCATTTGTTGCAACTATTGCTGGTTGGACTGTAAGTGTCCTCATGACAAATTGCGTCAAGTTTCTGTAGATTTTTATTAATTCTCTGTGTTTTGTTTGAGTAAGTCTCCTGGTGGCATTGTTTCAATGTCAGGATGTGGCGTGTAGGCCGCTAATATTGGCCATGTTGCCCCTTCTCTTCCAAGTGGGCCGAGTCTCACTCTTCTTCTTATATGGGGTAGGGCGCCTTTAAACCAGTATAAGTGTTCCTGGTATGTGAGCGGAACCTCAATGTCCTCAAACGGACAATATTCCGCTGGTGGATCTCCTTCTGTGTAGGAGTGAAATGTTTTTGTTCTTGCATTTGCTGCTGGGAATGTAACCCACAAATAAAATACCTCTGTTCTATATGATTCGTGTGCCTCAATCATGAAAGCTACTATGCCACCCCTGGCTGTTACACCATGCGCAGGTTGTTTCAGGGTGACTGTATTTCTAAGATTTTCTTTAATCGGAATTGCATCTGCATCAACCTCATCGTCTGTGAGGTGCAAACTATGCACAACTCCCTCCGTATTTTCCACGTCTTCAGTCATTTCTTTTTTTTTAGAGGAAGATTTCAAGGAAATTAAGATAAGGTGTTTTTGCACAATTTTAGGAGCACTGTGGCCTTCAAGCTTGATTAACCAACAGCCAATAAATAGGATTTTTTAGCCTAATCAGCTGTGGTGGAGTTTGTGCCCACTCTAGACGTCTCTGGTGTTTTGTGAGTAGGGGTCTCTGAGAATAGCACGACTGAACTACTCAGATTCTACTGTTAAATAAGTACCCAACCAACGTTGGCGGAGCCATGTCATGTAGTTCCTATATAACCGATACAGGATCTGCGCGTTTGGATAACATAAACTGTGGGATTGGTGGCGGGCTGATTCCGTGCACCCCCACCGGATACGTTAGCCTGTCTGTATCAGCTAGCTCACAGTGCCACTATAATCTCCTCTTACCATGGAGAGAATAGATTCTGGTAACCTCGGAACATGACAACCCTGATCCCTCATAATCATGGAAACAATATACTATCTTTCGCTCTGTCACTCGTGCTCACTTAGTTTGTCTCAGAGAGATACACAGAATAAACAGGCTGGGTGTTTTCAATAAGTATTTATTGAACAGTTGTTATTCTAGTGTAGAATAGATGAGTTGCAACAACCATTAGACAGTAGCAGAGATATATGATTAGAAGTACTACGAAAGTAAAGGGATGGTATAGTTCTACCATCTCGCAGAAATCATGAATAATTAAAAGTACATAAAACACATGATAAAAAGTGCGTACTCCTACAATGCCTCCCTAACTAGATGTACCTAAATGTACCTAGCATCTGTGTAGGTGCTATGCCAAGAATCACTCTTGGATCTAGTCAACCCCATTACCTTAGAATGAGAGAATATGGGACCCGTCCAGGTCTCGAGTTGGACACCCCGCGAGGGATGTTAGACCACTGCGAGCTGGAGCGTCTGCATGCAGGAACCTCAGCGTCTCTGGTCGGTGTGTCAGCCGGTGAAGTCTCGGTCTCCTCTGTCCTTCCAAGCAAGATGTGATGTATATATACCCATAGGTCTCCCCAGGGGTCCTACCTTGCTGTGTTACTCTGTCGGCCTAAAGGATGACGTCAGGCCTGAACTTTATACAGAGATATTATACACAAGATGTTAGTACTGCTGTGCTTCCAAGAAGCCTCATGCATAATGTATGAGATTCGAACTAGGGGGAAACCCGCGTTCTGAATGCAGTGTTGTATCTAGGTAAAAGGTCAGTCCCTAAGAACCGTTATGTATGTAATGTAGGGAAGAATATAGGTGAAAGATTGCAATGTTACCTGCGCCTATATAGGGTACCTATATGGAATATAACACCCTACTTCACAACACATGACATGAATAAAATTTTTATTCTTGAAGCGTTAATGTACTTAAGTTAATGCATAGTGCTACGATGTGTTGGGAGTGAAGTAGTGGGGTGCCAAGGGCGCCCCTTCCTAATAGCGAGTCGCACTTGAATGTATGATTGTTTTGCGACCGCAATTGCAGACGCAAAACACTTGCAGTTTACCACCTACTTTAAGTAGGTGGTAAGTCACTCGGAAATGGGAAGGGGTCCCCAGGGGACCCCTTCCTCTTTGTGACTGGTAGCGAAAATATTTTTTAAGAGCAGTGGGACGACTGCCTTCTCTTAAAAAATTAAACAGAAACATTTCATTTTTATTTTTTTTAATGCATCCTGTTTTCCTGTAAGAAAAACGTGCTGCACTTTTAAAAAAAAAAAACAGCTTTATTTAAAAAGCAGTCACAGACATGGTGGTATGCTGACCCCTGCAGGCCCCCATCCCTGGGAGTGCTAGCCATTCCCAATGGGGTCGGACATTTCACCTGCCTCATGAATATTAATGAGGCAGGCAATTTGCGACCGCATTAGGAATCACAAACAGTGTCTGAGACACTGTTGTAGATTCCATTTTGCGAGTCGCAAAACGACAATTTGCGAGTAGCAAATCGGAAGGGTCATACATCTGGCCCTCAATGCCTGAAGATTGATGCTGGAGTTTGTTGTCTCCTTTATATAGGAAAGTCTTATGATGTGTGCTCTGTCCTGCTTGAAATGTTACTTTCTTTTGTCTTTTTTCTTTATGCATCTACTTGAGTTACGATTTTTTTTATATTTGAAGACATTGCCAGGAATACTCCTTGAAAATTTTTGAGAATTTTTATGTAGGCTAAAGTGCTGGCATTTCCGCATGTTTAATGATACACATAGGATTAAACATGCAAAAAATGACTTCCATGAATCCGGTTGCACTATGCATTTTTTTGAATAGTGAAATCAGCTTTATGCTCTATTTGCACAAGCCAAATCAATTTACATATGCAAATAGCTTTGTGAATGTGGACATAGTTTTTCAGTTCATTGGCAACTTTTATGCTGGCTTGCTAATCGTCTTCACTGTCTGCTCAATACCCCAGATGACGTTTTTGCATAGGCTATTCTGGGAGCCTATGCCGCTTTACCTTACACATGGTGTCTTAGACTTGCGTGGTTAGTGTGAGAGCCGTACAGTGCATATTTTGGATGGATGAATTAGCTAAACAGTAGAACTGATCTGAATGAGTTACTGTTATTATAACAGTGCACAAACAGAATAGTGTCTCGGAGCTGAACCAATGGTTATTACAGTATAAATGATCCAGATGATTAGTGCTGTATGTCATAGTCCACGGATGTCACTCGTCCACTCATACCTACTCTGTGTTTATTTCTGAATTATACAAACACAATTTTATGATCTACATATTTCTGTAGTATGCACGTAAAAGTTTGTAACTGTAAGACTTTGCATCAGCCAGCGAATTTTTATAAAATTTATGTAGAACTGCAGTCACTTACTTCTACTAAGGGGTCGATTCTGATCTCGGCCGGAAGCGCACCTAACAGTATTTGTCCGGAAAAAATACAAGCCGAACGCGTGTTTCCCGACCGATTCGAACACTCGTCCGAACGAACAAGTACGATGCGCATAACAGCCCAGATTCCGAGCGAGCCGTACTCACCCATTTCAGCTCCTGTTCCCCGCCCGAGCCGGATCCGTAAACGCCGATTCGAGTCGCACGGAAGCAAATACACAGCACCTTCCGGCCGGACGAGTACGATGCGCCTTCCGTACGCGCCGAACCCATCGCTACATCCGGCACGTTTGAGCATCCGGGAGAGCCGTACATAAGCTCCGATTCGCGCCACAAGAAGATCCA
The DNA here is from genome assembly GCA_963921515.1 of Calotriton arnoldi. NCBI lineage: Eukaryota > Metazoa > Chordata > Amphibia > Caudata > Salamandridae > Calotriton > Calotriton arnoldi. Next base: position 2,067,362 of record CAWUFW010001495.1, read on the forward strand.
CGGCTACGAGACGAACAAGCCAGCGACGAGTACGAGTCGAAGACACGCGAAACCCGAACGAGACGACCCAAGCATGAATCCCATCGCGCAGGTCCTACCTATACGCTACATCTATTACCGGAACCGGCACGGACGCGTACGGCGCAGACGGTAAGTCAAACACCAACAACACAAACAAACGACACGTACCCGAAATATGTCACACACACATAGGGATGCACAAATGACGTACACCAGCAACAGCATAACCATAGGGGTGGGATGGCCATCACCAATGCCATAAACACCCATAGGGGGATGGATGCCTACCACTACCACCACCCCTACTCAGGGGGCCTGGATGCCTGTCACTACTACCATCCCCACTCATAGGGGGATGGATGCCTACCACTAACACCACCCCTACTCAGGGGGCCTGGATGCCTACCACTACCACCACCCCTACTCAGGGGGCCTGGATGCCTGTCACTACTACCATCCCCACCCTTAGGGGGATGGATGCCTGCCACTACCACCACCCCTACTCAGGGGGCCTGGATGCCTGTCACTACTACCATCCCCACCCTTAGGGGGATGGATGCCTGCCACTACCACCACCCCTACTCAGGGGGCCTGGATGCCTGTCACTACTACCATCCCCACTCATGGGGGGATGGATGCCTACCACTACCACCACCCCTACTCAGGGGGGCCTGGATGCCTACCACAACCACCACCCCTACTCAGGGGGGCCTGGATGCCTGTCACTACTACCATCCCCACTCTTAAGGGGATGGATGCCTGCCACTACCACCACCCCTACTCAGGGGGCCTGGATGCCTGTCACTACTACCATCCCCACCCTTAGGGGGATGGATGCCTGCCACTACCACCACCCCTACTCAGGGGGCCTGGATGCCTGTCACTACTACCATCCCCACTCATGGGGGGATGGATGCCTACCACTACCACCACCCCTACTCAGGGGGGCCTGGATGCCTACCACTACCACCACCCCTACTCAGGGGGGCCTGGATGCCTGTCACTACTACCATCCCCACTCATAGGGGGATGGATGCCTGCCACTACCACCACCCCTACTCAGGGGGGCCTGGATGCCTGTCACTACTACCATCCCCACTCATGGGGGGATGGATGCCTACCACTACCACCACCCCTACTCAGGGGGGCCTGGATGCCTACCACTACCACCACCCCTACTCAGGGGGGGCTGGATGCCTGTCACTACTACCATCCCCACTCATAGGGGGATGGATGCCTACCACTACCACCACCCCTACTCATGGGGGGCTGGATGCCTGTCACCACCACCACCCCTACTCAGGGGGTGCTGGATGCCTGCCACTACCACCACCCCTACTCAGGGGGGCCTGGATGCCTGTCACTACTACCATCCCCACTCATGGGGGCATGGATGCCTACCACTAACACCACCCTACCACCACCCCTACTCAGGGGGGGCTGGATGCCTGCCACTACCACCACCCCTACTCATGGGTGGCTGGATGCCTGTCACTACTACCGTCCCCACCCTAAGGGGATGGATGCCTACCACTGACACCACCCCTACTCATAGGGGGCTGGATGCCTGCCACTACCACCACCCCTACTCATAGGACGGGTAATGCATGACACAACCAGCATACTCCCACATAAGGAATGTCTGAAAATTACATCCCCCCCAACACCATGACAAGCGTGTGTAGTCTGTGTCAAATGCCTACAACACTGAACATGACATTGAACATACAATGTGACCCCATCACATGTGTCACACATAAATGTGTGTGGCCTCCACAATGCAAGCCGACCATGACCACTGTGGCAATGGGTTCGAACACCCCATCACCACAGTGACCAAAAGGTAAGTGTGGGGTCCATAGCTGAAGCACATTTTCAACAGTGTGGCAATGGGGCCTAAAGCCCCATCATCACAGTGACCAAAAGGTAAGTGTGGGGTCCATAGCTGAAGCACATTTTCAACAGTGTGGCAATGGGGCCTAAAGCCCCATCACCACAGTGACCAAAAGGTAAGTGTGGGGTCCATAGCTGAAGCACATTTTGAACAGTGTGGCAATGGGGCCTAAAGCCCCATCACCACAGTGACCAAAAGGTAAGTGTGGGGTCCATAGCTGATGCACATTTTGAACAGTGTGGCAATGGGGCCTAAAGCCCCATCACCACAGTGACCAAAAGGTAAGTGTGGGGTCCATAGCTGAAGCACATTTTGAACAGTGTGGCAATGGGGCCTAAAGCCCCATCACCACAGTGACCAAAAGGTAAGTGTGGGGTCCATAGCTGATGCACATTTTGAACAGTGTGGCAATGGGGCCTAAAGCCCCATCACCACAGTGACCAAAAGGTAAGTGTGGGGTCCATAGCTGATGCACATTTTGAACAGTGTGGCAATGGTGCCTAAAGCCCCATCACCACAGTGACCAAAAGGTAAGTGTGGGGTCCATAGCTGAAGCACATTTTGAACAGTGTGGCAATGGGGCCTAAAGCCCCATCACCACAGTGACCAAAAGGTAAGTGTAGTCATGGTAAAAGCTGCCAAAGCCAAACTGCATGGATGATTCCTGGTCACACAACTACAAACACATCAGTGGTATAGTAGTGCTTGTGTCCCATAGCAACATAGATTGGGTGAGGCAAACAGTGCAGTGGCAATGAAACATCGTTTTGGCCATGTGCATACAAACATCACCCATGGGGGCTCACATTGTCAACATTCACAAATAACACAATAACATAAGTGACCATCATAATGCAGACCCACATATCTGCACCAATGGACACACAAATGTAGATATCCTGTGGAGACTGTAGATGTCAGGTGAACAAATACCATACCATGGCAGCAATGGGACATACAAACCATGATTATTGTGCTGACTGATGACCTAGGAGTCCCAGGGACAGCAGGGAAAAGCCACCAAACAACATACAGCTAATGGCACACTCAAGATATGCCAATGAAGTGGTGCAAATGCAAAAACACAAACAGGCAGACTCACACTGCATATCAAACACAACAGGTGATGGGGGTGTGTGCCAGTGTCCCCAGGCAACCACACAACACATGAGGAGGCCTGAATTCCAATTACACAGATGTGTATACAGTGCCATACAAAAGTAACTCATGGATCGGATTCCCCTATGTGGGCAAACAGGCATTGTTAGATGAGAGGGAGCCCAAATTACACATGTCACACAAGCTTGTAGGAACAGCAACTAACACAGCAAGAGACAGACCCACCACAGCACTACCCCCAGGGACCCCACATTGCGGTGACACTAGCCTGCATGATAATCCCACTGTGATGACAAAGGTAGATGTCATTCACACTGTGAACCACAGCCATGTGTCCTGAGCAACAAACTACCATCACACCTACACAAGCACAAATCAATCAAAACGGCCTGCCAGCCAAGGCCAATATGGAGGTAGGGGTCTAGCCGTGCAACAACTCACATTTGCACACACTCAACACCACACACCTTGATCTCCACCAATGTGCAGCAGTGAAGCTCACATGGACTGGTGACATTGCACATGCACCCATGACAATCCCAGGGGTGGTGGTGGGAACTAAGGTACAGAAACCCATCACACATGGCCAGTCAACAAGACTCGTGAATGTCTGACACACTGCACAGTACGGTACATGGGCATGACGTGAAATCCACCCCAATCAATGGGATCCCGGCCATAGTCACACACCAATGAAGAAGCCAAGGTGACCCACAAAGAACACACGTAGACAACTTCCAACATTGCAGCTCTGACCCTGAGGAGTGGCAGCAGTCACACACACAACGTGTCACAATCACTGAAAGCTAGCAGAAACTGTAAATTACATGACTTGTGTAACCAACAAGTGCCAAGGGGAATCCTGACTGTGTCCCATCTGCGTTTGCCCACATCCCCAGCCCTGACAACAAAGACAACTAGGGATGACAACCTGATGTACATTAGTTTGCCATGCACCCACATCCCGGAGAAACCAGGTCCAAGATGCTGGATGAACACAGAACAACTCAGCAAGCATCACAAACAGGAACATCCGTAGGGACACAGCCTGTGTAGGAAAAGGGAAGGGAACACGCACAGACATGCTTACACAACACACAACACGGGCCCAGGCAATGTCACGGGATTACACACTGCCATGAGGGCACTCCACTCCTGTGGAAGGTCCGCTGTGCCAAACCTTGTCTGTGCACGACTCAAACATGTCAGCAGAACACTCGGTCAGTGAGTCAACAACTACAACACACTGAAGGCTCTGCTCACATCAGCCTGGGTACGGGAGTGTCACGTCAGTCATCTGCATACACCCAAAACACGTGTCAAGCAAGTTGCACTGTATACACAGATGAGTCCTTCAACATTGATGTGCTAAACTGCATGTCCAGTGGAGATGGGCACACAGTCAGGGAAATAGAAACATTGAACAGTGGTAAGCCCACCAGATGTGCATCAGTGTAAGACAAAGATGTTAATTTACAAATGCAAAACGTACATCCATGTGTCAAATGCTAAACATTGCACCCTCAGACTGCAGCAAAGGATGCTATAGATCCAGACTACATCAGGACACATATCCCATGGACCACATGGAGTCCATCACAGCAACACTTCATTTTCCTGATCTGAACACTATTACAACTGCAAATGCATGATGATACTCATCTACATCATGTACATCAAAAGAAAAACCACAAGTAAACAAAAAGAGGCTTTATTCAGCAAATGTCAAACTAAAATTTTAAGTCCAAAAGAAACTAAGGCCAATGGCCAGTCCAAATACACAGTCCCAACAGGGTGATATGTGACAACTTGTCACCCATTGCTTGCCTGCACTGGTACGGACAGGGGACATCCCCCTTGGAGGGCATACAAGGGGCAGGCAAGGCACCGCAGGGACAGGATCAGGGGATGCCAGAGTGAGGCAGTGAAGGGGTGGTGGGTGCAGGAGTGTCACCGGCAACTGCAGTGGAGGTGTCTGACTCAGGGGGGGCCGGCACCACTGTAGGGCACAAGTCAGATGGTGTGGGTGCTGCAACCACTGCAGTGGGCCGGTCAGATGGAGTGGACTGGGTCCCCACTGCAGTGCCCGAGTCAGACGGGGTGGTTGTGGACTCCACTGCAGTGTATGACTCCAAGGGAGTGGAAGGGGGGCAGATGAGGTGGGCAGGACAGAGGGGGGGGGACCGGTCTCCACACCAGGGGCACAAACAGGCAGAGCGTCTGGTTTGGGGGTGGAAGAGCAAGTGGCAGGGGGGGAGGGCCTAAGCAGTTTGGGGATGCGGTATCGGTGTGTGGGGGAACCTGGGGCAGGGTGTGGCGGTGGAACCTGTGGAGTGGTGGCCTGGGGGATGGAGGAGAGAGACTGGGTGGTGGAGCTGCGTGGTGGTGGTGGGGTCTTGCCCTTCCTGGTCTGGGGGGACTTCCGAATGGGGTCCTCAGTCTGCCTGCGCCTGGGAGAGGGTGTCCGGGGGCGAGGGGCACTCCCCTCTGTGTGGGTGGACTTCCTCTTCCCCCGGTATGCTGGATCAGCAGGATCGGAGGGGAAGAGGCCGAGGTCACAGAGGAAGAGCTGCTGTGTAGGTGGGGTTGCAGGTGAGGCAAGGGAAGGGGTCCTGGAGGGAGAGGATTTGGAGGACTGTGGAGTGACTGTGGATGCCTGTGTGTGTGTCTGTTCCCCATCCCCTGTGTGTGTGGTATCAGTCCCCTGAGGATGCTTGTGTGCACGTCTTGCCTTTCTTTTGGGTGTGTCTGTGCTGCTCGTGTCTGTGTGTTTGGGTGATTGTGCAGGTGTGCATGTGCTTTGGACAGGTAGGGTGCCAGGAAGTGTGGATGGGGCAGAGGTAGGAGGGGTGAGGGACTGTTGGAGGAGGGACACTGCTGCCGTCAGGGAGGAGTCCATGGACTTATTGCTCCTCTGTAGGGCAGACATACCGTCGAGATGCCCTCCATGAATGACACCAGCTGTGTCAACAGAGTGGTGTGTGCATGGAGGACACTCAGCATTGCTGTCTGCCCTACATGGAGCTGCCGAAGTAGGTACACAGACTCCTCAGGGCAGCAGGGGACACAGGGGCAGGAGGTGCGGTGCCTGGCACGAAGGAGACACGCTCCTGAACACGGGAGCCTTCACGGACCTCTGGAATCGGAGCCAATGGGAGGGCGGTGGTGGTGGTGGTGGTGGCGGGGCCAGACAGACTAGCTGGGGTGTGGTGGCTGCTGACACCCGCCTCCACAAGGGAGTCATCCTCCGAGCTGCTGTGGTCCTCAGCTGAGGTGGATGGTGCTGAGGACTCCTCGGTGTGGCTCCCTCGCCCTCCGTGCCACTGGGTCCCTCCGACCACTTGTCGGCTGCTGACCCAGTCTGGCTCTGCAGCTCCTCCTGGTCCGTGGAGCTGTCCCCTCCTGTGGCCGTGGATGTATCTGCAAACAATTAGGGAAACAGACAAACATCAGTCACCTGCACTGACCACACACACCACAGTAAGTACAGCACATTACAGAGCAAGCCCTGGCATCCTTAGTTGAACATTGCCAAAAGTCCTCACACAGATTCGGAGAAGCCAATTGTCAGTCTGATGGTCAACCATGGAACTCACACCTCTCCTGCCCTTGCACCCATCTGTCTGGTGCCTGTCTGATGGTAATACCCCAGTGTGGACAATGCACCACCTACACAGTTGTTGGACATTGCAGAGAACACGGCGAAGTATGTGAATATGCACACATCACATCTCTTGCCACTGAGTCAGTGCAGGTGTCCGGATAAAGGGATGGCCAGAGTCTAAATAGAAATGCATGTGATGCATACCAGCACCAGACACCATGATGCACCCATGTCTGGATAGTCAATGCCACAATGGGGTGCATGTTGCACATGTCACTCCCCTGCAGGATCACTCTTAGAAAGTTTAATGCCATGACACAGGCATGCGTGCAAAGTCATACATCACTGTCTCCAGTCACATGGCCATGGCAGCCAGCCAACAACAGTCTTCACTGTGTCACAATCCTAGGACATGGGGAATGCAAGTTATGTAACTGACAAGTGCACATGTCCATCCCCCACAAACCACATCATCTGAACTCGTATTTGTCCACGTCATACCAATTGGACATATGGGAGACATGAAACACAACTCTCAGAACCTGAGCACCTCACAGTGTGCTGTGAATGAAAAACAGCTGCCTGAAAGTCACAGTCGCATACACCTGTGTGCACAGTCAAGTGATCAAACACCTATAAGTCACAGAAGTATCGTCTCTCATGGTCACATCTCAGATGGCATGCTGAGCCCTAACCGATAAACATACCAGTAGTCCTGACAACGAAGCCACAGCACAATGACACAGAGGCAGACACCTGAGGGAACATTTCACTGATCACAACATGTCAGCTGATACACGGGAGTGGGAGTACAGAGTGTATTGTATGCCCTGGAGTAGGCATGACTGTCCAGCTCCACCTGTAAGAGGGATGAGCCCTGGACAGTAGGCAGGTGGCTAAGCATGTGTGACACACATGACATACATACTCCTGAGGCCCAAACATTGTTCCCACCCGCAGCATGGGGGTGTGCCAAATACCCCAGGGACATGTGGTGATTCAGATCAGCAAGTGGACCACATATCAAAGTTACACCCAGATTACATTTCACGACTTAGGCATTGTGTGAGCAATCGACCCACCCATGAAGCCCACCACAAAGTCACGGGAACAAAAGCTGTCCCCCACCTTGAGCAAAGCAAAATGCAAGGACCCTGTACCCAAGTGACACAATTTCCTGACCGTAAGGACCACACCTGCGTATCAGATGAGGAGTGGGCATGTCACAATTGAGGGACATGGGTCCTGGACCACAAGACTGATGTACTGTGGAAGTTTAACCAGGCCAGAGGAGGGCACATAGCATGTCAGACAGAGTTCACAGTGCAGTCATGGACTCACCCCCTCCTTGCTGCTGTCTGTCCTTCTGCTGCCCATCCAGGTCAGGGAAGACCACCACCAGGATCCGGAGCATGTGGGGGTCAGGGTCCGGTGTCCGCCCCTCCTGCGAGGAGGCGACAGCTTCAGCTGGACCCTTGCGATCCTCCGGGTCCAGCCACGAAGGTCCTGCCACCTCTTCTGGCAGTTGCGGATCCGGCGCTTGTAGACCCCCACGGATCTTACTGCCCGGGTAATGGTCAGCCAGATTTCCTGCTTACGGTGGGCATCAACCTGTGAGGATGACAAAGTGAAAAGGCCATTACTACACATGCAACATATCCGTGCATCACACAGTCGGATATACATGTCTCAATCAAAGGGGCATATGATGTACACAGGCAGTGCAACGATGGCTATGAACAGTTTGCCAGCAGTTACTACATGGTATCATTGCATGGGAAGTAAACCTTGTTGGAATGCACTGTTACTGCACTGTACCTGTTCAGTGCATGTGACTACACACTTTGGGCGGTGAGAACTACTCAGTGAGCATGCTAGCCAGTGGTGTGCACACTGGAAGTCTTGCTAGTCAGACAACATGCACAATTAGTAAGGCAGTGGACAGCACACTCACCTGCTCCCCTGGTGTCCCATACAGCTTGCTGTACTGTGGAAGGAGGTTGTCCAGCAGGGCCTGGTTCTCCTCAAGGCTGAAGGCTGGGGCTCTATCCACAGTACGTGCCATTGCAGTAGCCAGAGGATGCAGAGACAGCAGCAGTGTTGGTGGCAGATGTCGTCCTGGAGCATGTAGTGCAGGCAAGTGAGCCCTCAGGGGAACAGCCAGCATTATATGTGTGCTGCAGAGGCAGATACTGTCCCATTTGTCCAAAGTGATAGGTCCAAGTCGTTTGCATCTTCTGAATCTGACCAATCCATGGAATAGCAGCACTAATACACGCCCACAGCATCCTTCAAAACTTCAACTTCATGACACCCATGAATTTGCAACATTGTTGTGGCTGGCCAACTGAATTCACTGCATCAGAATCGTTGAAGCTTCGAAAACGCGTCCGTTGCCATGCCAGGCCCCAGCCAATGCGTGCGCACCGTTCGGTCCATTGCTGTACAACGCGTATTCCGGGATACAACGCGTACCCGCTCACAACAGATGCAATGGGCCGTGCGGGCACACCACTCGGTCCATTGCTGTACAACGCGTACCCGCTCACAACAGATGCAATGGGCCGTGCGGGCACACCGCTCGGTCCATTGCTGTTCAACGCGTACCCGCTCACAACAGATGTAATGGGCCGTGCGGGCACACCGATCGGTCCATTGCTGTACAACGCGTACCCGCTCACAACAGATGCAATGGGCCGTGCGGGCACACCGCTCGGTCCATTACTGTACAATGCGTATTCCGGGATACAACGTGTACCCGCTCACAACAGATGCAATGGGCCGTGCGGGCACACCGATCGGTCCATTGCTGTACAACACGTCCCTGTACAGGTCACACGCATATGTCACCATGCTTGTCACTGGTGAACGTATGCCAGCCACATATACTTTCCAGGGACTCAGGGGCACACCGACAACACCACACCCAGTCCACATGCACATGTAAGGCTGCATTACCTTTTCTGTGTATGGGGGTAAACACGTGGTTTTTGGGGTGGCACTTTGGGGCAGCCACACCCAGGCTGTGCACGTGTTCATGGGGACAGGATCCTTTGTGTGTTGTGCACCTGACCACTGTGATGTGCAACTGTTCATTTTGGAGCATGTGGCATGGTCACATTTCCAGGTTGTGTATGTGTATGACATGTCACATACCCCCAGGCTCACATGTGGGAAGGCATGTACGTCACAGGGTGACCCATTGCCACAATAGTGATGGCCCTCCACAGTCTGTGTGCATGTTGTGTTTCCGATGTCTCTGACTCCATGTGCACAATGGGAGACAGTCTCCACATCCACGTTTGTGCATGGACTTTGATGTTGTGTGTGTGTGTGTCACAGACATCCATGTCTGTCCTGCAGAGGCAACAGGGGCCACTACCTGTGGGAGTCATGTTTGTTTTTCTGACGTGTACATGATACGCCATGTCATGCCAGTGTCCATGTGGCAAGACAGGGTCCCTGGGAATCTACCTGTCAATGAGCTGTGATGCCTGTGGCGCATCTGTCCAGACATGTCACTGTGGTGTGTGTGTGGAACGTGACAGCAGTAAATGGGTACTGTGACACAGCCTAATGGTTTCCCATAGCACACCCTGGAACCTTTTATCAACACATGTTGAAGTAAGATGTTAGATGATGTCCATGTAGGTGCCATATATGTCCAAACAGAACGGCACACACATCAAGTACTTGTGTCTCGTAATGATGTATCATGTGAAATTGAGTATGGTGAATGGCACATATGTGGGGTGACTGACAATCTTTCTTTCTTCACCTATGCACTGCAGTGCTCCAGCTGTCCATAGACCATTCCCTGACCTGGCAACGATGGTGGAACGTGACAGCATCCGACGGTATTGCTTCACCAGGCAGCTGATTGTTGATTTGGCAGTGCGCTTGGCCCCACATTTGCAACCTGGCCGGCGTACCCTACAGCGCTGACCCCCAATGTGAAGGTGATGGCAGCCCTACACTTCTTTGCCACCGGTACCTTTCAACACACTGTGGCGACTGCTGGTGGGATGTCACAGACTATGTTCAGCCGTGTGCTACGCGATGTTTTGGAGGCAATGTTGAGATGCCTGAACCAGTACATCTATTTCCCAACACGTCAACAACTCACTGACGTCAAGAGTGACTTCTATGCCCTGGGGAGGATGCCACATGTCATTGGCTCCATTGATGGGACACATGTGGCTTTGGTACCACCACAGGCACATGAGCAGGCATACCGGAACCGTAAACATTACCATTCGATCAATGCTCTGGTGGTATGTCTTGCAGATATGACCATCACACATGTGTGTGCCCGTTTCCCCGGTTCTGCACACGATGCCTACGTGATGAGGAGTAGTCACATCCCGAGGATGATGTCACAGATGCAAAACCAGCGTGCCTGGCTTGTCGGTGTGTACTGACTTTGTACCATTGTGTGTGTTCTGCTATGTTGTATTCCGCCCACTTTTCCAACTCAGCTAATGTGCAATTGTCTGTCTGTAGGTGACTCCGGATACCCCAACATGCCGTGGTTGCTGACACCCCTCAGGAACCCTGTGACACCAGCCCAGATGCGATACAATGAGGCACATGGTCGGACCAGGAGAGTGATCGAGCGGACCTTTGGTCTCCTGAAGAGCCGCTTCCGCTGCCTGTACAAGACAGGAGGGGCCCTCCCATATGCCCCAGCAAAGGTGTGCAAGATTGTCATCGTCTGCTGCATGCTACACAACCTGGCAGTGCAGAAGGAGTTGCCTCTCATCCTGGATGACGATGACCAACGTCCGCCACCTGTGGAGGATCCTGGCCTGGGACACGATGCCAGTGATGATGATGATGATGAGGGTATTGTCCGCACACAGCTCATCACCAACTTCTTCAGCTGAATGTGAGTATCCAGAGATGTCATGTCAATGATGTGAATTTGCATGATATGTGTGGGTGGTGCTCTGGTGCTGTTTGAGTGTGGCCATGTGCTACTTGACTGGATGCGTGCAGCGATGTGTTCTTGCAGGTAGTCTGTACTGCCCAACAGTGTTGACATGCTAACTTAGTTTTGTGTAGTTATCTTGTGACATGTATTGGGCATGAGTATTGCAGTTCTGTGCTGTTCTTCAGTGGTTTTGACTGTGTGTCATGTCTGACCTTCACAGGGTGCTTACAGAGTTGTTTGGTCAACTTGGATCCCCCGACTCCATGATTCCGCTTTCAGGGTGGCAGCAGTCGTTTCCGTACAGGTGATGTGCCACACACCCCTGGAGTTTCTATCTTCTGCACTTTTTGACTTTGTGGCCACAGCCACGTGGGATGACCTTGCATTTGTAGTGGAAACAACATGTTGCAAATGTGTAATAAACCTGTGCTTCACTTTGGGATGTGCGTTGTCTGTGGTCACACATCTGACTGACATTTGCTTGCTGCACCTGTGGGCTAGTTGACACAGACTGTGAATAGGTGTGGTGTCTGTGCATTCCACAGTATTTCCTGGCAAGATCAGTGTAGGCGAAGAGTCCGATGGCCCTGGTGTCTCTGTGTTGTGTAGCCCTAGTGGTGTTTCTCTCTCATATGTGTCACGTCACCATGACTCACATGACGGTGTTGTACTTGCTGTAGCAGTTAGCATACACAGGGTAATTGAGCAGATCATCATCCCCATGACAGTAACCACGTTGGAATCACAACAGAGGCAAGTATGGTGGAGTAGTGATTTTATTTACAGACATGTGTGAGTATAGTGCCCAGGATGGTGGGTGCTGTACATTGGGATTGTGATCCGAAGTTCCCAGATGAGTTGGAAGTCTTGGTAGCAGAAATGTCCTGAGTGAAGTCCACAGTCATCTGATACATTAGTCCAACTTAGACTCCCCATGTCATGTGGGACAGTTGTGTTGCATTCTACAGGGTGAACAGTTTGCACACAAAGGAGACTTTCCAGAACAGGTGTTGGCTTCCTGGGGGATGTACATGGCCATCAACCTCTCAGTTTTCCTTCCTCGGACGACCCCTCTTCTTTGGGGGGACCCTCACGTGCAGGCTGCTGCGGTGCAGGGGACTCTCCGCCAGAGTCCTCCTCCTCCCTGTGGCAGTTGCAGTTGTTGCAGCATCAGATGTTGTGGGCACACAGGGAGGTGTGGCCATGTTGGTGCTAATCTGGCGGAGGCATGTCAATATGTCCCTATGCACCGCTGTCAGTTCTTGCCATGTGTCCCACTTGGACTCCATGCGAGACATGTGTGTCTCCACACGGGACATGTGTGAGTCCAAGCGGGCATGATGGGCAGCCTGCTGCTGTTGGATGTCCTTGAGGATCCCCACTACCTGGCTGACCTCTCCGGTGCTATTCTGGTACGCATCAGCAATGCGTGCCAGTTGTGGGTCATCATGCAGTCCAGACCCCTCTGCAGACAGCAACCTCTGCCTACCACCCCTCCCACCACCCCTGGCGACAAGTGCGGGACCTGCGGTGGCATGCCCAGGTGACCCTAGGCCCCCTTGGGGATTGTTACTGGGGTCATTGTCCGTAGCTCGACGTTGGGCCAGGGTCCCTGTGCTGTTGTCATTGGTGGTCCTTGGTCTGTCCGTGTCGGCGGGGGTGGTCTGTGTGTTGGCAGTTGTTGGAGGGGTGGGTGCAGGGGGTGCAGATGTTGGTCCTGCTGGTGCTGCATGATGACTCGCACCGGAGGGGCCAGGTAGGTCTTCGCCATCCGAGGAGTGCAGAGGCTGTTCCACACCAGTGTGCTCAGTGTCCCCCGGAGCCTGGGACAGGGACTCCTCCTCGCCTGCTGCTGTGTCCCCATCATCACCTGTTTTTGGAAGAGACACACAATGTATGTTATATTTCTACAGGCATCAATGGTTCACACACCTGACAGTTGTGACTGTACCTCTGGATGCGGGCCTGTACATTGCATTGTTCTAAGTTGTAACAGTAAGAGGCTGATATTGGTGTAGCACATTGTCCTGCAAACCTGAGGCTTTTCAATGTGAATGTTGAGGTGTGTGCATGGCCAGCATTGGTTGTATTTGGTGGACATCCGACCCTCCTTCTCCCCCAGCCCAGTTATCCCACCATGAAGCATGCCACCCTTACAGTGTGTTCAGGTTGACTCTCAGGATGTCATTCAGTGGTGTCCTGCTGTTGGTTGGTGCACAGGTCCCAGCAGGGCCTGGTACTCCCCACAACAGAGCACCATTGTCAGACATCTTTGATATGGCTTTTCACTCCCTGTGAGGTGTGCATGCTTCAGTGCTAGCTTGCTGGGCCATGTGGGTGGGGGATGTTGAGCTGTGACTACCACTCCCATCATGCTATTGCCTACACCCCCCTTCCCAGCATGCCCATACTTCCTTCCTTTTGACTCTGCTTCCCTGTGGGGTAGTGTGCCTGTGCTGACAGGATGGCTGACAGTGTTGTCCTGGCGGTTGTTTGGCTACAAGTCCCAAGAGTGTCCCTGTGCTTCACACAGCATAACCCAGGGTGGTGGTTCTTTGTGGGATCTTCAATTAGAGTGTGAGGCATTGCATTCTCCCAGGTGGGTTATGTGGAGTTAGTGTTGAGGGGGTGTGTGAGGAGAACTGCTTGTAACTATGGTCAGTGCTGTGAGTCCTCCTTCCCACCCAGCCAGATATCCCACCATGGAAGGTGCTTCCATTGCAGGGAGTGCAAGTTGGCTTTCAGGATGTCAGTCAGTGGTGTCCTGCTGTTGGTTGGTGCACAGTTCCCAGCAGGGCCTTGTGCTCCCCACAGCAGAGCACCATTGTCAGACATCTTTGAAGTGGCTTTTCACTCCCTGTGAGGTGTGCATGCTTCAGTGTGAGCTTGCTGGGCCATGTAGGTGGGGGATGTTGAGCTGTGACTACCACTCCCATCATGCTATTGCCTACACCCCCCTTCCCAGCATGCCCATACTTCCTTCCTTTTGAGTGGACTTCACTTTGTGTGAGTGTGACAGCAATGGCAAGATGGTTGACAGTGTGGTCCTGTTGTTTGTTGGTGCACAGTTCCCAGCAGGGCCTTGTGCTCCCCACAGCAGTACCCAGTGTCAGCCATCTTGTCAGTCCTTTTCCACTCCCTGTGATGTGAGCATGGTTCAGGGTGGTGTTGATGGGCCAATTGTGAGGGTGACCAATATCTGTGACTCCAACTCCCATCATGCTATTGCCTACCCCCTCTTCCCAGCATGCCCATACTTCCTTCCTTTTGAGTGGACTTCACTGTGTGTGAGTGTGACAGCAATGGCAAGATGGCTGACGATGTGGTCCTGTTGTTTGTTGGTGCCCAGTTCCCAGCAGGGCCTTGTGCTCCCCACAGCTGAGGCCAGTGTCAGACATCTTTGAAGTGGCTTTTCACTGCCTGTGAGGTGTGCATGCTTCAGTGCTAGCTTGCTGGGCCATGTGGGTGGGGGATGTTGAGCTGTGACTACCACTCCCATCATGCTATTGCCTACACCCCCTTCCCAGCATGCCCATACTTCCTTCCTTTTGACTCTGCTTCCCTGTGGGGTAGTGTGCCTGTGCTGACAGGATGGCTGACAGTGTTGTCCTGGCGGTTGTTTGGCTACAAGTCCCAAGAGTGTCCCTGTGCTTCACACAGCATAACCCAGGGTGGTGGTTCTTTGTGGGATCTTCAATTAGAGTGTGAGGCATTGCATTCTCCCAGGTGGGTTATGTGGAGTTAGTGTTGAGGGGGTGTGTGAGGAGAACTGCTTGTAACTATGGTCAGTGCTGTGAGTCCTCCTTCCCACCCAGCCAGATATCCCACCATGGAAGGTGCTTCCATTGCAGGGAGTGCAAGTTGGCTTTCAGGATGTCAGTCAGTGGTGTCCTGCTGTTGGTTGGTGCACAGTTCCCAGCAGGGCCTTGTGCTCCCCACAACAGAGCACCATTGTCAGACATCTTTGAAGTGGCTTTTCACTCCCTGTGAGGTGTGCATGCTTCAGTGTGAGCTTGCTGGGCCATGTAGGTGGGGGATGTTGAGCTGTGACTACCACTCCCATCATGCTATTGCCTACACCCCCTTCCCAGCATGCCCATACTTCCTTCCTTTTGAGTGGACTTCACTTTGTGTGAGTGTGACAGCAATGGCAAGATGGCTGACAGTGTGGTCCTGTTGTTTGTTGGTGCACAGTTCCCAGCAGGGCCTTGTGCTCCCCACAGCAGTACCCAGTGTCAGCCATCTTGTCAGTCCTTTTCCACTCCCTGTGATGTGAGCATGGTTCAGGGTGGTGTTGATGGGCCAATTGTGAGGGTGACCAATATCTGTGACTCCAACTCCCATCATGCTATTGCCTACCCCCTCTTCCCAGCATGCCCATACTTCCTTCCTTTTGAGTGGACTTCACTGTGTGTGTGAGTGTGACAGCAATGGCAAGATGGCTGACGATGTGGTCCTGTTGTTTGTTGGTGCCCAGTTCCCAGCAGGGCCTTGTGCTCCCCACAGCTGAGGCCAGTGTCAGACATCTTTGAAGTGGCTTTTCACTGCCTGTGAGGTGTGCATGCTTCAGTGCTAGCTTGCTGGGCCATGTGGGTGGGGGATGTTGAGCTGTGACTACCACTCCCATCATGCTATTGCCTACACCCCTTCCCAGCATGCCCATACTTCCTTCCTTTTGACTCTGCTTCCCTGTGGGGTAGTGTGCCTGTGCTGACAGGATGGCTGACAGTGTTGTTCTGGCGGTTGTTTGGCTACAAGTCCCAAGAGTGTCCCTGTGCTTCACACAGCATAACCCAGGGTGGTGGTTCTTTGTGGGATCTTCAATTAGAGTGTGAGGCATTGCATTCTCCCAGGTGGGTTATGTGGAGTTAGTGTTGAGGGGGTGTGTGAGGAGAACTGCTTGTAACTATGGTCAGTGCTGTGAGTCCTCCTTCCCACCCAGCCAGATATCCCACCATGGAAGGTGCTTCCATTGCAGGGAGTGCAAGTTGGCTTTCAGGATGTCAGTCAGTGGTGTCCTGCTGTTGGTTGGTGCACAGTTCCCAGCAGGGCCTTGTGCTCCCCACAGCAGTACCCAGTGTCAGCCATCTTGTCAGTCCTTTTCCACTCCCTGTGATGTGAGCATGGTTCAGGGTGGTGTTGATGTGCCAATTGTGAGGGTGACCAATATCTGTGACTACAACTCCCATCATGCTATTGGCTACACTGACTTCACCAGCATACACAGAATTCCTTCCTTTGAGTGAGCTTCCCTGTGAGGTGGTGTTCTAGTGGTGGCAAAATATCTGACTGTGTTTGTTGGTTATATTTGTGCCACTGCCTTGTTGTATTTGTTGTTAGGTTTGTACATGTCATGACACAGTTACATATCACTATGAGATGGCAGGTATTGTGTTTGTCTGACTAGCATTCACATCTTGGGATGATTATCTTTTGGTTGCTGTGGATTTGCTAAGGGTGCATGGTTTGACTATCCCCTTGACAGTGATGTGTGTGTATTGTCACACCATATTGTGTATATTAGTTGTGTACTCACCAGGCTCTGGGATGTTTGTTAGTCCATATACGCTCACTGGTGGTAGGATGGCCCGCACCTTCTCCTCCCAGGGCCTGAGGTATACTGGTTTGGCAGGAGGGCCACTGCCGGTGTGCTGACTCAGGAGGTAATCCTTCTTCAGTAGGTCCCTGACCCTCCTGCGCACATCATACCACCGGTTCTGGATGTCTTCCTTTGTGCGCAAACATGGTGATTGTGCGTTCACCCTGTCGACGATCCTCTCCCACATCTTGGTTTTCTGCGCCATGGGGGTCTGTTGGACCAATGTGCCAAACAACTGTGGCTCTACCCTCAGCATCTCGTCTACCAGGACTTCCAATTCACTATCTAGGAACTTTGGATTCTTCTTTGGGGGCATGGTGATGGGTGGTGGTGATGATTGATGTGTGTGTGAGTGTGCAAGTGAGGGTGGGTGAATGTAGGTTTTGCTGGGTGTGTGTGAGGGTGCTATTTGTTGAGGTGCTAATGGTGTGTGGCTTGTGTGATGGATGAGCTGTGAGTGTGTCTGTGGTTGCTGTCTGATGGTGTTCTGTGCTGGCAGGTCAGTGGAATTTGCAAAGGATCATGGTAGGGATTTGTGGCCTTTATATAGGTGGAGTTGGGGGTGTGTCCTTGTTCCATTTTTTCCCCCCCTGTATTTATTGGCTTTGTGATTGCTTGTTTGGCCCTTTTTTTTGTATTTTTTCCTTTGTATTTTTTGTGCATGTAGGAGACGTTCTTCTGACCGAGTAGGACGCTGCAGTTGTCTCGTGCGATCTTCTCCGACTCGTTGCCGCTGTGTTTCAGCTAGGTTTCATGTGCGGCGTACGAGTCGGTCGCGGAGTTTTGTGTTGTTTCGGCTGGCTTTTGTATGCGTGTCTGTCGTACGGCTTGAGCTCCGTGCGAGTCGGTCTGGTTTTGCACGCATTGCATCGTACTGCGCGGGTCGGAGTTCGCGGGTACGTTTCGTTCGGGTTGATTCCTGGTGCCTGTCGGTCGGTTCGATTCGCGTGGTTTCCCGGCCGGATAGCTTGTTTCCGTCCGGGTCGGTCGTTCGTTTTGTGTTCCGTACGAGTCGGTCGGGATTCACATGCATTTCATCGTACTACGCGGGTCGGACGGCGCCGGTACGTGTCGGTCGGACTAAATTCCCGTACCGAGTCGGTCGGTACGTTTTCCGACCCGAATCGGAATCGGCCCCTAAGTGTTGAGTTTCGTTTCTTACAGTTCAGGATTTACTAGCACTGTATCATATGTTTGCATTGCTTTGTGTTCGGGAAATGTATGTATATCAGTGGCAGCTGGCAGGGAATGGGGGCAGGGGGAAAATATAAAAAAACACTTACCTCCTCACACTGCAACAGCCTTCATCTCTTCTCTGTTGATGCTGAAGAGTCCGGAAGAACGCAGGCTCCCCTGAGCAAATCACAATTCTGCAAGGCAGCCTTGTGATTGGTCTGAGCACCATGGTTCAGCGCTCAGACTGGGACAGGGAGCCTGTGCATGTTCCCCACCCAGACTGTAATGCAGCCTGGGTGGGGAACATGCAAAGTGCACAGGACTGTTTGGTCGGCCCGAGACGGCCGGCCAAGCAGTCCTGCGCACTTCGGGCCTGATTACGATGTCGGTCGGAAAGCCTCCGACCGACAATCGGATTCCCCTAGACGGTGTCGGAACCCATCCGCCTGACTCGGTTGGAAACATTTCCGACCGACCGATTACGATGCTCACGATCGGTTCCGACCGGCAATCGGAGAACCTGAGTTGGTCGGAGGCGATTCATACAGCTCTACGGACAGCAATTCTGACCGACCGATTACAATGTCAGATTCTGACAGCCTTTCCGACTTGATTTGTCCAACACGAAAAGGCTGACGGAAACTGACTTTGGGGGCCAATAGCAGGCCCCCCTTCATCCTTTGTCCTGCAGTTTGGGGTGAAAGGGGTACCCAAGGGACCCCCCTGTAAAACCATGCACAATGTGGCAGGCACCATGGGGTTCCTGCAACAGGGTGCAAGGTTTTCCGCAGACACCCATTTTCCCCATAGGAGCCTGTGTTGTCGGTTGGAACAAAGGCTCCCATTGAAGTCAATGGGAGTCCTTCTGAACGGTGTTCGGAAGCATCATAATCGGTCGGGCAGAGCCACCGGCCGCAAGTCAGTCAGAACCGAATCCGACAAGGAGTTGGGCAATTTACTTTCTGACCGACAACGTAATGAGGCCCTTAGTGTGCACAGTCCACTCCTCCTCCCTGAGCCACCAGACCTGCTCCTCCTTAACCCAGCCCCGCAGAAACCAAAAATAAAATGATAACCTTGTTATTATCATTTTATGTTTCCCTTTTCCACTGCTCTGAGAGCAGTGGGGCGATGCTCCTCCGCCTTAGCGGTGGAGCAGACCCTTATGTATGTATGTGGATTTAGATAGCCAAAACGGTGTGCAGACAGAATATTGAGTTTAAAATATCGAGTTGCACAAATATCGAGTCAGAAATATCGTGGTTCAGAAATATCGACAGCAAGAATATTGTGGTCATGAATATCAAATTAGGGTAAGTAATATCGAATTTAAAAATATCAAAGTGTTTAATAACATTTGCAAAAATATAGTTGTTAAAAATATCGATTTTTTAATTAGTGTTATGTATTTTAGTATATGTTTTACATGTATGTGATGTATGTTTATTTGTATAAGAATTGTTTGAATTTTTAATATATGTGTTACATTTTTAGTAGTTATTAATTTTGTATTTTTCGATTTTGCATTTTTAGTTCCGTAGCAGGTTGTGGGTTTATAGGGGAATAGGGTGGGAAGTAATTAAATTAAATTAAATTCATTTATTATTTTTTATTTATTAATATTTGTTTGATTGAGATGTTATAGTCTAAAGTAATGTATTATTAATTAATTAATAATTTGTTGTTAATTAATGATAATTATTTAATTTCTAATTAATTATGGTAATTGTGTAATTAATTTTAGGTGTAAAGGGTTGAAAGTCATTTATTTTTAATTGATGAATTAATAATTGGTTGTTAATTAATTTTTAGTAATTCATTGGTAATTCATTATGGTAATTGTGTAATGAAATTTAGGTGTGTGTTTTGGTGTTTATAGGTGTAAAGGGTGGGAAGTAATTTATTTTTAATTGATGAATTAATAGTTGGTTGTCAATTAATTATAATTAATTAATTGGTAATTAATTATGGTAATTCTGTTATTAATATTATGTGCGTGTTTTGGGGTTTATAGGGGTAAAGGGTGTTAAGTAGTTTATTTATTTTTATTAATAATTATTTGTTAATTGATATTAATTACATTTATTAAAATGTATTATGGTAATTGTGTAATTAATTTTAGGTGTGTGTTGTGGTGTTTATAGGGGTAATGGATGGGAAGAAATGTGTGTTTAATGAATTAATATATAGTTGTTAATTAATGTTAATTATTTGATATTTATTTTGGGTAATTGTATATTTTTTGTGTCTTATTTTTACTTTTAAAGGGCTAAAGTGTGGGTATTAAATGGATTTTAATTACTTTATAATTAGTTGTTAATAGTAATAGTTTTTAATTTAAAAATCAGTTTTAATTGTGTTTTATTATTTTATAGTTTAATTTAGGTGTTTGTTGTGGACATTATAGTGTTAAAGTGTGTGTAGTTAATTAATGTTTATTAGTTTTTTTAAATATTTTTTTTAATTGATTATTAATTATGGTAATTATGGAAGTAAATTTAATTTAAAATGTTGAAGTGTGTTGTAATTGGTGTGGTGTTATAGGTTAGGAAATAAAATAAATACATTTATGTTTTAATAATGTTTTTGCTTGTAAATATTTTCTAGTTTAAAAGATTTTTTTTAAATGTATTTATAATTTATTATATATAATATTTGGAGGTATTTGCTATATGTAATTAATATTATAATATGTTTTCTTTTTATATATTTAATATTTTTTTAACATTTTTAAAATATTATTTATTTATTTTTATAATTTTTAATATTTTTTTTTAACTGTTGGAGTGTTAATAATAATTCTTATCCCTCTGCTATCCAACACTTTCCCTACTGTTCCACTCACTGGAGTGGGAATAGGAATGTTTACCCCTCCGCTATCCAACACTTTCCCTACTGTTGCAGTCACCGGAGTGGGAATAACATTTTTTACCCCTCCGCTATCCAACACTTTCCCTACAGTTGCACTTACTGGAGTGGAAATAGTAACTTTTACCCCTCCGCTATCCAACACTTCCCCTACTGTTGCAATCACTGGAGTAGGAATAGTACTTTTTGCCCCTCTGCTATCCAACACTTTCCCTACTGTTGCTCTCACTGAAGTGGGAAAAGTAATTTTTACCCCTCTGCTATCCAACACTTTCCCTACTGTTGCACTCACTGGAGTGGGAATAGTAATTTTTACCCCTCTGCTATCCAACACTTTCCCTACTGTTGCACTCACTGGAGTGGGAATAGTAATTTTTACCCTTCCGCTATCCAACACTTTCCCTACTGTTGCACTCACTGGATTGGGAATAGTAATTTTTACTCCTCCGCTATCCAGCACCTTCCCTATTGTTGCACTCACTGGAGTGGGAATGGTTATTTTTACCCCCCGCTATCCAACACTTTCCCTACAGTTGCACTTACTGGAGTGGAAATAGTAAATTTTACCCCTCCACTATCCAACACTTCCCCTACTGTTGCACTCACTGGAGTAGGGATAGTAATTTTTACCCCTCCGCTATCCAACACTTTCCCTACTGTTGCACTCACTGGAGTGGGAATAGTAATTTTTACCCCTCTGCTATCCAGCACTTTCCCTATTGTCCACTCAGTGGAGTGGGAATAGTTATTTTTACCCCTCCGCTATCCAATATTTTCTCTACTGTTGCACTGACTGTATTGTGAAATTGAAGTTTAAATATTTTTTAATAGTTTAATGTTTTAATTTATTATAGATTTTTGTTTGTTTATATTTTAAATCATTGATATATATTTGTATTTTTTATTTAATTTTAAACTTTTAACATAAATTAAAAATAATAGTTTATTAATTGTTTTAAAGTAAATATATATGTATAAATAATTATGTTTGTGTGTTTATCTTTTTTATTAAGTTTATTTGTTATATTTTATTACAATGTATATTACATGTATTTTATTTTGTTAAAATTAAATTTAATATTTAATATATTTAATATATATTATTTTATTTTACATTTATATAAAAGTTGATATTTTATACATCTATATTTTGTACATCGATATTTTTTAGTCGATATTTTTTTACTTACCTGTTTAAGTATAGGAGTCAATATTTTTGCTGTCTATATTTTATACTCAATATTTTTTACATCGATATTTATTACAACGATGTATCAGTGAACCAGCCGAAAGCTAGATATAAATCTAGAAGGGTTTGGCTGGTAAGAGTGAAGAAACGAACATGACTAATTTGTCATCCTACAATTAGAAGGAGTAGGGTGTGGGCTGTAGGGTATATCTCTATAGAAAGGATGGTCCAGAGCTACACAAATCCATCCATACACACTGATTACACGCATGAAGACCTAAGCCTTGACCTCCTTTCTGAAGCAGAGGATAAATGCAGAGTTGTTTATTTCCTAAAATAAACCATATTACATTCCAGTGTGTGTTAACATATGCTCCTTTATGTAATACAGTGATATTGTAGTGACATGGCATAATATCTCCAAGGGATGACATTTATTTTAAAACATAATTTATGCTTTCTATGTCTTATACCAATGCTAACTCATAAACCTGGCCTCCAGAAGTATGATATTCAAATATATATTTGTCACTTCCTCTTTCTGTGTCATAATTGACATTGCTACATTCAAAAAGTGTGGCCGAGGACAACAGAATCATGAATACTTTCCCTTCTCAGCTCTATTAAGATACTAACTGTAAGAGAGGGGTTTATTAGTTGTGATGGATGTGGATCCTTCACAAGTAATATGTCCGCAACTTTCCATTGAAGGGGATCCAAGTACCTTGTTGTAGCACTTTATGGGTAGTGAGGTAGAGCGCTCCAAGGCCTATCAGGGGAGGTGGTGTGGGCTAGTTAACAGATACACACAGACAACACTCAATAAATCATTGCCCAATCAGTGATTCTATTTATAAAAAGGAAAGTACTTTATTACACACACACTACTCAATACTATGCAATAATTTATAAATATACACATCAGGTGAAAATAACCATAATGACAACTTCATAATGCTACTGACGATCCCTCATATCTATAATTACTATACCCCACATGCACTAGACATAATATAATGTGGTGTAGTTATCAAAAAGCAAACCTACTGGCTCTGTCAGGATGTCACCACATTAATAAAAGCAGAAATAGATCACGAAAACTAATGCAATAGCTCTAAAATCACTATGGCACCGTCTTACGATAACATTCATTAGAGAATGTAATGTCTCACTGCTATCGTTGTGAATGTCAATAGAGCATTTTAATAACCTTCATTAAAAAACATAATGTTTCACTATTAGTGTTATCATTGTCAATAAAGCATTTTAATTTTCACTCATCTGTCTGATGTATGCATGTAAGTGTACATGTTACTATGCAGCCCTTGGACCCACCAACAAGGATACCTGCACTCTAAAGCCTTTTGGGAAAAATCCTCTTAGAGTATCTGAAGCAGTATAAAATATCCCCTTGTGTCACCAATTTTACCCCGGATGAGGCGTAGGGAGACATTTCTGGAAATGTATAGAATCGTATGTGGTGGCTCCTGTCCTCTGCTAAGTCCTGGAAAATGAATTTTATCAATTGCTGGGGCCCCTGCCCTCTCTGGGGAACAATAGAACTTAAGTACACTCCTGGCAGGGGCTAATGGAGCAGTCCATGACTCTGCTGATTGTCCTGTGAGAAGCCACGTCCCTGAATCACACTTTATTTTTTAAGAAAAATAGGTGCTGTCAGTCATGTGTATGTTGTTTCTGTTTTTGAAATGGGCTTGGGAACACCTGCTCTTCCGTGATGAACATCAGTCCTCTGCTGCTCTTGGGACATACTGGATCCCTTGCTCTTCATCATCGGTACTGAGTCTCTGGGTACACAGCCCCTCAGGAAAATATTAAGACACAAGAGGTGGGCACATGTGTAATCCCTCTGCCATTTTCCAATGCCCTGAATGTCCTTTGGACCTTGGGCGTTCCTAGGGAATCACTGAAGCTGTGGGAGTGGAGCTCTGTACGTGCCCATTATTGCCCTGTCCCCCAGGACACCAAGCTTCTTTCTGTGCTTTCTCAGCCCCTGTTAAGCCAATTTGGATGATTCTGGTGCAATGTCTCTCCAAGTGCCCTGCTATAGCCACCAGGACTGCCGATTTTCTGCCTCCTGATTCTAAACTTTTATTGTCTTTGGAGAGCTTGAATTCTTTTTGTTACTGTTCTCCCTAACCAGGACCTGTTCTCTGATGAGGGACTAGTGTTCTCCTCAACTTGAACTTCCCTCCAATGGCCTCCCGCACCCCTTAAGAATAATACCCTCCATGTCTGCACTCTTCAGGATCCATAGCCCCCATCCGTAGCACCGATCCATAGCACCTGGGAAGCAGCCTTTACAACAAAGGCTAAACAGTGAGATCCCTTTACGAGTGGGGGAGTGGTCTGGCCACAAATGAAAATGGCCGCTTAATTCTGGAGCTCCGTGTCGAGGGGAGTCATGGACGGCAGCGGGAGCTCTGCGGGAGACATCTGCGAGCCAACATCCTGGTCGCAACTAGCAGACGGCCCAAGGGGCCTAGATGTCGACCCCGATGTGGCGAAATGACCCTATGCTCCAGCTATTCTACTGAGCATTGTGCGGGGCCTAATGGCAAGCATCAGACCGTGGCCCACAGTGTGAGGTGTGGACCGGAGTGCTTACAGAGGGAGACCCGCACTTCCCCGCTGTACCACCGCCAGCAACTTCGGCGTGAATCCCGATACCCTTCAGTGCCTCGGAGTAGCGCAATGACCCGGCCCTAAACTTGGACCAGGGAGGAAGAATTGGTCTTGTGCCGCAACGGAAGACCGCGGCTTGAAGCCCAGTGAGCGGTGAGAGAGGCCCAACCGCTCTGGAGGGCTGTACAGTGGCCTGCATCTACACCCTCCCACCCCCCTCTTTTACATCGAGTTGGAGAGGGCGGGGACCTTTGAGACAGAGCATCGAGGGTCACACTGCTCTCCCCTCCTTCCCACAGTACAGAGATGAGCACTGAATGGGACCTATTGGCTAGAATCAGACCGCAGCCCACAGTATGTGGTGTGGACCGGTGACGCTTGCAGATGGAGACCTGCTGTACCACCGCCAGCAACCCCGGAGTGAATCCTGGTACCCTCCAGCACCACAGAGTAGTGCGATACCCCAGCACTGAACTTGGACCAGGGAGGAAGAATCGTGCTTGTGCCATGACCGAAGACTGCCGCTTGTAGCCCATTGAGTGGTGCGAGAGGCCCGCCCGCTCTGGAGGGCTGTGCGGCGACCTGCATCTATACCCCCAACCCCCTTTTTACACTGAGTTGGAGAGGGCAGGGGCCCTCGAGACGGAGCATCGAGGGATACTCCGCTCCCCCCTCGTTACCACAGTACAGAGATGAGGCGGCGTGTGGAAGCATCAGGGTCTTGTGGTGTGCCGTGACCCTTTGCTCATCTGGCTGCTGATTAGTGGTTTCAAGGAGGTACAGGAGGAACGACCAAGTGCTGTTAATCGGGGCCACCAGGGGCAGGACCATCCAACAGAAATTAGCCCCTCAGCAACCACCACCCCCAGCCCACGAAGTCGCAACCTGCCCAGGCGGTACTAAGGGCCGCCACCACACCGGGGAGGCCGGAGAATCTACGCGAGGAGTAACCCCTCCCCCATTATTGCACAACACTCTCCTCATGGAGCCTTGCTTCGGGTGACAGCTCCTGGGTAAGACTGCCTACCAACGGGCTGCGCTGTGACTACGCAGACACGCCTATAGAGCTGTTCAACCTGAGCCCATCTTTCTTCAGGTGCTCACCACTGTTGCCATTCAGGTCCTCACGTTTCGGACTGCCACTACTGCCACCAACAGCGGGTGGAGAGAGAGATGGCCTCCCCATAGAACCGACTGCACGGCTTCAGACATAGTCAAGGTCCTCCCCCAGGCACTGTCACTTGCCACCCCTCGACGACTCTCCCTAAGGCAGACCTCACCTTCAACTGGTAAGGAGGCTTGACCCTATCAGGGACACCTCTGGTGTAGAATACCGTCTATCTGGCGCCCCTCAGACGGAGACCTTTCCTTAATCCTTACGCACCAACAGCGCACACCTTTAGCCTCCTGTGACGACACATCTGCCAGCTCCCCTCGCCTGACTGGACCAATACCAGATGCTACCACGCATCAGGACCACAGCCACCACCGCATTTGTGCTCCCCCCCTTTGTCTGTCTCACAATAACCCGCACCCACTAGCCACTGCACTGAAGACGCCTGCGGAGGAACATATCCACATGCCTGAAGAAAGACACAGATGAGTTGGACAACTTCTTTTTACAGAAGCAATAAACCAGGGCCGCTCCATCTCAGGAGCACAGAGTATCACCCTACCACCACCAAAGCCTCCTAAACCGGAGATGGCAGCCTCACCAGACTCCACGATGGAGTGAATACTCCAGGAAATCTCTGTTGTGGGCTGACGGCTAGAGGGCATGGAGACATCCATCTCTGCTCTCACAGCTGAGACTAAATCCATCCGCACGGACATCGCCGGATTCCAAAGTCGGATGGACTGTCTCACGGTACGTGTTACTGTGGTGGAGGACCGCCTCAGCACCATACCGGACTGGGAAAGAGAACTTCTCTTCCTTCGAAGTAAAGTAGTAGACCAGATGCCAAGTCCTTCCTTAGGGCAGCCCTCCATAAACTCACCGGTCTCACATTCGACCCACCATTAGAGATGCAGAGAGCCCACTGTATAGGACCGCCCAACGGAGGGAAGAGCTTGCTGCCGTGCCCACTTATCGTTTGCTTGTTACGCCACGAACAGGCCCCCCAATCACTCACAGCGGCTCGCACCCATGACCCATATACCTTCGAGGGCCATGAGATCAGAATGGTGACAGACTTTTCAAAGGAAACAAATGATCGCCGCAAAGCATTCCTTTCCCTTAGGCCTCGCCTCTGGCAGCTGGACATCAAGTATGGTCCCTATGAACCAGCACATTTGCGGATTACCAAAGAGGGAATCTCCAAAGAATTCTTTGACCCGGAAGACCTGCGCCATTTCCTGGATAGCCTTACTCCTCAAAACATGGACTGTGCCGCATCTCTTCCGGAGGACGGATCCATATTCCCATCATCATCCTCTCCAGCACCTCCTGGTAGACTACGGCATTACTCAGGCTGATCCCAGAGTAGAGGTAGAGACCCAGAACGGCCCACCCGCTCCCTGGGAGACAGAGTCCAGGCCCAACAGGCAGCGGCCGCCCTCACGCAGGTAAGAGACAGGGGCAAGTCACGCTTCCCTCTAAACCCCACTCCAGCTGTGGAGAGTGCATCCTGAACTGTGACAAAATGGGCCCCATGCACCTGATGAGAGGATGGATCGAGCCTCACTGCCCCGACGGATGCTGAAGGAGACGGCCGGCTGAGTACCCGCTTCCTTGTTTTACACCTGTTATGCAGTATTTGTTATGCAACATTTCTTCCTCCGTAGTACTCTGGTACCCTCTCCCTCCTCCTTTCTTCTTTCTCAAACATATGCATATGATAATGTCTAGGTGCCACTGTTGAGTTACATAGCTTGTTAGATTGTGCATTTACTGTTGTACGCCACGCATGGTGCGAGCGACTCCCTTCTTGCCCCTTCTCCCTGGAACCGCTCCCCATGCTCACTTATAGAAAACAGAACTGGTGTGGACATCACCGATCTGCACCACACAAGACTACAGACATACCCCCTCCCCACCTTGTCTTACATGCCAATGCCGAGGGGACCCTACCCTGCTCTCCTTACTCCCCCCACACGCAACCAATAGTAGAGGCTGAACACCTGGACTACCACCCCCCTTTTTGTCTCTCTACTCCCCACACCCCACTTCCCTCCCCCTATTAAACTACCCCCGCACAGCAGTATGGCCACCATCCTCAACGCTACTGATGCTGCCTACCTGACGTGAACCCCGGATGGCCATGCGGCTCGAAAGGGCTCCTCCAACATGCATAGCCTGAAAGCCTAGACCTGCAGAGAACAGCCCTACACCCCAAAGCTATGCCTCCCTCGTGCAGCCTATCAGTCCCTCCAGATCTCCCCACCAGTCTCTCTCACTTTTAATACTGGCCCCTTCCCACCTTCCCACATGCAGACAAGTGTCCCCTTACCACAGCCTCCCAACCCACCAAGAGACACCTGAGAGCAGCCTTACCCCCACCCCTGGCCTCCCTTGCCCGGACCCCTCCTCTCCCGCTCCCTCTCTTCCTCCCAATCTCAGTGTCGACCCTATCCTCACCCCCGCCTGTACCTGTTTCTACCACCTCCCACCTGCGCAGCACCCGTTTCTCTACCCACCCTCCTATCTTGCCCGCCCTCCACTGCCTCACATCCCCTCTTCCTCCCCACTACCCCCGGCGATTAATTCCTTGCATCAACCAATAAGCTGTAGATGGCGGTGACTATCCCCTCTCCCTGCCATCCATTATGCCTCATTTCCTCGAATATCAATGGTCTCACACACTATATCAAACTTAAGAATGTGCTCTCCTACCTGCAAACAAAAAGAGCAGATGTTGCGCTCCTGCAAGAGACACACCTAGATGCTTTGGAATCTACCAAACTCCGTCTTGAATGGGTGGGCAAGGTTATCCATAGTGGTGTGACGACACAGACTCCCGCCGGGGAGAACCACCCCAGAAGTGTGGAGTGGCAATACTGTTGCATAAATCCCTACCAGTGACAACTGTCAAAACATGGGTTGACCCAGATGGCAGGTATGTCTTCGCCAAGCTCTGACTGGGTGGCAGATCCTTATGTGTTGGATCAGTGTATGCCCCAACAGGGCCCAAACACTCCTTTTTCCTCTGCCTGAACTGCTTACTAGTGGAAATTGGGGCGTCTAGTTATGTTAACGGTGGAGACTGGAATCTTGCCCGCGGCGCAATCTTGGATAGGACAGGCCCCCTGGACAGGGGTAACGAGGGCGACAGAGCCATACTAGGAGACATAGCATCTGACCATGGCCTAGTGGACTACTGGCACCTGTCACTCCACAGACAAGGAATATACTTTCCTTTCATCAGTCCATGGCACTCAGTCAAGACTATATTATTCCTTGTATCCCATTCAGTAGTCGCGCTCACCAGTGACTCTCATATACTGGAAGCTGCCCTCTCCGACCACTCTCCGGTTCTACTTGCTCTTGACATGGCGGATGAACATCCAGAGATACCGTTTGCCTCAGGGCAAGACCCAACTACGGTCTCAACTTTCAGCCTACTTAATCAACAATAAGTCATCAGTTAACTCCAGTAGGACCATATGGGCAGCTGCGAAAGCAACCATCCGCGGACAACTGATGAGAGATGCGGCGGAGGCCAATAAGACAGCAACTCTTTGCCGCACCAAGCTAGAAGACCAGATTACTTCCCTCACGTCTATATTCCTCCCACCCCACAGTGCCCAACTGCCGATGCCTGGAACTAGCCCGAATGGCCTTCAACAGCCTATATACCTCCAAAGCTGAATATGCTCTTCAGCGTCTAAAAGCCAGACACTACGAGCAAGGTAAGAAATCAGGCCGCCCACTAGCAGCACAGCTGAGGCAACGTGAGGCAGCTATAGCCATCCCTGTCATTCGGATTGACTCAGGCGTGGTCCTCACCAAACCCCAAGACATAGACATCACATTTGCCTCATTCTATGAGACACTCTACACACCTGAAGCCCCGGCAACAGAAGACCAAATATCTACCTACCTCGCGGGTATTGACCTACCACGCCTCACAGACACAGGCAGAGAGTTACTGGAGGGAGACATCAGTAAAGAAGAAGTTGCGACCACTGTTGCCAACCTACCCTACCACAAATCTCTGGGGGAAGATTGCTTCCCCACGGAATACTATAAATGGTCTGGGGAAGAGGCAATAGATACCATTCACGCTGCCTTACATGAGGCTGAAAGGACTGCATCCCTCAGTCCTATCTCTAATAGGGCAATAATCGCGGTAATTCCCAAACCGGGCAGAGACCCACTCTCCTGCAGCAGCTGTCACCCCATCTCCCTCATAAATGGCAACGTTAAGATTCTGGAAAGTATACTGGTGGCAAGGCTACGCAAGGTCATCCCATCCCTTATTCATCATACGCAGGTCGACTTTGTCCCAGGCCATTCTTCTAGAAATCTTCTCCATACACTGTCCCACACTTTATGGGTTGCGAGAGACCTGCCAAAAGATTCAGTGGCTCTCTCCCTGGATGCAGAGAAGGCATTTGAACGCATCGACTGGGACTACCTCTTTGCCACAATGAAACGCTTTGACCTGGGAAATCAGTTTATTTCCAAGGTACACCTGCTCTATGATAATCCTGTAGCCCAGGTCAATTGCAATCAATCATTTCAATCAATCAATCAATCATTTGTAAAGCGCACTACATACCCGCGAGGGTCTCAAGGCGCTGGGGGGGGGGCGCTACTGATCGAACATCCAGGTCTTGAGCCTCCTCCTGAAGGTCAGCAGGTCTTGGGTCTGTCGTAGGCTCAGTGGGAGGGTGTTCCATGTCTTGGCGGCGAGGTGGGAGAAGGATCTCCCGCCGGTGGTTGTTCTTCGGATGCGCGGGACGGTGGCGAGTGAGAGGTCGGCGGAGCGTAGCTGGCGGTTGGGGATGTAGAAAGAGAGCCGTCTGTTGAGGTAGGCTGGGCCGGTCTTGTGGAGTGCCTTGTGTGCGTGGATGAGGAGCTTGAAGGATATCCTCTTGCTGACGGGGAGCCAGTGCAGGTCCCTCAGGTGGGGGGTGATGTGGCCGTGGCGTGGTATGTCGAGGATCAGTCGTGCCGAGGCGTTTTGGATGCGTTGTAGTCGTTTGATGAGCTTGGTCGGGGCTCCCGCATAGAGGGTGTTTCCGTAGTCGAGTCTGCTGCTGACGAGGGCCTGGGTGACTGTCTTTCTTGTATCTGTCGGGATCCATGGGCCTGATTCACAGAACTAACTTACGTCAAAAACATAAAGTTAGTACTTTTTGGTATTCACAGAATACACTTACTCATTTTGGTATTCACAGAATGAACTTACTCATTTCGATATTCACAGAAGTTAGTAGTCCTAACTTTAGGACTCCTAAATGCCTTCTGTGAATACCGAAAGTCTTAAAGTTAGGATTTTTCTCAGTTTAGGAGTAGTAAAGTCTAAAGTTAGGACTACTAACTTCTGTGAATATCGAAATGAGTAAGTTCATTCTGTGAATACCAAAATGAGTAAGTGCATTCTGTGATTACCAAAAAGTACTAACTTTACGTTTTTGACATAAGTTAGTTCTGTGAATCAGGCCCCATCTGTAGATCTTGCGGAGCATGCGGAGGGTGTTGAAGCAGGAGGAGGATACGGCGTTGACCTGCTTGGTCATTGAGAGCGGTGAGTCGAGGATGATTCCCAGGTTGCGTGCGTGGTCGGTGGGTGTCGGGGCTGCTCCCAGTGCCGTCGGCCACCAGGAGTCGTCCCAGGCTGAAGGGTTGGAGCCGAGGATGAGGACCTCCGTCTTGTCCAAGTTCAGCTTCAGACGGCTGGTCTTCATCCAGTCGGCGACGGCCTTCATTCCTTCGTGGAGGTTGGCTTTGGCGGTGATGGGGTCCTTGGTGAGGGAGAGGATCAGTTGAGTGTCATCGGCGTAGGAGATTATGTTGAGGTCGTGCTGTCGGGCGACGTGTGCGAGCGGGGCCATGTAAATGTTGAACAGTGTCAGGCTGAGGGAGGATCCCTGGGGTACGCCGCAGATGATCTCGGAGGCTTTGGACCGGAATGGGGGAGGCGGACGCTCTGGGTTCTGCCGGAGAGGAAGGAGGTGGTCCATTTCAGAGCCCTGTCTCGGATCCCTGCGGCATGGAGGCGTGCGCGTAGTGTGCGGTGGCAGACGGTGTCGAAGGCGGCGGAGAGGTCTAGGAGGATGAGTGCTGCGGTCTCGCCGTTGTCCAGC
The DNA here is from genome assembly GCA_963921515.1 of Calotriton arnoldi. Taxonomy (NCBI): domain Eukaryota; kingdom Metazoa; phylum Chordata; class Amphibia; order Caudata; family Salamandridae; genus Calotriton; species Calotriton arnoldi. The sequence goes on from CAWUFW010001495.1 coordinate 2,099,659, forward strand.
AGGGTCCTGATGTCGTCGGTGGCGGCGATGAGGGCGGTCTCGGTGCTGTGGTTGCTGCGGAACCCTGACTGGGAAGGGTCCAGGATTCTGTTTTCTTCGAGGTATTGGGTTAGCTGTCTGTTGACGATTTTCTCGATGACCTTGGCTGGGAAGGGGAGCAGAGAGATGGGCCGGAAGTTCTTGAGGTCTCTTGGGTCAGCCTTGGGTTTTTTCAGTAGGGCGTTGATCTCGGTGTGTTTCCAGCTCTCTGGGAAGGTCGCGGACTCGAGGGAGAGTTTGATGACGTTGCGCAGGTGGGGTGCGATGGAGCTGCTTGCTTTGTTGTAGACGTGGTGCGGGAAGGGATTTATATCAGACGCCTTTCAGATTCGACAAAGTACCCAACAGGGCTGGCCCTCTACCTCTCCTGTTCCTATTGGCCATGGAGCCCCTCACCTCTCTCATTCGACACTCACCGCGTATACAGGACATACCCATCACAGGAGGTGTGTCCAAACTATACCTTTAGGCTGATGACATCCTCCTCACCCGCACAGACCTCTTGCTCTCCCTACCCACCTTGCTAGAAATTATAGACAGGTTCGCAGCTCTGTCTGTATATAAGGTGAATTGGGATAAAAGCAAAGCCCTCCCACTTTCCCCAGGCACTACAAAGGCATCGATACATGGTTACCCCTTCCACTGGAAACCGGCACGGCTAAAGTATGTTGGAGTCCTAGTTAACCGAGGCTTGGAAAACATGGTCGCAGATAATCTGACGCCCCTAATGGCACAAATGGACACAGATTTCACAAAATTGTCCCTCTTAGGATTCTCCATGTGGGGCAGAGTGCAGGCCATGAGAATGGTAATTCTACCCTGCTTCACACACACCCTGGGAATACTGCAGATAGAGATACCTCTGACTACTTTGCGCCGCATAGACCCCTGGATACGGGCCTTTGTCTGGGGAGCTACTCGCCCCTGTCTAGCCGCAGACAAACCTATAGCCTGCCTCTCCCACGGTGGCTTGGGCTTGCCATCTCCGGAGCACTACTCCTTGGCCCTGAACCTCTCACAGCTAGCTTATCTGCTCCCTGATACGCTGGATCCCCCACAGTGGGTCACGACAGAACACTCACTGCTTGGCGGCGCCGAAGGCCTCAATTGTCTATAAGGCAACCACACCCCCATCTACCCCCCCACACCCAGTGATACAGGCTACCCATAAGGCATGGTACCGCACACATCACCTTCTGAAGGTACACAATCGATTGCACTCCAAAACCCCATTCTGAGGCAATGATAGTATCCGAATAAATGGACAGAAAGTTCAATGGTTTAGCTGGAGAACAAGAGCAATTCGGACATTGGATCAGATCCAACTAAATGGCGAGCTAAATCCCTTTGCTCTGCTTAGAGAGGAATTTGATCACCCCCCGCAACAAGCATGGCAACACGTACATTTACAAAACTGTTTGCGACACTGCCTCGGCCCCCATCCTTGGATACTGGAACCCTCACCAATGTTGGAATATCTCCAAGTATATGAACAGCATAAGGGAGTGATGTAAGGACTATACAGTACCATGACCACACACTTATACTCACAACCTCTCCTCAGTGGCCTTCGTGAGAAGTGGCAAATACGACTTCAAATCAACATAGAGGAAGAGGACTGGCCGGACACCCTAGAAACTCTAGACAAGGGTACCCAGGAAGCTCGACTTAAATTCTGTCTTTTTAAAATCTTAAATGACTGGTACGGGACACCCCTAAAACTGTAACAAGCCGGACTACTACCGCACTCCAAGTGCCTGGGAGTGAACTGCGATCTCCCCCACATCTTATGTGACTGCCCCTCTATACCGTGCTTCTGGTCCTACATAGGAGACACTCTGAGAGAGACAATGCCCATCTGCCTCCCCCTTACCCCATACCATTCTACTGCATGATATTAAAGATTCACCCAATCTCACATGCCCACAACGCCACCTATTTACCATTCTACTGCATGATATTAAAGATTCACCCAATCTCACATGGCCACAACACCGCCTATTACACACAGCGCTTTCTACTGCCAAAATCTGCATTCTACCGCAATGGAGATCATCCGCCCCCTCCTCGCAGGAGGACTGGATGGTGGGAATGGTTCAAACGGCGTCCCATGAATGCATTATATATGGCTTACAAGACCAAGAGGAGGTGTTTCAACAAATATGGTCCCTCTGAGAGTCTGCTCCCTAAAACCTGCTTCCCCCATTCCCTAGCTGCAACCTATCCCCCAACCACCTCTTCCCCACCTGCCCTCCCATACCCTCCCCATCTCATCCCCTCCCCTCCCCTCCCCATCCCCGGTCTCTCCTCCCCCTCAGTCCCCCTTATCCCTTCTGGCAAGGAGGCTGACATCCCTTCCCACATCCCCCACTTACCCCTTACCTCCAAGTGACACCAATAGCCCCCAAAAACCCATAACTCCATATGTTTATCCTTGCCCCCCTCCCGTGAGACACACTCTGCCTCGACCATCTTGAGTATTTGATCGCTGGGGTTGTTGGGTTCAACTCATACCATATTCCCACCCCAGCCTACTCAGAGGGACACCTATCTGCCCCACCTCCTGCCCCACTCTCCTTCCTTACGCCCTCTGCTCATGGACGAATCGCCATCATCATCCACCGCATGACCCCAACAGGAGGCCGGGGACCCCTCATTATTCATTATTCATCATTGATTGCACCCAGTACCCTGAACCAGGTTATTACAAACCTCTGGTTTCAACATTAGGACCCAACTCCACATAGCCAACCCTTATGCTACACATTATGAAGAATGACTACTTCTCCTCTCCCCCCTCCCCTTGTTTCCTGTTTCTGGTCCCTTTTGTACCCTCAATCTCTCCCCCCTCCATCCCTCCCCACCCTTTTTTTGCTTACGTTTTTCTCACCAACGGCTCAGTTGTATCTGTAATAACAATTGACCTCAGTCCATATGTAACACTAGGAGTCACTTCACTGTTTTGTTCTTCTATAATTCTCAATAAAGAAATGTGAAACAAGAGATGCCTTTACAACGAAGGTATTACAACAACTTCATTACAATGCAAGTTTTTACAATGAATTTTTTTACAGCAAGTATGCCTTTACAACGGATGCCTTCACAACGAATTGCGTTGTAAAAGCATGGATGGTAAAGGTATACTCAGTAAAACAATTTAAGTAAGTATTTTGGTAAGTATTAAAGGTAAGTATTAAGTGTATTTAATATAAATATATATATATATATATATATATATATATATATATATATATTATTTTTTTGGGGGGGACAAATTTGGTCTGTAAAATTGAATGCAAACAGTTGCACCGCTGCCCAGCGAGGAGGAAGAAACTGTGACCTTACATGCTGCTGAACAAGAGAATTTGAAAACGTCTCCAACATCGAGGAATTAAAGTTCTTGGCATCAATGGAAAAAGTAAACAGGTGCCGTTTGAAAGGAGAGAACACACAAAGGCTATAAAACGCAACACAGACCCTTTACGCGACACAAAGGTCGAGCGCTGTGCGAGCGGATCCGGAGGACACCGCCCAAGCAGGAGTCTCCCTCAGGTGAGCCGATAAGTGTGGAGGTGTGTTTCGTATTTGAGTGGCAACGCTGGGTGAGCGAGAAAGGAATACGATAAGGGAAAGGAAGCTGTTCCCTGTTCTTGTCCTCAGGAGTGAAAGCTGGTTGCAGCAGAAATCAAGGGAAGTGTATGACACAGCAATTTTGGGGGTCCTGGTGACAGGGCAAACAGAAAGAGAGGCACTTTTCATATAATATGTGCATGAAAGATCTTTGATATGGAAGTAAGAGCAGCAAAACGACTTTTGAAAGCAGAATCCTTATTTACTAAAAATAAGGAAAAACATTCTATGAGGGATACAAGAACAACAGCAGCTAAGGCAGTAGGGGAAATTAATTTAAAACAAGTATTTATACAACTAGAAAGGCTGCTGAGGAAAGAAATATCCTAAAGCTGGGAAACGATAACGATGGAAAAATATAATGAAGTGGGAAGAGTTCCAAGAGGCCTGCGCATATTCACATTACTGAATCATCCAGACACTAGGTAAAAGATGTTTGAAGAATGGGGCAAAAATAATATCACAATGTAGCGTCCCCTGATAGGGTCCGTCCCCCCAGGCACTGCAAGGGCCCCATGATCCTGGGGTTGTTCTGTGTTCAAGTTATCAACAAAAATAAGACAGAAAATGTTTCTGTGTGATTAGGCGATATTTATTCGTTATCGGCCATCTTCAAATTTAGTTCATCATATCGCTTGATTTCGGCAGTGATATGCAAATCTGATCATACTATTGGATACAAACATCAATCCCTTCCTCCATCCCGATGCATTTCTGGCTGACGAGCCCTTCGTCAGGGAATAGCTCTGCCACAGATCACACGGCGCGCTCACTTCGCACAGCACTTCGTTTGGTATGAAAATAATAAGTTATTATATGATGACACTAAAGAAGGACTCACCTAATCGTGAACAAGACTCATTAGTCGAAACGCGTAGGTTGTTATTGTGCTCTGTGGCAGAGAGGCACTAAATAGAAGGATTTGCTAATAGCTCCTGGAGTGCGGCGTGAAAATCTTTTGGTTGATAATAAATACAGGACATGGTTCCTTCCTGAACGCCGGCACCGTCACATGATTGCACTGTTTTTGGAACTAATTTGGTCTGTAAAATATATATATATATATATATGTATTCACTGAAAAAACCACAGGTTTCAGGGACGTTATAGGTAGTTGGACATTTCACTCATACAAAACCAGTGAATTTCGGACGTTATAGTTAGTTCAGCTAACTATAACTCCCCCCCCGCAATGCACTGCTGATGACGTCACATATTATATCATGTCTTGTGGATTGTTACCTGCCTTGTTATGTTGGCCTAGGCCTGGCTGCCATGCTGCTTTTCTTTGCGCACGTTACACTGAGCCGGGCCTCCCTCGCCCTTTGCTCGTGCCAAGTTCTTTTGCACTGTCTGCATTTTCTGTTGTTCACCTTTTTGGGCTCAGTCTGCACAAACATGTACAAGGTCGCATAACAATGTATTTTGGTTCTTCTTGATATGGCCAGTCTCGCGCACCCAGACATAACATTAGGTGCGATTGCCATGAAGAATTTGGTATGCTTTTAATACTGTGTTTTACTAGCGCTTAACACACTTGGAGAAATCCCTTTCAGTGAGAAGAGCTATGATGTCCTGCTGATGTAATTCTGCATCTAGAGACTGAGGTATGGGGTTCGCTAGTCAAAGCCCAGAGGTCTTCTATTATTATAATAAACTATCTTACTGCAAGGGGAGGGTGGTAATGTAATTTATACGTTTATCCACTGAGCTCTGAGATGCTTTCCCCGTTTGTATTCTATGGAATTGTAACCATGCTGCTTATATTAGTCTTATGCATTATGCTATTAGTACTGACACGTGTACTGTACATTAGAGCACGTAAGTTGGAATAAACATTTTAACCTATCCAGTGTCTCTTCCTACGCACCTTGTGGACAAGTACGAGTGAGTGACGAAAGAGTGTTCTTGCTTCTGCGAGTCCTGAGATAAAGATACCGTGTTCTGGGTTGTCCAAACATTAGTACTTGGGTGCTAATGGGATGCTAAGCTAGTTGGGTTGGGGTTTTTGGGTGCTACGGTATATGGTGGCAAACCACTGTATTCCGGGGTCCCATTTTCCTGTGCATAGCTCTGTGTATGTGCAGAAACCTTATGACATGGCGCCCAACGTGGGGCAGCTTATCTGCGAGACGCTTGAGTAGTACTTGTGCTTGTCCACAAAACCCTCACGTACGCTTCCGGAGGCGTAAGTGACGGTGATACCTCCTATATTGAACGTTTTATAGGTTCTTTCAAGCTTGAAATTATTAAAAAAGGTTACATAAATAACCCATTTTGTGCTCCCTGTTAGGTTGTCGGATATAATTGTTTAGTCATGGCTGGTGTGGCGATTGCTGCACATAGTCGAGAGCACTCCGAGACCACTTACGGGTGTATGGAGTGCCTGATACAGGGATCGATTTGGTCTTTGTGGTTCAAGCCGATCCGGCTTACCACTTTGAGGTGTTTTACACTTGGATCACTTTTGAAGCGGTGGAGGCAGATGATAATCTGTTTCATGAATATAAACCCACCGTTATTCCTGCTGCCTATCGACCCTATACCACTCTTGAAGTACCTCTCACGGCTTGGCAGCACCGTGTTTGGTTTAATGGCGCCCTACCACAACCAACTACCGCAGTTCGTTTAGGCCCCTTGTCAATTCAGGGGGCCACTTGGCCTGTATTGGCCGGGTATACCCCGCATCCAAATTATCTGGCATTACCGCTTGCGGAACTGCGCACTATGCATACCGAATTGGTACGAGTGCATCGAGCCCTAGTGACATACGTTACAGGTAGCCTACATGGAGCTGCTCCTGTAGTCGCAGGCCAACCAGCTATAGCCGCTGGAGTGACCATAAGTCCTGTCATGGTAAATTCTGTGATGGGCAAACGTCCACAAAATAAGGACGACTATCCTTACTGGCTTGCAGAAAAGTTCGATCAGATAGAAGCAGTGTTTCCCCATACATCCCCAGTAGATAAACACCGCATCCTCACGATAAGTTTGCCAAAAGACATAATCCCCGATTTGACATCATGTGAAAACTGGGGTAAGGTATTCGCAGCAGTTTATTCAAAATGTTTTGGAACTCCTTCCATGACGGTTCTACCCTCTGTAATTAAAAAAGTACAGGATGAACATGGCCCTGAAGCGGCTGTGGAATTAGGGATGAGACTAGTGGGAGTGTTTGATGTAGTAGCTGAGCTGATCCTTGGAAATGTCAAGGGCGATGCTATGAACTTTCAAGTAGCGAATGCTTTGGCTTTGGTCCCAGAGTTGGACAGGCCCCGCGATTACCGAAAATTATTGCCCGGGCTTATAAAACAATTGGAAGAAATAGCCTGGGCAACAAGCCTTTTGTGAAAATGCAAACTCAATCGCAAACACAAGTTACACAAACAAAAAGTGCATCTGAGAAAGATGATAAACCGATCTTCACTAAAAAGAGTTGGAGACAGAAAAAACAGGGTAAGCAACAAAAGAAGCCGGGGTCGAGAGGCGCTTCCCCAGTTTCGGTTTCTTCTGAACGTACTTATGATTTACGTGATAGGTCAAGGATTAAATCACCAGAAAGGTGTCAGAGCTCTGATACGCGTTCTCCTCGTTCTTCACAGGCCCAGACGTCGTCACAGGCTGGTGGAGGAGGACGGCAAGATAGAGGAAGGGGCCGAGAGGCTCCCCAGGAGCGAGACCAACCTCAACAACAAGTCAGAGGGAAAGCAGAAGACTTTCATCTTCCTCGACCGCAATTTCAGAAGAAAAAAGTTGCCGCTGTCACAGCGAAATATGCCTCAGACCGTGAGAACGAGACTCCAGAATTGGACGTGGGCAGTGACCCTCCTAGACAGCGCCGCGGAAGTTACCATAGTGCGGGAGGCGCTACGTCCTCATATGGAGGCGACAGCAACTGAAACATTCGTTACTGTAGAGACAGCTGACACGAGAGTGGCACCCCTGACAGACTATATAATATAGTCATACAAATTGAAGGTGACATACCGCGTGAAATAAAAGGGATTTTTGGGAAAATCTAACCTCTTCATATGACATTTTGTTAGCAGAGGTGGATTGGCCACCCCCATTCGTTTTAGCTGCACATAAAGGAGAGGAGGTAATCCTTCCAAGCTTTTCAAGGCATGTCCCAAAAGACAAAGCTGAAGCACTTGCAGCTGAGTGGGCTGTGTACCTGGCACCAGCGTTATACCGCAACCATGTGGGATGGGATGAAGAATCACCTCCTCATGCAATACCTTTGCGGTCACTACCGCAGCCACAACCCCAATATCCCATCAAACGGCAGGCAAAAGGCCCCGTCTCCGAAATTCTGACACAGTTGGAATATCAGGGAGTAATTGAACCATGCGTATCACCTATGAACAATCCCCTTTTCGTGGTTTCTAAACCCGATGGAACGTACCGCTTAGTTTTGGATTACCGGCATTTAAATACTCATTGTCGGAACTTTGCGGTGCAAAATACACACAGTTCTGCGCTTGTAGACAGTCTTGTTCGTAAAAATACAAAACGACACTTGACCTTTCAAACGGTTTCTACACGCACAACCTAGCCCCGGAGAGTGGTCAATGGACCGCATTCACATCCGGTGGTAAATTATTCCAGTTCCGGCGTTTACCCATGGGCTACAAAAATAGTCCGGGTATATTCGCCGCCCGTGTTGTTTCTTTGTTAAATGACATTGATCAAGACGCATGTTCGTACGTAGATGACATCTATCTGACGGACGACTAATTATTTCAGCATTTGTCCCGTGTGGACCGCATTATTCTTGAATTTGCGGAGCAGGGTTACAAATTTACTTTGCTAAATCACACATTGCTGAATTTACAGTTCTGTTCTTGGGCTATGAGCTCAACAACGAAGGTAAGGGCTTAGCCCCCATTTCTTGGAAAAATGTGCACATTTGTGCCCCCCAAATACTCTGAAGAAACTTCAGTCTTTGCTGGGTTTCTTGAATTTCGGGCGTACTTACATTCCCGAATATGCCCAGCGTATCAAGCCTTTGTATGCTTTGATACAACCTACTTATTCAAGGTCTTGCTGGCTGCCTGAGCATACCTCAATTTTGCAGTCTTTGCAGACAGACCTTTTGGAGTCTAAATATCTTTTGACTCGTGATAACCACACAAACCTGGTGATTAGAATAATTCCGGGGGCGGTGGGATTCACATACTTAACCTTTAATGAAGGTGATACAGTACCCATCGCATACAAGTCACATCTGTACACTTCCGCTGAATTGCGCTTCACATCTGTCGAAAAAGTTCTAACTGCAGTGCAAATGGCGATTCTAAAAGAACGCGCACTGGCACAGAGAAAGCGGATTCTAGTGGTAACACCCTGTCCTGCCCTAGAGGCAGTAACAAAGGCAAGTGTACTGAACTCAAAAGCAATGCATCCCCGTTGGATACAATGGGCTACATCCTTGACGTCTTCGGACGTCACTTTTGTTTTTGATTCTTCTCTGCAGACTCAGGAGTTTTTGCAGTATGAATTCGTTCATCCCCCTCCTTTGTTTCTATTACCGCTTGAGGATTACAAATGTGTGATCTACACCGATGGTTCGGCGCAACCGGCCACTGGGTCCAAGCACGCTTATTCAGCTGCATGTGCTATTGTTGCGGGTTCCTTTGTAGATGGAAAGTTCAAATCCTCTGCAGTGCATACTCGCACACTTGGAGATAGTACCGCACAATTGGCCGAGCTGCATACATTGCTACTTGAACTTGAGTTCGCTTCTCAGGATGAGACCACTCTTATTGTATGTGATTCTTTTTACTGTGTACAATCTTACAATGACAATCTGTTTTTCTGGTCGAAAAACGACTACAAGGACGCAAAAGGGAGCACAATTAAGCATAAAATGCTTTGGGTTCGAGTGGCAGAATTGCAACAACGTCTGCCCCTCACACAGGTGGTTCACACCTTAGGCCATCAGCGGGTGGGCGCACACGCTATTGGTAACGATCTGGCAGATGAAGCTGCCCGTTCAGCAGTAGTCACGTGTTCAGTAGCAGCGGTTACCAGGTCCATGTCGAAAATAGACCCTGTTATATTAGCAGCTATTGCTGCAACCAAGGAAGGTAATAATTACCCTACAGGATTCCCTTCCAAGTATTCTTACACATTAAGTCCCGATCAGGTTCCTTATGTAACTATACCTGACGTTGGAGATCGGCTGATCCCCAACGCGGACCGCAGGAGTGCCTTGATATCAGCTGCACACGAAGGCATGGCTTCGGCGCATGCAGGTGTGTCAGCTACAGTTTCCATCTTGCAGCAGCGTTATTGGTGGCGTGGATTGTATAAAGACACCCGTGCTTTTGTGCTTTCTTGCGATGTTTGTCAACAGATTAAGCCTTCCACGGTAACACGTCCACCACAAACCCCGCTCTGCATTGCTAACAGACCCTTTGGGTGTGTTTACTTGGATCACTGCGGTCCATTCTCATCAGACACTGCCTATAAATACATCTTAGTGGCAGTGGACTCGTGCACACGGTTTCTCTGGGTCTGGCCACAACGGAGTGCTGACGCCCGAAATGTAATCAGGGATTTGCGTGTCTTTGTGGGAATTTTCGCATGCGGCACCTTCCATTCGGACCAAGGTCCAGCGTTTGCCTCTAGGGCTTACAAGGATGCAATGGCTTCGCTTGGGGTGCGGGTGAAATTTTCGTCTCCGTATAGGCCTGAGGGCAACTCTATCGTTGAACGAATGAACCGTGACTTAAAGCAATCCTTAACAGCTAGGGTTATAGGTACTGGCAGGAACTGGCTGGCCCATTTGTATACCGTTCAGCGTGCACTTAATAATCTCCCTAGAAGACCTCTGGGTGGGCGGACCCCATACGAAATGCTCTTTGGCATAAGAATGTTTGTGCCTGACCTTGAGGGTCCAGACATCGCGGCGCAATCCGCCAAGTTTGATGTAGATAACCATTCTGCTATGTTACAGGACTTACAAGAAGCCCGAGACAAACTTGCAACTACACATTTGCCTTCAGCCACAGATCCTGCATTGCAGATTCCGGTAGCCGGCTGGCTTCCAAAGGTTGGAGAACTGGTTCGAGAGAAGGTTGATAACAAAAAAGAATTCGGCCCCTCTTTTCGTGCACCGGTTCCAGTTCTGGGCTTGAAGGGAACACGTACAGTCATTTTACCACCGCTTCCTGGTCGCAAGGAGAACAGATACATCTCAGTGGAAAATGTCAAGCTACAGCGCCTGGCCGATCCTGAATAGTGTCACACCAGCGGTCTCTTGTCCTGCCATTTATCGGACATATGTTCATAGTCCATCTGCACGAACGATCGCTGATGCTGGAATTGAGATGGTTGATTTGCCTGAATCCTCTATTTTGCCTGAAACTATAATTGATCCCCAACTCTCCACCAACATCGACGAGGACGAGTATACTTATCCTGCATCTGAATCGGTGGCACATCAACCAATATCGCCACTAAGCCAGACTCGTTATTCCTTTGATTCGGATTCCACATCTTCAAAAGTTCCATCCAAGTTCAGTATTTTTATATCCTGGTTTAGAGACAATGTTTTGATTCCACCCTGGACATACATCTGGTTGGTACTTTTCTTGATATTTTTGTTCATGTCCATTGGCTTTGTCACAGTGTTTTTTCTACTAATTAATGGTCACTATTTACCTGAACGCTCTGCTGTAGACTATGTTTCTGGAACTTTGGCTCCTCATTCCTCGTCTCACATAATGAAGCGTGACCACACATTTGTGAACATTTCAGCTTTCCCAGTTGCTGATGGCATCGTATGGGATGCAGTGAACTATCAAATCCATGGTCCGACGGAAATTATTAATGTACCTAATGTCCTTCGTGTTTCAATGGGTGATGTAGTACAAAATAATATTCATTCTGATGATTGGGATGTGCATGCCGTTGAAGCATTGTTTGCCGATTTAAAATATTATGCATCTTTTAATGCTGAAGATCTATATATGAATTCTGCTAATTATGCCGATTTGTATTGTTATCAACATTGGGGTAATCATTTTCTCCATAAGCCCAGTGCCCTGCGTAGTTCTGTTAACTATACACAATGGGAACATTGTCCAAACCCCTTGCCAGGTAGCTCACAAACTCTTCGAAATAAGTTTACCTATTTTACTGATTTTAATCGGTCAAACCCCGCATCCTATTATTTTAGATTAAATACCACATCAACTCAGAAAATTATGTTAACACACACCAAATTGCTTTATTCGGGTTCCTTCTTAAGTGCCCTAGCAGTGGGTGGTTATGAGTACTGGGAGGATACAATAGATTTGAAATCCATTTGGGGCTCCAAGCCATGGCAGGTACAGGGAACCGAGGCATTGCATCGTGCTTGCCTCATCCCTACCCAAATTATGTTCCTAAATGATTCCATCTATCAAACTACGTGTTGGGGCTTAGCTACCATTAAACAATTAAACTCGCCCTCAATTCCATCCCTGTCGAGTTTTCCCAATGATAGCTCACGTTTTAACCTGTCCCTGACGACCCTACAGGCTCTATTACAGAATAATTCATTTAATGTTTCTGAACTGGATCAGTCACCCTGGTTGGTATGGCCTATATCATCTAATGCATGTCAAATGCGTTTTCACGATTCTGGTGCTAGCTACACACAGAATAGGCCTGATCCGAGGTTTACTGATGCCCGTACTGTCACTACATACTCTGTTGGTAAATTATGCAAACAATGGCTGCAACATTCGTCCCTTGATTCTGTTAAACAACATTTGTCCCTCCTTTCAGGCAATATTGATCTGTCCGACTTTGTTTTGGGACCTCGTGGTCCCCGACCTAAAAGATTCATTTATGAAACATATAATGAACTCTGGAAGCTATCACAAATGGAAGCTGCTTCCCGTCTTCGGGAAATAGATCAAGCAAATTTGGAAAAGGTGCTTGCTGTTGTTGACAATAGTATTAATACCCTGTCTTCTCGCATTTATACTTTGGAGAATATTGTGTCCTCTGTTGTTGATATTGTACAAGATGATGTTTCTGTGTTATATCATGGTCAGAATCAATTGCGTTCGGTTATGCAGTTTGCATGGACTTTACAAACGCTCAAGTTAGGTAAAGTTCCTTGGCATTTTTTGAACACCACTGCCTTGTTTCTACCTCTTAACTTAACTGACAAACAGCAATTTATGTCCATGAAAGATGCAACTTACACTCTATTACATATCGAAAAGATGGATCCTTTGCCGTTCTCTGTTGCAGAACTCGATTCTGCTGTATGGCTAGTCCATGGGGTTATCGCTTTACCTTTTTCCTTGTTTGAATTTGACTCCTGCATGAAACATTATCCTGTGGGCCGTTACCGGCCCTTGGGCAGTGCTTTCCTGCATGAACTCTGGTCCTTGCCTTTCATGTATAAATGCCTTCGGGACGGCAAGGAAGTCTTTCTCACGGGGAGTACTGCGACTCGACTATGGGTCATTCGCTTATTTGTAAACACATTAAATTGCATGGCTCATGTAGCGTTTCCGCTCCTAATCTTGCTTGTGTGCTGAAAGGTATTCCTGCTCCTGTTATTTCACCTACTTTCACTCTCCTTTCCAATGGTAGTTATTTACTTTTAAATAACGAAAACTGTTGTGGCCTGCAGGCTGGCATTCCTTACATTGTAACAGTTTCGCACAGGGTTGTCTGCTGCAAAAATGTGCTTTTTCCTCCCCCTCATGGCAAGGTTGATATCTCTATTTGGCCTTCCATCCCTACCATGGAAGCAGATTTCAATAGACTGAGCAGAATAAAGGCACTATTATTAAACGAGGAAGTTATGCTCACGTCCGCCCGGGAGACATTCATTCTCCAGGTGGCGAGTACCCACAGTGAAATACAGGCCCTTTTAAACACTAATCTCCCCCAACATTTTGGGGAGTTAATACATCGTATTTTTAACGCATCTAACACTGAAGGCCTAGTACACTTTTTTAAGATCGTGGGGTCGGGCTTGGTGTCCTCCTTCCAAACTATTTTTGGTGCCATCCCGGCTTTCATACATTCTATTTTTTCCAGTGTCTTTGGCGGTTTCCCATTGATTCTCGCTTTAGCGGCTGGTGTCTTGCTCTTAATTTGCTTTCTGCGCAATGGCTGCTCCCCGATGGGACCTGCTCGATCCAGAACGCCTCCAGCTGCTCCGTGAGCGCCTTTTGGCCGGTTTTGGTGTCTTGCCATTGGCAACACTGAGTGTGTCATATACTCTTTCGTTTCGCTTTGCGTATTTCACTTGCGTGCAACCTGTGATGACTTGTGTCCGCTGTCCTTTCACCTGGACTCTGGATTATTGCCTCTCCAATTCGTCATTGTCTGTTCCGGATTTTGTTCAGTTGATGGGTCCCTTAGAGGCCCATGAGCAGGACTGTTCCGTTGCTGGCTGTATGGCGCGTGCAGCTGCACTGGGGATTTTGGCGCAATGGGATATCTGGGCGGCTGCCCAGGATCTCCTACAACGAAGCTGTTTCGATTATCACGCAAGCTGTCCCGCATTGCTTCTGGATGCTCCCTTTGTTGAGGAGCATTCCTGCTCTTTTGATCTCATGGATTGGATGGCATCTATGTTTTTTGACAATTCCAATGATGAACTCTTGGAGGGTATGGCTTTTCTCTGCACTTACACTTTCATGGATTGACCTGCCCTTCGCCGTTTGGGCGCTCCCTGTGCTCCAACGGCTGTGTTTTTCCTCTGATGGGCCTCTGTCCTGGCCGCTGGACTGACCAGGGGAGGGTGTCTTGTGGATTGTTACCTGCCTTGTTATGTTGGCCTAGGCCTGGCTGCCATGCTGCTTTTCTTTGCGCACGTTACACTGAGCCGGGCCTCCCTCGCCCTTTGCTCGTGCCAAGTTCTTTTGCACTGTCTGCATTTTCTGTTGTTCACCTTTTGGGCTCAGTCTGCACAAACATGTACAAGGTCGCATAACAATGTATTTTGGTTCTTCTTGATATGGCCAGTCTCGCGCACCCAGACATAACATTAGGTGCGATTGCCATGAAGAATTTGGTATGCTTTTAATACTGTGTTTTACTAGCGCTTAACACACTTGGAGAAATCCCTTTCAGTGAGAAGAGCTATGATGTCCTGCTGATGTAATTCTGCATCTAGAGACTGAGGTATGGGGGTTCGCTAGTCAAAGCCCAGAGGTCTTCTATTATTATAATAAACTATCTTACTGCAAGGGGAGGGTGGTAATGTAATTTATACGTTTATCCACTGAGCTCTGAGATGCTTTCCCCGTTTGTATTCTATGGAATTGTAACCATGCTGCTTATATTAGTCTTATGCATTATGCTATTAGTACTGACACGTGTACTGTACATTAGAGCACGTAAGTTGGAATAAACATTTTAACCTATCCAGTGTCTCTTCCTACGCACCTTGTGGACAAGTACGAGTGAGTGACGAAAGAGTGTTCTTGCTTCTGCGAGTCCTGAGATAAAGATACCGTGTTCTGGGTTGTCCAAACATTAGTACTTGGGTGCTAATGGGATGCTAAGCTAGTTGGGTTGGGGTTTTTGGGTGCTACGGTATATGGTGGCAAACCACTGTATTCCGGGGTCCCATTTTCCTGTGCATAGCTCTGTGTATGTGCAGAAACCTTATGACAATCACTCATGACATGGTCAGTGACATCACTGATGACATCACTGATGACATCTCAAATGACATCAATGATGACATCACTGATGACTTCATCCAGGGAATGTGTGTTTCTGTAAAGTTTAAATATGTTTTATATATATATATGCCAAGATGTATTGAAGAATGAGTGGGTGTATAAGTGTCTGAATGGATGATTTACTTGGTGCGTAACTGTCTGTATAAGTGAGTGATTAAACGTGTCTTACTGAATGCATGGGTTAGTGACTAAACTGTGTAAATGTCTGTATCAGTCTGTCAGTTGGTGTGTAAGCGGTTGCATGGGTTGGTGAGTAGCTAAATGAGTGTCTATATGAGTTATTGATTGGTTGTCTGACTATCTGTATGGCTGCCTGACTGTCTGTGTGGGTGGGTGGGGGATGTGTGACTCTGTGCATAGATGTGTGAGTGGATGATTCACTGGGTGTATGGGTTCAAGAGTGCATTTGTGATGGACTGTATGGGTGGGTGAGTGTGTATGGGTGTGTTGGTGAGTGAATGGATGTCTAAGTAGTACATGTGTGAGTAACTACATATGTGAAAGGCAGTATATGTGAGTGTTGGAGTATACAAATGACTATATGTGAGAGTGAGTGATTGTGAGAGTGGCTGTATGGATGAGTGTGTGCTTGTATCAGTGATTGTATAAGAGCGTAAGTATGTGTTAGTCTCTATATGAGTAAGTGAGGTGGTGTGTGTATAACTGTAGAGGTGAGTAAATGGGAGTCTGATTAATTCTTTGCATGACTGACTAGGTGTGTGAGTAACTCTATGGATGATTGGCAGCGTGTGAGTGTCTATATAGGTGTATGAGTGCATATGATAGACCTGTACTGATGAGTGACCGAAAGTATGACTGACTATATTGGTGAGTGAGTGGATGTGTGTGTAGACCTAAGAATCAGTGAGTGGGTATGTAGTTATTGGTGTTGGAGTGTCTATGGTTTTGAGAATGGCAGTCTGTAATTTAGAGTGGGTGTATCAAAGGTTATATTAGGGTGTGAGAAGATGCATCAGATTAACACGTGGATGATGTCATCAGTGATGTCATCAGTGATGTCATTTGAGATGTCATGAGTGATGTAATCAGTGATGTCACTGACCATGTCATGAGTGATGTAATATGTGACGTCATCAGCAGTGCATTGCGGGGGCGCGAGTTATAGTTAGCTGAACTATAACGTCCGAATTTCACTGGTTTTGTACGAGTGAAATGTCCAACTAACTATAACGTCCCTGAAACCTGTGGGTTTTTCAGTGAATTTCTAAGGTTTTTTAAATGCTAATTTCTAACTATAACGTCCCTGAAACCTGTGGTTTTTTCAGTGAATTTCAAAGGTTTTTTAAATGCTAATTTCTAACTATGCCTACAGAGGTAGGACATGTGCAGAAAGAGGAAGAAAGGGGCAGAAAGAAGCAACAGAAATGCATAAAGAGGCAACAGAAGTCCAGAAAGACGAAGAAAGGTGCAGAAAGAAGCAAGGGATGTGCACAAAGAACCGACAGAGGAGCATAAAGAGGCCTTGTTGCAAAGTCATCCTGTGCCCCCAACTTTTTGCTGACGGGTACTGGTGGTAACTGACTCTGACTAACCAGGCCTAGAGCCAGTGCTATGCTAAAAGACACTTAGAATACAGTGAAAACACCTACATACACTAGGGAACACTATGCGTTGGGGTATCCCTGTGATTGACCTCCTCTGTAAGGCCCTAGTACATAATAGGGCCGGGGGATTAAAACTACCTCTAAGTCAGAGGTACAGAAAGACGCTTCTTTAAGTAGTAGTCACATTTGCAGAGTGGTGGAGAAAGGGTGCTGGGCCTCCGACCAGCGCTCAGGAATTCCGCTGCATAGGACGTAGACAAGGTACCAAGAGGGCTTCTTGGCTCCCAAAGTCCCTCCGGAGTAAATTGGACTTCATCCCCCATTCCGTAGTCTGCCAGGAGGCGCATTTGCAGAGTGTTGGAGAAAGGGGGGCATGTCCTCCTTAGACGTCTTAGCAATCCCACTGTGTGGGACTTACTGCAGGTAACAAGAGGGGTAGTTGGCCGCCAACGACAACCTTGAGGGCCAACTACCCCTCCTATTACCTCCAGTAAGTCCCACACAGCAGGATTGCTAAGTTCTCATAGCAGGCCACGCCCCCTTTGCCCACCACTCTGCAAACGCGCTCCGTGGCACGCTCTTGGATGGGGTTGAAGTCCCCTTCGCTGCTGGGGGTCTAGCCCACCAAGTACTTCCAATATGCACCACAGAGCTGGATTGCAGAGAGGTGGTCCGAGGCCACGCCCCCTTTTTACACCACTCTGCAAACGCGCTTCTTGGTGCACTGTTGGTGGGGCGATGAAGTCCACTTGTGTCCTGAGGTCCTCAGGACACAAGAGGACCTCATCCCCCAAGCAGCAGTGCGCCAGGAAGCGTGTTTGCAGTGGTGTAAAAAGGGGGCATGGCCTCGGACCACCTCTCTGCAATCCAGCTCTGTGGCGCATATTGGAGATACCTGGTGGGCTAGTTGGCCCCCAGGGACCCTCAGTATTCAAGGGGAATTAATTCTCCATCTAACAACGCGCCAGGGGGCGCGTTTGCAGAGTGATGGAGAAAGGGGGTGTGGCCTCAGGCGAGATGCAGGCTTTTTTTTTCTTTTTTTTAACAAGGGGGGCTGTGTGGCCCCCTTTTTTTTACTTCTTTGGGGCCCCAGGGACCCCATCCCCTCAGGGCCTGACCCCTATTTTTTTTAATTTAAAAACGGGAAGGGGCCCACGTGGCCCCCCTACCGAGGCCAAATTCGGCCCCGGGACCTCATCCCCCGGGGCATGGCCAGACTTTCTTTTTTTTATTTTATTTATTTACATGGAGGGGGGCCGCACGGCCCCCCTCCTCAGGCCAATTATGGCCCCGGGGCCCCCATCTCCCGGGCGGCCTTTTCCTTTTTTATTTCTTAAATTTTATTTTTCTTTAGAGGGGAGGGGGGCCGCGTGGCCCACCTCCCGGGCCACTTTTGTCCCCGGGGACCCCATCCCCCGGGGACTGGCCTCTGTGATTGGGACTGTGGGAGGAGCCCCAAAGCCCCCACGGTCCCGCCGGCTCCCCACCTCCTGCGGGAGCCGGCTTTGCTTTGAGCAAGGGAGCTGCTGACATGCAGCTCCTTGCTCAAAGCAATTCTGCTTGCTTCAGTGAAGCGAGAGCAGGTTTCCTGCTCTCGCTTCAATGAAGCAAAGCAGAGTTTGCTATGACAGGGCGGGAGCCACACGGCTCCCGCCCTGCCATAGCAAACAGCAATGTCCCGGGGGTGGGTACCCCGGGACATTGCAGGAGCCGGCCCTGGGGGGTGGCGGTCCCCAGGGCCATCGAGGGCTCCTGGAGGGCCATCCCTTCATTTTAAAAGCCCCGGGGAGGTGGTGGTCCCGGGGCGTGTGGGTGCGCTCTTTCCCCCACACATCATTTATTATTGAAATCAGAGTCCCGGGGTGGTGGCGGTCCCCGGGGCTGTGGGGGGCCACGTGCCCCCCCGAGGTTCATTTTCAAAGCCCCAGGGAGGTGGTGGTCCCTGGGGCTGCGGGGGGCTGCAGTGCCCCCCGCATACATTCATATTAGCCCCGGGGAGGTGGCAGGCCCCCACAAATCATTTGGTGAATGCCCCCGGGATCTGGCCCACCCGGGGGCTTAACAAGAACGAACGCGGAAGCCCGCGCTTCATTTTTTTTTTTATTTTCACAGCCGGATTCGCGACCCCAGCGCGAATTCGGCCGACTTTAAAAAAAAATGCTTTTTTTTGGCCTGAGAGTCCTTGTGGGACCCCCTGAGCAGGCCTAGGTGGTCAGGGTGTTTCTACCCTGCCCCCTTTTCTTCATTTTTCACTTTGTTTCACCCTTTGTGACTCGGTTACCGAGTCACAAGATGGCTGCCAACAGTTCCTGGTTTGGAGTGTTGACAGCCAATCAGAGTGAAGCTCGTGCCCGGGAGGGTTTGCGAACCCTCCTCGGTGCTCAGATATCGATATTTTTCTTTTTTAAATTTGTCAGAAACTGCTGAACGGATTTACACCATTTAACAAAAAGGGCGCAGTCTAAACCAAGACCTGCCTTTTTGACAAATTTGGTGTAATTCCGTTCAGCAGTTCGGGCTGTAGCCTGTAATAAAGTTCCTATGGAAATTAACATGGAGAAAACGTGCTTTGGGACCCCCCTTTTTTCTCGGCCCCCACTTGACGAATCACCCTGACACTTTCAACACACAAACTGAGCAGTCCAACCATGATTTTGGGAAAATTTCAGGAAGATTCGTCAAACGGCGCTAAAGATATTGGCAAATCAAAAAACGCTTTTCCTATGGTAACTAGGTCCTAACTATAACTACCTACTGGCGACCGCCAGTAGGTAATATATATATATATATATATATACATATATATATATATATATATATATATATATATATATATATATATATATATGAATCCACAAAACAGTCCTTGACGGGGGGAGCACAGTTCAGCTGGTGCTCGCGGCGAGAAAAGGGCCAGTTCTCGCAAAAATATTTTCCACAATGTTGAAAAAGTACGCAGCACTCTTCTTGGCGAATACAACTCTTTATTAGACCATCACTCTCCTCCTCCTACGCGTAGTTTACAATGTATGTCAGCTTATCTAAATTTACGATATTTCTAACATTTCTGATGTATAGCGGCGGCCTCATGCAGGACCCCACTAAGTAATGGGACACTATGAATGCCATTAGTGACTATTATAATTCTATGTCCACATGATCCTGTACTGTTGTGAGACAATCACTGTGATACCCTCCATTAGGGCACTAAGCCTATACAGCATTAATGGACACTTAGTCCTACAATAAACACATGATAGACCTGTAATAAGTACTCCGACCATCCTCGAGACTTGAGGCTTCAGGGATGAAGAAATTGTCTCAATAATGGATTGACAATATCATACTGTGTGAGGGCATCACAGCGATTGTCTCACAACAGTACAGGATCATGTGGACATAGAATTATAATAGTCACTAATGGCATTCATAGTATCCCATTACTTAGTGGGGTCCTGCATGAGGCCGCCCCTATACATCAGAAATGTTAGAAATATCGTAAATATAAATTTAGATAAGCTGACATACATTGTAAACTACTAGTCCCACAATGCCTCATTATGGGCAAAAGTGGATATCTAGTATAAATAGCAGAAAGTGAAAATGGACTTCGTTTACTACCGTGATCAAGAACTTGGTGTTCGAAACGCGTAGGAGAAGGAGAGTGATGGTCTAATAAAGAGTTGTATTAGCCAAGAAGAGTGCTGCGTACTTTGCCAACATTGTGGAAAATATATATATATATATTACCTACTGGCGGTCGCCAGTAGGTAGTTATAGTTAGGACCTATTTTCCATAGGAAATTCACAACATTCTATTTCCAATAACTTTGGCGCCGGTTGATGAATCTTCGCGAAATTTCAAAACTCGTGGGGCGCTCCGGTCCGCTCCTATCCTGAAAGTCTCGGGGTGATTCGTCAAGTGGGGGCTGAGAAAAAAGGGGGGTCCCAAAACATGTTTTCCCCATGCAATTTTCCATAGGAACCTTTAGTCGCAGGTACAGCCCGAACTGCTGAATGGAATTACACCAAATTTGGAAAAAAGGTAGCCCTTGTTTCAGAGTCGAGCCTTTTGGTTAAATGGTGTAAATCCATTCAGTATTTCCTGAGAAATTTGAAAAAGAAAACACATATATATCTGGGTGGAGCCTAACCACACATGTCATCGTGAGATCTGATTGACTGTCAGCACTTCATCCTGGAATTGCTGGCAGCCATCTTGGGACCAATATAAATGATAGTACCCCATTGAAAGGCATTGTAGTGAATCGAAGATTTTGAGGGTTACCAAAAGGAGAACTATAAAGGGTGATAACAGACTTTAGTTACATTAGAATTCATTTGTTGATGGTACCATACTAATTTCAGGAATTGTGGTGTGTTCTAAGGTGATTTTACCCTGTGAAAAACCTTCTGCTGGGATTTCATGAATCATGTTTGAGAGAAAACTATTTTCACATGCTTGTCCCATACAGTTTTGGAAGGTGCTCCAGAAGCTAAAATGAGAGCATATTTTCTGTAAATTCACATTATCTTTCTCAGTCATGTGAGAATGAAGTCTGACATTCTCAGTAAAACATGTACATCCAACAAGGGCAGAGACTGTCAGTTGATTCCTTTGTGTTCTACTGCAGCTTCCCAGAGTGTTCGAAAGAACAACTAGAGTGCTAACAGCCTTACTTATGACAAAAGTATGGCACACCTGAAGCCATCTTGATTGGAATAAACTGGTAACACTTAAAACATTTAATTGAAAAAGGAACAAAATGATGGGGTTCATTTTGTCATAGAAATTATGGTTAGTGCTGTAGAAAGAAAAATTGGGACATGTTTCAAGTGTGATCTCAAATATCTTCCTGTTATATTTCAACAGGAGCAGCCTGTCAGTTGATGCCTTTGTGTTCTACTGCAGCTTCCCAGAGTGTTCTAAAGAACAACTAGAGCGCTAACAGTCTTACTTATGACAAAATTATGGCACACCTGAAGCCATCTTGATTGGAATAAACTGGTAACTCTTAAAACATTTAATTTAAAAAGGAACAAAATGAGGGGGTTCATTTTGTCATAGAAATTATGGTTAGTGCTGTAGAAAGAAAAATTAGGACATGTTTTAAGTGAGATCTCAAATATCTTCCTGTTATATTTCAACAGGAGCAGCCTGTCAGTTGATGCCTTTGTGTTCGACTGCAGCTTCCCAGAGTGTTCTAAAGAACAACTAGAGAGCTAACAGTCTTACTTATGACAAAAGTATGGCACACCTGAAGCCATCTTCATTGGAATAAACTGGTAACACTTAAAACATTTAATTTAAAAAGGAACAAAATGAGGGGGTTCATTTTGCCATAGAAATTATGGTTAGTGCTGTAGAAAGAAAAATTAGGACATGTTTTAAGTGAGTTCTCAAATATGTTCCTGTTATATTTCAACAGGAGCAGCCTGTCAGTTGATGCCTTTGTGTTCTACTGCAGCTTCCCAGAGTGTTCTAAAGAACAACTAGAGTGCTAGAAGCCTTACTTATGACAAAAGTATGGCACACCTGAAGCCATCTTGATTGGAATAAACTGGTAACACTTAAAACATTTAATTTAAAAAGGAACAAAATGATGGGGTTCATTTTGTCATAGAAATTATGGTTAGTGCTGTAGAAAGAAAAATTAGGACATGTTTCAAGTGTGATCTCAAATATCTTCCTGTTATATTTCAACAGGAGCAGCCTGTCAGTTGATGCCTTTGTGTTCTACTGCAGCTTCCCAGAGTGTTCTAAAGAACAACTAGAGCGCTAACAGTCTTACTTATGACAAAATTATGGCACACCTGAAGCCATCTTGATTGGAATAAAATGGTAACTCTTAAAACATTTAATTTAAAAAGGAACAAAATGAGGGGTTCATTTTGTCATAGAAATTATGGTTAGTGCTGTAGAAAGAAAAATTAGGACATGTTTTAAGTGAGATCTCAAATATCTTCCTGTTATATTTCAACATGAGCAGCCTGTCAGTTGATGCCTTTGTGTTCTACTGCAACTTCCCAGAGTGTTCTAAAGAACAACTAGAGCGCTAACAGTCTTACTTATGACAAAAGTATGGCACACCTGAAGCCATCTTGATTGGAATAAACTGGTAACACTTAAAACATTTAATTTAAAAAGGAACAAAATGATGGGGTTCATTTTGTCATAGAAATTATGGTTAGTGCTGTAGAAAGAAAAATTAGGACATGTTTCAAGTGTGATCTCAAATATCTTCCTGTTATATTTCAACAGGAGCAGCCTGTCAGTTGATGCCTTTGTGTTCTACTGCAGCTTCCCAGAGTGTTCTAAAGAACAACTAGAGCGCTAACAGTCTTACTTATGACAAAAGTATGGCACACCTTAAGCCATCTTGATTGGAATAAAATGGTAACTCTTAAAACATTTAATTTAAAAGGAACAAAATGAGGGGGTTCATTTTGTCATAGAAATTATGGTTAGTGCTGTAGAAAGAAAAATTAGGACATGTTTTAAGTGAGATCTCAAATATCTTCCTGTTATATTTCAACAGGAGCAGCCTGTCAGTTGATGCCTTTGTGTTCTACTGCAGCTTCCCAGAGTGTTCTAAAGAACAACTAGAGCGCTAACAGTCTTACTTATGACAAAAGTATGGCACACCTGAAGCCATCTTGATTGGGATAAACTGGTAACACTGAAAACATTTAATTTAAAAAGGAACAAAATGAGGGGGTTCATTTTGCCATAGAAATTATGGTTAGTGCTGCAGAAAGAAAATTTAGGGCATGTTTTAAGTGAGATCTCAAATCCTCTTCTATTTCATTAGAAAATTCTGACATGCAGACTGAAACAATCACTTTCAATATCAGCAGTAGACTTCCAGTTAACTCCCTGGTGAGCAGTAGCTTTACTACAGTGATCTAATGAACAACTAGAGTGCTAACATTCTGAATGTATGGCAAATGTGTGACACATCTGAATGCCTTCTTGATGGAATCAAAGTAAAAACTGAAAGCATTTCCTACTGAGGAGACTGCAGTAAATGACGAAATTAGGAAACTTCATAACAAATAAGTCTCCCAAGATGGCTACCAGAGAAAAAAGAGCCCAAATGTAGCACAAATATCACCCAGACCTACTTTCCTCTACACAACCTGAGCTTGGGTTTTTAACTGAAACCTGGTTAAAGCCCCATTCTACACCCTCTGTTGCTCTTGCTATACCAGAAGGCTATAAGCTTATTAGGATGGACAGATCAACTAAGATAGGGGGAGGAATTGCTATTGCTCACAAAGATAACATCAAGGTTTCTGTTTTAGATGAGTATTGTAGTATAAAGATGGAGGTCCTCATTTTTCGAATTGATTTGTTAACCCAAGTCAGTTGGAAGGGGGCCTTAGTCTATCGTCCGCCAGGTCCCTTAGCAGACTTTCCACTTTTACTTATTGAATTAATAGCTCCCCATGTACTTGCTAGCAATAATTTTCTTTTATTAGGTGATTTTAACATCCATAGTGAATGCCCCACCAATGTGGAGTCATTAGCTTTTTTGAATGATCTTGCACTCTTAGGCTTATATAAACAAAATGAAGGTCCCACTCATACGGCTGGTCATACGTTAGACATCGTTTTGTCTAATTCTTCCAATGTATGGTGTGAGGCACCAGTACAACTAACATGGACTGACATGGACTGACCATACTTTAATTGAATTTTCTATTAAGAGCCATAAAGAAGAACATAGGGGCCAACATTTGGATAATTTTATGATTCGTAGGCAATGGCAAAAGGTCTCTCAGAAAATTTTCAAGCCTCTCTGGAAGTACCACAAAATAAACCTTCAGACAATTTAGTAGAGGCCTTAATCAATTATAATCTGGCATTAACTCGGACCATTGATCATCTTGCACCCCTAAAACGTTTTTCCACCCACTCTAAACGCCCTCAAGCCACTTGGTTCTCCCCCCAGTTACATATAAAAAAAAAATAGTGTAGAAAATTTGAGAAGAAATGGCGTATCACCCACAAGGAAAGTTACAAAATTCAGTTTTTAACCTCTTTGTCAAGCTACCATAGTAGCATTAAGATTGCACGGAAAAACCACATTTCCACTCAACTCGCATCGGCTGGTAATGCTCCAAAAGTCCTATACAATATTCTTCAGTCATTTGTAAAACCTAAGGCTTGTGAGAATGTTGAAGCACCTTCACAAACACTATGCAATGATATTGCTTCACATTTTCACAAAAAATAGAATCAATATATGAAAAAATTGTTTCTTCAGGAAACCCATACCAGATGCCTATGCCCACAGAAACATCAGAATCACCTCCCATGCTGCTTGAGAATTTTCCCCCACTAACCTTAGCAGATGTAGAGGCTTTAATGCATCAAGTGAAGTCTGGCTCACCCAGCGACTTGATTCCCGCGAGAGTAACCAGTACCTTAATCCCTCAATTATCCCCACTGATTGAACACCTTCTTAATCTATCAATAAAGGAAGGTTTTGTCCCACCGGAATGGAAAGCTGCGCAGATAATCCCGATTCGCAAAAATATTAAGACCCCTCTGACTGATCTGACCAATCTCCGTCCCATATCGCTCTTACCATTTCTGAGTAAACTAATAGAGAGACACGCCAATAAACATCTATCAAACCATGTCGAACTCTCGGGCTGCCTAGACTCCTCTCAGTCAGGCTTTAGGCCCAAATATAGCACCGAATCAGCCCTTCTAGTAGTCACGGACAACATCAGAATGACTCTAGATAAGGGCCATTCTATGATTCTGGTGCTACTGGACCTATCTGCCGCATTCGACACGGTCTCCCATCAAATTCTGCTCAGAAGGTTGAGAGAAATTGGTCTAAGAGACTCCGCCTTTCAGTGGATGTCAAGCTTTCTATCTGGTAGATCTCAGACGGTTAACCTTGGCTCATATCGGTCGGCGCCCATGGAACTGTCCAAGGGAGTCCCACAGGGCTCTTGTTTGAGTCCTACTTTATTCAACATCTATGTGGCTCCCTTGGCCAATGTCCTAAGAAAATATGGGTTTATTCCAATATCATATGCCGACGATACGCAGCTACTCTTTCCTTTCAATGAACTTACTCCCACTGTTCAAGAGACCTTTTCTTTGGGCATGAATGCCATTTCCCAATGGATGAAAAATAATTTTCTCCAATGTAATGTTGGGAAAACTGAGGTATTACTTTTTGGAGAGGCTCCTCTATTATGGTCACCAAATTGGTGGCCTATTAATCTTGGAAAACCCCCCATTCCCAAAACTTCTGTTAAGAACTTAGGAGTTCGTCTAGATCATGCCCTTACATTTAAGGAACATATTGGCCAGACTATAGGCACATGTTTCCATACTTTGGGCCTACTTCGACGAGTTTTTCCTTTGCTCCCAGACTCTGTTCGAAGGACATTGACTCAGGCACTCATAATAAGTCGCCTAGACTATTGTAACGGTCTGCTACTCTCTGCCAATGAAACTTCTATTAATAAACTTCAGGTGGTTCAGAATACGACGGCACGCCTGGTTCTGAACGTGCCTCCCAGATCAGCTTCCCGCCCTCTTCTCCAAAAACTCCACTGGTTACCCATACGTCAACGGATAAAATTTAAAGTCTGTTGTACTATCCATAAGGCATTGTTTAATCTTGGCCCTAGTTATTTATCAGAAAAGTTCACTTTCTATCATCCCCCAAGATCTTTACGCTCTAGCCCTAAACTTCTGCTGAAGGTTCCCGAATCAGGAGAGCAAGACTAGGAGGAAAAGCTCTCTCTTATCTTGGTCCAAAATATTGGAATGAACTTCCCTTACATTTAAGAGAATGTTCGAACCATCTTCACTTTAGAAAGTTACTTAAAACTATTTTGTTTTGCTTTTAAGTTTGACAGTACTGTATTTGAATCTGTTTCACGTCCAAAGCGCAGAGATACTCCTCGGAGTCGATTCTGGCGCTATACAAACCAAATACAAATACAAATACAAATACAGATGTAGCCCACATATAGCCCAATGACAGAAGTGTGCAAAACACTTTTTATTTTTAGTTTTTCTGCAGTTTTATATAGTGCAAACTGGTCAGGTATTGGAGCGTTACATCTTACTTGGACCCCTTATTGCGTATTTTGCACGAAGTACATGAGATTGATCTTGCGAAACATTGAACTTTACGATTCTGTTAACCTGAAGTTGCTCTGAACCGGGCTTTGTAACACCCGTTTTTACCTACTGGTTTTAATTAATTCTCACTGTATTGTATTAGGAAAGAGGATTTACTGTTTTTATGTACACTTTTATGATCTATGTTTCTAAATCAGATCAAATAAAGTTTAATGAATTCTATGGCAGGACGGAGGCGAGGATTATGCATATCTTTCCTCACTTTATTTGCATAGCAGTTCAAAGAAAACGTAACACAACAATCATTAAACAAAAGACTACACAACCCATGAAGCATTAGGGGGTAGTCTCCAAGGCAACTATAGTCCAATCATATCACAGTCCATCATATATAATATCGTGACGTCCCTTCCGCTTCCTCTTTCTTCACTGCTCGTCAGTTAAGTGCATTCCTTACATTCTTGGCTTAATCTGACGTTGTTGCTGTTTGTATAGCGGTTTCTTGTGCACGTTATTAGCATTATTGCCTTGGTATTGTTTCATATTCCCTGCGCAGCAGGCTCTTGCCTGAGTGCGTTCTCCCCCTCGCAGTTTCTGCCGCTGTGTGCTCTGCGCGCGGTGAGATCCTGTCAGGCGCGTCTGGTCCGAGCGAGGCAGCTCCGTCGAGCGCTCCCGCTGGTCTTTCCGCGCGTTTGGGAATCCGGTCACTCCTTTAGTGTCCGCTTGATTCCCGACCAACCCTCGCCTAATTTTGACACCGCTACACGGTGATTTCCCCACACGGCCATGTTAGTGACCAGCACCACCTGGTGGTGGTAATTGGTATTGCGCCTCAGTCTATTCTTATAACAGCTTCGGGAAAGCCCAGCTGTTGGAGCACCGGCGAGGGGCTGTCTTAAGGATTTTAAGGGCATTTGTTCTGTGCTCACACCCTCTGCTATCATGTCTTCTCCAGAAGACCATTTTTACTCCTCCTACCAGTAAGTGGAGGAGGAATGGCCCCCAACTTCTCCCTCCAGCAGTGGACCAAGCCCTCTCTCTGGCTATTTCTAGGGCGCTGGCTCCTCTTAGGGATCAGGTTGATAAGCTGGCAAAAAGCATCCCTGGGGTGTTCAGTGACCCAGATCTGGTGGTGGCGGGTCCAAGTAGCTCCCAGATGGGGAATAAAAGGTCCGTTAAGCATAACGCGGGGCACTTGGAAGGATTTGATAAACTTACGGAGACCTTCCTCAAGAGTGCGCGAACGCTAAAACATGCACCTTGCCGGGAGGAGGAGGGGCCCGGAGAAAATTGCGACACTGTCACCACTATTGTAGACCCCGACGGCGGGTTTCCCTTAGAGGGAGAGGGTGTATCGGAGGACGATTTCTCCTCCGATGAGGATAAGGACTCGGGCGGCCCTGGCGTCCAGAGTCCCACTCCTCTCAGTCCCCGGTTGGGGACAGGGTCCACTCGGACATTTTCGAGCCTACCCAAATTTACCATCCTAGGTCGGCAGAGTGGACACCTGACGCCAAAGTGGCAGAGTATGTGGTGGGGAAAATCCATCAACCCCTTGAAAGGGAGGTCAGGAATAGGATGAGGGAGAATGCCCCAGGCCCTCACTGAAGGGGAAGGTGGCACACCCGCCTGAAATTGATGAGAAACTATGTACCTTTTTCTCCAAGTATATGAGGGATCCCAAGAAAGGAATTGATAGGTCTTGGACGTGGTAGGGCCCTTGACCCAAATTATTCAATTGACGGAGCGTTCCAAAGAGTCAGGATCCCCTTTGTCCACGGATATTGTGGCTGGTTGGGCGCACTACCCTAAACCCTAAAACACTACCCCCTCCACTACCCAAACACCACTGCACTACCCTAAACCCTAAAACACTACCCCAGCATGACACCTTACACTACCCAAACATAACTGCACTACCCTAAACCCTAAAACACTACCACCAGCACGACTCCCTACACTACCCAAACACCACTGCACTACCCTAAACCTTAAACACTACCCCCAGCACGACTCCCTACACTACCCAAACACCACTACACTACACTAAACCCTAAATATACCCCCAGCATGACCTCCCACACTACACAAACACCACTGCACTACCCTAAACCCTAAAAAACTATCCCCAGCACGACCGCCTACACTACCCAAACACCACTGCACTACCCTAAACCCTAAAACACTAACCTCAGCATGACCCCTACACTACCCAAACACCACTGC
Source organism: Calotriton arnoldi (assembly GCA_963921515.1). Taxonomy (NCBI): domain Eukaryota; kingdom Metazoa; phylum Chordata; class Amphibia; order Caudata; family Salamandridae; genus Calotriton; species Calotriton arnoldi. The sequence goes on from CAWUFW010001495.1 coordinate 2,128,950, forward strand.
TCTACCCTATACCCTAAAACACGACCCCCTACACTACACAAACACGACTGCACTACCCTAAACCCTAAAACACTACCCACAGCATGACCCCTTCACTACACAAACACCACTGCACTGCCCTAAACCCTAAAACACTACCCCAGCACTACCCCTACACTACCCAAACACCACTGCACTAACATAAACCCTAAAACACTACCCCAGCACAACCCCCTACACTACACAAAACCACTGCACTACCCTAAACCCTAAAACACTACCCCCAGCACGACTCCCTACACTACCCACACACCACTGCACTACCCTAAACCCCAAATATACACCCAGCATGACCCCCTACACTACCCAAACACCACTGCACTACCCTAAACCATAAAACACTACCCCCAGCATGACCCCCTACACTACAAAAACACCACTGCACTACCCTAAACCCTAAAACACTACCACCAGCATGACCCCTACACTACTCAAACACCACTGCACTACTCTAAACCCTAAAACACTACCCCAGCATGACCCCTACAGTACCGATACACCACTGCACTACCCTAAACCCTAAAACACTACCCCCAGCACGACCCCCTACACTACTGCAGTACCCTAAACCCTAAAACACTACCCCCAGCATGACCCCCTACACTACCCAAACACCACTGCACTACCCTAAACCCAAAAACACTACCCCCAGCACGACCCACTACACCACCCAAACACCACTGCACTACCCTAAACCCTAGAAAAGAAACCCCCACCCCATGCCCAATCCCCTTACCTCTCACTCCTCATGGTTCCTCTCTCCTCGTGGTTCCTGCTTCACGTCATCTCTGAGGGGCTGTGCACGTCGTTGTGAGGAAACGGAGCAGCCTCTGTTTCCTTACAACGACATGGATCGTCTGCATGTTTTTAGAACGCATGGTCATTTACCATACATACCTTTACAACAAAATTTGTTGTAAAGGCATGCGTGGTAAATGACCATGCGTTCTAAAAAATGCGTAGTAATGACTTTGTGATGTACAACGCATGTGTGGTAATGCATGCGTTGTAATGGTATCGCAAAGTAAAAAGTCGTTGTAACGGCTGTTTACCGATCGAAGCTGGCCCCTGTTCTTCAGTGAGACGTTTATTTGATTAATTAGGAGGAAGGAATGTGTTTTTTTACCGAAAGTGCATTCCCGGCTGTTGTATTGTGAAAGTGTCCGCGTGGCCTGGTTTCACTTCCGGTGAGAGAGTGGAAGAGTCTGTTTGGATCTAAAGGAGTTCTGTTGTTGGACGGGGCCGGCGCGACATGTCATCAAAAAACATAGCTAATGGAAAGCGTCCTCCCTGAAGTGTGGAGCAGTGCCATGAGAGGTCAACGAGTGTGCGTCCACCGCAGTATGACCGTACCGCGTGACCCATGTGCCGCCTCCAGGGTACGGGAGGCAGAAGCGGCATCGCAGGTCCTCTTGAAGACCGTTGTAGCACTAATTCTACATTTTGGTACTAGGGCATTTTAACTTCGTTGTTCCTGCCAGATACAAAGAGAAGATCCTGTGTTATTCAGTGCCCTCGTTACCTTTTTTGTGGGTTGTGGTGCTTGTCACTTCGCTGCCCCGCCAGTGCACACGACTGGGCACCCCACCTCGTGTGCCATCTGCAGGGCCTCTGCCCTCGGATCACTGGTTTCGGTTTCTGGAGTGGCAACATAAACAGTTGCTCCCAAAGGACTAGCCTGAACACTTAGGTGAATATCCCCTGCACCAGCATTCCACGGAAATTCTTTCCTAGCTCTCCCACGTCAACGAGCACGGCTCCGCTCGCGACACCGTGTGACGTCATCGGAGCCATAAGAGGACCTCGTCGGCGTGCTGACGTCAGTTCCACCCATTTTTTCCGTGCCACCGAGGCAAACAGGGGACCGAGACATTTTCACATGTATACATAGTATAATAAATATATATATATTCACTGAAAAAACCATAGGTTTCAGGCACGTTATAGTTAGAAATTAGCATTTAAAAACCTTAGAAATTCACTGAAAAAACCATAGGTTTCAGGGGCGTTATAGTTAGTTGGACATTTCACTTGTACAAAACCATAGAAATTCCCCCGTTATAGTTAGTTCAGCTAACTATAACTTCATGCACTCGCAATGCACTGCTTATGACGTCACATATTACATCACTCATGACATGTTCAGTGACATCACTCATGACATCACTGATGACATCTCAAATGACATCACTGATGACATCATCCAGTGAATGTGTGTTTTTCTGAAAATTAAATATGTTTTATATTTGTATATCTCAAGGTCGATGGAAGAATAAATGGGCATATAAGTGTCTAAATGGATGATTTTTTTGTAAAATTGATTGTATAACTGACTAAGTGTATCTTAGTGAATACATGGGTTAGTGAGTAATGTTTAAATATGAAAATATCTGTATCAGTCTCTCACTTTGTGTATAAGTGGCTGCATGGGTTGGTGAGTAGCTACATGAGTGTCTATAAGGGTTATTAGTTGGTTTTTGAGTATCAGTATGAGTGTCTGAGTGTCTGTATGGTTCGGTGGGGGTATTACTTAGTGCATAGATGCATGAATGAGTGACTCACTGTTTGTATGTGTTGAAGACAGCATGTGTGCAGGACTGTATAGGTGGATGAGTATGCGTATGGGTGTGTTAGTGAGTGAATGACTGTCTCAATAGTGTCTTTAAGAGTAACTACATATGTTTTAAACTAGTATATGTGAGTATTGGTGTATATAAGTGAGTATATGTGAGAGTGAGAGATTGGAAGAGTTCCTGTACAAATAAGTAGGTGTTTCTATAAGTGATTGTTTAAGAGAGTAAGTTTGTGTAAGTTTCTGTAGAAGTAAGTGTGGTAGTGTGTGTATAACTGTATATGCAAGTAAATGGATGTTTGATACTTTGTTTGCATGTGTGACTATGTGTGTGAGTAACTCTATGGATGAGTGGCGGTGTGTAACAGGATGTATAGGTGTATGAGTACATATGATGAGTGAGTACATGTATGAGTGACTGTATAGGGACTGTTGGTGAATGAGTGGATGTGTGTGTGTAGATCTTGGAATTACTGAATAGGTGTGTTGTAACTGGTATTGGTATGTCCATTGTTTTTAAAATGTTAGTTTGTATTTTTGAGTGTGTGTATCAAAGGTTATATTAGGGTGAGAGGAGGTCTGCCACTCTATCACAAGGATGATGTCATCAGTGATGTCATTTGAGATGTCATCAGTGATGTCATGAGTGATGTCACTGACCATGTCATGAGTGATGTAATATGTGACGTCATCAGCAGTGCATTGCGAGGCACGCGAGTTATAGTTAGCTGAACTAACTATAACGGGGAATTTCTATGGTTTTGTACAAATGAAATGTCCAACTAACTATAACGCCCCTGAAACCTATGGTTTTTTCATATATATATATATATTCCACGAAAGATTCTTGAATACTAAGAACCGGAGGGACACAGCGGGGAATGCAGGAAGGATCTTTATTGCACGAGAGCAATGGCATTATGCGTTTCGGTCTGTGCCTTCATCAGATGCCTGCTCCAACGAAGTTCTCCCGCCAAATGTCTCACAGATATAATCAAGATCATTCCGCCATTGCTGGCTATTCAGGTGGGTGGAGTTAGAGTACCAAACAGTACTCCAGCCACATTGGCAAACTACAAGTACCAGCATGCACCTCTCACGGCTTGCAGGTAAGTTATTCCACTCAAGTCCAAGTATCCTTTCAAGAGCCCTGAATTAGGTTACGAACGTGGTTTGTGATCTTTGGCAGAACTCAGCTGGTGAAACAAGTATCCCTCCTGGGTCCCCAAGACGCCTCAACCACATGTGTCCAATTACAGTATTAACTACACTGAAAAAAACAGGCATGATTTGTGAGCTAAAATCATCCTTTCTGCCAAATTTTGTGTAATTCTGTCCAGTGGATCAGGTTGTAGCCGTGCTCAAAGCTCCTAAGGGAATTACCATGGGAAAAGTACTTTTTTACCCCCTCTTTTTCATGGCCCCCACTTGGCGGATCACCCCAAACTTTCAATGCCCAACAAGGATCACTGGCACACTTGTTTTCAAAACTTTCGTGAACATTTGCCAAACGGTACCAAAGACATAGCTAAATCAGAAAATTATTTTCCTATGGAAACATGGTCCTAACTATAACTACCTACTGGTGACCACCAGTAGGATATGGATATATATATATAGATATATATACATATATATATGTATATGAGCAATACAAATGGAAAACAAAAGACTGGCATCGCCCACTAGAGGGTTTTAATTGAATCAAACTAACAATGACAACCACAAGTCCCAGAATGCAATTGAGCTGCATCCACTGAGGAGGTCCAATGGGGGCCAATATTATAAAGCAGGCAATCGGATGAAGGGTTACCATGATGTTAATGCTGGACTTTACCTTGGAGAAAGGTCGAAATGACCGAAACGCGTCAGGACTGCTGTCCGGTTTTGAAAATAAATTGATGGAATTGCCGATCTGTGAGTGCGCCTCCTCCTTTGTGCAGAAGGAATTGTGTGAACATGTTAAGCGGCTTGGTCCTGCCGCACAGGTACACACCACCCGAAAGAGCGCCATGTTTACCCCTTGGACCAACTGTGTGAGAGTCGAAGGACATTGTGGGGTATTGGTTGCCGCCCCGGACTGGCCGAGGCAGGGATCCGTGCAGCCTTCAAAATGGGATTGCTACGGAACAGATTCGGAGAATAAAAGAGCAATACAAACGGACAACAAAAGACTGGCATCACCCACTAGAGGGTTTTAATTGAATCAAACTAACAATGATAACCACAAGTCCCAGAATGCAATTGAGCTGCATCCACTGAGGAGGTCCAATGGGGGCCAATATTATAAAGCAGGCAATCGGATGAAGGGTTACCATGATGTTAATGCTGGACTTTAGCTTGGAGAAAGGTCGCAATGACCGAAACGCGTCAGGACTGCTGTCCGGTTTTGAAAATAAATTGATGGAATTGCCGATCTGTGAGTGCGCCTCCTCCTTGGTGCAGAAGGAATTGTGTGAACATATATATATATATCACACCAACGATCACTCCATCAAAGCAACCAGAGGACACAGCGGGGAGCAGGAAATCCATTTATTGAACACCTCCGGCATAATGCATTTCAGCACATTTGCCTTCCTCAGATGCCGCTGATAACACCAGGGTAACACCCACACCACCTTTGAAACTCTTACGGCTCTCCCATTGGTGGGAATACAGCTGTCCCCACTTTGATTGTAAAAGTCTCTGCTGCAAACTCGAGTCCTGAACTACATCTCCCAGCATGCCACTGGCCGGGTGAGTACTTGCTGTGGGGATCAATGTTCTTAATTAAGCGCTGTTATTCCGTACAGAGGGGTGCTTTGTTGTTTAGTGGTGAACCTGGGTCAGGGGTGTCCTGGACCTCCTTGGGTCCCCTACGTCCGGCCCCAATTACAAGAGTCAGCCGGGCCCCGGAATGCTAATGCAATGACTGCATTCCCCCGTGAAGTCACGGACTGCTCCTGGCAGAGGCCTCTTGCTTGGCCCGATCTCGAGGCCATCCTGGGCTGCTCAATCCCTTGAGAAAATTTGCCACGTTGCCAGAAAAAGCCCAGGACACTTCAGGACGGGTCCTCTAAACGTGCTCCTGGCAGGCGCGTGAAACATCACACCAACGATCACTCCATCAAAGCAACCAGAGGACACAGCGGGGAGCAGGAAATCCATTTATTGAACACCTCCGGCATAATGCATTTCGGCACATTTGCCTTCCTCAGATGCCGCTGATAACACTAGGGTAACACCCACACCACCTTTGAAACTCTTACGGCTCTCCCATTGGTGGGAGTACAGCTGTCCCCACTTTGATTGTAAAAGTCTCTGCTGCAAACTCAAGTCCTGAACTACAGCTCCCAGCATGCCACTGGCCGGGTGAGTACTTGCTGTGGGGATCAATGTTCTTGATTAAGCGCTGTTATTCCGTACAGAGGGGTGCTTTGTTATTTAGTGGTGAACCTGGGTCAGGGGGTGTCCTGGACCTCCTTGGGTCCCCTACGTCCGGCCCCAATTACGAGAGTCAGCCGGGCCCCAGAATGCTAATGCAATGACTGCATTCCCCCGTGAAGTCATGGACTGCTCCTGGCAGAGGCCTCTTGCTTGGCCCGATCTCGAGGCGGTCCTGGGCTGCTCAATCCCTTGAGAAAATTTGCCACGTTGCCAGAAAAAGCCCAGGACACTTCAGGACGGGTCCTCTAAACGCGCTCCTGGCAGGCGCGTGAAACATCACACCAGCGATCACTCCATCAAAGCAACCAGAGGACACAGCGGGGAGCAGGAAATCCATTTATTGAACACCTCCAAGCCACCTCTTCAAGCATATGTATATCTATATATATATTCACTGAAAAAACCATAGGTTTCAGGCACGTTATAGTTAGAAATTAGCATTTAAAAAACCTTACAAATTCACTGAAAAAACCATAGGTTTTAGGGACAGTTATAGTTAGTTGGACATTGCACTCGTACAAAACCCGTGAAATTCTCCCGTTATAGTTAGTTCAGCTAACTATAACTCGCGCCCCCGCAATGCACTGCTGATGACGTCACATATTACATCACTCATGACATGGTCAGTGACATCACTGATGACATCACTGATGACATCTCAAATGACATCACTGATGACATCATCTAGTGACTGTGTGTTTCTGTAAAGTTTAAATATTTTTAATATATGTAGGGAAAGTGTAGTATCCTCAGGTCATGTCATTCTGTTCCCTCTACCTAGCTGCTCAGCCAGTGTGAGTGTTCCGGTCAGAATGCCAGTGTGAGTGGAATGCTTGGGTGCCTGTGTGTGTGAGAGACAGTTGAGAAGATGGGCTGAGCAGCTAGGAGGCTGCTCCTGGTGGGGCCTGTTCCAGCTTATTACAACTACTTAATAAACTACATCAACCACAACTCGACTACGTCTACTTTGTTACCTGAACACGTGGGCCAGACCACTACAGAAAGGCGTATTGAAGAATGAGTGGGTGTATAAGTGTCTGTATGGATGATTTAGTAGGTGCGTGACTAACTCTATAAGTGAGTGATTAAATGTATCTTACTGAATGCATGGGTTAGTGACTAAACTGGGTGAATGTCTGTATCCGTCTGTCTGTTGCTGTGTAAGTGGCTGCATGGGTTTGTGAATAGCTACATGAGTGTCTATATGAGTTATTGATTGGTTGTCTGAGTATCTGTATGGGTGCCTGAGTGTTTGTGTGGGTGGGGTGTGTGCGACTCTGTGCATAGATGTGTGAGTGGGTGATTCACTGGGTGGATGGTTTCAAGAGTGCATCTGTGATAGAGTGTATGTGTGGGTAAGTGTGTGTAAGAGTGTGTTAGTGAGTGAATATATGTCCCAGTGGTACATGTGTGAGTAACTACATATGTGAAAGGCAGTATATATGTGTGTTGGAGTATATAAATAGCTATAAGCTAGAGTGTGTGATTGTGAGAGTGACTGTATGGATGAGTGTGTGCTTGTATCAGTGATTGTATAAGAGCGTAAGAATGTGCTAGTATTTGTATGAGTAAGTGAGCTGGTGTGTGTATAACTGTATAGGTGAGTAAATGGCAGTGTGTTTAATTATTTGCATGACTGACTAGGTGTGTGAGTACCTCTATGGATGAGTGGCGGTGTTTGAGTGTCTATATAGGAGTATGAGTGCATATGATAGTCCTGTACTGAGTGACCGTAAGTATGAGTGACTGTACGGGTGAGTGAGTGGATGTGTGTGTGTAGACCTAAGAATCAGTGAGTGGGTATGTAGTTATTGGTGTTGGAGTGTCTATGGTTTTGCGAATGGCAGTCTGTAATTTAGAGTGGGTGTATCAAAGGTTATATTAGGGTGAGAGGAGGTGCATCAGATTATCACGTGGATGATGTCATCAGTGATGTCATCAGTGATGTCATTTGAGATGTCATCAGTGATGTCATCAGTGATGTCACTGCCCATGTCATGAGTGATGTAATATGTGACGTCATCAGCAGTGCATTGCGGGGCGCGAGTTATAGTTAGCTGAACTAACTATAACGGGGAATTTCACGGGTTTTGTACGAGTGCAATGTCCAACTAACTATAACTGTCCCTAAAACCTATGTTTTTTTCAGTGAATTTGTAAGGTTTTTAAATGCTAATTTCTAACTATAACGTGCCTGAAACCTATGGTTTTTTCAGTGAATTTCAAAGGTTTTTAAATGCTAATTCTTAACTATAACATGTCTGAAACCTATGGTTTTTTTCAGTGAATTTCAAAAGTTTTGTAAATGACAATTTTTAAATGTATTAATTGTTATATTTATTTTTTGATACTGATTTACTACATTTTTTAAACTATTTATTTTTAGATATTTTATTTTTTAAATTACATTGTAATTACATTATACATTACATTACAAAATATACTTTCTCAGAATGAATTACTTTAGTTTAAATACTTTGCAAATAGGCAATAGACTTTTAAGTACAGTAGTTACAGTTGTTGCAATGGGCAACCCAATTTCAAACACAATGCAACATTGAGCTCAATGTGAATTTCTAGTTAAATGCAATTAGTTACTTCATGGATTACTTTTCTAACCACAGGTCTGGATCCTAGATTCAGTCCTGGGACATCTCCTGTAAACAGTTGAGTAAAAGCGTTTTGGTTACAGTAGTGATTTTTAAGGAATATTATTGTATTTTAAAAGTTGACACAGAAACTTTTTCACATAGAATCACCAATGTTATCCTATGGGAGGAAATTCACTTAGCAGGTAAGTAGTGTTATCGTTACTTTTTCTTACTCAGTGGTGGATCCTGGATCCAGCACTGGTGCATCTCCTGTAAACAGTTGAAAGAATGCGTTTAAGTCATACAGGCGATTTTTAAGGAATATTTGTAGTTTGTGAAAATCGACACTTTGAAACTTTTCTGCTGAAAACCAGACAATGGATTCCTATGGAAGGAAATACAAGTTACTGGTAAGTACGGTTAGAATTACTTTTCAGGGTCAGTGCTAGGCTAAAGATGCAGCACTGGGTTCTCTCCTGATAACAGGTGAGTAAATCGGAATTCGTAGTTCGGCTGATTTTAGAGGAATATTATAAAGTTCCAAAACTCCACACACAGAAGAATTTCCAAGTGAAACCAGTCAATGTTAGCCTATAGAAGGAAATTCAAGTTACTGGTAAGTACGGTTAGAATTACTTTTCAGGATCTGTACTGGGCTCAAAGATGCAGCACTGAGGTCTCTCCTGATATCAGGTGAGTAAATCGGAATTCGTAGTTCGGCTGATTTTAGAGGAATATTATAAAGTTCCAAAACTCCACACACAGAAGAATTTCCAAGTGAAACCAGTCAATGTTAGCCTATGGAAGGAAATTCAAGTTACTGGTAAGTACGGTTAAAATTACTTTTCAGGATTAGTACTGGGCTCAAAGATGCAGCACTGAGGTCTCTCCTGATAACAGGTGAGTAAATCGGAATTCGTAGTTCGGCTGATTTTAGAGGAATATTTGCACAATGGTGAAGGAAGGGGGTGGGGCCTAAGGTGACATGTCTGCAAACACGCCCTGTGGCGTGTTTTAAATTGGAGAATTAATTCCTCCTCAATCCCGAGGGTCCCTAGGGGCCAACTAGCCCACCACATACCTCCAGTATGCACCAGAGAGCTGCGTTGCAGAGAGGTGTTCAGAGGCCACGCCCCTTTTTGCACCTCTCTGCAACGCAGCTCTGTGGCGCTTTCTGGACGTACCTGGTGGGCTAGTTGGCCCCCAGGGACCCTCAGGATTGAAGGGGATTTAATTCCCCATCTTAAAACGCGCCACGGGGCCTGTTTGCACACATGTCACCTGAAGCCCCGCCCCCTCCCTTCACCACTGTGCAAACGCGCCCGTGGCACGTTTTAAGTTGGGGTATTAAGTCCCCTTGAATCATGAGGGTCCCTAGGGGTCCAACTAGGCCACCTTGTACCTCCAGTATGCGCCAGGGAGCTGCGTTGCATAGAGGTGTTCAGAGGCCACGCCCCTTTTACACCTCTCTGCAACGCAGCTCTGTGGCGTTTCTGGACGTACCTGGTGGGCTAGTTGGCCTCAGGGACCCTCAGGATTGAAGGGGATTTAATTCCCCATCTTAAAACGCGCCACGGAGCCTGTTTGCACACATGTCACCTTTAGCCCCGCCCCTTCCCTTCACCACTGTGCAAATGCGCCCCGTGGCGTGTTTTAAGTTGGGGGATTAAGTCCCCTTGAATCCTGAGGGTCCCTGGGGTCCAACTATCCCACCAGGTACCTCCAGTAAGCGCCACAGAGCTGCGTTGCAGAGAGGTGTAAAAGGGGCGTGGCCTCTGTACACCTCTCTGCAACGCAGCTCCCTGGCGCATACTGGAGGTTCCTGGTGGGCTAGTTGGCCTCCAGGGACCCCCATTATTCAAGGGGAATTACTTCCCCTTCTTAAAACGCGCCAGGGGGTTAAGGAAGGGGGCGGGGCCTCCGGCACAATGCTGGTCTTTTTTTTTTTGTATGGGAGGGGGGCTGCGTGGCCCCCCTTCCCTCTGCCACTTTTGGCCCGGCGACCCCATCCCCCGGGGCCTGAGAATTTCTTTTAAATAAAAAAACGGGAAGGGGGCCGCGTGGCCCCCTTCCCTGGGCCTCTATTGGCCCCGGGGACCCCATCCCCCGGGCATGCCCTCTTTTTTTCTAATTAAATATTTGGAGGGGGGCTGCGTAGCCCCCCTCCTCAGGCCATTTAAGGCCCCAGGGACCCCATCTCCCGGGGGCGTCTTTTAAAAAAAAAAAAACCTTTTTTTGGGAGTGGGGCTGCGTGGCCCCCCTCCCGGGCCACTAATGGCCCTGGGGACCCCATCCCCCGGGGCCTGGCCACTCGTTGGGGACCGTGGGGGGGTCCCCAATCCCTGCACGGTCCCGCCGGCTCCCCGCGTCCTGGGGCAGCCGCCATTGCTTTTCCATAAGGGGAGCTGCTGACATGCAGCTCCCCTTATGGAAAAGCAATTCTGCTTTGCTTCATTGAAGCAAAGCAAGCTTGCAATGACAGGACGGGAGCCGCGAGGCTCCCGTCCTGCCATTGCAAACAGCAGTGTCCCGGGGGTAGGCACCCCGGGACACTGCAGGAGCCGGCCCTGGGGGGTGGCGGTCCCCAGGGCCACCACAGGCTCCAGGAGGGGGCCACGCGGCCCCTCCCCACTTCTACATAGCCCCGGGGAGGTGGTGGTCCTGGGGCTTCGGGGGTCTGAAACGGTGCCCCACATGTATTTTCTTAGTGCCCCGGGGAGGTGGTGGTCCCCGGGGCGTGTGGGGGGGCAGGAGCCCCCCCACACAGGTCATTGTTTATTTAAAAAAGAAGCCCCGGGGGCTGGCGGTCAACGGGGCTGCGGGAGGGCGGAGAGCCCTCCCGCACCATTTTTAAAGCCCCGGGGGTGGCAGTCCCCGGGCTTAGAGGCCTTAGTGGCCCCCACATAAAATAAAATCCAACCCCCGCATGCCCCCGGGACTTGGCCCACCCGGGGGCAAAATAGCATCGAAGCGCGGGAGACCGCGCTTCGATTTTCTTTTTTATCGGCAGGATCCGCGCACCCAGTGTGTTTTTTGCTGATTTTTTTAAAAGAAACAAACAAAAAAAATTTAGCCCTGGGGGTCCTTGTAGGACCCCCTGAGCAGGCCAAGGGGGTCAGGGTGTTTCTACCCTGCCCCCTTTTTGCGTTTTGCGCGATTGGTTTTACTGTTTTCTTGTGACTCGGTTCTACCGAGTCACAAGATGGCTGCCAACACTTCCTGGTTTGGAGTGTTGACAGCCAATTAGCATACAGCTGGTCATCGGGAGGGTGCGGGACCCTCCGCGTGCCATAGATATATATGTGTTTTTACTTTTGATTTTCTCAGCAACTACTGAACGGATTTACACCATTTAACAAAAGGGTTCTTTCTGAACCAAGAACTACCTCTTTGCCAAATTTGGTGTAATTCCGTTCAGCAGTTCGGGCTGTAGCCGTGGCTAAAGTTTCCTATGGAAAAATGAATGGGGAAAACACGTTTTGGGACCCCCTTTTCTCGGCCCCCGCTTGACAAATCACCCCGAGACTTTCAGGATAGGAGCGGACCAGAGCGGGCCACAAAGTTTGAAAATTTCGCGAAGATTCGTCAACCGGCGCCAAAGTTATTTCAAATAGAATGTTGCGGATTTCCTATGGAAAATAGGTCCTAACTATAACTATCTACTGGCGACCGCCAGTAGATAATATATAGATATATATATATACAGCAAACATTAGTACCAAAGGGATACGTTTTTTAGATGTGCAGGTTTACGTGAAAGACAATATGTTGGAGACTAAGGCCTATAGAAAGGAAACAGCTGGAAACTCGATGCTTCATGCATCCAGTTCTCACCCTCACCATCTCATACAAAGCATACCATATGGTGAGATGCTGCGACTAAAAAGAATATGCAGTAATGAGGGAGAACTCAAAATAGCGCAACAGGCAAGCAAAGAGCGTTTTCTCCGAAGGGGCTACTCTGACAAATGTATCAATAGAGCGATTGAGAAAAGTAACATAACAAACAGAACTAATCTACTAACTAAATCGACAACAGTGGGGCAGACCACAGTAGTTGGCACAACAAAGGGAAAAGATAAGCCAAGTGATTTTAGAATGATCATACAGTACAGTGGCCAAGAGAAAGCCATAAGGAAAATACTTCAAAGAAATTGGCCCATAGTATTAGATGATCCTACAATTGGACACTTATTACCTAACAACCTATCCATTACATATAGTAGGGCACGGGCCATGCGTGACAGTATGGTTAAGAATAATTTGGAAACACAGACAGGCACTACATGGCTCGCACAACAAAGGGATTCTTCCGTTGTAAAACCTGCAAGGCGTGCCAACATGGGATAAACAAGACAACATACAGCAGCCCTTTTAAGAACAAAGAGAAAACAATCACAAAATCACTCACGTGCAAGACTGACTATGTGGTCTATGTGCTGGAGTGTCCATGTGGCCTAAGATATGTAGGGAGTACTAGACTCCAGGGCCACAAACGGATACTCCAGCACATCAGAGCCATTAAGAATAGAGATGTCACATACGCAGTCGCACGACACTTCGAAGAACTTCACGAATCTGACCCATCTAAATTAAAATACTTTTTAATAGACTCTATACTACCCAGCAAAAGGGGTGGGGACAGGGAAAAGCAGTTACGCAAGCTGGAAACAAGGTATATCCTAGACCTCGATTCCAAGCAACCGGGGGGTCTCAACGTAACGGAGGACTTATACACCTGTTTATAAACATTTTAAATACAGGTGTGAATCATTAGTTGCCAGCAGATATTGAAACCGGGATCAAAGGGTAAACTTTCATCAGACAGGAATTATGCCGTATACCCCTTCCAAAATAAATTTTATCACAGTTTTAAGGTATCATTAGTCACTAATTTTAACACAATATTTTTCATTCAATCACAATTTTAGGTAAAGGGATACACAATTTTAATATTTAATATTTAAGCACTCTGCACTTTTGAACAGTCAACAGGTTTACATAGTTAATGTTTACAGACTAGAATAGTGAATTTGCACATTATGTATGGTATGAATATACTTAGATTCATGAGAAGGGAGGATTAAATGAGAAAAATATTTTATGATTCCCAACCATATTGTTGTTTTAGGTGTTTTAGGGCTTTTATAATGTTATATTGTGTTATATAAATTTTAGTAAAAGTATTTATACTTTAATTTTAACTCAATCATTATATAGCGGAATGTGGAAAACAAATTAAGTGATTCCGTTTGCCTATAATTATAACGAAATATGAAAATATTAAATTAAGACAAACAATTGATTCCCATATGTGTAAAAAGTCTGTTTTTGTTATCTATGACTGAGAGAAATATATGCACTTGGCACTTTAAGGAAGCAATGGAAAAAAGACATAAAAAGATGGTAGCATTACTGTGGGCGCGTCATGTGATCAAGGCCCTCCGGGGCTGAATCGCGTTGTGGCCGGCAACTGCTGAAGGGAAACAATAAAGCACAATTTGCACGAAAGTTGGTGTCCGTGCTTCTATCTCGGCGAGGAAACAAGCCAGTGAGGTGTGGAGGAAATTGGCGCATATTACGGGTCAGGAAGCTTCACCTGACTCAACACGGACCCCCTCTCATCAAGTGGCTGGAATTTGGGAAAAAGGAGCAAGGATCTGGGCTCAGATCAACAGGAAACAATCCGGGAGGATTAATCGCAACGAAAGCCCCCCAGCAGCGGACAACAGTGCACCGGAACTCACCGGGTTTTGAAATTGGCGGGCCCGGGTCGGAGGACGCGAGCAGCACCAACAACGGAATCAGGTGAGGAGGTGATACCAGGCTGGGTATGAGAGGTGTGCGAAGGCAAACGCACTGAACCGCATTGCCGGGATTCAAGTGCGAGCCCTTCCCCAGTAAAGTAACAAGAAATTGTTTCCACGACAAAACAGCAGTATGTCGGCAGATGCGCTACGAGGCAGGGAGGCGGCAGCGGCAGAGATGTTTGATGATGCGAAGACACCGAGTAGCTTTGTGTCTTCGCAAAAAACTGCAACAGGCAATGACAATCACAGTCTTAAAGATAAATTTAGGACACTAGAGAAATTGAAAAAAGCAGAACAAAGTAAGTGGTGGGAAAACAAATCTCTTCAGAGATATTTAGACGTGGGGAGGATACCACGCGGACTGAGAATACTCACAGCCCCAAGTTACGAAAACCCAGACCCTGCCATGATGAAGGAATGGGCAGAGACCAATTTGGAGTCCTCGAGAAAGTTAGTAACCATATTGGTAAAATTTGCGGAGAAAGACAGAATCAAACTGCAGGAGCAAATTGAAACAATTGAAGAACTGAATGCATTCGAACACAACCCAGAAATGAATAGAATGAGGGAAGAAATGGTGAAAAGACTGAGCAAGGAAGAGGAAAAAATTCGGGAGCGCAAAGTATTTAAATTCCACAGGGATAAAATGGATTATGAATGCGGAAGAATCTTCACATTTGCCCGAAAGTATGACACATTAAAGGTATCGAAATATGGTGGCCAGAAAGCCACGTCAACAGGCTACTCAATTGGCAGGGAACGAAATGTCAACACTTCCAACTCCGACCTCAGTTCAGCCTTGGAAAGCGAGGCTGAACAAGAATCTGTCCAGGCAAGAGTGGATTCAATCCCAGCCAAGATATCATTAGTGGAGGAACTGGATTTTTTAGTACAGGAGCGAAGGCAAACATTACGCCCCAGGACTCAAGTAAATAAACAAAAAGTAAATCCATGAGGCGGAGAGAAAGGCGCAACGCGCAACGAAAGCACAAGCAATACGAGCAGGAAACCAAACAACCGCAGATGGAAGAAGAATTAGCGAAAGCGAATCTCAAGGACAACACAATCATTAACCTTGCAGATATCAATCTGGATAAAGCGGAGGAACAATTGCTAAAATTAGGTTTATCGTATTGCCCAGAAAGCACATTTAACTATGCCACAACTCGGATGGACATTATTAAAAGTGTGCGCAAACTAAAGCTAAAAAAATTCCATTTGCTACAGAAAAAACCATTTGAGACACTACCAGAAGATTTGTCACGTACCACAGAATCTCCTACCCTCAATCTAACGCCATCAGATTTGTTAACATTGCAAGACTTGCAGGATCTAGCCAATGAGAGCGAGACAAGCGACACCATACAAATTGATTCAAACATAATAGCGGGAACGAATGCAAAGACAGAGCAACTAGAGCGATCACCATTCAAACCCAGATCAACTTTCAACCCAATCACTCCGAGAGATGCGATTGATATATTTCATGAGAATGTAACCAAAGGCATCAAACAGTTGAATTACAAAATGTACAGCATTCAGAAAAACAAACAAAGACAGAAACAAAAAAATAATTCTCAGCAACTCAAATACAATCAGTTGATATCAAAACTTAGTATCAATCCACACATTATAATATGCAACTCAGACAAGGGTGGCAATTTGGTTATCTGGGACAAGAAATCTTATGTGGAGGAAGCAATGAGTCAACTTCTAGACAAAACTTGCTACAAAAAAACTGACATTCTAGCAGTGAAAAGCATATACAATGAGTACTATAGCAAGCTCCTGGCGTGGAAGAGTGCGGGGCTACTATCGATGGAAGAGTACAAATTCCTAAAAATGAAAATCCAACTGTTCCAATAATATAATTTATACCTAAAATCCACAAAAATCCAACCAAACCACCGGGCGGCCCATAATATCAGCACGAAATAGCCTGTTGGAGGCATCGTCCCAATATGTGTATTTTTATCTACAGGAATTTGTCAAGCAGCTACCGTCGTACATCAGAGACACTAGTGACTTTTTAAATAAGATACAGGGATTTGTATGGCAAGATGATTACCTGTTAATTACACTAGATGTAAGTGCATTGTATACAAGCATAAATCACCAAGATGGCTTAAGGTCATTACATCATTATTTAAACACCAGACCAAGCCATGCAAACGCACACAGCAGAATGTTAATGAACATGGTAGAATTCTGTCTTTACAACAATGTCTTTTTGTTCCAAAACTTGTTTTACCAGCAACTGCGAGGAGTAGCGATGGGTGCCAGCTTCTCCCCCAGCTACGCGTGTCTACACATGGGCTGGTGGGAGGAGCTGGTACTCAAAAAACAATGTACAAAGGAATACAATGAAAATGTAAAATTATGGCTTCGTTTTATTGACGATCTTTTTATTGTATGGCAAGGGTCCCGATCTAGTGCAGTGGATTTTGTAAACAAGATCAACACAAATGAGATCAATCTAAATTTCACAGCAAACATTAGTACCAAAGGGATAAGTTTTTTAGATGTGCAGGTTTACGTGAAAGACAATATGTTGGAGACTAAGGCCTATAGAAAGGAAACAGCTGGAAACACGATGCTTCATGCATCCAGTTCTCACCCTCACCATCTCATACAAAGCATACCATATGGTGAGATGCTGCGACTAAAAAGAATATGCAGTAATGAGGGAGAACTCAAAATAGCGCAACAGGCAAGCAAAGAGCGTTTTCTCCGAAGGGGCTACTCTGACAAATGTATCAATAGAGCGATTGAGAAAAGTAACATAACAAACAGAACTAATCTACTAACTAAATCGACAACAGTGGGGCAGACCACAGTAGTTGGCACAACAAAGGGAAAAGATAAGCCAAGTGATTTTAGAATGATCATACAGTACAGTGGCCAAGAGAAAGCCATAAGGAAAATACTTAAAAGAAATTGGCCCATTGTATTAGATGATCCTACAATTGGACACTTATTACCTATCAACCTATCCATTACATATAGTAGGGCACGGGCCATGCGTGACAGTCTGGTTAAGAATAATTTGGAAACACAGACAGGCACTACATGGCTCGCACAACGAAAGAGATTCTTCCGTTGTAAAACCTGCAAGGCGTGCCAACATGGGATAAACAAGACAACATACAGCAGCCCTTTTAAGAACAAAGAGAAAACAATCACAAAATCACTCACGTGCAAGACTGACTATGTGGTCTATGTGCTGGAGTGTCTATGTGGCCTAAGATATGTAGGGAGTACTAGACTCCAGGGCCACAAACGGATACTCCAGCACATCAGAGCCATTAAGAATAGAGATGTCACATACCCAGTCGCACGACACTTCGAAGAACTTCACGAATCTGACCCATCTAAATTAAAATACTTTTTAATAGACTCTATACTACCCAGCAAAAGGGGTGGAGACAGGGAAAAGCAGTTACACAAGCTGGAAACAAGGTATATCCTAGACCTCGATTCCAAGCAACCGGGGAGTCTCAACGTAACGGAGGACTTATACACCTGTTTATAAACATTTTAAATAGAGGTGTGAATCATTAGTTGCCAGCAGATATTGAAACCGGGATCAAAGGGTAAACTTTCATCAGACAGGAATTATGCCGTATACCCCTTCCAAAATAAATTTTATCACAGTTTTAAGGTATCATTAGTCACTAATTTTAACACAATATTTTTCATTCAATCACAATTTTAGGTAAAGGGATACACAATTTTAATATTTAATATTTAAGCACTCTGCACTTTTGAACAGTCAACAGGTTTACATAGTTAATGTTTACAGACTAGAATAGTGAATTTGCACATTATGTATGGTATGAATATACTTAGATTCATGAGAAGGGAGGATTAAATGAGAAGAAATATTTTATGATTCCCGACCATATTGTTGTTTTAGGTGTTTTAGGGCTTTTATAATGTTATATTGTGTTATATAAATTTTAGTAAAAGTATTTATACTTTAATTTTAACTCAATCATTATATAGCGGAATGTGGAAAACAAATTAAGTGATTCCGTTTGCCTATAATTATAACGCAATATGAAAATATTTAAATAGTAAATTAAGACAAACAATTGATTCCCATATGTGTAAAAAGTCTGTTTTTGTTATCTATGACTGAGAGAAATATATGCACTTGGCACTTTAAGGAAGCAATGGAAAAAGACATAAAAAGATGGTAGCATTACTGTGGGCGCGTCATGTGATCAAGGCCCTCCGGGGCTGAAACGCGTTGTGGCCGGCAACTGCTGAAGGGAAACAATAAAGCACAATTTTGCACGAAAGTTGGTGTCCGTGCTTCTATCTCGGCAAGGGAAACAAGCCAGTGAGGTGTGGAGGAAATTGGCGCATATATATATATATATATATAGATATATATATATATATATCTATATATATATATATATATATTCACTGAAAAAACCATAGGTTTTAGGGACAGTTTTAGTTACTTGGACATTGCACTCGTACAAAACCCGTGAAATTCCCCGTTATAGTTAGTTCAGCTAACTATAACTCGCGCCCCGCAATGCACTGCTGATGACGTCACATATTACATCACTCATGACATGGTCAGTGACATCACTGATGACATCACTGATGACATCTCAAATGACATCACTGATAACATCATCCAGTGACTGTGTGTTTCTGTAAAGTTTAAATATTTTTAATATATATAGGAAAAGACGTATTGAAGAATGAGTGGGTGTGTAAGTGTCTGTATGGATGATTTAGTAGGTGCGTGACTGACTCTATAAGTGAGTGATTTAACGTATCTTACTGAATGCATGGGTTAGTGACTAAACTGGGTGAATGTCTGTATCCGTCTGTCTGTTGCTGTGTAAGTGGCTGCATGTGTTTGTGAATAGCTAAATGAGTGTCTATATGAGTTATTGAATGCTTGTCTGAGTATCTGTATGGGTGCCTGAGTGTTTGTGTGGGAGGGGTGTGTGCAACTCTGTGCATAGATGTGTGAGTGGGTGATTCACTGGGTGGATGGTTTCAAGAGTGCATCTGTGATAGACTGTATGGGTGGGTAAGTGTGTGTAAGAGTGTGTTAGTGAGTGAATGTATGTCCCAGTGGTACATGTGTGAGTAACTACATATGTGAAAGGCAGTATATATGTGTGTTGGAGTATATAAATAGCTATAAGCAAGAGTGAGTGATTGTGATAGTGGCTGTATGGATGAGTGTGTGCTTGTATCTGTGATTGTATAAGAGCGTAACAATGTGCTACTATTTGTATGAGTAAGTGAGCTGGTGTGTGTATAACTGTATAGGTGAGTAAATGGCAGTGTGTTTAATTATTTGCATGACTGACTAGGTGTGTGAGTATCTCTATGGATGAGTGGCGTTGTTTGAGTGTCTATATAGGAGTAATAGTGCATATGATAGTCCTGTACTGAGTGACCGTAAGTATGAGTGACTGTACGGGTGAGTGAGTGGATGTGTGTGTGTAGACCTAAGAATCAGTGAGTGGGTATGTAGTTATTGGTGTTGGAGTGTCTATGGTTTTGCGAATGGCAGTCTGTAATTTAGAGTGGGTGTATCAAAGGTTATATTAGGGTGTGAGGAGGTGCATCAGATTATCACGTGGATGATGTCATCAGTGATGTCATTTGAGATGTCATCAGTGATGTCATCAGTGATGTCACTGACCATGTCATGAGTGATGTAATATGTGACGTCATCAGCAGTGCATTGCGGGGCGCGAGTTATAGTTAGCTGAACTAACTATAACGGGGAATTTCACGGGTTTTGTACGAGTGCAATGTCCAAGTAACTAAAACTGTCCCTAAAACCTATGGTTTTTTCAGTGAATTTCAAAGGTTTTTTAAATGCTAATTTGTAACTATAACGTGTCTGAAACCTATGGTTTTTTCAGTGAATTTCAAAGGTTTTTTAAATGCTAATTTGTAACTATAACGTGTCTGAACCTATGGTTTTTCAGTGAATTTCAAAGGTTTTTTAAATGCTAATTTCTAACTATAACGTGCCTGAAACCTACGGTTTTTTCAGTGAATTTCAAAGGTTTTGTAAATGACAATTTTTAAATGTATTAATTGTTATATTAATTTTTTTCATACTGATTTACTACATTTTTAGAAACAATTTTTTTTTACATATTTTATTTTTTAAATTACATTGTAATTACATTATACATTACATTACAAAAATACTTTCTCAGAATGAATTACTTTAGTTTAAATACTTTGCAGATAGGCAATAGACTTTTAAGTACAGTAGTTACAGTTGTTGCAATGGGCAACACATTTTCAAACACAATGCAACATTCAGCTCAATGTGAATTTCTAGTTAAATGCAATTAGTTACTTTATGGATTACTTTTGTAACCACAGGACTGGATCCTAGATTCAGTCCTGGTACATCTCCTGTAAACAGTTGAGTAAAAGCGTTTTGGTTACAGTCGTGATTTTTAAGGAATATTATTGTATTTTAAAAGTTGACACTTAGAAACTTTTTCTCATAGAATCACCAATGTTATCCTATGGAAGGAAATTCACTTAGCAGGTAAAAACTGTTATCGTTACTTTTTCTTACTCAGTGTTGGATCCTGGATCCAGCACTGGTGCATCTCCTGTAAACAGTTGAAAAAATGCGTTTAAGTCATACAGGCGATTTTTAAGGAATATTTGTAGTTTGTGAAAATCAACACTTTGAAACTTTTTGCTGAAAACCAGTCAATCTTAGCCTATGAAGGAAATTCAAGTTACCGGTAAGTACGGTTAAAATTACTTTTGAGGATCAGTACTGGGCTGAAAGATGCAGCACTGAGGTCTCTCCTGATAACAGGTGAGTAAATCGGAATTCGTATTTCGGCTGATTTTAGAGGAATATTTTAAAGTTCCAAAACTCCACACTTAGAAGAATTTCCAAGTGAAACCAGTCAATGTTAGCCTATGGAAAGAAATTCAAGTTACTGGTAAGTACGGTTAAAATTACTTTTCAGGACCAGTACTGGGCTGAAAGATGCAGCACTGAGGTCTCTCCTGATAACAGGTGAGTAAATCAGAATTTGGATTTCGGCTGATTTTAGAGGAATATTTGTATGTTTCAAAAATCAACACTTAGAAACTTTTTCTGCAAAAAGCAGGCAATGATATCCTATGGAAGGAAATTCAAGTTACTGGTAAGTACGGTTAAAATTACTTTTGAGGATCAGTACTGGGCTGAAAGATGCAGCACTGAGGTCTCTCCTGATAACAGGTGAGTAAATCGGAATTCGTATTTCGGCTGATTTTAGAGGAATATTTTAAAGTTCCAAAACTCCACACTTAGAAGAATTTCCAAGTGAAACCAGTCAATGTTAGCCTATGAAGGAAATTCAAGTTACCGGTGAAGTACGGTTAAAATTACTTTTCAGGATCAGTACTGGGCTGAAAGATGCAGCACTGAGGTCTCTCCTGATAACAGGTGAGTAAATCAGAATTCGTATTTCGGCTGATTTTAGAGGAATATTTTAAAGTTCCAAAACTCCACACTTAGAAGAATTTCCAAGTGAAACCAGTCAATGTTAGCCTATGAAGGAAATTCAAGTTACCGGTAAGTACGGCTAAAATTACTTTTCAGGACCAGTACTGGGCTGAAAGATGCAGCACTGAGGTCTCTCCTGATAACAGGTGAGTAAATCGGAATTCGTATTTCGGCTGATTTTAGAGGAATATTTTAAAGTTCCAAAACTCCACACTTAGAAGAATTTCCAAGTGAAACCAGTCAATGTTAGCCTATGGAAGGAAATTCAAGTTACTGGTAAGTATGGTTAGAATTACTTTTCAGGACCAGTACTGGGCTGAAAGATACAGCACTGAGGTCTCTCCTGATAACAGGTGAGTAAATCGGAATTCGTATTTCGGCTGATTTTAGAGGAATATTTGCACAATGGTGAAGGGAGGGGCGGGGCCTGAGGTTACATCTGTGCAAACGCGCCCCGTGGCGCGTTTTAAGTTGGGGGATTAAGTCCCCTTGAATCCTGAGGGTCCCTAGGGGCCAACTAGCCCACCAGGAACCTCCAATATGCGCCAGGGGCTGCGTTGCAGAGACGTGTAGAGAGGCCACACCCCTTTACACCTCTCTGCAACGCAGCTCTGTGGCGCTTTCTGGATGTACCTGTTGGGCTAGTTGGCCCCAGGGACCCTCAGGATTGAAGGGATTTAATTCCCCATCTTAAAACGCGCCACGGGGCCTGTTTGCACACATGTCACCTGAAGCCCCGCCCCTCCCTTCACCACTGTGCAAACGCGCCCGTGGCGCGTTTTAAGTTGGGGATTAAGTCCCTTGAATCCTGAGGGTCCCCGGAGTCCAACTAGCCCACCATATACCTCCAAAGCGCCAAAGAGCTGCGTTGCAGAGAGGTGTAAAAGGGCGTGGCCTCTGTACACCTCTCTGCAAGGCAGCCCCCTGACGCATACTGGAGGTTCCTGGTGGGCTAGTTGGCCTCAGGGACCCCCAGTATTCAAGGGAATCGTTCCCTCTCTGCAAACGCGCCAGGGCGCGTTTGCAGAGTGGTGAAGGAAGGGGGCGGGGCCTGCGGGCCCGATCGTTTTTTTTTTTGTCCCTGAAGGGGGCTGTGTAGCCCCCTTCCTTTTTCTGTTTTTGGGCCCTGGGGACCCCATTCCCCAGGGCCTTACCCCTTTTTAAATATCAAAATAAAAAAAACGGGATTGGGGCCGCGTGGCCCCCTTCCCGGGCCTGTATTGGCCCCGGGGACCCCATCTCCCGGGGCATGGCCTCTATTTTTATTTTTAATATTTTGAGGGGGCTGCGTGGCCCCCTCCTCTGGCCATTTTAAGGCCCGGGGACCCCATCCCCGGGCCGGCCATACCCTTTTTTTTTTTTTATTATTTTGCAAAACTTTGGGGAGGGGGCCACGTGGCCTCCTCCCGAGCCACTACTTGCCCCGGGGACCCCATCCCCCGGGGCCTGGCCTTCGTTGGGGACTGTGGGGGGTCCCCAAACCCCCACAGTCCCGCCGGCTCCCCACGTCCCTTGGGAGCCGGCATTGCTGTTCCACATGGGGAGCAGCTGACATGCTGCTCCCCATGTGGAAAAGCAATGTGCTTTGGATATTGGAAGAGAGAGCAGGTTTCCTGCTCTCTCTTCCAATATCCAAAGCAGTTTGCAATGACGGGAGCCGCGAGGCTCCCGTCCTGTCATTGCAAACAGCAGTGTCCCGGGGTAGGCACCCCGGGACACTGCAGGAGCCGGCCCTGGGGGTGGCGGTCCCCAGGGCCATCAAGGGCTCCAGGAGGGGGCCGCGCGGCCCCCTCCCATCGTGTGCACAGCCCCGGGAGGTGGTGGTCCCCGGGGCTCTGGGGTCCGTAACGGACCCCCATATTTAAATGTTTAGTGCCCCGGGAGGTGGCGGTCCCCGGGCGTGTGGGGGTCTAGAGCCCCCCACACAGGTTTTTCATTTAAAAAAAGAAGCCCCGGGGAGGTGGTGGTCCCCGGGGCTGCGGGAGGGCTCAGAGCCCTCCCGCAACCATTATGCATAAAGCCCCGGGGGTGGTGGTCCCCGGGGCTTGGGGGCCCTTAGAGGAGACCGCGCTTCGATTTTTTTTTTCGGCAGGATTCGCGCACCCTGAGCGCATCCTGCCGATTTAAAAAAAAAAAAAATGCTTTTTGCCCAGGGGTCCTTGTGGGACCCCTGAGCAGGCCTAGGGGGTTAGGGTGTTTCTACCCTGCCCCCTTTGTGCGTTTGCGCACTTGTTTCTTTTTTTCTCGGTGGGATACGCGCACCCTAAGCGCATCCCGCCGATTTAAAAAAAAATCTTTTTCTGCCCAGGGGTCCTTGTGGGACCCCTGAGCAGACCTAGGGGTCAGGGTGTTTCTACCCTGCCCCTTTTTGCGCTTTGCGCACTTGTTTCTGTCCCTCGGTTCTACCGAGGGACAAAATGGCTGCCAACACTTCTTGATTTGGAGTGTTGACAGCCAATTAGCATGCAGCTCGTGATCGGGAGGGCACGCGGATCCGACGCGCCCATAGATATATATGTGATTTTAATTGTGAATTTCTCAGGAACTACTGAACGGATTTACACCATTTTAGCAAAAGGCACCAGTCTGAACCAAGGGCTACCTCTTTGCCAAATTTGGGGTAATTCCGTTCAGCAGTTCGGGCTGTAGCTGCGACTAAAGGTTCCTATGGAAAAATGAATGGGGAAAATGCGTTTTGGGCCCCCCCTTTTTTCTCGGCCCCTGCTTGACGTATCACCCCGAGACTTTCAGGGTAGGAGCGGACCGGAGCGCCCCAACAAGTTGGAAGCTTTCGCGAAGATTCGTCAACCGACACCAACGTTATTGCAAATAGAATGTCGCGGATTTCCTATGGATAATAGGTTGTAACTATAACTATCTACTGGCGACCGCCAGTAGATAATGTATGTATGTATATATATATATATATATATATATGCTTGAAGATGAAGGATCACAAGAAAACAACAGCCATATATATATATATTCATATATATATATAACCTATTGGCAAAAAGCATTTGCCATTTTTTGACTTGCCTATAACTTTGGCGTTGTTTGACCAATATACATGAAATTTTCCCTAAAAATGTCAAAGTATGTTGTGATTTCATGGAAAGTTTGGGGGGATCCATGCAGTTGGGACCAACAAATAGGGGAGCAAAATAAGGGTGCATTTGTAATGTTAATTTCCATAGGAACACTTTGTCGAACCTACAGCCCTAACCACTGGACGGATATACACCAAATTTGGCAGAAAGGTAGATGTTGTTACGCAGATTGTGATTTTTGGTGCAAATCCATTCAGTAGTTTTTGAGAAATTTAAGCTGAACAATATATTGATATCTCTGGCTGTGGATATTTTGTGATGATTTTGCGATGACCGTGGATATTTCACGGTAATTCGCGAATGCGTGTGCCAACAGGAAAGCTGTGATTGGCTGTGCTCAACCTGAACAGGCAGCTGCCATGTTATCGATCTGGAATGGTTCCCGAGGCTGAAAATTGGTTTCAAAGCTAACGTAAGGGTCAGGGTGGAGAAACTCTGACCCCATGTTTGAGAAATGGGGGTGTTAGTGACACAAGTTATGTGTCCAAAATTGATTTTATTTTAATCATGCTCGATATCCGCTATGATGCAGCGACTGCCAGCTCAGCCCCCGTGTACTGTTGCAGGGATGTCGTGATGTCATAGCGAATATTGGTGGAAATTTAAAACACAAAGTATCTATATCGATATACACACCCTCGCTGGTCACAGTCTCAGACTTATGTTCCTACTCACATATCTACTCAGACACTCATACACCCACTCCCATGCCTACTCAGACACTGATGCACCCACTCACAGACTCACTCAGAGACCCATGTGTGTACTCAGATAAGCATTTAGAGGTTCATGCACCCAATTACAGATGCACTTAGAGACTCATGTGCCTATTCACATACATAGTCAGAGACTTATATACCCACTCCCAGACCCACTCAGAGACTCATGCATCCAGTCACAGACCCACTCAGATACTCACACACCGACTCACAGACACACTGAGATACTTATTTTTCCACTCACACACCCACACTCAGACACTTATGCACCCACTCACATACCCTGTCAGAGACTTATACGCCCACTCAAAAACTCATGCGCCCATTCATATACCCACTCAAAGACATATGCACCCGCTTATAGACCTACTGAAGGACTCATGCAGCCAGTCGCAGACTCACTTGGACACTTATGCACCCACTCACATAACCTGGAGAATCATTAATACACACTGTTATAGCGATATTGAGAGACTGATAAATGTTTTTATAGAGTTATTTAGAAAGTGATTTATCTAGTGTGATGGTTATAATGAACTATATAGTTATAATTTTTTAATGTGGTGGTGGCTACTGAATTCCTGCTTTGCTTTGTGTTTTTGCGACGTATCCGCGATCGTCAAATGCACCAACATCATCGCGGGTCCTGGTGTCACATGGAAAACAGAAAATAGGTTTTAGGGATTGTTTGTATAGAAATTCACTAGAAAAACCTGAATTTGGACTTGACATTAATAAACCCCTAGTGCCAAAAATACTATAATATGTGTGCATATATGTGTTTTACACTTTATGAAAGAGGCGCAATTGTCGCGGTTAACGACATAATCGCAGCACCCTGAATAATCACGAAAACGGAAAATAGGCTTGAAAGATGGTTTTTAAAGAAACTCAGTACAAAAACATGAGTTTAAACTTTTTTTTTAAAATGCATGTATATAGGAATATGTGTAGTGCAATGTGTAGAATGTGCTGGTGGGCGTTGAATGTGTGCTTTTGTTTTTCTAACTTAGACCAAAAGTATAACTTTAGTAGTAGTAAAGTTAGACTTTTGGTCTAAGTTAGATTTTTAGTCTAAACGCCCTTTGTGAATACCAAAAGTCATAAAGTTAGAATTCGTCTCGGATTACTTCTGTGAATAAGGCCCACAGTGTTTAAAATTGGGGAGAGCTAATATTGCAGAATGTCTTTTGAGAGTTCTTGTGCTAGCTTCAATTAGTGTGTAACCTTGCTTTGAGAAAGGCTGAAAATATGTTTTAAAGTTATAAGAAATATTTGAGAAATTATGTAGATATGCCATTAAGAAAAGGTTTTGTGATTTGAAAAAGTGAGAATTGTTGTTATCACTTTTAGAAAGTTACTGATGCATTTGCACGGTGAGTAACAGAGCAATGTATGCTCCTAGACAGCCATTTATGCAATTATATATCAAGTGTGTTATGTAGACTTCACTCACACATAGCTCAGTAGAAAAGGATAGATACACTAAAATAGTTAGTTTGATACTGAAAGAATGACTTAAAAGTGAGTCATAGATATAGTCACAACTGTTATGTATCTAACAGCAATGGAGGTACTTTCACAGTCAGCCAGGCACTACTGAGGCACTCATCCAATCACCCAGCCACTACTCAGGCAGTCATTGAATCATTCACGCACTATCCACGCACCTATTCAATCACCCATGCACTAGAAATCCATACTTGCAATCACGCAGGCACTAATTATGTAGTCATTGAACTATGCAGACACTACCCATGCATTCATCCAATAACCCAGGCACTAACCAGTCACTTATACAATAGCAAAGGCTGTATCTATGCAGTCATTCAAACACCCACTTACAACCCATTCACTCATCAAAATACTGAGGCACAACCCATGCACTCATCCAATTATTCAGGCAGTACCATTGCAGTGAACCTATCACCCATTCAGTACCTATTCAATCATTCAATTACTGAGGCAATACTGTTGCACTAATACAATCACCCCAGTAGTACACTTCCTTTCATACAATCACTCACGCTTTAACAATGTACTCATGCCATCACTCCGACACTAGTGATGCACTCATCTAATCAGCCAGGCACTACTGATGCACTCATTCAATTATCCAGGCACTACCCATGTACCAATCTAATCACCCAGGCACTGCCTGTTTACTCAACCAAAAACACATGGGCAGCAGCCATGTACTCATCCAATCGCTAAAACACTACTCATGCACTGATACAATCTCTCAGGTGGTATGCATGCACTTAAACAATCATGTACACACTATCCATGCACTCTATAAATCACCTATATACTATGCATGCACTCCTGCAATCATCCATGCACTAGAGTTGCACTCATTTAATCATCCAACCACTATCTATGCATGTATTGAAATATTATTGAGGCATTAGTCATGTACTTATCTAATCATTCAGGAACTATTCATGCACGCATCCAAACACCCAGATAGTAGTGAAATACTCATGCAAACATGCAGGCAGTAACTATGCTACTATGGAATGACCAACGAAGTTCCCACATACTCAGGGAATCGTCCAAGCACTACTTGTATCCTCAGGGAATCACCTAGACACTACCTATGCACTCATTCAATCATCTTGATGTACTCAACCACAAACCCATGTTTTTTCAAGTTTTAGTGAGGAATATGTAGTCTTTTAGAATTATGTGGTGAATTATATATGCAAACTGTCACACACTCTAAGCATGTAATCAGAAGTATTAGTGAGCTAAATACTCTGATAGAGGCTAACGTGCAGATTTTTATATGCATCATTTCCCAAAATTTAAATCTGATGCATCTAAGTAGAAAAGTACTCAGATACCAAATCCACCAGTGACACAGGGTTAGAGAGGCAAACAAATAGCTCATATGTTGTGTTTTCGGATTTACTGGATTGAGACACTGTATATACTTCTACACTTTAGTTGATGTTCATTTTAAAATTCACTACAGTTGGGATAAACTGGTGTTTTACCATGTATAAGTGAGAATTGATATATGGTGCAGTTGTGTTGTAGGAGAGGGTGCTATAATGTTAAAAGGTAACTAATAAATGAAGTTTTGTGTTTTGCGGTTTGCTTTGGGTTTGGTATATTGAAGTAAGTGCATGTAGTTATATAGCTAAGTTCAACTATAGATTTAAAATTGCAACATAACATAAAAACTGTTTTTGTATTATGCGTAAGTCAGTGGTAAAGTAGTTGGTATGTTGGCTAGAGTAAAAATTGAAATATACTTTATTTTTACACAACAATATCTACATAAATACAGACAGTTAGAATGCCTACAAAAGCTTGGATGAAAAAGCAACAGAAGCAACTACAGTATCTATGCAGAATTGAGAGACAAAAGGGGCAGAATGCAGAAGTGGTGAAAGAAAAAAGAGCTACTGGTAAGAGGACAACGTCATTTCGTAAAAATATATTTAGACACCTGCAAAGGTTACAAAATAATGAAAATTAAAAGCAAACTATGAGAAAGAATAGGAGTGGACAAAATGTAACAAAGATGAACACACATTATCCAGGAGACAGAAGCAGTTTAAGGAAATCAGAGCCGGCATGTTCCGCAGTAGAGTTGTTGTAAATCTACTGAGAAATATGAAGAAGTATAGAAGAATGAGAGAGGCACTGAAACAGAAAGAACAAGTTGAGTGAGTTGAGGGAGTAGTTGATAAGGCCTTTGCTTTGAAGAGGAAGCTTTTCATTTTGATTATAAATAGAATAAAGACTCTTGACAAAATGGTGTTGTACATGAGGACACTAAACCAGAAGAAAAGATTAGTGAATAGAAGTAACTTTTGTACAGTTTAATGGAGAATGGATACATACTTCTACTACAGAGCCTTTCTTTAATGAAGAAAGCTATCTCCAGGATAACATATTAGTTCAGGCTTGATGAAAAAGGACGATGTTATGAAATGAGGAATGGCACTCCTATAATGAAAGAGGTGATGGTATCTAGAAATGTAGAACAAGTTATTGCAGAAGAGGTACAGGGAAGGCGTAGTCAGGCCCTGTATACAAATGGAATTGCAGTAGTGTTTGTAGTATTCATCAGGAATTAATTGATATATTAAGAACATTTCTACGTATCTTTCCAAGGGAAAGTTGAAAACACTAAATAAGTACTTTAAAAGGATTGGATCCTTGAGAGGTTAGAAATCAAACAAATTTTGCAAACTAGCTTGTTTATCAAAGAAAGTGTGCCAAAGCACCTTTCATCATTTTGGGATGTTAGCTGTACACCACTCAACAATGCAAACTTTAGTTAGGAGGCTGTACTGTCCACTCAACAATGCAAACTTTAGTTAGGAGGCTGTACTATGTCAAAACTCCTGCTTTATGTTTAGGAGAAATGACTAGAGCATTTTTGCATGGTACTGTGGCAGAGGGAGAAAAGGTTTGTGATGATGTGCAGTTTTGTTTCTTTTGTCCAGAACGCGACTCTACGGAAAATGAAGAGTTGATAAGAGGAGGAGTTGCAGAACAGGACACAGGTATTATAATTGATTGTTTTGAAGAAGAGATTACAAAATGTAACACAGTGTGCTCTGAAAAACCAGAGTATGTTTGTATATGTTGTTGACACACTCACTACAAGATTCAAACATGGACTGTTGACTTGTATTTAAAATGTGAAAAAGAAAATAATAATAACTGCCAGCAAGAGCTATGCATAACAAGTTAGTACTGGTTCCCATTCCAGAACCACTTCAAGGTTTTAAATGTATATGAGTTAATACATCCATTTCAGGCTATAGTCCATATGGAGCCAAAGACAGGCAAGTTACCACCAACAGAGCTGCAGAAAGGTCTAAAAGGTAGAGTACTGTACTGGATTATTAGTGTTTTCTCAAAATGTTCAGCAGAATGCTCAAGAAGTTTATTGGTAATGCTAGGACTATTAGAGGAAGAGAATGTGAATATCAATGAATTATTTGGTTTAACTTATAAATGGAACCATAACTGTGAACATTGTGAATTCACCTCTAGTACTGAAATCAATTTGGAACAATTCCTCTACTTGACGTTACCAGATTGTAAAGCTGTTGCCTTTGAAAATGCAACCACAAATGGCCATCAAGATATGACCTGTCCAAACGGCACTTCAGAAATTAGGTCTACACTGTTACTTCAAAGGCATGGAAAATATGTCATAGTCATGCTACAACGATGCAGAGAGGATGGTACTAAATTAGAAAGTGAAATTACAGACTTTGTAGCTGGACAAATTTCCATATCAAAAAGAACTTTCACAACTATGGCAATCATATTTCATGAAGGAGTTATTATAACCTCTACACAATATATTTAAGATGTCAAAGAGGATGGACAGAGTGCAATGGCATACAAATGACATTCAAATCAAGAGTACCTAAAAAGTTACCAAACTCATATCTGCTATTTGTAGAACCGAAGTTCTAAGGACAATTTAGGATAACAAAATGTGGTATTGCGTTGACATGTATATGAATTATGTGTTTCTGAGACATTATTCGGCCTATTAAGGGTATTGTGTACAGCAAGCTGTTAGAAATGAAAGATTCTTTCTAATTGCAGGTGTCGTGTAGTTCCTAATAATGCATAAGATCTGCGTGTTTAGACAACATAAACTAAGGGATTGGTGTCCAGACTGATTCCAGACGCCCCCAAATGATATGTTAGCCTTTAGACCAGCTACCTTGCAGTTCCAGTATAACCCCGCTGACCTTACCAAGGAGCGAATAGTTTCTGGCAACAATTGAACATGACAACCCTCGACCCTTCAGGGATCATGGAAACAGTGCAGTACTTTTCGCTCAGCCAGTCGTGCTCACTTATACAGAATAAACGATAGGACGTTTTCAATAAGCATTTATTGAACCAGCGTCATTCTAGTATAAAACATGTTTGTTGCGACAATCATTAGATAGAAACAGATGTATAAGATTACAAGCACCAACAGAGTAAATAAAAGGTAGAATTCTACCATGGTGCTAAAACAGTGAATATATGCAGGCATATATACATGACAGTAATCAAGCGTACTCCTATGATGCAATCCCTACCTAAGTGTACCTAAGTGTACCTAGCATGTATGTGGGTGTAAAGCCAAGAATCCCCTAGGAAAGAGCCAACCATATTTCCTGATGGGAGAGAATGAAGGGCCCCATATTGGTCTCGAGTTGGACACCCCGCAAGGGATGTCAGACCGCTGCGTGTTGTAGCTTCTGCAGGTCAGGACCTCAGCATCTAGTGTCAGCATGGAAGCTTTTTCCCTCTACCTATCTAGTCTTGGTATGGTTCTTTTTTTTACCTAAAGTTAGTCTCTGGTTTCCTTACACTATCGATGTGTTGTGAGTACGATTATGCAAATGTGCCTAGAACAATACCTGCGATCATCCAAAGCAGTTCTTTCGCCCTAGGATGAAGATGACCATGACCTTTACACACAGTATGTTTATGCTGTTATGTACGTCATGTGCAGGGACTTTTCTAAGAATCCTATTGCATAATAAATGAGGCTAGTTTCCTGAAAATCGTTCAATGTTTATTCAGCACATAACTGGGTAAAAGGTTAGTGCTAGAACCGTTATGCAGAGCAAGGTAGAACAAATGTAGGTAAAAGGTCGGGTAGCTACCTAGTCCTAGATTGGGGTACATTGGGGCACATAACACAGGAAAGGAATTTATAAAAAATTACAGGATTACATTCTGTTACTACAGATAAAAACAAAAGGAGGTACTATAATACCAGCAGCGTAAAGTTGCATCTAAGTCTCTTCACTACTTCACCATTATATCTTGTTTTGGTTGCCTAATGTTCAAAATGAAATCCTAATACACTTTTCTATGTTTATATTCTTTTCACAGTGGGTGAACTACTGCAAAAAAAGGAAAAATAATTAACAAGTATGGTTTTTCGCATTCTGCAAAATTACATCCACAGATTGCTCCCCGGTTGTTTCGATGGTCTTATAGTCCATGCATAAGGTAGCAAAACGCTTTAGTTCCAGTGACATTTCACCGCTGCGTCTCTCCACTTCAGCTAGAACTTTTTCACCAGGAGCAAGAGCTGGAGGCTGATGATTTTAAGTTGCTTCTTGTGGTATGTTTTCAAGTGGTACAACATGCTTGCTGTACCACATAAATATTTTTTTGCTGTGCCCCGAGATAATGTCTTCTCAGATATGCTGCACCTCACCAATTTAGTTGTGGTCTTCGATTCACCAGATGGAATAGTAAACAAATCCCAAGCTATGCTTTGTCTCTTCATTGGTGGTTCTTCATCAGAAGACTGTTCATGTGCAGCTTAGTCCTTCTGGTCTTTAACAACTTCAACCAGTTGTAGGTCTTCCTCTGGTTCTTCGATGCCACTTTATTTTTGTACATATTGCCAAAAAAGTTAAATTCAGCACAATTTTCAAAATCAGTTTGGGGCAGCTCCTATTTTGGTAGTCATGTTCTATTCTGGAAATCTTTGGCAAAAACTTATTTTTTGAAACTGTTGTTTTTGATAAATGTGCAGAGATGTTCAGGGGTGTGCATAGGTGCCCCCCAAGCACAGATGCCAGGAGGAGTAGGGGGCCCTGCTAAGGCCCCCCAATGTTGCTTTCTGATAGCCTTTCCATGTTGGAAAGACCGACATGGAAAGGCTGTCAGAAACCGACATCATTATCCTCACAGCGGAAACGCTGTCCTTAAGGGATTATGGAGGATTTCATGGAGCCCGTTGAAAAGCTTCAGTCGGTCCCTCCAACTGCTGCCTCCAACCGCACGCATCGTAATGCTTTGGTCGGACCGCAGCAGTAGATGCGGTTTGGACCGCAATGACAAGCCGTTAGTTGAGGCCGAACTGCATCGTAATGAGGCCCTAAATGTCTGCACAAGATCCATCAAGAATTTATAGCTTCGTTCTCAATTGAATGCTTCAAGTAAAGTTTTTGTAATTGTTTTTAGAAAAAAATAAGTACAGTTTAATTCAAAACAGATTGATACAACCAATGGATCATGATCAATATTATGAGCATCTTATAGTAGCTTGCCAATTTTATTTCTTTTGTGCGTGATCTCAAGACTGAAGATCCAAAGGTTAATTAAGAATTTTAGAATTGATTGCACTGAAAGTCTCCTATATAATATTTAGAGATTTTAGTAGATAACCAATGTGAGCATATTTGATGATATATGAAGATACCCTTGATAATATTGCCATAGTATGCAAAATAAACTAACATCTAGATTCGATCCAATTTTTGGGCTCGCCCCAGAACAACTTTCTGCAATATACTTTAGGTCATGAGCAGGGAGATAGGGTTTGAGTTTCCTTAGGATGCTGAGTTGGAAGTTCGCTCCTTTTATGAGGGAACTGATGTGCTTCTGCATGTTCAGACTTTTGTCTAATATAATACCCAGAGATGATGCCGAATCCACGAGGTGAGGTCTACAGTTAAGAGCAGTAAGCTGATTCAACCATTGTTCCATGACCGGAGATTGTTTGTGGGGTGAGATTAGGAGGAATTTTGTTTTTAGAGCATTCAGCTTCAGGTGGTTACGTGTCAGTCAGCTTTGTGTTTCCAGCAGGACTGAGTGGAGGGACTGAATGTCCTCGGTGGAGGCGATCTTCAGGTATAGTTGGGTATCGTCCGCATACATGTGATAGTGAATGCTGGATGATTCCAGAATTTCTGTCAGAGGCTCCTTGAACAGGTTAAAGAGCGTGGGGGAAAGTGCTGAACCTTGGGGAACCCCCAGAGTGACCAGTGCAGGATGGGACAGGGATTGGTTCACCTTGAAGCTTTGGGATCTGTTCTGAAGAAACAAAGAGAACCAGTTAAGTACAGGCCCAGATAGCCCCATCCTGTGTTCCAGGAGGTCAATTAGGTTATCGTGTTTGACAGTATCGAATGCTGACGAAAGGTCAAGAAGGATCAATAGGCACGACTCATTATGGTCCAACATTCTTAGCGCATCATCAGCAATGTGCGTTAGCGCAGACTCTGTACCATGGCCGGGGCGGAAACCAGATTGGCATTGGTCCAGTAGTTGGAAA
Source organism: Calotriton arnoldi (assembly GCA_963921515.1). Lineage (NCBI taxonomy): Eukaryota > Metazoa > Chordata > Amphibia > Caudata > Salamandridae > Calotriton > Calotriton arnoldi. The sequence continues at coordinate 2,163,797 of CAWUFW010001495.1, forward strand.
TGGCCGATGTGGTTACAGAGTTGGGCGAGCACACATTTCTCCAGGAGCTTTGCCAAGGTAGGGATGTTAGAGATTGGGCGAAAGTTATGATGGCCCGTGGGATCAGCAGATGGTTTCTATAGAATCGGGGTAACTTGACCCGATTTTAGGCAATCCGGAATAGCACCTTGCCGAAGTGATGCATTGACGATCGTAGTCCAAAGTGTTAGTAAGGAGGATCTAACTTCCGGGAAAAGGTTCGATGGCAGAGGGTCGTTGTAGTGATTGGAAGGTTTCAAAGTCAACAGCATTTTGTGTATAGTGCATTCATCCAAGGTTTGCAACAGGCTCCAGGATGCATTGTTTTTGGGGGGGTAGGGCTGCGCAGGGTCAGTGATATCCAAACCTGGGGGACAGAGGGTGTTCAGTGGACTGATCAACAGGTGATCAAGGGCAGAGCGTAATTCAGTTTCAATCTTAATAGTCTTATCAGTGAAGAAATCAGTGAATTCTTCACAGTTCGGCAATGTCCCTTGACCCAGTGTCGAGAGATTAGGATGACTGTTAGCTTGGGACTTGATGAGTTCGAACAGTTTTTTCAGACGGTTTTTTGCTTGGTCTAGTTGAGTTCTGAAAAAGGTGGCCTTCGAGCATCTGATGCGTTTATTGTATATTCTTCTCAGGGATCTCAAATGGTAGAGATGTTCAAGGGAGGGATAGGATCGCCACAACCTGTCTGCAAGTCTTCTTTTGGAATTAAGACTATCATTAAACCATGGTTTGGAGAGTTTAGAGGACATTCTTTTAAGCTGTAGTGATGCAACAGAGTCCAGTAAATTAAGCATTGAGTGGTTATAGTGGGCCGTAAGGTCGTGGACATCCAACATGTTCAAGGAAGGGGGCAGGATGTTATCACAGAGAGCAGTCAGATCTTGCGAGTTGATGTTCCGTAGACATCTTTTCAACTGTTTTGGGTTCTTAGGCTGGGCTCTACTTGCTCTTACCAATTCCAAGATGAGGAAGGTGATGCAATAGTGGTCTGTCCAATCACATGGGAGGATCGAATCCAGGAGGATGGAGTTGGGCTTACCAATGACAAGATCTAATGTAGCTCCTTTGGTATGAGTAGGGCTGTCACAGATTTGGATTAGGTTGAGGTCAAGTAGGAAGGATTTAAGGCTATTGACCGCCACATCATTTACATCCTTCCAGTGGAGGTTGAAATCTTCCAAGAAGATCTGAGTGCCATGGAAATCAGCATTGGCCGAGATAATGTCCATGGTCTGTTCTGTGAAGGGAAGGTTGTCGCGAGGGGGGTGGTAAAACGTGTGCAGTTTGCATGAGTGATTATTGCAACCAGTCACTTCAATGTATAGGTATTCACAAGACGGCAGGATGTCGGCATGTAGTACTTTCACTGTTAGATTGCTACGATGTAAACATGCGATGCCTCCCCCTTGACCACTAGTTCTGTACAACCTAATGATATCATAATTGGGAGGCATTAACAAGTCCAAGATGGGAGCAGCTGAGTCATTTAGCCAGGTTTCTGTCAACATTACAAGGTCAAGATCCTGGGCAAGGATGAGGTCGGCAATGTCTGCAGCATGTTTAACAGCCGATCTACAGTTTAGGAGCACACATTTGAGTCTTATGTTGGTGTCCGTTGGTGCAGGTAGAGTGGTGGTGACTCTCGTGAGGTTGTTCTCATTTAAAGTTCTGGTGTTTGGCCTAGGTTCCCTGAAGGGATCAGTGGGGATGGATTCAATTTGTTGCACGTTTGATATGGTGGAGGGATGTGCCAGAACATATGAAAGTAGGAGAGAATGAATATCCCTATCAGACAGGGAGGCTTTACATCTGGAGGGGAGAGAAGGGTCGTTAGGGAGCGGAGCGGAGGCCCAGCTATGGGGTGTGTGGAGATGTGGGATGAAGATCGCTGCATATAGGGGGGGAAGGGAGCCAGGTACACCCATTGGCTGGGAGCGAGCGGTGATGGTGATTGTTCATACTGGAGCAGCTTAGGCTGGAGTTAGCTGACAGTTCCTCAGTGATATGTAATAGGCTACGTACCTCTGCCTTAAGTTGTTGTAGGCAGAGTGCTATCTCGTTAAGTCGGCCTTCCAATGAAGTGTATGAATGGGATTGGGAGGATAGGTTCAGGGGACCCTGCAGCGGTAGAGAGCTAGAGGGGCGGGGGAAAGTAGGGCAAGTGGCGAATGAATGTGCCCCGCGGGAATGGGTTCTGGGAAATGGATCTGAGTGCTGGAAGGGATGGGGAGTATAGGGGAGTAGGGGTTGGACGGATAGAGACCCTTGGAGGCCTGTGGGAGCAGGTCGGGGTTGCGTGTTGGGCTGGCGGAGGGGATCCTGGGGAGAATCAGGGCAGTGCTGTGAGCAGTGAAGCTAGAGGAGTTAGAGCTAGATAACAGTGAGGGGGGGAGCAGGTAGCCTAGCGTGATGACTGTGCTCTCGCGGCTCGTTCTCAACGGGCATTGAGGGGGAATTGTTATTATGAGTTAAGGTAGCTAGAAGGGGGCCCTTCGGAGCAGATGTAGGGTCCGAGGCTGGTGGTGGAGAGGTAGGAGATAGACTTTGCGAAGACTGGGGGACCGCTGGGGGGCCAGCCCCTCCGAGGGGGGCGGAATTGAAGTTAGCCACTGTATTCATGATGGTGGGGAAAAAGTTATCAAATACCACTAGATTGCGATCTGAAGCTTGTATAAGGATGGTTCCGTTTTTGTAAAGGGAGATGGTGGCTTCAGCTCTGTAAGCCGAGGAGGGAGCCACCATCAATCTAAGACCATGTGGAGTTTTCAGGGAAGTGGAGATCTTGAGCAGAGAGTACATGGCATTCCGCCATTGAGCATGGCGTTTAGTGTAGAAGATGAGATCATTTATGGTAACACCCTTTCTGATGGAGAAGAAGGGGTCTGAGATAAGGGTTTCCGGATGGGATTTAAGTAGTCTGTGTGTGAAGTTTTTTGCAGCATTTTTAGATAGGTTAGGGGGATATATGATTCGGAAAGCATTATGGCCAGCCGGCCCCAGGTTGGGAGAGATGATGTTCGAAGGTTTAGGATCCATAGCAACACACTTCTTGACTCCGAACAAAGGAGGCGTAGGTAAGCCAAGAGTCTGGGCAGAGGTCAGCTCCAACCATAGGAGGCATAGGTAGGCCAAGAGTCTGGGCCGAGGACGGGGACATGTCGAAGGAGTTCAGTGTGATAGCAGGCGGAGAGTTTCATGGGGTGAAGTTGGGGTGTGCAATTGAATTACACTTGCTAGAAACGCACCCTCGGGTTCCTTTGGGTAGACCAAGGCCCATGGGAGCCAGACTATCTAGGGCTAAAAGACAGGAGGCTGGGCCGTGATAACTTGAAGGCAAACAAGGGATGGGTATCTTTATATGGTAGACAGTTCAGGCAGGCATTTCACGCACGACCTTAAAGGAAATACCTCAAACTCTGTGGTATTGGGGCAAACAAATCAAGGCCACCCTCTGTGGAGAATTTTATTTGGTTAAAGTAGGTAGTGAGCGCAGGGCATCTCGTGCAGGTCCTTGAAGGACAAATCAGAGGCCCAGAGTGTTCGATATCCTGGGTGTTCCACATACAAGGATGTAATTATCTTATTAGACAAAGGGAATGGCTTAACAGTAGACCAAGTGTGATGTTAAGAAGAGAACTCATGGACCAGGTGTGTGGGATAAAGGTAAAATGAACCACTCCAAGATGGCCACCAAATGCTGAGAGTGGAGCAGGCCCATTTCTCTTTCCATGGCCGGCAGAGCATAGAGACCAGGGAAGGGGGCGCCACTCTTCAGTTTCCGAAGCAGGAGGACAAAATAAATGCCCAGCAACCACAACAAAGACAAACAAAATGGGCGCCCATCAATGTACACATCTGAGCTCAGGGACATCACCATGAGCCAGCCGAACCAAGACAGCCCATCTAGAATCCTAAGAACAGACTGGGCTCATGTGGCAACCACAATCAGAGATAGGCAGAGCAGGAAGGGCAGGCGGCACCTGCAGGCAGGCCAGAGGCGTAGCAACTCGCGCTGCAGTGCATTGCTCGACCGGTAACCCCCACGCCCACCTCTCTCCTCACTTACTCCGGGAAAAATGAAGCGGAAACAGGAGGTATCATCAGGGACCCCAGGAGGTCAGTCCCGGGAATGTGCATCACACAACAGCCTTCGCTGACCGTAGGGGAACATCGGACATCGATGTGTTCCGCTTCACCGTCAGGACCAGAGCGACGCTCAGCAATCTCAGCCAGCAGTGGGCTCTTCCGCCTCACCTCAGGAGGCACAGGCACTCAACTCACCAGTGCGGTGGCAGGACGTCACACCGCCGGGGCGGTTTGGCCCCCTCGAGCCACTCCCACAGGGCCAGAGCGACACTCAGCAATCTTCACCGGCAGCGGGCTCATCAAGCAGCACCTCAGGGGCCCGGGCACTTGGCTCCACAGTGCGGTGGCCAGAAGCAACGCCGCAGGGGCGGATTGGACCCTCAAGCCAGCACCACCTCAAGGCTCTCGGTGGCGGGGGGATGTGGGGTGTTCTCCTTGCTTTGCCCAGAGATCACCGCCGCCACATTGAGGGCTCGGGCGCGGTGGAAGGCAAGAAAGAGACTCACCCAGCGGCTGCTGTGACGAGACTCGGCGTCCGCTCCAGCCTAGACTCGGGAGGCTCCGATCACCTCTTGAGTCAGAGGCGGTCCCCAGGGAGCATCCTCATCGCAGGAGGTCTTCAGGTAGGTTTCTTGACAAGTTCTCTTCTTTGCGGGGGAGTTGCACAGATAGTTACGTTGCAGACGAGTTTCTTCATGCAGGGATGTCGAGAAGAAGGGCATAAACAGGGATATTCACAAAAGAGTGATCCCTAGCCCCGGAGCTTCTTTGGCGAGCTCCAGCACGGCGGCCATATTGTCCTGTTGTGCAACCATTAGTGATCTCAAAGCTGGACTATGTAGCACAACGCTTTGTGGCTTGCCCAGAGTAAAAACGGCGCCTCTTAGGGTTGCCCTCAATTCTGCTGCTAGGCTCATAACTGGCACTAAAAAATACAACCATATTTCTCCTGACTTGCTGGCCCTGAATTGGCTTCCATATGAAGCTCGGATACAGTTAAAAATTGCATGTATGGCACACAAAGCCATCCACTTCAAGACCCCGCTGTACCTCGCTCAGAAACTGGAGCTCTCATGTGGTTCGAGAGCCTCCAGAAGCACCAGGACCCTATTGCTCAAACACAAAAATTCAAGAAAAAAAAGACCTGCTATCGAGCCTTCTCAGGTATGGCTCTGAGGATCTGGAACTCCCTTCCACCCGAAGTCAGGGTGAACCCTTCCACGGTACTCTTCAAAAAAGAAGTCAAAGGGCTCCTGATGAAGAAATGTTTGCCCCAGCCTGGCTTCTCCATTTGATTCTTGGCCCTTAGCTGCTGATTGGTGGCCCAGCTGCCTGGCTCAAGAGAATGTTTGACATTATAAGACTGTGAATTTTTCGCTTTGTTGATTCTGTTTTGTTTGCTTGTACCCTTCTTGATGCATAAACTGTAATGCGCTCTGATACCCTTGGTGGTCATGTTCGCGCTATATAAAACTTTCTAAATAAATAAATAAAATACATATCCCTTCTGCAGCCTATATCAAGATAGCTGATAGATATGGCTTCATACTGGTCATGGGACCTAAGCATCTGACTTACACTTCTTCTGGTACTTACTGTTTTTATCTGCAAGCCATGCAGAAGTAATAAATTTAGCACAAGCATGCACATTTTGGGTCCAGGGGGTCTCCTTTAATGCATTTTTTGTACTTACACTCTTCACTGAGACACAGTGCAAGAATGGCATCTTATGTTTTTGCACTATATTGCATGAAATTATTTTGCTTTGTACTCTGTTTAGAATTATTTTTAAAATATTTTAATACATAGATAATATTTCTATTAATAATTTAAATTTTAAATGTGTACTCCTCAGTAAAAAGCTGCAATAATATGGTTAACAAGGCTCACCCATTCTATCCTGCTCCTCGACTGCTAGTCACCCCATCCTTGTGGACTTAAGAGGGAGAATATGAATATATATCAATCCCAAAGATTTCTTTCCAGTTGCAGTAAATTGTGGGAGTCTGTGATAATTTTAACACCTGTGTGCATAATTGCCAGAGCTTATGACTGTGGGGATTCCATAAATTCTGGAGAAGGCCCTCTGTGCTTGTTGAACCTTTAATGCTGTTCGAGGTTAGAGAGCAAGTCATGCCACATGAGATTTAAGTAATTTTGTTATCACCATGTTGACTTGCAGACAGATGCAGTTGCTACACCAATGATGACCCTTTTTGACTATGTAAAGGGACCCAGTGGCTGGGTATTGTGATTGTCTTCTCAGATGCCATTGTGTTTCCCAGACAGTCATGTGGCACATGAAGCAGATCTCTCTGTAGATACCCTCAGTGATTGTAGACATGGGGCCATATCATGAACATGTGCACTGGCTCAGCACAGGGCAAACATTTTGCCGACTTACCTCTAACCTTTTCTGAATTTCTTTTTGTTGGCCTTAAGACTCTGTGCACTTTACCACTGCTAACTAGTGCTAAAGTGCTTGTGCTCACTCCCCTAAACATGGTTAGATTGGCCTATGCCCAATTAGCATATTTATTTTACTTGTAAGTCCCTTGTAGAGTTGTATACCATACACCCAGGTCCGGCAAATTAAATGCTACCAGTGGTCAGGCAGCCTTTATTGTGCCTTCCACTTAAGTGGCACTTAAAAATATGTCCCATGTCTGCCATTGCAGCATAAATTCAGTGTTAAACTGCTATGTCTATTTGGCATTAAAACCACCTTGTCAATCCTTAAAATCCCCTTTTATTACACATACGTCACCCCTAAGGTAGGACCTAGGTGAACCATAGGGCAGGGTGCTGTGTAATTAAATGGTTGGGCATGCATATTTAAGATTTACATGTCTTGCTAGTAAAAACCCCTAAATTTGTTTTTCACTACTGTGAGGCCTACCACTCCCATAGGATAACATTGTGGGATTCCTTATTACATTAAATAAGCTGCCATTTCCAACAGGGAGCAGGTATTTATGTCATGTTTGGTATCTATTAAATTGTAATGATAAGCCCCCTTTAATGGTAAAGTTGGATTTTCCAATATAATTTTGAAAATGCCAATTTTAGAAAGTTGCCATTTTCTTTTTGTGCCTGCAGCCTGCCTTGGGTCCCATGACTGGGTGTAGCTGACAGTTAGACTTTTGAATTCCTCCCAGTTAGTGACACAATAGAGCGATTAGGTGTGCCCCAATGGGCCATCTGCTGGCAGGATAGGGGTGGAGCTGAGCATAACTCAACTTACAACCGAATAGTCTGTGCTCTACCTTCACAAACGGCCTTACGACCCTGCATTGTCACTGCAGCCAACTTGGAGGCAGGCAAGGGAGTCAGGAAGCTCCATGCTCTTTAAAGAACCTTTACAGAAGCTTATGGTGCCCAGACGGCCAGCTCCTAAAACTGAAGACAGACAAAATGTGGCAAAAAACTGATCTGAGACCAGTGGAAGACAGCGAACAACCTGCTTGTCTATCCACCCAATGTACATTGAAAATTAGATTGACTTTGCAGCTTCTCCCAATACTTCCTTCTCCACAGCAGCAAATCCATTCCAGCGGTCCTTACCAAAAGGGGTATCCGACCTCGTGAAACTATCTTCGGCTACAACCCTTTGTCTCGTCCCGCTCCATCTTGACAATTAAGTCTGAACATAGAAATCTTCACTGTGTTCTGGTGTTCCAGCTGTCCCTTCTATTGTGTCCAGAATCATGGCGTTACCCGTGATGAGGGGAAGAGTTAAGTTTTTGGAAGCATGGGAGGTGTAGCTCTCAGGAGCTACTCAGCGCTCCTTTTGACGTTCTTGTTGCAGGCTGCCATATTGCCCCTAATTACTGAGGAGTTACCTTCTCTGTGCTGGCTGTGCACCTTGTGCTTCATTCCGGACCCTTCTCTGCGGTACCCCTCTGCTTGAGGGCTGAGGGTGCGATGCTTTTGTGCTGATTTGCTCTGTGTGGCTGGAGCAGTTTAATGTGCCTGAAAAGCTGATTCCCGCATGGCACAGAGCAGCAGCAGCTGTATCTTTACCGGGCAGAGAGCAGGAGCAGAGGGGGCTGAAGGGTTATTCAGAGCAGCCTACAGCTACAAGTCTCTAGGCCCCCTGTTGCTCGCTGACACGCTGGTCAAACATCTTCACTTACTGCTCTGCAGGAGAGGAGAGGATGAAGTCTACTCGCTCACAACCATCTGGAAGCCTTCAGCCTCATCAGCCTCAAATCAGCAGGCTGCCTGCACTCCTAGTGGCATTTCTATTGTGGAGCTGCTACGGAATTATGAAAGATACAACATTGACTCTGTGGTTAATTCTAGCTTAAACTGCATTTCAGCTGCTGCTTATCTCTATTAAAAGGCACAAAAGGTGTAAAAGGAGGCCTGGCAGCTTCTAGGTTTGTGAGATTTAATTTATTCTTAAGCTGCCGGCTCACTGGAACTCAAGGTCAGCTGAGTTCAAGGACCCCCATCGACCTGCAACTACATTTGAAGGTACTTATTAATATATATATTATATATTCCTCGATGCTCCTGACCTAAAAATGGCAGTCCAAGCACTCGTCATCTCTAGACTGTAATACGGCTGCTCAACCCTCTCGGGTTTACCTAAGATCTCCCTGGCACCTCTTAAAGCCTGCCTCAATGCGGCCGCCAGACTACTTACCGGCACAAGGAAATACGATCATATTTCCCCACACCTGAAAGCTCTCAACTGGCTTCCCTTGGAGGCAAGAATACAACTCAACTAGCATGCATCACGCACAAAGCTTTATACTCTCACTCCCCTGCTTATCTGACACAGAAACTTGTGATCTCCGGAGGAACCAGAAACTCCCGATCTTCCAGAGACCTCTTGCTCCAACCTGCACGCTTTCGAAAAAAAAAAAAACTACAATCGGGCCTTCTCAGGGGCTGCTCCAAGAATATGGAACTCTCTCCCACCAACATCAGAAGAATCCCCTCTCTGACTCGCTTCAAAAAGGATGCCAAAACCTTCCTTATGGGCAAATTCCTCGGCTAAATATTGACTCATCCACCACTATGGCCCGACCTATGGCCGTCCACTACCTCCCTTCGGACTACTTGTCACCCCATCAGGAACTTGGGGCCTGGCTTGAATAATTGTAAATGTAATCTGTAACTATGGCTTCTCGCATTGAGTAACTGGTCTTGTAAACTGTAAATACGTGCTCCTCTTTCCCTTATGTACCCGGCTACCCTCCCCCTTACTACTCGAGCTGCTACTGGTTGATTCTAAGTCTGTCTATATATTGCGTTGCTCTCCTGTAAAGCGCTCTGATACCCTAACGGGTCAAGTTCGCGCTCTATAAAACACATAAATAAAATAAAATAAAATAAATATATATATATATTCCACAGACGAGGCAAACACATTCACAGCCAAAAGCGGAGTGCACACACGGAAAGATGTTCAAGCTGGATGCTTTATTGTACAGACCCCCCCTGACAGACGCGTTTCGCCTTACGGCTTCCTCAATGTCAAAATATATATTTTTTTAAATGTATATATATATATATGTATATATATATATATATATATATATATATATAGATAGATATATATTTATATATATATATTATCTACTGGCGGTCGCCAGTAGATAGTTATAGTTACAACCTATTATCCATAGGAAATCCGCGACATTCTATTTGAAATAACGTTGGCGCCGGTTGACGAATCTTCGTGAAAGTTTCCAACTTGTTGGGGCGCTCCGCTCCGCTCCTACCCTGAAAGTCTCGGGGTGATACGTCAAGCGGGGGCCGAGAAAAAGGGGGTCCCAAAACGCGTTTTCCCCATTCATTTTTCCATAGGAACCTTTAGTCGCAGCTACAGCCCGAACTGCTGAACGGAATTACCCAAATTTGGCAAAGAGGTAGCCCTTGGTTCAGACTGGTGCCTTTTGCTAAAATGGTGTAAATCCGTTCAGTAGTTCCTGAGAAATTCACAATTAAAATCACATATATATCTATGGGCGCGTCGGATCCGCGTACCCTCCCGATCACGAGCTGCATGCTAATTGGCTGTCAACACTCCAAATCAAGAAGTGTTGGCAGCCATTTTATCCCTCGGTAGAACCGAGGGACAGAAACAAGTGCGCAAAGCGCAAAAGGGGGCAGGGTAGAAACACCCTGACCCCTAGGTCTGCTCAGGGGGTCCCACAAGGACCCCCTGGGCAGAAAAAGATTTTTTTTTTTTTAAATCGGCGGGATGCGCTTAGGGTGCGCGTATCCCGCCGAGAAAAAAAGAAACAAGTGCGCAAAACGCACAAAGGGGGCAGGGTAGAAACACCCTAACCCCTAGGCCTGCTCAGGAGGTCCCACAAGGACCCCCTGGGCAAAAAAAAGCATTTTTTTTTTTAAAAAAAAATCGGCAGGATGCGCTCAGGGTGCGCGAATCCTGCCGAAAAAAAAAAAAATCGAAGCGCGGTCTCCCGCGCTTCGATGTTAGTGGCCCCCGGGTGGCCCAAGTCCCGGGGGCATGGTGGGGGGGATAATTTAATGTGTGGGGGCCTCAAAGGGCCCCCAAGCCCGAGGACCGCCACCCCACGGGGCTTTTTAAAAAATGGTGCGGGAGGGCTCTGAGCCCTCCCGCAGCCCCGAGACCACCACCTCCCGGGGCTTTTTTTAATTAATTTAACAACCTGTGTGGGGGCTCCAGCCCCCACACGCCCGAGGACCGCTACCTCCCGGGGCACTAACAAATTAAAATGGGGGTCCGTTTTGGACCCCGAAGCCCGGGGACCACCACCTCCCGGGGCTGTGCTGATGTAGGGAGGGTGGCCGCGCGGCCCCCTCCTGGAGCCCTTGATGGCCCTGGGGACCACCACCCACCAGGGCCGGCTCCTGCAGTGTCCCGGGGTGCCTACCCCCGGGACATTGTAGTTTGCTATGGCAGGACGGGAGCCTCGCGGCTCCCGTCCTGCCATAACAAACTGCTTGGATATTGGAAGAGAGAGCAGGAAACCTGCTCTCTCTTCCAATATCCAAAGCACATTGCTTTCCACATGGGGAGCAGCATGTCAGCTGCTCCCCATGTGAAAGCAATGCCGGCTCCCAAGGGACGTGGGGAGCCGGCGGGACTGTGGGGGATTGGGGACCCCCACAGTCCCCAACGGAGAGGGCCAGCCCGGGGGATGGGGTCCCCGGGGCAAGTAGTGGCCCAGGAGGGGGCCACGCGGCCCCCTCCCCAAAAAAGAAAAATTAAAAAAATTAAAAAAATGGAAAGGCCGGCCCCGGGGATGGGGTCCCGGGGCCTTAAATGGCCAGAGGAGGGGGCCACGCAGCCCCCCTCCAAAGAATAAAAATAAAAGGCCATGCCCGGGGGATGGGGTCCCGGGGCCAATACAGGCCCAGGGAAGGGGGCCACGCGGCCCCCTTCCCGTTTTTTTAAAATTAAAAATTAAAAAAGGGTAAGGCCCTGGGGGATGGGGTCCCCAGGGCATAAAAACAGGAAAAAGGAAGGGGGCCACACAGCCCCCTTCAGGAGACAAAATTATTTCTTTTTTTTTTAAACGATCGGGCCCGCAGGCCCCGCCCCTTCCTTCATCACTCTGCAAGCGCGCCCCTGGCGCGTTTGCAGAGGAGAACAATTCCCCTTGAATACTGGGGGTCCTGGGGCCAACTAGCCCACCAGGAACCTCCAATATGCGCCAGGGGCTGCGTTGCAGAGACGTGTAGAGAGGCCACACCCCTTTTACACCTCTCTGCAACGCAGCTCTGTGGCGCTTTGGAGGTATATGGTGGGCTAGTTGGACTCCGAGGACCCTCAGGATTCAAGGGACTTAATCCCCAACTTAAAACGCGCCACGGGCGCGTTTGCACAGTGGTGAAGGGAGGGGCGGGGCTTCAGGTGACATGTGTGCAAACAGGCCCCGTGGCGCATTTTAAGATGGGGAATTAAATCCCCTTCAATCCTGAGGGTCCCTGGGGGCCAACTAGCCCAACAGGTACATCCAGAAAGTGCCACAGAGCTGCGTTGCAGAGAGGTGTAAAAGGGGTGTGGCCTCTCTACACGTCTCTGCAACGCAGCCCCTGGCGCATATTGGAGGTTCCTGGTGGGCTAGTTGGCCCCTAGGGACCCTCAGGATTCAAGTGGACTTAATCCCCCAACTTAAAACAGCGCAACGGGCGCGTTTGCACAGATGTCACCTCAGGCCCCGCCCCTCCCTTCACCATTGTGCAAATATTCCTCTAAAATCAGCCGAAATACGAATTCCGATTTACTCACCTGTTATCAGGAGAGACCTCAGTGCTGTATCTTTCAGCCCAGTACTGGTCCTGAAAAGTAATTCTAACCATACTTACCAGTAACTTGAATTTCCTTCCATAGGCTAACATTGACTGGTTTCACTTGGAAATTCTTCTAAGTGTGGAGTTTTGAAACTTTAAAATATTCCTCTAAAATCAGCCAAAATACGAATTCCGATTTACTCACCTGTTATCAGGAGAGACCTCAGTGCTGCATCTTTCAGCCCAGTACTGGTCCTGAAAAGTAATTTTAACCGTACTTACCGGTAACTTGAATTTCCTTCATAGGCTAACATTGACTGGTTTCACTTGGAAATTCTTCTAAGTGTGGAGTTTTGGAACTTTAAAATATTCCTCTAAAATCAGCCGAAATACGAATTCCGATTTACTCACCTGTTATCAGGAGAGACCTCAGTGCTGCATCTTTCAGCCCAGTACTGATCCTCAAAAGTAATTTTAACCGTACTTACCAGTAACTTGAATTTCCTTCCATAGGATATCATTGCCTGCTTTTTGCTGAAAAAGTTTCTAAGTGTTGATTTTTGAAACATACAAATATTCCTGTAAAATCAGCCGAAATACGAATTCCGATTTACTCACCTGTTATAAGGAGAGACCTCAGTGCTGTATCTTTCAGCCCAGTACTGGTCCTGAAAAGTAATTTTAACCGTACTTACCGGTAACTTGAATTTCCTTCATAGGCTAACATTGACTGGTTTCACTTGGAAATTCTTCTAAGTGTGGAGTTTTGGAACTTTAAAATATTCCTCTAAAATCAGCCGAAATACGAATTCCGATTTACTCACCTGTTATCAGGAGAGACCTCAGTGCTGCATCTTTCAGCCCAGTACTGATCCTGAAAAGTAATTTTAACCGTACTTACCGGTAACTTGAATTTCCTTCATAGGCTAACATTGACTGGTTTCACTTGGAAATTCTTCTAAGTGTGGAGTTTTGGAACATTAAAATATTCCTCTAAAATCAGCCGAAATACGAATTCCGATTTACTCACCTGTTATCAGTAGAGACCTCAGTGCTGCATCTTTCAGCCCAGTACTGATCCTCAAAAGTAATTTTAACCGTACTTACCAGTAACTTGAATTTCCTTCCATAGGATATCATTGCCTGCTTTTTGCTGAAAAAGTTTCTAAGTGTTGATTTTTGAAACATACAAATATTCCTCTAAAATCAGCCGAAATCCGAATTCTGATTTACTCACCTGTTATCAGGAGAGACCTCAGTGCTGCATCTTTCAGCCCAGTACTGGTCCTGAAAAGTAATTTTAACCGTACTTACCAGTAATTTGAATTTCCTTCCATAGGCTAACATTGACTGGTTTCACTTGGAAATTCTTCTAAGTGTGGAGTTTTGGAACTTTAAAATATTCCTCTAAAATCAGCCGAAATACGAATTCCGATTTACTCACCTGTTATCAGTAGAGACCTCAGTGCTGCATCTTTCAGCCCAGTACTGATCCTCAAAAGTAATTTTAACCGTACTTACCAGTAACTTGAATTTCCTTCCATAGGATATCATTGCCTGCTTTTTGCTGAAAAAGTTTCTAAGTGTTGATTTTTGAAACATACAAATATTCCTCTAAAATCAGCCGAAATCCGAATTCCGATTTACTCACCTGTTATCAGGAGAGACCTCAGTGCTGCATCTTTCAGCCCAGTACTGATCCTCAAAAGTAATTTTAACCGTACTTACCGGTAACTTGAATTTCCTTCATAGGCTAAGATTGACTGGTTTTCAGCAAAAAGTTTCAAAGTGTTGATTTTCACAAACTACAAATATTCCTTAAAAATCGCCTGTATGACTTAAACGCATTCTTTCAACTGTTTACAGGAGATGCACCAGTGCTGGATCCAGGATCCAACACTGAGTAAGAAAAAGTAACGATAACAGTTTTTACCTGCTAAGTGAATTTCCTTCCATAGGATAACATTGGTGATTCTATGAGAAAAGTTTCTAAGTGTCAACTTTTAAAATACAATAATATTCCTTAAAAATCACGACTGTAACCAAAACGCTTTTACTCAACTGTTTACAGGAGATGTACCAGGACTGAATCTAGGATCCAGTCCTGTGGTTACAAAAGTAATCCATAAAGTAACTAATTGCATTTAACTAGAAATTCACATTGAGCTGAATGTTGCATTGTGTTTGAAAATGTGTTGCCCATTGCAACAACTGTAACTACTGTACTTAAAAGTCTATTGCCTATCTGCAAAGTATTTAAACTAAAGTAATTCATTCTGAGAAAGTATTTTTTGTAATGTAATGTATAATGTAATTACAATGTAATTTAAAAAATAAAATATGTAAAAAAAAATTGTTTCTAAAAATGTAGTAAATCAGTATGAAAAAAATTAATATAACAATTAATACATTTAAAAATTGTCATTTACAAAACCTTTGAAATTCACTGAAAAAACCGTAGGTTTCAGGCACGTTATAGTTAGAAATTAGCATTTAAAAAACCTTTGAAATTCACTGAAAAAACCATAGGTTTCAGACACGTTATAGTTACAAATTAGCATTTAAAAACCTTTGAAATTCACTGAAAAAACCATAGGTTTCAGACACGTTATAGTTACAAATTAGCATTTAAAAAACCTTTGAAATTCACTGAAAAAACCATAGGTTTTAGGGACAGTTATAGTTACTTGGACATTGCACTCGTACAAAACCCGTGAAATTCCCCCGTTATAGTTAGTTCAGCTAACTATAACTCGCGCCCGCAATGCACTGCTGATGACGTCACATATTACATCACTCATGACATGGTCAGTGACATCACTGATGACATCACTGATGACATCTCAAATGACATCACTGATGACATCATCCACGTGATAATCTGATGCACCTCCTCACACCC
The DNA here is from genome assembly GCA_963921515.1 of Calotriton arnoldi. Lineage (NCBI taxonomy): Eukaryota > Metazoa > Chordata > Amphibia > Caudata > Salamandridae > Calotriton > Calotriton arnoldi. The sequence goes on from CAWUFW010001495.1 coordinate 2,179,053, forward strand.
TAATATAACCTTTGATACACCCACTCTAAATTACAGACTGCCATTCGCAAAACCATAGACACTCCAACACCAATAACTACATACCCACTCACTGATTCTTAGGTCTACACACACACATCCACTCACTCACCCGTACAGTCACTCATACTTACGGTCACTCAGTACAGGACTATCATATGCACTCTTACTCCTATATAGACACTCAAACAACGCCACTCATCCATAGAGATACTCACACACCTAGTCAGTCATGCAAATAATTAAACACACTGCCATTTACTCACCTATACAGTTATACACACACCAGCTCACTTACTCATACAAATAGTAGCACATTGTTGCGCTCTTATACAATCACTGATACAAGCACACACTCATCCATACAGCCACTATCACAATCACTCACTCTTGCTTATAGCTATTTATATACTCCAACACACATATATACTGCCTTTCACATATGTAGTTACTCACACATGTACCACTGGGACATACATTCACTCACTAACACACTCTTACACACACTTACCCACCCATACAGTCTATCACAGATGCACTCTTGTAACCATCCACCCAGTGAATCACCCACTCACACATCTATGCACAGAGTTGCACACACCCCTCCCACACAAACACTCAGGCACCCATACAGATACTCAGACAAGCATTCAATAACTCATATAGACACTCATGTAGCTATTCACAAACACATGCAGCCACTTACACAGCAACATACAGACGGATACAGACATTCATCCAGTTTAGTCACTAACCCATGCATTCAGTAAGATACGTTAAATCACTCACTTATAGAGTCAGTCACGCACCTACTAAATCATCCATACAGACACTTACACACCCACTCATTCTTCAATACGTCTTTTCCTATATATATAAAAATATTTAAACTTTACAGAAACACACAGTCACTGGATGATGTCATCAGTGATGTCATCAGTGATGTCATCAGTGATGTCATTTGAGATGTCATCAGTGATGTCATCAGTGATGTCACTGACCATGTCATGAGTGATGTAATATGTGACGTCATCAGCAGTGCATTGCGGGGGCGCGAGTTATAGTTAGCTGAACTAACTATAACGAGGGAATTTCACGGGTTTTGTACGAGTGCAATGTCCAAGTAACTATAACTGTCCCTAAAACCTATGGTTTTTTCAGTGAATTTCAAAGGTTTTTTAAATGCTAATTTGTAACTATAACGTGTCTGAAACCTATGGTTTTTTCAGTGAATATATATATATATATATATATTCACTGAAAAAACCATAGGTTTTAGGGACAGTTATAGTTAGTTGGACATTTCACTCGTACAAAACCCGTGAAATTCCCCGTTATAGTTAGTTCAGCTAACTATAACTCGCGCCCCACAATGCACTGCTGATGACGTCACATATTACATCACTCATGACATGGTCAGTGACATCACTGATGACATCACTGATGACATCATGCAGTGACTGTGTGTTTCTGTAAAGTTAAAATATGTTTAATATATATAGGCAAAGGCGTATTGAAGAATGACTGGGTGTATAAGTGTCTCAATGGATAATTGAGTAGGTGCATGACTGACTCTACAAGTGAGTGATTAAACGTATCTTACTGAATGCATGGGTTACTGACTAAACTGTGTGAATGTCTGTATCCGTCTGTCTGTTGGTGTATAAGTGGATGAATGGATTTGCGAATAGCTACATGAGTGTCATATGGGTTATTGAGTATCTGTATGGGTGCCTGAATGTTTGTGTGGGTGGGGTGTGTGTGACTCTGTACATAGATGTGTGAGTGGGTGATTCACTGGGTGCATGATATGAAGAGTGCATCTGTGATGGACTGCTTGGGTGGGTGAGTGTGTGTATGGGTGTGTTAGTGAGTGAATGTATATCTCAGTGGTACATGTGCAAGTAACTACATATGTAAAAGGCAGTATATATGTGTGTTAGAGTATTTAAAAGGCTATAAGTGAGAGTGTGTGATTGAGAGAGTGGCTGTATGGATGCGTGTGTGCTTGTATCAGTTATTGTATAAGAGCGTAAGAATGTGCTAGTATTTGTATGAGTAAGTGAGCTGGTGTGTGTATAACTGTATAGGTGAGTAAATGGGTGTGTGATTATTTTTTGCATGACTGACTAGGTGTGTGAGTACCTCTATGGATGAGTGGCGGTGTGTGAGTGTTTATATAGGTGTATGAGTGCATATGATAGTCCTGTACTGAGTGACCGTAAGTATGAGTGACTGTACGGGTGAGTGTGTAGATGTGTGTGTGTAGACCTAAGAATCAGTGAGTGGGTATGTAGTTATTGGTATTGGAGTGTGTATGGTTTTGAGAATGGCAGTCTGTAATTTAGAGTGAGTGTATCAAAAGTTATATTAGGGTGTGAGAAGATGCATAAAATTAACACATGGATGATGTCATCAGTGATGTCATTTGAGATGTCATCAGTGATGTCATCAGTGATGTCACTGACCATGTCATGAGTGATGTAATATGTGACGTCATCAGCAGTGCATTGCGGGCGCGAGTTATAGTTAGCTGAACTAACTATAACGGGGGAATTTCACGGGTTTTGTACGAGTGAAATGTCCAACTAACTATAACTGTCCCTAAAACCTATGGTTTTTTCAGTGAATTTCAAAGGTTTTTTAAATGCTAATTTCTAACTATAACATGTCTGAAACCTATGGTTTTTTCAGTGAATTTCAAAGGTTTTTTAAATGCTAATTTCTAACTATAACGTGCCTGAAACCTATGTTTTTTTCAGTGAATTTCAAAGGTTTTTTAAATGCTAATTTCTAACTATAACGTGCCTGAAACCTATGGTTTTTTCAGTGAATTTCAAAGGTTTTTCAAATGCTAGTTTGTAATTATGCCTACAGAAGTAGGACATGTGAAGAAAGAAGAAAAAACGCACAGAAAGAAGCAAAAGAAATGTCGAAAGAAACAGAAGTCCACAAAGACGAAGAAAAATCCAGGAAGAAGCAAGACATGTGCAGAAAGAATCAACAGAGGAGCAGAAAGAGGCCTTGTTGCAAAATCATCCTGTGCCCACAACTTTTCCAGACGTGTACTGGTGGTAACTGACTCTGACTAACCAGGCCTAGAGCCAGTGCTATGGTAAAAGACACTTAGAATACAGTTAAAACACCTACATACTCTAGGGAACACTATGCGTTGGGGTAACCCTGTGATTAGCATGACCTGCTCTGTAAGTCCCTAGTACATAATAGGGCAGGGGGATTAAAACTACCTCTTAAAACGCGCTACAAGGCGCGTTTGCACAGTGGTGAAGGGAGGGGGGCCTAAGGTGACATGTGTGCAAACGCGTCCCGTGGCGCGTTTTAAGTTGCAGGATTAAGTCCCCTTGAATCCTGAGGGTCCCTTGGGTCAAACTAGCCCCCCAGGTACCTACAGTTAGGACCACAGAGCTGAGTTGCAGAGAGGCATTCCGAGGCCACGCACCTTTTTTCACCTCTCTGCAACGCAACTCTGTTGTGCTTACTGGAGGTACCTGGTGTGCTAGTTGGCCCCCAGGGTCCCTCAGGATTCAAGGGGAATTAATTCTCCAACTTAAAATGCACCACAGGGCGTGTTTGCGCACATGTCACCTGAAGCCACGCCCCCTCCCTTCACCACTGTGCAAACGCACCCCGTGGCGCGTTTTAAGTTGGGGGATTAGGTCACCTTGAATCCTGAGGGTCCCCCCACATAGGTAATTATTATTTTAAAAAAAGAAGCCCCGGGGGGTGCAGTCCCCGGGGCTGCAGGAGGGCCAAGAGCCCTCCCGCACCATTTTTTTTTTAAAGCCCCGGGGGGTGGCGGTCCCCGGGGCTTGGGGGGGCCTTAGATGCCCCCCATATAATTATTAATAAACGCACGCATGCCCCCGGGACTTGGCCCACCCGGGGGCCAATTAACCACGAAGCGCGGGAGCCCGCGCTTCGTTTTTTTTTTTTATCAGCAGGATCCGCGCACCCAGCGCGTTTTTTGCCCCCTTTATGCGTTTTGCGCGTTAGTTTCTCTGATTTCTTGTGCCTCGGTTCTACCGAGGCACAAGATGGCTGCCAACACTTCCTGGTTTGGAGTGTTGACAGCCAATTACCATACAGCTCGTGATTGGGAGGGTACGCGGACCCTACGCGGCCATAGATATAGATGTGATTTTATTTTTGATTTTCTCAGGAACTACTGAACAGATTTACACCATTTAAGCAAAAGGCATGACTCTGAACCAAGGGCTACCTTTTTGCCAAATTTGGTGTAATTCCGTTCAGCAGTTCGAGCTGGAGCTGCGATGAAAGGTTCCTATGGGAAATTGCATGGGGAAAACACGTTTTGGGACCCCCTTTTTCTCGGCCCCGCTTGACGAATCACCCCGAGACTTTCAAGATAGGAAGCGGACCGGAGCGGGCCACAAAGTTTGAAAATTTCGCAAAGATTCGTCAACCGGCGCCAAAGTTATTTCAAATAGAATGTTGCGGATTTCCTGTGGAAAATAGGTCCTAACTATAACTATCTACTGGCGACCGCCAGTAGATAATAGATAGATAGATAGATAGATATATAGATATATATATATATATATATATATATATAGATATATATATATATTTCCCCCCTCACCCTATACTGCTAACTGTTCTGCCCTCATTGCTAAGCTGTGCACTATCACCCCCAGGCATTGATTACCTGACCACACTGTGATTGGTGAATATGTTTTAACAGGCAAGTTTAATGTCTAGTATCAAGTCTAGGGGCAACAGCCACAGACATCTTGGGATGTTTAAGCCAGAGACACACAAGCTTTTTAAACTAAACAATGGCAGAGGTAGGGTGCACCATGAAAAAATCTAGGTCAATTCAGGAGGCCTAGCAGCAGTATCAACAACCCTGCATGGAAAGACAGCTGCCTGTCCTGGCATTTCTTTTGAGGGCTGTGACAGCAATCCTGTGAGTGGTCAGAAGACACATATATCTGATAACGGAGATGATAACCAGAATATCTCATGTCCATCAGACTGCCCTGAAGTCCCTAGATCTTTCTCTATTCTGGCTGCCATGATGGACAGACTTGAGTGAGCCCCCTCTTTAACCTCAACTACCCCTACAACTACCCCTACAATTAAGGACACAAGCTCTCCCAATTTGCCATCTTCGCTAGCACACAGCTAAGAGAATAACTTGATTGGGGACCCAGGCATTCAGTTGTGGAGTGCAGTGCAGAGAAACTAAAAGCAAACCTAATCCTCTCTGCTGACCTAAGAACTTTGGTATAGACTAATATCATTGAAGTGGCTGAGGCCTCAATGAAATCTTCCGAATCAGAATCATCAATCATCAACAAAGCGGCATCTAAATCAGATGATCGTATACTAGGTACACAGAATAGGCTGCCGCTTCAGCCTTTCAGCATTACAGGTGGTGAGATGGAAGAGGAGCAATTACCTTTATCTGGCCCAGTACAATTAATTTCTACAGGCTCTAAACTGTCTACATTTAATGGAAGTACCCAGCAGTTACTGACAAGATGCAGCTTACCTAACATTATGCATAATTCTTTTGAGGAGATAGAAGGTGCAATCCAAGTATTCATAGAGCACTCCACATACTGGCTAAGGCTAAAGCCCAGGAAATGAATGCTCTAAGGCACATCCTCCATTCTTTCGATAAGCTATGCTTCCTTTGTGCTAAATCCGGCATTTCCTGAGAAGGGACAGCTGAAAAGCAACTTGAATCTTGATTCTTCTGGCATGACTTTTAAAGAGAGAACAAGGGCTGCCACGGTTCCAGATCTGGGGGCACAAGGCAATATGTCTTTAGATGCTGTACGCACTCCATATACATCTGAAGCTGAAGAATATGAAGATAACTCACTCAAGACCATTTTCAAGGATGTTCGCCTGGTGAAAAGCAATCAATCAACTCAGGTGGCTAAATTCAAGCACTTGACACAAAAAGCATTACCTATTCAGCAACAAATACTCAAATTTGTAGATACCAATAAAACTATTTAAAAGAAGATCCTAAGGTTGGAGGTTGCATCATCCCAGGTGGAGAGGAAACAAGAGGCTCTGGGAGATCAAATCAGAATTCTTAGACGCAAGTGTGAAGACTTGGAGAATCGATCGCGCAGGTCTAATCTGCGAATTGCGAGGTATAACAGAAGATGCTGAGATGCAGAAGATGCTGAGATGCCAGACAGAGCAGATACGACTTTAATTAAGTGTGTCACCACTTATCTCTACTCGTATCGTGGGAAACTCGAAAGACAGTGATCAAGGGATTGTTTGTCTACTCTCCATTGCATAATTTGTTTGGATACTGTGGCATGACAGAGGATGGTATAGTGAAATTAGGGGAAGGGAAGAGTATGCACTAGCCTAGGATCTTAAGAGTGAGAGGTATTACCCCAATATTGCCTCGATGTCAGACGTGACATCCAAACCAGATCAGCGATCTCTAGTCCCTAGCAGTGCTGAGCTAGGGGATTCTTGGAGATCTGGGGAAGGGAGGGGTGTGGGGGTAAGGGAGGGAGGGAAGTGAGGGTAGGAGGCCTGGGGACGAGGCTCACATGGGACAAAGTCATGAAAAGAGAGCAAATGAAGAGCTGATTTTTTAAGATAAGGCAACTTGTTCTAGAAAATACAAAAGTAACATAGGACAAAAGAGGTAAAATGGTCAATATTTTATCATGGAATATTATTAATGATATAAAAAATTTGAGAAAGAAGACCTACGTTTTTTCAGAAGTCTGGTGCATAAGACCTGATATCCTGACCCTTCAGGAGACCCACCTTACCAAAAATGAGGCCGAAATCCACACTATATCCAAATGTTGTAGAGGGTATACTATATCCAGAATTTATGATGAGTGCCACATATCGCTCGGGCAGAGGGAGTAGCTATTATAATTTTTAATAAGGCATTCAGAGTTATTCAGTATAAAATAGATCAGGAGGGTAGGTGGGTAATAGGGTAAATAGCTTACCAGGAAAGCAACAGCCACTTTATTTTGGTCAATCTAATTACACCCAATTATGAGAATCCTCAATTTTTTGTCAATATAATGTTAGAATTAAGCAAAGTTATTATTCCTATTATTGTAATGGGTGGCTTTAACTTTAGTTTAAGTCCTGCCCTGGATACTACTAACACTTCACACACAGCACATATGAAAAGAACTAGGGCAAGTACCTTTATTATGATGCAAGGTTTGGAACTAGAAGATGTATGGAGGGATCATAATCCTGGTATCCAGGGTTACACTTTTTCTCTAGACTTAATAGGCAATACCCCCGAATAAACCTATGTTGGATTAGTATTCTAGTTGCTTCTTCCTGCCAAATCCAAATTCTGCATCTTTTATACTCCGATCATTTGGCCATTATGCTGAAATGGGAATTTAATCGTATAATCAGTATATAACCGTGCTACTCTTTTTTTTCCTAAGTATGTCTTTGATTGATCTGATTTTGTTCAATATCTATGTACACAGACTCAGAAATTCATCTCAACAAATCAAGGATCAGCTCATACTTTTGTGGTCTGGGATACTATTAAAGCTTTCATTAGAAGTGTATCACAATCCTTTATTTCTCAGATCTCAAAAGCAGACAGAGAAGAAGAGGCTTCTGCTAAAATGCAGTTAGACAGACTGATTCAACTCCATGTGACACAGATTATTTATCACTCAGAGGCAGCACAAGCAACACATTTGCATATCTTGAGTCTCATTTCTGCATTATTAACTGCCCGACATAACAAAAAAGCCTTTCAGTCACAAGCTCAGGTTTGTGAAATAGGCAAAAAGTCAGAGAAATTACTGACATGTCTTAGTCAGCTAGTTACACACAAAACTATAGCCACTCAGCTAAAGGATGTAAATGGGGAGATCTGTGCTCAACACAGATTTTGGCAATTTTTATTAGATATTAATCTGCATGATTTCAAGAGGAGACAGAGGGCAATCTCGCAGACATTCCTGATTTTTTAAGACCTCTAGACCTGCCTAAATTAAATACTTGTGATAATGACATACTTAATCCCGACTTTTCAGCGGATGAGGCTGCAGCTACTGTTGCAGATTTACCATTAGGGAAAGCCATTGCCTGGTCCTGATTACATTCCTTCTGAAATATACGGGATCCTGGCATGCATAATCTCCCCATTGCTATTAGGAACAAAGCTACGATAACTATATTTTTAGAAAAAGCTAAAGATCCTGTAGAGTGCAGCTCATATCGGCCAATATTGCTGCTCTGCACCAATTCTAAGATATTTATCATGCTCTCTGACAATCTTTCAATAGGATTATTTCTTACTTAACATTACCTGAGAAACATGGGTTCATCTCTGGTAAAGACACAACTCCAATCAATCAATCAATCAATCAACCAATCAATCAAATGGGATTTGTATAGCTTTGCTTTTCATCCGTTATGGTATCCAGGCACTGGTAGTTTCTGATGCTGGGTGTAGTCAGTCAAACAGCCAAGTTTTCAGACTCTTTCTGATTTCCTGCAGGGAGGGGGAGGTCCAGAGGTGGAGGGGGAAGCCATTCCAGATCTTGGCAGAGAGGAAGGAAAAGAAGCGGCTGCCTCTCTTGCTTCGGTGGATGCAGGGAGTCTGGTGTGGAAGTGCACGCTAGTCCCTGATTGAGAAGGGCCTTGGAGGCGTGGGTTAGGATTTTGAACTGGTACCTCTTGTGGACGGGGAGCCAGTGAAGCTTTCTGAGGTGAGGGATGATGCAGGCCCTTCTTGGGAGGTCAAGGATAAGTCTGACGGCTGAGTTCTGAATGGTTTATAGTCTCTTTAGCAGGTGTGAGGTGAATCCTATGTATAGGGTGTTTTCGTAGTCCAGGCGACTGGTGACGACGGCCTAGGTGAAGATGCATCTGGTGCTGACAGGGAACCACTTCAAGATTTTTCATATTGTACAGAGAGTGAGGAAGCATGCTGAGGATACTGCATTGATTTGGTTTTTCATGGTAAGTTTGCTGTCCAGTAGGATGCCTAGATTTCTGGCGTGTTCTGTGGGTGAGGGTCACCGTTCTGCTGCCCACCAGGAGACATCGCACGGGGATGTGTTGCTCCCAAAGATAAGTACCTCCATTTTGTCTGTGTTGAGTTTGAGGCCCAAAGGACGATGCTGATCATGCACAGGTGGAAGTTGGCCTGTGTGAAGGTGGGGTCTGCAGGTAGAGAGAGAATGAGCTGAGTGTCGTCAGCATATACTATGATGTTCATTCCATAAGTACTGACCAAGATGGCCAGTGGGGTCCTATAGGTGTTGACCAGGGTAGGGCTTAGTGAAGACCCTTGGGGGACATCGCAGAAGATGTCCTTGGAGCCCGAGGTGTAGGGCAAAGGCGGGCACTCTGGGTTCTTCCAGTGAGGAAGGATGTGATCTACTTGAGGGCATCCCCTTGAATCCCCATCTGATGGAGCCTTTTTAGGAAGGTGTAGTGGGATATGGTATCAAAAGCTGCCGAGAGGTTGAGGAGGATCAGTGAGGCAGTTTCTCCCTGGTCTAGGACAGTCCTGATGTCATCAGTGGCTGCAATTAGGGCAGTTTCTGTGCTAGGATTCGAGCGGAACCCGAATTTGGATGGGTCCAGGAGGTCATTTTTCTCTAGGTAATTGGTTAGTTGGTGGTTGATGGCTTTTTCTAGAACTTTGGAAGGGGACTGGAGAAGGGAGATGGGTCGGTAGTTCTTGAGATCTTTCGGGTCTACAGATAGTTTTTTGAGGAGTGGTTTGACTTCTGCATGTTTTCATTCCTCTGGGAAGGTAGCAGAGGTGATGGAGGTGTTGAAGATGCTGGTGAGTTCTTTGCTGATGGTGTTGTGTTGTTCCCCAGGTTGAACATGTGGTGGGGGCAGGGTCCCTGGATGCTCCTGAGTGGATGGAGCTTATGATTGCAGTGTTGGTCTGCAGGGTGAGTTGATCCCATGTTGTAATCCTGAGGTTTGAGTGGGAGTCAGTGAGGTTGAGGAGGCTGTGGATGCTGGCGATATGCTGTTAGTGGTTGAAGTGTTCATAGAGGGTGGAGATTGTGTTGTGAAATATGTCTGCTGGGGTGTCGCAGAGATTTTGGGGAGGAGTGATGGTGTTCTCGGTTGCTGAGGGGTTGGAGTACTCTTTGATGATGTTGAAGAGATCTTTGCTGTTGTTAGAGTTGGCATTGAGGTGGGTGGCCATGGAGTCTCTTTTAGTTAGTGTCTTTCTGCCACTGGTGGTAGTTGTTGAGAGACGGTTTAAATGTAGCTCGTCGTTTGGCTCTTTGCTAGCCCGCCAAATCCTTTCTAGTTGTTTGCAGTTGTGTTTGGGGGTTTTTAGTTCTGGGGTGTACCAGCTGATGTGCTTGGTGGGTCTGCCTGGTTTAGCGGATTTGTTGGGGGGCGACTATGTCGGGGCATTTGGTGATCCATGAGTTGACATTTTTGACAGCCACTTCAAGGTTGGAAGAGGCGTCCAGATAGCATGAGCTGAGGATGCTGGTCCATAGGTTTTTGGGCTGGTTAGTGGGGGTGTCGGGCAATTGTGATGGAGAAATGGATGATTGAGTGGTCCAGCCATGTGAGTTTGGTGACATGACTGTACCTGATTCTGTTGTTGACTGTAAAGATGAGGTCTAGCATGTGCTTGGCGATGTGAGTGGGGTCGGTGACAAGTTGGTGGAGGCCAAGGTTGTTCATGCTCTGCTCTTTAGTAGGTTGGCTGTGTTGGCATCATTGAGGTCTCTGAGGAAGACAAAGTGCTTGGAGTTGATGAACAGCGGGGCAATGAAGTCAGGAATGGCCTTGCAGTTCTGGACTTCACCTACAAATCTTATCACTGCATTACTAGATTGAGCTGAAACTTTACAAGAACCATTAAATATCATTCAACTAGATGCTGAGAAGGCATTCCATAGGGTCTCTTGGCAGTTTCTTTGGGAACTGTTAAAACAATTTAATATCAGCTCACAATTCATTAAAGTGATTCAAGCTGTATTTCAAGCACCCAGGGCGCGCATAAATATACAACAAGAACTTACTTCCTTTATATGTATTACACAAGTAACTCAACAAGGATGTCCTCTATCACCTACTTTATGAAGTGATATGTAAGTTTGTTCACCTAATACTAACAAAACTGAAAGTGATAGAAATACAAATGTATCCATGTGCGTTTTATGATAGTGTTTGTGTTTTTAGGGCACGGTGAATTACAACAGAGGCAGGGATGACATATGTCATCTCAGAAATTCCACCCATACCAGCGCCTCATACACGAAAAGGAGTTGATCGCAGGTAGATATAGTCAAATAATAGACACAACTTGGCAGACTAAGAAATCTCGGTTTCTTCACACTCACAGTAAATCCAAGAACACTAAATATGTATTTTTTTCCAGGTTAGCCAACGACTCACACAAGCAAGACAATACAAGGCGTTCAGCATCAAGATCCTCTTCCCAAGTCTTGACCATCTTCCTAGCCAAGAAAGATGCGCGCACAGGACTACCAGACGGTGCAGCTGCCCGTCTTTCTAGAGCAGACTGACTGATGCGGTCTTTCCTTCAAGTCCGGATGCACCAACTACGTGGGTTTCAATTGATTCCCGGCAGACCTCGTCCCGGGCGACTTCACCTTTGCCGCAGCCTTTAATTTAATACCGACTCATCCATCGAGTACCTACCTGGGGTTAATAACCTAGGGGCGTATTAGCAAGACCCACGTTAAAATTATCGCCGTTTTAGCGGCAGGAAACTGCCGCTAAAACGGCGATAATGGGCTTGCTAATATGCGTTATGGAATTCTAATAGAAGCCCAGGTTAGATGTCCTGCACAGCTAACCTGGGCTTCTATTGGAATTCTATAACGCATATTAGCAAGCCCATTATCGCCGTTTTAGCGGCAGTTTCCTGCCGCTAAAGCGGCGATAATTTTAATGTGGGTCTTGCTAATATGCTCCTAAGTTTCCTTAGCTGCGACTCCAATTTTAGACGCTACTCAAAGCGTCCACCGTTGATTCTTTCACAGCTACTATTTATTACTGAAACACCGGCCCAGGTGACCTAATTCTTCTTGCTCACATACCTTCTGTCCTGATGATGATCTCAAATCAGTGAGACTGAAACGCCGTCGACCCCCTAACAACAAGAAACTCCTTGTAGTGTTTAAAAGTTGTCACTTAAGAGTTTCTACTTTCTGTTGTCAATGCGATGTATATATTTTAGAAGTCACCTTCACTCGCCACATCACGCTTACTGTCACGTTTTGTGAGCACTTGAACTATACTCTCATATTGTTGATAAAATAAATAATGTGCGTTACATAACTCCCTTGTGTCCCTTTTAAGTAACTACCTTGTTGCTCCTTCTGGCATTAATTACCCTATAAGCCCACTTAATATAGGCATATTGATTAACACCACCTCTAATGTCTATTTTGGACCTTATTGGCCACTTAGGAACCATTGTTTTCTAAAAACATAATAGTCACCCCTGGTTCTAGTATTGGGCTTCCCTTGTTTATCTTATTACAAGAAAGAAAAGTAGGGCACAAGCAGTTGGGTCCATATGGAGTCTGTGAAGCTGCAGTCCAACTCTGTCAGGTAAGAGCTGCATTACTAGCTGACAGGAGTACACGGCTTGCAATAACAGCATCAGTTCACCCAGATGCATCATATAATAGATACAATTGCAGTGAAGTGTTTGCTATGTGTAGCCGCAGCCAGTGCTTGTATCTGTGGACACATGTTTCTGGATTCTTGTCCATTATCGGCAGAAAGAGCATGATATGCTGCTCAGTGTCTATCATGGTAAGTACCACGCCTGGTCACAGGTGCATTCCACAGATCCATCAGCCAGATGGCTTCATCAGGAGCCCAAAACTCAAAGGAGGAGCGAAGCCCACTACTTAACCCAACAGCACCAGCTCTACCTATGCACTATAGCATAGGCCTTGGAAAAATGTAAATTTCGCAGGTGTAACTTGGGGGGATTTCAAGTTACTCTTACTGCAGAAAAAACCCTGAAATTACACACTATTTGCGGTAAACATTTACATCATAATATGCTACTCGCTGTAAAATTAACATGGAATGCATGTGAAGAGCATAACATGAGTGGCTCTTTTTAGTGTATCCTCACCCCAAGGATGGACACGAGGACACATTTTGCACTAAATCATAATGTGAAATTATGGATTTTTTGAATTTTGTAGAGATTTTATCATATTTTATTTAATGCGTGTTGTATGATTCATATTGAAAACGATTTCAGGACTCAGCTCGTGCACAGTCTCTAAAAGCCAAGCCAGACCCTTGGCTCGGCTCTGATTGCCCTTTTAATGTATTGGCTCGCCCCCCTCAACTTTCCTGAAGCCTCCAGCTCATAAACTACACAATGAAACTACCGAAATTCTCAATAGTTTATGTCTACGCCTGTGTCCATGAGGCATCTGTCTCACCTCCTGTTTTTTTAAATCATCTGTCCATGCTCCTGTAAACTTCCATTTAGTGAGATGTTTCAATTGCTCTATGTAAAGCGCTCTGATACCCCTTTCATTTAGATTCTTGAGATGTGAATGTGCCTAAATTAAAAAATATAAAATTGCATACTTCTTTTACACTCAAATAGAGAGTTGGCACCATAAGCTGAGTATTGATTTTGCTGTCGATGGCGGCCTTAGTGAAAGCCCTACAAACACTCATCTTTGTGCTTCAGTTCAAACTGAGTTTCAAAATCATCAGTCATTCATTTGATTATATAATAAATCATTATCGGTCCCTGAAGTAGAAGCAACAAGCATGATACAGCATGCCAGCTGTTATCACTTCCAGGCCGTGAATGTCAGTCATTAGCATCGCAGCGCGAGTTGCTGTCATCGCGCCTTTAGTGACGTTTGTAAAGAGATTGCACGAATGTGCTCAAAGGAGCAGACCTAAATAAGGACTGCTAATTATGTGCGGGTGGTGAATGTGGCACAACAAGGATAAACTGCAGGGATAAATACTAAGGGGCATAATTACAAGCCCCTTGCGCCACCCGTACCTCACTTTTCCCATGTTAAAAATGACGCAAAAGTGGCGCAAGGGGCTTGTAAATAAGCCCCTAAGGGTTAATAACCAAATCTACCAAGCTTAAGCTCTAATCAAAGAGGCACAGAAATGCTCTCAGCTCTGAAATAGCTCCAAAATTTAATGTAAAGTCACAGGGAAAACAAACAGAAAATCGAGCAAAAAAGGACAGAAATTGCTGATTACACTGTTTCGCCAAATATAATTAGGCGCCTAAGGCCTGCCTAAAAACGATACCATGTCCATGAGGAACATCATAAGGTGTAACCTTTGCATCAAGCATCATTGAAAGCAAGAAAGATGATCAAGTACCTGCTTGAGTCTCACATCTTAATAACTTATATTGCACAAGCAGCACATTCTTCAAACCTGCTTACCCAAAACAAACACATATGAAATAATTGAAAAAGAGAAAGTACACAGGATCTAGGGTGACCATCTGCCGCGAAGGCAAATTCTGGACGGTGGGTGTGAAAATTAAGGACAAAGAGTCAAAATTCAGGAGAAAAATTCAGGACAAAGGTTAATTTTACCGACACATCGGCAGGAGACATACACTTTCATAATAAATAAGTAAATGGACACCTAACACCAGCACAATTCAAAATAGGCTTATGGTATATGGTCTGTATAATATATTACAGTATTGTGTACACATTTATATGTAAGTGGACACATCTGAAGATTAAAAAATCAGCAAACATGCACACCAATCCAGATTTGACCACTGATATAAGAAAGAAGGGAGTGTATTTTTTCAGTAAAATCCACATTAGGATTTTAAATATTGTATCCAGTAGGACACTCTCTGGAAAAGTAGGACTTCAGCTTAGCAAACACAGAAATCTACATTGCTAGATAAAAATATTAACCCAGCCTTTGCTCTTTAATAGTGCTTAAAACAAAAGTACTCTGGAATTTTTCTGTGTTTCTTTATTTTGCATGCTGTCTTCTAGAAAAATGCAGTAAAGTACTTTCAAGAATCCCACCACTCTTTTTAACACACTAGCTGCCTGATTTAGGAAACGAACATATGACTGACAATTTTAATAACATGGAAAGAACAGGTCACACGAGTTAACAATAATGCATGTGTGAAGTCATCCGGCTAAATAACAGGCGAATTGCAGAACTTGTAAAATGATATTAATTAGATATACAAGATGTAACAAAATACTATGTGAAGGGGAAATACAATTTTATTTCAAGCAGAGAAAGAAAGGTAGCTTAGTGATGTATGCAATCACTGCAGATATAGGCCCCTTCCTTTAAAGATGAAATATATTTCCCTCCTTGAAATTTTTATCTCAGAACAGCATTTGTTCAGATGGGCACATATGCTGTCCTGAAAATCATGGGCTAGACTGCCTTATTTGAAGGTGCTCTCATGTATCATAGAGGTGTGCTAGTGTTAAACCAGGCAGCCTTAGGTTTGTCTTGCCCCAACTTTGTGTCTGCTTCCCTCCATTTTCTGACCTCGTTTTTGCTGGTTTAGGACTCTGTGCACTTTACCACTGCTAACCAGTGCTAAGGTGCTTGTGCTCTCTCCCATAGACATGCTAATATTGTTCTAACCCCAATTGGCATAGTTAATTTATGTTTAAGTCCCTAGTAAAGTGTTCAACATGTGCCCAGGGCCTGTAAATTAAATGCTACTAGTGGGCCTGCAGCACTCATTGTGCCACCCACTTAAGTAGCCCTCTAACCATGGCTCAGGCCTCCCATTGCAGAGCCTGTATGTGCAGTTTTTACAATGCCACTTCAAACTGGCAAGATAAACGTCTTGCCAGGCCTAAACCATCCCTTTTTATACATATGTCACCCATGGGTAGGCCCTTTCTAACGCACAGGGCGGGAGTCATGAATTTAAAAGGCAGAAAATGTACTTTTAAGTTTTATATTTCTTGATTTCGTTTTTCTCTACTGCAAGGCCCATCCCTCCCATAGGATAACATTGGGATTCCCAGTTGTGAAGCATTAGACTTTTCATGTTTGATGTCACTGGACTCACAATTTAAAATCACAACTTATGGTGAATTTGGATTTTAAATTAGTTTGGCAAATGCCACTTTTAGAAAACTGGCATTTGCATACTTTAGCCATTTGGTGCCTGCTGCCTGTCTGAGCTGGGTGATAGTTGGACTTTGTGTATTTCCTCTAGACAGCCACACACAAAGGAAGCTTAGGTGTGTCTTGATGGGCCATCCTGGAGATGGAAGGGAGGAGCTGGACACAGCCTCACACTTGCACCTGAATAGGCTGTGTCCACACACAAGGGGATGCATACCCCCCTGTAGTGAGTCTGGAGCCAGGGCAGGAAGGGAGGACTTCTGTGCACTTCAAAGCTTTCTTTAAAGTCTCCCCCACTTCAAAGGCACAACTGGGTTTAAGTACTGGACCCCTGACACCATGATTTCAGTACACTTCTGGTCCTGTGACCACTCTGCCGGTAAGTAGAACTGCTGTGCTGCTGAAAGGACTGCCACTCTGCCTGAGTACTGCTTTGCTGGCCTCTTGCCTTGCTAAGCTGCCCTGCTGCCTTCTTTTCTCTTTCATGGGTGAGATGGACTGGACCTGCATCACTTGAACCCAGAGTGACTCCAAGGGCTTGCTGGCTTACCACCTGTTCTAAGTCTCAGTGACATCAAAGACTTCATCTCATCCTGCTACAGCACCTAGATTTTGCTTGCTGCAAGTCTTGCCCTGCCAAGTGGTGCCAACCCAGTCCTGGGCCCTTGTACGCAGTAGCGGCTCCTCAAGGGAGTGCTGCGGGGCAGTGGGGCGGGGCAGGGGAGGGGCAGGGTGGGGGGTAGTAAACTCCGGAATTGGGCCAAACAAAGTTGAGTAAAGAAATAAATAAACAAAACGAATTACATTGCGCGCGCTGCAACGCCAAATCGGCGATGCAGCGCGCAATGTAATTTGTTTTATTTATTTATTTCTTTACTCAACTCCGTTCGGCCCAATTCCGGAGTTTACTACCCCCACCCTGCCCCTCCCCCGCCCCGCCCCACCGCTCCACAGCACTCCCTCGAGGAGCCACTACTGCTTGGACGTGGGTACAAAGTGCTGCTTCAAACAGAACCCACCCATCCTCATCACAACCGGCACATCTTCGCCTTTGCATGAGTTGGAACCAGTGCATCCTCCTCATTCCGTGGAACAGACCCGACACATCGCCTTTGGAACCAGTGCATCGCCCTTGGAATTGACGCATCCTCTATTGCAGAAGCAGTAGCCATGCATCGCATTCGGAACCAGCGCATCATACTCGGAACCGGCCCAGCGCCACAGTTGCCTGTAGAAAATCGAATCATCTCATCCACTGTGTGGCTCGACACCAACGCATTGCTTCGGCTGCACCTCGCATCTTCGTCGATGATGACGCATCCCGGATCAAAGTACTAGGGTTAAGCAAGTATAAGTGGGTCCCTGTATCTGGCCCGTGCCCCATCGCGGTAGGCCTGAACTTTTGACTTTGACCGGGTCCAGCGCGACCAGATATCCCATTTAAGTGCTTATTGCTTCTAAGTGCTATTTACTATTTATTCTTTGACAATTCATATATCAACTTTTACTTGTTGGATTTGTATCGTTTTGGTCTTGTTTAATTTATAAAATTATTCTCTATTTTTCTAACCTGGTGTGAAGTCTATTTGTGGTATTTTCACTGTATTACTGTTTTAAGTGTTGCATAAATACTTTACACATTGCCTCTTAAGTTAAGCCTGACTGCTCTGTGCCAAGCTACCAGAGGGTGAGCACAGGATAATTAAGGGTGTGTTGTTACTTATCCTGACTAGGATTGAGGTTCCTGCTTGGACAGGGTGCATACCTCTGCCAACCAGAAACCCAATTTCTAACAGCTAGTCACTCAAAGCTCGAGTCAGGCTAGAGCCAGATGCCTGGCTCTGGCTCCGCTAGAGGTCCTTGTCTAGCCTCGAGCCCAAAACAAGCCAAGCTTTCATGTTGCTTCTGCCTGCCACCCACACTTTTTGAGAAAGAGTTAAAGTCAAAGCATTAACATTTGAAGTAAAAAGGAGACACAAAAATAATATCCATTTAACAATTGATTTGTACAGATTGAAACCACAAAACTAGGGACTAAGGGGCCGATTATGATGGCGGGCGGACTTTGTCCGCCCGCCATCGCCCCGGTAAATGGGACCGCCCGCTATGTGTGCAGCGGTCCCGCACATGTGATTAGGATGCCACCGCCACAGTGGCGGTGGCATCCCCCATTTCCAGCATTGTGGCGGGCGGTGCTCACAACACCGCCCGCCACAGTGCTGGAAATGCATGTTGTGCATCTGTATGCACAACGTGACAGGCACCGCGCGGTGCCTGCCATGTTGTATATGCAAATGCACCATGTGCACCCCCCACCCCCCAAAATACCTGGGGGCCCGCTACGGGCCCCCAATGTCAGGGACCGCGAGCCTTTCCATGGCGGCGACGCCGCCATGGAAAGGCTCATCACCGCCGGCATCATAATGTGGATGGCGGTGTCTTGCAGACACCGCCACCATATTAATCCCTTTTCCGCCCGGTCGACTGATCGGCCGGGCGGAAAACATGCGGACGGTCTTTCCGTCCGCCGGGGTCCCCTCCGCCATGTTAATATGGCGGGGGGAATTTGGTGGCGGACGGACGAAAATGGCGGGCGGATCGCCACCGCCATGCGGGCGGTGGCGATCCGCCCGACATCGTAATCGACCCATAAGTTTGGCTTCCCACTTAACCAAATGGTGTGACCTTAGGCAAATGTTTTATTTCAACATTCACTTCATTATCACATATAAAATCACCTTCAGAATATGAGCTGTACAAAAACTAGTGTAAGTAAGTAAGTACGTTTATTGTACAGTTAATTAAAACCATTACAAACATGCGTCTCATATCACAATTTCATAGCGACAGTTTAAATCAAAGTGAGGGCCGCCATTAAAAAGAAAAGGTAAAGAAAACATTGAAGTGCAACCATACATTAAAATTGGCCCCCTAAAACCATCGTGGACAAGAAATGCAGACTGGCAATTATTATAGACGTAAGATTAGCAGCAGGGCAGGACTAATTAACCTCTTTAGATGAATACTTGGCAGCAGGGTCGATGGAGCAGCGAAAGACAGGTGCAAAGAAGTGCCGGGAAAAGTGCAGAGTGCAAGAACGACTTAGTGCCCGAGTATAGGGAGGCCAGAAAAAACCCACTAAGGGTCCTCAAGCCAACTTCTATATTAATTAAAACTTATGTACTAGAGTGAAGCACATACTTTCATATAAAACCATTAAGAGGGTAAAAGGGACTGATTGTGCAAAATGGAAACGATTTCTAAAAAGCAATAGAGTCCAAACAACTAATTTTAAAATTCCTTTCTAGTGTTCCGCAGCTTAGCGTCCTAGGGTCGGTAGCTGCACCGGAGGCACACATAAAAGCCTCCCCCACAACCGTTCAGAGTTGGTTGTTCCATTAAAAGTGCGTGATGTGCATAGATTTGCCAGTACTGGGGTTCGCAATGAGGTAAAATTGCAAACTGGCGGTTAATATAAACGTATGATTAGCAGCAGAACAGGACTAGTTAACCTCTTTGGTCGAATGCTTAGCAGCAGAGTGGTTAGCGCAGCAAGCAGCCGGTGCACAGGAGTGCAGGGGAAAGTGCAGGGTGCAAGAACAACTTATTGCCCGGGTGCAAGGCGACCGGGGTTGACCCACTAGGGGTCCTTAAGCTATCTTCTTCATTTCAGTTCAGAGTTAATTAAGGCCTGTGTTCTAAAATAAAACAAATGCATTCAAAAACTAGTGTGTTCATTTATTAGACTACAATATTGCTCTATGTTTAAAAATACGGCCACATGCAGTATGCACATGACAATTTACTTGTCTCTTAGGTCTCTGATGGGATTGTTGCCAGGGTGCAGAAGTGAGGGCAATGGTTCCAAGTTCATGTTTAAAAACAATTATTTTTAAAACACATAGGGGCCGATTCCGATCTCGGCCGATAGGGCTCCGAATCGGATTCGGCTTTACCGGATCCGATTCAAAGGCCTTATTTCCGAACGATTCGTACGCGCGTCCGGGCGAGCGAGTACGATGCGAAATCGCCGACCGACTCGTCCCGGCGTCCCGACCGCTCCGACCGACTCGATCCCGGGTCTAACCGCACCGACCGACTCGCACGGACACGACTCGCACCGCGCAATGGAGACGTTCCCCGGCCGGGTAAGTACGATGCGCGCCGCGAGCAGTCCGACCGAGCCGCGCACTCCGGCTCGAAAGAGCAGTCGGAGCCGTACTTCGAGGGGTCCGTGTCGGACCCCCCTGTACGCGTAGCCGCGCGAGTCGCACACAGGGGGGACCCATGGGTCCCCCCTACCTGTGCGTGTACGGCGTGAGTCGCTTCGCCGCGTACACGCTGTAGGGGGCGCACTTGTCCGCCTCGCACCCATTGAGTCAATGGGAGCCCGCGTACGCGTTGTACGACAGGCTCCCATTGACTTCAATGGGAGTCCGACCGACTCGAGTCCGATGGCATACGTGCGCATCGTACTCGTTCGGTCGGGCTGCACGGGTCTGATTCGGTCGGAAATCTCTCCGGGTCCGGCTCGGTCGGAGAGATTTCCGGCCTGAATCGGAATCGGCCCCATAGTATGGTCAAAGCTTCTGCATGTTAAGGAAACACAGTTGTTTGAATTTTGAAGAGATTTTAAAATATATTACGTGATGCTTGTTGCATACATGAGAGACAGCTGCTCTCCCTCTTGATTTATTGTCTCACCCACTGCTAAAATTTCACTAAAATAAAGGAGGCTCTTTCAAATAAAATATTTGCCTAGGATCACACAATTTGGTCAAGCAGTATGCCACTTGACATTTTAGTAGTGCCCCCACCTCTCACTGTGCTGCTGTGTTTGTAAACCCCTCACTTGACATGAAGGAAGAACATTTACAAATGCGCAAAGCACGTTACAATAAGCCCTCTCGCTTGCACTGGAACCAGAGAAGCAAACGTACGAAGGTGTGCTTGACACTCCCTAAAATAAGCCCAAGCCCAAGCAACAGGACCAATTAAAACATTCTGATGGTGAGGGGTTAAAAGCCCTAGAATTGGCTGATCACATTCAAGCCAATCTAAGTAATGTTACAGTCTGTGTCCACAGTCCTTGGAGGCCAGTGGAGGGTGAAATCCAGCCACAACATTGGCTGACACCCTGCATTGCATAACAATTACGGACAAACTGCATCAGTTGAACAAGCAATTACGGACAACGAACAGAGGGGCATATTTACAAGCCCCTATCACCATGGGAATGTCACTTTTTGTGACGTTCCTGTGGCGATAGGGGCTTCACCTTATTTACAAGGCAGCGTTAAGCCACTTAACGTGGCTTAATGCTGCCTTATAAATAAGGCCCCCTTTCACGCTATGCTTAGCGTGAAAGGGGTGGGCAGTGGATGTTGCGGTGGGCATTCCACCGCAAACACCCATTGATTTTGACGCTGCCCCCTATTTACGAGGGCAGCGTAAATAGGAATCAGCGCCAAAATTAAGACCAGGGAAAACCTGGTCTGAACTTGGTGAAATGAGGAGAAATGCTTTATTTCTCCTCGTTTTTGCTTTTTCCATGTGTGCTGTCTTGTGCATCCACATGGAAAAAGCAAAATGCCTTGGATTGTTTATGTTCAGGAAGGTGAGCCTTCCTGCACATAAACAATCTTTAAAAAAAAAAATGACATTTTCTAACTTCCATGTTGGCTGCATTAAGCAGCACACATACAAGTGACAAAATGGCATTTCAAGATTGTTTATGTGCAGGAAGGGGCACCTTCCTGTACATAAACAATCTTTCCCTGCACGCAGACACCCTTGCACTATGGTGCAAGGGTGCCTGCGTTGGCGCTACACTGCTAAGTGTAGTGCCAGCGCAGGGGGAAATGCAGGGCTGCACCATATTCTCGTAAATATGGTGCAGCCCTGCGTTTCTGAATTGGTGGAGCGTGTCGTTAAGCCAAGGGCGCTAACAACACGCTCCGCCACTTCTGTTGTAAATATCCCCTGAGTCTGAAATTACACACTGTCCGTGTAAATAACAGTTGGGTGGTCACCCTACCCGTGACAGAAAGCACTGTGAAAGTGTAAGTAATTATTTTAAAGTTGAGTTACAAACAGTATAACATAGGCTGCCACAAAGTGTGCAAAAGAATTAGGTTTAAGATAAACAAGCATTTGCAATGTAATTGGTCTCGCCTTTGGGACCTTATATGTATTTAGCTATGCAGCACATTAACCTGGGTGCTGAAACATCTACTGTTCTTTAACATGGAGGGAAAGTAAGCACCAAACTGCGTGACACGCCAGGTATGGGAACACATGGAGAGAAATATTGCCTTTCAGCGGGACATGCTATAGTCCAAAGCTCTGTTTTTAATATTAAATCAGGGCCTTCAGTGGTCCTATCACTGAAAATACAAAATTTGAAAACAATATTATTGTCTACATGTGCTTGTGGAAGACAATTTCTATGGACTGGAATCTAGAGAATGCGAACGTGATTCTGGTATTTTACTGACCTCTGCTGGTCGTTTTCTATCAAGAAAGTTAAATAGAGGCAGTTGCCAGAAAAATTTAAAAAGAAAGTCACTCAGTAGAAAGCAATTCTGGTATTTTACTGACCTCTACTGGTCATTTTCTATCAAGACAGTTAAATAGAGGCAGCTGAACAAGCAGAAACCAATTCTGGTATTTTACTGACCTCTACTGGTCGTTTTCTATCAAGACAGTTAAATAGAGGCAGTTGCACAGAAAAAAAAGTCCCTAAGCAGAAGCAGACAAGTCCTAGGGCTGATCTCCAGAGCCCACAAAGTACATACACATACAAGTATATACTAAAGTATACACAAGAGGTCTTGAATGCTCAACCTAAAAAGTACTTCCAAAGAATAGATTTTAGCAATATAGTATGTACATAGAGGAAATTTTTTTTGTGTAACTGCCAATTAAAAGCAGGCACTCCACAGCTCAGCTGGTAACACCCTTACAGCACCTCTCAAAAAGAATACATCATTATCATTATGAAGCTTCAAGTGACTCCATCAATTGGCAGGAATACCGGCTTCCAAGCAGCCTTTACATTTGTAAATTAACCAATTGTGCACATTCACATTTCTTTCAGGCAGCCTGGCAAGAAGGCAATTTAGCAACCTGTTCCTCCATTGGCCTCACAGGAGGCTCCTTTCCCTCTTAAGCTGCAGCACCCTAAGTGCCGGAATTAGCCTTTCACTTTAAACAAGAGTCATGGACCATGGACAAGAGGGCTAATCTATGGACAGTGCGTGTAAATTATGGAGGGTTGGTCACCCTAACAGGATAGCATGCAAGCAAAGGGGTTATTTTGAACAAAGCACATAGTAAATGCAATCCAAGGCACGGATGGACATTGCAAACTAGAGGGTGCACAGATCAAGCGAGCAGCATATCCACCAAAAAGATACATGGGTACCATCACAATCATTGCCAGTTAAGTAACAGGTTCACGCATGAATGCACCCAGGCACCTACAAAGCCCATAGAAGCAGAGGTTCTACCATCATCACTCCAACCAACATGTATGAAAGTAGTCACTGTGACCATGCTGGAGATGACAGTCTCATAGAAATGCTCTCTGCTCCCGAGACGCAAATGCAATCGACTAAATATAAGGCAAATCCACAGGAAGAGAAGGTTTATGCAAAGGGTAACGTTAAAGCCTTATCATGAAGAACTGTGCTGGCTCAATGCAGAACTGAGCACCTGTTATTTTGCGTTTGAGGTGTCTACATTTAGGAAGAGTATGATCTACTGGGAATATAAATAACGCCCAGGGACTGTCCAATCAACTATTAAAATGACATTGTATTAATACACGAAATTAAAAGTAATCTGTAGGGGTGGTTACCCCTACGGGGCGCAGCTTATACAAGTATCAAAACAACAAACACAGGCACAAAAAGTGAGCGACAAAAAAATACAAGGTCAAAGTCATAACTCCGTGAAGCACAACACTACTGCACCTATTAATCAATTGTTTATAATCATTCGGGACAGATTGATTAGGTTGAGGATCCTTTGATCCATTCCAATTCTGGGATCATCAGCAGGACAGTTTGCATAGATAGATGTTCATAGATAGATAATCAAATCTGAGGGAAAAAAAATCAAATATGAACCTTTAAAATCAAAACACAGAGGAGGGGAGAGATGACACAAAGGACAAAGAAGGGAGAAGAAAAGAACAGAAATGAATTACGATAGTAATATAATACAGATGAATATTCAGTGGGTGAGAATTCATGCATAAAGCTCCATGCTGTGGTTACTGTGAAAAATCCATGCAGACTCTTGTATGTAGCGCCTATCATTGAACACTACAAGAGCATCATAGATTGCGGTCACTATGGCGGTCATTGTGGCATGGTAGAACCAAAGAATACTACTGATCATTGTAAATATGGTCCCAATTATTGACAAGTGCATGGAGTGTCATGCATAGTGAGAGATATGGCACTCATAAGTAACACACACAGATTAAATACAAACTGTGGGAGTAATTCCTCATATATGATATCATAAGGGGCAAAATGCCACACGATCACATGGCCCCAATGAAGGCGCACAGGGGCACTCTAGCGGAGTGTGTTCCCCTTCACCAACTAAGTTCACACAGGGTCGATGTTTGTTTTCCCTGTGACTTTACATTCGATTTTGGAGCTATTTCAGAGCTGAGAGCATTTCTCTGCCTGCTTGATTGGAGCTTAAGCTTGGTATATTTGATTATTAACCCCTAGTATTTATCCCTGCAGTTTATCCTTGTTGTGCCACATTCACCACCCGCACATAATTAGCAGTCCTTATTTAGGTCTGCTCCTTTGAGCACATTCGTGCAATCTCTTTACAAACGTCACTAAAGGCGCGATAACAGCAACTCGCGCTGCGATGCTAATGACTGACATTCACGGCCTGGAAGTGATAACAGCTGGCATGCTGTATCATGCTTGTTGCTTCTACTTCAGGGACCGATAATGATTTATTATATAATCAAATGAATGACTGATGATTTTGAAACTCAGTTTGAACTGAAGCACAAAGATGAGTGTTTGTAGGGCTTTCACTAAGGCCGCCATCGACAGCAAAATCAATACTCAGCTTATGGTGCCAACTCTCTTTTTGAGTGTAAAAGAAGTATGCAATTTTATATTTTTTAATTTAGGCACATTCACATTTCGGGAATCTAAATGAAAGGGGTATCAAAGCGCTTTACATAGAGCAATTGAAACACCTCACTACATGGGAGGTTAAAGGGTCATAGACAGATGATTAAGAAAGCAGGAGGTGAGACAGATGCCTCATGGACACAGGCGTAGACATAAGCTAATGAGAATTTCAGTATTTTCATTATGTAGTTTGTGAGCTGGAGGCTTCGGGGAAGTTGAGGGGAGAGAATCAATACATTAAAAGGGCAAGAGGAGGCGTGAAAAGTGTACGGCTTAGATTTTATAGCCTGTGCTCGAGCGGAGCACTGAATAAATCATACAACAAGCATCAAATAAAATTTGATAGAGTCTCTTCAAAATTCAAAAAAGTGTATTTGTTTAACATGTGGACGTTTTAAAATAATATGTCACGTCTTAGCACGGCTCTGAGAAGTACCTATTAAAAGTAATAGATTTTAAAGATGAATTTAGAACCATTCTTGCCCACTCCTGGTAATCCATCTACTAAGGATGGGCGAAATTTGCATAGCTTGCTTTCCCATAATTATACAAATTCCAGCAAAATTATGTGAAATTACACAAAATTAAACAAAATGGATATTCATAATTTCACACTATGCTTTAGTGTGAAATGCACCCTTGTGTCCATCTTTGGGGCGAAAATGCGTGAACAAGAGCCACTCATGTTATTCATGTGCCTTCATGGTAACTTTTACAGCGAATTGCATGTTACCATGTAAATGTGTACTGCGAATAGTGTGTAATTTCAGGTATTTCCTGTAGTAAGCATAACTTGAAATTCCCCAAATTACCTGAATTACACCGGTGTAATTTAAATTTCTCCAAAGCCTATACTATATTGCATAGGTAGAGCTGGTGCTGATGGATTAAGTAGTGGGCTTCGCTCCTCCTTTGAGTTTTGGGCTCCTGATGAAGCCATCTGCTGATGGATCTGTGAATTGCACCTGTGACCTGGAGTGGCACTTACCATGATAGACAATGAGCAGCATATAAAGCTCTTTCTTCCGATAATGGACGAGAATTCAGAAACATGTGTCCAGAGATACAAGCATTGGCTGCGGCTACACACAGCAAACACTTCACTGCAATTGTATCTATTATATGATGCATCTGGGTGAACTGATGCTGTTATGGCAAGCAGTCTGCTCCTGTCAGCTAGTAATGCAGCTCTTACCTGACAGAGTTGCAGTGCGGCTTCACAGACTCCATATGGACCCAACTACTTATGCCCTACTTTTCTTTCATGACACAGAAGATGGTCAAGACTTGGGAAGAGGGTCTTGATGCTGAGCGCCATGTAATAGTCTTGCTTGTGTGAGTCATTGGCTAACCTGGAAACGAAAATATATTTAGTGTTCTTGGATTTACTGTGAGTGTGAAGAAACTGAGATTTCTTAGCCTGCCAAGTTGTGTCTAGTATTTGACTATATCTACCTGCAATCAACTCTTTTTCGTGGTTCACTGACAGAATATTGATGTAAAAAGTATAGATGTAAAAAATATTGATGAAAAAATATAGGATGGAAAAATATCAACTCCCTATACTTAAACAGGTAAGTACATAAATATCGAAAAAGAATATTGATGTTAAAAATATAGTTGTACAAAATATCGATATAGATATATATATATATATATTCACTGAAAAAACCATAGGTTTCAGGCACGTTATAGTTAGAAATTAGCATTTAAAAAACTTTAGAAATTCACTGAAAAAACCATAGGTTTTAGGGAAAGTTATAGTTAGTTGGACATTTCACTCGTACAAAACCAGAGAAATTCCCCCGTTATAGTTAGTTCATCTAACTATAACTCACGCCCCCGCAATGCACTGCTGATGACATCACATATTACATCACTCATGACATGGTCAGTGACATCACTGATGACATCACTGATGACATCTCAAATGACATCACTGATGACATCACTGATGACATCATCCAGTGACTGTGTGTTTCTGTAAAGTTTAAATATAGTTAATAGATATAGCGAAAGGCGTATTGAAGAATGAGTGGGTGTATAAGTGTCTGAATGGATGATTTAGTAGGTGCGTGACTGACTCTATAAGTGAGTGATTAAACGTATCTTACTGAATGCATGGGTTAGTGCCTAAACTGTTTGAATGTCTGTATCCATCTGTCTGTTGGTGTGTAAGTGGCTACATGGGTTTGTGAATAGCTACATGAGTGTCTATATGGGTTATTGATTGGTTGTCTGAGTATCTGTATGGGTGCCTGAGTGTTTGTGTGGGTGGGGTGTGTGTGACTCTGTGCATAGATGTGTGAGTGGGTGATTCACTGGGTGCATGGTTTCAAGAGTGCATCTGTGATGGACTGTATGGGTGGGTGAGTGTGTGTATGGGTGTGTTAGTGAGTGAATGTATATCTCAGTGGTACATGTGTGAGTAACTACATATGTGAAAGGCAGTATATATGTGTGTTGGAGTATATAAATGGCTATAAGTGAGAGTGTGTGATTGTGAGAGTGGCTGTATGGATGAGTGTGTGCTTGTATCAATGATTGTATAAGAGCTAGTATTTGTATGAGTAAGTGAGCTGGTGTGTGTATAACTGTATAGGTGAGTAAATGGCAGTGTGATTAATTATTTGCATGACTGACTAGGTGTGTGAGTACCTCTATGGATGAGTGGCGGTGTGTGAGTGTCTATATAGGTGTATGAGTGCATATGATAGTCCTGTACTGAGTGGCCGTAAGTATGAGTGACTGTACGGGTGAGTGAGTGGATGTGTGTGTAGACCTAAGAATAAGTGAGTGGGTATGTAGTTATTGGTGTTGGAGTGTCTATGGTTTTGAGAATGGCATTCTGTAATTTAGAGTGGATGTAGCAAAGGTTATATTAGGGTGTGAGAAGATGCATCTCTCATGACATGGTCAGTGACATCACTGATGACATCACTGATGACATCTCAAATGACATCACTGATGACATCATCCAGTGACTGTGTGTTTCTATAAAGTTTAAATATGTTTAATATATATGCCAAGGTGTATTGAAGAATGAGTGAGTGTATAAGTGTCTGGATGGATGATTTAGTAGGTGCGTGACTGACTCTATAAGTGAGTGATTAAACCTATCTTACTGAATGTATGGGTTAGTGACTAAACGGTGTGAATGTCTGTATCCGTCTGTCTGTTGCTGTGTAAGTGGCTGCATGGGTTTGTGAATAGCTACATGAGTGTCTATATGAGTTATTGATTGGTTGTCTGAGTATCTGTATGGGTGCCTGAGTGTTTGTGTGGGTGGGGTGTGTGTGACTCTGTGCATAGATGTGTGAGTGGGTGATTCACTGGGTGCATGGTTTCAAGAGTGCATCTGTGATGGACTGTATGGGTGGGTGAGTGTGTGTATGGGTGTGTTAGTGAGTGAATGTATATCTCAGTGGTACATGTGTGAGTAACTACATATGTCAAAGGCAGTATATATGTGTGTTGGAGTATATAAATGGCTATAAGTGAGAGTGTGTGATTGTGAGAGTGGCGGTATAGATGAGTGTGTGCTTGTATCAGTGATTGTATAAGAGCGTAAGAATGTGCTAGTATTTGTATGAGTAAGTGAGCTGGTGTGTGTATAACTGTATAGGTGAGTAAATGGCAGTGTGATTAATTATTTGCATGACTGACTAGGTGTGTGAGTACCTCTATGGATGAGTGGCGGTGTGTGAGTGTCTATGTAGGTCTATGAGTGCATATGATAGTCCTGTACTGAGTGACCGTAAGTATGAGTGACTGTACAGGTGAGTGAGTGGATGTGTGTGTAGACCTAAGAATCAATGAGTGTGTATGTAGTTATTGGTGTTGGAGTGTCTATGGTTTTGAGAATGGCAGTCTGTAATTTACAGTGGGTGTATCAAAAGTTATATTAGGCGTGAGAAGATGCATCAAATTATCACATGGATGATGTCATCAGTGATGTCATCAGTGATGTCATTTGGAGATGTCATCAGTGATGTCACTGACCATGTCATGAGTGATGTAATATGTGACGTCATCAGCAGTGCATTGCGGGCGCGAGTTATAGTTAGCTGAACTAACTATAACGGGGAATTTCACGGGTTTTGTACGAGTGAAATGTCCAACTAACTATAACTGTCCCTAAAACCTATGGTTTTTTCAGTGAATTGCTAAGGTTTTTTAAATGCTAATTTCTAACTATAACGTGCCTGAAACCTATGGTTTTTTCAGTGAATTTCAAAGGTTTTTTAAATGCTAATTTCCTACTATAGCGTGCCTGAAACGTATGGATTTTTAAGTGAATTTCAAAGGTTTTTTAAATGCTAGTTTCTAACTATGCCTATAGAGGTAGGTCATGTGAAGAAAGGAGAAAAAACGCACAGAAAGAAGCAAAAGAAATGCAGAAACAAGCAACAGAAGTCCACAAAGACGAAAGAAGCAAGACATGTGCAGAAAGAACCAACAGAGGAGCAGAAAGAGGCCTTGTTGCAAAATCATCCTGTGCCCACAACTTTTTCAGATGGGTACTGGTGGTAACTGACTCTGACTAACCAGGCCTAGAGCCAGTGCTATGCTAAAAGACATTTAGAATACAGTGAAAACACCTACATACACTAGGGAACACTATGCGTTGGGGTACCCCTGTGATTAGCATGACCTCCTCTGTAAGGCCCTAGTACATAATAGGGCAGGGGGATTAAAACTACCTCTAAGTCAGAGGTGCAGAAATATGCAGTCTCCTCAGTAGGAAATGCTTTCAGTTTTTTACTTTGATTCCATCAAGAAGGCATTCAGATGTGTCACACATTTGCCATAAATTCAGAATGTTAGCACTCTAGTTGTTCATTAGATCACTGTAGTAAAGCTACTGCTCACCAGGGAGTTAAATGGAAGTCTACTGCTGGTATTGAAAGTGATTGTTTCAGTCTGCATGTCAGAATTTTCTAATGAAATAGAAGAGGATTTGAGATCTCACTTAAAACATGCCCTAAATTTTCTTTCTGCAGCACTAACCATAATTTCTATGGCAAAATGAACCCCTCATTTTGTTCCTTTTTAAATTAAATGTTTTAAGAGTTACCAGTTTATTCCAATCAAGATGGCTTCAGGTGTGCCATAATGTTGTCATAAGTAAGACTGTTAGCGCTCTAGTTGTTCTTTAGAACACTCTGGGAAGCTGCAGTAGAACACAAAGGCATCAACTGACAGGCTGCTCCTGTTGAAATATAACAGGAAGATATTTGAGATCACACTTGAAACATGTCCTAATTTTTCTTTCTACAGCACTAACCATAATTTCTATGACAAAATGAACCCCATCATTTTGTTCCTTTTTAAATTAAATGTTTTAAGTGTTACCAGTTTATTCCAATCAAGATGGCTTCAGGTGTGCCATACTTTTGTCATAAGTAAGACTGTTAGCGCTCTAGTTGTTCTTTAGAACACTCTGGGAAGCTGCAGTAGAACACAAAGGCATCAACTGACAGGCTGCTCCTGTTGAAATATAACAGGAAGATATTTGAGATCTCACTTAAAACATGTCCTAATTTTTCTTTCTACAGCACTAACCATAATTTCTATGGCAAAATGAACCCCTCATTGTGTTCCTTTTTAAATTAAATGTTTTAAGTGTTACCAGTTTATTCCAATCAAGATGGCTTCAGGTGTGCCATACTTTTGTCATAAGTAAGACTGTTAGCGCTCTAGTTGTTCTTTAGAACACTCTGGGAAGCTGCAGTAGAACACAAAGGCATCAACTGACAGGCTGCTCCTGTTGAAATATAACAGGAAGATATTTGAGATCTCACTTAAAACATGTCCTAATTTTTCTTTCTACAGCACTAACCATCATTTCTATGACAAAATGAACCCCTCATTTTGTTCCTTTTTAAATTAAATGTTTTAAGAGTTACCAGTTTATTCCAATCAAGATGGCTTCAGGTGTGCCATAATTTTGTCATAAGTAAGACTGTTAGCGCTCTAGTTGTTCTTTAGAACACTCTGGGAAGCTGCAGTAGAACACAAAGGCATCAACTGACAGGCTGCTCCTGTTGAAATATAACAGGAAGATATTTGAGATCACACTTGAAACATGTCCTAATTTTTCTTTCTACAGCACTAACCATAATTTCTATGACAAAATGAACCCCATCATTTTGTTCCTTTTTAAATTAAATGTTTTAAGTGTTACCAGTTTATTCCAATCAAGATGGCTTCAGGTGTGCCATACTTTTGTCATAAGTAAGGCTGTTAGCACTCTAGTTGTTCTTTAGAACACTCTGGAAAGCTGCAGTAGAACACAAAGGAATCAACTGACAGTCTCTGCCCTTGTTGGATGTACATGTTTTACTGAGAATGTCAGACTTCATTCTCACATGACTGAGAAAGATAATGTGAATTTACAGAAAATATGCTCTCATTTTAGCTTCTGGAGCACCTTCCAAAACTGTATGGGACAAGCATGTGAAAATAGTTTTCTCTCAAACATGATTCATGATATCCCAGCAGAAGGTTTTTCACAGGGTAAAATCACCTTAGAACACACCACAATTCCTGAAATTAGTATGGTACCATTAACAAATGAATTCTAATGTAACTAAAGTCTGTTATCACCCTTTATAGTTCTCCTTTTGGTAACCCTCAAAATCTTTGATTCACTACAATGCATTTCAATGGGGTACTATCATTTATATTGGTCCCAAGATGGCTGCCAGCAATTCCAGGATGAAGTGCTGACAGCCAATCAGATCTCACGATGACATGTGTGGTTATGCTCCGCCCAGATATATATGTGTTTTCTTTTTCAAATTTCTCAGGAACTACTGAACGGATTTACACCATTTAACCAAAAGGCACGACTCTGAACCAAGGGCTAACTTTTTGCCAAATTTGGTGTAATTCCGTTCAGCAGTTCGGGCTGTAGCTGCGATGAAAGGTTCCTATGGAAAATTGCATGGTGAAAACATGTTTTGGGACCCCCCTTTTTTCTCGGCCCCCGCTTGCCAAATCACCCTGAAACTTTCAGGATAGGAGCGGACCGGAGCGGGCCATAAGTTTTGAAAATTTCACGAAGATTCGTCAATTGGCGCCAAAGTTATTTCAAATAGAATGTTGTGGATTTCCTATGGAAAATAGGTCCTAACTATAACTATCTACTGGCGACCGCCAGTAGATAATATACATATGCCTCAAGCATTTCTTGCCTTCATTTGATATATATATATATATATTCTTCTGCTCCATGGTCTGCCAACTGGTTCCGCACTCCCTAGCGAGTGCACTGTCACACGAGGACAGACTTGCGTCAATCTCACAGCTCCCTTTGAAAAGGAGCAGCACTCGCGGGGGGGGGTAAATCCACATTAGGATTTATTCGTACTCCTTACTGCAAACGCGTTTCAGCGTTGATGGTTGATTTGTAAAATAAAAGAGGCACAGACGTGGCGGTCGCCGACACTGACGAAGGCGATCCACCGAAACGCGTTTGCAGTAAGGAGTACAAATAAATCCTAATGTGGATTCACCCCCTGCGAGTGCTGGTCCTTTTCAAAGGGAGTTATGATATATATATATTTACCACTCCAGTCAGTGCAACAGTAGGGAAAGTGTTGGATAGCGGAGGGGTAAAAATTAATATTCCCACTCCAGTGAGTGCAACAATAGGGAAAGTGTTGGATAACGGAGGGGTAAAAATTACTATTCGCACTCCAATGAGTGCAACAGTAGGGGAAGTGTTGAATAGCGCAGGGGTAAAACTTGCTATTCCCACTCCAGTGAGTGTAAGAGTAGGGAAAGTGTTCAATAGCGGAGGGGTAAAAATTACTATTCCCACTCCAGTGAGTGCAAAAATAGGGAAAGTGTTGGACAGCAGAGGGGTAAAAATTACTATTCCCACTCCAATGAGTGCAACAGTAGGGAAAGTGTTGTATAGGAGAGGGATAAAATTTACTATTCCCACTCCAGTCACTGCAACACTCGGGAAAGTGATAGATAGCGGCGGGGTAAAAATTACTATTCCCACTCCAGTGAGTGCAACAATAGGGAAAGTGTTGGATTGCAGGGGTAACAATTAATATTCTCACTCCAGTCGGTTCAAAATTAAAAACAAACAAAATACTAGCAACTACAAAAATATTTAAAAAACAAAATAAATATAAAAGTATATAAATATGTTAAAAATTGAAATACAAATATATTTAATATTCCAAATTAAAAAAAACACACAAATATCATATTAAATAAAATAAAAAATAATATTCAAAACAAAGAAATATTTTTAAGTAGAAATTATTTAGAAACAAAAACATTAATTATTACATAAATTAACTTTTTAATTTCCTACCCTATAACACCACACAATTCACAACCCACATCTAAATGTAAAAAAGTACTTACATAATTAACATAATTAATTACTGTTAGATTTGGGGGTCTCTAGTTGGCAGAGGTAGGTACCTTTGTCCAAATAGGGACCCTTGAGTCTAGTCAGGGAAAGTAGGTACACTCCTGAAAGAACCCCTGCTCACCCTCTTGGTAGCTTGGCACGAGCAGACAGGCTTAGTTCAGAGGCAGTGTGTAAAGCATTTGTGAACACATACAGTAATCAAGTGACAACACTACAAATGGACACCACACAGGTTATATATTTATAAAAATAGGTATACTTTATATAGATTTATCACAAGACCATAAACGACAAAAATAATCCACAATACTGTCAAGAGTGCTTAGTTCTGATCAAAAAGGCTTAATTCAAGGTTCTGTGCGAGTCGGTAGCCTCCTCCGGCTACGGCGATGTCGAGAACAAACAGAGTCTAACAAATCCAGCTGACCGCGTCGAGACGGGCCAACACAGCGTAGACAGACTAGGTCACAGTACCTTTACTTGAAGCGGCAGGCACGGGCGTGCGAGCCGGATGGCTGTTCTGTCGCGGTTGCGATGCAAAAAATGGAAGCGTTGCAGGACGCGTTGTCCCTCGATGCGGTGCAGACAGTGGCTCGTTGACGCCGAGACAGAGTCGGTGAGACCAGGGCCGTGGCGTTGCAGGGCGAGACGGTGCTTCGATGCGGTGCTGGCAGGTTGCGGTGCGGCGACGGAGCCGGATTCAGGAGCTGGCGTCGATCAGTCCGGACAGCGGTGCGAGTCGGGCGGTGCGCCGCAAAGCGTGCGAGCGGTGCCCAACTCCGGTGCGGTCACAGGACTCGAACTCAGCAGCAGTGACCGTGTCGGTCGGACCAGTTCGATTCGGCGTAGCGAAGCGTTGCAGGACGCGTTGTCCCTCGATGCGGTGCAGGCAGCGGCTCGTTGACGGAGTCGGTGAGACCAGGGCCGTGCGTTGCAGGGCGAGACGGTGCTTCGATGCGGTGCTTACAGGACACCGAGTCGGTCGTGAGAGTCGGTCACAGCTCCCTACCTCTGTAGCCACTGAA
The DNA here is from genome assembly GCA_963921515.1 of Calotriton arnoldi. NCBI lineage: Eukaryota > Metazoa > Chordata > Amphibia > Caudata > Salamandridae > Calotriton > Calotriton arnoldi. Next base: position 2,213,807 of record CAWUFW010001495.1, read on the forward strand.
ACAGAGTTTCCAGCAGCAATTCACAAAGGGGGTGAAGTCCAATGGTCCTGGGACTTCGGTCAGGGGGCAAGCTCTCTTCCAAGCCCTTGGAGATCCTTCACAAGTTGATGAAAGTCACAGCAAAGCAAAAGTTCCTTTCTCCTTTCTTTGGCAGTCAGGCAAACCACTGCAGGCCAATCCCCAAGCAGCACTTCAGGCTTAGGGATAGTCTCTCCTCAGTTTCTTCTTGGTTCCGCTCCTCAGCAAAGGTTTCTTCTTGTTCCCAAAAGTGATCTAATTTTCCTGGGGTCTGGGTGCCCCTCTTATACCCTGATTCTCTTTGTTCTCTGGAGGCAGAGAGGCCTCTGCCTAGTCCAAAACCAGTTCTGGTCAGCCCTGGAGCGCTTTGTTTTTCTGACTCCTTCTTTCCTTTCAGAATGTGGGGCAGAGTGCTCAGCCGCCCGACAGGAGGTGGAGCCAGCATTGTGGAAGGCAGGCACAGCCCTATTCAGACCCAGGTGCAACTCCTCCCTCCACTCTGGATGCAGGTCTTTCTATTCAGCCCTGCGCTGACTCACCCTGTCTCCTGTAGCCACCCCCAGCCCCTGTCACTCAATCTCCAGACAAGGAATACACAACCTAGCAGAGGCAGACTTGGATAGTTAGGCAAGAAAATACCCACTTTCTAAAAGTGGTATTTTCAAACACAGAATGTTAAAACCAACTTCACTAAAAGATGTATTTTATCATCCTGAGTTCAGGCATACTAAATTCGTTTTTCTACCATGTTCCCGGGGTCAGTTCTGACTATAAGGTGTAATAGTCAGTCTGCCCATTCTGGCCTATGGGGAGCAGGTAGCCTTGCAATAGTGAAAAACCAAAAAGGTTGTAATTCACTATTAGGACATGCCACACACACCAGGGCATGTCCTACCTTATACTTACAATGCACCCTGCCCTAGGGCCTACTTTAGGGGTGACCAACATGCAGTAAAGGGAAGGTTTAGGGACTGGTAAGTGGGTGTACTCACCAAGTCGACATGGCAGCCCTAGGCTGCACACAGGCTCTGTGATGGCAGGCCTGAGACACATTTTACAAGCCGCTTCTGTGGGTGGCACAACCAGTGCTGCAAGCCCACCAGCGGCATTGGATTTACAAGCCCTGGGCACACTCAGTGCACGGTACTAGGGACTGACAAGTAAACCAATCATCCAATCATGGAGTCACTAATACTTACATCAATTCACGATAGGGAGCACTTGCACTTTGGCACTGATTAGCAGCGGCAAAGTGCCCATGAGCATCTAGTCCAGCAAAAACATATCGGCAACAGTGGAGGCATTACGAAAAAAAATGGAAGGGAGACCCACGCCAAGGATGCCAGGTCTAACAATTACCAATTAAAGAAATATTATTAATTAAAAAACAAATTAAAACTCATAAAAAGTAATAAACTTCCCACACTTTACCCCTATAATCCCCACAAACCACAGCTAAAATTAAACTGTAAAAAAATTATTACACAATTAAAACTTATTTTCAATTAAAAAACTAATAGTATTTAACAACTAATTATAAAGTAAGTAAAATTAATTTACACCCCACCCTTTACCCCTAAAAAAGTAAAACCAACACGCAAAAAAATAAACAATTACTTTAATTAAATACCAATTAATTAATTAATATTAATGATCAACTAATTATTAATTAAATAAACATAAATTACTTCCCACCCTTTATCCCTATAAACCCCACAACACACACCTAAAATTAATTACACAATTTCCACATTTAATTTTCAATTAATTAATCAATATTAATTAAGAACTAATTAAAAATTAATTAAACATAAATTACTTCCCACCCTTAACCCCTATAAACTCCACAACCTGCACCTAAAATTAATTACACAATTTCCATAATTAATTTTCAATCAATTAATTTAAATTAACAACTAATTATTAATTAATTAAAAATAAATTACTTCCCACCCTTTACCCCTATAAACCCCACAACCTGCACCTAAAAAAATTACACAATTACCATAATTAATTAACAATTAATTAATCAACATTAATTAACAACCAATTAATAATTAATTACAAATAAATCACTTTCCACAATTAACACTATAACATCTCAATTAAATAAATATTGATTAATAAAAATAATCATTAATTTATTATATTTAAATTACTTCCCACCTTATTTCCCTATAAACCCACAACCCGCTATGGAACTAAAAAAGTTAAATTTTACTAAAATAAAATTGATAACTACTAAAAATGTAATACATATTAAAAAATATAAACAATACTTGTGCAAAAAACATACATCACATACATTTAAAATATAAACTAAAATACATAACATTAATTAATAAAATCGATATTTTAAACAACTATATTTTTGCAAACTATATTAATGACTTCTATATTTAAAAAAACGATATTTCTTACCTTAAATTCGATATTCTTGACCACGATATTTTTGCTGTCGATATTTCTGTGTCACGATATTTCCAACTTGATATTTGTGTAAGTCGACATTTCCAACTCAATATTCTCTCTGAATACCCTTTTTTGTCTATGAGCTGCTGGTATGGTTGGAATTTCTGAGATGACAGATGTCATCCTCTGTTGTAATTCCCTTTACTCTAAAAACACAAATACTCTAATAAAACTCACATGGATACATTTTTATTTCCATCACTTGCAGTTTTGTTAGTATCAGGTGAACAAATTTACATATTATAATCAAATATCTTTCAAGGCTCTATGGCCTCTTTGGGTCATTTTTTTCTGCACACCACTAACACAGTTGCTATTTTCTTCAATTGCATGTTGCTTTACCAAAGTCTTTAATGGTGTGTGAGATTTCACCTAATTCATTAATAAATGTTCTCTTTGATCAAATTTCAAAGTCTTCTTTAAACCAAGAACTCTCACTGACGTTCGTTGCCACTCATTTGTCCTCAGGTTTCGTTTATCGGATGCATAGCTATGCGCAATTGTAAGGATTTAAATTGTACCATTTCATTGAACACTTTGCATTTTAATAACGCTTTCTTGTCCTTCTTAGAGGTTCTGTAGCTGCTGGAATGATGTTTTGCCCGATTGATGCAGGCAGCAGCAGTTGAAGATTTCAGGATCCTCAAGGTGAGTTCCTTCTTTTTTCCTGGACACCAGACAAAGCGGATTAGGCAGCGTGGGCACAGGTTGCATACTGACTGCACCTAAGATAGCTGCCGAGATTTGCCAAATTCTTGCAAGAGTTCAGCAAATCTCTTGGTTTTGAGCACAAGGTGGCTGTAACATAGGGCTTCCACTTACAACATTGTGGATACCCCCAATACAAGCCAAAGTGTTTCTGCAATTCCCTTTTTCTCCCTGAAATATAGGTGCGTTGTGTTTCTTGTAGGGTTAGGGTTGGGGCAATCTTATTGTGTACCCAGGGGCCTGGGTGAGGTAGAAGGCGTGTGCTGTGGTGCTGAGATAGGCATGAAGGAGGTTACGCCAAGGACTCAAAAGAGAAAGAGATCACTTTGAAAAAAGGGCATTGTGGAACATAACTGCTCCTCTCTCCTTTGACACATTATAACACTTAGGGTCCGATTACGATGCGGTTAGGAAGGCCTCCTAATGGCATTTGCGCCTTCCGAATCGGATCGGGAATGTGTCTTACCGACCGAGGGTCAGATTATGATGCGGTTAGGAACATAGGCTCCCATTGAAGTCAATGGGAGTCCAACCAAATCGTATCTGGAAGCATACGGATGCATCATACTCTGTCAGTCGGACTCTCCTGATCCGAGTCGGTCGGAAACCATTTCCAAACCGATTCGATCGGGAAGATTTCCTAACTGCATCGTAATCGGGCCCTTAGTATTGGAAAATGGCCCTTTCTGAAGTGTCACCCCAAACATTTTGATTTCCTCCTCCATTTTTTCTGACCTTCTGTATATTGGTTTTAGGACTCTGGGCACTTTACCACTGCTGATCAGTGCTAAAGTGCATGTGCTTCTTCCCTAAACATGTTTGTGATTGGTGAATACCTTTTGACATATTTAATTTACTTGTAATTCCTTGTAAAATGGCACACCATGTACCCAGCGCCTTTAAGTTAAATGCTAATAGTGGGCTGCGGCACTGATTGTGCCACCCACAGAAGTAGACTTTCAAATATGTCTTAGGCCTGCCACAGCAGTGCCTGTCTTTGCAGTCCTACTGCCACTTTGACTTGGCATTTAAAACTACATGCCAAGCCTTAAACTTCCCTTTTATTACATATAAGTCACCACTAAGATAGGTCCTAGGTATCTGTAAGGGCAGGGTGCTATGTAAGTAAAAGGTAGGACATATACTGTTATGTTTTGCATGTCCTAATAGTGACAAACAGATACATTCATTTTTCGCTACTGTGAGGCCTACTCCTCTCATAGGTTAGCATTGGGAATTCACTTATACCTATTGAAGTGGTAATTCCTGATCAGAGAGGAGTAGCTTTTTCATATTTTACTTCTTTGGATTAATATTGATAAATCATCTTTACTGGTGAAGTTGGATTTAACCTTATTGATTAAGAAATGCCACTTATAGAGACGGAATGCTGAGTAAATCAAAAGTTTCACCCCCAGTCACAAAATCTTGGTTAAATCCATCGTTCTTTTGCTCACTACGTCACCACAGTTTGGACCCAGCCATATGCAAATCAGTCTTGGCCCTGCTCCTCATTTGAAAAGTCCAGCCAGAACTGCCAAGCCGGGTCCTCAATTTTAGAAAGGGGGCATTTCTCTGCACCTTCTGGTCTATGTGCCTGACAGCCTCTCTCCAATATACATTTGTGCATTCCCTCTAGACAGACACAGCACAGGACACTCAACTACATCTGCATTCATCTGCGTGCTTATGGGTCTTCCTGGGCAGGGAGGAATGGGAGTGGTGGGCACTTACACTTCAATAGTTAGGACCTCATTACAATGCCCTTTGAACTGACTGTAAGACCGACATGGTCATAGTCCGATTCTGACCGCCGAGGCCACAAAATTTCCCCAGCCATATTACGATGCATGAAGGCCAAACCTCTAACCGCTGTGGTCAGAGAGTTCTCCGTATGGGCCGGAGCGGTCGGAGTAGTCTCCGCATGTGTCATGGTGGTCGGAAAGGTTGCCGATAGGTACTACGATGCCATCAGGGTTGTGGTACCACCGCCAAGCAGATTACAAGTAAACCGTTGTCTTGGCGAATCCTTTTCAGTGTTTTCACAACAGCGATAGATCGCTGCGCTACGGCTGCCGCAAAGCACCACAACAGTGTCCATTGGATGCAGAAAAAATCTACACAGCTGATGCCCATTGCCAAAGTGGACACACCTACAAATCATACTATAAAACACACCCTATACCAGAGCATGATCCTTTGTCACTACACTGCAGCACAGATAATCGACATTGATGGTGAGTGAAGCAGCCCTTTTCACACAATCCCATCACACACACTCCACAGACTTTTTGTGCACTATTTTCATCATCATTACTTGGTGTAAAGCCCTTTTCCGTTTTCTTCACGGTCACTCACTGTATTTAATAAACATGTCACCTGCAAAAAATCCACGTTTCTCTGACACAGATTTGTCAGCGATGGTTGATGAAACCACTGGAGTAGAGCCACAATTGTTTGGAGCCCAAGTCCAACACACTCCTCTCAGTATGAAGAATGAAATGTGGGACAGGATACTCAACAAAGTGAATGCTGTACATACCACCCTGTGCATGAAAAAGGACATCAGGAAGAGGTGGCAAGACCTGAGGATGAGGGTGAAGAACCTGGCCTTTAGGCACCACCTGACAGCACAGAAGACTAGCGGTGGTCCTCCCGGCCCACCATTAGAACTCACACCCTGGGAGGAGAAGGTGCACGCCATCCTGCATTTTGAGTGCTTGACAGGAAAACCTAGGGGAATGGAGATTGGTAAGTAACACCTCACCAACTGTCACAACATATCAATGTTCCATTTGCACATCTCAGCTCTTGCTATGGTGTTTCCCATATACTTTTCCTATATACCGTAGCCAAAATATCAGAATTGTGTGACTGTCAGTTACAAATAGTAGCCCGGCACATAAGATCAGAAATCGGTTTTGCTAGTGTTGGCAAGACGAAATTGAAACAAATACAACTACCATGAGGCCCTGTTGCTTGAACACTTAACAAGAGGCCCCAGTGTTGTTTGTCCGTACTCACTTGTCAGCCATGTCACAACTGAGGTTCACCTCACATGCAGTTAGCCATTGGTCAAGTGTGAGGTAGGAGAGATTGAAATGGCTACATCTACCATGAGGCCCTGTTGCTTGAACACTTCACAATAGGCACCAGTGCTGTTTGTCCATACTCACTTGTCAGCCATGTCACAAATGGTGTTAACCTCACATGCAGTTAGCCTTTGGTCAAGTGTGGGATACAATTGAAATGACTACATCTACCATGAGGCTCTGTTCCTTGAATACTTAACAAGAGGCATCAGTGTTGTTTGTCCATACTCAGTTACTAGCCATGTGACTACTGAGGTTCACCTCACATGCAGCTAGCCATTGGTCAAGTGTGGGGTACGAGAGATTGAAATGACTACATCTACCATGAGGCCCTGCTGCTTGAACACTTAACAAGAGGCACCAGGTTTGTTTGCCCTTACTCACTTGTCAGCCATGGCATAACTGAGGTCATATAGACTGAGCACTCTACACACAATGCTCTGCTCAGACACATGTCTGCCTACTCAGCTCAACTTGCCCTGGTCTCCATAAGTGAAAAGAATGAGGCCATGAGTGACACCATACCAAGTGTGTACCTGAAATATTAGTAACGCATGAAGATAACCCACCTGATTTGAATTTGCTAGTTGACTCATTGACACTGCACAACACACATGATTTCCAAAGCTAAATCTACTATCAAGTTGTGTGTATGCCTGCATTGACCACAACTAGGACTTGGAATGTACAAATACACATGTAACTTCTACACTGTGTTGGCTTCAAGTTATTGGGAGATGGCATGTCCTTCCCTCATTTCCAAATGAAGCATATTAGCACAGCAAATGATCAGGCCAATACCACTTCATGTAATGGATGTCTCCAAATGTCCTGAAAACTTGTCAAAGCAACTGGGATAGATCACAATTTTAACCTTCACCCCTTTTGTCCCTTCCAGGCCTGAACTCACTGTCTCCCAAATAATGTGGATGTAGATATCACACTTACAACAATAACAATGTACTATATGTCTTAAAAGGTCGATCAGGCACAACATCTGGCCAGAGTCAGGACACCGCCCAGGCTCCAACTCCACCCCTGGCTCAAGCCTCCAGTGATGCAGAATCTCCTGGACCTATGGACGTAGAGGACCTACTTGACACATCTGGTCAACCTGGGCAGATGGCACCGGTGAGTCTCACTGTCCCCACAACAACACCTCCCACCCCAGCTGCAACATCTCTGCTGACCTCAGACCCAACAACTGGTGGGCCTAGCACGGGCATCAATATCTCCTGCCTCCCCAGTCCTGGGATTGACAACACTTTCACTGAGAATGGAGGAGCCACCCGGAGGGCGCAGGCTGGCCAAGGGCACAGGCCCGTGGGAGCAGGGGTGGTGGGAGGATAACTGTGGGCCCGCAGAGTGGGGCCACTGGTGCCACTGATGCCCAGTACACCATCCACCGAGTACCGGGAGTCTATGAGGACTGCCAAGGAGTGATAGGCCAGGTACTTGAGGAACTCCAGGAGACAAAGCAGCTGCAGAGGTCCATAAACCAGAGGCTGGACACCCACAATGAGAATATGGACCAGCTCACTGGGGTGCTGAGGGACATTAACACCAGTCCACCTACACCTTCCTGTGGCCCAACTATATCTGGTCCTTCTATATCTGCGTCAGCTATAGGAAGGGGGGATCTGTCAGAGGAAGACACCTCAGATGCCCCAGACCCTGCAGCAGTGGATTCCCGCCCAAGCATAGGCTGGGACATCCAAGAAAAAATCTAGGAGGTTTGCTTGGCAAGGCACCCATCACCGTCTGGAAGAAACGTTGCACCTGATGTCCTCCTTTGTGTGCAACACGTTCACTTTGTTGACTATTCCTGTACAATTTTCCATTTCTTATTGGAGGAGTATGTTGGACTTTGGACTTCAGACAATGTTGCTCCTACAACAATGGTTTCATTCACCAACACTGACTACTACACTCCTGTGTTGTCACAATTTGTCTGCATATTGTTATGTTTTTTTACATTTTGTACTGCAAAAAAATCACTTGTAACAAAATCATTAGCTCCTGATGTATCATTAACATCTAGCAAGTTAGGAAGTTATCCCCATGTGAATTACCAAATGTAAATAGAAGCTACTTGTGTAAGCATTGACATGTGGAACTTCAACAATGTGCTACTGAGTATCACAGCAATGTCACCCCAACACATACATAAAAGTGCATAATCTCATGACATCTTTTTTCCATAGTTCCAACCTTAGGCTGGCATAATGTCAAAACAGAGCAAAATAATACATCACTGAAATGATCTGTGTCAGTGACCACAAATGTCATGTGCAGACCTCTACAACATGGTCGGAGGGAATACATCTCACAATGCCAATTAGAATAGGCAATTGACAATTGGTTCATGTCATTAGCTGGAGCCATATCTACAACCTCACAAAAGGAATCCCACATCATTGACAACAATCAACAAAAACATGGAAGTAGAACAGTTTCTGACCACAGGTTCATTCCATTCCAGTGTTGCTGCATCTGGTGGAATGTCACAAACAAATATCAGTGGTATACTACAAGCAGTGTGGCATACAATGATGAGACACATCAACAGCTACATCCAGTTCAGACACATTGAGGACTTAGCCAATGTGAAGGGAGATTCGCATGGTTTGGCCTAACAAAACATTGTGTTGGAGCACATGATGGCACACATATTGCAAATGGACCACCACATGACAGGGAACAAGCCCATTGGAGTCATTGCAACTTCCATCCTATCACTGTGCAAGCTGGCTTGGTACCATGATATCTCCTGCTATACATGTGAGGGTGGATTTGGGACAAGGTAACACATGCAGTTGGAGCAGACTGTGGTTATGACACCATCATGTGTGACTGTGCACAGGTCATGTAGCATTCATGCATGTGCTCATGCCAATGTTGGAGCCAATGCAGTCATGCTTGTACGTGTTGTGTTCTGTGCAATTGTGTAATGTGTTGTGTTAGGATCTGTTTGCCCAGTGTGTTCACACAATTGCAATGAACCTATTTCTACTATTATTTCAGCATCAACCCAGGGCAGAAGAGGAGACAGGGTCGAGACCGTTGGGGAAGCAGCTGGCCACTGTGGTTCCCGTCGCGGCAGTGACACAGATGACACAGATGGAACCAGTGGCCCAGAGGGTGAGGGGAGTGCCATGGAGTAGCCAGATGACACATTGTCATCATAACAGTCGCGCTCCAGTGGGCACTCCCTGGTGGTGGTGGGCCCCCCTTGACCTGCGTCCACAACATCCATGTCTGCCACCCCCATTCTATTTCCATCCTCCCAGTTGCTCCCCACCTAGCTGTCTGGGCCCGCTACCCTAAGAGGGGAGCTGTCTCCTTTGCACCAGGCACCTCACACTTGCCCCTGTCTCCCCTGCTGCCCTGAGTCTGGAGGCAATAGACATCCTGAGACAGATCTGTGTTAGGTCAGACTGCAGTGCTGAATGCCCTCCAGGTGCAAAGCCCCCACTAACGCAGATGGTGTCATATCTGTAAGGCATTCATGCTGACATGTCTGCCCTATAGAGATCTTTTCAGTCTCTGGCATCCACACTCACGGTACCCTTCCACCAATTGCACCTTTCCACCCCACCTCCTGCCTCTTCCCCATCCACAATCCCTATTCCCAGACCTGTCCAAAGCACACGCACACATCAGCATGCATCTACCTCAATAGCCTTATGCAGCACATGCTAATAGAAATTAACCGCTTCGCCGCGATCGGAATTCCGCCCAGGTGCTGGACATTCCGATCGCGGGTGCGGTCGTGACGAGCTCAGCTCGTCATGCGCACACGCCAACCGCGCAGCATGACGAGCTGAGCGCGTCATGAGCATCGAAGGGGTTAAAAAAAGACACAACAATTCAACAGGCACTCGCCACCCCCACAACCACATCCAGTGAAATATACCCAGATCCGACACACCGCACCATAGACATCTACTACACACATACATCCAGACATTACACCCCCAGACACTGCCACTACACACATACATCCAGATAGCACACCACCAGACACAGCCACTACACACATACATCCAGACACCACACTACCACTCACAGCCACTACACATTTCATACTCCCAGACATTGCAACACCAGACCCTGCAACTAGCCACATCATACACCCAGACACCACACCGACACCACCAGCCAAATACACATCCTACATTGTCAAAAAAAGATGAAGGAAAATTCAACAACCAAACAGACACACAGAGACATGCACAAACAGCACACACAGCCACACCTAACACTTCACATTCCTCTGCCTCCACAACCCACCCCCTTGTCATACCTCCTCCCCAGTTTCCCTAAGAACTTTGCCTGATTGCCCTTGACCTCTTCCCTGCCACAGCTGACTGCCCCCTCCCAAAGCCAAAAGGTATTCTTTCCCACCCCTACCCATTCTTTCCATTTCAAAATCCACCCCAAAAACACCTGCAACCCTTTCTAAACACATCACTACCCCTGCCAAGACACAATGCCGTCTGAAAAAAAGAGGCCAGCCCCTCCCAAAAACAAAAGGACTTCTTCCCCATCCCAACCCTTATTTTCAAAGTCAAAAAGCCCCCTACATTACCTGTTCCCCCCTCCCTAAACCCATCACTACCCTTCATGGATACAAGATCTTACGCATGGTCAAACTCTGCCCTCCCAAATCCCAAGCCCACCCCTCCCACAGACAAAGCCAACCCTCCCAATCCCGAGCCCAACCATCCCAAGGACAAACCCAGCCCTTCCAATCCCAACCCCAGCCCACCCGAGTAACATCATTGAGGTGCCTGGACTGCCCACTAGATGCCCCTTCGTGGGGAGTTTTCCCTGGCAGTTTTCTGGAAGGCAGGTTTGGTGGCACAGCAGTGTTCTGGCCCACAGACTGATACTTGGACTAGTCATTGGCCTTTGTTTTATGAGACCAATGTGCTCTCTGTAATAAAAAACGTGCTTGGTTTTGAGCACCTTTGTCCTGCCATTGCTACTGATGCTATGTGTTGTTATTGGATAATTTGGAATGTGTGACTTCAGTTGTGTTTGTTTCACCATGATAGCTGATCCATTTGCACTGGTAAGTATTGTCAGACTTTGAGACAAGTTATGGAGTTACAGAGGACGAGGGCCAATGTTTAATGGGTGTATATGTGGGATTTGTTCTAATTGGGGCTGACATTGCATTGGGTAATATCTGGTACAGTAAGTATTGCACCTTGCCTTAGCCAATGTCCATGTCTTTCGGCTTGCAGTACTACCTGAGATGTAGGGTGGATATGTGTTTAATGCTGCAAAGTAGGTATTTGTTTTTCCACACATGGGGGTGTTGTATTGTCATACCTAATTGATACTTTGGAAGCACATGTGACCATTTTCATGTGCGTTCTTTCAACATATTTTTAATAGATGTCTGACACCTGCTGTTGCTGCTCTGCTTTTTTGTTTTAAAGTACTTGCACTTACACATTTTCCACACGTGCATTCCACTTTGTGACTATATTGTTGTCTCTGATATACCTCATGCAAAAAGAACAATTGATGGACAGAATGCAGAACAATGTCATACATTCACCCCAGTACAGAGATCTGGGCCTAAATCCATCGTTTTTTTGCTCACCATGCCATTCCAGTTTGGACCCAGCCATATGCAAATCAGTCTTGACCCTGCACCCAATGGGAACAGTCCAGCCCGAACTCCCATGAGGCACAGGGTCAAGACTGATTTGCATATAGCTGTGTCTGAACTGGGGTGGCAAAGTGAGCTAAAGAATGATGATGGATTCAACCCAGATCTGTGACTGGGGGTGAGTGTTTGAAAAGTTTCAGCACTCCGTCCATCATCTCCTTGTGTTTGCTTTGTTCGCCCTAAGTTGGCAGGGTATGCCCAGACGTGGGTCCCTTGCTCACTTTGCCACTGGATTCAAGCTAGCCTGGCTGATGAGGGCTGTTAGCCCGAAACCGGTCCCAGGATGCTTTATTCTGGTCCAGGGAAGACATGGCTTGGCAGTTTGGTCTGGACTGTTCCCATGAGGCACAGGGTCAAGACTGATTTGCATATAGCTGTGTCTGAACTGGGGTGGCAAAGTGACTTAAAGAATGATGATGGATTCAACCCAGATCTGTGATGGGGTGAGCGTTTGAAAAGTTTCAGCACTCTGTCCATCATCTCCTTGTGTTTGCCCTGATATACCTCATGCCACAAATCCTGTGCACATGGAGACTTTGAGACAGGTGCAATATGGACGATGGCCTTGGCCCTTAGCCTTCCATGGGTCCCCCTGGTTTGGGTAACCCAAATCTGGAGGGAGTCTTTACATTGTGGCCTTTGAAAGTTTGACACTGTGGTGTTTGGGAATCAAATTTACCTGACTTTCCTTTTTCATGTGGGTGATGTGTGATGGCCCATTACAGTGCTTTCGCAGTGAAGGCGTGTTTTATTTTTCTGACACATCCATTCTGGTGTATGTTCGATGTCACAACAGGACATAGCTTATGAGCAATGTGAGGGTGCCACAGAAGTTGATTGCTATATTATTCATGGGGAGGTGCTGTTTTGTGGCACTGTTTATTGCACACATCAGTACATCCGCTTCTGAAATGTGCATAAATGTTGAGTTTGTGAGAGTGTGCCTGTACATTCTCAGTGAACTGGTCATAGAGGGCATCATGCAGATGTGATGGGAACATACATTCTGTGATGTTGCGTACAGGGGCCCACAAAATATGTTAGGACCAGGCATACAATGCCCCTAGTCTTATCCCCGGTCTTATGGCTCTAGCGGGGTGTATGCAGTGTCACAACCCCATGATTGATGTATCGTGTAGGACATAGTTGGCTAGGAGTGCTTTCAGGCAGGTGATATGAAGTGTCTGTAGATTTTTAGCTGGGATGTTTTACATGCCCACACTGACACATACACACACTCTGGGGTCGATTCCGATTTGGGCCGGAAAAAGCACCGACCGACTCGGATCCGGAAATAATACCGACCGACACGTACCTGTGGCGCCCGACACGCCAAGTACGATGCAAGGCGTGAAAAATCCGACCGACGCGTACCGAACCCAAGTCGACCGACCGAGCCGCACGGAAAACAGCAATCTGACCGGAAAAACACGCGAATCCAACCGACCGACACGCACCCGGAACAAATCCGACCGAAACGTACACGCGAACTCCAAACCGCAAAGTACGATGCAAGGCGCGAAACCACGAGCGAGTCGGACGGAGGCCAAGCCGCACGACCGACACGCATACAAAACCGAGCCGAAGCAACACAAAACACCGCGACCGACGCGTACGCAGCATAGAAAACTGCACAAACACAGCGTGAACGAAACGGAGAAGACCGTACGAGACAAATGCAGGGTCCGACTCGGTCACAAGAACGTTTCCAACATACACAGACAGTACAAAGGAAAAATCACCCAAAAAAAGGCCAAACAAGCAATTACCAAGCCAATAAATACTGGGGGGGTGGGGACAGAGAACAAAGACACACCCACAACTCCACCCATATAAAGGACACAAATCACAACCATGAGCCTTTGCAAATGCCATTCCACTGCCAGCACCCAAGAGAAAGCAACCACACACCCACAGCTCATCCCTCACACAAGCCACACACCATCAGCACACCAACAAATACCTACCTCACATACACCCAGCAAAACACACACTCACACACCCTCACCTGCACACCAACACACACATCACTCACCTTCACCACCCATCACCATGCCCCCCAAGAAGAATCCCAAGTTCCTAGATTGTAAATTGGAAGTCATGGTAGACGAGATCCTCAGGGTAGAGCCACAGCTGTTTGGCACACTGGTCCAACAGACCCCCATCTCCCAGAAAACCAAGATGTGGGAGAGGATCATCAACAGGGTGAACGCACAATCACCATGTCAGCGCACAAAGAGCGACATCCAGAACAGGTGGTATGACGTGCGCAGGAGGGTCAGGGACCTGCTGAAGAAAGACTACATCAACAGCCAATACACCGGCAGTGGCCCTCCTGCCAAGCCAATATACCTCAGGCCCTGGGAGGAGAAGGTGCGGGCCATCCTTCCGCCAGTGAGCGTATATGGACTAGAGGACATCCCAGAGCCTGGTGAGTACACAACAAATGTACACAATATACTGCCACAAAACACACACATCACTGTCAAGGGAGAGTCAAACCATGCACTCATAGCAATTACACAGCAACCAGAACAGAATCATCCCAAAATGTGTATGTCAGTCAGATAAACACAACACATGCCATCAAAAAAGTCACATCCAACTATGCCAACACATGTACAAACACAACTACAACTACAGCTAGGCAGTGGCACAAATAGAACTAACAAACACATCCAGACATGTAGCCACCACAACAACACCAACACACAGTGAAGACCACTCAAAGGAAGGAATTCTGTGTATGCAGGCCAAGTCAGTGTAGCCAATAGCATCATGGGAGTCGCAGTCACACATATTGCCCCCCCACAACTGTCCCATCAACACCACCATGAACCATGCGCACATCACAGGGAGTGGAGAAGGACTCACAAGATGGCTGACACTGGCAACTGCTGTGGTGAGCACAAGGCCCTGCTGGCAACTGTGCACCAACAAACAGCAGGACACCACTGACTGACATCCTGAGAGACAACTTCCACTCCCTGCAATGCAAGCACGTGCCATGGTGGGATATCTGGCTAGCTGGGTGGGAAGGAGGACTTGCAGCACTGACCATAGTCACAAGCACCTCCCCTCACACACACCCCAACACAAACTCCACAGAACCCACCTGGTAGAATGCAATGCCCCCCATCCTAACACAAGATCCCACAAAGAACCACCACCCTGGGTTATGTTGTGTGAAGCACAGGGCCACTCTTGGGACTTTTAGCCAAACAACTGCCAGGACAACACTCCCAGCCATCCTGTCAGCACAGCCAGCCCACCCCACAGGGAAGCAGAGTCAAAGGAAGGAAGCATGGGCATGCTGGGAAGGGGGGTGGAGGCAATAGCATGATGGGAGTCGTAGTCACAGCTCTACATCCCCCACCACATGGCCCAGCAAGCTCACACTCACGCATGCACATCCCACAGAGAGTGGAAAGGCCCATCAAAGATGTCTGACACTGTTGCTGTGTCATGGGGAGCACAAGGGCATGCTGGGTACTGCACACCAACCAACAGCAGGACACCACTGTCAGCCATCTTGCCATTGCTCTCACACCCACACACACTGAACTCCCCACAAAAGCAAGTAAGTATGGGAATGCTGGGAAGTGGGGTGGAGGCAATAGCATGATGGGAGTCGTAGTCACAGACATAGCTCACCCCCACAACTGTCCCATCAACACCACCCTGAACCATGCTCACATCACAGGGAGTGGAGAAGGACTCACAAGATGGCTGACACTGGCTACTGCTGTGGGGAGCACAAGGCCCTGCTGCCAACTGTGCACCAACAAACAGCAGGACACCACTGACTGACATCCTGAGAGACAACTTCCACTCCCTGCAATGCAAGCACGTTCCATGGTGGGATATCTGGCTAGCTGGGTGGGGAGGAGGACTTGCAGCACTGACCATAGTCACAAGCACCTCCCCTCACACACACCCCAACACAAACTCCACAGAACCCACCTGGTAGAATGCAATGCCCCCATCCTAACACAAGATCCCACAAAGAACCACCACCCTGGGTTATGTTGTGTGAAGCACAGGGACACTCTTGGGACTTCTAGCCAAACAACTGCCAGGACAACACTCCCAGCCATCCTGTCAGCACAGCCAGCCCACCCCACAGGGAAGCAGAGTCAAAAGGAAGGAAGCATGGGCATGCTGGGAAGGGGGTGGAGGCAATAGCATGATGGGAGTCGTAGCCACTGATATTGGTCACCCCCACAACTGTCCCATCAACACCACCCTGAACCATGCTCACATCACAGGGAGTGGAGAAGGACTCACAAGATGGCTGACACTGGCTATTGCTGTGGGGAGCACAAGGCCCTGCTGCCAACTGTGCACCAACAAACAGCAGGACACCACTGTCTGACATCCTGAGAGACAACTTCCACTCCCTGCAACGCAAGCACGTTCCATGGTGGGATAACTGACTGGCTGGGTGGGTGGGAAGGAGGGCCGGCTGTCAACCAAACACAACCAATGCAGACCATGTTCACACCCCAAAAAATACATAGAAATGCCCAAATAATGCAGGACAATGTGCCACACCAATATCAACCCCTGACTGTGACGACTTAGGACAATTCAATGTACAGGCCCGCACCCAGAGGCACAGTCACAACTGTCATGTGTGTCAACCATTGATGCCTGCAGAAACATAACATACATTGTTTGTGTCTCCCAAAAACAGGTGATGATGGGGACACAGCAGCAGACGCTGAGGAGTCCCAGTCCCAGGCTCAAGAGGATGCGGAGCTCACTGGCGTCGTACAGCCTCTGTCCTCCTCGGACGATGAAGACCACCTGGCACATCCGGTGCAAGTCAACATGCAGCACCAGCAGGACCACCAGCTGCAGCACCAGCAGGACCACCAGCTGCACCCCCTGCACCCACCCCTCCAACGACTGTCACCACAAATACCATCCCTGCCGACATGGACAGAACAAGGAGCAACACCAGCACAGGGACCCTGGACCAACCTGGGGCCATGGACACCACCACCACCACCAACCCCCAAGGTGGACCAGGGTTATCTGTGCGTGCCACTGCACACACTGCACATGTCAGCAGGGGTGGTGGGAGGGGTGGGAGACAGAGGTCGCTGCTTGCAGATGTTGCTGGTGTGCATGATGACCCACAACTGGTACGCATAGCTGATGCGTACCAGTCCAGCACCGGAGACCTCAGCCAGGTAGTGGGGCTCCTCAGAGACATGAAACAGCAGCAGGCTGCCCATCATGCCCGCTTGGACTCCCACATGTCCCACGTGGAGTCACACATGTCCCGCGTGGACTCACACATGTCCCGCGTGGAGTCCAAGTGGGATGCACTGCATGAGATGACGGCGGTGCACAGGGACATTTTACAATGCCTCCGCCAGATGAACAGCAACCAGTCCACACCTCCCTGTGTGCCAACAACATCTGGTGCCGAACAAACTGCAACTGCCACAGGGAGGGAGGATGACTCTGGCGGAGAGTCCCCTGCACCGCAGCAGCCTGTACTTGAGGGGCCCCCCCAAGAAGAGGGGTCGTCCGAGGAGGGGAAAGTGAGAGGCCGATGGCCAAGCGCAACTCCCAGGAAGCCTGAACCTGTTCTGGATGTTTGCCTTTGTGCACAGACTGTTCACCCTGTTGACGGCAACACTACTCCCACACATTGCATGGGGAGTACAAGTTGGACCAATGTGTCAGACAACTGTGGCCCCGATACTGGGGATCCTGTCTACCAGGACTTTCAATTCACCTAGGAACTTCGGATTGCAAGATTTATGTACAGCACTACCCATCCTATGCACTATTAACACAAATGTATCACAATAAACACACTAATACACCATACTTGCCTCTGTCGTGATTCCAACGTGGGTGCTGTTATGGGGATGATGAACTGCAAAATTACACTGTGTATGCGAACTGCAACAGCAAGGACAACACAGGCATGTGAGTAAAGGCAACGTGACACATATGAGGGAGACACACCACCAGGGCTACACAACACATACACACCTAGGCCATCTGACTCATTGCCTACACTGATGTTGCCAGGGAAGACGGTGCAATGCACAGACACCACACCCATTCCCAGTTGTAGTCAAGTAGCCCACAGGTGCAGTAAGCAAATGGCACTCAAATGTGTGACCACAGACAACGCACATCACAAAGTGAAGCACAGGTTTATTACACAGTTGCAACATGTCGTAACCACTACAGATGCAAGGTAATCCCACCTGGCAGCGGGCACACAGTCAACAACTGTAGACGGAAGGAAGTCCATGGGTGTGGCGCACATCACCTGTAGGGACACAACAGCTACCAGCCTGGAAGTGCAATCACGTCGTCGGTGGACACAGTTGACCAAACGAATCTGAAAGTACCCTGTGAAGGACAGAAATGACACACAGTCAAAAGCAATGGAGTACAGGACAGAACAGCAAAACTCATGCACAATACATGTTACAAGATACCCACCCAGAACCAAGTTAGCATGTCAACACTGTTGGGGAGTACAGCCCACCTGTTAGCACACATCGCAACACACATCCAGTCAAGTAGCCCATGGACACACTCCAACAGCACCAGAGCACCACCCACACATCATGCCAACTCACATCATTGACATGACACCTCAGGATACTCATATTCAGCTAAAGAAGTTGGTGATGAGCTGTGTGCGGACATCACCATCATCATCATCATCATCATCGTCACTGGCATCGTGGTCCAGGCCAGGATCCTCCACAGGTGGCGGATGTTGGTCATTGTCATCCTGGATGAGAGGCAACTCCTTCCGCACTGCCAGGTTGTGGAGCATGCAGCAGACGATGATAATCTTGCACACTTTCGCAGGGGCATATGGGAGGGACCCTCCGGTCTTGTCCAGGCAGCGGAAGCGGCTCTTCAGGAGACCAAATGTCCGCTCAATCACTCTCCTGGTCCGACCATGTGCCTCATTGTAGCGCATCTGGGCTGGTGTCACAGGGTTCCTGAGGGGTGTCAGCAACCACGGCATGTTGGGGTATCCCGAGTCACCTACGGACAGACAAGTGCACATTAGCTGACTTGGAAAAGTGGGCGGAATACTACAGATCAGATCACACACAATGGCACAAAGTCAGTACACACCGACAAGCCAGGCACGCTGGTTCTGCATCTGTGCCATCATCCTGGGGATGCGACTACTCCTCATCACAAAGGCATCGTGTGCTGAACCAGGGAAACGGGCACACACGTGTGTGATGGTCATGTCTGCAAGACACACCACCAGTGCATTGGCCTAGTGGTAGTGCTTGCGGTTCCTGTAGGCCTGCTCCTGGGCCTGTGGTGGTACCAAAGCCACATGTGTCCCATCAATGGAGCCAATGACATGCGGCATCCTCCCCAGGGCATAAAAGTCACTCTTCACGTCAGTGAGTCGTCGCAGTCTAGGGAAATAGATGTACCGGTTCAGGAATAGCAACATTGCCACCAAAACATCGCGGAGCACATGGCTCAACATGGTCTGTGACATCCCACCAGCAGTCGCCACAGTATGTTGGAAGGTACCGGTGGCAAAGAAGTGTAGGGCTGCCATCACCTTCACCTTGGGGGTCAGCGCTGTAGGATACGGCCGGCCAGGCTGCAAATGTGGGGACAACTGCACTGCCAAATCCTCAATCAGCTGCCTGGTGAAGCGGTACCGTCGGATGCTGTCCCGTTCCACCATCGTTGCCAGGTCTGGGAATGGTCGATGGACAGCAGGAGCCCTGCAGTGCAGAGGAGAAGTAAGCAAGATTGTCAGTCACCCCACATATGCGGCATTGAACACACTCAATATCCCAACATACATCATTATGAGGCACAACTACATGAAGTGTGCAGTTCCGGAAGGACATGTATGGTACATACATGGCCAACATCTGTCAACACGGTCCAACAGGTGGCATCAATTAGTCCCAGGTTGGCCCATTGGATATCATGAGGCCGTCTCACAGTTCCCATCTCCTGCTGCCGTGTCACAATAACCCCCACAGTGACATGTGAGGACAGATGTGCCCCAGGCACCACAGCTCAACGACAGGTACATTCCCAGGGACCCTGTATTGCCACATGGACACTGGCATTACATGGAGTATCATGTATACACCACAGCAAAACAACCATGACCCCCACAGGTAGTGGCCCCACTTGCCACGGCAGGACAGACATGGACGTCTGTGACACACACACGCACAACATCAAAGTCCATGCACACACAACCTGGATGTGGAGACTGTCTCCCATTGTGCACATGAAATCAGAGACATTGTAAACACTACATGCACAAAGACTGTGGAGGACCATCACTATTGTGCCACTGGGACACCCTGGCTCAAACATACCGTCCCACATGGGACTCACGGGGTATGTGACATGACATACACATACAACACTGTGAAATGTGACCATGGCACATGCACAGATATGAACAGTTGCACATCACAGTGGTCATGTACACGTAACACCCAGGATCCTGTCCCCATGAACAAGTGCACAGCCTGGGGGTGGCTGCCCACAGGTGACACCCACAGGACAACATGTACACCAACATACACACAATAGGAAATGCAACCTTACATGCCTTATGATAAAGTTTAGACAGGATGTCGTGATGTAGGTGTGCCCCTCACTCCCTGGGAGCTATCTGTGGCTGGCATATGTCCATCTGAGACAGGCATGCTGACATATGCCAGTCACATGTACAGTGATGCGTTGTACTGCAATGGACCGATCGGTGCCCCCGGCCGGCCCATTGCATTCAATGTGTGCGGGTACGCGTTGTACCCCTGTACGCGTTGTACCCCTATACGCGTTGAACTGCAATGGACCGATCGGTGCCCCCTGCCGGCCCATTGCATTCAATGTGTGCGGGTACGCGTTGTACCCCTGTACGCGTTGTACTGCAATGGACCGATCGGTGCCTCCGGCCGGCCCATTGCATTCAATGTGTGCGGGTACGCGTTGTACCCCTGTACGCGTTGTACTGCAATGGACCGATCGGTGCCTCCGGCCGGCCCATTGCATTCAATGTGTGCGGGTACTCGTTGTACCCATGTACGCGTTGAACTGCAATGGACCGATCGGTGCCCCGGCCGGCCCATTGCATTCAATGTGTGCGGGTACGCGTTGTACCCCTGTACGCGTTGTACTGCAATGGACCGATCGGTGCCTCCGGCCGGCCCATTGCATTCAATGTGTGCGGGTATGCGTTGTACCCCTGTACGCGTTAGTACTGCAATGGACCGATCGGTGCCCCGGCCGGCCCATTGCATTCAATGTGTGCGGTACGCGTTGTACCCCTGTACGCGTTGTACTGCAATGGACCGATCGGTGCCTCCGGCCGGCCCATTGCATTCAATGTGTGCGGGTACGCGTTGTACCCCTGTACGCGTTGAACTGCAATGGACCGATCGGTGCCCCGGCCGGCCCATTGCATTCAATGTGTGTGGGTACGCGTTGTACCCCTGTACGCGTTGTACTGCAATGGACCGATCGGTGCCTCCGGCCGGCCCATTGCATTCAATGTGTGCTGGTACGCGTTGTACCTCTGTACGCGTTGTACTGCAATGGACCGATCGGTGCCTCCGGCCGGCCCATTGCATTCAATGTGTGCGGGTACGCATTGTACCTCTGTACGCGTTGTACTGCAATGGACCGATCGGTGCCTCCGGCCGGCCCATTGCATTCAATGTGTGCGGGTACGCGTTGTACCCCTGTACGCGTTGTACTGCAATGGACCGATCGGTGCCTCCGGCCGGCCCATTGCATTCAATGTGTGCGGGTACGCGTTGTACCCCTGTACGCGTTGTACTGCAATGGACCGATCGGTGCCTCCGGCCGGCCCATTGCATTCAATGTGTGCGGGTACGCGTTGTACCCCTGTACGCGTTGAACTGCAATGGACCGATCGGTGCCCCCGGCCGGCCCATTGCATTCAATGTGTGCGGGTACACGTTGTACCCTGTACGCGTTGAACTGCAATGGACCGATCGGTGCCTCCGGCCGGCCCATTGCATTCAATGTGTGCGGGTACGCGTTGTACCCCTGTACGCGTTGTACTGCAATGGACCGATCGGTGCCCCCGGCCGGCCCATTGCATTCAATGTGTGCGGGTACGCGTTGTACCCCTGTACGCGTTGTACCGCAATGGACCGATCGGTGCGCACCCATTGACAATGGGCTTGCCTGGCAACGGACGCGTTTTCGAATTTCGAACGAGTCGGTTGCTGGAAAATCAGTTGGTCACCCACAACAATGTTGCAAAATCATGTATGTCATGAAGTTGAAGATTTGAAGGATGCTGTGGGCGTGTTTTGGTGCTGCTATTCCATGGATTGGCCAGATTCAGAAGATGCAAACGACTTGGACCTATCACTTTGGACACAAGGGACAGTATCTGCCTCTCCAGCACATATATATTGCTGGCTGTTCCCCTGAGAGCTCACTTGCCTGCACTACATGCTCCAGGACGACATCTGCCACTGCACTGCTGCTGTCTCTGCCCCTCTGGACCCTGCAATGGCACGTACTGTGGAGAGAGCCCCAGCCTTCAGCCTTGAAGAGAACCAGGCCCTGCTGGACAGCCTACTTCCACAGTACAGCAAGCTGTATGGGACACCAGGAGAGCAGGTGAGTGTTCTGTGCACTGCCTTTCTGAATGTGCATTTTGTCTGACTAGCAAGGCTGGAAGTCTGCACGCCACTGGCTAGCAGGCTCACTGAGTAGTTGTCACCCCCATAGTGTGTAGTGACATGCACTGGACAGGTATGGTGCAGTGACAGTGCATTTGAACAAGGTTTTACTTCCCATGCAATGATACCATGTAGTGACGTCTGGCAAACTGTCCATGGGCAGCTTTGCACTGCCTGTGTACATCATGTGCCCCTGTGATTGAGACATGTATATACAACTGTGTCATGCACGGATATGTTGCATGTGTAGTAATGGCCTTTTCACTTTGTCATCCTGACAGGTTAATGCCCATCGGAAGCAGGAGATCTGGAAGGACATCGTCCGGGCCGTCCGGTCCGTGGGGGTCTACAAGCGCCGGATCCGCAACTGCCAGAAGAGGTGGCAGGACCTTCGGGGCTGGACCCTGAGGATTGCACGGGTCCAGCTGAAGCTGTCGCCTCCTCGCAGGAGGGGCGGAACACGGACCCTGACCCCCACATGCTCCAGATCCTGGCGGTGGTGTTTCCAGACCTGGATGGGCAGCTTAAGGCCAGACAGCAGCAAGGAGGGGGTGAGTCAAAGACTGCACTGTGAACTCTGTATTACATGCTTTGTGCCCTCCTCTGGCCTGGTTCAACTGCCACAGTGCAGCAGTCATGTTGTCCAGGAGCCATGTCCCTCTATTGTGCACTGCCCACTGCTCATCTGATACCCAGGTGTGGCCCTTACATTCAGGGAATTGTGTCACTTGGGACTGTGTCCTTGCAGTTTGCTTCACTAAAGGTGGGGGACAGCATCTGTTTCCCTAACTCTGTTGTGGGCATCATGGGTGGGTCCATTGTTCACACAACGCCTGTGTTCGGACATGTGATCTGCGTGTTGCTTTGATATGCGGTCCACTTGCTGAGCTGAGCCACCACATGTGCCTGGGGTATGTGGCACACGCCCATGCAGCGGGTGGGAACAATGTTTGGGCCCCAGGAGTGTGCAGATTACGTGTGTCACACATACATAGCCAGCTATCCACTGTCCAGGGCACATCCCTCATTCATGTGGAGCAGGACAGTCATGCCTACTCCAGGCCATGCAATGCACTCTGTACTCCCACTCCCGTGTATCAGCTGACACATTGTGCACAGTGATTTGACCCCTCAGGTGTCTGCCTCTGTGTCAGTGTGCTGTGGATTAGTTGCCAGGACTGCTGGGGTGTTTCTTGGTAGGGGCTCAGCATGCCCCTGGAGATGTGACCATAGGAGACGATACTTGTGTGTCACATAGGTGTTTGATCAGCTGCCCGTGCAGACTGGGGTATGCGAATGTGAAGTTCAGGCAGCTGTTCCCCATTCACAGCAAATTGTGAGGGGCTCAGGTTCAGAGGGTAGTGTCACAGGTCTCCCATATGTCCAATAGGTATGACCTGGACAGATGAGGGTTAAGATGATGTGTTGTGGGGGGGATGTACATGTGCACTTGTGCAGCTCCAGGACTTGCATTCCCCATGACCTACTATTGTGACACAGTGCATAGTGTTGTTGTCTGGCTGCCAAGTCATACATCACTGAGACAGTGATGTATAACTTAGCAGTCATGCCTCTGCCATGGCATGTGTCAACTTATTGGTGGTCCTGCAGGGGAGTGACATGTGCTACATGCACACTATTGTGGCGATGGCTATCAGGACATGGTTGCATCATGGTGTCTGTCGCTGGTATGCATCACATGCATTTCCTATTTGACTCTGGGCATCCCTTTAATCCGGAAACCTGTACTGACTCAGTGGCAAGAGCTGTGATGTGTGCATGTCCACATGCCACACCGTGTCCTCTGCACTGTCCAACTACTGTGTACTTGGTGCACTGGGGTGTTGCAATCCAACAGACACCAGACAGATGGGTGCAAGGCCATGTGGGATGTGAGTGCCATGCTTGGCATCAGACTGACAATTGGCTTCTCCTGTTCAGTTAGGGCACTTTTAGCAATGTACAACTGATGATGCCAGGGCTTGCTCTGTAATGTGCTGTGCTCACAGTGGTGTGTGCGTTTGGTGCAGGTGACTGATGTCTGTCTGTTTCCCCATTGTTTGCAGATACATCCACGGCCACGGAAGGGGACAGCTCCACGGACCAGGAGGAGCCAGAGAGCCAGACTGGGTCAGCAGCCGAGGAGTGGTCGGAGGGACCCAGTGGCACGGAGGGCGAGGGGAGCCACACCGAGGAGTCCTCAGCACCATCCACCTCAGCTGAGGACCAGAGCAACTCGGAGGATGACTCCCTTGTGGAGGCGGGTGTCAGCAGCCACCACACCCCAGCTAGTGTTGCTGTCCCCGCCACCACCAGCACCACCACCGCCCTCCCATCGGCTCCCATTCCCCAGGTCCGTGGAGGCTCCCATGTTCGGGAGCGTGTCTCCTTTGGGCCAGGCACCGCACCCCCTGCCCCTGTGTCCCCTGCTGCCCTGAGTGAGGAGTCTGTGTACCTCCTTCGCCAACTCCATGTAGGGCAGACAGCCATGCTGAGTGTCCTCCATGCGCACACCGCACTGTTGACTCAGCTGGTGTCGTTCATGGAGGGCATCTCATCGGGCATGTCTGACCTACAGAGGGGCAATAGGTCCATGGACTCCTCCCTGACGGCAGCAGTGTCCCTCCTCAGACAGTCCCTCACCCCTCCTGCCTCTGCTCCATCCACACTCCCCAGCACCTTACCCGTCCCAAGCACACACACACCGGCACAGGCACACACCAGCACACACACATCCAGCACACAGACACACACGCCACAAACAAAACGCACACGCACGCACAGTCAGGGGACTGAAACCAGACTCACAGGGGATGGGGCCCTGGTACACACACACGCATCCATGGGCACTGCGCAGTCCTCAGTTGCCTCTCCCTCCAAAGCACCCTCCCTTGCCTCACCTGCAACCCCAAAGATCCAGCGCCTCTTCCTCAGTGACCTCGGCCTCTTCCCCTCCGATCCAGCTGCTCCAGCATCCAGGGTGAAGAGGAAGCCCCCCACACGGATCAGAGTGCCCCTCGCCCCCGGACACCCTCCCCCAGGCGCAGACAGACTGAGGCCCCCACCCGCAAGTCCCCCGGAGTGGTAAGAGCAAGACCCCGCCGCCGCCCTGCAGCTCAAGCACCAGGTCTCCTTCCTCCATCCCTCAGGCCCCCACTCCACAGGTGCCCCCACCACCACCTGCCCCAGGTTCCCCCACCCACAGATATACCATCCCCAAGAGGCTCCGGCCTTCTCCCCTGCCACTTGCTCTCCCGGCACCACACCCCCGCTGCGCTTGTCTGTGCCACTGATGTGGTGAGGGTGTCCTCCCCCTCTGTCCAGCCCACCTTGCCTGTTCCCCATTCTCCTCCCCTGGTGGTAGGCACTGCAGTGGAGTCCACTACCACCCTGTCTGACTTGGGCACTGCAGTGGCGGACCTGTCCACTCCATCTGCAGGGTCCACTGCAGTCGTGCCGGCACCCACAACATCTGAGCCATGCCCCCTGTTGTGCCGGCACACACCATGTCAGACACCTCCACTGCAGTTGTCAGTGGCTCTCCAGCACCCACCACCCCTTCCCTGCTTCCTCCTGGTGAGCCCTGATCCTGTCCCTGCGGTGCCTGGCCTACCCCCCGGTTGCCCCTCCTAGTGGATTGTCCCTGGTTTTGTGCAGGCATGTGTAGGGTGGCATCTGCCACTGTCACCCACTTGTGACTTTGTTGATGGACTGGCCATTGGCCTTTGTTTATGTTCTACCGGACTTCTACTTTTAATGCCACATATGCTGAATAAAGCAACTTTCTGTTCTCTAGTGCTTTTGCTTCTGATGTACATGATGTTGATGATGCTAACCATGCCCTTGCTGCAGTGATGGTGATATTTGGTCTCATGATAATGAAGTGTTACTGTGCAGGAACCCATGTGGTCCAGGGGGAATGTGTCCTATCCTGTGGTGTATCCATGTCATCCATAGCAGCATCTGAGGGTGTCATGTGTTCAGTATTTGGCAATGGGATTTCCTACTTAGATTGGCAATTTCACATCTGTGGCTTCCACCCCTGCACATCTGTTGTGCCTGCCATTGTTCAATTCGTCTACTTCCCTGACCGTGTGGCCATCTCCAGTGGACATGCAGGTTTGGGCATCAATGGGGAAGGACTCATCTGTGTTGTCAGTGCAACATTGCTATACAAGTGTGTTGGATCTGTGCTGATGATTCCGTTGGCACTTCCATGACCAGGCTGATGTGACGGGAGCCCTCATTTGGTGCTAATTGTTGATTGTGTGACCAAGTGCTCAGCTGACATGATGGGGCCCTACTGAGGCAACATATGGCACAGCTTTCCTCACACAGGAGTGGAGTCCCCTCATGGCAGTGTGTACTCCTGTGACATTGCCTGCGCCCAAGGTGTGTGTTGTATGTGCATGTCTGTGTGTTCACTTCCGTTTAGCTGTGCATGCTGTGATCCCTAGTGTTGTACCTGTTTGTGATGCTAGCTGAGTTGAGCTATGTTCCCCAAAGTCTTCTCCCTGGGTTCTCTGTGATGTGGGTGCATGGCACATTACTGGTCATCAGGGTGTCACCCATAGGTGTGTTTGCTGTCAGGGCTGAGTTTGTGTGCAGACGCAGATGGGTCACAGTCAGGTTTCCCCTTGGCACTTGTTGTTTGCCCCTGTCATGTGATTTCCAGTTTGTGTTATCTTTCAGTGATTGTGACATGTTGTGTGTGTGACTGCTGGCACTCCTCAGGGTCCGGGCTGCAATGTTGGTTGTTGTCTATGTGTGTTCTTTGTGGGTGACCTTGGCTTCTTCATTGGTGTGTGACTGTGGCTGGGATCCCATTGGTTGGTGTGGTATTGCCGTCATGTCCATGTACAGCGTAGTGTGCAGTGTGTCAGACATTCAGGAGTCTTGTTGAGTGTCCATGTGTGATGTGTTTCTGCACCTTGGTTCCCACCCACCACCCTGGAATAGTCATGGGTGCATGTGCAATGTCACCAGTGCATGTGTGCTTCACTGCTGCACATTGTTGGAGGTCGAGGGGTGTGGTGTTGAGTGTGTGCAGATGAGAGTTGTTGCCCGACTAGGCCCCTGCCTCCATGTTGGCCTTGGCTTACTGGCCATGCTGTTTGATTTGTGCTTGTGTAGGTGTGATGGTAGTTAGTTGCTCAGGACACATGACTGTGGTTCACACTGTGAACCACATTTAGCTTTGTCATCACAGTGGGATTGTAATGCAGCCCAGGGTCACCACATTGTGGGGGCCCTGGGGGTGGTGCTGTGGTGTGTCTGTGTCTTGCTGTGTCAGTTGCTGTCCCTACGTGCCTGTGTGACATGTGTGATTTGTGCTCCCTCTCATCTGACAATGCCTGCTTGCCCACATAGGGGATTTGGATCCACGAGTTACCTTTGTGTGGCACTGTATGCACATCTGTATGATTGGTATTCAGGTCTCCTCATGTGTTGTGTGGTTGCCTGGGGACACTGGCACCCCCTCACCTGTTGTGTATGATGTGCAGTGTGGGTCTGCCTGTTTGTGTTTGTGCATCTGCACCACTGCATTGGCATATCTTGGGTGTGCCATTGGCTGTATGTAGTTTGGTGGGTTTCCCCTGCTGTCCCTGGGACTCCTAGGTCATCGGTCAGCACAATGATCATGGTTTGTGTGTCCCATTGCTGCCATGGTATGGTATCTGTTCACCTCACATCTGCAGTCTCCACAGGGTATCTGCATGTGTGTGCCCATTGGTGCAAATATGTGGGTCTGCATTCTGATGGTCACTTCTGTCATTGTGTCATTGATGATTGTTGACGGTGTCAGCCCCCATGGGTGTTGTTTGTCTGCACATGGCCAAAGGTATGTCTTATTTGAACTGCAGGATTTGGCTCCCCAATTTATGTTGCAATGGGACACATACACTACTTTGCCACTGATGTGTTTGTTGTTCTGTGACCAGGAATCATCCATGCAGTTTGGCAGTTGCACCTCTTTCTTTGTCAACACTTACCTTTTGGTCACTGTGATGATGGGGGTTTGGACCCCATTGCCACAATGTTCGAAGTGTGCTTCAGCTATGGACCCCACACTTACATTTTGGTCACTGTGATGATGGGGGTTTGGAACCCATTGCAACAATGTTCAAAGTGTGCTTCAGCTATGGACCCCACACTTACATTTGGGTCACTGTGATGATGGGGGTTTGGAACCCATTGCCACAATGTTCAAAGTGTGCTTCAGCTATGGACCCCACACTTACCTTTTGGTCACTGTGGTGATAGGGGGTTTAGACCACATTGCCACAATGTTCAAAATGTGCTTCAGCTATGGACCCCACACTTACATTTTGATCACTGTGATGATGGGGGTTTGGAACCCATTGCCACAATGTTCAAAGTGTGCTTCAGCTATGGACCCCACACTTACCTTTTGGTCACTGTGGTGATAGGGGGTTTAGACCCCATTGCCACAATGTTCAAAATGTGCTTCAGCTATGGACCCCACACTTACATTTTGGTCACTGTGATGATGGGGGTTTGGACCCCATTGCCACAATGGTCATGGCCTGCTTGCATTGTGGGTGCCACACACATATATGTGTGGCACATGTGCTAGGGGGTCACATTGTATGTTCAAAGTCATGTTCGGTGTTGTAGGCATTTGACACAGTCTACACACGCTTGTCATGGTGTTGGGGGGATGTCTTCTTCTTGCATTCCCTAGGTTGTGGTGTGCTGGTTGTGTCATGCATTGTCCATCCTATGAGTGGGGGTGGTAGTAGTGGTAGGCATCCAGCCTCCCCTGGCTAAGGGTGGTAGTAGTGGTAGGCATCAAGCCCCCCCTGGGTGAGGGTGGTAGTAGTGGTAGGCATCCAGCCCCCCTGGCTAAGGGTGGTAGTAGTGGTAGGCATCCTGCCCCCCTGGCTAAGGGTGGTGGTAGGCATCCAGCCCCCCCTGGGTGAGGGTGGTAGTAGTGGTAGTCATCCAGCCGCCCCTGGCTAAGGGTGGTAGTAGTGGTAGGCATCCTGCCCCCCCTGGGTAAGGGTGGTAGTAGTGGTAGGCATCCAGCCCCCCCTGGCTAAGGGTGGTAGTAGTGGTAGGCATCCTGCCCCCCTGGGTAAGGGTGGTAGTAGTGGTAGGCATCCTGCCCCCCTGGGTAAGGGTGGTAGTAGTGGTAGGCATCCTGCCCCCCCTGGGTAAGGGTGGTAGTAGTGGTAGGCATCCTGCCCACCCTGGGTAAGGGTGGTAGTAGTGGTAGGCATCCTGCCCCCCCTGGGTAAGGGTGGTAGTAGTGGTAGGCATCCTGCCCCCCCTGGCTAAGGGTGGTGGTAGGCATCCAGCCCCCCCTGGGTAAGGGTGGTAGTAGTGGTAGGTATCCTGCCCCCCCTGGGTAAGGGTGGTAGTAGTGGTAGGCATCCTGCCCCCCCTGGGTAAGGGTGGTAGTAGTGGTAGGCATCCTGCCCCCCATGGGTAAGGGTGGTAGTAGTGGTAGGCATCCAGCCCCCCCTGGCTAAGGGTGGTAGTAGTGGTAGGCATCCTGCCCCCCCTGGGTAAGGGTGGTAGTAGTGGTAGGCATCCTGCCCACCCTGGGTAAGGGTGGTAGTAGTGGTAGGCATCCTGCCCCCCTGGCTAAGGGTGGTGGTAGGCATCCAGCCCCCTGGGTGAGGGTGGTAGTAGTGGTAGGCATCCAGCCCCCTGGCTAAGGGTGGTAGTAGTGGTAGGCATCCTGCCCCCCGGCTAAGGGTGATAGTAGTGGTAGGCATCCTGCCCCCTGGGTGAGGGTGGTAGTAGTGGTAGGCATCCAGCCCCCTGGCTAAGGGTGGTAGTAGTGGTAGGCATCCTGCCCCCCCTGGGTGAGGGTGGTAGTAGTGGTAGGCATCCAGCCCCCCCTGGGTAGGGGTGGTGGTGCGCATTCAGGCCCCTGTGTGCATATGTGGCATTGGTGATGGGCATCCCGCCCCTATGGTGCTGCTGTTGCTGGTGTAAGTATATTCTGCATCCCTCTGTGTGTGTGTGATGTGTCGTGTTCGTGTTGTATGTGTTTTGTGGTTGGTGTCTGGCTTACCTTCTGCGCCGTACGCGTCCGTGCCTGTTCCGGTAGTAAATGTAGAATATTGGTATGATTGGGACGAAGGGATTCATGGTTGGTTCGTGTCGTTCGTCCTTCTCGTTGCTTCGCGTCGTCCTCGTCGCTTCGCCTCGTCCTCGTCGCTTCGCGTCGTCCTCGTCGCTGGCGTGTTCGTCTCGGAGCCGTGGATCGTGTTGTGGCGCGAATCGGAGCTTATGTGCGCCTCTCCCGGATGCTTTGACGTGCTGTGCGTAGCAATGGGTTCGGCGCATACGGAAAGCGCATCGTACTCGTTCGGCCGGACGGAGCTGCATTTTCCCTTCCGTGCGACTCGATTCAGCGTTTCCGGATTCGCCTCGGTCGGGGAACAGGACCTGGTTTGGGTGAGTACGGCTCGGCCAGATTCTTTGCTGTTGTGCGCATCGTACTTACTCGTTCGGTGTGCTGTACGGATCGGTCGGGAAACAGGCTTTCGCATGGCTTTTTTCCCGACCGAATGGTGTTGGGTGCGCCTCCGACCGAGATCGGAATCGACCCCTCTGTGTCTTTTATGTTGTGGTGGACTTCAACAGTGTTGTGAATTTTGCGTTTCATTGTGTTTTTTGTGGCCTCCAAAACAGGACTCTCACAGGGGCATGGCTGATGTACATAAGGGCATGGCTTACAAGCACGTAAGCTGTACATCTGTGATTGGCATAGAGTCCTGCATGTATGGTATATTACTACTTCTGCCATTGCACAACATCCAGATATCTGATGCACCAAGTTACATTGCACCTACAACACAGCAGGACTATTGTATTTGCAAATGGTTGTTAGTTATATTAGACATTGCAGAAACAACTGTGGCTTCATTGCATAGGATTATGATAATGCTTCGTTTCTGACATGACAAGACTGTGAATGGACTATTACGAGTCTCTTTATGCAGTTACATCTGCAGCAGTGGAATGTGCTGCAGAGTTGAATATTTTTCGCACCCTGAGGGTGAGGGCAGAAATGGAGAGTCCGATGGGACCCGTCTCTGCATGTGCTTTTTAGACCTGCCAATGCTAAGCACAGACAGACCACGGACTACTTCAAGCCCTGCTACACTACTTACACTACTGACTCTTTCCACTGCTCCTTCAGGCCCCGTCATGTCTTGCTTCTCATGAAATATGCATTGGCAAGATGTCCCAATGTGATTACTTGGAAACATGTTGCTCACAACCCCCCACTCATACTGACCAAGCTATGCCCCTGCTTTTCCATGGCATCGATTTGCGGTGTGAGACTTACCGGAGGTTGCATCCACAGTCGATTTTGGACATCATCAAGCAGGTACCGCAGTGGCAGGATGTGTGTGATAGGCACCATATTTAAACAAAGACAAGGGAACCCAATATGGTGTGCAAGGACCTTGGGTAGCGATATTTACGGAGAACAATGGCCCTTGACAAGGTTAGGTAAAGAACAACAAATGAATATAGGATGGAATCAATACTATATTGCTGCTGTCCAGCCGGACAGTGAATTTAATGAATAGTAATTAAACAGGTCAAGAGAAACCAAAATACAGTGGGACACAGTCCTTCATCCTACATGAGAGGGTGAACACAATTAACACAAAGGAATAAAAAAGGCAGGCAAGAAACAAGGCTTGTTGGGATTACGAGGGGTTAAACAAGCAAAATAATATCACAACCGTTACACGCAAAACATAAAAATAGAAATGTGTACACGGTGTCAAGCAAGTCGAAGACGTTTCGATCCCTTAGCAAAGATAGTAGGATCATCATCAGGACAAATTTACATGCATGCCTGAAAAGAATGAAGCCTTAAAGTTGAGCTGAATTGCTCTGGTGCGGTGGCCAGGTTAGCAGGAGAATTGAAGATCTGATTTGTGATGATGGGAGACAGTGCTCGAAAGCAGGGGGTCCTAGAAGGCTGCGCTTTGCTCGATGGCCGGATGATAGGCACCATGTCAGCACAGGACGTGAGGAGCTGTCTATCGGTAAGTTTCCGCCTTATACATCTCCTTTTCTGCCAGCTCAGATAAGATGGTTGGAACGCCACGGTAGGCTTGTCGGAAAGGCGCATCTTAATTGGGCGGGCGGTTCATAAGGCGGTCTGCTCTCTGACTAGCTCCTTTAGTCCTTTCCAGCACCAATGCAGTCAAAATTTCCTGGCGGAGTCAGAAAGACTGCGGCAGTCGGAATTCTGTGTATACACACGTATAATTTTCTGGCAGCCAGAGCCACTGCTTCCGACAATAGCGCGCAGGTCCGACCGCCTCTGACAGGACCACGGAAGCTGGTCCAACTGACATCATAATCAGCACCTTAGTGTCCTGTCCACACACAAATGACTGATTACCCCCCACCAGTAGCCTGACAGACAGAACTGGGTTGAAAGGGATCCTTGTGTACTTCAGAGGGCTCCTTTAAAGCCATCCACTATATTGTACTGTATTTACCTGTATTCTTTAAATGCTTATAACTTGAAAAGTATTCATCAGATTTGTATCATTTTGGTCTTGTTTTGTTGATAATATTCTACGCTATTTTTTACAAACCTATGTGGAGTCTTTTTGTGGTGTATTTATTGTGTTACTGTGCGTGTGTGTGTTGCATGAATACTTTCCACATTGCCTCTTTTGATAAGCCTGTCTGCTCTGTGTT
The DNA here is from genome assembly GCA_963921515.1 of Calotriton arnoldi. Lineage (NCBI taxonomy): Eukaryota > Metazoa > Chordata > Amphibia > Caudata > Salamandridae > Calotriton > Calotriton arnoldi. Next base: position 2,247,211 of record CAWUFW010001495.1, read on the forward strand.
AAGCTACCAGTGGGCGAGCACAGGTTATCTCAGTTGTGTATCTAGCTTACCCCGACTAGAGTGATGGGTTCTGCATGGCCTGGGTGTATACCTTAGCCAACCAGAAACCCCATTTCTAACACTTGGCCCGTCCCAAGCTGATACCGATGCACACTGCCACACAACACAAATGTAGGTGGTGTCTGGCAACATGTTACTGCACAATGGTAAGAGGTCTGAGCCTGGGGTTCAGCTTTATGTGCTTCCAGTAGTAATGTTTGTTAGGTATATTTTCTTTTCTTCAGGTTATATCTGTTTTCCTATTCTTTTCCATTTGCGATTCTACATAGCGTGTACCGAGATTACCACCTCCACTAAGTAGAGCACATTTTTGGTGATTAGCACCTACAAATGTCCACTTACAAGTATGAAACCCCAAGTTTGCTTCGGAGCAGATAACGCCAAGGCCAGGACACAAACCTGGTTTCCAATATTCCATGGTCATCAACTCTAGCCACTAGACCACATCTCCTCCTTTCAATGAAATCATCTATATGATCATAAATTATATTCACTTGTCAAATATTGAAGTCTCAGTAAGTTACAGACCTGCATAGAAGTCTTCATGTTACAGACTGTTCAAGAATGCTGGTCTTGTTTGGAAAACTGAATATTGTAATGCCATCGAATGAGGAAAATAATATTTTCACTCTAGGTGTTTTTGATTGAAGCATGTTTCATGACCATGTTTAGTTTGTGGCATAGCAATGTACATATTTTGCATCTGAAGAGACATCTCATACTTTCTTTTGGGCCCCTACCAGATGCACCACACATAACACGAGCACCATCCTAGCTTTGAGCAATTGCCTTCCCTTTTGTGCAGTGCTCAGAATATCAAAGTTTACCTCATTAAGTATTAATGTAGACAATGTTTTCGCAGGAGAGTCCTAAATATGTAAAACAATTTGTCAAGTACCTTGTAGTTGCTCTCCATGTAGAGATAAACTAGAACTGATTGAGACTTAGCAGACACATCAGTTGTATTATGAGCTTAGCCATGCATTTAGTGATTCACAAAGACTTGATAATAACCTTCTTCTTCCATCTAGCATACAGTCAAACAATGAATTCTGGATAGCTTTTGAAGTGTTCTTAAACACAGATGCAGTTTTGTAAGGAATTTCCATGGGAATATCTGAAGTGGAAAAATATGCTAGACCTCTGAGAACATCTGGATTTAGAGAATCGTTAGTTTCATCGTGAATGCGTTATTTTTTTATTACTTCTGCATAACATGCTTTGTCCAACTGAATTACAATTTTTGAAATTCCAAACATGAACAACTTCATTGTATTGTTCATGTGGGATTTACAGGAATCCTCTTTTTCTCTGGATGCTTTTTATCAATACCGTCTGGGTTTTTTTTCCAGTGAACTAATTAAGTTTTTCTTTATGTGTCAAAGGCAACAATGGTTTTATTCAGAAGCAGCAACCACATTTATTTTATCCAAATTACTTTAAATAAGAATAATATAAACTGACATGTAAATAAACAAGTCAGCAGTTAGTCATTAAACTTTCATTTTCATTCTGACAAGAACACAATTGCTGCAGCACATACAGCTTTTCTTCTTGCTCTGTGGCATTGTAACTATGTGCTACATTTCTCTCTGGTGCTTGTTGATAATTATAATAAATCTGGATATTGGTTGAGGAGTGGTGGAAGCACCACTCAGGCAACAACCAACCAACAACCAACAAATCTTGTCAGGGTGAAGCAGAAAAAATGCTAAATTAACCTGTGCTTAACCTTCTGGTAGCTTGGCACAAAGCAGTAAGGCTTAACTTAGAGGCTAAGTATAACATATTTATGCAGCACACAAACAGTAATAAAGTGGAAACACAACAAAAACAAATTCCCAAACTGATTTAGAAAAGTAGAGTAAATTTTAATAAATAAAATTATACAAGAGCGACAAAAATTCAATCATTAGGACTTGAGACATTCAATTTTAAAGTTTTAGGTAGATATAGTGTCTGAAAGCACAAGGCAGAACTGATGGTCATTTGGACCAAGGAAAAGTCACAAGCTCAAGCCGGCCACAATGGAGCGCAGGCCGGATACATGGACCAGCTTAGTCCTGTTGAAAAAGTTACTGTTGCAAAGTCTGGAGAGGAGTTCCATTCACGGCAGAGGAGGCTGTGAGGAGCAGGGGGAGCATCGCGGATGGTCATTGCTGTAGCACGAAGAGGAAGCTGGGTGACGCAGATGTTCGACACTGTAGCGCGAAGATCCAGTCAGGTATCGCAGCCGGTTGTTGCTGGAGCTGTGCATTGGCGGTTTGATGCAGGCTGTCATTGTAGTGCGAAGTGCATATCTTGCATTGGGGTCATAACTGTCAGTCGCAGAAGCGCAAAGAGTAGGGTTCACTGGAGCTTCACATTGGTGGTCGTCGCAAGCAGCAGAGTCTTGGCTCAAATGGGCTCGTTCCTAGTCACGAAGAGCCCAAACTTCAGGGTTTCACTTTTCTTTACAGGAGGAGCTCAACTGACACCAGCCAAGGGTCCAGGACCAGGGAAGGCACCTCTTGGGGAACAGGAACTCACTCCAGCAGAGGCCAGCAGGGCTCAGGCAGGTCTGTTGCAGCAGATCAGCTGAGCAGTTGTAGGGAGGCCTCTCTAGCTCAGACAGGAGGTCACCCAAGTGAGCAGGACCAATCTTCCTTCTCAGAAGCAGGGCAGCCCCTAAGCAGCAGGACAGGTCATGGCACTCCTCAACTAGCAGGGCAGTCCTTCGGGGAGCAAGGCAGGCCTCAAGAAGCAGGGCAGTCTTCTTGGGGGGCAAGGCAGTCCTTCTTTTGTAATGTCCACAGGACTAGGAGAGTACTGATGAGTGGCTCTGGAGGTCCAATATTTATATCTGGTGCCAGCCTTTTAAGTGGGGGATTCCCTATACTATCCTCACATCTGATTCTTCAAAGTTAATTCTTTCCTCTGTCAAGGCTCCAAGAAGTCTGGGCTGAAAAAGACTAGAATCAGGTTCCTCTGTGTGAGCTGGAGGCAAGCCCTTTGAAGAGTAAGTGGGGAAAGGCACAGCTCGGCCGCTAACCAGTCTGGCAGGATGGCCAATATGACCCATAACTACTCCCTTTTAGTGTCACTGTTTAGGAGGAATACACAAACCCCAACAACATAGCCATTCACAGTCATGTGACCCAGGACACTGGCTGAAGGCACAAATAATTAGGACAAGAAAGGGCCAACTTTCTAAAAGTCTCATTTTCAGAATTATGTCTTAAAATCTGACTTTACCATTAAAAGGGATATTAAATAACAATTAATTTAAAGGTAAACACCATATTTCTATCTGCTCCCAATGAAACTTTATCAATTATTACATTTAATAAGGTAACCTAGTAGTAGGCAATGGGAGAGAAAGGTCTTACCGTAGTGAAAAATTACTTTAGGAGTTTTTCACTACCAGGACATGTTAAACATAAGCCTACATGTCCTTTTTAAATGCAATTCACCATTTCCCATAAGTTTTTACGGCTTACTATAGGGGTGACCTATATGTATTAAAAAGAAAGGTGTCGGCTTGGCCAAAGGTTTATTTTTTCAGGTCGAAATGGCAATTTAAAATTGCACTACAAGGAGCAGTGGCAGGCCTGAGGCATGTTTTCCAGTGCTACTTGCACACTGGGTGCAGCTGCCCACTAGTAGCATTAAATTACAGAACCTGGGTACATGTAGTACCATTTACCAGGGACCTAGATGTAAATAAAATATGCCAATTTTAACAAGCTTAAAAGAGAGAACACAAGAAAGTTGACACTGATTAGTAGGGAGGAAGTGCACAGTCCTAATTCCAACAAAAATGAGCTCAGTGAAAAAGGTGGTGAAGGCAAAAAGTCTGGGGGTGAAACCACTCCATGGATGTCAGGTCTCACGGTGTCTCTTTTTGTTCCAGAGAAACAGATAAAGTGTGTGTTAAAACCATATGTTTCCTACTGTTTGGTTCAGAGGCTAGGTCTATGTACCACCTGGCCACACAACATTGGGGGTTACACCACAGTATTTGGACTCAAAAAGCATGCCTCTACTGTTCGCTGGAGGAGTGTTGGGCCCCACCTTCTAGGTATCACAATAAAATGGACCTGCAGAAAGTTGCTGTGAGGATATCATTAGGGAAGGCTTGCAGTGGCAGCTTTACCAAGGGGGATTGTTCCGAAGATCATTTATAGATGTTTCATAGTTAGGTGTCAGTAAGGGGGTGTCAGACATGGTTGGAGGGATTATACTGACCTATACAAAACCTAAACTATACCTGGGGGTTGCCACAGACTCTTAAGCACAGTACAGTCCCCTTTTTCCTGCATGTTCCTTGGCAGAAGGTGGTGAAGCTATGGTATTAAACTGTGTCTATGTTTCTTTGGTTCCTGCTGCAAACATAATATACATTTAAACAGCATTAGTCCACATTTCAACTAATAGAAGAAGTGAAGTACTTACACCTCCATCACCTTGGCCTCCTTCCCTAAGGACTGGAAACACGTGGGAGTGAGACCCCTCCTGAAGAAACCATCCACCGAACCAGCAGAACCGAAGAACTACCGACTCCTCTCCCTGCTCCCCTGTCTAGTGAAGGTTCCATAGAAAGCAATCAACCAGCAACTGACTGAACACCTGGAAAACAACAACCCACTGGACCTCTCTCAATCCAGATTCAGAGCTAACCACAGCATCGAAACAGCCCTGATCGTGACCACCAATGACTTCAGGGCCCTCCTGGACTGCGGCACATTGGCAGCCCTCATCCTCCTGGACTTGTCAGCCACCTTTGATACCGTCTCCAATCACATCTTGATCAACAGACTCCATCATATTGGAATCCAGGGAGACGCCATCAAATGGATCGTCTCTTACCTCACCGGAAGAACCCAGAGAATCCGTCTCCCAGCGTTCAGCTAGAAACCTAGGAACATTATCTGTGGCAACCCACAAGGATCGTGTCTCAGCCCTACCCTTTTCAACATGTACATGACCCCCCTGGCAAACATCGTCAGATTGCACAGACTCACCATCATCTCCTACACCCACGAGACCCAGCTGATTCTTTCATTGTCAGAAGTTGCCTCCACCGCCAGAGCCAACTTCCACAGATGTATGCTGAATGTCGTCGACTGGATGAAAAACAACTGTCTCAAGCTCAACACGGACGAGACAGAAGTCCTCACCTTCGGGAACAACACCTCACCGTGGAACGATGCATAGTAGCATGCTGAACTCAGCCCACCCCTGCCCTGGCAGACCACGGCATCATTTTAGACAGCAAGCTATGTGTGAAGAAAGAGGTAAACACAGTCTCATCCACCTGCTTCCACACACTTGGCATGCTCCACAAGATTATCAGGTGGATCCTAATCAACACCAGGCAGACTGGACTACAGGAATGCACTCTACGTAGGGATCGCTGCACGCCTCCTGAAGAGACTACAGACAATTCAAAACTCAGCAGCAAGACTCATCCTCAACCTCCCCAAAATGGCCCCCATCACACCCCAACTCATGAAGCTACACTGGCTTCCGATCCAGAAGAGATGCCAGATCAAGTTGTTGACCCTCACATACAAAGCCCTGCACAACAAAGGACCAACATACATGAAAAAAAGCTTAACCTTCCACCAGCCAACCAGACACCTACAATCCACAACTCTATCCTTCGCAGACACCACCCACAATTTCTGAAGCAACAGCAGAGGACGCTCCTTCTTCACACCTCGCAGCCAGGACTTGGAACAACCTGCTACTGCAACTCAGGACTGCCTCATTGCTCTGGCAATTCAGGAAAGACCTGACTGTTGGAAAGAGCAGATGCCCACTAGCAGTCAGCTGCTCCAGCGCCTTGAGAAACTCACAGGTGATTAGTCGTGCTTTACAAATCCTTGATTGATTGATTGATTAATCCTCCCATTTCATTATTAATTGCATTACAAAAGCTTTGTGGCCTTTCATATTACCTTACATTGTAAAATAATAGGAAAATAGCAAACTTTACACATAATATTTAATTGCATGTTCAGTTCACTGCAGCAAGAGGTAAAAGGGTTGTCATGGGGGAGCAAGGAAAAAGAAAGTCTTTTGTGGGAGACAGCGGTTCGGGAGAGGAAAAGGAAACATGTTAATGAATTTCATAGCACAGGGATGTGAGTCAAATATATATCCCAGTGCAATGACATATACACATGCTCAACATTATTGTCATTCCACTGTCAAATGATACATGGTCGAAGCTGAGGGGGGAGACAGGGAAAAGGGATGTCCACAGTCAGGAAACGTTGCAGAGACTTAGGTGAAACAGGCTGGGATAAGAGGGAGAGAAGATATGCAGGGATGGGAGACTAGGGCAAGGCGGAGTTCGCGGAGTCGCGCTATGTGGAGCTCCGCAAAGTGGCAAAAAAACTCTGCAGCACTACACGAGTTCCGCAAGCGGGCACAGTTGGTCACCGTGCCCGTTTGCACGGTATACACAAAGCGAAGTGCATTCCCGCTCTGGAATTGATGCGCAAACTGCACCACGCGGGTTGCATGGGCACAGCCATCTTGTTTTTTGCTCTGTTATGGTGCTGGGGTCTACTTTTTAATCTGTCCTTAATCTGTTTAATTATACCCCTTTCTAATTTATCTGCCCCTCATTTTTATTTAGTATCTTTACATGTGTCTTTGTGTTTGTGTATTTTAAAATGTTTGTGTTTGTTCGTGACTTGTGTACTTTTTTGCTTTACTTTCTCATTTCATTTCACTTCCTTCCTTCCTTCCTTCCTTCCTTCCTTCCTTCCTTACTTCCTTCCTTCCTTCCCCTACTCTTCCTCCCATCCAGCACCATGGCAGAGCTGGGGAGCAGCAGCGACAGGCCACCCCAAACTAGCACCACCAGCCGTAGCCGCCTACCTTGTGGTCATCCACACCATGAAGGGGCGCATGCAGCCCGCGCCATTGCTTCAGCAGTAAAGGTGGCTGTGCTCATTTTTTATGTTCAGCGCCACCTCCCCATCACCCTGGCAGCAGGTGGCAGGCCTGGCAGTGGGTACGTCCTCCAGGAGCGTATGCAGCACTGGGAGAGGGTGCGCCAGGCTGTGCGCCCCTGATATGGTATCCGGCACACCCAACAACAGCTTACGCTCCAGTGGCCTGACATCCTGGATAGGGACCAGGGCCTGCTCAACCTGCTGGGTGTGGAAGTTGCGAGGCTCACGAGTAATAATTATTTATTTATCATATTCTATCTATGCTGATATTTTTTTCCCAAATAGTAAGCATGCTGCTCACATTAAGGTAAGTTAAGTTTATGTTCCAAATATTATGTGATCATCCTCATCTAGTAAACAGATGCTCGGTGGTGCTACCTAATCCTACCCGGAGTCGTTGGCGCTCGCTTGGGCTGTTTATTTAAGAAGTAATGCAGAATATCCTCCTGTCAATAAGATAGTGGTAGTTATTTGTATTAGTGAGCTAGCATGGTCTCTCACTTCTCTGTGCCTTTATTTTTTGCAGCTCGTACAGTCCGAACCCCAAGCAATTTCCCAGGGATGTGTAGTAACTATGCATGCTTCTATGCATTAAAAAAAAAATGCAGATTTGATTTAAATTGATTTTGATTGATTTACATTTTTGTAAAGCGCAACAATTACCCAGAGGCATCAAGGCGCTGTAATTGACCATCTGGAGAGACCCTGCTGCGCATATGGATGATCGGGGGAGTAGTATATAGGGAGTACCTTCCTGAAGGACATCAGCTGAGGAATAGCCCTAAGGATTTGTGGGAGGGAGTCCCAGAGTCTGCTTGCCACAGTTGAGAATGCTCTGTTGCCCCATTTCTTTCTTTTGTTTCTCTGCACCATGAGCTGGTTTTGATGCGCTGATCGCAGATTTCTTTCTGGGAGGTACCAACCAAGCCTAGTTTTCATTCTTAGTAGGAAGGGGAGGTAAAGGGCCTTATGCACAGAGCATAGAGATTTAAACATAATGCACTTTCTAATATGAAGCCAGTGTAGGACCTCTAGTCCATTGGCGGCAAACTGGTGCCTAGGGATGTCAAGAATTAATCTGGCAACGCATTTCGGACCACTTGAAGTCTGTACTGAGTGCTCTTATTGGAGACTAGGTAAAGTGAGTTGCAGTTATCTAGTCTGGACATAACTAGGGCAAGTGCAACCTGCTTACAAGCTGACTGCTGAATAAGCGGAAAGATTTTTTGGGGCATCCTTAAGATCCAGATGCAGGTTGCTACCGTGCGATTGCCTGGCCATTAAAGTTGATTTCAGTATTTAAGAGAACTCCAAGGTTCCTAGCCTTCTAAACGCGGGTCGGGAAGGTTCCTAGTGATTCTGGTCACCAGCTACTGTTCCAGCTGGATGATCCTGTCCCAAAAAGCAGCACCTCGGTTTTTTCCCCATTAAGTTTTAGAAAGTTTCGGCCCATTCAGTCTGCCACTGCCGACATGCATCGCAAGACATTATCTGCTATGGAGCAAGAATTCTTGGGGATTGACAAAATAATTTGAGTGTCGTCTGCAAATGACACTACCTTCATCCGAAATGCTTGAATTATTGTCGCAAGGAGGGTCCACATAAAGATTAAAGAGCGTGGGGCTCAATGAAGAGCCCTACAGCAGTCCACATGGCAGGGAAAAAACCTCTGAGTAGAAGTGCTGTACCTTCACTTTTTGAGATCTAGCCCTAAGGAAGGAGGACAGAGAGACCCAAGCGTTGGAGATTTTCCAACAGCAGCAAAGGTGAGATGGTATCAGATGCTGCTGATAGATCCAAGAGTATCAGAGCTACGTCCTCTCCTTCATCCACTAGCCTCTGAATGCAGTCTGTGGCTGAGATCATCGCAGTTTCTGTTCCGTGAAGTTTTCTGAAACCAAACAGAGAATTATCCTGCCAAGGCTGCTGTTCAGCAATTTCCATCAGATGGATATTAATGTGCTTCTCTAGAATCTTTGCTGGATAGAGAAGCAGAGAGATTGGATGATAGTTTTTACAGTTCGTACTATCCAAATTAGATTTCTTTAGGAGGGGCATAATAATTGCCTCTTTCCAACTACGGGGGTAAGATCTGGAGATGATCACTTTATTCATTAAATTGGGAAGAGGATGGGCTATGGTGCTGGCTGCCAGGTGAAGAACTGCAGGCGGGCAGGCTTCATGGGGTGACCCTGATTTTGTGTTAAGAAGATATTGTTCCACCATCTTAGGGGTAAGAGTTGGGAAGACAGATAGTGCTTTAGTCCCTTGGTCTATTTGAACGGACAACCCTTGGGATGTCAGTTGAGGCCCTCTGGTTGGGGTTGACTGGATAGATGTGTTGAGGGTTGCTTCAAACCCCTTCATGGATATCTACGATCTTAGAATGAAAGAAATTTGCTAACTGGTTGCAAAATAGTTGTGAGACCTCAGGATCTCCTGTGAGCTGAGGAGTGGAGATCTTTTGCACTACACTAAAGAGTTCTCTAACAGATGTGGCATTTTAAATTTTTTGCGTGCAGTATTTGGATTTTTCCTCGGTTAAAGCTAGTTTGTGTTCCTTAATATGCTTCCTATAGGTGATTTTTTTCTTTCTCTTCCTGGTTTTTCCTCCATATACGCCTTTGTCGGCGACATGCCTGCTTGAGCGTTCTGAGCCTGTCATTATACCTGGGGGCTGATGGAGAGAGTCTTTTTTGCGAGACTGCCCTAAGGGGGGCTAACTTGTTCACTGGCTTCTACAGCCACTCTGCAAGTGCCTCTGCCCCCATATCTGTGTCCTCTGGGATTTCAAAAGGTATGCTATTTAACGTTCTTGACAGAGCTTCGGCAGATGCGTGATGCTAGTGGGTTGACTGCTGCTGACTGAGAACAAGGATGCAAAAGAAAAGGCTACAGCACTTTGGTCGGACCAGCTAACGTGGGTGACTGATAGATAGGCCAGCCTAATATTATTGGTAAAAATACCATCCAGTGTGTGACCCGCCCTGTGAGTAGGAGCAGATACCAACTGCGTCATTCCCAGATTCGAGAGAACTTCTGTAAGAGAGCGTGAGTCTTGGTGGTCAGACTCTTCGAGATGGAAGTTAAAATCACCCATGATGATCAAGCACTTATTAGCTAAGAAGGGTTCTAATAGGAGTTTAAGCTCTTTTAGAAAAGGGAATCTGGGTCCAGTGAGTCTATAGATCAGCACGCCTCCAAATTAACAAATGGCTGATAAAATAAGTTTGAAGTGGAGAGATTCGTATGTTTTTAGAGCATGTCCAGATTCCATCAAGCATTTAAGATGTGATTTGAACACAATAGCAAGACCCCCGGCCGCACGGCCCTGTCTACTCTCAATATTGAGTAATTTGTCGGAATTGCATCCACAAAGTCAGGACTGGATGCTTCATTAGCCCAGGTTTCAGTGACAAAGACCCAGTCAGGTTCAAATGCTGCCAAGAAAACAGAGAATTCCAATTTGTGTTTCATAAGTGAGCGAGAGTTTATGAGGAAACCATTATATTTCTCTTCAAAGGTAGGGACAGTGTGTCTTATATTTGTATTGGGTATAGAGGTAATATGTACCAGGGGTTTCTTTTGAAGGTAAGTCATACGGAAACCACATGAGGCACAATACATTGCTGCTGCTCATAAAGGTCCAGGAAAGGGAACACGATGGAGGAGGGGGTCTCCCATCTCCCTCTGAGCTTTAGTAACAAGTCTCTAGGGTAGCTGATCATTAATGGCTTTTCCCCCTTACGAGGACCAGGGGTCGGGGCACCGGGTGCAGTCAGGACGCGTACGGGCGCAGACAGGCTTGCCTTTGGCGTGCCAGCTGCGCGCATCCCCGTACACATGGCCCTTTTATTATAGTGTCTAGTCGAAACACTAGAGCGCTGGCTGACGGTGTTCTCCCCTCCACGGAAGTGCTCCCAGTGCCTGCTTCCCTCCGCAGCAAGCACGCTGAACGTCTCAAGGTGGACCAGGAAAGCAGGAAATGCCCCACATGACAAGAATACCCAGAATAAAAAAGGTATGGTAAATAATAAAAAACCTCGATTTACAATGTACAAAAGTGTACGGACTGTTGGCCGTCGCGGAAGCGAGTGTACCGGATGGCACTGTCTAGACCGAGTTGACCTGTCAAAGGGTGAGTGATTTAGAATGAGATGAGAAACAAAGATCGTTCGTTGCAATTTATTAGTAGTTCCGAAATATAGTTTAGGAAATTTAGAGTGAGAATATTAAGGAATAGGTCTAAGAGACTAATTGGAGAGGAGATCTGATTTATAAAAGTTAAATCAAATGTTACTACATTTGCTTCTCCCAGTCAAAATATATTTGGGGAGATTAACTGTACCACTAATCTTTTTTTATTTAATTTTGTTTATTTCTTACATCAGCATTCAGGGGCATGAGGGATACCACCACCACCGAGGCACCAGGTGGTGACGGAGCAGGAGGTGCCTCCACAAGTGCTGATGGCTCTGCTGGGCCTAGTAAGTCCTCCTGTTCATATTATTATTATTTCCCTATCTTTTACCACTCCACATTTAGAATGATTTTATTTCCTTTTTACTGTGCCTGTCTCCTAATTTTTTTCTAACTCCTCTTCGATCTATGTTTCCTAAAATCCTCTAATCCCTGCACTATCTTATTTATTACAATTTTTTTATATTTCTTGTTTCTGTAATTGACTGCAAACTATCTCTACTAGTCTGTAGCATCCTGTTTCTTCTACTTTGTCAGCAAGCTTTCCCTCTCCCCTTATAGACTAGTGGTACTGTAAGACTCAGGGAATCTATTTTAGGTCAGGTACTCTACTGTGAAGATTGCATGCCCAATTAAGGTATTCTACAAATATTTGTTGAGAAGGATTTCTTTTTCTTGCTCATGCTCGAACAGTAAAACGAGAGAGTGGCCATGGTCATGGTGGCCTTCCAGTGCTGTGTATGTGTTATTATCATAGTATACCAGCAGTTAATGACAGTGCAGCATGGCTGAAAGTATGAAGTGGATGGCACCATTGCATTTGCCAACTAAGGCCATATGTCCGTCATTAAACAATTATTGTACCACTTCATTGAGCTTCAATAACTCAGATTCATCATAGCTCTGCCCCTCCATTACAAAAGGTTTTTGGTTGACTACCTGGCTTTTTAAAGATTGCCAACCAAGAAAATGCCCAATGTGATGTTTTGAATTTTGATAGAAGATTAAGATACTGTAACCAAAATGTAGTGATGTTTTGTGGTTATATTTTGCTTAAAGAAAACAAAGGACAAGGCGTATCTGGCATCTAAAATCGTAAACGTGTAATGTTTTTTCTAGCTGCACAGACCACCAGTGCTGGTGCCAGTGCCACCTGAGGGGACGCGGCAGCAGCGGTCACTGAGGGGGGAGTCCCAGCAGCAGCAGGGGTGAGCAGTGGTAAGTCACATTGCTTACTTTTGACAGTTGGTAAAATACTCACTGTAAGGGCGTTAACTCATGAACACCATGCTTTAGCAGATACAGCAGTAGTTGAGTAGTTATGTCCTATTCTATCTGCAACTCAGCAGACAAAGGTTCATAAATGAACTTTAAGAATGATGGGAAAGGGAAGACAGGATGGAAGGAGAAAGGATGGGTGAAATGTATGTAATATATGAGTGAGAGGATGCGTTAGTGAAAACAGATGAATATAGGTGGGTGATGATAGGAATCTGCATGGCTGGGTAAAGGATGGATGTGAGGGAATATATCGGTAAAACTGGAAGGATGCCTGCCTATGTGGGTGAAATAAATGCTTGGATGGGTTAAGGCAAAGCAGCATGGGTGAATGGAATGGGTGGAAGCAAGGATGCATGGGTGGGTAAATCAATATTGGTGAAAGGTTCATTCAGAGCTATGTTTGGATGGATGGATTGATTGATTGGATAATGATGACTATCAAAGCCAAGGGTGAAGATTAAGAATACTAGAAGAACAATGCAATGATGAATGGATAATTTATTTGCTAGACTTTTGTGGATGGGATAGTCTGTGACAAACGTGCCAAAGCTATATCCCGTTCCTTAATTCTTTCACTGACTGTACTGCAGTATATCGCTTTTCCCACCATCTACTTGCGGCAGATAGGTTGTCTGCATAATTGATTTATTTTAAACTTGACGTGTATCATTTGTATTATTTATCTGCATTGTAGTTAGGGTAAAACTGAAAGGCATTTTGGAGAAGAGCAGGGCCATTGGAATAAGATAATTGTCTTTTACAGCTGCCCCAGCCGCAGACTGCAGAGACTATGAGTACAACTAGGGCACCAGCTGAGGCATTCCGCTAATAATTAATTTAGCACATCATGAGAGAGAATATTTGTAATCCATAGTGTATAATGCCATTCTCGCTAATGAGAGGGAATTTGTTTTTATTTTTCAATTTCCTCACAAAAGGGCCAATTACGATGCGGCTCTCAAGGCTCCAACCAATGGGCTCCTCGGTTTACTTTCCAACCACTGCATTATGATGCTGTTGGTCGGAAAGTAAACCGGTCGGTCATTCCGGCTGGCTTCCGATGGGCTCCGGTCTAAAGCCGGCCAGTAATGATTACGATGCACGGTTTCCGGCATGGTTTCCATGCCGGCCTGTCTGACATTAAAAACCATGTCGGAAAGCGTGTTTGGGGGCCCCCAGCTGGGCCCTCTTGGGTGTGCGGCCTCCAGTTGGGGGCAGAGGGGGCAACTATGGTGCCCCCCTATTGATCTCTGCACCCCGTGGCAGGCAACTTGAGGTGCCTGCTACGGGGTGCAGGGATGAACCACACCTCCCATTTCCCCATGGGAGCATGCATTATGGCCAGTTTACTGCCGTAATCCATGCTCCAATAGGGAAATGTAGGAATGCGACTGAACAGTGTTTGGTCACATCCTAATTAGGCCTTCGGGACTGCCGACCAGTTGTCGCCTGACATTGAAATCGGCCTTGAAGTCTCTGTTGTTTAGTTATTTTTGAGTTAATAAGCAAGTACACAATACATGTGCATTTCATAAGTAGAACATTGGCACTCTGTTGTAGACAACATAGGAAAATAATAATGACATAGCAATTCAACATCCTGCAGGGCATTTTATAAAAAGGATGTAGGTTATAGCTGAGGGAGTCATAGGTTAAATTTGCCTGAGGTGATAACAAAAGTAACATGCACAGAGCAACACAAGGATTCTTATTTGGCAATTCCTGTTAACAGCTTGTATGACCAGCTATTTAAGAGAAAATCAAAAAAATCCTTGACCAAAGACCAACAGGCTTTCCAAGCCTTGCAGAGACAAAGGTCCAATCACTTTGAACAGTTTGCAGTGGGCTGATCTCCTATGAAAATGCAAATTAAAAGGTCAGACTAAAGATGCCAGAAAAAAAATCAAGTTGCCTGATCAACAGCATACCAGACCCATTATTGTAGCTAAAACTAGACCATTCCGTTAGCAAATGGGCCTAATTTGTAAAGCCCCAAACCATCTAAGCACTTTACTAGGAAATTCTTCGAAAGAAAAAAAATAGCAGTTGTTTTAAACTGGTGTGCTACTGTGTTTATTCTGCCTTAATTTCTTTAAGACAGTGCATTTGCCTTTAGTTTTATGAGAGGCATGTGTGGGTAATGGCTGCAACTCTAATCACATCAAATTGAATGGCCCAAGGGGACCATCAATATCTTGCTACTGTGCCACCCACAACATAATTTAAAAAAGTTTCTTGCACAGAGCATTGTTTTGCCTTTTTTTTTCTAGTTAGTCCTAGTCACCATTGTCCGTCTCACCAGGATGTAGCCGCCCGGCTGCCCCAGCAGAAGATGGAGGTGAAGTGGGCTGAGAACTCATGGCTGTTGGCCCTGGAGGAGGAGCCAGCTGCCCAGGGCCCCAGACAGGCTCCAGCACCTCCAGCTTCTTCCCAATCATAACATCAGAACCGCAATCCACTGGCAGCTGCCCGCCAGCAATCACATTCATCATCTCATCATCATTCACTGCTGCTCCCCACTCAGGCAGCACTTTACTACGCTGCATATTTTTAAGGCTGGCGCGGATAAAAGCCAGGCAGCGGCAAATAGAGAGCCACCTCAACGAGCTCCTGAGCCTGGCCAGTCATGCCTAGTGCCCTCTGCCCTCTGTCCCCTTTTTAACTTTTATTTTGATGGGTGAGACTTGGTTGTTGTTGAGGGTGGGGATGTGGGAGTTGGGATCAGGGCTTATATAGTTTGGACTTTGAACTACTTTTTTTGCCAGACATTGGACATTTGGATTTTGGTTGGACAATGGTTGGGGACAGGGGGATTTCATTTGTTTGGGGAGAGGGGTGTGCCAGTTGTTGTGGTGGGTGGAAGGGGAGGTTTTTTTATTGTTTGGGTTGAAAAATAAATATTTAAGGTTTGTTATTTATGTCTCAAATCTAGGTCTTTTGGGGGGTGTTTTACTTTACACAGCTGCCTTTTAGCACAACCTATTTTTAAAATGTGCTGATACTGTATAACAACAATTAGGTATGTGCTATGCCTATGTGGTACCCTTGTCCTACAACTCTCCTAGTCTCTGCAGTCTACAACTATATTGGTCATTAAGGGGAGGGCTTGCCATTGTCTTGCCTACAACTTAGTAGGACAACAAACCATAGTTCTTAGACCAAACAGAAGAATCGAGAGCTGCAGGGTTTCCCCAGGTACCATGGTAGTGGTAGTAGTAGGAGGCTAGTGCACTAGCAACAGTGAAGGAATCAGAAGTGAGGTCCCACTCCCACTTAGATGAACTCCAACTATAGGATTTTAATCGGAAGGTATTCATCGCAGGCAACTAAATTGAAATAAAAACTGAGTTAGTGGGTTATATTATTATATCATAGCTTTACAAACACTTGAGACCAGACTACTATACAACAAAGAATACCTGATAGTGAATAACAAACAATACTAAATTATTCAGAGCAATGGTGAGCTAATATTTAGATTAAAACAAAAGTGACACTCAAATCGTGATTTGTGAAGAGGACTTAAAGTCTGAAGTGGACATGGTTATTGGCTAAGCATTTACGTAACACAACACACAATGCCTGATCGATGATGCTAACAAATTATGTTCTTCTATATCTAAAATATTGATCACTTTTATATGCGAGTGGATGAATTATTGGACTATTGTTTCAGTAATAGGCGTAGAACTGAAGATCCGGCACTGAGTTGGTGTTGCTTTCACCACATCAGCCAATATTCATCTGGTCAATGAGCAGCCAACCATCATCAATCTGTTGTGGGAGGGAAAGGAAATGAACGAATGATTATGACACAGTTAACTTAAATGCAATGCAAACCAAACAGTCCGTCAGCCCCAGAGAGACCCAAGTTACATTATTATATATCTAAATGTTCTGTCACTTAGGTTTGGAACATGGCAAATACAAATTAAGTAGAAGTGAAGCAAACAACACACATACTTTTAAAAAATGATTATTAAAAGAAAAATGATACTGTATTGCCAAATTGGGAGGTGCATTTGCAATCTTCTTGGATTGTCTGTCATTCTTGGGTACCTGGCTGATGTGGTCCGGTAAGGTAAGCGTGAGTGTTATGGTGTTCTTTTTTTGCAGGAAAAGAGATTGTAAAACAAAAATGAAATTGTAGAATCAACAATCAAGAAGAAGGACAGAAGGTAAACTTCATAAGGGATGCACCAAGAAGACTCAGAGGCAGCACAAGAGAGAAGAATAGACCTTTTTGCAATCATTCATTTTATGACTGATATGTGATCAATTAGGTGAGAGCAATTAAAACAACCAATAATCACAGACAAATGGCCGCATGTATAGGGCTGATTAAACTTGCAACTGTCATGATCATGATCATAATAACAATATGTAGCTTAGCACGTGCATAATATGATAATCACCACATCTGTCTTCAGTTACCTACAACAACAGGCCCCGACCCAACCACCACATAGTTTCAAATTTGAGCCAACCAGCACACACTCAGCAACATTGCATTTCCCAAACCAAGTAAAATCAATGCACCTCTCTCACCACCATTCAACAGAGTTGAGTAGGTCTCTTAGAGTCATCACCAGATATTGGTTTCTGTGACGTTGATAACTTCCTTCTTCTGGTGGCAGTTGTTGAAGTAGTCATGCCCTGAGTCCTTCCATCATCCTCCTTACTCTGAGTAAAACGTGTCCAACTCCATACTGACTGAGTCTCAACTCAAATGTGATAGATTGACCTGTAGTGAAATGCTGTTGATGAACAACAAGAGAAACATTGAGTCATTTTTTGTGTAGACCAGATTTGTGTTTGTTAGCGATAGGGACTCATTCCAAAGATTGTGGGTTTGCCCTATGACCTGCACATCCATTCACAACAATTTTATGACTGTATCATTAACTGCAAATGTTCTTTAGGGTGCTCCCATGGTGTCACAATACCCACCCACCAGGGTATGCTTCCACTAGGACTGAAACAGCCTAGAACAATATTTAACCTAAAATACACCAAAGCACACCAAGTAGTTGTGACTATTATCAAAAAATAACTCAATGAGTGAGAAAAGTTTTTTCTCCTCCTTCCCCACACTGTATGGTTCAATTCGCCGTAGATCAATTTCTTTTTTATAGATGTCCACAAAAAGTCTTGAATCAGGTCCTTTTGTTTATTTTATTTCAAATCTTTAAACATGAAACACAGCAGCAGCCGACGTACGTTTCGCCCCCTCCGGGCTTTCTCAAGGCTCAAGTATGAAAGTTGAATTCATTCCCATAATTTCAAGCGCATTGTATTATGGGAATGAATTCAACTTTTCTCACTCATTGAGTTACTTTGTATTTTTTGATAATAGTCACAACTACTTGGTGTGCTTTGGTGTATTTTAGGTTAGCTATAGGGACTGGTCGGGTCTTTGAGGAGTGTGAAGCAGAAAACAAAGCAGTGAGGACCCGGCAAACAAATCTCCATAAGGGGCATATGTACAAGCCCCTATCGCCACCACAACATCACTTATAACAACATTGTGGTGGCGATAGGGGCTTAGCCTTATTTACAAGGCAGCGTTAAGCAACTTAACGTGGCTTAACGCTGCCTTGTAAATAAGGCCCCCTTTCACGCTATGCTTAGCGTGAAAGGGGTGGGCAGTGAGTGTTGCGGTGGGCGTTTCACCGCAACACCTAATTATTTTGACGCTGCTCCCTATGTACAAGGGCAGAGTACATAGGCGGCAGCGCCAAAATTGTTGGCGAAATGAGGAGAAATGCATTATTTCTCCTTGTTTTTGCTTTTTTCATGTGTGCTGCCTTGTGCAGCACACACGGAAAAAGCAAAATGCCTAGGATTGTTTATGTACAGAAAGGTTCCGAAGGTCCCCCTTCCTGTACATTAACAATCTTAAAAAAAAATACCATGTTGTGACTTTCATGTGTGCTGCTCAAGGCAACACACATGAAAAAAGCAAAAACGAGGAGAAATAAATATGGTGCAGCCTTGCGTTTCTGAAGTGGCGGAGTGAGGCATAAAGCTCACTCCGCCACTTCCTCATACATATGCCCCTACGTGTCAAAGGGGAAGGAAAAAAATCACCTTCAGGAAATAAATGATCACCTGTTGTTAGGCCACCAACATTGTAAATCATCACAAACACAATCAAGCTTAATAGATATAGTTAAACAATAAACACCCAGTCTCACTGCCTGCCACAACATGAAGCATCTCAACAAACTCAGAAACAACAACCACTCATAATATATATCAACCTTTGGTGCAGGCATGCCATGTGCCTGCTCTAATTCAAGTGCGGCAATGGTGGTATATTGCCAATCCATTATTTCACGAAACAGACATTGGGCAGTCTTGTAAATCAAATAATGTGGGGCAGTCTGGCTAGGGGAATAAAGAAAGAATAGATAGGCACAGGATGGAGGCAGGCACAAATTTGTCTCTCCAATGTCCTTGAGGGGAATGGGGGAGGCTTCTTCACTACACACTGGTCCAACTCCAATCCGGCAATAAAATGTGTCTAAAATGGTGGGGTTGCATTAGTCAGTCAGAGACAACCAAACAAAATTTTTAAAAAATCCCCTAGCTATCTCATGTTTTTATTTATTTTTTACCGCAAAATAGTCCAGCGATAGAAATAGAAAGTTCTATGGTTGGTGGCCCAGGCATACTAGTCAGGAAAGTAGAGTTCATCCTCAAACTCAGGTGGTTCACCCAGAAGTAGGTCAGCTACCAAAATACTACCATGACCTGAGTCTGACCAAACACCCTTATCCTCCTCTTGTCGTACTTCAGGTATGGTGTAATTCGGCGGAATAAAGTGCTGATTCATTTTGATCATGGTTAATCTCTCCACGTTTTGGGGCAAGAGACTGCTCCTTCTCACTGTGACAACTGCACCGGCTACACTGAACACATGCTCAGCGGACACACTGGGTGCCGGGCAAGCCATATACTTTGTTGTCAGCCTGCTGAGAACTGGCCATTGGCGCCTCTTCCCATACCAATACACCAATGGATTTTGATCAAGATAGATCTCTGTTTGGTCATCCAGATAGGCCTGGACCATCCTCTCAATAGTCATTGGTGCTCCACCTTGCTTGACCTCTTTCGCCTTTGCTTCTGCAATGGACTTAAGCCCTGCCTTTAGAAACCAATCATATGCAGACTTTGGGGCTGATGCTCCTGTTGTTGCTGGTGTTCTTGTTGTTGGTTTTGGCTGCTTTGAACCAACAGCACTGCACTCAGGCTCTGAAATTGAAGGCTGCACAGCAGAACTTGTGCCCTGGAAGAGTGGGCCTCTAATTCCCAGACATTCTTTTTCTAGGACACTGGCTTGCTCAGCAATCTCCGTCTTGTAGTTTGAAACATCCCCATCTGAAAAAGGAATGAATGTGGCCAGTAATTGTTTGTACCGTGGATCAAGAATTGTGCACAGATTTAATGTTTGGATGACACAATGTCTCTTCGCAACCTTGTATTAACAGATAAGCAAAGGATTAAGCTCTCCACAAACTCATTCACATCTTATTTTTTGTCCACATCTGTGTACATTTCAAACACCTCCTCTAGCTGTTCCTGTGGCATATGCAATACCAGGCTAGCTTGACCCATGGTACTGTCCTCCTTGCTGACTTCCCTTGTGAAAACCTCAAAAGAAAGCAGCATCTCTGTTCGCCATTTGACCAGGCCCCATTGCTCAATCTCAATGATAATGCCATTCACAGTTGCATCCCCCTTTGCATGACATATTCATTGATCGGTCTGTACTGCTCAAACAGAAATTGCAACATGTAATAAGTCGAGTTCCAACGTGCTGGTACCTCCTGTATGAGTGCTTTAAATGGCATACTATTATCACCATGAATGACCCTCAGCTGCTTCCGGGCTTTAAAAGAATGGCTGAAATGAGCACAGATTCTTCTGCAGGTGGACAGTAACTCGCTGACTCAGTCTTCTTTTTTGAGAAATTCCTGCACAAAGATGTTGATGCCTTAACTATATTACTGCCATTGTCCGTGACAACAAATCCAATGTTAAGCCCTCTTGGTCATAGCCATTCAAAGACCTTGTTGTTAAAGTCTTCCAAGATGTTTGTTGCAGCATGGGATTTCTCCATGGCAAACATGGCTACAGTTGCATGCTTCTGAGCGCCATTAAAAAAACTCAGCAGTGTCAACACCTGCAGATATAATTTCTCTAAACCCCACAGAAGAGATCCAGTGTGCAGTGATGCAGATGTAATCAGTGGCTTGGCATCTGGTCCACATGTCTGTCATCAGGTGGATAGTGTGAACAGCACTCTGCTGCAAAGCTTGTCCAAGCAATTCCAGCACATACTGATGTAGCGCTTGAACAGCAACTCTGGCTGGTAACCTTCAATTTCAGGCAGATGGCTGCAACAAATTCTAGAAAACCAACCCCGTCCACAAAAGAAAAAGGAAGGAGGTCCAGCGCTAACCTTTTATCCAGCTTCACTTTGTACAAACGTGCCCGTGGGTGGCTACGTTCATACTGACCCATTTGCCTAAACATGCTAGGAATATTAGCCTGGATTTTTTTCTTTTCTGGTGCCACTGATGCAGGTGACTTCTTGAGAGCAGAATGGTGGTAGGCTCAGAGTGCGTCTCAGTGGGGCAGTCACTGTATGCTCTTGCCTTGGTGTCTTGACCTGAGTCTTGTGCCATTGCGATGTTGCTGATGTGGGCAATACTACTGCACTGCTGGGGACAGGGCTGATTTGCGCAACAAAAATGTCTTCCTATTTTTCACCTTCCACAGTGATCGGATTGGATTCCCTGCTCACCCTTTCACCTCCTTCACCAGCACCACTTGTAGTTTGTTTGGCTGCTAAGATGCTCCTCCCACTAGATTGTGTGGTGTTTTCTCAAATGTGTTGTTTGGCCTCCGGTACCATAGTTTGTATCAAGTTTACCCCGACTAACACTTTCTCTGCAAATGGAGCATATGGCAATGTTTGGCTCCTTCTTCTTGCTAACCGTAAAGAAGTCCCAAACTGGGAAGATCCACTTTCTGACGCTGGTGCCACAGCCAATGTCAGATGAACAGGCGGTAGGTGGGTGTTTTGACATTTGGCTCTCTGCAGTGCCTAACTCTACTGAGGTGGCTGTGGATATAGGTCACTTCCGGGGCCTTGCAAATATGGCAGCTGTCGGTGGTGATGGTATCCATGCCACATCCCTCAGAGCAGGTTGAGATGGGGTAACATAGGTATCCACTGGGGCTGAGCTAACATCCATGATGACTTGCTCATCATCATCCTCCTCTTCTGCATCCATAACTCTAAGGCTTTCAGGAACCTTCCTTTTCCCTAGCTTCTCATGGTGTGTACACCTCTCACACTGAGGTGGGATCCAACCGGTGTCTTGATCATCAGAAGTGGGGCTTGGAGAAGAAGATGGTAGACTAACCCTCCATTTTCTTGCTAGAGATCTGGAAGACAATGGTTGTTCTGAAAGAGTGGCTTCTTCTATTTCCTCGACATGAAGCTCAATCTCCTGAACTGCTCCTACTTCGGGAGGAACTATTATTGCTGGCTGCAACAGTTGTTGTCCACTTATATGAGTTTCCTGCAACGATTGGGTACTACTTTGAGAAAGAGATAAGTCCATTTCAACTTAACTGCTCGTCTGCGTTGCTGAGATTAGACTGGCTGCCTCTGTGCCAGACATGGGCTTGGGCCTAGGTTGGGATGGATCCGCGTATGTGGAGGTGCTGCTTCCAGCTTGCTCCCCGGAGGCCAGTGCTGCAGGCACTTGTTTGCTGAAAAAGGTCCTGGCCTGCACGCCAATGATGGAAATTGGCTTCTTCTCCTCCCCACTGTCCACTTTCTTAGCAGCAACTTTGTTAGGGGGCCATCTTGAAGCTGTCAGTTGGCAGTTGGCAGTGGCCCTTAGCTCCACAAGCTGAAGTGATGTCTGTGTTGTGTTGTCACGCATCACGCCATGCACAGGCCTTCTGTCTGGGAGTACTGTGGATGATGTTGTCTCTTGTGCATCTAAAAGCAAACAAGTGAGGAAAACATCAGTGAAACATGGCATTGTTGCAGTTGAATTAGTAGTATCATTTAGTGTGGTTACTTAAGTTATAAATAATTAATAATACAGTGTATCCAATATCCATTCGTAAAACCACACCAACATAAACTTTCATGTACACTCAGGAAGGATAAGAAAGAGCAACAACAATGCACAGATCTAACTGTTTGCTTTATGTGCATAAAGTCGGGAATGGTATGTGGCACTCAGGAATGTGCAGGTGGCAATAGAAAACTGACAATGGAACAATCCTTAGAAAATGAATGTCTTGCAGCTGTGTGTCACCAATGGCACATGGGATTGATGCCAGATGTTAGGAAAATGGGGAAAATATTTTTTTTTAAAAAGTTTGAAAATGTCAAAAAATGTATTTACATGTGTTTTTAAAAATTCCAAAAATTGAAAATTGAAAAACAAATGAAAAAATGAAAAAAGGAAGAAAAATGTGCAAAAATTAACAGGTAGAAATATATTTTTAAAAAAATTAAAATTAAATAAACAAAATATTTGTGAAAAAATGTTCAGAAAATAAAAATTACAACAAATATTATTCAATTACTGATGTACTAGGGAAAGGGGACTACTACTTACTACCATAACAATTAAATTTGGAACCCACTGGTATTTGGGAGGCAAGGTGTGGCGCAGATAAAAACTACAAAAAGGTATGCAATAATATATATAAAACACTGTTTATACAGTAGTATGACCATTAAACTACTGGACCTCAAGCATAACACACAAAATGGCAGCCGGACACAAGGTCAAGCAGCAAGCAAGGATTCATGTCCAAAAATGAAGAAGACATGCAGGCCTATGACAAAAACACACTGGCTGCCTACGCAAAATGGCCACTAGCCACATGGTCACAACAAAAAGCAAGAAGGCATGGCCACAGCAAAGAACACATGCAGGCCTATCTCAAAAGCTCACTGGCTGGCTACACTAAATGGCCACCAGCCACATGGTGACAGCAACAACAACCAGCAAGAAGGCATGGCCACAACAAAAAAGACATGCAGGCCTGTGGCAAAAGCATACTGGCTGGTTACACAAAATGGCCACCAGCCACATGGTCACAACAACAAGCAGGAGGTCTGGAAAACAAAGAACACATGCAGGCCTATGGACACTGACTATACAAAACGGCCCTTGGCCACATGGATTGGGGAAGAAAGAGAAATGGTGGCCTATGGCAAACATAGTCACACACTGGCCAGACAAAGGAGGCATGGTAACACAGAGAACACAGCATTAATTTAGCAATGCCAAAATTAAAGTCAACACGGATAAAATGTTTTACAACAACACACATCACCCAAAGGCATTACCCCACCTTTACACTGTTTGCAGCAAAATAAAACATGAAATACCACAAAAAACACATTTTGTATTTTAATCCAATGCCATTTGTGGCCTAAATTATGTTTCAATTCAACAGACACCAAAGAAACAGTTTCATGCAACAATGACTAGTACTGGGCCTACTGGCTCGAAGGCCCATTGGCAAACTAGGCCACATTGTGAATTAAAGAATATTGCAAATGTGTTAGACCTGGCACCATTGGCGTGGGTCTCCCTTCCATTTTTTGCTGTTGCCTCCTGTGTTTTTGCAATGTTTTTGCTGGTCTAGATGCTTTGGGCACTTTGCCACTGCTATTCAGTGCCAAAGTGCAAGTGCTCCCTATTGTAAATTGTGTAATGGATTAGTGACTCCATGATTGGCTTATTTGATGTACTTGTCAGACCCTAGTACAGTGCACCATGTGTGCCCAGGGCCTGTAAATCAAATGATGCTGGTGGGCTTGCAGCACTGATTGTGTCACCCACAGAAGCAGCTTGTAAAATATGGCTCAGGCCTGCCATTGCAGAGCCTGTGTGCAGTCTGGGACTGCCATGTCGACTTGGCAAGTGCACCCACTTGCCAGTCCCTAAACCTTCCCTTTTCTACATATTAGTCACCCCTAAGGTAGGCCCAAGGGCAGGTTGCATTGCATGTGAAAGGTAGGACATGCCCTGATGTGTGTGGCATGTCCTGATAGTGAATTACAGCCAATTTCGTTTTTCACTATTGCAAGGCTATCTGTTCCCATAGGCCAGAATGGGCAGTTTGATTATAACATCTTATAATCCTAACTGACCCTAGGAACAAGATAGGAAAATAAAGTTTTGTATGCCTGAACTCAGAATGTTAAAATCAATCAATCAATCAATCACAGAATTTGTAGAGCGCACTACTTACCCGCGAGGGTCTCAAGGCGCTGGGGAGAAAAAAAGGGGGAGGGGGTGCTGCTACTGGTCGAACAACCAGGTCTTGAGTAGCCTCCTGAAGGTCAGCAGGTCTTGGGTCTGTCGTAGGCTTAGTGGAAGGGTGTTCCAGGTCTTGGCGGCGAGGTGGGAGAAGGATCTGCCGCCGGTGGTTGTTCTTCGAATGCGAGGGACGGTGGCGAGGGAGAGGTCGGCGGAGCGGAGCTGGCGGTTGGGGATGTAGAAGAGGAGTCGTCTGTTGAGGTAGGCTGGGCCAGTCTTGTGGAGTGCCTTGTGTGCGTGGATGAGGAGTTTGAAGGAGATTCTCCTGTCGACGGGGAGCCAGTGCAGGTTCCTCAGGTGGGGGGTGATGTGGCTGTGGCGTGGTACATCGAGGATCAGGCGTGCGGAGGCGTTTTGTATGCGTTGCAGTCGCTTGATGAGCTTGGCCGGGGCTCCCGCGTAGAGGACGTTCCCATAGTCAAGTCTGCTACTGACGAGGGCCTGGGTGACTGTTCTTCTTGTATCTGTCGGGATCCACCTGTAGATCTTGCGAAGCATGCGGAGGGTGCTGAAGCAGGAGGAGGAGACTGCGTTGACTTGCTTGGCCATGGAGAGCATTGAGTCGAGGATGACTCCCAGGTTGCGTGCGTGGTCGGTGGGTGTCGGGGCTGCTCCCAGTGTCGTTGGCCACCAGGAGTCATCCCAGGCTGAGGGGTTGGAGCCGAGGATGAGGACCTCTGTCTTGTCCGTGTTCAGTTTTAGTCGGCTGTTCTTCATCCAATCGGCGACGGCCTTCATTCCTTCATGGAGGTTGGATTTGGCGGCGAGGGTGTCCTTGGTGAGGGAGAGGATCAGTTGAGTGTTGTCGGCGTAGGAGATTATGTTGAGGTCGTGCTGTCTGGCGATGCGTGCGAGCGGGGCCATGTAGATGTTGAACATTGTTGGGCTGAGGGATGATCCCTGGGGTATGCCGCAGATGATCTCGGAGGCTTCGGATCGGAATGGTGGGAGGCGGACTCTCTGGGTTCTGCCGGCGAGGAAGGAGGTGGCCCATTCCAGGGCCTTGTCTCGGATCCCTGCGTCGTGGAGGCGTGCGCGTAGAGTGCGGTGGCAGACAGTGTCGAAGGCGGCGGAGAGGTCCAGCAGGATGAGGGCTGCGGTCTCACCGTTGTCCAGCAGGATCCTGATGTCGTCGGTGGCGGTGATGAGGGCAGTCTCAGTGCTGTGGTTGCTGCGGAACCCTGATTGGGATGGGTCCAGGATGCTGTTTTCTTCGAGGTATCGGGTTAGCTGTTTGTCGACGATCTTCTCGATGACCTTGGCTGGGAACGGAAGCAGGGAGATGGGCCGGAAGTTCTTGAGGTCTCTCGGGTCCGCCTTGGGTTTTTGAGTAGGGCGTTGATCTCTGCATGTTTCCAGCTCTCTGGGAAGGTCGCGGTCTCGAAGGAGAGATTGATGATGTTGCACAGGTGGGGTGCGATGGAGCTGCTGGCTTTGTTGAAGATGTGGTGCGGAAAGGGTCTGACGGGGAGCCGGAGTGTATTGTGCTCATGGTCTTGATGGTGTCATCGATGTTCACGCTGGCCCAGGCTGGCAGGGGGTCGTGGTCGATGGTGTGCGGCGGGTCTGGTGCATCGATCTTGGTTGGGGCTGTCTGGGTGTTGAAACTGTCGTGGATGTCGGCGATCTTGCGGTGGAAGAAGGTCGCGAGGGAATCGCACAGGGCTTGCGACGGCGGGATGTCGTTGGTGTTGGAGCTGGGGTTGGAGAGTTCCTTCACGATGTTGAAGAGCTCCTTGCTGTTGTGTGCGTTGTTGTCGAGGCGGTCTTTGAAGGAGAATCTCTTGGCGGACTTGATGAGGTGGTGGTGGTTGCGGATGGCGTCTTTGTGGGCTGCGTGGCTGTCCGGTGTCTTATCACTGTGCCATTTCTTCTCTAGTTTCCGGCAGGTACGCTTGGAAGCTAGGAGTTCCGAGGTGAACCAGCTGGCTCTTTTGGTGGTGTCACTGTAGGTGAGTTCTTTCAGCGGGGCGAGGGTGTTAGCACAGTCGTCTATCCATCGTCTGAGGTTGCAGGCAGCGTCGTCGGTGTTGGATGGGTCGGAGGGAGGGCTGATAGCGAGGTTTGCCCGTAGTTGGTCTTCAGTGACTTTGCTCCAGCAGCGGCGTGGGATCTGTTGGGTGCGGTGGTGTGTGGTGGGTTTCTGGAAGGTGAAATGGATGCAGCGGTGGTCAGTCCAGAGGAGTTCCGTGGTGTGACTGAAGGAGACGTGGGAGCTTGAGGAGAAGATGGGGTCAAGCGTGTGGCCGGCGGAATGGGTCGGTGTTGTGACGAGCTGACTCAGACCGAGGTTGGCGAGGTTGTCGATCAGGGTGGTGGAGTTGCTGTCGTTGTTGTTCTCCAGGTGAAAGTTCAGGTCTCCGAGGAGGATGTAGTCGGTAGAGGTCAGGGCGTGCGTGCTGATGAAGTCGGCGATGGAGTCGCTGAACTGGGGTCGGGGCCCAGGGGTCTGTAGACAAGGGTGCCTCTAAGGGTGGTGTTGGGGTCCGTGTGGATCTGGAAGTGCATGTGTTCGGCGGTGCTGAGAGTGTCGTCGGTGCTGGTCGAGACCCTGATGGTGTTCTTGTGGACGATGGCGATTCCTCCTCCTACTGCGTTGATGCGGTCTCTACGGGTGATCTTATAGCCGTCTGGGATGGCTATGGCGATGTCGGGGCGGAGGAGTCGTTCATCCAGGTCTCTGTCAGGAAGGCGACGTCTGGTGATGATGTGTCGAGCAGGTCCCAGAGCTCGACGGCGTGTTTGCATGCGGAGTGGGTGTTCAGTAGGATGCATCGGAGGTGGTTGAGGTCCTTCTTGGCGGGCGCCTCGGTGGCTCTGAGGCTGGTGTAGCTGCAGTTCCGGCAGGTGAAGGGACCATGGGTGCGTTTCGGGCGGCCTTGAAGCAGTTGTGCGTCCGTCCGGGGTTGAGAGCGTGGAGTGTGGTGGCATCGTATCGGCGTCGGTCCTAGAGGCTGGAGCGGGGGCGCACGGCCCAGGGGTTCTGGCGCTGGGCGCGGTCCAGGCGTGGACGGGCGCAGACGGGCTTGCCTTAGGCGTGCCCTCGGCGCGCCAGCGGCGCGGCCGCGCAGCGGCCACCATATATGGGGAGGTGGGAGGGAGGAGCAGCTGGGAGGCGGGAGGCAGGGGCAGCGAATGGGCAGTCAGGGGGGCGGGGCCGCAGGGGACGCAGCGGCGGGAGTCGAGAGGCAACAAGGGGTACAGAAAGCAAAACTGGACACAAAAAGGGGGCAGCGAGGGTACAGAAAGCAAAACTGGACACAAAAAGGAGGCAGCGAGGGGTACAGAAAGCAAAACTGGACACAAAAAGGGGGCAGCGAGGGGTACAGAAAGCAAAACTGGACACAAAAAGGGGGCAGCGAGGGGTACAGAAAGCAAAACTGGACACAAAAAGGGGGCAGCGAGGGTACAGAAAGCAAAACTGGACACAAAAAGGGGCAGCGAGGGGTACAGAAAGCAAAACTGGACACAAAAAAGGGGGCAGCGAGGGGTACAGAAAGCAAAACTGGACACAAAAAAGGGGGCAGCGAGGGGTACAGAAAGCAAAACTGGACACAGAGAAAGGGGGCAGCGAGGGGAACAGAAGGCAAAACTGGACATAGAGAAAGGGGGCAGCGAGGGGTACAGAAAGCAAAACTGGACACAGAAAATGGGGGCAGCGAGGGGGAACAGAAGGCAAAACTGGACACAGAGAAAGGGGGCAGCGAGGGGTACAGAAAGCAAAAACTGGACACAGAAAATGGGGGCAGCAAGGGGGAACAGAAGCAAAACTGGACACAGAAAATGGGGGCAACGAGGGGGAGCAGAAGGCAAAACTGGACACAGAGAAAGGGGGCAGCGAGGGGTACAGGAAGCAAAACTGGGCACAGAAAATGGGGGCAACGAGGGGGAACAGAAGGCAAAACTGGACACAGAGAAAGGGGGCAGCGAGGGGGAACAGAAGGTAAACGGGCACCGAGGCAACAAGCAGAGGGGCGAGCTTACCAGCAGCAGCAGTGGGCAGGACAACACAGGCGGAGCTGTGTGGCGGGGGAGCGACCTACATGGCAAGGTCAAGGGTCGCTCTCCTCACCGCGCAGCGGCCGCCATATATGGGGAGGTGGGAGGGAGGAGCAGCTGGGAGGCGGGAGGCAGGGGCAGCGAATGGGCAGTCAGGGGGGCGGGGCCGCAGGGGACGCAGCGGCGGGAGTCGAGAGGCAACGAGGGGTACAGAAAGCAAAACTGGACACAAAAAGGGGGCAGCGAGGGTACAGAAAGCAAAACTGGACACAAAAAGGGGGCAGCGAGGGGTACAGAAAGCAAAACTGGACACAAAAAGGGGGCAGCGAGGGGTACAGAAAGCAAAACTGGACACAAAAAGGGGCAGCGAGGGGTACAGAAAGCAAAACTGGACACAAAAAGGGGGCAGCGAGGGGTACAGAAAGCAAAACTGGACACAGAGAAAGGGGGCAGCGAGGGGGAACAGAAGGCAAAACTGGACACAGAGAAAGGGGCAGCGAGGGGTACAGAAAGCAAAACTGGACACAGAAAATGGGGGCAGCGAGGGGAACAGAAGGCAAAACTGGACACAGAGAAAGGGGGCAGCGAGGGGTACAGAAAGCAAAAACTGGACACAGAAAATGGGGGCAGCAAGGGGGAACAGAAGCAAAACTGGACACAGAAAATGGGGGCAACGAGGGAGCAGAAGGCAAAACTGGACACAGAGAAAGGGGGCAGCGAGGGGTACAGGAAGCAAAACTGGACACAGAAAATGGGGAAACGAGGGGGAACAGAAGGCAAAACTGGACACAGAGAAAGGGGGCAGCGAGGGGGAACAGAAGGTAAACGGGCACTGAGGCAACAAGCAGAGGGGCGAGCTTACCAGCAGCAGCAGCGGGCAGGACAACACAGGCGGAGCTGTGTGGCGGGGGAGCGACTTACCTGGCAAGGTCAAGGGTCGCATCTTTTAGTGTGGGTGATTTTTACATTCTGTGTTTGAAAATACCACTTTTAGAAAGTAGGTATTTTCTTGCCTAACCATCCATCCTGCCTCTGCTAGGTTTGTGTATTCCATGTCTGGTTTGTGAGTGACAGGGGGCTGGAGAGGGCATTGGCTCCAGCAGTCTGATGGGTCAGGGCTGGGCTGAATAGGACCTGCATTGAATAGAGAGTAGGGGGAGGAGATTTCCTTTCACCAACCTGAGCCCTCATAGAATAGAGAGTAGGGGGGGGCGGAGATTTCCTTTCACTGACCTGAGCCCTCATAGAATAGAGAGTAGGGGGAGGAGATTTCCTTTTAGCTACCTGGGCAAGGTCTGCTTTCAACAATGCTGTCTCCACCTCCTGCCAGGAAGCTGTACCAGGGAGGACAGAACTGGTTTTGGCTGGGCACAGGCACTCTCTGCCTTCAGAGAACAAAGGATTTTGCAGTATAAATATTGGGGCCTAGACCCCAGAACTTTAGATCACTTCTGGGAATCAAGACGGACCTTTGTCAAGGAGAGAAACCAAGGAAGCTGAAGGAGGAAACTGCCCCAGTGCTGGTTGCTGTCTGGGGTTGGCCTGCAGTGGTTACTCATTTCCAAGAAAAGGGAGAAAGGAACTTTGTGTACTTTTATCATCTTGAGGAAGATCTCCAAGGGCTTGAAGCTGAGCTTGCCTCCTGTCTGAAGTCACAGGGACACCAAGACTTCACCACCAGCTCCCCCTGAATTTCCTTGCTGGGACTTCTACCTGCAGAGAGGTGCCTGTTGTTGTTCTCGGTACCTCTAGTGTCTGCGTGTCGCTGGGAACTGGAAGCGCGACGCAACGAAGAAGAAGCGTGACGCCGCTGCAGCAGTTGCCATTGCATCACCGAAGAAGCGTGTCACCGCCGCAGCTTTTCGCCGTCGCATCGCCCAAGAAGCGTGTCGCATCACCGGAGAAGCGTGCCGCCGCTGCAGAGGTTGGTGTCGCATCACCGGAGAAGCGTGTCGCAGGGCCTGTCGCGGCTCTAAAGTTAATCGATTTTGCCGCACAGCTGTCGGGCGTGCACGCATTGCACCTACGTTGCCACATCGCATCAAAGACGCCATCTTGTCGGATCGTCACCGGGCCGCAGTAAGAAATGACGCATCAACTCCCCACACAGTAAGGAAGCGACGCATCGCCTCCCCTGTGCTGCAGTAAGGAACCGACGCATCCACTCCCCTGAGTGTAAGGAATGGCGCATCAAATTCCCTGCGACCCTTTTGTTTGCATTGCGTGATGCATCCCAGGTACTTTGAGAGTAAAGTGTCGCATTTACCATCTAACTTGAACTAAGCTATTTCTACCATCTGAAAGTCATATTTTTGAGTATTGTATTGTGGATTTTTGTCATTTGGTCTTGTGTTAAATCTAGATAAAGATTACTTATTTTTCTAAAC
Organism: Calotriton arnoldi; assembly: GCA_963921515.1. Taxonomy (NCBI): domain Eukaryota; kingdom Metazoa; phylum Chordata; class Amphibia; order Caudata; family Salamandridae; genus Calotriton; species Calotriton arnoldi. The sequence goes on from CAWUFW010001495.1 coordinate 2,278,462, forward strand.
TGGTGTGGTGTCCAATTGTAATGTTTTCACTGTATTACTGTATGAGTTCACAAATGCTTTACACACAAGCCTTCCTGCTCGTGCCAAGCTACCAAGGGGGTGAGCAGGGGTTATTTAGGAGTGTAGCCCCCTTACCCTGACTAGAAGCAAGGGTCCCTACTTGGTCAAAGGTACTTACCTCTGCCAACTAGAGACCCCCATTTCTAACAAAATGTATTTAAAAGAAACATGGAGAAAATGTACCAAACTGTGAAACATGTTTCCTTTACAAAAGAAGAAAAATTACATGCAAAAAAACAACAACAACCAGCAAGGAGGCATGGCCACAAACAAAGAACATATGCAGGCCTTGGCAAAAGCACACTGGCTACCTACGCAAAATGGGCACCAGCCACATGGTCACAATAACAAGCAGGAGGCCTGGAAAGCAAAGAACACATGCAGGCCTATGGCAAAAGCACACTGGCTGCCTACAAAAAATGGCCACTGATCACATGGTCAAACAGCAAGCAAGGAGGCATGGCCACAACAAAGAAGAACACATGCAGGCCTATGGCAAAAGCACACTGGCTGCCTACACAAAATGGCTGCCAGCCACATGGTCACAACAACAAGCAGGAGGCCTGGAAAACAAAGAGCACATGCAGGCCTACGGACACTGACTATACAAAATGGCCCCTGGCCACATGGCATGGAGAACAAAGACAAATTGTGGCCTATGGGAAACTGACTCACACAGTGGCCAGTAAAAGGAGGCATGGTAACACAGAGGACACAGCATGAATTGAGCAATGCCAAAAACAAAAATTGACAAGGGAAAACATTTTTACAACAACACACATCCTTCAAAGGCACTACCCCACCTACACACTGTTTGCAGGAAAAAAAACATGAAATACCACAAAACAAATACATTTTATATTTTAATCCAATGCCATCCATGGCATAAATGATGTTTCAATTCAACGGACATCACAGAAACAATTGTTTCATGCACCCATAACTAGTACTTGGCCTACTGCCTAGAAGGCCCATTGGCAGACTAGGCCACATAGTGAATGAAAAGAATATTGCACATTTATTAAAAAACATAGAGAAAATTTACTAAACTTTGCAACATTTTTAATTTACAAAATAAGAAAAATTACATGCAAAAAATAGCTAGGCCCCTACTATAACTGCAGGCCATCCCCCACCACAAAATGTTTTACAAATTGAATAAAAATATAAATAAATCCTGGTGCATGCCCTCTATCAAATAAACATAATTCTTACACAGCAGTTTTTAACTTACTTGTGAAATCTCTTAAACAAAGTCCCTAAGTCCATTGGTATATGCAGCAGACTCAAAGAGTGATCCTTCCAGCTCCAAATCCAAATGAAAAGTGAACAGGAGATAGACAAAGCACTGGGAGGAGCCTGCTGGAAAGGAACAGGAAGTTGGAGACTCTGGGGCACTTCCTTCCTGTTGGATAAAAAAAACATTTTTAAAAAAAGGTCTCCTTGCACAAAAAACCAACACGAACGGTCCAATTGAGCAGGCTTTTTACTCCAAATTGTCATTGTGGGAAGATTTTGATGCTTCTCGAGGAGAGAATCTTCCCAAGTTGCAGTCTTGGTCGATCGCACTTGCTCGGATCGTGTACGTCACAAAACAAACACCAGAAATCCCTGAAGCCATGTTAACGGTGCATGAAGAACAAAGCTCCTGGAATTAAGCTCAGGGCGAAGGGGGATCCAGTTTAGCACAAAAGGTGCACCCACAGCAGCACAGGGGTGGCCGGGGGCAGGGTGCTGTTTTGGCGTTGGGTGTCCTGTTGTTTTCAATGGGAGTTGCCGGTTTTGGATTTTGGCTGCAGGCTCGGTCCAGGAAGTCTTCCGGGAGGAACTAGCAGCTGGGAAGGTAAGTTGGAGGGCTCAGGGATGCGTTAATGTTATAATGTTATGGATTGTGAGCTTTAGGGTACTGTCCGTATATTGTGGTACAGTATCCTTGGATATGGAATGTTAACTCTGATTTCGAGATGATAGATTATTTGCTAACTGCACAGGTTATACGATGTGGCTTTAAACTTTGAGGTGAGCGTAGTGATTCTACATTAGATAGTTATTCAAATACGACGCGTGCTATTATCAATCTTGAAATTTGGCAGTGTTGTGGACTGCGAGTTCTGGACACTATGTCCGTTCCGAATTGCATTGCCAGTAGACATTGAAAATGTAGATATCGGGAGTTTCAAATGTTTGTAAACGTAACAGGAGAATAATTGAATATTTTTATAGATTGATTTGCATTACTGAGTAGGGAGCTAATGGTTTGATTATCTATAGGTTATTTAAGTCTGGTCCGATAAATGATACTACAGAGGAAGCAGATGGGATAAGGACACAACTACTTGAAATAATATTGCTAACACTTATTTATGAAGGTGAGCTCGACCATCAATTTGTATTGTTCAATTGGACACACATTGGGTTTCATGAGTGTCTATTGCTGAACACGGTGTTTCTCTTTTCCTTTTTCTTTTTATTATTTTATATTTGCATGCCCAGAAGACATCTCCCTTTTTCACCAATGGAATGCAAAAATTATTTTCTTTCAAGTGATATATATATAAATGTGGTGTAGATTGTGAAGAATACCTCCCTATACGAAGTATTTTTTGCTTTTTTAGCACACTGATGAATCCCTCTTTTCTGAATAAGATCACATATTCAATGATTGTATTCTTTGATTTTCACTTAATAGGGTGTTGGTGAAGGAATGATGTGATGTACAAATAGGAGTATAGACTCTTGTGTTTGTTTACTTATAGCCATGATGAAGTCAGAGATGTAAGAACATAGATTGACTGACGAAACACGTGTTGGCTATATCTGAAGGATATATTAGAAGATGAGAACATTTGGAAATTGAAGAATCCTGAAGGAATAAACTTTTTGGATATAAGAAGACTTGGACATACCTTTATTTTGGGGTGCTCGGGAAACTGTGTTGTCTGTTTCAGTACTGGGTGTACCCCGTCCATATTTGTGGGCAATAGTGGCAGCCCACTTCCTTGGAGCACCTATTTTGAAAATTGTTCTTTCATGTACAGGAGGGAATAAGCAATGAGTTTGCGCAAGTGACCCTGCCACTTCTTTTGGTCTATAACTTGTTACATAGGGTCTGCAGCACTTGATACCCTCAGAGAAAAACTGATTATAAACATATCTGTCATGATGAGTGTCAGAAGAGATAGAGACAAGATAGCAGAAGATTTATTCAAAGATCTAAGTGCTGGGGTTACTATTAATAAAGCAGTCACCCAGGGTAACAACAAAATGAAAGAGGGATTGAAACAGAAATGTATTAGGCTGGAGAGATTGAAGAAGGCAGAAGCGTCCAAGTGGTGGGATGGAGCAACCTTGAGACAGTATCAGAGGTTGGGTAGAATTCCTAGAGGCTTACGCTCGCAACTGTTTCCAACCTATGACGATTTGGAAGAAGACCTTCTTTCTCAGTGGGAGAAGGAACTCACCAGTAATTCTAATAACCTTATGAATATTCTCATAGAGAATGCTAGTAGGAAAGTAGCTAAACTGGGAGATGAGATTGATGCATTAGAGAAGGAAATAGCGGAATTAAATTTGGGAGAACCTACTAAAAAGAACTATGATATTTTGGAAGGTATTCTGAGCAAACATGAGGATGACATAAAGCAGCGTAAAGCTCGTAAGCTCAAGAGAGATGAGGCAGATTATTTGGGTGGTAGGGTTTTTACGTTTGCTAGATGTTTTGATTATCTAATTAGGCAGGACACTAATCCTGGTACTAGTAGGACATCTTCAATTAGTGAAAAGAGTATGACCTCTGCGGGCAATGTATCTAGTAGTGGGGATGAGGACCCTAGAGAGGGTACCTCCAATCAATCTAATGCTTTTTTACGAGAGGTTTGGAGAATTCGTATGGGCAACAAGGATCAAAGCAAGCGACCAAGGGCGGGAGAGGCACCAAAACCAGGAGAGGATGTAGAGGGAGGAAATGCTCCAGGAGAGAGGAGGGGCATGCAAACCAGATCATGGAACAAACAGAAATAGATAAGATGCCAAGACTGGACATGAAAGTTATCAATTTGTCTGATAAAGTACTCTCAAATGAGATGATATCCGTACTCAGTAAGGGTATGAGTTATTGCCCAACTAAAATGTGTGATACTGTTGATATTAAAATAGATCTTTACAAGTTTGTTAGACAATTGAAATTAAAAAAATTCTTTGCAAACAAAGAGATGCCTAGTAGAGATGTTCAATTTGAGAAACCAGCTGGCATGTGTACTATTGCAGATGTAAAAAATACCGCGCTTTTTCTATCTATCACAGAGAGGAGGATCCGGTGACTATTTGCAGATTACTACAGGAGCTTGAGTTGGGTTATGGTTTAAGCGAAGATAGTGGTCTAAAATTGAAATCGAGGTGGACACCACAATTGCAGACAGGAAACAATATTGATCTGTTTTATAAGATGGTGTTACGAGATATTGATAAATGGGAAGAGACTGAAAATAAAAGGAAGAAAAATTTTGTCAGCGATAATTTGACTCCTTTGGAGAGAACTGCTCTCAAGAAACTAGTAAGTGACCAAAACATAATTATCAGAGAAGCAGATAAGGGTGGGTGTATGGTAGTAATGTGCAAGAGTGACTATGATAATGAGGTTTTAACACAACTGAATGATATAACATGCTATGCAAAACTTAGTACTAATCCTGTGCCTGACATCACACGTAGGATTAATGGACGCCTAAAAGAGTGGCATCAACAAGATTTAATTAGTGAAGAGGAATACAAATTTCAAGTAATTGATCACCCTAGGTTCCCATGCCTTTATACACTGCCAAAAGTGCATAAAAAACAACAATTTCCCCCGGGTAGACCCATTATTTCGGGCATCGGGGGACCAACTGAGAAATTATCGCATGTGTTGATGTATATTTGAGACCTTTGTATCAAACTTGCCCTCATATTTAAGGGACACAAAACATCTTCTCAACATGTTGTGTGATGTGAGATGGGAATCAGGTATGACCTTAGTGTCATTTCATGTAGTTTCCTTTACACAAATATTGATCATCAGAAAGGTCTACATGCACTAGAATATTTTCTTGATAAACGACAAATTGACTACTTAAGACATACCGAGATGCTGCTAGAAATGTCCAAACTGATATTGGATAACAACGCTTTTCTTTTTAATGGCCAATGGTACAAACAACTCTGCGGGACCGCGATGGGATCCAGATTTGCACCGTCCTTTGCCAACCTTTTTATGGGTTGGTTTGAGGCGGTGCATATCTGGGGACCACGCAGCCGAGAGTGGATCAACGACATCCATTATTGGGGTCGTTTTATTGATGACTGTGTGATGATCTGGACCGGCTCTCCCTCGAGGTTAGAAGATTTTCATAGCTTTCTGAATGATAATGATGCAAATATGGCCTTCACTATGGTGAGCAGTGAGGTGGAAATGTTTTTTTTGGATATTGAATTATATATATTGGAGGATAGAATACACAGTCGTATGCACCGTAAACCTACATCATGCAACTCTTTATTGCATGCGGATAGTTCACATCCTAAGAGTCAAATTAATTCAATCCCCTATGGTGAAATGCTCAGGGCCCGCAGGAATTGTAGTCAGGAACACACTTTTAATGAAAATCTAAATGATATTAAGGAACGTTTTGTCAGACGTGGGTACAGTAAGGAAGTGGTGCGTAAAGCTGAAACCAGAATACGTAAGTTAAATCGGGTGGATACTTTGAAGGAAAATAAGGACATTGGTAAGGGACAGAAAGATAATGTGATCAGGATGGTCACTAAGTATCATCCCAACTCGCATAAATTGTATAATATTCTGAATAGACACTGGTCAATACTCACAGCAGATGGCGATCTGCGTGAATTTGTTAGAACACGACCTAATATCACATATAGGAAAGGCAATACCATCCAACGCATTGTGAGCCCTAGTTACTCATTACAGTTAAAACATGAGAACTGGTTGCACACTAGAAATAGAGGGTTCTATAAGTGTGGACACTGTACTATGTGCAAACTAGCTTTGGATAAAGTGAAGGATTTTAGTTTCAATGAATCTCGAACATTTGAGATTAAGACACACATAGATTGCACTACACGCTATTTAGTGTATGTACTCATATGTAACTGTGGTAGGATATATGTAGGGAGTACAATTAGACCGGTAAGAGAAAGAATCACTGAACATTACAGAGCAGTAAAACAGAGAGATATGCGATATCCAATTGCACAGCATATGTGTGAATGTACAGCACAGGGGCGACATATCGAATTTCGCTATCATGGGCTCCAGATGATATCAAGTGACCCCAGAGGGGGTAATAGAGAGCTTATGTTAAGGCAGAATAAGGCACGCTGGATCATGACTCTTAAATCTGTAGAACAAGGATTGAATTTAGATCATGAGATGCAGTATTTCCTGTAATTGTGATTATCAAATAAATAATGACACATAGTTTTGTATAACTGTTTACATCTTATACAGAAGTTGATAATGTAATGGATGGAGTGCTTTTGATTTAGCTTCTTGATGATTTATGATATGGGTGTATGCATATTTTAAATATGTTTATTGTACAGAAAAGTTTTTAATAATATTTTGATATAGAATCACTTGTAATGAATTGCATATGCCAAGTCCTTTGGGTTATGTTATGTAAATAGTAATTTGTTCTCTGATTTAGATGTATCTATCTATAGAGTGCCCACGTGAAATTTATAGGGTCTGCATTTTGGAACAGATACAAAAAATGGAAATGATATAATATTGTAAATAATCTTTTTTATGAAAAATTAGACTCTGACATCTTGATGATTGAGCTCATCAATGTAATTTTTAATGTACGATCACTTATAATTAATGTCCATGGGGGTAAAGACAATTTTACTACTTGTCTTTACTCACGTACTATTAAACACGCTATACATAGTACACTCGAGAAAAGTTTGGAGAAGCCAATGGCGGCCATATTGGAATAGTCGGGTGAGACCGATTTGCGAACTTGCCGAGAATATTGAAAAATTGCTATAATTGTGCAGGTTATTAATTAGGATTAACTGAGGATTCAAATTTGTAAATATTTGTCGAGTGAATATAATATGACTTGATAGTCCGTTTTTAATTGTGAAAAATGCGGACTATATAAGGAACAACAAAGATGGCGCACATTCATCACGCCATTCGAAACTAAGTATGGAGCACTCTCCGATTGTCCGAGTAAGTTATCACTACGTGAATTTTTAATGCTAAGAACTGTGAGCTTTAGGGTGCTGTCCTTTTATTGTGGTAAAGTACCATTGGATATGGAATGTTTACTCTTATGTCGAGATGACAGACTATTTGCTAATTGCATGGGTTGTACGATGTGATTTTAAGCTTTGAGGTTAACGCTGGCGGTCATATTGGAATAGTCGGGTGAGAACGATCTACGAACTTGCCAAAGAATATTGAAAAATTGCTTAAATTGTGCAGGTTATTAATTAGGACTACCCGAGGAATCAACTTTGTAAATATATGTGAAGTGAACGTAATATGACTCGATAGTATGTTTTTAATTATAAAAAAACACGGACTATTTAAGGTAAAACTAAGATGGCGCACGTTTACCACGCCATTCGTAACTGAATATGGAGCACTCTCTGTTTGTCCGAGTAAGTTGTCATTGCGTTAATTTTATAATGTTATGGATTGTGAGCTTTAGGGTACTGTCCGTATATTGTGGTACAGTATCCTTGGATATGGAATGTTAACTCTGATTTCGAGATGATAGATTATTTGCTAACTGCACAGGTTATACGATGTGGCTTTAAACTTTTAGGCGAGCGTAGTGATTCTACATTAGATAGTTATTCAAATACGACGCGTGCTATTATCAATCTTGAAATTTGGCAGTGTTGTGGACTGCGAGTTCTGGACACTATGTCCGTTCCGAATTGCATTGCCAGTAGACATTGAAAATGTAGATATCGGGAGTTTCAAATGTTTGTAAACGTAACAGGAGAATAATTGGATATTTTTATAGACTGATTTGCATTACTGAGTAGGGAGCTAATGGTTTGATTATCTATAGGTTACTTAAGTCTGGTCCGATAAATGATACTACAGAGGAAGCAGATGGGATAAGGACACAACTACTTGAAATAATATTGCTAACACTTATTTATGAAGGTGAGCTCGACCATCAATTTGTATTGTTGAATTGGACACACATTGGGTTTCATGAGTGTCTATTGCTGAACACGGTGTTTCTCTTTTCCTTTTTCTTTTTATTATTTTATATTTGCATGCCCAGAAGACATCTCCCTTTTTCACCAATGGAATGCAAAAATTATTTTCTTTCAAGTGATATATATATAAATGTGGTGTAGATTGTGAAGAATACCTCCCTATACGAAGTATTTTTTGCTTTTTTAGCACACTGATGAATCCCTCTTTTCTGAATAAGATCGCATATTCAATGATTGTATTCTTTGATTTTCACTTAATAGGGTGTTGGTGAAGGAATGATGTGATGTACAAATAGGAGTATAGACTCTTGTGTTTGTTTACTTATAGCCTTGATGAAGTCAGAGATGTAAGAACATAGATTGACTGACGAAACACGTGTTGGCTATATCTGAAGGATATATTAGAAGATGAGAACATTTGGAAATTGAAGAATCCTGAAGGAATAAACTTTTTGGATATAAGAAGACTTGGACATACCTTTATTTTGGGGTGCTCGGGAAACTGTGTTGTCTGTTTCAGGACTGGGTGTACCCCGTCCATATTTGTGGGCAATAGTGGCAGCCCACTTCCTTGGAGCACCTATTTTGAAAATTGCTCTTTCATGTACAGGAGGGAATAAGCAATGAGTTTGCGCAAGTGACCCTGCCACTTCTTTTGGTCTATAACTGGCTCAGGGATGTAGGTGTACCTCTGGTTTTTTTCTCCAGGGCGCAGGGCAGCTGGATGCAGGGGTGTCTTTTGAGGTCAGATTTCACCTTACTGGGCCACTCACGGTTGGGGGGACTCAGTGCAGAAGCTGCAGGCGACGTCGGGGAGTCCTGGAGGGGTCAACCCATGGTGGACTCGGACTCTGGAGCACTGGGGGACCTCGCATGGACCGGTGGGCCACTCGAACTCGGGCAGTAGGTGACGGTGCAGTGGTGGTTCCAGGCATTGGGTTTTCTTTGTCCTCAGCAGGCTGAGAGTCTGTCTTGGGAGTTTCTTTTGAACAGAGCTGCTGTTCACAGGAGACCCAGTCTTTGTTGAAGGCAGTCAGTCCTCCCAGGGTTCTGGAGGTCGCTGGCTGCAGGACAAGGTGACTTTTGGCACAGGATCTCTGGAAACTGCAGACGGACCTGTAGGGCTGGGGTAAAGTCAGTTCTTCTCTGCAGTCTCCTCTGCTGGGCATCTTCCTTCATCCTTCTTCTTCGTAGGTTGCGGTAATCTGTCTTCTTGGTTTAGGGCTGCCCCCCAAATACTGTATTTAGGGGGCGTTTTAGGGGTCTTGAGGTCAGTAGCCAATGGCCTACTTACCTTAGGGCAACTACCCCCTTGGGTGCTCACCCTACATGGGGAAGTGGACACAATCCCTAATCCTGATTGGAGAGTGCCTGCCATCTACAAGATGGCAGGCACTGAAGAGTGGGCTTCACCTCTCCTCCCCCACCTGAGAGGTGGGGTTGGCAGAGGTGGGCACACCTTCTGGGCTGGCTAATTTTTCCCGCCTGTCTTCCCGCTGAAAAGGAGAGGAGACAGGAAGGGGGCCTGCAACTGATAGCAGGAGATGCTGGGGGTCGCATTATAAAGGTGGCAAGGCCGCTGAAACTCCCCTGCCACAGATGGCTCTTCCTGGCCTGGGGGAGGTGGGACCACCTCCGCCCAGGAAAGGCTTTGTTTCTGTGCTCAGGGAGCAAAGGCTCCCACCCCAGGGGTCCAGAAACATGTCTCGTGGTGGCAGGCTGGTGTGTACCAGTCAGGGAACCCACCAGAGGCTGGTTGTTTTTCAGGGGGCATCTCTAAAATGCCCTCTGAGTGCATTTTTCATTAAATCCCACACTGGCATCAGTGTGGGTTTAATGTGCTGAGAAGTTTGATACCAAACTTCTGAGTTTTCAGTAAAGCCAATATGGTGCTGTGGAGCTTGTAATGACAAACTCCCAGCACCATATATTCTTAATGGCATTACTGCATTTACGATGTCTAAGAATTGGTCTAGACACTGTAGGGATACAGGGCTCTTGCACCTGTACCCTCACCACTGGTATAGTGCACCCAGCTAGAGGGGTGGCTGACCTATGCCAGGGCAGTGGGTTGTAGGCATGGCACACAGGGATTGTGCCATGTCGACTCTTTACTTTGTTCTGCACCAAACCACGCAGCCTGCAATGGCAGTGTGTGTGTGTAAAGGTACAGGGCCTGCAGTCCTTAGAGGCCTCCCCTGGCCACAGTTCCCTTGCTACCCATGGTACCTTTTACAAGGGACTGACACACATAGAGTCAAAGTGCATCAGTAGTCTGGCAAAAAGTGGGGGGTTACTGCAACAGAAACCCAGCTTCCTACAATAGCTCAGTGGGTTACTGCTTCTGTCAAAGAGATCCTTTGGTTACTCTGCAGTTCATAAATTACAATTGTAATCTAGGTTAGAAAGTTATGTTTTTTTCCCAGTTTATCATTATCCTAATTTTGCTAAAAAGGGTTTGTTTAGGTAGAAATACATTTTTATTGGTAAAGACAACCCTAACCAACGTGCTTCATTCTGATTCCTGAGTTTGTGCTTCCCCTGACCAAGCACTCTTAAAAGATGCCTCCCAATATGGTAATGTTTCCGCTCCACGGAGGACCTTGCCTGGCAGCTTGGACCAGACTGTTCCCGCGAGGAGCAGGGTCAAGACTGATTTGCATATGGCTCAGTCCAAACTGGGGCGATGTGGCAAGCAAAATAACAATGGATTAAGCCCAGATCTGTGACTGGGGGTGAGTGTTCGAAAAGTTGCAACACTCCTTCCAATTATTTTATTTTGTGAGGTTGCTATGTGCACCCTAAAGGGCTACGGGTATGCCCAGTTATGGGTCGTTTGTTCGCTGGATCACTGGATTTACACTAGCCTGACTGATGAGGGGTGATACCCAAAAACCGGTCCACGGATGCTTGTTTCCTGTACAGGGAGGACCTGGCCTGGCAGTTCGGGCTGGACTGTTCCCATGAAGAGCGGGGTCAAGACTGATTTGCATATGGCTGGGTCCAAACTGGGGTAACGTGGCGAGAAAAATACAAAATAACTATGGATTAAACCCAGATCTGTGACTGGGGGTGAGTGTTCGAAAAGTTTCAACACTCCGTCCATCATTGTTTTTTGTGATGTCGCAATGAGCGCTTTAAGTGGCTAAGGGTATGCCCAGACATTGGTCCCTTGCTTGCTGCGCCACTGGATTCAAGCTAGCCTGTCTGATGACGGGTGATACCCCGAAACCAGTCCCAGAATTCTAGTTTCTGGTCCAGGGAGGAAATGGCCTGGCAGTTTGGGCTGGACTGTCCCTTGAGAAGCAGGGTCAAGACTGATTTGCATATGGCCATGTCTGAACTGGGGTGGTGGAGTGAGCTAAAGAATGATGATGGATTAAACCCAGATCATTTGACTGGGGGTGAGTGTTTGATTTGCTCTAACGCTCCGTCCATCATCCCCTTTGGTATCGCTTTGTTCGCCCTAAGTTGGCAGGGTATGCCCAGACGTGGGTCCCTTGCTCACTTTGCCACTGGATTCAAGATAGCCTGGCTGATGAGGATTTTGAACCCGAAACCGGTCCCAGGATGCTTGTTTCCGGTCCAGGAAGACATGGCTTGGCAGTTCGGGCTGGACTGTTCCCATGAGGCACAGGGTCATACTGATTTGCATATGGCCATGTCTGAACTGGGGTGGTGGAGTGAGCTAAAGAATGATGATGGATTAAACCCAGATCATTTGACTGGGGGTGAGTGTTTGATTTGCTCTAACGCTCCGTCCATCATCCCCTTTGGTATCGCTTTGTTCGCCCTAAGTTGGCAGGGTATGCCCAGATGTGGGTCCCTTGCTCACTTTGCCACTGGATTCAAGATAGCCTGGCTGATGAGGGTTTTGAACCCGAAACCGGTCCCAGGATGCTTGTTTCCGGTCCAGGGAAGACATGGCTTGGCAGTTCGGGCTGGACTGTTCCCATGAGGCACAGGGTCAGACTGATTTGCATATGGCCATGTCTGAACTGGGAGTGGTGGAGTGAGCTAAAGAATGATGATGGATTAAACCCAGATCATTTGACTGGGGGTGAGTGTTTGATTTGCTCTAACGCTCCGTCCATCATCCCCTTTGAGTATCGCTTTGTTCGCCCTAAGTTGGCAGGGTATGCCCAGACGTGGGTCCCTTGCTCACTTTGCCACTGGATTCAAGATAGCCTGGCTGATGAGGGTTTTGAACCCGAAACCGGTCCCAGGATGCTTGTTTCCGGTCCAGGGAAGACATGGCTTGGCAGTTCGGGCTGGACTGTTCCCATGAGGCACAGGGTCAGACTGATTTGCATATGGCCATGTCTGAACTGGGGTGGTGGAGTGAGCTAAAGAATGATGATGGATTAAACCCAGATCATTTGACTGGGGGTGAGTGTTTGATTTGCTCTAACGCTCCGTCCATCATCCCCTTTGGTATCGCTTTGTTCGCCCTAAGTTGGCAGGGTATGCCCAGACGTGGGTCCCTTGCTCACTTTGCCACTGGATTCAAGATAGCCTGGCTGATGAGGGTTTTGAACCCGAAACCGGTCCCAGGATGCTTGTTTCCGGTCCAGGGAAGACATGGCTTGGCAGTTCGGGCTGGACTGTTCCCATGAGGCACAGGGTCAGACTGATTTGCATATGGCCATGTCTGAACTGGGGTGGTGGAGTGAGCTAAAGAATGATGATGGATTAAACCCAGATCATTTGACTGGGGCTGAGTGTTTGATTTGCTCTAACGCTCCGTCCATCATCCCCTTTGGTATCGCTTTGTTCACCCTAAGTTGGCAGGGTATGCCCAGACGTGGGTCCCTTGCTCACTTTGCCACTGGATTCAAGATAGCCTGGCTGATGAGGGTTTTGAACCTGAAACCGGTCCCAGGATGCTTGTTTCCGGTCCAGGGAAGACATGGCTTGGCAGTTTGGGCTGGACTATTCCCATGAGGCACAGGGTCAGACTGATTTGCATATGGCCATGTCTGAACTGGGGTGGTGGAGTGAGCTAAAGAATGATGATGGATTAAACCCAGATCATTTGACTGGGGGTGAGTGTTTGATTTGCTCTAACGCTCCGTCCATCATCCCCTTTGAGTATCGCTTTGTTCGCCCCTAAGTTGGCAGGGTATGCCCAGACGTGGGTCCCTTGCTCACTTTGCCACTGGATTCAAGATAGCCTGGCTGATGAGGGTTTTGAACCCGAAACCGGTCCCAGGATGCTTGTTTCCGGTCCAGGGAAGACATGGCTTGGCAGTTCGGGCTGGACTGTTCCCATGAGGCACAGGGTCAGACTGATTTGCATATGGCCATGTCTGAACTGGGGTGGTGGAGTGAGCTAAAGAATGATGATGGATTAAACCCAGATCATTTGACTGGGGGTGAGTGTTTGATTTGCTCTAACGCTCCGTCCATCATCCCCTTTGGTATCGCTTTGTAAATATGGGCAGGCACAGTGCATCAATCAATCAATCAATCAATCAATAAATCAATCAATCAGGGTTTTATAAAGCGCGCTACTCACCCGTGAGGGTCTCAAGGCGCTGGGGGGGCTGCCACTCCGGTTCAGTCGAAGAGCCAGGTCTTGAGGTTCCTCCTGAAGGTGTGCAAGGTAGGGGAGCATCTGATGTTGACTGGGAGCTCGTTCCAGGCCTTGGGAGCGACGTAGGAGAAGGCTCTTCCGCCTGCTCTGTTTCTGCGGATGCGTGGGGTTTCTGCCAGGGCGAGGTCAGCGGGGCGGAGGTTCCTTTTGGGTACGTGGAAGGAAGTGCATCACCGGTGCATCAAAAAAAGTGATGCACCAGCAGCGAAATGGGCTTGTAAAGAAGTCCCGAAGTAGTAATAGTTAGACCGTAATAAGACTTTAAAAACCATAATGCAAGGTGATTTCTGGATCTTACACTAGGATCCCTATTAGAAAGCAAAGTGCTAAATCATTAATTGAAATCACATTGGGCCAGGTGTATTGGCCAAACATCAGCTATAAATTCCATTTAAAACCTCCGATCACCCTTTCTCTACATGTTTTGAGCTCTCATTTTGCTCCTTTAGGCTCTGAGTTACTTTCTCTCTTCTCTTCCCATCACTTAATCTTTGTCCCACTGCCTATCGCTCCCTTTTCCCCACTACCTCTTTCTGTTTGCCTACTACCTACTTCTGTTTGCAGCTGCATCTGTGCTCCCCTTCTTGTCTCTCCTGCTCTCTCCTTCTGCTGTGCTTTTCTAGAAACTCTTCTCTCTATCTTATCTGCACTTCCCAATATTTTGTACTCTCTCTGTAGCTCTCTTCTCCATAGGCCATGTCTGGCAACTGAAACCTTCTCGTTGTTGTGCATTACCATGAGCCAAAGCTTGCACTTTTCTTTGGCCACTGTGCTTTTCATTGTTCACAGTCTTAGAAGTCTACCATCCTGAGGACCTTCTGGAACTGGAGAAGTTCCTAGGATCATGAAACAAAGAAATTAGTGCAATGTGGCCATAATATCCCTGCAGCTTGTTGTCCATTCTTACATGGATTGCTTGAATTTGGGGAGTTTTAACTGCTTTAGGATAGACGACGACTCGTTGACACCCAAAGTACTGTAAAAGTACATTTTTCTAGTAAAAACAGCAGGGACATTTTCAAAATCAAAGTTGGGGCATACGGGAAATGTTTCTCTCAAGTCCTGAGTTTGATTTTTACTTTGTTTTGCTGTATTGCGCGGCACACTGTGTGCACTGATGTTGCACTACAAAACAAAATTGAAAGCTCACTGGGCTAATGGAATCTCTGGGTTTCACAAATGTCCTACCACACAGCGTTCCCACACTTCTCCTGATAACAAAAAGTAACCCACTTTTGTCACTGGGCTATTACTCATGAAAGGCACCAACATGAAACAAGGAAGCAATCAAGATTTTGCCTTGCAAATTGGCCCATTCTTACAATGTGGGTTGCAGCTGTATGTAGGCCAGAGCTTGGTCAGCAGCTAGGGAACCTGCCAGGCCCAGACGTTTAAAAAAACAAGGCACCTAGGGTAGTTTGGGGTGGTGTGGCTTGCGTGGATCTCAATACCATTTCCTACCCACAAAAACCTGCAAACACTAAACTTAAGATAAGTCACAGATTGTTCTAATTTTTCTGTGAAGGAACATTCTGGAATCTGTGGGGGTCCATACAAATCCTACCATCCAGCGTTCCTATAGTGCTCCCCATAAAAATGGTACCCCAAATGGTCACCAAGTATTATGCAATGAGTACATTAATTTCACAGGGCCTCTTAACTGCAATTTATTTGGCATGACCATGAATTGGATAAGGATAAAACAACATTTTAAAAGAGTCAATATATTTTAAAAAACTGATGATTACTACACAGATCTTAGAGTATATTATATAGAAATCTGAAAATATTAGTTGGTGGTGTGTGGAGATGTCTAGAGAGATCAACTATAATACAAATGCTCTCAGATTCAGATGCCCTGATTATAGTTTCAAAAATATTTGGTTGAAGGAGTTGAACCCTCATTGTGTTGGCCAGGCTGACTTACAGAATATCGGCACCACAAATATTGTGAGGACCCAAATATCGAGAAGGAAAGTGCAGATAGTTAAGTATAGATTTACTATTCTTAACTCCCCGTCTACGTACTTTGAAGATATAGATATATATATATATATATATGGAGAAGGAATATAAATGTGGAGTTATATATAGTACAACTTTACTTACCTATAGAAACTTCACTTCAAGATATTTTTGTCCTTGATATTCTTGACACGTTATTTTGTCCCACAATACTTTTGGTTCCGATATTCTGTCTAAAACCAGTTGGCCCTGGAAGGCTTA
The DNA here is from genome assembly GCA_963921515.1 of Calotriton arnoldi. Classification (NCBI taxonomy): domain Eukaryota; kingdom Metazoa; phylum Chordata; class Amphibia; order Caudata; family Salamandridae; genus Calotriton; species Calotriton arnoldi. Next base: position 2,294,591 of record CAWUFW010001495.1, read on the forward strand.
TCGAGATATTAAACCATATTTGAAAGATAGATAATCCGTTATAGCAGCCCTTTGTGACATGGCGTCCTATATTGGGTGATTTCAGATCACACCATTGCTAGTTAGGGTATCAATCAATCAATAAATCAGGATTTATAAAGTGCGGCTAATCACGCAACAGCGTATCCAGGCACTTGCACGTCCCGGAGGCTTATTCGAACAGCCAGGTCTTGAGAGCCATTTGGAATTCCGGAAGCGAGGTGATGTTCTGGAGGTGCGTGGGGAGGCTGTTCCAGGTCTTTGCTGAGATGTGGGAGAAGGAGCGTCCTCCACTTCTGCTTTGGTAGATATGGGGAGCATGGGTAAGTTAAGTGACAGGGAGGTGGAGAATATTCTTCTCTATAGTTGGTGGAAGTTCAGGAGGTGGTTAATGTAGGCGGGTCCTTGGTTGTGTAGAACCATGTGTGCGTGGGTCAGCAGGTTGAATTGACTTCTCTTCTGTACAGGGAGCCAGTGGAGTTGCCTGAGGTGGGTGTGATGTGAATTCGTCAGGGAAGGCCGAGGATAAGTCTGGCTGCAGTGTTCTGTATGGTCTGAAGTCACTGTAGGTGGTGTGCAGCAATTCCCACGTAGAGGGCGTTGCCGTAGTCCAGTCAGCTGGTGATGAGGGCTTGTGTCACGGTGCATCTTGTGTGTAAGGGTAGCCCACTTGAAAATCTTACTTAGCATGCACAGATTGAAGAACCAAGCTGAGGAGACTGTGTTGATCTGTGATTTCATGCTGAGCTTGTTATCAATGATGATTCCGAGGTTTCTGGCGTGGTTGGAGGGAGTGGGTACGGGTCCTAGGTCTGATGGCCACCAGGAGTCGTTACATGTGTTGCTGATGTTGCCAAAGATCAGACATTCCGTCTTTTCTGTGTTCAGCTGAAGGCTGTTGTTGGTATTTGCATCCCTCTGCAGAAGGCACATGAAGCTAACAAACTATCTAGCTCCTGCAAACAAAATATATAGCTCTAGACCAAATACAGTATTTCACTAGGATATATTTTATAACAGGCCAGTGTAGGCTGGATCAATTTCAGTCAAATGTAAGTTGTACCTGACATGTAATCACTCTGCCCTAGCCCAATAGGCTAATTAAAGTACTATGGCATATTAGAATCTCAAGATTTCCTGATTGGACATTGCCTCTGAATGGCTGGTAGGTTTAGGTAGTGACATCCCTTCATGTATCAGGAATAGGAAAGGTCATAAAAGTTACTGGCTTAAGAGCAGCATGCCTTAATTGCCTGCACAGTTGTGCAATCTTTTCAGATAGTCAATTTTTGTTTCACATACCTTATATGAAAGATGAGAAGGGAGTTCAGCAATTCTTGCCCACTTAGCTGTGACTGTGAACTAGTGGTGCGTGCTGGCCCCCTGTTTATTCAACATCTATACCGCCGACCTTGAGAAGCATCTCCGACTAGTACAAACTGACCCCCCAAAACTGGGCAAAACACCAATCCCCAGCCTCCAATACGCGGACGACATTGTCCTCCTAGCCCAAACACCGATAGGTCTGCAGCGATCGATGACCCAACTAGGAGCTTATACCACCTCTGCCCAACTAACGATAAACCTTCAGAAAACCAAGGTGCTATGCTTTTCCAAACATCATAAAACAAGGTCAAAAGGCAAATTCACCTGGAAATTGGATGAGAAACCAATATCCCAGGTGGATTCGTACAAATATTAGGGTTTCAACTTGATCACAACCTTAATTTCAAGCAACACCTGGACCAAGGGAAAATGAAAGCCAAACAACTCCTCTTCGCCTTTAAAATCCTACAGAAGAAGCTAAAAGGCTGCTCAACTGGTTACCTGCTTAAGGTAATTGCAGCAAAATTCATACCCGCCATATCGTATGCGTCAGAAATTTTAAACACAAAAGATGCCGCCGCCCTAAACCTAGCTCAATCGAGTTTCTTTAAGAGCCTGTTTTTAATCCCCCGATATATCTCTCAGGCACAAATTCAATTGGAATATGGGCTCGAAAACCAGAAACTAGCCAGTCAAGGGGTGGTGGCCAAATATTATTGGCGGATGAGGCAAGCAGAAGACAATACCTTAGCCCACTTTTGTTGGGAAGAGATTGAAAATCAAGCTAGGCTAAACAATTCTATCTTCACAGTTCTAAAAGAATCTCTTTCGGACCTACACCTCGAGGAGGCCTGGTATACAATTACCTCCTACTCTGAATTCAAAAATGCTGTGAACAATGCAACTAAACGAATCTCGTTGTCAATGGATAAAACAGCCTTTTCCAAGAAATATCATGCATGAGCAGTGATTCAATCTTATCAGACGCTGAAACCCCAATCGTATTTGTCTGAACACTTCTCACATTATAAAAAGCATTATCTGACGCTGCTGCGGCTGGGGTCGTTCCCCACGAAGGATTTGACCCCGAAATGGAAGTTTACATGGCCGACAAAAGAATGCCGCCTCTGCGGACAAGGAGAAGAGACACTACTACACCTCCTGTGTACTTGCCCCTCACTACTAGAAATCTGAAAAATCGTCCTTCGCAAGATTTTTAGGAAAAAACAAATAAGGTCATGCAGAGCTGCAGTCATACAATGCCTTGGAGGCCTGTCGATCCAACTGTCCTGCAGAGCCATTACATTTTGGAAAATGGTGGCCAAAGAATTGGATAAAAAAAACGAATTAACTTGAGTGGCTTTGATACGAACTGCCTGGACACATTCCAACTGCACTGGCACTATTTTTTAATTATTCCTTATTGAACCGTTTTGTACCTTTTACAAATTGCACTGATTACACAATTTAATATATCTTATCCTAACCGTTGATGATGATTGAGGATATGACCTCACTGTGTTTTTATCTCTCGTATTTTACAAATCTTCATTTTAAATCATTTTGTATTATGTGTCTTTTCCATTCTTTTATGATTTTTAACGAAATCAAATAAAAGTATTATTGACTGACTAGTGGTGGTACCACCTTTCCCAGCAGCTCCTCACACACAACATTGTGACGTCCATCAGGGGTCCATTATATCCCTTCCTTTATTCAACATCTACTGAACCTTCTTACCAAACCTGTTTAAATAATTCAACCTCACATGTTACAGCTATGCAGATAACACTCAGATCATTTTAAAAAAGGATGGTCTGGAAGTCCTTTAGAATTTAAAACTTGATGACTGCTTTCTGACCATAAATTCATGGATGAAGAATAACCATATAAAGCTCAATACCAGAGATTATAACTGGGAAACAATAACAAAAATACCATAAGTCATCTGCCATAAGGAACACAAGGCCCCTCCAACAATATCAAGAGAAGTCAGAAACTTTTGAGCACCCGCATTTATCATACTCAAAATACAACTCATCCAAAATGCTGCTTCAAGACATCGTCTCTTGACCCAAGAGAACACATGACTCCAGTCTTGCATTCACTCTACTGTCTGCTTATAGCTTGATGGGCAATGTTCAAGGCATTTTACATTGTCCACAGAGCCAACCAAGGAAAATTGCTGCTATACCAAAACATTACTTTCAAGGAAACAAAACAAAACATGACTCTGTGCTCAGGGTTTTCATCACAAATTATCATACCAACGTATATTCATTTAATCTCCTGATTTGTATTATTGCTCCCATATATCTAAAAATCTAGTCTTCTTAGTTTGCACTCTACTACGGTCCAGTTTATTAACCCTTTGGACCGATGCTAGCCATTCCCAAAACATTTGAGGGCTGTGAGGTACCCATTTTATGCATATCTCTCGCCTTGCAAACAACATTAGCACAAGTAATAGACTTTTTTGTCTATTACTTAAATTAGTCAATATTCCATTATCGGGTATAACCCCAAACATGACTAGTTCTATGCTTACCTCTACATCTTGACCCATCACTTCCATAAGGACCTTCCCCACATTATGCCAATATCTCTGGAGCTTGGGACACTGCAGAAACATGTGGATGTCATTTGCCCTCTTTTCCCAGCATTTAGGGCTCTTCACGTCTTGGCTACTTGTCTTCATTAGCTTTTTTGGTGTCCAATACGGTCTGTGAACAGTAAATACACATTTTTTCTGAGAGGTGCAGATTTCATTGTATTCCGCAAAGCTGACATCGATACTTACCATAGATCTTGTACATCCAGCAGCGGCAGGTCCCACAGACCTCTGCGGGCAATGTGAATTCCTCTTCCCCGGCAAGCGTCAACGTCCAGTACCACTTTGATACTTCTTTCTTATGCAGTAGGCTTCCTTGCAATTTTTCCTCTAGTGCGCTGTTTCTTTTCCCAAGTTCTTTGCCCAGCTTGCCATTTGATAGTAATTAAGTTTAGACAGATTATCCTTGGTAATTGTTGACATCTGTTCCCAGCCAATAAAAGTGTTTTCTTCAACCAACTGTCCCCATTTTGCTATTCCCTCTTCCATCAAGGGGATTGAAAGTTTGTCCTTCAAGCATTCTGGGGTTCCTGGGGAGTCCCATATTGGGGCATAGGCACTATAGTATGGTATTTTTACGGTTCTCCTAATTTGATACCATCATTTACAAGAGGATTACAATATCTTCAGCCTCCCTCTTTTTTAAAGTACTCTGGGTGCCCAAACTTATAAAGGAAAAAGCTACCCTCCATCTGCAAATTCTTAGTCATTGCTTGAAAGTATGGTTCATTGGCTAGATGTTCCATGAGTAGTGTTCTCACGTTCTTGAACTGGAACGCCAAACAGTATTGAAAGAAATCTGGGCTGGTAATCCCCCATTGTTCTTTTTTTCTACAGAGCTTTTTCCATATTTGTACTCCTTTTGAGTCCCAAATAAAACTATCAAATCTCCTTGCAATTTTTTAATCATTCTATCTTGAATTCTAATGGTATAGTGTGAAAGATATATGTAAATTTTGGTAATATTGACATCTTTAAAACATTTGATCTCCCAAGAAACAAGAGTGGAAGACCTCCCCATACTTTTAATAACTTCCTAGTCTCAATCAAAGTTTTATTAATATTCAATTGAGCTATTGAATAAATATCCTTTGGCACCAGAACTCCCAAATATCTTATCATTTCTTTTACTAGGGGATTGCTACTTTGGGAGTTCCATCCCATAATTTCTGTTGTTTGCTGGTTTACTTGATAACCTGAAATTTTCGCAAACTGATCCAGAGCATCTAATATTATTGGGAGAGACACTTGTGAAAACCATTAAATCATCTGCGTAAAGAGGTACTTTTTTCTTCCAGCCATGATACTCAAAAGGAATGATGCCTTGGGTAGCTCTGATTGCACTAGCTAGAGGTTAAATATATAGGCTGAAAAGCAGTGGTGGCAGGAGGCATCCTTGACGGGTGCCTCTTTTAATGTTTATCTTCTCTGTAAGGTTACCATTGACCAATATCTTGGCTGTTGGATCTTTATTCACAGATGTCACCACTTTTGAGAACGCCTCTTCTAATTCATACTGCTTAATAGCTTTTTGCAGAAAAGACCAACTGACCCTGTCCCCTTGGGGTTGTAGCAACTCGCTTTGCAACTCAGTTTGTGATTTCTGCCCCTGGGATGACAATGGGGTATTTGCTACTTCTAATGCCAAGGCTTGGTATCTGTTGCTGTCCATGAGCAGCCCCGCTGTTAAGCTTTCACCATTTGTCTGCATAGCTGATACTAATTTTGTTCTATTTGAATACCCTATCTGCAAATTCTTGGGAGGCGTAATAAGAGAATCCTGTTTGGCCTGAACTTTGAAAAAAGAATGCAGTGAAGGAGTGATTCATGACCTGTCTCATGATGGAAGAGAAACCCAATCCCAAGCACTGTTCTACAGTCCCCTGTTTCCCACTCTGCTTGTTAGCTACGGGCAGTAAGACAGGGGTTTTCAGTGTATTATCAGTCACAATATTTCCTGGGCAAAATTCCTATTCCTCAGGCAGTAACTAACCCCCGTCTCTCACTAAAATCTTGTTCTTGTTTGGTTGGGGAAGTGTGTTTCCTACCCTTTTTCTCTCTCCCAATTGGTGGTGGGGCTGTGGAGTCCTGTGGGGTTTTTTGCTTCCTCCCCGGCCACTTACCAGAGTCATGTGAAGATTTTCCGGTTCTCTCCACTCAGATTCCTTCACCCAGCTGCTAGATTGCACCGAGATCAAACAGGTATCCGGTCTGCAGCCCTCGCAGCCTCCTGACAGACCTTGGAAGGAAACCCGAGCAGCCGCAGCTTACGTCCACAGGCTGCCGCTGGGGTTGGGTTGTTCCAGGAGTTTCTCCTGGTGTTCGCGGCAAGGTTCCACCCATATCCAGTCCCACTTAGAGGGTCCACCAGGCTACGTGGGTGGGTTCAATCTGTACCCTAAGGTAGGGAATTGAAAAAAAATTGTTTTTTAAATTAGCATCGTGTTCTATAAAATTTTGAGAGTTTGCTGCCTAGAGAGCTTGGGAGCTCCCGACCGGACCTCCTCAGCCGGCCGCCATGTTCTCCTTCCCAATGATTAAGTATTCCAGCAATAACGCCATAATCAAGGGAACTGCTCTGGTGGTACCAGGTGTAGATCTCCCATTGGTCTAAGGAGATAGAAGGATATGGGCCCTGTCTAAATGAAGGATCTCTCCTTTCCCTCCCAGATCTGGAGGAAGATCCAAGCTGGCACAGATGAATAATGGGACCCTTGAATCTTCTAACTTGTTTATTGCACAAATGTGGACAAAAAATAATAATAATAAAAAATCCATAGAAGGCACTGCTTTCTCAGTACAAGCTGCCAAACTCTAGAACTCGCTACCAGCCAGCATTTGAAGCATCCTGGAGTATATACAATTCAGATTACAGTTGAAAACATGGCTATTTCCAAGACAACTACAACATCCTACATCCCAGCAACAGAACCTGGAAAGGCCCTCAAGCTCAATCTTTAGCTTACAGTCCACAGATTGGAAATATTCCAACGAGCAGACCTCTTTTGATAGGCAGGTAAGATAAAGATAGTTCTGTAATTTCATATGTAAAATGTTTGGTTCACACTAATAATACCATAAAACTCAGAGGTCGGCAGCCAATTGTAACTTACACCTCTTACATTCACATAAGACACATCTGCTACGAGGATTGTCAGTCATCAGTACTGTGCAGTCAATAAACCAGCCATCACCAAATGAACAGGCATGGAACAATTGAATAGATTTGTCACACACTGCTAGTCAACCCGAGGACTTTAATCATAGTCCACTGCAGGTTACAAACATCTATATACTACAGCTGCGTCATTACATCTCGCAAAGACATTCAGGTATGGGATAATAATAGCAATGTCCATCCCAGATGATCTCTCCACTTCTCCCTCCCTCCAACAATGCCAGCTCAGGTCGACAACTATATACAAAATGTAAGATTGGACATCTCAGTGCAGTAACCCACTAAGCAGACTATAATCATCAGAAATACCATGAAGGGAGCTACAGAGCTGTTCAAATCTGCCAGCATATTGCAGAAAACATAAACTGCACCTCTGTGTCTCTCACACCTCATCATATACCACACTGCGATGGCCTGCATCCTATGACACGATAACCACACCTTGGTGGTCAACACACATAACATGGAAACACTTCCCACATAGGATCACAAAACAAAAACAATACCCTTTCAACCACACACCCTATATATCATAGCTTGCTGCCTATGCAGGTAAGCACTTAAGTGCCCCACAAACAGGTAGTAATCGCTATACAAACATTTCAGTACAATACAATATTTATCATTTGTGCATTACCAAGATTTGTTTTCATTCCACTTAAATCTTTGTTTCTATCACACTTCAAAATTATAAAACAAAATGTGCTTTATTTGTGCTTTCATAACTTCTGATATATTTTGAAATATTTCTACAGTTCATCTACAGATATTTCAGTTTTAGGTAGGTGAATTAACATTTTTGTGTTCATTCACCTGATGAAATCTAGCATGTTTTTTGGGGGGTGCTGCAGCAATCCTCACCCCCAAGCTTTAAAGTTGTTTGATAAACTGAGTTTCTGGCAAATGCCATGCCAGCTGCGTTGGTCTTTGGGCAGGCAAAGATTATTTTGGGCTGGCCCAGCCCTTAAAAGCCCCTCCCGAGGATATGACTCTGAAAAAAATATAACTGTGCTTCTTTTTGAGTACTCTATGGTTAAATTGGCCATTTATAATTTCAAAATTACAACTATTATTGTTGGTAACATCGTCGATCCAATCCAATATGTTTGTTAAAATGGCCTCTGGTAGAATATTAGTGGGAGCATTAATGGCTTAAAGAGGTCAGATAACATAGTTGTTAATATTTTGGACATTTTATTTTGTGTGGTCACTGTACCAATCTTTACAGTCACCCAGTCTGATTAACTCACTGATTAGTGATCTGAAAGTAAGAAGACACTGCAGGAGATCTGACTTAAAAGACTAACAGGCTGATTTATATTTTAAGGGATGGTTTTGACACCATCAGGGTGACAGAGTAAATTATTCCATTGCACTGACCAAGTAAACGCCTACCAAATGTTTAAATGTCCAGCAGCTAGTCGGACATTTCAACCATTGACAGAAACTGCTGTCAAGGCTGTTCCTACCAATGTTTTGGAACTTTGAGGTATAGCTCCATCAAACATGATGGTGCTATGCGGCAAAGTTGCAAACGTTTCGGGGTTTTGCTTTGAAAATAAAAAAAATGCCCCCTTTGCCATGGGAGTCATCTCTTATGGTGAGGGAGGCATTTTTTGTTTTTTACTGCCCCCTACCACAAGGGTTTCCCTGGCAGTGGCAGGCATTAAAAAAAAGCTATATGTCCGCTCATCTAAAATGGGGGGGCGGACATATAGCTATTTCTCCAACGCCACTTAGTCCATCAGGTCATCAGAGAAGTTTGGCAACGGTGGAAATGGAGTAGTCTCCACCATTGCCAAACTATGGTCCGCCCGTATCTAAATTTGGTGGGTGCACCATTATGTTGGCGGTAAGCATACTCCCTCATTGTTGCGATAGAGTATGCTTACTGCCAACATATAACTCAGGCCCTAAGCTCCTGGAGGGGGCTGATAAACTATCATTTCTGTTTGCCATACGCTTGAAGATTCCAGTTGGCGTAAAGGCTATTGACAGAAGACCGTTGCCAATTAAGGATAGTGAAGCATGATTCAACTTGATCACAGATTGATCTCAGAAGGACTTGATATTGTTATAGCTTGCTTCATGTTGATTCAGAGATCTAAAACATGTAACAGCTCAGAAATTGTTTATCCTGGATTTAGAAAATTCAAAGCAATAATGTTAGCGATGATACCAGTAACAGAAGGTCAAATTTTCAAATTTTCAGTTAAGTAGCAGATGCTCTTGATCTGTTTGGGTGACAAACACTTTTACAGAGGCAAGCTGTGACATGAAAATGAAAATGGGTTTGGAATGCAGGTCATCTCCATGGTGTTGTCCACCTAATTGTTCCCTCGCTATGCAATATGGATATAGTGCAATCCTAGCTAAAGGCAGCGGACAGGTGTAAGGGTCAGAGGCAAGGATTCAGTCAACAAGGGACTTGACTTGTATTGGTAATTGGATGACAGTGACCTTGCGCCAGCTACAACCTATGTGGTCAGTAAACACAACTGACCAATACATTCTCTATAGACCACTTCAAATTTGTAGGGAGCTAGTTGTACACAAATATACATAAATATTTAAACAATCTCTATATCTCATTACTTCAATTCAAATTCTATTACAAAAATATAAATCCACAGCAAACATCATCTTTACAGTTTAAAAACACATGCTCATTTATAAAACCTATGACATCAAATAGTGCTTAACCTAATGGTCAAGGACTGTTATAGCACTTCAGATTTTTGCAGTTAACAAATGATTTGAGAGGTAGCTGATTTGTATCTGGAATTTGTAAAGCGTGAACTAATCATCCCAAAGGGCCTCAAGGCGCTAGGGGTCTTCGGGGAGATTAAGTGAGCTACTGCCCAGAGTCACAGGGTGCTTAGCTGAACTGCCGCCGGCAAAGGGGATCAAACCGTGAGCCCCATGCCCATGCTCCGGAGTCAGCAGCTCTGGCCGCTGCACCATACCTCTCTGGTGGGGTCCTATGTGTAAAATTACTGTACCTTGATGTAGTGTTCTACAATACTGAAATGTATCAGGGTTGGGGGTGTCATGAGATATATGGGGATATTGTTTCAGACCCTAGATGCATGGACAGAATAGGTCTCTTGCCTGGTTTTTCTTGTTTACACTTCATCATATTCAGTTTGATGATGACTTGACTGCAGGTGTGCTGAGAGCCAGCAGAGCTTGTCAGCCAGATGGGCAGGTTGTAGTAGTGAATGCTTTGTAAATGATGCAGATGGTTTTGAAGATTGTGCAAAACTCGCTAAGGCACCCCGTGATATTTTTCAGGCCGCCCTGAATGGGATATTCTGTGTCATGTAGGATTCTATTAAGGATGCCCAGTGTGAGATTAGGAGGCCATGAAGCATGATGTTTCCACCATTCAGATACTAGAGCATAAGGGCTTGAACATCAGTGCTGATGTCACTTTCTGGGAGGAATAGTTTCCCTTTTTTCAGTAGAGAGACCTGGTACCAGGCTGGCTTTGTTTTCCTTGGGGTGAGATTGGTGTCTAGGGCAAATCCGGGTGACTTAGTATTGGGTGAAAGTTGGGGCTTGAAGCCATCACAGTAATTGAGCTACAGTTATACTATTTGTACTATTTGTGGTAGTTCCGTTTGGCAAATAACTGAAATTGTGTCTTGACGGGAGGTTTTTGAAGTACTGGATGTTTGGGGCAGAGGAGACTTTCAAATAGAGGTATGTATCATTGCCTCTTTGGTGAATCTTGATGCTGTTTTCATGGATAGAATATATATAAAGGTAGGCATATAATATAGAGGTTCAAGATGACCAAGGATAGAATGAAACTCTATGGAATTCGCAGATGATTGCTCTGGGTTTTCAAGGGGGGTCTCCATTTTGCTGCTCCTTCTTCATTCATAATATTTTTTTCTTAAAAGGCATGTCCTGGCTGCTCTAGGATCACTAGTTTTTTAATTTCTTAATGAGTGTGCCTCTTATAATCCTGCTTTCTGAAGGGAATTACAATCTGGTATATAATCTGTGGTGGGAATGCATCAATCAATCAATCAATCAGGGGATTGTAAAGCACGCTACTCACCCGTTATAGTCTCAAGGCGCTGGGGGGTGTGTGTGCGGCTCCGTTGGGGTCACTCGAAAAGCCTGGTCTTGAGGTCTTTCCTGAATTGGTGCAGTGTTGGGCTTCGCCGGAGGTGAAAAGGGAGGTTGTTCCAGGTCTTGGCAGCGAGGTAGGAGAAAGACCTTCCACACACTCAGGTCCTGTAGAAGCTTGGGACATGGCTAGGGGAGAGGTTGGCCCACCAGAGGTTTCTCTTGGCGACGTGGAAGGAGATGCGGTCATTGAGGTACTGGGGTCCGGTGTTGTGGAGGGCCCTGTAGGCGTGCGTGAGCAGCTTGAAGGTTATTCTTTTTTCGATGGGGAGCCAGTAGAGGTTGCAGAGGTGTTGGGAGATGTGGTGGTGTCGTGGTATGTCGAGGATTAGTCTGGCTGTGGTGTTCTGGGCGGTCTGGAGTTTGCAGAAGAGTTTTTTGTTAATTCCGGTGTAGAGGGCGTTGCCGTAGTCTAGTCTGCTGGTGACGAGTGCATGAGTGACCGTTTTCCTGAAGTCGGGGGGGGAGCCACTTGAATGTCTATGCGAAGGGTGTTGATGCATGCAGAGGAGACGGCGTTGATCTGGCGATTCATGGTGAGTGATGAGTCAAGTATGATTCCGAGGTTGCGTGCATGGTATGTCAGGGTGGGTGGGTTTCTGAGGGTGGGGGCCACCAGGTGTCGTCCCATTCAGAGGGGGTGGAGCTGAGGATGAGGACTTCTGTTTTCTCTGAATTGAGTTTCAGGCAGCTGTTTCTCATCCAGGTTGAGACAGCTTTCATCCCTTCTTTGAAGTTGTGCCTGGTGATGTCTGGTTCCTTGGTGAGGGAGAGGATGAGATGGGTATAGGAGATGATGTTGAGCCCGTAGTTTTGGACAATGGTTGCGAGGGGGGCCATGTAGACGTTGAAGAGGGTGGGGCTGAGGGAGGATCCTTGGAGTACTCCGCATTTGGTGTCTGTCAGATCTGAGAGGAAGGGAGGGAGTCTTATTCTATATGTGTTCTGCCCCTGAGGAATGAGCATATCCAGTCTAGGGCCTTCCCTTGGATGCCGGCATCGTAGAGTCTGGTGGCTAGTGTGTGGTGGGAGACAGTGCCAAAAGCTGCTGACAGGTCCAGGAGGATGAGGGCTGCCATTTGGCTTTGGTCGAGGAGGGTGCAGGTGTCATCTGTGGTGGCGGGGACGGCAGTCTCGGTGCTGTGGTTGCTGCGGAGTCCTGTTTGATGGGTGTCTAGGATGTCGTTGGCTTCGATGAAGAGTGCTAGCTGTGTGTTGACGGCCTTTTCGATGACCTTGGCTGAGAAAGGAAGCAGTGAGATGGGCCTGAAGTTTTTGAGGTCCGTCGGGTCTGCGGAGGGTTTCTTTAGGAGAGGGTTGACTTCGGCGGGCTTCCAGTTGTCGGGGAATGTGGCGGTCTCGAGGGAACAGTTGATCGTTCGACGTATCACGGGTGTGATGGCTGTGCCAGCCTTGTGGAATGTGTGTTGCGGGCAGGGGTCAGAAGGTGCTCTGGAGTGAATGCTCTTCATGGTCTTTAGGGTGTCTTCTGTCGTGAGTGGGGTCAAGGTGAGAAGGGTCTGTTGGGTGGTGTCGCTGAGGCTGGGGGTTTTGGCGGTGCCGAGGTCTTGGTCATCGAAGTTGTCTTGATTTTGAGGTGAAAGAAGGAGCTGAGTCTGTTGCAGAGGTTTTGAGATGGAGGGACGTCAGTTGTTTCGCTGTTGGATTTGGCAAATTCCTGTATGATGGCAAAGAGTTCCTTGAGTTATGGGTGTTGGAGAGGATTCTGTCTTGGAGGAAGTTTTTCCTTGTGGTTTTGATGAGTTGGTGGTGTGCCGTGATGGCTGTTTTGTAGGCAGGCTGTTCTTCCAGAGTTTTGGTGTTTCTCCACGTCTTTTCCAGTCATCGGCAGGAGCACTTGGATTCTTGGAGAGCCATGGTGAACCAGTTAGTTTTCTTGTTGTGGCGTCTCGTGATGTTCTGGAGGGAGGTGAGTGTGTTGGCACAGTTGGCGATCCATTGGTGGAGGTTTCTTGCTGCGGTGTTGCCGTCCGTCGTAGTTGGGGGAGGAGTGCAGGAGAGGGTGGAGATGAGGTGTTCTTCTGAGACTTTGTTCCAGATTCTGCGTGGGAGTCGGCACGGGTGCTTGTGTGCGGTGGGTTTACTAAAGGAGAAGTGGCTGCAGTGGTGGTCAGTCCAGAGCAGTTCCGTGGTGTTGCTGAAGAAGATGCTGTTTCTTCCTACAAAGATGGGCCGAGTGTGTGTCCCACTGTGTGAGTGGGGGTGGAGACGAGTTGGTTCAGTTAAATGACTCCATGGCCATTCTCTTCTCTCCAGTCTTTTTTAGCTTTTGGTATTTATGTTTTGAAGAGCTAATTTTAGGCTCATAAGGAATATGAAATTGACCCGTGTACCACATAACTCTCAAACATTTCAGCAAAGATGTGTGGGTCACATTTGAAAATGCTGACAGTGGGAGGATGAAAATTCCAATACGTACATTTTAAGTATAAATATTGAGAGATAGCGGGGAAAGGGAAGCTTCAAAGGATAACATAGAGGGAGATGAATGGATGTTTCAGGAGGGGAGGAAGGGATTGGGGAAGTTTGTGGTAGCTCATAAGAGATCAAGGAAGACATTAAGTAAAGGGAGGAAGTCTGTCATGAAGGCCAGAGTGAGACTAAGTAGGTTTGAATTAAATTTGGTGATACTGCCTTGGGTGCAACATTTTTTGTTTATCTGTACAACTCTGAGAGAAGTCTCAGATGCATTTGTGAGGCTTCAACTTGGAGAGTAAAAGAAAGGACAATGGCCCTGCAAAGGGGAAACTCGACAGTGATAGGAGGACTAAGGAAGAAAAGGCACACCTAGACTGATAACCACAATGATCGATTCATAGAAGTGGAGCTGTATAGGACTAATGGTTTGTGTTGTGTACTCCGAATAGGTGTTGCTTCTTTATGGGTAACCAAAGACATCCACAGATGTAGGACTATTAGATCTACGATGTGATCAGATCAACCCAAGAATGCAAATATTGTTATCCCAAGAGCAAATAATCTAATGGCTACAGTTCACTCCGAGGCAGAGTAACTCCATACAGCCACAGTATTATCGCTAGAGATTTAACCCAGAAGCAGAAGTGCTGCTACCATAGGCATGACCTAGTAGTAGCTTTTTAGAACCAATCAAAGAGGTGATGCTGTTACCCTAAGTAAACCAAAGAGTCCATAGAAGTAGGTCTGTGAGTCCCACCCAGAGGCAGAGATGTTCTTATGTCAGGGATAACCTGAATGTTGACATGAATTGCCCCAGTATGTCACTGATGGTGCACTATTATGTTAGGAATAACTTAAAATTGGAAGGAATTACCCAAATATTTAATGCATATGCATGTGTTATACAACAGATAGTCAAAATGTACTGTGCAATGCTCTAATATCTCTTTGATAGGCCATGAGTATACAAGAGATACACAAATTGGCACTCTATATCAAGGCCACCATATGCCAGAGTTGTTTTTAAGTGACCATGCAGGAACACACTAACATACACAGACATGATTACTTACACACACTGATATATGCATACACAATAATCACATATATGCATATGGATTCACACACACACACACTTTGAGGTTTACTGCTACTTCATCCAGCGGTCATAAAATTCACCCAAGTTTTTAAATAGTATACAAACAATTACTGCTAAATAAAGTGGCTAAATTCTAAACACTAACATTTAAATGTAAAAGGAGACAGGGAAAACAGCAGTTTAACTGTGAAAACATTTCAGAGGTATTATAGTCCCATTAGGTACTGGAATGGTGAGCAGTTACTCTGTCCAGTGCTGATATTTGAAGGGTTTGGGATTTTAATTAGTGTTGCTCTGAATTCTCGACAAAATGTGCAACTGGAATAAGCTGTTTAGAGTAATGCTATCAAAACCATCCCTAAAACATAGGGCCCTATTCACGAAAGTAATCTAAGACAAAATCCTAACTTTACGACTTTCGGTATTCACAAAGGGCATTTAGGAATAGTAAAGTTAGGATTTTGTCTCAGTTAAACATAAGTTTTGGTCTTAAGGTAAACTTAAGACCAAAAATTAGGTTTAACTGAGACAAAATCCTAACTTTACGACTTTCGGTATTCACAAAGGGCATTTAGAAGTACTAAAGTTAGGATTTTGTCTCAGTTAAACTTAAGTTTAACTGAGACAAAATCCTAACTATACTACTCCTAAATGCCCTTTGTGAATACCGAAAGTCGTAAAGTTAGGATTTTGTCTCAGATTACTTTTGTGAATCGGGCCCATAGAGAGTTAATATTCAATACTATAAATTAATTAATATTTAATTTTAATGATGAGTTTGAAAAGACTGTTGTACGAGGATTAAAATATCTGTTGTTATCCATAGTAGCTTCCCTTTAAAATGACAGTCAGCTGCTAATTCAGGGATCAGGTTACTGAAGTGTGTTTCAATTCATAGGTGTGTTTGTGGCTTCAGTACCAGATCCTGCATAAGGGAGTAGATTGAGTATACAAAACAACACACTTTATGAAACACAGGTCCCCACGAGGTATTTATTTTAACACTTTCACTTCCAGGCCCTCCCCCTCGTGCTACTCCTTTTTTTGGCTATTTGGGGTAGTTTGCTCCTAGGCCCCTATAACATTTTGTCCTGAGGATTCTAAAGGTACCCAGGTTTTAGTGGATTCCCCTGGAGGGAACCAAGAAATTAGGCAAAATACAGCTAAAAGTTTTTGGGGGGGATAATGGGAAAAAAGTGCTGCAGAAGAAAGCGTCTGTTTTTCCCCCTGCAAATGGTATCAAAGAAGGGTTTACGGTGCTAAAACCATCTTCCCAGCTTTCAGGAGCAGGCGGACTTTTGTCAGAAAACCAAAATTTTCTGCACAGTTTTGGCATTTTACTGGGACTTAGCCTATTTTTACTATTCTTTGTGCTTTAACCTACTTCCAGTTAGTGAGAGAAATGGGTTTGAAACCAATAATGAATGGTGGATAGCTATACATTTTTGAAAAGTAGACACAATTCTAAATTCACCAAAGGGTCATTTGTGTAGATCCTTTAACCTTGTACTATAAAAAGTAACAGTTGAAATTATAAAATATTGTAATTGAGTTGAAATAAACTGCCATTTGTGCCTAGGTTTTCAACTGTAACTTATTCTAGCTACGGCAGATTTTTGGCAGTAATATTCCAATACATCTGCTGGACCCTTATGGTTGCGGGGATATATAGGGCTTCTAGGTTCACCAAGAACCCAAGGTACCCAGAGCCAATAACTGAGCTGCACCTTGCATTGGTTTTCATTGTGTACCAGGTATACAGCAATTTATTTGGTAAAACATAAAGAGTGAAAAATAGGTATCAAGGAAACCTATGTATTTCCAAAATGGGAATAAGATATGCAGTTTAGAAGCAGTGGTTATTTGCACATCTCCAAATTTGATGGTACCTATACTAGCATGTGAACTAGAGGGCATTTTTAAAAATGCCTTCTTTTTACACACTGTCTTACATTTGGAAGGCAGAAATGCATTGAAAGACAACTGGTAATAGCACTTGTTCTACTACTCTGTGTTCCCCTAAGTCTCTCAATAAACCTCACTTGTGTGGGTAGGCCTAATGCCTGCAACAGGAAACAGCTCAAAACGCAATGTAGACACATAACATTTTTCCAGTGAAAACTGACCCTTTTTTTGCAATGTGCCTAGGTGTGGATTTTGACCATTACAGAATAATGAGGTAACCCAATAATCGTCACCAGACCTTGGTACAATGCGGGAATGAAAAATTGGTCCGTGACTGCTTAAAGGAGAATTGAATTACAATCTATCTAGTGTGTGTTGCAATCACAGTCAACACTAGTAATTAATACCATGTAAAAAGACAACTACGTTCCAAAATAGCAAGATAAGAGTTTAAAGATACAATAAATGTAAAACAAGGAAAATGCGCCAAAAGTAATTCAGTTATAGTATATTTATTTCATATACTTGAAATAAATAACAATTTATGCATTTGAAAAGATACAAGGTTGCATGAAAAGGGAAATGAGGGATGGGTGTGCTCGTGATGGGCAGGGATAGGTAGAAGTCACTGGTTGAAGAATACACACTATTTCAATAATTACAAAAACAAACTGGTAAGAAAGATCAGTATAGAGAGACCTGTCCTTGCGAAAATATTTACATCATATTATATACTTTTTAATGCATCAATGCAACTTCAGACGATGGGGGAAGAATATGGTACAGGCCTCATGTGGGTGGAGAGCGTTGACGTTTTGACTCGACTAGTGCATAGACGGTGACTTAAACCTCTGCTGCGAGTCTTCTTCAGGACGGAAATTGGGCAACCTAGGAGTAGAGAATTGTGCGTCACTTGGGCTCTGAAGAACCTGAGGACGGGATTAGAGATGAACGTAGTAGTAGTACTGACCTAATCCTGGTGCCACGCAGGCATCACAGGTGTGTCAAGGAAAAGTTCCAAACCAGGTCGGTAATGTCTGTGGAAAACCGTACCAAGGGTTAGTGTAATAAAGACTTAAAG
Organism: Calotriton arnoldi; assembly: GCA_963921515.1. Taxonomy (NCBI): domain Eukaryota; kingdom Metazoa; phylum Chordata; class Amphibia; order Caudata; family Salamandridae; genus Calotriton; species Calotriton arnoldi. The sequence continues at coordinate 2,312,388 of CAWUFW010001495.1, forward strand.
TTGAAGCTACAGTGTGTAGTGTGGTTAGTGGAACACTCACCCCTGGTTAAAGGTGAATTCCACTTAAGCGGACCAATCTTATGAAGTCCTCCACTGTAATATAGACCGTAATACTGAGCATCCATGGTTATGCAGTATCCGATTAAATCGGGAGAATATCTAATCAAAAAACAAAAACATACGGGAAGGAATTAATAATCCCATATGTTGTCCAAAGGTGAAGGAATGGAGGCATTAACATCAAAAGGTTACCTTAATGGAAGAAAAACAGGCGTCGCGTGCCTCGCGATGGTCGTCCTGCCGAGTTCAAGTGCAAGAATGAACTGGCAGACGGCATCCGCTTTTAACCAAACCGGCCGGTGACAGCCTGCGAAGCGTGCACGTAGTGCGCACGTTGCTAGGTGTCAATCAGGCACCCGTGGAGCCCCGAGTGGCTGCGTGTGATGAAAGGCTGAAAACATCGAGTGGAATAGATTAGTGTTGCCGCCCGGTAGGGGAAGAAGCCAGGCAAGAGACAGCCAATGAATGTTAACCTCAGTATAAGGGGATTAAAACCGCTGTGAGCATTTCACACGCGTGTTTGCCAATTGGTATTGACAGTGCGATTATGTACAGTGAGTGTGAAGCAGGGAATACATTTGGATGAAGGCCTCAGTCCAAACTAGGAACGCTGTGAGTATTCCTGCGTATTCCTTATCGCACTAAGTTTCATTGAACAGTGCGATAGCGGCAGTGCCCCTTTGGGTAAACTGGAATACCTTATCGATATTTACAATGAGAATTAGTGCAAGTATATACAGTGTAACCACAATCAAAACACATCAATTTATTCACTTAACTAGAAAATATTCCATATTTCTACAGTGCCAATATGTACAGTGATAATGATTATGTACAGTGTGCTGAGGATAGCGCTGGTTTCACAATAATACATATATACAATGGGTTAGTAGAACAACAAAATTGCGTACAGTGTCACACAGAGTGCGATGGAGATTCCTGTCTGAAATGTTAGTGCACACTGCATATGTTACATAGTGTGTACCAGGGTGTATCAACATGGAATGTCTCTCGAGTGCGCCGTAGGTGCCTAGTGAGACTGGGACACTATTTGCAGCGGTAGTGCAAAATATCCTGCCTATTTACATCCTAGAAGGTGGGCTTCAGCCTGCCTATTTACATGCTAGATGTCAAGTTGACTAGATGCACAGAGAGAATGGTCATGATCCAAACGGGATTTAGCCAATGTGGAGAGTGGCTGCCTGTCTAGCTATCTCCTCATATTCGTTCAATCCCCTAAGTATTGTGTCAAATGTATGGATCCATTTACACTCACGATAATTAAGGGTATGTGAGAAATTCCCACCCCTTGGGTTCCTGTGGACTTTCTCGATAACCCACCACTTTAAGCTCTCAGCCGAGTGCCCAAATGTGGTGAAATGTTCCACTAGTGGGGCACCTTGTACCCCACAGCGTATTCTACTACAGTGTTGTAAGACGCAGCATTTCACTTTTTGTGTTGTTTGGCCAATGTATAAAAACTCACAGGGGCATAAGATGGCATATATCACCCCTCATGAATTACACTTAGTGTGCTCCCTCATGGTGAAGGTGTAATCATTATGTTTGAAGTCCTTGATCTCCTTGGTCATAGGACAAGCCTTGCAGCCTCCACATTTGAAATGACCCTTGATCGGGGCAATATTCCAAAGTGGCAATTGGACATTGTAGGTTTTAGAGGGGAGTAAGGATTTCACCAAAACATTTCTAGGGCTTTTGCCTTTTCTGAAGGCATGCATGGGGGGGTCTGGCAAACACAAATCGTCTGCGACCAAGTGCCAATGTTTATTAATGGTTTTGCGAATATCGTTGCTTTTGGTGCAATAAGTCGTGACACAAGTTAATATATCAGGGGTAGAGGAATTTCTGTTTTTGGGTTCCAGAAGATGCTCCCTATGGTTAAACCAGGCTCTTTTGCGTGCCTTTTTAAGAAGCCTAATGGGGTAACCACGTTCAGTGAGACGGTCTAACAGGTCTGCAGACTCCATAAAGTAGTCTTCTTTTTTGGTACAGTTGCGTCTGACCCTCAGGAATTGCCCATAGGGCAAATTGTCCCTGAGGCTGCGCGGGTGATGACTCCTGTACCTCAACAGGGTATTGCGTTCACTGGCCTTCCTACATAGCGTGGTGTGAAGCTTCCCCTCCTCTGTTTTGATGGTAATATCCAAGAAGTGTATTTCTTCTGTGTTATACTCTAAGGAGAACTGTATGTCAGTTGATCTGGTGTTCAACCAAGTATGGAAGGTTTTCAATTGGATCTCTGTTCCTCTCCAAACCATTAAAACATCATCTATATACCTTCGCCACATTTCGATGTTGTCTCTAAACGGGTTAGTGGGACTGAATATAAATGAGTGTTCATAGGTGTCCATGAAGATGATAGCTGCTACACCGTGACAGGAAATGGCCCAAAACGCAATGTAGACACACCATATTTTTCCACTGCAACGGGCCTAGCTGTGGATTTGGGGCCCTAGCTCAGCCACCACCTAGGGTAACCTAGCACACCCGTACATTTTTTTAAAGCTAGACATGCAGGGGAATCCAGGATGTGGTGACTCTTGTGGCTCTCACCAGGTTCTGTTACCCAGAATCCCTTGCAAACCTCAAACTTTGTAAAAAAAACATATTTTCATCACATTTCTATGATGGAAAGTTCTGGAATCTGCAGGGAGCCACACACTTCCACCTACCCAGCATTTCTTTAAGTCTCCCAATAAAAATGGCACCTCACTTGTGTGGGTATGCCTAGTGCCCGTGACAGGAAATGGGCCACAACGCAACGTGGTCAGATCACGCTTTTTCACTGAGGGCTGACCGCTTTTTTACAATGTGCCTAGCTGTGGATTTTAGGCCCTAACTCAGCCGGCACCTAGGGAAACCTAGCAAACCTGTACATGTTTTAAAATAGAAAGCCAGGGAAATCCAGTATGGGGTGTCTTGAGTGGCTCTCACTAGTTCCTCTTACCCAGAATCCCTTGCAAACCTCAACGTTTGTAAAAAAAAAAAAAATCTTCCCCACATTTCTGTGATGGAAAGTTCTGCAATCTGAGGGAAGTCACAAACTTCCACCCACCCAGCATTCTCACAAGTCTCCCAATAAAAATGGTACCTCACTTGTGTGGGTAGACCTTGTGCTCGTGACAGGAAACGGCCCAAAACGCAATGTAGACACACCACATTTTCCCACTGCAATGTGCCTAGCTGTGGATTTTGGGCCCTAGCTCAGCCAGCACTTAGGGAAACCTAGTACACCTGTACATTTTTTAAAACTAGACGCAAAGGGGAATACAGAATGGGGTGACTTGTGTGGCTCTCACCAGGTTCTGTAACCCAAAATCCCTTGCAAACCTCAAACTTTGTAAAAAAAACATTATCCTCACATTTCTGTGATGGAAAGTTCTGGAATCTGAGGGAAGTCACAAACCTCTACCCACCCAGAATTCCCACAAGTCTCTCAATAAAAATGGTACCTCACTTGTGTGGGTAGGCCAAGTTCATGCAACAGGAAACGGCTCAAATTGCAACGTGGACATATCCCATTTTTCCAGTGAAAACTGACCCTTTTTTTTGCAATGTGACTAGCTGTGGAGTTTGGGCCCTAGCTCATACGACACCTATGGAAACCTAGCAAACCCATACAATTTTTAAAACTAGACACGCAGGGGAATCCAGGATGTGGTGACTCTTGTGGCTCTCACCAGGTTCTGTTACCCAGAATCCCTTGCAAACCTCAAACTTTGTAAAAAAAAACATATTTTCTTCACATTTCTATGATGGAAAGTTCTGGAATCTGCAGGGAGCCACACACTTCCACCTCCCCAGCATTTCTTTAAGTCTACCAATAAAAATGGCACCTCACTTGTGTGGGTATGCCTAGTGCCCGTGACAGGAAATGGGCCACAACGCAACGTGGACACATCACGCTTTTTCACTGAGGGCTGACCGCTTTTTTACAATGTGCCTGTGTTAGATTTGGGGGTCTCTAGTTGGCAGAGGTAGGTACCTTTGTCCAAATAGGGACCCTTGAGTCTAGTCAGAGAAAGTAGGTACACTCCTGAAATAACCCCTGCTCACCCTCTTGGTAGCTTGGCACGAGCAGACAGGCTTAGTTCAGAGGCAGTCTGTAAAGCATTTGTGAACACATACAGTAATCAAGTGACAACACTACAAATGGACACCACACAGGTTATATATTTATAAAAATAGGTATACTTCATATAGATTTATCACAAGACCATAAACGACAAAAATAATCCACAATACTGTCAAGAATGCGTAGTTCTGATCAAAAAGGCTTAATTCAAGGTTCTGTGCGAGTCGGCAGCCTCCTCGGCTACGGCGATGTCAAGAACAAACAGAATCTAACAAATCCAGCTGACCGCGTCGAGACGGGCCAACACAGCGTAGACAGACTAGGTCACAGTACCTTTTACTTGAAGCGGCAGGCACGGGCGTGCGAGCCGGATGGCTGTTCGTCGCGGTCGCGATGCAAAATTGGAAGCGTTGCAGGACGCGTTGTCCCTCGATGCGGTGCAGGCAGCGGCTCATTGACATCGTCGAGACGGAGTCGGCGAAACCAGGGCCGTGCGTTGCAGGGCGAGACGGTGCTTCGATGCGGTGCTGGCAGGTTGCGGTGCGGCGACGGAGCCGGATTCGGGAGCTGGCGTTGATCAGTCCGGACAGCGGTGCGAGTCGGGCAGTGCGTCGCGAAACGTGCTCACGGTGCCCAACTCCGGTGCGGTCACAGGACTCGAACTCAGCAGCAGTGACCGTGTCGGTCGGACCAGATGGATTCGGTGTAGCGAGGCGTTGCTACACAGGTGCTCACAGGTTACGGTGCAGGCAGCGGCTCGTTGATGGAGTCGGTGAGACCAAGGCCGTGCGTTGCAAGATGCAGGCGTTGCTCGATGCGGTGCCAACAGGACACCGAGCCGGTCGGGAGAGTCGGTCACAGCTCCCTACCTCTGTAGCCACTGAAACAGAGTTTCCAGCAGCAAATCACAAAGGGGGTGAAGTCCAATGGTCCTGGGACTTCGATCAGGGGGCAAGCTCTCTTCCAAGCCCTTGGAGATCCTTCACAAGTTGATGAGAGTCACAGCAAAGCAAAAGTTCCTTTCTCCTTTCTTTGGCAGTCAGGCAAACCACTGCAGGCCAATCCCCCAAGGAGCACTTCAGCTTAGGGATAGTCTCTCCTCAGTTTCTTCTTGGTTCCGCTCCTCAGCAAAGGTTTCTTCTTGTTCCCAAAAGTGATCTAAAGTTCCTGGGTTTGGGCCCCAGTACTTATACTCCTTTTCTCTTTGTTCTCTGGAGGCAGAGAGGCCTTTGCCTAGTTTAAACCAGTTCTGTGCAGCTTTGGAGCACTCTGTGTACATGACTCCTTCTTTCCTTTCAGAATGTGGGGCAGGGTACTCAGACGCCCGGCAGGGGGTGGAGCCAGCATTGTGGCAGGCAGGCGCAGCCCTATTCAGACCTAGCTGCAACTCCTCCCTCCACTCTGGTTGCAGATCTCTCTATTCAGCCCTGTGCTGCCTCACCCTGTCTCCTGTAGCCCCCCCCAGCCCCTGTCACGCACAAACCAGACACACAATACACAAGCTGGCAGAGGCAGGCTGGATAGTTAGGCAAGAAAATACCCACTTTCTAAAAGTGGTATTTTCAAACACAGAATGTTAAAACCAACTTCACTAAAAGATGTATTTATCATTGTGAGTTCAGGCATACTAAATTCGTTTTTCTACCATGTTCCCTGGGTCAGTTAGGATTATAAGGTGTAATAATCAAAACCGCCCATTCTGGCCTATTTGGAGCAGGTAGCCTTTCAATAGTGAAAAACGAAAATGGCTGTAATTCACTATTAGGACATGCCACACACACCAGGGCATGTCCTACCCTATACTTACAATGCACCCTGCCCTAGGGCCTACTTTAGGGGTGACCAACATGCAGTAAAGGGAAGGTTTAGGGACTGGTAAGTGGGTGCACTCACCAAGCCGACATGGCAGCCCTAGGCTGCACACAGGCTCTGCAATGGCAGGCCTGAGACACACTTTACAAGCTGCTTCTGTGGGTGGCACAACCCGTGCTGCAAGCCCACCAGCAGCATTGGATTTACAAGCCCTGGGCACACTCAGTGCACGGTACTAGGGACTGACAAGTAAACCAATCATCCAATCATGGAGTCACTAATACATACATCAATTTACAATAGGGAGCACTTGCACTTTGGCACTGATTAGCAGCGGCAAAGTGCCCATGAACATCTAGTCCAGCAAAAACATATCGGCAACAGTGGAGGCATTACGAAAAAATGGAAGGGAGACCCACGCCAAGGACGCCAGGTCTAACACGTGTCCCCTCCAGCTGAAATGTGGGGAGAACTACCCTACCCCTAGGGAGTTCTCATCACTAAAGCGGAAAAATCTGGACAGACCATCAGCATTGGCGTGTTCTGTACCAGGGCGGTGTTCCACCGTAAAGTCCATCCCCTGTAGGGAAATGGACCACCTCAACAGCTTTGGATTCTCACCCCTCATCTGCATCAACCATCTGAGGGGCCTGTGGTCTGTCTGAACCCGGAAGTGAGTCCCAAACAGGTATGGTCTCAGCTTCTTCAGTGCCCAGACCACAGCAAATGCCTCCCGCTCAATAGCACTCCATCTCTGTTCCCAGGGAAGTAACCTCCTACTGAGGAAGGCTACAGGTTGGTCTAGGCCTTCCTCATTGATCTGTGATAGAACAGCCCCTACACCATGCTCTGAAGCGTCCGTCTGAACAATGAACTCATTGGAGAAGTTGGGTGCCTGGAGCACAGGCGCCGTGCACATGGCAGTCTTCAAGGTGTCAAAAGCTTTTTGACAGGCGTCAGTCCAAATCACTTTCCTGGGCTGCTTCTTGGAAGTCAGCTCTGTCAAGGGGGCAACAATGCTGCCATACCCCTTGACGAATCTCCGGTAATACCCGGTGAGTCCTAGGAAGGCTCTCACCTCTGTCTGGGTCTTGGGGGGCTCCCAAGCCAGAATGGTATCAATTTTCGGTTGGAGGGCGCCACCTGGCCGCTCCCAACCTGGTGTCCCAAGTACACCACAGAACCCTGCCCAATCTGGCACTTACTTGCCTTGATTGTGAGGCCTGCCCTCCGCAGCGCCATCAACACTTCCCAGAGGTGGCGCAGATGTTCTTCCCAACTGGCACTGAACACTGCGATGTCATCCAGGTAGGCGGCACTGAAATCCTCCAGTCCAACCAACACCTGGTTGACCAACCTCTGAAAGGTGGCAGGGGCATTCTTCATCCCAAAGGGTATCACCCAGAACTGGTAGTGCCCCTCTGGTGTGGAGAATGCTGACCTCTCTTTTGCCCCATCAGTCAAGGCGACCTGCCAGTCCCCAACGTTAAGTCAAACGTGCTGAGGTACCGTGCAGCCCCTAACCGATCTATGAGCTCATCAGCTCTGGGGATGGGGTGGGCGTCAGTCCTGGTGACGGAATTGAGTCCCCTGTAGTCCACACAGAACCGGAGTTCTGGTGTGGCACCAGGAGCGGCAGCCTTTGGAACCAAGACCACTGGGCTGGCCCAAGGGCTGTTAGAGGACTCAATCACCCCTAACGCAAACATCTTGGAGACCTCCTCCTTGATGCAAGCTCTTACCCTGTCAGTCACCCTGTAAGCCTTGTGCTTCACAGGAAGACTGTCCCCAGTGTCCACATCATGGACGAACCAGTTAGTGACACTGGGAACCAAGGAGAACAGGTCAGGAAACTGCCCCAACAGTTGGCGACAGTCACCGTGCTGCTCAGGTGTCAGGGAGGTAGAGAGGTTTACTCCCTCCACTGATCCATCTTGCTCTCGGGCTGACAGGAGGTCAGGAAGAGGCTCGGTCTCCTCCTCCATTCCATCATCTGTAGCTAAGAGCATGCCCACTTGGGACCTCTCCAAGTGGGGCTTCAGGCGGTTCACATGCAGGACCCGCAAGGGGTTCCTGGGAGACTGCAAGTCCACCAAATAGGTAACTGGACTCTTGCGCTCCACCACCGTAAAAGGGCCGGTCCACCTGTCCTGGAGCGTACAAGGCTCCACAGGGGCCATGACCCACACTTTCTGACCAGGCTGAAGCTCTACCAGAGTGGCATTCTGGTCGTACCACCGCTTCATCTCCTCCTGGCTGGCTTCCAGATTTGCCTCAGCAAGTTCTCTGAAACGCCTAGTCTGGTTCCTGAAGGCCAGCATGTAACTGTATACATCCTGGGGAGGTTTCCTGGGAGATTGCTCCCAGCCTTCCTTGACCAAACTCAGAGGTCCTCGCACCGGGTGTCCATAGAGGAGCTCAAAGGGACTGAACCCTAGAGACTTCTGTGGCACCTCCCGGTATGCAAACAACAGGCATGGTAAGAGGACGTCCCATTTACGCCTCATGGGTTCTTCCAGACCCATAATCATGCCCTTGAGGGTCCGGTTGAATCTCTCAACCAGCCCATTTCCTTGAGGGTGGTAAGGAGTGGTGAACTTGTAAGTTACACCGCACTCCTGCCACAGGGACTTCATGTACTTGGACACGAAGTTGGTACCTCTGTCAAACACCACCTCTTGAGGGAATCCCACACGTGAGAAAATTCCCATCAGTGCCCGTCCCACCACGGGGGCCGTCACTGTCCTCAGAGGGATGGCTTCAGGGTACCGGGTGGCATGGTCCACCAAGACCAGGATAAACCTGTTGCCCATGGCTGTCTTGGGGTCCAGTGGCCCCACAATGTCAATACCCACCCGTTCAAAGGGGGTGCTGACCACAGGGAATGGCTGGAGAGGAGCCTTGTGCTTCCTCCCACTCTTTCCACTTGCCTGGCAAGTCTGGCATGTCCTGCAGTGAGTGGCGGCACTCCTGCGCATCTGGGGCCAATAGAAATGGGTAACAAGCCTGTCAAAGGTCTTGTCCTGCCCCAGATGTCCTGCTAACGGTACATCATGAGCCAACCCCAGTAGGAAGGCTCTGAAGCACTGGGGTACCACCAGCACACGGGCTGACCCAGGCTCAGCAACCTTAGGCTCTGAATACAGGAGACCATTCTCCCAGTAAATCCAATGTGATCCAGACTGATCACCTGCTGCCTGGTCTGTGGCCTGTTGCCTCAGACCCATGAGAGAGGGGCATGCGTTCTGCTCCTCGCAGAACTCTTCCCTGGAGGGTCCTTCTTCTGGCTGCCAATGGGTCAGCTCAGGTAGGTCCCCCAGTTCAGCTACCTGTTCCCCTGTAGGCTCCAGGGCATCCCCCTCAGGGTCTGCCTCCTCCTGGACCGTGGGAACTTCGGGGGCCTGTTTCCCGCGCCCCCTGCCTCCTCTCTCTCCGGCAGGCACCTGGGCCTCCCTCTCAGGCTCCAGGTCCTCTTGAACACCTTTCGCTGCCATTGACCGGGTGGTCACACATGCCCAATCAGGCAAGCCCAACATTTCTAAATGCGCACTCCGCTCCACCTTAGCCCAAGGTGAGCTCTCCAAATCGTTCCCTAACAAACAGTCAACAGGCATGGCTGGCCTCACAGCTACTTGAAGAGTACCCGAGACCCCCATTCAAAGGGAACCTGAGCCACCTTGCAGTGACTCTCTGTGTTGTCAGCGGCAACAACCGGATAGAATGCATCAGGGATAACCTGCTCCTTAGACACCAGGTGACACTTGACAGCTGTCACACTGGCTCCTGTGTCTCTCAGAGCCTCCACCCTATGGCCATTGATGGTCACCCACTGCCTGTATTTCTTAGTGTTCTCAGGCAGCGGGGTCCTAGGGACCATCTCAGAGTCTCCTAATGAGACAAGGGAAAACACTGTGGGATCCCCCACCTTGGGCACCCAACTCCTCCCCCAGGGCTACACTAGCCAACTGCCGGGGGACTGCACCAGTGCGTGCTGGTTTTCCATGCAAAGGGCAACGAGGATCGTTTGCCTTGTGGCCAGGGGCGCCACACTTGTAACATACCAGTGGTCCCTGGTGAACAGGGGGCCTGTCAGGGCCACTGGCTTCTTCTCAGGGGAGGCTGGGAACCTTTCCCTTGGTTCCCTTGGGGTCTACTTTGGGGTCCTTTATGGAACTCCCTCTGTTTACCCTTGTCCCCCCCACACTTCTGCTGGGGACCCTGCCCACCCTTGGCGGAGTCTCCCACGTGACCCTTGTGGACCCGGGTACTCACCCAGCGGACCGCCTCCTCAGCAAGCTGCCTAGGGTTAGTCAGCTTACTATCAATCAGGTGCTGGCGTAGCTCAGGAAAGCAATTACTGGACAAGTGCTCCCATGAAATCAAATCAAAGAGCGCCTGAAAATCAGTCGCTTTGCTACCCTTTACCCAACCATCCAAGGCTCTGCAAAAGAAGGTCACATATTCAACCCAGGTACTGCTTTCAATCTTACTACAGTTCCTGAACCTTTGCCTATAAAGCTCAGGGGTCAAACCATACCTAGTCATTAAGGCATCCTTCATGTGGCTGTACGAATTATAGACTTCAGAGGGCAAATCCAACAAGGTATCCCGCCATTCACTGAGGAACCGTCCCCACAACCCCGCTCCCCAATCCTTCTCAGGGACCCGGTGGGAAGACATGGCTACCTCATAGGCTTTGAACCACTGCCCAATGTCATCATTTTAAAAAACTCCTTCACCACATCTTTGGGAATATACACCCTAGCTTCAACAGGCACAGGCGGTACACTGCCACCAGAGGGAGTAATCTCTAAGCTTTTGGCCTTCAATTCCAACTCCCTCAAAACTTTCTCATGTTTAAACTGCATTTTCTTTTCCTCTAGGGCTAATTTCCTAGTTTGCATTTCGAATTCTAACTGCCCATTCAGCTTGAGCTTGGTCAGCTCCATTTCGTGCATCCTACTCTCTTTCCTGTCCTCCAACTCCTCTGGAGACAGTCCTCTGGCAGAAACACTGCTACCTACTGGGGAAGATGGTCTTCCAGCCCCTAGACCCAATAGCCCCTACAGCTGCCCTTCTGCATTCTCGGCCCCCTCCACCGGGGCACTCCTTGATTCGACCCAGGCCCTCAGCGCCTTTTGGAGGTCCTCCTTCCTGGAGAGCCCGGTCATGGACACTTTAAACTTTTTGCAGATTTGCCTGAGCTGCTTGAGGGTGTAGCATTCTAGCCTCTCTTCTTCCCAATCACACTCAACAGAGGCTACTGATGCTGGTTTCTCCATAGTTATTAAACTTGGCAGTTGCAAAAATAGGAAATCCCAGAAAAAATGCTATAAAAGTATGTGGTTGCGTTTTGGTCTGCACTCACTAAGTAGTGTTCACCAATCACTGTACATGAGTCACAAATGCAAGTCCAGAATCCTCACCGCTGACCACCAATGTTAGATTTGGGGGTCTCTAGTTGGCAGAGGTAGGTACCTTTGTCCAAATAGGGACCCTTGAGTCTAGTCAGGGAAAGTAGGTACACTCCTGAAATAACCCCTGCTCACCCTCTTGGTAGCTTGGCACGAGCAGACAGGCTTAGTTCAGAGGCAGTGTGTAAAGCATTTGTGAACACATACAGTAATCAAGTGACAACACTACAAATGGACACCACACATGTTATATATTTATAAAAATAGGTATACTTTATATAGATTTATCACAAGACCATAAACGACAAAAATAATCCACAATACTGTCAAGAATGCGTAGTTCTGATCAAAAAGGCTTAATTCAAGGTTCTGTGCGAGTCGGTAGCCTCCTCCGGCTACGGCGATGTCAAGAACAAACATAGTCTAACAAATCCAGCTGACCGCGTCGAGACGGGCCAACACAGCGTAGACAGACTCGGTCACAGTACCTTTTACTTGAAGCGGCAGGCACGGGCATGCGAGCCGGATGGCTGTTCGTCGCGGTCGTGATGCAAAAATGGAAGCGTTGCAGGACGCGTTGTCCCTCGATGCTGTGCAGGCAGCGGCTCGTTGACGTCGTCGAGACGGAGTCGGTGAGACCAGGGCCGTGCGTTGCAGGGCGAGACGGTGCTTCGATGCGGTGCTGGCAGGTTGCGGTGCGGCGACGGAGCCGGATTCGGGAGCTGGCGTCGATCCAGTCCGGACAGCGGTGCGAGTCGGGCGGTGAGTCGCGAAAGCATGCGAGCGGTGCCCAACTCTGGTGCGGTCACAGGACTCGAACTCAGCAGCAGTGACCGTGTCGGTCGGACCAGATGGATTCGGTGTAGCGAGGCGTTGCAAGGTGCGGTGTTCACAGGTTACGGTGCAGGCAGCGGCTCGTTGACGGAGTCGGTGAGACCAAGGCCGTGCGTTGCAAGATGCAGGTGTTGCTCGATGCGGTGCCAACAGGACACCGAGCCGGTCGGGAGAGTCGGTCACAGCTCCCTACCTCTGTAGCCACTGAAACAGAGTTTCCAGCAGCAATTCACAAAGGGGTGAATTCCAATGGTCCTGGGACTTCGATCAGGGGGCAAGCTCTCTTCCAAGCCCTTGGAGATCCTTCACAAGTTGATGAAAGTCACAGCAAAGCAAAAGTTCCTTTCTCCTTTCTTTGGCAGTCAGGCAAACCACTGCAGGCCAATCCCCCAAGCAGCACTTCAGGCTTAGGGATAGTCTCTCCTCAGTTTCTTCTTGGTTCCGCTCCTCAGCAAAGGTTTCTTCTTGTTCCCAAAAGTGATCTAAAGTTCCTGGGTTTGGGCCCCAGTACTTATACTCCTTTTCTCTTTGTTCTCTGGAGGCAGAGAGGCCTTTGCCTAGCTTAAACCAGTTCTGTGCAGCTTTGGAGCACTCTGTGTACATGACTCCTTCTTTCCTTTCAGAATGTGGGGCAGGGTACTCAGACGCCCGGCAGGGGGTGGAGCCAGCATTGTGGCAGGCAGGCGCAGCCCTATTCAGACCTAGCTGCAACTCCTCCCTCCACTCTGGATGCAGATCTCTCTATTCAGCCCTGGGCTGCCTCACCCTGTCTCCTGTGGCCACCCCAGCCCCTGTCACGCACAAACCAGACACACAATACACAAGCTGGCAGAGGCAGGCTGGATAGTTAGGCAAGAAAATACCCACTTTCTAAAAGTGGTATTTTCAAACACAGAATGTTAAAACCAACTTCACTAAAAGATGTATTTTATCATCCTGAGTTCAGGCATACTAAATTCGTTTTTCTACCATGTTCCCTGGGTCAGTTAGGATTATAAGGTGTAATAATCGAAACCGCCCATTCTGGCCTACGGGGAGCAGGTAGCCTTTCAATAGTGAAAAACGAAAATGGCTGTAATTCACTATTAGGACATGCCACACACACCAGGGCATGTCCTACCTTATACTTACAATGCACCCTGCCCTAGGGCCTACTTTAGGAGTGACCAACATGCAGTAAAGGGAAGGTTTAGGGACTGGTAAGTGGGTGCACTCACCAAGTCGACATGGCAGCCCTAGGCTGCACACAGGCTCTGCAATGGCAGGCCTGAGACACACTTTACAAGCTGCTTCTGTGGGTGGCACAACCCGTGCTGCAAGCCCACCAGCAGCATTGGATTTACAAGCCCTGGGCACACTCAGTGCACGGTACTAGGGACTGACAAGTAAACCAATCATCCAATCATGGAGTCACTAATACATACATCAATTTACAATAGGGAGCACTTGCACTTTGGCACTGATTAGCAGCGGCAAAGTGCCCATGAGCATCTAGTCCAGCAAAAACATATCGGCAACAGTGGAGGCATTACGAAAAAATGGAAGGGAGACCCACGCCTAGGACGCCAGGTCTAACAGCCTAGCTGTGGATTTTAGGCCCTATCTCAGCCGGCACCTAGGGAAACCTAGCAAACCTGTACATGTTTTAAAATAGAAAGCCAGGGAAATTCAGTATGGGGTGTCTTGAGTGACTCTCACTAGTTCCTCTTACCCAGAATCCCTTGCAAACCTCAACCTTTCTTAAAAAAAAAAAAAATCTTCCTCACATTTCTGAGATGGAAAGTTCTGCAGTCTGAGGGAAGTCACAAACTTCCACCCACCCAGCATTCCCACAAGTCTCCCAATAAAAATGGTACCTCACTTGTGTGGTAGACCTTGTGCTCGTGACAGGAAACGGCCCAAAACACAATGTAGACACACCACATTTTCCCACTGCAATGTGCCTAGCTGTGGATTTTGGGCCCTAGCTCAGCCAGCACTTAGGGAAACCTAGCACACCTGTACATTTTTTACAACTAGAAGCAAAGGGGAATACAGAATGGGGTGACTTGTGTGGCTCCCAACAGGTTCTGTTACCCAAAATCCCTTGCAAACCTCAAACTTTGTAAAAAAAACATTATCCTCACATTTCTGTGATGGAAAGTTCTGGAATCTGAGGGAAGTCACAAACCCCTACCCATCCAGCATTCCCACAAATCTCTCAATAAAAATGGTACCTCACTTGTGTGGGTAGGCCAAGTTCATGCAACAGGAAACGGCTCAAATTGCAACGTGGACATATCCCATTTTTCCAGTGAAAACTGACCCTTTTTTTTGCAATATGACTAGCTGTGGAGTTTGGGCCCTAGCTCATCCGGCACCTATGGAAACCTAGCAAACCTGTACATATTTGAAAACTAGACACTGAGGGAAATCCAGGATGAGGTGACTTGTGTGGTTCTCACCAGGTTCTCTTACCCAGAATGCCTTGCAAACCTCAAACTTTGTAAAAAAAACTAATTTTCCTGACATTTCTGTGATGGAAAGTTCTAGAAACTGCAGGGAGGCACAAACTACCACCCACCCAGCATTCCCTCAAGTCTCCCAATAAAAATGGCACCTCACTTGTGTGGGTAGGCCTAGTTCCCATGACAGGAAACGGCGTAAAACCCAACGTGGACACCTCACATTTTTTCACTGAAAACTGACCCTTTTTTTGCAATATGCTTAGCTGTGGATTTTGGGCCCCAGCTCAGCTTGCACCTAGGGAAAGCTAGCAAACCTGTTGATTTTTTTAAACTTGACACCCAGCGGGTCCAGGATGGGGTGACTTGTGTGGCTCTCACCAGGTTCTCCTACCCAGAATCCCTTGCAAACCTCAAACTTTGTAAAAAAAAAAAACATTTTCCTCATATTTCTTTGATGGAAAGTTCTGGAATCTGTGGGGATCCACAAACATTTACCCACCCAGCATTACTCCAACTCTCCTGATGAAAATGGTACCTTACTTGTATGGGTAGGCCTAGTGCCCCTGGCAGGAAACGGCTCAATACGCAACGTGGACACATCACATTTTTCCACTGCAATGTTCCTAGTTGTGGAGCTTGGGCCCTAGCTCAAGCGGCACCTAGGGAAACCTACCACACCTGTACATTTTTTAAAACTAGACATGCAAGGGAATCAAGGATGGGGTGACTAGTGTGGCTCTCGCCAGGTTATGTTACCCAGAATCCCTTGCAAACCACAAACTTTGTAATAAAAAACAAATTTTCCTCACATTTTTGTGATGGAAAGTTCTGGAATCTGTAGGGATCCTCAAACTTCCACCCACCCAGAATTCCTCCAAGTCTCCCGATAAAAATGGTACCTCACTTTTGTGGGTAGGCTTAGTGCCCATGACAGGAAACATCCCAAAATGCAACGTGGACACATCACATTTTTCCACTGAAAACTGGCTCTCTTCTTGCAATGTGCCTAGCTGTGGATTTTGGGCCCTAGCTCAGCTGGCACAGAGTAAAACCTAGTAAACCTGTACATTTTTTTTAATTAGACTCCCAGGGCATTCCAGGATAGGATGACTTGTGTGGCTTTCACCAGGTTATGTTACCCATAATCCCTTGCAAACCTCAAACATTCTGGAAAAAACATTTCCCTCACATTTCTTTTATGGAAAGTTCTGGAATCTGCACTGAGCCACAAACTACCACCCACCCAGCACCCAAAATGGTACCTCACTTGTGTGGGAAGGCAAAGTGCCCGTGACAGGAAATGGCCCCAAGCGCAACATGGGCACAACACATTTTTCCACTGAAAACTGCACCTTTTTTTGCAATGTGCGGAGCTATAGATTTTTGGCCCTAGCTCAGCCGTCACCTATCGAAACCTAGCGAACCTGTACATTTTTAAAACTAGACACCCTGGGAATTCCAGGATGGGGTGACTTGTGTGGCTTCCGCCAGGTTCTCTTACCCAGAATTCCTTGCAAACCTCAAACTTTGTAAAGAACAAAACAAATTTTCCTCACATGAAAAGTTCTAGAATCTGCGGAGATCCACAAACTTTTACACACCCAGCATTACCCCAAGTCTCCTGATAAAAATGGTACCTCACTTGTGCGGGTAGGCCTAGTGCCCGCGACAGGAAATGGCCCAAAACACCCTGGCAGAGAAAGACAGAAAAGACAAATATTACTCCACACTCATCTACTCCTCAAAAACACACACATACTGGTTCGATTTGGCACTAGGGTGAGTGAAGGTTCAGAGAACAAAATGTAATTAACAAGATATTTCACAAAAATGAAATAATTGAATTGTCAAAAACCTGAACCAATGAATCACAGCTCCTGAGGTGTAAAGCCACGGCAAGGCACCAACCTCTTTTCAGGCCATACGGGACACACACAAGACCATTCACACTGCCTGCCGCGGGCCCAGCACAACATTCACCTCAACAGACAATGCTATTCAAGGGCCCATCACATTCATATGTCCACATGACTGAGAAAGCAATCACACCGGCTGACGGTTGATGGAGTGTGTGCACTGGCGTTTGGCTAGCAGGGCGTGTAGTGACCAGAAGCAAGGCACTACTCACACACCACCAGCCAAATGCCATTCCACACACACCGCCAGCCAAGTGCCAGTACACACACACCACCAGCCAAGCGAAGGTCCACATCCACCGCCAGCCAAGCACCAGTCCATGCACACCGCCAGCCGAATGACAGTCCACACACACCACCATCCAAACGCCAGACCACGCACACCGCCAGCCAAGCACCAGTTCACACACACCGCCATCTAAAAAAGAAAATACAAACCAATTGGCAATAGATACAAAACTTTAACAACAAACCCAACAACTCTAACTAAATACATCACATTAATGCCAACCATGAAATCTGAACAAAAAATATAGTGACACTTTAATTGTTGCCTGAATATTGCTGGATATACAAGGAACTCTTCAGGGGGTGCTTTTAAAACTCTACACTGCTACAAAATCGGCCCCTGTATCAAGACCAGCACTCCACCCTTCCAGCCGCATGGGGAAACGCCTGATGCCTGGTACAGCCAGTCAGGCCTTGCCTATTCCACAACAGCAGTGAGAATGTGAAAAAAAAAAATATTGAGAAAGAAATGATGGCTTACTGCAGACTGTTACATACTTTCTCAGCCAATAAAATACCTCAAGACAATAACAATAAGTCCAGGCACTACAAGCAAGAAAATGATGGAAATATATCCTCAACACCTCCAAATTTCCCATTCCCTCTACAGTCTGTTCATTATTCCCCTGATCCTCCAGTCTTGCAACCACTAATCTAGATTCTAGTCTCTCCAGCAACAAACAAATTAAGGGTCACATATAAAAAGGGTTTTGCTGTTGTAAAGCCTGTCAATAAGGTTTTTCTACTTCAAAACACCATTTCACAATGTACAAACCCTCTATTATGTCTCAAAAAAGTATTTCTGACTGCTAAAAGGGTTTTGTGCGAGAGAGTTTGTCCTTTGGAACCCTGTTCGATTGTCTCGGCGAAGCAGGCTGCAATCCACGTGACAAGTGTAGATTGTTAAAAGCATCACAAGTCTCCTTATTGGACATGGATTGCTTTACAAAAAAGTGTGTTTCGCTTGGGTAACCAAATTCAGGTATGGTGGTCTGCTATGGATTCACAACCATTAACAGTGCATTGCAAGCTATGACTTCGCTAATGAATATTCATTAGGCTGGTTGCTTTGTGACTCCCAGGGAATGGGCAATTTGTGACGTGGCCTATTAGTACATGGGTCGCATCACAAATTACAAAACCATTTCTCAAGCCAGCCAGTGTGCAATGTGTACTTCCATAGATTGTGAACAGGGATAGCAAATAAAGCCCAACATGAAATGCATCCAAAAAGAAGACCACATTGATGCTTCCTGCCTTTCAAATTTCAGTCCATTTAAAATAAATATTTTACAATGAACTTAACTGAACTGACTTGATTTTCTCACACTATCCGAGGGTGGAAGATGCAGCAGAGATCGCAGGCAAGGTATAAGTCATGTTTTCCCTCAGACGTTGCATGAAAGCAAACATGTTTTCCCACCAATACCCAAATCCAAAATGACAGAGGAGTCAACAAAGAACAGGGCTAGTCGTTGGTGCAGGGAGAGAGATGCTACTGCAAATACTGTAGTCTCACTCTCAATGGTACTTTCTCACTAACAAAATTGAGTTTACACTAAAAAGTTGCTTAAACGATGGTTTTGAACAAAGACATCCATTCAAATTGAATTTTGCGGGGGCGTGGCTTGACGCCCATGGGAAATGGCGGCGGATCAGTGAACTCCGGATCGAGGGCGCAGGCGGAGGCTGTTTTTCGCGGGATCCGCGACCCGTACATACACTGAAGTGCGTTTTTTTCATCATGGACCGCCCGACGACCATCTGGTAGTGCTAACTGCACACCAGCAACGTTTTTCTCCAGGTATTTCGGCATCGTCGCTGCCGCTTCAGACGCGGCCGCCATTTTAGGATACGGCCGCAGTTACAGTCACCTGCTTCACGGTGATGAGTGGCGGTTTCACTCTTCCTTGGCATTTGGCAGCCTGCAATATTGTGAGTCTTCTCCAGCATGTTACAGCTCAATTTAACTTCATTTACGACAGGAGATTGCTGATGTTGACTATTTTAATGCAGCTAATGTGGATCACTTATTTATTTTAAACAACCGCCACTCTCTCCTTCATGAATGCGGTTGCAACGACTATTTGTGGTGCAATGCTGATTTTTTTTTTTAAAACAGATTTTATTGCGTCAAACAACGAATACTATGCAGAGCTCTGTAACCCAAAGGGCTTCTGCCACATATATGATACAGTGAATGCGTTGACATTTATGTTATGCAAAATATAAATCAACAAAAATAACAGCGAACAAGATTAACAACCCCCCCACTCCCTCCCCCCCTGATGCACTGTCAGTATGCCCTCTCCCACAAGTTATATCTGCGACCATCGTAGAGAAAATGATCCAGGCTATGCAGAACCACTCCTGAACTACATGTCAACATTCTATCTTCAGTGTGTGTCTACACAAAGCGAGGTAGGTTCTAAAGAAAGACCTCTATATTCAGCCCACCGTTTCCATATCTTTGTGTGCTTTCGCGGACATCCCATGGCCTTAAAAATTGGAAGTTCTAGACCCATATTAAAGTCCAATCCATTCTTCCATGCTGCTAGGGGGGGGTGAGGTAGTTGCTTTCCAATGTCGTGCAATGTCACGTTTAGCTAACGTAAAACCCAAAAGCATCTGGTGACGTTTGTATATATTGCCTCCAATCCCCTCCATAATGTGCAGGAGCACCAGCTTGGGTGAGTAGGGAAGGTCCCATCCCAGGACCTCCGACAAGCATGCCAACACTCTTTGCCAAAATCGCACAATCACCTCACATTGCCAAACTGTATGAAATAAAGTACCATCGTCTCGCCCACAACGTAGGCAAAGCGGGGAGGCTATCAAGCCGGCCCTCCATAGTCGAACACGGGTATAGTCCACCCGATGTAAATAGTTAAATTGAGTTAAACGAAGACGCATAGCTATAGCAGCTTCTCTAGGGGAATAGAGAGCCTCCGTCCAATCTTCGCTTTCTAATGGGCCCAGATCCTCCTCCCAGGACTCCCGAAGTCTATCTAGCGTGGTGGAACTATTGGTCACGAGAGACTGGTAGATTTTGGAGACTT
This sequence comes from Calotriton arnoldi, assembly GCA_963921515.1. Lineage (NCBI taxonomy): Eukaryota > Metazoa > Chordata > Amphibia > Caudata > Salamandridae > Calotriton > Calotriton arnoldi. The sequence goes on from CAWUFW010001495.1 coordinate 2,332,314, forward strand.
TGTGATCCTGTAGGTCACCCATAAACAGTTTGGCCTCAATGGGGCTGAAGTCCGGAAGAGACTCCAGCTTGGTGACACTGGGGAGAAGGGCATGTCGGAGCTGCAAATAATTGTAGAATTGAGTCTTAGACATCATAAAGTCCTGTTGGAGTTGCAAAAAGGACTTAAGGGTCATGCCCTGCATCACATCCCCGAGGGTAGAGAACCCTATGGCATCCCAGTCTCGGAAGCCCGCCAGGCCCGCCAATTGGGGCAGCATTCCATTTGACCACAATGGGGTCTCCTTAGTAAGTCTACTCCACCATCCAATTTTACGCAATGCCTGTTTCCACACCCGAAACTCTACTGTGGTAATAGAGGGAAGGGCCCGGCGCATCGGTGCAGAGTAGAGAATAGTATGTAAGGAGTGGGTCCCCATGAGTGTCCGCTCTAATAAATAGGCCGGATCCCCATACCACCACTCATTCAGTACAAGTAGGTGTGAGGCCATATAGTAGGACAGTATATCGGATGTGGCCAAGCCACCACAGTAGGTGGACTGGAAGCACGTACGCAAAGCCACCCTAGAAGACTTCCCAGCCCATAGAAATAGCCCCAACACCGAGTTGACCTGACGGAACCACGACGGAGGGATACGAAAAGGATAATTTTGCAATTGATATAATAATCATGGCAGGGAGACCATCTTGAAGATTGCCGAGCTGCCCGGTAGGGAAAGGGGCATATGGGACCAGGTTTTCAATTCGTCACCCACCCGCGTCCATATCGATTGGATGTTGCGTTCCCATGAGACCTCAGCAGAATATGATAAAAAAGACCCCCAAATACTTCATCCCGATCTTGGTCGTCTGTATCGTGGAGGCCCAAGGACCAAGGGCTAGCTGGGGGCCAATAACCCAGAGGGTAGACTTACTAGGGTTCATATATAACCCAGAGGTCTCTCCAAAGATCTCCATAATCCACAACAACCTAGGGCCGGTCCTGTTGATGTCGGTCAGAAAGAAAAGGACATCATCAGCATACAAAGCAATACGATCTGACAGCCCATGTGTCCACTCAAAGCCTGCCACCTGCGAATCTATGCGTACCCATGTTGCCAGGGGTTCCATGGCTAAGGCAAAGAGGAACTGTGACAGCGGGCAACCCTGTCTAGTTCCCCTACTCACCAAGAACGTGGATGAGACTGATCCTGCAATACGAACTGAGGCTGTAATATTCGTATATAGGAGTCTTGAATAAGATAGAAACCGCGGACCCAGATTCAGTCGGTCAAGGAGGGCAAACAGAAACGTCCAGCTGAGAGAATCAAATGCCCGATCCATATCTGCGAGGAGAAGTGCTGCTGGGACGTTGAGTCGTTGGATAGTATTTAATGCGACATGGGCACGCCGTATATTATGCTGTGTCGCCCGTTGGGGCATAAACCCGGCCTGGTCTGGGTGGACTACTGAGGCAATATAAGGTGCGAGCCTATTGGCCAAAGCCTTGGCCAATATCTTGGCTTCGATATTGAGCAACGAGATAGGCCGATATGAGGCATGACAATCGGGGGGTCGACCCGGTTTGTGGAAAACCACTATCTCGGCATGTCGCTAATCTTGTGGCAGATGACCAATCTCTCTTGCCTCCTCTACAGTGTTCAGGAGGTGGGGTCCTAGTTTGGTAAAGTATCTCTTATAGAATTCACATGGATACCCGTTAGGGCCCGGCACCTTACCCGAGTTAAGGCCGGCCAGTGCCTCCCCCACTTCATCCGTCGTGAGCGGGCAATATAGGCTATCGCGAACCGCATCTGAGAAGCGCTGGGGTGGGATGGCATCCAAGAACTGATGGATCTGTACCTCGGATAATATCTCCCAAGGGGTATAGAGTGTAGCATAATATTGTGCAAAATGTTCGGCAAGTGCATGGGGGTTGTCCAGTGGTCTGCCATCAGGCCCCGCTATGGCGGGGAGGGTCAGGGGCAGACAGCTCCCTGGCAGAGACGGTGTAGTAGTTTACTCGATTTATCTCCCCATTGATAAATTCTGCTACGGGTAGCCAGCCACACCAACCGGGCCTCTTCCATCAGTAGATCTGCATGGGTTTGGCGTGCAAGGCCCAGCTGACGGCGCGCCAGCACACTGCTCTCCTCTCTACTCGTCTGCTCCAAGACGATCAGGCGGGATTCAGATTTCAGCAACTCTTCCTTTCGAGTCCGGCGGGCTGCGGAAAAATAAGAAATATCTACCCCCCGTATCGTGGACTTCATAGCCTCCCATAAGGGCTTGGCTGCCTCCACTGACCCAATATTCAGTTCCAAGTACTGATCAATAGCTTGGTCAATATGTTCTCTATATTGCTCGTCTTGTAGGTTCCATGTGGAGAGACGCCACCGGAAAGAAGGTCGTGCCGGGCCTAGTTGCAGTGTTAGGGCTACTGGGAAGTGATCAGAAAGGCCCCTTGGGAGAATGTCTACCCCGGCACCCTATGGATATCTCCCACAGGAACAAATAAGTAATCTAGGCGGGAAAATGACTCATGCACAGAGGAAAAATAAGCGTAGCCCCGGTCTATGCCATGTAATGCGCGTCAGGCGTCTGTCCACCCGAGGCCAGTCACAAGGGAGCTCAGTTTGGTAGTGAGGCAGGCCATGGGCAGGCCACCCCGTCTCCAGCGGTCCTGAGACACATCCATCACATCATTCCAGTCGCCACCAATAACAGCTATACCGGGGGGGGGATCTCTTCCCAGAGAGTCAAAAGGCGTTCGACCAGAGTCCAGGACAGGGGAGGAGGAGCATAGACAGAACCTAGTAGATGGATCCCTGAAGTATAACGTATCTACCCTGGGGATCTACCTATGACCTGAAGTGTAAATATGGGACCCGTCGGTGGATGAGAATGGCCACCCCCCTGGAGCCCCTAGAAAAGCCGGAGTGGAAGGCCTGTGCAAAGCCGTAACGAAGAAGACAGGGGCCTTGGTGCCCAGCAGATGTGTCTCCTGAATCGTCAGGATATCGGCTTTATCTCGCTTGGCCTGCCGGAGGATTGCGCCTCTTTTGATTTTATCCAGTGCCCCCCGGACATTCCAACTAATTATGCGGAGACCTGCAGTGTTAGGCTGCCGACCCACCATAGGAGAAGACATTTACGATTGCAATTACGGGAATATCTAAAACAAGGGGCAAACAACAAATATCTGCTACGCTAAGACGACACACTAAAAATGTAATAGTAGATGCAGTGTACAGGAGATGGAGGTAATCATCGTGTAGAGGAGCATTATCATTCAAGGTACGTATATCAATGGCAGAAGAAAAAAGACAGTGCATAACAAACCCCAAATCCCTCAAACACCCCCCCCACCCCAATACCTCATAACCATTGAAGCATCTGTCGCGGTCAAGACGGCATGTGGGCCCCAACGGGAGCACTCCAGCCATCTTGCCAATGGATCCCCTAGAGCCCACCCGAGAGTTGAGCGCTGTCCCCTGGACCTCGGACGGTCAAACAGAGGTAAGGCCCCTAAGGAGCCCCATTGGTTAGGTGATTCAATTATAAAGCAACATCTAAGAAGGAACTATGTATTTGTAGAGTCTGAGTCTCAGGCCAGAAAACACATATAGAGACGATACAAAAACTCAGGCCCAACCCCTTTCCTGGGGCAGCCTCAAGGACCCACGACCGACCACCGGAGGGCAGCCACTATAGTTAAGCATCAGACAGCTGGCACAGTGTCCATTTCTCCATTGGGAGGATTCCAAAGTACTCACGATGCCGAGTGTCCCGACCTAGGTAATGAGGCTGATCTGCTGACAACACTACGGGACTGTGAACGGCGACGAGATCCGGACCTCCTGGGGGGCTTATTCTTGAGTTTTGGAGGTTTACGAGTAGGGCCACCAGCCGACGAGTCTGAGTCCAGGAGAGGCGGCGTGTGCGAGCGCAGCTGTACTGTCTCATCAGTCCAGGTGAACACTTCTTCGGGTGAATCGAAGAACCAGGTGCGGGACTGGAAAACGACCCGTAGACGAGCAGGGTAGAGTAGGGCGTATGGTATTTGTAAGCCGCGGAGGCGGGCCTTGGCTGCCATGAAGGATTGTCGCTGCTGTTGAACTAATTTGGTGTAGTCCGGAAAAATCAATATTCGAGCATTGTTGAAGTGGAGAGGCTCTTTGAGCCGGGCTTGCTTCAGGATAACGTCCCTGTCATGGTAATTTAGGATCTTTGCGATAATTGGATGCAGTCTGGCCCCAGGGGGGGGCTTCTGTAGGAGAGCTCTATGAGCGCGTTCAATGATAAAGCAACAGGACATGGAATCTGGTGGAAGCCAGCTGGTCAGCCATTTGGTAAGGAACTGTTCCGTTGCACCAGATTCACAGCCCTCCGGAAAGCCCACAAAGCGAAGGTTACACCTCCAAGCCCTTCCCTCTTGGTCTTCGACTCCTGAGGCCAATGTTTTAGCGATCGTTTCCAGGGACGTTACTTTTTTCCGCAATGTAGCTACAGAGTCTTCAACCTCAGAGACCCTTGTCTCAGCCACCGTAATACGTTCAGTCGCATTCCATAAATCCTGGCGGAGAAGCATAACCTCAGAGCCCACCTCTCCTATTTTGGTCTCGAAAGTCGTCCTGCTCTGTGTGATTGCCGCTAGGAGGCCGCATTGTCCGAATTCGCCTGGGCGCCCCAGGATCGGGCGCAGAAGCTCCTGGGGCTGTGTATCGATCAATCATGTTGTGTTTTGCCACAGTTCCATGGGGTTTGTCTCTTGTCATAGTGCCGGTTTGGAGGCCACAGAATAAGGAGATGAAGAGGATCTGGGCGTGGTCTAATGTGTGGCAGGCGAAGTCGATAGACGTCTACTAGAGCACCCAGCACAAATAGGAGTTGGCGCTGTTGGTCTTCTGTGACGCTGGATGCAGGTGGAAACCGCCCACCCCCAGGCAGTCAGCACTCCCCCTTCTCCAAGAGGTGCCCAAACGCACACAGGCAGGGACACACCGGCGTTGCTGGGGATAAGGAGGAGGGTCTAATGTACCACAAGGAAGGACCACTGCTGTTCCACGCCACCTCCCCAAAGTGGGGGCCGCGCACTGGGCTCCAGCAAGCCCCAAGTCTCCAAACCACCCAGCGCGTGGCCCCAGGCACAATCCAGGAATTAGAGCAGATAAAGTCTCATACGGCCGGGGCGCCCCACACGCAGTCCGCTGCTGCGGCCACTCCAGTCGCCGTATAATGGTCAGCAGGACTCCCAAGAGCTGCCACGAAACCCCCCCGCGGCCTGAAATGGCCGCCGATAATGACTCGGGGGAGGCGCCGGAGCCACGCAGATCAGGAGCCACGCAGATATCACCCCCACCGAAGAGAGTCCGCTATGGCTGTAGTGCAGGGGTAAACCCACGGGGTCCCAAAGCAGGCACCGCAAGCCCCACAATCAGGCCCTTTGTAGATATCAAGCGAAGCAGGTAGCCAGGAAAGCCGGGCCCAGCGGTCACGGTCCACCGCACGTGGCGACCGCCAATGCAGTAGTCCCAGGTATACCCAGCGTCAATGATGCAGGGGCAGGGAGGAGGCAAGCGGAGCAAACCCCTCTTCGGGTTCCACTGGGGCTCACCGGACGTTGAGATCTCCGTCCTCAGGGTCACCACCGTGGGTCCATGGATGGCGCAGCCACGCCGTCAAGTGAAAGGAATGGCGAGGACAGTGTGCACGTCTCCGACACCCTATCACTGGCTCCGATGGTCTGAGGGCCGCTGGTAGCGGGCCCTCTCGTTCCGATGAGGCCGGGGCCTTGCGTAGAATCTGGCCATATGCGAGACTGGAGAACGTCTCGGGAGTCCTGCCCCCTCAGGCGCAACCGGGCCTGCCGGCTGCGTATCCAACCTGATTCCGATACCGAGTTGGTGATGGCCGGCCGCCGGCTGTATCGCTGTGTCCACCAGATGTTTAGGGACTCCGCGAGCGTCGTTGAGGAGATTACAAACCGATGAGGCAGGATATATCAAGGATTATGCAGACGGGCTCAGCGAAGCTCGCCTAAGTTGCGGCCGCCATGTTGGCACGCTAGCGAGTAGAGCACAATGCTGATTTTTAGCTAAAAAGGCCATCATTTTCATCGAGCCCTGAAGGTATTTTTACACCCGCGCTGCCTCCTCAGATGCGGCCGTCATTTTGCGGTATGCTCGTCGGAGCTACCCGTTTCACTACGCCGCAGAGGTGCGTGTTTCTTGCCTGTTAATATTCTTCAGCTTTTTTCACCATGTTTTGCCCTGGTTTTTCAAATTTACATGGCTTGGTCCTGTTTTACCTGCACAACTATTGAAATTGCAGGGCTGTGCACTTACTTTTAAAATGACCGTCGTTCTCCTCTCACGAACGTGGTCGCAACGTTGATTAATCTTGAGGTATTGAAGCTCAGTTAACAACCTGCATTGATATCCTTCTTACCATATCACTATTTTGTGCACAGAAGACTATTACTTTTAATAACAAGAGATCATTTTTGTTCCTCAGCAACAGAGGTTTCTACTGTTCTGTCAACTGAACCGCTCTTTAATTTAATACGCTGACTGCTCTTGTGTTCTTTTTGACTTTTTGACCCTCCTCTGCAATTGTTTTTTGTGCTCATCCTGTTTACACCTCTCTCATGCTACCCTTGCTCATTTTATGGGGAGACTGCGGAGGCTCTCTTCTTCTACAGTGTCTTCGTCTAACAGGTTTATCAAAAATTCTACAATCTTCTCCAAATTTGCCAGGATGGAGTCTGCCTCCTCCTCTTCACCGAAGCCTGGTGCACCTTCACAGACACAGTCGATGGTACCCGTCCTAACAAATGCAGTCAAAGCTAATTCTAAACGACTCAAAAAAGACCCTCCCTCTCCTGCAAAGTTTCCACCGCCTGCTTCATTAGACTTGCTCTAGGAGGAAATACGAGCCTTGAAACCCTTTATGGAGGAAACAAATTCAAAGCTTCAATTTTTGACTGATGGATGGTCCCAATTAGAGGAGAGCCTTATTGCAGTGGAACAAAGTGTTTCTTCTTATAATGAGACCGAAACTAAAGTACATGCTCTCCAATCACAAGTGTCTCTTCTACAGAGGCAGGTCGAGGATTTGGAAAATAGAAATCGAAGGAACAACTTACGCATTTATGGCCTACCAGAAAACACTGAAGGCTCAGACCCTCTCTCCTTCTTCAAATCTTTTCTGCCTAAAGTGTTAGGCTTACCTATAGAAACTGTCTTAAATATACAACGTGCACACAGACTGGGTCGTCCACATGCTGATACTTCTGCTTCAAACCGTCCACGAGGTGTAATTTTGTATTTCTTGGAATACACAGACCTTCTTAAAGTTTTATCAGCTTCTAAAAAGTCGCCGCACATCTCATGGTTGGGTCATACGCTGTTTTTCTCACAGGATTATGCTAAGAGTACTGCTGACCGACGTAGAGAGTTTCTACTGATGAGACCGGCTCTTCGTGATCTTGGTGCTAGATATGGCCTTTTTCATCCTTGTCTCTTTAAGGTCACCTATAGAAACAAGACAACCACCTATGAGGATCCTGTTAAGCTGAAAAGTTTTCTCAACTTCTGTAAAGCTGACACTATGGACACTTCTAATGCTTCTGCCTCTCAATTTGGCTGATTATCAGGACTTGTTTAATGCTGTTGCTTTCTTTATTTCTTGTACCTTGGAATAACATGTTTTCTCTTTTTTCTACTCTGCTCCTGTTATATTTGTTCCTGTTGTCCTGATTATGACCCACTTTTTGTTGTCAACTTTGTAGTTTTAACGATGTTTTTTCCCTTATAGGTACCTTCGATGTGTTTTCATCCTGTTGTTTCGCACTACGTGATGTTTAGTCCTGCCTGTGCCTTCCCTCGTGGGTTCTGGATGTGCCGCCCTTCCATGTGGTTTCACCCCCCCCTCCCATTTTTGGTCGTTTGTAGGTATGTGTCTTTATCTTTATGTTTTTATCCTTCTTTTATCTCTTACTATCCCTCCTCTCATTCGTTACCCCTCCCTTATTGGCTTAGCTTCTCACTTTTCTATCTACTATCTTATGAATCCTCTATTATTGTCACTCTCTTTCTCTCGCTCTTCTACTACTCTTCTTGCTAAAGATATACATCCTTCCTTTTCTGTCTTCTCATTTTCTTCATTTTTTGATGATGTATATTTATTTATATTTTCTTCCCTCTTTTTTCGACCTTTTTCTTCCATTCTTATCTTTCTTCTTACCTTTCTCCCTCCTTTTTTTCCATTTCTTCATTACCAATGTTTCTCTTCATTTCTCGATCTTTTACTGTTTCTGACTTAAGCCGATTTGCTCTCTCTATAGTTGATTCCTTTCTTGTTTACATGATTTTCTCTTCATGTATTATTGGGTTCTTTTACATTTACATGCTGTTGTGGTCTACCTTGTTTCAAGTTTATTACCATATTTGGTCTAATTTTAATTGTTCTTTTAATGGTTATTAAATGTCATTAAATATTGCTACTTGGAATGTCCGAGGAGTAAAACTCACCGATAAAAAGACAACGCGTACTATCTCACTTGTCTAAATTGAAGGCTGATATAGCCATGATTCAAGAATCACATCTCACGGAATCCGAATCCTTAAAGTTGAAAAGGAGACTGGGTTGGGGATGTTTTCTTTTCCCCTGGTGATGGTAAACGCAATGGTGTTGTTACTTTGTGCCATAAATCTCTGCATGTTAAGCTTATTTCTCAGGAAAAGGATGATGTAGGTCGTTGGTTACTTACGGACCTATTGATTGGGAAAGTTCCACTTACTTTGTTTAATATTTATGCGCCGACTACAGGTGATCATCTTTTTGGTCCCATCTTACAGAAAAACTGATGCAATTCCCTCATGATAATCTGATTTTAGCCGGAGACTGTAATCAAATTATTGATCCCTTAATAGATCGTAACTCCTTGTCTTCTTTTATACCCTCTAAAGCCCACAAATCATTCCTACACTCCTTTCAACAGAGACATTTAATTGATGCATGGAGACTGTGCAATCCCACTTTAAGGGAGTACACATTCTTCTCTCCAGTTCATCATACACAGTCACGCACTGATCATATTTTTATCTCCCATGTCCTCTCTCAGTCCATTAGAACTGCTGATATTGGCTCTATCTTAATTTCTGATCATGCCCCTTTATCACTTTCTCTAGATATACTCCATAAATCTTCTGCCCCTAGACGCTGGCGTTTTAAAAATTCCTTGTTGCTTGATCCTGTTTTTACATCCTCTTTCACTTCTTTTTTTAATGAATATTTTACCTTCAATGAATCAGATACCCTCCCTTTTCATGTCATATGGGACGCTTTTAAGGCCGCTGCACGGGACTTTATTATCAATTACGTTTCCAAGAAGCGTCATAATGCTTGAAAAACCGCCATGGCTCTCTTTGCTAAGATAAAAAATATGGAACATTCTTACTACACTACCAAATCTAAAGATTGTTTAACAGATCTAATAGTTGCCAAACTTCAATTTAATAAAGAATCTACTGAAAATGCTTCTTTATACTTACTTAAATCCAGTGCAAAGTTTTATGGCAGCCAAAATAAGTCCGGCAAATTATTGGCTAATTATCTTAAAGTCAAGAAGAATAAATTTATCATTGATTCAATCCTTGATGATCAACAGACACCCAGATTTAAAGACTCAGAAATTTTGCAAGAATTCCATACGTTCTACAACTCTTTATATACACCCGAAACTACCCCTACGGATGAGTCTATTATGGACTATCTCTCTTCTATTGTTAAACCCTCTGATATCCCTTCAGATTTTGACTCTTTAGAACTTGATGTTTCTATATCAGAGCTACACACTGCCTTGCTTACTCTTAAAAAAGATAAAGCCCCAGGTCCAGACGGTCTAACTGTTGAATACTTTTCCCATTTTTCCCATCTCCTTCTTCCTAAATTGCATAAACTTTTGACATCCTTTTTCTTAACAGGAACTTCTTCAGGTTCTTTTCTAGAAGCCCTAATTTGCCTTATTCCTAAGGACAATAAAGATCCACGCTTTTGTAAAAATTACAGACCGATTTCCTTAGTGAATATTGATTATAAAATTTTCTCCAAATCCTTGGCCCTACGAATAGAATCTTTTCTTTCAGATCTTCTAGGCAAAGAACAATCAGGTTTTGTGAAGGGTCGTTTTCTTACTGACAACATGCGCCTATTCTTCGATATACTCTCCAAATCATCTCATTCTACCACATCTCTGGCGGCTATAGCTTTAGATGTGGAAAAAGCTTTTGACAAAGTTTATTGGCCTTTTATTTTTTCGACACTTACGTGGTTTGGTTTTGGCCCCAAAATTAGTAAGTTAATTTCCCTTTTATATTCAAATCCTAGAGCAGCTATATTTGCTAATGGCCTCACCTCTTCATATTTCAATTTGGGTGAAGGTGTTAGACAGGCCTGTACCCTATCTCCCTTTTTGTTTAATCTAGCTTTGGAACCCTTTCTATCTAGACTTCGTCAAAACCCTGAATTCCACGGTTTCAAACATGGGAACACACATATTAAATTGGCAGCTTATGCTGATGACATTTTGTTGTTCCTCTCTAATCCTCTTTCTTCTCTACCAGCTTTTCTCTCTGAAACAGAGGCTTACTCTTTTGTATCTGGTTATAAGCTTAATAATGATAAATGCGAAATCTTTCCTCTAACTAAATTCACCTTTAAAGATGATTTCAAAATAACTAATTTCAATTGGAACACTAATCACATTAAATACTTAGGCATATATTTCTCTACTTCAGTCAACTCATCAATTTCCGTAAATTTGGACAAATGTTGCTTAAAGATCTCCTCACTCATCGATAGATGGCATCCCTTATACCTATCCTGGTGGGGAGATTGGATACAATAAAAATGATGTTATCTCCTATTGTTCTTTTTACTGTGTCTAGCATTCCAGCTGCCATACCCCAAACATTCTTCAAAAAAATCAATTCTTTATTATCTTCCTTTCTCTGGAGTAAGAGAAGAGCAGGTATGTCTATAGCTAAACTTGTTCGTCTTAAAACAGAAGGTGGTGTTAATTTTCCTGATTTTCCAACCTATCATAAAGCTTTTAATTTGCGTCAATCATCCCATTGGCTTGCCGTTTCCTCCTCGGACTCTCCTCTTTGGGTACCACTTGAGAAATCTTATATTGCACCTTTTTCCTTTCAGGAATATTTGTCCTTCACCCGTAAACCTCAAAGACTTTCTACTCCCATTGTTAAACATACGCACAAGTTATTAGATACATTTCTCTTGAATAATTCTTCCAAAAAGAATTCTCTTCTTCAGTCCTCTATCTGGCACAATCAAAGGATAACGATTAAAGATAAACCCATTTACTGGAAGTCGTGGAGACAAAAAGGTCTTCTCTGGGCTCATCAATTATTTCAGAACGATACAATTTTATCCTTTTACCAAGCTCAAATTATTTTTTAATTTTCCCACTTCATTTTCTAAAAAATATCAAGTGCTATAACAGGCTTTGATTTCAGCCGTTGATCAATCCGACCCAATTTTGGATCAGTCGCACACTACTTCTCCCATTTCCCATACATTTCTCAGTTCAGGGCCCAAAGCATCGAAAATGTATTCACATTTACGTAATTCGACCCCTTTAGACACAAAACTAAAGTGGAATTAGATTGGGAGCGTGACCTGGATGTCAACTGGTCCATCCAATTTTGGAACAAAATTTGGCTTAAAATTCGGAAAACATCTCGAGCAGCTAATACCACACAGAAGCTTTTGTTTATTTATAATAGGCTACTCCTCTCCCCCTTCTTTCTCCATAAGATAAACACTACACTACCCGATACTTGCTGGTCATGCCCATCCACAAACACAGATTTAAAGCACTTACTTTTTTCCTGTCCATTTGTACACGCCTTTTGGGAAAATGTCTGGAAACAAATCACCCAGATCTTTCAACATGCAGTACCCTTCTCTTTTGTTAACATTTTTTTTGGTTCCCTTTCCGAGGATTGGTCTCAATGTCCGTTACATTTACAAGTTTTGGATTTACTTTTGGGGGTAGCATTTCAACAAATTACCAAAAACTGGAAGAATGTATCCGGTTTATCTTTTCAGGCCTGGTGGTACGCTGTATGTTACAATCATAGATTAGATACTGTCTATGTTTATCCATTATCCCTTGCAGTACAACGTTTAAATATATGGTCCCCAGTTACGGAGTTTATTGATTGTCATGCTAAACTTTCACATGCACGTAGAATTTCACAACAAGAAGTTTTGAAACCTCCTTGACATTCTGCTTTTCTTCCTACTTTTAACATTGTTTGTACAGATTTAATTGAACTATGTTGCTCCGTTTCAAGTAAATGACCAGATTTGTTTTATATTTTCATATAGCTTATCTCTAATGTTAAGATGACCGCTTATTCATGTATATTTATATTCTTCAGAAACATAATATATATGTATTTTCATTGTACTTCCTTTTTCTCTACCCCCCCTTTTTATTTCAATAAATTTTTCTCTTTTCAAACTTAAAAAATTGAATTTTGCTCAATAACTGTTGCACGACAGGGACACAAATTAGCACAAACATCCAGTTGAGCGGCTTATGCTATAAACAGCTTTCCGTGTCCCCCCCCTTGAACACACTCCCAAATTAAGTGAGGTGGTATAATGGCATACCATTAGGAGTTTGTGCCACATGCCTATTGCTCAATGGTTGATGCTACTCAAGATTATGCAGTTTAAATAAAAATGAGGCACATGCTTACTTGTTGCATAGTTACACTCTCGTGGCTTGCATAGTCATCATTAATAGTTTAAATGGTGAGGTGATATATGATATATCCATTGATGTCATTGATGATGTAATTTGTAGTGTCAACAGTGATATCATTGATGGCATAATTTGTGATGTCATCTGTGACATCATATATGAAGTCTTGAGTGAATTGAGGCACGTTACAGTTGCATACTTGTTACAACTGATTTCAGTGTGCATAGTTTTTAGGTCGAAACTATAGCGCTCCTTTAAGTACAGTTTTCAAATGTTATGTATGCATATTTATACAAAAATACAAATATTTAATACCTCTCACAGGTCCTCGAATTTTTAAATATGTATCTGTGTTCAGAAAGCGCCTGACTAAGACCTATGCATATGAGCAGGTACTCAGGCGCGGCAAATGCATTGGGGTAGTATGCGCTATGTAAATGTTGCAATACAATGTACTGCACATGACTTGTTTCAGGCACAGTTTTCAAATTTTTAATGTTCACTGCTGTCAACGCTTAAATGTTTTATCAATATGTCTTTAAAGGTGCTCTAACTGCCCTCCAATCTATGTAATTCATAGGATTCAAGCATTTCTAAAAGATCATCAACTTCTATATATTCACTCCTTTGTAAGGAATTTTCATATAAAGATCATATTTCAAAAATAGGCTTGACACCTGCATCATTGATCTCTCATTAATGCTTTAAAAAGTGGCACAAGCAATGTACAGTCAATAAAACTTACAAAAGAATCTGTATTTTTTCAAAACATGTTAAAATTCAGTCATTTCATGAAAACAGTTTTAAAACGTGCATGCTAGTGTTGGTGAAGAAGAAATGTAATTAACATTGCATTATAGCTAGCCTGTCATGCACAAGGAGATCTGAAAGTCCTTCTTATGCTGGGGAAGAAAAGATAAGGCTCTGGGTGGCTTGGTCACGGCCCTGTGTTTCGTATTTAAATCATTCTAATCCTCTGATGCAGAGCGTTCATCAGAGATTTAAAAGAGTTGCTAAAGTAACAAAGACCTGGAACTGAACATGACGCAGCTTTACTTCACCTCTGTTTATTGTGGAGCAGAAAGCAAATAGGAAAATAAATCCAGTTGTCAAAAATATTTGACACTGTTCTCTGCAAAAAAAAAAGACCAGGCCGCTAATTAAATCATACGCTTTTGTTCATGTGTAATCTAGAGCATTCACTTAGTATTTTTTCATATTTTGTCTGTGGGGAATCGTGCACCCAGGATCAAAACATGAAAATAAGTAGGTAGTGAGGAAACACACTCGCTTAAAAGAAAAAGCTAAAAAATCGTGTTTAAAATGTGATTCCTTTGGTTTCCTCTGATAAGAAGCAACTTTGCAACGCTGAACTGTTTAACAATTACTTTTTAATATAATATAAAGTGAATAATGATTGGGAAGGACTTTAGATTTCAAAGGTATTATTTTAGCAGTTTATACATTATTCTGAAGATATTTTACTGAGAAATCTGGATTTTGTCTTTCAGTTATGAAACCACATATCTACTATTCATTAGGAGGCATGCCCTCAGCTGAGCATTGCTTTGAACATTATAAGATAATTATGCTATATATTCCAACCTTTCAACTGTTTTTTGCTCTTATTAACAGATTGTGAGTTGAATGCTCCCTGCACTTTCCCCAAACACACACAATTCAAAATAACTCACTTGAAGCACATGCAACCATTCATGCTTAAGTAGGATATTTAGAGGTGAGTGGTAAGTGAGCAGCCACTAAAAATCAGCAGATGCCTATTCCACCGAGCTTGAGCTTGCCTGTGCCATTTTAGAGATGGGAAACCACTTAAATTCTGATGGCAGAGCCTCAACTTGACATCGTAAGAATTCCAATCCCATTTACGGTGAGTCTTCCAATGCTAATTATTCCAGATCTAGACTACCATGCAAGACATGGGAGTCAAGAAGAAGAAAAACAGGGCAGGTGTTTTTGGATTCCCAGGATGATGTCCCCTCATCAAGCAGGGAGACTATCTAGCCCTGTCCCCCAGTCCTGGTTACAGGCAGAGGTCTTGCAGAGCTTAGCTCCCTGACACAGCCCCTCTGCCTGCTTGGCAGATGATAATTTTTGGGGTCTCAAACTCCCCTTCTTATAGTCCATTTCCGGACACCAAATGTGATCTAGGGTCTGAGTCTTTGAGGTTTTATGTTGGGGAGTTTGTTTTTCTAAAGTGCCCACTGCTCACTCTCTCTTTCTCTGCAGCAGTCTACCACAACAGGAGTGACTCCAAAGCTGATAGCCTCACAACACAGGCCATGGGAGTGACTAGAGTTCAAACATGGATGTCAGCCACAGTGATATGTTTATCAAAAGGTTAGACCAGGGCCCCAGCCCTACTCTTTATGATTCTCATATCAGCTCCATCTCCTTCCTGAAATGTGCCCAGGCCCCTTACTTGTGACCTCTCACTGAATCAAAGAGCATCTTTGAAGTGTATAGGGAAAGCCTGGATCTTCCCTCTCTAGTGTGTGTCCCACCCAGCTTATAGGAATGCCACAATGCACAAATCTGTCTGGGGATCTCTCTACCTCCTCTTCATGTTTCACTATACAGGGCTGAGTCCTCCAAAATGGAAACCAGGGCCCTCAATGTATTGTACAATTCACAGGCACACATACACCCAGTGCATGTTTACAGCATGCACACACTACACAGTACTGCATCCTCCATGTACTATACCACTAATAGGCATACGTACATCAACACATAAATTTAGCCAGCACTCATTGCACAGGACTACATCTTTCATGTACTGTTCCACTCATAGTCACACATACATCCTGAGCATGCACTTAACAAGCACACACTGCACAGTCCTTCATTATCCCGGTATTGCATCCTTCCCAGACACACATACACCCGATGTAGACCAAGGGTGAGTAAAGCACACAGCAGCAGAACTTTAAAAAGGAATGAGCCTGTAGGCCTCACTCCAGCGACACAGGTTAAAAAGGACCTGTTCACTCCTACTGATCAGTACACGGTATGCTGCCACCACCGTGTTTGAGCTGCTTAAATCCTGTTGAAGGCAGTACCCTTCCACCACTATGAGGATAGAGCTTTGTCTGCCCCTCCCGGTCCACTGCAATCCTTGAGACAGGCCTATGTCTTGGCATGCACACATGATCTGTGTTTGCCTATGACATTAAAAATCTGCATTAGAGATACAGACATCAGTACGGTTGGGCACTCAGGGCAGGGAGGCACTTCCACTACCATGCAGAGGACGTTTGCGTGCCAACAGCCAAGTACTTGCAGATTAAAAGCAATGTCAATATAAACACAATTAATGTTAGCCCAAGTCAACAAGACTTATGAAATGAAATGTGGAGGCATGAACATCAGAGTAAAATCATCTGTAATACACGCCCATGACCCACATGTCTGATAATGACCTTTATAGAAGTTGCTTGATCAAGTTCCTACAGGTCTGAGCATTAGTGAGGGAGTATATAGAGAAAAGAGCGGACCTTGAATGAATCTATCCATGAACCTAGAAACAAAAGGGGAAATTACCATAGTTGGCACACTCACAATATCTCGAAACACAAACCTATTAAGATATGAAGATTAACCTTAATACACTCATACAACAATAGCTATCAAGACAGAGATCAAAGGCTAACAATCAAATAACTTTTTAGTAAAATTGTATATTATAAAAATTATTCGAACAGCAAAGGATCAGGAATATCCATCATAGGCAATATAGCAACATAAAGCATAGCAGACCACAGCAAATATATCATGAAACTCATAATGATCCAGTTGATTGTGTCCTGAATGCCAACATAATTTCAATTTCTTGGAACACCATTCAAAATAGTCAAATGAAAGTAGCCCCTCTTATTTCAATAAGGATGAAACATGAGGTGTATGGAGAAAGTGTGGAAGAGCATTTGAACTCCAGCAAGAGCCAAACCTACCACAGACATGAGATAAAAGGAACCATAGCCTCCTCTCACTCTTCTTTCACCATCTTAATGTCTATGGGAAGACAATCTCTAATAATGTGACCAGGGGACTGGAGAAATGAAGGTGATCACTCTAAGAAGGGTCATCGCAACCATTAATGCAGTCAGAAAATAGTACCAAGGTGAAAGCTAGTATTAATTCACAGTCCCCCAATGGTACAGCACAGCTAGTGGACCACCTTACACTGTGTGTAACAGTAAACTCATCTAGGGAATGGTAGACCCTGAGGGTATCGCCTGAATGGCATAGTAGTCCCTTAGAGCTAAAAATAAAGCAACTCTCCAGTATACGTGCAACATAAAGCAAAGGAACTTGTCTGACTCTGGGAAGCAGTGGCAAACAGGCAAAATGACTAAGGTCACTGGTTCTTGTGACAGTTTGAATATGTAAGCATGTTCTTGATTTGAGCAAATGAGACTCATTAGCTTCTCATTAAACTTCAGTGTGTGACTTAGATTTGAATACAGATACAGTCTTCAGTCACTGTAATTCAAATACATGTTCTGAAAAATTTAATATGGTGTTAAGTGAGTTTACAAATAATATTGACAAAATCCCCTGAATGAGATCCCTTTTTTGTTCCCAATACTGAAACCGGTCCCAGGATGCTTGTTTACGGTCAAGGGAAGACCTGGCTTGGCAATTCGGGCTGGAACTGTTCCCACGAGGAAAGACTGATTTGCATATGTCTGGGTCCGAACTGGGGTGGCGAAGAGAGCTAAAGAACGATGATGGATTCAACTCAGATCTGTGATGGGGATGAGTGTCTCAAAAGTTTCAGTGCTACGTCCATCATCTCCTTGTGTTTGCAAAATAAACCTATTGCCGGGCCCAAACCTTCCTTTTTAAAACACGTAAGTCACCCCTAGGGTAGACCCTGGACAGCTCAGTGGGCAGGGTGCAATGTATTTAAAAAGCAGGACTTGTACTTTAAAGTTTTACATATCCTAGTAGTGAAATACTCTTAAATTCATTTCTACTACTGCAAGGCTTATATCTCCCATAGGATAACATTAGGATTTCCTTTTTACATTTTGTAAGTATAATTTCGAAATGGGAAGATATATCTGATTCAAGTTTGGTGTCTCTGGAATCCTAATGTAAAATCCTAACTTATGGTGAAGTTGGAGTTTAAATTACAATTCTGAAAATGCCACTTTTGGAAAGTTAGCATTTTCTTGCCGTAGCCATTTGGTACTTGCAGGCTATCAATGGTCACATGACTGGGTGTAGTTGGCAGTTGGGCTTTGTGTATTCCTCCTACACAGCCACACACAATGGGTGCTTAGGTGTGACTGACTGGGCCATCACTGGGAGGAATGGAGGGAGGAGGTGGTCCCAGCCTCACTTACACCTGAATAGGCTGTGTGCTGTCCCCACACAAAGGCAAAAGAAACAATTGATGGACGGAATACTGGACAATGCAAACATTCACCCCCAGTCACAAGGATCTGGGTTTAATCCATCATTCTTTTGCTCACCACACCACCCCAGTTTGGACCCAGCCATATGCAGATCAGTCTTGACCCTGTTCCTTCTGGGAACAGTCCAGCCCGAACTGCCAAGCCAGGTCCTCCCTGGACCTGAAACAAGTATCCTGGGACCGGTTCCAGGGCATCACCCTTCATCAGCCAGGTTAGCTTGAATCCAGTGATGCAGTGAGCATGGGACCCACGTCTGGGCATACCCTTCCCACTTAGGGCGACAAATGCAAAAGAAACAATTGATGGACGGTGTTAGAAATGGGACCTCTGGTTGGCTGAGGCTTGCGCCAAAGCCAGGCAGAGACCACCACTCTAGTCAGGGCAAGGGAGTTACACGCCAAAGATAACCCCTGCTCAACCACTTGGTAGCTTGGCACGAGCAGTCAGGCTTATCCCGGAGGCAATGTGTAAAGCGTTTGCGCACACACACAGCAACAACATACCAGGCACACCACAAGAAGGAACTCCACACAAGGTTATATATAAAAATAGCCTTTGTATTATCAGAAAACACATTAGAATAGTACTCACATAATATACATCGTGCCACCTGGCACTAGGTCATATTTACAAGGGATTATTTACACCTGACAGGGCCAACTGGACCACTGTCAGAACCAGCACAAAGCGAACTTAGTATACGTATCACTTATAATAAATGTAGAACACATCATAAACGTACAACCAGTAATCACTGGTAACCACTGTACTTAGCATCCGCCTGTAACATAAACTACATTATGCACAGTATCACATTAGGCGCGAATTACATTCTGCGCCAACCTCACCAGCATAAATACATTATGCAATCCTCTCATAAGTCTAAACACATTAGACCCTAACCTCCTAAGTATAACTCACATTAGGGCGTAAAGCACAGTAGAGAATAACTCACAACCTAAACGCATTAGGTAATAATAAAATCACAAGCATAAACACATTATACAAAACCTCATAATCATGACAGTACATTAGAGGCATAAAACAGGGTGCGTAAATCATAATACATGAATCACATTTCCTAGCACCACCATATCACGTTAGCACATACCTCACAGTAGAAACCTTAGCAGAGGCATAAATCACATTAGCCTATAAATCCTAGGAAAGAAGCTCACTAACACACAAATCACATTAGGGCCTGGCGCCCTATAAACCTAGCAGTCCCCTTGGCCAACTGGCCATCTCACAAGGGGCTCAAATGCCCTATGTCCAAAGAGTCAGGGCTGCTGCCAATGCAGCGAAAGTCAAGGGTGCGCCACTGCGCCAACCTAAACGTGGCAGCTGGCACTAAGTGCTGCGCAGCTGTGAATAGATGGGGGCGAAGGAGTGCGTCTCACTCCTAACTTCACAAGACAGGTCCCAAAGAATGAATAACCTAAATGGTGCAGCTGCCCACTACTTGCTGGGCAGCTGGGAACGTTAAAATGAGGCATGGGCCCTCAATGGTCATAAAAACAAATGTGCCCCCTTCGTTGGAGCCACCCGGGCTCTGGAAACAACATGGCCCCCAAGTCCCACTCAGGGACTGCTTAAAAATAGAATATCTCCCTCGTTGCAGCGGCCCGCAACTGCAGCACCGCTGTGAAGCAAATGAAGAACTGGCACCACTGTGCCTGGGGACCCCCTCTGGGGCCCTTTTAATAAAATTACCCCATTGGTGCAGCTGCCCTCTGCAAGCGGGGCAGCTGAAATCATTGCAAGCGGGGAAGCACGGGCCCCTTTGGGCCCTTAAACAATAAGAATGCCCCGCGTGGGAGCCATCGGGGCTTCAAAACAATATGCCCCCAAACGTTGGAGCCACACGGGCTCTGGATATAAACATACCCCTCTCCTGGGAGCGGTAGCGCAATGCGGCCGTGTCCTCTGCCCAGCCATCACTCACCGGGTCTCGCTAGGCGGCTGCACTCGGTCTCTTCTGGCGGTGCAGGGCTTCCCTCTGCTCCAGACACCGAGGACGGCAGGCGGGGCTCTCTCACTCCTGAGAGCCTCGCTGGCGTCGGCTGCACCACTCTTCACCCGGGCCCCCTCCTGGGACCCGGGACTTCCATGTGGAGCCCGCGAGGCTCCGGACACCTTCCGCTACTTCTTCTGTTGCCGGGGCTCCCCACAGCTCATGGGAGCCCCGCATCACTACCGGCGCCGGACTCCTCTTCACCCGGGCTCCCTCCTGGGACCGGGACTTCGGGATGGAGCCCGCAAGGCTCCTTCACTTCCTTTCTCGGCCGCGCTGCGATTAGTCAGCCGGCCGCTATGCCCCGCCCACAACCAGGCAACTGTGCCTGTCTTCCGGGTCGCACTTGGCAGCGGCCCGGCAACGTTTTTCTTCTCGGCTGCGGCGATGCGGGGTGGGCACCAGTTCAATAAAAAATATAAAGTGGGGTGGGCACCCACTATTAAATAACAGCACCGGTGTACCATGAGGGGTAGGCTCCCTCCCAATTAAGATTAATAAGCGGGGTGGGCTCCCGCTCGGCACGACAAAAATGCGGGGGAATCCCTACGCCGGGGATTCCCTCCTCCACGGGCAGCTTAGCGCTGCGGAGCCCTCGTGCTCCTTCTCTGGGTAATTAAAGGATAGCGCTTCCAGACGCTAGATGAAGCCCAAGTCCTGCAGGCAAAGAGATGGAGCCAAGGAAGCTCCCAGCAAAGAGGTCTTCAAGGTCCAGGGGCAAGGCAGGGCCCAGGGAGGCAAGCCCTCCTGGCAGCCCCCCCCTGGGCCCCAGCAGCAGCACGCCCCTGGCAGATTCGAGTCCAGGAACAAGAACATTTTCATGGGGTCACAGCCCCTTCTTTTATACACCAAAATCCCTTTGTGACACAGCACAGGGCTGGGGAAAAACCAGACGCAACTGGTTTGGGGGAGCTTTGGAGCACTTTGTTTTGCTCAGCTCCTCTCTCCTTTCACAGGACAGGCTAGGGACATCAGACGCACCACAGGAGGTGGAGCCAGCATTGTAGAGGGAAGGCACAGCCCTATTCAGGTCCCAGGTGCACTCCTCCCACCCATCTGCATGGAGATCTCTCCATTCAGCCCTGCGCTGACTCACCCTGCCCCTCCTGGAGCCACACACACCTCCCAGCCCCTGTCACTCACAAGCCAGACATGCAATTCACATCAGGCAGGCAGACACAGAGCACACAGAAATGCCAACTTCTAGAAGTGGCATTTCTACACTAGTTATAATAAATGTGCGCACACCACTGCGCAGCATTTATTCTCACGAGTTCGCACATACTAAACTCGCCCCTGTACTCCTCTCACACCAGGAATTACCATGGACACACATATCCCCCATGCATTCCTATGGGAGGGCAGGACAATCACACCACACGCACTCAGCGCGCACGCACTTTACACTGGACCACAGTGCTAAAGTGCCCAGAGACTTAAAACTACTAACATACAAGGCAAAAAGTTTAGGGGTGAACCTGCCAAAAAGGGCCAAGTCCAACAGACGGAATGCTGGACAATGCAAACATTCACCCCCAGTCACAAGGATCTGGGTTTAATCCATCATTCTTTCTGAAACCGGTCCCAGGATGCTTGTTTCCGGTCCAGGGAGGACCTGGCCTGGCAGTTCGGTCTGGACTGTTCCCATGGGGCACAGGGTCAAGACTGATTTGCATATGGATGGGTCCAAACTGGGGTGGCGTAGTGGGCAAAAGAACGATGGATTTAACCCAGATCTTTTGACTGGGGGAAAATGTTTGCATTGTCAGCATTCTGTCCATCATTTGTTTGCTGTAACACTTTTCGCCCTAAGTGGGATGGGTATGCCCAGACGTGGGTCCCTTGCTCACTGTGCCACTGGATTAAAGCTAGCCTGGCTGAAGAAGGATGACATACCCTGAAACCGGTCCCAGGATGCTTGTTTCCGGTCCAGGGAGGACCTGGCCTGGCAGTTCGGTCTGGACTGGTCCCATGGGGCACAGGGTCAAGACTGATTTGCATATGGCTGGGTCCAAACTGGGGTGGCGTAGTGGGCAAAAGAACGATGGATTTAACCCAGATCTTTTGACTGGGGGAGAATGTTTGCATTGTCAGCATTCCATCCATCATTTGTTTGCTGTAACACATCCCCACACAAAGGGCTGCATACCCCCTGTAGTTAATCTGGAGCCAGGGCAGGGAACGCATGGCTTCTGTTAACTTTAAAGGAATGCCTCTAGAAGCATCTCCCCACTTCGAAGGCACATCTATGTATAAATGAAGGACCACAGACACCACCACTTCAGTATACTTCTGGTCCTGTGGATTCTCTGCCAGGAAGAAGGATTGCTGTGCTGCTGAAGGACTGCCACTCTGCTTGTCTGTACTCTGCTGGACTCCTGTTTTGCTGTGCGGATGTGCTGTCTACTGCCCTCTTTCCTGGGTGAGAAGGACTGGACCTGCATCTCTTGAACCCAGAGTAACTCCAATATTAGACAGTTGGCCTTCTGATCTGAAGCCTTAGGTACTTAACTGACTTCCAACCTCCCGCACCAGGACTCTGCCATCTGTGAGTCTACCCTGCCAAGTGGTGCCACCCCAGTCCTGGACCCCTGGAAGTGGGCCTAAGGTGCTTGCCAGCTGAACCAACACATCTTCTCTGCTGCGCGACACATCCGCGAGCAGAACCAATGCATCTCCTTGGCTGAGCGGTGCATCCCCGAGCAGAACTGATGCATTGCCTATGCTGCATGGTTTGGATCCATCGCAAAAGACCCGCATCATAGCCCCACAAGGAATCCGGACCAACACACCTCCCTGATGGAGCAGCACATCCACAGCCCAGGTCCTCGCATCTTTTGTTGATGGTAGCCTCATTGATGATGCCGGACTTCGCATCGCAGGCGCGCAGCTTCTCGGAACCGACGCACCGCCAGCTGCGTGCCACGTACCCGACACTGGACTTTGCATCACAAGCCACATCGATGGGACCCTCAATGGCAATGCAACAGGACCTCGCACTGCTGCCTCGCCGCATCTCGGAACCGAGGAATCGGTTTGGCTGCGCAGTGCAATTAGGCACAGATCCACACAACGCTCCGCAACCAGGATTTAAGGTTCTCTGTTCAGTGGGCCTAATTGGGTCCCTGTAGCCAGCACACACTTCATTGCGGTCAGCCTGAACTTACGACTTTGTCCCGGCCCAGCGTGACCACATATCCCCAGTAGCGCTTTGTGCTTTTAGATGCTATCTTCTTTATAAACTTTAAAATTCAATATCTCCAGTTCTAATATTTGGATGTTTGTCATTTTAGTCTTGTTTATTTAATAAAACATACTCTATTTTTCTTATTTTATTGTTGGTTCCTCTTGTGGTGTGTTTTTACTGTTTTACTGTTTGATGTTTTGCACAAATTCTTTATACATTACCTCTAAGTTAAGCCTGAAATCTCTGTGCCACGCCACCAAGGGGTGAGCACAGGTTTATTTATTTATTTATTTTAGAGTTTTATGTAGCGTGAACAAAACTCTTTCTTTTAGATAATAGTTACATAAGCAAACTGTAAGAAGATAGAAAGGAACACATAATCAATCGTAGATACTGGCATGTGCAAAGTCCGATAGGTGTCAGGAAGGTGTGTAAATGGTTAGGAAATGGAGGAAACAGTGCGGACTAGGAGGTATAGACGAAGACGTGAAAAAATGGAACAATAAACAAGCAAGAAGGCATCACACATGAGGAGTGGGAGGTATGGCATCAGTGTGAGAGGAATTTGGATGGATAGTATAATTTTGACTTCTTTCCTGAAGATAGATGTGGATGGATCACCATCAAAATCATGAACACCATCCACTCCGGCTCACCTGCCGAACCCTTCCCCCACCACATCTTCAACAAGGCAAGCTCCATCATCGCACCCCAACTCCGAAAGATCATCAACTGCTCCTTCGAGACCGCCACCTTCCCAGAAAGCTGGAAACCCGCCGAGATCAACGCCCTTCTCAAGAAACCCAAGGCGGACCCAAAGGACCTCAAGAACTTCCGACCCATCTCCCTGCTCCCGTTCCCGGTGAAAGTCATTGAGAAGACCACCAACAGACAACTGACCCACTTCCTGGAGGAGAACAACGTCCTAGACTCCTCCCAATCCGGCTTCCGCAGCAACCACAGCACCGAAACCGCCCTCATCGCCGCCACGGACGACATCAGGACCATACTGGACAGCAGCGAAACCACGGCCCTCATCCTCCTGGACCTCTCGGCCGCCTTCGACACCGTCTGCCACCTCACCCTGCGCACACGCCTGCACAATACAGGAATCCGAGACAAAGCCCTGGACTGGATCACCTCCTTCCTCACCGGCAGAACAAAGAGAGTCCACCTCCCCCCCCTTCAGATCCAAAGCCACCACGATCACCTGCGGCGTACCCCAAGGATCATCCCTCAGCCCGACCCTCTTCAACATCTACATGGCACCGCTCGCCAACATCGTCCGAGCACACCACCTCAACATCGTCTCATACGCCGACGACACCCAGCTGATCCTCTCCCTCACCAAGGACCCGGGAACCGCCAAATCCAACCTCCATGAGGGAATGAAGGGCGTCGCAGAGTGGATGAAGACTAGCCGGCTGAAACTGAACTCGGACAAGACGGAGGTCCTCATCCTTGGCTCCACCCCCTCCGCATGGGACGACTCCTGGTGGCCGACCACGCTGGGAGCTGCCCCGACACCCACCAACCACGCACGCAACCTGGGGGTCATCCTGGACTCAACACTCTCTATGACCCAGCAAGTCAACACGGTTTCCTCCTCCTGCTTCAACACCCTCTGCATGCTCCGCAAGATCTACAGATGGATCCCCACCGAAACCAGAAGAACAGTCACCCAAGCACTCGTCAGCAGCAGGCTGGACTACGGCAACGCCCTCTATGCAGGAACCACGGCTACACTCCAGAAGAGACTCCAAAGCATACAAAACGCCTCCGCACGCCTCATCCTCGGACTCCCCCGCCACAGCCACATCACCACCCACCTGAGAGATCTGCATTGGCTCCCGGTCAACAAGAGGATCACCTTCAAGCTCCTCACCCACGCTCACAAAGCACTCCACAACGCCGGACCAGCATACCTCAACGAGCGACTGTCCTTCTACACCCCGAACCGCCAGCTTCGCTCCACCGACCTCACACTCGCCACCGTCCCACGCATCCGCCGAACGACCACCGGCGGAAGATCATTCTCCCACCTCGCCGCCAAGACTTGGAACACCCTCCCCGTCTACCTGCGTCAGACCCAGGACTGCTGACCTTCAGGACACGTCTCAAGACCTGGCTGTTCGACCAGTAGCTGCTCCCCCCCCCTCACCCCTTAGCGCCTTGAGACCCTCACGGGTGAGTAGAACGCTCTACAAATGATTGATTGATTGATTGATTGATTGGTTGCATCTTATCTCTTGAGGGAGAGAGTTCCAGATTTTGGGGACAATTCCAGAAAAGGATCAATTGTAGGTTTCCTTTTTGTTTATTTTTTTAGGTTTAAGTAGTAGGGACCTTGTGCTTCTGGAAGATTTGCTTCTGCCCGATAGGGTCAATTTCTGGGACAGTTAAGAGGGGGTATTGTGGTGCAGCACTTTGTAGATCATACCTGCAATTTTGAGATGGTTTCTAGCTTCATAGGGTAGCCAGGTTAATTTGGGGTTTGCTTGTGCCCAGAAGCGGCTGGTCAATCAATCAATCAATCTTTATTGCGTGATTACTTAAAACCATTGTAACTATAAAACATCATATCAAATTATCATGTAATAAAACCATATTTTAAAATAGGCTTTGATAAGACGATGATAGCTGAGTTATTCAAATTTCAAGCCCTTATTTGTGTGGCAACATGTACCATCCCATGATTCTTAGGTTTTACAAGGGATCTGTTAAAAAAGGATAATTTTAAAACCGTAAAATTTTTGCAATGTGAAGTTACGGGTAATCCTGACGTTTTTCCATTTTTCCTCCTATATGACCAATGCGGGCGCCACATAGATCCAGCTAGCTGAGACGAGTAGGTACTGATTCTATTGGGCGCTGGTATTGAGGTAGATGAGTCTTAAGTACATCGTCAGGTGGCCCAACCAGTTGTCTGAGAGTTGGAGTTTAGCATTTTTCTTGCCTTGTCTAAAAATTGGACCAGGCGACAGACTAGTCGGAGATCCCCACCTTGGAAGCATGCCTTAACTGCCTGCCTACATGTTCTTATTCCCCTTTTTTTCAAAGCAGGTTTTAATATGCATCTTCGTTCCTTATCTAATCTCCTGCATATGCATAGAAGGTGTATCATATCCTCTTTTAAATCTCCGCATAGTCGGCAGTTAGTTGCTGTTTGTAGACGTTTCCACGGGGGCAGATTAAACAATGATGGGAGAATGCCCAACTGTAGATTAATGTATTTCTCCTTTGTTGACTGCATGAAGCAGTGCCTAAGTAGGTTAGAGGCGAGCCTCTGGTGTAGCTCTGTAGAACAAACCAACCATGTGCCCTTTTCTTTAGCGCCGCTTTGTCCTCCACTAGCGATATCATTTTTACAGTTTTGTTTATCAGCTCTTTGAAGTTTTTATGGGATCCAGCACTCTCCCAGAGGTTTCGTAGTGCCAGGCTGTCTATTGAATTTTGTAGATAGGTCATTGCCGCGCTGCCTTTTTTTGATTCACGCTCATTCCAGAGGTGGGTGTTCAGGGTCACAAGACCCACTCCCTTTGTTTTGTGCCAGCATTTGACATAAGCGCCCTTCCGCACAGCAGGGGCTGGTGACATTTGAAAGTGGTGGGGCATAAAAGCTTGGTGTGAGTGCACGGCAGCGAGTGAGCCTGACTGTTATAAAGCGGGTTCTCCCCCAAGAAAAGTTTTAAAAAATTGTGGGTAAATGGTGCACTTTCAAGCGTATTTGACAAAACAAGAAGGTTAATAAAGCAATTATTAAAGTGTGTTATGACAACAATAAAGAGATTTTATATGATAATGACGTAGGTAGCTACTTATTCAATATAACCACAGAACTTCATAACAAACTTTGAGATAACAATGCTGAGTACCTCAGATTTCTTTATTGATATACCTTTACAAATGAAATCTACATCATTCTGCACTACTTTCTCCTACCTCAGTGCCCCATTGTCCACGGGGGTTCCTTTTGCTTGCTTTCCTGCCCTGGTGGGACCGGAGTCCCAGGGCATGACGGATGTTGTTTACTTCTGCCCCGCAGCGCCAAACAGCAGTGAAGGGGATTGCAAGTCCCAGGGAGTAGTGCGCCATCCACAGCTGCCGCTAGTGAGGGGGAGGCGTTTGCCATCGCGCTTAAGCGCTGCCTCTCCCCCGCGGCGTGGGACATCATTCTGCACTACTTTCTCCTACCTCAGTGCCCCATTGTCCACGGGGGTTCCTTTTGCTTGCTTTCCTGCCCTGGTGGGACCGGAGTCCCAGGGCACGACGGACGTTGTTTACTTCTGCCCCGCAGCGCCAAACAGCAGTGAAGGGGACAGCAAGTCCCAGGGAGTAGTGCGCCATCCACAGCTGCCGCTAGTGAGGGGGAGGCGTTTGCCATCGCGCTTAAAGCGCTGCCTCTCCCCCTGCGGCGCAGGACATCATTCTGCACTACTTTCTCCTACCTCAGTGCCCCATTGTCCACAGGGGTTCCTTTTTCTTGCTTTCCTGCCCTGGTGGGACCGGAGTACCAGGGCACGACGGACGTTGTTTACTTCTGCCCCACAGCGCCAAACAGCAGTGAAGGGGACTGCAAGTCCCAGGGAGTAGTGCGCCATCCACAGCTGCCGCTAGTGAGGGGGAGGTGTTTGCCATCGCGCTTAAAGCGCTGCCTCTCCCCCTGCGGCGCGGGACATCATTCTGCACTACTTTCTCCTACCTCAGTGCCCCATTGTCCACGGGGGTTCCTTTTGCTTGCTTTCCTGCCCTGGTGGGACCGGAGTCCCAGGGCACGACGGACGTTGTTTACTTCTGCCCCGCAGTGCCAAACAGCAGTGAAGGGGACTGCAAGTCCCAGGGAGTAGTGCGCCATCCACAGCTGCCGCTAGTGAGGGGGAGGCGTTTGCCATCGCGCTTAAAGCGCTGCCTCTCCCCCCGCGGCGCGGGACGCGCCCGGGCAAAGCCCGGGCCAAGGGCGGGCCCGTCCTTGCCCGTCATCGCCAGAAAGAGGCAGGGCAAGGCCACCCCTCTTTCGTTTACCATCTGGAGTTGGAGCATGGTGAGAGTTAATTCCGGACATAAGAGTTACTGTTTGTTTGCCCTCCATACCTGTATCTGCATACAGAGGAAAATCGGACTTTGCCTGATATTTAGCGGAGTAAATCTGTGAAGTCCATTTGTGAATTAGGGTGCATTTCATTGATATGGGAAAGAGAAAGAACATGGAGGGTGGAGGAGGGTGGGTAGATGGTGGCAATGCTGGCAGAACCTGTAAAGGGAAAAAGGCTAGAAAGTCAACTAAGCACTCTGGCAGCAATTGTGTACTTGATCGAATAGATACACTAATTGAGGAATGTGAGGATATATTAGAATCTGAGCCAAGTCTGCATCTAGACAGGGACAAGCTCTCCCCTAGCACAGCACAATTATTAAGGGAAAGCCTGCTTAAATGTCCCGCTATTCCTGCTATGTTCCTAACGCATAAAAAAGGTCCGAAAGCCACTGGGGGAGAGAGAGGAACGATTCCAGCGAGGTCGAATGATTTGGCTGCTAGCACTGCTAGTCCCCCTTTAATTGAAGGTAGCCACCCCCAAATTTATGAACCCATAGTAACCTGTTCAAATAGGTATGCCATATTGTCAAATACCCAGGGGGAGAGTAACACACAGCTACTACATTCACCACCAGATAAAACTGTAGAGCCAGTAGTAAACCATACACCAGCTCTGCAGGATGTAATTCAGGTGGTGAACTCACTTCGGGACGAAATAGGAACCCTGAGGACACTGATTGATAATTTAACTTCTATGGTCAGGCTTATGTCACATAGCGGGTCTCCAAGTCAAGATTGTGTAACTCTTGGAGTTAATAATTCCGTTCCATCTAGTCAATCTACTGCCCAGATAAATCCACCTGTCTCTCAAAAGTTTGTTGGGCAGCGCAATGTCACTCCTTTGTTTAACGAGGTGGCCAAACAGAAAAAATCTATATCATCATTCTCCACTACAAATAAAATACCCTTTGCTACACCAAACACTCCTAGGCCCCGAAATGTGGAAACACCAAGAAAGTACCCACTGCTCGATAGGAGTAAGAATACTTGCATACCTGCAAACCAACAGTATAGTAACTTTGAAGGGAGGGGGGACCAGAACATAGGGTGAGCATATAACACTCATAGAATATATATGGTGAACGTTCCAAAGCTGGATCCTAGCAAAAGCATGGAAAGTGCAGATTCTCTGACCAACAAGGCGATCCACTGGATACGTCATGTAAGGGGATGTCGTTCTGTGATCAGGGAAGACATCATTAAGGCGCGTAAGCTTATCTCCTCCATCAATCGCTTAGATTGTATTGAATTAACCCTACAGAGGGAGGAGTTGGCTGAAAATCTATTCGCCCTTGAGTTCAGAACATGTTCCCCCGATTCTTCTTCTATCCAGTTAAGGAGGCTTCCGCCTGAGAGTTGGTCTAGCCACCATCCTGGGCAGCTTGTGGCTGGCAGGATGGGTAGCTCCACGTTAGAATGTAATGA
Source organism: Calotriton arnoldi (assembly GCA_963921515.1). Lineage (NCBI taxonomy): Eukaryota > Metazoa > Chordata > Amphibia > Caudata > Salamandridae > Calotriton > Calotriton arnoldi. Next base: position 2,362,256 of record CAWUFW010001495.1, read on the forward strand.
CTGACTGGTGGGAGAGCCTGGGCTACGCTCTGGTGGAGTTGATGATTTAGAAGCCCCTAAGGGTAGCCACTTAGCCACAAATTCCAATTGTACTAATAGGTTTGAAAAGTCTATTCAAATGCGAGCTTCGCATACTCCCCGTTTAGAGTACCAGCATGAGTTTAGTACTAATCACCGAGGGCACATAAATGAATCACAGCATACTTGTTACGCTTCCACAAGGGGCTCACTGATATCATGGAACATCGCAGGATTGAGCTCAAAATTTACGTCTCCGGAATGGCTTGCTTTTATTAATGGTTTTGATATCTGTCTTTTCCAAGAGACATGGCTCTTGACACCACAATATTGTGCAGGTTCTTTAAACTATTACGTTCCAGCAGTAAAAGGAAACAAAGGTCGGCCTTCAGGTGGTTTAACTATATGGGTTCGCCAAGAAATAGGTGTAAGTATTAGGGAACTTCCATCCAAGAGTAATGACATCCAGGTGCTAAGATTACATCTAGGCCCCTTAAAGAACGTTGACATTTACAACGTCTATGTGAGGGGAACTAGAGGGGGCAAGTCTCAAGTTTTAGCGACTCTGGACAACCTCCTAGACCTACACTCAATGGATACCAACGTTATTATTGCAGGTGATCTTAACATAACTTTTGAACCACTTGCCACTTTAGATTGGCACCTCACTGAAGAAGAAGATGCCCAGTGGGGATTTCCAAAACTAGAACTTGACCCAGTAAAAAAATGGACAGAGGTGGTCATTCAGATTAATTCTATTTGTCTAGAAAAAGGGCTAAGGGCACTGAATGGTAGGATGCCCCAAGATAGACAAGGGGCAAACACATTTAACAATGGATATAGCAAGAGTAGGATAGATTATATTCTCTTGAGTGCGAAATTCTGGCACACAATCGATGATATGGTTGTAAGGGATCGTCCTGAAAGCGATCATAATCCTTTGTGTGTAACCCATGGATGGTGGAAGCACAAGTCATTGCATGGCGGGGAGGCAGAATTGCATTCCCAGGATGTAGCCCCTACTAATGACATGAGACGGCTAAAATGGTCACGAATAGTTGAAAATCCTGAGTCTTTGGTCAGCATTAACAAAGATGTTGATAGCGCTCTAATAGAGTTAGAGAATATTTTGTCCTCTAATGGGAAATTGGAGCTCTTCACTCAGTCTCATGATAGATTGTTTATGCGTATGAGATCCCATTTTGTTAAGCACTGCAAACCAAAGAAACAAATAGATGGTATAATAAGGAATGCAAGCAGGCAAGAGTCTTTCTTGGGAACGCGATTAAGGGTGGAGAGCCGGTTATGGTACGCACAGCCAGGCAGGAATACCAAAGATCTATGCACAAAGCCAAACGCTCCTGGGATGAGCAAAGATGGCAGGACCTCAAAGATGCTAGTACCCAGAGTAATAGTACATTATTCTGGAACATCATAAAATGGGGCAGAGGGGGCCAACCCGAACAACCGCAAAACCATGTCTTGCAGGAAGATTGGGTCAAACATTTTAGACCCCAATATGCCCGCAGTTTAACTGAGAAATACATGGATGACCCCAGCCATGTGTTTTATGTAGAAGAGGCTTTCAAATCTAATGATGTTGTGCTAGCTCTTGAAGCAGTGGTTGGGGGCAGAGCGCCAGGCCCAGATGGTGTTCCTGCTGACGTGTTCCTTTATGACAAATCAAGATGGGGTAGATATATTCTGTTGGTGGCTAATGCAGTTGCCCAAGGCGCCCCCATACCGGACTCCTGGAAAGGGGCAGGAATAATCCCCGTATACAAAAAAGGAGACAAATCACTACCGGGGAATTACAGACCCATTAGCCTGATAGACACGATGCAAAAGATTGTGGGCAGGCTGATCCTCAACAAAATCCAAGATTGGATTGAAGATCATAGTATACGGTCCCCTTAGCAGGCAGGTTTTCGGGCGTATACCAGCACCATCGACCAGGTGTTTCGTTTCATTCTTTTACACTGGAAGATAGTGATTTTGGGCAAAGGCAGTTTGTATGCAGCCTTTGTCGACTTAAGGTCAGCGTTCGATCTTGTTCCCCGTTCCAGCTTGTGGGCGACTCTGAATGAATTAGGGCTGCCTATAGAACTTCTCACACTCATAATGAGGTTGCACGAGGATAATTATGCCAAAATCCGATGGGGCTCCCAGGGCATGGTTACCAGCCCGTTTCCTGTAGAAAGAGGGGTGCGCCAGGGCTGTGCTATGGCACCCACGTTATTTTCTTTGTATATCAATGGAATAGTTGATTGCATGTCACCCGTGAATACTGATGCCCCGTCTTTAGCAGGCGTAAAAATCCCCATTTTAATGTTCGCGGACGACACATTGATAATTTCAAAGACCCCAAGTGGGCTGCAGCGAGCCCTGTTAATTTTTGAAGAATTTTGCTCTGCTCGTGGTCTTGAAGTTAATGTGTCGAAAATGAAATTTATGGCTTTTAACCCACATAGAGCTTTTAAAGGTAGTATTTTAATGAATAATCGACCACTGGAACAAGTTAGAGCGTTTACATACTTGGGGGTAAACATACAGAGTGACTTAAAGTGGAACCACCAAATTGACATGGCCACATTAAAGCACCGACAACTCTCAGGAGCATTAAGCATGGAGCACAAAAAGTCACTTACAAAACCAATTAGACCTGTGCTCCAAGTTTATGATATGAAAGTGGTCAGCTCATCCCTTTACGGTGTAGAACTATGGGGGTTTGAGAATATGTCTAATCTGAGTATTTCAGAAAATAAGTTCCTACGCAGTATCACCAACCTCCCCCAAAGTACACCATTATGTCCGTTACTATATGATCTTGGTAGAAAGCCTTTATCTGATGTTGCAAACTGCGTCCAGTGTTATACTGGCGCAGGTTGTGGACTACACCAGAACTGATGCCATATGCAGCGGGCTTTATGGATGTAATAAAATCTGATAACTTTCACAAAATCAGTTGGCTACGGGGAGTCAGAGAAGTTCTAGTAGATATTGGTATGAAAGTGCTCTGGGATGATCCAACTAAGGCCTGCTTTCCCTCAAAAAAGATCCTAAAAGAAAAGTATTGGGAGATGGTTACTTATAACACTTTGAGATATAGTGATTCAGCCTCCTTGACAGGAATCTTCTTGGAATTTAAACATATTCCGAGTCTCGAATCATATTGGGACATCATAACCAAACCACTGGATAGGAAATTGTATTTCCAGTTGAGGGCGGGTTCGTTGCCCCTAAGATCTTTCACTTCTAGGTGGTCTAACTCAAGTGGTAATATGTGTCCTGCTTGTGCGGCCTACAAAGAATCAGTCGCACATATACTTTTTGCCTGTTCCGCCTATGTAGCCCCTCGTCGGGTTTGGTTGAGTCCTATATGTAAACTGCTAGGTACTAGAAGGAGTGTGGAAGCTGAAAGGATTATATGCACTAGTACTTCATCTATCTCAATAGCAGTTGCAAAATTTCTTGGGTGGATGTGGGCAATAAGGCTGAAATCAATATCTGTGTGAAATGTTAGTGCAAATTGTGATTAGCCACTGAACTAGTACTGAACTAGTACTAGTACTGTAAATGTCTCCCACCCACCCAAATTCATCCAGCTTTTCTTCTAGCTCAGGCCTGCACCACCAAAGATGAAGCTGTTCATACTGGGTTCCTATGATCGAGAATATTGTACAAAGTTTTATCATTTGTAAATATGGAGTTTTTTATGATAATGTTTTGCTCTATTGAAAGTTTATATGCAACCAATATTTAACTCATTTTCCCCAAACAGGATTGCTTTATAATCTATGAACGACATTTTTTATGTATATTTATCGAATATTTTTTGTAATGTGCTTTTATGACTATATGTCGAATAAAGCTTGTTTGGAATGGGAATGGAAATCTACTGAGGAAATATAAGTTATTGTGATTTGCCAGACTGGACAAAACGTTCATGCCCTGACAAATTCCTTAAATGTATTTTGTGCATTTGGGAGTGGCTGAAAAGACTGCTTTCCCCAAACCACCAGCTATCTGTAAGGCCAAAAACACTGGGATCAGGGCGGGCTGTAAACTACTTCGTACTCTGGAGAAGAAATTCCATGCCTATGATGGACAGCACAACTAGTCAAGTAAAGCAAACAAAGATACCAGGGGCCGGGGCATATAATAGCATTGTTAACATATCATGATATATATCACAGTTAAGAAATGCAACTAGAGAGTGAGAGTCCCATGTATTATTCTGCACAACCCCCAACGCACATGACTGAACTGAGGCAGCAGCCTGATGCAGAAGAAACTCAGTTTGTGAAATGCCAGCCCATTTTATATTTTAGGTATAGATTTTCCTTGAGTGTATAAAGTCCATTTGAGTGGTTTCTAGAAATTCTTTCAGTTTCTTTTCTTGCCATTGACGGTGATGTGTTGCCATATATGTACCACTGAATGGCTCAGGTAATGGCGTTGATTGCCTGACCTATCGTTGCTCCGCAGTCAATATGTTAAGCATTGTAATGTAAACACTTCAGGCCAGACATAGTTATCTTAGTTTAAACACAGAATATTAGCGTGAAGGTAGCCTGTGTGAAACTAAGTCATGGTAATTGAGACTGCCAGTGTAGTGCCTGCCAAGCGGGACACTGAGATTGCGAACCAAGGGCGAGGCAAACTAATGTCACGTGGCCGATAGGGACATTGTCGACATCACTAAGTTAGCATGAGCCCTGCAGCCATTATGCAGCTTTTGCGCACGTTACTACATCCCCTTTGCAAGACTCTGTTTTTGCCTTTCACATGAGAACTGTCTGCTGTGTTCGTTCTCTGCCTGTTCCTGGAGTTTAGTCTGAACATTGTGAGTAAGGTCGATATACAATGCCCCTTATTATTCTGTTCTGGTCAGGCCCTAGCACCTAGACAAAACATACTAATGCAGCTGCTGCTGGAGACTCGTACTTTGATATTATGGGGATACATGTTTAGGTAACACACACTTGGAGAGGGAGCTTTCCAGGGAGAAGAGCAACACGCACCTACGATGTAGAAATACCATCTATAGTCTAAGGTATGGGGTCTGCTGACAACGCCCAGAGATCTTCTATTATATAATAATACTTCTTCTTACCAAGGGGAGGGAGGTTAGGCCCTATAGTCCTTTCTCCATTGTCTTTATATGATGACATCTCCCTTTATGATGTATGGCCTAGCTGCAATGCTAGCTATATTCGTGTTATGCATTTTTCTGCTTGTTGTGGCCCGTATACTGCATGTTAGAGCACGATAGGTAAAATAAACATTTTAAACTATATTCGTGTCTCGGTCAGATCTTATTGTGGACAGGTATGACAGTGTGAGCGAAAAGCTGTGTCTTGTTACCACGATTCCTGAGAGATCCGGGAGTGTTGTGTTCTGGGGTGTCTAATCATTTGCTTCTTCGTGAGTGTGTAGGAGAGTGAGTGAGACACTATAGCTAGTCAGTCCTGGGCTCATGGGCACTAAGGTGGTGGGAAGGCTTAGCCCCTATACACCGAGGTCCCATAATCCTGCCCATAGTTTTGTGTATGTGCAGAATCCCTGCAACATGGCGCCACCAACGTTTGGTCTGGTGCTTACTCACGAGACCCCTGAGTAGCGTTTGTGCTTGTCCACAATACCCTCTCACCAGTTTCGGAGACGTCCGTGGTGCGCAGGGTTTACTTCCTATTTCAGAGTTTTTATAGGTATTTCAAGCTTGAATTTTAAAAGGTTTCGTTTTATTGGTTCATGACCCCGTGTTGCGCTACCGTTTTCCTTGCTTACATTACAGTGTTTATAATGGCTATTAACATTGCTGCGCCGAACCATGCCACAGTTACTGCTCATTTGACTTAACATGTGGTCCCGGTTGCGGGAGCGGATTTTATATTTGGGATAGAGGCGGACGCAGCTTTCCACTTCAAAGTTTTTTACTCCTGGGTTAAGTTTCCAGCTGTTGATGGAAACGATAATTTGTTTCATGAATATGAACGTGGTGCGATTCCACAAGTTTACTGTCCATAACGTTTACTTGAAGTTCCGTTGCCAGCTTGGGAGCATACCATATGGTTTAATGGCACAATTCCTCACCCTGTTTCAGTGGTCCGTCTCGGCCCCTTATAGTCGATGGGGCCACGTGGCCCGTTTTGGCAGTTTTTACACCACATCCAAATTATCTTGGTGTTACACACGCAGAGCTACGCATATTACACACATCTTTAATTCATATACACAGAAGTGTCATTCAATATATGTCTCGTAATATACCGGCGGCTCCGGCTGGTGCCGCTCGGCCAGCAGGGCATGATGGTGGCGTGGTTATTAGTCCTATCATGATTAATTCAGTGATGGGGAATCGTCCTCAGAATAGGGATGATTTACCTTTCTGGTTGGCTGAAAATTTGAGCAACTCGAAGCTGTTTTTCCACATACTGCTCCTGTGGATAAACACAGGATCCTCACAATGAGCTTACCTAAAGGCATTTTTCCCAATCTGGCTGATTGCACCACTTGGGGGAAGGTGTTTGCGGTGTTTTATTCGCTGTGTTTTGGCACCCCCTCCATGACCGTGCTTCCGACGGTTCTTTAGAAGGTTCAAGATGAACACGGGGCAGAGGCTGCCCTGGAATTGGGGATGAGATTAGTTGGCATGTTCCCTATTGTCTCCGACATGATTCTTGCTAACGTCAAAGGGGAAGCAGTTAGCTTACAGGTGCGTCAGCGCCAAGAGGCAGTGGCTGATGTGGAGAAACAACATGAACTGCCAAAGATTATTGCGTACGTATATAAAACCTTGGGGAGCAATAATCTGGGAATTAGACCTTCTACTCAGACACAGAATAAGCCCCGGCCTGAAAAGGAGGGGCATCCAGTCATTCCTAAAAAGGCTTGGAATAGAAATCAGTGGCAACAACAGCAGAAGCAAGGTTCGCGTGCGAGTTCACCTACACCTGATGCTTCTGAACGTAGATATGATTTGCGTGACCGCTCAAAAATTAAGACACCAGAGAGGTTTCAGGTTCCTGATCCGCATTCTCCTCGTTCCTTTCAGGAACATTCGGATCCACAGTTCGGTGGTGGAAAGCGACAGGATTGCTGATAAGGCGAGACCACTCAACAACGACGTGATCCGCCACGCCAGTTTGACGTAAAAGCCAAACCGGAGGGACAACCTCCTTATCGTGCCCCGTTTCAGAAAAAGAAAGTTGCCGCTTTAACAGCAAAGTATGCCTCACACAGTGAGAACCCTGCTCCTCGATTGGAGATGGGCGGTGACACTCCTCGACAGCGCAGTGGAAATTAATATAGTGAGGGAGGCACTCCATCCTTGCCTGGAGGCGAGAGCAACTGATACTTTCATTACAGTGGAAACAGCAGATACACGCGTTGCACCCCTGATAGGATTTATGAGATAGTCCTCCAAAATGAAGGTGGTATCAAACAGATAATTAAGGCAGTCTTTTGGGACAAGCTTACCTCCTCTTATGACATTTTGTTGGCGCAGGCGGATTGGCCTCCTCCATTCGTTTTGGCTTCATTCCGGGTGGAGGACGTGATACTCCTGAGTTTTGCCAGGTACATCTCTGAAGAGGCTAAACAAGCTTACGCGTCAGAATGGGCATTAGCCCTAGCGCCGGCTGTGTATCGTAATCAGGTGGGCTGGGATAAAGATTCTCCGGCACATGAAATTCCTTTACGATCTATGCCACAGCCACAAGCACAATATCCGATCAAGCGAGATGCAAAAGCGTCCGTGAGTGAAATTTTGACCCAGTTGGAATATCAGAGTGTGATTGAACCCTGTGTTTCATCAATGAATAATCCTCTTTTTCTGATATTGAAACCGGATGGTTCATATCGCATAGTTTTCGATTACAGAAATTTAAACAGTCATGTTTGTACGTTTGCAGAACAGAACACCCATAGCTCTGCGTTAATAAGTAACATAGTACGTAAAAAATATAAAACCACACTTGATATATCCAATGGATTTTATAGTCACAATTTGGCTCCTGATAGCTGTGATTTGACCACATTTACCGCGGTGGGCAATGAGAAACATTTTACACGTTTGCCTATGGGCTATAAGAATAGTCCTGGGGCTTTTGCTGCGCATGTTGTGTCTCTTTTGCACGACATAGACCCTGATGCATTCTCATACGTCGATGACATTTATTTGACAGACGACGAATTAATACCGCATCTTGTGCGTGTGGATCGCATCATACTGTCTTTTGCCGACTTGGAGTACAAATTTAATTTTGCTAAGTCACGCATCGCCTATTTGGCGGTGCTCTTTTTGGGTTACGAGCTCAGCAATGAAAGTGGGGGTTAGCGCCTCACTTTTTGGAGAAATGTGCTCAGTTGCAACCTCCTTCTACTCTAAAGAAGTTACAATCTTTGCTGGGGTTTTTGAATTTCGGGAGGACATATATTCCTGACTATGCCCAGGGTATCAAACCGCTTTACGCGTTGATACAACCCTCTTTTTCGTCTTCCATCTGGCTTCCAGAACATACCACGATTCCTTATTCTTTGCAGTCCAATCGGCTTTCGACTAACTTCTTGTTAACTCATGATAATTTCACAAATTTGGTCATAAGGATTGTGCCAGGTACAGTAGGTTTCACTTACTTGACGTTCAATGAGGGAGTCACTGTCCCCATTGCTTACAAATTGCATTTGTATACATCGGCAGAAATGCGCTTTTCCGCAGTTGAAAACTTTTGACAGCGGTACAGATGGCGATTCTGAAAGAATGCTCTCGGGCGCAGGGAAAACGCATTTATTTTATTTATTTTATTTTAAAAGTTTTATATAGCGCTGGCTAGACCCAGAGGTATTAGAGTGCTTTACATGAGAAGATAATATAAAGCAAACATGGCATACAAGTAGATAAAAAGATAATGAAACAACGTATGAAATATACAAAACAAAATAAATATACAGGTGCAAGAGCTATACACTTCAAGTAACTAGGTATATGATGTTCGCGAAATGGACAGATAATACTGGACAAAATGTAACATGGTGATTGGAGATCAGGTGCAGGTCACAGGTTAGGACCCCCAAAAATAATTGGGCCAAACATGGCGTATAAGTAGATAAAAGATAATGACAACAACATGTGAAATATACAAATCAAATAGATAAACAAATCAAACAAATAGATAAACGAATCAAATAGATAAACAGGGGCAGGAGCTATACATATCAAGTAATTAGGCCGATGATGTTCATGAAATGGACAAGTATTACTGGACTAATATAACATGGTGAAATTGGAGATCGAGTGCAGGTCACAGGTTAGGATCCCCAATAATAATTGAGGAGGTGGATTTTGAGGTCTTTTTGAAGCTGAAATAGGAGGGGTTGCAGCGCAGGTTTTTTGGGAGGGCATTCCAGATGATAGGGGCATTACCAGAGAAGGAGCGTGATTGTGTGGCTTTCTTTTTATGCAGTGGTGGTATAAGGAGGAGGGAGTTGGTGCTTCTCAGGGGTCGTGTGGTGCCCGCAATGAGGAGTTTCTTGGAGAGGTACTGCGGAGTGTTTTGGTGGAGGACTTTATGGGTGATGCAGGCAGTTTTGTAGGCAGATCTGCCTTCAATAGGGAGCCATTTAAGAGATTTGAGAGCCGGGGATATGTGATCGAAGCGTTTGCAGTCTGTAATGAGCCTGGCTGCAAGGTTGAGCACTGCTTTGATTGGAGCAAGGTGGACCTTGGGGATTCCGTTGAGGATGGCGTTACCATAATCAATACGTGAAAGAACAAGTGACTGAACTACAAGTTTAAAATCATCGGTGGGTATAAAGGGTTTGATTTTCTTGAGGTGACGGAGAGTGAAGAGGGCTCCTTTAGCAGAGTTTTTGATGTGGACGTTAAGGGTCAGGGTGTTGTCTATAGAAATACCAAGAGATTTGACGGAGTTGGACAGGGTGAGTGAGCAGTTGAGTGCGTTAAGGTCAGAGATCCATGATTGAACGGGGAGAGGGTTGTTTTTAGGGGAGAAGAGAATGATTTCAGTTTTATTAGGGTTAAGTTTGAGATGATTGGAGTGGAACCAGGTTTGGATCTTGGTGAGGGTGTTGTTCAGGTGTAAGATGTCGGCATGAGTTTTAATCTTGTAATAGATTTGGGTGTCATCGCCGTAGAGGTGGTAGTTGATGCCTGCTTGTTTAAGAATGAGGGTGAGGGGTTCCATAAAGAGGTTAAAGAGGGAGGGAGAGAGAATAGACCCTTGGGGGACTCCAAGGGAGACAGGAGTGGGTTTAGAAAGACAGTTTTGAATTTTGATTTGCTGAGTTCGGTGTTGTAGGTAGGAGACGAACCATTTGTAGGCAGTATCATTGAGGCCGAAACGGGTCCTAAGCACATTAAGTAGGGCTGAATGGTTGACTGTATCGAACGCTGCGGAGAGATGAAGGAGGATAAGAAGGCAGGTCTCGCCATTATCAAGTGAGTGGTGGATGTCATCGACGACATTGAGCATTGCCGTTTCGGTGCTGCAGCCTTTCCTGAAGCCTGATTGAAAGGGATCAAGTAGGTTGAAGTTTTCGATGTGTTTGTCTAGTTGTAGTAGGACACATTTTTCAAGGACCTTTGAGAGAAGGGGGAGGTTAGTGATGGGGCGGAGATTGTTTAGGTCATTGGGGTTTTTGATTATGGGAGAGATTTGTCCAAGTTGAAGGGAGGTGGGGACACAGCCAGTGGAGAGAGAGGTGTTGATGATTGTGGTCCAGTATGGGGTGATGATGTGCTTAAGGGCAGGGACAAGGTTAGAGGGTAAGGGGTCTTTTGTGTGGGAGGACGGTTTAAGATTACCAATTATTTTAAGGACTTCTAGCTCAGTCACGGGGAGGAAGTTGAGCAAGGAGGCATTGTTCTTTAATTGTGAGTTAGGGTAGTTGGTTTCCAGAGAGGTAGCAGGGTCAGCTGGTTGAGGGGATGTGGAGTAGGCATTTGAGGTGAGGACGGGTTTGCATTGGGAGTTGGAGGGGAGCTGTGTGGAACGGAAGGATTGATCAATTTTGGCTATTTTTTCCGAGAAGAAGTGGGAAATTTCTTCACATCTGGCTGAGGAGGCGATCAGATTTGGAGGTGCAGGGGAAGTTTGGTTACGAATGATTTTGAAGAGTTCCCTAGGTCTGTTTTTGGCACGATCAAGTTGAGTGCGGAAGAAGGATGCCTTTTCCTTGAAGATGTGTTTTTTGTATGTGGATCTAGCGTGTCTGAGGAGTGCAAGATGGGAGGGAGAGGGATGGTGTCTCCAGGTTCTTTCCGACAGTCTGAGTGACCGTCTTTCGTTGTTAAGCTCGGTATTAAACCAAGAGTTGGAGGGGTGATTCTTTGGTTTTTGAGTTTCGGCGGGGCTAATTGGTCAAGAATACCAGTGACAGTATTGTTAAAGTGTTCAGTGAGCTCATTAGCATTTTGTGAGGGGGAATGAGAAGAAGTTGAGCTTGGAGTTTAGACTCAAGAACACCCGGGAGATATGTTTTAGATTTCTGGTCAGTTTCTTAGGTCTGTTAATTTTGGAGGTGGGGATATTTGCATTGGTAGCAATGGTGAACAGTATAAGGTGATGGTCAGACCAGTCAATGGGGACGATATTGGTCACGGAGGCCAGATCTTCGTTGGAAAGAATGGTGTCAAGGATGGCTCCTTTGGTGTGTGTCGGGGACAGGCATAGTTGTTTGAGTTCATTGATCTCAAGTAGATTAGTGAGGAGGGAGATAGTGGGATCATTGGTATCGTTCCAATGGAGGTTAAGATCCCCAAGAAAGAGATTTTTGAGTTGGATAATGAGGATTGTGTCAGGAGCTCAGATAAGTCCTCGATGAAGGGCTGGGGGGCCCGGAGGGCGATAGATGTTGTGTAGACGAATTGGGTGGGAATTTTGGGTTGTCAGTTCAGCTTCTAGGTATTCGCAGGAGGAGTAGCCAGAATTATTGACAAGGGATAGCTGAAGTTCATTTTTAAAGATAATGGCTAGACCACCCCCAACTCTGTCAGGTCTATCTTTTCTAAGAATAGAGTATCCCGGGGGGGAGAGTAGGTCAAGTATGCTCGTTGAGTGGTCTTTGAGCCAGGTTTCTGTGAGGAATGCAATGTCAATGGATTCACTCAGGATAGTTTCCGAAATTTCCTTGGCATGTTGGACTGCGGAGCGACAGTTGACCAGCATACATGTAAGTGGTGTGGGGTTGCATATGGTGGGTGGGCAAGTGTGGATCGACGTGAGTTGGGGCGGTCTTCTGGGGGAAGCGGGGGAGGAGGGGATTCTATTAGTCCCTAAGATAACAGGGATGTGGGAGTAGGGGAGTGGAGAATTGGTGGTTGGTAAGCTAGGAAGGTAAGAGTTGCATAGGTCGGAGAGGTCGGACGGGGAGAGATGGTTCGAGGTGCGGTGAGGTCTATGTATACGACAGCGGAGAGGAGTCGATCTCCAATGATTGTGTTTGGCATTCTTATGGTCTCGCCTGTACCTGCTTTAGAAGCAGTGACAATGGCGAGTGTTCCGAATTCCAAAGCTTTACATCCCTGTTGAATACAATGGGCAAGTTCTTTGACATCGGCTGATGTCACTTTTATTTTTGATCCCTCTTTGCAGACACAGGAGTTTCCACAATATGAACATGTTCATCCTCCTCCGTTGTCTTTGCTTCCTCTAGATCAGTACAAAAGTATCATCTAAACCGACGGTTCTGCTCAGCCAGCCGTTGGTTCAAAGCATGCTTATTCGGCAGCTTGCGCTATAGTGGCTGGCTCAATTTGTAAATGGTGAATTTAAGTCTTCCATAGTCCATACACAGGCGCTTGGGGACTGTACAGCTCAATTGGCGGAGCTGCATGCTTTGATTTTAGCTGTAGAATTTGCTGATCCAGATGTGAACACTCTTGTTGTGTGCGATTCCTACTACTGTGTGCAGGCTTTCAATGGCAATTTATTATTTTGGTCTCAGAATAATTGTCGAGACTCTAAAGGTAGCACAACAAAGCATAAAACGCTTTGGGTCGGAGTGGCTGAACTTAAGGAACGTTTGCCACTCACATATGTTATCCATACTCTTGGCCATTAGCGTGTGGGAGCACATGCTGTTGGTAATTCTGTGGCTGATGAGGCAGCCAAATCTGCAGTGGCCATATGTTCAGTAGCAGTCGTTTCTAGGTCCATGACTAAAATTGATAATGATATTCTTGCAGCAATTGCTGTGATGAAGGATGGGACGGAGTTCCCACAGGGTTTTCCTTCACGTTATTCATATCACTTATCTACAGATCAAGTCCCATTTGCAACTCTTCCGTCAGTTGGGGATCAGCTGATTCCCAACGAGGACCGCAGACTACCGTTGATCATTGCCGCACATGAAGGCATGGTGTCTGCACATGCTGGAGTTTCTGCAACTGTTTCCATTTTACAGCAACGTTATTGGTGGCGTGGTTTATACAAACAAACCCATAATTATGTAGTGTCTTGTGACATTTGTCAACAGATTAAACCCTCTACGGTTGCACGTCCACCACATACACAGCTATACATTTCTAATCACCCATTTGGTTGTATTTATCTTGATGTCTGCGGTCCTTTGACATCTGACACTGCATATAAACATATTTTAGTTGCAGTGGATTTGTGCACTCGATTCCTTTGGGTTGGGCCTCAACGCAGTGCTGACGCTCAAAATGTCATTAGAGATTTGTGTGTCTTTGTCGGGACTTTTGCCTGTGGCACCTTCCATTCTGACCAAGGTCCTGCGTTTGCCTCTAGGGCTTAAAAGGATGCAATGAAGTCTCTGGGGGTGCTAGTACAGTTTTCGTCTCCATACAGGCCTGAGGGCAATTCTATAGTGGAGCGAATTAACCGTGACTTAAAGCAATCTTTGACAGGTAGAGTCTTAGGTACTGGCAGGGGTTGGCTGACTCATTTGTATGGGGTTCAACGTGCACTTAATAATCTCCCAAGAAGATCTCTGGGTGGGCAGACCCCATACAAAATGCTCTTTGGCATTAAAATGTTTGTGCCAGACCTTGATGGTCCAGACGTTGTGGCGGCTGCTGCAACATTTGACGTAGATAACCATTCTACTATGTTACAGGGACTACAAAAGACCCGGGACACACTGGCTAAAGATCATTCACCCTCGTCCGCTGAAGCAGCTGTGCTGATTCCTGTTACTGGCTGGCTTCCTGAAGTTGGTGAACTGGTACGAGAAAAGCTGGAGAACAAAAAAGAATTTGATCCCTCTTATTATGCACCTGTCCCAGTTCTTGGATTGAAGGGTAATCGTACAGTGATTTTGCCTCCTTTGCCTGGCCGCAAGGAAAACAGATTTATTTCTATTGACAATGTCAAGCTACACCATATGGCCGATACTGAATAGTATGACTCCAAGTATTCCAAGCCGAGATCTTTCATTGAATCCGATGTCTTCACCTTCCTCGACTACTCCCCGCGTAATGGAGGAGGAGTTGGTAACTTCTACTTCCACTAATGCGGACATCGAGTATGCTTCTCCTCCAGTTGAGGTCGTCATTGACATTCCTGACAGTACCATACATAATCCATCTGATGCTGCACAACCTCCATTGTTTCGTTTGGGAGCGAGTGGTTATTATATGGATTGTACCAGTTTTTCATCAGACTCATCTTCTTCGTCCTCATCTGTGGCAACCCCTCCGACACATACACGTATTTTCATTGCCTGGATCAAAAAGACTTACATAGTCCCACCCTGCACATACATCTGGATGGTACTCACGCTTATATTCTTTTTCATGTGGATTGGGTTTGTGACAGTGTTCTTTTTGCTCATCAATGGTCATTATTTTCCTGAACGCTCTGCTGTAAACTTTGCTGATGGAGTTCTGGCTCCCCATACATCATCCCATCTAATGAAAAGAGATCAAGCCCTCGTGAATATTTCGGCTTTCCCTGTTGCTGATGGCATCGTTTGGGATAAAGTTGCATTCGATATTCATGGTCCGACGGAGGTCCTGAACATTCCATACGTGTTCCTCGTTCAGGCCGTTCATTCATTGTTTTCTGATTTAAAATATTATGCTGCATTTGATGCTGAAGATTTATATTTGAATTCGGCCAATTATGCAGATTTATTCTGTTACCAACATTATGGCCAACATTTCTTGCACAAAACAAACACTCTAAGGCCCATTTTTAATTTTACACAGTGGGAACATTGTCCGACTCCTTTACAAGGGAGTTCTAATACTCAAAGGAATAAGTTCACATAATTTTCCGATTATAATATTTTCAATCCAGAGTCCTATTTCTATAAGTTAAAATTGCCATATCAATCTAAATTCATATTGACGCACACTAAATTGATTTATTCTAATTCCTTTAGGACTGAATTGGCCTTACATGGTTACGAAAATTGGAAAGACACCATTGATTTGAAATCCATTTGGGGTACTAAAGATTGGCAAGTGCAAGGCACTGAAGCTCTGCATCGTGCATGTCTAATTCCGACTCAAATTTTGTTTTTAAATGACACAGTACAACAAACTACTTGTTTTGGTTTGGCAATGGCCAAAAATTTGAATGTTCCTTCTATTCCCTCATTAGCTGAGTACGATACATGGTGTACACACACCAATCATATGATTGATGTTTTGATTGCCCTGTTCCAAAATGGTAGTAAGAATTCTTCTGTAGTTGACCCCTTGGGGTGATTATTGTGGCCACCAAGCTTCAATGCATGTCAACTGCGTTTTCTTAATGCAACAACAGGTTTCATACAAAGCAGACCTGATCCACATTCTCATTCAGTCACCACGTATCCGGTGGGGAAATTGTATCAGCAATGGTTGGGACACTCCACACTGTCGTCAGTGAAACAACACCTGTCCCTTTTTTCGAGTGACATCAATTTGGCTGACTTTATTTTAGGTCTGAAATCACCTAGATCAAAACGGTTTATAAAGGAAGCATATAATGAATTGTGGAAACTGTCACAGATGGAAGCTGCGGTGCGCCTGTGCCAAATTGACCAAGCTAATTTGGAAAAAGTTCTTGCTGTGGTAGATAATAGCATTAATACATTGTCTTCCCGTATATATACATTGGATAACATTGTCTCATCTGTCATTGATATTGTGCAACATGACATGTCTGTTCTGTATCATGGTCAAAATCAATTACGTTCTGTAATGCAATTTGCATGGATGTTACAAACGCTCAAAAATGGAAAAGTTCCATGGGATTATTTGAATGCTTCTGCACTGTTTTTACCATTTAATTTGACTGATGAACAAAAATATATGTTGATGAAGGACTCTACTTACACATTATTACATATAGAACAATTAGAACAGTTACCTTTTTTGTAGCAGAGACTGATTCAGCTGTGTGGTTAATACATGGCGTTATTTCACTGCACTTCTCACTATTTCAGCTTACATCTTGCATGAAACACTTCCCTGTTGGACGCTTTGAGCCCCTGGAAAGTGCTTTTATTCGTGAATTGTGGTCATTACCTTTCACCTACAGATGTCAGTGCGCAGATAAGGAGGTTTTCCTAACAGGGGAGGATTGCGATTCCACAGTAGGACATTCCCTAGTCTTCAAACAAGTTAAATTGCACCGTGCCTGTAACGTGCCGGCCCCTAATCTAGCTATTATTCCCGCACTAACTTTGCTTTCGAATGGCAGTTATCTTATTTTGAATAACCACGACTGCTGCGACTTACAGGCTGGCAACATGCTACTTGTTGTAGCAATGTCCTTTTTCCACCCCGCATGGGATTGTAGATAGTTCACTTTGGCCTTCCATTCCAACTTTGAAAACAGATTTCAATAAACTAAGGAGATTCAAAGCGCTATTGTTTCAACAAGAAGTGGCTCTCACATCAGTGCGAGAGACCTTCGAATTGCAGGTGGCGAGAACCGCAAGTGAGAAACACTCGCTACTGAACACAAATCTCCCACTCCATTTTCGAGAATTAATACACCAAATATTTAATGCGTCTGATAACGAAGGCCTTGCACATTTTTTTAAACTTGTGGGATCCGGCCTAGTGTCCTCTTTTCAGACGATTTTTGGAGTAATACTGGCTTTTATTCATTCTATTTTTTCCAGCGCCTTCGGAGGGTTTCCATTGATCATCTTGCTGGCGTGCGGCTTGCTGGTACTTCTGCTCCTGTTACGCAATGGCTGCCCATCATGTGGTACTGCACAGACCCAGCCAATTGTGACTGTACCGTGACCTAATGCAACACTTTTTGGATGCTTGCCATTGGCGACACTTGGTGTGAGTTAGGGACTTGCCTTTCGCTTCGCCTATTTCACTTGCGTGCAACCTGTGTTCTATTGCCGACGGCGCCCTTTCTGTTGGGCCTTGGATATTTGCCGCTTCAATACATCATGCGCTCATCTGGATTATGATCTGTTGGTGGGTCCATTACTGGCCCATGACCAGGCCTGTTCTGGGGACGGCAGTTTGATGCGAGCGGCTGCACTTGGAGTGTTGGCAGGCTGGAATACCTGTGAGGCTGCACGGCACCTCTTGCAACGGAGTTTCATCGAATATATAGCAAACTTTATAGTGTTTTTTTACATTTGATAATAGGGAGGAGGGGCACAAATATAGGGGGGCAATGCTCCAACGCCCTTTAAGAGGCACCGCCGCTGCTTGAGCCTTACTCTGACAAGTATTGTGGTTGCTACTCAACCAGGGCTTACACCTCAGTCAACCAACAACATAATTTTGTACAGGTTGCACCTGGGAACTTTTACCCCATTGGTTAGGGAGGAGTCAGGAGTACCTCCCACCCACTAACCAGTGCCAACCATAAATGTGGCACCTAAAAACTCTTTCTTGACCTGTGGAAAAACTGAAGAAGGACTGCAAAAATACAAAGAAGACAATACCACTGACCCAGCTAACTATTGTCAAATCCCCCCTCTCAACAACTAGGCAAAAAACTTTGCTGACCTGTTACTAAAAGATCTAGAGACATGGACGAATGAGCATCATATTATCCCACCACATCAAACAGGTTTGAGGGAAGAGCTTGGAACATCTGCAAGTCTTCTATCTCTCGCAATCCTCACTGATAGAGCAATTACTAGTACATCTGTGTTGCACCTCTGCTTTGTGGATTGAGAAGCAGCCTTGGATTTGGTCCCCGGAAACATTTTATGGTGGAAAGTAGCAGCAAGGAGCATTCCTCCACCACTGTTGAAGAGCATTATGACACAATACTCCAACATCTGGCTCCAAGTAAAAATTGGGCACTGTGGCACACTCATTCGCAAAATTAAAACAAGGACTGGATTGAAACAAGACTGCATTTTATTCCTAATCCGTTTAAAAAACTTTCTAGCCAATCTTTTTTGGGTTTGGAGAATGTAAACGCACACGCTCCAAAGCTTGGTAACAACTCGATTAGGTGCCTTCTCTATGCTGATATTTCCCTCCTGGTATGTGGTTACAAGGATATGGCTACACCACCTGTTAAACAGATTACATGACTGTTGAATCAAATGGGCTAACTATCAATCTGTAAAAAATGAAAATCATGAACACAGGAAATAAGATAAAGTAATTGGGGTACCTGCATCTAAATGGCCTCCTAACCAGAAAAACCTCTGAGTAAAAGTATCTGTGGTTGTGAGTGACAACCAAGGAATTTTCCTTCCTCATAAACAGTTTATAAAAGAAAAAGCTTCCTCCTTGCAACATGCCCTTTTAAAACATAGCAAAACATTTAGGCACTCCTACAGATTAATGTTTCATTTACCTAAGCATAGTTCTCTAGCCCATATCCATTTGGAATATGGATTAAAAAAGCATACATTGGAAAGACAAGGGATCTTTGTAAATACATGCTTCAAGTTGAGTGCTTCAAAGGAAGATTAAGGAGAACATCAAATATTGCTGGAAATCCGAAATTTGAAGCATGAAGTCAGCTTCCTCCCTGAATTTGTTGCTGCATAATCTACATCTTGAGAGCTCATGGATAGCTCCAGTCACCTTTTCAACCTTTAAAAGACTAGTGTCAAAAACCATGCAGCAGACATCTTGGCTGGAAGACAAACAGAAACTGACAAATCATGCACAGGTCTGTCTGATCGTAAATAAGTTAGGCCCACAACCAATTTTGAAAAAAGATCAAACAGAAATTGCTGTAGCATCATCTAGGAGCCCTATTTACAATAGCTAGTCTGCTGAAAGGGTTAAGAAAAACAACCAGTACCCACTGCAGGCTATGCAGTTTATACGAGGAATCCATCATAGACTTGGGCTGCATTTCCTCTGCATTGTTCAACCAGAGATGCTCTTTGCTACAACCTCAGATCAACTGGTTGGGCCTTTGTTCTTATAGGTCAGCAGTAATGGTATGCTTTCAAGTAGAGTATCTTCTTCCTGCAACGCGTTTGTGAAATTTATGAGCATTGTAGAAAAGAACCTGAGGGTGGCAACTACTGCTAATAATTTTTAAATACTAAAGAGTGCACACTTTTGGCCCTGGGTGCAATATCAATTTCTTACTCCAAAAGTCACTTTGCTGGCTTCCTGTGCGGCTACAGGGACACAACAAATTGCAAGAGACTTTTCTTGTAAAATGTCAACATGACCAGTTGCAACTGGACCTTCCTGGTGGCCTCTGCTGGAGTGAGTCCTGGCCCCTAAGTACTGTCTCTAAGGTTATGGCACCCTTGGCTGTGTTTAACTGGACTTTTCCTACAGTCTCAGAAAATGTTGTGAAATTCTGACTTCCAGCAGCAGAGGAACAGGACCAACCACTGGAGCCGATCCTGCAAAGTCATGACTTTACTGAAGAAACAGTTTTTTTACGCTTGGATCTTCTCTGCATCAGCAAATCTATTTAAAGGGATCCCCGGCAAGATGGTATTCGACCTCGTTGAACTCATCCTTTTTTATTTTTTATTTTTTAAAACTCTTTTTATTAAACAGGCTCAGAAGACAGT
Organism: Calotriton arnoldi; assembly: GCA_963921515.1. Lineage (NCBI taxonomy): Eukaryota > Metazoa > Chordata > Amphibia > Caudata > Salamandridae > Calotriton > Calotriton arnoldi. The sequence continues at coordinate 2,382,236 of CAWUFW010001495.1, forward strand.
ACATTCTTCAGCAAATATGCATGCATAACACTGGGTTAATTAGTGACAAAAGTACCACATAGGAGAGGTGAGGCAGACTCCTTCGTCGAAGGAATAAAAAGAACAGTATTGCGATAACAGTCGTCTCCAGGAGAAGGAAGTGAGTAAATATAGAGACCTTATCATACATTACATAGTGAATGGAGCTATAATGCAGGACCCCAATTCCACTATGCCCTCTTGTATCTGCGCCATGGTGACCATATTTTGTCCCATTTCTTGATAACCCCCCTACTTTTGTACACAGTCTCTTCCGCTCGTTGGCACCAGTCTAGATCTCTCTCCCACTCAGTCACCGACGGGAGCTGGGGCACACCCCAGCACCTGGCGATGTTTCATTTTGCAATACCTGCCGCCAGTGCCAGCCAGAGAGTGACATATCTGGGTCGTTCTGTCTCTCCCCTAATCATTAGAAGGAGCCATCTGGCATCCATTACGACCTCTGTTCCTGATACCCTCAACATTATTATTGTGACTCTCTGCCAGAACTGGTTGATCTTGGGACATTCCCATAAGATATGAAAAAAGGAGCCCTACTGCTGGCAGCCCCTGTTACAAAGCGCTGTTTGTGCTCTTCTCCATTTGTGTAGGAGTGTGCATGGGTAATAGAAGCAGTGCAGTATCTTAAGCTGCACCAGCTTGAATCTTGTGCGGATTGCGATTTCTCTGGTGATTTGCAGTGCCTCTATCCAATCATCGTCTTCTATATTACCTAGGTCGTCTACCCAAGCAGTGTGGAGGGCTGCTAGGGGGTCTGGTATATTATTTATTAGTTTACGATATATCGTTGAGGTCGCTTTCTCAGGGATGGGGTCCACCAGCAGTCTGTCCTCCAAAGGGGAGTGGTCGGGAATGACCATGCCCGCTGTAAGTGTTTCTGTGGGAAACAGCGTTTACAACGCTGTTAAAACAACGCAATGCTATTACAACGCGGTCGTTACAACAACCGCGTTGTTAGTACGCAATACCTTTACATCGCAAGTCATTACAATGTCTTGCTGTAGGGGGCGCAAAGGTATTGGATATAAAATCCAACACCTTCCCTGCTGTTGCGCAAACTGGAATAGGAATAGTAAATAATACTATTCCTAAGTCCAGCGCGCCCCCTACAGCAAGTCGTTGTAATGACTTGCGATGTAAAGGTATTGTGTACTAACAACGCAGTCGTTGTAACGACCGCGTTGTAATAGTATGCGATGTATTAGCATGCGTTGTAACATGCTATATTCGTCTCTGTAGAGCGTGTGTGAGTCTCAGATAGGGAAATCTCTGAGTCAGAGTCAAGCCATATTCTTGTTGTAGTTCTTCAAAGGGAAAAGGAGTGCTGCTCCTCCACATGTCCCCCAAGCGTTCAATACCTATGGTCTGCCAGCTCCTGAAACCCCCTAGTGTGGCCACCTCCCTCAGTCAATCCCCGGCCCACAGGGGCGTCATGCCGGTTAATTTACCCTGCCATGCCAGAAACCTGTTAGCCTCAATCCAACATGTAACCACAGTCGCAGTATGCGTAGGCCATTCTGGGCATGCCTTGTGGGCATATAGTAATGATTTGCAGCTCCCACCCGGCATTGTGTCTCTATCTACCCATTAAGCCGGTTCTCCCTTGTTTGCATAGACCCAGTCATTTATTACTAGTAGCTGTGAGGCCCAGTACTACAGTCTAATATCTGGGACAGCCAGGCCGCCATCCTATCCCCCTTTTTGCAACTTGTGTAGTGCTATCCTGGGTGTATCTCCCTGCCATAGCAACACCTGGAGGTCTTGTGCCACATGCTTAAAGACTGCCGGGGAGACAGGGTATGGGGTGTTCTGCAGGACATACAGAAGGCGTGGCAGGGCCATCATTTTGTATAGGCAGCTCTGCCCATGAGGGACAACGGCAAGGTGCGCCAATGGAGTGTAACTGTGTGGAGCAAGTTGGGGGGGTGAGATTTCTCCACAGGAACAACTGGTGGTCGCGGGTTATATGAATGTCCAGGTATTTAAAACCTTCCGTTGTGACTGGGGCTCCACACCTCGCTGGCAACTTTGGAGCGCCCGACAGTGGGAAGACCACCAACTTGGCCCAATTTATAGAGAATCCAGAATAGCTCCCAAACAACTCAAAAATATGCAGGACCCTCACTATACAACGAAACTCGCTCCTCCCAGCCCCCCGACGCCTCTATGCCGCAGATCATGGGGTCTGTACTAATCCAGTGCACCAGTGGCTCTAACGCCAAGGCAAATAGCAATGGTGATAGGGGACAGCCCTGCCTGGTGCCCCTTCACAGCTGGAAAAGTCTAGATAATACTCCGTTAACTCCTACTCGGGCCAGTCGGCCTTGGTATAGCAGTCTCACCCAACTACAGAAATTAGGGCCAAAGCTCAGCCTGGTGAGCACCGTGAATAAATAAGGCCATTCTATACTATTGAAGGCCATTGAGGCGTCCAGTGCCATCAGTGCCGTCTGCTGGGAGGAAAGGCCTTCTGTCAAGTGGAGAACTCCATAGAGTTTTCGCAAGTTATGACGAGTGCTTCTATTGGGCATAAAGCCGGATTGATCCACGTGGATTACAGTAGTGATGACGGACGCCAGTCTGTTGGCCATGGGCTTTGCTAACACCTTTGCCTCCACGTTGAGCAATGAATTTGGCCGGTAGGAACTGCACTGGTCTGGAGGCTTGCCATCCTTGTGTATGACCATGATTGGGGCCGTGTGCTGGTCAGTGGGCAATTGTCCCTCCGCCTGGGCCTCTACCAGCATGTTTTGTAGTGGTGGTATTATTTTGCAGGCAAGGCCTTTGTATAGCTCAATTGGAAGACCATTTGGACCTACTGCCTTCCCTGACTTTAAGGATCTCAGGGCACTGGACAATTCCTCCTCTGCATGGTCAGCATCTAAGGCCTCCCGTGCCTCCACAGACAGTGTTGGCAATGAAAAGTCTTTCAGCAGCTCGTCACAATCACTCTCGGACCTTGTGCTCACTGGTGAGTATACGCTTTTATAGTAAGAAGTGAGGGCTTAGGCTATTCCTACACTGGATGTTTGGAGTGCCCCGGCTTTGTTCCTAATACTGACCACCCACGATCGCTCCCTGTCTCTTTTCTCAAGCCAGGGCAATAGCCTAGAGGCCTTGTCGCCCATGTCATACAGCCGGTGCTGCATTGCCTGAACATATGCTCGCGCTTCACCATCAGCCAAGGTACGTAGCTCCCGTTGGCGCAAAGCTAGTTCATGTCGCCGGTCAGCACCCCCACTGGTCGTTGCCTCCCTCTCATTTTAAGAATCTTCTGTTCTAATTACCTTATTTTTAATGCTTCCTCTTTTCTCTTCCCCCCTATTAGCGCCTGGGCTTGACCCCTCAGCACTGTTTTGTAAGCCTCCCAAATGGTCTGGTGTGATTCTACTGATCCTACATTTTCTTTCAAGTAAAGGTCAGTTCCTTCACAGAGTTTATCTCTTAGTAAGGGGTGCCTCAACCGCCAGGGGTCGATCTTCGGAAATGCTGCTCTGCTAGTGGACGGACCCTGGACGGTAATGCCCACTGGGGAATGGTTCGAAATGCCCCTAGCCATATGTATTGGTTTTGAGAAATCTCCCTCCTTATCGTTTTGCGTGAATAAGTAATCGATTCTTGAGAAGGAGCCATGTCACGCTGAGTAATATGTATATTGTTTTTCCTGTGGGTTGTGCATCCTCCAGACATGGCAGTCAGGAAGCCCGAGAGGGCCATCTTCCGTTTCTGACCCGCCTGTGCATTGGAGCGGTCCAGCTCAGGAACTAGAACTGCATTAGCATCCCCTCCCACCAAAAGGGTGCAGTGGGAAGCCCTACCAAGAGTGTGCTGATCTTTGGGAGGGTGATTCTTCTAGCCTCAGAGGTATATAGAACGAGCACAGTGCAATTGAGCACCCCTCCCATCTACCCGCCACTGCCACGCAGCAGCCAGCATCATCAGACCAGATGCCATCGATGGCGAGGGGCAATGTGTTGCATATCAAAATGCCCACCCCCGGGCATCCATCGAGTAACTGAGTGAGCTACCAGTCTGTACCCAAAACAGTCTAGGGCCCTATATTGGCTCCCCCTGAGGTGTGTCTCTTGCATCATTACTACGTCTGGGGAGTGCTGTTTAATGTGCTGAAGGACAAGTGTCTGTTCAATTTTGTTCCCCAGTCCATTCAGATTCCAGGTCCAGGCACGAATACTATCTGATTTACCCATTATCAAGGCCATGACAGTTGGCAGCTGCGGATTGACCCCCCTCCCCCATTGTCTGTCTTGAGCAGCGGTAAAATTGCGAACAACAAAATGAAACAGTTTCCCCAACTTCCCCCTCCCGGCAGCCCTGCTAGGTGAGTTATAAACGTCCCACCTCCCCAACATGCAGAGTGCTTGTCGCCCTAACTGTGCAATGGTAACAATTATTGAGGGGTGGTGAGCCAGCCGCCAGCATCGACTGGAATAAATTTTGCTGTCAAATGTCGCAATACCCCTTACCTTCTCGTGAGAGCATCTCTGCTTGCAGGCCCTGTCCAAATACATTATGTGAGGGCGTCCTGAGTCTTTATAACCATAAATGTCTGTTCAATTACGAATATCTCTTTGTGAAACTTCATTTTACATTGCAACCCCTGAGTCACCCCGCTTCAACTCCGTGCAGAATGAAGGGAAGGAAAAGTCACTGGTTATTATAGTCCCCCCTCCAAGTCACTTATCTGTTCTCTGCTGCTGGACGGAACTGTCGGACGTGAGGTCTACATCTCCCGTGCCGTGTCCTACTCTTTTGTGGTGGGTGTTCGAGTTCTTCCCCCCTTCCGCCCAACCGTCCGCCAGCCCTCAAGCCAGTCACTTGCCTCGTCCGGTGACGTGAAGAAATAGGATTTCCCCTCGGCGAGGATCTTGAGTTTTGCTGGGAACAACATCATGTATTTCACGTTCTGTTCCCGGAGGGCCCTTTTCACTGCGTCGAAGGTACTTCTTTGATTGATTGATTGGACCTGGAGCATGAAATCGGGGAAAAATCGGATGGTGGCATTTTCGTACTGTAGGTCGCCATGCTGGCGCGCCGCCATCAGGATTGAATCCCTGTCTCTCTAGTTTAGTAAACGAGCTATGATTGTGCAGGGAGGGGCCCCTGGGCGCGGACAGGGTCCCAATGCGTGATGTGATCGTTCCACTGAGAAAAAGGTGTACAGGCGTTTAGGCTTAAGCGTATTCAGTATTAGGTCTTCCAGGAAGAGGTCCATTGATGGCCCCTCCATTCCCTCCGGAAGCAAACCACCCGGATGTTATTTTGGCGTGCTCTGCCCTCCTTGTCCTCCAGTCTAGCCAATATTTCTGTCTGATTTTTAGTCAACATTGACACTTGCTCCTCTAGGCGTTTTCTTTCCAATGCTTGTTTCAGCTGTGGACATCTTGTCAGCTAGCTTCCGGAAGTCCGACCTGGGTAGGTTGACTTCTTCCGTTCCAGAGTCCAGTTTTGGTTCCAGAGTACCACACAAGTCCCTAATTGTTAACATAAGTCTCTTAATGAGGGGTCTGGGGCTTGGTCTTCTTCTCCAGCCGGCGGTGCCGCTCCGGTAGCGCTCTCTTCGCGGCTCACCGCCACTGTGTATTTATCGATTTGATTAGCCTGGCCCCATGCCCTTATGTCGAACCATTGTTGTTATCTTTCAGATGTAACAAGTTGCCCGGGGTAGGTAGGATTTCTTATTCCTGGTTCCAGCGGTACAGCCTTACTGACCCGCTATTTCGGTTGTCCCCTTTTCTCCACCCTACACCCGCCACACTCGTACCTAAGCATTGGCCTGCACAAGTCACGCTGCTCCTGCAGTGTGGCGGGATCTGAGGGCCTTTTCGGAGGGCTTCTTCCCCAGGAGGTGCTTCCATGTAAGTACAGCTTCCTGTCTTCGCAGCACGAGATCCGATCTAGAAATACACGTCTGATCACAGTTTTTCCAATCTCACTTTTCCTCTTGTACATGCCCAGTCTCTTCTTGTGTGTCCCTTTCTCTTCCTTGTCACACTCATTCCTCTTCTTCCGGTCCATCTTCTCATTCTCCTCACCATTCCTCCTGTTGTGAAAAAAAAGGTTTTCCTCTGTTTCTGTGTTGTATGGGGTCTCTCTTGTTTGTTCTTCCTCTCTTTCCCAAATCATGTCGTTTTCCTTTCTAGGCGTCGGGGAAGCGGCATTCCATCAAGGAAGATCAGATAATTCTTCTTTTTCGTCTGTGTCCCCTCTGCCCTCATCACACATGCCCTCCCTCAGGTTTGTCCATTTGGTAAAAAGGGGAAACCTCGATAAGAAATCAGAATTACTCTGATCTTTCCCATGTCTATCTCGAACCTAAAACTGAAAAACCTGAAGGGAAAGGATCCAGCATAGCACCCTGGCATTAGACCCTTTATTCCACCCTAACCGGGTCAAGGGGGCATGGTCAGTATAAAAGAGGGAAAGCTTGCCCCCTAAGTAATACCTCAAATTTTCAACCACCCATTTAATTGCTGAGCACTCCTTTTCAACAATAGGATAGTGAGTCTTTCTAAGGAACAATTTGCGACTAACAAAGAGAAAAGGATCCTCTTCTCCAGCATCATTTAGTTAGGAAAGTACAGCTAAAATGCCAACTTCAGAGGCATCTGTCGGAAGCGTAACTGGCTTCTGGAAATTCTGTGACTGTAAAATGGGTTTAGAATTAATTAGGTCTTTTAAGTGACGGAACACCTCAAAAGCACTTGGAGAGGGACGCTGTAAAGATCTACTCGTAGCGGTCTTTTTTAGGAGATCAGTCAAAGGGGCAAACATCTTAGATTACTGGGAAATAAACAACTGGTAGTATCGTAGCAGGCCTAAAAAGGCCCGCACTTCTCTTTTAGTTAGTGGGAATGAAAGGGCTGTGGTGGCCCTTACCTTTTCCTCCTGGGGCTCATTGAGTCTGTTTCTCAGTAAGTATCCTAAATGCCTGATTTTATTATGGCCTAGTTTTAATTTCTTTGCGTTAATATGGAGGCCAGCACTTTGTAGTTCTGCCGGGAAAGTGCACAATTGAGTAAGGTGGCCCTCCCAACTTTTGCTAAAAATTATAATATCTTCTAGATATGTGGACAAATAGCTATTGTGTTTTTCCAGAACTTGGCTCATTAATTTTTGGAAGGTGGCTAAAGCCCCATGCAGCCCAAAGGGAAGAATAGAAAATTGATACAGCTCAAATGGGGTTGAAAAGGCAGTCTTCTCTTGGGTGTCTGAGTATAAGGGAATTTGCCAGTACCCCTTCGTTACATTATGGTGGATATAAAACGGGCCTGTTCAAGCTGTTCGATTAGTGAATCCATTCTCTGTAATGGATAATTATCGAATTTGGACCTTTTATTAACAGCACAAAAATCAATACAAAACCTGATAGTATTGTCAAGTTAGGGTACAAGGACAATAGGGGAACACCTCTCACTAGAGGAGGGTTCAATCACCCCATGTTTTAACATTTGTTCCACTTCCCCTTGAATAGCTTTTTGCCTGGCTTCAGGTATATGATATCGTCTTTGTTTTACAACCTTTCCTGCCTCTGTATGACCAGCATGCATTATGAAAGGAGTTCCACCAGGCAGATCTTAGAAACATTTGGAAAAAGTTAGAAGACACTGATATAATTCCTCTTTTTGCCCTTCAGTTAAGATGTCCTCCAGGGTAATATATCTTAGGGTGTCTTCTTCTATTGCCACCTTTTCAGCTATTTGCACCTGTGCTAGAGGATGACCTATACCTTTTTTAAGTAAATTAATGTGACAAATTTAAGTACGCCCCCTGGGTAGCTGTAATTTATAAGTGACTTTACAGATCCTCCCTATAACTTTATAAGGCCCTTGCCACTCGGATCTTCGTTTGTTGTCTGATGTGGGTAATAAGACCAGTGTCCAATCTCCTATGTTCAGTTCTCTTAATTTCTTTTCTTTGTTATGAAATTATGCCTGCTTCTGTAGTGCTTTTTCCATATTATTTTGAATGCGATCTCTATGCTTACCTAGGTGAGCTTTCAATACAAGGTATATTCTAGCACATTTCTTTATTTGTGGTAGTCTTTCTCCCACTCCTCCCTAGTGATTTCCAGTAGGGTTTGGTGCTGATGTCCGAAAAGTAATTCAAAAGGAGAACACCCAAAACTGCTCTGAATTTGGTTCTGAATCACAAATAAGGTCAGAGGTAGTAGCTGTTCCCAATTTCTATCCTCCCTGGTAAGCATCTTCTTCAAAGTCAATTGTAATATACCATTCTACGCTTTCTTGCGTTCTTCACTTTATCCAATACTCCATATCAACACAAAAAAAATAACTCCTGGTTACCCCAATGTGGAAATTCCTTAATCCTGATGCCGGCAGGACTGTCTTACTGTCCTACAAGTTCAGTTGTCCCCTTTTCCCACCCTGCACCGCCACCCTCCTACCCGAGCGATGACCTGCGCAAACCACGCTCTTCCTGGAGCATGGCGGGACCGCGGGCCTCTCCGTAGGGCTTCTTCCCCAGGAGGAGCTTCAGTATAGGCGACAGCCTCCTGTCTCAGAAGGACGAGATCTGTTCCGGTAGTGCTCGTCTGGACACATTTTTCCTCATCTCTCTTCTTCTCTAGTGTGCACTTGGTTTCTGCTTGTGCATCCTTTTCTCTTCCTTGCCACACCCCTTTCTTTTCTTCCTATCAATCTTCTCTCTCTTCTCCTCACACTTCCTCCTGTTGGGAAAAAAAGTATTTCTTCTGTTTCTGTGTTTTGTAGTGTCTCTCTTGTTTGTCCTTCTTCTCTTTTCCTAATCTTGGTGTTTTCCTTTTCAGGCATTGGGGAAGCAGCATTACAGCGAGGAAGATCAGGTAAGTCTTCTTAATTGCCTCTGTCCCCTGTGCACTTGTCACATGGTGACAAATCAAAAAAATGTATGTAATTAATTTACACATGAATGCCTTGGCTTGACTTTTTTAAAATAATTTCCACACAATATTATATAAATATGTATTCAGCCTGGAATTGAGAACCTTGCTGGAAAAGATACTAATGCATCTGTCTAGAGACACTTAGGGCCCAATTACGAGTCTTGCGGTCCGAGGACGGCCAGACTCATGGTGGCGCGGCAGTGGTAGATCCAGCCACCGCCACACCGGCGGTCTGACTGCCCCATTATGAGTCTGGAACCACCGGCTCTGCCAGGGAACCACCGTTCCCTGCCGTTGGAGCGGTGGTCAGAAGCCGCAATATGCTTGGCGGGACCGCTGCGGTCCCGCCAAGCAGATTATGAGTTTCCCCTCCTACAGGGTATACATAGAGGTTCTTCCTCCATGTAAACCTTGAAGGAGAGGAAACAAAGGGGGCCCTACAGGGCCCACCTGTGCCTCAACCACATGTTGATGCACACAGGGGAGCATAACATGTGCACCCTGTGTGCATGCACATAGGTTCCAGCACAGAATGGACTTTCGAGTCCATAACGTGCATGGAACATTGAGTTGCAGTCACATTGCGGTGACATTTACCAAAGGCACCGCTGCCTTTAAAAGAGGCACGTCCATGGGAAGCCAAGCTGCCCGCCTGCCAGACTACTTAAAAGTCATAATCTGGCAGGTGGGCGACAGCGACCTTCGGTGGAGCGGTGACACTGCGATTTGCACTGCCACGCCACCGCTCCACCAAAAAGTCACAATCGGAGCCTTTGGGTCCTATTCACAAGCTGCATTTTGGAGTGTGTAAAGTCCTGTACTACTCAAATACTAGAAAATTCATTATACAAACCTGCGGCCATCCACCTCCTCAACTGCGTCTCATATATTTTCTGTGTGGACATCTCAGTCACAGTGACAGTGATCTCTGCAAGAGTAAGAATACTTTACTAGACTACTCTGTAGAGGGTGGGAAATAGTTGGAAGATGGGGATTAATTAAACAAAATATGTAGGGTCAAGGAAAATCGAGCAGGGGGTTGAGAGAGATATACTAGACCAAAACACAACCCCACAAAGGAGTATAGCCATTAAAAATGACACATTAGACATCTAAAGTTACTACAGACAAAAAAGTGTCAAAACAGCAATAAATGTACACCATCCCAGCCTTAGAATAGGCCAGTCACCACATGTGGATCACCACTGGTATTGCAACACATTCCCATAAAAAACAGTGTAGGCAGGAAATTAAAACAACACCTCAAAGAATTATTGTTAAATGAATTAAATCAGTTAAACATTTAAATTATGGTTTTATTTTGTTCCATTTTTTTTAGATATGCTAAAAAACTTAATTTGAAAAATCAATAAAATTCAAACATTTTTTAAAGTTAAAAAGTATTCAAATTATTTAAACACATAACTCTTAATTAAGGTAATAAGAATTAAATACAAATACATTTTTTAGTAAGGGTGGGTAATTTGTTTGTAAATATTGTTTAAATCAATATTTTAAATAAAATTCATATATGAATATATTTACATTATTTGATTACTTAACACCAATATAATGTTATGAGTTAATGGACTGCAACATTATTATTTTATTAATTCCAGATTAGTAATCCATAGTTTAAATTATTTTACATTTCTATCATACATTAAAATACTTTTTTAAATATATAGGCCATATTTATTTTTTTTAGTAATACCTTTTTTACTCAATACTCATATATTTTCATTAATGAAGGTCTCCACCATGCTGGTGAAAAGTTACTACATGTAACATTACACTTATAAATTCTGTTGTGCAATGCTCCACTTCTTCATTTGTGGGGTAAAGACATTTAAGTATAAACCTAGGTATAACTCTCCACTCAGAATTGGTGAATAGGAAAATGGTGAATAGCAAAAAAGTGGACAGTTACATTTAGTAGAGGAGCAAATATACATGTGAGTAAATACACACAACTATATTTAACATTGTTAATCATGCTGTTAATATGGAAATCGATGCATTCATCGTTAAAAAATTAAATCATTGCCTTCTTAACAGAATCGCCCATTGTGAACTCCACATCAATCTAACCCGCAAATATATAGTCAAGCAGCCCCTGAGACCTAGGCTCGTCATTGCTGATTGATAGGTCACAGGTGGAAGGGTGCGTAGCAGGCAGGCAAACACTCAGGCAGGAAACTCTAGATGAATTCCACAGATAGGCGCAGCGACATTACAATGGTCGAGGGAGATTGCCCCCATAAAGCACACACGCTCCTAAAAACACCATAAGAAGTCAGATGCCACATGAATTTGGAATACATAGCCAATCAGGACCTAGCATACACAGTGATCACGTGCTCCCCGTGCCGGACATCTGGACACTTTATCCACTGGCCAGATTGTGTCCATGCGAGGTCGAGGCCCACCCACCCGTTGTAACCCTTAGACAATTAATTTACGACTCCAAAGGCAGCAACCAACATTCCTCCCCATATATGGTACACCGGATACATTTATAACCCATCATGTTTTGTATAAAAAAAGGACAAAGATTGATTCTAAATTGAGAAAGTCCTCAGACCTTGTGCCTGTAACTGTTCTCCTGGCCGTAATGTTTAATTAAACAAACTGCTCCTGTTTTGCCAAATGCCTCTTGTCTTCGTGTTTTTTTTAAAGCATTTCCAACTCAAGTAACTAGGTTCTATATTGGTCAATATCAGGAAGGGATTTGACAATGTTGCTACTTCCCTGCTCACTTAAGAATGGTAGTAGCTGTTCCCTGAAAAGATAGAAATATAGAAAGGGAATATAAAAGTGTATATACACAATAGTGTCCTCTTCAGGGACAATATAGCCACATTGACTGATTTCACTCTACAACTAAAACTAGAGCTATGTTGAAACATGGTAAAAGAAAGCTTGTTCATTCACCAAACAAGAGGAATAGACATAAAAGGAATAATAGACATAACAAGGGGAAAAGTCAATTATCCTTTGAGTCTTTATATTTGGCTGGATTAAGATGGCTTGCTATCTACCAATCACAGGAAAGACTAATAAAGTATTATGCATCTATTGTACTTGGAGTGGATATTTGTAAAGTTAAGTATCAAATGGAAAACCTAAATTAAATATACAAGAAAGAAATGACGTGAACTGATAAATTCATCAAGCAACAGGAAGCTATGCACTACAATGTTTTTGTTCCATCTTCCTCCGTTAATACAAGATAGCATGTATAATATTCAGTCACATGTGGGCTTATCTGTGTTGTAATGGATACAGTGTAATGTGATCCTATATTGCCATCTTGGGTCTCTGGGTTCTAATGGCATTTAGAAACCTCCAGGCTCCGGGTTAAGAATTCAACAGAACACCCCACACCCATACTGGCAACTGCACAATATGGTCCAATATTTCTATTGAAGGGTGCCATCATAAACCGGGAATCGAAGGCCAAGTGATTTGTAAATGTCATCAGAACCCCGAGATGACAACATCCATTATGTATTTTTCATTTTACATGTTTATTTTGGGAAAGTTAGCTTGAAAAAGCTGTTTTCTCCAAAGTGCATGTTTGTAATTAGAATGTTTAGGCTTTGTTCAACTTCCATTGTTGCATTTGTGATAAGAAAAAAGACGACTTAAGGGTTAGTGGATTTAAGAGACTCTATGATTGCAGCATTTAGAACATAATTATGGATTTATCACATTTGCAACATAATTTGATTCATAAATTGAAGATCTCACAAAAAATGTGTCAAGCTCAAATGGATGAACATAATACTGCCATAAAATGTGCTGCATAACGTATTTTTGGTCACACAATTTAAACAATCGTGTCACGTAATTTGGTCTACAATGCCACATAATCCTAGTAACTTTGACAATGGTTAAGCACTGCATACTGTTTTAGGGGCCTCCTTATGATAATAAAAATCCATATTTCGAATATTTTCCATATTTGATGGTTACCTGTGAAATATGGCGTTTATACTAGTGCAGTAAATCACCCAAACGTGTAATATATGCACCTTATTATACTATTAAGCTGTCATATTGTACAGAAGCAGTTAAACATTCCAGTTATGAATTTGGACATTTGTAATGCCTTTAATAAGGGTTTTTAAGGACTAAAAGCTCTGACCAGCAAAAGTACTACTCATTCATTTCCTGTGTTTCTGGCTACAAGTTGCACCCCAGAGACTGGCCTCTTAGTACAGTCTAATGGATGGAGTACCACTGTAAGGAAGGGAATATTTTCTTTAAAACTATTTCAGGAAGTAAAGGTGCTGAACATTCACTAACTAGCAATATAATTTTAAAAGATATTGAATGTAGAAGTAGGGCTATAATTCCATTTTCTTTCAGTACAAAGATATAGCCGCAATGAATACACACAGGAACAGCCCCGTATATCCACTATCAATAAATGGATGTGGAAAGTAGCATTTTGCAACTGCCGTAATGTTTTTGAATATGTCAATGCGGATGTTATATCAATATCAATAGTGAAGTCATTGGCGATTTCATCTCCAGACATATTGACAGTTGAATCCTGCTGAATTTATCTCTACATTTAGATGCTTCTCGAAAAGGATGCACTTAGACAAAATATTTGTCTTTACTTTACACTGCTATTCAAAAGATGTCTAAAAGACTAGCAACTTCAGATATGTAATCAAAAGAACATTCTAATGGGGAAGTAATAAGAGAAGTCACCAGGCATGTCTTTGATTAAGTCATTTGCAAATAAATCTGTCATATCATGTGGGAGTTTCGGAGCAGTGCATTGGGCGAGTTATGGTTGCATAGCTGATAACTGTCAAATGCCAGTGTCTTTTCGATTTCTGAGTGTAACCACAACACCTCTGCAAGTGTATCTTTTTAGAGGCATTCAAGTGCATTTGTGTAACATGGAATATTGTGATCTGACTAAACAAACATACCTTTTCTTCAACTGTTTTTTTATGGAGTGGCCAGATGCATAGATAGATAGATAGATAGATAGATAGATAGATAGATAGATAGATAGATTTTTCAGATTACCTCTTAATAAATACAAAACAAAATGTACATTTCACAAACTCTTACTAAAACGCCAAAAATCTACTTCTATAGATGTTTGAAAACAATGTTCAAAATAACTTGTTGAGGAATCACATAGGATCCATTTAACAAAGGTTTTTCTGTGAGTAGTTGTGCCTTACTACAATATATGTGTGACTAACTCATGAAATTTCAGTAGCAAGCCTTGCTTACTCAGAAATTCAGAAATAGTTCATACCTAAGAGTGGGTTAAGACACAACTATTTACAAAAAATAGTCAATCAGGCCCCAAAAATACAAAATCTCCCTGTGCAAAATATGCATCATCATGTTTCTTTCTTTCGATTTTTAAATCAACTGGGGAACCTGTCTACCTCCCTTAAAATATGAGACTATCCTGCTCCCATTCCCATTTTGAAAAAGACCTCTGACTCTTGCTTTTGACACGATCAGTTTCATATATATTTGCATGTTAGGAAACCATCTGCAAATATCTGAGAATACCCACTGCATTTGGCATCATCATCACCATCAACTATGTACAGCCTGCTTTCCCAGCACCACTTGCAACTCTCATCAACGAACCTCTGCCAAACTGGAATATTTTCTATCATTGTATCAGCACTTTGTGCTCTCAATATAAATTTTTTTTTTTTGTAAATTAACAAGAGAAAATACTTTTTTTCTTCAGCTTCTTTGCAATTAAAGAGCAAACAAATTTGGGATTAAGGCCATTGAATGATTGAATTTGTACTGGTTTACAAAGTACTTCATTAAATGACAGACTCAAATTATTGGAATGTGGTTTACTGATCACAAATAACAACTGGAACCCCAACAAAGGTCCATTGCCCTACCTTTCTCCTCAAGAAGTTACCTTACAGTGATTAAATTGCGTAATATAGCCTTATAGCCCGCCATAGCTGGCTATACCGGCCATTAAAGGCCCGCTCCAGCATTAAACAAGGGAGTGGGACTTTAATGTCGGTATAGCCCAGCTATAGAGGGCTATATGGCTATTAGAACATTCCGTCACTAGAGAGCAGAATATTCTAACAAATAAAACAAATGCCTCACGGTGCCTGAGGGGACTGAAATCCCCTTGGGCTCCGTGAGGCCTTTGTTCACAGCAATAGCTGTGAACGACAAACATTGGAATGTTGGAGCTCCAGGCTTTTACCAGCCATTAAAATCCCGCAGTGCTCCATTGTTTTCAAGGGAGCTCCCAACATTCCAATGTTGTTATGAAGTTTCTTTCGTAAACCCATTCTACAGAAACTCTCAGTAGACCTAGATTCACTTTTAGTAAATGATGCATCATCAACAGTTTCTTTATGGCCTGTTTCTCTTTTGATTTGTAAAATGCATACAGTGCTGATATAGTGCAGGATCCAGACAGATTCTGAACCTGCAGCTATTTTGGGGTCAAATCAGGGATGGCCCTGATAAGATGTGCAGTTCGAAGACATCAAAACACATTCAGCAACACCTGCACTTTGTATGATTTACATTCAGAGCAGCATCCTGCTGTGGGTGGGGAGAGGGATTTCTTATTATTTATGACAATGCATGGAGTCTAATATCATGCATACCACCTTTATTGCCCTCATACACAGCAGCAACAAGGATAGGACTCAGATTTGTAAAACACCTTGACATATTAGAACATGCATGTGTGAAATTTGAGTAATTTTATTTTGTGTAATTATGCTAAAGTTCAGCAATATTATGTGAAATTCTGCACATTTGAGGGGTCTCATTGAGTTGGCCAAGGGGTTTTGGCATTTTTGGCTAGACAAAACATTGTGAGTCGAGCCCCCTAACTTGTTCTCATACCTTACTGCAGAAAACTGTCCATCGAAAACAAAATACAAGAACTCACTCGATTGTTTCAAAACCTTTTACTGTAAATGACCCTGCCAAAAATCATCTTCCTTGCTAGCTTCAGATCAGTTTTAATGAGCATATTCTTGTATCTCTCTATGCATAGACCGCTTTAGCATTGCCCAATAAACACACAGATCTTTGCACTCATTGGCATACCTCAATTATATCAGTGCATGACTATTCCCCAAATAAACATATTCAGCCATATAAACATTTTCCAGTTAATGACCTAAAACTTCAAAATGTCTATCTTGGCAACCCTTTAGTCCCTTGTCCAAGCCATTCCTTTGACTGTGTCCAGATTTATTGAGGAAATCCAACCTCAGTGTGTATACCTCAGAAGTAACAGCCACTTTACTTAACTATGTTGATTTTTGACCCTTTAATCTCTTTAGCCAGCTCTCTCCTTTTGCAATGTTCCATCTATTGGGCCACATAGAAAGCACCTGACCACAGTGTGAAAGAGGATGTTAGAATAGTAAAGGATTACAAATGTAATTGTGTTAGGATCAATTAAATGTATTCCTCCTTTTCTTTTTTATCAAGCTTCGCTTTTTTGGTTTCCTGATGTCCTCCACTGAATCTGAATGTAACTCTGAGGGGCAACATGCTTCCAAAGCCACATTACTAGAGGATTTATCACATGCCACAGAAGAATGGCTACACTTAACTTTTTATGCACCATTTCCTCCCATTTCTGAATGACTGTCTCGTTTTAAGTTTTAGGACCGTCATGTCCTTATAAGTGCTTCCTCTTTCTTGCCACTGTTTTTTCCCAGAGTGCCCCTTTATTCATTTGATCCTCAGAATCACATGCTGTGGTTTAATGTAAGCCTGGGTGAAATTTTTATTATTCAGTAATTTCCATTACTCTTGTTACTTAAAATTCTTGGAATTGTGCTAATACATCACATTGTGTAATTAGGCACCATTCACTGTAAAAAAGTTACCACAAATGCATAGGAACATGGCGAATGACAGAGTGCGAGTGGGAGTTGTTCATGGTGCATCTGTTTTTTTGCATTTTTTTCTTAGCATGGAATGCATCCTTGTGATGCGAGGATGCATTCCACACTAAAATTCAGCAACAAATGCCAGTTATGCAAATCTTTAGCAGTTCGAGACAGGAGGCTGTAGTCGACAAGAATTCCACGAGGCTGAATAACCCTTTGGCAAAAGAGCGCTGAACAAGATTTGCTGCTGCGGAGAAGAGCATAGTGGGAGCTGCTGCGAAGTCAGGCTGACAGGTGATACACCTTGGGTGGATAGACGAGCAGTTTGGTCCCGGGTTTCCCTCAATTCTCATAGCAGTTTTTAGCAAAAAAAAGTCCCATGTTTGGGATTTTGGCTCTCTGGGCACCTTTAGCACCACCACTAAGTGTCCAGAGCTGGAGGGGCACCACTTGAGGGGGTTAGGACTCACTTAGCATGGGTCCAGGTTCAAGATGGAGGGAGCCTTTAATGTCCCTGAGGCTTTGAACATGAAGCTAGCAAAATATTTCTTGGAGTCACTCTGGTAGTCCTGGGTGCAGGTGAGGAAACAAGGCTCAGCATTTAGAACATAATTATGGATTTATCACATTTGCAACATAATTTGTTTCATAAATTGAAGATCTCATAAAAAATGTGTCAAGCTCAAATGGATGAATATAGTACTGCCATAAAATGTGCTGCATAACGTATTTTTTGCCACACAATTTAAACAATCGTGTCACGTAATTTGGTCTACAATGCCACATAATCCTAGTAACTTTGACAATGGTTAAGCTCTGCATACTGTTTTAGGGGCCTCCTTATTATAATAAAAATCCATATTTCGAATATTTTCCATATTTAATGGTTACCTGTGAAATATGGCATTTATACTAGTGCAGTAAATCACCCAAACTTGTAATATATGCACCTTATTATACTATTAAGCTGTCATATTGTACAGAAGCAGTTAAACATTCCAGTTATGAATTTGGACATTTGTAATGCCTTTAATAAGGGATTTTAAGGACTAAAAGCTCTGACCAGCAGAAGTACTACTCATTCATTTCCTGTGTTTCTGGCAACAAGTTGCACCCCAGAGACTGGCCTCTTAGTACAGTCTAATGGATGGAGTATCACTGTAAGGAAGGGAATATTTTCTTTAAAACTATTTCAGGAAGTAAAGGTGCTGAACATTCACTAACTAGCAATACAATCCTAAAAGATATTGAATGTAGATGTAAGGCTATAATTCCATTTTCTTTCAGTACAAAGATATAGCCGCAATGAATACACACAGGAACAGCCCCGTATATCCACTATCAATAAATGGATGTGGAAAGTAGCTTTTGCAACTGCTGTAATGTTTTTGAATATGTCAATGCGGATGTTATATTAATATCAATAGTGAGGTCATTGGCGATTTCATCACCAGACATATTGACAGTTGAATCCTGCTGAATTTCTCTCTACATTTAGATGCTTCTCGAAAAGGATGCACTTAGACCAAATATTTGTCTTTACTTTACACTGCCATTCAAAAGATGTCTAAAAGACTAGCAACTTCAGATATGTAATCAAAAGGACATTCTACTGGGGAAGTAATAAGAGAAGTCACCAGGCATGTCTTTGATTATGTCATTTGCAAATAAATCTGTCATATCATGTGGGAGTTTCGGAGCAGTGCATTGGGCGAGTTATGGTTGCATAGCTGATAACTGTCAAATGCCAGTGTCTTTTTGATTTCTGAGTGTAACCACAACACCTCTGCAAGTGTATCTTTTTAGAGGCATTCAAGTGCATTTGTGTAACATGGAATATTGTGATCTGACTAAACAAATATAACTTTCCTTCAACTGTTTTTTTATGGAGTGGCCAGATGCATAGATAGATAGATAGAGAGAGATAGATAGATATATAGATAGATAGATAGATAGATAGATAGATAGATGTAGATAGATAGATAGATAGATAGATAGATAGATTTTTCAGTTTACCTCCTAATAAATACAAAACAAAATGTAAATTTCACAAACTCTTACTAAAACGCCAAAAATCTACTTCTATAGATGTTTGAAAACAATGTTCAAAATAACTTGTTGAGGAATCACATAGGATCCATTTAACAAAGGTTTTTCTGTGAGTAGTTGTGCCTTACTACTATATATTATTATTAGGAAGTTTGTAAAGCGCAATGGTTACTCCAACGCAGTGTCCCCACGCTAGGACAACTGGTAACCCCAAACCCATACCACACTAATCGACTACCTACATAGCCTCTAAGCAGAGAAAGGCAGCTGAGTGGTTAGCGACCGCCCCCCAAGTCACGGAAGAGCCAGGTTTTCAATTTCTTACGGAACCAAGGTTCTGACTCAGATATCCTCAAGTCCACAGGAAGTTTATTCCAGGCCTTAGCTACCAGGAAACCAAAAGATCTTCCACCCACCCTGGCCCTCCGCACCTTAGGCACAGTCATTCTCATACAACCAAGAGATCTCAAATTCCGAGAAGGTTGGTAGACCGTCAGAAGGGGAGTCAAAAAGCACTGCCCTTTTTGCCTAAGGATCCTGTGGCTAATACAAAGAGTTTTAAATGTAACTGTGGCCTGTATTGGGAGCCAGTGAAGTTTTTTTAAGGCTTCTCCTACCGGGGCCCTCCTGGGAATATTCAGGATAAGCCTAGCAGCGGCATTTTGGACCTTCTGCAAGATGTTCAGATTTTTAGCGGTCACCCCTAGATACAGAACATTGCAGTAGTCAAGACGAGATGTGACCAAAGCCTGTACAACAGTTCTTTTAGCATCCAGGGGGAGAAGGTCCAGAATTTTCCGCAGCATTTTCAGGATGCCAAAGCAAGTTCCGGCCACAGCAGAAATTTGCTGAGTAAAGGAAAGTGCTTCGTCAAACCACACCCCAAATTTTTCACCTTATCCTTCGGCACCGGGCAAAGTCCCAGTTCCTCAGGCCACCAATGCTGTGACCAGAAAGAGGGCTGTTTTCCCACAACCAACACCTCTGTCTTCCCTGCATTCAGCTGGAGACAACTCAGTCTCATCCAGTCCATAAGCTCCCTCAGACAAGTTTTGAAATCAGCAGCCCTTCCTGATTCTTGTTGTTCTAGGGTCACAACTAGCTGAGTGTCGTCAGCATAGGATACCAACTTGATTCCATGTCTCAACACAATATCTGCCAGCAGGCGCATATATATATTGAATAGGGTGGGGCTGAGCGCAGATCCCTGCGGCACCCCCTGGTTTAAAGGACAAACTCTGGACTTGAATGGATGTTGCAACACCTGAAAGGTTCTATTTTCCAAAAAGTTCTTCAACCACATCCACGTGACACCTCCGACCATATGTGTGACTAACTCATGACATTTCAGTAGCAAGACTTGCTTACTCAGAAATTCAGAAATAGTTCATACCTAAGAGTGGGTTAAGACACAACTATTTACAAAAAATAGTCAATCAGGCCCCAAAAATACAAAATCTCCCTGTGCAAAATATGCATCATCATGTTTCTTTCTTTCGATTTTTAAATCAACTGGGGAACCTGTCTACCTCCCTTAAAATATGAGACTATCCTGCTCCCATTCCCATTTTGAAAAAGACCTCTGACTCTTGCTTTTGACACGATCAGTTTCATATATATTTGCATGTTAGGAAACCATCTGCAAATATCTGAGAATACCCACTGCATTTGGCATCATCATCACCATCAACTATGTACAGCCTGCTTTCCCAGCACCACTTGCAACTCTCATCAACGAACCTCTGCCAAACTGGAATATTTTCTATCATTGTATCAGCACTTTGTGCTCTGAATATAATACAATTTCTTTTTTTGTAAATTAACAAGAGAAAATACTTTTTTTCTTCAGCTTCTTTGCAATTAAAGAGCAAACAAATTTGGGATTAAGGCCATTGAATGATTGAATTTGTACTGGTTTACAAAGTACTTCATTAAATGACAGACTCAAATTATTGGAATGTGGTTTACTGATCACAAATAACAACTGGAACCCCAACAAAGGTCCATCGCCCTACCTTTCTCCTCAAGAAGTTACCTTACAGTGATTACATTGCGTAATATAGCCTTATAGCCCGCCATAGCTGGCTATACCGGCCATTAAAGTCCCGCTCTAGCATTAAACAAGGGAGTGGGACTTTAATGTCGGTATAGCCCAGCTATAGAGTGCTATATGGCTATTAGAACATTCCGCCATGTAGAGAGCAGAATATTCTAACAAATAAAACAAATGCCACACGGTGCCTGAGGGGACTGAAATCCCCTTGGGCTCCATGAGGCCTTTGTTCACAGCAATAGCTGTGAACGACAAACATTGGAATGTTGGAGCTCCAGGCTTTTACCAGCCATTAAAAGCCCGGAGTGCTCCATTGTTTTCAAGGGAGCTCCCAACATTCCAATGTTGTTATGAAGCTTCTTTCGTAAACCCATTCTACAGAATCTCTCAGTAGACCCAGATTCACTTTTAGTAAATGATGCATCATCAACAGTTTCTTTATGGCCTGTTTCTCTTTTGATTTGTAAAATGCATAGAGTGCTGATATAGCGCAGGATCCAGACAGATTCTGAACCTGCAGCTATTTTGGGGTCAAATCAGGGATGGCCTTGATAAGATTGTGCAGTTTGAAGACATCAAGACACATTCAGCAACACCTGCACTTTGTATGATTTACATTCAGAGCAGCATCCTGCTGTGGGTGGGGAGAGGGATTTCTTATTATTTATGACAATGCATGGAGTCTAATATCATGCATACCACCTTTATTGCCCTCATACACAGCAGCAACAAGGATAGGACTCAGATTTGTAAAACACCTTGACATATTAGAACATGCATGTGTGAAATTTGAGTAATTTTATTTTGTGTAATTATGCTAAAGTTCAGCAACATTATGTGAAATTCTGCACATTTGACGGGTCTCATTGAGTTGGCCAAGGGGTTTTGGCATTTTTGGCTAGACAAAACATTGTGAGTCGAGCCCTCTAACTTGTTCTCATACCTTACTGCAGAAAACTGTCCATCGAAAACAAAATACAAGAACTCACTCGATTGTTTCCAAACCTTTTACTGTAAATGACCCTGCCAAAAACTCATCTTCCTTGCTAGCTTCAGATCAGTTTTAATGAGCATATTCTTGTATCTCTCTATGCATAGACCGCTTTAGCATTGCCCAATTAACACACAGATCTTTGCACTCATTGGCATACCTCAATTATATCAGTGCATGACTATTCCCCAAATAAGCACATTCAGCCATATAAACATTTTCCAGTTAATGACTTAAAACATCAAAATGTCTATCTTGGCAACCCTTCAGTCCCTTGTCCAAGCCATTCCTTTGACTGTGTCCAGATTTATTGAGGAAAACCAACCTCAGTGTGTATAACTCAGAAGTAACAGCCACTTTACTTCACTATGTTGATTTTTGACCCTTTAATCTCTTTAGCCAGCTCTCTCCTTTTGCAATGTTCCATCTAATGTGCCACATAGAAAGCACCTGACCACAGTGGTGAAAGAGGATGTTGGAATAGTAAAGGATTACAAATGTAATTGTGTTAGGATCAATTAAATGTATTCCTCCTTTTCTTTTTTATCAAGCTTCGCTTTTTTGGTTTCCTGATGTCCTCCACTGAATCTGAATGTAACTCTGAGGGGCAACATGCTTCCATATCCCCATTACTAGAGGATTTATCACATGCCACAGAAGAATGGCTGCACTTTACTTTTTATGCACCATTTCCTCCCATTTCTGAATGACTGTCTCGTTTTGCGTTTTAGGACCGTCATGTGCTTATAAGTGCTTCCTCTTTCTTGCCACTGTTTTTTCCCAGAGTGCCCCTTTATTCATTTGATCCTCAGAATCACATGCTGTGGTTTAATGTAAGCCTGGGTGAAATTTTTATTATTCAGTACTTTCCATTACTCTTGTTACTCAAAATTCTTGGAATTGTGCTAATACATCACATTGGGTAATTAGGCACCATTCACTGTAAAAATGTTACCACAAATGCATAGGAACATGGCGAATGACAGAGTGCGAGTGGGAGTTGTTCATGGTGCATCAGTTTTTTTGCATTTTTTTCTTAGCATGGAATGCATCCTTGTGATGATAGGATGCATTTCACACTAAAATTCAGCAACAAATGCCAGTTTTGCAAATCTTTAGCAGTTCGAGACAGGAGGCTATAGTCGACAAGAATTCCACGAGGCTGAATAACCCTTTGGCAAAAGAGCGCTGAACAGGATTTGCTGCTGCGGAGAAGAGCACAGTGGGAGCTGCCGCGAAGTCAGGCTGACAGGTGATACACCTTGGGTGGACAGACAGGCAGTTTGGTCCTGGGTTTCCCTCAGTTCTCATAGCAGTTTTTAGCACAAAAAGTCCCATGTTTGGGATTTTGGCTCTCTGGGCACCTTTAGCACCACCACTAAGTGTCCAGGGCTGGAGGGGCACCACTTGAGGGGGTTAGTACTCACTTAGCCTGGGTCCAGGTTCAAGATGGAGGGAGCCTTTAATGTCCCTGAGGCTTTGAACATGAAGCTAGCAAAATATTTCTTGGAGTCACTCTGGTAGTCCTGGGTGCAGGTGAGGAAACAAGGCTCAAGCAGCAGGGCAGACCTCTGAGGGTTCAAGGCAGGCTCCAGGTAGAAAAGCAGTCCTTCCAGGTGCAGTCTTGTGGAACACACAGCAGTCCACAGCAGCAGGAAGTCCTCTGAGAGTACTTTCGCAAGTCTAGAAAGTAAACTGAAGAGTGTGTCTGAGGGTACCCCTTTATACCTTGTGCCTTCTTTGAAGTAGGAGAATTCCCCTTGAAGTGCCTCCTCTGGCTCCAAACTGGCTGGATGAACAACTCAGGGGTTACATGTCCTTTGTGTGAATGCAGAGTTCAGCCTATTCAGTTGCAACTGGGGCTGTGCCCTGCTCTGCCCCCCATCCTGCCAGTTGATGGCCCATCCAGGCACATCTAATCCCTTTACTGTGTGACTGTCAGGGAGGAATAATCAAAGTCCAACTGCCAACTACATCAAGGCTTGTGACCCAGAAGGGTCTGCAGGCACCAAATAGTTTAGGGTAGGAAAATGCCAACTTTATTAAAAGTGTCATTTTCAAAATTGTAACTTAAAATCCAACTTTATCATTAAAGAGGCTTTTTTATTACAATTTCTCATACACCAAACATGATATGTATGCTACCTTATCCCAATCAAAATTTAACCCTTATTAAATAAAATAAGGCAACCCAATGTTACCCTATGGTAGAGGTAGGCCTCACAACACAGTAGTGAAAAATGCATTTATGGGTTTTATACTACCAGGACATGTAAAACATGTATTACAATGCCCTCAGCCCTATGAGCTACCTAAGCCCTACCTTAGGAGTGACTTATCAGCAATAAAAGAGGAGTGTAAGGCCAGGCAAAGAGGTTATACCGCCAAGTCGAATTGGCAGTTTAAAACTACATTTAGGCTGCAATGGCAGACCTGGAACATGTTTCCAGGGGCTACTTAAATGGGTGGCACATTAAGTGCTGAAGGCCCAGTAGTAACATTTAATTTACAGGCCCTGAGTATATGGCATGCCACTCGATAAAGGACTTGTAAGTAAACTAAATATGCCAATGAGGTGTAAGGCAATTTTAGAGTCCTAAGGCCAGCAAAAATAAATTCTGCAAAAAATAGAAGGGGTGAAGGCAAAAAGATTGGGGGAAGACCACACTAATGCTGACAGGTCTAACAACCATTGTAATGTAATGTAAGGTGCATTTGTAGAGCTCTGCTTGTCACCCCTGAGGGTATCCAGGTGCTAACCATTAAGTTGGGTTTTTAATAAATATTAAAAGTAATCTTTCAATTATTTTCCTAGCTGGTCCCCAGTCTGAGATAGCAGAATTACATTTAATATTGCTTCCCAGTGTTTCGCTATGGGCCGGCTAGTCTTCCTATGGTGAAAATAGCTTTTGAGTGCTAGTCACTGCAAGGATCTCTTAAAATTAAATTTCTACATGTCCTGCTTTTAAATGTCACGCACCCAACTCGTGGGCTTCAAGGCGTGCATAGGGGTGACTTATTAATATTTGAAAAGGAGCTTTTTACCTCCCAAAAATGGTTTATTTTTGACAAGCTGGATTTCAGTTTTAAAACTGCAGCAGCCAGGCTACAGTGGTAGGCCTGGAGTTATGTTAGTCTTGTCAAATTAGTGGATGAAACAATAGTGATGTAGCCCATAGGTGACATTTAATTGTTCCATTCCAAGGGTGTACATTGGGAACCATATACTATGACTTTATTGTAAAGTTAAATATGCCAATTACGGGGTTGGCCGATGTCAACATGTTTTATATGTTAGGTCCAAGTTCACAGAGTCAAAAAAACAGCAGCATCATTACACAACAATTGGGGGTGACCACGCAAAAAGAGGCACTTTCTCACACCATCCTATAATGTGTATATTTCTATGTTTCTGTCAAGGTCTAGAGCAAGGAAAAGAAAAGATGGATATGATGACAGTCAACCAGAAGATTAAGGGAAGAGTTGGCATACCTCATAGCATAGCTAGGGCAGCTGGAAATGAAAGGACTGTTAGTTCACAGCAGAAAAAGAAGGAAGATGCCTGTGAGTTGTGTAGTAGTAGTAGTAGTAATGAACTTTATTCGGAAACCAAGTACCATCAAAGTGCACATGTGCAAAAGCATTACAAAAGATATATCATAAAACCATTTTAAGACATGTCACAACACAATTCATTAGTAGAAAAACAGCACTATTCAAGATTTCACTTGCTTTAGCCATTACTTGTGTGCAAAATGGGAGGCAGAAATCAGCAGAACTGTGTGCAAATTGAGCAATAAATACATAAAAAACACTTAAAAGCTATCTTCCAGCTAGAGATATTGATAAAATAAAACAGACATTAAAAAGGATTAGCCCAGACACTTGGGGGCACAATCAGTAGTCTACCGCGTTTGTGCCATACCGCCTCTAAAAGTTTGCTCATAGCAATGGCTATTACTGGAGTTGTGTCACTCCTTAGTATTCTAAGGGCCACTATATATTTTGTTAATTTCAGGTTATTGCAAACGGGAATAATCCATTTTCGGCGTGGGCCATGGTAGCTCGGACAGAAGAATAATATGTGTGCCTCATCTTCATCTGTGAAGCCACATGCCGGACAAATACTAGTGCCGAGGGCCTTGCACCAATGACTCGTTACTGATCTCAGGGGCAGAGTGCCAAGTTGAAAATGGATATAAAGACTCCTGGCTAGAGGGGAGGAGATGAAATCTAAAAATTCCTTGTAGCGAGAAAACAGCTTAATATCTAAAAATCTGTTTGTTAGTTTCCCAATTAAATGGTTATTTAAATGAATATCTTGGATATGGGTCCAGTAACTAGATTTTAAGAAGTTGAGGTCGGTCTTACACATTCTTTCCGGATTAATCCAAAGCCTTGTCAATCATAACTTATTAAACCAATCTGAGACAAACTTGACCCAAGGTTTTGATTTGGCACCCCTTATGCACAACAATTCAGCCAAGGAATCTCTGAATTCCTTCAGCTCTGGAGTGACCCATAATCGAATCCAGTAGACAAGTGGTCGGAGGGCAGCCAAATCTGCAATTCTTTTAAGCCCTAAATCATGAAACAAGGGAATTAATGGTGTGCTACTTGGCACAGAGACCAGCCTTCTGGCAAATCTATTTTCTGCAGCAGTAAGTTGAGAAACATCAGTGCATCCCGAGGACTCGGCTCCATATAGGGCTGCCCCTTGTGCTTTGCCGCGATAGACTTCAAGGGCTGGCGATACTGCACGGGAGCTTGTTTGCCTATGCAGCCTACTGTTAGCATTTGCTCTGTGCTCTAGTAGCAGTGAACTTTTCTTTAGCTGCTCATTCCACTTCATACTCCCCATTACCTTAACTCCTAAGTAATCAAAGCTCCTGACCCTCTCGAGTACTTCTCCCCCAGCCCGTATGATTGGATTTTTAGCTGCTCCCTTACCGAATACCATATACTTTGTTTTGTTAGCATTGAGCTCCAAGCCCCTTGCCACACAAACATCAGTAAATTTGTCGACGAGGAGCTGGAGACCCATTGGGGGCTTTGAAATGAGAAGGGAGTCCTCTGCAAATAAAAGAATCGGTACCTTATTACCGTTTTGTAAAGGGGAGTCATTTCTACAGTTTTTCAAGACATCAACCACATCGTTTATGTAGAGGGTAAAGAGCATAGGAGCAAGGACACACCCCTGGTGTACACCCAGCTGTATGGGGATATGCTTAGTTAACTCTCCTGCATGCCCACATCGTACCTGGGCAAAGTTGTTGTTAAGTAGCTGGGACATGAGGTGGATTAAGTTCCCTGGGACCCCCATCGCATTTAAAACAGACCACAGATTTGTACAGGAGATGAGATCAAAGGCGGCTCTGAGATCAACAAATGCCACATAAAGATTCTGCTGCTGTAGTAGAGTATATATCCAGTGTAGTGTGGTAAATCTGAAAATCTGGTCTACAGTGCTCATCTTAGAGCGGAACCCTGCTTGGAGATCTGACATTATATTATTTGTGTCTATCCAGTGATGTAATTTATCAAAGATTTGTTTGGCAAAAATCTTCTGGGCATTGTTGATTTGGCTAAATGGCCTATAATCCGATGGTTCACATGCATCACCCTTCTTATATATGGTGAAAATCTCAGTCTCAATAATAGAGGGTCCTTAGCGTCCTTGACTTCCGCCAGTTCCTTCCTAGATGAAGCGCTCCCAACCACTGTCCCTGGCCACACACTGTGGCAAAAGTGCTGGAACAGCACGTGCTGAAATCTCTGTCACATCACATAGAAGCTAATCATCTTCTACAAACTAATCAAGCAGGTTTTAGGGCCAATCATAGCACCGAAATGGTAATGCTGGCAGTATTGGACGAACTCAGGCTCAGGGCCGACTACAAAAAGCCAAGTGCCCTGGTCATGTTAGACCTATCCGCGGCATTTGACACGGTCAACCACGACCGGCTTCTCGGTTCGAATCTCGGAGTTAGGCATCCAGGGAACGGCCCTTAAATGGCTCACGTCCTTCCTAACTGACCGATCACAGAGAATACAGCTGGCCGACCAGGTGTCTGACGCCGGCAAACTAACATGCGGGGTCCCACAGGGCTCGGCGTTATCCCCCCTCCTATTCAACGCCTACCTCCAGCCCTTAGTGGCCGCTCTGACCAACATGAAGTGCCAGGTTTACAACTATGTGGATGATACCCAAATCATCATCCAGATAGACAACTCCCCTGCTGCCCACACACGAATGTAGAACATTTTAAAATACACTGTTAATTGGATGATGGCGAATTCCCTCAAAATCAATCCTGATAAAACTGGGTACTGGCCATCACCACGGACACCAATCCCTGGAGTGACCTCTTCTGGCCTCATGAGCTGGGCACAAATCCTGAACCTGCCCAGGCCGTGAAAAGCCTGGGCATCAAAATCGATGCCAAGCTCTCCTTGACACATCAGGTATCGGCCGTAGTAGGAACATGTGTTGGTCTGCTAAGACAATTACGGAAATTAGCGCCACTTCTCTCCTTCGCAGCACTTAGAATGGCTGTATCGGCCATGATAGTGTCACGACTGGACTACGGAAACTCCCTGTACATTGGACTTCCAGAAAAGTTGCTTATCAGATTGCAGGTGATTATGAACTATGCCGCCAGATTGATCTTTAGACTTCCTAGGAGGGCCCACGCCACCCCCCTCCTACGCCAGCTTCACTGGCTCCCGGTCAGGCAGAGAACCAGGTTTAAGGGCCTCTGTATCGCACACAAAGCCAGTTATGGCTACCTACATTAAAGATCGTCTGGTAAGCTACACACCGAGCAGGTCGCTCCAATCCTCGGAGGCTGGTTTGCTGGCATGTCCCCGTTTTAACATGGCCTCCAAAGGAGGTCGAGCATTCTCAAACCTCTATTCCTCAGCTATGGAACAAGCTGCCGGAGAATCTGCGTAAAGAACATGCCCTCCTCCCATTTAGGAAAAAGTTAAAAACACTCCTTTTTGTGGAAGCTTGGGGCACAACTTAATCTATCTTCTCCCCACCATGCGCTAGGGTAGGGCTCTCTCTCACAGCGCTTAGAGACCTGACGGTGATTTTGCGCTTTATAAACTACAATTAACATTAACATATGGTCTTGACTTATAATGGGAGACGTATGGGGTCACAAGCAGCTGAAGATTTCGGATGCCTAATGTTAGGGGGGAGCCCGGCCACCTCTGGTCAGTGACGGGCAAGGACGGGCCCGCCCTTGGCCCGGCTTCGCCCGGGCGCGGCCCGCGCGCATCCCGCGCAGCGGGAGCACTCCATCCGTTTTTTGTGCCTCCGGGCGCAATATGGCATGACAACGGTGTGGGGGAGCCTGGGAAATGGAGTCCGTCAAGCTCCTGATGCTGGCTCTCACCCCCTGGTGTAATGAAGCGCGTCCCGCGCAGCGGGAGCACTCCGTCCGTTATTTGCACCTCCGGACGCAAGATGGCATTACAACGGTGTGGGGGAGCCTGGGAAATGGAGTCCATCAAGCTCCTGCTACTGGCTCTCACCCCCCGGTGCTATGAAGCGCGTCCCGCGCAGCAGGAGCACTCCGTCCGTTATGTGCGCCTCCGGGCGCAACAATGACAATGGTGTGGGGGAGCCTGGGAAATGGAGTCCATCAAGCTCCTGCTGCTGGCTCTCACCCCCCGGTGCTATGAAGGGCGTCCCGCGCAGCGGGAGCACTCCATCCGTTATGTGCACCTCTGGGCGCAAGATGCCGTGACAACGGTGTGGGGGGGCCTGGGAAATGGAGTCCGTCAAGCTCCTGTTGCTGCCTCTCACCCCTGGTGCTATGAAGCGCATCCCGCGCAGCAGGAGAACTCCGTCCGTTATGTGCGCCTTCGGGCGCAACAATGACAACAGTGTGGGGGAGCCTGGGAAATGGAGTCCATCAAGCTCCTGCTGCTGGCTCTCACCCCCCGGTGCTATGAAGGGCGTCCCATGCAGCGGGAGCACTCCGTCCGTTATGTGCGCCTCCGGGCACAAGATGGCATGACAACGGTGTGGGGGAGCCTGGGAAATGGAGTTCGTCAAGCTCCTGTTGCTGCCTCTCACCCCCGGTGCTATGAAGGGCGTCCCGTGCAGCGGGAGCACTCCGTCCGTTATGTGCGCCTCCGGGCGCAAGATCGCGTGACAACGGTGTGGGGTAGCCTGGGAAATGGAGTCCGTCAAGCTCATGCTGCTGGCTCTCACCCCCCGGTGCTATGAAGCACGTGTAGTTTTATGCATGTTCTCGAATGTAAGGATTTTACAAATTTGAGTTCTTTCCTTGAAACCGATGTGTATATTTCCTCCCACCAGGGCTGTGGAAAACCAGCATTTTCAATTCCAGCTAGGCCTATCATAAATGCCCCACCTAAAGGGCCATCAGCACTCCTTTTGATAGACTCATCATGGCTGGAAGCAAACTGGATGCCAATGAGGAAACAAAGACAGCCACTTCACAATTGCTTCAAAGATGAACTATGATTTGAAGGCCGGGTTTTGCCTTTTCGAAGCTTTACATGCATGGGCGTCAATTCACCAAAATGCCAGGGGCAGCTCAAGTGACATCACATATCATTTAACCTTAATGACATCACAGGAAGTGACCCTTGACCCTAAATTGTTTTACAGGAAGTCATGTGACATGTCCTTAAGCATGATGACATCACCATAATTGACATTGATGAAGTTCCATTGTAATTGCATGATTAATTTAACAGCGCAACACAGATAATCTTAGATATCACCTGTATTATGCCGCTGACTTGATCACTGAACGTTCTGGAACGTAATACTTGCCCTCAATTGTAGTGAGCAAACAAAGCATGAAAGCAAGCCTCTAATAGGGGGCTTCTCCCTCTGAGAATTATTTTAGAAGATTGCGGTCAAATAGTGCATTTTAAAGCACATTTTTCAACATATATTTTCTAAAAAGACATAGGCTCATTAAATCTTCAGGTCCTTTCATGGTGTGCCAAGCCAATGAAACCTGACACTCCCCAAGAGTTAACTGTATTTTTTCAAAATGTGCTATGGATGTCACCATAAGTCAAAAATTAGTTTGCATTTTGTCGTAGATGCCCCGATATGCCATGGGTGTTCCCAATATGCTAATGCAAGAATGTTTCCATTTATGTCATCCATATACCACAAGTGACCCTTATGCCAAAAGTTACCTCAGTATGTCAGGGCCAACATCTTGTCATGGCTGCCCTCCGCCCATATGTCAGGTTGCCCTCCTTTATGCCAAGAATTACCTCCAATGTGTTAGTGCAAGCATTTTTGCACGGGTGTCACATATGCCAAGAATTACTTCTAGTATGCCATTACTAGTATTTTAACATAGGTGTCCATTATGCCAAGAATTACTTCTAGTGTGCCAGTGCCAGTATTTTGTCACAGTTGTCTGTCATGCTAAGAATTGCCTCATGTGTGTCATTACCAGTATTTTAACATTGGTGTCCATTATGCCAAGAATTACTTCTAGTGTGCCAGTGCCAGTATTTTGTCACATGTGTCCGTCATGCTAAGAATTGCCTCATGTGTGCCATTACCAGTATTTTACCGCAGGTGTCTTTGTAAGACAAGAATTACCTTCAGTATGCTAGGGCCACCAACAGAATTGCAAGCATAACACTGCTTTCTCACTCATACTCCCAATCATTCTTACTCCCACTCTCTAACACTCTCTTACATTCATTCTTATTCATTCTCACTCATTTGCAGTCACTCATTTTCACTTATTATAACTCACTCATTCATACTGATACTATACTCAATCTCACACTTTCTCACTGACTAAGGGTCACTGACTCTCCCTCACACACATGCTTACACATACATTTAAAATCATTTTTTACTTACCTTAGCTGAAACGAAAGGTCCCGTTCCAGCTAACCGTGCTTCGTTTTTTATTGCGCTAATAGTGAATAATACAATATTATTCAATATTTGTATAATGAACAGTAGACAGAAATTAAGGGATGCAGAGTCTCCCCTATGTTCTTGCCACTGATTCGACCACTTCTGAGGACAGGGGTTGCAAAAGCAGTACCAGGGGTTGCAAGGAGCTGCGACTCCTGGCGACCCCTAAATGATGTTTATGCACTCTCCATGCCTTCCCAAACAACTCGGGTCCAGCAGCACATGAAAACCAGCACAGACTTCTGACAGCATCCCACGTTGCTCCTTTTCAATGCTGCCAAGTCATCCCAGAGCCTACAGGTGAAGTGTGTTCCTGCCTGGAGGAGTTTTGGGTGTGAGAGGCACTAAACGGTGTGTTGCTAGGCAATATTTTAAGCGAATCCTTAGCTAATGGGACAAATTGAAACAGTTGCAAGTTGAATCTATTTCGTATTCCCAGCTACAGCAGCCTGAAAATCCCAAAGCCTTTGTTATTTTCAGTTGAAAATGTCCTTCTTTTTGTGTTACTCTTGCTGCCCTTCACAGCCTGATATCAGGGGTTTGCAAGGACAGTGCCAAGGGTCGCATGGGGCAAACCTGGGGTCACAACTGCGACCCATGGCGACCGCTAAATGACATCGATGTCTATATGTGAAAGATTAATGTGCTGTAAGAATATCAGCTGTTTCTGTCTATACAAATAGTACACTAATAAAAATGTATTTTAGCACTTACTAATACATGTATTACGACTCTAAGGAATCAATTTAGCAATTTTATAATAATGAAAGTTTGAGAACAAAATAGTTAGGTTCTAAACTCATGATTTGCGGTTGGCACCTAGCTCCTTAATGTCGACATATAGCTCTGAAATGTTTATTAAAATAATTGTACATTGTAACCTGCATATAACACAATGATCTATGCAACAAAGTAAGTCACCTACTGAGCTATCTACATAGGAAGCAAATCCATGACCTGCATTTTGCAAGAGGTGCTTTGCAACAAGCACTTCAACTCTGTATTTTATGATGAATCAGACATGTGACTAGATTGGACATCTATCTCTCTAGCTGATGCATTAGCCACCAGAGTTATTTTGCTGTTATTATATCCTGGAACTTGAAACAGGACTCTTAAGCTCATAACATATTTTAAAATGCAGTCATTCCGTGGACACTTACGTGACACATAAGACATTTACTATCACATTTGTCCTGTTGCCAATTTCTATGAGGGGCAGTTTTCAAAAAATACATTTATAAGTGGACTATCAGACTTCCCTCCTCTTGGCTCTGTCACCCACGACACACCTCCCTCCTTCCTGCTGCTACCTCTCCACTCGAAATTTGTGGGATCTCAAAATATCTATTTCCATTTCCAGCACTAAATACGAATGCCTCGTTCAAATCAAATGTAATGCCAACATATGTTTCTAAGTACCCTGCCTTTATGCATAAACAACACTAAAGGTGTTATGTTTCTTTCTACAAATAAAGCAACCATATGTCTCCCTCCACTAGACGAAGAGCTGTTTCATAAACTCGTATTCCACTACTCATTTTCACAACTGTTTGCTTTTACCAGCCAGTCATTATTCTAACCCTTAACCTAAATAGCCTACAAATGCATTTACCTTATTGGGAGATGGAAACAAGTCTCTTTAGTTCAGAGTAAAACACCAGGGCAGAGTCGATGCTTCAATATATATTTCCACCACTTTCACTCTTCGAATTCTTTGTTCGAAGGCATAAGGAATCTTTTCTGCTTTTATGTGCTTTTGTGCTTCTAAATAATTTTCTGGCTTAAGCCTAAAAATATTTTCCTTGGTCATTCTTGAAGTGTTTTTGAAATAATGTTGAAATTGGCAAGAATATCAATAGTTTTTTTCAAGCACGTAGGGCAGGACTCTACAGCTGCCTCCAGTCCAACAAAGTCCTAATCTTTGGCAACAACCACTCCTGCTGGGGTACCTCTTTGTGCCCCTTCAATTTTGGTCCCCCATCAGCCCCTGTGGACCATGCCAAGAACCTTGGGATCATCCTGGACACCAAATTGTCCATGAGCAGACAGATCAACGTCGTCTCCTCATCATGCTTCCACATCCTGCAAATGCTACGCAAGACTTTTAAGCGGATCCCTTCTGAACACAAGACAAACAGTCACCCGGGCTCTTATTTTTTTATTATTATTTTTTTTTATTATCACAAGTAGACTTGATTACGGAAACACCCTCTACATTGGAATCCAGCCCATGTCCTATGCTGACTCCAAACCACCCAGAACATCGCCGCCAAACTCATCCTGAACATCCCAAATAAAAACACATCTCTCCACACCTCAACAATTTTCATTTGCTCCCAGTCCAGGAAAGATGTAAGTTCGAACTACTCACCCACGACTCTCCCCACA
Source organism: Calotriton arnoldi (assembly GCA_963921515.1). Taxonomy (NCBI): domain Eukaryota; kingdom Metazoa; phylum Chordata; class Amphibia; order Caudata; family Salamandridae; genus Calotriton; species Calotriton arnoldi. The sequence continues at coordinate 2,416,496 of CAWUFW010001495.1, forward strand.
ACACCAGTCCAACTTACCTTAACCACTGCCTCAACTTCTACCAACCCACCAGACACGATCGATCTCCATCCCAGGCAAGAGCACACCACCCCCGCATCAAGAAGACCAGAAGCAGAGAACGCTTCTTCTCATACCTCACAGCCAAGACCTGGAACGACCTCCCAAAACACCTCAGAACCTCTCCATCCCTCAAAGACTTCCAAAGGAACCTCAAGACATATCTCTTCCAGATGAAACAGGCATGATATAATCCTCCCCCTCAGGCCTGCCCTACTCAGTGCCTGGATACCCTCATTGGTGATTAGCCACACTCTACAAATTCACATAACATGGCATAACCCCCCTCTTGTTCTTTTTACAATACATAGCTTACAAGGAGCATCAGAATTGGCTATGCAGAACAACCCTGAGCTTCCCCCACTGATTAGGGGAGCTGGGTGTTCCCCTTGGCTCTTGAAACTAGAACAGATGCGGACAAGCTAAGTAGCCATGCTGACTCGTTTTCAGCCTGACGTGCACAATTCATTCTTCTAATTTGCCGATAATCAGGATAATGTTATTGTTTCACTTACAATAATTCCTATTTCAAAATTACTTGGGCACCTTGCCCCTTTTCTAGAATACTGTTTGCCAGTCTAGGAATATACTTGCTGGTGTGCTTCCTAAATGTTTTATATACTTCGGCTAGCAGATCATCAGTCCTATTAGCTTTATAAATAGGACATTTTGATGAACCACAAGACAAAAGATTCATCAGACACATTAGGTATTGGTAGGGATATTACAAAAGAATCTAGAAGATATAAATTGAACTCTTGTTGATGAGAATAAATATTTAGTAATCATCAACAAATATATCATAAATCTCCTCATTCGTTCTGCATTTGGAAACAAGATGACCCATCTCTCTTCTCCCCATCTCTCTTCTCAAAAAGGCCATCAACGTCCAACTTTTCTAGTTCATGGAAGCAAATCACATCCTGAACCTCTCCCAATTTGGCTGCCGAAGCAACCATAGCACCGAGACCGCCCTCCTCGCCGCCACAGACAATGTCCACTCCCTCCTCCACTGAGGTGAAACTGCAGCCCTCATCCACCTGGACCTCTTGGCCGCCTTCGATTCCATCTCTCAACGCACCCTATGCACAAGACTCCATGACACCGGCATCCGCGACAAAGTCTTGGAAGGGATCCGCTCCTTCTTCACTGACTGAACACAGAGAGTCAGACTACCACGGTTCCACTCCAAAACCACAGAGATCAGCTGCGGTGTGCCTCAGGGCTCTCCATGAGCCCCACTCTCTTCAGCACCTACCTTGCTCCGCTCACAGCCATCGTCAGGAACCACGGACTCAACATCGTCTCCTATGCCGACGACACCCAGCGTATTCTATCCTTCACCAACAAACCCACAGTCGCCAAGACCAATTTTCACGACAGGATGAAGGCTGTCGCCACCTGAATGAAGAACAGCTGCCTCAACCTCAACTCAGAGAAGAGCAAAGTCCTCATCATGGGCTCCACCCCCTATGCCTGGGACGACTCCTGGTGGCCCGCAGCACTTGGGATCCCCCCACATCCACACACCACGTATGAAACCTAGGCATCATCCTAGACTCCTCGCTCACAATGAACTGCCAGATCAACGCTGTACCATCATCCTGCTTCCACACACTGCAAAGATCCTAAAGTTCAGAAAGACGGTCACCAACGCACTCATCAGCAGCAGAATCGACTACGACAATGCACTCTATGCCGGCATCACCCAGAAACTCCTCAAGAAACTGCCTCCGGCGGACCAGCTGTTCCCCTCCCCAGTGCCTTGAGACCCTCAGGGGTGAGTAGTCGTCTTTACAAGTAACCTGATTGCTTGCTTGATTGATTGAAGATGTTGCTATATGTTGATTTTATTTTTCCTCATTACTTCTATCACTATCCAAGCTCAATATTTCCTTGAATTCTGAGTTACTGCATAGCACTGCTGAAATAATTGTCATTATTGAATTAAATCTTGTTATAGTGAAATGCATTAGATCCATTATTAGCCATAAACCACTTTTCGCTTTTCTTTGGGGAATTTTTTAGAATCAAATTGTGATGGGTATAGCAAACCCCTGTAGCTGCTCTATTATTTCCATTTATTCTTCCTAGCAGTTTCATATGAAATGATCCTACACTGTAGCATCATTTGATGGTGTCCCAAATTATTGATATATCAGCTAAAAAATCAAGAAAAAGGCATGCATCACCTGAGCAACTTTGGTCTCCCAAGAAAACTTTATCAAAAATCCACCTCTTACTTTGATTAGTTTTTACGGGTAATAATACTTCACTTCATTTTTGAATGATCAGCAAAACAATTATGGAAAAATAATTGATCAGTAAAATCTAAGAAATTAGAAGCCAAAACGTACTCCAGTCTGGTGGCTGAGTTATACCCTAGGGAAATGTAGGAAAATTCTAATCTATCTCTATTTTTTCTTCTCCATGGATCTGAGAGATCTAAATATAACCTGGAGAATGTTTTTGCAGTCTTGTTTTTATTTGGCTTATATTAGGCTTAGAGGAGTTATAAGTAATTTGGCTATTGGTTGGGGGTGAGGGTGGGAAGTAAAAACACAACACAAGAAACCAATTTAGAAAGATACAGTGTCAGATAACTGGTTCTGGGTATCTGATTTTATTTTAATGAATACAATTAAATCCAATCGGTAAAACAAGAGATTGAATTTTTAAGTTTCTTGTGAAATCTAGTTCTTAAACCATCAAAGCTCCAACTGCGGGTATTTGATCCCACAACACCGGGTCAAAGTCAAAATTTAAGGCCCACCGCAATGGAGCAGGGCTCGGATATAAATGATGGATTGGGCCCGGTCTTGGCTTAACTTCGACTTGGAAAACATTCAGTCAAAAAGTCTTAGGGAAGGTAGAGTTCAGTGAGGCAAGCAGGCTGTGTACGAGGAGGATTCGTTGACGCCGGGGAGCTGCTGACTGAAGTCTCAGTGAAGCTACCAACAATGGTGGGAAAAGCTCTGGGCAGGAAAAGCTTGATTTTCAGGCGGAGGAGGTTATTGTTGTTGATGGGCAGCCAATCGTTGTCAAGCCCGATGAAAATGCCTGTCTTTGGACAAAGGCAACTATTTGGAAGTCAGATTTCTCCAGCGGGACGAAGCTGTAGGCTGTAGACAAAGCGTGATCCACGAGGACAGATACCGTTGCCGTGAGGTCCCTCTTGTAAGGGGTTTGGTGTTGTGAAGAAGAACGTAGCAGGAGTTACCCCAAAGTCAGGCTGAACAGCGATGCTCCTTGGTGGATCGGCTGGCAGTTAGGTCTGAGTCTTCTGTTGGTTCTCCAGGAAGATTTTGTTGAAAAATATTCTAACTCCCAGCTTTTAGGATTAGATAGAATCAGTACCATCAGCACCACTTTCAAGGGTCCAGGAATTGGGGTTCACCACTTTGGAGGTTGGGACTCACTCCAGCAGAGGACAGCAGTAGGGTCCAATGTCTCAGGAGCTTGTGATATCCCTGTAGCTCACACAGGCAGCCAGCCAACAAGCCCTTGATGGAACTCTTTAAGAAGCTGGTCCAGTTCTCCTTCAAGCAGAAAGGCAGCCCTTCAGGTAGCAAGGCAGTCCTTCTTGAGGCAGGGAAGTCATTTTGAGTCTTCCACAGGTCCAAGAATGTACTGAAGTGTTGTTTTGAGGTTCCAATATTTATACCTGGTGCCAGCCTTTGTGTGTGGGGGACACCCTGTCCTACCCCCCACACCTGGTTCTGGAAAGTTCTTCTCTTCCCCTGTCAAGGCTCCAATAAGTCTGCGGGGACAAAATGGTAGTGTCAGGTTCATTTGTGTGTGCTGTATACATGCCCATTGAAGTGCAAGTGGAGCAGCGCACAGCTCCGCCCCCCCCCCAGCCATCCTGGCAGGATGGCCCATCCTGCTCACACCTAGTCTCCTTTGTGTCACAGTCTGGGAGGAATAAACAAATCACAACAGCAGATCCATTCACAGTAATATGACCGAGGAGACAGGCAGAAGGCACAAATAGTTAGGACAAGAAAATGCCAACTTTCTAAAAGTGACACTTTCAGAATTGTGGCTTAAAATCTAATGTTACCATTAAGGAGGATTTAAAATTACAATTCATTTGATTCTAAATATGGCTTCTCTACCTGCTCTGAATGCAAATTTAGCACTTAATAAATGTAATAAGGTAACCCAGTGTTAGCCAATGGGAGAGATAGACCTTACAACAGGAAAAACAACCTTAGTAATGGCAGACCTGGGACATATTTTAAAGGACTACTTTAGTGGGTGGCACACTGAGTGCTGCAGGCCCACTAGTAGCATATACCTTACAGGCCCTGGGCACATGTAGTACCATATACTAGGGACGTACAAGTAAATTAAGTGCCAATCAGGTGTAGGCCATTTTTCCCATGTTTTAGGGAGAGATCATAAACGCTTTATCAGTGGTAAAGTGCACAGAGACCTAATGACAGCTAAAATGAATTCAAAACAGGAGGGATGAAGACAAAAATTTGAGGAGAATACCACACCAAGGATGTCAGGTCTAACAGGTGTGAAGAATTCTGAAAACACTTAAAATCCCCACCAATGAGACTTCATCTCACTGCAGCATTAAAGCTAAACCTTTATCAAAAAATAGAGTAGGTTCATCCTCGATGGGAGCATATATATTGACTACAAATTGTACAAAATACTGCAGCCAGGATTCTTCTAGGAATCCCTAAATATGAGTCTATAACTGCCGCTGTTCCCCAGCTTCACTGGTTGCCGGTAGCGAAGCGGATTCAGTTTAAGTCCCTTTGCATTGCTTTTAAAGCTCTCAACCAAATGGGCCCAATCCAACTAGCAAGCTATTTAAAACCATATGTCCCGGTTAGGCCGCTAAGATCAACAGAACTTGGGAATTTGATTGTTCCCAGGATAAAAAAGACCAAGTGGGGTGGAAAATGTTTTACCACCACCACTGCCAAACTGTGGAATGCTCTGCCAACCTCTCTTAAAAGAGAGACTAACTTGTTAAAGTTCAGTAAGAACTTAAAAACCTGGCTATTTAGAGCATAACCTTCTCTCCCCCACTGTAATCCAGCTGTTTTGTGTTTTTCAGGTAGCGCCTAGACACCTCAGGGTATTGTGGTGCTTTATAAATAAATCATTCATTCAATACATTCATTATATAAATAATTGTCTAGAGCAGTTTGAACAATTATTCCAAAGACAATGTCCTCTGCTATTAGCTTTATAATTGTGATTTTGCTATATCTAATTTTCTTGAGAAGATTATGCTGCAGGACTTGACGCAGAAAGCCTATGCTGAGAACCTGATTTAAAAAAACTGGAAACCTTTTAATTTGTTTGTGCGGATGAGTTTCTTGTAATATTATTACAGAACATTGTGTGATAAAATCCAAGAATCAATAACCTTTCACTTACAGTGATTATTGAGCCCATTAGCAATAAATAAAAAAGTAGTCATCAATATAGACATGTCCTAATTGTGTGCTATAATACTAAACATACCCAAAGTCTTGCTCCATCTGATATTAAATTGCAGTGTGCTGGGATACTCTACCTACCTAATTTCAAACTGCTTGTGCCATATAATAATATGTTTAATGAGAAAGCACAATAACTCCCTGTATTGTTCTAATATGTTCTCTGCTTGTGTCCTACTACCCCTCTAATACATCCCTGAGATGCATCCTTCCCTGTGTCGCTGCCCCACAGAGCTTGACCTGCATAATCTCACATATTTTCTGGGAATTCTACTCACACTTTTGGCAAACATTATTGAATTGAGGAAATGGGATTAGAGACTCACTCTCAGTTTGTAGATTTGGCATACCTCAAACGCAATGACTGGGATGAGGAAGAGGAATGTAGCGATAATGCACCGGTTATATATTATTTTTAGTCCTACTTGTCTTTGTCTTAGTCATTATGATCTGTCACCCTCCCTGACAGATGGCCTTCAATCGACTTGGCACATTCAGGCAGAACTAAAGGTAGACTACTCTATTAAAGCTGTGGGTGGGCGGAGGGTCACCTATTGTGTTTCTGGTTTTTCGCTTGACTGAGGTGGAAACATCTCAAAGTAATGACGAAGATGAGAATAAGTAGGACTAAGGATAATTAAGTTTACCAATAAGTAAATGGGCCATTGTGTGCATACTGAGTGGGGCAGCTGGCAGCTAGGTTTTGCTACACTAGTTCCCCTGTGTATAATTAAAAACCTCTTGAAGTTAGGATTTATAAAATATTTATATTCGTTTTCATGCATTAAAAACAAAGTACCATAAAACTGGTTCTAATATGTCGCACTTGATTGTTATACATCTGACAATCATATGATGTTCTTGATTGATTTTTGAAATGATAATCTAGTTGTGTCCACAGTTTCCAGGCACATAATGTATGTGTGTGCATGTGTTGAAACATTCTCCTACATTAAGTCGCTTCCACAATACGTTTTTAAAATGAATTGAATGGTATGGCACTTTCTGTCTACTTTGGAAAACCCAGATGTAATGGCACCTAGTCTTGAATGATACATGGGTACTGTTTCAAAGTGTAGTGAAGGGAGGTCCATCGTAGACCCAAGAGGGATAAATCCATGCCAGGTTCTTCAGGCTATCAACATAAGATACATGTCCATACAGTGAAACTCAAAACAACTTATTTACATGTTTATGGGGTCATTTAGACTCTGCCAGGAGCCCACCAGTCTGCAAGGGTGGAGAGGCAATGGACTCTGCCATCATGACGGAGGACCGTATGATCTATTGAGAGCTCACTGTCTCGTGGGGATCTCTGTGCTCTGAAGGGAGCTTGCTGAGTGGGCACCATGTTAAAAACATCCACCAGGTAAACCTATTTGTATTGAGAACATATCTCCCAAAGCAAACGTTTATTTTCTCAATGCAAAAATGAAATGGCCCTGACATAAGGTCCATTCTACATTTACCCTGCTCTGCTTGCCATTCCTCACATGATGGACAATGAGCATGGTAAATATATGACAGAGCCCGCCCCACCCCCACCTTATTAGGACAGGGTTTGAAGGATGGGCTGCCGGGCCAGAGATGTATACTCGCAGAACCAGTAAAGTGTAGGCATGTGTAAACACAGAGCTTTCCTTGAGTCTAAGGGGAACTGTAAGTTTGGCAATGCGGCTGATTTATTACAGCGTTCTAAACATACAGTGAGAAGCTCCCTCAAGACCTATATTTCTTTTTTATCACAACAAACCTAAGTTCAGCATGGGCTTGACAAAAGTATAATCATATTAACAAAACTAACAAAATAGACAATCATTGTTATTTATTTGCCTTTTTTGCACATTTTTCATATATATATCAAATGTAAATTCATTTCTTTCTTTTTTTCTCGTTTTTTTAAAACTTTTTATATTTATAAAAAGATCAACAGTACTCCCACAATAAATTCAGGAATACATACAATATACTGTTGAACAAGTAACTCCCGAAAAACAAACATTTATATATACCAAAACCACAAAATACAAGACTCATACAGACTCATACGGACTCATACAGCATTCACATAGAGACGCATCTGAGAAAAAGGGGAGACTAAAGATTGCAGAATCTCCACTACCAAGTGTGTTATATATGTTCACCAGGATCTGAACATTAGGTCGACGCGCGTTTCGGTGGCATAAAAAGAATATAACAGCCACTTTCTTCAGGACCTTTCCAGATACCCACAAAAGTCACAAAAACGCAAGGGGGACCTAAAAAAAACATAAATTACATATATTACAAGCCCATATATGATAATATTTAAATCGATTGGACCTAGATTCTGAATATGTGTGATATTGTTTACACATAGATCATAAGCCAGGAAGATATATCTATTGCAAATCACACCATAAGAAAGTGTGTGACTCCCCATACTTACCAGAAGGAGTATTATCAGGACATAAGAGACAGCGTTCTAAAGACACTAAACTCTAAGGGGCTTATTTACATGCCCCTTGCGCCACCGGTGCGTCACTTTATATGGGAAAAATGACGTATCAGCAGCGCAAAGGGTTTGTAAATAAGCCCCTAAATGAGGCCCTTTGTGGTTACCATGAAATTTGGGAACGCATCCAATCTTCCTCAATCTATATAGGACTCCCCTTGTCTGGTACAAATGACCTCGAAGAAGTGACATCATGAAGCCAAATGACATATGCTCTAGTTTAGCTCGTAGGAATAGCCGGTAAACTGATGCTTTTCATGAGCATGTGGTACCAGGGAACAGACATAGAGGGATATTCTCAAGAATGTGTGTTAACTATCGCCAAATTCGCAACTTCTCACATCGCAGTCCATCGCGGGAAAATAACACCGTGTCAACACAGTATTCCCAACCCGGCGGCACCATGCGATAGTCACATGAGAACGCGACAAATGCCCGCGTTAAAATTAACGCTACGCCGAAAAAATGCGAAACACGAACGCCCAAAAAGTTGCGATGTCCCAAATCGCGAAACAAAAAGCAGCAATAACTAGCAACAGGCCTGCGATTCCCACGCGACATGCGGAAAAATGCACCATAAAAGCAGAGAAATAAAAATAAAAAAATGCAACTGCGTAGCACCATGGACGCACCCGGACCGAGTGCAGAGGACAACGCGAACCCCACAAGCCCCACAGACGACCAGCCAGGAACCCCGGGGATGGGCAAGGAGAAGAGGAAGAGGAAGACAGGGCAGTCCGCAGGAAAACAGGATCATCGTCACGGAGGTGACAGGACACCACCAACAACTGTTCGTCACCTCCACTGGGTCATCGGCAACACATACGGAAATATGGCAGCACATCGTGAACAACGTGAATGCAGTCGGAGTGTCGAGGAGGACAATGGAAAAGGTCAAGAGGCGCTGGAATGATGTGAAGGGCAAAACCAAGAAGAAACCCGATGCCAACATGAAAGCAGCAACGCAAATTGGAGGTGGGGGACCAGCGGCACACCAGGAGCTGGATGACATTGAGAAAATGGTGGCCACAGTCATCAGTCGGGATACGGTGCCAGGAGTCGGGGATCGGGACACTGCTCAACATGACCTGACACAACATCAACAGGGTGAGTACCGACCAGGGACTGGGGAGACGGGGTGAGATGGGCACAATGGCACACATGCACAATTAAGTAGAGCACACTGCACACCCACAATGACTCTGGATCATGTCCCTGATCCCCATGCCACACTGCAGCACACATACAGAAACTCTGGGAATGTGTGTTGAAATTAATTTATTTGCACATGCTGTGCCTGTGGTCATTTTGTACTGTCTCATGATTGCTAAGGACTGCCACAATGTGACGTCCTCATGTGAAGAAATTGTCTATGATGGTGTTCCTACGGGCTATTCCTGCTGCAGCTGCAGTGGGGTGCGGTCCACCTGCCTCATCTTCCTCATCATCGTCCGGTGCATCTGGCACTTGTATCCATGGGGCATTGGTGCGTACACATATGTTGTGCAACACATGACATGCAACGATCATCTTGCACACGATGTCTGGGCTGTACAGGAGCCTCCCACCTGTGATGTCCAGGCACCTGAAACGTGACCTCAACACACCAAATGTGCGTTCCACGATGCCCCTGGTGCGTTTGTGGGCCACATTGTACTGCCTCTGGGCCTGTGTGTTCGGGGCCCGGAGGGGTGTCATCATCCAAGGGCAGAGTGCATATCCTTGATCACCTGTGACAGTGCAGAGAGACATGAGTCAATAGTCAATAGTTGGTTCTGCATGATGTGTTGGCAGGCTCACTAGTTGATTGGCGTGTGATATGTGTGTCATAGTGATTCCTATGTGACATGTACTGCTTGTAGCAAATGAGCGCCATCAATGTGTATTACGTAGCCTCACTGCTGCTCCTCACTCCCCTCGAGCCTAATCACTTGTGTGCGCTGCGCGGTTGCATCACTTGCACTCCTACGGCACACCATTGTCATGCCTGTCTGCGCATGTCCACAAGCCTGACAACGACACTGTGATGTTGTGCGTTGAAGGTGGGTGGCCACGTGTGTGTAGGCCTATGGTAAGGATAGGGCAGACACAGATGTGGAGTTCATGGCTGGCTGAACTCGCGATGCGGTCGAGGCAAGACCTTTGGCTTATGCTGCGGCAATAGCGATACACACACAACAGTTGGCATGTATGATCCCGGACCCCGAGCGGGCTTGCACTCATACATTTATCCCTTCGGCCTAGCCCGCACACCGGGGGCATGTTACATTGCAGCTTTGTCCATTGCGGGACGGGTGGCGTCGACACTACAACAGAGACACACACATCAGGTACTTCATTGGCAAGCCCAACACTTAACCACGCCCAGAGTAACGGGCTTTTTATTCACACCCCTAAGCTGGCCTGGCGTATTCCGGGCCAGCCCACTCCGCTCACACTTACAGGGGGGGATGTAACGAGCTACATTTCCGCATTCTTCCCCACTGGCTGCGGTAACATGGTTGCGTCCACTGTCCAGTACACTGCAGAAGCCAGCAGTGTATGTCGACATGGAAATGTCTGTGGTCTAACTACTCAAGTCTGTCCAGCACATCCACGCCACACTTGGCATTGTGTACATTCACATTCATGGGTCACTTGCCTTCTTCACACATGCCTTGTTCCCACCTCTCCCCACATTCTGCTATTGTGTGGCTGAAGTGCCATGCCGTTGATGGCTTGTGTAGATGGCTAGCCCAGGTTGCCACAGTAAGTTGTGTTGTCGTGTTTGGAATGTGGGGATTGTGGTGTTGTGGTGTGTGGTGTGTTCCGTTGGTACTTACCGACGAGCAGTGCATTTCCATAGGTGCCATCCTGAAAGCGCTGGTTGATGATGGACTGTCGGAAGAGGAAGGAATCATGCACAGTGCCTGGGTAGTTGGCGACGACATTGGTGAAGAGTCCCCAGTGGTCCACTATTGCCTGCACATTGATGGAATGCATGTGTTTCCTGTTGCGGTAATTGTGTGCAGTGGCGGCAGGGGGCACGAGGAGTACATGTGTGCAGTCGATTGCCCCAACACGTGCGGGAAGCCAGCTATGGCGTAGAAGCCTTGCTTGATCTCCACCTGTTCCTGCGCAGTGTGTGGGAAGTAAAGTTGCTGGGGTACCAAGCTGATGATGGCATCCAAGACAGGTGTGAGGAACTTTGACAGGGCTGGCTGTGAGACTCCTCCGACTCTGGCAGTTGTTGGTTGGAGGGTCCCAGTGGCCAACAGGTGCAGCACGGCCATCAGCTTTATCTGCGGAGGGATGTTGGTTCTCCGCTGTGTTGGTACCGTCAGCCTGTGGGCAATGAGGGTCAGGATGCGGAGGATGGTTGTCCTTTTGAGCCTGTAGTGGGCAATGACTTCCTCTGGCGTTAAGTCTCCGGGGCTGGTGCGTTTTTGGAAGGTCCGGTGTCTTTGTCTGCGCTGCTTCTGTGGTGGTCGGGGGGAGGTCCTGGGGGGGGGTGGGGGTCCTGGCGGTGTTGGCGGTGGGTGTTGTGGCCCTCTTGGAGATCCGAGCTGCATGATCAGTAGCTCCATGGCATCTTTTGTTCTTCTGGTGTGGCTGTGGGCTGGGCTCCCTTTTATGGTGCCGGTTGTCGTCCGACTTAGCACCAGGTAGGAGCAGGTGTTAAATCCCTGCTGCTAACGCGCCTTATCACATGTTTTTGGATCTTATCGCAGATCTGGCTGGTTGTTGTGAATGTTGCGGAGTGGTGGTTTTGCGGCTTTTTGCACGGGAACGCCTACTCTGCATCTCATTAGCGTTAGTTGCCGGTGTCATCCGTGGCGATGTTTTTTGTGGCTGCTATCGCAGGAAAACTGGTGATATCGGCTGTTTGCACCAGCTTGTGAATTGTGCGATGAATTTATCGCCACTTTGGCTGCGATAAAGTGCCGCTAACTCGGCGATAAGTCCTTGTGAATATGCCCCACACTGTCTTATGACTCAAGATGACAGCAAGATGGTAAATTGCTGTGAACATAGGGAGGATATTGAAATTACTAAAACACATAAAAGTAATATCTAATACTAAATACTAAATGCCTCTACATCACTGTATGCATTTGCTTCAGAGTGTATTTCTTTAGACTTCAGTACTGTAAAAAGAAGTGTACAGCAGATATAATACTGCCTATAGGAAACGAGAGTGGGATGAAACGCTGACATAGTGAACAGAGAAAATGACAAAGGGTCTACACAGATCATTGGTGGCTGAGCATTACCCATTCTATCCAGTGTGGACATACTATAACTAAATGCATGGGAATATGTTGACGAGTGTATGCTTCATGCAGTCTTTATTGTGACCGTGGTGGTAAGTGTACTTTTCCATTTATGTGCTCCATAAACATACCTAAGTACTTGTGAAACTTGTTTTTTTTTTCTTTAAACCTATCTTTATTGACATTTTGCATTTAAACACTTTACTGTATACATATAAAGCAGATTTTTCAAGTTACATTTCTCTTCATTGTACCATTGGGCAATAGCATATAGGGTTCATCCTTTTTCTTCAATCTTATTATTGGCTTGTATTTATCAGAACATATCACATTTTTATAATCACGCCTTGTAACAGTTCAACAGCTCACAATTTCTCACATGTCAGGATGAATCCTGTGTTCTCCAGTCCCCCTCTATGGGTCTGCCATTTGCTCTAGATCACGGTGTATCCATGTCTTATATAAATGAGAAATCTATTTTACTTGTGAAACTTGGTTATTTAACATATTCTAAATTCTGAGAACTTTTCAGCCACAATCTCAAAGGACATACATTTGCAACTGATGCTCACTCTATGAAAGGCATTAAAAAAAGGAAGAGAGCTTACACCTAAAGCAGAGACCAACAATAATGATCCCTACATCATTTAATGGAATCAAAATGAATAAAGAGCAGAGGCGGTTCCTCCATAGGGTCGGAGGAGCTCCACTCCCCCAACCCCCCAAGTGCTGCGCAGAAAGCTGGAAAAATAAAATGGTAATAAAAGGATTTTATTACCATTTTATTTTTCCAGCTTTCTGCCAAACAGAGAGGGCAGGGCATAGCCAGTGTGTCATTGCTGCTGATTGGCAGCAATGACGAGTGGCCCCTTCAGTATGAATTGCGCATGTTGGTTTGGCTGGCTACCTTGCTACGGCCAAACCTACATGCGCAATTCAAACTCTCCAACCCAGTTGCCTTAGACAGCTGGGTTGGAGAGCAGGCTCAAGCCTCCAGTACCTTTCGGAGCACTGAGGCAGCGTCTGGATTGGATAAGGTAGTTGGCTGTGTGACGTCACCTCACACTTGGAGGAGTCTGGAGCTAGGGACTGGAGAGCATCAAGGACGTGCTGCAGGATAAGGTAAGTAACTTCTATTTTTTGTTTCTTGAATGTTTATTTTAATGTGTTTTTGTGTTTTAATGTATTTCTTTAATGTATATGTCTGTGTTTTAATGTATGTAGCGATAGCACCCCATTGTATTTTTGTGTCACCAACCACCGCTGTTAAAGAGGCACTATCTACCCAGAACATCATCAAAAACACCTGCACAAGATGACACAAAGCTGCTGTGCAGCATGGCAGCATTGTGCACAGACTAATTTGTGAGAAAACACATCTGTGAAAGATAGGCAGCAGAGCTATGGGAGGCAGGTTCACAAATTCATTGGTGGGGCCTGAGTCGCATGGCCCAATTATGAATTTAAATTGGAGGAATTACAGATAGGACTGGAATGTGGTATGCTTATCCACTTGTGCAATTGTATTTATTTTATGATTGGACAGTGCTGTTAATTACATTGCCAAATATCCATTCTTGCACCTCTGCACAAACACTGCACCCTTTGCTCAGGCACAGCTCTTTCTGCTTCTTGCCACTTCTGATTAAAAGTGGCGGTTGGAATTGGCCTGAATATCAGAAATCAGAAAGAATGAGCTCTATACCTTCAATGGGGCAGGTTCCTCAAGAGGGACAATTTGAAGAAATTGAGTCAATTAGTGAATTGTAAAGGACAATTGTAGCACAAATTAGCTGGAATGCCAAAAGGCTGAGAAAGGGTACTCATGAAATATTCCAGTCCTTTCACAGTGCACCAAGGAAGATAGAACTTCCTCAGGGGATGGCCCCATTTATTTAAAAACGAAAATCTATTGGCTTACTCCAAATGTCAAGAACAGCATCCAGTATACTAGGGCCAGAAGTTTAACTTGTCTGTCCCATATATGTCAAGAATTAACTCAAAGGGAGTTGCCATGGTAAAGGTGCAATAGGACTCATCCTTGCAGAGCTACATCCTTGTGACCACCACAAAAAATGTGTCGGTCATTGTGCAATTATTTTTTAAGCTTCCCTCACCTTCTAGGACTCAAAGTCTTGAGACAAGAGTCAGAGTTGGGGCACCACCACTAAAGCAGCAGGAGTTTTGCCTTCACTCCTGAGGCCATTGATGGCTGGTGAATCTGCAACACCTGAGGCCTGGACCCAGTGAGGAGGAGGTCTCTGATGGATTGACAGCAGCGTGGCTGTAGCTAGAGCACCCAAGGGCGGTATGCGGGCACAAACTGAGCCCATAGATGGATTGAGGAGGCCCCAGGACGGTGGCTCATCTATCAGGGCCCGTGTAGAGGACTGAGCCATGTGCATTCATGATGGCATCCACGTTCTATCCCAGCATCAAGGGAGGGCCTCGGATAATCCTCAGCCCTTTGACTGCCTATACCTTTGCTGACCTTGATGGTAGGCCATGAGATACGTGATAAGGGGTACCAATAGAGATGACAGGTGGCATTGGATTTCGAGGGATTCTTCACCGGGGAATGCCTCTCTTCTGTTTAGGTGAACAGTGTCGGAGAAGAGCAGGAAGTTTGTGAATCTCTGTGGAGTGGAGATACAAAAACTCTTGCTATAGTGGAAAAACCCAGGCCCCCTCTTAAATAATGGCTTAGTTGTTAGGGATGAAACAACTCACTCATTCTGGAATGCAGACATGCTGTTCATTTCTAAGGATGCAAGTCAAATAAATGAGTAGGACAGGCAGAAAAAGGGAGGTAGACTCATAAGCAGGACAGGGAAATGTGGAAAGATAAATGGTAACCCCCACATATCCTATGATACTTGAAGATGCTATGTGGTGATGAGCGTTATCCTACTTGCTATTCTAAAGCCCCTCTCGAACTGGGACCAATGAAAAGCAAATGCTTTTGATCTCAGAACTCATGGTAAAAGACATGTTGCAACACTAGGAGGGCGAATGTCACCCAATCCCAAGAAATGGCACCAGAAGGCCTACTCCTCTATCTACAAGCTACTACACCTCAGTGGATGATGAAATAAGGGAACTTGTCACAAACAGAGCAAGAGGGTCCCTCCAACATCCACAATGACTAGGCACCTAAAAAGACAGAATCACAGGATTTGGTTCTCATATTCAAACAAGAACTTTGCGAGAAGCCCCAAAGCATGTGAACAATGATATTCAGGATCTACATGCTGATATTGGGTGGTGTTGAGAGAACTGTGGCAAGATGTGCATGCTGTGGGCAGCCAAGTGATCAACATAAAAAATAAGGTACAAATCTTGCATTGAAAGTATGGATAGGCTGAATATCAGCTACAACTTGAAAGGTAAATAGAAATTAAACTCTTATCAGCCTAGATCCTGAAACAGAGCCAGGTGGGAAAACTTGTGAGTATTTGGCCTGAAAGCAGGAACAGAAGGCACGGACATAATCACATTCGTGGAGAACCTATGCCCTATGTTGCTTGAGGATAATCACCCAAAGGTAACTATTGAAAGAGCTCACAAGAAGGGTTCCCAATGAACACCACATAACTAAAGACTCTAAAATGTGCCGGTAGAATTCCATGACTTTACAGAGATCCTTTCTGCCTCATAATCCTGCAAGATTTACCAAAGCCATGTTGCAATGAAGACGAGAATTTAGACCTGTGACTGATAGGCTGAGATATGACCATATAAGATTTCAATGGGCCTATGCATGAGGTTTGTTGTTTGAATTTAAGAGCAGGAAAAAGTTGTGCATGGAAACTGAGCACAATGATACAATGATATTGGCAGAGAGCTGAAACAGAGAAGACAGAAATTTCCAAACATGGATGGCAGATTTCCAGACCATAGAGGTAACAGGAGGTGAGAGGGGAAAAATACAAAAGAAAGGCAACTATCAAAGACTGATTTTGACTAGTTTTTCAGATGAGAAGAATGTAACTGTGACGTATATTGTGAGGTAGTTATAAAATTATGTTGGAGGGAATTACCAAAGGTATCGTGCTTTAATTTTGATAAGATGTTTGAATGATAATACCTTGGGATAAACATTGGGACAATTGAGAGAAGGGGAGGTGGTGAAACAGGGAATTTTGAAGCAGGTGAACAGGGGGGATGTTTGGGGTGTTACACCCTCCTAAAAATGTATTCTGTACAAAATAGTTGGGTAAAGGTGCTTTTAGTAGGGTATGGCAAGGTGTCTGTTGGATTTCACTCTGAATTTTTAAATATACACACACACACACAAAAACACACATACATTCTCTCTTTCACCTCTGCCTTAAAACTTGGTTAGTATTGTGCTTTAAGTTCGACTACCAATCCGCACTCATCTCTCTTTCCACTACCTCTTAAGCTCCCCTCATGTCCTGCTTCTCGAAACATATAATAATAAGATATGCCAGTGTGATTGTTAACTGCACGTCAGTTTCAACACTACTAGGTTGGGACAAATGATGAGCGCCAGGGAACTTAGGCAACTGGTAGAAGGCCCCACCCATGTTGCAGGACACAAGTTAGACGGGATCTACTCAAACAACCCCAATCTGATCTGCACCGAGGCGCTTCCACTTCCTTGGACAGACCATATCGCCGTCCAATTTGAATTGATGCATTCTGACGGCCATCAATTCAAACCAGAGCACAAAAAGAAGATAGAAATAAGAGCCTGGAAAGATATCAATAGCGTAGAGTTAGGAGATCTACTTAAGGCAACCGCTCGCCCTCTTCCCTTAAAAGTTTACGACGCTACCTCCGCCTACACTCGAATGGATAGATGCTGCTTGCAATAAATTAGCCCCAGTGAAACTATGGACTCCTAAGCAGGCCCAGCCATCAGCCCCTTGGTACTCAGAAGAATTAAGAAAGCAAAAACAGGCGTGTAAACGATTAGAGCGAGCCTGGAGAAGAGGCTATAACAGTACTGATAAAGAGACGTATAAGTTAAGCCTTACCCTATACAAGAAACTACTATTTAACACCAAAAAGACGTTCTTCTCAGAGCAAATCTCTCGAGCAAAATCCTCCTCCGAGGAACCCTTTAAGACAATAACTAAACTTACCGCTCCTAACATTTCCAAAAGTCTGAGCAGTCCGGAACTGTGTGAAAATCTGGCCTCCTTCTTTCAGCAAAAGGTGGAAACTATTTTTTCCTCATTTACGCTTACCCATAAAGTGGAAAAGGGGGCGCTAGCTAGGGTGGTGCCTAGTGAATTCAAAGCAATACCGACACTAGATAGCTTCACACCATTAGAGACACAAGACTCCATTAAACTCCTGACCTCCATCCGATCAGGTTCTACCCTGGACCCATGTCCGGCGTCCGTGATCAAACAAATCCCAGAGGCCATTGGGACAGCCCTTACCCCCCTGTTCAACGCCATATTCATATCTGGCCAGTTTCCCAGAAAATGGAAAATGGTATCTATTCTTCCTCTGCTCAAAAAACAGAACCTCGATCCCAAGGACCCTGACAATTACAGACCAATCTCGCTCCTCCCACTACCGGCAAAAATGATCGAAAAAGCCATGAATGCCCAACTTAGCCTATTTCTTCAAGCAAACAATATACTAGACCCAACACAATAGGGTTCAGAGCTGAACGCAGTACGGAGCTGGCCCTGATAAAATCCACAGAGGAAGTTAGAGAGGCCTTGGTCCATGGAGGCAAAGCAGTACTGATCATGCTGGATCTTTCGGCGGCCTTCGATACGGTCCATCATAAAGTTTTGATGGACCGTTTATCAGAAAGCAGGGTACAAGGTAATGCCTGGAACCTCTTGAAATCCTTCCTCTCAGACAGAACCCAAACGGTGGACTTAGACAAAGTTAGCTCCAAACCTTTTTCCCTTCCATGTGGGGTGCCACAGGGCTCGTCCCTCAGCCCAACACTTTTTAATGTTTATGTGTCAACGCTGGCGGCTCTGATAAGATCATTTGGATTCCAATTGACCTCCTATGCGGATGACACGCAAATAGTGCTGTCTCTCCGGCGTGGGCAAGAGGCTGAAACAGGAAAAAGATTTCATGACTGTATGAAAGCCATCTCGGGGTGGATGTCCTCGAACTGCCTGAAACTGAACTCGGGCAACACTGAGGTCATCATATTTGGTAACAATCTGCACCTCTGGACGCCCGACTGGTGGCCGGAAGAATTGGGAACCTGCCCCGTACCGACCAAGAAAGATAAGTACTTCGGGGTTATAGTGGACAACGGGCTCACTTTCGAGGACCTCATAAGTGGGGTGGTCTCAGCGAGTTTCTTCCTCCTTAGAATTATAAGGAAAATAAAGTTCTTGCTTCCTGAAGACAGTCTCAGGACAGTGGTCACGGCACTCATCATGTCACGGTTAGACTACTGCAACAGTCTTTACTTGAACATCCCAAAAAAACATCTTAACAGACTTCAAATCGTGCAGAACGCGGCAGCCAGACTGTTGACGGGGACACCGAAGTTTGTCTCGGTTAAGAAAGAACTAAAACAACTACACTGGCTCCCAGTCAAACAACGGACGCAATTTAAAGCCCTCTGCACGGTTTTTAAGGCCCTCAAGGTAGTGGGCCCCGACTACTTAAAACAAAGATTTCAATGGTATGTTCCCAGAAGGACCCTTCGGTCCACAGGAGCAAAAAAAGTGAGAGTTGCCCCAGTCAAAAAAGCTAGCTGGGGTGGGAGGAGCTTTATTACATGTGCTTCTAAGGCCTGGAACAATCTACCATTCCACCTCAGAAATTCAACCGAGCTCCTTTCTTTCAGGAAGGGGCTGAAAACTTGGTTATTCACCCTATAGCCACCCTATATCACAGCAACCAATTAGGCAGTGCTCAGCGCCAGGACACCCTAGGGTAACCGTTGTGCTTAAGAAGTTAAATTAACATAATATAACATAACATTAACAGTTTCAGAAGTAGTGTTGGAATTAGTTTCGGTAAGCATTTCATCACAGGTTGCTTGCACATGTTTGAAATTTTGTATCCCTGAATGATTGCTAGAAGAATAGCGATTTAACACATTTGTATTATTGTTTTGTTACAGCAGTCATGGCTGAGGTCATAGGATGTACACAGTGCTTTTGAAAACAAATTCACTTCTACAGGGATTAGTGGTGACACATGATTTGTTTTTAAGACTCTCCTTTTGGTTACAGCCACACATGGGCGTTAACAAGCCCAAGCGTTGATCTCCACATGTATAAACTGTAACTCTCCACAGATGGTTGTATATGCACTCCGTTAAATCACTGGCTCCATTTGCCTTACACCAATTACTTTGCATGCTTCATGCTAGATAATGAAACAAATGAGTCCCATGGGACCATTGTTATAATTATTATGATTACGCCACACCTAGTGGGCTTACGAGTCAGTCCTTGTACATACTATAGTGTACTGTGGAGGGTGAAAACAGGGCTTCTGCCCACTCACTGTGTAACATCTGCTATGCATGGTCTTCGACCACGTGATGTAGGGATTTCGTGTCCATGGTTAGGTTCAGCTGCAGGGCCTGTGTTAGATGTTTACTTCGTTATTCTTTATACAGCTTGTGCAGAATTGTACAGCCACACAGCCTAGCCACAGGCCAGCTCCTGTGCCAGGTCTTGTGGCATCTCGCCCTTATGCCATTAAACCAGTTCCTCATGGACTTTGTCATGCGCACTTGGTTTTGATCACAATGGCCAGCCTGCGATTCAACTCTATATCAGGCCCTATGACACTAAATCAACTGCATATGGCCTTTGACTATGTGCTTCGGGCAATGTATGCAGGGCTTTCCCCTCATCATTCCACTGAAATGGCTACGGATAGCCTTTGGTTATAGCAGCAGGCTCAGTTGGTTGGGCATGGACTATGGTCATGGCCTTTGCCAACTACATTTGGCTCAATCTAGCTGTACATAGTTTTGAGCTACACATAGCAAGCTTGGTCAAGGACTTGCTCCTGCCCATTTCCCAATCCCATACAGCAGGGGTTGGTCCCCCACAGTGGATTAGGTACTGGAACTATTCAACATCAGACACTACAGGCAAATATAGATGTGCGTAGTGGCAGTTGGATGCCTACAGTGGGTTAGGTACAAGTCTTGCTAGGTCAATCCATGCGGCTACCCCCCACCCCCCCACTGGACATAGTGAAAATCATGATCATTGGGGGCTGTCACCATGATGGGATTCCACAGGCCTGGTTAAAAGTCAGGGCCTGAAGGAAACTCCTGCACATTGCACATTAGTCACCAGAATGGGTTAGGTAGAGGGCCTGGTTCAGTCAGCTCCTGGTGCGCACTGTTGAAAGACATCCATTCTGTAGCGCTAGATGCCAGTGATGGGGTGGGCCAGGCCTTGCAGAGAACCTAGCTGCACACCACCATTTAGAGTTGATTCCCCATGGTAAGTTGGGCACTCAGCCTGGCCGAAATCCAGGTTCTACAACCAACCCCCATGCAGATGCATAAGGCTGGGCATAGTCGAAGTTGGTTGCCCATGGCTAGTGACTGAGGAATTACACTCAACCTCTTCTTTGTATGGATTGAGGCCATGCACACTGGACTTTGTTGGCACGGGTTGGATATTGTGGGCTGTGTTGTCCCAGGGACTGGTTGTAGGGCCCACATGAAGTCAGGCAGAGTGTGCGATCCTCTCTGTACCTATCCATGACTGTATGCACATATAATTGAGAGTGCAATAGGGTGTGTAGGCATGGGGTTTGGACATAGGATCTGGCCATTCACTCAAGGTACACAGATTGATTTTGAGAATTATCAATTTGTGTACATTTCTGTATTAGAGAAGAAGAATGTCAACACAACCTGGAACATGACTTGAAGAGATCGGAACTCACAGCTCAATTCTACTCTTGAGGCAACCAAAAGTACACATTATGTCATGTTAATGTTACTTAGACACAAACATGCTCTCTCAAAAAACAATGCAGAAATCACTGACTTTAAGTGTCTGTGCTAGAAAACCTTGACAATAGCTGGATTATTTGCCACTGAGGTTACCTTTAGGAGAGTGAAACGTTTTGCAATATTACGTGCAAATTAAGGAAAATCTCATGAAATTTACTTGGTGTTATCTCACAGAAACTTGGAACTTTAGGAAATGTCTCCTACAATAGATTTTCTGCTTGGACTTGTCTCGATGGTTAAAATAGTATATTTTGCAGCTGATACAAACATTCAGACAAACTAGTCAGTGACCCATACATTCACTGAGATACCTAGTCACTCACTTATACAGTCAGTCACACACCTACTGAATCATCGATACAGGCACTCATACACCCACTGATTCATCAATACAACTTGGCATATATATTTAACACTCATAACCTTTTTGAAACACTCACAGTCACTGGATGATGTAATCAGTGATGTCAACGACCATGTCATGAGTGATATAATATCATATGTGAGGCCATAAGCAGTGCATTGCGGGGGTGCGAGTTATAGTTAGCTCAGCTAACTATAACTATTTTATTTATTTTTTTATTTTATTTTTGAAGTTTTCAACAGTTGCATAGTACATATAATACAAAAAACAACCCAACAGGCAATCTCAGGTCATACTTCATATTAGTAGTGCATCAGCGCTTCACATTTCATGTTTTACAAAAGGAGTCAACAAAAATAATTTCTTGGCAATCAGGCCCTTTGACCAATACTTTGGTTACATTTAAGCGTCCATCTTCTGCAATGCATCGGGGTGCATTCTCAAATATTCCGTAAGGGGTGACCAGTATTCTGTTGGCCTTGAACCAGTTGGCAATTCTTCTTCATAGGTTTTTAATGTGTCTCTGCAGTATACTATGTCTCGCAACCACATCGTACCAGTTGGTGACAGTCGACTGTCCCAGCAGAGGGAAACTCTTCTCTTTGCCAACAATAGTGCTATAGTTCCAAATTTCCTTGCCATGGGTTTCAAGCCCTGTAGCAGACCTAGTAAGCAGATCTGTATCTTACAATCCACTTTACATGCTAGCATTTTGCTCAATAATTGCACCACCTCCCTCCAGTATAGCTCCACTTTATTACAGTGCCATGCTAAATGTAAAAAGTCAGCATCATCTGCCCCGCACCTTTTACATCTTGCATCCTCGTGCAATCCATATTTATGTAACTTACTTGGGGTATGATATGCCTGGTGTAGGTATTTGTAGTGTATAATTCTGAGGTTACTATTTGGGGTTAGCATGCCTGTCAGCATACAGCAAACATTCCAGTCCGCTTCATCCAGCGGGGTCTCCAGATGCTCATTCCATTGCTCCCTTGCATCAGTGTATATAACCGGGAAACCAGCTTGGTGCTGCTCGGATTAGTAATAACCATTTGCAACGCTAGGAGTGTGGACGGCTCTTCAGGGAATTCTGGACAGAGCTGTTTCATAGATTTTCTCAAGTGATGGATAGCCATACTGAATATTAATGTCTGATTATTAATATAATTAAGGTCAGTGCTATTCAGGAAGGTTCCGTTAACATATAGATCCCCCAGGGTGTCAAGGCCAGCTCGCTGCAACACATTCATGCTTGCTGCCTCCTGCGTAACTGAAATGTTCTGATAATGTCGCAGTGGTAACGCCGGGGCATAAAGAGGTAGTCTACGGGCCAGCTTCCCCATATGTTGCCACGCAGAAGCAGTGGTGCGTATAGTATTAATTTCAGTACGGGCTATGTGCGGTCTCTGATGTGTAATAATCTCTCTCAACGTGATTGGATGGGCGTCCCCATCTTCCACCGCAATGTGAGCCATATAAGGCCTCGGGTGAAACCAATAGTGTGCGTATTGTGCCTGTGCACAGAGATAGTATATCAGAAAATCCAGCACCGCAAAGCCACCTCTAGAGTACGGGAGTGTCAATGCTCTCAGTTCAACTCGCGCCTGCTTACCGGCCCATATTAGGCGCGTGATTAGAGTGCGCAGTCTCTGGAACATAGGCTTAGGAGGTGTTATGGTGATGTTATTAAACAGGTATAAGAGCTTGGGTAGGATCACCATCTTAACTATGGCTATTCTGTCAGCCAGTGATAGGGGCAGACGTAGCCATCTCTCCACCCGCTCCTCCAGATGTGACAAAACTGTGCCATAATTCGCCCTTATTACCACAGCCGGGTCACGATGGTACCATATCCCCAAGTATTTGACGGCATCCATCTGCCATTCCAGCGGAAATTCCACCGTATGCGGAACAGTAATTTCAGTGAGTGGGACAATGATCGATTTACTCCAGTTGATCTGAAGCCCCGATTGCCTGCCAAATTTAATGCATTCACGCATGAGGGGAGATAGATTGTCTCTGGGTTCCCTAACGTACAGCACCATATCGTCAGCATATAGAGAAATACTGAGAGGTCGTTGAGGGAATTGCAGCGCCGTGTGCCCGTGACATTGCCGGATTTTGCAGGCTAAAGGTTCCAGTGCCACAGCAAATAAAAGCGGTGACAGTGGGCATCCCTGTCTAGTTCCTCGGGATATATGTATGGGATTGGAGACATATCCGTTTACTTTAATGTATGCCACTGGCTTGGTGTACAGGATTCTAATCCACTTCAGAAGGACTGGGGGCATGCCCATTTTAGACAGGACAGCAAAGAGATATCTCCACTCGATCGAGTCAAAGGCCTTGGCGGCATCAAGTAACACCGCCACTGCCTCTAGCCCAGGGTTAAGCTGATGTGAGAGGGCGAAGAGCGTCCGTATATTATGCGAGGTGGACCTCGTGGGAATAAACCCTGACTGATCAGGTAGCACTATGGTGGTCATTAAAGGCTGTAATCTGTGGGCGAGGATCTTTGCCAGTATCTTGGCGTCTGTGTTTATTAGAGATAATGGGCGATATGACGTGCATTTATCCGGTTCCTTATCAGGTTTCAATAATGCTATGAGAAGCGCTTCACGCAGTGTGGGGAGGAGGATCTCATTTTCAAATGCCTCCTCGTACATACTTGCCAGATATGGGCAAATCAACTCAAAATATTCTTTATAGAACTCACCGGTAAAGCCGTCCGGCCCCGGAGTTTTCCCGTTAGGTAAGGTATTGACCGCCCTTTGTATCTCCTCTTTTGCAATGGGTTGGGACAATATGTCTCTGTGCGTGTTCGAGAGCTACACTATAGCGACATCTTCCAGATATGTCAGTATCTCAGCAGTGGTGGCTGTGCCCTTGGAGGTATAGAGGTCCCCGTATGTAGTCATGAATGCGTTTAAAATATCTGAGGTGCTAGTGTAGAGGTTATCCTCCTCATCTTTCATTTGAACCACTGTATGTGTAGGACGATCTCTGGCTATTTTCTGCGCAAGGACGCGACCTGCCCGCCCCCCTTCCCCATAGCCATGCGCTATGCGTCGTGTAGTAATGTACTTCAGCTCGTTATCTGCGTAACTCTGATATTCAGTGAGTTTATCCCTAAGATTAGCTAGTGTAAGTGCATCGGGTGCATTTTCATAAGCCCGCTCTAGCTCCACCATTTGCTTCTCGCATCTAGTTAGCTGCTGGCGAATATCCCTCAGGATCCCGACATGTGTGCTGATACAGACGCCACACACAGTGGCCTTGAACGCCTCCCACAGAAAACCTGCATTGTCTACCAAAGGAGCATTCAGGGTGTAGTAGTCTTCTATTGCTTTCCTGATGGTCTCTTTATAAAGTGGGTCTAGTAGTGCTTTAGCGTTAAACCTCCACATATAGGGTGGCGGAATATAGTCAGGGAGCTCAAGCGTTAGTAATTCCGGGCTATGATCCGACAATGTTTTCGGCAAGTGTGTAATGTCTTTCACCCATGTAGAAGCCGATCCGGTTAAGAGCCAATAATCTATCCGGGACCAGCTGTTGTGTACCGCCGATGTATGCGTGCTTTGTCGATGATGCGGATGACGCGCCCTCCAGGGGTCTATCATGCCAAATTCGTCTAGCCCAGCCCGTAGCACCCTGACTGCTCGTGTGTGCGGTTCAATCGTGCCACTCGATCTGTCCAGCTCGCCATTCATTGATACATTAAAATCACCGCCCCAGATTAGTTCCATCTCTGGCAGATCCCTCAGCTCTCTGTAGACAGCCTGAAAAAACTCGGGATCGTCTGTATTGGGTCCGTATATGTTAATGATTCCCAGTAGATGACCCCGCAGCCGCCCCATCACAATAATATACCTTCCTTGATCATCAGTGATAGTGCGTTCTGGTCGGAACTGAACCCCTTTTTTAATGAGCAGCATAACCCCCCTTGAATATGTGGAATAGGATGATACAGTTACCGTCTCTGCCCATCTTTTCCCGATTTTACACTGTGCATGTTTAGAAAGGTGGGATTCCTGGACCAGAGCTATTTCCACTTTGTGCCGGTCTAGGTAAGCGAACATTTGACGAATCTTTTTTGGATTATTTAACCCCCTCACATTCCAGGAGAGGAATCGTATTTGCGTTGTTATCTTGTCGTTAGCCATTTTGTAATGTGTGAGTAAGCTCCAGTACCCGGAACGCTCTTTGTCTTACATGTGAAGCAGTAATGCACGGTATCAGCCATGGAAGCACATAGCATAGTATGCCTGAAAAACACCCACAAACCCCACACCCCCCACCCACTCTAGCATCCCAATCATGCCAAAGACACACCCATTGAACACAACAAAGTGTTAACGTAACAGTATTGGGGAATACCCTCATGGGGGACCGCCAAGAGCTCAACAATACATCCGCGGAGCGGATGGGGCCAGAATTTATATCAGTGGTTTGGTCAAATCTGAATTATATCTCCCATCTTTATCATGTCACATAATCAACAGGAATCAACAGAAAACAACATATTGCATTAACTTGTAACAGCCACCATCATTGTAGTGCACATATTTGGGGCGTATTGTCTCAGCGTGCCCAAGGGAGCCCCACCCGCCAGCACTCTTTTGCTTTATCTCCACCGTACTTATTGTATATCCACAGCACTTATCAGTTCGATATCTGTGAAAATAGTGCAGTAAGTCTGTAATATAGTTCGTCGTTGGGACCTCCATTGCTGAAGCCATAACGCCCAAAGTTCCATAGATAGCAAGTCTTACCTCCATGTGGCAGGTCGGATCAGCCTCAGTCTTACCAAACAGCGGCAGTACTAACCCATATTCCTCACCACGTCAGCTCATCGCCACCGCACTTCAGATCAGTTGTCTTGCTCGTGCCTCGAGGATTGAGAAGGCGTCGGGGATCCGCGCCGCAGGCGCATCCCCCTGAGGTAATCTTGTACTGCTTTCGTGGTCAAGAAGATCCGCGCCTGTCCATCGTGCATCACCTTCAGTCGCGCCGGATACAACATTGCATAGACGATTTTTAGTTCACGTAGCTTCTTTTTCACCGCTTGATATTCTCACCGTGCACTCTGTACCATGACAGTGAAATCCGGGTAGAAGGCTATATCATTGCCCTGATATTGAATGGACTGCTTTTCACGTGCTAATCGCAGGATCACATCGCGATCTCGGTAAGTTAAGACCCGAGCTATAATAGGCCGTGGGGGATGCCCGGTGGAGGTCTGGTAGCTAATGTCCTGTGAGCCCTCTCAACAATTAGGACGGGCGAGAATTTTTCAGGGCCAAAAATATCCTTGAGCATTGTTTCTACATATTGTTCTAAATTTCCAGTATTCGTGCTTTCCGAAATGCCCATAATACGCACGTGTTGCGGCATGAGCGCGCTTCTAAATCCTCATTCTTACTTCGTATCCCTGCCAGGGCTTTTTCCAGGACTGCACATTTCTTCGCCGTTGCCCCAGATTCATCCTCAACTGCCGATAGTCGTTGCTCAGCTGCATCTAGTCGTTCCCCCTGTTTGTCTAATTTCGCCGCCATACCATCAACTCGGAGCGTTAAGTGATCGATTTTCCCGTCAATGTTTTGTAGGCTTTGCTGTATGGCCTGCAGCGTGGTCTCCATGGTTTTATCCTTGGATGGGCCCGCATCCAGCTCAGTATCAGAGTGCGCCGAAGTGGATTTGGTCCCTCGCCGACCTTCAAATGTTAACTTGGGCTGCTGTTTGTCCGGTTTACCCATCGTGGAAAGGTAGTCGCCGCACTCCTCCAGGGCCACAGTAAAGTATCTATACAAATATTGTCCGCAGCTCTATGTTACTTCAGGCACTTCCTTGGGAACCGCCACATGCGCCAACCGCAGGTCTTCCAGCAGATGTAGGGTAACCCCTGATCTCTAGGCACGGCGCAGTGTCCAACTCCGGTCCTAACGCTTGCTAATAGGATCACGGTGTTGTCTTCCTCAAAGCAGGTTGCTTTTGTTTTCTCTTTTTGTTTTTTGTGTTATCTAGGCAGTGTTCAACAGTGCAGGCCAGGATCGATCAGCATCGCAATGGCAGGCAGAGACGCTTTGTCCACGATAGGCAGAGATTCTACAGCCCAGGCACTACACACATTCAGGGGGTTGGTCAACGCTGTCTGCACCTCGGTCCAACGTCACCGAGGCGTCTCTGTTGATAGATCGCAACATGACCGCCCCTCCGCAGCTCACTTCCAGGGCCACAATCCGGTCTCACTCAGTGCGTGCTGGCAGCGCGTTGCGGGCACGCTCAGGACCGGTACCTGAGTCTCCCGGTCTCGCAGTGTTAATCAGCATGGCCCCCTCGGCTCTCCCGATGTCGTTTAATCTCTTGCCTCAGGCAGCGGCAGTCATGGCATGCGGCGCTCACGCTTTACTTGGGAATGCGGTCTCGCATAACTCCCACCTTACGCCGCCTCTCCAAGTCCCTCGCAACTCCGCTCCTACCAGCGCCATTTTAAAGTCAGGCGAGTCTCAGGCAGGTATTCGCAATTTGGGCAGAGCGGAGCCCCAATTCTCACCGTGATGTTGCTTCCAGACAGCGAGGATACTCCGGCGGCGAATTCTTTGCTCCGCACCGTGTTCAATCACGGCTGTAGTTATAATTACACTGGGCAGCCGAGTTTCACCGCGCCGCCATTTTGATGCGGCCGAGTGCCTCCCCACATTCGCTGTTTCTTCCTTTTTCCAGGCAGCTGTAGAGACTAAGTGCGATTCCCCATGTGGCAAGCACCTTCCGACGGACTGCGTGTCCGAAATCCGCTGCTCCCACGACCTTTATGCCATATTATGGACAGATTTATGGTCCGGCCAGCGGAGCGGCACTTTAGCCATTCCGCAGTGCGCCCTCTAGCGCCGCCCTAGCTCAGCTAACTATAACTGCTGAGTTTCTCTGGTTTTGTACGAGTGAAATGTCAGCCTAACTATAACGTCCCTGTAACCTTTGGTTTTTTCAGTGAATATTTAAGGCTTTTTTAATCCTATTTCCTAACTATAACAGCCCTGTACCCTTTGTTTTATTTAGTGAATTTCCGTGGTTTTTTAAGTAGCCATGGTCTTTGCAGAATGGTGTGGAAAGGGGGCGGGCCTTTGACCAGCTCTCAGTAATCCTGCTGAGTAGGACTTATAGAAAGTACTAGGAGGACTTTTTGATCCCCAAAGTCTTTTAGCATCCAAGACAATTTTATTCCCCAACCAGTATTGTGCCAGGAGATGTGTTTGCAGAGTGGTGCAGAAAGGGGGTGTGTACGCATGGGCCTCAGTATTTCAATGACTGCATGGGTTGTAAGTGGGTTGTAAGTGGGTGTTTAGATGGCTGCATAGGTTCTGCTCAAATGTTATAATAATTGCTTAGTTAAAGCCTTGTTAATTGCATAAGTCAATAGATAGTACCTAGGTGATTAGATGAATGTATACGTAGTGCCTGCATACTTCAATAACTACATAATTTCTGCCTGCCTGATTGCAGAGTACATGTATAGTTTCTGGATAATTGAATAACTCCATGGATAGTGAATCACTGATTTGATGACTGCCTGAGTAGTGGCTGGGTGATTCCACGAGTGCCTGAATACTGCCTGAGTGACTGAGAAAGTACCTTCATTCCTGTTAGATACATAACAATTGTCACTATATCTCTGAATCATTGGTCATCTACTTCTGTCAGTATCAAACTACCTGTTTTACTGTTACATGCTTTTATTCTGAGCTATGTGTGAGTGAAATCTAGGTATCACACTTGAAATAGAATTGCATACATGGCCCTCTAGAAACATACATTGCTATGCTACTGAGCGTGCACATGCATCAGTAAATTTCTAAAATAGAAAACAACATTTGGAATTTTTCAAAGCACAAAACCTTTTGTGAATGGCATACCTACATAATTTCTCAAATACTTCTTCTGCTTCTAAAATATATATTCAGCATATCTCAAGCAAAAGTTACACTCAAAATGAAGCTAGCACAAGAACTCTCAAGGCATTCTGCACTATTAATCCTTCGCAATTTTAAACAAACCATGTTTAAAGAAAAACACTACCCTCACCATACACATGACATTTTCATCAGCCTTACTGAACATAGATCACCATGTAAACATATATGCGATTTCTTAATAGATGTACACCTTCAAGCCATCTTTCCCAAAATATATACCTAGCTGCATCTTCAAGCAAACTCAAAAGTCCCACCGTATATATATATAGCTATGTGCAAGCACAAAAACTATATCTCACCATCTAAGCATATGCAAAGTGGTCATATAAGTTAAACACCACATTGACAAACAATTCCCAATATATACCTAACAAGTATTACTTCTTTCTAATTCATATACACGCAGACAACATGTTCTCATCTTTTATTTCTCACTACGCTATTCCTGTTTAATAATGTTACTAAAAGTACTACAACTACCAGAATGCAAATGACAGATGTATCTATTCTGCACATGATGTTTAGACATTTAAAAACATTCTTAGTTCCTCATTGCAACTTTCCACAAAACTATACTGTGATTTTTCAATAAAATACACAATGTAATAAACAGGCACTAATTCATTTGTCTCTTACTTCCCAAAACATTCACCACTAACCTCTTTAACACATACCCACTAATAGATATAGTTCATCTCATATATTTATCACTGTGAAACTCCTTTTAATCAAACTACCATATAGATCTTCATTTCTAATGTACATTTTAAAAATAATTCCAAAGTTATATACATACCACTGAATTCAGTTTGTAGATTATGTTGTTGTTTTAGATCTTTCTGCATAGTTTGGACACTGTTAAGATTTGTAAAAACTAAGCACAAGAATGGTACACCACTCTCATACAAACCAAGTCTAAAATGGCAACCTCTTCAACGTTCCACTCTATCATCATCAGAAAGGCAGCAAATGAAATCATGTTTTTCATTTTAGTCTATTGCATCTCCACTTGTTAATGGTTAGCATCTGTTAACCCTTTCCCTCTCTTTCGAAACAAGGTTCTGTCGCCATGTTTTCATGATGATCATGGAGAAATCGCGAAAATAAACAGGAATTCAAACCGATATCCAGCTTCAGTTTTCTGACATTTAAATACTACACAACAGTTTATTACATAGTTCTGAGTTGGAAATTAAAACTTGCCATTCCTTACATTATGTCATCACTCCTCAACTTTTCAAACACCCTTCCCCCACAATACAGTCTTGTTGTTGTCTTGTTGTTGTAGCTAGAAACCCAGTCGGACCATTAGGTCAAAAGTTCACAGCACATTCTAGAAGAAACATTTTGCTTTCAAATAAGATGCAGCAGGTGTGGTTTACTCCACAGATTCAAAAGCATTTCCATGTCTGTATTACATTTCTTTTTTTAAACAACAGCCAAAAATAAGACTTCCTTATGAGCCATCCAACACACTACCTAACTTTATTCACTTTCATGCTGACAGTAGCCAATAATAAAAATATACATATATATACATATAAAACTGCATTTTAACTGCTTTTACTTTGGAAAAGTACCTCATTCAGCTCCTGTCTTCTCCTGACTGCTATTGTTCCTTCACTTCAAAATGCTTAGAGTGTGGATTGTTGGCCACAGCTACATCTATTGGGCAAAAGAGGCTGCAAAAAAGAGAGGTATTGACAGAGACTTTGGTTTGCCAAATGTGTAGATTACTTAGTTTGGCCAGAGAGGGTTAAACTTTCATCAGTTGCAGGCTTTGGCTAAATCCATTGTGGACTCCCAAGCTCCTCACCTCATGATTGTGCACTGTGGTGGCAATGACCTAGGCACATTGACTGGGGTAGGGCTGGAAATCCTAATGAAATAAACTTTTGCAGAACTGATGTCGCTTTCCCTCACACTGTCATGGTGTACTCTAATATATGCCAAAGACAGAAATGGAAGTGGTCAAATCAATTCTGTCCACAGATTGGCAAAGGCAGGACACATGTTAATGAAATTGTTTCTGCATTCCTCAGAGACCATCGCATGGGTTGTATCTATAACAACAACCTGCGTTTTAACATGCATGGAATTTATAGAAATGATGGAGTAACTTTACAGATGAAGGCAACAGAGTTTTTCTAAGTAACCTGTAACTCTGCATCTGGTCTTATGTGTAGCAGCCATATACATACAACCAACACAACGGCTCTTGTCAGAGCCACTCTAGTACCCAAAATATTGTGAAGTGTTTTGCTAAAGGCTTTTTTTCTTCTCTTTACTTTTTGGGGATCTTCGCGATGATGTCGCAATCTCCACAGGCACGTCACGAACATGGAAAACAAAAGCAGACATTCAATGGCTAACAACACATCGAAAAATAATATGTATAAAAAATCCATTCTGAACATTGGCCTACACACATTACTATATACATACTTCTATCAAAGCATGTTTAAACTCATATTTTTGTACCGAGTTTCTTTAAAAACATCTATCAGACCTGTTTTCTGTTTTTTGCGGTTATTCGGGATGTCGCGATGACGACTTTAACCACGACAATTGCGCCTTTCCCATAAAGTGAAAACATATATATGCACACACATTACAGTATTCTACACACTAGAGGTTTATTACTGTACACTTCAAACTCATAATTTTCTCGTGTAGTTCTAGAACAACAATCTCTAAAACCTATTTTCCATTTTCGGGGTGGGCCGGAGATCGCGTACCCCGTGGTTACATCACGAAAGCGGAAAGCAAAAGCAGGAAATCAATAGCTACCACAACATTTAAAAATGATAACCATATCATTATTTCTAACCTTCACAGTAGATAACTCACTATATAAATAACTCTATAAAAACATTTATCAGAATCTCAATATAATACAATGAGTATTAATGATTCACTGATATATTTTTTGTATATTTTCACCAATATTCGCGACGCAGTTGATAGTTGTGATGTCGTCGCAAATATCGTGCGCGATTAAAAAAATAAATGTTGGGCACATAACTTGTGTCACTAACACCTAAATTTCTCAACCCTGGGGTCAGAGTATCTCCACCCAGACCCCCTATGTGGGCTTTTACACAGATTTTCAGCCCTGGGAACTGTTCTCAATAGATAAAATGGCGGGCACAACTTTCTATTCAGGTTGCGTCCAGCCAATCAGAGCATTCCCATTGGCGCATGCACCTGCGATTCATCTCATAACCACCCGCAAAATATCCGTGGTCAGAGAGATCACTATAATTTTAAACTTAAATTTCTCAAAAACTACTGAACGGATTTACACCAAATAAGCAAAAGGCACTTCCCTGAACCGACATCTACATCGATGCCATTGCACGGATCACCCCTAAACTTTCCCAATCAATAGTACCCACTGTGACACTTGTTTGGCAAAATTTCATGCAGATTGGTCAAACGACGCCAAAGTTATAGCCAGGTCAACAAATGCTTTCCAATGGAAACTAGGTCCTAACTATAACTACCTACTGTCGACTGCCAGTAGGTTAAATATATATATATATATATATATATATATATATATATATATATACATACATATTACCTACTGGCGGTCGCCAGTAGGTAGTTATAGTGAGGACCTATTATCCATAGGAAATTCGTAACATTCTTTTCCCAATAACTTTGGCGCCGGTTGATGAATCTTCGCGAAATTTTCAAAACTTATGGCCCGCTCTGGTCAGCTCCTATCTTGAAAGTTTCGGGGTGATTTGGCAAGCGGGGGCTGAGAAAAAAGGGGGGACCCAAAACATGATTTCTCCATGTTAATTCCCATAGGAAACTTTAGACACGGCTACAGCCCGAACTGCTGAGCGGAATTACACCAAATTTTGCAAAAAGGTAGTGCTTGGTTCAGAAAGCGCCCTTTTTTTAAATGGTGTAAATCCGTTCAGTAATTCCAGAGAAATTCAAAAAATAAGAGTCAAAAAATCAATTTCCCATAGGAAACTTTATGCAAGGCTACAGTTGAAACTACTGAACGGATTTACCCTAAATTTGGCAAAAAGGTACTGCTTGGCTCTGAAAGCGACCTTTTTAAAAATGGTGTAAATCCGTTCAGTAGTTGCTGAGAAAATCAAAAATAAAAGTTTTGATATTTAGAGGCACGGAGGATCCGCGGACCTTCCCGACCACGAGCTTCATGCTAATTGGCTGTCAACACTCCAAACCAGGAAGTGTTGGCAGCCATCTTGTGCCTCGGTAGAACCGAGTCACAAGAAAACAGAAAAACAGTTGCGTAAAACAAGAAAAGGGGGCAGGGTAGAAACACCCTGACCCCCTAGGCCTGCTCAGGGGGTCCCACAAGGACCCCCAGGGCCCAAAAAAGCATTTTTTTTATAAAAACGCTGAGATGCGCGGAGCTTCCGCGGATCCGGCCACGAAAATAAAAAAAACGAAGCGCTGGCTTCCGCGCTTCGTAATTAATTAGCCCCTGGGTGGGCCAAGTCCCGGGGGCATGTAAAAAAATGTGTGGGGGGGCCCCAATCCCCCCACACTGCCCCGGGGACCGCCACCCCCTAGGGCTTTGCACAAATATTTGCGGTGGGCACACGGCCCCCCCGCAGCCCCGGGGACCGCCACCCCCCAGGGCTTTGTTTTTATATGTGTGGGGGGGCCTCCAAGCCCCCCCAAGCCCCGGGGACCGCCACCCCCTGGAGCTTTCATTAATAAATTTGCAGGGGGCACACGGCCCCCCCACTGCCCCGGGGACCGCCACCCCCCGGGGCTCTTATTTTTTTAATAATACCTGTGTGGGGGGGCTCAAGCCCCCCCACACGCCCCAGGGACTGCCACCTCCCTGGGCCTCTAATTATTCAAATTTGGGGGTCCGTGACGGACCCCCAAGCCCCGGGGACCACCACCTCCCCAGGGCTTTGCCAATGGTGGGAGGGGGGCCGCGCGGCCCCCCTCCTGGAGCCAGTGATGGCCCTGGGGACCACCACCCCCCAGGGCCGGCTCCTGCAGTGTCCTGGGATGCCCACCCCCGGGACACTGCTGTTTGCAATGACAGGGCGGGAGCCGCACTGCAAACTGCTTTGCTTCATTGAAGCGACAGCAGGGAAACCTGCTCTTGCTTCAATGAAGCAAAGCAGAATCGCTTTTCCACACAGGGAGCTGCATGTCAGCAGCTCCCCATGTGGAAAAGCAATGCCGGGTCCCGCAGGACGCGGGGAGCCGGCGGGACCGTGGGGGCATTGGGTCTCCCCCCACAGTCCCCAACGAGAGGCCAGGCCCCGGAGGATGGGGTCCCCGGGGCTGGAAGAGGCCCAGGAGGGGGGCCACGCGGCCTCCCTCCCCTAAAAATAAATGTAAAAAAAATCACGTAAAGGCCGGCCCCGGGGGATGGGGTCCCTGGGGCCAATAGAGGCCTCAGGAGGGGGGCCACGCAGCCCCCCTCCATAAAAAAGCAAAACAAAATCTGGCAATGCCCCGGGAGATGGGGTCCCCAGGGCCGGAATTGGCCATGGGAGGGGGTCCCACGCGGCCCCCTTCCTGTTCATTTCTTTTTTTTTATTAAAAAAGGGGTCAGGCCCTGGGGGATGGGGTCCCCAGGGCCCAAAAAAAGTAAAAAGAAGGGGGCCACACAGCCCCCCTTCCCCAAAAAATAATTTTTAAAAACACGCGTTCGTGCCGGAGGCCCCACCCCCTCCCAGCAACACTCTGCAAACGCGCCCTGTGGCGCGTTTTACGTTGGGAAATGAATTCCCCTTCAATACTGGGGGTCCCTGGGGGCCAACTAGCCCACCAGGTACCTCCAGTAAGCACCACAGGGCTGTGTTGCAGAGAGGTGGTCCAGGCCACGCCCCTTTTTACACCTCTCTGCAACGCAGCTCTGTGGCGCTTACTGGAGTTACCTGGTGGGCTAGTTGGACCCCAGGGACCCTCAGGATTCAAGGGGACTTAATCCAACAAACTTAAAACGCGCCACGGGCGCGTTTGCACAGTGGTGAAGGGAGGGGGCGGGGCCTGAGGTGACATGTGTGCAAACGCGCCCTGTGGCGCATTTTAAGTTGGGGAATTAATTCCTCTTCAATCCTGAGGGTCCCTGGGGGCCAACTAGCCCACCAGGTACCTCCAGTAAGCGCCACAGAGCTGCGTTGCAGAGAGGTGTAAAAAGAGGCGTGGCCTCTGAACACCTCACTGCAACGCAGCGCCCTGGCGCATAATGGAGGTACCTGGTGGGCTAGTTGGCCCCCAGGAACCCTTAGTATTCAAGGGGAATTAATCCCTCAACTTAAAACGCGCCACGGGGCGCGTTTGCACAGTGGTGAAGGGAGGGGGCGGGGCCTGAGGTGGCATGTGTGCAAACACGCCCTGTGGCACGTTTTAAGTTGGGGAATTAATTCCTCTTCAATCCTGAGGGTCAATGGGGGCCAACAAGCCCACCAAGTACCTCCAGTAAGCGCCACAGAGCTGCGTTGCACAGAGGTGTAAAAAGGGGCAGTGATGTAATTTGAGATGTCATCAGTGATGTCATGAGTGATGTCACTGACCATGTCATGAGTGATGTAATATGTGACGTCATCAGCAGTGCATTGCGGGGGCGCGAGTTATAGTTAGCTGAACTAACTATAACGGGGGAATTTCACTGGTTTTGTACGAGTGAAATGTCCAACTAACTATAACTGTCCCTAAAACCTATGGTTTTTTCAGTGAATTTCTAAGGTTTTTTAAAATGCTAATTTCTAACTATAACGTGCCTGAAACCTATGGTTTTTTCAGTGAATATATATATACATATAGGGGCAACCATATTGGCGGCGAGATGGAAGGGAACATAAATGGCATTAGCAAAAGACGCCGATTGGGACACAATGAATGAAAAGCAAATGTTGCATTGTGGGACATTGAGGCCATCTGTTCCCTGAGAGACACACCCCTGATAAAGGAAATGCCGCCATTTAGAGTTATCAGAAGCTCCACCAATAAGGAAAGACATTGTTGCTCTTAAAAGAAACCCAACGCTGTGTTCATAATATGGATTTATTTGTACTGATGAAGGCCGATGCCGAAATGCATTTACTGAAAATAAATCTTACCTGAACTCCCGAGAGTGCTCCGAAGATTCGTAGCGTAGTTGTTGTGTAACACTGACGGACTCACCCCCCCCCCCCGTCCGGAGGCACCCACTGTGAGTTCGATGGCGCGGGTGAAGCGAGTAATTGATATATATATATATGTATATATATATGTATGTATAGTAAACTCGTGGGTCATAATTAGTACTTACCTCGTAAGATGCATTGTAGAGGTAGATGCAATGTAAAGTGCAGCATAGTAATACATTGTGATCTAAAGGTAATCATGATGTAGTTCATTTGATGTAGCCTACCTCGTTGTAATGACCTGCATGGTAATAATTGATATACCTGTTAAATTCCTCAAAAATTGCTTATGCAGACGCGATCTCACTAGATCAGCTTTAGATAAAACATAGTACAAAAACAAGAAGGTGAAAAGAAAATGAGGAGAGAAAATTTAAAAAGAAAGAGTGCCCGTGCATACTCGTTTACTGTTCTGAAAATAGACAGTACATTACATAACAAGTAATGAAAAAACACACGTATGAATTCAGGTCTGTATAATCAAGTGGCCGCAGGGTGAATAGTACTTCATCTCTTTTCTTTCAAAAATAACTTTTAGAATGAACTTTTGAACTAGAAACTGGAGTAATAACAAAGCAAAAGTAGCACAAGCTGCCAGCAATCATAGATGTAACTATACTTTGCCAGCTCTCTCTCCAATCATTGTCTGGAGGCAGCAATTTCTTCCTAAAACAAAATCAGTTACAAACTTGAACTACCACAAGAACAGTCAGGTTCAATAACAAAAGTAAAACAGCAACAATGCTATACCTTGCATCAGTGGAAAAAGTATTATTTGCTGCATTTTTTCTATATTGCTTTTTTACGTTTGAACGTACCTGACTCTCCAAATGTTGCCATCTAATCAATAGAAGGTGCACAAACTGCAACAGAGCAACTATCTGAAAGCCTTTGCTGTGGATTTTAGGTTTGTAAACGGCATCTCGCTGCTAAGAGATCAATATAATATAAAGTGATGGATTGAATGTTTCAATTAATCTCATCCATTGACAATTATCAGGTCTGCATTCCAGTCCAGAATTTTTTACCCACTATGCCACTAGAAAGAGACCGATGATGTGCAAAGAAATCTTGGTCCTGCTCCGATAGGAACTGTTCGGGTCGACAGCTGAAATCTTCATTTTAGAGTATGCCTGACCGTGGGGCGAGAAGCATTTTACAGAGTTTTCTCCCAGTTCTACCTCCCTATTACTATACCATCCTCTCTCAAAAGACAGGGGGGATTCTCTCCATCAATACATTGAATAACTTTAACAATTATTATAAAGTTTCTCTGTTCTATGGAAGATGAATGGAATTTTAATATTGCATGTGAGAGTGTAAATTTATAATAAAGCATTATTAATAGTTTTTCTCAATGCAATTTCAATCATCATACACTACCCTTCACATTCCCAAAAATTACTTTCAAAGCAAAAAGAGCTCAGGATGAACCTGCTGTGCACCAATCTTGGTGTCAGCACAGGAGCATCCCTATGATGACTCATGACACTTGGTGTGGGTGAGCGGTTGTGTCATTTCTTTGATTGCAAGAAGTCTCCATGGAGAGATAAATGGCCATAACCATTTTTCATCCTCAGAATACAGACAACAGTAATTGTTGAACGTATTCAATTATTTGGCTTTCAGAGCCGCTTGTCTTGTGATAGAGGTTCTTGTTAGGGCAGGACCAGGGCTAATTTGCATTTGCTTGTTCCTGTCTGTGGTGCCATAATGGGCAAAATATGTTGCATAGGTATGCGGCACTGAGTGATATCTAGTGTCTGAGATTAATTTACGCACTTCCCCATCACTGTTTTTTATTCTTCAGATCAACAATCTAAGTGTAAAGGGAATGCCCAGACAAGGGGCATGTGCTGACTATACCATGGTACTCAAGCTGCACCCTGCTGATCAAATAAAGAAGATCATAAAGAAACATTTGTGGATTTTGGAGGTTGGAGGAACAAATCTAACATCACCATCCATTTCTCATTCAAAACAGGTCCTACTCTGGGAAAGCCATGCCAAAATGATAAGATGTGATAAGAAAATGCAGAGCAGTCTCTGGAATTTGCTGCATGCATCAGAACATTTCCTGTGTAATCAATTCAATGTTTGCAACCAGACTGAATCATCTAAGACTTTAGACATGGGTCTCTGTACCCATTGGATACAACAAATTTTGGCCACCAGAAATACCACAGATGTTGTGTATCTATTTAAATGTCCTTTAGAGACAAAATATGTGGTTATGACCAGGAGAAAGTTCAAAAAACGAATTCAAGAACATGAGAACTCCATTTGACGTGGCATACCTACCACTAATTTTAAATACCGTAATACAGAAAGTGAACAGTCTAACTGATAATGTTGAATATTCACTCTTCTGGAAAGGACAATACTTTTAGGTTGCAGGTAGACAAAAGTTGCCTCACAAGTCTGTTAAGTGGTTAGGATTAACTGAAATACAGATAAGTTTGGATAATTACTAAGGAGGGAAACTTTTTTTTTATTCTTCTTTTATCGTTCTAGTCCTTAAAAGTTAAATGGATTTGAAATGGTGGCAGTTGTTTATAATTCTCATGGGATAGGTTTAAACTATGTTTTCCTGGCTCTATTTGTATAAATATACACAGTAATACATTTGACGAACAATATATTAGACTGTTAAATATTTCCAGGTATATAGGCACTACCAGGTGCACATGTTTTACTCCCACCCAGGTTCAATTCTTACTTACTAGACCCAATTAAGTTGTCAAACATGTCCTTTTTTTTAATGTGTGATGTGCATTTCAGAAATAGCCCAGAGTAGGTAGTACTGATCAACTGTGATACAGTCAATTGTATTGATACTCTTTTTGGTACATCTAGATATACAGCTTCCTGGTGCGGTTTTGAACACTTCTTCTCCATCACATTTGCTCTACCCCACCTCACTCAAAATAATTTATAGCTGGAATTTGAGGTAGGTAATACCTCAATGTCAGGCAAGAGACTTGAGATGGTTAATTGTGGATGACTTAATGAACATTCATTTACTCATTAGGGGAGAATGGGCTCCATTCTAAGAGAGGCATGAATAGGTTTAAAATTAAATATTTTTGTCCGGGTAGCGAGGTTTCCCATTTGGTCCTGTATGCATGCTTTAAAAAAGAGCCACTGATCCACCTGTGTTTAGGATGGATATACAAGAATATATTGATAGAACTGCCTATTTGAGATAATACAAGCTGCATTTATTGTTACTGAAACAGTTCTTTATTTCTCAAACGTCTAATTTATAGTTTTCATTTTCACAGGGATATTCTTGATGACAAGATTGGCGGTCTGTTCTCCAAGGCTGGACTTTCAATGAGTCTTAAAAGTCAATCAATCTGAAAGTCCTGATGAATGCACAAGACATTTATTTGTTGCTAGGAAAGCACAGAAATTAGTTGAGTAATTTTCCAATGGGAGTCACTGAAATGACAGATAAAGTGTAAAAGGTGACTATACCTTTTATTTATCACATCCTTGGCGTGGTCTTCCCTCAGACATTTTGCCTTTACTCCCCTGTTTTGCTCAACTCATTTATGTTGGCATTAGGACTCTCTGCACAATACCCCTACTAGCCAGCTGTAAAGTGCTTGTGCTCTTCCTTATAAACATGGTAAAATTGGCCTACACCCAATTGGCACATTTAATTTACTTATAAGTCCATGGTAAATGGTACTACATGTACCCAGGGTCTGTAAATTATTTCTACTAGTGAGCAGTAGTGTTCATTGTTACCTCCCACAAAGTAGCATTGTAAAATATGTCTCAGACCTGCCTCTATGCCTTTGGTGCAGTTTTGAACTGCCATTTTGACCTGGAAAATTAGCCTTTTGCCAGACCTAAAATGCCTTTTAAAAATGTGTAAGCCATCCCTAAGGTAGGCCTTAAAAGCTCATAGGGCAGAGTGCATGTTATTTAATAAGTAGGGCATGTGTGTTTACGTTTTAAATCTCCTGACAGTGAAAAACCCCTAAGGTCATTTTTCACTGTTGTAAGGCTCTCTCTCCCATAGACTAACACTGGTTTACCTTATTACACTTAATAAGTAATATCTCCAGTTTGGGTCCAAATAGAGAAAAGCTGCTTCCACTCAAATTAATTGTATTTTAAAATCCTCTTTAATTGTAAAGCCGGATTTTAAGTTACGATTCCGAAAATGCTACTTTTAGAAAGTGTCTGTGACTGAGGGTGAATGTTTGATTTGTTCAGCATTCCGTCCATCATTTATTCTTTTTGCTTTTGTCAGCATAAGGATATGCCCAGACGTGGGTCCCTCGCTCACTGTGCCACTGGATTCAAGCTTGCCTAGGTGATGAAGGGTGATACCCTGAGACTGGTCCCAGGACGCCTGTTTCCGCTCTAGGGAGAACCTGGCCTGGCAGTTCGGGATGACTGTTTCCATGGGGAGCAGAGTCAATACTCATTTGCATACGGTTGGGCCCAAACTAGGTAGTGTTGGGTAAATAAAAAATGGATTAAACTCAGATCTGTAATTGGGGTGAATGTTTAATTTGTTCAGCTTGCCCTCCATCATTTGTTCTTTTTGCTTTTGTTGCCCTAAGTGGGAAGGGTATGCCCTGATGTGGGTCCCGTGCTCACTGTACCACTGGATTCAGACTAGCCTGGCTGATGAGGGGTGATACCTCAAAACTGGTTCCAGGATGATTGTTTCTGCTCCAGGGAGGACCTGGTTTGGCAATTCGGGCTGGAATGTTCCCATGGGGAGCAGGGTCAAGACTGATTTGCTTATGGGTGGGTCCAAACTGGGGTGGCGTGGTGAGCAAACAAATGATGGATTAAACCCAGATCTGTTACTGGGGTGAATGTTTGATTTGCTCAGCATTCCGTGCATCATTTGTTCTTTTTGCTTTTGTCGCCATAAGTGGGAAGGGTACGCCCAGATGTGGGTACTGTGCTCACTGTACCACTGAATTCAGACTAGCCTGGCTCATGAGGGGTGATACCATGAAACTGGCCCCAGGATGCTTGTTTCCGCTCCAGGGAGGACATGGCATGGCAATTCGGGCTGGACTGTTCCCATGGGGAGCAGGGTCAAGACTGATTTGCTTATGGGTGGGTCCAAACTGGGGTGGCGTGGTCAGAAATAAATGATGGATTAAACCTTGATCTGTGAACGGTAATTAATATTGGATTTGTTCAGCATTCCATCTATCATTTGTTATTTTTACTTTTAGAAAGATGCTATTTTACTGGCTAAACAAAATATGCATTTATGCCAGTGTCCAGGGTTACATGACTATGGATGGTACTCCTAGGATGTACCCTAGTAGACTTATACCGGGGTAAGGAGACCCCTGGTATAGGAGCCTACAGCTGACGGGGGAAGCAGAGCACGTCCGTGCTCTGTAGAAAGGGTGGCAGCCGACTTTCATCTATCCTACCCTTGCTCTGGGGCCCAGGTCTACTGCGCCTGGTCATCGGATACAATTAAGAGAGCCAGGCCAGCGGTAGTGCACCATTCACCTTTAGTTTCTTGGTCCTGATGAAGTGCCATCTGACCCGTTAGGGGCAAAGTAGGCACGAAACATGTTGACCCATTACACCACGACAGCCCTGTAGGAACATTACATCCATTTAGGGCTCCCACTTATTTTAATTAAGCCTGAGCTACCACAGTAATAAAACATACAAGATTAGGATTGCTCTAGACTTATTTTAAACCACTACCCTGTGCACTACCCAGTCCTCACACCCGCACTCCCCCTACGGCTTCTTCAAAAGATCTCCGCCAAAGAGCCCCGTTTACGGGAGCCCGTCGGGCATTGCAGCGCCGGCCCGATGAGGAGCAAGGCCCAATGATGAAGAATGACACCTTTTGGGGTGTGTGAGGGCATCACGAAGAAAGACCTCCCTTTCCCCGCCTCTCCTGCTAGGAACTGCACACCCCCTGTTTTCCCTAATAGGCCTAGAGCTTGCGACAGGAATGGATTAAGGCAAGGTAAATAGCCAGCCACACAAGTGGGGCAGCATTTTTATCGGCACAAGTGTGGTAATGCTGGGTGGTAGGAATTTGTGGATTCTTGCGGATTCTGGAAGTTTCCATCACAAAAGTGTAAGGAAAATGTGTGATTTCAGGCAAAGTTTAAGGTTTGCCTAGCATTGTGAGTAAAAAAGCCTCATGGGATCCACACAAGGCACACCACCCTGGACTCCCCTAGTTGTATAGTTTTTAAAAATGTGAAGGTTTACTTGGATTCTCTATGTGCCGCCTGAGTTAGGTCCTAAAATCCACAGCTACCAACTTTGCCAAAAACGGGTCAGCTTTTGATGGAATAATGTGATATATCCATGTTGCATTTTGGGCCGTTTCTGTCGCGGGCACTATGTCTACCCACACAAGTGAGGCACCATTTGTATTGGAAGACTTAAGAGAATGCTTTGTGGAAGGAAGTTTGAAGCTCCTTGCGGATTCCGGAACTTCCCATCACACTAATGTGAGGAAAATATGTTTTTTAGTCAAAGTTTGAGGTTGGCAAGGCATTCTGGGTAGAACATCCCGGTGAGAGCCACACAAGTCAACCCACCCTGGATTTCATAAGGTGTCTACTTTTAAGAAATGTGCAGGTTTGAAAGGTTTCTCTAGGTACCGCCTGAGTTAGGGCACAGAATCCACAGCTACCCACTTTGCAAAAAGGTTCAGTTTTAAGTGGAAAAAAGTGATGTATCCATGCTGAGTTTTGAGCCATTTCCTGTCGCGGGCACTAGGCCTACCCACACAAGTGAGGTACCGTTTTTATCAGAAGAATTAGGGGAATGCTGGGTGGAAGGAAGTTTATTACTCCTCACAGAATCCAGAACTTTCCATCACAGAGATAAGAGGAAAATGTGTTATTTTAGTCAAATTTGGAGGTTTGCAAGGGATTCTGGGTAGAACAACCTGGTGAGAGCCACATAAAGTCACCCCACCCTGGACTCCCCTAGTTGTCTAGTTTTAAAAAATGTACAGGTTTGCTAGGTTTCCCTAAGTGCCCGCTGAGCTAGGGCTGAAAATCCACAGCTACCCGCTTTGCAAAAAAAGGTGAAGTTTTGAGTGGAGAAATGTGATGTCCATCCATGTTGCATTTTGGGCCGTTTCCTGTCGCAGGTGCTAGGCCTAC
Source organism: Calotriton arnoldi (assembly GCA_963921515.1). Lineage (NCBI taxonomy): Eukaryota > Metazoa > Chordata > Amphibia > Caudata > Salamandridae > Calotriton > Calotriton arnoldi. The sequence goes on from CAWUFW010001495.1 coordinate 2,460,345, forward strand.
CCACACAAGTGAGGTGCTATTTTTATTAGAAGACATGTGGAAGCACAGAATAACAGGATATTTGTTATTACTAATTGGATTTCGCTGCATTTGTGCCTTTGAAATATAAGCCAGTGTGTAAGAAAGAAGACATTTTGAAAAATACCCTCGAAGTCATATGCGAGTACGAGTACCCACAAATTCAGACATGTGGCATATCTTGTGCCCATTTAAAAAATACATAGGTTACCTTGATACCTATTTTTCACTCAACATATTTCACCATAAGAATTGGTCTATGCCCAGTACATAATGAAAAACCATTGTACATTCCGGCTCAGTTGTTGGCTCTGGGTACCTCGGGTTCTTCGAGAACCTGCAAACCCTATACATCCCCACAAACAAAAGGGTCTAGCAAATGTAATGGTACATTTGCTTTTGCAAATCAGCCATCATGACAAAAGCTACAGATGAAAACATTGTCACAAAACGCAGTTTTTTCCTACTCATTTTCATAATTTCTTTGTTTTATCAGTTAGTTTATTTGGAAAAATCTTGAGGGATCTACACATATGACCCCTTGCTGAATTCAGAATTTTTGTGTACTTTACAGGTTCTCCCATTAATTGCACCCTGGTTTCACAAACTGGAAAAAGGATTGAAAGCAAAAAAAATTACGAAAAATGGCAAAACTGTGTTAAAAATTACTTTTTTAATTTAGCTCTGCATATTCCTGAAAGCTGGAAAGATGCTGACTTTAGCACAGCAAACAGTTCGTTGATGCAATTTTTATGAAACAAAAACACTTTTTTCCAGAGCACTTTGTTCCCATTTTCCCCAAAAACCTCAAAATGTTGCTATATTGTTTATATTTTCTCAGCCCCCTCCAGAGGAATCCACAAACCCTAGATACCTTTAGAATCCCCAGGATGTTGGAAAAAAAGGACACAAATTTGGCGTGGATCCATCATGTGGACAAAAAATGATGGAGGCCTATGCGCGAAATACCTCAAATAGCCAAAAAAGGGCTCAGCCCTGGGAGGGGGGGGGGATGCCCAGCCGTTAAGGGGTTCAATTTTTTTTAACCTTTCTCAAAGAGGAAGGGGTCCCTTGGAGACCCCTTCCTATTGCGAATGGGTTACCACCAACTTTCAATTGGCTGTAAATTGCAAACGTTTTGCAACCGCACTCAGTCACAAAGCATTCGTATATACCATTCCAATTCGGTATTAGGAATGGACGCCCTCAACACTCCCCTTCCAAATACTGAATCGCAAAATCAAATTGCGATTTAGTAACAAGTTAGGGAATCACAATTTGGACTTGGTACATCATAAAAATCATTTTTGTGGTCACAAACGGCCCAATTCACAGCATTTTGTCGTTTGTGAACATAAAATGCTTCATACATATAGCCTTTAGTGCTCTAGGTTGTACAGTAATCACAGTAGCTCTTCCTCTCTCTATGCTTCTGTTCTGTTGACAGAGCATTGCAGCATTCTGGCCCTGCTGGTGCTATAACAAGCAGCAAGAAGGGGTGTGGATTTTCTTTTAGTTGTAAACGTGCAATGGGGGCATCACAGCAGCTGCATGGCTAGTTTCTTCCACTGTCTAGGTAGAAACGATATTATAACTAAGGCTCCGAGTTTTCTGGTTTACTGATTTTTATAGATAAATACAGACAGAAAACAATGTGTTTCATGTCTGTATTTATTTTTAAAAGTGGAAAAATACTGAAAATTGTTCTTCTTGTGAGTGATCCGCCATGCTTTCTTTTGTGAATTCCTGGACAACAGCTGAACAGATAGACATCATGGGGAGTTAATATACAGGATGAGATTTCCTTTGATTCAGGCTTATGTTAATGTATATATGAAGTATAATGTATTATTTGCCTGTGGGTGTAATGTTTTGTTATATTTTGCTGCTTAATGTGCTAAAACGCGACAGGCACTAAAGTATGAGTGCATTTTAATCAGTGAAATAATGTGGTAAAGTACAATTTTACGGCTCCATTTATTCTCAAAACACAAAATAAATATGGATAAATATCAATGAGATGGCCAAAAAATAAGGATGGATGAATACAGAAGGAAATGTTAAAAAAATAAATACCCTGAAAGTGAGAGCCATAATTATAACCATGACCAGACTGGAAACTTAAATTAAATCTGGCAAAAATGTTCAGTCATATCCACGATGCAGGTTAGCATAACTAAACCGTGGAAATAGGAGTATGTTTGGTCATAGGAGCCCATTCAGCACTGAAAGCACCTCCACCCCCACTAACCTGCATCCCACCTGGAAAATTGCCAGAGTGGCACTATTGCTAGTCTAGCCCTGATTATAACACTGCACCCACATTGCAGAGCAGGGGCATTTCAGTCTCCTTGCATTACAATGGAAGCACTCCTCAAGCGGATGGAAATAACTGCTGGCCAATCAAATATTGAGCTGATGTAAGAAGGGCAAAGCCAAAGTCTCTTTGGGTATAATAATTGTTTTCTTTTCTGGTATGAAGTGCCTTGGTGAACCAGCCAGAGCTGCCTCTAGTCAGATTTGGAAAGTAATATTGAAAAGACGAATCAGTATTTTAAATATAGCTGGTGGCTCACCCTTAGGACATGCTAAGGAACAGATGGCATCGTCTACATCAGCCAACAGATGAAACATAATGAAAACAAAAGTGGCAACAGAAAGTACGCCTGGAAGAAGCCTGACCGTCCTTGCATGTTCTGTTATTGCCCAAAAGGCAGAGAGCTTATTAAAAAACGAAGGAAGTATGTGTGGATTTGCAGCAGGGTCATATAACGGCCACGTGCTACAAAATGTTCGCCCATCTCTTGCTTTTCTAAAACAGCATACATATAGAACAGACTGTTGAGTTAGTGTTGAACCCTATAGCAACAACAAAGCAAAGAGCAGCACATGCTGCCGGCAAACTGTAACTTGAAATTAGTTTCTCAGATTTCCTTTTCTCTCTGTTTCGAATGTACAATTTCTTCTTCCAGTTATATTAGCTAAACCTTGAACTCCCTTACATACGGTCACATTTAGTAATGAGAAGAAAGCAGCAATTTTACCTTCTATTGAACGAAGCAAGTGTTTACTTGACGCACTTTTATGTTAGTTTTTTAAATGTTGTCAACTGACTTGTCTTAGGTTCACAAAAGGTATACAGCCTACAAACCCACAGGCCAAATATCTACAACACAAGGGGTACCTTGTGCTGTAGACTTTTTGGGATAATAAGCTCCCTTCAACAATTACATTAACTTGGATAAGTTCGTGGTCTACCTATTAAAATTAATTTCCTCGACAATGGAGTGATCATTGAATACTTCTTCAAATGATCTGGTATAGTGTCTTTTTCGACTACTTATTTAGTTGTTATTTGTGAGCCCCATTTTTTTTATTGTGTTATAAAAATCCTGTAAATAGATGAAATTAGTACATCACAAGGATAAGCACTAATAATATTGCCAAAAAATATAGGCACCTTCAATGCACGTCTCGTGACTAGTAGAATTCAAAGGAGCAGCTCAGCTGTGCAACGACATGAAGCCAAGATTGCCAGCAGGTTGAGTCAAAGTTCCTGCCGACACTGATTAAGATGTTTGCAAAAACGACCGTATAAATTCTCAAACTGACAATAGCAAGTCTCAACTTTCCTTTGAACGAATGCGCAGTCACCCTAGGATTTACAAAGGCAACAGTATAGTCTAGAATCGCAAGTCAAGCTGCATTCCAAAAGAGATATTCCAAAGGGATTTGGGACCTGATGTTCAAAGGTATTTTGCAATTGAATAGCCTGCAATTTGCAAGATTAGAGTTTGCAAAATCCAAAATCTTTTTATAAAAGACTTTTTACCTGTTGGAACAGGCTTTCAGACCCTGTCCCAATTGTAAATAGGAGTGGGCGTGAAAGGGGCGCGCGTCTCCCTACAATTTGTGATGTAGAGAGGAATGTATGAGTGGTTTGTGACTGTAATAGCAGTGGAGACCATTGATCAGATACAAACAACTCAAAAGAGGGTAAAAGGGGCTACTATTTCATTCTCAAAAGGGAAGCTGTCCACATGGACATCTTCCAGTTTGGGAATCGAGACGGTGGCCTCAGGGGGAAGAGTCAGTGGTCCAGAGGACCTGTTTCCCCCAGTTTCTTTCCAGATGGGAAACCTTTTTCTTTTTTAAAGCATCTCCGGTGTATTTAATTGCACAAGCTGCTTTAAAAAAATGTTTCCCATTTGATGATGCAAATGAAAGAGGTCTGCTGGCTCCCTGCATTCATAGTCAATCACAGGAAGTTACAAATTGTGACCTTCCTAATTAAAGTTCATTTTCTATTCATTAGGCTGGCTGCTTTGCGAATACTTGCTAATATACAATTTTCTAAGTGACCTATTCATACACAAATTGCATTCCCATTCTCAAACCTGTAAATGTGCAAATTTGCATATCTGTGGTTTGTGAATGGGAAGAGTACATCAGGGGGAAAATTCTTAAGTCATAAGATTTATGCCAAATTTGACCCTCAGTAGAACCAATAGCGTAGTAATGTTATCATGAATGAAATGGGATGGCCATACATTTATTATAAAATGGCCTTGCTTGGTAGGCTTTTCTTAAAGAACCACATGAGTAGATACCATGATACAAATAATTATACAAGGGCTGTATGTTCAATTACTTTTTCTTGATTTGATATGGGGTTTCCAACTGAGTTTATTGTCAAAATGTACCCTCAAATACTAAACAGTAGAAACTACTTCAATTCCTCTACTGTTGTACATCAAAATAAGCTTGTCTTGCCAGATTATAGAATTTTGGTTTAATTCAAATTGCCTTCGAGATTATTGGTATATGACTAGGCGGCCAGTGTATTCAGAGTTTACTGAAGGCCCAGAGCAGTATGTAATGACAGAAAATCAACACATTAGCAGCAAAATTAAGGGCTCTAATGCACTGGCCACCTAGTCAAGGGAGAGACGTTGTGCAGGTATCCTGGTAGGCAGTGAATCAATCTAAGAAGATATTTAAAACATGTTAGAAAATAGGGAACCCCTAAAACATTGTTGATGCACCTTTAACTGACGATTGATTTTAAAACATTTACTTACCTTGTTACATAATCGCAGCACAGCCTATGTGTTGGAAAACAGTTGAGATATAAAATAGACAGAAATGGCAGGTGACACATCCATAGCATCTTGTGCCACCATCATGCTTAAAGAACTTAGTAAAATTGACAAATGCCCTGTGTAACAATGACACAACACTCTGCTACCCATACCTATGGGGGTCACCAGATTGCATAAAATAGAGTAACCCTTGTACAAATCCAATTGGATTGTGGGAATGAGACCATTATCCTCAACCCAATCAATCAAATCCAATCGACTCATCACTTAGAGGAGATATTTTTTAGGATTGATATCTGATCACTTGTCTAGGATAGAAATATTACTGCTCCAAAGGAAAGGAAATGGAGGAAGGATTTTTCTGCAAGCTGCAAACAAACTTATAGAGAGGCCATTAAAACTTATAAAATTGAAATTCAACTGGCCCAAACTCTATATTATGAAGAGAAAATTCTAGCAGCTGCTAATTCCCCTCGCGAAATCTTTCGCATCGCCAAGAGCTTGCTCACCATCCCGTCCCCCTCTATTGTATCTGAAGACACTTCAGCGCGATGCAACGCCATGGCAGAATTCTTTTCGAACAAAATCCAAGCTATTTACTCCTCCTTCCCTCAAATAATACCTCAACGACATATCGGAGATCAGGAGAACTTGGTTAAAGGGACAGTTAGCCTAATTGAGGAAATTCCCCACTTAATTCGGCCACGTTGCTTGATATTTTGAGCAAACTAAAATCTGGTTCCCCCACTGATCCTGCCCCCCCAACATTTTAAATCAGGCCTCTAACATACTTTCTCCAGTAATCCTTGACCTGATCAATGCCTCTCTTTCCACAGGTATAGTTCCCCCACTGTGGAAACAGGCTATGGTTAAAGCCTTATTGAAAAAACCTACCCTGAACCCTGAAGTCCCATCTCCCTGCTGCCGGTGATCAGCAAGATCGCCGAGAAATATGTGAACTCTGTTCTATCTACCTTCTTGGAGTGCAATAACTGTCTCCATTCCTCCCAGATGGGTTTTAGACCTCAACATGGTACTGAGATGGCTCTTCTGGTGGTAGTGGAAGAGGCGAGAAAAATTCTAGACGCAGGAGTCTGCGCGGCTATCATCCTTTTAGACTTAAGCGCAGCCTTCGATACGGTCAACCACCAGTTGCTGATAAAAAGATTAGGCGAGGTGGGAATTGCGGGGACTATGCTCAACTGGCTCCAATCATTTTCAGAAGACCGATCCTTCAAAGTTCTCGAAGACGGTATCTCTTCTAAACCCGTACCGCTGAATTGTGGTGTCCCCCAGGGCTCCTCCCTTAGCCCCACACTTTTTAACGTGTATCTGAGGTCTTTGGCAGAGATGGTGTTACCATTCGGGATCCGGATAATCACTTACGCCGATGACACCCAGTTGGTTGTTTCTGTTAACCAGCGGGATTCCACCAGTCCTGGACTTGCCCTCTGTCTAGAAAAAGTATCAAGGTGGATGGAAGAGTCATTCTTGAAACTCAATGGATCAAAAACGGAATTAATGCTCCTAGGGAACAAAGAAAACACAAATCTTGGGCTACTCTGGCCCAGCTCCTTTGGTCCTGCCCCTACTCCCAAACATCAAATTAAAAGTCTGGGCGTCTGGCTCGACCAGAACCTTGATTTCAAAGAACAAGGGCAAAAAGTAGCTGCTAGCTGCTACGGGATCCTACGAATGATCCGTAAAGTGCTCCCACTACTCCTTTTCCTGCAAGAAGAGTCCTAGTTCAGGCTCTTATTTTGTCACGCCTTGACTATGCCAATGCTCTTTATCTTGTAGCCCCTCGCACCTCGATTCGAAAGCTACAAATTGCCCAAAATTGCGCTGCGCGCATGCTCATGAACATCCCAAAGCGGTCCTCCGCTAAACTATCTTTGGCATCTTACATTGGCTCCCCATCCGTGAGCGCATAGAGTTTAAGGCCCTATGCATAGCCCACAGGTCACTTTCAGGGAAGGGATCCCAGGTTATTCAGTCCCTCATTTATCGATACCGTCCAAACAGAGCCCTCAGGTCAGAAACGAAACATTTACTGTCAACCCCAAGAATAACGAGAGCACGAAGTGGCGGCCGCCTCTTTCGTATAATGTGGCTAAGATCTGGAATAGTCTGCCTCAGCAGATCCGTGACCAACCTAACTACCTCATTTTCCGTAAACAGATTAAAACATTACTCTTCCCCAAATGATTAGCTTTCAGTTTAAGGTGGGAGCAGGCAATAGCGCGGGGATGCCCTTGGGTAACCAGGCGCTCTACAAATTCTGTTTCATTCATTCATTCATTCCAGATTAGGATTATCTGATCTGAAAAAAGTATGCTATTGAACTGATTAGCTAGAATATGGGACTTTCGGAGCTCAGATTTATGTATCTCAAACGTCGAGTATAATCATCATACAACCCCCACCATTGGTCCTATGGACCTGTGTTAGTTGACAAGGAGAATAGATAAGGAGCTACCATTTACATTAGTTACCATAAGCAGTGAAGATCAATTGGGACTTCACAGCAAATGACAAGGAGAATTGGAATGAGTTTAAAGGATTTATGAACAATAAAGTAATTCAAATCAAATTAGTTCAGTACATTTTACATTTTTAGTCATCATTATTACAGATTCAAATAATCTCAAAGTTTATAGTTCAAAATAAGGTAAAATAGCACATTGATAAGAATTACAATGCAGAATATGCAACATGTGTGTTCCATAAAGGAAAATGCCTAATCTGAATTAAAGAAGGTTGGGCAAAAATGGCATTTTATTTAAGCAAAGTAAGGGAAGGTGTCAGCTTCAGAAAACTAAATAAAGGTTTCCGATGAGAAAATAGGAATGCATAGGCACGAAGCCTCGGCACTCAGCAGTAGAGATTAGCAGACAGCAGTAGCGGCTCCTGGAGGGAGTGCTGCGGGGTGGTGGGGCGGGGCGGGGGAGGGGCAGGGTGGGGTAGTAGCTCGAGCTAACGGTCGAACTGATTTAAGTACAAATAAATAAATAAAACGAATTACATTGCGCGTGCTGCATCACAATTCATTTTATTTATTTATTTATGTACTTAAATCAGTTCGGCCATAAGCCGGAGTTTACTACCCCCCACCCTGCCCCTCCCCCGCCCCGCCCCACAGCACTCCCTCTAGGAGCCGCTACTGGTAGACAGTGGAACGGTCTTCTCATGTCGAAGTCAGCAAGCATCTCTCAGATAAACTTCCTAATATCTGCTCCACTGTCTAGTCTAAGGAACACATGCTATTATAATTCAGCAAAACACTGGCTGAAACATTGCTTTTTGTCCCCACTTTCAGGAACCAATCATTCTCTTTCAAATGCTGGGAGCAGTTAAACTCCCCTGTTTCTCACATCTTTACAATGGTCCATACATGACTATGTCCTTGATTTGTTACTTTGAATAGAATCTTGTGGTTCAGGCAGCTCTTCCCACGAGACGCACTTCCTGGCATTTTTCCTCCCGGTGACAACTTCACTATCAGTGGTCTAATACATAACAAATGCCTATTCACCTGCTAACAGAAGGCTTCTGGAGAATTACAGCATCTGCAGTGGAAAGAAAGAGAAAAACATCTTGTGCTAAGCAACTGTTTAAATCGTAAACAGGCCTCTTAGCCTTAAATGTAAAAGTAGATATTCAAATTAGCATCAGTATTTCAGCTAACTTAATTCCAGAATAAACCAGAATAAATTAACTCAAGTGTTTGCTTGCGATGGCTAAGTGTGATTACCTACTACAAATTTTGCGTGCGTTATGTGTGCACATGTTATTTGACATTTTAAATCACAACTTGACAATAAATGCGTTTAATTTGCAAAATAAGGAATTTCACTTTACAGGAACCAAGCAATGGTAATGTTTTTAGGCAGATTACTGCTCAAACCATCAGGGCCTCAAACATAAGAAATCTTACTTGAAATAGTCAGGTTGAGAAGGAAACCAAGTCACTAGAGCTGCTGACCATTAAACCTTGGGAGCCTAGCTCAAATCTCCACACAGATAAACATCCTGTGGTTCTGTAGAAATCATTTGAAAGGAGAAAATATGTGACATGCTCTGGTTCTATTGTGAAGGCCAAATTTGTGCTATAAAAATACCCCAAAATTTATAATTTTGATAGATAATGTCCCAGTGATTGAAGCAAATGAGAGAAGGTCACTGCTCAGTGTTGAAAATAAATAAACGTAAATGCAAGAAATTGGGTTATTAGTTGAGGGGGCTGAGCGCCCCACTCAAGTAATAAACACAATCCTTGTCTGTGTGAACCACAATAGTCACTAAATAAACCAATGCCTAACACTCTGATAACTTGGCACAAAAGCTGTCAGGCTTAAATTAGAGAGAACGTGTAAATTGTTTCTGCAACACTCAACCACTAATAAGGTGAAAACACAACACAAGAATACTCTTAAACCAACTTAGAAAAATAGATTGCAATTGAATAATATGACACAAAAATGACAAAAAAAAGCAATCAGTAGAACCATAGTGATGAGTTTTTAAAGTTTAAGGTAAAAAATAGCAGCAAAGCACTAAGCGCTACTCATGGTTATTGGGGCACAGTCACGAGCTTAGGCTAATTGTGATGGAGCAGATGTCAGATGCAGGGGTCCAGTTTGGTCCCAGTGAAGGATTTTACTTTCTTTGAGTCCATGTCGGTACGAGGAGCCTCAGCTGGAGCTTCGTGTTGGCGGGGATCGCAAAGAGATTGTTGTCTTCTGAATCCTCATCAGTTTGAGCAGTGCTGTGAGATGTTCTGAAGGTGCTATTCTTATACACAATAGAATCTTTCTGCGTGTTTCTACACATTTGGAGCTACTGCAGCTTTTACTTTTTTTTGTATTGAATTGTTTCTAATACCTATTTGCGACAAATATCTAACAGATTTTTTATGTGTTTAATTTTGCAACAGAGATTTTATTTTTATTCTCCATGTTTGCAAATATGCTCACTCTTTCATGTGAAAGAGCTATGTACCAAGGTTGTATGTGGTTTGTGGGAAAGATGATGGTGTGGCTATGCATTATATAGGATAAAGTACCCCCTGGTGTACATGATAAGGATATTGCAAGTCACCTAGGAGTTCCATAACCTTATAAAGGAACTTGGCTTTCTGCCTTGTTCCTCTCTACCGTTATGGAACTCCTTGGTGACTTGCATATAAGGTATGGCAGAGGTAGTTTATCCCATATGATATGTTATGTTATGTTAAGTGCCATTTGTATAGTCTCTAGAGTCAGTTCAGATTTTTTATTTGATCTCATAAAAAACAGATCATAAAAGATTCATTATATAAAAACAGCTCATAAATAGTAAAAGCAATGATAATCATTTCATGATTAAAAACACAATCGCAATAAAAAAGAGAACCACTAGCACCATGGGTAAATAAAAACAATAAAAATGGCATCATTTAAACATCATTGACTTTCGTAATTGGAGTGAACATTTTAGAAAGGAGCCTACAGTATTGTAACATGGTTATATAATTGCTGTGAAAAAATCAATGCCACTCCAGAATAATTCAACTTAAATTTTCAAAGGGTCTGGGGGGATAATTCATCACACTGACATATACATATATCAGACGAAACAAACTGGCCTTGTGGGAAACACAGGAGCCACCTAATAGAACCTAGCCTGAATCGGGATGGCAACATCCATTCCCATGCACTCAAGACCAGATTCAAGTAAAAGGCAGTAATCTCTAACGGCGGGTTTCATGTCTTCCCCGACCTCCCTCTGAGCCATTCTATGAGATAAAAAGCAATCCCTGGCCCATCATTTATCCTTTTTGGAAATACCCGCTGGCTTCTCATATATCTAGGAACAGCCTAAGGCAGAAGTTGTCTCCCTGATGTATTTAAGCCAAGGGATTTTAGTCCCATACGAACAGGAGAGACAACCTAAAATAATTACGTAATTTAGACCGGCCTCCTCGTTCCACCAGATTGAACAGCATAGTAACAAAGGGGCAAGTTTAATTATATCTTCCACATATTCCAAGCCTAGTTCCAGATGGGTTGCAAACTCCGAAGTAGATGGAGGGACCCCCAACACACGCCTGCATACTCTATTTTCCTCAATTTTTATACTTCCCACATCCATATAGCCCCATACCCCGAGCCATAAGTCAAAATAGGAAGCCATTTCTCCTGTAAATCTCTAAAATAGGGACTATGGGTGTTTTTCCTATTGAGGCAGCTAGAGAGAAAATAGAGCCAAACGCGTGCAAATTTCTCCTATTCCCTACACGGTGCCCAAGTATATGCATTATTAAACATCAGCCTGAGGTATGGTAACTGACTCACTTTCTCTATTGACCTTCCCACAATTCGTGTAGAATGTGTTTTGCTATTTTTTAGTCCACACACCATGGTGAAGATTTTTGAAAAGTTGGTTTCCAAGTCAAGCTTTTTCATAAATACAAGAATAATGGAGATTAATAACTTTTAGCTGCTGGCCGTCCTAGCAAGTAACACAGCATCATCTGCATATAGAAGTGCTGGCATAGGTTTTTTGTTGATCAGTGGAACATCAGCTCCACATTCACCAGTTCAACTTCTAGATCATTTATGTACAGTAAAATTTGAATGGCACCAGCACACATCCCTGGCATACTCCACGATTGTCTAACAAGGGGGATGAACACTCTCCACTGTCCCCATACATCACTGATAAAGATAAGTCCCAATGAAGATGTCTTAAAAAGGCCTCCAAGTCCACCTTGAGACCCAAGGAGATTAAAATATCCCATAACTTGGATCTATTTACACAGTCAATGGCACTTGATAGACCCTTACAAGCAGACTGAAGGAAGCTGCTGTTGGCAAACTTAAATTTAGAAACAAGAAGGTGAAAATTTAAACACTGTTCTAGAGTGCCAAGGCCTTTTCTAAAACCATACTGAACCGCTGAGAGAATATTCTTCTCTGTGGTTCGAAGGAGCAAACGGTCCAATAGGATTCTCCCCATTATTTTGGTGACTAAACAAGAGGTGAGATTGGGCAATAACACTTGGGGTTGTGCGCATTTCCCCTTTTAAAAACTGGCGTGATTATGGACTGTTGCCAGGAGGAAGGGACATCAACCTTGCAGGATGAATTTATACTATTAGTAAGCAAGGGGGACCCAAACCCTGGACTTCCCTTAAATATGTCCATAGTGATCACATCTGGCCCTGGAGCCTTTTTTGAGGGGCTGTTAAAGATGGCCTCCAGAACCTCCTCAGCAAAGAATTGAATATTTAATGGTATAGGACAATCAGCAATTTCTTCCTCTAAGTTTGAAACATTCAAATGACACTTCCACTAAAATGGTCTTCCCAGCTTTCAGGACCAATAAGGGTGCTCACTTTGTCAGGCGGTGAACCTGGGACAAGACAAACACGCACTGCCTTCCAAAAAGCCGGGAGGTCTTTGGTTGGACAAGCAGACACCAGGGTTTCCCATTTCTCATCCTTCAGGTCTGCCTTTCTCTTCTTTAGATATAAGCCTTCCTACATGCACCAATTGCTTTCTGATCTCTAGGAGGTTGCTTCAGTTCCCTTCGTATCCTTGTAGTTGTAAGCCTTCTCAAACCATGACTTATTGAGTCTAATTATTTTTCCTGTGGGCCTAGTGAGCATGTCTCTTATACAAAAGGTTAATTCTACATTGCTACTCAAAATTACAGTGGGTACAAGTTCCTCCAATAAACAAGAGTTAACCATGCCCTCAATTTTAATAGACGCCTTCACCTCTTCCCTAGAGAACCTCTTTTACAAGGCTGTCCATATCTTTCAACCTAATACGCACTAGCGAGATCAAGCAGGGGCTCCAGGAATGCCTGTCCGTATTTACAAACAAAGCAATAGTCAAGATTTTTCTCCTCCCATGACTTTCAATCATTAAATGTATTGGAGTTACATCTAGATGAAATCTCACACACTAAAGTTCAGAAAAGCTTTGAGAATGCATCATTTAAAGACAGGTAGGCATCTTCTCTTGTTAGATCATTCATCTCTCCAACTGATCTTCCACACAATTTCACCAGTCATTCACCAACTGTTCCTTTCATTTTACCCAACAGCATGCACTTGGAAGCACCACCAGATAGTGTTGGTGCTCTGTGAATTGCTTTTAAAAACACCATGACATGACTTTACCAGATATAACATTATTTATTTCTACTGAACGATACATTGTGCTGAGGATGGCATTGCAATCTCAGCCGCAGCAAAAATAAATAAATACATAAATTCTTTCAAGACAGATGTTTTGCAAGGCTTTGCTGAAGCCTACAACTCCTTACAAAAGTACTTTACTTTTAATATGTTGCCAGGGCAAGTGTGCACCCAAACATTAGAAGTCATGACAGAGAGGAGAATTGAACCTGAAGCTTAAGATGAATGACTTCATAAGAGCGTGAAAGAAATGGTTTTGAATCTAAGACAAAGTAATAAGAAAAGAGAAGTTTATGTCTATACCTTTGACTCTCAATTTAGCTTTGTCTGCTATCAATTCATTTCCAAGCATGGGACTGCGAAACTAAAACTAATTTCCAAGCATGGAAATGTTAAACTGAAATTAATTTCCAAACATGGAACTGTGAAACTAAAATCAATTCAAAATTGTTTGTCTGCACATCCTATATTTAATAAACAAAATAGAATAAAGGACAGATCTATGTGGCATGCAGATTCAACTATTAAAAGCAAAAAATGGTAAACAATATGAAATAAGTTCCATTTCTGAACAGAAAACCTACAGCATTCCAAGCACATTACAGCAACCTACTGTCAGTGTGCTGTATGCATGTATCTTCTTCACAAACACATTTAGAATCATGGTTCAGTATTTGCTTAACTATCAGAAAGTGATATTCCTTAGTTGGGGACTTCTTTCTGTGCTCCACTAGTGTACACAATAAAACTGATACATGTAAGAAACTGGGTTATTAGTTGAGGGGGTAGAGGTCCAATTCAAGTAATAAATACTGTCCGTGTCAGGGTGAATCACAACAGTCACTAAATTAACCTGTACTGTACGCTCTGGTAGCTTGGAACAAAGCAGTTAGGTTTAACTAGAGGCAACGTTTACATTATTTCCAAACAAATTTAGAACAATATAGTACATTTTAATAAATAAAATGACACCAAAATGATACAAATCCAATCAGTGGAACCAAGCATATGAGTTTTTAAGTTCAGGACACCGCAATCCTGCAGGTTTGTTGACTTAAGGATAAAGGTTAACATTCAGCAGTTCTCTCACATCAATAAATGTTTTTTATTTCCTTATTGATACACCTCAATGTGTTTCTGGATCTTTTACCTTCTCCCTTCTTCAGGAGGTATCTGCAGAGCATAAATATAGATATATACAAACGTTAAAAAAGGGACTGAATGAACATTTTTATTTAAACAGTTGTTCCCCTCAAAAATACATTAATAAAGTTAAACGGCCAATCTAAGATATGTTGGTCTCTAAACACTCCTGTCTATGCTCTTTACAGTGACAATTCTGGTAAGGTGCCACCCAAAGGCCTCACTACTTCCCTTCCTATCTGCAATGTATGGCTTTAGTCACAAAAGGTGATATTCTTTCTTTTTCTTTTTAATATTGAGAGTCTCTCTTTGAATTTAAAACTGCAGTGTTCATTGACACTTCATACATGTCTGTGTTCAATTCCACTTACGGACTGTGGGAACTGCCATTGGTAGTAATAGGACATATGCACATGCCAATGTCTATGAGTGTGTTTTCAAACAAGAGGATGTGTATCAAACTCCAGAGAAAAACAAAAATATCACCATATGGTGGCAATGTATAGACTATGCCTTAGGAATTTGAACTGTAATATGCTCTTAGTTGGAAGGTTTTCCCAAAAAATGTATTGCTATTCCTACAGTGAAATTGATAATGCATATGTGGAAAATATAGATTTACATCCTTGACACAAAGATGTAAAGTCAAAAAAATTACTATGGTAATTCAACTGACAGAAATTCAGTATTGGTGGCATACAGCTTTCATCCTTAAACATTCAAAAATAACTTAATATCAGGATAGTTACTGTGCATCTAGCAAGTTCCAGTAGGGTATGTGTGTAAAGATAAGAAATAATATGCGCATTCAAAGTTAAAGGAGATTTTTATGAAGCTCCCAGAAATGCTTGAACAAGAGTTAATTAGAAGTTGTGGTTTGGTGCATTAAGCAAATCCACCCAAACCACTAAAACAATCATGAACTTATTGCTATATTTTCATCAATCAATACAAATTTGAGTATTTATAATAAACATTGGAATAGCTTGGCAAATAATTCAATTTTGGGACAGTTTTGTTATCTTGTATACATGAGGAATCACAACCTGAAGGAAGTGTTGATAAAAGTACGCCAACATTTTAATAAGAAACCACAATCACACACAATTAGAAGAGGCTTTTATTACTGTCTAAGCTGTGCAAATTCCCAAGCTCTAAAAAAGGTTGGCCATTTTACATCTCAAACCAATCTAGGAAAAACATGCTAGACGTGATGCAACATGTAATGCGTACAATTCATGCTCTGAACCTAATTAAATGTTCATGTGGTAAAAATTATGATTGCTAGATTTGAAGGTCAAAATAGACATGTATTCTAAAGCATAAGTCTAAGAAATAATGATACTATATTAGCATTAGCCAAACATTTCACTCAAAAGCAACACACACCACCTCAAGTGTACTGCCAAGTTTCTGAAGAGGTAAAGCCAAAGGAGTGTCAATATTTGAAAAACCTCCTACAATGTGAAAGTAAGTTGGTGGATGTATTTTTTCAAACAATGAATATTTTTAGTTATCTATGATAGATAAATTAGGGCCATATATACGAAGGCATTTTGCATTTCCTAACGGTGTGAATCTCAATTTTGGGCCATTCAGAAATGCAAAATGTCATTTTAGCATGCACTATAGCCATTTGCAGTTGTGCAAACTGCGATTTCTATCTAGTAGAAATTGCATTTTGGAAGTTGCTAATAGGGATTTTCAAAATAGGGAATTGCTAACCGCATGTACAAAGGATTTCCTAATTGCGAATATCCGCAAAATGGCCATTTAGGAAATGCAATTACCATCAATCTGGATCAGGTGGTAACAAGGTGTAAACTATAAAAAGGCACCCAAAAATGTATCTGTCTCTTTCAGAATTTCAACCCTCTATGTTTTGGAGAGGAGGATGAGGATTTTGGCTGGCAGGCAGAGAAGGAGGAGGAGAGAGGAGAGGATATTTAGGGTGAGGGTCACCCTGCTTGCACAGAGGAGGAGATTTTTGAGAAGTACAGACTCAGTAGTGAGGTACTCCTGGATTTAATTGCTGAATTACAACCTCAGCCTCAGACCCCAAAACACAGGAGCAATGCAATCCCACCACATGTATAGGTATTGTGTTGCCTACACCTCTTAGCTTCTGGCAGTTACCGGGGGGTCATAGCAGTGGCAGGAGGGTGTCACAAATTGCCTTTTCCAGGTTCTTTTGCAGGTTTCTGGACATCATGAATAGCAAAGTGAACCAATACATGTATTTCCGAAATACCCCCCAATTATTGCAACAGACCAAATTAATGTTCTACCGGGTAGCGCAGTTCCCCAATGTAATTGGCTGTATTGATAGCACACATATTTCCATACCCCCCTCAGCAAATGAATTCATATACAGCAACAGGAAAAGCTCACATTCACTCAATATGCAGATAGTGTGTGATGCCTCTGGCCAGATTCCCAGGCAGCACCAATGACTCCTTTATGTTCCGCCACAGTGGAATACAAAACCGACTGTCACAGGGGGAATTTGATGATGGGTTTTTTACTAGGTAAGAGAATTGCTGACTCAATTAACACAGTGGCCAGAACTGTTTATGTAATGTGACCTAATGGTTTTCCTTCTCATGCTGTTAAGGAGACAGTGCATATGCCTTGAGTCCCTGGATACTCACACCATACCTGACTCCAAGAACAAGAAGTGAAAGGCAGTACAACTGGGCACGCATTACAATGCACTCCATCATTGAGAGGACCTTTGGGATACTGAAGACCAGGTTCTGCTGCCTTCACAAGACTTGCAGGGCACTTCTGTATAGGCCTGAGACGTAATGTAAGATCATCGCCACATGTGCCATACTAGACAATATCGCAGTGAGCACAACATCACCATTGAGGATGAATCTGACTTAGATGATGAATTACCACCACTACAGGTGCAGCAGGTTGGGACACGTGCAGCAGAGGGTCGTGCTATTTTTGATGAGGGATTACAACATCTAAGAAATGGACATCACAGATGATGGTAATGCATGGTGCATAACTGAAAGATCACATTTTATTCAGGTTATGACAATAATGTATCTCTCCTAAATCAACAGTATCCATTGTGGATGTAACATTGTGTCCGCTAGGCAACAAACTATGTAATAACAAACAAAAAACAGTAGACTCGTGACTCTGAGTGTCCGTGTGGATTCACTTCTTCCGGCCTCAGGGGTTGGGTGCCTTGTCAGCAACACTGACCTGTGGAAATGTGGACATGTCAGACCCAGAAGTGTTTCGGCATATATGCCTAGTACTGCATGCCTCCTGTGTAGATGTGCCACTGAGGCTGGAGCCCTCTTCACTCTCACAGAGGTTTTGGGTCTGTATATTTTAAAGGGCTATGGTCACTTGAACTAGCCCATGTGCAGCATCCTGCCAGCAGTGCCCCAGGTCAGTCTGTATGTTTACAGTTCTCCTTGCTAAAGTTGTTGTGGCTACTGCTAATCGGTTTATGCAACGGGTGAGGGCATGGAGGTGTGCCAGGTACTGCCTGTGCCTCTGTCTCTGCACACGGTGCTCCTTCTCCATGGCAGCAATCTGCCGGTCTTGCCCTCGCTGCAATTGCTGCATCGACTTGTCATTTTTAGCAGATGCCTATTGACAGTCCTGATTTGTTTGGTTTGCAGGCGTTGTACAGAGATGATGGACTTCTCCAGGCCACCAAACACAGGAGAATTCTCCGTTGTGTCGTCTGACACATTCTCATTATGGACTGTTGTTGGTTGGTCTCTATGCTGTCTGTGTATCCTACCCACAGATGTTGTTGTGTCCCTGCTTTGGGATTGTCCTTCATCACCATCCACAAAGTCTGGTAGTGGTGCATTGGTTGCAGTCCGAGCAGTTGGAGTGATGGGCATAGGAGTTGGTAATGTGCTGTCTTCCATTCCTACATGTGTGTCAGTAGCTTCTTCAGCCTCAATTGTTTCTGACACATCCTGGGTGTGATCTGTGGAAATGCATGTATATAGTTAGTGTAAATAAATGGTTAATGTCTGTTCAATACATTGTTGTAACTGTGCATCATGTGTTTGTGGCATGTTTGTGATGTATGGATGTGTGTGGTGTAGTCACCAGCACACAGTACAGCATGCAATTTTGGTGTACTACAACACTCATGATGCGTTGCAAAGGTAGGACAAGCATCTCAATGGAGTTATTTATGCGGTGATGTTTTATTTGGAGAATTGCAAACATTATGGTATGTTAAGTAAGTAAAGGGGAGTGGACTTACCCTGGCTGGTGTCTGTAGGATTGGAGGTGTAAATGTATGACACACTACCACACTTTCTGGTTCCAGTGTCCCCTCGATGATTGTCTCCATGTGAGTAAGAGGGAGGTGTTTGGAGGGTCCACTGCCTGTGCCACGACCCTCAGCCATCCTGTTGTCCACCTTCTCCTTTGTGCGGGATCTCAGATCATGCTAGTATTTCCTGATTTCAGGTTTGGCCCTCTGGGTCACACCAATGGAGTTCACCTTCTCCAGGATGCTGTTCCATATCTTGGTCTTCTGGGATTCTGAAAAAGTAAATGATGCCTTTCCAAAGAGCTGGCCCATGTATGCCACACATTCTTCTGCTAGAAGCTCCAACTCCTTCTCAGAAAATGTGATCTTCCTCTTCCTGCTGCCAGAATCCTTGTCCCCATCTTGGACATGGTGTTGTAGAGGAATTTGCAAAAAACCACCTCAGGTAGTGAGCCAGGAGCACTCCTTCCTTCTAGCACCTTGCTAGGCTTCAGGGTTGTGGCCACCACCCTGTATTTGTAAACTTCCTGGTCTGACACCATCATTCTGCATCCTAATGTGCAAGTGCTTATTGGGAAATCTCAATTTTGAGATTTCCAAAATAGCGATTTCCTATTTGAAAATGCAAGTTCACTGTTGCATACATCTCATTTTGAGATTCCCTAATAGCGATATCTACTGATGCACTATTTGGAAATAAAGTTAAATTTAATTTACTTAAGTTTCGAACGTATGGCCCTTAAATATGTGTATCGAAATATATGAGATAACATTGATATTGGATCCCTTTAGGTGGCACCCAAGCAGGATATCAACTAGGATGAGTATTCAGACGAGTGCTTAGTTATTAAATAATCTTCAGTTGATGTTCTACATATAGTTTGGGAGAAGGAACAAGTGTTGAATACAATTGTTTTGTAAGTTCCCAATATAACGTGCTCTAATTAGTGTACCTATATGTATTAGTGTTATGAAGATAATGAGTTCTTCTTGTGAATAAGGGTCATGTTAAAGAGTCCTAAAATGTGTATGTGTGCCATAGAAAATAGCTAACTTTTATTGATGTGAGAGAAATTCTGATTAAAAACCTTTACTTATTCTGCAGATTTACTGTTGTAAGAATAAACATTTGAAATATGAGTATCCATTTTTTGGTGTACTTTCTAGTAGAGGAGAAAGAAATCCAGACTGAGGATTATTAAGTTACATTCAGGGGCAGATTTATTAAAAAGTAAGGCACGCAGCATAGCAACGTAAGATTTTGCACTGGTGCACTTGCGGGGAAAGAGCATCACAGGCCTTTATCTACTAAGATATGGTACTGCTAGTCTCTTCCCTAGTACTGGTGCACAAAGAGGCTGTCTGGCACCATAGTACAAAGGTGAGTATTTGATGTCTAGCATAGGGTTTTTACTGAAAGGGTACCCTTTCACTACCAAGTACTATGCTTAAACAGACTTTAACTCTTTTCACACATTGGATGTATGCTCTACAGTGCAGCGTTCATGCAATTTGCAAAACGTTAGGAGAAATGAAAGCATTTTTCCTTGTTAACTCCTGTCTCAAGGAGGCATTGTCTTTTTGGTGCATAGCCCTGCCTCTCACTATTAGTAGATAAGGCTTTGCATCAAAAGCCATAGGTTTTTGGTTATATAGCAAACTATCAGGGAACATTAATCACATATTCTGTGATCGGTGGCTCGCGCCACATGTTGTAGCATGCCAAGGTTCATTGTTCTGAATGTGTCACCATCAGTAGCATTTCCTGCTAATAACATGTTCTTCTACTTGAAGATGCAAGAATTTTCTGAGGGATTTCATAACGTAAATTTAAGATTGAAAACAGCTTTATGTTTGTAAAGCAATCTTTCAAGTCACTAACAGACCCATCCCCAAGGGGCAGTGTTGGTCATACAAACTCCAGGACCTCAAGGTTCCAAGATAGACTTCTATCATATCATCGACTCCCCTATTGGCAAGTGCCCCATTAACTGCAAACAACTCATTATTGGGAAACCAGAAACCCATGCATTTACCAAATAAATCATCAACTGCTAATAAAAGCAAAGAATATCATGTGAAACTGTGTTGAGGATTCCTGACTTGAGCATCCGGAAGCAAAAACTCTCTAGGCCAATGATTGTTTTGCAGGGATCATGGGTTTGATTGATATATCACTTGAGTCCAGTAGTCATGAGATTAAGAAATGTGGAGGGTACATTGAATAAATCACAACTATTGCAGGATTACCAGTGAGGCGATAAGGTGAAGTGCCAGGTGCTTGCAAACACAAGTCCCGAAAGCAGGGGTGTGGAGGGTGCTTCAGCACCCACAAAATAACGATGTTGGAGTTCAGAAGGGGAAAGAGCAATAAAGATGCCTTTAAATTTCATCTTGTCATAGAGGTCAAAAGTCAAGCTCTGTCTTCCGGCAAATTGCAGCTTATTCTTCTAACATGGAGGATGGTGTTTACTTTTATTTTTATTTTTCTGACTGCTAAGTGAGAGGATGTGTAATGTGAACTATATGACAAGCTTGCTGATTGTGAATGAAAAGGCTGTAGGATGTCCATTTTATTTGAATACAACAAAACCTGAACTGTACAAATATTTAGAAATTAGTCAGCAGTTATGAACAGACACATTAGGCACTGCCTTTTGTAATTCTCAAGTCGATGGAAATAAATATTTTAATGGGATCAAAACAAACCAAGACACTTTATTTGGTGGTGTACAAATGAAGAATTTTCCCTGAAACCAGAATTCACCATATTATGATTTGTGTGCTGTATAATGTTATCATTATCATATTTACAAGGACACTGTTGTGGGGCGGTGTTAAGCCAAAATTGCTAACACCGCACTCCAACAGTTTCAAAATGCACCGTATTTACAAGAATGCGGCGCACCCCTGTGTTTCCCCTAACGCTGGCACTAAATTTAGCTGCCTAGCGCAAATGCTGCCACCATAGTGCAAGGGTGCCTGTATTGCAGGGAATGATTGCTCATGTGCAGGAATGTGTCCCTTCCTGCACATAAATATTGGTGATTTGTACTCTATGTGTGCAGCAGAATGCAGCACATATAGTAGTTGCATAATGTCATTTTTTAATGATTGTTTATGTGCAGGTAGGGACACTTTCATGCCCATGAACAATCACTAATGGCAATTTGCTGTTTCTATAATGTGCTGCAGAATGCAGCACACATAGAAACAGCAAAAATTAGGAAACTTATTCATCTCTCCTCATTGCACCTGTTTAAGACCAGGTTTTCCCTGGTCTTATCTTTTGCGCTACCCCATATTACGCCACCCTTGTAAATAGGGGGCAGCATCAAAAAGTAATGGGTGTTGTTGTGGAAGGCCCACAGCAACACCCATTGCCCGCCGCTTGCCGTAGCAGACTGCTGCGGTAAGGGGCAAAGTAACAAGGTGGTGTTAAGCCACATTAAGTGGCTTAGCGCCACCTTGTAAATATGAAGCAGGGCATTGTGCCACAGAAATGTCATTAAAAGTGACTTTATGTGGTGCAATGCCCTTGTAAATATGCCCCTATATGTGTGTGCAAATGTAGTGCCCATTTTAATGGAAAATGTGCTGTCTGTAAATGGCAATGCACTACTGCACCATGCTTTAGTCATATATTTGTGACTGTGCTCCAAGATGCACCAACAGCTTCATACCACACACCCTTACCACTCCTGCTGAAACGGTATGGTTTATTTGCTGCACTTCTTTGTGTGATGCTTGGATTTTTCACAATCCCTATGACTTAAGTGACGTAACACTGATGGCAGCACCCCCCACTCTGAAAATTGTTCTAGCACCACCACTGTCAGGTAACTAAGCACTCTGACCTTATTTGTGCGCAGTTGAGGTTTCGCAGAGATGCAATGGACCAACTTCCCAGTTCCCTATACTATAACCAGTGATTGTAGCCCACTTAAGTTATGTGATAGGAATCGGGGAGGAGGGCCGGATACTGGACGTTGGTGGGCGCTTGTTGTCGACCTGCGAGGCAACAAGACGAATGTCACTTCTATGTCTTGTACAAAATGTAACTTTTAGAAAATCTTTAGTATAGCACTCAACTGTTATTCCTTTAATCGAGATTTCCTACCTGCGATCTGAAGCTCGTGTGACTAACGTCCCAGTATGTCTTTTTAGGGGTTGAGGATTGATTGCAGACCGGTTGGGTTGTGAGGATGTGATTTTAGTGAGGCATCACCCTTTGAAGAAACAAAACAAAACTCTTGTTACAATGATAAAATCTAACATAGACTATAGTGAAATTATTATTCTTTAGGTGAGCAGCTTACATTCCTCAGGCTCGTACTGGAGCGTTCTGCTTCTAAAATATACAATTAAAAGAACACAAGAAACAAACAAAACAAATCCACAATTCCGCAAAATCAGTCTTATTTGTGCATAACAATATTCCTCAAATATAATATAATGAACCTTTCCTAATAATAAGAATGCGCAATGTTCATCATAAGCCTCTTTTCTCAAAAGTCCTCTGTTCTTGCTTCAAAAGAAAAGAGAAGTCCTTTTTCTGCTCAAGAGACAAGTGTCCAAAAATTCTGTTGAAAGTTGTTACCAAACTCCTTTCTTGCGATGGGCGCCAAAGAAACAAAAGTGGTACTTAACTTTCTTCTTCTCTGCTCCTTTCTTACAGGTTTCACCGCTGTGAGGATCTCCAAGAGTCTCCAGGAATAAGAAATCCAAAACCGGAACCTTCAGGAATGGATAGCAGGTAAGCGGTTCCAAAAGGCAGGTCTGCACAGGAAGGCACGAAGAAGGCTAAGCACCTTCTAGAAGTTGGGTGTGGTCTTAAATAGGAAGACCACACCCAAGATGGCCGTCACGTTTGTCTCACGTTTTACGTGACGTGACAAGCAACTAAACAGAATTCTTACCGGCACCAAAACGGAGCGTTTCAACTCGCGAGCGCTTTTCCCCTTGCAGATCCTGTGTTCTGCAGTTTTGTTGAGCGCTCAGTTGTCTTGGCAACATTGCGACTGTCTTTCCTTAAGCACAAGTGTAATTTCAAGACTCGACTATCGAGATCATTAAATAATGTCCAAAGTCCTGAATAGTGTCTTAAATCAAAATACATTCCCCAAAAGCATTTCTAAGTTTCAAAAACATACATCAAATAATAAACATATACAAATGCAATACAACACATATGTTAAACTTCACATACCAAAAAAATTCTCCAAGTTTCGAAAACTCAATTGGGGAGGACCAATGGGTGTCTCATTTTTCTAGTTTATATTCCAGTAATTCTAATTCTAATACTTGTGAGGGCCCTAGATCAGGCCCCAGAGGTTACCTTCCAATTCGCATTGATTTTAATGCGGATGAGGTGATCTTGGCTATAAACGCAAGTGTAGGTGGAAAAGCCCCAGGGCCAGACAGTATTCCAGTGGACCTTTATAAATCTTGTCCCTTAGTCTGGGGTCCACTGTTAACCTTAGTCCTAAGGGCATGCTGTACGCAAGGCTTTACCCCGACTTGGACAGAGTCCACTCTTGTTCCTATTTTTAAGAAAGGTGACCACAACGACCCGGCCTGTTATAGACCTATTACATTGTTGGATTCCCTAGTGAAAGTGGCTGGGCGTGTTGTTTTAAATAGATTGCAGTCATGGGCGGAGGACGCAGGCATTATATCAGAAGTCCAGCATGGATTTCGCCAAGGTCTAGGTACCGTGGAACAGAGCCTGAACCTGAGTCTCATAATGGGAAAATATACCCAGGCGAAAAAAGGGAGTCTTTTTATGTGCTTTGCCGACCTGAGCTCGGCGATTGACTGCGTCAATCACCAGAAACTCTGGCGCATTTTAGAGGACATGGGAGTGGAATCACAACTAACTAATTTTTTAAAACAGTCCTACCTAGAGGCTCGGGCAAGGGTCTGTTACAGTAGAACTGGCGAGATTAGCAATAGCTTCTCTGTTAAAAAGGGGGTAAGGCAGGGGTGCGTCCTGGCCCCCCTCCTTTTCACTCTCTATATAAATAGTCTTGGTGATACTTTATCTAGGGAATGCTCAGACTTACCCAGGGTGGGATTAAGGCCAATTGGCACATTGTTATATGCCGATGACGCAGTCCTGCTGGCCCGCAGCCCGATTGGCCTACAAAGAATTTTGACTAGTTTTGCTTCTTATATGTTTAGTCTTGATCTTAATGTTAACTTTTGCAAAACCTTTATTATGAGATGTAGCAAGCCCAGTGTCAAGTGTCGCGACATTTTAATAAGTAACGTGAAACTTGAATTCGTTGACCATTTTTCATACCTGGGAATTGTCTTTCACAAGAAGGGTTCTTGGGCTAAAGCCGTCAATTGTAGGAAATTGCTCTTCGCTAAAGCTATTGGTGCCTTGATTAATTTTGCCAGGAAGTTGGGAAAGCGCCCTATAAACGACCTGTTGACAATATACATAGCTAAATGTATCCCAGTTGCTCTGTACGGAGCCGGCATTTGGGGCTATGTAAATGTGGAGCCTCTTCAGCAAGTAGAGAACGGATTTCTGAGGAATCTCCTAGCTGTCCCAAATAGTACGGCTACATACATTTGTCATGCCGAACTGGGGCTGTCGTACCTATCCGACCTCATTAAAATCCAGCCAATTTTGTTGTGACACAAGGTATGGACCGGTGCGACCACTGGTTTTAATCGGGACGTAATTAGGGATTGCCTGAACTTGCAACAGGTAAAATGCATCCCCTGGCTTGCTTATATTAAAAACTTTATGTATGTTTTAGATCACCCTGCGTTTTTTGACAATCCCGACAGCATGTCTCTCATTACGAGGAGGGATCTAAAGGCACTAATCATAAACCATTTGGAGCAGATTAGGTTATCCACCAATATTATGAAAACATCGGTCAGAGCTAACCAACTGCTTCTGACCCAGAGGGGGATACAACCCTATCTATTATTCACCCTTGGTATTTATGACAGGCTTTTATTAACGCGCTTACATTTAGGTAACTTTCACAATCTGGTCACCTTTCCCCAGTTAAATGACTGGTCACGTTCTCTCTGTCCCTGTCCTTGCGATGATATTTCAGCACAGTCAACAATCCACATTATATTCTTCTGTAAGTTTTATATTTTACTTAGGAAAAGGTGGATATTATCCTATTTGAAATTGCAAGGCCTGAGACTTTGTCGACCGGCCTTTATTAAGTTGCAATTCCTAGATGATGAAATTGTTACTGACCACATTGTGAAATATCTGAAAGGGGTGGTCAGAACAAGGAAAACGATGCAAGGTCCGACCCGTGTCTAAATGAAAATGTTTTCTCTTGATGCTTGGGTCGTGTTTTGCTGTGAGACTATGGTACTGACTACAATTTTTAACACACACTACTTTGTAGACTTGTTTGTAATTTCTAACCCGTCGTTAATTAATTTTAATTTTTAAGTTTATTTTTATGTTCGTTTACGTTGCTTTTGATATGTATTGTGCTTTTATGATTTAATATTTTAAATCAAATAAAGCGTATCTTGATCTTGATCTCTTGACGGGTGAAGTGTGGGTGGTCGCATGTATTCTGAGGCATTCTCAGATTTACTAACAATGGTAGACCTGGGAATGTGTCATAATTGTAGAATTTCCCACTAGAGACACAACAAGGAGAAATATCTATATTTATCTGTGTTGTTTCCTCTTTCTAATTGTGTTGCAATTCTGCAACACTCTTAGAAAGAGGAATATGCCTCTTGGGATTGCTTTAGTGCAGGAAGGTATCCCTTCCTGAACAAAAACAATCCTGCCTGTAATGCAGACACCCTTGCTCCATGACGCAAAGGTGCCTGCGTTGGAGGTAGGCTCCTGAATGTGCACCAGTGCAGGCAGAGGAAAGTAATGCTCCATACCTTGATAGTTATGGTGCATTTCTTCCCCCTCCCTTTCACGCAATACAGTATAACAAGTTGTCTTGCTGCGTTGCTCTGCATGACAGAATGATAAATCTGCTCCTTGGTGTTTGCCAAGAGTTCCTTTAATGACCCTAGTTTCAAGTGGCTTGAATTTTAGAGTGAATTTTCTTACAAGTGTGTGTTACTACCCTTGTATCACTTGCAGAGTAAAAAGGATCAATGGCCTGGTGCCTTATACCCTCTTGCACATCTACCCCAAAGGTGTGTCAAAAATATTCAAAGTATTCCAAAGAAGTCCTGATACAATCAAGTTCATTATGAAATCACTAGTCCAATCCGTTTTTTGTGTTATTGCAAACTAAAGGCCTAATTGCGAGTTTGGTGGTCCCGCGGACCACCGTATCGGCGGTGGTGGTCCGAGCGTAGAGAGCTCAGTGGTCTGACCGCCGTATTACGAGTTGTGTGAATTGGCTTAGGGAAGACTGCCGCTGGACTGCTGAAACTGCCAGCAGACCAACGACCACCGGGTTCGCAATCGGGGCAAGGCAGCCTGATTGAACGGTATGGAGGAGCTGCACCGACATGCGTATTGCGAGTTGCCTGATCAACGTTCAGACCGCAGAGGTCTGGCCACCTGCTTCAAGGTGGCAGTGACGAAGGATTTGGGGTGTGTACTCACCCCTTTCTTCTTCTTCCAGGCAGACTCCGACGTGTATCCCTGTTTCCAGTTACCCCCTTCGCAACAGGATCTTCACCCCGAGGATTTCGACCTTGTGTGCTGCAATTACAGGTGAGTCTTTTGCATATCATATACCGATTGCCAGGACTGCTCAAATATGGGCTGAACCCCAGTAATGAGTATATGGTATTTCTCCACACATATCATGCATATATGTGCATCCGACACACATGCAGTCGCAATGCATACACAGGCATCAATATATTTGGAAAAAGTACTCACCACTGCTGCAAGATCCCCGCCTCCACACTGAGAGCCCTGTGGTCAACTCATAATACGGCGGTCTTTGGACTAACAGTGCCGTGGGCTGTTGGTGGGGGAGGACGAGGCTCTATGGTGGTCGGACGGCCAAACTTGTAATAAAGCTCTAAATCTTTATTAGTGAGTAGATTCTTTTAATTCTTCAATCATAACAAATCCCAAAATATATAGCATGAAACAGCCAAACTAGATTCTTCATTTGTTACAAATCCCAAGAAAATAGTTCATAAACAGCCAATTCGTGTTTCAAAGAATCTCCTCTTTCTCAAAGTGCCCTAGTGAATAATAGAAACTTGAGGGCAGATTTACAAGCCCCTTGCGCCACTTTTGCGTCACTTTTAACATGGGAAAAGTGACGCAAAAGTGGCGCAAGGGGCTTGTAAATCTGCCCCTTAGTTCTTCCTTTAACAATCAGTAATAAGAACTCGGTTTCTGTACTCCTGATGCCATCTGAAAAGGGCAGAATGCCATTTGTGATATGGATCTATCCTTTGATATGATTTGACCCTCCTTAGACAGCCAAACACGTGAATCCCTGCACCCAACATTCAGCAGGTGGCCAACCCCCTTCTTCCATCTGGCCTCCAGCTAAGGCCTTAGCCAACTCTCGTTGGGTGGGCAACTTTGCTAGGCCCTGTGTCCTACCTTTCCCGAGTGGCCAAACCTGTTAATTCCTGCACCCAACACTCAGCGGGTGGCCCACCAAGCCAGACCCTGCACCCTACTCTCCTCTGTTGGACAACCTTTCTAGGCCCTATACCTAACACTTTGCAGCTGACAATCCCATGCTGCACTCAACTTTCATCCATGCACTGAGGTTAGCTTTTGTGGAATGTCAATGCCAATCATGCATGGCTTTTGGCCATGAGATGCGGGACTTGGCCACAGGCCTGTGCCCAATTCATTGTGGGCAACCAATTCAGATGTGCACATTTGGATTAATGTACCTGGTTTTGGATTTGTGACCTCAGCATAGGCCAACATAGGTTCTTGATGTTTGCACTAGATTTGTGTAATTGGATTGTTTGAGTTTTGTCCTTCTGACTCTGCAGTTGCAAAACATGAAATGGCTGACAGGAGAAAAAGCTGACTTGACCAATCACATTCAAGTATTTTGTCATGGATTACCGGCCGAAACATATATAAAATTTCACCTCCTAATGCCCAACTTGAAAACCTATTGAAGTGTTCATTTTGAAGGAATTTACACCAAACCAAGCAAAGGCACTTCCTTGATTAAAGTTCTACTGTCTTGCTGAATTTGGAGCAATTCTGTACAGAGGAGTAAATAATTTTAAGGGAATTAAAATGGGAAATATTACTTTTGGGACCATAAGTTTTTCTTGGTCCCTGCTTGATGGACCTGCACAAAATGTGCCACGAAGAATCCACAGTGAATGTAATTTTCTTTTGGAAAGTTTCTTGCAGATTCAGGCAATTCTAAGGCTGAAGAAGATACTCCATAGTTATGAATTTGCCTTATAATTTGACACATATGTTGTAAAATATACAGAATTCACCATAAATGTTGTTTCTATCTCAAACGGGTGGAAGTAATACTACCAGAGAATGCACCACAAACTTTAAGATTTTGCTGCCTAATGTAGATAACCTTGCCGCATGATTTGATCCTCCATGCCACATAATGCTCGTAGCCTTGACAATGCTAAAGCTCTGCAGAATAGATTGGGGCGTGGCATTATGATGATGAACCCTGAAATACTATTGCAGTTTATGTAAATATGTTGGCTGACAAATTTTGTAGTGTGTGTGTGTGTGTGTATGTGTATGTGTGTGTGTGTATATATATATATATGTACAATGAAAAAAACAAAGGTTAAAGTAGCGTTATAGTTAGGTGAGAATTTCAGTGACAATGTAACATTTCAACCATACATAACAATTGAAATTCACCAGTTATGGTTAGCTCTGTTAACTATAACTCGTGCCCTAAGGTAACTTTAACTTGCAACCCCACAATACACAGTTTTGTTATCAATAATTTTATTGCAAATGTTGCAGTGATATTATTAATGGTGTCAGAGAAGATGTTGTGAGTCCTGTAATATGTAGGGTAATTAGCAGTGTTTGGCAAGGACGGGAGTTACAACTACCTTACAGCACCAGTTATAGTTACCAGAATAAATAATAAATGGTGAATTGCAGTGATTTTGCATGTTTAAAACATTAAGTTGTCACTGAAATTCTAGTCTACCTTTAATGTTACTTTAACCTTTGTGTTTTTTCAGTGAATTTCTAGGGATTTTTAACGTAAAGTAATATTTTGTTATCATATGTAAAGCCAACCCCCCCTGCACACAGTCAGGCCCTGCTTCCAACCCCCACAGGCAGCCAACCCCATGCTGTGCACGGCCAGGCCCTGTGGCCAAACCCACCCTGTGGATGTCCTTCGGCCGTGCGTGGCAAAAGTTTGGCTGAAGACCTGTGACCAACACCCATGCAGGCAGCCAAACCCCCCGAAGGCTGCCAGCCCCACGCTGCCCACAGCCTTTGGTGAGCGTGAACCCTTTTCCCCAGGGCCAACACATACATATTTATGGAGAGGTATGTGCATATATATTAAGTGGAGAGGAGCAGGTGTCCAGCTCCCCAAGCCTTATTAGGCTAGGGGGACCCCATTCCCAGGGACAAAATTTAACTAAGAAGGGGAGGGGGCCATACGACCCTCCTTCCTGAGTCTTCATAGGCTCTGGGGATTCCATCCCCTGGGGCCATATGTTATTTAATTGGGGGGTGGCATGTGGGACCCCTCTTCAAGTCTTCTCATGCCCCAGGGACTCCATACCCCAGGGCCATAGGTGGGTGCCTCGTTGTCTACCCACAAACCACAAGTTGGGGGGAGCCTAGGGCTCCTGCAGTCATAGCCAGATCTCTGCATGCTGCAGGTGCCAGATCTGGTCCTGCCAGGAGGGAGTAGCTGTTTTTTGCATGCTTCCTCTAGGTGGGAGCAACATCGATTCTTTTTCCCAACACAGAAAAGAAGCCTGCTCCAAGCTGAGAGGATCATGATTAAATCTCCCTCCGGTTGGGTACAGACTGGCCTTCTCTGCCCTCACTCCTGCAGACAGGAAGGCATGTTTGCTCACATCTGGCAGGAGGGGAGATTTTTGAAGGCTCCCACCAAGTGGGTGTGAAAACATACGTTTCCCTGCCTGCATCAGTGCAGACAGGGAAATTACTGTGCCCCGGGTGTTGGCCCCTCGGGAAACACTAACTAAGCCGGCTCTGGAGAATGGGGAGATCTGATTGGCCTTCAAACTTGGAAGGAGTGAGAACATTGAAGGGTGAGCCCTCAGTTTACCAAAGACTTTCAATTGTACATTATAGAGGGGAAACCCTAAATATTGCGTGAAGGCAGAACGCTCCCAGGTAAATTAGTGCCTGCACCACCTTTGCTGGAGTCTGTGTCCTATTTCTGATATGTATGGGTCTGTCTGCTGACAGATCCCTGTGTTATATATATGTATGTATGAGCACATACATGTATACATACATACACACACATATATATATATATATATATATATATATATATATATATAATACAGATGCTGAACTATATGTACGTCTGGACTGAAGCTTTGTGTGGTCCTTCTGAACATCATGAAAGGTTGTATAAAGGGAACAAGCTCCCCCGTTCTGTCTCCTTCCTCTCCCGGTAAAACATTGCATGTATTTTAGAAATAGGGGGAGCGATGTAATATAGGGTCAATGGTTTCTTGATTCACACTCGTTCAGAACAATAGTGTCCTTTTCCCCATGAGAAAACGATGGTAATAATGGGAGTTTTCTATGATAAGTGTTTGTTTTAAATTCATTTAATGTCATTTTTATACAATGCATTTTCTTACTGCGTATTATGCTTCATATTTTTATCTCTGCATGACCCCAATGGCCTATTTATCTTTGCACACTGCACTTTGATTAACTTTAGAAGCTGCTATGTATATGTATATCTTTTTTTGTTCAAATCTTTTTATTTACATTTTCATATTTTCATACAACATAAACAGTGCATCAGCACCCTGTGTGGCAACAACAAAGTTATGCAGTTCAGCATACAATCCATCTTATTAACAGGTAAGCTAGCGAATGAGTTACTGGTAGTAGTTTCTGGAGGATTGTCCTTGCAATGACTGCGACAATACCATGTTAGACAATGTGGTATAATATTTCTTAGCCATATTAATCATGGTGCGTTACTTAATCAAACTGTGGGCGTGGGGTACAACAAAATGAGGACAAAGTAACCAAAGGAAGGATAGGGTAGTCGACTGAGACCCGCTGTCACATGTGTTAAAAAGGGACGGCCTTGTTAGAGCCGAATGACAGCATCCATGTAATGTGGAATCATATGTTATGTAGGTGAGGCCAGCTCTGTGTGCATGTACTACCAAGTGCTAAGCGCTGAGTTACTGATCTTGTTCCCTTTCTTGGGGCTCCTCCTCCGTGACATTATCCATGCCCTGCAAGCTCGACACCATAGCGTCCCAGTGATGCGCCAGAGGATACCTGTGGATCCCAAGCAAGTCCTCCCGGCGTAATGCAACCCCCTCAGCCTTAGCCCAGTTAAGTAGGGAACGGCACCAGGCTATTACGTGAGGAGCCGTTGGGGACTTCCACCTCTTGGTGATTAGGCGTTTAGCCGCTATGAACCCCAGATCGAGGAACCGGGTGGGCGCTCTGTGTTTCTTACTCCTACTGAACAAATGCAGTATGTGTACCTCCCAATGAAGGGGGATATCTCGAGAGGTACAGGTAGCTAGTGTAGATGTCACATTGGCCCAGTATTCGCGCAAGTCAGGGCAATGCCACAACATGTGAAGTATGTCTGTGTCTAATAAGCGGCACCTAGGGCAGGCTACATCTGATCTAGCGAAATACTGGGCTGGGGCGAGGTACGCCCGGTGTAATATAAAAAATTGAATTTGTTTAAAGCGCTGATTACACGGAATACTTGTCGGACCTCTCCTGACGGCCATCCATTCCCTGTCCGTAAATGCTCTCCCCAAGGCCTCCTCCCAATGTTGCTTCAGGGGGGTCATGTCAATTTCTGTGTGTTGGCGAAGTGAGGATGCGTACCAACTAGTCAAGTGCCCCCCATTTCCCATCACATGTAGGTACTGTATCGTATGGTGCGTGGGCGGTTCCTGAGCGAGATTACCCCACTTAGAAGCCAGCGAGGCTATAATCGCCCGATATAATAAAAACTGTCCCAGGTACATGTTCTCCTCCGACATGAGTTCCTGGTATGGAATAAGTGAGCCATCCTGATAAAGGTCTCCCATATCTTGAATACCTTCTGTGTCCCAGTGACGCATTTCAGTTGCTGTGGTGCATATGTCACCTCGTGGTGTATCCAGTAATGGGATGGCGAGGGCGTATGGTGTGATAGCCCTGGTGAGGAAGAGGCACCTACGGAAACACTTAAAAGCTATAGTGGGTAGGAGCGCACCAATGGGTCTAGGCTTTGTGCATGGGTGGAAGATATGTAGTAATGTATGGTGCAGAGTTGGAGGTTGCAGTGAGGCCGTATCTGCCAAATGTCGGGATGATAGCCATCGGGCAATTCACTGGAGCTGGGAGGCCAGGTAATAATGTTCGAAGTTGGGCACCGCCAACCCTCCTTGTTCTGCAGATAGATAGAGCTTCCCCATAGATACTCTGTGTCTGGACGTTCCCCATACAAAGTCCCTTATTATCCCTTCCCATTTGCGAAAGAAGGGAGGGGAAATAATAATAGGTAAGGTAGTGAAATAGTAGAGGAGGTGAGGGAGAACTACCATTTTTACAAGGGCTACCCTACCCGAGATTGCCAACGGGAGGGTCTTCCTGAAGCTCATTTGTGACTGGATAGCTGTAGTGGCTCTGACTATGTTTCCTTCAAACAGATCCTCCCTAGTACGGTATATGCGCACTCCTACGTATCTAAAGGGGTCAGTGCACCACGTCATATGAACGCCCCCCATGTAATACCCAGGGTCAAGGGTCGTCTGCAGGAACGGAGAGAGAATAGATTTTGCGGCATTAACTCTCAGGCCCGAATCCCTGGTGAAGTGTGTTAAGGCCCAGTCTAAGGAGAGTGGGATGTCCTGAAGATCACGCACGTACATTAGTAAGTCATCAGCGTATAACAAGATAACGAGCAAATCGTCTCCAAGAGTAACTCCCATGTCCACGTGCGCGTGGATATGTGCCGCTAGTGGTTCCACCGCCAGCGAGAAGAGGAGGGGGGACAACGGGCATCCCTGCCGAGTCCCATGCCTTACTTGTATGGGGTCCGATAAATAGGGACCTGTCCGAACTCGGACAGATGGGCGCCTATACAGCAACCGAACCCTACTAAGGAAATAAGGCCCTATACCGTGCCGGGCTAGGGAGGCGAAGAGGAAATTCCAGTCGAGCGAATCAAACGCCTTCTCGAGGTCAGGCATCATGCAGCCCGACCGAGGCCATTTGAGGGGGGCATACTCAGCTACCCTAAAGTACCGGCGGATGTTTAGAGCCGTGTTTCGGTGAGGGACAAACCCGTTCTGGTCAGGGTGTACCAAGGCGGGAACAAGGGGTTAGCTAAGACTTTGGCTAAAATTGTATAGTCGATGTTTAATATCGCTATCGGCCTATATGATCCGGGGGAGGTTGGATCCTTACCTGGCTTCAAGAGGGAGACCACGTTAGCTGCACACATCGAGGGTGGTAGAGTCATGTTGTTAATTGCCGAGGTGTATAAGGAGTGCAGTCGGGGCACCAGAGCCTCCGCATATGTTTTAAAAATTCAATGGGGAACCCGTCGGGTCCCAGCGGCTTTCCAGAAGCCAGCGACCATAGTGCTTCACGTATTTCGTCTACTGTCAGGGGGGAGTCCAGAGTGAGGAGTTGGTCAAGCGTCAGTGTGGGCAGCTCTACTGTGGAAAGGAATGACTTAATATGAAGGTTATTCCTAGTCGGCTTGGACGAATATAACCTGGTGTAATGTGCTGTCATTACTTCATGAATGTCTCTCTGCGTACTGCTCGTCCGGCCCAGTTCATCTATCAAGAGTTGTATAGGGCGTTGAGGATGTTCTTGCCTAATTAAGTAAGCCAGTAATTTGCCCGCCATATCTGCAGTAGAGTGGGAGCAAGCCGAATGCGCCAAGAAATTGTGACATCGTAGTCTTTCTAATAGCGCTTCCCGCTCAGCATGGGCGTCGTCAAGTTGCTTTTGCCTATCAGGCCGGTCGAAGGCCAGCGCTTCTAACCGGAGCAATTGTCGCTCGATGGCCGGATAGGGATGTGTCAAGTTGTTTATGGATACTCCATGTGTGCCCTAGGCAATGCCCTCTAGTCACCACTTTAAATGCCTCCCACTCCGTCAGTACCGAATCCACAGATCCCGTATTGAGATCAAAGTATCCAATCACTGCAGACTCTAGGGAGCTCCGGAACGCCGGGTCTTCCAGCGCCGTCCTCTGTAGACGCAAAGCTGGAATCGGGGGCACATTGGCCTCCCACGCCAAGTGCATTATTTGTGGATTGTGGTCTGAGTGTGTCCGACCTAAATATTCTGTGGACTGAATTAGGGGGGTTAGGGCCGCCAAAGCTAGAATGCGGTCCAGCCACACGTGCAACTTGTGGACTGGTGAGAAAAAGGAATAAACCGCAGTGTGCATCCGTCAACGAGAAAAAGCTACAGAGGAATGCGCTTTGGTCAGTGTTAGGGGTATAGATGGAACCCAACAGAACAGATTGGCCATTTAACTAGGCCTGGGCAATAAACTCCACTCCACTCCGCTCACGGAATTTGCAGAATTCAGGCAAAAACTCCAAAACTCCGTTCCTCGTAGCGGAATCAGCCACTAAACTGCACCCACAAATGCTTTGATAAAGCAATTTTACATGCTAAAAAGCATATAACCAATTCACAAAAGTGAACTTTGAAAATGAAAAATATCAGGCAAGGAGAGAGGTGATGATTTTGGGGTCCCCCCTAACCTAGGGGGAGCACCAAGCAGATGCCTTGAACACAAAGAGCATATCATGCTGAACGATTCAGTGGTGGTCCCGTCCTCTTAGGACCACCCCAAGCACAGTTATGGGCAAAAATACAATCCCAATCAAAGGCCCTGCAAAGCATTATGGGACGAGATTAGCAGTGGGCAGTGAATATTATAGTATCCAATATCAAAATAATTCTACAAAGAGCTGCAGTTCAACTTGTCGTTACTAGGTGTCCCTCACGAGTCAAATGCAAAAGCATTGAAATTATTACATCAAGCTGCAGTTCAACTAGTCGTTGCTAGGTGTCCCTCAAGTCAAATGCTTTTGCATTTGACTCATGAGGACACCTAGTAACGACTAGTGGAACTGCAGCTTCATGAAAGGGTTTCAATGCTTTTGCATTTGACTTCGTGAGGGACACCTAGTAACGACTAGTGGAACTGCAGCTTGATGTAATAATTTCAATGCTTTTGCATTTGACTCGTGAGGGACACCTAGTAACGACTAGTTGAACTGCAGCTCTTTGTAGAATTATTTTGATATTGGATACTATAATATTCACTGCTAATCTCGTCCCATAATGCTTTGCAGGGCCTTTGGTTGGGATTGTATTTTTGCCCATAACTGTGCTTGGGGTGGTCCTAAGAGGATGGGACCACCACCGAATCGTTCAGCAAGATGTGCTCTTTGTTTTCAAGGCATCTGCTTGGTTCTCTCCCTAGGTTAGGGAGGATCCCAAAATCATCACCTCTCTCACGGCTTTATTAAATTTTCATTTTCACTTTTGTGAAATGACTATATGCATTTTAGCATGTAAAGACAGAGATACTTGTTATTTTGCCAAAAGTATATGAGGTTTCTGTTTTATTAATTGAGAGTCCTACAGACAGAATTCACTGCGTAGTACATTTAACCTACCCTTAAGTAGCACATACGCCATTTCCTCCTCCTCCTCCTCCTCCTCCTCCTCCTCCTCCTCCTCCTCCTCCTCCTCCTCCTCCTCCTCCTCCTCCTCCTCCTCCTCCTCCTCCTCCTCCTCCTCCTCCTCCTCCTCCTCCCATGGGACCCCGGCTTTTACCCAAATGAGTGTCCCTCTGCCCATGGATGAGTAGTTAGTGCTATAGATCTGACCTCGCCAGCGACAGCATATTCGGACGGCTTCTGGCTGCGTTAGGTGCGTTTCTTGTAAGAGAGCGATGCTAACCGCTCTACGCTGTAGGTAAGCATATATGGAGTACCTTCTGGCAGGCGTGTGAATGCCTCTAACATTCCATGTGATTATATTTAGGTTAGTCATGGAAATTATGTAAGTCTGTCTGCTTCCCTTCATGAAGTGAACACCTGCAGGAAGGGTATGTGTGGCGGCAACAGGTCTCTAAGCGAGGTGACTCCTCTAGGTGGAAATAAAATTTAGCATCCAAGTATCATGAAACATTATGAGAGCGGACCCGCAACAGGGAGATCTACCCAAATATTTGTGCCTATTCATGGCAATTAGTTCAACGTCGTTGTTTGACTTCGGGGGAATGCCGAATTAAAGGGGGAAAGGAAAGAAAAGGGTCGCTCGCATACTCCATCCCCCTTATTTACCCCCCTATAGTAGGAGGTAGAGCACTGGGTATGTTAGTGTGTATGGTAAGTCCCAGGAGTACAGCTTGGAATAATGGGGACATGTAGACGAGCTAGAGCACTTATTCTCTGTTACTTGTGAATTTGAGGCGTTTGGGGGTGATGAGTAACCTGTTCTCAAATGATGCCGTCCGAAGTCTGGGGAGTGATGTCCGGCAGTCGAGGCGAGCCAGCATCAGTCGACCATTCTGGTGTGGAGTCGGCACCTCCCCGGGACCTTGACGGGGACCTGGCGGAACTTATTGATGAAGGCGATCCTACAGGCTGGAGGGCCGCCGCAACCTGTAGTGCTTCTTGACGCTCCGACCTGATCTGTTATGGATCCGGTGCTGCGATGGGGGGCCATGTGTCTCTGCCTTTCTTCCTGCGGCGGCCGTGGCGGGATCTCTTGTGCAGCTTGGGGTCTTCAGAGGGCCTAGGAGCCGTTGTCAGCCCATTTTCTTCGAGCCAGTCCCAGGCTTCTGCAGGGGAATCAAAGTATTGGGTGTTGCCGTCCCGGATAACTCAAAGGTGGGCGGGAAAAAGTAGAGAGTATCGGAGTTCCAACTCTCCGAGTTGTTTCTTGACTGCATCGAAGGTGGCACGCCTGCTTTGTACTTGTGCGGTGTAGCCCGGGAAGGAGACGGTAACATTTTGCACCTTGGGGCTGGGGTGTTTGCCTATTTCCCATAGTATTACATCTCTGTCTCTAAAGTTCATTAAGCGAAATAAGAAGGGACGAGGACGAGCCCCCGGAGGAGGCTTACTGGCCAGAACTCTATGGGCCCATTCTACTACGAATTGTGGTGAGAGCGACCCCAGGGGAAGCAGATCTCTCATCCAGGATTCTGTGTAGCCCTCTGGATCCTGACCCTCTGTCCCCTCCGGCAGGCCAATCACCCTCACATTATTGCGGCGCGACCTCCCTTCGTCATCTTCCACTTTCTCCTCTAGGGTGCACACCCGATCCATCAGGTCCTGCAGTGTGGTTGTGAAATTACGGGATCTGAGCTGGAGTTCCGCCAACGCTGCCTCAGTATCGCGGACCCTGTCAGACAGTTCGTGTTGATCTGCTCGTAAAAGCGTGAAGTCGGAGGTAATGGTGTCCATCCTACCCTCCAGGGAGGTGCACGTCTGTTCCATCGTGGTGCCTAACCTCTCCACCGCTGCTAGTACCAAGTCCAATTTGGCTGTGATGTCAGGCTGGTTCGCCCCCACAGATGTTCCAGAAGTCTTGGGCGCTCCTTCGGTCAGGCCCAGGGGGGGCATCTAGGTGGGTGTTGGAACGGAGGCGGCCCATGTCTATCTGCTGAGCGCTTGGCATAGGGGGAGAGATGTTGGTGTCCTCTGTCCACGGACTCCGCAGCGCCTTGACCACCCTCCCAAAGCCTCTGGACAGTGCACCACCACAGAGGCCAACCAGATGGGGGAAGGCACGTGTCTTTTTAGGGATACTCTGGAGCAGGGCCCGGCCGCACTTTGCCGCACGGCGGTGCGCAGAGAGAAGTGTCCAGAGAGGGCCGTCCTTTACCATCTACCACCTCACTATCTCAATGACGCGCGCTTAGCAGAGCCCTCCCCGCTCAATTTCCAGCACTGCCACAATCCTATTAGGCCGGAACAGGAAAGATCGTGTGAGGAGGGACTAGGCCCGATCAGCCCCCAGACACCCCCCCACCCCAGACAGGCACCCCTGTCGGAGGCAAGGATCCTTGCGTGGCCATACAAGGTCATGGTCAGTATAGGCCCGAACCGGCCTCCACACTGCTCCCCGCACTACATCGCTCAGGTATTCTCCCACCACCGTGTCTCTTCACACAAGGGGGGTCCTAGGCCCAACCAGCAGCCCCAGCACTCTCCGCTGGCACCACGGGGTGCTGGGTCCACTCCGGCCTGCCTCAGATCTCACCAGGCGCGTGGGAGGCCTCCACCCAGACGACGTCGTCAGGCAGAGGGCCACCCAACCAGGGCAGGGACTCACCACGCTCTTCAGGTCCCGCTGGACGACATCCCGGCCGACAGCCCCACGGGACCTTGCCTCACCTCGCAGCTTT
Organism: Calotriton arnoldi; assembly: GCA_963921515.1. NCBI lineage: Eukaryota > Metazoa > Chordata > Amphibia > Caudata > Salamandridae > Calotriton > Calotriton arnoldi. Next base: position 2,499,621 of record CAWUFW010001495.1, read on the forward strand.
GCAGGCGGGGGGCGCCCCCTCCCAGCCCAGCGAGGGCTCCGGATGGCTCTGCCGGTTCCACCGCACCCACCTCTCCTGTATGTACAGCGGACAGGACAGCCACACTGCAGCAGCTTGGGTCGCCGTCTCCGCCGGTGCTGCTCCCACTCTCACCTGCTGAGGGTCTCCACCGCCCAGGCCCGCGCGCTCATCGCGCACGCAGCAGACCGCAGATCAGGGCTCCTTCACCACGGCGTCCTCAGTATCGGGAGACCCCTTGCCAGGATCAGTGAGGGCTCCCCTACGTACTCCTGGGTTGCAGGGTAAGTTTCCAGCTGCTACACCTCAAGATTGCCAGGATAACCAGGGGATAAGGCGCGGAGTGTCTTTAGAGCACGTCCGCCATCTTAGGTGCTTGGCCAAGCCCCCCTATGTATATGTATATCTTTTGTGCTTGATATTGTTGCCTACTTATCTTTGCACATTGCACTTTGATTAAACTTAAATGCTGCCATATATTTATATTTTATGTGTTTCGTATTGTTGCCCTCATGCTATTTGAATGACTTATCTATTCTTGCATATTGCACTTTGATGAAGTTCTTGATGCTGCTGTATATAATTGTAGAATATATTCTATTGCATTCGATGGCTGCTAATTTGGCACGTAGCACTTTATGGAAACTCGGTAGTTGACAACCTCCATTTTGAGAGCAGCATGGTAAAGGTCTGGGTCGCAAAGTCCATGATTATTTTCAGTTTTTTCTGTTCGAAGATTAATGTAAACACTGTCCTCTCAATGGCTCTGGTACGAATGTATTTCAAGGAGCCTCGTTAAGCTCCTATGGAAACTTTCTTTCCGATTACACTAAGGAGTAGAAATTTGTATTGTATCACCAATTTGTGGACTATACAACAATGGTTAACTTTGGCATGTATTTTAGGCACGGTCATTTCTTGACATATGAGCAAAGCGCAATAATATTTGGTAAAGGGGTGCCCTTGAGATGGACCCTAGGTATGACCAATGGTTAGCAGCCTATTAGTGTATGAGTATAATGTGTCATCATGGAAACTCGAGAGCAGCTTTTCTGTGTAAGATTGTGTATGTCGATTTGGGCAAAGTGCAATAATTATTTTGGGAGAGCTGTCACTGGCGGTTCAAGCAAAAATTGAAGCACCACACACTTTAGTAACAAATTGTATAATGTACTGTATAAACTTCGATGGCAGCTGTATGTTGAAACTGCAGTTATGACTAGCCAGACAATTGAACAAAACAACTTCTGTCAGGGGATTGTGATACAAAACGTTTATTTGAGATTGGCGTTAAATGATGTTTCAGGATAGGAGAGAGGGAATCTCTTGTTTTTCTCGGGGTATGTGGTCAAGATTCAAATACAAAAAGTCGGGATGCAAACATACATGCATATCCAATTGCATAAGAAAAATTGATTTTGTGGAAAATAAATTGTGAATGTGTTGGACGAACACACTCCCAGAGGACTTGCACACAAAGAGGGTACGTCACCATTGATTCCTGTCTTTTTTTCATTCTCATCTTCATTTTATGTTTTATATATTTTCTCTTGCTTTTTCCTGATATGAAGTGCATATGTATGGTGTTACCAATGAAATAATATGAAAAGAGAAAAAAAGAGAATTTTGTTTCTGATGAATACACCTATGTGGATGGTTCTGATAAATGCAACAGGCTTGTGTCCCATTTTTTGTTGATAAAGTTTTTGTTGAGGTGTGGGTGGGGCTTTGGCCCCTTTAAAAGGTACACTCTAGACAATTTCTCTATGGCCCTGTCGAAGGCTACGGCTGAAATGCGTAGGCCATTTCACCTTGGTGCTATGTAAGAATTACCTCTTTGGTGGTGCCGTGTCCTTCTGTGCACGAAGTGGATGCTGTGCGAGGGTGGTCCGACCGCTGCAGAAAGGATTAATTTCACACATATATATATATATATATATACATATATATATATATATATACATATATTTGGCGGGGGCAGCCAACTGACACGTCCAATTCAGATTTGAGCTCTATGGAGGGCAGTGAATCGGAATCGGACCTAAGAAACCCCCAGGGAGGAAAGCAATTACCTAAACCGTCACTAGTTGAAGAACTCAGGGGCATATTAGCAAGAAGAGGCGATAATCATCGCTAACCCTGCTTAGCGTGATTTTTTTTATCGCCGGCTATCGCTGGAATATATCGCCACGCTAACGCTGTATTAGCAACGATTAGCTCTATGGCGATGAATATTCCAGCGATAGCGGGGGAAATGGGCCAACATCGCTGAAAAACCAGCGATGTTGCATGGAGAAGGGAGAACACCTTGCTGATACGACCCTGTGGTCGTATCAGCATAATCCACCCCCCCATGTTAGGTATGGCTAACACCTGCTAATTGCAGGTGTTAAATAAATGGCGATGACCCCGGTTAGCGCGACTTTTCACGTCGCTAACTGGGGCCATGGCCACCTTGCTAATAGGCGATAGGCCTGTTAGCGAGTGTTTCCCAGGTTTGTTCGTCGGGAACGCCCACTTTGCATGTCATTAGCGATAAATATCGCTGACATGCAAAGCGGTAACAAAACGGGCGCTAATGCCCGCAAACTGTTGCTAACTGCTGTTAGAGACAGTTTGCTGATAGGGCGATATAAATATCGCCGCTTTAGCGGCAAAAAGTGCCGCTAAAGCGGCGATAGTGCCCTTGCTAATATGCCCCTCAATTTTTTATGCTACGACCGGAGGCAGACCCTCCGGCCTAGAGTACAAAAAGCTAATACAGATCAGTCAGAAACTACAGGCGGAGGCAGAGGCGCAAGACAAACAGGCGGCGCCAGCAATGTGAAAAAGTGAGGAAGGGGTTACTGGCAGAGAAGATGAACAATACCGTCAACCCCAACAATACTATCATGAATTTAGCAAACATCAAACTCTCGGAAGAGGAGGAAAAACTGCTAAGCCCTGGCTTGTCTTACTCCCCAAGTATGAATTTTAACTATGCCTCAACGAGAATGGATTTATACAAAAGTGTCAGGAAACAAACTTAAAAAATATCATATTCTGGCCAAAGCTGAAGGAAAACAAGGTCAGAAAGAACCAATAGATCCGTTAGTGCATCCAAATCTTACTCAGTCAGATTTACTCCTCCTAAGGGAAATGGAAGACCTATGGGAAGGCAAAGAATCAATGGACTCACAGGAGAGTGTGGATAACATCAATGTGGAGAATTTAAATCCTATAGAAAGGGAAAGTGAAACGAGAATGCAGTTAACTCCATTCAGACCAAAATCCACATTCAATCCTATCACCCCCGAGACTCCATTGATATTTTCCATGAATCTGTCACATCGGGAATTAAGAAATTGAACAGGACTACACAAAATACAAAATTTAAATACAACAAACGCAATCAACAGTATAACGAGCTAATCAAGCGTTTAAAAAAGGACAAAAATATAGTAATTCGCAACTCCGACAAAGGTGGTAATATTGTCATATGGTCTCATGATGAGTATGTAAAAGAAGCATACAATCAATTAAATGACAGATCTTGCTACAATCGCAGCAGTATCTCCAATCTGAAAGTTATGTACAATGAATTTTACAATAAATTATCGGCATGGAGAACAAAGGAGCTGATAAGCATGCAAGAATTCAGATTTTTAAAAAGGAAAATCCGACGATCCCTAGCATGTATTTTATTCCCAAAGTACACAAGGATCCCAAAAAAAACCAGGGCGCCCGATAATCTCAGCGAGGAAGGACTTCTGGAACATTCATCACAGTATGTTAACTATTTTCTGCAGGACTATGTAAAGGTATTACCTCCCTATGTACGTGACACCAGTGATTTTCTACGAAAGATCAGCAAATTTGAGTGGCATGAGAAATATTTGTTAATTGCACTTGATGTTACTTCCCTGTACATCTGTATTGGACATGTGGCTGGAGTTAGGGTGGTTGAGCACTACCTAGCTAGGAGACCTACACAGTTTCACAAACACAATAGAATGCTGATTGAAATGGCGACATTTTGTTTAAACAATAACGTTTTTATGTTTAACAATATATTGTATCAGCAGAACAGAGGTGTGGCAATGGGGGCCAGCTTCTCCCCAAGCTATGCATGTCTTTTCATGGGCTGGTGGGAGGAGCTGGTCCTCGGGGTGGAACACAGCCACTATATCCACAACAATGTCAGACTGTGGCTTCGTTTTATTGACGATTTGATCATAATATGGGAGGGCACAACAATACAAGCAATGGATTTTGTTAATGCTATCAATACCAATAGTGTCAACCTACACTTTACTGCTACAGTCAGTACAAGCACAGTCAATTTTTTAGATACACAAATCTATATAAACAATAACAAGATTGAGACTAGACTGTACAGAAAAGAAACAGCAGGAAATTCTACATTACATGCAAGTAGCTCGCACCCCAGGCATTTAATAAACAGCATACCTTATGGGGAGATGTTACACCTTAGGCGAATCAGTAGCAATGAAGCAGACTTAAGAGTGGAACAAGAAAACAGTAGAATGAGATTCCTGCAAAGGGGATATTCCAATGAAATCATTGACAAAGCTATATCCAAATCCATGCAGCAGACAAGGGAGATTCTTCTCAAAGATAAACAATTGGGCACACATGGGAGTCCAGAGTCAGCGATAACTAGGAGAGGCCAGAGTACTAATGAATTTAGGATAATTATGGGTTACAGCAAACAACAAAAAATCCTGCAGAAGATTATCCAACAAAATTGGCCAATAGTATTGAATGATCCAGTAATAGGACCCCTGCTACCGCAGAGGGTGTCTATTACCTACAGTAGAGCCCCATCCATGAGAGACAGCCTTGTTAAAACTAATCCAGAAGTTATAGAGGGAACTAGTTGGCTTCAGACACACAAAGGGTTTTTTAAGTGCAAAACTTGCAAAGCATGCCAACGCGGTATCAATAAAAGTACTTACCGCACCCCCTTTAGTGACAAGGAATACAAACTCAAAAAGTTATTGACATGTAAAACGGAGTATGCTGTCTATGTGCTGCTGCGTCCATGTGGCCTGCAGTACATAAGCAGCACAAAGCTTCCAGTACACAAAAGGGTGTTGCAACATATGCGGGCTATTACTAATCAAGATAACACCTATCCCGTAGCCTGTCATTTTAGTGATCACCATAAATCCAATAATATGGAACTCAGCTACTATGTAATTGATGCGATCTCTCCCAGTAGACGAGGAGGAGACAGAGAAAGTAAGCTTAGAAAGCTGGAAACACGCTACATATTAGAAATGGATTCAAAACACCCGGGGGATTAAACATAACTGAAGACTTATATACCAGCTTGTGAGAAAATGATTTAATGATTTTATGGAGCTTTATAACAACCTTGATCTTATCCAATACCAGTAACATTTTATATATTTTAAGGTTATATTTATATAATTGAAAAAAAAAATTATAATGTAATTGGTGCAATTGGAGACTGCTATTTATTTATTTAATCATATATATATGTAACTGGACAGTTGTGTATTTATGTATTTAAATATTTATGATTGTAGTAGTAGAAATTTGCACAAATCCTTATATAATGGAAGTACTTGAGGTTAAATCAATATGTTAAATGGGTATTTAAACCAGAATTGAACAAACATTGAGATAATCGTGGGCCAGATTCCCAATATCTCCCCTCTTGCATGTTTACGAATAACTATATATAGAATGAAATCTAAACATATACGGAGACACATATTGCTTGAAATATGGGCAATGCGTTGAGTTTTACACACTAACACGATAAGCACTTTATGTATTGCACTATTACACTTTATATAGATTAGCGAACTGGGACCTAATGAAGAGAAACAAATGTAACACACAGTATATCATTGAGTCAGTGCCGATATAGGGACGTGTACCATGCCTTAAATGTATTTGACAGATGAATTGATAATTACGATTTTATGAGGATTATATCGATCTTTATGATCTACAATGTTTTTGGCATGATATTTTACATTAATGGAATTTGGGTATTTTACATTTATCGAAGTTGCGTAACTTGAACAACAATTTATGATAAAGTTAGTTTGATGAGTCCCAATATAGCACAGATTCAGAACGTTATATCTACTGACAAAATAATGAGATGAAATGATGATTGTCATTGTTGGGCAAAATAAGTATAAGAACTGAGCCAGCAGTTATTTTACTTTAAATTTAACTCTACTATATCCATGGACGCAAAAAATCATGTGGTATATCACAATGCACTTGTCACTTTAAAAATGAAACGGAAATGAACTTGCCATGTCATGTGAACAAGGTTACAATGAAAGGGTAAACCCAAACAAGCCACTGGGACCTGGGTATCAAATAGTACAATATAGAATCGGTCCCAGCAGGGCAATTCTTAACACAACACACCGTTAGAAACATATTAAACATAAAATTAAAGATACGTTTGAAAGTGTTTAGTACAATGTTATTTAATCACATTGCACGTGACAAATGCTTACGAATCAGCGAATAAATCAAACAGAGGAAATGACAAGTGCCCCAAAGGGGGAGAAAAAGAGACTAGGGAAAGAAAGGTATTGTGCGTTCAAGTGAGGGTTGAAAGAATGTGAAGGAAAGGTAGTGACATTATACTATCACACGCCTACATCTATCCGGGGGTCGAAACGTCGACTTTGTAATTGTTATTTGCCAGTTTTGATCAACAGCGATTGTTCGCTGTGATTAGTGTTGTTTCAATCATGGCTAAACATTTTTTATCCTTATAATTATGGGCTTAAGGCTAAGCCGTTGTCTTATGTAAACAATTGTGTGATGAGTATACTGTCACTACCTTTCCTTCACATTCTTTCAACCCTCACTTGAACGCACAATACCTTTCTTCCCCAAGTCTCTTTTTCTCCCCTTTGTTTGATTTATTCGCTGATTCATAAGCATTTGTCACGTGCAATGTGATTAAATAACATTGTACTAAACACTTTCAAACGTATCTTTAATTTTATGTTTAATGTGTTTCTAACTGTGTGTTGTGTTAAGAATTGCCCTGCTGGGACCGATTCTATATTGTACTATGTCATGTGAACAAGGCTCGGACGAGTTGAAACGCGTACTGGCGACGAAGCAATAAATAATATGCAAAGCACTTACTAAAGGGTCTGTGTCTGGAGGCATCCAGGAGGCAGCGGAATGGAGTAATATATATATATATATATATATATATATATATATATATATATATATATATATATATATATATATACGGACCCCCTCGGAAACTTTATGGTGCTTGCTGCCGTCAAAGGAGCCGTGAGCTTGGGAACAAGCTTTATCTGACAATCCGGGAGGATTTTTGGCGGCGAGCCCCCCAGCGGAGTAATTGACAACAGCTAAAACCTCACAGCCGCATGCAGGTAGGCGGACACGGGCCGGAGGGTGCAGAGAACGCCGGTGCCAGTGAGCGGAGTGTGAGGCTTTTACAATTCAGAGGCTGGGTCAAGAGGTTGGCAGGAATACGTGAGGTGTAACGTGCATGAACTCGATCACCTAACACTAGTATTCAACAAATCTTAAATTAACTTGCTCTTGCTACAATCAGCATGTCAGCCGACGTGCTAAAAGAACGAGAAGAGGCGGCAGCCAATATGTTTGATGACAACAAAGCCCCCATAACGAACTCAACCACCCACAATGCATCACAAGGGCCTCGCAATTTAAACTTAAGAGAGCACTTTAAACAATTGGAAAAAACAATGCGTAACGAACAAAGCAAATGGTGGAAGGCAAAATCCTTACAGCGCTACCTCGATGTAGGACGTATACCTAGAGGCTTGAGGATTTTAATTGCCCCTAGTTATGAGACACCCGACAGAGCCATGATGAAAGAATGGGCTGAAACCAACCTTGAATCCTCGCGTAGGTTGCTGGTAATTTTAGTAAAATATGCTGAAAAGGATAGGCTAAAACTGCAGGAGCAAATTGAGGTAATCAATGGGGAAATCAGCGCCATGAATCAAACAGAGGAAGCCACTAAACTACGAGATGAAATGAATAAACGACTCAAAAAGGAAGAGGACAGAATCAGGGAAAGGAAAGCGTATAAGTTCCATAGAGACCGGGCGGATTACGAGAATGGACGCATTTTTACCTTCGCAAAGAAGTTTGACGCAATTGAAAATATCGAAGTATGGAGACAACCAAATGGCTAAACAAAACAGAATGGAGGAAAGAGCAGGATATGGAGGCGCCTCAAGCTCTGATTTAAGCTCTGCCATTGAAAGTGAAACGGAAACGGAATCACGCAGACAGGCAATGGGGCAGGTTCCAGCACAAATTTCACTCACGGATGAAGTAGATTTTTTATGTCGCCAAAGGTTACTATCTCTACGCCCCAGAATCAAACAAATATACAACAAAAACCCGGACCATCAAACGTAGGGAAAGAAGAAGGGCAACAAAACGAAGAGCCAAACATCAAAGGACAACAGAAGCGTCAACCAAGGAGGAACTGGAGACGTTAATAAATGACTCCAAGACTGAGGCCCCTACAGTCATAAATCTTACGGAGGTGGTCCTAAATAAAGCGGAACAACAACTACTCATGCTTGGTTTATCCTTCTGCCCGGAAAGCTCTTTTGATTACGCTGCCACAAGGATGGATATCTACAGGGGGGTTCGCAAATTAAAACTCAAAAAATATTTCCAAACCCAAAAATACCCAAGTGCGAACACAGTGGAGGCACAAAATGAACAGCCAACAAACTCCCAGTCGGATTTCAATTTCGATAGCTCTGATTTGGCAACTCTGCGTGTCATGCAGGATTTGGCAAAGGAAAACTACATTGTCAGTCCAACTATAGACAATGTGGGGAATACCGGCAATACTGAGGGCTCAATTGTCAGCAAAACGCCCTTTAAGCCTAAGTCAACTTTTAATCCCATCATGTTAAAAGACTCTATAGATATATTCCATGACCAGGTGGTAACAAGTATCAAATGCCTCAATCACCATGTATCAAATATCAAAAAACGCAATGTAAATCAGCGGGAGTTACAATACCATCAGCTCATGACGAAACTGAAGGAGAATCCTGAGATAGTGGTTCGCAATGCGGACAAGGGAGGCAATTTAGTCCTTTGGCACATCAAAGACTATACTCAGGAGGCCATGAATCAACTAACGGACACCAATTGTTATTGCCGAAGTGACATCATAAAATTGAGGAAAACCAACAATGATTACAAAGGCAAATTAATTGCATGGAAAAATGCAGGACTGCTTTCAACTGACAAATTTAAATTTTTAAAAAATGACAATCCTGTTACACCAATCATGTATTTCATTCCGAAAATACACAAAAATTCTACACATCCCCCAGGAAGGCCCATTATATCGGTCAGAAAAAGCCTGTTAGAAAATACCTCGAAATATGTGGACTTCTTTCTACAGGAACATGTCCAACGATTAACATAATTTATTTGAGACACTGGAGACTTTGTGGCTAAAATGAGAAATTTCAAGTGGCAAGACAATTTTCTACTTATATCCATGGACGTAACATCCCTATACACTTCAATTAGACATATGGATGGTCTGAAAGCCCTTCGCTACTACCTTGGAAAGAAAAGAGGGGACTTTATAAAACATAATGCTATGCTAATTGACATGGTTGAATTTTGTTTGTGTAACAATATTTTTATGTTCCAAAACGTCCTATTTCAACAACTTAGGGCGTTGCAATGGAGGCCAGCTTCTCCCCAGTTATGCCTGCCTTCATATGGGATGGTGGGAGGAGCTGGTCCTACTTAAGGAACACAGCCAACATTTCAATGACAACATCAAAGCATGGTGGAGGTTTATAGACGACCTATTCATAGTATGGGAGGGTACCAAGTTAGAAGCTGAGCACTTTATTGAAAAGCTTAATATCAATCAGCTAAACTTGAAATTTACAGCCACAATAAGTAATAGCAGTGTTTATTTCCTGGATGTAGAGGTATTCTTCTCAAATGGCAAATTGGAAACCAAGCTCCATCGCAAGCCCACGGCTAGGAATGCCGTGCTTCATGCCAGCAGCTCCCATCCGCAACATCGCATTCAGAGCATTCCCTACAGGGAAATGCTCCGCTTGAAGAGGATTTGCAGTTGCGAAAATGATTTAAAATCAGCCCAAGCAAGCAGAAAAAAGAGATTTTTAGAGAGGGGCTACAGCAAAAAATGTGTGGAGGCAGCCATTACCAAAAGTAACAACATTTCGAGGGAACTACTCCTACAGAAAAAGAATAGGGATGACATTTTTAATGGTAAGGAAGTAGAGCCTTTTAGATTTATCCTTCAGTACAATAGACAGGAGAAGGCCATAAGAAAAATAATAAGGAAAAATTGGCCTCTTGTCCTGGGGGATCCTACCATCGGCCATCTTTTACCAAATAGACCTGCCATCACTTATAGCAGAGCTCCTTTGATGAAGGACACCCTGGTACAAAATGATCCAGGTAGCCAGCCGAAGGGCAACTGGCTGAGCCAAAGAAAAGGCTTCTTCAGATGTAAGGTATGTAAGGCCTGTCAGCACGGGGTCAATACAACCACCTACAAAACTCCATTCAGTGCACAGGACTTTACCATACAAAAATCCCTTACTTGCAAATCAGACCATGTGGTGTACGTGTTGGAGTGCCCCTGCAAATTAAGATATGTTGGGAGCACAATTTTGCAGGGGCACAAAAGGGTGCTCCAACACTTGCGGGCCATCAAAAATAATGACCAATCTTATACGGTGGCCCGGCATTTTAATGAAATTCATGAGCGTGAATGTAAGGATCTCAATTTTTTTAATAGACAGTGTTCCCCGAATAAAAGAGGTGGGGACAGAGTAAAAGCCCTTAGAAAATTGGAGATGCGATACATTCTAAATTTGGATACCAAGCATCCGATGGGGCTTAATGCTACTGATGAATTGCACACCTGTTTGTAAGTTGGGAAATTTCTACATCTAACTAGTTTGTTAATATAGGGAGAGCTATTTCAAAACAGCAAAGATTTGCACAATATTAGTCACAACTTTAATGAATTACCATCAAGGTCAACAATAATCTGCTGCAAGTCTCCCTCTTTTTAATATATACACGGGTAGTGGAGGTTTTTACACTAATTTAAATTATTTTAGCTTTTTTTCACAGGATGTCTTTATGTTTTTAACATAGGGTACAAGCTTGCACATTTTTTGCACATTAACATTGCACTATGCACTTTCTAGATATAAAGTCCTCTAAAAAGAAGAACAAAATTGCCAGTGGCAAGGGAGCCAATTGTGTTTGTTATTGATAAATGTCCAAATATTTAGTACGCAAAAATGCTTTGAAAAAATGATTAATGGGTATTGATACCGGGATGTCCAACAAAAATGGTGATGGGCAGGGGAACTACATTGCACTGATTAGATGATTTTTAAACTTGTTTTTAAAAAGAATTTGATAAATTATTTATTTATTAAGTAAATGAGGATTTAAATTATTGAACAAGTTAACCTAGGCACATTTCAACGATATTAGGCGGTACGATTTTTTTGAATTTGTGATTATCGCAACGAAGTGTGTTAAAAGTAAAGTGCTGGGCGGTATTCATACCATTATCCTGAAATACAAACATCATCTATCAGAGAATTTATATTTTGTAACTAACATGAGCCACTTTTTGTAACATTCATATATTTATATATTTATACATTTGTCATTTGTCTTTATGTATGGACCCTATATATCGTTTTAATGCACTGTCACTTTAAGCATTTGGAGAAAAAAAGAAAAAAAGCTCTCGAAAAAATGGTTTAAAATGCACCTCCTCCTTGATGTGCGCGTCATGTGATCAAGACACCAGGGAGTGTCGAAACGCGTCATGGCTGCTGTGGTTGTTGCGAGAGCCGAATAAACATTGAAACTGCACTACTTGGGTCCGTGCTTCACTTTCTGGGCAAAGGAAGTTCATGGTGAAGTGTGCCACTATATATATATATATATATATATATATATATATATATATATATATATATATATATATATATATATATATATATATATATACATGTATATTACCTAGTAGTAATTACCTAGTAGTAGTTATAGTTAGGACCTAGTTTCCATAGGAAGAGCTTCTTTTGATTTGCCAATATCTTTGGCACCGTTTGATGAATCTTCACAAAAATTTTAAAACTAATGCCCTGCTACGGTCAGCTTCTGTCTTGAAAGTTTCAGGGTGATTCGTCAAGCGGGGTCCGAGAAAAAAGGGGGTTCCCAAAACACATTTTCCCCATGTTAATTTCCATAGGAAACTTTGGACAAAGCTACAGCCTGAACTGCTAGACGGAATTACACCAAATTTGGCAAAAAGTTAGCTCTTGGTTCAGAAAGCGTACTTTTTTTAAATTGTGTAAATCCGTTCAGTAGTTTCTGAGAAATACATACATAAAAAAAATATCGATATCTGGTGATCCGCAAACCCTCCCGAGCACGAACTTTATTCTGATTGGCTGCCATCACTTCAAACCAGGAAGTGTTGGCAGCCATCTTGAAAAACCAATGAAAAAAAGAAAAGGGGGCAAGGTAGAAACACCCTGAGCCCCTAGGCCTGGTCAGGGGGTCCCACAGGGACCCCCAGGGCCAAAAAGAGCATTTTTTTATTTTTATTTTTGGCAAGATGTGCATAGGGTATGCGAATCCAGCAGAAAAGTTTTTAAAAAACAAAGTGAGGGCTTCTGCACTTCATTTGTTTTAAGCCCCCAGGAGGGTCAGGTCCCGGGGGCAATATATAATTATGGTGTGGGGGCCCATGGGGGCCCCCGCAGCCCCTGGGACCACCACCTCCCCGGGGCTACATGCTTTAAATGCAGGGGGGCCACATGACCCCCTGCAACCCCGGAGACCGCCACCTCCCCAGGGCTACCTTTAAAATCTAAGTGTGGGGGGGCTCAAGCTCCCTTTGTCCAAAAGCAATGCCGGCTCCTGCAGGAGGTGGGAAGCAGGCTGGGACTGTGGGGGCATTGGGGCTCCCCCCGTGGTCCCCAACAAGAGGCCAAGCCCCAGGGGATGGGTCCCCGGGGCCAATAATGGCCCGGGAGGGGAGCCACGCGGCCCACCACCAAAATGGTTTTTTTAAAAAGGCAGGCCAGGCCCTGGGGATGGTGTCCCCGGGGCCAAAAGTGGCCTCAGGAGGGGGGGCCGTACCTCCTTTAAATAAAGGTATTTAAAAAAAAAAAAGAAGTGGCCATGCCCTGGGGGATGGGGTCCCCGAGGGCCAAAAATGGCCCGGGAGAGGGGCCACGCAGCCCCCCTCCCTCAAAATAAAATGTATTTTAAAAGAAAAGAGGCAAAGCCCCGGGGGATGGGGTCCCGGGGCTGAAAACAGCCTCAGGAGGGGGGCCACGTGGCCCCTCTCCAAACTGGTTTTAAAAAAGAGTCAGGCCAGGCCCCGGGGGTTGGTGTTCCCGGGCCCAAATGTGGCCCAGGGAAGGGGGGCCATGCGGCCCCCCTCCCATGAAATAAAATTTTAAAAAGAGGCATAGCCCCGGGGATGGGGTCCCTAGGGCCACAAATGGCCTCAGGAGGGGAGCCGTGCAGCCCCCCTCCTTTAAATAAAGGTATTTAAAAAAAAGAAGTACCCATGCCCCAGGGGATGGGGTCCTCGGGGCCAAAATCGGCCTCGGGAGGCGGACCAGGTGGCCCCCTTCCCGTTTTAATTTTTTTTAAATTAAAAATGGCTCAGGCCCTGGGGGATGAGGTCCCCAGGGCCCAGAAAGTATTAAGGGAAGAGGGGCCACACAGCCCCCCTTCCACAAACAAGACAAAAAAGAGAAACCAGCATCTCGCCGGAGGCCCCGCCCCCTCCCTGCACCACTATGCAAACGCGCCTCCTGGCATGTTCTGGGTTGGGGGATTAAGTCCCCTTGAATCGTAAGAGTCCTTAGGGGCCAACTAGGCCACCAGGTACCTCCAGTAAGCCCCACACAGTGGGATTGCTGAGAGGTGGTCCGAGGCCATGCCCCTTTTTACACCACTCTGCAAACGTGCCTCTTGGTGCACTGCTGGTGGGGCGATGAGGTCCTCTTGTGTCCTGAGGACCTCAGGACTAAAGTGGACTTCGTCCACCAAGCAGCAGTGCACCAGGAGGCGCGTTTGCAGAGTGGTGTAAAAAGGGGCGTGACCTCTGACCACTTTCAGCAATCCAGCCGTGTGGGGCTTAAAAGAGGTAACAGGAGGGCTAGTTGGCCCCAGGGATGCTCAGGAGGCAGGGGGACTTCATCCCCCAACAAAGAGCATGCCAGGAGGTGCGTTTGCAGAGTGGTGGAGAAAGGGGTTGTGGCCTGTGTCCACCTCTCAGCAATTCCACTGTGTGGGGCTTACTGGAGGTAACAGGTAGGCTAGTTGGCCCCTAAGGACCCCCAGAAGCGAAGGGGACTTCAATCCCCATCAAAGAGCGCGCCAGGGAGCGAGTTTCAAGATTGGTGGGCAAAGGGGGCGTGGCCTGCCATGAGAACTTAGCAATCCTGCTGTGTGGGACTTACTGGAGGTAATAGGAGGGGTAGTTGGTCCCCAAGGATGTCCTTGGGGACCAACTACCCCTCCTGTTACCTACAGTAAGTCCCACACAGTGGGATTTCTAAGAGGTCTTTGGAGGCCACGCCCCCGTTTCTCCACCACTCTGCAAACACGCCTCCTGGCACACTACTGGTTGGGGGATGAAGAACACTTTACTCCTGAGGGACTTTGGGGGCCAAGAAACCCTCCTGGTGCCTCCTGTAAGTCCTATGCAGCAGAATTCCTGAGCGGTGGTCGGAGGCCCAGCCCCCTTTCTCCACCACTCTGCAAATGCGACTACTAATTAAAGAAGCATTTGCAATGTAATATGATTCACATTTGCGAGAGTCAGAGCTATTGGTGTTGTAAAAGTAAAAGGTTTTTACTAATGTTTTTTGGAGTGGATGTACGTTTTGTGTAGTGAAATTATGTGGTATGTTGTGCAGTGAAATTATGTAGATAGAACGTATGTGGTATTTAGTGTATATTAATTATGTAGAGTGGGATTATGTGTTATGGAGAGTAATTATGTGGTATGGTAGTCTGTGTTGTGGAGTGATAACCTCAGGTTTAGTCTTCCTCATTTCCATAGAAGTTAAACTATAAACTCAATGAGACAAAAAAAAGAAGGAACCACTGAGGAGCACTTCTGGACCTAGTCAGAGGTATGAGCAGGGCCACTGGAATTATGCGACTGTTTGGCTGCACCGACTTTCGCACAATTATACATTTTGCGCATTTGCCATATAATCCATCATCTGCTGCATATTCTGCAGATTTGAACAAAAAAATACCTTGTTTCCAGCTCAAACTGCTCAAACGTTACCAAAAATGCAGCAACAAGTGTTATAGTGTGGTGGAAGGCCCTTTGCAAACCTAGAATGGTCACCTCTTACTTATTGCTAAATGTGGGTGGTAAATTGGTACTAATGGTGTGCAAACCACTCTTGCTTGTTTCTGCGCCCCTCTTGCCTCTTTCTGCATTACTCTTGCTTATTTCTGTACCTTTCTTCCTTTTTCTGCACTTGTCTTGCCTCTTTCTCCACATCTCTTCTGCTTTCTGCACCTCTCTTGCCACTTTCTGCACATCTGTTGCCTTTTTCTGCACTTCTCTTGCCTTTTCTGCACTCTCTTCCTTCTTTCTGCACCTCTCTTGCCTCTTTCTGCACCTCTCTTGCCTCTTTGTGCACTTCTCTTGCCTCTTTCTGCACCTTGCTTGCTTCTTTCTGCACTTCTCTTGCTTCTTTCTGCACCTCTCTTGCTACTCTCTGCACCCCTCTTCCCTCTTTAAGCACCTCTGCAGCCTGTTTCAGCACCTCTCTTGCCTCTTTCTGCACTGCTCTTGCCTCCTTCTGCACCCCTCTTGCCAATTTCTGCACCTCTGGTGCCTGTTTCTGCACCTCTCTTGCCTCTTTCTGCACTTCTCTTGCCTCTTTCTGCACCCCTCTTGCCTCTTTCTGCACCTATGTTGCTTCTTTCTGCACTTCTCTTGCTTCTTTCTACACCTCCACTGCTTCTTTCTGCACCCCTCTTGCCTTTTTCTGCACTCTTCTTCCCTCTTTCTGCACCTCTCTTGCCTCCTTCTGCACCCCTGGTCCCTTTTTCTGCACCTCTCTTGCCTGTTTCTGCAACTCTCTTGCCTCTTTCTGGAGTTCTGTTGCCTCCTTCTGCACCTCTGTTGCTTCTTTATGCATTTCTCTCGCCTCTTTCTGCACCCCTCTTGTCTGTTTCTGCACCTCTGTTGGTTCTTTCTGCACTGCTCTTGCTTCTTTCTACACCTCTCTTGCAAATTTCTGCACCCCACTTGCCTCTTTCTGCACCCCTCTTGCCTCCTTATGCACCTCTGTTGGTTCTCTCTGCACTGCTCATACTTCTTTCTGCACCTCTCTTGCTTCTTTCTGCACCCCTCTTGCTTCTTTATGCATCCCTCTTCCTTCACCTCTCTTGCCTCTGTCTGCACCTGTTTCATCTTCCTGCACCTCTTTTGCCTGTTTCTGCAACTCTCTTGCCTCTTTCTGCACTTCTCTTGCCTCTTTCTGTACCTCTGTTGCTTCTTTCTGCACTTATCTTGCCTCTTTCTGCTCCCGTCTTGCCTCTTTCTGCACCTCTGTCGCTTGTTTCTGCACTTTTTCTGTTTTTTTCTGCACCTCTCTTGCTTCTTTCTGCACCCCTCTTCCCTCTTTCTGCACCCTTCTCCCCCCCTCTTTGTGCACCTCTCTTGCCTCTTTCTGCACCCCTCTTGCCTCTTTCTGCACCTCTTTTGCCTGTTTCTGCAACTCTCTTGCTTTTTCTATACCCTTCTTGCCTCTCTCTGCATCTCTGTTGGTTCTTTCTGCACTGCTCTTGCTTCTTTCTGCACCCCTCTTGCTTCTTTCTGCACCCCTCTTCCCTCTTCCATCACCTCTCTTGCCTCTGTCTGCACCCGTTTCATCTTTCTGCACCTCTTTTGCCTGTTTCTGCAACTCTCTTGCCTCTTTCTGCACTTCTCTTGCCTCTTTCTGTATCTCTGTTGCTTCTTTCTGCACTTCTCTTGCCTCTTTCTGCACCTGTCTTGCCTCTTTCTGCACCTCTGTCGCTTGTTTCTGCACTTTTCCTGTTTCTTTCTGCACCTCTCTTGCTTCTTTCTGCACCCCTCTTGCCTCTTTCTGCACCCTTCTTCCCCCCTCTTTGTGCACCTCTCTTGCCTCTTTCTGCACCCCTCTTGCCTCTTTCTGCACCTCTTTTGCCTGTTTCTGCAACTCTCTTGCTTTTTCTATACCCCTCTTGCCTCTCTCTGCATCTCTGTTGGTTCTTTCTGCACTGCTCTTGCCTCTTTCTGCAATCTTCTTGCCTCTGTCTGCACCCCTGTTCCCTCTTTATGCACCTCTTTTGACTGTTTCTGTAACTCTCTTGCCTCTTTCTGTACTTCTCTTGCCTCTTTCTGCACCCCTCTTACCTCTTTCTGCACCTCTGTTGCTTCTTTCTGCACTTCTCTTGCATCTTTCTATACCTCCCCTGCTTCTTTCTGTACCCCTCTTGCCTCTTTCTGCACTCTTCTTCCCTCTTTCTGCACCTCACTTGCCTCCTTCTGTACCCCTGGTCCCTTTTTCTGCACCTCTCTTGCCTGTTTCTGCAACTTTCTTGCCTCTTTCTGCAGTTCTGTTGCCTCCTTCTGCACCTCGGTTGCTTCTTTCTGCACTTCTCTCGCCTCTTTCTGCACCCCTCTTGTCTGTTTCTGCACCTCAGTTGGTTCTTTCTGCACTGCTCTTGCTTCTTTCTGCACCTCTCTTGCAAATTTCTGCACCCCTCTTGCCTCTTTCTGCACCCCTCTTGCCTCCTTCTGCACCTCTGTTGGCTCTCTCTGCACTGCTCTTGCTTCTTTCTGCACCTCTCTTGCTTCTTTCTGCACCCCTCTTGCTTCTTTCTACACCCCTCTTCCCTCTTCCTTCACCTCTCTTGCCTCTGTCTGCACCCCTCTTGCCTCTTTCTGCACCTCTTTTGCCTGTTTCTGCAACTCTCTTGCTTTTTCTATACCCCTCTTGCCTCTCTCTGCATCTCTGTTGGTTCTTTCTGCACTGCTCTTGCTTCTTTCTGCACCCCTCTTGCTTCTTTCTGCACCCCTCTTCCCTCTTCCATCACCTCCCTTGCCTCTGTCTGTACCCGTTTCATCTTTCTGCACCTCTTTTGCCTGTTTGTGCAACTCTCTTGCCTCTTTCTGCACTTCTCTAGCCTCTTTCTGTACCTCTGTTGCTTCTTTCTGCACTTCTCCTGCCTCTTTCTGCACCCCTCGTGCCTCTTTCTGCACCTCTGTCGCTTGTTTCTGCACTTTTCCTGTTTCTTTCTGCACCTCTCTTGCTTCTTTCAGCACCCCTCTTGCCTCTTTCTGCACCCTTCTTCCCCCTCTTTGTGCACCTCTCTTGCCTCTTTCTGCACCCCTCTTGCCTCTTTCTGCACCCCTCTTGCCTACTTCTGCACCTCTGTTGGTTCTTTCTGCACTGCTCTTGCTTCTTTATGCAACTCTTTTGCCTGTTTCTGCAACTCTCTTGCTTCTTTCTGCACTTCTCTTGCCTCCTTCTGCACCTCTGTTGCTTCTTTCTGCACTTCTCTTGCCTCTTTCTACACCACTCTTGCCTCTTTCTGCACCTCTGTTGCTTCTTTCTGCACTTCTCTTGCTTCTTTTTGCACCCTTCTTGCCTCTTTCTGCACCCTTCTTCCCTCTTTCTACACCTCTCTTGCCTCTTTCTGCACTCCTGTTCCCTTTTTGTGCACCTCTCTTGCCTGTTTCTGCAATTCTCTTGCCTCTTTCTGCAGTTCTCTTGCCTCCTTCTGCACCTCTGTTGCTTCTTTATGTACTTCTCTTGCCTCTTTCTGCACCCCTCTTGTCTCTTTCTGTACCTCTGTTGGTTCTTTCTGCACTGCTCTTGCTTCTTTCTGGACCTCTCTTGCAAATTCCGGCACCCCTCTTGCCTTTTTCTGCACCCCTCTTGCCTCCTTCTGCGCCTCTGTTGGTTCTTTCTGCACTGCTCTTGCTTCTTTCTGCACTTCTTTTGCCTCCTTCTGCACATCTGTTGCTTCTTTCTGCACTTCTCTTGCCTCTATCTGCACCCCTCTTGCTTCTTTCTGCACCTCTGTTTCTTCTTTCTGCACCTCTCTTCCTTCTTTCTGCACCCCTCTTGTCTCTTTCTGCACTCTTCTTCCCACTTTCTGCACCTCTCTTGCCTCTTTCTGCACCCCTCTTACTTCTTTCTGCATCTCTGTTGCTTCTTTCTGCACCCCTCTTGCCTCTTTCTGCACCCCTGTTCCCTTTTTCTGTACCTCTTTTGCTAGCTTCTGCAACTCTCTTGCCTCTTTCTGCAGTTGTCTTGCATCCTTCTGCACCTCTGTTGCTTCTTTATGCACCTCTCTTGCTTCTTTCTGCACCCCTCTTGCCTCTTTCTGCACCCTTCTTTCCACTTTCTGCGCCTCTCTTCCATCTTTCTGCACCCCTGTTCCCTTTTTCTGTACCTCTCTTGCTTGTTTCTGCAACTCTCTTGCCTCTTTCTGCAGTTGTCTTGCCTCCTTCTGCATCTCTGTTGCTTCTTTCAGCACTTCTCTTGCTTCTTTCTGTGCCCCTCTTGCTTCTTTCTGCACTTCTCTTGCCACTTTATGCACCCCTCTTCCCTCTTTCTGCACCCTTCTTTACTCTTTCTGCACCTCTCTTGCCTCTTTCTGCATCCCTGTTCCCTTTGTCTGCACCTCTTTTGCCTGTTTCTGCAACTCTCTTGCCTCTTTCTGCAGTTCTCTTGCCTCCTTCTGCACCTCTGTTGCACATTTCTGCACCCCTCTTGCCTCTTTCTGCACCCCTCTTGCCTCTTTCTGCATCCTTCTTCCCGCTGTGTGCACCTCTCTTGCCTCTTTCCGCACCTCTTTTGCTTGTTTTTGCACTTCTTTTGTCTCTTTCTGTACCCCTCTTTCCTCCTTCTGCGCCTCTGTTGGTTCTTTCTGCACTGCTCTTGCTTCTTTCTGCACCTCTTTTGACTGTTTCTGCACTTCTTTTGCCTCCTTCTGCACATCTGTTGCTTCTTTCTGCACTTCTCTTGCCTCTTTCTGCACCCCACTTGCTTCTTTCTGCACCTCTGTTTCTTCTTTCTGCACCTCTCTTCCTTCTTTCTGCACCCCTCTTGTCTCTTTCTGCACTCTTCTTCCCTCTTTCTGCACCTCTCTTGCCTCTTTCTGCACCCCTCTTACTTCTTTCTGCATCTCTGTTGCTTCTTTCTGCACCTCTCTTGCTTCTTTCTGCACCCCTCTTGCCTCTTTCTGCACCCCTGTTCCCTTTTTCTGTACTTCTTTTGCTTGTTTCTGCAACTCTCTTGCCTCTTTCTGCAGTTGTCTTGCATCCTTCTGCACCTCTGTTGCTTCTTTATGCACCTCTCTTGCTTCTTTCTGCACCCCTCTTGCCTCTTTCTGCACCCTTCTTTCCTCTTTCTGCGCCTCTCTTCCCTCTTTCTGCACCCCTGTTCCCTTTTTATGTACCTCTCTTGCTTGTCTCTGCAACTCTCTTGCCTCTTTCTGCAGTTGTCTTGCCTCCTTCTGCACCTCTGTTGCTTCCTTCAGCACTTCTCTTGCTTCTTTCTGCGCCCCTCTTGCTTCTTTCTGCACTTCTCTTACCACTTTATGCACCCCTCTTCCCTCTTTCTGCACCCTTCTTTATTCTTTCTGCACCTCTCTTGCCTCTTTCTGAATCCCTGTTCCCTTTGTCTGCACCTCTTTTGCCTGTTTCTGCAACTCTCTTGCCTCTTTCTGCAGTTCTCTTGCCTCCTTCTGCACCTCTTTTGCACATTTCTGTACCCCTCTTGCCTCTTTCTGCACCCCTCTTGCCTCTTTCTGCATCCTTCTTCCCGCTGTGTGCACCTCTCTTGCCTCTTTCTGCACCTCTCTTGCCTCTTTCTGTACCACTCTTGCCTCTTTCCGCACCTCTTTTGCTTGTTTTTGCACTTCTTTTGTCTCTTTCTGTACCCCTCTTGACTCCTTCTGTACCTCTGTTGTTTCTAACTGCTCTGCTCTTGCTTCTTTCTGCACCTCTCTTGCACATTTCTGCACCCCTTGTGCCCCTTTCTGCACCCCTCTTGCCTCCTTCTGCACCTCTGTTGGTTCTCCCTGCACTGTTCTTGTTTACTTCTGCACCTCTCTTGCAAATCTGTGCACCCCTCTTGCCTCTTTCTGTACCCTTCTTCCTTCACCTTTCTTGCCTTTGTCTGCACCCGTTTCATCTTTCTGCACCTCTTTTGCCTGTTTCTGCAACTCTCTTGCATCTTTCTGCACTTCTCTTGACACTTTCTGTACCTCTGTTGCTTCTTTTTGCACTTCTCTTGCCTCTTTCTGCACCCGTCTTGCCTCTTTCTGCACCTCTGTCGCTTGTTTCTGCACCTTTCCTGTTTCTTTCTGCACCTCTCTTGCTTCTTTCTGCACCCCTCTTGCCTCTTTCTGCACCATTCTTCCCCCCTCTTTGCACACCTCTCTTGCCTCTTTGTGCACCTCTCTTGCCACTTTGTGCACCCCTCTTGCCTCTTTCTGCACCTCTTTTGCCTGTTTCTGCAACTCTCTTGCTTCCTTCTATACCCCTCTTGCCTCTTTCTGCACTCTTCTGCCCCCTTTCTGCACTTCTCTTGCCTCTGTCTGCACCCCGCCTGCCTCTTTCTGCACCTCTTTTGACTGTTTCTGTAACTCTCTTGCCTCTTTCTGTACTTCTCTTGCCTCTTTCTGCAACTCTGTTGCTCCTTTCTGCACTTCTCTTGTCTCTTTCTGCACCCCTCCTACCTCTTTATGTACCTCTGTTGCTTGTTTCTGCATTTCTCTTGCTTCTTTCTGTACCTCTCTTGCCTCTTTCTGCACCCTTCTTCCCTCTTTCTGCATCTCTCTTGCCTCTTTCTGCACCACTGTTCCCTTTTTCTGTACCTCTCTTGCCTGTTTCTGCAACTCTCTTGCCTCTTTCTGCAGTTGTCTTGCCTCCTTCTGCACCTCTGTTGCTACTTTCTGCTCTTCTCTTGCTGATTTCTGCACCCCTCTTGCCTCTTTCTGCACCTCTGTTGGTTCTTTTTGCACTGCTCTTGCTTCTTTCTGCACCTCTTTTGCCTCTTTCTGCAACTCTCTTGCCTCTTTCTGCACTTCTCTTGCTTCTTTTTGCACCCTTCTTGCCTCTTTATGCACCCTTCTTCCCTCTTTCTGCACCTCTCTTGCCTCTTTCTGCACCTCTGTTGCTTCTTTCTGCACTTCTCTTGCCTCTTTCTGCACCCTTCTTGTCTTTTTCTGCACCCCTCTTGCCTCCTTCTTCGCCTCTGTTGGCTCTTTCTGCACTGCTCTTCCTTCTTTCTGCGCCTCTTTTGCCTGTTTCTGCACTTCTTTTATCTCCTTCTGCACCTCTGTTGCTTCTTTCTGCAGCCCTCTTGCCTCTTCCTGCACCCTTCTTCCCTCTTTCTGCGCCTCTCCTGCCTCTTTCTGCACCTCTGTTCCCTTTTTCTGTACCTCTCTTTCCTGTTTCTGCAACTCTCTTGCTTCTTTCTGCAGTTGTCTTGCCTCCTTCTGCACCTCTGTTGCTTCTTTCTGCACTTCTCTTGCTGATTTCTGCAACCCTCTTGCCTCTTTCTGCACCTCTGTAGGTTCTTTCTGCACTGCTCTTGCTTCTTTCCGCACCTCTTTTGCCTGTTTCTGCAACTCTCTTGCCTCTTTCTGCACTTCCCTTGCTTCTTTCAGCACTTCTCTTGCTTTATTTATTTGAGAGTTTTATATAGCGCTGTCCAGACCCGAAGGTATCGGAGCGCTTTACAACATTTGTCATGTAGCAATCGAATACAAAGTATAACAATAGTAAACACATTGATTCGTGACGAATCCTGTTCAGGGAGGGGGGGCAACGGAGCGAGTCAAGAGGTAGGTGATGTAAAAGCCTTCTTATCAAAGTGACTATATACTCCAATGGGCAAGATTCTGCGTTGGCGGCAGCTATCCCTTCGGAAGAGTCCGGTTGAGGAAGAGGTCTTTGAGCTGGCTTTTGAATTTTATGAAGGAGGGGTTCATCCTGATATGGACTGGGATGGCGTTCCAAATTTTGGCCGCATTTCCAGAGAAGGAGCGTGACAAGGTTTTTTGTTTGCGAGTTTTTGGGGGCTGAGAAGTAGAGTGTTGGTACTCCTGAGATTCCTTGTCTGACCAGCCTTGTTGAGTTTGGAGGCCAGTTAGGCAGGTTTGCCAGTGTGTAGAGCTTTGTGTGTGAGACCAGCAGTTCTGAAGTTGGCAAGCATTTCAATTGGGAGCCATTTTAGCTCTCTGAGAGCGGGAGAGATGTGTTCATATTTCTTTACTCCAGTGACCATCCTGGCTGCTGCATTTAGAGTTGATCTGAGGGGAGCTAAGTGAGATTTTGCCATGCCTGTGAGGGTTGTGTTCCCGTAATACAATCTGGACAGAACCAGGGATTGTGTAGCCTGTTTAAGGTCATTGGGAGGGATGAAGGGTTTTATTTTGTTGAGTAGTTTTAGGTTGAAGAAAGCGCTCTTTGCGGTGTTCTTGATATGTTTGACCATGTCTAAGTTTGGGTCCAGAGTGATTCCCAGTGATTTCATGGAGTTGGCCGTGATGAGATTGCAGTTGAGCGCATGAATGGTTTTTAGCCATTCTGTGATTTGGGGGGGTCTGCTCTTTGTTGGATATGAGAAGGATTTCTGTCTTATCTTGGTTTAGTTTCAGGTGGTTGAGGGTTAGCTAGTGTTGGATTTCTCTTAGAGTGTTGTTTAGTCTCTGAATGTCACCAATGGAGGAAGTTTCTAGGTAGATCTGGGTGTCATCTGCATAGAGGTGGAAGGGGATGTTAGCTTTTTTGAGTATAGTGGTGAGGGGTTCCATGTAGATGTTGAACAGTGATGGGGAGAGAACTGATCCTTGGGGGACGCCCCTGCTTATGGGGAGTAGGTCAGACGAGAAGTTTTTGATTTTTATTCTTTGGGAGCGGTTCTGCAGAAAGGAGGTAAACCACTGTAAGACCACCTCTTCTGCTCCAACCCTTTCTCGGAGTACATTAATGAGCAATTTGTGGTCTACCGTGTCGAAGGCTGCCGATAGGTCCAGGAGTATGAGTAGACAGCATCGGTCCGTATCGAGTGACTTGTAGACATCATCTATGACATTCAGGATCGCTGTATCTGTGCTGCAACCTTTTATGAAACCCGATTGGTGAGGGTCTAGAAGGGTGTTGCTGTCCATGTTTTGGGTAAGTTGCAGCAGAACACATCTTTCTAGTGTCTTGGCTAAGAATGGGAGATTGGAGATGGGCCTGAAGTTATTGAGATCGTTTGGGTCATATCCCGTTTTTTCAGTAATGGCGTGACTTGGCCGATTTTGAGACAGTCTGGCATGATTCCGGTTCTCAGGGAGCTCTTTATAATCTTGGTCCAGAGTGGGGCTAGGGTGAGTTTGAGCTTTTTAGCCAGTTGGGCAGGGATAGGGTCCTCAATGTGTGACGAGGGATTGGATCTGGTAATCATTGCAATGATTTCTGCTTCGGAGATGGGATTGAACGACTGCCAGTAGTTAGGGGGCTGTCTGGGTGGGTTGTTGTCATTTTTGCAGGGGGGGGCTTTCGTTTGGTGGACGGCTGTGGTCGTCCAGGGAGAGCTCAATCTTGGTGATTTTATCGTTAAAGAAAGTGGCAAAGTTATCACATAGGTCTTTGGAAGCCTGTACTGAGGTTGTGGGGGACTTGGATGTTTGTTGTCTAATGAGATTAAAAAGTTCTTTGGGACGATTTTTGGCATTGTTTAGTGCACCACAGAAGAAGGAATTTTTTTCATTTTTGATGTGCTTTTTATATTTCCTGCGTTCAGTTTTGAGTTGATCAAGGTGGATTGTGGACGGGTTGTTTCGCCAGTCTTTCTGCAGCTCTTAGTTGTCTTCTTTCATAGTTTAGGTCTGTTTTGAACCAAGATCTCGATGGAATGTTCCTGACTCTTTTTTGTTTCAAGGGAGCTATTTGGTCAAGTATGGAAGTCATTGTTGCATTGTAGTGTGAAGTAAGTTCTGTTGTGGAAAGGTCGCATGTGGTGGTGGGAAGGAGTGAACTTACCCTTTCTTCCAGGTCGGCCAGGGGACTCTGTCTTAAGTTTCTCTGCCAATGGGGGGATTCCTGTGTACGAGGTAGGCAATGGATCTTTTGGTTGATGTGAAATAGAATGATGTGGTGGTGTGACCAGTCAACAGGCAGGATGTGGTCAAGGGTGACTGTATCTTCGTGAGCTGTGATGGCATCCAGGATTGAGCCTCTGTTATGAGTTTGCTCTATGCAGTGTTGGATAAGATTATTGCTGCGTAGAAGTTCATTCATGGATTGGATCAGCAAGTTAATTTCATCATTCCAGTGTGGGTTGATGTTGCCTAGTATTATGTTGTTAGAGTCTAAGAGTGAGCAGTGTGTTATCAGGTCGGAAAGGTGTTCTCCAAACGAAGGGGTGTTTCCTGGCAGATGGTAGAGGAGATGGCAGTATAGCGTTTTGTTGTCAGTCGTCTGTATGGTGGAGGTGAGGTATTCAAAAGTGTTATATTTGAAGGAGTCCGTTCCCGTTAAGGAGATGTAGCTCTTTCTGCACCCCTCTTGCTTCCTTCTGCACTTCTCTTGCTTCTCTCTGCACCCCTCTTGCCTCTTTCTGCACCCCTCTTCCCTCTTTCTGCACCCTTCTTTCCTCTTTCTGCACCTCTCTTGCCTCTTTCTGCATTGCGGTTCCCTTTGTCTGAACCTATTTTGCCTGTTTCTGCAACTCTCGCCTCTTTCTGCAGTTATCTTGCCTCCTTGTGCACCTCTGTTGCAAATTTCTGCACCCCTCTTGCCTCTTTCTGCACCCCTCTTGCCTCTTTCTGCACCCTTCTTCCTGCTGTGTGCACCTCTCTTGCCTCTTTCTGCACCTCTCTTGCCTCTTTCTGCACCCCTCTTGCCTCTTTCTGCACCTCTTTTTCTTGTTTCTGCACTTCATTTGTGTCTTTCTGTACCCCTCTTGACTCCTTCTGTACCTCTGTTGTTTCTTACTGCTCTGCTCTTGCTTCTTTCTGCACCTCTCTTGCAAACTTCTGCACCCCTCTTGCCTCCTTCTGCACCTCTGTTGGTTCTTTCTGCACTGCTCTTGCTTCCTTCTGCACCTCTTTTGCCTGTTTCTGCCTCTTTCTGCACTTCTCTTGCCTCCTTCTGCACCTCTGTTGCTTCTTTCTGCACCTCTTTTGCAAACTTCTGCACCCCTCTGTAGGAGAGTAGGATCTGCTTCACATGGGTACCCCCACTTTTTGCTGATGCTTCACTGTTTTTCGACTTTAGTCTGGCTGGGGCCCTGCTAATCAGAACCCCAGCCTAGCTGCTTCCTCTCTAAAATGGTTTCCATGTACCTTAGGTACATCTCTGATTGGATTCTGGAGTGCCCTTATAAGTCCCTAGTATATGGTATACTATGTACCCAGGGCATAGGTACCCCAGAGGCCTACCAGGGGCTGAAGCATGTATTATGCCACCCCTGGGAGGCCCTCCAAAATGACACCACAGGTCTGCTACTGCAGCCTGGGTAAGGTGGTGCATGCACCCCTTACTGTGGTATATGCTACCTATATCACTACCATTGCACACACATATAAACCTATAAGTCACTCCTATGGCAGGCCTTAACAATCCTGAAGGCAGAGTGCTTGGTTTTTATGTGAGAGGGTGCCCCTGCATGAGCAGAGCCCCTCTGCAGCGTTCGGAGCCACTCCTCTGATGCTGTTTGTGGTGCAGCCTGACCATATACTCTTAAGTGCATTATAACCTCGCGTTAAATGCTAACTTCAGGATGGCTGCACGGAAACATATCGTGTTTGGTGTCAAACATCTTGGTATACTACCCCCCCGCCAGTTCTGGCGGCGGGGGTAGCATTCCACCCTTCTAGAGGGAGAGACATGTACACACCGGGCTACCCGATATTAACTTTACAGAGCCCTGGCATCACAAAATGGATGCCGCTGCCACAGACACAGGTCTGGCCTCCTGCTGCTGACCGAAACTCCAGCAGGGGAGGCCTGGACAATAGGTTTCCTGTCGAAGGGAGGTGTAGCCACCTCCCCAGACAGGATAGTGTGTATTGGGGCTGGGCGGGAGCACTCTCTGGTGCTTTGAAGTCCTGCACTGGGGGCACATTTGGTGTCCCTGTGCATAGCCAAGTTCAAACTGGTTGCAGGGGCTACCTGCCCCTGCTCTGGTGCGAAACTGGGCAAAGGGAATGGGTGTAACCACCCCTCTTCCCTGACCCTCCCATAGGTGGGTCCCCAGAGTATGTCCAACCCCCTAACTTAGTATAAGTATGGGACCCCAGTCCTTAGGACTTTGGATATCCCTGGACGAAACTCTGAAGCCGAATCCTGGACCTTCGACGCTCTACTTCAAGATTAGAGGACTGAAGAATCTCCCTTGGGGTCAAGGAGTGACTCCCCTGCTTGGCAGGCACCTAAGAAGCAATTGTCCGGTCTGCATCGCTGAAGCTCCTGCCGGACGCTGAAGTCTTTGCATTACCAGAGGTGGATTTCCAGACTTCGCCGAGGCTGCCCTGAGACCCCAGCAAAGCTGAGGCACATAGCTGTCGTGGGTAACGTGGAACCGTGACCCCTGGACACTAAGAACCTTTGTAAGTGCATCCTCTTCCTGGCCTCCCGAGAAATTGTGCTTTGGGCTCCGAGTAGCCCCCGCCTCCAGCACCAACTGCACCGAAGACCACTGGCCTCCACTCCACGAGTGTCCTGTGAGCCAGCTCCAAGTGCGTCCACTTGAGGCTCCTTCGCGGTCACTAGTCCGTTGGCTAGTGGGCCCTCCCGAAGGCAACTCTTCTTCTGCTTGGGCTTTCCTGGTTGCTCCAGACGTGCCCTGACTTACCTTTGCTGGATGAGTCCCCCAGACCTTGCTGGTCTGCATCAACGTCCTTTCTTTGTTCCCACGTGACTTGCCATTGCCAAGGCTTATTGGGTCCAATCCGGTCGCCAATACTGCAGCAATTGACAGACATTGTGGGACAGCTCGAATCCAGCTCCTGGTTGTCGTTGACGCCTCCTGGACCTCGTGGCTGAAGAGTCAAGACAAACGTCAACCTACCTGAAGCACCCGACATCGGTGGGCATCTGCTCATCGCCCTCCTGGTCACTGGCTAGTGACCCAGACTCTGTCCCCTCTGCTTTCAGGTCCTTCAGATCTTCGATCTACTCTTGGATCCACATGGACACTTTCGACTTGGTCGCCAGCAGCCTGCTGCAGCAGATCGCCCTTAAAAACGATGACGAAACCCGACACCAAAAGACACCTATGCACCCGGCTTCCCTGGGTGAGGTAACTCGAGTACTCCGGTGCTCCCGTGGGTATTGACTCTAGAACGGCCTAGTTCTAAAGGGGTTTGCTCCAAGTCTTCTTCTAAGTGTCCTTTCCTTTTAAAAACCTAACCGCGACTTTCCCCATAGAAGTTAACGGTGATTCGGGCTGTGTTCCCACACTGCACGTGTCCCCCGTGGGTCCCCTGTGTCACTACCTTGGGTGGTTCCTTGTGGTCCAAGCACTTCTACAGGCTCCAGGCCTTGTGTCTAGCTCAGTCGTGGTTCTTATACCACTTTATTGGTATATGGTTTGGTACGCCCCTAGGGCTCAAACGTGTATTTGTGCTATTACTGTTGATATTTGACTTGTAAACTATGTTCTTCGAACTCTAGCCTCATAAAGAGACTAGAGGGGTGTGTTTAAGACTAAATACATATATTTTATATATATACACCTGGTGTGGTCCTCTTTCATTTGGTCACTCAAGAGATTATAGACTGGTAAAACAAGCTGCTTTACATTCCTTCAAGACTTAGCCTCAAGGCTGCTCTCCATAGCTACCACTAGGATAGCTTTCAATAAAGGTTGTCTTTAACCTATTTCCAATAAGGGGTTGTTTGGACTGGTGCAAGGTGCCCACTATAATTAGTGGACAGCATATACCAGGCCAACTTCTCACACCCTCTTGGCTCTTTCTACACCACTCTTGCCTCTTTCTGCACCTCTGTTGCTTCTTTCTGCACTTCTCTTGCTTCTTTTTGCACCCTTCTAGCCTCTTTCTGCACCCTTCTTACCTCTTTCTGCACCTCTTTTGCCTCTTTCTGCACCCCTGTTCCCTTTTTGTACACCTCTCTTGCCTGTTTATGCAACTCTCTTGCCTCCTTCTGCAGTTCTCTTTCTTCCTTCTGCACCTCTGTTGCTTCTTTCTGTACCTCTCTTGCCTCTTTCTGTACGTCTCTTGCCTCTTTCTGCACCTCTGTTGCTTCGCCCTGCACTTCTCTTGCTTCTCTCTGCACCCCTCTTGCCTCTTTCTGCACCCCTCTTCCCTCTTTTTGCACCCTTCTTTCCTCTTTCTGCACCTCTCTTGCCTCTTTCTGCATTCCTGTTCCCTTTGTCTGAACCTCTTTTGCCTGTTTCTGCAACTCTCTTGCCTCTTTCTGCAGTTATCTTGCCTCCTTCTGCACCTCTGTTGCAAATTTCTGCACCCCTCTTGCCTCTTTCTGCACCCCTCTTGCCTCTTTCTGCACCCTTCTTCCCGCTGTGTGCACCTCTCTTGCCTCTTTCTGCACCTCTCTTGCCTCTTTCTGCACCCCTCTTGCCTCTTTCTGCACCCCTCTTGCCTCTTTCCGCACCTCTTTTGCTTGTTTCTGCACTTCATTTGTGTCTTTCTGTACCCCTCTTGACTCCTTCATTACCTCTGTTGTTTCTTACTGCTCTGCTCTTGCTTCTTTCTGCACCTCTCTTGCAAACTTCTGCACCCCTCTTGCCTCCTTCTGCACCTCTGTTGGTTCTTTCTGCACTGCGCTTGCTTCCTTCTGCACCTCTTTTGCCTGTTTCTGTAACTCTCTTGCCTCTCTCTGCACTTCTCTTGCCTCCTTGTGCACCTCTGTTGCTTCTTTCTGCACCTCTTTTGCAAACTTCTGCACCCCTCTTGCCTCTTTCTACACCACTCTTGCTTCTTTCTGCACTTCTCTTGCTTCTTTTTGCACCCTTATTGCCTCTTTCTGCACCCTTCTTCCCTCGTTCTGCACCTCTTTTGCCTCTTTCTGCACCCCTGTTCCCTTTTTGTGCACCTCTCTTGCCTCCTTCTGCAGTTCTCTTTCTTCCTTCTGCACCTCTGTTGCTTCTTTCTGTACCTCTCTTGCCTCTTTCTGTACCCCTCTTGCCTTTTTCTGCACCTCTTTTGCTTCTTTCTGCACTTCTCTTGCCTCTTTCTGCGCCCCTCTTGCCTCCTTCTGCACCTCTGTTGTTTCTTTCTGCACTGCTCGTGCTTTCTGCACATCTCTTGCAAATTTTGACACCCCTCTTGCCTCCTTCTGCACCTCTGTTGGTTCCATCTGCACTGCTCTTGCTTCTTTATGTACCTCTTTTGCCTGTTTCTGCAACTCTCTTGCCTCTTTATGCACTTCTCTTGCCTCCTTCTGCACCTCTGTTGCTTCTTTCTGCACTTCTCTTACCTCTTTCTGCACCCCTCTTGTCTCTTTCTGTACCTCTGTTGGTTCTTTCTGCACTGCACTTGCTTCTTTCTGGACCTCTCTTATAAATTCCGGCACCCCTCTTGCCTCTTTCTGCACCCCTCTTGCCTCCTTCTGCGCCTCTGTTGGTTCTTTCTGCACTGCTCTTGCTTCTTTCTGCACCTCTTTTGCCTGTTTCTGCACTTCTTTTGCCTCCTTCTGCACATCTGTTGCTTCTTTCTGCACTTCTCTTGCCTCTTTCTGCACCCCTCTTGCTTCTTTCTGCGCCTCTGTTGCTTCCTCCTGCACCTCTGTTGCTTCCTCCTGCACCTCTGTTGCCTCTTTCTGTACCCCTCTTGCCTCTTCTTGCACCTCATTTGCTTCTTTCTGCACTTCTCTTGCCTGTTTCTGCGCCCCTCTTGCCTCCTTCTGCACCTCTGTTGTTTCTTTCTGCACTGCTCTTGCTTATTTCTGCACATCTCTTGCAAATATCGACATCCCTCTTGCCTACTTCTGCACCTCTGTTGGTTCTTTCTGCACTGCTCTTGCTTCTTTATGCAACTCTTTTGCCTGTTTCTGCAACTCTCTTGCTTCTTTCTGCACTTCTCTTGCCTCCTTCTGCACCTCTGTTGCTTCTTTCTGCACTTCTCTTGCCTCTTTCTACACCACTCTTGCCTCTTTCTGCACCTATGTTGCTTCTTTCTGCACTTCTCTTGCTTCTTTTTGCACCCTTCTTGCCTCTTTCTGCACCCTTCTTCCCTCTTTCTACACCTCTCTTGCCTCTTTCTGTACTCCTCTTCCCTTTTTGTGCACCTCTCTTGCCTGTTTCTGCAATTCTCTTGCCTCTTTCTGCAGTTCTCTTGCTTCCTTCTGCACCTCTGTTGCTTCTTTCTGTACTTCTCTTGCCTCTTTCTGCACCCCTCTTGTCTCTTTCTGTACCTCTGTTGGTTCTTTCTGCACTTGCTTCTTTCTGGACCTCTCTTGCAAATTCCGGCACCCCTCTTGCCTTTTTCTGCACCCCTCTTGCCTCCTTCTGCGCCTCTGTTGGTTCATTCTGCACTGCTCTTGCTTCTTTCTGCACGTCTTTTGACTGTTTCTGCACTTCTTTTGCCTCCTTCTGCACATCTGTTGCTTCTTTCTGCACTTCTCTTGCCTCTTTCTGCACCCCTCTTGCTTCTTTCTGCACCTCTGTTTCTTCTTTCTGCACCTCTCTTGCTTCTTTCTGCACCCCTCTTGCCTATTTCTGTACCCTTCTTCCCTCTTTCTGCATCTCTCCTGCCTCTTTCTGCACCCCTGTTCCCTTTTTCTGTACCTCTCTTGCCTTTTTCTGCAACTCTCTTGCCTCTTTCTGCAGTTATCTTGCCTCCTTCTGCACCTCTGTTGCTTCTTTCTGCACTTCTCTTGCCGATTTCTGGACCCCTCTTGCCTCTTTCTGCACCTCTGTTTGTTCTTTTTGCACAGCTCTTGCTTCTTTCTGCACCTCTGTTGCCTGTTTCTGCAACTCTCTTGCCTCTTTCTGAACTTCTCTTGCTTCTTTCAGCACTTCTCTTGCTTCTTTATGCATCCCTCTTGCTTCTTTCTGTACTTCTCTTGCCTGTTTCTGTAACTCTCTTGCCTCTTTCTGCAGTTCTCTTGCCTGCTTCTGCACCTCTGTTGTTTCTTTCTGCACTGCTCTTGCTTATTTCTGCACATCTCTTGCAAATATCGACATCCCTCTTGCCTACTTCTGTACCTCTGTTGGTTCTTTCTGCACTGCTCTTGCTTCTTTATGCAACTCTTTTGCCTGTTTCTGCAACTCTCTTGCTTCTTTCTGCACTTCTCCTGCCTCCTTCTGCACCTCTGTTGCTTCTTTCTGCACTTCTCTTGCCTCTTTCTACACCACTCGTGCCTCTGTCTGCACCTCTGTTGCTTCTTTCTGCACTTCTCTTGCTTCTTTTTGCACCCTTCTTGCCTCTTTCTACACCCTTCTTCCCTCTTTCTACACCTCTCTTGCCTCTTTCTGCACTCCTGTTCCCTTTTTGTGCACCTCTCTTGCCTGTTTCTGCAATTCTCTTGCCTCTTTCTGCAGTTCTCTTGCCTCCTTCTGCACCTCTGTTGCTTCTTTCTGTACTTCTCTTGCCTCTTTCTGCACCCCTCTTGTCTCTTTCTGTACCTCTGTTGGTTCTTTCTGCATAGCTCTTTCTTCTTTCTGGACCTCTCTTGCAAATTCCGACACCCTCTTGCCTTTTTCTGCACCCCTCTTGCCTCTTTCTGCGCCTCTGTTGGTTCTTTCTGAACTGCTCTTGCTTCTTTCTGCACCTCTTTTGACTGTTTCTGCACTTCTTTTGCCTCCTTCTGCACATCTGTTGCTTCTTTCTGCACTTCTCTTGCCTCTTTCTGCACCCCTCTTGCTTCTTTCTGCACCTCTCTTCCTTCTTTCTGCACCCCTCTTGCCTATTTCTGTACCCTTCTTCCCTCTTTCTGCATCTCTCTTGGCTCTTTCTGCACCCCTGTTCCCTTTTTCGGCACCTCTCTTGCCTGTTTCTGTAACTCTCTTGCCTCTTTCTGCAGTTCTCTTGCTTGCTTCTGCACCTCTGTTGTTTCTTTCTGCACTGCTCTTGCTTATTTCTGCACATCTCTTGCAAATATCGACATCCCTCTTGCCTACTTCTGTACCTCTGTTGGTTCTTTCTGCACTGCTCTTGCTTCTTTATGCAACTCTTTTGCCTGTTTCTGCAACTCTCTTGCTTCTTTCTGCACTTCTCCTGCCTCCTTCTGCACCTCTGTTGCTTCTTTCTGCACTTCTCTTGCCTCTTTCTACACCACTCGTGCCTCTGTCTGCACCTCTGTTGCTTCTTTCTGCACTTCTCTTGCTTCTTTTGCACCCTTCTTGCCTCTTTCTACACCCTTCTTCCCTCTTTCTACACCTCTCTTGCCTCTTTCTGCACTCCTGTTCCCTTTTGTGCACCTCTCTTGCCTGTTTCTGCAATTCTCTTGCCTCTTTCTGCAGTTCTCTTGCCTCCTTCTGCACCTCTGTTGCTTCTTTCTGTACTTCTCTTGCCTCTTTCTGCACCCCTCTTGTCTCTTTCTGTACCTCTGTTGGTTCTTTCTGCATAGCTCTTTCTTCTTTCTGGACCTCTCTTGCAAATTCCGGCACCCTCTTGCCTTTTTCTGCACCCCTCTTGCCTCTTTCTGCGCCTCTGTTGGTTCTTTCTGAACTGCTCTTGCTTCTTTCTGCACCTCTTTTGACTGTTTCTGCACTTCTTTTGCCTCCTTCTGCACATCTGTTGCTTCTTTCTGCACTTCTCTTGCCTCTTTCTGCACCCCTCTTGCTTCTTTCTGCACCTCTCTTCCTTCTTTCTGCACCCCTCTTGCCTATTTCTGTACCCTTCTTCCCTCTTTCTGCATCTCTCTTGGCTCTTTCTGCACCCCTGTTCCCTTTTTCTGTACCTCTCTTGCCTTTTTCTGCAACTCTCTTGCCTCTTTCTGCAGTTATCTTGCCTCCTTCTGCACCTCTGTTGCTTCTTTCTGCACTTCTCTTGCCGATTTCTGGACCCCTCTTGCCTCTTTCTGCACCTCTGTTGGTTCTTTTTGCACAGCTCTTGCTTCTTTCTGCACCTCTTTTGCCTGTTTCTGCAACTCTCTTGCCTCTTTCTGAACTTCTCTTGCTTCTTTCAGCACTTCTCTTGCTTCTTTATGCACCCCTCTTGCTTCTTTCTGCACTTCTCTTGCCTGTTTCTGTAACTCTCTTGCCTCTTTCTGCAGTTCTCTTGCCTGCTTCTACACCTCTGTTGTTTCTTTCTGCACTGCTCTTGCTTATTTCTGCACATCTCTTGCAAATATCGACATCCCTCTTGCCTACTTCTGCACCTCTGTTGGTTCTTTCTGCACTGCTCTTGCTTCTTTATGCAACTCTTTTGCCTGTTTCTGCAACTCTCTTGCTTCTTTCTGCACTTCTCCTGCCTCCTTCTGCACCTCTGTTGCTTCTTTCTGCACTTCTCTTGCCTCTTTCTACACCACTCTTGCCTCTGTCTGCACCTCTGTTGCTTCTTTCTGCACTTCTCTTGCTTCTTTTTGAACCCTTCTTGCCTCTTTCTGCACCCTTCTTCCCTCTTTCTACACCTCTCTTGCCTCTTTCTGCACTCCTGTTCCCTTTTTGTGCACCTCTCTTGCCTGTTTCTGCAATTCTCTTGCCTCTTTCTGCAGTTCTCTTGCCTCCTTCTGCACCTCTGTTGCTTCTTTCTGTACTTCTCTTGCCTCTTTCTGCACCCCTCGTGTCTCTTTCTGTACCTCTGTTGGTTCATTCTGCATTGCTCTTTCTTCTTTCTGGACTTCTCTTGCAAATTCCGGCACCCCTCTTGCCTTTTTCTGCACCCCTCTTGCCTCCTTCTGCGTCTCTGTTGGTTCTTTCTGCACTGCTCTTGCTTCTTTCTGCACCTCTTTTGACTGTTTCTGCACTTCTTTTGCCTCCTTCTGCACATCTGTTGCTTCTTTCTGCACTTCTCTTGCCTCTTTCTGCACCCCTCTTGCTTCTTTCTGCACCTCTATTTCTTCTTTCTGCACCTCTCTTCCTTCTTTCTGCACCCCTCTTGCCTATTTCTGTGCCCTTCTTCCCTCTTTCTGCATCTCTCTTGCCTCTTTCTGCACCCCTGTTCCCTTTTTCTGTACCTCTCTTGCCTTTTTCTGCAACTCTCTTGCCTCTTTCTGCAGTTATCTTGCCTCCTTCTGCACCTCTGTTGCTTCTTTCTGCACTTCTCTTGCCGATTTCTGGACCCCTCTTGCCTCTTTCTGCACCTCTGTTGGTTCTTTTTGCACAGCTCTTGCTTCTTTCTGCACCTCTTTTGCCTGTTTCTGCAACTCTCTTGCCTCTTTCTGAACTTCTCTTGCTTCTTTCAGCACTTCTCTTGCTTCTTTATGCACCCCTCTTGCTTCTTTCTGCACTTCTCTTGCCTGTTTCTGTAACTCTCTTGCCTCTTTCTGCAGTTCTCTTGCCTGCTTCTGCAACTCTGTTGCAAATTTCTGCATCCCTCTTGCCTCTTTCTGCACCTCTGTTGCTTCTTTCTGCACTTCTCTTGCTTATTTTTGCACCCTTCTTGCCTCTTTCTGCACCCTTCTTCCCTCTTTCTGCACCTCATTTGTCTCTTTCTGCACCCTGTTCCCTTTTTGTGCACCTCTCTTGCCTGTTTCTGCAACTCTCTTGCCTCCTTCTGCAGTTCTCTTTCTTCCTTCTGCACCTCTGTTGCTTCTTTCTGTACCTCTCTTGTCTCTTTCTGTACCTCTGTTGGTTCCTCCTGCACTGCTCTTGCTTCTTTCTGGACCTCTCTTTCAAATTCCGGCACCCCTCTTGCCTTTTTCTGCACCCCTCTTGCCTCCTTATGCGCCTCTGTTGGCTCTTTCTGCACTGCTCTTGCTTCTTTCTGCACCTCTTTTGACTGTTTCTGCACTTCTTTTGCCTCCTTCTGCACATCTGTTGCTTCTTTCTGCACTTCTCTTGCCTCTTTCTGCACCCCTCTTGCTTCTTTCTGCACCTGTTTCTTCTTTCTGCACCTCTTTTGCCTATTTCTGTACCCTTCTTCCCTCTTTCTGCATCTCTCTTGCCTCTTTCTGCACCCCTGTTCCCTTTTTCTGTACCTCTCTTGCCTCTTTCTGCAGTTGTCTTGCCTCCTTCTGCACCTCTGTTGCTTCTTTCTGCACTTCTCTTGCCGATTTCTGGACCCCTCTTGCCTCTTTCTGCACCTCTGTTGGTTCTTTTTGCACAGCTATTGCTTTTTTCTGCACCTCTGTTGCCTGTTTCTGCAACTCTCTTGACTCTTTCTGAACTTCTCTTGCTTCTTTCAGCACTTCTCTTGCTTCTTTACGCACCCCTCTTGCTTGCACCCCTCTTGCTTCTTTCTGCACTTCTCTTGCCAGTTTCTGTAACTCTCTTGCCTCTTTCTGCAATTCTCTTGCCTCCTTCTGCAACTCTGTTGCAAATTTCTGCACCCTCTTGCCTCTTTCTGCACCTCTGTTGCTTCTTTCTGCACTTCTCTTGTTTATTTTTGCACCCTTCTTGCCTCTTTCTGCACCCTTCTTCCCTCTTTCTGCACCTCTTTTGCTTCTTTCTGCACCCTGTTCCCTTTTGTGCATCTCTCTTGCCTGTTTCTGCAACTCTCTTGCCTCCTTCTGCAGTTCTCTTTCTTCCTTCTGCATCTCTGTTGCTTCTTTCTGTACCTTCTTTTGCCTCTTTCTGTACCCCTCTTGCCTCTTTCTGCACCTCTTTTGCTTCTTTCTGCACTTCTCTTGCCTCTTTCTGCGCCCCTCTTGCCTCCTTCTGCACCTCTGTCGTTTCTTTCTGCACTGCTCTTGCTTTCTGCACATCTCTTGCAAATTTCGACACCCCTCTTGCCTCCTTCTGCACCTCTGTTGGTTCCTTCTGCACTGCTCTTGCTTCTTTATGCACCTCTTTTGCCTGTTTCTGCAACTCTCTTGCCTCTTTATGCACTTCACTTGCCTCCTTCTGCTCCTCTGTTGCTTCTTTCTGCACTTCTCTTGCCTCTTTCTGCACCCCTCTTGTCTCTTTCTGTACCTCTGTTGGTTCTTTCTGCACTGCTCTTGCTTCTTTCTGGACCTCTCTTGCAAATTCCGGCACCCCTCTTGCCTCTTTCTGCACCCCTCTTGCCTCCTTCTGCACCTCTGTTGGTTCTTTCTGCACTGCTCTTGCTTCTTTCTGCACATCTGTTGCTTCTTTCTGCACTTCTCTTGCCTCTTTCTGCACCCCTCTTGCTTCTTTCTGCACCTTTGTTGCTTCTTTCTGCACCTCTGTTGCTTCTTTCTGCACCCCTCTTGTCTATTTCTGCACACTTCTTCCCTCTTTCTGCGTCTCTCTTGCCTCTTTCTGCACCCCTGTTCCCTTTTTCTGTACCTCTCATGCCTCTTTCTGCAACTCTCTTGCCTCTTTCTGCAGTTGTCTTGCCTCCTTCTGCACCTCTGTTGCTTCTTTCTGTACTTCTCCTGCCTATTTCTGGACCCCTCTTGCCTCTTTCTCCACCTCTGTTGGTTCTTTTGCACAGCTCTTGCTTCTTTCTGTACCTCTTTTTCCTGTTTCTTCAACTCTCTTGCCTCTTTCTTCACTTCTCTTGCCTCCTTTTGCACCTCTGTTGCTTCTTTCTTCACTTCTCTTGCCTTTTTCTGTACTTCACTTGCCTTTTTCTGCACCCCTCTTGCCTCTTTCTGCACCTCTCTTGCTTCTTTTTGCACCCCTCTTGCCTCTTTCTGCACCTCTCTTGCCTCTTTCTGCACCCCTGTTCCCTTTTTCGGCACCTCTCTTGCCTGTTTCTGCAAGTCTCTTGCCTCTTTCTGCAGTTCTCTTGCCTCCCTCTGCATCTCTGTTGCTTCTTTCTGCACTTCTCTTGCCTCTTTCTGCACCCCTCTTGTCTGTTTCTGTACCTCTGTTGCTTCTTTCTGCACTGTTCATGTTTCTTTCTACATCTCTCTTGCAAATGTATGCACCCCTCTTGCCTCTTTCTGCACCCTTCTTGCCTCCTTCTGTACCTCTGTTGGTTCTTTCTACACTGCTCTTGCTTCTTTCTGCAACTCTTTTGCCTGTTTCTGCAACTCTATTGCCTCTTTCTGCACTTCTCTTTCTTCTTTCTGCACTTCTCTTGCTTCTATCAGCACCTGTCTTGCTTCTTTCTGCACTTCTCTTGCTTTTTTCTGCACCCCTCTCACATCTTTCTGTACCCCTCTTCCCTCTTTCTGCTCTTCTCTTGCCTCTTTCTGCACTTCTCTTGCCTCTTTCTACACTTCTCTTGCCTCTTTCTGCAATTCTCTTGCCTCTTTCTGCCATTCTCTTGCCTCTTTCTGCACATGTCTTACTCTTTCTGCACCTCTCTTGCTTCTTTATGCACCCCTCTTGCTTCTTTCTGCACTTCTCTTGCCTGTTTCTGTAACTCTCTTGCCTCTTTCTGCAGTTCTCTTGCCTGCTTCTGCAACTCTGTTGCAAATTTCTGCACCCCTCTTGCCTCTTTCTGCACCTCTGTTGCTTCTTTCTGCACTTCTCTTGCTTATTTTTGCACCCTTCTTGCCTCTTTCTGCACCCTTCTTCCCTCTTTCTGCACCTCATTTGCCTCTTTCAGCACCCTGTTCCCTTTTTGTGCACCTCTCTTGCCTGTTTGTGCAACTCTCTTGCCTCCTTCTGCAGTTCTCTTTCTTCCTTCTGCACCTCTGTTGCTTCTTTCTGTACCCTCTTGTCTCTTTCTGTACCTCTGTTGGTTCCTCCTGCACTGCTCTTGCTTCTTTCTGGACCTCTCTTGCAAATTCCGGCACCCCTCTTGCCTTTTTCTGCACCCCTCTTGCCTCCTTATGCGCCTCTGTTGGCTCTTTCTGCACTGCTCTTGCTTCTTTTTGCACCTCTTTTGACTGTTTCTGCACTTCTTTTGCCTCCTTCTGCACATCTGTTGCTTCTTTCTGCACTTCTCTTGCCTCTTTCTGCACCCCTCTTGCTTCTTTCTGCACCTGTTTCTTCTTTCTGCACCTCTCTTGCCTCTTTCTGCACCCCTGTTCCCTTTTTCTGTACCTCTCTTGCCTCTTTCTGCAGTTGTCTTGCCTCCTTCTGCACCTCTGTTGCTTCTTTCTGCACTTCTCTTGCCGATTTCTGGACCCCTCTTGCCTCTTTCTGCACCTCTGTTGGTTCTTTTTGCACAGCTATTGCTTCTTTCTGCACCTCTGTTGCCTGTTTCTGCAACTCTCTTGCCTCTTTCTGAACTTCTCTTGCTTCTTTCAGCACTTCTCTTGCTTCTTTACGCACCCCTCTTGCTTGCACCCCTCTTGCTTCTTTCTGCACTTCTCTTGCCAGTTTCTGTAACTCTCTTGCCTCTTTCTGCAGTTCTCTTGCCTCCTTCTGCAACTCTGTTGCAAATTTCTGCACCCCTCTTGCCTCTTTCTGCACCTCTGTTGCTTCTTTCTGCACTTCTCTTGTTTATTTTTTGCACCCTTCTTGCCTCTTTCTGCACCCTTCTTCCCTCTTTCTGCACCTCCTTTGCTTCTTTCTGCACCCTGTTCCCTTTTTGTGCATCTCTCTTGCCTGTTTCTGCAACTCTCTTGCCTCCTTCTGCAGTTCTCTTTCTTCCTTCTGCACCTCTGTTGCTTCTTTCTGTACCTTCTTTTGCCTCTTTCTGTACCCCTCTTGCCTCTTTCTGCACCTCTTTTGCTTCTTTCTGCACTTCTCTTGCCTCTTTCTGCGCCCCTCTTGCCTCCTTCTGCACCTCTGTCGTTTCTTTCTGCACTGCTCTTGCTTTCTGCATATCTCTTGCAAATTTCGACACCCCTCTTGCCTCCTTCTGCACCTCTGTTGGTTCCTTCTGCACTGCTCTTGCTTCTTTATGCACCTCTTTTGCCTGTTTCTGCAACTCTCTTGCCTCTTTATGCACTTCACTTGCCTCCTTCTGCTCCTCTGTTGCTTCTTTCTGCACTTCTCTTGCCTCTTTCTGCACCCCTCTTGTCTCTTTCTGTACCTCTGTTGGTTCTTCCTGCACTGCTCTTGCTTCTTTCTGGACCTCTCTTGCAAATTCCGGCACCCCTCTTGCTTCTTTCTGCACCCCTCTTGCCTCCTTCTGCACCTCTGTTGGTTCTTTCTGCACTGCTCTTGCTTCTTTCTGCACATCTGTTGCTTCTTTCTGCACTTCTCTTGCCTCTTTCTGCACCCCTCTTGCTTCTTTCTGCACCTTTGTTGCTTCTTTCTGCACCTCTGTTGCTTCTTTCTGCACCCCTCTTGTCTCTTTCTGCACCCTTCTTCCCTCTTTCTGTACCACTCATGCCTCTTTCTGCAACTCTCTTGCCTCTTTCTGCAGTTGTCTTGCCTCCTTCTGCACCTCTGTTGCTTCTTTCTGTACTTCTCCTGCCTATTTCTGGACCCCTCTTGCCTCTTTCTCCACCTCTGTTGGTTCTTTTGCACAGCTCTTGCTTCTTTCTGCACCTCTTTTTCCTGTTTCTTCAACTCTCTTGCCTCTTTCTTCACTTCTCTTGCCTCCTTTTGTACCTCTGTTGCTTCTTTCTTCACTTCTCTTGCCTTTTTCTGTACTTCACTTGCCTTTTTCTGCACCCCTCTTGCCTCTTTCTGCACCTCTCTTGCTTCTTTTTGCACCCCTCTTGCCTCTTTCTGCACCTCTCTTGCCTCTTTCTGCACCCCTGTTCCCTTTTTCGGAACCTCTCTTGCCTGTTTCTGCAAGTCTCTTGCCTCTTTCTTCAGTTCTCTTGCCTCCCTCTGCATCTCTGTTGCTTCTTTCTGCACTTCTCTTGCCTCTTTCTGCACCCCTCTTGTCTGTTTCTGTACCTCTGTTGCTTCTTTCTGCACTGTTCATTTTCTTTCTACATCTCTCTTGCAAATGTATGCACCCCTCTTGCCTCTTTCTGCACCCTTCTTGCCTCCTTCTGTACCTCTGTTGGTTCTTTCTACACTGCTCTTGCTTCTTTCTGCAACTCTTTTGCCTGTTTCTGCAACTCTATTGCCTCTTTCTGCACTTCTCTTGCTTCTTTCTGCACTTCTCTTGCTTTTATCAGCACCTGTCTTGCTTCTTTCTGCACTTCTCTTGCTTTTTTCTGCACCCCTCTCACCTCTTTCTGTACCCCTCTTCCCTCTTTCTGCTCTTCTCTTGCCTCTTTCTGCACTTTTCTTGCCTCTTTTTACACTTCTCTTGCCTCTTTCTGCACATGTCTTACTCTTTCTGCACCTCTCTTGCTTTTTTCTATACTTCTCTCGCCTCTTTCTGTAGTCAAATGGGAAGTGCAAGTTGTCAAGTTTAAAGGTCTGCGTGCTCTTGTGACTGAGGCATGTGTCTACTTGTACATGTATTCTAACGTGTTATGCATCTGAAGATGGTAGCTTAAAAAGTGGGTAGCTTCTCCTATAGGTGGTCAAATATTCTTAGTTCTGCTCTGTCATTCGGTTGCACTGACAGACATGTCTTATGTATATAGGTGTTATAGAGCCCTTCATATATACTATTGAATACCCACGTGCCCTGTATTCTAAGCAGAAAGAAATACATACACCTTTTTGTACACAAATTTACAGAGTATGCTGTTTGGAACACAGGTATTCAAGTATTTGTATGTTTATTTTTATGTAACATGTCACTAGGTAAAAGCAGAGGCACGCATGCATACCTTCACAAACTTGGTCAGACTTACAACAGTGATATGCTTAGCATTGCTGTTTTAGATTTGGGAGGCCTAACATTCTGAGCAGTCGATTAATAGTAAACCTTCAAGAGAAAAGTGAGGTTTAAGACATCTTGGGAGAAGGATTAGTGATTAGGCTACTTTGTATGAGTCTGTTGTAAGGTACAGTCGAAGTAGGACTCCTTCTGCACCTCTGGTGGTTCTTTCTGCACATCTCTTGCTTCTTTCTGTACCTTTCTTCCTCTTTCTGGACTTCTGTTGCCTCTTTCTGCATTTCTCTTGCTTATTTCTGCACCTTTCTTCCTTTTTCTGCACCTCTCTTGCCTCTTTCTGCACTTCTCTTGCTTCTTTCTGCACCTTTCTTCCTCTTTCTGGACTTCTGTTGCCTCTTTCTGCATTTCTCTTGCTTCTTTCTGCACCTTTCTTCCCCTTTCTGCACCTCTCTTGCCTCTTTCTGCACTTCTCTTGCTTCTTTTTGCACCTTTCTTTCTCTTTCTGCACATGTCCTACCTATGTAGGCATAGTTAGAAATTAGCATTTAAAAAACCTTAGAAATTCACTGTAAAAACTAGAGGTTTTAGGGACGTTGTAGTTAGTATTGGCATTTAAAAAGCCATAGAAATTCACTAAAAAAAACAGAAGTTTCAGGGACGTTATAGTTAGGAATTAGCATTTAAAAAACCTTAGAAATTCATTGAAAAAACCACAGGTTTCAGGGACGTTATAGTTAGTTGGACATTTCACTCGTACAAAACCAGTGAAATTCGGACGTTATAGTTAGTTCAACTAACTATAACTTGCGCCCCCGCAATGCACTGCTGATGACGTCACATATTACATCACTCATGACATGGTCAGTGATATCACTGATGACATCTCAAATGACATCACTGATGACATCACTGATGACATCATCCAGTGACTGTGTGTTTCTGTAAAGTTTAATATGTTTAATATATATAGGCCAAGGTGTATTGAAGAATGAGTGGTTGTATGAGTGTCTGAATGGATGATTTAGTGGGGGCGTGACTGACTGTATAAGTGAGTGATTAAACGTGTCTTAGTGAATGCATGGGTGAATGACTAATCTATGTGAATGTCTGTATCAGTCTGTCAGTTGATGTGTAAGTGGCTGCATGGGTTGGTGAGTAGCTACATGAGTGTCTATATGGATTAATGATTGGTTGTCTGAGTACCTCTATGAGTGCCTGAGTGTCTGTGTGGGTGGGTGGGGGTGGGTATGACTCCCTGCATGGACGTGTGAGTGGGTGATTCACTGGGTGTATGGGTTCATGAGTGCATCTGCAAGAGGCTGTATGGGTGAGTGAGGGTGCGTATGTCTTTGTTGGTGAGTGTATGGATGTCTCAGGGGTATATGGGTGAGTAACCACATATGTGAAAGGCAGTATGTTATGTTATGTTATAGGCATTTATACAGCGCGAACGGTTACCCAAAGGTGTCCTGGCGCTAGCTGCTCTCAAACTGGGCATTGGGGTGGAAGACAATTTTTACAAGGTAAAGAGCCATGTCTTCAATTCCTTCCTGAAGGTTAGGATATTAGGTGTATTTCTCAGATGAAAAGGGAGATCATTCCAGGCCTTGGCAGCACCGGCAACAAAACTTCTCCCTCCCCATGCGACTTTTTTTATGGGTGGTACTGATACCAGCTTAGCACCAAGGGAGCGAAGAGTTCTTATGGGTTGATACCATTTCAGACGCTGTTTAAGGTAATCTGGGCCTGTACCTTGCAGTGCCTTGTGCACGGTGCATAGGGCCTTAAAACGTACCCTTTTCCTGACAGGCAGCCAATGAAGTTTTTTGATTTCCTTGGCAATTGGAGTAAATTTCGAGGTACCAGTAAGCAGTCTTGCCGCCGCATTTTGTAACAATTGGAGCTTGTTCATGAAACGTTCTTGAATGTTTAAGTAAAGACCATTGCAGTAATCCAGCCTAGACATGATAAGTGCCGTGACTACTGTCCGCCGACTGTCTACTGGTAAGAAATGTAGTATTTTTTTAATCATTTTGAGGGTATAGAAAGTGGCTGAGGCTACTGCAGTATATGTGAGTGTTGGAGTATATAAGTGACTTTATGTGTAAGTGAGTGAGTGTGAGAGTGGCTATATGGGTGAGTGTGTGCTTGTTTCAGTGATTGTAGAAGAGAGTAAGTATGTGTTAGTATCTGTATGAATAGGTGAGGTGGTGTGTGTATAACTGTATAGGTGAGTAAATGGCAGTGTGATTTATTCTTTGCATGACTGACTAGGTGTGTGAGTAACTCTATGGGTGAGCGGTGGTGTGTGAGTGTCTGTATGGGTATATGAGTGCATATGATAGTGGCTGTATTGATGAGTGACTGCATGTTTGTATGACTTTATGGGTGAGTGAGTGGATGTGTGTGTAGACCTAGGAATCAGTGAGTAGGTATGTACTAACTGGTATTGGTGTATCTATGGTTTCGAGAATGGTAGTCTGTATTTTAGAGTGGGTGTATCAAAGGTTATATTAGGGTGTGAGGAGGTGCATCAGATGATCACGTGGATGATGTCATCTGAGATGTCATCAGTGATGTCATCTGAGATGTCATCAGTGATGTCATCAGTGATGTCACTGACCATGTCATGAGTGATGTAATATGTGACGTCATCAGCAGTGCATTGCGGGGGCGCGAGTTATAGTTAGCTCCACTAACTATAACGGCAGAATTTCTCTGGTTTTGTACAAGTGAAATGTCCAACTAACTATAACATCCCTGAAACCTGTGGTTTTTTCAGTGAATTTCAAGGTTTTTTAAATGCTAATTTCTAACTATAACGTCCCTGAAACCTATGGTTTTTTCAGTGAATTTCAAAGGTTTTTTAAATGCTAATTTCTAACTATAACGTCCCTGAAACCTATGGTTTTTTCAGTGAATTTCAAAGGTTTTTTAAATGCTAATTTCTAACTATAACGTCCCTGAAACCTATGGTTTTTTCAGTGAATTTCTAAGGTTTTTTAAATGCTAAATACTAACTATAATGTCCATGAAATTGATGTTTTTTTCACTGAATTTCTAAGGTTTTCCAACTTGTTTTGAAATTTTTTGGCTGGAACAGCAATGGCAGTATATGTTCAATAATTTCTGTAAAATTGCAGTGTGT
Source organism: Calotriton arnoldi (assembly GCA_963921515.1). NCBI lineage: Eukaryota > Metazoa > Chordata > Amphibia > Caudata > Salamandridae > Calotriton > Calotriton arnoldi. Next base: position 2,544,484 of record CAWUFW010001495.1, read on the forward strand.
ACAATTTACATTACGAATTAAAACGCTTGTTCTAATTTTTTAAGCTTTTATAAAAGTAATGTGATTTTTTATCCTTTTTAAAATATGTATTTACATATTTATTTATTTTTTTCATAAATAATTGAGATTTGCATACCCATTGTGTACCAATCACGTTGGGTGCGCGAATCCAAGCAACCCGCCGCCATATTTGTTAAGTCGCGCACGTTGCGCGTACGGTGCGGAATGGGTGCGCGGTTCTCATTTTTCATGCTTACGAAATTTAAATACTTGATATATACTATATATTTATCAAATCTATTGTATATACTTTATTGAAAGAGTTATAAAACTGACTCAAACATAAATAATATGAAGATTAAACTTCTTATAATGAAGTTACGGAAGCCGCAACGGTCCCGCGTAACCTCACATAGGTATTTCCGGGTTCGTGTCAGGTACGCGAATCCAGTGCAAGTTATTTAGTTTTAAAAGTATATATATATAACTTTATTATATATATTATACCAAGAGATTAATATATAAATTTGTAAATTTAGTATATTTGTAACTGGAATAAATATATATTATTGTTAAATATATTTTTTGGGAATCGCGTCTGGTGCGCGCTGGTTGCGCGTCGGGTACGCGAATCCCATGTGACTTTAAAAGAAAGCATTTCATTGGTTAAGAAGCTTTCTATTCTAGTACTTGCAGGACCCCACCCAAATTTTTCATTCTTCCAAGAACATCTTCAGAAGACACAGCTCTTGTGTTTTCTGTTCATCTTTATTGCATTTTTTTGGTGTTTTTTTGATCCACTGGGAAAATGGCTTCTTCTATTCCCCCACAGGACATTCCTGGAGATGAAGAAGATTTGGAAGAACCAATAATGCAGTGCAAGGAAAGTGTTGTGTGGGCTTTTTTTTCTATTCCAGCTGGCGAAAACAAGGTGAATGCACGCAAGGTGACCTGCACTTTATGTCAAAAGGTGCTATCTCGGTGATCCGAGAAAAAATAATCCTGCTGCACTTCACCAATAATGAAGCACCTGCAGACAATGCATCCACGTCATCTTGCGCGAGAGCAACATCGTCGCGAACTACAGCAACAAATTCAGCATGATGAGGTTGCAGGGCCGAGTACCTCGGCAGGTTCTTCTGCATCGACCCAAAGAGCCCAAATAATCCCAGAGTTTGCTGAACTTGAGCAGCGATGCATTAAGTGCAAAAAAGTTCTTTGTTGTGGAGAGCAATCTGTGGATGCTGTTGTGGTTGCTGCGAAAAACCACAGTTGTTAATTTTTTTTGTTTTGTTTCTGCAATGAGTTTTTAATTGCAAAATGTTTGGGAAAGTTTTCTCAGTTCATTCTGTTGATTTTTGCATTTTTTTTTTTTAAAACACCAAAAAAATACATAAAAGAGTTAAAAAAAACACACAAAAAAGAATTTTTTTCTTTTTAGAACCGCCTATTTGGTTAAAAATAGACAAACTTCTATGTGTTGTATGAATTGCAGCAAGTGTAATATATGAATCATTGTATGAGTGTATGAGTACTGCCTGAGTGAATGAATGAGTGTTGCAGTAATGCGTGGGTCATTGGATGAGTGCATGGATAGTGCCTGTGTGATTGCATGAGTGCAAGTGTAGTGCCTGGGTAATTGGATGAGTGCATAGGTAGTGACTGAGTGATTGAAGAAGTGCATTGGTAGTGACTGGCTGAATGCATGAGTGCAGGGTTAGTGCCTGAGTGAATGGATGAGTGCATGAGTAGTGCCTGAGTGCATAGGTGAGTGCATGGGTACTGCCTGGGTCAATGGATGAGTGTATGGGTAGTGCCTGAGTCATTGCATGAGTGCATGGGTAGTGCCTGGGTGATTGGAGGAGTGTACGGGTAGTGCCTGAGTGAATGGATGAGTGCATGGGTGGTGCCTGACTGATTGCATGAGTGCAGGGGTAGTGGCTGATTGTAGCAGTGCATGAGTAGTACCTGAGTGCATAGATGAGTGCATGGATAGTGTTTGAGGCAATGGATGAGTGCTTAGGTGGTGCCTGAATGCATGGATGAGTGCATGAGTAGTGCCTGGGTGAATGGATGAGTGTAACAGTAGTGCCTGAATTATTGAATGAGTGCATGGGTAGTGCCTGTGTGATTGCATGAGTGCAGGGGTAGTGCCTCGGTGATTGGAGGAGTGCATGGATAATGCATGGGTGAATGGTTGAGTACAACAGAAGTGCCTGAGTGCATAGATGAGTACATGAGTAGTATCTGGGTGAATAAATGAGTGCAACAGTAGTGCCTATATGATTGATGGAGTGCATGGGTAGTGCCTGGGTGATTGGAGGAGTGCATGGGTAGTGCCTGGGTGATTGGAAGAGTGCATGTGTAGTGCCTGGGAGATTGAATGAGTGCATGGGTAGTGCCTGGGTGATTGGAGGAGTGCATGGTTAGTGCCTGGGTGATTGGAGGAGTGCATGGTTAGTGCCTGGGTGTTTGCATGAGTGCAGGGGTAGTGCCTGGGTGATTGGAGGAGTGCATGGGTAGTGCCTGAGTGATTGAAGGAGTACACGGAGAGTGCCTGGGTGATTGCATGAGTGCAGGGGTAGTGCCTGGGTTATTGGAGGAGTGCATGGGGAGTGCCTGGGTGATTGCATGAGTGCAGGAGTAGTGCCTGGGTGATTGGAGGACTGCATGGATAGTGCCTGGCTGATTGGAAGAGTGCATGAGTAGTGCTTGGGTGCATGGAGGAGTACATGGGTAGTGCCTGGGTGATTGAAGGAGTGCATGGGTAGTACCTGGGTAATTGCATGAGTGCAGGGGTAGTGCCTGGATGATTGGAGGACTGCATGTCTAGTGCTTGGGTGATTGCATGAGTGCAGAGGTAGTGCCTGAGTGCATGGATGAGTACATGGGCAGTGTCTGGGTAGTGCCTGGGTGATTGGAGGAGTGCATGTGTACTGCCTGAGTGATTGCATGAGTGCAGGGGTAGTGCCTGAGTGCAAGGATGAGTGCATGGGTAGTGCCTGAGTGATTGCATGAGTGCATGGGTAGTGCCTGGGTGATTGGGGGAGTGCATGGGAAGAGCGTGGGTGATTGGAGGAGTGCATGGGTAGTGCCTGTGTGATTGCATGAGTGCAGGGGTAGTGCCTGGGTGATTAAAGGAGTGCATGGGTAGTGCCAGTGTGATTGCATACATGCAGGGGTCCTGCCTGAGTACATGGGTGAGTGCATGGGTAGTGCCTGGGTGATTGGAGGAGTGCATAGGTAGTGCCTCGGTAATTGCATGTGTGCAAGGTAGTGGCTGGGTAATTGGAGGAGTACATGGGTAGTGCCTGAGTGATTGCATGAGTGCAGGGGTAGTGCCTGGATGATTGAAGGAGTGCATACATAATGCCTCAGTGCATGAATGAGTGCATGGGTAGTGCCTGGGTGATTAGAGGAGTTCAAGGGTACTGTCTGGGTTATTGAATGACTGCATGGGTAGTGCCTGGGTGATTGGAGTAGTGCATAAGTAGTGCCTAGGTGATTGCATGAGGGCAGAGGTAGTGCCTTAGTGCATGGATAAGTGCATGAACAGTGCCTGAATGCATACATGAGTGCATGGATAATGCCTGGGTGAATGGTTCAGTGCAACACTAGTGACTGAGTGCATAGATGAGTACATGAGTAGTATCTGGGTGAATAAATGAGTGCAACAGTAGTGCCTGAGTGATTTAAGGGGTGCAAGGGTAGTGCTTGGCTGATTGCATGACTGCAGGGTTAGTGCCTGAGTGCATGGATGAGTGCATGGGTAGTGCCTGGGTGATTGTATGAGTGTACGGGTAGTGCCTGGGTGATTGGAGGAGTGCATGTGTATTGCCTGAGTGATTGCATGAGTGCAGGGGTAGTGCCTGAGTGCATGGATGAGTGCATGGGTAATGCCTGAGTGATTGTATGAGGCCACGGGTACTGTCTGGGTGATTGGAGGAGTGCATGGGTAGTGCCTGGGTAATTGGAGGAGTTCATGGGTAGTACCTGTGTGTTTGCGTGAGTGCAGGGGTAGTGCCTGGGTGATTGGAGGAGTGCATGGGTAGTGCCAGGATGATTGCATAAGTGCAGGGCTACTGCCTGAGTGCATGGATGAGTGCATGGTTAGTGCCAGGGTGATTGGAGGAGTGCAAGGGTGGTGCTTGGGTGATTGCATGAGTGCAGGAGTAGTGCCTGGGTGATTGAAGGAGTGCATGGGTAGTGCCTGGGTCATTGCATGAGTGAAAGGGTAGTGCCTGGGTTATTGGAGGAGTGCAACCGTAGTGCCTGGGTTATTGCATGAGTGCATGGGTAGTGCCTGGGTTATTGGAGGAGTGCAACCGTAGTGCCTGGGTTATTGCATGAGTGCATGGGTAGTGCCTGGGTGATTGGAGGAGTGCATGTGTAGGGCCTGGGTGATTGCATGAGTTCAGGGGTAGTGCCTGGGTTATTGAAGGAGTGCATACATAATGCCTCAGTGCATAAATGAGTGCATGAGTAGTGCCTGGGTGAATGGAGGAGTGCAAGCCTAGTACCTGGGTTATTGCATGAATGAATGGGTAGTGCCTGGGTGATTGGAGGTATGCATAGGTAGTGCCTGGGTGAGTGCATGAGTGCAAGGGTAGTGGCTGGGTAATTAGAAGGAGTGCATGTATAGTGACTGGCTGATTGCATGTGTGCAGAGGTAGTGCCTGAATGCATGAATAAGTGCAAGAATAGTGCCTGAATGCATAGATGAGTGCATAAGTAGTACCTGGGTGAACGGATGAGTGCAACAGTACTGCCTGAGTGATTACATGAGTGCAGGGGTAGTGCCTGGGTGATTCTAGAAGTGTATGGGTAGTCCCTGGGTGAATTGAATGAGTGCAGGAGTAGTGATTGAGTGCATGGACGAGTGCATGCGTAGTGCCTGGGTTACTGCATGAGTGCATGGGTAGTGCCTGGGTGATTGGAGGAGTACATGGGTAGTGCCTGGGTGTTTGAATGAGTGCAGGGGTAGTGTCTGGGTGATTGAGGAGTGCATGGGTAGTACCTGAGTGATTGAAGGAGTGCATGGGTAGTACCTGGGTGATTGCATGAGTGCAGGGGTAGTGCCTGGGTGATTGGGGGAGTGCATGGGTAGTCCCTGTGTGTTTGCATGAGTGCAGGGGTAGTGCCTGGATGATTGGAGGAGTGCATGGGTAGTGACAGGGTGATTGCATAAGTGCAGGGGTACTGCCTGAGTGCATGGATGAGTGCATGGGTAGTGCCAGGGTGATTAGAGGAGTGCAAGGATAGTGCCTGGGTGATTGGAGGAGTGCATAGGTAGTGCCTGGGTGATTGCATGAGTGCAAGGGTGGTGCCTTGGTGATTGGAGAAGTACATGGATAGTGCCTGGGTGATTTTATGAGTGCATGGCTAGTGCCTGGGTGATTGGAGGAGTGCATAGGTAGTGCCTGGGTGATGGCATGAGTGCAGGGGTAGTGCCTGGGTTATTGAAGGAGTGCATGGGTAGTGCCTGAGTGATTGCATGAGTGCAATGGTAGTGCATGGGTGATTGAAGGAGTGCATACATAGTGCCTCAGTGCATAAATGAGTGCATGGGTAGTGGCTGGGTAATTGGAGAAGTGCATGTATAGTGACTGGTTGATTGCAATATTGCAGAGGTAGTGCCTAAGTGCATGAATAGTGCCTGAATATATAGATTAGTGCATGAGTAGTGCCTGGGTGAATGGATGAGTGCAACAGTAGTGCCTGAGTGATTACATGAGTACAGGGGTAGTGCCTGAGTGCATGGATGAGTGCATGGGTAGTACCTGAGTGATTGCATGAGTGCATGGGTAGTGCCTGGGTTATTGGAGGAGTGCATGGGTAGTGCCTGGGTGATTGGAGGAGTACATGGGTAGTGCCTGGGTGATTTTATGAGTGCATGGGTAGTGCCTGGGTGATTGGAGGAGTGCATGGGTAGTGCGTGGGTGATTGCATGAGTGCAGGGGTAGTGCCTGGGTGATGGGAGGAGTGCATGGGTAGTGCCTGTGTGATTGCATGAGTGCAGGGCTAGTGCCTCTGTGATGGGAGGAGTGCATAGGTAGTTCCTGGGTGATTGCATGAGTGCAGGGGTAGTGCCTGGGTTATTGAAGGAGTGCATGGGTAGTGCCTGAGTGATTGCATGAGTGCAGGGGTAGTGCCTGGGTGATTGAAGGAGTGCATTCATAGTGCCTCAGTGCATGAATGAGTGCATGGGTAGTGCCTGGCTGATTGGAGGAGTGCAACGGTAGTGCCTGGGTTATTGCATGAGTGCCTGGGCAGTGCCAGGTTGATTGGAGGAGTGCATAGGTAGTGCCTGGGTGATTGAATGGGTGCAAGGGTAGTGCCTGGGTGATTGGAGGAGTGCATGGGTAGTGCCTGGGTCATTGCATGAGAGCAAGTGTAGAGGCTGGGTAATTGGAGGAGTGCATGTATAGTGACTGGCTGATTTCATGAGTACAGAGGTAGTGCCTGAGTGCATGAATAAGTGCATGAATAGTGCCTGAATGCATAGATGAGTGAATGAGTAGTGCCTGGGAGAATGGATGAGTGCAGCAGTAGTGCCTGAGTGATTACATGAGTGCAGGGGTAGTGTCTGGGTGATTCTAGCAGTGTATGGGTAATGCCTGGGTAAATTGAATGAGTGCGTGAGAAGTGAATACGTGCTTGGATGAGTGCATGGGTAGTGCCTGGGTGATTGCATGAGTGAATGGTTAGTGCCTGGGTGATTGGAGTAGTGCATAGATAGTGCCTGGGTGAATGCATGAGTGCAGGGGTAGTGCCTGGGTTATTGAAGGAATGCAGGGGTAGTGCCTGGGTGATTGAAGGAGTGCATACATAATGCCTCAGTACATAAATCAGTGCATGAGTAGTGCCTGGGTGAATGGAGGAGTGCAAGCCTAGTACCTGGGTTATTGCATGAGTGCATGGGTAGTGCCTGGGTGATTGGAGGTGTGCATAGGTAGTGCCTGGGTGATTGCGTGAGTGCAAGGGAAGTGGCTGGGTAATTGGAGGAGTGCATGTAAAGTGACTGGCTGATTGCATGTGTGCAGAGGTAGTGCCTGAATGCATGAATAAGTGCATGAATAGTGCCTGAATGCATAGATGAGTGCATGAGTAGTACCTGGGTGAACGGATGAGTGCAACAGTACTGCCTGAGTGATTACATGAGTGCAGGGGTAGTGCCTGGGTGATTCTAGCAGTGTATGGGTAGTGCCTGGGTAAATTGAATGAGTGCAGGAGTAGTGATTGAGTGCATGGACGAGTGCATGGGTAGTGCCTGGATTATTGCATGAGTGCATGGGTAGTGCCTGGGTGATTGGAGGAGTACATGGGTAGTGCCTGGGTGTTTGAATGAGTGCAGGGGTAGTGTCTGGGTGATTGAGGAGTGCATGGGTAGTGCATGAGTGATTGAAGGAGTACATGGGTAGTGCCTGGGTGATTGCATGAGTGCAGGGGTAGGGCCTGGGTGATTGGGGGAGTGCATGTGTAGTCCCTGTGTGATTGCATGAGTGCAGGAATAGTGCCTGGATGATTGGAGGAGAGCATGGGTAGTGACAGGGTGATTGCATAAGTGCAGGGGTACTGCCTGAGTGCATGGATGAGTGTATGGGTAGTGCCAGGGTGATTAGAGGAGAGCAAGGGTAGTGCCTGGGTGATTGCATGATTGCAGGAGTAGTGCCTGGGTGATTGGAGGAGTGCATAGGTAGTGCCTGGGTGATTGCATGAGTGCAGGGGTGGTGCCTTGGTGATTGGAGAAGTAAATGGATTGTGCCTGGGTGATTTTATGAGTGCATTGTTAGTGCCTGGGTGATTGGAGGAGTGCATAGGTAGTGCCTGGGTTATTGAAGGAGTGCATGGGTAGTGCCTGAGTGATTGCATGAGTGCAATGGTAGTGCGTGGGTGATTGAAGGACTGCATACATAGTGCCTCAGTGCATAAATGAGTGCATGGGTAGTGACTGGGTAATTGGAGGAGTGCATGTATAGTGACTGGCTGATTGCAAGATTGCAGAGGTAGTGCCTGAGTGCATGAATAAGTGCATGAATAGTGCCTGAATGCATAGATTAGTGCATGAGTAGTGCCTGGGTGAATGGATGAGTGCAACAGTAGTGCCTGAGGGATTACATGAGTGCAGGGGTAGTGCCTGAGTGCATGGATGAGTGCATGGGTAGTACCTGAGTGATTGCATGAGTGCATGGGTAGTGCCTGGGTTATTGGAGGAGTGCATGGGTAGTGCCTGAGTGATTGGAGGAGTGCATGTGTAGTTCCTGGGTGATTGCATGAGTTCAGGGCTAGTGCTTGGGTGATTGGAGGAGTGCATAGGTAGTGACTGGCTGATTGCATGAGTGCAGAGGTAGTGCCTGAGAGCATGGATAAGTGCATGAATAGTGCCTAAATGCATAGATGAGTGCATGAGTAGAGCCTGGGTGAATGGATGAGTACAACAATAGTGCCAGAGTGATTACATGAGTGCAGGGGTAATGGTTGGGTGATGATTCTAGCAGTGTATGAGTAGTGCCTGGGTAAATTGAATGAGTGCGGGAGTAGTGCCTGAGTGCATGGATGCATGCATGGGTAGTGTCTGGGTGATTGCATGAGTGCATGGAAAGTGCCTGGGTGATTGGAGGAGTGCATGTGTACTGCCTGAGTGATTGCATGAGTGTAGGTGTAGTGCCTTAGTGCATGGATGAGTGCATGGGTAGTGCCTGAGTGATTGCATGAGTGCATGGGTAGTGCCTGGGTGATTGGAGGAGTGCATGGGTAGTGCCTGGGTGATTGGAGGAGTACATGGGTAGTGCCTGGGTAATTTTATGAGTGCCTGGGTAGTGACTGGGTAATTGGAGGACTGCATGTATAGTGACTGGCTGATTGCATGAGTGCAGAGGTATTGCCTGAGTGCATGAATAAGTGCATGAATAGTGCCTGAATGTATAGATGAGTGAATGAGTAGTCCCTGGGTGAATGGATGAGTGCAACAGTAGTGCCTAAGTGATTACATGAGTGCAGGGATAGTGCCTGGGTGATTCTAGCAGTGTATGGGTAGTGCCTGGGTAAATTGAATGAGTGTGCGAGTAGTGACTAAGTGCATGGATGAGTGCATGGGTAGTCCCTGGGTGACTGCATGAGTGCATGGGTAGTGCCTGGGTGATTGGAGGAATACATGGGTAGTGCCTGGGTGTTTGCATGAGTGCAGGGAGTGCCTTGGTGATTGTAGGAATGCATGGGTAGTGCCTGAGTGATTGAAGGAGTGCCTGGGTGATTGCATGAGTGCAGGGGTAGTGCCTGGGTGATTGGAGGAGTGCATGAATAGTGCCTGTGTGATTACATGAGTGCAGGGGTAGTGACTGGGTGATTGGAGGAGTGCATGGGTAGTGCCAGTGTGAATGCATAAGTGCAGGGGTAGTGCCTGAGTGCATGGATGAGTGCATGGGTAATGCCTGAGTGATTGTATGAGGCCACGGGTACTGTCTGGGTGATTGGAGGAGTGCATGGGTAGTGCCTGGGTGATTGGAGGAGTGCATGGGTAGTACCTGTGTGCTTGCATGAGTGCAGGGGTAGTGCCTGGGTGATTGGAGGAGTGCATGGGTAGTGCCAGGATGATTGCATAAGTGCAGGGCTACTGCCTGAGTGCATGGATGAGTGCATGGTTAGTGCCAGGGTGATTGGAGGAGTGCAAGGGTGGTGCTTGGGTGATTGCATGAGTGCAGGAGTAGTGCCTGGGTGATTGAAGGAGTGCATGGGTAGTGCCTGGGTCATTGCATGACTGAAAGGGTAGTGCCTGGGTTATAGGAGGAGTGCAACCATAGTGCCTGGGTTATTGCATGAGTGCATGGGTAGTGCCTGGGTGATTGGAGGAGTGCATGTGTAGGGCCTGGGTGATTGCATGAGTTCAGGGGTAGTGCCTGGGTGATTGAAGGAGTGCATACATAATGCCTCAGTGCATAAATGAGTGCATGAGTAGTGCCTGGGTGAATGGAGGAGTGCAAGCCTAGTACCTGGGTTATTGCATGAATGCATGGGTAGTGCCTGGGTGATTGGAGGAGTGCAAGCCTAGTACCTGAGTGATTACATGAGTGCAGGGGTAGTGCCTGGGTGATTCTAGCAGTGTATGGGTAGTGCCTGGGTAAATTGAATGAGTGTGCGAGTAGTGACTAAGTGCATGGATGAGTGCATGGGTAGTCCCTGGGTGACTGCATGAGTGCATGGGTAGTGCCTGGGTGATTGGAGGAATACATGGGTAGTGCCTGGGTGTTTGCATGAGTGCAGGGGAGTGCCTTGGTGATTGTAGGAATGCATGGGTAGTGCCTGAGTGATTGAAGGAGTGCCTGGGTGATTGCATGAGTGCAGGGGTAGTGCCTGGGTGATTGGAGGAGTGCATGAATAGTGCCTGTGTGATTACATGAGTGCAGGGGTAGTGACTGGGTGATTGGAGGAGTGCATGGGTAGTGCCAGTGTGAATGCATAAGTGCAGGGGTAGTGCCTGAGTGCATGGATGAGTGCATGGGTAATGCCTGAGTGATTGTATGAGGCCACGGGTACTGTCTGGGTGATTGGAGGAGTGCATGGGTAGTGCCTGGGTGATTGGAGGAGTGCATGGGTAGTACCTGTGTGCTTGCATGAGTGCAGGGGTAGTGCCTGGGTGATTGGAGGAGTGCATGGGTAGTGCCAGGATGATTGCATAAGTGCAGGGCTACTGCCTGAGTGCATGGATGAGTGCATGGTTAGTGCCAGGGTGATTGGAGGAGTGCAAGGGTGGTGCTTGGGTGATTGCATGAGTGCAGGAGTAGTGCCTGGGTGATTGAAGGAGTGCATGGGTAGTGCCTGGGTCATTGCATGACTGAAAGGGTAGTGCCTGGGTTATAGGAGGAGTGCAACCATAGTGCCTGGGTTATTGCATGAGTGCATGGGTAGTGCCTGGGTGATTGGAGGAGTGCATGTGTAGGGCCTGGGTGATTGCATGAGTTCAGGGGTAGTGCCTGGGTGATTGAAGGAGTGCATACATAATGCCTCAGTGCATAAATGAGTGCATGAGTAGTGCCTGGGTGAATGGAGGAGTGCAAGCCTAGTACCTGGGTTATTGCATGAATGCATGGGTAGTGCCTGGGTGATTGGAGGAGTGCAAGCCTAGTACCTGAGTGATTACATGAGTGCAGGGGTAGTGCCTGGGTGATTCTAGCAGTGTATGGGTAGTCCCTGGGTAAATTGAATGAGTGCAGGAGTAGTGATTGAGTGCATGGACGAGTGCATGCGTAGTGCCTGGGTTACTGCATGAGTGCATGGGTAGTGCCTGGGTGATTGGAGGAGTACATGGGTAGTGCCTGGGTGTTTGAATGAGTGCAGGGGTAGTGTCTGGGTGATTGAGGAGTGCATGGGTAGTGCCTGAGTGATTGAAGGAGTGCATGGGTAGTGCCTGGGTGATTGCATGAGTGCAGGGGTAGTGCCTGGGTGATTGGGGGAGTGCATGGGTAGTCCCTGTGTGTTTGCATGAGTGCAGGGGTAGTGCCTGGATGATTGGAGGAGTGCATGGGTAGTGACAGGGTGATTGCATAAGTGCAGGGGTACTGCCTGAGTGCATGGATGAGTGCATGGGTAGTGCCAGGGTGATTAGAGGAGTGCAAGGATAGTGCCTGGGTGATTGGAGGAGTGCATAGGTAGTGCCTGGGTGATTGCATGAGTGCAAGGGTGGTGCCTTGGTGATTGGAGAAGTACATGGATAGTGCCTGGGTGATTTTATGAGTGCATGGCTAGTGCCTGGGTGATTGGAGGAGTGCATAGGTAGTGCCTGGGTGATGGCATGAGTGCAGGGGTAGTGCCTGGGTTATTGAAGGAGTGCATGGGTAGTGCCTGAGTGATTGCATGAGTGCAATGGTAGTGCGTGGGTGATTGAAGGAGTGCATACATAGTGCCTCAGTGCATAAATGAGTGCATGGGTAGTGGCTGGGTAATTGGAGAAGTGCATGTATAGTGACTGGTTGATTGCAATATTGCAGAGGTAGTGCCTAAGTGCATGAATAGTGCCTGAATATATAGATTAGTGCATGAGTAGTGCCTGGGTGAATGGATGAGTGCAACAGTAGTGCCTGAGTGATTACATGAGTACAGGGGTAGTGCCCGAGTGCATGGATGAGTGCATGGGTAGTACCTGAGTGATTGCATGAGTGCATGGGTAGTGCCTGGGTTATTGGAGGAGTGCATGGGTAGTGCCTGGGTGATTAGAGGAGTACATGGGTAGTGCCTGGGTGATTTTATGAGTGCATGGGTAGTGCCTGGGTGATTGGAGGAGTGCATGGGTAGTGCGTGGGTGATTGCATGAGTGCAGGGGTAGTGCCTGGGTGATGGGAGGAGTGCATGGGTAGTGCCTGTGTGATTGCATGAGTGCAGGGCTAGTGCCTCTGTGATGGGAGGAGTGCATAGGTAGTTCCTGGGTGATTGCATGAGTGCAGGGGTAGTGCCTGGGTTATTGAAGGAGTGCATGGGTAGTGCCTGAGTGATTGCATGAGTGCAGGGGTAGTGCCTGGGTGATTGAAGGAGTGCATTAATAGTGCCTCAGTGCATGAATGAGTGCATGGGTAGTGCCTGGCTGATTGGAGGAGTGCAACGGTAGTGCCTGGGTTATTGCATGAGTGCCTGGGCAGTGCCAGGTTGATTGGAGGAGTGCATAGGTAGTGCCTAGGTGATTGAATGAGTGCAAGGGTAGTGCCTGGGTGATTGGAGGAGTGCATGGGTAGTGCCTGGGTCATTGCATGAGAGCAAGTGTAGAGGCTGGGTAATTGGAGGAGTGCATGTATAGTGACTGGCTGATTTCATGAGTACAGAGGTAGTGCCTGAGTGCATGAATAAGTGCATGAATAGTGCCTGAATGCATAGATGAGTGAATGAGTAGTGCCTGGGAGAATGGATGAGTGCAGCAGTAGTGCCTGAGTGATTACATGAGTGCAGGGGTAGTGTCTGGGTGATTCTAGCAGTGTATGGGTAGTGCCTGGGTAAATTGAATGAGTGCGTGAGAAGTGAATACGTGCTTGGATGAGTGCATGGGTAGTGCCTGGGTGATTGCATGAGTGAATGGTTAGTGCCTGGGTGATTGGAGTAGTGCATAGATAGTGCCTGGGTGAATGCATGAGTGCAGGGGTAGTGCCTGGGTTATTGAAGGAATGCAGGGGTAGTGCCTGGGTGATTGAAGGAGTGCATACATAATGCCTCAGTACATAAATCAGTGCATGAGTAGTGCCTGGGTGAATGGAGGAGTGCAAGCCTAGTACCTGGGTTATTGCATGAGTGCATGGGTAGTGCCTGGGTGATTGGAGGTGTGCATAGGTAGTGCCTGGGTGATTGCGTGAGTGCAAGGGTAGTGGCTGGGTAATTGGAGGAGTGCATGTAAAGTGACTGGCTGATTGCATGTGTGCAGAGGTAGTGCCTGAATGCATGAATAAGTGCATGAATAGTGCCTGAATGCATAGATGAGTGCATGAGTAGTACCTGGGTGAACGGATGAGTGCAACAGTACTGCCTGAGTGATTACATGAGTGCAGGGGTAGTGCCTGGGTGATTCTAGCAGTGTATGGGTAGTGCCTGGGTAAATTGAATGAGTGCAGGAGTACTGATTGAGTGCATGGACGAGTGCATGGGTAGTGCCTGGGTTATTGCATGAGTGCATGGGTAGTGCCTAGGTGATTGGAGGAGTACATGGGTAGTGCCTGGGTGTTTGAATGAGTGCAGGGGTAGTGTCTGGGTGATTGAGGAGTGCATGGGTAGTGCCTGAGGGATTGAAGGAGTACATGGGTAGTGCCTGGGTGATTGCATGAGTGCAGGGGTAGTGCCTGGGTGATTGGGGGAGTGCATGTGTAGTCCCTGTGTGATTGCATGAGTGCAGGAATAGTGCCTGGATGATTGGAGGAGTGCATGGGTAGTGACAGGGTGATTGCATAAGTGCAGGGGTACTGCCTGAGTGCATGGATGAGTGCATGGGTAGTGCCAGGGTGATTAGAGGAGTGCAAGGGTAGTGCCTGGGTGATTGCATGATTGCAGGAGTAGTGCCTGGGTGATTGGAGGAGTGCATAGGTAGTGCCTGGGTGATTGCATGAGTGCAGGGATGGTGCCTTGGTGATTGGAGAAGTAAATGGATTGTGCCTGGGTGATTTTATGAGTGCATGGTTAGTGCCTGGGTGATTGGAGGAGTGCATAGGTAGTGCCTGGGTGATTGCATGAGTGCAGGGGTAGTGCCTGGGTTATTGAAGGAGTGCATGGGTAGTGCCTGAGTGATTGCATGAGTGCAATGGTAGTGCGTGGGTGATTGAAGGAGTGCATACATAGTGCCTCAGTGCATAAATGAGTGCATGGGTAGTGACTGGGTAATTGGAGGAGTGCATGTATAGTGACTGGCTGATTGCAAGATTGCAGAGGTAGTGCCTGAGTGCATGAATAAGTGCATGAATAGTGCCTGAATGCATAGATTAGTGCATGAGTAGTGCCTGGGTGAATGGATGAGTGCAACAGTAGTGCCTGAGGGATTACATGAGTGCAGGGGTAGTGCCTGAATGCATGGATGAGTGCATGGGTAGTACCTGAGTGATTGCATGAGTGCATGGGTAGTGCCTAGGTTACTGGAGGAGTGCATTCATAGTGCCTCAGTGCATGAATGAGTGCATGGGTAGTGCCTGTGTGATTGCATGAGTGCAGGGCTAGTGCCTCTGTGATGGGAGGAGTGCATAGGTAGTTCCTGGGTGATTGCATGAGTGCAGGGGTAGTGCCTGGGTTATTGAAGGAGTGCATGGGTAGTGCCTGAGTGATTGCATGAGTGCATGGGTAGTGCCTTGGTTACTGTAGGAGTGCATTCATAGTGCCTCAGTGCATGAATGAGTGCATGGGTAGTGCCTGGCTGATTGGAGGAGTGCAACGGTAGTGCCTGGGTTATTGCATGAGTGCCTGGGCAGTGCCAGGTTGATTGGAGGAGTGCATAGGTAGTGCCTGGGTGATTGAATGAGTGCAAGGGTAGTGCCTGGGTCATTGCATGAGAGCAAGTGTAGAGGCTGGGTAATTGGAGGAGTGCATGTATAGTGACTGGCTGATTTCATGAGTACAGAGGTAGTGCCTGAGTGCATGAATAAGTGCATGAATAGTGCCTGAATGCATAGATGAGTGAATGAGTAGTGCCTGGGAGAATGGATGAGTGCAGCAGTAGTGCCTGAGTGATTACATGAGTGCAGGGGTAGTGTCTGGGTGATTCTAGCAGTGTATGGGTAATGCCTGGGTAAATTGAATGAGTGCGTGAGAAGTGAATACGTGCTTGGATGAGTGCATGGGTAGTGCCTGGGTGATTGCATGAGTGAATGGTTAGTGCCTGGGTGATTGGAGTAGTGCATAGATAGTGCCTGGGTGAATGCATGAGTGCAGGGGTAGTGCCTGGGTTATTGAAGGAATGCAGGGGTAGTGCCTGGGTGATTGAAGGAGTGCATACATAATGCCTCAGTACATAAATCAGTGCATGAGTAGTGCCTGGGTGAATGGAGGAGTGCAAGCCTAGTACCTGGGTTATTGGATGAGTGCATGGGTAGTGCCTGGGTGATTGGAGGTGTGCATAGGTAGTGCCTGGGTGATTGCGTGAGTGCAAGGGTAGTGGCTGGGTAATTGGAGGAGTGCATGTAAAGTGACTGGCTGATTGCATGTGTGCAGAGGTAGTGCCTGAATGCATGAATAAGTGCATGAATAGTGCCTGAATGCATAGATGAGTGCATGAGTAGTACCTGGGTGAACGGATGAGTGCAACAGTACTGCCTGAGTGATTACATGAGTGCAGGGGTAGTGCCTGGGTGATTCTAGCAGTGTATGGGTAGTGCCTGGGTAAATTGAATGAGTGCAGGAGTACGGAATGAGTGCATGGACGAGTGAATGGGTAGTGCCTGGGTTATTGCATGAGTGCATGGGTAGTGCCTGGGTGATTGGAGGAGTACATGGGTAGTGCCTGGGTGTTTGAATGAGTGCAGGGGTAGTGTCTGGGTGATTGAGGAGTGCATGGGTAGTGCCTGAGTGATTGAAGGAGTACATGGGTAGTGCCTGGGTGATTGCATGAGTGCAGGGGTAGTGCCTGGGTGATTGGGGAGTGCACGTGTAGTCCCTGTGTGATTGCATGAGTGCAGGAATAGTGCCTGGATGATTGGAGGAGTGCATGGGTAGTGACAGGGTGATTGCATAAGTGCAGGGGTACTGCCTGAGTGCATGGATGAGTGCATGGGTAGTGCCAGGGTGATTAGAGGAGTGCAAGGGTAGTGCCTGGGTGATTGCATGATTGCAGGAGTAGTGCCTGGGTGATTGGAGGAGTGCATAGGTAGTGCCTGGGTGATTGCATGAGTGCAGGGGTGGTGCCTTGGTGATTGGAGAAGTAAATGGATTGTGCCTGGGTGATTTTATGAGTGCATGGTTAGTGCCTGGGTGATTGGAGGAGTGCATAGGTAGTGCCTGGGTGATTGCATGAGTGCAGGGGTAGTGCCTGGGTTATTGAAGGAGTGCATGGGTAGTGCCTGAGTGATTGCATGAGTGCAATGGTAGAGCGTGGGTGATTGAAGGAGTGCATACATAGTGCCTCAGTGCATAAATGAGTGCATAGGTAGTGACTGGGTAATTGGAGGAGTGCATGTATAGTGACTGGCTGATTGCAAGATTGCAGAGGTAGTGCCTGAGTGCATGAATAAGTGCATGAATAGTGCCTGAATGCATAGATTAGTGCATGAGTAGTGCCTGGGTGAATGGATGAGTGCAACAGTAGTGCCTGAGGGATTACTTGAGTGCAGGGGTAGTGCCTGAGTGCATGGATGAGTGCATGGGTAGTACCTGAGTGATTGCATGAGTGCATGGGTAGTGCCTGGGTTATTGGAGGAGTGCATGGGTAGTGCCTGGGTGATTGGAGGAGTCCATGTGTAGTTCCTGGGTGATTGCATGAGTTCAGGGCTAGTGCTTGGGTGATTGGAGGAGTGCATGAATAGTGCCTGTGTGACTGCATGAGTGCAGGGGTAGTGCCTGGGTGATTGGAGAAGTGCAAAGGTACTGCCTGGGTTATGGCATGAGTGCATGGGTAGTGCCTGGGTGATTGTAAGAGTGCATAGGTAGTGACTGGCTGATTGCATGAGTGCAGAGGTAGTGCCTGAGAGCATGGATAAGTGCATGAATAGTGCCTAAATGCATAGATGAGTGCATGAGTAGAGCCTGGGTGAATGGATGAGTACAACAATAGTGCCAGAGTGATTACATGAGTGCAGGGGTAATGGTTGGGTGATGATTCTAGCAGTGTATGAGTAGTGCCTGGGTAAATTGAATGAGTGCGGGAGTAGTGCCTGAGTGCATGGATGCATGCATGGGTAGTGTCTGGGTGATTGCATGAGTGCATGGATAGTGCCTGGGTGATTGGAGGAGTGCATGTGTACTGCCTGAGTGATTGCATGAGTGTAGGTGTAGTGCCTTAGTGCATGGATGAGTGCATGGGTAGTGCCTGAGTGATTGCATGAGTGCATGGGTAGTGCCTGGGTGATTGGAGGAGTGCATGGGTAGTGCCTGGGTGATTGGAGGAGCACATGGGTAGTGCCTGGGTAATTTTATGAGTGCCTGGGTAGTGCCTGTGTGATTGTATGAGTGCAAGTGTAGTGGCTGGGTAATTGGAGGACTGCATGTATAGTGACTGGCTGATTGCATGAGTGCAGAGGTATTGCCTGAGTGCATGAATAGGTGCATGAATAGTGCCTGAATGTATAGATGAGTGAATGAGTAGTCCCTGGGTGAATGGATGAGTGCAACAGTAGTGCCTAAGTGATTACATGAGTGCAGGGATAGTGCCTGGGTGATTCTAGCTGTGTATGGGTAGTGCCTGGGTAAATTGAATGAGTGTGCGAGTAGTGACTAAGTGCATGGATGAGTGCATGAGTAGTCCCTGGGTGATTGCATGAGTGCATGGGTAGTGCCTGGGTGATTGGAGGAATACATGGGTAGTGCCTGGGTGTTTGCATGAGTGCAGGGGTAGTGCCTTGGTGATTGTAGGAATGCATGGGTAGTGCCTCAGTGATTGAAGGAGTGCCTGGGTGATTGCATGATTGCAGGGGTAGTGCCTGGGTGATTGGAGGAGTGCATGGGTAGTGCCAGTGTGATTGCATAAGTGCAGGGGTTCTGCCTGAGTGCATGGATGAGTGCATGGGTAGTGCCAGGGTGATTGCAGAAGTGCAAGGGTACTGCCTGGGTTGTTGCATGAGTTCATGGGTAGTGCCTGGGTGATTGCATGAGTGCAAGTGTAGTGGCTGGGTAATTGGAGGACTGCATGTATAGTGACTGGCTGATTGCATGAGTGCAGAGGTAGTGCCTGAGTGCATGAATAAGTGCATGAATAGTGCCTGAATGTATAGATGAGTGAATGAGTAGTGCCTGGGTGAATGGATGAGTGCAACAGTAGTGCCTGAGTGATTACATGACTGCAGGGATAGTGCCTGGGTGATTCTAGCAGTGTATGCGTAGTGCCTGGGTAAATTGAATAAGTGTGTGAGTAGTGACTCAGTGCATGGATGAGTGCATGGGCAGTCCCTGGGTGATTGTATGAGTGCATGGGTAGTGCCTGGGTGATTGGAGGAGTACATGAGTAGTGCCTGGGTGTTTGCATGAGTGCAGGGGTAGTGCCTTGGTAATTGGAGGAATGCATGGGTAGTGCCTGAGTGATTGAAGGAGTGCAAGGGTAGTGCCTGGGTGATTGCATGAGTGCAGGGGTAGTGCCTGGGTGATTGGAGGAGTGCATGAATAGTGCCTGTGTGATTACATGAGTGCAGGGGTAGTACCTGGGTGATTGGAGGAGTGCATGGGTAGTGGCAGGGTGATTGCATAAGTGCAGGGGTTCTGCCTGAGTGCATGGATGAGTGCATGGTTAGTGCCAGGGTGATTGCAGAAGTGCAAGGGTACTGCCTGGGTTGTTGCATGAGTGCATGGGTAGTGCCTGCGTGATTGGAGGAGTTCATAGGTAGTGCCTGGGTGATTGCATGAGTGCAAGGGTAGTGGCTGGGTAATTGGAGTAGTGTATGGGTAGTGCCTGGGTGATTGCATGAGTGCAGGGGTAGTGCCTGGGTTATTGAAGGAGTGCATGGGTAGTGCCTGAGTGATTGCATGAGTGATTGGGTAGTGCCTGAGTGATTGAAGGAGTGCATACAAAGTGCCTCAGTGCATGAATGAGTTCATGGGTAGTACCTTGGTGATTAGAGGAGTGCAAGGGTAGTGCCTGGGTGATTGCATGAGTGCAGGAGTAGTGCCTGGGTGATTGGAGGAGTGCATAGGTAGTGTCTGGGTGATTGCATTAGTGCAGGGGTGGTGCCTGGGTGATTGGAGGAGTACATGGATAGTGCCTGGTTGATTTTATGAGTGCATGGGTAGTGCCTGGGTGATTGGAGGAGTGCATAGGTAGTACCTGGGTGATTGCATGAGTGCAGGGGTAGTGCCTGGGTTATTGAAGGAGTGCATGGGTAGTGCCTGAGTGATTGCATGAGTGCAGGGGTAGTACGTGGGTGATTGAAGGAGTGCATACATAGTGCCTCAGTGCATAAATGAGTGCATGGGTAGTGCCTTGGTGGTTTGAGGAGTGCAAGGATAGTGCCTGGGTTATTGTATGAGTGCATGGGCAGTGCCTGGGTGATTGGAGGAGTGCATAGGTAGTGCCTGGGTGATTGTATGAGTGCAAGTGTAGTGGCTGGGTAATTGGAGGCGTGCATGTATAGTGACTGGCTGATTGCAAGATTGCAGAAGTAGTGCCTGAGTGCATGAATAAGTACATGAATAGTGCCTGAATGCATAGATTAGTGCATGAGTAGTGCTTGGGTGAGTGCAACAGTAGTGCCTGAGTGATTACATGAGTGCAGGGGTAGTGCCTGGGTGATTGGAGGAGTGCATAGGTAGTGCCTGGGTGATTGGAGGAGTGCATGGGTAGTGCCTGGATGATTCGAGGAGTGCATGGGTAGTACGTGGGTGATTGTATGAGTGCAGGGGTAGTGCCTGGGTGATTGGAGGAGTGCATGGGTAGTGCCTGTGTGATTGCATGAGTGCAGGGCTAGTGCCTGGGTGATTGGCAGAGTGCATAGGTAGTTCCTGGGTGATTGCATGAGTGCAGGGGTAGTGCCTGGGTTATTGAAGGAGTGCATGGGTAGTGCCTGAGTGATTGCATGAGTGCAGGGGTAGTGCCTGAGTGATTGAAGGAGTACATTCATAGTGTCTCAGTGCATGAATGAGTGCATGGGTAGTGCCTGGGTGATTGGAGGAGTGCATAGGTAGTGCCTGGGTGATTGCATGAGTGCAGGTGTAGTGCCTTAGTGCATGGATGAGTGCATGGGTAGTGCCTGAGTGATTAAATGAGTGCATGGGTAGTGCCTGGGTGATTGGAGGAGTACATGGGTAGTGCCTGGGTGATTGGAGGAGTACATGGGTAGTACCTGGGTGATTTTATGAGTTCATGTGTAGTGCCTGGGTGATTGCATGAGTGCAAGTGTAGTGGATGGGTAATTGGAGGACTGCATGTATAGTGACTGGCTGATTGCATGAGTGCAGAGGTAGTGCCTGAGTGCATGAATAAGTGCATGAATAGTGCCTGAATGTATAAATGAGTGAATGAGTATTGCCTGGGTGAATGGATGAGTGCAGCAGTAGTGCCTGAGTGATTACATGAGTGCAGGGATAGTGCCTGGGTGATTCTAGCAGTGTATGGGTAGTGCCTGGGTAAATTAAATGAGTGTGTGAGTAGTGACTAAGTGCATGGGTGGGTGCATGGGTAGTCCCTGGGGGATTGCATGAGTGCATGGGTAGTGCCTGTGTGATTGCATGAGTGCAGGGGTAGTGCCTGGGTGATTGGAGGAGTGCATGGGTAGTGCCAGGGTGATTGCATAAGTGCAGGGGTACTGCCTGAGTGCATGGATGAGTGCATGGGTAGTGCCAGGGTGATTGCAGAAGTGCAAGGGTACTGCCTGGGTTGTTGCATGAGTGCATGGGTAGTGCCTGGGTGATTGGAGGAGTGCATAGGTAGTGCCTGCATGATTGCATGAGTGCAAGGATTGTGACTGGGTAATTGGAGGAGTGCATGGGTTGTGCCTGGGTGATTGCATGAGTGCAGGGGTAGTGCCTGGGTTATTGAAGGAGTGCATGGGTAGTGCCTGAGTGATTGCATGAGTGCTGAGGTAGTGCGTGGGTGATTGATGGAGTGCATACATAGTGCCTCAGTGCATGGGTAGTGCCTGGGTGGTTTGAGGAGTGCAAGGGTAGTGCCTGGGTTATTGCATGAGTGCATGGGTAGTGCCTGGGTGATTGGAGGAGTGCATAGGTAGTGCCTGTGTGATTGCATGAGTGCAAGTGTAGGGGCTGGATAATTGGAGGAGTGCATGTATAGTGGCTGGCTGATTGCAAGATTGCAGAGGTAGTGCCTGAGTGCATGAATAAGTGCATGAATAGTGCCTGAATGCATAGATTAGTGCATGAGTAGTGCCTGGGTGAGTGGATGAGTGCAACAGTTGTGCCTGAATGATTACGTGAGTGCAGGGGTAGTGCCTGGATGATTGGAGGAGTGCATGGGTAGTGCATGGGTGATTGCATGAGTGCAGGGCTAGTGCCTGGGTGATTGGAGGAGTGCATAGGTAGTTCCTGGGTGATTGCAAGAGTGCAGGGGTAGTGCCTGGGTGATTGGAGGAGTGCAATGGTAGTGCCTGGGCTATTGCATGAGTACCTGGGTAGTGCCTGTGTGATTGGAGGAGTGCAAGGGTAGTGCCTGAGTGATTGGAGGAGTGCATGGGTAGTGCCTGGGTGATTGCATCAGTGCAAGTGTAGTGGCTGGGTAATTGGAGGAGTGCATGTATAGTGACTGGCTGATTGCATGAGTGCAGAGGTAGTGTCTTAGTGCATGAATAAGTGCATGAATAGTGCCTGAATGTTTAGATGAGTGAATGAGTAGTGTCTCGGGAGAATGGATGAGTGCAACAGTAGTGCCTGAGTGATTACATGAGTGCAGGGGTAGTGCCTGGGTGATTTGAGCAGTGTAAGGGTAGTGCCTGGGTAAATTGAATGAGTGTGTGAGTAGTGACTAAGTGCATGGATGAGTGCATGGGTAGTCCCTGGGTGATTGCATGAGTGAATGGGTAGTGCCTGGGTTATTGGAGGAGAGCAACGGTAGTGCCTGGGTTATTGCATGACTGCATGGGTAGTGCCTGGGTGATTGGAGGAGTTCATAGGTAGTGCCTGGGTGATTGCATGAGTGCAAGGGTAGTGCCTGGGTGATTTGAGGAGTGCATGTGTAGTGCCTGGGTGATTGCATGAGTTCAGGGCTAGTGCTTGGGTGATTGGAGGAGTGCATGAATAGTGCCTGTGTGACTGCATGAGTGCAGGGGTAGTGCCTGGGTGATTGTATGAGTGCATGGGTAGTGCCAGGGTGATTGGAGAAGTGCAAGGGTACTGCCTGGGTTATGGCATGAGTGCATGGGTAGTGCCTGAGTGATTGCATGAGTGCAAGGGTAAGGCCTGGGTAATTGGAGGAGTACATGGATAGTGACTGGCTGATTGCAGGAGTGCAGAGGTAGTGCCTGAGAGCATGGATAAGTGCATGAATAGTGCCTGAATACATAGATGAGTGCATGAGTAGTGCCTGGGTGAATGGATGAGTGCAACAGTAGTGCCGGAGTGATTACATGAGTGCAGGGGTAATAGTTGGGTGATTCTAGCAGTGTATGAGTAGTACCTGGGTAAATTGTATGAGTGCGGGAGTAGTGCCTGAGTGCATGGATGAGTGCATGGGTAGTGTCTGGGTGATTGCATGAGTGCATGGGAAGTGCCTGGGTTATTGGAGGATTGCATATGTACTGCCTGAGTGATTGCATAAGTGCAGGTGTAGTGCCTTAGTGCATGGATGAGTGCATGGGTAGTGTCTGAGTGATTGCATGAGTGCCTGGGTAGTTCCTGGGTGATTGGAGGAGTGCAAGGGTATTGCCTGGGTGATTGGAGGAGTACATGGGTAGTGCCTGGGTGATTTTATGAGTGCAAGGGTAGTGCATGGGTGATTGCATGAGTGCAAGTGTAGTGGCTGGGTAATTGGAGGACTGCATGTATAGTGACTGGCTGATTGCATGAGTGCAGAGGTAGTGCCTGAGTGGATGAATACGTGCATGAATAGTGCCTGAATGTATAGATGAGTGAATGAGTAGTGCCTGGGTGAATGGATGAGTGCAACAGTAGTGCCTGAGTGATTACATGAGTGCAGGGATAGTGCCTTGGTGATTCTAGCAGTGTATGGGTAGTGCCTGGGTAAATTGAATGAGTGTGTGAGTAGTGACTAAGTGCATGGATGAGTGCATGGGTAGTCCCTGGGTGATTGCATGAGTGCATGGGTAGTGCCTGGGTGATTGGAGGAGTACATGGGTAGTGCTTGGGTGTTTGCATGAGTGCAGGGGTAGTGACTTGGTGATTGGAGGAATACATGGGTAGTGCCTGAGTGATTGAAGGAGTGCACGGGTAGTGCCTGGGTGATTGCATGAGTACAGGGGTAGTGCCTGGGTGATTGGAGGAGTGCATGAATAGTGCCTGTGTGATTACATGAGTGCAGAGGTAGTGCTTGGGTGATTGGAGGAGTGCATGGGTAGTGCCAGGGTGATTGGAGAATTGCAAGGGTACTGCCTGGGTTATTGCATGAGTGCATGGATAGTGCCTGGGTGATTGGAAGAGTGCATAGGTAGTGCCTTGGTGATTGCATGAGTGCAGGGGTAGGGGCAGGCTTATTGCATGAGTGCAGAGGTAGTGCCTGAGAGCATGGGTAAGTGCATGAATAGTGCCTGAATGCATAGATGAGTACATGAGTAGTGCCTGGGTGAATGGATGAGTGCAACAGTAGTGCCTGAGTGATTGTATGAGTGCATGGGAAGTGCCTGGGTGATTAGAGGAGTGCATGTGTACTGCCTGAGTGATTGCATGAGTGCAGGTGTAGTGCCTTAGTGCATGGATGAATGCATGTGTAGTGCCTGAGTGATTGCATGAGTGCAAGGGTAGTGCCTGGGTGATTGAAGGAATGCATGGGTAGTGCATGGGTGATTGCATGAGTGCAAGTGTAGTGGCTGGGTAATTGGAGGACTGCATGTATAGTGACTGGCTGATTGCATGAGTGCAGAGGTAGTGCCTGAGTGCATGAATAAGTGCATGAATAGTGCCTGAATGTATAGATGAGTGAATGAGTAGTGCCTGGGTGAATGGATGAGTGCAACAGTAGTGCCTGAGTGATTACATGAGTGCAGGGATAGTGCCTGGGTGATTCTAGCAGTGTATGGGTAGTGCCTGGGTAAATTGAATGAGTGTTTGAGTAGTGACTAAGTGCATGGATGAGTGCATGGACAGTCCCTCAGTGATTGTATGAGTGCATGGGTAGTGCCTGGGTGATTGGAGGAGTACATGGGTAGTGCCTAGGTGTTTGAATGTGTTCAGGGGTAGTGCCTTGGTGATTGGAGGAATGCATGGGAAGTGCCTGAGTGATTGAAGGAGTACATGGGTAGTGCCTGGGTGATTGCATGAGTGCAGGGATAGTGCCTGGGTGATTGGAGGAGTACATGAATAGTACCTGTATTATTTCATGAGTGCAGGGGTAGTGCCTGGGTGATTGGTGGAGTGCATGGGTAGTGCCAGTGTGATTGCATAAGTGCAGGGGTACTGCCTGAGTGCATGGATGAGTGCATGGGTATTGCCAGGGTGATTGCAGAAGTGCAAGGGTAGTGCCTGGGTTGTTGCATGAGTGCATGGGTAGTGCCTGGGTGATTGGAGGAGTGCATAGGTAGTGTCTGGGTGATTGCATGAGAGCAAGGTTAGTGGCTGGGTAATTGGAGGAGTGCCTGGGTAGTGCATGGGTGATTGCATGAGTGCAGGGGTAGTGACTGGGTTATTGAAGGAGTGCATGGATAGTGCCTGAGTGATTGCATGAGTGCAGGGGTAGTGCCTGGGTGATTGAAGGAATGCATACATAGTGCCTTAGTGCATGAATGAGTGCATGGGTAGTACCTGGGTGATTAGAGGAGTGCAAGGGTACTGCCTGGGTTATTCCATGACTGCATGGGTAGTGCCTGGGTGATTGGAGGAGTGCATAGGTAGTGCCTAGGTGATTGCATGAGTGCAGAGGTAGTGCCTGAGTGCTTGGATAAGTGCATTAATAGTGCCTGGATGCATACATGAATGCATGGATAATGCCTGGGTGAATGGTTGAGTGCAACAGTAGTGCCTGAGTGCATAGATGAGTGCATGAGTAGTGTCTGGGTGAATAAATGAGTGCAACAGTAGTGCCTGAGTGATTTAAGGAGCGCATGGGTAGTGCTTGGGTAATTGTATGACTGCAGGGGTAGTGCCTGAGTGCATGGATGAGTGCATGGGTAGTGCCTGGGTGATTGTATGAGTGCACGGGTAGTGCCTGGGTGATTGGAGGAGTGCATGTGTACTGCCTGAGTGATTGCATGAGGGCAGGGGTAGGGCCTGAGTGCATGGATGAGTGCATGGGTAGTGCCTGAGTGATTGCATGAGTCCATGGGTACTGTTTGGGTGATTGATTGGAGGAGTGCATGGGTAGTGCCTGGGTGATTGGAGGAGTGCATGGGTAGTGCCTGTGTGAATGCATGAGTGCAGGGGTAGTGCCTGCATGATTGGAGGAGTGCACGGGTAGTGCCAGGGTGATTGCATAAGTGCAGGGCTACTGCCTGAGTGCATGGATGAGTGCATGGTGAGTGCCAGGGTGATACCTGAGAGTGCAAGGGTAGTAACTGGGTGATTGCATGAGTGCAGGAGTAGTGCCTGGGTGATTGGAGGAGTGCATAGGTAGTTCCTGGGTGATGGCATAAGTGCAGGGGTAGTGCCTGGGTGATTGGAGGAGTGCATAGGTAGTGCCTGGGTGATTTTATGAGTGCATGGGTAGTGCCTGGGTGATTGGAGTAGTGCATAGGTAATGCCTGGGTAATTGCATGAGTGCAGGGGTAGTGCCTGGGGTATTGAATGAGTGCATGGGTAGTACCTGAGTGATTGCATGAGTACAGGGGTAGTGCCTGGGTGATTGAAGGGGTGCATACATAATGCCTCAGTGCATGAATGAGTGCATGGGTAGTGCCTGGGTGATTGGAGGAGTGCAAGGGTAGTACCTGGGTTATTGCATGAGTGCATGGGTAGTGCCTGGGTGATTGGAGGAGTGCATAGGTAGTGCCTGGATAATTGGAGGAGTGCATGGATAGTGACTGGCTGATTGCATGAGTGCAGAGGTAGTGACTGAGTGCATGGATAAGTGCATGAATAGTGCCTGAGTGCATAGATGAGTGCATGAGTAGTGCCTGGGTGAATGGATGAGTGCAACAGTAGTGCCTGAGTGATTACATGAGTGCAGGGGTAGTGCCTGGGTGATTCTAGAAGTGTATGGATAGTGCCTGGGTAAATTGAAGGAGTACGGTAGTAGTGCCTGAGTGCATGGATGAATGCATGAGTAGTGCCTGGGTGATTGCATAGGTAGTGTCTGGGTGATTGGAGGACTGCATGTGTACTTCCTGAGTGATTGCATGAGTGCAGGTGTAGTCCCTGAGTGCATGGATGATTGCATGGGTAGTGCCTGAGTGATTGCATGAATGCATGGGTAGTGCCTGGGTGATTAGAGGAGTGCACGGGTAGTTATTGGAGGAGTGCATGGGTAGTGCCTGTGTGATTGCATGAGTGCAGGGTTAGTGCCTGGGTGATTGGAGGAGTGCATGGGTAGTGCATGTGTGATTGCACGAGTGCAGGGGTAGTGCCTGGGTGCATGGATGAGTACATGGGTAGTGCCTGGGTGATTGCAGGAGTGCAAGGGTAGTGCCTGGGTGATTGCATGAGTGCAGGAGTAGTGACTGGGTGATTGGAGGATTGCATAGGTAGTGCCTGGGTGATTGGAGGAGTGCATGGGTAGTGCCTGGGTGATTGCATGTGTGCTGGGGTAGTGCCAGGGTTATTGAAGGAGTGCATAGGTAGTGCCTTAGTGATTGCATGAGTGCAGGGTTAGTGCCTGGGTGATTGAAGGAGTGCATACATAGTGCCTCAGTGCATGGATGAGTGCATGGGTAGTGCCTGGGTATTGCATGAGTGCATGGGTAGTGCCTGGGTGATTGGAGGAGTGCATAGGTAGTGCCTGGGTGATTGCATGAGTGGAAGAGTACTGGCTGGGTAATTGGAGGAGTGCATAGATAGTGGCTGGCTGATTGCATGGATAAGTGCATGAATAGTGCCTGAAAGCATAGATGAGTGCATGAGTAGTGACTGGGTGAATGGATGAGTACAACAGTAGTGCCTGAGTGATTACATGAGTGCAGGGGTAGTGCCTGGGTGATTCTAGCAGTGTATGGGTAGTGCCTGGGTAAATTGAATGAGTGCGGGAGTAGTACCTGAGTGCATGGATGAGTGCATGGGTAGTGTTTGAGGGAATGTTTGAGTGCAGTAAAAGTGCCTCTAAATATTATTTCGTTTTATCATGCACATTACATTATTTGTTCTTACATTTTTTTACTAATGTAGATACAAAACTCAGTGGAACTATTTTAGAGAAGTTTTGTTGTAAACTGAATCAAAAATCTTTTCAAACTTCACCATTACCGTCTGTAAAAAAGAAGAAAAACTGTTATCAAATATAATATTATACTTTTAAGAACACAACATAATTTTAGAATTACATAACATTTCCAGTTTCCTTTTTTGCTGTTCTCAGATTCAAATGAATTCCACCATACACAGTGAATTTAATGTAGTTTCATCATACAACAGCGGGGGAAAAACAATCAACGAGATTGTTAAAAAAAACAAATCAGCGTTGAGCATTATTTAGAATATGTGTAGCTATTTGTTTACCTATCTACAGTTTCTTAATTACATTCTTCAAGTACATTAAGTCTTTTATTTCTCTCAAGTACATTTTGTAAAATGTACACTCTCATTTACATCTCGTATAATATAGACAACAAATATATAAACTATTTGTTTCTAAACACAATTTTCCAAATACAATATGAATTAGCAGAAACAATAATTTATACACTAATTGTTCACATCTTCCCAATAGGCCGAATAATGTTTCCAAAACTTTTGCTTTGAAAATATCCAAAATAAACTTGTTAATTTATGTTCACATCTTCCCAATAGGCCAAATGATGTATTCAAAACGTTGGCATCAAAAATATCAGATATGAATTTAGTAATTCGTAAGACAACCTAGATTTGAATTCCAAATGGGCATCATTGCAATGTGTCCATCCTTTATTACACTTTAAATACACAGCATAGTGTCCAGATGTTGTTGTAGGTCCATCATGGAAAATAATAGCCACTGATTTAAAAGTTCGTCCTGAAATTGATACTTGACTTGCCACAAAATTTTTAATTTTGGTTTCTAATTTTCCTCAATTTGCTCTACAACCTTGTAACATTAAAATGACATATTTTCCAAATCTTTCTATATATAATGTTGACAACATTTCTGATTTACAATGAGAACATTTCATATCTTGATTAGCTGTTTTTACTAATTTGTTAAAAGATACTGATTTGCAATCTGGTATCGTCAAGTATATGAATCGTTCAGTGTCTATTTCAGTGGTAGAAGAAAATGAACACTCTTTACATTTATGATCCCATCTGTAACTTAGTCCAAATACATTTTCAATTTTTATTCCTTCATCTTCCAATACACCAAGCATAAGGATTAGAAATTCTTGTGCATCTTGTTGTATATTGAGTGTAAATTTCAAGGAACCAGTACATATATCCAAAAGATGCTGAATGCCAGAAGCAGTATGGATTTTACTTCTGTCAGTTACCAACTTTTGAAATACATAATGTAGTAAAGAACAGAATCTTTTTCCACGAATTTCCATAATTTCATGATGAAGATCTTGTAGATAAAACACAACATTCACAATTACATTAGCATAGCAGTTGATACCTGAACTATTTTCTAACTGGTATTCTACAATATCATCAACAGTGTCCATTTTCTTTTTCTGTGCACCTTCATGATTCTCTTCAATTGTTTTCTTTTTTTGAATCTCAGTAGAATGTTTGTCATACTACACGTTTCTCATATATGGACTATTCACCTAAGTTAGGAGCATAAAGTTTTCTTAACCGATTGTACTCTCTTACACAATTGGCATCAGCACTAACTTTTTCTCATCAAAATCAATCATATACAAACCAGATAATGTTCTTACTCGAGACAATGCAATGTATGCCATTCCCTCTTTAAACACTGTACTTCCGATATTTACCAAAGCACTGTCTACACTTAAACCTTGAGATTTATGAATAGTTACTGCATATGCTAAAGACAGAGGAAACTCTTTTCTACGAACATACAAGTCTTTTACAAGTAAAAAACGTACAGCACAACGCCCAATGTGTCTTACCTCTTCAATCTGATCAAATTTTATCTTCAAAAATTCAATTTCATCTCTGTTCTGAAAATTTACAAAATCAACGTTTCCCATTGCTCCATTTAGTAAACCTTCTTCTACATTCAAATTACGCCGTAAAATTACCCTACAGTTAATACATACATGTAAAGTCTTTTCTAAACCTGCAGTCTTAGATACAGACTTTTCTAAAGAATCCAATTTTGACTGTAATTTCTCTGAGAGAAGAATAGTCACTCCTTGGTGTTCCATTTTATCAATAGCTTCCATTTTCACTATTGGTTGTTTTTCCAGTTTCAAAAAGTCTTGATTGAATGTAGAACACTCTTGCAGTGTAGGCATTAGGCAAACTATAGACTTCTTTTCTCCAATCTTTTTGTACATTATTTCTGGTGCTGTGTTTTCGGTTGTAAACAAGTTCCTTAGTAGCTGACTTTGTAAAGCTTGTTTACCATGTTTCGTCAAAACACCAATTCTTATATCTTTAAGAATATTTCCATAATCTTCATCACATCACTTGCTTGTCGCATAGTCTTAATAAGTTCTTTATATTCAAAATGTAACCAAATATTCACATTTCCAATACTTCCCAAAGATTTTCTAGTGCCTTCATGGACAAGTGTTTTAAAAACCGGTTGCCCTTTCACAGGAGTAAGTTGTAGTAGATCGCCAAATACAATTACATGTTTTCCTCCAAACAGAACATCATAATCTGTTTTTAAAATCTGTTGCATTCTTAAATGTACAAAGGCAAGCATTAAGTTTGAGACAATGCTCACCTCATCAATGATTAGAAGTTTCATTTTCTTCAGTACTCTTGACACTTTATAACAAGCTTCTCCAGATAGCTTGTGATATTCCAATTTATTTTCATGTTCAACTGGTAGCATGAGTAATCGATGTAAAGTAATCCCTTTAATGTTGTGTGCTGCTAATCCAGTTGGAGCTGTTACAACACGAGATAAATGTGATTCAGTAGTTTTGTGTAGATAACTGGTCAAAACTTTAATTAAGAAACTTTTTCCTGTTCCAGCTTGACCACTGATGTACATTAGAATAGGTTCAAATTATGTGCATAGGCATTCTTTTTTTCATGCAGCAAACCATGCTGTATCTGTCCTGTCACTTGCTGATATATTTCTTTGTGTTCAATATTTAGTTCTTCTTCCAACTTTCCCAACTGGATAATATCCTGTTGTGTTAGTTGCATTGCCGTTTCTACTTCATTCATGGCTATTGCTGCTTCATTTTCAATAATTGGTTGTCCTAGTGGATCTTGACTTAGTGGAGCAAAACTTTGTCTATCTTGACATCTGTCTCTAGCTATTTCAGCTGCAATAATAGTTTCTTGTTCAATCTCATCATTTAACATGTGTAGATAAGTTGGGAAAATTGTGCATTGAATGCTATCTTTACATGCATTAAAAGAATCATCATAGCAGTCAAAATCTCCAAGTAATTCCATTTCACTATGCCAAGGCTTGAACAGTTTCAGAAGTGCTAAATAGAAAAATTCCCTTTTATCTGGAGTTTCGCAACTGAGTTTTCTGTGGTTAATAAGATTTCCTTTGGCATGTTTTACCAAACATCTGTCACATCCAATTACTGCATATTTTTCTTCATTTATATTTTCTGTAACATTTCTCTTAAAGCTGTAATGTTGCAGTACTTCATAGAGACATTTTCCAGATATGGACTCCTTTTGGGATAGTACGTATCCAATATATTAGTTTTAACAATATCTGTACTTTCTGGTTCATTCAATGCTAAGTATTTGATTTCTTGTAGAGATTTCAATACTCTATTTCGTGTGCCGGAAAGACCTAGACTTACCCAAACGATTCCTCTTGACTTTGAATATAAACTGGCAGAGCTCAACCGATCCGAACATTCATAGATCCAATCTCTCGAAGGGAAAGCATTTTCAAGCTAAAGCTGTACAATATTTTACTAAGCGTCTCCTCTTTTGAAATTTCTTCTCACATTTCTTTCAACTCTGTCTTTTCAGATTTGGTTATATATTACGTAACATAGCAAGCAACAGCAATTGAATTATCTGCAACATACAGGATATCCATGTTTGCATTCCACATTGTCAAAATCACTGGATTGTAGTCATTAATATACTTTGCATCTTTAGTTCTTTTTAAGTTATATGTATTGTTCAGAGATTTTCGAGTTATAGTATGCCTTACTGCTGACATAAAACTATTGACTCTTCCTTTTGAAATTATTGGACTTGGGAATCCAAACGACATTTTGTATAAAATTGTTCCTTTGACTTGTATTTTCGTCGAAAATATTTTCCACATTGATGACTTTGAAAACGTAAAACTTGTTGTCTCAAGCTGTTTTCTCCTCCTTTTTTGGAATGGCACAGGTAACATACTCTTCGATGAAAGACAGAAACACTTTCATCAGTATCAGTTCCAAATTTTGGTGCATTCTTGATCCATAATAGCATGTGTATATGAGGAGCACCTTTGGCTTGGTACTCCTTTCTCCAAAAGAAATCAGTAACTTCTCCAAGAGTTGGATTATTTTTATTGCAGATAAAATACATCATAGCTTGAAACCTATGATTAAAATATCTGCACACATTTACAGAATCCAAGGAACACAGTTCTCCATCTGTCTTCAATTCAATGTTTTTTACTATTTGAACTTGCTTGTCGTAGAAATTCAAGTAAATCATCGCACGTATATTCAGCACAGCTAAGTGTTGCAAACCACGTAGGGGTACCTAAGTTTCTTAACATACATTTAAGTTCTCCATGACGACGATACCAATACTCATTAGTACCACATTGACACTCCATCAAATTAATTAACTGAGATTCTAAATGATCGTCTCTTTCTTGAACTTTGTCCATAAATTCCTTTGCAGAAACATGTGTAAGATGAACTCCTGTTTTTAATATGTGGTTCACTGCATATGAAAGTCCAGACAAGTCACTTTCAAACAGAAGATGAAATATATATATGGAATGCACTGTCGAAATCTTGGATCTTCTGAGTACAATCTTGTCGAGCGGTATTCTGAAGCTGGAATCTGTACTGCTCGTTCATCATTTCATCCACCTTCTCCAGTGGGGAACAGCTGTGGAAAACAACGAGCTTCTAAACTTTTTTCCAAGACACTCATGGGAGTTCCCTTTGCTTTCTTCATTTGAAATATTTCAATAGTGTTTCCAATCACTTCTTTTGAATGTAGAGGATGCATAATGTAATGTTCCTAAATTTCTTCACTCCTGGACTTGTCCACTTTTTCTATTTGGCCAGTTGAAATTTCTGTTTCATCTTCTAAACATATTTCCTGTTCTTCCACATTTACAGTTTTATAATAAATATTGTTCTGTACAAGATTTAATGTAGCCTTTTGAAGTTTGGTGACATATTTTCCGACTCTTTGTTGGTACACCATTAACTAGAATAACTACAGGCTCACTTTCTTCTCTCTCTATACCAACAGTTTCAATATTTTTCTTAAAATCTAAAGGTAAGTATACAACTCTTCCTTTCAGACCTCTTTGTAAATCTGTTGGAGGCAGCTTACCTGTTTTAGGCTCCATACGAACTATAGCCTGAAACAGGTGCACAGATTGAATAAGAATGGACTCATATCTATATAAATCTGCCAGTTCCGGAGGAATAGCTACCAACTCTAAGTTGTAATGTACTGCTCTAGCTGGCATTTTGTTCTTTTCTAATTTGTTGTAACAATATTTACAAATACGTTGATCAGTACCCAACTCAAAACGACCTTCCACCAACAAATAAGCACCAAATTGCTCCCACTTATCATTGTTTTCCTTTTCACTTTTTAAATACACATCAACATTCCTAGATTGGCTTCTATAGTGAGTAAGTCGACAACAAATACAAACATGGGGCATCATTACGATGGCGGGCGGAGAAAGTCCGCCCGCCACCGCAGCGGAATGCGTGACCGTCCTCAAGGGGTGCGGCAGTCCCACACATTATATTACGATGCCACTGCCACCGTGGCGGTGGCAAGCCCTCTTCACATCATTGTGGTGGGCGGTGCTCACCGCACCGCCCGCCACAATGCACACCGCACCGCCCGCCACAATGCTGTTAATGCACGTCGTGCATTTGCATGCACAACGTGACAGGCACCGCGCGGTGCCTGCCACCTTGTGCATACAAATGCAGGGAGGTACCACAGGTACACCCCATGTGCACCCCCCATCCCCCCAACATCCTGGGGGCCCGCAACGGGCCCCCAAATGCAAAGACCGTATGCCTTTCCATGGCGGCAACGCCGCCATGGAAAGGCTGATCTCCGCTGGCATCATAATATGGATGGCGGTGTCTTGGAGACACCACCACCATATTATCCCTGTTTTCCGCCGGTCGACGAGTCGACTGGCGAAAAGCGGCGGACGGTCTTTCCGTCCGCCGCGGACCCCCCAGCCATCATAATATGGCGGGGGGTCTTTGCTTTGCGGATGGCGAGCGGATGACCCCTGCCGGGCTGGCGGTGACTACCGCCGGCCCGGTGGGGGCGATCCGCCCGCCATCATAATGACCCCCATAGTTTGGTTTTTCACATGAAAGTATCATAAACTTTGTAATTTCTTGTGCAAACTTCTCAGTACTAATATCTTCCACCTTTTCTTCAACACCTACACTTATCAAGCTCTCACTTTCTCTACACTCCTCTTGTGAACCAAAGAAACAAAACTGTATATCATCACAAACTTTTTTTACATCCGATACTGAACCATGCAAAAGAGCTGTGTTCATTTCACTTAAAGATAATGCAGGACTTTTTACGTAGTACAATCTCCTTACTAACTTCCGCATTTCTGAGTGATGTACTGCTAACATTCTTAAATGATGAAAAGTACTTCAACACACTTTTCTAGAGAGACAAGCCAGAGAATGACCCTGCAACTTAGTATATTTTCTCACTTTACAAGGATCTAGTCCTTGAAACATCTTAATCTTCTGTTTAACACTTTTTTTTGCATAATCTCGTAAGAAAATTCCTAATATATCGATAGATTCCTGTCGAATACTACAAATACTACTACAATCCCACTCATACACTGGAGCTTGTGTACGTCTCCCTTGAATTTCTTCAGTTATTACTTCTTCCACATTTCTAGGAAACATCTTTTCTTTTTCAATTGGACAACCATCTTTTACCTCATAACAACGACCACTGGTATCAACTGCATGAACTAATGTATTTTGTTGAAAATAGCTTTCTTCGTTAAAAAAAGCCATGTCTTCCCTGGACCGGAAACAAGCATCCTGGGACCGGTTTCTGGCTATTCAGCTGTCATCAGCCAGGCTAGCTTGAATCCAGTGGCAAAGTGAGCAAGGGACCCACGTCTGGGCATACCCTGCCAATTTAGGGCGAACAAAGCGATACCAAAGGGGATGATGGACGGAACGCTTGAGCAAATCCAACACTCACCCCCAGTCAACTGATCTGGGTTTAATCCAGCATCATTCTTTAGCTCACTCCACCACCCCAGTTCAGACATGGCCATATGCAAATCAGTCTGACCCAGTGCCTCATGGGAACAGTCCAGCCCGAACTGCTCTAACGCTCCGTCCATCATCCCCTTTGGTATCGCTTTGTTCGCCCTAAGTTGGCAGGGTATGCCCAGACGTGGGTCCCTTGCTCACTTTGCCACTGGATCCAAGATAGCCTGGCTGATGAGGGTTATGAACCCGAAACCGGTCCCAGGATGCTTGTTTCCGGTCCAGGGAAGACATGGCTTGGCAGTTCGGGCTGGACTGTTCCCATGAGGCACAGGGTCAGACTGATTTGCATATGGCCATGTCTGAACTGGGGTGGTGGAGTGAGCTAAAGAATGATGATGGATTAAACCCAGATCAGTTGACTGGGGGTGAGTGTTTGATTTGCTCTAACGCTCCGTCCATCATCCCCTTTGGTATCGCTTTGTTCGCCCTAAGTTGGCAGGGTATGCCCAGACATGGGTCCCTTGCTCACTTTGCCACTGGATCCAAGATAGCCTGGCTGATGAGGGTTATGAACCCGAAACCGGTCCCAGGATGCTTGTTTCCGGTCCAGGGAAGACATGGCTTGGCAGTTCGGGCTGGACTGTTCCCATGAGGCACAGGGTCAGACTGATTTGCATATGGCCATGTCTGAACTGGGGTGGTGGAGTGAGCTAAAGAATGATGATGGATTAAACCCAGATCAGTTGACTGGGGGTGAGTGTTTGATTTGCTCTAACGCTCCGTCCATCATCCCCTTTGGTATCGTTTTGTTCGCCCTAAGTTGGCAGGGTATGCCCAGACGTGGGTCCCTTGCTCACTTTGCCACTGGATCCAAGATAGCCTGGCTGATGAGGGTTATGAACCCGAAACCGGTCCCAGGATGCTTGTTTCCGGTCCAGGGAAGACATGGCTTGGCAGTTCGGGCTGGACTGTTCCCATGAGGCACAGGGTCAGACTGATTTGCATATGGCCATGTCTGAACTGGGGTGGTGGAGTGAGCTAAAGAATGATGATGGATTAAACCCAGATCAGTTGACTGGGGGTGAGTGTTTGATTTGCTCTAACGCTCCGTCCATCATCCCCTTTGGTATCGCTTTGTTCGCCCTAAGTTGGCAGGGTATGCCCAGACGTGGGTCCCTTGCTCACTTTGCCACTGGATCCAAGATAGCCTGGCTGATGAGGGTTATAAACCCGAAACCGGTCCCAGGATGCTTGTTTCCGGTCGAGGAAGACATGGCTTGGCAGTTCGGGCTGGACTGTTCCCATGAGGCACAGGGTCAGACTGATTTGCATATGGCCATGTCTGAACTGGGGTGGTGGAGTGAGCTAAAGAATGATGATGGATTAAACCCAGATCAGTTGACTGGGGGTGAGTGTTTGATTTGCTCTAACGCTCCGTCCATCATCCCCTTTGGTATCGCTTTGTTCGCCCTAAGTTGGCAGGGTATGCCCAGATGTGGGTCCCTTGCTCACTTTGCCACTGGATCCAAGATAGCCTGGCTGATGAGGGTTATGAACCCGAAACCGGTTCCAGGATGCTTGTTTCCGGTCCAGGGAAGACATGGCTTGGCAGTTCGGGCTGGACTGTTCCCATGAGGCACAGGGTCAGACTGATTTGCATATGGCCATGTCTGAACTGGGATTGTGGAGTGAGCTAAAGAATGATGATGGATTAAACCCAGATCAGTTGACTGGGGGTGAGTGTTTGATTTGCTCTAACGCTCCGTCCATCATCCCCTTTGGTATCGCTTTGTTCGCCCTAAGTTGGCAGGGTATGCCCAGACGTGGGTCCCTTGCTCACTTTGCCACTGGATCCAAGATAGCCTGGCTGATGAGGGTTATGAACCCGAAACCGGTCCCAGGATGCTTGTTTCCGGTCCAGGGAAGACACGGCTTGGCAGTTCGGGCTGGACTGTTCCCATGAGGCACAGGGTCACACTGATTTGCATATGGCCATGTCTGAACTGGGGTGGTGGAGTGAGCTAAAGAATGATGATGGATTAAACCCAGATCAGTTGACTGGGGGTGAGTGTTTGATTTGCTCTAACGCTCCGTCCATCATCCCCTTTGGTATCACCATATATAAAAGTAGCATACAAACAGATGTATACTTGTGTTTTACAAATGTATCATCTTCAGATAGATAACACATATCAGAATACATGAGTAAGTAGAAATATATCTACTTAGACACCTACATTTATGTGGCGTACTTCAAGTGTACCTTTCCACAGACTCATACAAAGTAGCCTAATCCCTAATCCATCTCCTAACATGTCTTAAACCTCACTTTTGTGCTGCAGCTTCACCATTCTGCAACTCCTTAGGGTGATGGGGTGGCAAATATAAAGCAGCAACCCATCACATGTCTATGCTGTAAGTCTCACTATCTTCCTGAAAGCATGCATGCATATGTTTGTACGCTGCATAAATGTAGGTGTCTATGTAGATATGTCTCTGATTACTCATTATTCTGATATGTGTTATCCATCTGAAGATGCTACATGTGTAAAACACAAGTATACATCTATTTGTATGCTTCTTTTATGTATGGTGGCACTAGCAAAAGGTACAGACAAATGCATGCATGGTTTCAGGAAGATGGTGAGATTTACAGCAGAGACATGTGAAGGGTTGCTGCTTTGTTTTTGGCTATGCTCAATACCTAACTAGTAGTAGAATGGTAACGCTGCAGCAGTAGAAAAGTAATGTTTAAGATATGCTGGGTGAGGAATTAGTGATTATGGTACTTTGTAAGAGTCTCTGGAAAAGTTCACTTGAAGTGCGCTGAATAAATCTAGGTGTCTGTTTGAAATGTGAAGTGCAGTCTGTCAAGTTTTAAGGTCTTCATGGTCTTGTGATTGAGGTATGTATGTACTGGCACATGTATTGTAATATGTCTTATGTATCTGAAGATGCTAGACATATAAAATACAGGTATACATATATTTGTATGTTTCTTTGATATATGATGCTACTAGCAAAAGGTACAGACCTAAGCATGCATGCTTTCAGGAAGATGGTGAGACTGACAGCAGAGACATGTGAAGGATTGCTGCTTTATATTTTGCTAGGCCGAACATCCTAAGTAGTCGTAGAATGGTGAAGCAGCAGCACAAAAGTGAGGTTTAAGGCATGTTAGGAGATGGATTAGTTATGACGCTACTTTGTATGAATCTGTGGAAAGGTACACTTCAAATATAGTGCATAATTTTCAGTATCTGCTTCAAATGTGAAGTGCAGTCTGTCAAGTTTTAAGGTCTGCATGGTGTTGTGACTGAGGTATGTCTCTACTTGCACATGTATTCTGATACGTATTATGCATCTGAAGATACTAGATGTATAAAACACAAGTATACATCTATTTGGACATTTCTTTTATATATGATGCTGCTAGCAAAAGGTACAGACATATGCATGCATGCTTTCAGGAATATGGTGAGACTTACAGCTGAGACATGTGATACATTGCTGTTTTATATTTGGCTAAGCCCAACACCGTAAAGAGTCGCAGAATGGTGAAGCTCCAGAACAAAAGTGAGGTTTAAGACATGTTAGGAAATGGATTAGTGATTAGGCTAATTTGTATGAGTGTGTGGAAAGGTACACTTAAAGTACGCCACATAAATGTAGGTGTCTGTTTGAAATGTGAAGTGCAGTCTCTCACGTTTTAAGGTTTGCATGGAGTTGTGACTGAAGTATGTCTCTGTTTACACATATATTCTGATATGTGTTATCCATCTGAAGATGCTAGATGTGTAAAACACAGGTATACATCCATTTGTATGATTCTTTTATATATGGTGTCACTAGCAAAAGGTACAGACACATGCATGCATGCTTTTAGAAATATGGGGAGACTTACAGCACAGACATGTGAAGGGTTGCTGCTTTGCTCTTAGCTATGCTCAATACCTGAGTAGTAGTAGAATAGTGAAGCAGCAGCAGCAGAAAAGTGATGTTTAAGATATGTTGGGTGAGAAATTAGGGATTATGGTACTTTGTAAGAGTCTGTGGAAAAGTTCCCTTGAAGTATGCCGCATAAATCTAGTTGTGTGTTTGAAAAAGGAAGTGCAGTCTGTCAAGTTTTAAAGCCTTTATGGTCTTGTGACTGAGGTATGTCTCTACTTGCACATGTATTCTGATACGTGTTATGCATGTGAAGTTGATAGACATATAAAACACAGGTATACATCGATTTGTATATTACTTTTATATATGATACTGCTAG
This sequence comes from Calotriton arnoldi, assembly GCA_963921515.1. Classification (NCBI taxonomy): domain Eukaryota; kingdom Metazoa; phylum Chordata; class Amphibia; order Caudata; family Salamandridae; genus Calotriton; species Calotriton arnoldi. The sequence continues at coordinate 2,583,631 of CAWUFW010001495.1, forward strand.
CAAAAGGTACAGACATATGTATACATGCTTTCAGGAATACGGTGAGACTTACAGCTGAGACATGTGATGGGTTGCTGCTTTGTATTTGGCTAGGCACAACATCCTGAGTAGTCGCAGGATAGTGAAATTGCAGCACAAAAGTGAGGTTTATGACATGGTGTACACTTTTGTGCTACAGCTTCGCCATTCTGTAACTACTCAGGGTTTTGGGCCTACCCAAATATAAAGCAGCAAAAATTCACGTGAGTCTGTTATAAATCTCACCATATTCCTGAAAGCATGTATGCATGTGTCTGTACCTTTTACTAGTACTATCATATATAAAAGAAACATACAAATAGGGATATATCTGTGATTTATACGTGTAGCATCTTCAGATGCATAACATATATGAGAATACATATGCAAGTAGAGACATACATCATTCACAAGACCATGCACACCTTAAAACTTGATAGACTGCACTTCACATTTCAAACAGACACCTAAATTTATGCGGCGTACTTTAAGTGTACCTTTCCACACACTCATACAAACTAGCCTAATCACTAATCCGTTTCCTAACATGTCTTAAACCTCACTTTTGTGCTGCAGCTTCACCATTCTGCGACTACTTAGGGTGTTGGGCCTAGCCAAATATAAACCAGCAGTCTATTACATGTCTCAGCTGTAAGTCTCACCATATTCCTGAAAGCATGAATGCATACGTCTGTACCTTTTGAAAGCAGCATCATATATAAAAGAAATATACAAATAGATGTATACCTGTGTTTTATACATCTAGCATCTTCAGATGCATAACACGTATCAAAATACATGTGCAAGTAGAGACATACCTCAGTCACAAGACCATCCACATCTTAAAACTTGACAGACTGCACTTCACATTTCAAACAGACACTGAAAATTATACAGTATATTTAAAGTGTAGCTTTCCACAGACTCATACAAACTAGCCTAATCACTAATCCATCTCCTAACATGCCTTAAACCTCCCTTTTGTGCTGCAGCTTCACCATTCTATGACTACTTAGGGTGTTGGGCCTAGCCAAATATAAAACAGCAACCCATCACGTCTCAGCTGTAAGTCTCACCATATTCCTGAAAGCATGCATGCATATGTCTGTACCTTTTACTAGCAACATCATATATAAAAGAAATATACAAATAGATGTATACCTGTGTTTTATATGTCTAGCATCTTCAGAAGTATAACACATATCAGAATACGTGTGCAAGTAGAGACATACCTCACTCACAAGACCATAAAGGCCTTAAAACTTCACAGACTACACTTAACATTTCAAACAGACACCTAGATTTATGCGGCATACTTTAAGTGAAGTTTTCCACAGACTCTTAGAAGGTACTATAATCACGAATTCCTCACCCAACATATCTTAAACATCACTTTTCTGCTGCTGCTGCTTCACCGTTCTACTACTACTCAGATGTACAGCCTAGTAAAATACAAAGCAGCAACCCTTCACAAATCTCTGTTGTAAGTCTCCCCATATTTCTAAAAGCATGGATGCATGTGTCTGTACCTTTTCCTAGTGCCATCATATATACAATAAACATACAAATAGATGTATACCTGTGTTTTATACATCTAGCATCTATAGATGCATAACACATATGAAAATACATCTGCAAGTACAGACACACCTCTGTCACAAGACCATGCAGACCTTAAAACTTCAGAAGCTGCACTTCTCATTTCAAGTAGAGTCCTAAAATTATGTGGTGTATTTCAAGCATACCTTTCCACAGACTCATACAAAGTAGCTTAATCACTAATTCCTCTGCCAACATGTCTTAAACCTCACTTTTGAGCTGCAGCTTCACCATTCTGCAACTACTTAGGGTGTTGGGCCTAGCCAAATATAAAGCAGCAACCCTTCATATATCTGTGCTGTAAGTCTCACCATCTTCCTGAAAGCATGCATGCATATGTCTGTTCCTTTTGCTAGTACCATCACATATCAAAGAAACATACAAATAAATGTATACCTGTGTTTTATACGTCTAGCATCTTCAGATGCATAACACATATCACAATACATGTAAACGTACACACATACCTCAATCACAAGACCATGAAGACCTTAAAACTTGACAGACTGCACTTCACATTTCAAACAGACACCTAGATTTACGTGGTGCACTTCAAATGAACTTTTCCACAGTCTCTTACAAAGTATCATAATCACTAATTTCCCACCCAACATATCTTAAACATCACTTTTCTGCTGCTGCTGCTTCACCTTTCTACTACTACTCAGGTATTGAGCATAGCCAAAAACAAAGCAGCAACCCTTCACACCAGCAAGATCCCTGACCTCCTGGTCAGTTACCTGCTCTCTCCCCCTGCAGCTCCACTGTGAAGTGCCACTGCCCTGGGCACTGCTGGTCACAGGTAAGTAGGGGTTCGAGGCCCTCCTCTACCCGCAGGCTCTTGCCTGCGCCTCATCTCTGGTGGTCCAGTGGGAGAGCCCTGCTCTTCTGCTGGTCCTCTGCTGCCCGTCTTGTGTTTGTGCCTTTTTCCTGTTTTTTGTCTGTTGTTCTGTCTGTTTGCCTTACTGTGTCCTCTTTGTGCCTTTTCCTCTATTTCTGCCCTCTTTGGTTCTGCGCTGTTCCCTCCCCATTTCCCGCTGCTGCTGCCCCGCGGCCCCTCCCACCTGCCGGTTTTCCCGCTCCCGACTCCCAACTGCGCTTCCCTCCCTGTTTAATAGCGGCCGCTTCTCAGGAGAGTGACCAAGTTCCCTTACCTCCTGGTCAGTTAAATGCTCTCTCCACCTGCAGCTCCGCTGTGAAGTGCCACTGCCCTGGGCACTGCTGGTCACAGGTAAGTAGGGGTTCGAGGGCCTCCTCTACCCAGAGGCTCCTGCCTGCGCCTCATCCCTGGTGGTCCAGTGGGAGAGCCCTGCTCTTCTGCTGGTCCGCTGCTGCCTGTCTTGTGTTTGTGCCTTTTTCCTGTTTTTTGTCTGTTTTTCTGTCTGTTTGCCTTACTGTGTCCTTTTTGTGCCTTTTCCTCTATTTCTGCCCTCTTTGGTTCTGCGCTGTTCCCTGCCCGTTTCCCACTGCTGCTGCCCCCGCGGCCCCTCCCCCCTGCCGGTTTTCCCGCTCCCACCTCCCAGCTGCGCTTCCCTCTCTATTTAATGGCAGCCACTGCACGGCTGCACCGCCGGCGCGCCAAAGGCAAGCCCGTCTGTGCCCGTCCATGACCCGACCGCAGCCAGCGCCAGGAACCCTGGATCTCTGACAATCCACCGCTACCACCCAGCCGCCCTCCTCGCACTCAACCCCGGAAGGAACATTAACTTCCAGTTGTCGATGCTAAACACCACTCATGGCCAGTTTTCCTGCTGAAACTGCCGACTCTCCTTCACCACCAACAGCACCCACGCCGGACGACGACACCACCTAAGCCCTCAGTGCATCCTCCTCAACGTGCGCTCCCTACACAGACACTCCGTAGAGATCTGGGACCTCCTCGACACCCTCTCTCCAGACATTGCCTTCTTCACAGAAACCGGACAAATGCCTCCTCCGCCCGACATCGCCACTGCCATCCCCGATGGCTACAAGTTCCAGAGGAAGGACCGCCCTCACCGCCCAGGAGGAGTACTTGCCATTGCACACAAGAGCTCCCTCTGACTCACCACCTCCAGCACGATCGACCCCATCTCCAACACGGAACACCTCCATTTCCAGATCCATCCCAGCCCCACAATCACGCTCCGCGGCACACTCGTCTACAGACCCCCTGGCCCTGTGCCTCTTTTTCCACCAACATTTCCGAATTCATCACCCCCCACGCAATCGCCTCCACAGACTACATACTCATCAGAGATCTGAACTTCCACCTAGACAACCACAGGTACCCAGACTCCACCGCTCTGCTGGACAACCTCACAAACCCCGGACTGAAGCAGCTCATCACCACCCCCACCCACAAAGCCGGACACATCCTCGACCCCATCTTCACAGGAGGGACCAACATCCGCTTCAGCCACGCCTTGCAGCCCCTCTGGACAGACCACCACTGCGTTCACTTCTCGTTCAAGACCACCACCGCACACAAACCCGCCCCACGCCCTCCACGAAGGAACTGGAGCAAGTTCACGGAAGAACACCTCAACTCCACCCTCATGCAAGACCCCCCAACCGCCACAACCGACGCCAACACTGCAGCCACGGAATTCCACTGCTGGATCACCAGCTGCGCAGACAAGCTCGCCCCCCTCTGCCACCCAGACAGACAACACCCCCAAAGGCTGCCTGGTTCACCACTGACCTCCAAGAAGCCAGACTCTCCTGCAGATGCCTTGAGAAACACTGGAGAAACAGCAAAACCACCAATGACCAGACCACCTACAAGCACGCCTTGACTGAATACCACCAACTCATGATAACCACCAAGAGGACCTTCATCCGGAACAAAATCCTCACCAACGCCAGCAACTCAAAGGAACTCTTCAACTTCATCCAGCAGCTCACCAAACCTCCCAGCGAAGCCACTGACATCACACCATCCCAGGACCTCTGCAACAAGCTCAGCACCTACTTCCACCTGAAAATCAAGGCCCTCTACAACAACTTCAGTGAACAGACCCCAGAAACCACCCTCCCCTCCAGCAAGGACGACCAGCCCACCATTTCTGCCTGGACACCGGTCACCACCGAAGACACTACCACGACCATGAAGAACACCCACTCAGGAGCCCCCACAGACCTCTGCCCGCCTCACATTTTCCACAGAGCCGCCGCCATAGCGCCCGAATTACGATGCACCATCAACGCCACCTTCAAAACCAGAATCTCAGACCTGAAAAACTACTGGCCCATCTCTCTCCTTCCCTTCGCAGCCAAAGTCACCGAGAAATTCGTCAACGCCCAGCTGACTACCTTCATCGAAGAGAACGCCATCCTCGACTCTTCCCAGTCCGGTTTCCGGTGAAACCACAGCACTGAAAGCGCCCTCCTCGCCGCCACCGACGACATCCGCATGCTACTCGACCAGGGCCACACCGCGGCCCTCATCCTGCAAGACCTCTCTGCCCTCGACTGGATCTGCTCCTTCCTTGCAGGCCAAACCCAAAGGATCCGACTCCCACCCTTCCTCTCTGAACCCACAGAGATCAACTGCGGAGTGCCCCAAGGTTCTTCGCTCAGCCCCACGCTGTTCAACATCTACATGGCCCCCCTCGCCACCATTGTCAGACAGCATGGGCTCAGCATAGTATCCTACGCCGATGACACACAGCTCATCCTCTTCCTCACGAACAACCCCGAAGCCACCAGACTCAGCTTCCAGGAAGGAATGAAGGACGTTGCAGCCTGGATGAGCAACAGCTGCCTTAAACTCAACTCAGAGAAGACTGAGGTCCTCATCCTGGGACTGTCCCCCACTGCGTGGGACAACACCTGGTGGCCCTCTGCCCTCTGAACCCCCCTAACCCAACAGACCATGCCCGGAACCTCGGCATCATCCAAGACTCCTCCCTCACCATGACTCGTCAGATCAACGCCGTCGCCTCCACCTGTTTCAACTCCCTCCGCATCCTCCACAAGACTTTCAAGTGGATCCCTCCCCAAATCCAGAAAGACCGTCACCCACCCCCTCATAACCAGCAGACTACACTACGGAAATGCCCTCTACGCAGGAATCAACAAATGTCTGCTACACAAACTCCAGACCATCCAGAACGCCGCAGCCAGACTGGTCCTCGGCACACCACGACACGAACACATGACCCAACACCTGCAAGACCTCCACTGGCTCCTCGTCGAGAAGAGAATAACATTCAAGATACTCACCCATGCCTTCAAATCCCTCCACAACATCAGTCCCAAATACCTCAACGAACGAATCTCTTTCCACGTACCCAAAAGAAACCTCCGCTCCGCCGACCTCACCCTAGCAAACACCCCGTGCATCCGCAGAACCAGAACAGGAGGAAGAGCCTTCTCCTACGTCGCAGCCAAAGCCTGGAACGAACTCCCAGTCAACATTAGACGATCCCCTACCCTGCACCCTTCAGGAAGAGCCTCAAGACTTGGCTCTTCACCTGACCCGGAGCTGCACCACCCTCCCCCCCAGCGCCTTGAGACCCTCACGGGTGAGTAACGCGCTTCACAAACCCCTGATTGATTGATTGTTTCACATATCTCTGCTGTATGTCTCACCATCTTCCTGAAAGCATGCATGCATATGTCTGTACCTTATGCTAGCAGCATCACATATAAAAGAAATATACAGATAGATGTATACCTGTGTTTTATACGTCTATCATCTTCAGATGCATAACATGTATCATAATGCATGTGCAAGTAGAGACATCCCTCAGTCACAAGACCATCCACATCTTAAAACTTGGCAGACTACACTTCACATTTCAAGCAGACACTGAAAATTATGCAGTATATTTAAAGTGTAGCTTTCCACAGACTCTTATAAATTAGCCTAATCACTAATCCCTCTGCAAACATGTCTTAGACCTCACTTTTGTGCTACAGCTTCACCATTCTACGATTACTTAGGGTGTTACGCCTAGCCAAATATAAAGCAGCAACCCTTCACATGACTCTGCTGTAAGTCTCACCATCTCCCTGAAAGCATGCATGCATATGTCTGTACCTTTTGCTAGCAGCATCATATATAAAAGAAATACACAAATAGATGCATACATGTGTTTTATACATCTAGCAACTTCAGATGCATAACACATATCAGAATATATCTCCTAGTAGAGACTTTCTTCAATCACAACACTATGCAGAACACACTTCCCATTTCAAGCAAACACCAAAAATTATGTGGCATATTTCCACTGTAACTCTCTAGAGACTAATAAAAAGTAGCCTAATCACTAATACCTTATGTCAACATGTTTTAATCCTCACTTTTGTGCTGCAGCTTCACCATTCTACTACTACTCACAGTGTTGAGCCTAGCCACATACAAAGCAACAACACCTCTTTGTTATATATCTTTCATCTTCAAATGTATAAGACATATGAGAATACTCATGAAGGATACCTTTGCACAATTGATGTTGCTTTTCCCCCAAACTGTCTTTGTATACTCTAATATATGCCAAAGACAGAAAGGAAAGTGGTCAAATCAATTCTGATAACAGATTGAGAAAGCTAGAAAGAATGTCAATAAAGCTGTTTCGGCTTACCTCAGAGACCATAGGATGGGCTCCATCTATAACAACAATCTACGTTTTGATATGGATGACATCTACAGAAGTGATGTAGTACACTTCACAGATCAAGGGAACAGAGTCTTTCTCAACAACCTAAAGCTGTGCATCCACACTTACATGTAGCTACAACAAACTCATATTGAAAACAGGGGCTCTTTTTAGAGCCACCCTAAAACACAATAGTGAATATAATTTTTTTTTACACATACATACTCTTTTTAATTTTTTGTGGATTCGCGCACCCGTCGCAAATCTGCAAAAGCATGAATTCAATGTACTACAACACAATACACTTTTCAGGTTTAACTTTTAACTTTTAATTTTTAATTTTATATATTTTTATTAACTATCAAATTTAATCTTATTATGAACTTCAATCACACTACCTCTATAAAGCAAGTTCATAAATGCAATACTACCTTCTAAATGATATACTATTAAATTATTTACGCAACGTTACACGGGGGGCGTGCTGAGAGCCGCGATGGGGTTGCAACTCCAAAATCGAAAGAAAAAAAAATGCCCCATTTCCAATATTCGGTATCCGCCCCGGGGACCACATCCCCAGGGGCATGCTATCACATTGGGGACCACTGGGGGAGCCCCAATGCCATGCAGCTCCCCTTGTCCAAAAGCAATTCTGCTTCGCTTCGTGGAAGCGAGAGCAGGTTTCCTGCTCTCGCTTCGACGAAGCAAAGCAAAAGTTTGCAATGACAGGGAGGGAGCAGTGCTCCCGCCCTGCCATTGCAAACTGCAATGTCCCGGGGGTGGGCATCCCGGCACATTGCTGGAGCCTGCCCTGGGGGGTAGCCGTCCCCAGGGCCAAGGAGGGCTCCAGGAGGGGGGCCCCCCTCCCAACGTATGCAAAGCCCTGGGGAGGTGGTGGTCCCCGAGGCCAGGGAGCCGCAACGGACCCCCAGCTTCTTTTAATTAGTGTCTCGGGGTGGTGGTCCCCGGGGCGTGTGGGGTGGCTTGAGCCCACCCACACTACTTTATTTTAAGTGGGGCCCCAGGGAGGTGGCGGTCCCCGGGGCCCGCATTTGTTAATTAAAGCCCTGGGGAAGTGGCGGACCCCAGGGCTGCGTAAGGGGGGCAGGAGCCCCCCCACACTTTTTTTAATAATAAGTCCCGGGGAGGTGGCGGTCCCCGTGGCTGCGGGAGGCCACGAGCCCCCCTGCATTTGAATAAGTATTGTCCCAGGGAGGTGGCGGTCCGTGGGGCTGCAGGGGCCTCCGCAGGGCCCCTGCATAAACATACAGAAATGCCCACGGGACCCGGCCTACCTAGGGGCTCATTAAAACGAAGCGTGGGACACCGCGCTTCATTTTGTTTTATTTTCTTGTTGGGATTTGCGCACCCAATGCGACTCCAACCAAAACAATAAACAAAAAATGTTTTTGTTTTTTTTTGGCCCCCTTTTCTTTCTTTTTAACCATTTTCTTCCCTTTTTTCTTGTGACTCCGTTTCACCGAGTCACAAGATGGCTGCCAACACTTCTTGGTTTGGAGTGTTGACAGCCAATTAAAATGAAGCTTGTGAACGGGAGGGTTTGCGGATCCACTGCGGTCACCAGATATCTATATTTTTGTTATTTTTGAATTTCTCAGAAACTACTGAACGAATTTACACCATTTAAAAAAAAGGAATGCTTTCTTAGCCAAGACCTACCTTTCTGCCAAATTTGGTGTAATTCTGTTAGGCAGTTTGGGGTGTAGCTTTGTCTAAAGTTTCCCACGGAAATTAACATGGAGAAAACGTGTTTTGGGACCCCCCTTTTTTCTTGGCCCCCGCTCAACGAATCACCCCGAAACTTTGAAAACAGGAGCTAACCTGAGTGAACCATTAGTTTTGAAAATTTCGCAAAGATTCGTCAAATGGCACCAAAGATGGCAAAAGAAAAAATGCTTTTTGAATAGAAACAGGGTCCTAACTATAACTACCTACTGGCGACTGCCAGTAGGTAATATATATATGCACATATATATCTCTCCGTCAATGCCCTCGTTTGAAACGCCGGCGCTGCTTTTGTGGGGCAGTGCGCGTCTTCTCCGGCAGGGCTGCAGGTAAATATTACACCAGGTTTCTCCGTAGCAAGCGGAGAATTTTGAAGAACGCACTCAGTCTGGATCAAGGATACATAAATTTATTTAGATATAGAGGCAGTTGCCATGCCCTACGCGTTTCGGTTCGCCACTCGAACCTTGATCACGGGATGTTTTACAGTTCAAAAACAGGCATCATTTATTTCTACTTTTACAAGCATTTCCTGTTGATGAGGCACATAGCATGCTGGTATACGTAGTTCATAAGTATTTCTTTTTCTGTTCTTTTTAAATATAAAGTGCACAGTGCTAAAGTGACATTATACAATAGTGAGGATCAGTGCAAGCATGTGTATTCGAAATGTGTTGCATTTTTTTAAAAAATCATGAATTTTCTTGAGGCAAAAATGCTTTTTACGTTATTCATTGCTCAGTACAGTTTTCAAAAGCATAGTCCTGATAATCAAACTCTCTAGTGAGTGATCACATTGCATAATTAGATAAATATTTACAAGTAATATTTGTTTATTTTCAGTTCATCTGATGTTTTATATCTCAAATGTAACCATTGATTTGCCCGGTGTGTCATGTGACAATCCATTTCTTGGTTATTTAAGCTCTCTGGTGAGCAGATTAAATCAACACAGACTTAGTCCAATCCATTTGTTCAACTGGGTATTTACAAATGCAGATATAGTTCCTCATACTGGTTCAATCCCAGCGGTGTCAATGTCCTGAAAGAAACGATATGTTACGATTCCTTTTGCCTTAATAACCTTTCACGGTTTCCTCCTCTCTCAGATCTTGGGACTTGTTCAATAGGGTAGAATTTTAGAGCTTCCCATTTACTTCCGTGTATCTTTTCAATATGTTTTGCTATGGCGTTGGACCGGTCATTTCTTTTGGTGGCTCTGATGTGTTCTAAAATTCTTTTTCTTGATTTCACACATTGTGCTGCCAATATATTTAAGTTTGCATGGGCATTCCACAATGTAAATTACGTATTTACTTTTACAAGTGATGTGCTGTTTAATCTTCCATTTTACTCCTTTGTTGATTATTACCTCTTTTTTATTTTCTGCTATTTGACAAGCTTTATAATTTTTACATGGCCAGAAACCTTCTATTTGTGTCCATGGAATTGATTGTTTTGCTTTGAAGTGACTGTGTGTTAGTCTGTCAGCGATGTTTACTGCTCGTCTGTATGTGATGTTGGGATGGTCACCGATTATTCCTGATAGAGTTGGATCAAGTTTTAGGATTCCCCAATGTTTTTTGATAACTTGAGTTAATTGATTAGCTTCCATTGTATATGTCGTTATTAATCTGATTTTTGGGGGATTATCTGGTACCGGTTGTGAAGAATCCTTTAGAATTTCTGATCGATGTTTTGTCTTTGCTATTTGTAGGCCTTTATTGATGACTTTGGTGGGATATTTTCTCTTTTTAAATCTCGACTGTGCTTCCTTAGTGTGTTTTTCAAATTCACTATCTGTTGAGCAATTTCTCCGTAATCTTAAAAATCGACAGATATTGAATTTGAAAAATCTATATCTAAATAAATTTATGTATCCTTGATCCAGACTGAGTGCGTTCTTCAAAATTCTCCACTTGCTACGGAGAAACCTGGTGTATATATATATATATATATATATATATATATATGTATATAGTTGGGTCCTCACCCACAGGTACCACCTGTGGCCTGCTTAATCATCTGACCCTCACTCATGCTCTTATAAATATGAGTCACTGTACAAGTGACTGGTTAATACTGATAATAAAAACAGTACAGGGATTATCAGAAAAGATCTTAGTAGAAATTGAATCGACCGAAGGTGAAATGAGGGCCACAGTAACAGCATTTAAGAAAAGACTGGATGAAATTAATAGTGAGACCCAGTCTAAAATAAAGAAACTTCAGAAGGACGTCACACGATTTGCCTTTAGCAAAACATATCCACACTCCAACTCAGATTAAAAATTCCAACAAATTACAACTCAGATGCTTCTGACAATAATTCGTCAGATGGCATATCCTCAGATTCTGAAGCATGGGGCAGTGACAGAGAACAAAAATAGAGTAATAAGAATAGAACTAGGAGAAGACAATGGGCACGAGCCTGGCAAGGGTATAACTATCCCCCACAGCCTTTCTACCAACCTCCTTTCACCCAACAAGGGCAATACATGCTTCCCTGGGACCAACCATTTGACCCCACGGTACCACAGACTTTTCAGAGAAAGCAACGGCCTCCTTTTTTAGGCAGAGGTTCAGGTTGAAGGGGAGGAAGGAAGGAAGAAAGATCGCAGAGTCCAATGGGAAGGGGAGGAGGCTCGAGTACAAACCAGGAGCATGTCATCAGGACAGCAGGGCCCAACAACCTAAATGACTTAGTCACCAACTTAACGGATAAAAACATCACAGAAACCCAGAAGTTCTCAACAAAGAATTGGGTTTTGTACCCACCCCACAACTAGACAAATTTCATTTACATTGTGAATTGGCTGGGTTTTTTCAAAAGCTATGCCTTAAAGCGCATTTTGGCAATGAGGATCAAACTGACGAACCCCACTCAGAAACAGGGCTATGTAAAAAAAATCAGCCTTTTTTCCCCTGACACACACGACTCCAGTAGAAATACTGGCTTTTGAAAAAGCAGTATAGTCGGAGGTTGAAAATATAGATCCAAACTCGTTCAATTTATTCCAAAATCTAAGCAAGAAAGAACAAATTGCCCTCACTGAACTACAAAATGACACGGACATAATAATCAAACGAGCCAACAAAGGCGGTGGTATTGTGCTACAAACCATGAAAGCATATAGAACAGAGTGCCTACGACTTTTGAGCAATGAGCAAAAACTACACAATGTTAAATCAGGACCCAACCCCGACACTAAGAACAGAAATTGCAACCATGGTAGAAGAGGCAGAATGCGAAGGTTGGACTAACAAACAGGAAGGAGATTTTTTTAAGTGACACCAACCTAAAAACTCCCTACTTTTATACACTACCTAAAATCCATAAAAACCGAGACCCACCTCCTGGAAGACATATAGTGTCTGGCATTGGATCACTGTTAGAACCATTATCACAATTCTGTGATTACTTTTTAAAACCGATTGTACAAAAAACATAAACATATATAAAGGACACAAAAGACCTCCTGGCACAAATCAAAGACTTGGAGTATAACGAACAGGACCATTTGCTGATGAGCCTAGATGTAGATAGCCTATACACTAGCTTGCCACAAGATGACACACTAGAAGTGATAAGACAAATTCTGGAAAAGGAAGAAAGGTACTACACAACACCGAAAGAATTCATCTTGGAATGTGCAGCAATTGCCTTTGAATTTGAAGGAACCCTCTACCTACAGACCCACGGGACCTCCATGGGAAGCACTTTTGCTCCTAGTGTAGCAGGGTTATATGTTTTCAGTTAAGAAATGGAATGCACCCTACATGAAAGAAACCCCTATCATGCACATACAGCGCTGTGGAAGCGATTTATAGACAATGTCCTTTTAATATAAGGGGATTCAGACACGGCATTAGCCTTTGTCAACTGCTTAAACAACCAAGATAGAAATCTGAAATTCACACACACCATGGACAAAAGGAGACTGACATTTCTAGTTGTGACAATCTTTCATGTAGGGGGAAAACTACGGACAGACACAATCCAAAAACCAACAGCCAAAAACAACTTATTACGATTCAATAGCTTTCACCCACGTCCACTGAGAGAGAATCTGCCATATGGTCAATTCCTCCGTCTTAGAAGGAACTGTAGCCAAATTCAAGACTTTATAAATCAGGCCAAAATACTCACGGACAAACTGAGAGCACGAAATTATCCTGAAGGGATCATTCAAAAATCAAAGAAAAGAGAAAGAAACCAAAATATGGAAGCTCTTCTAGAAACCCCAACACGCCCAACATCAAATCCACCACTAGTATGTGTCACCACGTACAATGTGGCATTGAATCATGTCAAAAAGATAATTGAGCGAAATTGGCGTACATTGAATGTGGGAAACAGACACTGGGACCCCCCTTGTTCTCACATAAAGGGGCCAAAAGTATAAGGATACCCTAGTGCACACAAGACCAAAACAACAGCACAGACCATACACAATACACATGGCACTAGGCTTGTCACAGGACACTACCCCTGTGGACAATGCAGTGTTTGCCATCTTTCCTCTGTAACGAAAGAGCTAGACTTAGGTCTGCGCACCCCATGGGCGCTAAGAAAGCATAGAAATTGTAATACTAAACAAGTTGTCTATCTGATAAGGTGTCCATGCAACCTATTATACATAGACATGACCACCAGGAAAGCAAACATAAGGATAGGCGAGCACAGGAGCAACATACAATGCGGCTGCAAAAACACAAAAATGGCAGAACACTTTTAACAATGAAACATACAACTAACGACATGAGACGGGTCATCCAAGAACAAGTCATGGCAGACTTGAGAAACCTTGAACGGATACTCTTTGAAAAAGAACAAAGATACATTTACAAATTATCCACCCAGACGTGGGGGCTGAGTGATGAAATTCCATGGGGTATTATATTGTAAATACATAATGGAGTAGGATAAGATGACATGCGCATCCTTTTTGAAGGAAGACCTTTGCTTACCCAGGCAACAGAACAGACCACTAATTAAAAATGAGAATGTCACATTATGTCAATATAATGGATATGATGTCAACAATCCTCATTAATGATCCACACAATACTAAAAACATTGTACCCTCCCATGGGAGATGCAATCACATAATGTCAAGATTGCATTTGTAGGCTCGATTAGAATACGGCATGCTCACATGATAAATGGGACCTTAGATTCAGCAAAGGACTCTGTTTCCCAGTACCCCCATCCTGGGTTGCAAAGTTTTGGATGTCACCAACATGTGAATAGGCTTGAGAGACACACCCACCAGTTCGGCCTCTAACAACAGACTAAAAAGCTGGGCGGAATACTCAGTTTCCCGACATCCTCCACCCTAATCACATGATAGGGAGATCGCAGAGTTGCACTGACAAGCAAGTAATACACGGCGATATAACAACAACCAATACTGAAATACCACTTTGATGAGCATTTTCCCATGCGCATTGAAGTATTGGGTTGTCAGGCACAAACACACTCGAAACAAAAATTCCCCAATTGGCCACGTGATCGACCATCACATGACCGGCACTGGGAATCATTTATCTTCACAGGAAAGCCCGCACATCAGTAACATTCAGGTATGCAGGGAAGCACAACGGCTGCGAGCAGACTCGCTCCCATGACGAAGTAAGTTCTTTTCCCCTTTACCTTCCATGTGGCTCAAAAGCTCGACATGCCACATAGCTTACTAATTCTCAACAACTTTCTCTTCCAGTGTGTGACTACAGGGAGAGTCCTTCCCTGCAGCACCTTATGGGGTTTGTTGAATGAAAAAACCATGTAGGGAGCCCATCTTGAAATAAACACCCTTTTTTGAATCACACTCAACACTGCATGCGCACAGTTTGAGTGAATATGTGTACTCACAATGTTTTTAAATGAAAGTAAGACCCTACAGATATATTCCTTCTGTTCTGGGGTGGTTTTTCCCACGTGTATAGCATGATTTGCCATGCACTTTAAAGGGATGTTGGACTCCCAAAAAGACGTAGAATGAAGAGTACTGGATTCATATATACCTTTCTTTTTTCAGAAAAAGACCATACCAGGAAAAAGTCCTAAGTGTATGGTCGGTATTTTGCATGATTCTTAAATATTCTCTTTGCACTAAACATTGATTGCATAACAATTAAATGCAGTGTTATAGCAGGTCCTGAAGAAAGCCGATTGACCCTACACGGGCAGACACATGTCGACCTTATAGATGTCCTGGAACACTATATCCAAATGACATCTAATTGTTTTTAATCTTACCCTAGACCCTATAGAATAAAACCCATCATTAGAAGATCTAGAGGTAATTTTAACTCTCTTTCACTCCCTGCACTCATATTTATAAGAGCTCCGTTTACAAACGCGCTGAGCCCTTTCGTGCACCTTAGGTGCATGAGTGAGAGTCCGATGATGAAGCAAGCCACAGGTGGTACCTGTGGGTAGGACCCTACTATATATATATATGTGTATATATACATGTATGTGCTTATATATAAATAACACAGGGATCTGTTAGCAGACAGACCCATACATTTCATAAATAGGACACAGACTCCAGCAAATGTGGTGCAGGCACTAATTTACCTGGGTGCGTTCTGCCCACCTGCTGGGGTTAGAACAAACATTCACGCAATATTTAGGGTTTCCCCTCTATAATGTATGATTGAGATGTGATTGGCTGCCACCACATCAACCAAGAAGTGGTGGCAGCCAACTTATGGCTCAAGACTCAGTTTGGCCTTGAGCCAAAAGTGTTTTTGTTAAATTTTGCAACAAAGTTGCAGAGGTTCCAAAGCAAAATTAAAAACAAAAACAAGTTCTCCTGCGCCTCTTTAAAAAAAAAACGGGTGAACCAAGGCTCTTGGAGCAATGGTAGGCTTTTATTTTGTGGAGGGGGCATGTGGACCCCCCAGCCTCTAAGAGGTCCTGGGGACATCAACCCCCAGGGCCATGGTTAAATACTGATGGAGGTGGGCACATGGCCCGCATCTCGGAGCCCAATTAGGCCCCAGGGAGTCCCGTCCACTGGGGCCTTTAATGTGCAATAAAAGGGGAAGGTTGGCCACACGGCCCCCCTATAGGAGCCTAAAAAGGCACCAGGGACCACCACTTCCGGGGTGAGTAAATAAATGAAGCCAGGGGTTTGCACTGCCTCCTCCCAGAGCCTAGCCAGACTCCAGGGACCCAAGATACCAAAATGTATAGTAGAAGGGAAGTGGGGGCCGCATAGCCCCCTCCACGAGCCTTAAAAAGGCCCCCGTGGACTCCATCCACCAAGGCCCTAACAGTAATTAAAAGGGAGGAGCAGACTGCACCCCCCCCCCCCACCCCGAGTCTGTACACTTTTCCTCTTAGCCAACTTATGTGTAATTGTCTCCTTTCCAATTAATTCACACAAAGAAAAAACTTGAAATTACACCCTGTTCCTAGTGAAATTCGGCTCTGGTTGTGTGTCTTATTTAGCCCATTTTCTCCATTACACCTTCAAACTCCTTATCAGTTGTACAGTAAGGCCAGCCCTTCCTCCTCCTTCTCTTTCTCTTAGTTACCACATTCATGTGTCTCTTCGCTGTAAACCTGCAGGGGTGTTTCTAGATATAAAAGGTCATATAGCATGCTTCAGCCTCTTCTGTCTCTCAACACATACACAGCATGAACCTAAAATTGATTACTTTTGAAAGCATTTACACAGCGCTGGGAAGTGTTTTAGCTTTCAGGTGGTTTACTCTGCTTACTTTACTGTATGATTTGTAGAAATTGGACAGAAGGTGATATCATTTTGTACACCCAACAACAATTAAATAGTTTCATGAAAGCAAATGAAGCAATTAGTTTATTAAGTAATGTGGTAAAACATAAGCCTCTTTTACAGCTTAAAGCAGATGCTAGAATGGAGGCACGATAAAGTGGCAAGGAAGCATTTGCTTACAGCTCTTCGAATTTATACAATAGAAGGTTTTCACTCAATGCTTTGCTGTCTCAATACTTTCCCTTAGTCTCTGACTATTCAACCATGACCACAATATGCAAACCACATTTACATTGATATTCTGCAGTTCCTGCATATGTACAGTGTCAGGATGGATGAATACACCTTGCTCCATCTTAACACGGATAAGAGTCAAGTACCCCTTTTTGGCAACCTGTCAGTCTCATCCCTTGCCTGGTGACCTGTGAACCTAGGCCCTGTTCCCACGCGTGCCTCTTCTGATCATTACTTGGACATTATTTTTTATTCCCTACTCATTCATTCCGCACATTACGCTCAGCTTGCTACTTCATTCTATAAGTGGTCAAAACGAATATCCCAGTTCCAGCTGCTCATTTCCGGAAAACTGTTACCAAGGCGCTTATCCTGTCCCATCTCACCTTCTGTAACTCTTTGCTGGCTTACCTCATATGCAGTTGGCTAGCTTCAGCATATTCAGATTTCAGCAGCCAAACTCATCCCCATGTCATCCCATCTGAAATCCCTATATTGGTTTCCTCTGAAACAACGGTGCACGTTTAAGGCACTCTGCCTTTCTCAAAGTGTCTTCACTCTACTCTTTCCTATTCTTGCTCCTACTTTAAACACTATGGGGCATGTTTACAAGCCCCTATCGCCACAGGAACGTCACTTTTAATGACGTTCCGGTGGCGATAGGGGCTTCACCTTATTTTCAAGGTGGCGTTAAGCCACTTAACATGGCTTAACGCCACCTTGCAAATAAGGCACCCTTTCACGCTATACTTGGCGTGAAAGGGGTGGGCAATGGGTGTTGTGGTGGGCGTTCTGCCGCAACACCTATTGATTCTGACACTGCCCCCTATTTACAAGGGCGGCATAAATAGGAGGCAGCGACAAAATTAAGACCAGGGAAAACCTGGTCTTAACATGGGGAAACGAGGAGAAATGCTGCATTTCTCCTCGTTTTTGCTGTTTCTATGTGTGCTGCATTGTGCAACACACATAGAAACGGCAAAACGCCATGAATGATTGTTTATGTGCAGGAAGGTGTCCCTTCCTGCACATAAATAATCATTTAAAAATGATGATTTACAACTTCTATGTGTGCTGCACAATGCAGCACACTTAGAAGTTTCAAATCGCCATTTGTGATTGTTTATGTGCAGGAAGGGACACCTTCCTGCACATAAACAATGATTTCCTCAATGCGGGCACCCTTGCACCATGGTGCAAGGGTGCCTGCATTGGCGCCTGGCAGTTAAATTAAGCGCCAGTGCTAGGGAAAATGCAGGGATATGCCATATCTTTGTAAATACGGCGCATCCCTGCGTTTTTTTAATTGAGGAGCATGGCGTTAGCATTTTGTGCTTAACGTCACGCTCCGCCATTCCCTTGCAAATATGCCCCTATATTCCTCCTGAAAGTCTTGCACTTCAGCTCGGGCATCCTTTTGTCTGTTCCCAGATTCAGTAACACTTCCCTTGGAGGCCATGACAAGCAAGGCAAAGGACTCTCTTCCCGCTGATTGTTGCTCCAATCATTGTTTTACTACATTCCACAAACTAATGAAAACGTATCACTTAAACCTATGAAACAGTTGCATCATGTCTCCTGCTTCCTTCTTAGCACCTGGACACCTTTTTCTTAAGTAATGCTAGGCTTTACCCTCATCATACTTGTCTTAAATTCCGCAATCCCCTCAACATCAGTTCTTATATTTAACTACACCATACTAGCGAGAAATAGAATGATCTGATGCTGACTTTTGCACACAAAAACATCAGTATGTGGTTAGACACTTTAAGAACTTCTGATAATGCGGTCTAAACTATAAATTGCTTCACAGAAACCTGGACCAACGCCTCCTCCGCCCCTGACATCGCCATCGCCATCCCGGACGGATACAAGATCCAGAGGAAGGACTGGCCCAACCACCCGGGAGGAGGGCTCGCCATTGCGCACAAGAACTCCCTCCGCCTCTCCACCTCGAGCGACACCTTGCCCGCCGCTGAACACCTGCACTTCCGGATCCAAACCACCCCCAACTCCACACTCCACGGCACCCTTGCCTACAGACCACAGGGGCCCCGGGCCCTCTTCGCCAACACCATCACCGACCTCATCGCACCCCATGCCATCGCCTCCATGGACTACATACTCATCGGGGACCTGAACTTCCACCTCGATAACCCCAGCGACCCCAACTCCACCACCCTCCTAGACAACCTCGTCAACATCGGACTGAAACAACTCATCACCACCCTGACCCACAAGGCAGGACACAGCCTCGACCCCATCTTCGCAGGAGGAAACAGCGTCCACTTCAGCCGCACAACGCAACCCCCATGGACCAACCACCTCTGCGTACACTTCATCATCAACAAACCCAAGGCACCCAAACCAGCCCCACGCCCACTGCGAAGGAACTGGAGCAAAGTCACTGACGAACAACTCAACTCCACCCTCATCCGAGACAGCCACACCGTGGCATCCGACGCAAACGTCGCAGCCAGGGAATCCCACACTTGGATCTCCAACTGCGCAGACAAGCTCGTCCCGCTACGCAACCCCGACAAACAGCGCCCCAGGAAAGCCGCCTGGTTCACCACCGATCTCCAAGAAGCCAGACGCACCTGCAGATGCCTGGAGAAGAACTGGAGAAGCACTAAGACACCTGGAAACTACACCACCTACAAGCACGTCATGACGGACTACCACCAACAAATCAGAACCACCAAAAGGACTTTCATCCACAACAAAATCCTCACCAACTCCAGTAACTCCAAGGAACTCTTCAGTGTCATCCAGGAATTCACCAACCCCCGTAGCGAAGCCACGGACATCACCCCGTCCCAAGACGTCTGCGACAAACTCGGATCCTACTTCCACCTGAAGATCAAAAACCTCTACGACAACTTTGTCAACCACACGCCCGACTCCGCAGCCGACCCGCCCTCCAGCCATACCAGCCGGCCCACCATCTCCTCCTGGACACCCATCAGGGCCAAAGAGACCACCTCGACCATGATAAGCATCCACTCAGGAGCCCCCACGACCCCTGCTCACCACACATCTACCACAGAGCCGCCATCGCACCCGAACTGCAACTCACCATCAACACCACCTTTGAAACCGGCACCTTCCCAGACCACTGGAAACGCGCAGAAGTCAGGCCCCTGCTCAAAAAACCCTCAGCCGATCCCACGGACCTCAAGAACTACCGGCGCATCTCGCTTCTCCACTTTGCAGCTAAAGTCGCGGAGAAAACTCTCAACGTGGAACTGACATCATTCATCAAAGACAACGACATCCTCGACCCGTCTCAATCCAGATTCCGAAGCAACCACAGCACCGAGACCGCCCTACTCCCCGCCACAGATGACATCCGCACCTTCCTTGACCAAGGCCACACCGCAGCCCTGATCCTACTCAACCTATCAGCAGCTTTCAACACCATCTCCCATTGCACACTCATAGCCAGACTACACAACGCCGGCATACAAGGAACCTCCCTCAACTGGATCCGATCATTCCTCACCGACAGAAGCCAAAGAATCAGACTGCCGCCTTTCCTCTCCGACCCCACAGAAATCACCTGCGGAGTACCACAGGGGGTCATCTCTCAGCCCGACCCTCTTCAACATCTACATGGCCTCCCTCACCACCATCGTCCGACAACACGGCCTCAGCATTGTATCCTACGCTGACGACACCCAGCTCATCCTCACCCTCACCAAGGGCCCCACCACCGCCAGACTCAATTTCCAGAAAGGAATGCAGGACGTCGCAGCCTGGATGACCAACAGCTGCCTAAAACTCAACTCCGAGAAGACAGAAGTCCTTGTCCTCTGAACCACCCCCTCAGCATGGGACAACACCTGGTGGCTGACCACCCTCGGCAGCCCACCGACCCCCACGGACCATGCCAGAAACCTCGGCATCGTCCTCGACTCTTCCCTCTCCATGAACCGACAGGTCAACGCCGTCGCCCCCAGCTGCTTCAACACCCTCTGCATCCTCTGTAAGACGTTCGAATGGACCCCCTCCCCCCAAGTCAAGAAAGACAGTCATCCACGCACTCATCACCAGCAGGCTGGACTATGGAAACGCACTCTACGCCGGCATAAACAAGTCCCTACTCCGCAAACTGTATCAGATATGCCGGTGACCATGCCGAGTTCAGAACTTTCCGCTCCGTAAAGACCTCATGAACCATTTATTATAAAGCTCTGAGAAGGAGCCACTCATGGACTCGTGTGGTTTTTCACATACTTGAGATAATGAACTGTGTGCTTACTTAATTTGAGATTATACAATATGTGCCGACTTCCACTTTGATGCTTACCGCGATTTGGAACGATATACTTAACCTTATAACCCACATACTGAGTCCGAAGCCAGATGTTTCAGAGCCCTGACGAAGTTCCCTCTGGCAACCGGGAATGATACGCGTTGGCTGTGTGCCCGTTTTTATGATTAACTTAATAAAAGAAGCAATTTTGGATAAACTTTGCCTGATTGATTGACTTCGCATTGTGTGCACCTTCCTTATTCCTGAACATTTTGTCATTTTCTGCATCCTTGGACGGCGGATGCTGGAAGCGATTGCACCACCTCTAAATAGACTGTATATGTGGATCTGATATGCTTAACCTTTGGTCAGCCGTTTTTTCTTTTGCTGCTAAATATAGGGACAGTATAGTTAGGCTCAGATTTTACTCCTACAAAACTATTGCAATTCAGCAGTCATAGTTACCTGACCTAACTATAACTTACGCCCCCTTAGCGCACTGCTCATGACCTCACATATTGCGTCATTCATGACATGGTCAGTGACATAACTGATGACATCACTGATTACATCGTCCAGTGATTGTGAGTGTTTTCTAAATGTTTATGAGCGTTAAACATATATACTAAGCTACTACATAAGTTAAATTAATAAACTTTCTGTACTACTACTGAGTGATACTATATTTATTTCTCTCCCAAACTGTTTCTGTGATAATGAACAGGCACAGACATGGCTGAATTTCAGCAGCTGAATTTTATTTGTAACAAAAAGTGGCAATGACATGGAAAAAATACTGCATTCACATCGTATGGCCTCATCACAGTTGCCATGATCTAAATTTGTTAAATAAACACAGAACTGAAAATGCAACGAAAATGAAAATACAGTGAAGTGTCCCAATTACAAGTCAAAATTAATTTACACAGTGTGCATCGAAACGCGTATAGCCTATGGTTAATTATCCATTCCTCTGTTTTCTACATAATTCTGCTCTAATCTCAAATCAGCAGATACGTATTATTAACATATTTTCAAGTCAATCTTGTGGGAAAAATAAATTGAAAAAAGGGTTATTAGATGAAAGTATCACAAATTATATACTGCACATATTGCACAATTGTTGCTCAGGAAAGGGTGTTCCATATCAAATATAGGTTGATTCATTTCAATACCAAAGTGGGTAATCACCAGCAGTCCTATTTGTATACCCTAACGCAGCACCCCAGTAGGTAGCTATAGTTAGGACCTTGTTTTCAGAGGAAAAGCATTTTTTGTTTTGCTAATAACTTTGTCGCTGTTTGACGAATCTTCACGGAATTTTCAAAACTAATTTGACACTCACTTTAGCTGCTGTGTGGAAAGGTTCAGGGTGATTCATCAACTGGTGGCCGAGAAAAAGGGCGGGTCCCAAAACACATTTTCCCCATGCAATTTCCGTTAGGGATTTGGACACGACCACAGCCCGAACCGCTGAACGAAATTACAACAGAATTGGCAGAAAGCTAGATCTTGGTACAGAGAGTGCTTTTAATAATTTCTTGTAAATCTGTTTAGTGGTTTTGGAGTTATTAAACAAAAAAGATTATGTATATCTAGAGACACGGATCCTCGGATCTGGGGATCCTCATGCCAACAGCAAAGCCATGATTAACTGCCAAAACTTAAATGAGGAAGTGGTGGCAGCCATCTTGGGATCGGACTCGGCCGAGTCCCAAGAAAAAAAGAAAAAAAATAACACAAGGGGGCTGGGTAGGAATACCCTGACCCCTTAGGCCTGGTGGTGGTGTTCCACAGGTACCCCGTCAAGGGCCAAAAACATTCTTCTAAAAAACGTTAGCCCAAAATTCATGGAGGATCCTTGACAAAATTTAAAAAAACAAGCGCGGTCTGCCGCACTTGTCTTTTTTTTACTCCCCTAAGTGTGCCAGGTCCTGGGGGAAACACAGATATTTTTGGGGGAGGGGACTCATGTGGCCCCCCCATGCCAATTTTGGTCCTGGGGACCCCATCCCGCCAGGCGTGGCCTTATTAAAAAAAAGGGGGATAGGGGAACCCAGCACATCTCCCTAGGCAGATTTTGCTCTCAGGTACCCCATTCTCCAGTGGTCCGGCTGCTAAATAAAGGGGGAGGGAGCCACGTAGCCCCCTCCACAGGCCGCTTTTGGCCCCAGGGACCCATCCCCCAGGGCCGGGCCGTAATAACAAAGCTGGAGGGGCTACACGGCCCTAATCCCCTGATTTCAGCCCATGGGACCTGCTCCCCTGGGGCCCACCAAGATATGTAAAGTAGGAGGGGGGCCGCATGGTCCCATCCCCAGGCTCCATTTGGCTTCAGGAACCCCATACCTTGGGGCCCAACTGTGCATGAAATGGAGAGGGGGGCCAGGCTGCCATTAATGGCCTTGGGGACACCAGGGCCAGCTCAGGCTATGTCCCGGGGACCCCCCAAACATACTGGTTTCCCTGCCTACACTGGCAGAGGCAGGGTAACTTGTGTTTGCTCTCGCTTGGCGAGAACAATTTCAAAACTCCCATCAAGCGGGAGAAAACACCAAGTCTGGTCCCAGCGGCTGGAAAAATGAAAAATGCTCCTGCCCACTGGGAGTGGACTTTTCATCTGTTTCCCTGCCTGCAGTGAAGCGGGCAGGGAATCAGATGAACAGATTGCTCCCGCCCACAGGGAGCAGCAGTTTTAACTGCTCTCTGGGGCACGAGCTATAAAGGCTTCTTTTGGAGGTTGAGAGCAGGCTGGAGCTTGGGGCCATGGGGCTCCCCGTGGCGCCCCAAACATAGCTGGCTGTGCCCCGGGTAATGGGGTCCCTGGGATCGAAATCAGCCTGGGGAAAGAGACTCTGCAGCCCCCCTCCCCCTTTGGACATTGGCGGGGGCTCCAGGGGATGGGATCCCCGGGGCTGAAATCAGCCCAGGGAGGGAGGCTGTGTTCCCTTCCCCCTTTTGGAATATAGTCCAGCCCCGGAATATGGGGTCCCCGGTTCCGAAATTGCCCTTAGGAGGGGGGCTGCGTGCCCCCTGTCCCTTAAATATAGTAATGAGCCCCAGGTAATGGGGTCCTCCGGGCCAAAATCAACCCAGGGAGGGGGGCCACATTCCCCCCTCCCATAAAAGAGTGCACCAGGGGTTGGGTCCCCAGGGCCACAATTGGCCCAGGGGGTGGGACATGTGTCTCTGTCCCCCACAAAATTTGCTGGGCCCCAGGCGATGGTGTCCCAGGTGCCAAAATCAGCCCAGGAAGGGGAGCCATGTGCCACCCTCCCCATTAAAAATTGTCCCAAGCCTCGGTATGGGGTCCCTGGGACTGAATCAGCTGGGGGGAGGGAGGCATCGTGCCCCTGTGGCCAACCCCCTGCCGGGCACAGCTTTCTACATTTTGGGGGCACGGGTTATAGTTACCTTAAGGCACAAGTTATAGTTTATTGATATAACTATAACTGCTGAATTTCTATGGTTTTATGTGTGTACAATCTGAACCTAACTATAACGTCCCTGTAACCTTTGGTGTTTGATTGAATTTCTGAAGTTTTTTCAATTCTATTTTCTGACTATAACTTTCCTGTAACTTTTGTTCTTTTCACAAATATATTTTCACTGAAAAAAAACAAAGATTATAGGGACATTATAGTTGGGCTCATATTTCCCTCTTACAAAACCAGTGAAATTCAGCAGTTATAGTTACCTGAGCTAAGTATAACTTACGCCCCCGCATTGCACTGCTTGTGACCTCACATATTACATTACTCATTACATGGTCAGTGACATCACTGATGACATCACTGATGGTATCACTGATGACATCTCAAATGACATCATTGATGATATCACTGGTGGTCCCCAGGCTGCAGGGGGGCCGTGCTGTCCCCTGCATTTATTTTGACTAAAGACCCAGGAAGGTTGTGGTCCCTGGGGCTTCGGGGGATCTGCATGGCCCCCCTGCATTATTCAAATGTAAAGCTTCGGGGAGGTGGTGGCTGCCCCGATTTGTTCATATATAAAGCCCCTGGGAGGTGGCAATCCCCAGGGCTGTGGGGGAGGCCATACGCGCCCATCTGCATCAGTTCATTGTTGTTTGTCCCAGGGAGCTCGCAGTACCCAAGGCATGGGGGTGCCGCACAAGCATCCCTGCATAATTATGAAACACTGCCCCAGGGGCCACCAGAGGATTTCGTAATAAAGATGAGCGAGAGCCCGCCCGTCTTTTTTTTTCAATTTTGCTGTGGATCAGTTCGTCCACCGGCGAATTTGTGGAACAATTTAATTAAAAAAATACTTTTAACCCCCGGCGGCATCCCTGTGGGACCCCCCCCACCTAATCTTGGGGGTCAGGGTGGTTGTACCCTGCACCCTTTTCTTTATTCTGTAAATTTTTGGGGGTGACTCAGCTTCAAGCCATGTCTCAAGATGGCTACTAACACTTGATAGTTGAAATTTTTGGCAGCCAATCAAATTTCAGTAGGATCTGCGAGGGTAAAAGGGTTTCGCCATTTTACAGCTCGGCATGGATAGCACTGTGCTAATCCTATGCTTAAAGACTTTGCTGTAGAAATGGCAAAAGACTTTGTCCCTTTCTGTCTCAATGTACATGGCACTGTCCTAATCTCATGCTTAAAAACTTCGATAGAAAAGCAGACATTTGATGTGAACAAATTCAGAGTGTCGCCGGTGTTGTAGGGTGCTCTCTACAGGATCTACCCTCCACCTAAACTTGGGAACTACCCAGAGTTCCCTGCTCCTTTTTTGCATAATTTATCTATGCCTGAAAGGGTATTTTTTATATATATGTGAAATTATGACGGTGTATAATTTTGTATCTGCCTTATGAACTTTAAATAAATCGTATTCATTGCACTAGGAGGAGTGCCATTCTGTTTTGAAGAGAAACTGAAGAAATCTCATGTAAACACGTCACTGCGCAGGCGTTCTACGTCCACCCCCCGCGATTTGGCAGCACGCCGCCATACGGGGACATCCATGGATATATATAAATATATGTATGTATATATATATATACATAATACTGTGTACTAAACTCATTTAAATAACATGAAAATACTATATTTGCTGTGCATAATCTTAGATTTATTGTTTCTACTGTACATACTTTTATTTACCATGTTATATGTATTAATAACCATTTACCTATTTTTAATTATTTTATGGAGGAAGAAGTGCAATGTTTGGTTTCGTGAAGGTTGTTGCGGTCTCCGCAAGGCACTGTGAGTTCAAGGGGGCTTAGAATGTTGGGAAGGATTGCAGTTGGAGGACATGTGAGGTGTTGGTGGTCATTGTGTCTCTTCATACAGGAATCATCAAATGAACTTACCTGCTATTTGATGAGTTGATGTGACAGCACCTTCTTTTTAACTACCTAGGAGCCTGAAAACAACAGTGTGTTAGCGAGTGAGAAATACCGCTCCGGGATTCTCAAGATGTCAATGCCACTGTCTTACTGCAGTGACTGAAAGGGGCTGACCTAAAGCAGCCAATGGAAGAAGGAGGTTGACAAAAGGTCTTGCATGCACCAGACCTAAAAAGGATATGCTCTTCTGAGTGTGATAAAGGTTTTTTTAACTACTCGCGAAATACTTGGTGCTGTAGAGTGTGTTGATTCCTCACTGTTGCTTTAGATCATAGTAATTACCACAAGAACAAACATTGGTAAATGCAATAGATTTCACCATTGTGATTAATAAGATTTGTGTTCTTGCAAGGATTAGCGTGGTGAGTAGTTGTGTAATATAAGTTACTGAAACTTCGTAAAAGTGTTATGACTTGTTTATTAAGAAAGGCAATATATTGTGCATTTACTGGTGGAACTATAAAATTTGGAGATTAGGTAAAGGGTGGAAGACAAAGAAAAAAAACATGCATCTGACAAGCATGTTTGAAATGTGTGCAGCCACAGGGAGATAAGGTGAGGGGCGGAGGAAAAACCAAACAAGCATAGCTTAAGCGCTGTGCAGGCAAAACCTAAACAAGAAAAAGAGAATGCAAGCTCACACAATAGATAAACAACTGGAGATGTCGAAACAAGGGTGTGTGCACTAAAGCTAGGACGAGGTGAACGCATTAATGGTAATATTAACTAAAGGTTCTTTTATACAACAATAAGCAACCTTAGCAAAGTTTGATGGAAAATGTCACACAGTTTGACTTGCAGGAGTTTATTTTGAAAGCTGAGCTTGCAGACAAAAGCTCTGCATGCATTTGCAATCATGCATAGAAATGCCCAGCAAAAAGTATGAACGAATTTGTCAAATGAAATTTATGCCTGGAAACTGCCCGGTCAATATGGCGCTGCCATCTGCCTATATACTTAAAGTAACCAGCATTCAAACCTGTGGCATGCAAGTTACAGACAGATCACTGTACCAGTCCCTAAGCAAGCATTGGTAAAACCAATAGGTGAGGGCTATTTCAAGTGACATCATTATTTGTTGTAATAGCTGTATGCTGTGGGATACGTGTGGATGCACAGATATGGTATACATGCAGACACAAGTGCATACTATACCTGAGGTAACTCAGATGTGATAGTCTAAGACCATTGTGTTGGCCAGCACACTATCTCCAAGACAGACAGAGTAATAGGTATCGATTCTAAACACAGAGCTGTCTGTCATGAGAAATTGTAACTTGATCATTGGACAAGTCATCACATGACAAAGCAATATTCAGGCTATCCAAATCTATTAGGTGTCAACTTCTTAAGGTAGAGTTATCTCTCAGGTCCCTCAAACCTCACAAATGAAGGCCACAGAGCATAGCTAACCACAAAGCAGCACACGACTCATAGGCTCGAATCAGAGTGAGTGGTGGCATGCTGGTGCCTGAGTTATGATGTATGCGAATCCGAAGGATGTTGTACGTTTCTCCAAAGTCAAAGCTTAGAAGATGGTCGGCAATGAACAGACCTCAAGGGCAGGTACACAAAGAGATAAGGGACACATAAATAGAAAGGTGAAGATATGAGTTGCGAAAATGCACAGCATACAAGAAGAGGTGAGAGCTAAATACAAGGGCAGGGAGATTATGTGAGAAAGGTGAAAAGAACACAGACACACAGAAGGAATGAAAGACAAACAGGCACACAGCGACTATGAGTACTGGTTTGAAAAGGGTGGCAGGCTGGGTTTGTGGTGGCTTGCTATAATGGTGTTTGTAGTTGTCGCACAATAGTTGACTAATCAATCAGCGTTTGTATAGCATAGCCCTGTCATCCCTAGGGGTATCCGGGCACTGTGGCTAAAACATCTCTATCGAAGAGCTTGCCTGCAGTCTGCTGGACATGGGAATTGCTGCAGGGGATGCTGGCATGAGGACCTGCTCAATTCTTAGCAGAAAATAGCAGAAAAGGAGCAGAGGGGGTGCAAACAGAAGAGGGTAGCGGACTGCAGCGGAAGCTGGACAGGAGAACTGTCGCGGGAGCTGGCATCCTATTTCAAAATTAAACCGGCTGGATTCAATTTAATAACAAGTAGTAGCTGATAGTAGTAGGGGGACTAGATAGGTGACAAATGAAGTGCGATGGACAGTAAGAAGATAGTGGCAGATTACCATTTAGACTGGAAAGGCCGAGTTTGGGATGAAAAAACAGGAGAGGGGAAATGCTCTGCATATCTGGGTGTGGCTGTGGGATAAGTGATGTGCATGTGCTATGGAAGGGATGCTGGGATGACAAACGCATTGCCTGCATTTGGGATGTCACTGTAGCCAGCTCTCAACCCACTGAGCTGTTTTACCAGAGCAGAGGTACATACAGACAGAATCGGGGGGGGGGGGGGAGTTTGTTGGCAGCGAACACACACCCTGTCATCAGCAATAACACAGAGCTACACCCTTGAAAGGAATTGCGTGGGTGCTCTGCGGCATGGAGGATACAGTCCACAGGGTTTGAGAGACCTACCGGACCACACATGGTGCTTGGCTATTAGAAGGCTTCAGTTCTGTCCCAGGCTTCTGTTTATCATCACTCATGTCCTCAACGCCTGAGAGGACTGTGTAAAGAGGCGGAACTACCTTTTAAAAACGTCCACTTCTATTTTAGAGTTACAAGAAGAAGCCACACGATAAAGAAAATGAAAACTCTAAAATGTATGAAATAACCTTTGATGATAAAAATAATGCATTAAATAGAGAAAGTTGAGTTGCACTCTGTCCTCAGGTGCCTAGCTTTCTAGCGCCGGACCTTGCTTTCGAAGCAAGTGTGGTTTGGCACTTTAGTTCACCGTTTGAAGTGATTTGAGACACTGCTACCACATTAGGAAATTATGTTGTTAATAAGTGAAACAAGTTATTGCTTTACGTGTACTGTGCCAGATGTTTGTTAGAGCCTCTATTGTGTTTTGTTGTAAGTACGCATCAGATGTGTATAATGAACGAGTGATCACTTATTGTGTGCACCGTGATACCCAACTACAGGTCATATTGGTGCTCTGTTGGGAAAAATACAGCATTGTGTGCCATTTAGATGACAATACAGTGTTTAGGGACAAGTATAAATGCCAAATAGAGAGTAAAATCAGACATACCAAATGTTAGCGTTTCTGCAAAATATTTTAAAAGTCAGATCACGCAAGCTAATCAGAAATACCCCTGCAGGTGCCTGGAAAAGGTGAGTAGTGTGATTCCTGAGTCCATAATTTGTCAGAGGCTTCACAGGACCGCATGCTCACTGAGAACAGATACATCCTCGAGCTCATTCCAGATGCCACTTAAACAAACAGAAAGGCAATGCCAAATTAAATAATAGAGGCTATGTGCTCATGTCTCTGAAGAGTCAGTGAAGAAAACCTGACCACCACCGGCTTGGCAATAGTGCCATTAAAAGGAATCATACTGAGGCAGCAAATGAAACAAGCAACAATAAAATGAGGGAAAATTAATAACTAGTTACAAAAATAAAAAAATGGTGGGAAACAACGGCTTCCTTATTTTAGAACGATGCCCTGCTAATGGGAACAACTGATCCAATTGGCAAGTTTCAATACTTGCAGCATGAATGACGAATACTGATTTTATGCTTTTTTGTGTCTTGAGCTGGTTCTAATAAAGAGATGATCAGCTGCAGAACACCCGTGATGATTTTTCTGAAGCACACAGGAGAGAGACGAAACCCCTTTCCCCCACTATTTATACTTTGCCGCCCTCAAAGCTTAACAGCTCCAGACAGGAAGTGATGTGAGGCGTCATTCGCTGTAATAAATATAGAAGTCGAAAATGGACAATAGAGGTCAGGCCTGCTTAATGCAGCAAAGAGCACACGGAATGCATATTGGAATGTGTTTTTGTTGCGGTGGAAAAAGAAAACTTATTGACATATCACATTTCTAATAATTTTACCTTCTTAAATGCATCTTCAAAATAATAAATATTTTCTATGAGTCAGCATATGAATATGTCAGTTTACAGGTGTTGTAGCGTTACTAGGCCCATCTTTTAGTTTTTTTCTTATCTGTTTTCCCTGTCAATGATTTATACCACTCTCTTGGTCCTCCGAGGGATCTTTTTTAGTACATTGAGGGGCTGGATATAAAGGGTCCCAACAGTCATGCAATAAGGACCAGTAACTGGATAACTGAACTACAAACTAGAAATCAGACTCAAGTAGAATACCCTTAAAACAATACTATAAAGATAAAGGATTATCAAGGAAAGCCCAAATCTTCTAAAGAAACGTAGGTGAGCCAAAATTATACACGCTAAGAGTTCTGTCAAAGCTATACAGAATAATAACAGAGTTTGATGCTCCGAGACCTCTCTAATATGATCTCCTCTAGTCATTAGTAACCCCAAATTAGGAATGCACATTCATTTGGAAAAAATAAATCATGATACCTGAGTCAATATGGTAATTTAGTTTAGTTTACAAATCTTTAAGGTAAGACCAGTGCATCAATAAATCAGGTTATAAGACATATTTTGTCAAATTCTAATAAGACATTCTGAATAAGATACCAAAGCTCAAGAGTTCAGGAAGGGACTTGAAACATGCCAGTTCAAGTAGTCTCCCAAGAAGAAAGAGACCACTCAGCGCACACAGTGTATGCGTCAGTTCGTAAAGGAAGCCAGATGAGTCTGCAATCAGGCAAGTCAAGATTGCCAAGGAAAGTTCAGCAAAGAATTCTGTAAGTAAGGAAATAGCCAGCCAGCCAGCTAACTCCAGGCAACCAACCCCATCAGTTACATCTGGCAATATTATATTCTTGAAGTTCTGGGGTTGACAGCACCTGGAATCACCTCATCTGGTCAGACCACTCAGTCCATTGGTCAGTTCGTATAGGATGGGTGTCAGGCGACATAAAGAAGACACAAATTGTAGAGAAATAGGTGGCACAATTACGCAGTTCAATCCAATATGTGAAATGCTAAAACAATGCTTTTTCAGCAAGAGCACATAAGTGAGTTCAAGAGGACAGTTTCCCAGGCAGCTGTTCAGGATTGTATAAAAAAAATGTAGTAAAGTATCTTGTACAATACATGAGAACTCAGGAAAGAAAAACACTGTTTCACGTTATTGGTTATACTGAGGAATTCTCTGACGAGCAGTAGACTCAGCAAGTCAAGGGACTTCGCATTTTCAGTCATGTCCACATTAAATCAAGCTAATTTACCATGAAATATATAGAATTATTAAGCATACATTCATAGGACATATAAAGGCATTATGATTTTAGTATAACTCTGATGCACTTCTAATCATTTAGTATGGTTGCAAATAACACGTGTCAGTATGAGACTTTTTTTTTCCGAATATACTAAAGCGTAAAAAAAAAAAATCCTTATGTATTAAATTCATTTTAGGTGTATGACATTAGTACATGTATGAAATACAATTTATGAAAGTTTCATAAAGGCATAATTAATTAGGAATGTGTAAAAACCTACTTTTCTTTTCTCATTTTGGTGTACACGTTTACACTTAAAAGATCTATCGAAATTGAATTTGTCATCATATTCAGGTTAAATCTTAATAAATAACTAGTTCCCATTAGTTAAACATACGTATAAATGATAATAAAGTATAATTAGAGATAAACTCCATAACACGAGAGTACACCATTTACATCACATTCCTAGCACATGTAATGAAAAATAGTACTTCGTCAATGTAATAAATCAGTCTATATTATTTACACGAATTATAATATCTAGACTACATCTTTTCTGCATGCTTTAAGGATGAAGTAACTAAGATTCTATTATTTTGTCATGTTCTTGAATGTATAGCTAGTGCACGTTTATTAATTTTCTCTCAGAAGGTGTCATAATTGAGTTTCTCATGTCATTAAAAGTTTAAATGTATTTTCCTCTCCAACACCGGCCCATGTTCGTCTGCCAGGGTATAACTGAGGAACTAGGGGCTGGAAATGAAACAAAGGTGCATGCACTGCAGATGTTTTAAATTGGCAGTGTCTTTGTGGGTAGGATGGGGGGGTCGGGTGTTAGGAAACAAACAACTCCTGGATTTAATCAATTTTATCAGCAGATGGTGGGAGGAGGGGAGACAGAGTGAAGAGCATCTCAGACCAACAGGAAGAGGGAGATAGAGGAGAACTGATCTGTAAAAAAGTTCTGAAGTGGATACCTGCCCTGGGGGGGGCAGTGGAGTTCACGCGATGACCAACTCACTCAAGTGGGTCCCTGCTTGTGCCTTGGGGGCACTAGGCAGTGTGTGCTTCGTCCAGGGCACAGAGAAGGAATAAAAGGTATGTTGGAGGATCTCCACCGAGGTAATAACAGCATGCTCAGCCCAACTCGAGCAGTGCTGTAACTTTAATGCAAGGGTGTAACTCTTGTTTTTATTTTGTTTTACCAATCGTTGCTTGAGATGCTTAAAAGAAGTTCCACCGAAGCGAATTAACACAGTACTTTGCCGATGGGAAACTAATAAGAGAAACACACACGGAAGAACAGGAAATAGACGCCTACAACCAATAGAAATGAGGAAAAGTAAAGTGACAAGCACAAGGACCAATATGAAGTGAAGGGGGGATGTAAGTCCCTTTTAAGATATATTTACTACAATAGATTTCACAAGTACATCACTGTGAATGTGAAACCTAAAAATGGTAGTTTGCTTCTTTGCATTGATTTACATACATTGATTAGGTCATTGCTACGCTGGCAGATGCTCAATGTTTTTCCAAACTGGATTTGATTTTTGATTAACATCAGGTGGAATAATTGATGTTGAATTACATCATCATTTCCAAGTCATTATCTCTGAAAGTGCTTTTGAGCTTTACAAATGTCATTTGGATTTACATTGACCATCAGTCTTCTAAGCCAAACACTGGTTCTGTTAAAAGGTGCGAATGTTTTCGGCTGAATTCAAGATATATTTATTTTTGGGACTGGTTATAATGCATGATTTAAGATTGGATAAAGTGCTATGATTCTATCAGTATCTTGGGCCTACTGTCACACCACAGGGCTATACCTTATATAGGCGTAGGATCCACGTTTATAATGTGGCCCACACCCATGAATAGTGAGCAATGGATCTTGATTTAGGAGATTTGTTATTATTAGTTAAAGCTTCTTTGTGATCAAAATAGAACGCGTTAGACCCAGCGGTTTGTGGCTGGCTGGGACCCATCAAAACCAGACAGAATCCACTGTCCCAGATAGGATGAGTACTATATACTTGTAAGATAACCTGTGCTCACCCTTTGGTAGCTTGGCGCAGAGCAGTGAGGCTTATCCTAAGGGTCAAAGTGTAAAGTATTGGCACAGCACTGCCCTCTCAAAATTCACCGAGTGTACGAAGTTGGCTCTGTATATACTATACCAAAGTGAGGTATAGTGTGCAGAGAGTCCAGTGGATCCCCAAAGGTAGGCAGAGGTAAAGTTAGATAGAACCTTACTCTCTATTTGTGGTAGTGTGGTCGAGCAGTAAGGCAGTATCCGAGGACAATGTTAAGCATTTGTTGTACACACTGTCAGCAAATGAATTCACACACTCAAAGACTGAACTTCAGACCAATTGGTTTTGCATAAAAATGTTCTTTTAGTTATTTTATTTCTAGAACCAAGCAAGCCTGGCACAGGTAAGCAATAAATACTTTACAGTAGTAAATGCTGATTGTAAAACAGTTCAATTGCAATTGTAAATATACTATGGTTCGACTTACAGCATTGTTTCAGAGAAATGAAATCACTTGTAAATACAGTACATTGAATTCAATGGGATTTTCAGTAAAATAGCAGGTAAGTTACTTTTGGATTACTTTTCTTACTCAGTGCTGTATGCCTAGATGCAGCACTGGGACATTTTCTGTAAAGAGGTGAGTAAAAGCGTTTTGGTTAAATCGTACAATTTGAAAGAATTGTTTTAGGTTTCAAAACTCCACACTTAGAAACTTTTTCAGGAAAAAGTGTCAATGTTATCCTATGGAGGAAAATATGGTTATCGGATTTTAGGTAAGTAATCGGTCTTTGGAGTTGAGGTTCTGGGGTTAGACTCAGGGGTCCCCCAGGGTCAGTGATGCACTCTTGTTACACCCTCATCAACACTATGGCGGCCGGGTGCAGAGTGTTGAGGCCCAATGTTATCCAATGGGGGATAGGGGCCTCTGGTTGGTGGCTGCTGGCAAGCAGGCCACTGGGTTGTGGGAGCAAAGCTCCTGGACTTTAGCTCAGGGCAAATGGGGAAACAGATTAGCACCAAAGGGGCACCCTCAGCGGCACTAGGGTGGCCGGGTGCAGGGTGCTGTTACGAGGTCGGATGCCCTGTGGTTTCCAATGGAGAACCTCCGGTTAGCAAAAGCACTGCAGGCAGGGAGACGAAGGACTTCTGGGTGCGACGACCACTTCGAGAGGTAAGTTGGGAAGTTAGGGGTTGGTTAGGCACCGTTGGTTTGGGCACACAAGGCCTTGGGGGGGTCGGGTGCAGGGGTGCCTTTAGGGGTCGGATCTTCTTACCAGCTCCTTGTCGCAGTTAGGGGGGCCTTCTGGTTTTAGTCTGCAGCCGTCGGCTGGAGGCTTGAGGAAGGTCAGGGGTCGCCGGTTCTCGGTTCAGGATTGCCGGGGTGACCACCTCGTGGTGTTTGCCCACTCGAGCTCGGGCCGTGGACGACGGGTGCAGAGTGGGGCGGAATCACGGTCTCCGGTTGCTGCCAGAGGTTGCAGTTGAACAAATCCGGTGTTCACGGGAGAAGCAGGCTTTGGAAGTGAAGGCAGGCAGGTCCTCCGGGGTTTTTGAGGTTGCTGGCTGCAGGACACACCGGGATTTTGCAGGAGCAAGTTTGAGGGGGAGACAGGCCGGTAGGGCTGGAGCCAAGTCAGTGGGCGTCGTCCTCTTGTTAGCTGCTGCACGGCTGTTCGGTCTGTCTTATTTTCTTCTTGTTTCTTGTTCGGATCTGAGGAAGCAAGGTTCAGGGGTGCCACTAAATACTAGATTTAGGGGCGTTACAGGTAGGTAAAAGGCAGGGACCAATGGGTCCCTTCCCTGGGGTGGGTACACCCCCTATTATGCCACCCTCCAGTGGGAGGGAGGCATGGGCCTGTCCCTGGTTTGCTGAGTCCCACATCTTCAAGATGGCATGGACTGAGAGTTGTGCTTCACCTCGCCTCCCCCACCTGAGGGGTGGAGTTGGCAGAGGTGGGCACACCTTTCTTCCTCACTTGTTTTTCCCGCCGGTTCTCCCGCTCAAAGTGGGGTCAGAACCAGTGGGGACCAGTTGCTGAGAGCAGCAAGTGGCCTGGGGAAGCTCACAAAGGTGGCAAGCCTTTGAAGCTTCCCCTTCGTGAACCCTGCCCATCCTGGGGGAGGAGGCTTGGCACCTCGTCCCAGGATGTGCATTGTTTCAGGCCCCAGAGAGCAGCAGGCTCTCGACCCAGGGGTCCAGAAACATGTCTGGTGGTGGCAGCTGAAAGCAGCCACTCAGCCAGGACACTAGAGGTGGGTTAGTTTTCAGGGGGCATCTCTATGATGCCCTCTGTGTGCATTTTTCATTAAATCCCACACTGGCATCAGTGTGGGTTTAATGTGCTGAGATGTTTGATACCAAACTTCCCAGTTTTCAGTGTAGCCATTATGGTGCTGTGGAGTTTGTAATGACAAACTCCCAGCACCATATACTCTTAATGGCAGCACTGCACTTACAATGTCTAAGAATGGACTTAGACACTGTAGGGGCTCATGCACCTGTAACCTCACCACTGGCATAGTGCACCCAGCTAGAGGGGTGACTGACCTATGCCAGGGCAGTGGGTTGTAGGCATGGCACACAGAGATGTGTGCCATGTCGACTCTTCACTTTGTTTTGCACCAAAACACGCAGCCTGCAAAGGCAGTGTATGAGTATAGTGGTACAGGACCTCTAAGGGTGGAACAATAAGTGCTGCAGCCCTTAGAGGCCTTCTCTGGTCACAGTGCCCTGGGTACCTGTGGTACCATTTACCAGGGACTGACCTGTGGCCAGAGATGCCTTTTGGGTTTAGGCTTCAATGCAGTTTTAGGGAAAGAACATAGGCCATGGGTACCTGATTAGCAGGGGCCCAGGGCACACTCAGTCAAAGTACATCAGCAATTCAGCAAAAAGTGGGGGCAACCATGCAGAAAGAGGGCACTTTCTCACACAACCCCACCCCCCCCAAATGAAAGAGGATGAGACTAACCTTTCCCTAGAGAGTCTTCATTTTCTAATTGGAAGAACCTGGAAAGTCCATCTGCATTGGCATGGGCAGTCCCAGGTCTGTGTTCCACTACAAAGTCCAATCCCTGTAGGGAGATGGACCACCTCAACAGTTTAGGATTTTCACCTTTCATCTGCATTAGCCATCTGAGAGGTCTGTGATCAGTTTGAACTAGGAAGTGAGTACCAAACAAGTATGGTCTCAGCTTCTTCAGGGACCAAACCACAGCAAAGGCCTCCCTCTCAATGGCACTCCAACGCAGCTCCCTGGGGAGAAGCCTTCTGCTTATAAAAGCAACCGGTTGGTCTTGGCCTTCATCATTGGTGTGGGATAGGACCGCTCCTATCCCTAGCTCAGAGGCATCAGTTTGCACAATGAACTGCTTGGCATAGTCTGGAGCTTTGAGAATTGGTGCTGAGCACATAGCCTCTTTCAGGGTGTCAAAAGCCTTTTGACAACTAACTGTCCAGTTTACCTTCTTGGGCATCTTCTTGGAGGTGAGCCCTGTGAGGGGAGCCACAATGGACCCATATCCCTTCACAAACCTCCTGTAGTACCCAGTCAAGCCAAGGAATGCCCTGACTTGGGTTTGGGTTGTTGGAGCTGCCCAGTCCAGGATGGCCTGGATCTTGGGCTGTAAGGGTTGTTCCTGGCCTCCACCAACAAGGTGGCCCAAGTACACCACAGTTCCCTGCCCTATCTGGCATTTGGATGTCTTGATAGTTAGGCCTGCAGTTTGCAGGGCATTTAAAACCTTCCCAAGGTGGATCAGGTGATCCTGACAGGTGGAGTTAAAGACAGCAATATCATCTAGATAAGCTGCACTAAAGGACTCCAATCCAGCAAGGACTTGGTTCACCAGCCTCTGGAAGGTGGCAGGGGCATTCTTTAAACCAAAGGGCATAACAGTAAACTGATAATGCCCATCAGGTGTGGAGAATGCTGTCTTTTCTTTTGCTACTGGGGCCATGCCAATTTGCCAGTACCCTGTAGTTAAGTCAAAGGTACTTAGAAATTTGGCTGCACCCAATTTGTCTATCAACTCATCTGCTCTTGGGAAAGGGTGAGCATCTGTCTTGGTGACAGAGTTGAGCCCTCTATAGTCCACACAGAACCTCATTTCTCTCTTTCCACCCTGTGGATGAGGTTTGGGGACTAGAACCACTGGGCTGGCCCAGGGGCTCTCGGAGGGTTCAATAACCCCTAACTCCAGCATCTTGCTGACTTCAGCTCTGATGCTTTCCTTGACTTGATCAGACTGTCAATAAATTTTGTTTTTGACAGGTGAACTGTCACCAGTGTCCACATCATGGGTACACCAGTTTGTCTGACCAGGGGTCAAGGAAAAGAGCTTAGCATACTGCTGCAAGACTTTCTTGCAATCAGTCTGCTATTGGACAGAGAGGGTGTCTGAAAAAACAACTCCATCCACTGACCCATCTTTTGGGCTGTATGAGAGGAGGTCAGGGAGAGGTTCACTCTGTCTCCTGATCCTCATCAGTCACCATCAGCATGGTGATGTCAGCCCTGTCATGGTAGAGCTTCAGGCGGTTCACATGGATAACCCTTTTGGGTGTCCTGCTTGTGCCCAGGTCAACCAAGTAGGTGACCTCACTCTTTTTCTCTAGGATAGGGTAAGGGCCACTCCATCTGTCCTGGAGTGCCCTTGGTGCCACTGGCTCGAAAACCCACACATTTTGCCCAGGTTGAAATTCAACCAGTGCAGCTTTTTGGTCATACCAGTGCTTCTGAAGCTCCTGGCTGATTTCAAGATTTTTGGATGCCTTTTCCATGTACTCAGCCATTCTGGACCTTAGGCCAAGCACATAGTCCACAATATCTTGTTTGGGTTCTTGGAGAGGCTTCTCCCAACCCTCTTTTACAAGACAGAGTGGTCCCCTCACAGGATGGCCAAACAGAAGTTCAAAGGGGGAAAACCCTACTTCCTTCTGTGGCACCTCTCTGTAAGCGAAAAGCAGACATGGTAAGAGGACATCCCATCTCCTTTTGAGTTTTTCAGGGAGCCCCATAATCATGCCTTTCAATGTCTTGTTGAATCTCTCAACAAGGCCATTGGTTTGTGGGTGATAGGGTGTAGTAAACTTGTACTGCACTCCACACTCTTTCCACATGTGTTTTATGTAAGCAGACATGAAGTTGGAACCTCTGTCTGAAACCACCTCCTTAGGAAACCCTACTCTGGTGAAGACACCAATGAGGGCCTTGGCTACTGCAGGAGCTGTAGTAGTCCTAAGGGGAATTGCTTCAGGGTACCTAGTAGCATGATCCACTACCACTAGAATGAATGTGTTCCCTGATGCTATGGGAGGTTCAAGTGGACCCACTATTCCACACCTACACTTTCAAAGGGAACCCCCACCACAGGCAATGGTATCAGGGGGGCCTTTGAGGGGCCACCTGTCTTGCCACTGACCTGACAGGTGACACAGGAGCTGACAAACTCCATTACTTTTTGGTGCATCTGGGGGCAGTAAAAGTGGCTAACTAGCCTTTCCCAAGTCTTGGTTTGGCCCAGATGTCCAGCTAAGGGAATGTCATGAGCTAAAGTTAGGAGAAACTCCCTGTACTTCTGAGGCACTACCACTCTCCTAGTGGCTCCAGGGTTGGGGTCTCTGGCCTCAGTATACAGTAGTCCCTCTTCCTAATAAACTCTGTGGGTACCACTGACATCTCCTTTTTCCTGGGTAGCAGCTTGCTGCCTCAGGCTTTCAAGAGTTGGACAGTCCTGCTGTCCAAGGCACAGCTCTTCCCTAGAGGGTCCCCCTGGGCCTAAGAGTTCAACCTGGTAAGGGTCAAGCTCCATGGGCGCAGTTCCCTCTGGGGTGTCCAAGTCCTGTCCATGAGGAGAGGGGTCCTGATCCTGTTGCTGTACAGAAGCTGGTTCCCCAGTCTTCTTACCTTTTCTCTTGGAAGGTTGGGCCATACTTTCAGGCTCCAACACTTCTTTTTCACCTTCTCTCTTGCTCTGTGCTCTTGTTTTTACACACACCAATTCAGGGATGTCCAGCATTGCTGCATGGGTTTTTAGTTCAACCTCAGCCCATGCTGAGGTTTCCAGGTCATTGCCAAGCACACATGCATCTGGTAGCTTTGGAGAGACCACTACCTGTTTCAGGCCAGTAACCCCCCCCAGTCTAATGTCCCCATAGCCATTGCATGGTTAGTGGTAACACTGTCAGCATTGGTGACTGGGTAAGTGTTCCCAATCAAGTATTGCTCAGGGGAAACCAGTGTGTCTCTCACCATAGTGACACTGGCACCTGTATCCCTCAGAGCTTCTATCCTAGTTCCATTAATCCAGGGATATTGTAGGTACTTTTTTAAGTTGGGTGGCCACACAGCTGCAGTGGCAAACTCAACTTCCTCGGAAATTAGAACTGCTTCAGTGTGCAACCCGATTTGCTCTTGGCACACTGCTGATCCCAACTGGAGACTTGCTACCCCAGGAGTAGCTGTGGTAGGACTAGGGGCCTTCTGGGTTGGGCACGCTGCATCTCCAGTTAAGTGTCCCAACTTCTTACAGTTGTTACACCAGGCCTTTGAGGGGTCAAAGTTCTTTCCCCTCTATGGATTATTGGGCTGGGAAGGTTTTTGGGTCCCACCCCCCTGTGCAGGTTTTTGGGACCCTTTAGAAGACTCAGGCTTTTTATCTTGGGGGTTCTCATCCCCTTTCCCCTGGGGAGGTTTTGTGACCCCTTTCTTTTGGTCACCCCCAGTGGTTGTTTTAGTCACCCTTGTCTTGATCCAGTGGTCTGCCTTCTTTCCCAATTCTTGGGGAGAAATTAGACCTAGGTCTACCAAATGCTGATGTAACCTTTCATTAGTACAATTACTTAAAATATGTTCCTTCATAAACAGATTGTAGAGTCCATTGAAATCATGCACATTGTGTCCAGTTAACCAACCATCTAGTGTTTTAACTGAGTAGTCTACAAAGTCAATCCAGGATTGGTTTTGGGACTTGTGAGCCCCCTGAATCTAATTCTGTATTCCTCAGTTGTGAGTCCAAATCCCTCAATCAGAGTTTTCTTCAAGAGGTCATAAGACCCAGCATCTGCCCCTGTAAGGGTCAGGAGTCTGTCTCTGTAGTTACCAGAGAACAGTTCCCAAAGGAGTGCCCCCCAGTGTGACTTCTTCACCTTTCTCATTTCACAAGCCCTCTCAAAGGCTGTGAACCATTTTGTGATATCATCACTCTCCTCATATTTAGGGACAATCCCTTTAGGGATTTTAGGATCATAAGATTGCTCTCTATCCTTATTTAGTATATTGCTGCCACCATTGATGGGAGCTAAGCCCATCTCTGCTCTTTCTTTCTCTAGAGCCAGCAACCTGGTCTCTAGATCCAGTCTTTTGGTCAGCCTTGCTAAAAGGCTGTCCTCCTCATTGAGGCTGTCCTCAATGTCCTCAGAAATGCCTGACCCACCTGTGTGAGATCTAGGCACTGAGAGGTTGATTCTTGGAGTCAGGGCTATTGGAGCCCTTTTCTCCCTAAGCAGTGGAGGAGGTAGATCTACCTGGTCATCCTCTTCCACTCCTTCCCCATCTGTCTGGTCATCACCTTGTTCAGAGGGGTGGTCCTTAGCCTACCTAGCCAACAGCTCCTGGAGCTTTTGTTTGGTGGGATGGGGACCCATGGCTATGTTTTTGATTTTGCATAGGGACCTTACCTCCTTGAAAGACAAGTGAAGGTAGGGGGTGAGGTCAAGCTACTCAACCCTGTCCTCAGTCATTGTGGGTATTTTCGCTAATAGCTGGGTTCTTATTTTGAGACATTGTTAAAAAAAACTTCTAACCCCTCTACCCTTGACTACAGTGACTTTATGTTTTCTAAAATTCTAAAGGGACTTAGCCAAGGCCCTAACAAGACTTTTAGTAATTTTGCAAAAATGCCAATTTGAAAAATCAGAATTCTAAAGACAATTTAAGAGTTCTGTCGTGTGATCAGGTGGTAACCAAGTAGTCCAACAAATGTAAAGTTGTATATCCCACCGCTGATCCACCAATGTAGGAAGCTGGCTCTGTATGTACTATACCAAAGTGATGTATAGTGTGCACAGAGTCCAGTGGATCCCCAAATGTAGGCAGAGGTAAAGATAGATAGAACCTTACTCTCTATTTGTGGTAGTGTGGTCGAGCAGTAAGGCAGTATCAGAGGACAGTGTTAAGCATTTGTTGTACACACTCAGTCAGCAAAGGAATTCACACACTCAAAGACTAAACTTCAGACCAATTGGTTTTGTATAAAAATATTCTTTTAGTTATTTTATTTCTAGAACCAAGCAAGCCTGGCACAGGTAAGCAATAAATACTTTACAGTAGTAAATGCTGTTTGTAAAACAGTTCAATTGCAATTGTAAATGTACTATGGTTCGACTTACAGCATTGTTTCAGAGAAATGCAATCACTTGTATATACAGTACATTGACTTCAATGGGATTTTCAGTAAAATAGCAGATAAGTTACTTTTGGATTACGTTTCTTACTCAGTGCTGTATGCCTGGATGCAGCACTGGGACTTTCCTGTAAACAGGTGAGTAAAAGCGTTTTGGTTAAATCGTACAATTTGAAAGAATTGTTTTAGGTTTCAAAACTCCACACTTAGAAACTTTTTCAGGAAAAAGTGTCAATGTTATCCTATGGAGGAAAATATGGTTATCGGATTTTAGGTAAGTAATCGGTCTATGGAGTTGAGGTTCTGGGGTTAGACTCAGGGGTCCCCCAGGGTCAGTGATGCACTCTTGTTACACCCTCAGCGACACTAGGGCGGCCGGGTGAAGAGTGTTGAGGCCCAATGTTATCCAAGGAGGGATAGGGGGCCTCCGGTTGGTGGCTGCTGGCAAGCAGGCCACTGGGTTGTGGGAGCAAAGCTCCTGGACTTTAGCTCAGGGCAAATGGGGAAACAGATTGGCACCAAAGGTGCACCCTCAGTGGCACTAGGGCGGCCGGGTGCAGGGTGCTGTTTCGAGGTCGGATGCCCTGTGGTTTCCAATGGAGAACCTCCGTTTAGCAAAAGCACTGCAGGCAGGGAGACGAAAGACTTCTGGGTGCGACCACCACTTCGAGAGGTAAGTTGGGAAGTTAGGGGTTGGTTACGCAACATTGGTTTGGGCACACAAGGCCGTGGGGCGTCGGGTGCAGTGGTGCCTTTAGGGGTCGGATCTTCTTACCAGCTCCTGGTCGTGGTTAGGGGGGCCTTCTGGTTTTAGTCTGCAGGTGTCGGCTGGAGGCTTGAGGCAGGTCAGGGGTCGCCGGTTCTCGGTTCAGGATTGCCGGGGTGACCTCCTCGTGGTGTTTGCCCACTCGAGCTCGGGCCGTGGACGGCGGGTGCAGAGTGGGGCGGATTCGCGGTCTCCGGCTGCTGCCAGAGGGTGCAGTTGAACAAATCCGGTGTTCACTGGAGAAACAGGCTTTGAAAGTGAAGTCAGGCAGGTCCTCCAGGGTTTTTGAGGTTGCTGGCTGCAGGACACACCGGGATTTCGCAGGAGCAAGTTCGAGGGGGAGACAGGCCAGTAGGGCTGGGGCCAAGTCAGTAGGCATCTTCCTCTTGTTAGCTGCTGCACGGCTGTTCAGTCCTTCTTCTTCTTTTCTTCTTGTTTCTTGTCTGGATCTGAGGAAGCAAGGTTCAGAGGTGCCCCTAAATACTAGATTTAGGGGCGTTACAGGTAAGTAAAAGGCAGGGACCAATGGGTCCCTTCCCTGGGGTGGGTACACCCCCTATTATGCCACCCTCCAGTAGGAGGGGGGCATGGGCCTGT
Organism: Calotriton arnoldi; assembly: GCA_963921515.1. Taxonomy (NCBI): domain Eukaryota; kingdom Metazoa; phylum Chordata; class Amphibia; order Caudata; family Salamandridae; genus Calotriton; species Calotriton arnoldi. The sequence goes on from CAWUFW010001495.1 coordinate 2,627,264, forward strand.
CCCTGGTTGGCTGAGTCCCCCCATATTCAAGATGGCGGGACTGAGAGTTGTGCTTCACCTCGCCTCCCCACCTGATAGGTGGAGTTGGAAGAGGTGGGCACACCTCTCTTCCTCACTTGTTTTTCCCGCCGGTTCTCCCGCCCAAAGTGGGGGTCAGAACCAGTGGGGACCAGTTGCTGAGAGCAACAAGTGGCCTGGGGAAGCTCACAAAGCCGGCAAGCCTTTGAAGCTTCCCCTTCGTGAACCCTGCCCATCTTGGGGGAGGAGGCTTGGCACCTCGTCCCAGGATGTGCATTGTTTCAGGCCCCAGAGAGCAGCAGGCTCTCGACCCAGGGGTCCAGAAACATGTCTGGTGGTGGCAGCTGAAAGCAGCCACTCAGCCAGGACACTAGAGGTGGAGTTAGTTTTCAGGGGGCATCTCTATGATGCCCTCTGTGTGCATTTTTCATTAAATCCCACACTGGCATCAGTGTGGGTTTAATGTGCTGAGTTTGATACCAAACTTCCCAGTTTTCAGTGTAGCCATTATGGTGCTGTGGAGTTCGTAATGACAAACTCCCAGCACCATATACTCTTAATGGAAGCACTGCACTTACAATGTCTAAGAATGGACTTAGACACTGTAGGGGTACAGGGCTCATGCACCTGTACCCTCACCACTGGCATAGTGCACCCAGCTAGAGGGGTGACTGACCTATGCCAGGGCAGAGGGTTGTAGGCATGGCACACAGAGATGTGTGCCATGTTGACTCTTCACTTTATTCTGCACCAAAACACGCAGCCTGCAAAGGCAGTGTGTGAGTGTAGTGGTACAGGACCTCTAAGGGTGGAACAATAAGTGCTGCAGCCCTTAGAGGCCTTCTCTGGTCACAGTGCCCTGGGTACCTGTGGTACCATTTACCAGGGACTGACCTGTGGCCAGAGATGCCAATTGGGTTTAGGCTTCAATGCAGTTTTAGGGAAAGAACATAGGCCCTGGGTCCCTGATTAGCAGGGGCCCAGGGCACACTCAGTCAAAGTACATCAGCAATTCAGCAAAAAGTGGGGGCAACCATGCAGAAAGAGGGCACTTTCTCACACCGAGTATACTACAAAAAGAATCCACACTGTATATATAAAGCACTGGTCTTTGTATTACACACACATTGAAATCAAAACAACATACACATCTTATACATGCTTTACAGTTATATGCAATTGCTGAACTTTCCCATTAGCAGCCGAACGGCATGAACATATCTATACCAGTCATAGGTATTCACTTGCCCAGTTATCCCCTCAGCCTCAAAAGGGATATAAACTCATGTGCATACTTCCCAAAGGTATTCGCGGTCCCACCCATATCAAAAATGATAGAAACATATATGCAGGCTGTTCAGAGGTATTCCACTTTCCCACTATTATATTAACGCAAAACACGACATTCCCAAATATCGCATACCCCATACAGTTGTAATGGTCAAGAAATCACAGGTTTTGACTATGCCTCGTGACCCAGTCACTCAAACTACACCAGCCAACAATACGCTTTGCACCTGCTTGAGACACTGTACTTAGATTGTCGGGACCACCTAAAGCAAAAGGAAACGGTTACTTGGTTTTGTCCATCCAGATTAGGCTGTCAAGACACCTAGCAGCACCTTCATGAGCCAAAAGGCCAAAAACTGTGACACCGGAAACTGACACGCTTCCATTTTGAGAAAATGTTTCCCCCCCCCCAGGCGGAGGTGCGAGCCGTAGTTGCTCCAGGCAGCCAGCCATGGGTGCACACAAGGCACAACAAGACCACTCTGGTCCAGTCACAATGTTACCAGCAACAGAGTACCTTGTGGCATGGGTCCGGGGGAGGGAGCCTGTGAACTCGGACGGAGGCCACGATGTCAGGCACTTTCGCCCTACCGATCTGGAGGTCAGAGACAGTCCAGGCTTCTGGCTCAGGTCTCACGGACTCAGCAAGCATCCCCAACACCCCTCGACAGCACACGCTACAAAGTGCAAGCTAGCACAGGTTTCCAGTTGCAAGCTCGGTTCCCTCGGACTCAGCAAACTTCCCCAGTACTCCTCAAACTCCTCACATTACGGCACCCCAGGTGGGCCGCTGATCTTAACAAGCACACTCCTCTGCACACTGTGATTACTGCAAACATTAGGACAGTCCTTCTCCCAAATGATAATAACTTCCACCCATTTCTGCCACACCCTGCGTGGACATTAGGATCTCATGGAAACTGAGAGATCCTTTCTGTCCCTGGGATCTCATGGACAGTAGGCCAGCCAACTGGCCCTTGGAGAGTGTTCAGGGCCCCGGGCCACGACAGGAGCGATTGACTGCAGGCCAGCAACCTCCAGTCAAAAATCTACCAAGTGATAGTCCCCTTCCTAGAGCACAACATGTTCCAGGCCACCACAAATCTGCGGATAATCCAGTTGCAGTCCCTCCTGCCCCAGTGGCTTCACTTGTAGATGTCCCAGTGTCAAACCAGCATAGTAGAATGGCTGCAATCCCAAAAGCGTATTTAAACTCCTGAGGGCAGAGACTCAGTAGTTATAACCCGAATGGCCTTTGAAGATGAGATCAGTTTAAAAGGCCACCTTTGAAATGTACAGGCCCCCTCTAACTTTAGTCCTGTCTACCATCCTACCCTGAGAGGGTTGAGCAATATCTTCAGTGGGGCCAGGACCCTGCCCCTTGAAATGCAGGTGCCAATTCTACACCCTATTTTCCGTCCCAGGAAAGCCCCTCAAAGTCGGAGATCTACAGTTTCCCTTGAGTGCCCCTCGTTTATGGCCGCCTATCAGGAATGCACAGATGTAGCTGTCGCCCCAGCACCCATATATGGACTGGAGACAGGCAGACAGGCACTCAGAGTCATGACCATAAAAATGCCCACTTTCTCAAAGTGTCATTTCCACATTAGTAATGTTGAATCTACTCTCACTACTGGAGAGGATTTGCCATTACTAATCCATTGATACCAAACACCATACTGCTACTCTTCTGTAATTAGGAAATACAGCTCAATGCCCTTTCCACAGTTCAACCATGTTAATCAATGTGATAAGCAGGCCTCAGAGTGCTGAACACGCCATCCGATGTTATTCACTACTAGGGCATGTAGCGCACACGTGCACATCCCCTCCCTCTTTCCTACACTGCACCCTGCCCCCAGGGAGTACTTCGATGCAGCAAGAGACATGCAGAACTTGACAACTAGCTTTTAAATGCCAAGTTAAGTAGCAGTAGCTTGCACACAGGCCCTGCCATGACAAACCTGTGGGTGGCACAACCAGTGCTGCAGGCCCACATAGTAGCATTTCAGTTACATGCCCTAGGTATGTGTCTTAACACTGGACAAGGGACTTACAGCTAACTTAAATCAGCCAATCATGTATACACCAGTCACCGGTATGTATATGACAAGCACAGCACTTTGGCCTTGCATGGCAGTGGCAAAGTGCTCAAAGTCCTAAGCCAGCAAAACAAGGTCCAAACAGGAGGTTGGAAGTCAAAAAGTCAAGGTAGACCACGCCAAACGCCAAAAGATGCCAGCTCTAACAGAGTGTTTTAAAGTACTTACGAAAAACATGCTATGATTGAGAGGTACAAAGAAACAGATTCGTGTTTGAAATCGATCAGGTCTGAGATTTTGGAAGCACGGCTTTGCAACTATGTGAGCTTAAAAACGTGCTTTACCACCGTGGACGAAAAGGTATGGTTTCAGAACTCTCTGGGCCCAGCTGAAGGAAGAAAAAGGAACATGTATTTGGTTTTGCATTTCACTCAAACCAAACACCAATTTGCGCAGTGGAGAGGGAGTATTTTTCCCACTATACGTAATAAGAATACTAAAGTTAATGCTTTTTCTCAAAAAAAGATGTAAATTCTAGGCAGATTGTCTGCTACTGGAAACCCCACTGCTTTAGACGTGTACAACAGACCTTAAATGTGAATTCGCTGGGACTGTTGTGAATCTCGTATAAATAATACATCTATTCAGATGTTAGGAAAACCTTTATCAGAAGTGCGTTTACGCCTTTTGAAAATAACTGGAATGAATAGTATCGGCACTTTATAAATTCTAACCAGCTTTTTTTTAGTAATGTTGGAAAGCGTGGAGGTTACCGCTAATACATTTTGCTGCAGTTATTCACTTCATGGCAAATTTCCTTCTGTTATTATTCTGTACAGCTATAAAGCATTGATAATGTCATCTTCCTCCTGCTGCCCTTTCCACAGGTGAAAAAGTTTAATTAATATAAATTCTGACATATCTAATGAGCACCTGCTATGCACCGTGGGTCAGGGACTTGATGAAATATTTATCAACCACTTATTACAATTAGTTTAATTAGGATTTGCACACTGCTTATTTTATCTGAACAATGCACGGTGCCAAACATATTGTGTGGCTGGCTGTGCAGCTTGCTGATGTGTGTGTGTTTTTCCTGTCGTTGAGTCATAATTTGACAAATTCAGTTTCCTTAGTAGATTTTTGTTTATCAGCACATATTGCGTTCCAAGTAGCATCGTGGTTCTATTAGTCAGTGTGTGCATCCATGTACTTGTTGTTTTGAGCTATTTTTTGTGTGTATCTCTGTGATAACAGTTGGGCGCTCTCCAATACAAGACAGGTTGTAAAAGTTAATTAGAATGGCTAATTAATACGGCCACCCTTCCACATAATTATACACTGATTTAGATTGATCGTGGAAGAATGTGTTTCTGCTAAAGTGTAAACGTTTGAAAAAAGAAGGAATTGGAAGTTCTTACAGTTATACTTTCACAGCATTGCCATCACTTTTAAAATTAAGTCGATGACAGGCACGCCAAAACATTGCTAAGTGACAATAAATTAACCTCCCATCTTTCTCAAGCTCATCTCTGTCAATCAAAGAAGACAGGGGGAAGACTCTTCCTTAAGCACCTGTGTGAGCTCCCAGTCTGCAACCTCGCCCAGGACACGATCCTGCTCCGATAGGCTAATCTTGAAGCACGTAGAGCTCACAGTATATTAACCTTCAATTAGCCAAACACTCCACTTGTCCCTAATGTCATGCTAAGTAAAAGTGAACTCTATCTTGGGGAGTGACTTGCAGCCGGAGGGCCCTTTAGCACCTTTGTGAGCTCCCAGCCTGCAACCTCACCCAGTGCATGATCCTGCTCCGATGCTTTAAATGTTGGAAGACCCTCCGACCCCTAGAAGACAAGAGGATTGTTGCGTGCCCTCTGAACCACTGCATGGAAGCCGAGCTCAGAGCCAAAGTGCTGGGCTGTGGAGTAAGGCCAAATCCAAAATGGCACCCACCCTGCAACTTCTGAGATCATCCGACACTGTAGCAGTAGAGATGCCAACCACTTGAAGGAGAGGTTATGAAGAGATCCTGGGGTCTACATGTAAGGCACTGCATAACAACACAGTGTCTAATGGGGGGCAGAGATGGAGATAGCGTTGAGGAGCTCGGCAGAGTGCCCCCACCCACTCCTTCAGAACTTCTTCCCCAAATTATATGGGGCACAGGACACAGAAGGCCCAGCAAAGATCACTTAGAAGGTCTGTGGACAATCAACCTGAGCAGAGAAGCCAAACAGAAAAGGGGACACAAGGATGCCGAAACCCTGAGAAAAGGACTGGAAGATGGAAGCAAACCAAAAACACGTAAGACAGGCAACACAGGTGGATGAGCTGGCAAGCCCCCTTGACTTAGGCACTGCCCTCGCCAGGTGGCAGCGCACCATACTGCCAAGCAATTCAAAATGGATTGCTCAGTGCACCCTTTCCCAGAGAACTACTTCTTCATTGATTGAGAAAAACTATCAGGCCGGGTCTTTGAGGAGCAGGCACCAGACTGTAGTTAGAAGAAAGCTTCTGGAAAGTAGAGCGCAAAATCCCAGATTTATTCATGCTTAATTCCGGGTTAGTGTTACTTTTGTAATGAAAACATGACGCGGAGTGTTGTGTGGGATTTACTATCCAACGCAAATCAAAATTTGCACTGGATCATTTCCAAAGTAACGCAAAGTTTCGCTGTATGCTGCTTTTCATTACTTTGTGTCAGGAGGGTGTTCTGTGGGTGGTAAAAATGTGTTCCCATGCAACCACCTATGGGCTGTGGCTCAAATACTTCTCTGTAATCTTTCATAGGAAGGAATTTGCACCAAAATCTTATGCCTCCTCGAGGCAAACATTTCTCCTAATTTTTCCTACTTTGCATGTAAAGCAGGCAAAGTGTTAAAGTACCGGGTCCCTCCCAGTACATATACTATTCCTTACAGAACATACACTCCCTTGCACTGTAGCGCAAGGGTGTGTGAATCGACGCATGGCAGCCTAAAGTGCACCAGCTCAGGGAGTGACAAAAGCAGTACCATATCTTAGTAGATAATGGAACTGTTTTGCTCTCCCTTTCAACCAACGCAGCGTGTTTCTGCATTGCATGAATTTTTCATAAATCTGGGTCCAAGTGCACATACAAGACCAACACCAGAGATGGTGGTGGACTCGTATGCTAAGAGGGTCACGCTCACATCCTAAGACAGAGGGAGTAAACAATGGCTTTCACAGAACTGATCAGGAGATTGCAGCCAGAAAGCAAGAACAAAGGCAGCATAGGTTCCAGGCTGTACACAGAAGAACTGATTTGACAGAGGAAACTGAGATGTGCGAATCTTTCTGCCAAGGGCAGAGTTCTCAGAGTATAAAGACAGAAATGGGGAGAAATATACAAGTAAAGCCAAATGAGACCAACGTGATAGATCCCATGTCCCAAAAGGCCTGCACAGATGGTACTGAAACTGAAAACAGGAAAACTGCAATCTACATGCAATGTGAGAAAACTGTGAAGCAGGTGAACCCAAAATAGACCCATTTGGCTAAAGACTGGGCCTCTTGAGAAGAGCTCAACCGAAATTATCAGGCAGGTCACGTAAAAAAGAATAGATACTCACAGTAGAGTTAATCCATGGTGTAGGTACAGCAGAAGAACATATCCAAATTATGATAACGAGCAAGGTTCCTCAAATATAGCACTGAAGGCTCAGGGAGATGCTCAAGAGGAAATATTATTAGGATAGTTGGCCTACCCAAAACAAAATGATGGACCGAGCATGGTTTTGTTCCTTGAGGACTTGCTCAGCAAGCAACCAAAAGGCCCATCAAAGTTCCTCATGGTCAACAAAGCACACAGGATTCTAGCTGTCCAACCTTCTTGTTCCCAGACAAAATGGTGAAGCAATTCAAAAGATGTTCCTTCCTGGACTATCTATAAAAAATCAGCAACTAGCCCTCCAACAGATGCTAACATTAAACCAACCTAAAAATCCTGGACAGAAGCAAATCGTGATTCTTCATTGAACCTACGGAGACCTGGGACTGGGCCAAAAATGGGCTGTAATTTGATGTAGACAAGTCAGGAGAACAACAGTGGCATCTGGATAAGAGAAGACAAAGAATATGACCTAGGAGAGCCGCAAGAAAAGACAAAGACCATGACCTAGGAGAGCCTCAAGGCTGATCTTCGAACAAACATCCTGTGAAGGAGAAACAGTAGCAGTAGCTGTTGATGCTAGTTACCAGTCAAGGTGACAACAGACTAGAATGCCACTGTATCCAGAATCAGCATGGAAGAAGATGACACCTGATATGTGGACTGAAGTCATCTCTTCACACTTTTGAGAACTGGTGTGGAAGAGCCATACCCCACTGTCTTATGATTTGTGCATTCAGAAACCGGTAATGCTGGCAGTGTGCACATAGCACGGGTGTCGCTGGGATACAGGGATCATGTCTTAGCTGGATGTGCTATGAAAAATAGCAGAGTTCAGACAAGGAAACTACATGTCCAATAAAGCTTCTGGACCCTCATGAGGTTTGCAAGCAGTGGCCACCATTTGGAAGTCACTGAGCATTCGTTATTTTTAGTACAGAACATCCTTGCTAGGCAATCAAGACAGATAATTGCTGCATCTAGGACATTGTTGTCGGAGTTATGAACAAACAGGCAGCAGTTGCTATTTTTTTTAAATGACAAAAGATTAGACCGGATAAATGGTGTTTAAAGGTTTAGGGCCCGTTTACGAGTCTGGCGGTCTTGTGACCGCCAGACTCGTGCAGGCCGTCCACCATCTGCCATATTACGACTGTTAAAGTCATAGGGGCGGTGGACCGCCGGCCACACCAGGGAACAGTCGCCAAACTCGTAATCGAGTCTTTAGCCTCTATCTCAGGGGTCATTCCTTAAGGATTATGAACGTGTATTATGTGCATCTTCTTAATTAAATGTGAGGAATGGAAAAGATCTCAGATTTCATAACCTTTTTTTTTCTTTCTAAATTATATTTTTTATAACAATACGGCACTTTAATGGGCAGTACGTTCGCGCCGAGTGTAGACGGACTTAATGTGTACAACTTCGAAAAATCACACATCTTGGATCCCATTTCACCATTCTTTAAGGAGATAACATTCTATAAAAGATATATAGATGACATCATCCTTATATGGGAAAGTACAGAGATCAGACTACTGGAATTTCTTAATTGGGTCAACACCTTGGACCCTAACCTGAAGTTCACGCATACCACAAGTCGGGAAAGTATTACCTTCCTAGATCTAGATATAGAAGCGCACAGAGGTATCCTAACCACCAAGACACACTTCAAACCAATGGCAAAAAACTCATTGCTGCGCTTTGAAAGCTTTCACCCCAGACCATTAAGGGAAAACTTGCCCTATGGCCTATACCTCAGATTGAGACGTAATTGCAGCGAAATCAAGGATTTCAAATCCCAGTCAGATTCATTAACCAAAAAACTAAAGAACAGGGGCTATCCTGACAAAGTGATCAACAAAGCCCAAAAAAGAGCCAGAAACCAGAACCGAGAGAGTCTACTAGAGAATGTCGACAAAACCGCATCTACTATTCCACTCACCTGTGTAACCACTTATAACTCCATTTCGAATAAAGTTACCAAAATCATCCAGAGCAACTGGCGAATAGTAACATCTGTCAAACTACAATGGGAGAAGCCACTATTCTCCTACAAAAGAGCACAAAATGTACGAGACAGTTTGGTAGCCACACGCCCCAAACAACTAACTACCACAAACAACACGGTCCTAAATGCATGGGGTCTACCAAATATCACTGGCCACTTTCCGTGTGGCAACTGCGTGTTCCACCTCACCAAAGCCACAAAAACATTAAACCTTGAACAAGGAAAAACATGGCACATCAAAAGACACACAAACTGCAATTCAGCCAATGTGGTATACCTTATCACGTGCCCATGCAGTCTCCGATACGTGGGTATGACTAGCCGAAAGATAAAGACCATGATATGCGAACACAGGAGCAATATCCGGTGTAAGCGAAACACCACAAAAATGACCAACCACTTTCTTACTGCAGGACACACGACCAACGACATGACCTGGGTGGTCATTGAACAACTAGATGTACATACAACAATTTGCAGAATCTACTCTTAGAAAAAGAGCAACGTTGGGTATACAGACTATCTACTCACATCTCAGGACTCAATGACCGCGTCCCATGGAATGCAATACAGAGAGTATAATAATCTCCAATCGTATATATAAAGACTTTCTGACACTCCATCTGTGACTCACCAATTATGGTTCAATAACCACTGATATCGCCAACATATTGTGTTAATTACAACCCCCTTTTTAACACATCACACTATCGCTTACGGCGCTATCTAGACTAAAACACACGTTACAGTCAATATCATGGGCTCCTCTAGTGAGCCAAATATTTTGACTCACGAAGTATCTGACATGGCCACCACCCTAATATACCTGGATGTCAATAATTAATATTGAACAGCACTTGTGGCGCCTTATAAGAAATCACAGGGAATCCTACCATCCTCCTGTGAAGCGTATGGATTGACTAGCCACCTGACACCTACTTCTTGAGGTTTCACACGTCTTTGAGTCAGCACAAATATTGAAATACTTGAGGCACCTTTACCAACCTCACGAGGTGTCACAGCCTGAAGTCATAAAAGATCGTAAATACTTGAGACGCCATTTAGACATCACAAGGCATCACAGCCTGAAGTCAGAACAATATTGTAAATGCATGAGGCGCCACTGAGATTCCCCGCTACATGCACCTTGCACATATTAGCAACAACCCTGTAGTGAGCGCAGATGCATGCGCATTGCATAAACGTCACCATCTCAAGCACCACTAGGGACACGACGCAACCAGCGGTTGCTGTTCCAGTTTTCCATCGACACATAAGCACGCCATGTGACCTAGCGTCCTAGGCCGTGACCACACCCCTCAATGCAACTACAAGTCTGGGCACACAAGATACACGTCACCCCGGCGGGATCCTGTCCACAACGTAGGTTGCAGCGGATGCTATCCTCAGATGAAGGAAGTCAAAGCGCTCCGATCCTTAGCACCAATAGCGCGGTCGATGAATTATTTTTCACTGCAATTCTTTTCACCACAATCTCAATTTCCCCAGGGTCTCAAAACAGGAAGTTCCACTGTGTGACAGGATCCATGGATCCAAACACACGCCGAGTTTAAGTAAGCCGCATATATGTTTTGTCTGTCAGTATGTTCCGTGAGTTATCAGTCATGTTCTATGTGTTTTCTTTAAATAAATCACACGCAGCAAATGTCACCAGATAAATCATTATTTTTAAACTCGTAGCTACCGCATGTGCCATAATGCGACACCCTTGCCACAAATAGCCCACAACCATGTGCCATAATGCGACACCCTTGCCACAAATAGCCTACAACCATTGATAGCACGAACAGTGTCACACTTTTAGAACTGTAAGTCAATCTCATAAGTGCTCATACGGCACATTGTAGCCACGCATGGTTATTCAGCAGACAGCCATCATGCATGCCCACACTAAGTCACATGCATGATGCCAACATTTCATAGCTGTGCCACCACTTACAGAACTACCCTACGCATGGAGGAGCGCAGAAACGCAAGACATGCATGTAAGATACAACTTGTTTATAGATATGTATGCCGAACTGTACCTTTCCTTTACAGATACTCAACGCGAAGGATCTGTAAGTAACAAGATCCCACCACACTCACAGCGCACTTTATGGCGTGCGTTGATATATACACCCGCAGTGGCCTCCCAATTTTTTGGCCACACCCACTTTCTTGGCCCTGAAGAAAGCCTCATGAATATCGTAGAAGGCTGAAACTAGTAGACCTACACTCTTTAGGGATATTGAGGCACATTTTTCCCTAAAAAATACACTTGTATCCCGACTATGTTTTTACTCATGTCCTAGGACCCTTCTATTAAAAATTTTATAAGGGCATTTCCTAGAGACATTTTTATCATTTATTCACACTTCACATAGCACTTCACTCTTCACCAGAACCCGCTCCGCTGTAAATCAGGCGTTGAAGCACAGCTGGATTGCACTCGGCAATTCAGCTGGACCCCGATGATGAAGCATGCCAACTACTAGGTAGGTGGGTGAGGGGTTTCCTAAGACAACCACCGGTTGCCTGCGTTCCTCTACCAGGGTGAAGGTCAGCAACAATGACCATAACCCATTAAGGACTTGTCCACGTTGTTTTTGCATATTACTCTGGGAAAGGGACAAGTACCTGTTCCATTTCCTTACTCTCTAGTTGTTTATTTAAATTATATTTTATTCATTTTCCCATTGACATGAATGGTCAAAACAAGCAACCAGAGTAGAAAGTCATCCCAATTAACTCCCCTCTCCCACTCCCTTGGGGTCACCTCATCCTTTTTTAACACGGTGTAGCCCGGTAGTATCTGAGTTACAGTTCTAACTTCTGTGGCATCTTGTCCATAAGCAAGATCATGGTTTGTCCCTTTGTGTGTTAGTCTTTACTGTGTTTCTGGGCCCAGTCACCTTTCCTTCATCAGTTGTTCCTCTAACCCTCTGTAGAACATCCCTCCCATATTTTTTTAATATCTTGCGGCATCCGCTCCCATTATAAATATTTTTTTCTCTTGAATAGCAGATATTCATCTCTCGCTTCCAGTCTCGCAATTTCAGAGTTATGCTACTGCCCCATCAAAGTGCTAATTTTCTTTTGGCCAGTGTTAGAAATTGGGTCTCTAGTCAGCAGAGGTTTACAACCTGTCCAAGTAGGGACCACAATCCTACTCAGGGCAAGCCAGATACACAACCTAAATTAACCTGCGCTCACTCTCTGGTAGCTTGGCACAGAGCAGTCCGGCTTAAATTAAGAGGCAATATGTAAAGTATTTGTGCAACACTTGAATTACAGTAACGTAGTGAAAACACCACAAAAAGACTCCACACCAGCTTAGAAAAATAGAGAATATTTATCTGACTAAAATAAGACCAAAACAACAAAGATCCAATCAGTATAACTTGAGATATAATTTTTTAAGGAATAAACTGCAATATAGTGCTTAAAGTCAATAGAGATTAGGGGTTACTTGAGGTCATGCTAGACCAGGGGAAAGCCGAAGTTTCAGGCCGACCGCGATGGAGGGCAGGCAGGCTACAGGTTCCGAATCATGCAGTGAGGTGGATACGTCGAAGTTGAGCTTCACAGTCGGCTCCTGTGTGGTCGTCGAACATCTTACGATGCAGGCACTGCGTCATCATCGAGCCTCACAGTTGGACCTCGGATGGGCGCTGCATCATCGTCAAACCTCTCAGTTGGGTCCCACATCATCCTCGAACCACGCAGGGATGTCTTCAGATAGGCATTGAGTCAGCGTCAAAGGGCACTGCGTCTATTCTGATCGGCGCAGAGGTGACAAAGCGATTTCAGAGCAAAACAACTGCAGAACCCTCTTCTGAGGCCCAGGACTGGAGGGGCACCTCAGTCAAGGGAGGACTCTCATATGGCAGAGTCTAGCAGCTGACACAGAGTTGAAGGAAGTCTTTGATGGCCCTGAGACTTCCAGAACAGGGGGCAGGCCAGCAAGCCCCTGGAGAAACTTTGGTTCAAGGATGTAGAGAGCAGGTCAAGTCCTTCTCACTCCCAGGCAAGAAGCTGCAGGCCAACAGAGCAAGCAGGTAGCAAATTGGCAGCACCTCATACAGCACAGCAATCAGCAGGCAGCAGGCCAACACAGCAAAGCAGTTAGCAATGCGGCAGTCCCTCCTGCAGCACAGCAGCTCTTCTTCCAGGCAGAATGTCCTTGGTTCTAGTAAAGTTCTGATTTGATGGTGTCAAGGGTCCAGTACTTATACCCAAATGTGCCTTTGAAGTGGGGGAGACTTCAAAGAGGTATTTGAAGATCGCAAGGTCTCTCCCCTTCCTGCCCTGCCTCTAGACTCACTACAGGGTAGCATGCAGCTCTTTGTGTGGGGACAGGCACCTCCCTATTCAGGTGCAAGTGTCAGCTCCTCCCTCCCAATTTACCTCAGGAAGACCGATCAGCCTGGTGATGGGCCATCAGGGTGCAAATGTCCCACCCCAACTCCCTTTGTGTGACTGTCTAGAGGGAATGCACAAAGCCCAGCTGTCACCCAACTCAGATGTATATTAAGAGACAGGCAGAGGCACAGAATGCTAAAAGTAAGACAATGCCAGCTTTCTAAAAGTCGTGAAAAAGAGGGGTAGGCCCAAAGATGAGTAGCTAGATAAGGCCTTGTTAAAATAACACAATGAGAAACCTAGCTACCATTTTGTATGCTGCTATCTACTTAGACAGACAAAGGGACAATATATGATTTCATTTGACCTGGTTATTTATTCAACCATTACTTTTTCATGTCATATATCATTTTCTTCATTTCATAGAAGTCTGAAATGGAAAATACACTGTTCATTTCAGACAAGTGCAACACAGTAACATGTGGACATAACAAAACACTGTGCTCTACATTAAACACATAAAATGATACAAAGTTAATACAAACAATGATACACCAGTCACATTTCAAACATGTAGCAATCCCTTCACATATGGTTCATGTGGTCCTAAAAGGGGAATGCTAGACATTGGGAACAAGCATAACCACAGCTGGGGTTGAGTCAACACTACATCTCCCTCAGAGCTGTTTATGTACATGAATTATCCGTTCCTCAATGATAGAAAGATTGCCAAAATGCTGACACGTTGCGAGTCCCAGTGATACTCGTGGGGCTCTCTTCAGGGCTTCTGACTAGGTGTAATCTAAAAAATAATGCAAATAATTGCTATTGTGTGCATACTCATCACCCTTCCTCCATCTCTACTGCGTGGACTGTAAAACATACTGTGCTTTACCTGGTCAGTATGAACTCTTCAACTTCTGAACTGCCAAGCTCTTAATCTCCAATATTTCTTGGGATTGAAAGGGGGAATTCCCTATCCTTTTTTGTGCAAATGCTATGGATGGGTAAAACACATTAGTTTAAAATCTGATACTATAATGGGAAACCTCGAATATACGGTATTATCACTCCAGATTGTTAAAAATGTGTACCTGATTATCTTTCGTTATTCTGGCACTCGTCACTTAAGATGGGTCCCCCATTACGGGTTGCTTTTCAAGCTAAAAAACGATAAACGTGTGATTCATCTGCGTGTCTTGTCATCTTGCCACTCCCCTGCTCTACTTTTCGAATACAGTACTCAAATGTACCTGTTTGTATTTTTTTATCCGAACAGTGGAAACATTGAAAGGGTCCCCCGTTACGGGCTATGTTTTGCCTGAAATCCAAAAACACATTTGTTTTAGTCATCGCGTATTGGCAGCTTTTCGCTCGTGCTGCACAGTTCCTTGGCTTAAGAACGCAATCTTACTTGATGAAATCAGTGCGCTTAGATCACAGTAGGCCTTCCTTCATCTCCAGTGAGATTCTTTTGCATTTTGCGCCATAATGGACGAGTAAACTTCCTGTCGCCGTTGATTTTAACACTCCCACCTCGGGTCTCGGTGAGAAGTGATATATGGGTATTGTGGTCCCTATACCGGTCCTGTTGCTGTTTCAGATTGTGTGAATCAATATCACACGTACCTCATATGTCGTGGAGCATTGGGAAATATTGAAAGATGTTTAGCGGTCATATTTGAATGTTGCTGGCAATTATGCGGGCTGCCTGGCACCAGTGCATTGCATCTTGGGAGTTGTAGCGATTACTGTCAGTGATATTATGATCTGGATAATTCAGACCCTTCGTTCAGACCTTTGATAGTGCTATTGAATTTTAAGAGAGGTATGCCTCCTTCTGTAGTAAGGCTGCTTCAACGTCACCTCCTCGGGTATTTGGCTTGACCCCTGCCAGCACAGTCCATTTTAGGTCTTTTTCACAGGGTTTTTTTTCGGTGAAATCCGCTACCCTTGGAGCTGTCAACACTTGCTTTTTATTTCTTGTACGGTGCTGCATAATTCGTTGTTTTACTTGCTGATTTGTTTTGCCAATATACATTTTAGAGCATGGGCATATGACTGCGTATACAACGTTTTTTGTTTTACAATTAGAGAATTCTTTATGGGTCCATTTGACAGAGTTATGGATAAATTCTGTTCCCTCCATTGTGAATTCACAAACCAAACAATTGCCGCATTTATGATGGCCTTCAACAGGTTTCAGTTTCCATTGTGTTCGTAAATCTTTCTTCTGGCTAGGCACGGTCATATCAGCTCTTACAATCTGTTGCCCAATACTGGTGTTCTTTTTCATGGCAAACAATGGTCGTTGAAAAGGACATTCCAAATTTTGAAGAAGATGCCAATTCTTTAAAATAATTTGCCGAAACTCATTGGTGTGAGGGCCAAAGGTCGACACGCATACTAGTCTGTCCAAGGGCTGTTTGACTTTTTTCTTTAGAAGATCTTCACAGGGTGTATACCATGCCCTTTTGATGGCATGCTTGAGCAGTTTTTTAGGGTATCCTCTGCATCTCAGTTGTTCACAAAACGTTGACGCATGGATGTCAAAGTCCTCCTTACAAGAGCATTTTCTTCGGATTCTTAATAGCTGGCCATAAGGGAGATTATCCTTCAAGTTCCTTGGATGCGAACTCTTATAATGTAGAATGGTGTTTTTGTCAGTTGGTTTTCTATGTAAAGTGGTTATCAGTTCATTGCCATGTGGTGTGACTTTTACATCTAGAAAGGTCAGGTTCGTTTTGCTTTTAGTGATACTGAATTTGATGTCTTCATGCCTCGTATTTAGCCACCCATGGAACATTTCGAGGTGCTCTTCCGTGCCATTCCAAAGGCACCAGATATCATCAATATATCGATACCACTGTGTGAGATGTTTTAAAATGGATTGTTATTGGCGAATAAATTTGTCCTCAAATTTCACCATATAGAGTACCGCCATCTTTGGAGCGAAGGGACAATCCATCGCAGTTCCCTTCATCTGGATGTAGAACGTATCCTCAAACTTAAAGTAATTCTTTTTAAGTGCTATTTCAGCAAGTTGAAGGATGAAATCTGTTGGAACTCTATGGGGCCTTGTTCTAGTTTCCAGATAAAATTCAATGACCTGTAGGGCCTCATCCTGGGGTATCTGTATATATAATGAAATGACATCAAACAACACCATCCAATGTTGTTGGTGATTGAATTCTTGACCCTCTATTTTATTGATGAAGTCTGTTGTGTCTCTTAAATATATGGGGACGTCTTCCACAAAGGGCTTTAAAAAATGTCCACATACTTTGAAATCAGTTCCATCAAAGAGTCACAACCGGAAACAATCGGTCTTCCAGAGGCGGTTCCATTAGTCGCTTATGGATCTTGGGTAAAAAATAAATTGTTGTACTTGTCTGAAATGAACAGTGTATTTTCCATTTCAGACTTCTATGAAATGAAGAAAATGATATATGACATGAAAAAGTAATGGTTGAATAAATAACCAGGTCCAATGAAATCATATATTGGCCCTTTGTGTGTCTAAGTAGATAGCAGCATACAAAATGGTAGCTAGTTTTCTCATTGTGTTAGCTTTCTAAAAGTGGCATTTTCAGACTTACAATTTAAAATTCGACTTCACCATAAGTTGTGCTTTTAAATTGTGAGTCAAGAGACACCAAACTCCAAATTTCTATCTTTTCCCAATTGGAAATTACATTTAAAAGATGTTTTAAGATGATCCCAATGTTAACCTATGGGAGAGATGGGCCTAACAGTAGTGAAAAATGAATTCAGCAGTTTGTCACTACCAGGATAAGTAAAACCCGAAAGTGCATGTCCTACCTTTTCAATACACTGCACCCTGCCCATAGGGCTGTCTAGGTCCTACCTTAGGGGTGACTTATATATAATAAAAGGGAAGGTTTGGGCCTGGCAACAAGCTTAACTTGCCAGTTCGAAATGGCAGTTTAAAATTACACACACAAGCTCTGCAGTGGCAGGCCTGAGACATGTTTTCAGGGCTACTGAAATGAGTGGCACAATCAGTGCTGCATGCCCACTAGCAGCATTAAATTTACAGGCCCTGGGCACATATAGTGCACTTTACTATGGACTTATAAATAAATATTAAAGATGCCAATTGTGGATAGGCCAATGTTACCATGTTTTGAGTAGAAAGCATATCCACTTTAGGACTGGTTAGCAGTGGTAAGGAGCTCAGAATCCTAAAGTCAGCAAAAATGAAGTCAGCAGAACAGGAATTCAGAAGGCACAAAAGTCAGGGGGAACCCCACCAAGGATGCCAGCTCTAATACATGTCCCCCCAGCTGAAGATGGGGAGAGCTACCCAACCCTTTGAGAGATCTCTTTACTAAGGTTGTAGTGTAGTTCCTATAGTACCCCTGCAGGACCTGCGCTTTTGGATAACATACACTGTGGGCCTGGTGGCAGACTGATTGTGAGCACCCCCACCGCGTATGTTAGCCTGTTTGCATTAGCTAGCTCACAGTGCCACTAGAATCTCCTTTATATCAGATATTAGTTTTTGGCAACCTCATAACATGACAACCCTGATTCCTCAGACTCGTGGCAACAATTTACTACTTTTCGCTCAGTCACTCGTGCTTGCTCATTTGGTCTCAGAGTTACACAGAAGAAACAGTTGAGCGTGTTTACAATCAGAATTTATTGCACAGTTGTTCTTCTAGTGTAAAATATATGTGCTGCGACAACTGTTAAACAGTAGCAGAGATATATGATCAGCAGTACACTGAATAAAAAGGGATAGTACTGTTCTACCATTTTGCAATAGTCATGAACATATACATGAATATAAAATGCATTTATAAAATAAAGCGCATACTCCTACAATGCCTGTCTAGATGTACCTAAGTGTACCTAGCATGTGAGTAGGTGCGAAAGAAGCCAAGAATCCCACTAGGATTTAGTCAAACCCCATTACCTGAATAATGAGAGTGTGGGACCTCGTCCTGGTCTCGAGTTGGACACCCCGCATGGGATGATTAGACCACTGTCAGCTGGAGCGACTGCATGCAGGAGCCTCAGTGTCTCTGGTCAGTGTGTCGGCCTGGAAGTCTCGGTTCCCTCTAACTACTGATAGCAAGAGGTGCTGTATTTATACAGAAAAGTATAGAGTCCCTTTGTCCCTTGTGTCTTGTGTTAGCCATTGTTGGGTATGAAGATGACGTATGGGATGAACCGGTTACGTAGATGTTTATGCAGGTGGATCCTAGCCCCTGCCTGGTTTCCTAGAACTCTTATGAATATTTAATCATACTGGATGAGCACATCGAAGATGGTATAGGAGGCCATTGTTCGGGAAAAACCCTCCTTCTGTACCCAAACGACAGTCTAGATAAGGTTCAGCCCTCAGTGCCCGTTATTGTGGAGAATAGGGAACTAATGTAGGTGAAAGATTATGCCTATATTAGGGCATCTCAAACTATGTCTATATTAGGGCATCTATATGAAACATAACACCCACTCCTCTTAATAGTCAACAATAATAAACAATGACAGCAAAACTACTAAGTCATACTTGGTGGTAGCACATATAATTGTCAGTGAGCCATATAAAAACATTTTTAAAACTCTAAAAGCATATTTAAAAACATTTTTAAAAGGGGAAAAATGTGTAGAGTCTGTTTTGAATTTGTATTCTAGCTAAAGGTCTAGCTGAGTTCATTTATAGAATTTAAAACTTTTACAAGCGTTTTTAGAAGGCCATGCTTTCTCTAGCGATAGTGTCAATTTAGTAGAAAATGTTCCAAAGTTAATGAGAGTCGAAATGAAAAAGGAAACTCCGAATTCTTTCCCAGGACATGATGAGCCAATTGAAGATTAAGTGTCCTGGCTGGGAGACACAACATCACAGTCACTTGCTGTAGGGGACGGAAATTGTAATATTTCACACAGTACGTCGATGGAGCACAGATGATATTCGGTACTGCCCATAGTTGGCATTTCGGCAGCGAGTGCTGTAGTCGATACCTCAGTGCCCGTAGTGCTAGTTGTAGCGCTTGTGCTGGTGTCAGCGCTTGTGGTGGCTGAGCTGATGCTCACCCCAGTTGTAAAAGGCACCTGGGGGTTTTCAAGGAATGCAGTCGTCAGGATAGGAATACGCTGGGGACACAGCCGAGCATGGGACTTCAGCGGTTCCAGCCTCGTGTTCAAGTCCGCAGGCGTCTCTGACTCGAGTGTCAGACAAATGTCCAACACGCATTCTTCACCACAAAACAGGCATCGAAGAACAGGTAAGATGCAGTCCATCCAGACTGGTCTAAATGATAAGAACCAAGAAGCACTCAGTTCTCATAGGCGAGGCACGCCCAGATGTCGTACCATGCGCTCACGGTATCTACATTCCAGAAGAGCTTTCGCCATTTCGTTCGTGATTGGGCCATCCATTGGGTATCAGGAAAATTATGATCAGGATTCCAGCTATTTAAAGCAGTATCAGAGGTAAACCTCCAAAGATGCTTCCAAATACGGAGTGTATAAAATTTGGGATAGCTCCGAGGACTGTTTGGAAGGTGCTTAGAAAACCTGACCCTATGGTATTAAATAAGTGTACAATACCATTCGTATGAGACATGTTAAAGATACGAGCCATCATTTCTACTAAATGAAAGGGGCAGTTTGTACAAATAAGTGCTTGTATCTCGGTCGAGGTCCTTGCCACTTGAAGATCAAAGGTCTCTCGAGCGGAGGTTAAGGGTACAGTTCGCTGTAAAAGCCTGGCTTTCATTCTGCTCAAAGCGTCAAATTTTATAAAAGATATCTCTAATGAAGGCCACAAAGGCGCCTCCCTGACTGTACTTGTTGGGGGAAACAATACTTGCATACAGCAAGTAACCCTGGCGTTCACGGTGACCAGATAGGCGATGCCCGGAAGCATGCCACAGCAACCTTGATCATTCAGCATCAAGTAGCTCCCATTCGAGAGTAACTCGAAAACTGTCGTGATCACTGCAGCTGGAGTTCCTTTCATGTGGCAAGACAGATTTGCCACCGAACCATTACAAGCTCCGTGTAAAATGTCCTGACACATGAGAGAGCTTCTTAAAGTGTTCCTGCAGTTTGTACCACTCAGGAATAATTCACGATCCCCACTCCGGCACCAAAATGTATATGGTAATTCCCAGGATTCCTTAATGTATTCTTTACCCAATTTTTCATATCTGCCTGCCTGCCTTTGCTCAAGGCAATACTGAAACTGAAAGGCCGTGACCGGGAGAGTGATATGGCCGTGAATTAGCCATTCTGTTGATGGTGATTCCGCCACTGTGAATGGTAGCCTGTCCAGTTTTTCAATACGCAGCATTGTATATTTAGCTCCCCTTTGTGCCATTTCTATCTGTGTATCTGTTAGATTGTATTCAGAAAACAGAGACATACTGTTTATAAAACGCCAAGGCACAAAGCCTGCACGCAAAGATTGCAGCGTCCAGCTTAATAACATAATAGAACGTAACTGAGATTGGCCGTGTTGTAATATGGCTAAATCCTGTTCCAGTATGTCGATAGCAGAAGATACAATGTTGCCCAATGAATATATCCTGGAGGTCAAAGTTGTTAACCCATTATCTACCACAGCTAAAGCTTTTTCTAAGTTTATACGATCTATTTCCCGTATTCTCTCTGCTGCCTCTTGTTGGGAAATCTTCCAGTTTTCATTATAGGCAGCATATATGCCTGCATATATGAAACGTTTTTGACGTGTTTTCCTAGGTCCTAGTAAAAAGTCCCTAAGATCCATGTCAAGTGAGAGTAAAGATAAGTGTTGTTTCACTTCTGCAAGTGTTGAGGTTTCTAGCCAACCGAGGCACAACTTCCCAGCACTGTAGGATGTCACTACCCCTGGATGTTCTCTCTGTACATAACGTGGGTCTGGCCTATGGATACTCGGTGTCCCACGGTGATGTTCAGGAATCGCTTATGACAGCTATTCGTGTCTAAGGGCCAAACCACCCACTGTTTCCAATCTGGGTCTGTTCTATTGTACTCTAAGATGTCATCCACTTTTGCCCCTTCTTTTGTAGTTGAATTCTGCCACCCCCCATATATCGGTGTTGGAAACCTAGGGGTGTTCAGGTCCTTGCTCTTGGCTAGTCCAAGACAGGATGTCTGTTGCACAGTATCATTTAAAAAGATCATCTGCTGTGGAATGAGGCATGCTCTAAATAGTGCCTCTGTACCCTGGACTTGCCAGTCCCTTGAACCCCAAACTGATTTTAATTCAATTTCGTCTTTACATAGGTCGAAACCCTGTTCAGACAATTGGGCCAAAAAGGAAGTAGAGTAAATCTGTTTAGTGTTTGTCAACATAATTTTTAGTGCTGATGTTGGTGCAACCTTGTAGTAATATGAGGCTGGATCTGTGGTGTTAAACCGTGAAAAGTATGAACATTTCTGTGCAAACGTTTGTGAACTACTTTTTGGTGGTGTTGGGCAATGTTCCCACTGATGGTACTCAAAAACATTCCTAGGTGAAATGGATTTGTGCAGGAAATAATGACCATAATGTTGGTAACAGTACAATGTGTCATAATCTGAAAAACCCTCTAACATTTCATTATTAGAAAATGCAGCAGTTTTCTCTAAATCAGACAACATATTATTAATTGTTTCAGAGTCCCAATCATCAGAAAATGTACTTGAGGTAATGATATCACTTAATGAAATTTTAAATATATGATTAATGTTTAAAAGTGCTGTCGGACCGAATATGTTAAAATCAACCTTGTTCAAAGCTAAACGGGTTGCAGTTCCTAATAGGGAGGGGTGGAAGTGAAGTTACAGTAAGACTATGGGCTGTGCTCTAAGAAGGGAGGGAATGGGAATCCCTCCTTTTGGAATTAGGGCCCTCACACACCCAGCCCGCTGGGGGTCATGCTTCATCATAGTGCATGCTCCTCGTCAGGTCGGCGCTGCAATACCTGACGGGCACCCTATGAGGGGCTCTTTGGCGGAGATCTTTTATTCCTTGCTGTTTGGTGCCGTGGGTGTAAGGGACCTAAAAGTGTAGATGTGTGTGAGGTTGAGGTCAACAGACTGTGTGAGTTAAAACAGGAAATGGAAAATCAGGCAGAAAACTCCCGGCTCTGGCAGTGTGGGGTAGGTCTACCGCCACTACTGCGGTCTTTGCACGACACGGAATGTTTCCGAGTGACTTTTAACCTGCCGGAAGTTGATGGGGCCAATCTCCAATAGCGTTTAGGTTGTCCATTACATCTACAGGTAATTCACCTTTAGGTGTCAATTGCGGTATATCGTGGTTAGTACACCTGAATACCACACATGTAGTGTAGTTAGAGAAACTCACATATTTGGTCCTGAAGAATTGCCACCTAATCATTACGACTAACAGGCAAGAAACATGTCGACCACAAGAGACTGAGCGCAACACCCTGAAACATCACTTCAGGTAGTCGCCACTCCATTTTTAACCAGGTTGGGAGACAGGATCATTAAAACAAATTCTGCCTGATCTTCCATTTCCTGTTTTAACTCACATGGTCTGTTGACCTCAACCTCACACACATCTACGCTTGGTCCCTTACACCCATGGCACCAAACGGCAAGGAATAAAAGATCTCCGCCAAAGAGCCCTTCATAGGGTGCCCGTCAGGTATTGCAGCGCCGACCTGACGAGGAGCATGCCCTATGATGAAGCATGACACCCAGCGGGCTGGGTGTGTGAGGGCCCTAATTCCAAAAGGAGGGATTCCCATTCCGTCCCTTCTTAAAGAACAACCCATAGTCTTACTGTAACTTCACTTCCACCCCTCTCTATTAGGAACTGCATACCCGTTTAGCTTTGATCTTGATTGGGCATGTATGCTGGACCTCATAAAAGCCCTTAGTCCTTCTTTTTGACTAAAAATCAACCTTGTCCCATACTATACCATCCGGTATAGGAACTGCTGTAATGTTCACTGATGACAAGTCTCTTTGCTCACGATGTGATGATGGATGTGGCTTCAGTAGTATGTTGACCTTTTGGGCTGTGGAGCTTTGTTGAAGATAGCGTCCATTAATAAGCATACTAAAAGTTAGTGCCAAGCCAGAAAAGAAAAAACAATATCCCAGAAATTACCCAGAGTTCAAGCCAAGGCGATACCAGGTATGTCTTTTTTAGAGAGTGAAGAAAGTTCCTTATTTGATGCTTAAATGGTGTTTTGGCTGACGTCGTTTCCGGCTTGCTTGGATCCAGAGAAAACGTATCAAAGTTCATGAAATAGCCAGAAGCAGTTCGATCAATTGTAGGAATTGCATCAGGATTAGTTGAAATGTTATTTTGCTGTTGACGAGGCATGTTGACGTAGACTTCTGTATTAGGTCTAATTGCAACTTGTGAATTAGTCTGCTGTTCATTTTGAATTTGAATGTTTGGTTCAAGTGGAACAAGTTCCATTGCATTGTTGCTTAGTCCTTCATTCCTTACAGGTGGCTCTTCAAACGTGATGAGTCTTTCTGTTTGAACTTCTTGGATTGTAGCTAGAGGAGGGCGTCTGCTACTGTGGAGACCACGAGGCCTACTGCTTATTATTGGCCACATAGTGTGGTTTGATTAAGTCGATTGAGACAAATCTTTTCTCCTTTTTCCCGGCAAGAGGCGGCAAAAGTACAGTTCTTGTTCCTTGTACTGCAAGGACTGGTACAGGTGTTCTCTATGAAGGTCCAAATTCCTTTTTGTCCGCAATTTTCTCTCTGACCAGATCCCCAACTTTTGGGATCCAGACAGGT
This sequence comes from Calotriton arnoldi, assembly GCA_963921515.1. Classification (NCBI taxonomy): domain Eukaryota; kingdom Metazoa; phylum Chordata; class Amphibia; order Caudata; family Salamandridae; genus Calotriton; species Calotriton arnoldi. The sequence goes on from CAWUFW010001495.1 coordinate 2,651,373, forward strand.
CTTGCTGTGTCTGCCTTGACTTCCCCAGTGGCGGTCTGCTTTAGTCGGACATTGCTTTGTTTTGTCCTGGATTCATTTAGATCCTGTAAAACAGCCAAGCAATCATGGATATCTATGGTTTTTCATCCGTCACTGCGCCTTCACAATCAAGATCAGGTACCCACATTCGTGTCCCAAAGAGGACTTCATATGGAGTGACACCCCCTAGAGTTTCTTGGCTGGTTGTTTAACTCCCGCTGTACCTCATAAAGGTGTTTGACCCAACTACTGCCCTTGCCTAATACCCTAGCTGTTAAAAATTGCTTTAAGTCCCGGTTTTTCCTCTCCACAACCGAATTTCTCTCGGGATGGTACGGAGAGGAGTACCGCAATGCTACGCCCATTCCTTCCATGGCCTCTTTGTAAGCCCGATAGCTAATTGCAGGGCCGCGGTCAGAATGTAACGTGCTAACTGCGTATGTGCCGATAAAGACTCGCATATCTTTGATAACATTGATTTCCGAACTTGGACTTGCGGGGAATACGGACTTTCCTTTTCAAGGAGATTAACTGGGATACTTTTTACCCTGAAATACCTACAACGTTTGCGAATGGAGAAATCTACTCTCACCTGATTCGTCAGCCCTGATGAAGTTCCCTCAAGGGAACGAAACGCGTTGGCTGATGTCCAATTTTTAGAAATTTTCTACAATAAAGGAAACTGCTGGACTGATTTGATGACTTTGACTCCATCCCTGGTGCACCTTCTTTTCATGAACAAAATCTTTGATAACAGTTTGAGCGTCAGCCGAGCGCTGAGGCCATACCCATAGGAATCTTGAGCAGGAATCCACTGCAACCATGATATATTTGTAAGCCCCGTCCATTTGTAAGGGGCCGCAGTGGTCCAAGTACACACATGCGAGAGGTTTGTCTGATTTTAATAATGGCGTCTGCGCGGGTTTCGCTACGGTGGAGCCTTTCATCTGCTGGCAGATGTCGCAATTCAAGACATAGTCTTTAGTTTGCTTAGTTAACCCTGGCCACCAATAGCGCTGTTTCAATAAAGAAATAGTCGCTGTAACGCCTGTGTACGCAGAGCCCAAACCCTTGTGTGCTGCTAGTATTAAACCTTGCCTACGATCCATATTTGGTATTACCCTATCCCCCACTCCAGGAATCTGAGCATATGGAATGTTACTTGCATCTAACTTGTAGGAGTATTTGAGTGGAAATCTTTTAGGTACTGCTGTGCTGCCTTTGCGTGAAGCAATGACAGCTACCATAATCTCACCGTCTATTCTCGTTTTGGAACGAGTGAGTGCAGCTACAGAAGCCATGCGAACAGCCCCCTTTGCGGCTTCATCAGCCAATGAATTCCCTTCAACGTGAACGCCATCACGTTGATGACTCAGTGTATGTATCACGTGAGTCCTTGTTAGCTCGTTTTTCAACTCTGCTACCTGTTCCCATAGCATTTTATGCTTAATTGTGCCACCTTTTGCATCTTTAAACCCGTTTTGCTCCCAATGATCCTGGTATTCATTATATGACTGAACACACTAAAACGAATCACACACAATTAGTGTGGGGAATACATGATCGGTATTTACCAGTGCCAGTTTCAGTGCTTTTAACTGTGCCAACTGTGCCGTGCAGTCTCCTAGCGATTGCGTTTTTGTGCAACTTGGATAGAACTTTCCATCCTGCATGTACCCTTTAACGATAGCACATGCTGCGCTGTATTGCTGCTTACTTCCTATGTCGATAGATACGAACGAGTAGGACGGACGTGCGAGATCTCGGCTGCAGCCCATTAGCACGAGAAAGAGGAGGATGTGAATGCCCCTCGAGGTGGGAACAAGTTACGACCTATGAGTTAGTGCCACCTATGAGCTAACAAATAATAAGGTGCGAGAACTGGTAGCACGGGAGTCAGAATTCTTCTATCGACTCAAATCAATGGGATACTCTCGACCTGGGTGACATAGACCCCCTTTTTACAGCAAGGTTGCAGTTCTGGGATTTAATCGGATCGAGATATTTACTTAAAGGATAGTGGTACCCAAGACCTAAAGAGCTTTTTATTAGAACACAGCTTTTCCAGATATAAGGATTTTTTTAATAATGAAAACAAGGAACATTAGAGAGAAAATTTAAAGAGTGTCTTGAAAAAGATGGACTAAAAATTGTATAACCATCGAAACGCGTCGACGCAAATTTAGTTACATAATCCTTGGAGGAACGCGGTTCTGTAATTGCTAAATTAGGAGGGCATCCAGATCGTGTCCTTATTTTTGGTTTTTTAAGGATATGTATTGAAAATGACAAAATAGAGTGTCTAAAGTCTTTTTTTTTTTTTTTCTCTCTTTCATGTGGGGGTATAATGTCATTTATGTCCTGTGTAACATTCTAATGTATGTTTGAATTGATTTTATTTAGTATATGAAATGTATTAATAATATTCTAATTGTGATTGAAAAATCAGATTTTATTTTTTGTGATAATAGGATTTTAATAAAAACATGTTTTGTAATATTTTAAATATGAGTCAGCATCTGATTCTATATGAGTTGGTTTGGAGCTGATAAGCAGCTTAAGTGTGAATTAGATAAGCAATAGTTCTTTCTAAACTAGTAACTATCTAGGTTTGTTTGTACTTTGGTCCGAGGGGAAACATTTCTGTTTTACTTGTGAAGAGTACCTTATTCCCTTGGTTGCACAAGGAGTCTCTCTCTATTTATTATATATGCTTACTTCCTATGGCCTGTTGTGCAGATCCGTCAGTATAAATAATATATTCATACTGATCGAGAGGCAAGATTTCATTTGGTAGAGGATATTCGTGTTCATATTGCAGGAATGCCTGTGTTTTTAAACTTGGATCAAATCTGTATTCAACGTCCGTTGCAGTAAGAGAATTAGCCTTTGTATCCATCTTGGATGTAAGGCTTTCGCATTTGGAATGCTGGCCTTTGTAGCAGCTTCTAAAGCCGGTACCGGGGTTACGACAATAATGTGTTTCCCCTGAGCCAGTGCTCTTTCTCTTGCTACAGCGGTCAGAACAGCTGTCAGTATTTTCTCTGTTGAAGTGAAACGCATTTCTGCATTTGTGTACAGGTGTGATTTGTATGCGATTGGTACTGTTTCTCCTTCATTGAAGGTTAAGTAAGTGTACACGCATTGACCCGCAATTATACGGATCACCAAGTGGTGTACGTTTACGCGTGTTTGTAAGTGTTTGGAAGCTATCATGTCTTCCTGGATTGAACGAAGAATATTAGTATGTTCTTGTGTCCAATTTCTGACTGAAAAGTCAGGTTTTATTAGGTCGTAGAAAGGTTTTACCCTTTGTGCGTAATCTAAAATGTATGTTCTGCCGAAATTTAGGAATCCCAGTATTGATTGTACATTTTTTAATGATTTTGGAGGCTGGAGCAGCGCACATTTTTCTAAAAAGTTTGCTGCTAGACTTTTCCCTTCACTTGACAGCTCATATCCCAAAAATAGGACATTGAGGTGGGCTATTTTCGATTTTTTTTAAAGTTAAATTTGTAGCCCTCAGTGGCAAATCCCATAATAATGGTGCTTACCCTGGTCAAGTGCCTCTCTAAGTCATTGTCCGTTAGATAAATATCATCCACATAGGACAATGCTTCTTCATCAAATTTTTGAAGTAACTCTGTTACCCTTTCTCAAAATACCCCGGGGCTATTCTTATACCCTTGGGGGAGTCGACAAAATTGTCGCTGGGACCCTAACGCTGAGAATGCGGTCAAATACCTGCTTTCAGGCGCTATATTTTGGCAGAAAAATCCACCACTTGAGATATCAAGTGGTGTTTTGTATTATTTTCGTACAATGTTATTCATTAATGCGGCACTATGTGCATTTTGGACAGCAAATGTCTTTGTGCATGAGTTTAAATGTCTGTAATCTAAAACTAGACGATATGTATTGTCGGGTTTAGAGACGGGAAACAAAGGATTGTTCATTGGAGAGGTACATTTTTCAATGACCCCCATGGTATTCAAGTTGATCTAAGATCTCCCTGACCTGTTTTTTAGCTTCTTGCTTTATTGGGTATTGCCTCTGAGCATTAGGTGAAACTTTTAACGGGATCAAGTGGTAGGTTGAATCCTCATCCCACCCAGCGTGATTTTTGAACAATGCTGGAGCTTGGGCTACTGCCCACTCCTGTGCATATGTATGTTTAAGGTGAACGGGAACATGCTCGGAAAATGCAGGAAAAATTATACTTTCTCCCCTGGGACATACCATTACGAATGCTGGCGGCCAATCTTGTTCGGCTAACAGGATGTCATACCCAGATGATAAGTTCTTCCAAAAGAGACCTTTTACTTTCCTGGGCTTGTCCCCCCTCCATCCGAAGTGTTATTTCATGTAACTTATGTGGGACGCTCGCCCTTTTGTCTGGTGTTTCCACCGTGATGTAATCATTCAAGTCCGCTGTCACCAGAAATTCCTTCAGGTTCTGGCGAGCTATTGTTACTTCTGCTGGACTGTCTAGCATCGTCAGAGTCCATTCCCCGTTCAGAAGTTGTGTCCTCAGAATTCTGGGCATGTCTGATTTTCAGACCAGCAACTTTCTTTTTCTTAAATTGAGGTTTTGATTTTGGCTTATCTTCTTTTTTGCATGTAAAGTCTGGAGCGTGCTGCTTGGCTCTGGACTGTCTGCGCTCCTCTCTGTGTTCTGACTGTCCTTCTCTCTCTGAGTTTTTCTTCGAGCCCTGAAAGGAATGAGAGGAACGTGTATCAGTATCCTGATACCTGTCAGGTTTCCTAATATCTCTATTCCTAAGGTTTTACCTCTTTTCAGAGGGCTCCTGTGGGGGAGACCTACCTCGGGACTGAGATCTGTTGCCTTTAAACTTTTGTTGTTTTTTATTATCCCACTTCTTTTTAGAAGAAGTCGATGTCTGCTTAGAAGTGTCCTTTTCGGTACTGCCCATTAGTTGAGGTTTTACAGCTTTTCCCCCCAAACGGTCCCTGGCTAACTCTGCATACGCAGTTTCTATTATTTTGGGTAGTTCATTCTCCTGTTCTAATGGAGAGAACTCCCGTAGGCGTTGACGGATTGCCACTGATGCTGCTTCCCCTTTAATGTTAGCTAGTATTATGGCTGATACCTGGTCGTAGTTATTTAATAACGTCATCCCTAAGTTCAGGGCAGGCTCTGCTCCGTACTCATTTTGTATTTGTCTCAATACATCTGGTATCACTGCTAATGAAGGAATACCATGAGTTCTGGTATATATGGCAGCAAAGATTGTACCCCAAGAGGTACAATCCTCTAACTGTGGTGTAATCCCCATGGGCAAGCAGATTGTTAACATTCTGTGTTTTTCAAATGGTGTGGTATTTGGGAATACTGCTTCTAACTGGGTTATTTTCTGAGCTACCCAGAAAGGAATTTGTTCACGTTTCGTGGGCAATATACCCATTACCGCGTGTAATGGTTGTGGAGTAATTTTAGTAGCTGTGCTCTGTGTAGGAGCTGTATTTGGTGTAATTACTGTTGGTTGGACCGCAAGTGTCCTCATGACAAATTGTGTCATGTTTCTATAAAGTTTTATCAACTCTGTGTTGAAAAAGCAATTCATCATTTGGCATTGTGTCAATGTCAGGATGTGGTGCATTGGTCGCTAATATCGGCCATGTTGCTCCTGGTCTTCCTAATGGACCGAGTCTTGCTCTTCTTCTTGAGTGGGGTACTACGCCATTAAACCAGAAATTATGTTCCTGGTAGGTAAGCGGAATCTCAATCTCCTTAAACGGAGTGTAGACCGCTGGGACTTCTTCATGTATATAATAATGAAAAGTTTTTGTTATAGCATTTGCTGCTGGGAATGTAACCCATGAATAGAACACCTCTGTTTGGAAATCTTCGTGTGCCTCTATCACGAATACTGCTACACCTCCTCTGGCTGGTACACCATTTTTGAGGAGTTTAACTGTGAGTGTGTGTCTTACATTGGGTGCAATTTGTATTGCATTGGCATCTTCCTCCTCATCTGACTGACCTACTTGTTCCAACGGGTCTAATTCTCTGTTTTCGGTAGTCATTGTGTTAAGAACATGGAATAACTGTCCAAGGAAATTAAGATAAGGTGTTTTACACAATTTTGGGAACTAAATGTCCCTCAAGCTTGATTAACCAACAGCCAATAAATAGGATATCTCGCCTACTCAGCTGTGGCGGAGTTTGTGCCCACCCACTCCAGACGTCTCTGGTTTTTGTGAGTAGGGGTCTCTGAGAATAAGCACGACTGAACTACTCAGATTCTACTGTTAAATAAGTACCAAACCAACGTTGGTGGCGCCATGTAGTGTAGTTCCTATAGTACCCCTGCAGGACCTGCGCTTTTGGATAACATACACTGTGGGCCTGGTGGCAGACTGATTCTGAGCACCCCCACCGCGTATGTTAGCCTGTTTGCATTAGCTAGCTCACAGTCCCACTAGAATCTCCTTTTTATCAGAGAGATTAGTTTTTGCAACCTCAGAACACGACAACCCTGATTCCTCAGACTCGTGGAAACAATGTACTACTTTTCGCTCAGTCACTCGTGCTTGCTCATTTGGTCTCCGGGAGTTACACAGAAGAAACAGTCAAGCGTGTTTACAATAAGAATTTATTGCACAGTTGTTCTTCTAGTGTAAAATATATGTACTGCGACAACTGTTAAACAGTAGCAGAGATATATGATCAGCAGTACACTGAATAAAAAGGGATAGTACAGTTCTACCATTTTGCAATAGTCATGAACATATACATGAATATAAAATGCATTTATAAAATAAAGCGCATACTCCTACGATGCCTGTCTAGATGTACCTAAGTGTACCTAGCATGTGAGTAGGTGCGAAAGAAGCCAAGAATCCCACAAGGATTTAGTCAAACCCCATTACCTGAATAATGAGACTGTGGGACCTCGTCCTGGTGTCGAGTTGGACACCCCACAAGGGATGATTAGACCACTGTCAGCTGGAGCGACTGCATGCAGGAGCCTCAGCGTCTCTGGTCAGTGTGTCGGCCTGGAAGTCTCGGTTCCCTCTAACTACTGATAGCAAGAGGTGCTGTATTTATACAGAAAAGTATAGAGTCCCTTTGTCCCTTTTGTCTTGTGTTAGCCATTGTTGGGTATGAAGATGACGTATGGGATGAACCGTTACGTAGATGTTTATGCAGGTGGATCCTAGCCCCTGCCTGGTTTCCTAGAACTCTTATGAATATTTAATCATACTGGATGAGCACATCGAAGATGGTATAGGAGGCCATTGTTCGGGAAAAACCCTCCTTCTGTACCCAAACCACAGTCTAGATAAGGTTCAACCCTCAGCGGCCGTTATTGTGGAGAATAAGGAACTAATGTAGGTGAAAGATTATGCCTATATTAGGGCATCTATATGAAACATAATAAGGTGGAAGAACTTGGAGAGACCAACATTGATGTAGTCTGTGCCAGGACGGTGTTCAACCGTAAAGTTCATTCTCTTAGGGAGAAGGACCACCTCAACAGTTTGGGATTCTCACCCCTCATCTGCATTAACCATCTGAGGGGCCTGTGGTCTGTCTGAACCCTGAAGTGAGCGCCAAACAGGTATGACCTTAGCTTCTTCAGTGCCCAGACTACCACAAAGTCTTCCTTTTCAATTACGCTCCACCTCTGTTCCCTGGAAAGTAGCCTCCTACTGATGAAGTCTACAGGCTGATCCAGACCCTCTTCATTTAGCTTTGAGAGCTAGGCCCCTATGCCATGCTCTGAGGCGTCCATCTGCACAATAAACTTTTGGGAAAAATCAGGGGCCTTGAGCACAGGTGCTGTGCACAGAATCCTTCACGGAGTCAGAAGCTTTCTGGCACGCCTCTGTCCAGATCACTTGATGTAGCTGCTTCGTGGAAGTCAGCTCTGTCAAAGGGCCAACAATGGTGCCATATCCATTGATGAATCTCCTGTAATATCCAGGCTTTCACTTCTGTCTGGGTCTTGGGGGGTTCTCAAGCCAGAATGGTGTTAATTTTGGACTGAAAGGGCTGCACCTTGCCTTCCCCTATTTGGTGTCCCAAGTAGACCACAGAACCCTGCCCAATCTGGCACTTACTGGCCTTTATAGTCAGGTCTGCATTCTGCAGAGCCCAAAGCACTTCCTTGAGGTGGTTCAAGTTGTCCTTTCATCTAGAGATGAAGACCGCAATGTCGTCTAGGTAGGCGGCCCTGAAGTTCTTCAACTCCGCCGGGTCCTGATTGACCAGCCTCTGGATGGTGGCTGCAGCGTTTTTCAAACCAAAAAGTATGAACCGGGACTGTAAGTGCTATTCTGGATTTGAGAACGCTGACCTCTCTTTAGCTCCCTTGGGCAAGGCAATCTGCCAGGACTCAGATGTTAAGTCAAACCTGTTGAGGAACTTGGCAGCTCCAAGCCAATTGATGAGCTCATCAGCTCCGGGGATGGGGTGTGCATCAGTCCTGGTTACTGCATTGAGCCCACAGTAGTCCACACAGAAACTAACTTCAAGTGTGACACCTGGAGGGGCTATTCAAAAACAGAATAGGGTCCCTGAACAAACCTATACATATGGAGACGTTTCCAGGGAAGGATACTAGCAAAGAAACAGAAAACAAACTTCTCCAATTTAACTTAATATAGGAACAGTACGTTTACAATCTAGAAAATCATAAATCAGACCGATTCTTTTCATAATTTATTTTTCATAAGTAAAAATGTTTGTTTTGCATTTTTACATTAGAGTATATAAGTTTTATATTAAAGATATGTACATAGATTTTAATAGCTCCAGAAGGTTCAAAACAAATGCAAACAAAAATAGAACAAAAAACAAAAATACATAGTATATCTCAAAGAACAATCACACCCAGTCATATTATTCATAGGAAATGTCAATACATTAAACACAAATAATACAGTTTTATCATCACTTTTATTTTTGTGCCTTAATTAAGGAAATAAGAATTAGATTGGACACAGTTGCGCCGACGCGTGTTTCGGTTGTTAGAGGCCGTTGGAGGAAGTTGGAGTAACCTTCATCAGGGCGCTGTCTGTACTCAGAGATCAGTGGCAGTTGCCATCCAGTCTGAGTAAGTTCAAAGTATTAGGTAAGGCAAAAAAAAAGGCTCACAATCAAAGGAAGATGCTGGTCTGAAATATGTAATTATTTAACAATAATTATTATAATAAATAGAGCTAGGTAAAAAGAAAGTCTCGGGGTCCAACACCACTGGGCCGGACCACGAACTGTTTAAGGTCTCAATAACCCCTAACACCAGCATCTTGGAGACCTCTCCTTAATGTTGGCTCTTACCTTATCAGACAACCTGTAAATGTTGTTCTTCACAGGTGTGCTGTCCACAGTATCAATATAACGGGTACACCATGTAGAGAGTTCTGGGGTAAGGGTGAACAAATGGGCAAACCGCCTCAGCAACTGGTGACAGTCTCTCTGTTGACCTAGGGTCAGTGTAGGGGAGAGGCCGACACCCTCCACTGACCTATCCTGCTTCATGGAAGATAGGAGCTCGGGGAGAGGTTCACTCTCCTCTTTCACCAATCAACAGTAACCAGAAGCATGGTAATCTCAAACCTCTCAATGTGGGGCTTAAGGTGGTTTACATGTAGGACCCTCAAAGGGTTTCCAGGAATCTTGAGGTTCACCAAGTAGCTGACATCCACTCTTGAGCTCCTTTAAGGCCCAGGCCAATGGTCTTGCAGGGCCAGGGGCTCCACTGGTTCCATTGCCAACACTTTTTGACCAGACTGAAACTCAACCAGAGTAATATTATGGTTGTACCATCATTTCATGTGCTCCTGGCTAGCTTCCAGGTTCTACTGTTAGAGCTTCTGGAAGCAGGCTGTCTGGTTGCGGACCGCCAGCATTTATCTAGCTACATCCTGGTTTGGCTTCTTGGTAGCTTGCTCCATGGCCTTCCTTAATCAAACTGAGAGATCCACTCACAGGGTGACCATATAGAAGTTCAAAAGAGCTGAAGCCAACCCCCTTCTGTGGTACCTCCTGTAGTGTAGCTCCTATTTCCCTAATAGGCTCTGCGCATTGGAATAATATACCCTATAGGTTTGACATAGGACTGAGGTCGGTATGTCCCTATCGAGTATATTAAACTTAATTACTTGTGCCAGCTAGCTCAGAGGCCACTAGATACTCCTTGACAAACAAGAAGGGAGTAGTTTCTGGCAGCCGTAAAACATGACCACTTTGTTTCCCTTTAGAATCAGAACGTGTCCCAGAGTCGTGGAAACAAAAGATAACTATTGCACTCAGCTCACTCGTGCATACTTAGTTTTCCTCAAAGTTACACAGAAAGAATAGACGGGCGTTTCAATAAAAGGTTTATTGAACAGTCTTGTTTCTCGTGTAAGTAATATGTGCTGTTACGATCACAAGACAGTATGCAAGATAAATAATGTACAGCGTAAGCAGTAGAAATAAATAATACTGCGCTAGCATGATCTTTAGTAGATATTCATTTACATAAATAACATAGACTAAAAATGTGAGTACTCATACGATGCGTTTCTAAGCTAGTTCTACCCCAATGTACCTAACCTAGGTGTAGGGAGAGGTATGAAGTAGGTGAAGTATTCCTTACTATGGTATACTAAGAGTATGTTACGCTCAGTATGCCTAGTATGCCAAGAGTCCCTCTAGGTATCTAGTCAAGCTCCATACCTTGAGAATGAGAGAGGTGGGAATCTCTTGCCAGACTCGAACTCCAACACCCCGCGAGGGAAGTCAGATCACTGGAAGCTGGACTCTCTGCGTGCAGGGATGACAGCGTCTTCTCAGTGCGTCCGGCCGGGAAACGGGCTCCTCTGAAGTCAAGGTCTCCTCTGATTTACAGGGGCTAGGGAAGGTATATTTATACCTGAGAGGTACCTCAGAATGTTAGCATTGACGTGAATCGGACAGCGGAAGACGTCATGAATGAACCCCTAAGGTATAACGGTTCATGCATAATAGATGAGTCCTTGAAGAAATCAATAGTCCTGTGCTAGGGAAACTCCCGAAGCCTAAGGGTCTGTTCTTCAAGAACTCGTTGTGACGTTAGGGTGGACGGATGTCGGAGACCATGCCTGTATTTGGAGTGCACGGTTTAATGCCTAAATAAGGACTGGGATTTTATGCCTATATAAGGGCAGGGTGAATTGTGCCTATACAAGGACTTGATACAGGAAAACCCATGTACGGACACCCTAAGAGGAATACAACACCCACTCCACTTTCGTGTGTACGATAATAATAAAATGCTAAACATTTAAAATGCTAAACATTAAATGGAGTACCGCATATTAAAAAATATTTCTTAAAAGCATTAAAAAACATATTAAAATGTAAAAGGTACTGTACATATTAAGCATTGTTTTTCATTTCAGGCATATATTTTGAAATTAAATGCAATTTGAATGAAATTAGCAGTAATATTTACATTTGACAGAAAATGATCGATAAGTTTGTTCAAAATCAAAGTCATTCCATGTCATGAAAATCAATGAATGTTGTAGACACATAAGATGACAAAGTGTCTGAGGAAGTACAGCGAAGTCTGTACTATAAGGCTAGTTCTACTTCAAGCAGATTGAATTGCCATTTAGTTCGAAAAAATTGAAAAAAGTTCAATTTGGGAAGAGTTCCAAGTTTTTGAAATATGAAGGCCAAATTTTACTGCGTCTCTGGTACACCGTAGGTTGAATCAGAGTCGGTGTACGGGTCTGGTGTAAACATGAGATCATCTATTTCTGTAGACAAAATATCGTCCACTGAAGTTGGTGTCAGTTGGAACACCTCGTGTAGTAGATTAATTGCACAGAGATGTGAAGCATCGCTCTCAGCATAGGATGCCACAGCAATGTTTGCGTCCGTTGTTACCTGTGTGCCTGTAGATCCATCTCGTACCTCAGCAGCAGCCGGAAGCGACTGTGAGATCTCAATGAATGCCGTCATCAGTATTGGTAGCCTCTGGGGACAACACATAGCATGGGCCGTAATCGGGTCCAGCAGAGTATCGACGTCCGTTGGCATTGCTGATGGAAATGTTAGACAGGTGTCTAACACGCATTCTTCACCCCATAGCAGGCATCGTAGGACAGGTAAGATGCAACCTTGCCAGATTGGTCTGAATGACAGGAACCACGTGGTATTAAGGTCCCGTAGACGAGTCATGCCCAAAAGCTGTACTATTCGCTCACGGCACTTTCGTTCAAGGAGAGATTTCTCCATTTCGCTCAGAGTGATGTCTGCGAATAGGCTGGCCATAGCGTAATAGCAGGAAGAGAAATAGAATTCCGGCAACAAGTGCTAGAATTAATGGTATGCCACCAAACACCGAATGTGCAAAGTTCGGGATGATTCCGAGTATTGCCTGGAAAGGTGCTAACAGACCGGAACAGATGCTCTTAAATACATGTACAAGGCTGCTTGTATCAGACATGTTAAAGATACGTCCTATCATTTCCACGAAATGTATAGGGCAGTTTGTACGTATTAAAGTCTGTATCTCAGCCGAAGTCCTTGCTACTTGTAGATCATAGGTTTCTTTGGCCGAGGTCAAAGGCACTGTTTGCTGTAAAAGCATGGCTTTCATTCTGCTTAAAGTATCAAATCTTATAAAAGAGACGTTCAGCGAAGGCCACAAAGGTGACTCCCTGACTGTGTCTATTGGGGCAAACAATACTTGCGTACAGCAAGTGACCCTGGAGTTGACCGTTACTAGATATGGGATGCCTGGCAACATGCCGCAGCAACTCTAATCATTCAACATGAGGTAACTCCCATTAGAAAGTTGTCCAAACGTTGGATTAATCACAGCAGCTGGTGTACCCTGCTGATGGCAAGACAAATTTGCCACAGAACCATTGCAAGCCCCGTGTAAAGAAATGTCCTGACATATAAGTGAACCGCTCAAAAACACTTCACGATCCCCACTCCAACATCTATATGTATACGGTAAATTCCAAGATGTCTTAATGTATTCCTTACCCAACCTTTCATATTTTCCTGCTTGCATCTGTTTGAGGTGAAACTGAAAAGTAGTCACAGGTAGTGTGATTTTGCCATGAATGAGCCATTCTGTAGCTGGTTTTTCTGCCACTGTGAATGGTAACTTTTCCAGTTTTTCAATGCTCCGCACTGTATACTTTGCTCCTCTTTGTGCTAGTTTGATCTGTTTATCAGTAAGATTGTATTCTGCAAACAGAGCTGACGTGTTGATAAAACGCCAAGGCACATAGCCCGCACGCAAAGATTGCAGCGTCCAGCTTAATAACACAATAGAACGTAATTGAGATTGGCCTTGCTGTAACATCGCCAAATCTTGTTCTAGTATGTCGATAGCAGAGGATACAATGTTGTCCAATGAATATATTCTGGAGGACAAAGTTGTTAACCCATTGTCGACCACAGTGAGTTTTCTCTAAATTAATACGATCAAGTTCACGTATTCGTTCTGCGGCCTCCATCTGTGACACTTTCCATGCTTCATTATAAGCAGCATAGATGCTGGCATATATGAAACGTTTTTGACGCGGTTTTCTTGGTCCAAGCAAGAATTCCCTAAGGTCTGCGTCTTCTTTAAGTAAGGATAAGTGTTGTTTCACATCCTGTAGTGTAGATTTCTGCAGCCAATCGAGGCATAATTTTCCTACACTGTATGTTGTTACGACCCCCGGATGCTGTCTTTGGACGTATCTTGGATCTGGCCTATGAATAGTAAAGCCCTGAGTTTTATTCAGGAATCTTTCCTGACAGTTGTTCGTGTCTGTGGGCCAGATCAACCATTTTTTCCAATCAGGATTAGATCTGTTGAGTTGTAGTATTTTGTCAACTGTCACCGCTGCCTGTGTATTGTTATCACTTACAGGTGTTGGTACAGAAGGTGTTTTCATCTCTTTTATCTTGGCTAGTCCAAGACAAGATGTTTGTTGGATAGTTTAATTCAAAAACATTATTTGTTCAGGGATGATACAGGCTCTAAATAAAGCTTCTATCCCCTGCACTTGCCAATCTTTAGTACCCCAGACAGTTTTCGTGTCTATTGTGTCTTTCCATAAGTCGAAACCCTGTCTAGACAGTTGGGCAATAAATGCTGCAGAGTAAATCTGTTTTGTGTTAGTTAACCCCTTCCATGCGCGGCCGATTTTCGCCCTGTGCGAGGCGTTTCATTAAGCGGACGGGTTCATGACGAGCTCAGCTCGTCATGCGCACACGAGCACTGCGCAGCATGACGAGCTGAGCTCGTCATGAGCATGGAAGGGGTTAACATAATTTTCATTCCTGTTTTGTTTACATTTTTATTGAAAAACGTTTCTGGATCAGATGTATTGTAACCTGAAAAATATGGAAACTTGCTAGCAAATGTTTTTGAACTACCTTGTGGTGGTGTAGGACAATGCTCCCATTGGTTAAACAAACACATTTCTAGGGTATGCAGATTTATGCAAAATATGATGACCATAGTGGTTATAGCAATACAGTTGTTCATAGTCTGAACCCTCTAAATATTCATTTTTAGAAAATGCAGCAGATTTTTCTAGGTCAAACATTATGTTGTTAACAGTCTCAAAGTCCCAATCATCAGAATAGGTACTGGACGAAATGAGATCACTTAGTGAAATTTTAAACAAATGTGGAATGTTCAATTGTTCCGTCGGGCCAAAAATATCAAAATCTGTTTTGTCCCACACTATACCATCCTGTATAGGAACGGCTGTGATGTTCACTGATGACAAGTCTCTTGCTTCACGATGGGAAGATTTATGTGGTGTCAAAAGTACATTCACATCTTTTCCTTCAGTGTTCACATGGATGTATCTGCCACTTATAAGCACGCTCATAGTTGTAACCAAACCTAGCCAGAGCAGGAAAACAAATAGTCAAGATATAATCCAGAGTTCAATCCATGGGGAAACCAGATAAGTCTTTTTCAGAAAGTGAAAAAAGTCTTGTACTTGCTGCTTGAGGTTGAATGATGCTGGCGTCGTTTCAGGTTCACTCGGATCTTCTGAGAACGTATCAAAGTTAATGAAATAGCCAGAAGCAGTTCTGTCAATTGTTGGAATTGCATCAGGATTTGTTGAAATCGCTGGAACCAGTTGATCACTTGCTACATTGGTGTAGACAGGTGTATTTGGACGAACTGTTACTTGATTTTCAAGAGGGATGAGTTCCATTGCATTGTTGCCTAATCCTTCATCTGTTACAGCTGAATTCTCGATGGTTATCAGTCTTTCAGTCTGAACCTCTTGGATAGTAGCGAGAGGAGTGCGTCTGCTACTAGGTCGGAGTCCACGAGGCCTACTATTTAGTATTGGCCACATACTGTGGTTTGATGAGGTCGATGGACACAAATCTTTTCTCCTTTCTTCCAGCAAGGGGCGGCAGAAGTACTGTTCTTGTTCCTTGAACTCCTTGGACAGGTACTGGTTGTCTGTAAGAAGGTCCAAATTACTTCTTGTCCGCAATCTTTTCTCTGACTAGATCCCCAACTTTTGGAATCCAGACAGGCCTTGCTGGGACCGCCGGTTTTTCCCCAGTGGTGGTTGGCTGCAGGAATACGTTGCTTTGTTTTGATCTCAGTTCATTGAGTTCCTGTAAAACAGCCAAACGTTCTTTGATATCAAACGGTTTATTCTCCACCACTGTGCCTACGTGATCGAGATCTGGTACCCACATTCTTGTCTCAAATAGGACCTCATATGGAGTGACTCCCCCTAGAGAACTTCTTGGCAGGTTATTTAATGAGCGTTGGACCCCATAAAGATGTTTGACCCACCCATCACCCGAACCTAATACCCTAGCTGTTATAGACTGCTTTATGTCCCGGTTTTTCCTTTCCACAACCGAATTTCCCTCAGGATGGAATGGAGAGGAGTACCGCAATGCAACGCCCAGACTGGCCATGGCTTCTTTGTAAGCCCGAGAGCTAAACGCAGGGCCCTGGTCAGAATGTAGCGTGCCTATTGCGTATGTGCCGATAAAGACTCGAAAATCTTTTATAACAGTTCGAGCGTCAGCCGAGCGCTGAGGCCATATCCATAGGAACCTAGAGCAAGAATCCACTGCGACCATGATATATTTATAGTTACCGTCCCTTTGCAAGGGTCCACAGTGGTCCAGGTAAACACAAGCTAATGGTTTGTCTGAAATTAACAGGGGTGTCTGCGCAGGGCTTTTCACTGTGGAGACTTTCATCTGTTGGCATATATCACATTCTAAAACATAGTTCTTTGTTTGTTTCCGAATGCCAGGCCACCAATATCTTTGCTTGAGCAAAGATACTGTTCCAGAAACACCTGCATGGGCAGAAGCTATCCCTTTGTGTGCTGCTAGGATTAGTCCTAATCTACGTTCCTTGTTTGGAATTACCCTATCCCCCACTCCAGGGATTCGAGCAAAATGAACGCTGTTCGCATTAATTACATAAGAGTACTTGAGTGAACACTTTTTTGGTAACGCTGCACCACTGCCTTTGCTTGTAGCATTGACAGCCAACATTATCTCACTGTCTATTTTTGTTTTTGAACGAGTGATCGCAGCTACGGAAGCCGTCTGAACAGCCCCCTTTCCGGCTTCGTCAGCCAATGAATTCCCTGCAACGTGAACTCCATCACGTTGATGACTCAGTGTGTGGATCACGTGAGCCTTTGGTAGTTCGTTTTTTAACTGAACTACTTGTTCCCAAAGCGTTTTGTGCTTTATTGTGCCACCTTTCGCATCTTTGAAACCATTTTCAAGCCAGTTTTGTATATATTCATTATACGACTGAACACAGTAAAAGGAATCGCACACTATCAGTGTGGGGAATTCTCGATCTGTACTTTCAAGTGCCTGTTTGAATGCTTGTAGTTCAGCTCGCTGAGCTGTACAATCTCCTAGAGACTGGGTTTTTGTGACCATAGGTCTGAAGATGCCATCTCGCATGTGACCTTTAACGATTGCACATGCTGCACTGTAAGCTTGCTTACCCCCTGTTGCGGGTTGTGCGGATCCGTCAGTGTAAATTATGAATTCGTACTGATCGAGAGGCAGAATTTCAGTGGGCAGAGGACATTCTTGTTCATATTGCAGGAACGCTTGTGTTTTTAGATCGGGATCAAAAACATATTCAACATCTGTTGCAGCAAGAGAATTAACCCATTGTATCCATCTTGGATATAATGCCTTAGCATTTGGAATGCTTGCTTTTGTGACCACTTCTAAAGCTGGTACTGGGGTTACGACAATAATGCGTTTCCCTTGGGCTAGGGCTCTTTCTTTTGCTACAGCGGTTTGAACTGTTGTCAGAATTTTTTCAGTTGAAGTGAAGCGCATTTCTGCTTGTGTATACAAATGATATTTGTATGCAATTGGTATTTTTTCACCCTCATTAAATGTTAAGTAGGTGAATCCGCATTGACTCGAAATTATTCGAATCACCAGGTTGCGTTGACTTACGCGTGTTTGTAAGTGATTTGTTGCTAACATGTTAGCCTGGAGTGAACGCAAGATTTCTGTGTGTTCCTGTGTCCAATTTTTGAGTGAAAAATCAGGTTTGATTAATGCGTAGAGGTTTAACCCTTTCTGCGTAATTTAGAATGTATGTTCTTCCAAAATTTAGGAAACCCAGGATGGATTGTAAGTTTTTTTGCGTTTTTGGAGTTTGGAGCAGCGCACATTTCTCTAGAAAGTTAGCTGCCAAGCTTTTGCCTTCACTTGAAAGCTCATATCCTAGAAATAGGACATTGAGATGGGCAATTCTGGACTTTTTGACGTTGAATTTGTAGCCCTCGGAGGCGAATCCCAGTATAATGGTACTCACCCTGTTCAAGTGTTTTTCCAGGTCATCGTCTGTCAGATAGATATCATCGACATAGGACAATGCCTCATTGTCATAAATTTGTAGTAACTCCGTTCCCCTCGCTGAGAATAAACCTGGGCTGGTCTTGAACCCTTGTGGGAGTCGACAAAATTGACGCTGGGTCCCCATTATGGAGAATGCTGTTAAGTACCTGTTTTCAGGTGCTATGTTTTGACAAAAGAAACCATTTGAGATGTCTAGTGTGGTTTTATATTTTTTACGCACAATGTTATTCATTAATGCTGTGCTATGTGCATTTTGCACTGCAAAAGTTTTTGAACAAGTGTTTAAGTGTCTGTAATCCAAAACTAGACGATATGTATTGTCTGGTTTGGAGACAGGAAACAAAGGATTGTTCATTGAAGAGGTGCCTGTTTCAATCACCCCTTGGTATTCAAGTTGATCTAAGATCTCCCTGACCAGTTTTTTAGCTTCTTGCTTTACTGGATACTGCCTCTGTGCAGTTGGTTCATGTTTCAGATGTATTTTATGGTGAGGGGAGTCCTCATCCCATCCTACATGATTTTTATATAATGCTGGGGCCTGGGCTACTGCCCATTTCCTGGCATATGTATATTTTAGGTGTATTGGAATATGGTTGGAGAAGGCAGGCATAATAATATCCTCGCCGTGTGGGCACTCCCTGACAAATTGTGGTGGCCAGTCTTTTTCTGCTAGAAGTATGTCATAGCCCCTTGAAAGTTTTTCCCAAAAAAGTGCTTTCACCTGTCTAGGTTTGTCTCCCTCCATCCGGAGTGTTATTTCATATAACTTTTGTGGAGTACTAACCCTGGTGTCTACAGTCTCAACTGTAATGTACTCATTCAAGTCCACTATCTCCAGAAGTTCCTTCAGGTTCTGGCGAGCTATTGTGACTTCTGCTGCACTGTCCAGCATTGTCAGAGCCCATTCTCCGTTCTTGAGTTGTGTTCTCAGTATTCTCGGCATGTCTGATCTTTAGACCTGCTACCTTCTTTTTGGAGAATTGAGGTTTTGTTTTATTTTTTGGAGCGTGTTTTTCTTCCTTGGATTTCACGCGTTCTTCTCTATGTTCTGACCGCCCTCTTCTTTCCGAAGTCTGTGATGAGATCTGAAAGGTACGAGAGGAACGTGTATCAGTATCTTGATACCTATCAGGCTTTCTCAAATTATCCCTGTTCCTGAGGTTATACCTCCTTTCAGAGGGCTCCTTTTGAGGAGACCTACCTCGAGATCGAGAACGTTTCTCGTTTGAATTTTGTTTATTAGTCTCCCACCTCTTTTTAGAAGATGTCGGAGTTTGTTTAATTGTGTCCTTCTCAGGACTTTCAGATAGTTTCGGCTTCACTGGTCTTCCACCCAAACTATCTCTGCCTAATTCTGCATAAGATTGTTCTAGAATTCTGGATAGCTCAGTTTGATGTTCTGTAACATCAAATTCCCTTAATTTTTGGCGGATCGCCACTGCTGCTGCCTCCCCTTTAATATGAGATAATATTATTGTTGAGACCTGGTCGAAATTTTTCAGTAATTTCATACCTAAATTTAGAGCAGGCTCTGCCCCGTATTCGTTTTGAATTTGTTTCAGGACATCAGATATTACCGCAATTGACGGAATGCCATGTGTTTTAGTATAGATGGCAGCAAAGACTGAGCCCCAAGTGGTGCAGTCTTCCAGTTGTGGTGTGATCCCCATCGGTAAACTGATTGTTAGGATTCTGTGTTTCTCATACGGGCTAGTATTTGGAAATACTGCTTCGATTTGAGTGATTGTTTGAGCTATCCAAAATGGAACCTGCTCACGTTTTGTGGGCATTTTTCCCATGACTGCGTATATAGTCTGTGGTGTAATTTTTAGTGTATTCCCTGGTTGAGAAATTTGATTTGGAAGTGTCAATGGTGGTTGGACTGTGAAAGTCTGCATGACATATTGGACCAATTGTCTGTAGATTTTTATTAACTCTGTAAGTTGAGTAAGTAGTTCCTCATCTGACATTATATCCAGTTCAGGATGAGGAGTGTAGCCGGCTAGAATCGGCCATGTTGCTCCTGGTCTACCTAGTGGAGCGAGCCTGGTAATGTTTCTGTGATGTTTTAGGGCGCCTTTAAACCAGAGCTGATGCTCCTGGTATGTTAATGGAATTTCTATATCCTCGAAAGGAATGTATTCCTCTGATGGATCATCTTCTTTGTAGAAGTGAAACAGTTTTGTAACTGGATTGGATTCAGGAAATATTACCCATGAATAGAATACCTCTGTCTGAAAGGATTTGTGTGCCTCTATCACGAAAACTGCTCTACCTCCTCTTGGTGGTAGGCCATGTTTTATGAGTTTTAGAGTGATGGCTCTTCTTAAGTTTGGATGGATGTCTATAACACCCTCCTCGGTTTCATTTAAACCTGTAAAGTTTAAAACTGCTATTGTTGGGTCTGCCGCAGCTCCACCGTTTCCGGTGGCTTCGTCCCCTGTTATGGACATTTTGTTGTTTTTGAAAAATGTAGAACACGTTTCAAGGAAACAAAGATAAGGTGCACAATATTTTGGAACACTGTATCCTTCAACGTTGAGCAAACCAATCAGCTAATATATAGGGTGCTTCCCTATGTAGCCGTGGCGGATACTTAACCCTGCCCACTCCAGACGTCTTTTGGAGTATATGGGTAGGGGTCTCTGAGAGAAAAAGCACGGCTGAGTTACTCAGTATCTAGCGTTGAATTACCGCCTTACCAAACGTTGGGCGCCCTGTAGTGTAGCTCCTATTTCCCTAATAGGCTCTGCGCATTGGAATATTATACCCTATAGGTTTGACATAGGACTGAGGTCGGTATGTCCCTATCGAGTATATTAAACTTAATTACTTGTGCCAGCTAGCTCAGAGGCCACTAGAAACTCCTTGACAAACAAGAAGGGAGTAGTTTCTGGCAACCGCAAAGCATGACCACTTTGTTTCCCTTTAGAATCAGAACGTGTCCCAGAGTCGTGGAAACAAAAGATAACTATTGCACTCAGCTCACTCATGCATACTTAGTTTTCCTCAAAGTTACACAGAAAGAATAGACGGGCGTTTCAATAAAAGGTTTATTGAACAGTCTTGTTTCTCGTGTAAGTAATATGTGCTGTTACGATCACAAGACAGTATGCAAGATAAATAATGTACAGCGTAAGCAGTAGAAATAAATAATACTGCGCTAGCATGATCTTTAGTAGATATTCATTTACATAAATAACATAGACTAAAAATGCGAGTACTCATACGATGCGTTTCTAAGCTAGTTCTACCCCAATGTACCTAACCTAGGTGTAGGGAGAGGTATGAAGTAGGTGAAGTATTCCTTACTATGGTATACTAAGAGTATGTTACGCTCAGTATGCCTAGTATGCCAAGAGTCCCTCTAGGTATCTAGTCAAGCTCCATACCTTGAGAATGAGAGAGGTGGGAATCTCTTGCCAGACTCGAACTCCAACACCCCGCGAGGGAAGTCAGATCACTGGAAGCTGGACTCTCTGCGTGCAGGGATGACAGCGTCTTCTCAGTGCGTCAGGCCGGGATACGGGCTCCTCTGAAGTCGAGGTCTCCTCTGACTTACAGGGGCTAGGGAAGGTATATTTATACCTGAGAGGTACCTCAGAATGTTAGCATTGACGTGAATCGGACAGCGGAAGACGTCATGAATGAACCCCTAAGGTACAACGGTTCATGCATAATAGATGAGTCCTTGAAGAAATCAATAGTCCTGTGCTAGGGAAACTCCCGAAGCCTAAGGGTTTGTTCTTCAAGAACTCGTTGTGACGTTAGGGTGGACGGATGTCGGAGACCAGGCCTGTATTTGGAGTGCACGGTTTAATGCCTAAATAAGGACTGGGATTTTATGCCTCTATAAGGGCAGCGCGAATTGTGCCTATATAAGGACATGATACAGGAAAACCCATGTACGGACACCCTAAGAGGAATACAACGCTCCCTGTAGGCAAGCAAAAGACATGGCAGGAGGACGTCCCACTTATGCAACGGGTTCGGATTGACCCATAATCTTGCCTTTAAGGATACGATTGAACCTTCCAACCAACTCATTGGTCTGGAGGTGATAAGGAGTGGTGAACTTATAGGTCACCCCACACTCCTGGTCAAATACCACCTGCTTGGGGAAACCCACACAGGTAAACATCCCTATCAGTGCCCTGGCCACAACGGATGCAGTCACTGTCCTCAGAGGGACAGCTTCTGCATACCGGGTGGCATGGTCCACCAAGACCAGAACGAATCTGCTGCCCATGGCTGTCTTGGGATCCAGAGGCCCCACCACAATTTCGATGCCAACCCACTCAGGGGGGGCTAGCTTTGGGAAAAGGTTGCAGGGGAAGTTTTGCACTTCCCCCTGACTTGCCACTTGCCTGGCAGGTAGGAGAGGTGTAGTATATAGGGCCTAGTATGCGGAAGACATTGTGACACAAAAGGGTTAACTAGCTTAGACAATGTTGATGAGTGAAAATGCAGGCAGAAAACCGGTGAACTGCACTGAGCTGGTGATGTCTGATTTCGACATTCCATAGACAAAACTTTCTGCTGAGATAGGTTCTGGTAGCCATGGGACTCATGGGAGAGATATACTGTTGAGGTTGTACTGACCCTGAAAGGGCTTGTCAGCAGTTCAAAAGGCTCTGGGAGGATGACTGATGTGTACCATTAAGAGCGAAGCTGTCAACACTGATAACATCGCAAAAATCTGGGAGAAGAGAACAGAATATTGGGTAAGCCAGTTTTAGTGTACAAAAAGGAGTAGTGTGGGAGGCCCCAGTTAAGCTCATAGATGGAGTCATGCAGATCTGCTGTCACCCTAAGCTGCTGCCCCAAGTTACACTGTTTCCAGGGACGGTGTTAGAGAGATAGGAGTGGGCTTCCCGGCATTGTGGAAAGTTAAGTCCCAGGGGGGTGAAGGGCCTGATTCTACTGCTCTATTTTGACTTATCAGATTAATATTATTGCACCTTTAATTAACTAATCGCAATTGATTCAAGACTGTGTTTCTCCAATACTGTGCTAGAATTGCACTGTACACACATATATATATATTATATGTGACTATTTTGCCCTTGTTATTTGAAAGGTTATATTCTCCTGTGAGTGATTTCAACCTGTTACTGGCATTACACTATAAATATACATACAACTATTCTGATGATGTATAATCATTGCTGAGATATGTCTTTGTGCACTTAGCATTTTATTAAAGCTAAATTGTATTTGCTACCTGTGTGTTGCGCCTTACTGAGTGTCCATAACGATTTGTGCTTGATTGACATTGCTTGGGTTGGTTACCAACAGCCAGTCCACTACAACAGGACCTAAAGAACACATCTAAGGCCTTCGTCATTTGTGGCCAATAAAAGTGGGTGACAAGCCTGTCAAAGGTCTTGTCTTGCCCCAAATGACTGGCCAGTGGCACAGCATGAGCAAGATACAGTAGGAAAAACCTGCAGCACTGGTTGCACCAGGATCAGGAGCCTTAGGCTCACTATACAGGAGATCATTCTCCTAATAAATCAGGTGCTTGTCAGAGGCGTCACCAGCTGCCTGGGCCTCGGCGTGCTGCTGAAGACCCACAAGAGTAGGGCGCCCCTTTTGCGCCTTGCAGAACTCTTTCCTGGAGGAACTTTCTTCCTGCTGCCAGTTGGTCAGCTCAGGCAGGTTCCCCAGTTCAGCTACAACTTCCCCTGTAGGTTCCGGGGTGTCTCCCCTCAGGGTCAGCCTCCTCCCGGAATGTGAGACTCGCAGGGGTGGGTTTCCTGCGCCCCTTGACCTTTCTCTTTTTAGTAGGTACCTGGGCCATTCTTCTAGCCTCCAGGTCCTCTTGACCACATTGTCAGGCTGCCATGGACCGTGTGCTCAAGCGCACCCACTCAGGTAACCCTATTATCTCCAAGGGTGACCGGAGCTCCACTTCTTACAGATGGTTTGCTCCAGGTCATTGTCCAGCAGACAATCCACAGGCATGAATGGACTCACAGCTACCTTAAGCAGACCTGATACCCCCCCGTGTCCATGAGAGACACTGGGAAGTGGCTCTCATGGTTGTCAGCAGCAACAACTTGGTGGAAGGTATTAGGGACTACCTGCTCTGAAGACACCAGATGACACCTGACGGTAGTCATACTAGCTTCTGTGGCCCTCAGAGCCTCCTGCCTCTGCCCATTGATGGACACCCACTGACCGTTTTTGTTAGTATTGTCAGGCATGTGGGTTCTCTGTACCATCTCACCATCATCCAGGGACACTACGGTCCATTCTACACTCCCCCCAAAACTATCTGGTGCAATCTCCTACCCAAACGCTACACCAGCCAACATAGTGACTGCCCACCGGTGGGGGCCTGTACCTGCTTGGGACACTTGGTCCTTCTTGCTGACAATCGTAACATTTCACGGGAGCCTTCCCTGCAAACGTATTTTCAGGGAACCATTTCTTTTTCTTATCAGCAGGGGGAAGGGAACCCTGACCCACAGAACTAGTGTGGCCCTTTAGAGAACTACATGATCTTTTTGTCTCCCTCTCCTTCTGGTGAGAACCCTGCCCACCCTTGTGGTGATCCCATTAGATACCTTCCTGTATATCCTGGTGCTGACCCAGCGGTCCACCTCCATAGAAAACTCTCTGGGGTCAGTAAACTTACTGTCAACAAAGTGTTGGCGCAGATCTGGAAACCATAGACTGAACAAATGTGTTGTCCTTGAGACTCCACCCACAGTGCCCAACTCTACAATGAGGGTGCCCTGGGTGGGACCAGAGCGCCCACACTAGAGTGGGGGATGGGGTCCCCGGGGCCAAAATCAGCCCAGGAGGGGTGTTGCTCGGCCCCACTCTTTAATAAAAAGAAATGTAATTGTAAAAAAAAAGGCCGGGCCTCGAGGGATGGGGTCCCCAGGGCTGAAATCAGCCTGGGGAGGGGGCCGTGCAGCCCCCCTCCTCCATTCAAAAAAGGACTGGCACAGGGAATGGGTGCCATGGGACGTAAAAGGCCCAATGAAGGAGGGACACAACGCTCCCCTCCCCCAATAATAAAAAAATAATTAATAAAAAGGGACCGGCAAGTCGCTGAAGGCTCCACCCCCTTTTACCACCACTCTGAAAACTCACCACCTGGTGCACTACTGGTTGGGGGATGAAGTCCACTTGGCTCCACAGGGACCTTGGGGGCCAACAAGCCCTCCTGTTCCCTCTAGTAAGTCCCACAGAGCAGAATTGCTGAGAGGTGTTAGGCGGCCATGCCCCCTTTCTCCACCATTCTGCAAATACGCATCCTGGCACACTGCTGGTTGGAGGATGAAGTCATCTTGGATGCTGAGGCTTCTTTGTGGGACGGGAAGCACTCCAGTTACTTCTAGTAAGTCCAACATAGCAGGATTCCTGAGAGCTAGTTGGAAGCATCGCCCCCTTTCTCCACCACTCTGCAAACGTGACTACTAGTTGAAAAATATAGAAGTTCTCTTAAAAAAAACAAAGGTTACAGGGACGTTATAGTTAGGAAAATAGAATTTGAAAACCCTTGGAAATTCACTTAAAAAACCAAAGGTTGCAGGGTCGTTATAGTTAGAAAATAGAATTAAAAAAACCTTAGAAATTCACTGGAAAAAAACAAAGATTACAGGGATGTTAAAGTTAGGCTCAGATTTCACTCATACAAAACCAGTGAAATTCAGTTAACTATAACACACCTGCAATGCACTGCTTATGACCTCACATATTACATCACTCATGATATGGTTAGTGACATCACTGATGAGATCACTGATGATCTCTCAAATGACATCACTGATGACATCACTGATGGCATCATCCACAGAACTACTCACACACCAATTGACACCCCATGCAACCTCTTGTACACCCACTCCCACTATGGGCCTAATTACAATGTCGGTCAGAAAGTCCGACTGCTGGTCCGAGGCTTTTGAACTGATATTGTAGGATTAAAGTCCGACTGCCATATATCTTCATGACGGCAGTCAGAGTTTGAACCAGCCGGGGAATCCCTTAAGGACAGCGTTTCCGCTGTCAGGATTATGATGTCGGTTTCCGACAACCAATCCATGTTGGCCTTTCCGACATGGATTGGCTGTCAAAACCTGACTTTGGGGGTGCCTAGCAGGCCCCCCTCAAGCCTGTCCCTCCGCATTTGGCCCTGTGGGGCTGTGGGGGGCACCTATGGTGCCCCCTAAACATCCCTGCACCGTGTGGCAGGCACTGTGAGGTGCCCCCCTAAACATCCTTGCACCTGTCTGTCTTCTCATCTTCCTCCTCGGGTATCTCCTGTGTTGAATCCCTAGCTTCTATCCAGGCCCTTCGCATCTTTTGCAGCTCCACCTTCTTGGTAAAGCCTTTAGTAGAAACACCAAACGCTTTGCAAAAATCTTTGTGCTGTTGCACTGTGTACTTCTCCAATTTGGACAACTCAAAATCCAGGTTTGCAGGTGCAGGTGCACTTATGGTACCTCCAATCAGAGACATGATTTATAGAAAAGCAAAAATGGCAATCAGGGAGAAATTAAAAATTAAAAATGCCACTTCAAGAGAGTAGGAAAAAAATGCCAATGGAGATTAGAGACATTTGATGCAAATTGGTCTAGATGTGGCTAGTAGTATACACAAAATTACTGTAAGGTTCTGCACAACACACAAGTCCTATCCTCACTGCTGATCACCAATGTTAGAAATTGGGTCTTTAGTTTGCACCCTGTCCAAGTAGGAAACATCATCCTTGTCAGTGGAAGTCAGATACACAACCAACATTAACCTGTGCTCACCCTCTGGTAGCTTGGCACAGAGCAGTCAGGTTTAATTTAAGTTGCAATGTGTAAAGTATTTGCGCAACACTTCAATTACAGTAATACCACGAAAACAGCACAAAAAGACTCCACACCAGCTTAGAACAATAGAGAACATTTATCTGAGTAAAATAAGACCAAAATGACAAAAATCCATCGAGCCTCGCATGCAAGACCTCGTGTCGGTGCTCCGTCAAAGTCCAACCTCGCCTTCAGGCCCTGCATGGTCCTCGAGCAGCACAGCAATGTCTTCAGATTGGCACTGCATTGGAGTCAAAGGACAGTGTGTCAGATCCGAATGGCGCAGAGGTGACGATGCACTGATTTTGGAGCAAAACGGCAGCAGAACCCACTTCTGAGGCCCAGGACTTGAGGGGCACATCAGGTAAGGGAGTCCAGCAGCTGAGGCAGAGTTGAAGGAAGTCTTTGATGGGCCTGAGACTTCCCAAACAGTGGAAAAGCTAACAAGCCCTTGGAGAAACTTGGGTTCAAAGATGCTGAGAGCAAGTCAAGTCCTTCTCACTCCCAGGCAAGAAGCAACATGTAGCAGGCCAACACAGCAAAGCAGTCAGCAAAGTGACAGCCCCTACTGCAGCACAGCAACTCTTCTTCCGGATAGAATGCCCATGGTTCCAGTAAAGTTCTGTGTTTGTGGTGTCAGGGGACTAGTACATATCCTTAAATGTGCCTTTGAAAAGGAGGAGATTTCAAAGAGAACTTTGAAGATTACAAGGTCCCTGCCTTTCCTGTGCTGGCTCCAGACTCACTACAGGGGGGTATGCAGCTCTTTGTGTGGGGACAGGCACATCCCTATTCAGGTACAAGTGTCAGATCCTCCTTCCCAAAGTACCTCAGGAAGGTCCATCAGTCTGGTGATGGGCCATCAGGATGCAAATGTTACACCACAGCTCCCTTTGTGTGACTGTCTAGAGACAAAAAGAACAGATGATGGATGGAATGCTGAATAAATCAAACATTCACCCCCAGTCACAGATCTGGGTTTAATCCATTTTTTTTTTCTGCTCACCACCCCACTCCAGTTTGGACCAAACCATATACAAATTAGTCATGACCATGCTCCCCATGGAAACAGTCCAGCTCAAACTGCCAGGCCCGGCCCTCCTAGGACCGGAAAAAAGCATCCTGGGACCGATTTCGAGGTATCACCCTTAATCAGCCAGGCTAGCTTCAATACGGTGGCACAGTGACCACAAGACCTGCGTCTGGGCATACCCTTCCCACTAAGGGAGGCAAAAGCAAAAAGAACAGATGTTGGATGGAATGCTGAACAAATCAAACATTCACCCCAGTCACAGATCTGGTTTAATCCATCATTTTTTTGTTCATTATGCCACCCTACTTTGGACCGAGCCACATGCAAATCTGTCTCGACCCTGCTCCCCATGGGAACAGTCCACACCGAACTGCCAGGCCAGGTCCTCGCAGGACCAGAAGGAATCATCCTGTGACCAGTTTTGGGGTATCACCCCTCATCAGCCAGGCAAGCTTGAATCCAGTGGCACAGTGAACACGGGACCCATGTCTGGGCATACTCTTCCCACTTAGGATGATAAAAGCAAAAAGGACAGATGCCTAGAGGGAATGCGCAAAGCCCAGCTGTCACCCAACCCAGACGTGTATTCAGAGACCGGCAGAGGCACATAATGCTTAAGTAAGAAAATGCTAGCTTTCAAAATGTGGCATTTTCAGACTTACAATTTAATATTCAACTTCATCATTAGTTGTTAAATTGTGAGTCAAGAGACACCAAACTCCAAATTTCTATCTTTTCTGAATTGGAAATTACACTTAAAAGATGTTTTAAGGCAATCCCAATGTTAACCTATAGTGGAGATAGATAGTGAATAACGAATTTAGCAGTTGTTTACATGCAGAGAGAAACATGGCCTGTATTGTTGTTTTGATTGTTTCAGTTACGATCTTCAATTAAGATTATTGTTGTATTTAAGACAGTGAATAGGACTGAACTAGCAACTTGTTTTATTTCATTTTCAGAAACCCCTGATGAAGGGTCATCTCCGACCCGAAATGCCTTGGGTTTGTAGAGAGAATGCTTCTCATTAACACAATTTGTACTATTGAAATGAGCAACGAAAAAGAAAGTACAAAAACATACAATAAACTCGAGATTTAAAACACATGTAATGTGTCTATATTTGAAACGTTGATAAATTTGGAAGAGAATCTCAGAATTGGAAGAGAAACTAAGTTTCAAAGCTAAGTGCACCCATCAGCAAGGAATTGGCTTTCCAAACCTGGCATCTTGGATTTTGTATAACTCTGGCTTTGCCAGATAAAGTAGGATATCTTCTGCATATAGGGATATCCATTCTTCCTGTGTGGTTTCTCATCACCAACCCCATACCTGGGCATCTCCTTGTACCCAGTCAGCATGGGCCTCGATTACCAGCACGAATAGCTTCAGTGACAGTGGGCATCCCTCTCTCATTCCTCTTTGGATTAGGAATTCTCATGAGAGCGTTCCATTGACTTGAGTCGCGCCCTAGGGTTCATGTATAGTAATTTGATTCATGACAGGAATTTAGGCCCAAATCCTTTTTTACCAAGAATTGCAAATAAAAATGCCCATTCCACCGAATCAAATGCTTTGTTGGCATCTAGGGAGATTACCGCTAGTGGTACTGTCGCTCCCTCAGCTGCTGCTATGTTATACAATTGGCAGAGATTACGTTTAGTTGATATGTAGGGCATAAACCCATTCTGGTCCGGGTGAATCACCCCCTCCCCCATTAGTCTGTTTGCCAAAGCCTTGGCTAGAATTTAGAGAATCCGAGTTGAGTGGTGAGATTGGTCAGTAGTGTGAGAAGTTGGCCTGGTATATGCTGTCCACTAATTATAGTGGGCACCTTGCACCAGTCCAAACAACCCCTTATTGGAGATAGGTTAAAGACAACCTTTATTGAAAGCTATCCTAGTGGTAGCTATGGAGAGCAGCCTTCAGGCTAAGTCTTGAAGGAATGTAAAGCAGCTTGTTTTACCAGTCTATAATCTCTTGAGTGACCAAATGAAAGAGGACCACACCAGGTATATATTCAAAATATATGTATTTATTGCTAAACACACCCCTCTAGTCTCTTTATGAGGCTAGAGTTCAAAGTACATAAGTTATAAGTTAGTTATCAACAGTAGTAGCACAAATACAAGTTTGAGCCCTAGGGGCGTACCAAACCATATACCAATAAAGTGGTATAAGAACCACGACTGAGCTAGCCACAAGGCCTAGAGCCTGTAGAAGTGCTTGGACCACAAGGAACCACCCAAGGTAGTGACACAGGGGACCCACGGGGGACGCGTGCAGTGTGAGAACACAGCCGCGAATCGCCGTTGACTTCTATGGGGAAAGTCGCGGTTGGAATTTTAAAGAAAAGGGACACTTAGAGGAGGACTTGGAGCAAACCCTTTTAGAACTAGGCTGTTCTAGTGTCAATACCCACGGGAGCACCGGAGTACTCGAGTTACCTCACCCAGGGGAGCCGGGTGCATAGGTGTCTTTCGGGGTCGGGTTTCGTCGTCGTTTTCAATGGCGATCTGCTGCAAAGTGCTGCTGGCGGCCAAGTCGAAAGTGTTTGGGTGGATCCAAAGGTGGATCGAAGATCTGAAGAACCTGAAAGCAGAGGGGACAGAGTCTGGGTCACTAGCCAGTGACCAGGAAGTCGATGAGCAGATGCCCACCGATGTCGAGTGCTTCAGGTAGGTTGACGGTTGTCTTGACTCTTCAGCCACGAGGTCCAGGAGGCGTCGACGATGACCAGGAGCTGGATTCGAGCTGTCTCACAATGTCTGTCGATTGCAGGGGTGTCGGCGACCGGATTGGACCCAACAAGCCTTGGCAACGGCAAGTCTCGTGGAAATAGAAGAAGGACGGTGGTGCAAACCAGCAAGGTCTGAGGGACTCACCCAGCAAGGGTAAGTCAGGGCACACCTGGAGCAACCAGGGAGCCCAAGCAGAAGAAGATTGGCCTTCGGGAGGGCCTACTAGCCAACGGACTAGCGACCGCGAAGGAGCCTCGAGTGGACGCACTTGGAGCTGGCTCACAGGACACTCGTGGAGTGGAGGCCAGTGATCTTCGGTGCAGTCGGTGCTGGAGGCTGGGGCTACTCGGAGCCCAAAGCACAACTTCGTGGGAGACCCAGAAGAGGATGCACTTACAAAAGTACGCGGTGTCCAGGGGTCACGGTTCCACGTTACCCACGATAGCCACGGGCCTCAGCTTTGCTGGGGACTCAGGGTAGCCTCGGGAAGTCTGAAAATCCACCTCTGGTGATGCAAAGACTTCGGCGTCCGGCGGGAGCTTCAGCGATGCAGACCGGACAATTGCTTCTTTGGTGCCTGCCAAGCAGGGGAGTCACTCCTTGACCCCAAGGGAGATTCTTCAGTCCTCTAATCTTGAAGTAGAGCATTTTGTGATGCCAGGGCTTGGAAAGAAGTTACCGGGCAGGCCGGTGTGTACATGTCTCTCCCTCTAGAAGGGTGGAATGCTACCCCCGCCGCCAGAACTGGCGGGGGGGGTAGTATTCCAAGATGTTTGACACCAAACACAACATGTTTCCGTGCAGCCATCCTAAAGTTAGCATTTAACGCGAGGTTATAATGTGCTGGAGAGTATATGGTCAGGCTGCACTACAAACAGCCTCAGAGAAGGGTCTCCGAACGCTGCAGAGGGGTTCTGCTCATGCAGGGGCCCCCTCTCACATAGGAACCAAGCACTCTGCCTTCAGGATTGACAAGGCCTGCCATAGGAGTGACTTATAGGTTTATATGTGTGTATGTATGTAGTGATATAGGTAACCTATATCACAGTAAGGGGTGCATGCACCACCTTACCCAGGCTGCAGTAGCAGACCTGTGGTGTCCTTTTGGCTGGCCTTCCAGGGGTGGCACAATACATGCTTCAGCCCCTGGCAGGCCTCTGAGGTACCTATTCCCTGGGTACATAGTATACCATATACTAGGGACTTACAAGGGCACTCCAGATTCCAATTAGAGATGTGCCTAAGGCACATGGAAACCATTTTAGAGAGGAAGCAGCTAGGCTGGGGTTCTGATTAGCAGGGCCCCAGCCAGACTAAAGTCGAAAACCAGTGAAGCATCAGCAAAAAGTGGGGGTACCCATGTGAAGCAGATCCTACTCTCCTACACAACCCCCCCCAAACGTAGGGACATTAAACTAACCTTGCCCAGTTAAGTCTTCATGTTCTAAGTGGAAGTACCTAGAGAGTCCATCTGCATTGGCATGGTTACTCCCAGGTCTATGTTCCACTGTGAAGTCCATCCCCTGTAGGGAAATGGACCACCTAAGCAGTTTGGGGTTTTCACCCTTCATTTGTTTTAGCCATAAGAGGGGCTTATGGTCTGTTTGAACAAGGAAGTGAGTACCAAGCAAGTATGGCCTCACCTTCTTCAGAGCCGAGACCACAGCAAAGGCCTCCCTCTCAATGGCTGACCAACGTTTCTCTCTAGGGGTCAGCCTTCTGCTAATAAAAGCTACTGGCTGATCCTGATCTTCATCATTCAATTGTGACAGTACAGCCCCTACCCCCAATTCAGATGTATCTGTTTGGACAATGAACTTCTTGGAGTAATCAGGACTCTGTAGAATGGGAGCAGTGCACATTGCCTGCTTTAGGTCATCAAATGCCTTTTGACAGCTAACTGTCCACTGAACCTTTTGGGCATTTTCTTGGAAGTTAAGTCATTCAGGGGTGTCACTATTGATCCATACCCCTTGACAAATCTCCTATAGTACCCAGTCAGGCCTAAAAAGGCTCTCACCTGAGTCTGGGTAGTTGGAGCAGTCCAGTCCATGATGGTCTGGATCTTGCTCTGCAAGGGTTGAACCTGGCCTCCACCCACAAGGTGGCCCAGGTACACAACCTGGCTCTGCCCTATCTGGCACTTGGTGGCCTTGATAGTCAGGCCTGCTTTCTGCAGGGCCTGCAAAACATTTCTGAGGTGGACCAGGTGATCCTCCCAGGTGGAGCTAAAGACAGCAATATCATCTAGATATGCTGCACTATAGCCTTCCAGACCTGTAAGGACTGTATTCACCAACCTCTGAAAAGTGGCAGGTGCATTCTTCAGACCAAAGGGCATCACCACAAATTGATAATGCCCACTAAGGGTTGAGAATGCTGTCTTTGGCTTTGCATCATCAGCTAGTCTGATCTGCCAGTAGCCAGCTGTCAGGTCAAATGTGCTTAGATACTTGGCTGAGGCCAAAGTGTCTATTGGCTCATCTGCCCTTGGTATTGGATGGGCATAAGTCCTAGTGACTGCATTGAGACCCCTGTAGTCCACACAAAACCTCATCTCTCTTTTCCCACCATTGGTGTGAGGTTTTGGCACAAGGACCACTGGACTAGCCCAAGGGCTATCTGAGGGTTCAATAACTCCCAAATCCAACATCTTCTGGACTTCTGTCCTGATACAGTCCCTGACATGGTCAGGTTGCCTATAAATCTTATCTTTAATAGGCAGACTGTCCCCAGTGTCCACTTCATGAGTGCACCAGGTGGTCTGACTGGGTGTCAGTGAGAATATGTGCCTGAACTGATTGAGCACCTGTCTGCAATCAGTTTGCTGCTGGGCAGTGAGGCTGCCTGCCAAGGCTACACCATCCACTGACCCATCATCAGGGTTCTGTGAGAGCAGGTCAGGGAGTGGGTCACTCTCTTCCTCCTGTCCCTCATCAGTAGCCATGAGCAAGCCCATGTCTGCCCTGTCCACATATGGTTTTAACCTGTTGACATGGAGAACCCTGTGGGGACTCCTGGGTGTTCCTAGGTCTACTAAGTAGGTAACCTCACCCTTCTGTCCAACAATGGTATGGGGTCCACTCCATTTGTCTTGGAGAGCTGCTGGGGCCACTGGCTCCAACACCCACACCTTCTGTCCTGGCTGGTAAACAGTCAGTACAGCCTTTGGTCATGCCAGGCTTTTGAAGTTCCTGGCTAGCCTCAAGGTTTTTAGTTGCCTTTTTCATGTACTCAGCCATCCTGGAGCGGAGACCAAGTACATAGTCCACTATGTCTTGCTTTGGGGGCTTGAGAGGTAACTCCCATCCTTCCTTCACCAAGCACAATGGACCCCTGACAGGGTGACCAAACAAAAGTTCAAAAGGGCTGTAGCCAACCCCCTTTTGAGGCACCTCCCTGTATGCAAATAAAAGGCAGGGCAAGAGTATGTCCCATCTTCGCCTAAGCTTTTCTGGGAGCCCTTTAATCATGCCCTTCAAGGTTTTGTTGAATCTCTCAACTAAACCATTGCATTGTGGGTGATAGGGTGTGGTGAACTTGTAAGTCACTCCACACTCCTTCCACATTGCTTTCAAGTATCCAGACATAACGTTTGCACCCCTGTCTGATACCACCTCCTTAGGGAAGCCCACTCTTGAGAAAATTCCCAGGAGGGCTCTTGCCACCACAGGTGCTGTAGTGGTCCTAAGGGGAATAGCCTCTGGGTACCTGGTGGCATGATCCACTACCACCAGGATAAACCTGTGCCCAGATGCTGTTTGGGGATCCATGGGACCAACAATGTCAATCCCCACCCTTTCAAAGGGAACCCCCACCACAGGTAGTGGTATCAGGGGGGCCTTTGTAGTGCCACCTGCCTTGCCACTGGCCTGGCAGGTTACACAGGAGCGACAAAACTCCTTGGTGTCTTCAGACATGTGGGGCCAGTGAAAGTGAGGGACAATTCTGTCCCAAGTCTTATTCTGGCCCAGGTGACCTGCTAAGGGAATGTCATGGGCTAGGGTCAATAGGAAGCCCCTGAACTTCAGAGGTATAACCAACCTCCTGGTGGCACCAGGCTTGGGGTCTCTACACTCTGAGTACAAGAGTCCATCATCCCAATACACTGTATGGGGACCACTAGCTTTCCCAGCAGCCTCAGCAGCAGCTTGCTGTCTGAGGGGTTCAAGAGAGGGGCAGCTCTGCTGCTCCTGGCTCAAATCTGCCCTGGAAGGGCCCCCTGTCACCAAGAACTCAACCTGGTCAGGTTCAAGCTCCTCTGGGACAGTTCCTTCCTCAGGACTGGGATCATCCCCCTCAAGAGACTGATCTTCCTTCTGAGCCAAGGGGGAAGGCACTGCCTTTACCCTTCTACTCCTCTTCTTGGAGGGCACTTGGTCCATTATTCCAGAATCCAAGGCCTGTTCAGTGTTAGACATTTTGGCTTGTGACCTGGTCACAGCAAACACATCTGCAGGGATGCCCAGCATTTCTGCATGGGTCCTGAGCTCCACTTCTGCCCAAGCTGAAGTTTCCAGATCATTGCCAAGCAAGCATTCAACTGGTAGGTCTGCACTTACCACAACCTTCTTAAGGCCAGTTACCCCTCCCCAGGAGAAGTTAACAACTGCCAGAGTATGGTCTGTTCTGACATTGCTAGCATTGGTCACTTGGTACATTTCACCAAGTATAATCTGCCCAGGATCCACAAGGTCTTGTGTCACCATGGTGACACTTGCCCCTGTGTCCCTAAATGCCAAAGCCTCTTTTCCATTGATTAAGGGCTGTTGCCTGTACTTGCCCAGATTACTGGGACTCACAGAGGAGGTCACATCCATGCCTCCATCACAGACTAGGACAGCCTGAATGAGTTCTCTGACTAAGTCAGAGCTCATCTCCTTACCCAGGGTCAACCCTACTAAACCCTTGGCTTGTGTAGTCCCACCACCAACTGTAACTGCACTAGGGGGAACAGGTGCCTTAGGGTCATTGGTGGTGGCTGGAATAGAGTCTTTGGACTTGGTGCAATCACTGGTCCAGTGGGTCTTTTGCTTACAGACCTTGCACCATGGTTTCTTTTGGCCTTTTCCCTTGTTAGACTGTGACTCCCCACCTGAAGAAGATTTTTGGGGGCCTTGTGAAGACTTCTGGTCTTTACCCTTCTCCCCACCCTTATCAGAGTTTTTAGAATCTTGCTTCTTAGGGCCACCACCTTGGTTCTGTACCTTCTGCCTCACCCTGGTTCTGACCCATTTGTCTGCCTTCTTTCCCAATTCTTGGGGAGAGGTCAGATCAGAGTCCACCAGGTGCTGATGCAACAGTTGATTTTGACAGTTATTAAGAATCTGCTCCCTCATGATAAGATTGTACAATCCTGTGAAGTCACATACCTTACTGCCCAATAACCAACCTTCCAGAGCCTTGGCAGAACAATCAACAAAGTCCACCCAGTCTTGAATCTGTGCTTTTTGGGTATCTCTGAACTTTAACCTGTATTGTTCAATGGTTAAGCCAAACCCATCAATCAGAGCACTCTTCAAGACTGTGTAATCATCAGCATCCTCTTCTCTAACAGTGAGGAGCTTATCTCTACCTTTGTCTGCAAAGGAGAGCCACAAGATTGCTGCCCACTGCTCCTGAGGGAGCCCCCATGTACTTTACAGGCCCTCTCCAGTGCAGTTATCCATTTGTGGATGTCATCCCCACTCTGGTAGGGAGGGACAATCTTGCTCAGGTTTCTATGGTCATAAGACCTTTCCCTATCTCTGGGGAAATTGCTGCCACCATGGGACTCTAGTCCCATCTTTTTTCTCTCTTTGTAGAGATCTAGGGACTCCCTGTCTATAGCCAACTGCTGTTTTCTGAGTTCAAGCTCGGCTTGCTCATACTGAATCAGTCTCTTTCTCCTCTCATGAGAGGATTCCCTCCTATGAGAAGAGACAGAGGTCCCTATTGATGTGTCAGAGTGGTTAGACTCCTGAGAAGGATATCTAGCCCTTCTTGGCACACTCTCAACTCTTCCTGGGGGGACAAAGGTGAGGTCATTCTGATCCTCCTCTTCATCCACAGGAATAGCTGTGTTTTCCAGGGCAAGGTCATTATCACCTTCCTGGCCAGTTTCAGAGGGGGGGGGGCCTGGGTTTCTTCACCCCTGACCCCTTCCTCATCTTCTGCCCCACCCTCTCTGCCTACCCCATCAGACCCTAGGGGTCTGCTGAGATCATCTGACCAAAGCACCTCCCTGAGGTGTTGGGTGGTGGCACTTTTGCCTGTCTTCAGCTTCCTAGTATTGCATAATGCTCTTAATTCCAAGAATGGGAGATTATCATACTTGGAGTGAAGAAGCCCACTGGCTTCTGGCAAGGACTCACTGGGTCCTGGCTTTGAAGACATTACTAGTGAGGTGTGGTGTATGCACTACCTACTCTAGTGTGGCCTACTAAACTCTCTTGAGTTGTAGAAAGGGTGTGCTATCCCTTAACACACAACTCTAAGTTCAGTAGAACTTACTGTATACTAAGCTTGATTTATATGTACCTAAGGTACCCTTAGTGGTTTTCAGTTGATCAATTCAATTGAGATTATCTGGTAAAACAATAGCAAGCTGGAATCCCACACGCTGCACACCAATGTGAGAAGTTGGCCTGGTATATGCTGTCCACTAATTATAGTGGGCACCTTGCACCAGTCCAAACAACCCCTTATTGGAGATAGGTTAAAGACAACCTTTATTGAAAGCTATCCTAGTGGTAGCTATGGAGAGCAGCCTTCAGGCTAAGTCTTGAAGGAATGTAAAGCAGCTTGTTTTACCAGTCTATAATCTCTTGAGTGACCAAATGAAAGAGCACCACACCAGGTATATATTCAAAATATATGTATTTATTGCTAAACACACCCCTCTAGTCTCTTTATGAGGCTAGAGTTCGAAATACATAAGTTATAAGTTAGTTATCAACAGTAGTAGCACAAATACACGTTTGAGCCCTAGGGGCGTACCAAACCATATACCAATAAAGTGGTATAAGAACCACGACTGAGCTAGACACAAGACCTAGAGCCTGTAGAAGTGCTTGGACCACAAGGAACCACCCAAGGTAGTGACACAGGGGACCCACAGGGGACACGTGCAGTGTGAGAACACAGCCGCGAATCGCCGTTGACTTCTATGGGGAAAGTCGCGGTTGGAATTTTAAAGAAAAGGGACACTTAGAGGAGGACTTGGAGCAAACCCTTTTAGAACTAGGCTGTTCTAGTGTCAATACCCACGGGAGCACCGGAGTACTCGAGTTACCTCACCCAGGGGAGCCGGGTGCATAGGTGTCTTTCGGGGTCGGGTTTCGTCGTCGTTTTCAATGGCGATCTGCTGCAAAGTGCTGCTGGCGGCCAAGTCGAAAGTGTTTGGGTGGATCCAAAGGTGGATCGAAGATCTGAAGAACCTTAAAGCAGAGGGGACAGAGTCTGGGTCACTAGCCAGTGACCAGGAAGGCGATGAGCAGATGCCAACCGATGTCGAGTGCTTCAGGTAGGTTGACGGTCATCTTGACTCTTCAGCCACGAGGTCCAGGAGGCGTCGACGATGACCAGGAGCTGGATTCGAGCTGTCCCATGATGTCTGTCAATTGCAGGGGTGTCGGCGACCGGATTGGACCCAACAAGCCTTGGCAACGACAAGAATCGTGGAAATAGAAGAAGGACGGTGGTGCAGACCAGCAAGGTCTGAGGGACTCACCCAGCGAGGGTAAGTCAGGGCACACCTGGAGCAACCAGGGAGCCCAAGCAGAAGAAAATTGGGCTTCGGGAGGGCCTACTAGCCAACGGACTAGCGACCGTGAAGAAGCCTTGAGTGGACGCACTTGGAGCTGGCTCACAGGACACTCGTAGAGTGGAGGCCAGTGATCTTTGGTGCAGTCGGTGCTGGAGGCTGGGGCTACTCGGAGCCCAAAGCACAACTTCGTGGGAGACCCAGAAGAGGATGCACTTACAAAAGTACGCGGTGTCCAGGGGTCACGGTTCCACATTATCCACGATAGCCACGGGCCTCAGCTTTGCAGGGTAGCCTCGGGGAAGTCTGGAAATCCACCTCTGGTGATGCAAAGACTTCGGCGTCCGGCGGGAGCTTCAGCGATGCAGACCGGACAATTGCTTCTTTGGTGCCTGCCAAGCAGGGGAGTCACTCCTTGACCCCAAGGGAGATTCTTCAGTCCTCTAATCTTGAAGTAGAGCGTCGAAGGTCCAGGATTCTGTGTCAGAGTTTCGTCCAGGTAAATCTAAAGTCCTAAGGACTGGGGTCCCATACTTATACCAAGTTAGGGGGTTGGACATACTCTGGGGACCCACCTATGGGAGTGTCAGGGCAGAGGGGTGGTTACACCCCTTTCCCTTTGTCCAGTTTCGCGCCAGGGCAGGGGCTGGAAGCCCCTGAGCCGGTTTGAACTGGGGTATGCACAGGGACACCAAGTGTGTCCCCAGTGCAGGACTTCAAAGCACCAGAGAGTGCTCCTGCCCAGCCCCAATACACACTATCCTGTCTGGGGAGGTGGTTACACCTCCCTGGGACAGGAAACCTATTGTCCAGGCCTCCCCTGCCGGAGTTTCAGTCAGCAGCAGGAGGCCAGACTCGTGTCTGTGGCAGCGGCATCCATTTTGTGATGCCAGGGCTTGGAAAGAAGTTACCGGGCAGGCCGGTGTGTACATGTCTCTCCCTCTAGAAGGGTGAAATGCTACCCCCGCCGCCAGAACTGGCGGGGGGGTAGTATTCCAAGATGTTTGACACCAAACACGACATGTTTCCGTGCAGCCATCCCAAAGTTAGCATTTAACGCGAGGTTATAATGCGCTTAAGAGTATATGGTCAGGCTGCACTACAAACAGCCTCAGAGAAGGGTCTCAGAACGCTGCAGAGGGGTTCTGCTCATGCAGGGGCCCCCTCTCACATAGGAACCAAGCACTCTGCCTTCAGGATTGACAAGGCCTGCCATAGGAGTGACTTATAGGTTTATATGTGTGTATGTATGTAGTGATATAGGTAACCTATATCACAGTAAGGGGTGCATGCACCACCTTACCCAGGCTGCAGTAGCAGACCTGTGGTGTCCTTTTGGCTGGCCTTCCAGGGGTGGCACAATACATGCTTCAGCCCCTGGCAGGCCTCTGAGGTACCTACGCCCTGGGTACATAGTATACCATATACTAGGGACTTACAAGGGCACTCCAGATTCCAATTAGAGATGTGCCTAAGGCACATGGAAACCATTTTAGAGAGGAAGCAGCTAGGCTGGGGTTCTGATTAGCAGGGCCCCAGCCAGATTAAAGTCGAAAACCAGTGAAGCATCAGCAAAAAGTGGGGGTACCCATGTGAAGCAGATCCTACTCTCCTACAAGTAGGAGACCCATCTATCTACAGGTTTCTCTTTCTTGGGTATAGGTATCACTGTTGCAGTGCAGAGGTCTCTAGGGACTTCACCTCTTTGGTATAGGTGTGTAGGGGTCTGACTGTTTTGCATCATATTTTCTTCATGAATTCTACTGGTAGGCCATTTGGGCACTGGGCTTTCCCAGATCGTAGCTGTGAGAGAGTGAGTTGTATTTCTTGCTCTTTCAAGTCTGCTTCCAACTCTAGTGCCCTGTGTCTCTCTAACCTTTTGCAGAGCCAGTCTTGAAAATAGTCTTCCAGGTCCAGCTTGTGAATAAGTAGTTTCCTCGCATAGAACTCTTGAATGTAGTCTGCCATGACTGCAGCTATCGCCTCACTCCCCGTGATTTTTCCTCCACTCTGGCCTAGAACTTTTCTCATGTGGTTCCTGCCTCATTCCCTATTACTGAGCCATGCCAGAAGTTTGCCTGCCTTATCTCCTACTCCATATAGCCTCCTTTGTTGGGCTAAGTAGGTCTGTTTGACTTCATGAGTCATTAGAGAATGGTATTATTCCGTCTTTAGGACTATACATGATTTACTAGCCTCTGTGGGTGTTTGAGTATATGCTTCCTCTAGATCTAGGCGTTCCCTTTCCAATTCAAGCTTGCTCCCTTTTTCATGTGTCCCCCACCTCTCCCAACATTATCTCAACTGAATGGTGTTATGACTGCCACTCACCTGTTCTCCAGGTTGTTCAACTTTGTTGCCGATAAGTCCCCAACTCCTCTGGGGCCAAATGGAAAGGCAGTAGTAGAGAAAACACGGCCAAACCAGATCACCCCAGGGGGGAAAGGCAATGGGGACGAGAAGAGAGAGAAAAAATGAAGAGATGCCACCGGAAGTCTTACTGCACAGGATGTTTTTTCTCTCAGAGAAATCGGGAAGTGTAGATTCTCAGGGGTGATAAGGTCGTATGAATATTGTCTCATTCTAGTCATATACTGACAGCGTAACTTCTCTGATCATCACTAAATACAAATAAAAAGGCAAACACTTAATCAACTATTACAATAATCATGTAAAACAGTCCTATTGTCTCTGTAATATTAGTTATTTATACCTAAAGTCTTTAGATTCTGATGCCGTAACAAGTGAACCTTCAAGGCAATTATTCATACACGTAATGACTTAATGTCTTTCCTAAAACACAAAATAATACGCGTAATTAAAATTCTGCAGTCGTGTGATAACCGGAATAATTAAAATTCCTGCTAACAGGTAAGCTCACAACTTACAAGATTTCTTCTTCCTTTGTTTGTCTATCAATAACTATTCTCCTTTACATATAACATGTGAATGAACAATCTTCATACAAGTAGTTGAGAGAGAGAGTTCAGCACAAAGGTCCTTATTCAAATGTCTATGAAGAACTAATTGTTCAGTTTACAGTTGT
Source organism: Calotriton arnoldi (assembly GCA_963921515.1). NCBI lineage: Eukaryota > Metazoa > Chordata > Amphibia > Caudata > Salamandridae > Calotriton > Calotriton arnoldi. Next base: position 2,692,628 of record CAWUFW010001495.1, read on the forward strand.
GGTATATTCTCACCGAAACTGCTTCTTACACTTGTCAAGTTCAAATAACCAAAAGTACAAAGTCCATTGTATTTCTTCAACCAAACCGAAGTCTGTAGTCTCAGAGATAAATAATATTAAATAAACTCACCGGGAATTGTTGATAAACATGTGTTGAAGATTTTGTATCTTACTTGAATATGCGCTGAATCGTCATCCTTATTCAGACCTTTTTTGTTTCTATTACAGGATCCGGAATTCCCAGCCGGGAAACAGGAAGGGGGAAGGAGCCACAAGACTGACCCGCCGGAAGAGCAGCCAAGTCCAGAAGAGTGGAGCCAAGATGAGGAGCCCATCCAAAGATGCCGCCGATGAGGGATCTGGAAACAGGTGAGTGACGCGAGCAAACTAGACTGAGAGAGTCTCAAGGGGTGGGTGTGGTTTAAATACTCTTCGATGCAACCCCCTGACTCATTCACTCGTGTAGCACGTTTTAGCAGTTAACATGTGCTCAAGTGTGGAAGAAACCTGAGAGCTGTCAACTGCCAATGCCTCTCCATTTGCATACTTGTGTCTGTAAATCACATTGAATGTTCAATATAGATCCATCCTATACTTAAAAATATGAATATGTACAACTTTCCTTAACCTTCTCAAGACTTGTTTTCATATCAATCCATCTAGCTAAGTACGTTTAGCATTTCATGACTAGTGAGGGAATCATGTTGAGTTCAGTTGAGCAGTGGCAGATTCATGACAAATGGTGGATTTGTAGGCCTCCCATAGGGTAGTCGCCACCGTTACGGTGTCAGTACTTTCAGCAAAGTAATGGCCTGTGTCTTTGTGTAAATGCTCCACCTCCAAATACTTTGTTAATCACCATTCAGCCATTCTCCATTTGTCTTCCCCTTCTAGTGTAATACTTAATAGGGAGTGGTCAGATATTCTCCCTGCTTTATATTCCACCTCTGTAAATCTAGGGAGTGGAGTAAAAAAGTAATCTATGCAGGTGTATGTGTTGTGCCCTCTGGGGTAGTTGGAGTATCGTCTACTTTTACTATGTGTTGTTTTCAAGATGTCTCCCATTCCCACTGAGCATATAAAGCTGTAGTTTCCCTGTCTATGGCTGGTGTGTCTATTTGATCTACGATCTATCTAATTGCATGTGCCATATTGAAGTCTCCTCCTAATACAGTTGTGGCCTGTGGATGTTCCATTAGAAGTCGTCCCAGGCATGGCAATAAATGTGTAGCTCTGGCGCAGTGTAAGCATTGATAAGTGTCAGCTTCTCCTCCTCCCATTCTTCCAGCACTGCTGTGTATCTTTCCATGGTATCTGTCCATACTTTGGTGATATGAAATGCCAGAGTCTAGTGCTCTGGAGCCTGTGGTGTACCCTGAATGACAGGCTACCATTATTTCCCCCACCTCGTACCATTCCATTGGTACCTTTCATGTGTGTTTTTTGTAGATTCAACACATATGATGTGTATCTCACTAGGGCCTTAGCCACTAGGCCCCGTTTAATTTGGTTCCCCAGCCCATTGACGTTCCTTGTTAGTACATTAAGCATGTGTACTGCCATTGTTGGTCGCATCTGATCTCATTCCCATGTTCACCATTCTCTTCAGTGGTATGTGACCCCCTTGTGTGCCCTGTGAAACTTGATAACAACAGTAGCTTGAAAACTGCTCCCAAAATCTCATCCCAACCTACCTTACCGTGCCGCTGTCTTAGAACTAACAGCCACCCTAAATCACAGCATGTCCATCGCCCAACTATTACTAAAATTGTGCATATACAACCATCTTTATACAGGGTCATATTATGCCCACTGTCCTGGTTGGACCCTAGGAGAGTGTATCTGACTTGCCGCAGTTCGCATTTGTGGCCATCTTTTTGGACTACTTGATGGTTCCCGGGATGTTTGACAATGTTCCCTTGATGATATGCTGATATCTCAGATAATTTCCTCTGATGTCATTGGTATGACTATTGTCTGGGGTACTCGTTCTCCATTATCTCTCAGTTCCCAGGTCTCCTCCCCAGATCCTTCTGTGACCCTCAATAGGGTTTCACATCTGTCAACAGTCTCCATGGCTTGGTCTCATTGAATCACTGCAACTACCCTCGTTCTTTTGGATTCCGCCTGGTTTTTCGAAGGAGCTACCCGAGTGCATCTCCTGATTGTGAGGTGTCTTTTACATTCCTGCCATTCCAGTGTATGACTTGTTCCCCTCTATTTCTAGCCATTCCCACACCTCTTCTACCTCTGTGAAGAAGTAGGATTCACCCTGCAACATTATTCTTAGATTGGCAGGGAAGAGCATAGCGTATCTGATGTCCAGTTGCTTTAGGTGTCTTTTGACCCCTAGGAAGGCCTCTCTTTGTCTCTGTACCACTGTGGTGTAGTGTGGATAGATGTTGACAGTGGCCACTTCCACCTGCCAGGGTACGTGCATCTGTGCCATTTACACTATTGTGTCTCTATCTCGATAATATAATAGACTGGCCTCTATGGCACGGGGTGGAGTGCCCATATCGAAGGTTTCACTGGGATTCTGAGGGTGTGCTCCACTGTAAACCATTTGGAGATTCCTCCACACCACTGAGGATAGTCAATGCTCCAGGAACCATTCCATGCTGGGTCCTTCCGCTTTCTCTGGTAGTCCCACCAGTCAGATGTTGCTGCGGGAGTGCCATTCAGCATCATTTATTTTCCCTTTTAGTATGGCCACCTCTTGTTCCAGTGTTCACAGGCTGGCGGTGTGTTCAAGCACTGTTGGTCTGAGGTTCGCAAGGGTTGATTCTGTTTCTCTTTCTCTGTCCACCAGTTTTCCGTGGTTAGCCCACAATAAGTTCACCTTGTGTGTCACTCCCTCAATCTTATGTTCCATTGCTATTTTTGGCTCTTTTATGGCAGACTAACTGGTCACCGTGTGGGCCTCTGGACCTAGGTGTGTAGCTGTCGCCATTTGTTGGTTGTTCTCCCCTATCGAGCACGATGTGCCTTCTATCTGTTGTCTGTATAGTTTAGAGCGAACCATTTCTTTTCTCTGTGGTTAGGGCTCAGACTTTCCTCCGTCGGTGCCGGGCATGTGGGTCTCTGTTCTCTTTGTCTTCCCATGTTCCTTGGGGTTTCTATGAATATGCTCTATGATTTAATTTGTATTCAAAGTGACTACATAGAGCATATTTGCAGAATCCAGAAGGTAGCTGCCTGTAGTGGGAAAAGAATAATAGCCCCAAATACTTTTGACATTTATTTCCGAATTGCTAATTGTGTTTTAACACTATAACACAACTTTCGGGCAGTGAGGGCATAGAACAAGTGCGCACTGGCGTGTTATCTGGGTAATCTATTACAATGTTCCAATCACGCTCAACTTATTGTGGTCCCACCACCAATGGGCCACGTCTAATAAAGATCCAACCTATGAACATGGAGCGTGTAAATTATCTATCGTTCATTAATGATAAATGTCCGAGCTGTATGCTCTTCCTCCAAACAAAGAAGATCTTGAGGGAGTCTTGTTGGTTGATATAACAATTCCAATTTGTATTCAATCCATCAAGCGTCAAAAGTACAAAATCAAAACAATCCAGCCAGTAGTCAAATCAAATCAGCCGATGCGTTTCGTCCAGTGTGGACATCATCAGGGCTGTAAATAAAAACATGCATATCAATGATGATTATCTTTGCACAAACCGTGTTGTGTCAACAAGATGAACCAATTGAATAAGAAAAAAACCTCCAAGACTCCCTACCTATATACAATCTATTCACAATCTTTGATTACATGTTTAACACGTTTTACTTGTTAGAACTTCATTGGTGAGAATAATAGTTGTTTGCATTTATATTCCGTTTTATAACTGTTTTTCTCCAAACCAACTGCTATAACAACAATCGTGTGTTGATTACAACAACATTCATCCCTTGTTCAACTCTGCCCGCATAAGAAATTTTGTAAATAACGTTACCTCATAATCACATGAGCATTTTATTTTCTTTCTTTTCATACATATTATTTAAACAATTCGTAACATCTTATGCCCATCCTGGTACATTCACTTCAGTTATGGCATGTTTCTAATTTTTCATCTACAAAGAGAAAGAAAACAGAAAATCGCTCTAGTTTGACTTCAGAACATCTGTTCAAATTCCTGGCAAGTATGCTATCAAGCTTCCCTAAATTCACTAGTACAGTTACATATTCCTATTTACACGACATCTCCGCACAGTCTACTACATGCTTGTGACCGTGACTATCACATCTCCTGTATATTTAAACACAGGCTATTTCTAATGTGTGTCAAGTGATCCAAAAGTGCAGACAAAAAGCTGCAAGTTCCTCTGGATTCCTTCACTCTATTCCTACTAGCATAATTCATGTACAGACTCCCTCACTGGTCCACCTTCATGGTCATGTTCACTCACCTACTGAATTGCAAGCTCTGTTCTTTCATGACTACCGCTCTCCCAGATTCAGGATTCCCACTTTTTTTTGTGTCCATCCCCCCCGCTCCTATTTATATTGTGCTCGCACCAATCAAAACCTAATCAGTGTGATTTCCCCAACATTGAGAGTTTCCTCTCTGGTCTACCTCTCTCTTAACCAATCAGTGATACCTCCCGTCAAACGTATCCAATCCAGGGCCAAAGTAACCCCTTCCGGCTCCTGTTCTATCCAATAGAATTTAGGGGCATATTAGCAAGAACGGCGTTAAAATTATCGCCGCTTTAGCGGCAGGAAACTGCCGCTAAAGCGGCGATAATGGGCTTGATAATATGCCCTTGAGAATACCAATAGAAGCCCATGTTCTGCTGTGATCCTGGGCTTCTATTGGAATTCTCAAGGGCATATTATCAAGCCCATTATCGCCGCTTTAGCTGCAGTTTCCTGCCGCTAAAGCAGCGATAATTTTAACGCCGTTCTTGCTAATATGCCCCCATGTGTTTACCCATTTCCGCCCGGGAGCGCCGTACCTTGCCTGTTCTGCCTGACTAAAGGCGTGACCCACCAGGCTCCGTTCAGCTTAATCAGCTTCTGCTGACGCCTGCCCTCACATTTCCTGCGGCATGTCCGTAAGGGTGAGCCATCATCTGCCTGTCGTGTCCGACACCAGGCGTATCAAATAAGGCCAGCATCACTCAAATTCAAAAGCACTATTTGTTACATTACCCTAGTGAAATACAACAATATCTTCACATATTAATGCATGAACTTGCATCCATTTCAGCCCATTTTAATTCCTAAAAATAGCAGAAAAATGCATACACAATGGTGGTCGCGGCTCAATTAACAGAATAAAATTGTATCTTACATATTGCCTTTTATGACGAACCAATTCTCACCCAGTTATCGTCAGGGTTTTAACCAATGAACAGGTGAAATGACAAATAAGCTCATCATTAACACTGCCAAAAAGCGATCCCACTGTTACTGCTCATAGTCCATGCTTCAGTTATTTGAATATGGTCCAACCCGTTCCCTCCTATCACTGCTAGTCTGTCAAACATAGTTAATGGGATGCATCCTCCATGATCATAAAAAGTAATGAAACTCATTTTCCCTGTTGAGGCCCACTTCTACAGACCTTAATCTGCTGATCCACATAGCCTCTTCTTGCCTCAACCTTAACTCCCAACACCCTCCTCTTATATCCGGAACAATCCTTTGTATTCCATGAAATTTAAAACCGGTCAGACCCGGATGATTTTCTTTCATGTGCTGAACAATGGGTGACCTATTGTCACTCTTCAAAATGGCATGACGATGCTCCTGAATCCTGATTTTCAGTGCTCTTTTGGTGCTAACCACGTATATTTTATCACATACACATTTGATAACGTATATAACACCACAGCTATTGCAATTAATACATTTGTTGATCCAGTACTGTCTCTCCGTGTTATATTTGAAATACTTCATACGATTAATTCCACTGTCACAAATAATGCAGAACCCACATGTGTAAAAACCCTTAGGTTGACCCTGCCTCCAATTACTGACAGGTTCTTGCACAAATTCCAAATAGTTCCTAGTAATCCTGTTCCCTATCGTGGGACTTTTCCTGTATGTCACCCAAGGTCTCTCAGAAATATAGTTGGTTAATCCCGGAACCCCTTTTAGGAGATTCCAGTTTTTGTTCAAAATTCTGTATATTTATTTGTGTTCAGTACTGTAAGTCGAAACAAAAGCCAATCTCTCCTGTTGCTGCTTCCTAAGTTTCTGCACCAATGTTTCCTCTCTCTTCATTCCCTGGGCTCTCTTCATAGATTTGTTTTAGCTGTAAATAGAGTTTTGCCATTCTTTAGTGAGTTGGAGCACTGAGATGCACCAAAGGTATATCCTCTGTAATATGAAAATGAGAGGCAATTTCCAGATTGCTACAGACACTAAAGATTTCATCTTGCCTTTAGATACCAATGCTAGGCAGTTGTAGGTAGTACCATGCCGTTTGATCAAGTAGAGTTCTTTGTTTTCTCCTTTATCCCAGTCCCGTTTTCCCAGGTCTATTGCTAATTAGCATATCATTCAGTCTATAGTTTGCAGTGGGCTCAGAAAGGTGAAAAAAACAACAAATGAATTCCTGTTGAATCGGGGCTAATGGTGGGCTCCGCAATATACCATTACGTCCACTAGACCCTACTGGTTGCGGAGATATATAAGGTTTTTAAGTTCTACAAGAATCTAGGGTACACAGAGCCAACAAATGAGCTGGGCCATACAAGGGTTTTTCAATGTGAACCAGGTATAGACCAATTCATATGGTAAAATATGTAGAGTGAAAAATGGGTATCAAGGAAACCTATGTATTTCTGCAACGGGCATAAGAGTTTAGGAGCAGTAGTTGTTTGTACATCTCTGAATTTGTGGGTACCCGAACTAGCATACGATTTGGAGTTTTTTCCCCAAAATGTCTTCTTTCTTACACACTGGCTTGCATTTGGAAGGTACAAATGCAGTGAAATGCAATTGGTAATAACCAATGTTCTACGATTCTATGCTCTTACATGTCTTTTGATAAAAATGGTACCTCACTTGTGTGCATAGGCCTAGTACCCATGACAGAAAACGAGCCAAAACACAACATGGACGCATCACATTTTTCCACTCAAAACTGACCTTTTTTTGCAATGTGGGTAGCTGTGGATTTAGGGAAACTTAGCAAACCTGTACATTTTTTAAAACTAGACACAGAAGGGAATCCAGAGTGGATGACTTGTGTGTCTCTCGTCAGGCTTTTGTTTTACCCAGAATGCCTTGCAAACCTCAAATTGTAACTAAAAAACACATTTTCCTCACTTTTCTGTGATGGGGAGTTGTGGAATCTGCAGGGAGCCACAAATGTCATTCTACCCAGCATTCCCCCAAGTCTCCCATTACAAATGGTGCCTCACTTGTGTGGGTAGGCCTAGTACCTGCGACAGGAAACTGCCAAAACGCAACCTGGATACATCACAATTTTCCACTCACATCGGACCCTTTTTTTGCAATGCAGGTAGCTGAAGATTTTGGGCCCGAGCTCAGCCGACACCTAAGTAAACCTAGCAAACCTTTACATTTTTGTAAACTAGCCACCTAGGGGATTCCAGGGTGGGGTGACTTGGTGGCTCTTACCAGGTTTTTGCCCCAGAATTCCTTGCAAACATCAAACTTTGACTAAAAAAACATATTTTACTCACATTTTTGTCATGGAAAGTTCTGGAATCTGTGAGGAGCCACAAATTTCCTTCTACTCAGCATTCCCCCATGTCTCCAAATAAATATGGTATCTCACTTGTGTGGTTAGGTCTAGTGCCTGTGACAGGAAATAGCCCAAAACGCAAAATGGACACATCACATGTTTACACTCAAAACAGACACTTTTTTTGCAAAATGTGTAGCTGTGGATTTTCTTCCCTAACACAGCTGGCTCCTAAGAAAACATGCACATTTTTGAAAACTAGACACCTGGGGAGGTCCAAGGTGGTGTGCCTGCATGGATCCCTCAGCGTTTTCTTAACAACAATGCCCTGCAAACCTCAAACGTTGCCTCAAATCATGCATTCTCCTTACATTTCTGTGATGGAAACTTGCAGAAGCCCCAGGAAGCCACAGAATTCCTACCACCCAGCATTACCCAACTTGTGCCGATAACAACGCTGCACCATTTGTTTCACTGGGCTTAGTGCCCGTGACAGGAACGGATGAAACCAAGGGAGCCTTTGCGCGTGAAGTATGTATACATCCCCACTCCAGTCTAAGCAACAGCAGGGAAAGTGTTGGACTTTGGAGGGGTTATATTTTCTAATCCCACTTTAGACTAAGCAACAGTAGGAAAGCGTTAGATTTACTATTCGCACTCAATTTTATGCAACAATAGAGAAAGTGTTGGATTTCGGAGAGGTTATATTTACTAGTCCCACTTCAGTCTAAGCAATAGTAGGGAAATTGTTGGACTTCAGAAGGGTTAGATTTTCTTCTCCCACTACAGTGTAAGCAACAGTAGGAAAAGTGTTGGTCATTGGGGGAGTTGCATTCACTATTTCCACTCCAATCTATGCAACAGTAGGGAAAGTGATGATCTTCATAAGAGGTACATAACCCACTCAATCTCATAATTATTTTAAAGAAATTTTTTAAATACCTAAGAACAATTCGTTTTTTAAATCAAATTTTATATAAGAAATACATACAATATAAACTTTTTTTTTTAAAACAATTTATAAAAAATAAATAAATTAAAATTAAATCAACTTCCCGCCCGACAACCCAAAGGGCAGGCTGGGAATGCTTCAGAGAGTTCAGAATGCAGCAGCCCGGATGCTGTTTATTGTTATTTTATTTGTTTGTTTCATTTGCCAATTTTCATTTTCATTTAATTTTTAAATCTATGTTAGTAACTTATATTTTAGTATTGGGTTGTTGGGTTTCTAGTGGATTAGGGTGGTAAGTTAAATAAATTACAAATTAATTTAATTTAGATGTTCTGTTTTTCTGTAGATTAAACATGTAATTGATCAATACTTTAATCGTTTAATTGTTTTTTTTATTTATTTAAATTTAATTTTCACATTTTTATGTATATTTTAATTTTTATACTTTTGTTAGTAATTTATATTTTAGCAGTGGGTTGCTGGGTGTGTTGAGGAATAGCTTGGGAAGGTATTGAAAATAAGTTTGTTGAAATGAGATTGTAAGAAATTGGGTTGTTAGTTGAGTGGATGTGATCCCTCGTCAAGCATCTGCCACAATCCTTGCAGGGTGAACACCAAAATATCAGTAAATTAACTTGTGCTTATCCCCAGATAGCTTGGCACAAAAAGCAGTCAGGCTTACCTTAGAGGCAATGTGCAAACTATTTATGCAGCACACAAACGGTATTAAAGTGGAAACAGAACACAAGAAAAATCCCAAACCGATTTAGAAAATTAGAGTACATTTTAATAAAGTATTTGACACCAAATGACAAAATCCAATCATTGGAACCAGAGTTATGAATTTTTTAAGTTTTGTTAAAAACTAAACGATAAAAGCTCCAACCGGGGACATCTAGTAGTCACACTAGACCGGGCCAAAGTAAAAAACATATGGTTGAGCGCGATTGGGCCTGGTCAGTGTTTACCTGTGGACTTAGAATAATTTTTGAGAAAACATTTCTGAGGAGATAAAGTCCCGTGGGGCAAGGCGGCAAGAGGTGTCCGATGGGGGACTGTCATCGCCGGATAGCTTTGGGTCGAAGACGCCCTGAAGAGTTCTGCATTCAGACTTATTAGACAAAATAGAAGTCAAAAATGTCAAGTGGGGCGAGGCAGAGGGCTGTAGCTGAAGACCGGGCCACAAGGTCAGATACCCCTTTGACGAAGGATCGCTGAAACATCTTTGCTGCTGTGGTGAAGAACATAGCTGGATAAGCCTTGAAGTCAATCCGACCGGTCCCGGTCTACATCTCTGCCACACTTTCGGATTTTGGCTATCTGAGCACATTTAGCACCACTCCCAAGGATCTAGGACTGGAGGGGCACCACTTGAAGGGCCAGGACTCACTCAGGCTGGGTCCAGGTGTGGGTTCCAAATGGAGGAAGCCTTTTGTGTCCCTGTGGCTCTGGATAGGAGGCCAGCAAACTCGCTCTTGTGAGTCACTCTGGAGTTCTTGGGACATTTGAAGATCCAGTCCTTGTCCCCAGGCAGAAGGTAGCAGAGCAGCAGGACAAACAGGGTAGCAATCCATCAGGTCAGCAGAATTGTAGAGCAGCAGTCCAGCAGAGTGGAATTCCTTCAATCAGCACAGCAGTCCTTCTTTCTGGCAAAGTATTCACAGGTACCGAAGTGTACTGAAGAGTTGGTGTCTGAGATCCTACTGTAATACTGGTGCCCTGGTTCTGGAAGGTGGGAGAAGCTTCTCGACAGTGGCTTTCAAGTGCATGGAATTTCCTGACTCCCCTGCCCTGGCTCCAAACTAGCTGCAGTGACTATGCAGGGTCGTTAGGCCCTTTGTGTGAAAGTAGAGCACAGTCTATTCAGTTGTAAGTGGAGCTGTGCTCAGCTCCGCCCCGCCCCATCCTGCCAGTCAAAGGCCCATTGAGGCACACCTATTACTGCTACTGTGTGGCTATCTGGGAGAAATTCACAAAGTCTAACTGTCAGTTACACACAGTTATGTGACCAAGACCAGGCTATAGGCCCAAAAGGGTTAAGGACAGAAAAGTGCCAACGTTCTAAAAGTGATACCAAAGGGGATGATGGACGGAGCGTTAGAGCAAATCAAACACTCACCCCCAGTCAACTGATCTAGGTTTAATCCATCATCATTCTTTAGCTCACTCCACCACCCCAGTTCAGACATGGCCATATGCAAATCAGCCTGACCCTGTGCCTCATGGGAACAGTCCAGCCCGAACTGCCAAGCCATGTCTTCCCTGGACCGGAAACAAGCATCCTGGGACCGGTTTCGGGTTCAAAACCCTCATCAGCCAGGCTATCTTGAATCCAGTGGCAAAGTGAGCAAGGGACCCACGTCTGGGCATACCCTGCCAACTTAGGGCGAACAAAGCGATACCAAAGGGGATAATGGACGGAGCGTTAGAGCAAATCAAACACTCACCCCCAGTCAACTGATCTGGGTTTAATCCATCATCATTCTTTAGCTCACTCCACCACCCCAGTTCAGACATGGCCATATGCAAATCAGTCTGACCCTGTGCCTCATGGGAACAGTCCAGCCCGAACTGCCAAGCCATGTCTTCCCTGGACCGGAAACAAGCATCCTGGGACCGGTTTCGGGTTCAAAACCCTCATCAGCCAGGCTATCTTGAATCCAGTGGCAAAGTGAGCAAGGGACCCACGTCTGGGCATACCCTGCCAACTTAGGGCGAACAAAGCGATACCATAGGGGATGATGGACGGAGCGTTAGAGCAAATCAAACACTCACCCCCAGTCAACTGATCTGGGTTTAATCCATCATCATTCTTTAGCTCACTCCACCACCCCAGTTCAGACATGGCCATATGCAAATCAGTCTGACCCTGTGCCTCATGGGAACAGTCCAGCCCGAACTGCCAAGCCATGTCTTCCCTGGACCGGAAACAAGCATCCTGGGACCGGTTTCGGGTTCAAAACCCTCATCAGCCAGGCTATCTTGAATCCAGTGGCAAAGTGAGCAAGGGACCCACGTCTGGGCATACCCTGACAACTTAGGGCGAACAAAGCGATACCAAAGGGGATGATGGACGGAGCGTTAGAGCAAATCAAACACTCACCCCCAGTCAACTGATCTGGGTTTAATCCATCATCATTCTTTAGCTCACTCCACCACCCCAGTTCAGACATGGCCATATGCAAATCAGTCTGACCCTGTGCCTCATGGGAACAGTCCAGCCCGAACTGCCAAGCCATGTCTTCCCTGGTACGGAAACAAGCATCCTGGGACCGGTTTCGGGTTCAAAACCCTCATCAGCCAGGCTATCTTGAATTCATTGGCAAAGTGAGCAAGGGACCAACGTCTGGGCATACCCTGCCAACTTAGGGCGAACAAAGCGATACCAAAGGGGATGATGGATGGAGCGTTAGAGCAAATCAAACACTCACCCCCAGTCAACTGATCTGGGTTTAATCCATCATCATTCTTTAGCTCACTCCACCACCCCAGTTCAGACATGGCCATATGCAAATCAGTCTGACCCTGTGCCTCATGGGAACAGTCCAGCCCGAACTGCCAAGCCATGTCTTCCCTGGACCGGAAACAAGCATCCTGGGACCGGTTTCGGGTTCAAAACCCTCATCAGCCAGGCTATCTTGAATCCAGTGGCAAAGTGAGCAAGGGACCCACGTCTGGGCATACCCTGCCAACTTAGGGCGAACAAAGCGATACCAAAGGGGATGATGGACGGAGCGTTAGAGCAAATCAAACACTCACCCCCAGTCAACTGAACTGGGTTTAATCCATCATCATTCTTTAGCTCACTCCACCACCCCAGTTCAGACATGGCCATATGCAAATCAGTCTGACCCTGTGCCTCATGGGAACAGTCCAGCCCGAACTGCCAAGCCATGTCTTCCCTGGACCGGAAACAAGCATCCTGGGACCGGTTTCGGGTTCAAAACCCTCATCAGCCAGGCTATCTTGAATCCAGTGGCAAAGTGAGCAAGGGACCCACGTCTGGGCATACCCTGCCAACTTAGGGCGAACAAAGCGATACCAGAGGGGATGATGGACGAGCGTTAGAGCAAATCAAACACTCACCCCCAGTCAACTGATCTGGGTTTAATCCATCATCATTCTTTAGCTCACTCCACCACCCCAGTTCAGACATGGCCATATGCAAATCAGTCTGACCCTGTGCCTCATGGGAACAGTCCAGCCCGAACTGCCAAGCCATGTCTTCCCTGGACCGGAAACAAGCATCCTGGGACCGGTTTCGGGATCAAAACCCTCATCAGCCAGGCTATCTTGAATCCAGTGGCAAAGTGAGCAAGGGACCCACGTCTGGGCATACCCTGCCAACTTAGGGCGAACAAAGCGATACCAAAGGGGATGATGGACGGAGCGTTAGAGCAAATCAAACACTCACCCCCAGTCAACTGATCTGGGTTTAATCCATCATCATTCTTTAGCTCACTCTACCACCCCAGTTCAGACATGGCCATATGCAAATCAGTCTGACCCTGTGCCTCATGGGAACAGTCCAGCCCGAACTGCCAAGCCATGTCTTCCCTGGACCGGAAACAAGCATCCTGGGACCGGTTTCGGGTTCAAAACCCTCATCAGCCAGGCTATCTTGAATCCAGTGGCAAAGTGAGCAAGGGACCCACATCTGGGCATACCCTGCCAACTTAGGGCGAACAAAGCGATACCAAAGGGGATGATGGACGGAGCGTTAGAGCAAATCAAACACTCACCCCCAGTCAACTGATCTGGGTTTAATCCATCATCATTCTTTAGCTCACTCCACCACCCCAGTTCAGACATGGCCATATGCAAATCAGTCTGACCCTGTGCCTCATGGGAACAGTCCAGCCCGAACTGCCAAGCCATGTCTTCCCTGGACTGGAAACAAGCATCCTGGGACCGGTTTCGGGTTCAAAACCCTCATCAGCCAGGCTATCTTGAATCCAGTGGCAAAGTGAGCAAGGGACCCACGTCTGGGCATACCCTGCCAACTTAGGGCGAACAAAGCGATACCAAAGGGGATGATGGACGGAGCGTTAGAGCAAATCAAACACTCACCCCCAGTCAACTGATCTGGGTTTAATCCATCATCATTCTTTAGCTCACTCCACCACCCCAGTTCAGACATGGCCATATGCAAATCAGTCTGACCCTGTGCCTCATGGGAACAGTCCAGCCCGAACTGCCAAGCCATGTCTTCCCTGGGCCGGAAACAAGCATCCTGGGACCGGTTTCGGGTTCAAAACCCTCATCAGCCAGGCTATCTTGAATCCAGTGGCAAAGTGAGCAAGGGACCCACGTCTGGGCATACCCTGCCAACTTAGGGCGAACAAAGCGATACCAAAGGGGATGATGGACGGAGCGTTAGAGCAAATCAAACACTCACCCCCAGTCAACTGATCTGGGTTTAATCCATCATCATTCTTTAGCTCACTCCACCACCACAGTTCAGACATGGCCATATGCAAATCAGTCTGACCCTGTGCCTCATGGGAACACTCCAGCCCGAACTGCCAAGCCCAGACGTGGGTCCCTTGCTCACTTTGCCACTGGATTCAAGCTAGCCTAGCTGATGACGGCTGAATAGCCCGAAACCGGTCCCAGGATGCTTGTTTCTGGTCCAGGGAAGACATGGCTTGGCAGTTCGGGCTGGACTGTTCCCATGAGGCACAGGGTCAGACTGATTTGCATATGGCCATGTCTGAACTGGGGTGGTGGAGTGAGCTAAAGAATGATGATGGATTAAACCCAGATCAGTTGACTGGGGGTGAGTGTTTGATTTGCTCAAACGCTCCGTCCATCATCCCCTTTTGTATCACGTTCTAAAAGTGGCATTTTTAAAATTGTGATAAAAACCCCAACTTTACCATTAAATAGGGTTCTTTATCACAATTCCAAAGACACCAAACATAATATAGCTGCCAGCTCCCAATTGGAAATCACTGCTTATTAAATGTAATATGTAATCCCCAATGTTATCCGATCGAATTTTGGAGTTTCTAACTACCAGGACATGTAAAACTTAAAAGTACATTTCCAACCTTTTAATTATTCAGCACCCTGCCATATGGGCTGCCTAGGGCCTACCTTAGGGATGACTTATATGTAATAAAAGGGGGGGTTAAGAATTGGCAATGGGGGTTTAAATGACAAGTCGAAATGGCAGTTTCAAACTGCATTCAGGGTGCAGTGGCAGACCTGGGGCATGTGTCAGGGTGCTACTTAGGGGTCGATTCCGATGTCGGCCGGAAGCGCACCTAACAGTATTCGTCCGGAAAAAATACGAGCCGAACGCATGTTTTCCGACCGACTCGAACACTCTACGGAATGAACAAGTACGATGCACATAACAGCCCAGATTCCGAGCGAGCCGTACTTACCCATTCCAGCTCCTGTTCCCCGCCCGAGCCGGATCCGTAAACGCCGAATCGAGTCGCACGGAACCAAATACACAGCACCTTCCGGCCGGACTAGTACGATGCGTCTCCCGTACGCGCCGAACTCGTTGCTACGTATGGCACGTTTGAGCATCCGGGAGAGCTGCACATAAGCTCCGATTCGCGCCACAAGACGATCCACGGCGACGAGACGAACAAGCCAGCGACTAGTACGAGTCGAAGACACGAGAAACCCGAACGAGACGAACAAACCATGAATCCCATCGCGCAGGTCCTACCAATACTCTACATCTATTACCGGGACCGGCACGGACACGTACGGCGCAGACGGTAAGTCAAACACCCACAACACAAACAAACGACACGTACCCGAAATATGTCACACACATAGGGATGCACAAATGACGTACCCAAGCAACAGCAGAACCATAGGGGTGGGATGGCCAACACCAATGCCATACAGACCCATAGGGGGATGGATGCCTACCACCAACACCACCCTACAACTACCCCTACTCATGGGTAGCTAGATGCCTGCCACCACCCCCCCCATTCATGGGGGGCTGGATGCCTACCACTACTGCCATCCCCACCCATAGGGGGCTGGATGCCTACCACTACTGCCATCCCCACCCATAGGGGGCTGGATGCCTACCACTACTACCATCCCCACTCATGGGGGGCTGGATGGCTGCCACTACTACCATCCCCACTCATGGGGGGCTGGATGCCTACCACTACTGCCATCCCCACCCATAGGGGGCTGGATGCCTACAACTACTACCACCCCCACTCATGGGGGGCTGGATGCCTACCACTACTACCACCCCCACTCATGGGGGGCTGGATGCCTGTCACTACTGCCATCCCCACTCATGGGGGGATGGATGGCTGCCACTACTACCATCCCCACTCATGGGGGGCTGGATGCCTACCACTACTGCCATCCCCACCCATAGGGGGCTGGATGCCTACCACTACTACCATCCCCACTCATGGGTGGCTAGATGCCTGCCACCACCCCCCCCACTCATGGGGGGCTGGATGCCTGTCACTACTGCCATCCCCACTCATGGGGGATGGATGGCTGCCACTACTACCATCCCCACTCATGGGGGGCTGGATGCCTACCACTACTACCATCCCCACCCATAGGGGGCTGGATGCCTACCACTACTACCATCCCCACTCATGGGGGGCTGGATGCCTACCACAACTACCATACCCACTCATGGGGGGCTGGATGCCTACCACAACTACCATACCCACTCATGGGGGGCTGGATGCCTACCACTACTACCATCCCCACTCATGGGGGGCTGGATGGCTGCCACTACTACCATCCCCACTCATGGGGGGCTGGATGCCTACCACTACTGCCATCCCCACCCATAGGGGGCTGGATGCCTACCACTACTACCATCCCCACTCATGGGGGGCTGGATGCCTACCACTACTACCACCCCCACTCATGGGGGGCTGGATGCCTGTCACTACTGCCATCCCCACTCATGGGGGATGGATGGCTGCCACTACTACCATCCCCACTCATGGGGGGCTGGATGCCTACCACTACTGCCATCCCCACCCATAGGGGGCTGGATGCCTACCACTACTACCATCCCCACTCATGGGTGGCTAGATGCCTGCCACCACCCCCCCAACTCATAGGGGCTGGATGCCTGTCACTACTGCCATCCCCACTCATGGGGGGATGGATGGCTGCCACTACTACCATCCCCACTCATGGGGGGCTGGATGCCTACCACTACTGCCATCCCCACCCATAGGGGGCTGGATGCCTACCACTACTACCATCCCCACTCATGGGGGGCTGGATGCCTACCACAACTACCATACCCACTCATGGGGGGCTGGATGCCTACCACTACTACCATCCCCACCATCTCATGGGGGGCTGGATGGCTGCCACTACTACCATCCCCACTCATGGGGGCTGGATGCCTACCACTACTGCCATCCCCACCCATAGGGGGCTGGATGCCTACCACTACTACCATCCCCACTCATGGGGGGCTGGATGCCTACCACTACTACCACCCCCACTGATGGGGGGCTGAATGCCTGTCACTACTGCCATCCCCACTCATGGGGGGATGGATGGCTGCCACTACTACCATCCCCACTCATGGGGGGCTGGATGCCTACCACCACTGCCATCCCCACCCATAGGGGGCTGGATGCCTACCACAACTACCATACCCACTCATGGGGGGCTGGATGCCTACCACTACTACCATCCCCACTCATGGGGGGCTGGATGGCTGCCACTACTACCATCCCCACTCATGGGGGGCTGGATGCCTACCACTACTGCCATCCCCACCCATAGGGGGCTGGATGCCTACCACTACTACCATCCCCACTCATGGGGGGCTGGATGCCTACCACAACTACCATACCCACTCATGGGGGGCTGGATGCCTACCACTACTACCATCCCCACTCATGGGGGGCTGGATGCCCACCACTACTACCATCCCCACTCATGGGTGGCTAGATGCCTGCCACTACCCCCCCCACTCATGGGGGGCTGGATGCCTGTCACTACTGCCATCCCCACTCATGGGGGGATGGATGGCTGCCACTACTACCATCCCCACTCATGGGGGGCTGGATGCCTACCACTACTGCCATCCCCACCCATAGGGGGCTGGATGCCTACCACTACTACCATCCCCACTCATGGGTGGCTAGATGCCTGCCACCACCCCCCCCCCACTCATGGGGGGCTGGATGCCTACCACTACTACCATCCCCACTCATGGGGGGCTGGATGCCTGCCACTACTGCCATCCCCACCCATAGGGGGCTGGATGCCTACCACTACTACCATCCCCACTCATGGGGGGCTGGATGCCTACCACTACTACCATCCCCACTCATGGGGGCAGGATGCCTGTCACTACAACCACCCCTACTCATAGGACGGGTAATGCATGACACAACTAGCATACTCCCACATAAGGACTGTCTGTAAATTACATCCCACCCCCAACACCATGACAAGCGTGTGTGGTCTGTGTCAAATGCATACAACACTGAACATGACATTGAACATACAATGTGACCCCCTAACACATGTGTCACACATAATTGTGTGTGTGGCCTACACAATGCAAGCAGACCATGACCACTGTGGCAATGGGGCCCAAAGCCCCATCACCACAGTGCCCAAAGGTAAGTGTGTGCTCCATAGCTGAAGCACATTTTGAACAGTGTGGCAATGGGGCCCAAAGCCCCATCACCACAGTGCCCAAAAGGCAAGTGTGTGCTCCATAGCTGAAGCACATTTTGAACAGTGTGGCAATGGGGCCCTAAGCCCCATCACCACAGTGCCCAAAGGCAAGTGTGTGCTCCATAGCTGAAGCACATTTTGAACAGTGTGGCAATGGGGCACTAAGCCCCATCACCACAGTGCCCAAAGGTAAGTGTGTGCTCCATAGCTGAAGCACATTTTGAACAGTGTGGCAATGGGGCCCTAAGCCCCATCACCACAGTGCCCCAAAGGTAAGTGTAGTCCTGGTAAAAGCTGCTAAACCAAAAATGCAGGGATTATTCCTGGCCACACAACACCAAACACTACAGTGGCATTGTAGTGCTTGTGTCCCATAGCAACATAGATTGTGTGAGGCAAGCAGTGCAGTGCCAATGACACATCATTCTAGCCATGTGCACACAAACATCAGCCATGGGGGCCCACATTGTCTACATTCACAAATAACACAATGACAGAAGTGAGCATCATAATGCAGACCCACATATCTGCAGCAATGGACACACAAATGTAGATATCCTGTGGAGACTGTAGATGTCATGTGAACAAATACCATACCATGGCAGCAATGGGACATACTAACCATGATCAATGTGCTGACTGATGACCTAGCAGTCCCAGGGCCAGCAGGGGAAAGCCAACAAACAACATACAGCCAATGGCAAACTAAAGATATGCCAATGCAGTGGTGCAAATGCACAAACACAAACAGGCAGACTCACACTGCATATCATACACAACAGGTGAGGGGGTTGTGTGCCAGTGTCCCCAGGCAAACACACAACACATGAGGAGGCCAGATTCACTAATACACAGATGTCAACACAGTCACATACAAAACTAACTCAGGAATTGGATTCCCATATGTGGGCAAACAGGCATTGTGAGATGAGAGGGAGCCCAAATTACACATGTCACACAAGCTTGTAGGAACAGCAACAAACACAGCAAGAGACAGAACCACCACAGCACTCCCCCCAGGGACCCCACATTGTGGTGACACTAGCCTGCATGACAATCACACTGTGATGGCAAAGGTAGATGTCATCCACACTGTGAACCACAGCCATGTGTCCTGAGCAACAAACTACCATCACACCTATACAAGCACAAAGCACTCCGCATGGCCTGCCAGCCAAGGACAACAAGGAGGTAGTGCCCCAGCCGTGCAACAACTCACATTTGCACACACTCAACGCCACACACCTTGAACTCCACCAATGTGCAGCAGTGAAGCTCACATGGTCTGCTGACATTGCACATGCACCCATGAAAATCCCAGGGGTGGTGGGGGGAAATAAGGTGCAGAAACCCATTACACATGGCCAGTCAACAATACTTGTGAATGTCTGACACACTGCACAGTATGCCGTACATGGGCATGACGTCAAATCCACCCCAAACAATGGGATCCTGGCCATAGTCACACACCAATGAAGAAGCCAAGCTGACCCACAAAGGACACACATAGACAACTTCCAACATTGCAGCTCTGACCCTGAGGAGTGGCAGCAGTCACACACACAACGTGTCACAATCATTGAAAGCGTACACAAACAGAAAATCACATTACTCGTGTAACCAACAAGTGCCAAGAGGAATCTTGACTGTGTCCCATCTGCGTTTGCCCACATCCCCAGCCCTGACAACAAAGACAACTAGGGATGACAACCTCATTAACATTAGTTTGCCATGCACCCACATCCCGGAGAAACCAGGTCCAAGATGCTGGATGAACACAGAACAACTCAGCAAGCATCACAAATAGGAACATCCGTAGGGACACAGCCTGTGTAGGAAAAGGAGAAGGGTACACGCACAGACATGCCTACACAACACACAACACGGGCACAGCCTATATCACGGAATCACGCACTGTCATGAGGGCACTCTACTCCTGTGGAAGGTCAGCTGTGCCAAACCTTGTCTGTGCATGACTCAAACATGTCAGCAGAACACTCGGTCAGTGAGTCAACAACTACAACACACTGAAGGCTCTGCTCATATCAGCCTGGGCACGGGAGTGTCACATCAGTCATCTGCATACACCCAAGACACGTGTCAAGCAACTTGCACTGTGTACACAGATGAGTCCTCCAAATTTGATGTGCTGAACTGCATGTCCATTGGAGACGGGCACACAGTCAGGGTACTAGGAACATTGGACAGTGGTAAGCCCACCAGATGTGCATCAGTGTAGGACAAAGATGGTAATCTACAAATGCTAAACGTACATCCCTGTGTCAAATGCTGAACATTACACCCTCAGACTGCAGCAAAGGATGCTATAGATCCAGACTAGATTAGGACACATATCCCATGGACCACATGGAGCCCATCACAGCAAAACTTCATTTACCTGATCTGAACACTATTACAACAGCAAATGCATGATTCCACACATCTACATCATGTACCTCCAAAGATTAACCACAAGTAAACAAAAAGACGCTTTATTCAGCAAGTGTGCAACTCAAATCAAAAGTCCAAAATAAACTAAGGCCAATGGCCAGTCCAAATATACAGTCCCAACAGGGTGATGTGTGACAACTTGTCAACAATTGCTTCCCTGCACAGGTACGGACAGGGGACATCCCCCTTGGAGGGGCATACAAGGGGCAGGCCAGGCACCGCAGGGACAGGATCAGGGGATGCCAGTAGGAGGCAGTGAAGGGGAGGTGGGTGCAGGAGTGTCACCTCTAACTGCAGTGGAGGTGTCTGACTCAGGGGGGGCTGGCACCACCGCAGGGCTCAAGTCAGATGGTGTTGGTGCTGCAACCACTGCAGTGGGCTGGTCAGATGGAGTGGACTGGGCCCCCAATGCAGTGCCCGAGTCAGACGGGGTGGTTGTGGAGTCCACCGCAGTGCATGACTCCAAGGTAGTGGAAGGGGGGGCAGAAGAGCTGGGCAGGACAGAGGGTGGGGACACGGTCTCCACACCAGTGGCACAAACAGGCAGAGCGTCTGGTTTGGGGGTGGAAGAGCAAGTGGCAGGGGGGGAGGGCCTAAGCAGTTTGGGGATGCGGTATCGGTGTGTGGGGGAACCTGGGGCAGGGTGTGGCGGTGGAACCTGTGGAGTGGTGGCCTGGGGGATGGAGGTGAGAGACTGGGTGGTTGACTTGCAGGGCAGTGGCGGGGTCTTGCTCTTCCGGGACCGGGGGGACTTGCGGGTGGGGGGCTCACTCTGCCTGCGCCTGGGGGAGGGTGTCTGGGGGCGAGGGCCACTCCCCTCTGTGTGGGTGGACTTCCTCTTCCTCCGGTATGCTGGATCAGCGGGATTGGAGGGGAAGAGGCCGAGGTCACTGAGGAAGAGCTGCTGATCAGGTGGGGTTGCAGGTGAGGCAAGGGAAGGGGTCTTGGAGGGAGAGGATCTTGAGGATTGCGGAGTGACTGTGGTTGCCTGTGTGTGTGTGTTCCCCATCCCCTGTGTCTGTGGTATCAGTCCCCTGAGGATGCTTGTGTTCATGTCTTGCCTTTCTCTTGGGTGTGTCTGTGCTGCTCGGGTCTGTGTGTTTGGGTGACTGTGCAGGTGTGCATGTGCTTTGGACAGGTAGGGGGGCAGGAAGTGTGGAAGGGGCAGAGGTGGGAGGGGTGAGGGTCACTGCTGCCGTCAGGGAGGAGTTCATGGACTTATTGCTCCTCTGTAGGGCAGACATACCCGTCGAGATGCCCTCCATGAACGACACCAGCTGTGTCAACAGAGTGGTGTGTGCATGGAGGACACTCAGCATTGCTGTCTGCCCAACATGGAGCTGCCGAAGGAGGTACACCGACTCCTCACTCAGGGCAGCAGGGGACACAGGGGCAGGGGGTGAGGTGCCTGGCACGAAGGAGACACGCTCCCGAGTACGGGAGCCTCCACGGACCTCAGGAATGGGAGCCAATGGGAGGGCGGTGGTGGTGGCGGGGCCAGACAGACTAGCTGGCCTTTGGTGGCTGCTGACACCCGCCTCCACAAGGGAGTCATCCTCCGAGCTGCTGTGGTCCTCAGCTGAGGTGGATGGTGCTGAGGACTCCTCGGTGTGGCTCCACTCGCCCTCCGTGCCACTGGGTCCCTCTGACCACTTGTCCGATGCTGACCCAGTCTGGCTCCGCTGCTCCTCCTGGTCCATGGAGCTGTCCCCTCCTGTGGCCGTGGATGTATCTGCAAACAATTAGGGAAACAGACAAACATCAGTCACCTGCACTGACCGCACACACCACAGTAAGTACAGCACATTACAGAGCAAGCCCTGGCATCCTTAGTTGAACATTGCCTAAAGTCCCCACACAGATTCGGGGAAGCCAATTGTCAGTCTGATGGTCAACCATGGGACTCACACCCCTCCTGCCCTTGCACCCATCTGTCTGGTGCCTGTCTGATGGTAAGACCCCAGTGCGGACACATGCACCACCTACACAGTTGTTGGACATTGCAGGGAACACGGTGAAGTATGTGAACATGCACACATCACATCTCTTGCCACTGAGTCAGTGCAGGTGTCCGGATAAAGGGATGGCCAGAGTCTAAATAGAAATGCATGTGATGCATACCAGCACCAGACACCTTGATGCACCCATGTCCGGATAGTCAATGCCACAATGGGGTGCATGTTGCACATGTCACTCCCCTGCAGGATCAGTCTCAGGAAGTTTAATGCCATGACACAGGAATGCGTGCAAAGTCATACATTACTGTCTCA
The DNA here is from genome assembly GCA_963921515.1 of Calotriton arnoldi. NCBI lineage: Eukaryota > Metazoa > Chordata > Amphibia > Caudata > Salamandridae > Calotriton > Calotriton arnoldi. The sequence goes on from CAWUFW010001495.1 coordinate 2,715,643, forward strand.
AGTCACATGGCCATGGCAGCCTGCCAACAACAGTCTGCACTGTGTCACAATCCGAGGGCATGGGGAGTGCAAGTTATGTGACTGACAAGTGCACATGTCCATCCCCCAAATACCACATCATCTGTACTATTTGTCCACGTCATACCAACTGGACATATGGGGGACATGAAACACAACTCTCTGAACATGAGCACCTCACAGTGTGCTGTGAATCACAACACAGCTGCCTGAAAGTCACAGTCGCAAACACCTGTGTGCACAGTCAAGTGATCAGACACCTATAAGTCGCAGAAGTATCGTCTATCATGGTGACATCTCAGATGGCATGCTGAGCCCTAACCCATAAACATACCAGTAGTCCTGACAACGAAGACACAGCACAATGAGACAGAGGCAGACACCTGAGGGTACATTTCACTGATCACAACATGCCAGATGATACACAGGAGTGGGAGTACAGAGTGTATTGCATGCCCTGGAGTAGGCATGGCTGTCCAGCTCCACCTGTAAGAGGGATGAGTCCTGGACAGTAGGCAGGTGGCTAAGCATGTGTGACACACTGGATACACATACTCCTGAGGCCCAAACATTGTTCCCACCAGCAGCATGGGTGTGTGCCAAATTCCCCAGGGACATGTGGTGAGTCAGAGCAGCATATCAAAGTTACACCCAGATCACATGTCAGAACTTAGGCATTGTGTAAGCAATTGAGCCACCCATTAATCGCACAACATAGTCACGGGAACAAATGCTGTCCCCCACCTTGAGCAAAGCAAAATGCAATGACACAGTCCCCAAATGACACAATTTCCCGACTATAAGGGCCACACATATGCGTATCAGAGGAGAAGTGGGCATGTCACAAATGAGGGACATGGGTCCTGGACCACATGACTGATGTACTGTGGAAGTTTAACCAGGCCAGAGGAGGGCACATAGCATGTCAGACAAAGTGCACAGTGCAGTCATGGACTCACCCCCTCCTTGCTGCTGTCTGTCCTTCAGCTGCCCATCCAGGTCAGGGAAGACCACGGCCAGGATCCGGAGCATGTGGGGGGTCAGGGTCCGGTGTCCGCCCCTCCTGCGAGGAGGCGACAGCTTCAGCTGGACCCTTGCGATCCTCCGGGTCCAGCCACGAAGGTCCTGCCACCTCTTCTGGCAGTTGCGGATCCTGCGCCTGTAGACCCCCACGGATCTTACTTTCCGGGCGATGGTCAGCCAAATTTCCTGCTTCTGGTGGGCATCAACCTGTGAGGATGACAAAGTGAAAAGGCCATTACTACACATGCAACATATACGTGCATCACACAGTTGGATATACATGTCTCAATCACAGGGGCATATGATGTACACAGGCAGTGCAACAATGGCTATGAACAGTTTGCCAGCAGTCACTACATGGTATCATTGCATGGGAAGTAAACCTAGTTGGAATGCACTGTTACTGCACTGTACCAGTTCAGTGCATGTAACTACACACTTTGGGGTGTGACAACTACTCAGTGGGCATGCTAGCCAGTGGTGTGCACACTGAAAGCCCTGCTAGTCAGACAACATGCACAATTAGTGAGGCAGTGGACAGCACACTCACCTGCTCCCCTGGTTTCCCATACAGCTTGCTGTACTGTGGAAGGAGGCTGTCCAGGAGGGCCTGGTTCTGCTGAAGGCTGGGGCTCTCTCCACAGTACGTGCCATTGCAGGAGCCAGAGGATGCATAAACAGCAGCAGTGTTGGTGGCAGATGTCGTCCTGGAGCATGTAGTGCAGGCAAGTGAGCTCTCAGGGGAACAGCCAGCATTATATGTGTGCTGCAGAGGCAGATACTGTCCCATGTGTCCAAAGTGATAGGTCCAAGTCGTTTGCATCTTCTGAATTTGACCAATCCATGGAATAGCAGCACTAATACACGCCCACAGCATTCTTCAAATCTTCAACTTCATGACACCCATGATTTTGCAACATTGTTGTGGCTGGCCAACTGAATTCACTGCATCAGACTCGTTGGAGCTTCAAAAACGCGTCCGTTGCCATGCCAGGCCCCAGCCAATGTGTGCGTACCGTTCTGTCCATTGCTGTACAACGCGTACCAGGCATACAACGCGTACCCGCTCACATACAATGCAATGGGCCGGCCGGGCACACCGATCGGTCCATTGCTGTACAACGCGTACCAGGCATACAACGCGTACCCGCTCACATACAATGCAATGGGCCGACCGGGCACACCGATCGGTCCATTGCTCTACAACGCGTACCAGGCATACAACGCGTACCCGCTCACATACAATGCAATGGGCCGGCTGGGCACACCGATCGGTCTATTGCTCTACAACGCGTACCCGCTCACATACAATGCAATGGGCTGGCCGGGCACACCGATCGGTCCATTGCTGTACAACGCATACCAGGCATACAACGCGTACCCGCTCACATACAATGCAATGGGCCGGCCGGGCACACCGATCGGTCCATTGCTCTACAACGCGTCCCTGGACAGGCCACACGCATATGTCACCATGCTGGTCACTGGTGAACCTATGCCAGCCACATTTACTTTCCAGGGACTCAGGGGCACACCTACAACACCACACCCAGTCCACACTGTATATAAGGCATGTGTGGCAGCATAACCTTATCTGTGTATGGGGGTGAACATGTGGATTTTGGGGTGGCACTTGGGGGCAGACACACCCAGGCTGTGCACGTGTTCATGGGGACAGGGTCCTTTGTGTGTTGTGCACCTGACCACTGTGGTGTGCAACTTTTCATTTCTGAGCATGTGTCATGGTCACATTTCCAGGTTGTGTATGTGTATGACATGTCACATACCCCCAGGCTCACATGTGGGAAGGCATGTACGTCACAGGGTGGCCCATTCCAACAATAGTGATGTCCCTCCACAGTCTGTGTGCATGTTGTGTATCACATGTCTCTGACTCCATGTGCACAATGGGAGACAGTCTCCACATCCACGTGGTTCGTGCATGAACTTTGATGGTGTGTGTGTGTCACAGACGTCCATGTCTGTCCTGCAGAGGCTACAGGGGCCACTACCTGTGGGTGTCATGTTTGTTTTTCTGACGTGTACATGATACGCCATGTCATGCCAGTGTCCATGTGGCAAGACAGGGTCCCTGGGAATCTACCTGTCAATGAGCTGAGATGCCTGTGGAGCATCTGTCCAGACATGTCACTGTGGTATGTGTGTGGAACGTGAGAGCAGTTAATGGGTACTGTGACACAGCCTAATGGTGTCCCATAGCACACCCTGGAACCTGTTGTCAACACTTGTTGAACAGAGATGTTAGATGATGTCCATGTAGGTGCCATATATGTCCAAACGGAACGACACACACATCAAGTACTTGTGTTTGTTAAGGATGTATCATGTGAAATTGAGTATGGTGAACGGCACATAGGTGGGGTGACTGACAATCTTGCTTTCTTCACCTATGCACTGCAGGGCTCCTGCTGTCCATCGACCATTCCCAGACCTGACAACGATGGTGGAACGTGACAGCATCCGACGGTACCGCTTCACCAGGCAGCTGATTGAGGATATGGCAGTGCGGTTGGACCCACATTTGCAGCCTGGCCGGCCGTATCCTACAGCGCTGACCCCCAAGGTGAAGGTGATGGCAGCCCTACACTTCTTTGCCACCGGTACCTTTCAACACACTGTGGCAACTACTGGTGGGATGTCACAGACTATGTTCAGCTGTGTGCTACGCGATGTTTTGGGGGCAATGTTGAGATACCTGAACCAGTACATCTATTTCCCAACACGTCAACGACTCACTGACGTCAAGAGTGACTTCTATGCCCTGGGGAGGATGCCACATGTAATTGGCTCCATTGATGGGACACATGTGGCTTTGATACCACCACAGGCACATGAGCAGGCATACCGGAACCGTAAACATTACCATTCGATCAATGTTCTGGTGGTATGTCTTGCAGATATGACCATCTCACATGTGTGTGCCCGTTTCCCCGGTTCGGCACACGATGCCTACGTGATGAGGAGTAGTCGCATCCCGAGGATGATGTCACAGATGCCGAACCAGCGTGCCTGGCTTGTTGGTGTGTACTGACTTTGTACCATTGTGTGTGTTCTGCTATGTTGTTTTCCGCACACATTTTCAAATCGGCTAATGTGCAATTGTCTGTCTGTAGGTGACTCGGGATACCCCAACATGCCGTGGTTGCTGACACCCCTCAGGAACCCTGTGACACCAGCCCAGATGCGCTACAATGAGGCACATGGTCGGACGAGGAGGGTGATTGAGCGGACCTTTGGTCTCCTGAAGAGCCGCTTCCGCTGCCTGCACAAGACAGGAGGGGCCCTCCCATATGCCCCAGCAAAGGTGTGCAAGATTGTCATTGTCTGCTGCATGCTACACAACCTGGCAGTGCGGAAGGAGTTGCCTCTCATCCTGGATGACGATGACCAACGTCCCCTACCTGTGGAAGATCCTGGCCTGGGTCACGATGCCAGTGAAGATGATGATGATGGTGATGTCCGCACACAGCTCATCACCAACTTCTTCAGCTGAATGGGAGTCTCCAGAGGGTTGTAATGTCAATGATTTGAGTTTGCATGATGTGTGTGTGGTGCTCTGGTGCTGTTTGAGTGTGGCCATGTGCTACTTTACTGGATGTGTGCAGCGATGTGTCCTTGCAGGTGGTCTGTACTGCCCAACAGTGTTGACATGCTAACTTGGTTTTGTGTAGTTATCCCGTGACATGTATTAGACATGAGTATTGCCGTTCTGTGCTGTTCTTCAGTGGTTTTGACTGTGTGTCATGTCTGTCCTTCACAGGGTGCTGCCGGAGTTGTCTGATCAACTTGGATCCCCCGAATCCATGATTCAACTTCCAATGTGGAAGCAGTCGTTTCCCTACAGGTGATGTGCCACACACCCTGGACTTTCTATCTTCTGCACTTTTTGACTTTGTGGCCACAGCCAGGTTGGATTAGCTTGCATTTGTAGTGGAAACAACATGTTGCAAATGTGTAATAAACCTGTGCTTCACTTTGGGATGTGCGTTGTCTGTAGTCACACATCTGACTGACATTTGCTTACTGCACCTGTAGTCTAGTTGACAGTGACTGTGAATAGGTGGCGTGTCTGTGCATTCCACTGTATTTCGTTGCAACATCAGTATAGGTGATGAGTCTGATGGCCCTGGTGTGTATGTGTTGTGTGGCCCTAGTGGTGTGTCTCCCTCATATGTGTCACGTCGCCATGACTGACATGACGGTGTTGGACTTGCTGTAGCAGTTAGCATGCACAGTGTCATTTAGCAGATCACCATCTACATGACAAAAACCACGTTGGAATCACAACAGAGGCAGATATGGTGTATTGGTGAGTTTATTTACATACAGGTGTGAGGATGGTGCACAGGATGGTGGGTGCTGTACATAGAAATTGGAATCCAAAGTTCCCATGTGTATTGGAAGTCTTGGTAGCTGAAATGTCCAGAGTAAAGTCCACAGTCATCTGATAAATTTGGCCAACTAGAACTCCCCATGTCATGTGGGAGAGTTGGGTTGGCTTCGACAGGGCGTGCAGTTTGCACACAGAGGAAAAGTTCCAGAACAGGTGTTGGCTTCCTGGGGATGTAGATGGCCATCGGCCTCTCAGTTTGGCCTCCTCGGACGGCCCCTCTTCTTGGGGGGGCACCCTCAGGTGCAGGCTGCGGCGGTGCAGGCGACTCTCTGCCAGAGTCCTCCTCCCTCCCTGTGGCATTTGCAGTTGTTTCAGCAGCAGTTGTTGTGGGCACACAGGGAGGTGAGGCCATGTTGGTGCTGATCTGGTGGAGGCATGTCAGTATGTCCCTATGCACCTCTGTCAGTTGTTCCAATCTGTCCCACTTGGACTCCATGCCAGACATGTGTCTCGACACGTGACATGTGTGTCTCGACACGTGACATGTGTGTCTCGACATGTGACATGTGTGTGTCGACACGGGACATGTGGGAGTCCAAGCAGGCATGATGGGCAGCCTGCTGCTGTTGTATGTCCTTGAGGATCCCCACTACCTGGCTGACCTCTCCGGTGCTAGTCTGGTATGCATCCGCGATGCGTGCCAGTTGTGGGTCATCAAGCAGTCCAGACCCCTCTGCAAAGAGCGACCTATGTCTACCACCCCTCCCACCACCCCTGGCGACACGTGCAGGACCTGCGGTGGCACGCACAGGTGACCGTGGGCCCACTTGGGTGTTGTTCCTGGGCTCGTTGTCACCAGCTCCAGTTTGGGCCTGGGTCCCTGCGCTGTTGTCATCTGTGGTACTTGGTCTGTCCGTGTTGGCAGGGGTGACCTGTGTGTTGGCAGTTGTTGGAGGGGTGGGTGCAGGGGGTGCAGATGTTGGTCCTGCTTGTGCTGCATGATGACTCACACCGGAGGGTCCAGCTGGTTCTTCGCCATCCGAGGAGTGCAGTGGCTGATCCACACCAGTGAGCTCAGTGTTCCCCGGAGCCTGGGACAGGGACTCCTCCTCGTCTGCTGCTGTGTCCCCATCATCACCTGTTTTGGGGAGAGACACAGATTGTATGTTATGTTTCTACTGGCATCAATTGTTCAAACACCTGACAGTTGTGACTGTACCTCTGGATGTGGGCCAGGACATTGCATTCTCCTAAATTGTGACAGTCAGAGAGTGATATTGGTGTAGCACATTCTCCTGCCAACCTGTGGCATGTCAATGTGAATGTTGAGGTGTGTGCATGACCAGCATTGGTGGTATTTGGTTGCCATCCAGGCCTCCTTCTCCCCCAGCCCAGTTATCCCACCATGAAGCGTGCTTCCATTGCAGGGAGTGCAAGTTGTCTTTCAGGATGTCAGTCAGTGGTGTCCTGCTGTTGGTTGTTGCACAGTTCCCAGCAGGGCCTTGTGCTCCCCCAGCAGTACCCAGTGTCAGCCATCTTGTGAGTCCTTTTCCACTCCCTGTGATGTGAGCATGGTTGAAAGTGGTGTTGATGGGCCAATTGTGAGGGTGAGCAATATCTGTGCCTATAACTCCCATCATGCTATTGCCTCCACCCCCGTTCCCAGCATGCCCATCCTTCCTTCCTTTTGACTCTGCTTCCCTGTGGGGTGGGGTGCCTGTGCTGACAGGATGGCTGGGAGTGTTGTCCTGGCAGTTGTTTGGCTACAAGTCCCAAGAGTGTCCCTGTGCTTCACACAGCATAACCCAGGGTGGTGGTTCTTTGTGGGATCTTCAGTTAGGATGTGAGGCATTGCATTCTCCCAGGTGGGTTATGTGGAGTTAGTGTTGAGGGGGTGTGTGAGGGGAGGTGCTTGTAACTATGGTCAGTGCTGTGAGTCCTCCTTCCCACCCAGCCAGATATCCCACCATGGAACGTACTTCCATTGCAGGGAGTGCAAGTTGTCTTTCAGGATGTCAGTCAGTGGTGTCCTGCTGTTGGTTGTTGCACAGTTCCCAGCAGGGCCTTGTGCTCCCCCAGCAGTACCCAGTGTCAGCCATCTTGTGAGTCCTTTTCCACTCCCTGTGATGTGAGCATGGTTGAGAGTGGTGTTGATGGGCCAATTGTGAGGGTGAGCAATATCTGTGCCTACAACTCCCATCATGCTATTGCCTCCACCCCCTTCCCAGCATGCCCATCCTTCCTTCCTTTTGACTCTGCTTCCCTGTGGGGTGGGGTGCCTGTGCTGACATGATGGCTGGGAGTGTTGTCCTGGCAGTTGTTTGGCTACAAGTCCCAAGAGTGTCCCTGTGCTTCACACAGCATAACCCAGGGTGGTGGTTCTTTGTGGGATCTTCAGTTAGGATGTGAGGCATTGCATTCTCCCAGGTCGGTTATGTGGAGTTAGTGTTGAGGGGGTGTGTGAGGGGAGGTGCTTGTAACTATGGTCAGTGCTGTGAGTCCTCCTTCCCACCCAGCCAGATATCCCACCATGGAACGTGCTTCCATTGCAGGGAGTGCAAGTTGTCTTTCAGGATGTCAGTCAGTGGTGTCCTGCTGTTGGTTGTTGCACAGTTCCCAGCAGGGCCTTGTGCTCCTCCCAGCAGTACCCAGTGTCAGCCATCTTGTGAGTCCTTTCCCACTCCCTGTGATGTGAGCATGGTTGAGAGTGGTGTTGATGGGCCAATTGTGAGGGTGAGCAATATCTGTGCCTACCACTCCAATCATGCTATTGCCTACACCCCCCTTCCCAGCATGCCCATCCTTCCTTCCTTTTGAGTGGACTTCAGTGTGTGTGAGTGTGACAGCAATGGCAAGATGGCTGACAGTGTGGTCCTGTTGTTTTTGGTGCCCAGTTCCCAGCAGGGCCGTGTGCTCCCCACAGCAGTAGCCAGTGTCAGCCATCTTGTCAGCTGTTTTCCACTCCCTGTGATGTGAGCATGGTTCAGAGTGGTGTTGATGGGCCAATTGTGGGTTTGACCAATATCTGTGACTACCACTCCCATCATGCTATTGGCTACACTGACTTGACCAGCATACACAGAATTCCTTCCTTTCAGTGAGCTTCCCTGTGAGGTGGTGTTCTAGTGGTGGGTAAATATCTGGGAGTATTTGTTGGTTCTATTTGTGTCACTGCCTTGCTGTATTTGTTGTTAGGTTTGTAGATGTCATGACACAGTTACATATCACTATGAGATGGCAGGTATTGTGTTTGTCTGACTAGCATTCACATCTTGGGATGGATATCTTTTGGTTGCTGTGTATTTGCTAAGTGTGCATGGTTTGCCTATCCCCTTGACTGTGATGTGTGTGTGTTGTCACACCATATTGTGTATATTAGTTGTGTACTCAACAGGCTCTGGGATGTCTGTTAGTCCGTATACGCTCACTGGTGGTAGGATGGCCCGCACCTTCTCCCCCCAGGGCCTGAGGTATACTGGTTTTGCAGGAGGGCCACTGCCGGTGTGCTGGCTGAGGAGGTAGTCCTTTTGAGTAGGTCCCTGACCCTCCTGCGCACATCATACCACCTGTTCTGGATGTCTCCTTTGTGCGCAATCATGGTGATTGTGCGTTGACCCTGTCGACAATCCTCGCCCACATCTTGGTTTTCTGCGACATGGGGGTCTGTTGTACCAATGTACCAAACAACTGTGGCTCTACCCTGAGGATCTCGTCTACCAGGACTTCCAATTCACAATCTAGGAACTTATGGTTCTTCTTTGGGGGCATGGTGATGGGTGGTGGTGGTGATTGATGTGTGTGTGTGTGCAAGTGGGGGGGTGTGAGTGTAGGTTTAGCTGGGTGTGTGTGAGGGTGCAATTTGTAGGTTTGGTAATGGTGTGTGGCTTGTGTGATGTATGAGCTGTGAGTGTGTCTGTGGTTGCTGTGTGATGGTGTTCTGTCTGGCAGGTCAGTGGAATTTGCAAGGGATCATGGTTGGGATTTGTGGCCTTTATGTAGGTGGAGTTGGAGGTGTGTCCTTGTTCCATTTTTTCTCCCTCCCTGTATTTATTGGCTTAGTGGTTGCTTGTTTGGCCCTTTTTTTCTAATTTTTCCTTGGTGTTTTTGGTGCATGTAGGAGTCGTTCTTGTGTCTGAGTAGGACGCTGCAGTTGTCTGGTGCGATCTTGTCCGACTCGTTCCCGCTGTGTGTCAGCTAGGTTTCATATGCGGCGTACGAGTCGGTCGCGTAGTATTGGGTTGCTTCGGCTGGGTTTTGTTTGCGTGTCGGTCGTACGGCTTGTGCTCCGGGCGAGTCGGTCGTGTTTTGCACGCACAGCATCGTACTACGCGGGTCGGAGTTCGCGGGTACGTTTCGTTCGGATTCAATCCGAGTGCGTGTCGGTCATTTCGTTTCGCGTGATTTCCCGGCCAGATGGCTTGTTTCCGTCCTGCTCGGTCGGTCATTTTGTATTCTGTCCGAGTCTGTCGGATTTCACATGCATTTCATCGTACTACCCGGGTCGTACGGCACCGGTCCGAGTCGGTCGGACTAAATTCCCGTACAGAGTCGGTCGGTATGTTTTCCGGCCCGAATCGGAATCGGCCCCTTAGTGTGTGGCACAATCAGAGCTGCAGGCCCACTGGTAGCATTTAATTTACAGGCCCTGGGTATATGGTATACCACTCTACCAGGGATATACAAGTAAATTAAATATGCCAATTGGGTATAAGCCAATATAACCATGTTTTATCGGAGAAGCACAAGCACTTTTGCACTGGTTTGCAGTGGTAAAATGCATAGAGTCCTAAGGCCAAAAATATAACTGCAGCAAAAATGAAGGAGGTGAGGTCAAAAGTTTGGAGGAAAAACCACCGTTAGGCTGACCGATCTAAAAAGTACTTATAATGGCATGGGGGATTTGTGGAGGAATGCACAAATCCTGTTGAACATTATTTAGTAGATGTTCATTTCAGTTGGTTCAAGTTAGTAAATGCACAATTGGGGTGTAATTTTGCAAGGCTTCCACGTACTCTGTATGAGAAAAAAGCAAAGCTGTGCACAAGAGGCAGGTCTAAAGTGCAATATCTCAACAGATTTTGTAGTGATGTGTACCAGGGCACTTCCCACTGCCACCAGTCCTAACAGCTAGGGGCCCCTCTTGGCCAGGAATGGTGAGGGCTTACCCAGCCTAGAGCAAGCCCTGACTTGTGCTCATAGATTATCTTGGGTGCAATTCCCAGGCTTCTTACAGGAATTGACTTCTGTACTAGTCCATCTTGTTTCTTTTCAGGTTCCTTCTAGGCTCATCCTTCATGTGCAGGGATCCTTAAAGAAAGGTAGAGATTTTTTTTTTTAACTTTGTTGGACACCCACCCTGGTTAGAGCAACTGCATCATTTTCCCCACTTCTTTCAGACACTAAAGGTACCAGGCCACTGGCTGTCACACCCCTGTGCAGCCTTTTGGGAAAGATACAATATGATGAATAATTCTTAATCTTAGAGTTCATTAGTTCTATGGAATTATCCACCCTTGCAGTTATTCCCTTTCCAAAAACTTCAATTTGTCCTCCTGCTGGATGTCAATGTAAAGGACCAACAGTCAGTTGTTGTGTAGGTGAGCTCAATTAAGAGACCCTACGAAGGACCTTCATGGTTCCAGTGCATGCTGCTGGAAGGTTCACTAAAACAAGAAAAATAGTCCAGGTAGGGACTGTCCTCACCCGTCAGTCACCACCAGGCCACTTGCCCTTGCATTTGGAGATGCTGGTTCTTGATACAGCCCTCCTCCATTCCCTGCTGAGGGTAAGAATGTGCGTCAAGCAACTCTGTCTGTGACTCAGAACTCCATCAGCTGTCTGGGCACTTTCAGATGTGTTGCTAGACTCGAGGAAATATGCAGCATGTTGCTCCATGTTCTGCAGGTACTGTAGCAGGGATCATGCAGGGGCATGTCAAAGTTGTGTTCAACATGCTTATGAGGAGCATTTTTGTTCGCCCTCTTCATTTGAACCACAGCCTACTGTCAATCAATGTCATTGTATCTTGAATCGCTAAAGTTTTAAATCCCAACCACTTGGGTGCATAGGGCCTAAGTGACAATAGGTATGGGCAATATCCATTAGTCTGTTCCAGTGGGAAGTTGCCCACAGTGTGATCGGCTGTTCCTACTTTCCCCTGTAGTTGACCGCCATCTTTTATCATGCTTACACCATTCATAAAGCATCGTTTGCAATGATCTGATGGTAAAATTCATAGCAGGTCCACTGAAGGTGACCGGCAACAATCTCTGCCCACACACATTCTGATGTTTGTGCTAATTATTTCTGTATTATGTACATAATGCCAAATCACCTCACATACATTCACCCAGTCTTGAAAGAGCTGAGACCTCCACAGAATATTGAAATATTTATATTTCCAAATTTAATAAAACACATTTTTACTTTTCAATCTGTCTGTTAAAGTTTTGCATTAATATCAATATAAAACAGGTACATGAGACCCATATGAATACAATAATAAAAAATGAAAAAAGAGAGATAACACATATGACATTCACATTTGTCATAAAATCAAGTTAATTTGTAGGAATTCATGAGAACAGCACATTGCAGAAACCAATTTATTTTCAAGATGTGATTCTATGTTCCACAAATTTAACAAACTCTAAGAGCTCATGTGAGGTGATTTGATGTTTGTAGGCTGAGCTGAATGACGACTGGCCTCCAAGGGAACTATTTTTGACTGTTAAGTCTAGCACGGAGCCCTGTCCCTTTGGTGTGTGGGGCCCCTCTCTTTGCATTTGATTTTATGTACATAATGATCATGAACACTGGGTGTCATTAAAAAAAGCAATACACAAGAAGCAACTGATCAATGGAATTAATATATATGGGCAAGATATAATGTAGCATACCTGGTGGTAGCTACCTCATCCTAAAAAAAACTATTCATGTCTCTACTTTGCAAGACTGGACAAAGAGGTCCGGTGGAACTATCCCTGGTAGGCAATAGTGTGTGGAGACGAGCTGAGGATTTCTCTAATTTTAAGAAGCATCAAAGTGTCACTGACAAGCACCAAGGTGGTCGGTTTAGATAAAAGGTCCGAGAACTTGCGTCGAAGTATAAATATGCATGAAAGACTCAGAACTCAGAAAAGCATGAAGGGAATGGAGAAGCTGAACAAGTTGTCAGGGGTTTTCATCATTATACGCTATAATTCACCCCTTTTAGAAAATATGAGGAATATCTGTCACTGATTGATCCTGTATGTTTTCCCTATTGATTACTTCAAATATTTTGTTTCTGGTAATCATTACATAATGATGGTGACTATACATATAATTCCTTGCTAGACAAAATCAGTGTACAAATTGGGAGTTAGCAATTTTACTAATTTGCCACCATACCACTGACATCTACATGAAGTACCCATTCTGTGACGAACATAGCAAAGCAATCGTAAAAACCTACTTAAGGCGATCCTCGTGGCCAGGAACAGAAATCATATTTTCTAACATCATAGATTACAAGTAAAGACATATAGCTGCCATATTTCTTCTCAGACGTTTTCAATTAAATGTGTGCCCATGATTATAGCTGGTGGCTAGTTCACCAACGTTGATAGGCTAGTTTTGTTCGGTTTAATCACAGTGTTCATTTGAATGCTTCTCGGCTTTGATGTCATGCCAGTGCCTAACATAGAAATATTGGTACTAAGTGGCACACTGGTGTGAACCAAGGCACCTACATATACATTAATGTACAGCAAATATATGTAAATACTAAGAACACCAGTGGGGGATGTCCCTGTCTCTGTGACATTTTTCTGTTGATGCCTCAGTGGGATGTTGCCTCATATCCTGCTGGACAGGGGAGAAGGTAAAATATCTGATATGTAGTATTCATCTGAAACTATGCAGGAAAATCTAAAAATCTTGACGAACATGACTGACTGATTGCACTTACAATATGATGTAACCAGATACCTTTACTTGTACTTTGATGTCTCATTTGCATTTGTTTGATACTGGAAAGTCCAAGAGTAAAGGGAGTTGAACAACACTGTAACCTTTAGGGTTACTAAAAGACCCTTTTAAGGTTAAAACTGTTCCTAGGATCTATATGGGCTGTGATTGAAAGGCCACTAGAGGCGTGTGTAGTAGGTCGAACAGACTTTACAATGAGTGTGGGTAAGTGTGGTATCATTAAAAATGCTGATTCCACACCGAGAATTTCTCCCCGTCTCCCATAGGCTTCACTGAAGAGTTCTGTCTTCGCAGGATGTCCAGTCCAATTTGATTAGGACACGTTGTTTAAGAGAGAATCAATTTTAATTTGGTGTAACGAATTCACAGAAAGAAGAGGCAGAGCAATGTTGTGTGGTGGTTGCTGATGTATGATTAGATGATTGAGGAAGATGGAGAGGCCATACATCCTCTTCTCCTAGATGGGGCCCTTGTTTACTCCTCTAATACCTGGTAAATGTTGACTATCACTGACCCTGTTGTTTGGGTATCCCAGAATACACCAAGGGGCATATTATCAAGGGCTCATCGCCACTTTAGCGGCACTTTTTTGACGCTAAAGTGGCGATATCTCCATCGCCCTATTAGCAAGCTGTCGCTAACAGGCGTTAGCGACAGCTTTCCGGCGATAGCACCCGGTTTCACTATCGCCTTGCATGCCAACGATATTTATCGCTAATGACATGCAAGGTAGGCGTTCCTTCTCTAAATTCAGCAAAAACTCCCGCTAACCGCACTTCGCCCTATTAGCAAGGATAGGCCGGACCCGCGAAGCGATAACAAAAGTTGCGCTAAGGCCTGTTAGCTGCAGGAACTTAAGACCAGAAAATAGCTGGTCTTAAAAATGGGGACAAGTCTTGGGCCCACATCTATGCATGTTTTTGGTGCTGGACAGCGCTGCAAGCAATGTTGCAGCGCTGCCCTGTGACAAAAATACAGTGCAGGAATGTGCACCATCAATAAGATAGTGCGCATTCCTGGGCCCCAGTCATGAAAAGTGTTGCTGCGCACTCCTACCAACAGCATGGATGCGCTGAACTCACTGGACAGCGCTCCATGATGCAAGTAATGACAGATACGTCAGGAATCCTGACATATCTGTCTGCACTAAAGTCACGCATTGCTGCAGTTGTCACAACCATGACGCAACTCCAGCAATGCATGGGGCCAGCCTATCCCTGTGGCACTGCCTCACCCTCACGCCTGCCATCAGGCAGGCGGAAGGTACTGACGCAGTGCTGTTCATGAGGGATGCCCGAATGTCGGCGCAGTTGGAGATACATCGGTGGTGGTTGGGCACTGCGGTGACATCGTTTGGAAGCATTGGTGTAGTGTTGGTGCGGAGGGAGTTGACGAGATGTCCTACGGTGGCCTTGATCCAGCTGCGAGGGGGTGCGATGATGGCGGTGGCGTCCGGTGGGCAAGGTGAAGACGTGATGTTAACAATGATGGTCGGTCCAGGAAAGTCCTGTTGTGGCTGCACTTGAAGTTCACGCTGGCAGAGGTGACGTGCTCGACCATGTGTCCTGCTATGTGGCTTGTTGCAGTGACTTGCTGCTTGCGTCTGATGTACGGGACCTTCCCCATGAGGAGGTGGTGTCCTGGTCACTGGGGTTCTCCAGGTGGAACTTGAGGTCACCGAGTAGGATGTCGTCGGTGGATGGGAGATCCTGGGGTGCAATGAGGTCCAAAATGGTATTGGAGAATGGGGGGGCATGGCCTGGGGGGCCTGCACATGAGGTGTGCTGCAGAGGATGCACCTGTGCCTGTTCCGGATCTTGGAGTTGACGTGGTCCATGTTCACCCTTGGGTCATTAGAGTGCGTGGTCAGTCGGAGTGTGCTTCTGTAGGTGATGGCAATGCCTCCCCCCAGACGGTTGGGGTGCTCCTTGCGGGTGATACTGCAGCCGTCAGTGATGGTGATGGCGATGTCCGGTCCGGAGCAGAGGTTGGTCCTGGCAGGCGAGGTGGTGTCCAGGGTTGATGGCGAGGAGGCTGCTGGCTTCGTATCGGTGGAGTGTCCAAGAGGAATGCTCCTTGGTGCTGAGCGCGGTCCAGGGGCAGACGGACGCAAATGGCGTAGCCTATGGGTTGCCTTTGGCACAGGAGACGACCATTACAACGCAGGCAGTACATCGTTAACAACGCAACTCTGACAACGCAGGTGCCTTAACATCGCATTTGAATACAACGCATTGTGAGGTCAGTAATGGGGTAATTTCAACTTATTCAGGTGTGCATGGGTATTGGATGTAAAATATGAAAAATGGGGTGTTTTATGGGGTAAAATATGAAAAATGGGGTGTTTTATGGAGTAAAATATGAAAAATAGGGTGTTTTTTGGGGTAAATGTTTGAATTTTTGTCTGTTTTTTTGGGGTCAAATTACTAAATCCAGGGTGTGTTGTGCCAAAATTAAGAGAAATTTGGGGGTGCATGTGTCTCAAATGTGATCTTTTGGGCGTCTTTTGGGGGTTCAGAAATGAATTCCAGGGTTCACGGTTGGGTCTGTTGTGCAAAGGTTATTCTTGGGTCGCACTCACTGTAGTGGGAACAGTGATCGTCCTGTCTCAGCTATACAACACCTACTCTACTGTTGCAATGTGCCTAGTATTGGTATCTATTAGTATGGAATGTGATGTCATGGCATGCATCGCAACTACGTATGTGCCTTTGGCACACGAGTGGTACACCCGCTGTGCATGGGCGCACAACGGCCACCATTGAGAAGTGCGGGGGCGTGTCTGGACAGCTGTGAGGTGGTAAACCCCGTAATGAACACTGGATGGTGTGTGGCCGTGGGGATGTGTGTGTGAGCATGTGTAGTTAGAAATGTATTGAGGGAAGTTTCACCTCTAAGCCGTGTCCCGTGTCTACGTAGCTCCTGCGTCTGCTTCCAGGAAAAGGAAGTAGGCAGCCAGGCTCCCTCGCATGAGTCATCCACAACGCTGCGATGCGGTGGTGGTATTGTTATTTGGCAACGGGAAAAGTCATGCAGCCAGGGGCCGGAGGGGTGGGCATGTTCTCCATGCATTGTGAACAGAGAAGTGCACTTGTCTGCATTGGGCGGCCTGAGTGGGCCGACCAAACAGTCATTGCGCACTTGAGTGTGCATGCCAATCCGCACATTCCCTGCTCCGTGTTTGGAGCAGTCCTACCCACCCGCCCAACCCCTGAGGATACATAGCATGATTACATCCATTATTTATCCCTTGTTTGTCCCTTTTTTAACTGTGTCATTGGCTTCTATGAACCCGCACTACACGCTTCCCGCCGCTGCTGCCCCTGCGGCCCCGCGCCCCTGTCCTCGCACATTCCCGCCTCCCAGCTGATCGTTCCTCCACCCTCCCCTACTTAATGGTGGACGCTGTGTAATTGCGCAGCGGACAGGCGCTGCTGGCGCGCAGAAGGCGCACCTACGACAAGCCCGTCTGCGCACGTCTGCAACCCAACCGCGACCAGCCCCAGTAAGCCTGGATCACGGGCCACCCACTGCTACGACACAGCCACCCTCCACGCACTCAAACCCGGGACAGTCAGAGACTGACAACAGGCCTTGGCAAACACGACCCACGGCTAGTTCTCCTGCCTCCACTGCCGCCAGAGCTTAGCCACCACCCAGGACTCCAACACAGCCGACACCAGCACCGGCGGCACCCTAGGATGCATCCCCCTCAATGGGCGCTCCGTGCACATACACGCCATGGAAATCTGGAACCTACTTGACTGTCTCTCGCCCGACATCGCCTTCTTCACAGAGACCTGGACCAACGCCTCCTCCGCCCCCGACATCAAGAACGCCATCCCGGACGGATACAAGATCCAGAGGAAGGACCGCACCAACCACCCGGGAGGGTGCCTCACCATTGCACACAAGAGCACCCTCTGCCTCACCACCCCCAGCGGAAACTTCCCCTCCGCCAAACACCTGCACTTCCAGATCCAGACCAGCCACAACTCCACACTCCGAGGAACCCTCGTCTACAGACACCTTGGGCCCCGGACACACCAGCCAGCCCACCATCTCCACCTGGGCGCCAGTCACAGCCGAAGACACAGCCTCAACCATGAAAGGCATGCACTTGTGGGCCCCACCAACCCTTGCCCTCCCACATCTGCCCCAGAGCCGCAGCCACCATCACACACTAACTGCAATGCACCATCAACACCACCTTCAAGACCGGCCACCTACCCAGACGACTGAAAGCATGCAGTAGTCTGGCCCCTCCTCAAGAAGACCACAGCTGACCCCAATGACCTCAAGAACTACCGGCCCATCGTGCTCCTCCCCTTCGCAGCCAAAGTTGCAAAGTTGCAGAGTAAACATTCAACAGGGAAGTGACACGATTCATTGATGACAACGCCATCCTCGACCCGTCCCAATCCGGATTGCAAACCAACCACAGCAACGAGGCCGTACTACTGGCCGCCACAGACGACATCCGCACACTCCTGGACCAAGGCCACTCCGCAGCACTCATCATACTCGTCCTTTCAGCGGCCTTCAGCACCGTCTCCCACCACACACTAGTCGCAAGACTATACAACGCCAGCATACAAGGAACAGGCCTCGACTGGATCCGATCATTCCTCCCTGGAAGTAGCCAAAGGATCAGACTGCCAACCTTCCTCTCCAATCCCACGTAAATCACCTGCGGAGTCCCAGAGGGTTCATCTCTGAGCCCGACCATCTTCAACATCTGAATGGCACCCTCGACGCCAAAGTCCAACAACACGGCTTCAACATCGTATCCTACACTGATGACACCCAGCTCATCCTCTCCCTCACCAAAAAGACCACCACCGCCAGACTCAACTTCCAGAACGGAATGCAGGACGTCGCAGTCTGGATGACCAACAACTGCCTGGAGCTCAACGCCGGGAAGACAGGAGTCCTTGTCCTTGGAACCACACCTTCAGCATGGGACAACACCTGTTGGCCTTCGCCCTCGGAAGCCCACCTACCCCCTCGGACCACGCCAGAATCCTCGGCAACGTACTCGACCCATCCCTCACCATGAACAGACAGGTCTACGCCGTCACCTCCAGCTGCTTCAACACCCTCCGCATCCCCTGCAAGACCTTCAAATGGATACCCCCAGAGTCAAGGAATACAGTCACCCATGCACTCATCACCAGCAGACTGGCCATTGGAAATGCACTCTACGCCGCCATTTACAAGTCCCTACTCTGCAAACTAACGACATTACAGTACACCGCCGCAAGACTCATCCTCTGCATCCGCCGGCACTAACACATCAGCCAACACCTACGTAGACTCCAGTGTCTCCCCGTGGTGATAAGAGTCACCTTCAAAATCATCACTCGCACCTACGTATGCCTACACACCAATGTAACCTAATACCTCAACAACAGAATCAACTTCCACGTACACAAATGAGACATCCGATCTTCCAAACTCGCACTGTCCGAAACACAGCGCATACACAGAGCCAGAGCAGGCGGGAGATACTTCTCCCACACTGCATCCAATACCTGGAACGGGCTACCGGCAGACATCAGAGTTGCCCCCTCCCTGGACACCTTCAGGAAGACCCTCAAGACCTGGCTCTTCGGCTTACAGATCTGCGGCCCCCCCCCCTCAGTGCCTTGCGACCCTCACGGGTGTGTGGCGCACTTACAATTTCCCTGAGTGATTGATTGATTGAGTTATCATGTGATGATTGTTCCTCTTCTGCACTGCTTGAGGTGGTGGGGCAACGCTCTTCCAACATAGCGGTAGACCTGCCACTGGGGGTGCGTCATCTACGTGTGATAGGTATGAGCGACTTCCCCCCGGCCCTCCTGCGCTACGCGTCCCACCTTCTCTTTACCTGTACATTGACCCCGTGGCGCAATCCACTGCACTTTCCCCACATCTGTGACTCAGCCAGCAGGAGCCTGAGCCAGGTGTGCTTTCACTGGGCTGGGTACAGCAGTCACCGCGTAGTCGGCTGGTGAACCGCCCGATGCAGTTGATGCAGCAGGGCTCCCTTAGGCATGTAGTTGCAGCGCTCAGTCCACACAAGTTCGGTGTCGCACAGTGGCCTCACCCTCCAGGGCGGAATGTATGACGTTACTACGCATACATTTACAACGCAGTATTTTACATTGCGTTCGTTACAACGCAAGTCGTTACAACGACTTGTGCTGGAGGGCGCTGGACTTAGGAATAGTATGATTTACTATTCCAACTCCAGTCTACGTACAGTAGGGAAGGTGTTGGAATAGTAAATCATACTATTCCTTAGGTTAGAGCGCCATCCAGCGCAAGTCGTTGTAACGGCTTGCGTTGTGAAAACCGCGATGTAAAAGCATTGCGTTGTAAAAGTTGCGTGGTAATGGATGTCTCCCTCCAGGGCATCCGGCCAGCCCAACATCATCCGTCCTGTGATGCAGGGAGACGGCACCCACCGTTGGTGATCCCCTCCGTGCACCCCGATGTAGTGTTGGATCAGAGTATGCAAAGCGGACATCACTACGTTGGTGCACAGGATCACCTCTACCATTGACTGCACCAAGGTGCGCAAGGCGGGCTTCTCACACAGGTCAGCAACGTGTCTCCATGCGACCTGCCAGACTTCACCACCAGGTACGGGTGATCGTCGCACATCAATGTCTCCCGCCACGGCTCATCGACTCCACATCTACTCCACATCCCCTCCAGGCCACAGACGCAGGTCCAGCGAGGGATCCAGGAACCAGACGCAGGTCCAGCGAGGGATCCAGGAACCAGACGCAGCTCCAGCGAGGGATCCAGGAACCAGCCGCAGGTCCAGCGAGGGATCCAGGAACCAGACGCAGGTCCAGCGAGGGATCCAGGAACCAGACGCAGGTCCAGCGAGGGATCCAGGAACCAGACGCAGGTCCAGCAAGGGATCCAGGAACCAGACGCAGGTCCAGCAAGGGATCCAGGAACCAGACGCAGCTCCAGCGAGGGATCCAGGTACCAGACGCAGCTCCAGCGAGGGGTCCAGGAACCAGACGCAGGTCCAGCGAGGGGTCCAGGAACCAGACGCAGGTCCAGCGAGGGATCCAGGAACCAGACGAAGGTCCAGCAAGGGGTCCAGGAACCAGACACAGGTCCAGCGAGGGGTCCAAGAACCAGACGCAGCTCCAGCGAGGGGTCCAGGAACCAGACGCAGCTCCAGCGAGGGGTCCAGGAACCAGACGCAGCTCCAGCGAGGGGTCCAGGAACCAGACGCAGCTCCAGCGAGGGGTCCAGGAACCAGACGCAGGTTCAGCGAGGGATCCAGGAACCAGACTCAGGTCCTGCGTGGGGACCAGGATCTCATCCTGGTCAACCAGGATGTTGGGTGGCTTGAGGGGGCATTTGATGTGTGCTGCACTATGCCCTGGCTGCTCATATCTGCATTATTCCTTTTTTTTGGTGCATCTTTTATGTTGGAGGTGGACAGATGGGCGAAGTCAAAAATTGCAGGTTAGCGTGCCTTTTGTTATCGCTAAGGGCTTATCGCTGGATTCCACCGCTATCGCCGGTTTCATTAACGCCGTCGCGTTAATGTTAGCGACGGTTTTCGCCGCTGATCCCTGCAGCTATCACCTGTTAGCAAAACGTTGCTAATACGTCGCTAACAGGGCGATAACTTGCAGGGATCGACGGCGATAGAAAAACTAGCGCTAACCTAGGTTAGCGATAGTTATCGCCATTTCTTGCTAATATGCCCCCAAATGTTCTTAGGCTGCTGCTCTTAATCAGATATGACAAGGGCTCTGGCTGATGCCGCACGTGCTACCCACCTTCTGACATAGAGCCCTTCAGTCCAGTAACTAGCTTCTTGACATGCAGCAGCTTCTGTGTCAGACACTGTCTCACTGTGGACATTAACTAGCAACGCAAATGATGCTAAGCAGTATTCAGGGAGCCATCATTCGACACAGCTTCTCAGGGCCTACAGTATGCAGGGACTACTCCTGCCTCCGATTGTAAATCCTGTCTGAATGCTGAAAACAAAGAAGGAGCAATGTTCACATATCTGTCATTAAGATTTGTAACACGCTCTGCACCACATAATTTCCACTTTTTAAGGTAAAAACAAAAGGATTTCACTATGGGCACGTGAATAGGCATGTTCGTGTTTTGTGTTTTTTTTATTTGGATGGAAAATATCACTTGTTTTGCGTTCTTGGGAATTGGTTTGAGCGACTAATGGCGCATGGAACAGCAATACACAGCAGAGAAACATTTTCTCCTCGAGCCAGTCGCCTGCTGGTATCTCACGTGACTTTTGTATGTAAGTTACACACTGGCATTCAGTTTTTACACGAGAACCCTAAAAAAAAAAATTGAAATTTTTGTACAATTTTCATGAAGTTTCGCATAAATAAATTAGTGATTTCGGCAGCCCTTACACAGTCACCGCGCTCAATGTTTCAATTGTAAGCGTGGTGCTAATGCTGATGGTGGGTGGGAATTGCGAATATTACATCTGATGGCAAGGGGGACGCTGGCACCGATGGAAGTCCCTTCCCTCTACAGCTAGGTTACTAATGACAATTAATATAGATCACGCTGCTACCTACATTAGAACAGTTTGCACATAGGATTTCCAATGGCACAGAGACCTATTTATAGTTTACAGAAATCTGTTGATCCAAACCTATCTCGCGGGAGATTTTCTGCTCCAGATGAAGCGCCAAAGAATAGATTACTTTTCAGAAAAGAGACGCAGCAGAGGAGATTGCTTTTGTGTGCGGTTTTCAAGTTTCACCTGCTCCCTGAGAGGCAAAATGTCAGAACATAATGATGTAACATTATACATATTGAAGTTCTTAGATGGGAAATGGGATTCGGTTCAAAGGTCCCCAGGGAATGAAACTACAAACAAATATGTTTCTGATACCAGGGGAATCTTTGAAATACTTCACATGGCCGCTGGGGAATTTTTAATAGATTTTATCAACGGCGCAATGCAGAATTATCAAAATAATGTTGTATGTAACTAGAACTTATTATTAACAACAATTGTTTAAGGGTGAATATTATTTCGGTTTCACCGTCGCTTCGCTGCAATGATTGATAAAAATGACAACGAGGGCTCTCCATTAGCTTATAAATTCACAATGTTGTGTTTGTGCGACCACCCACACATGGCCCTAAGTGTAATCAGGCGCATGCGGGCCGCCTCATTAACATTAATAAGGTGGCTTTTGCGTGTACCTTCTCGCCAGTCCCTAAACGCAATTTGGCAATGCTTCTGCATTTTGACCTCTATCCCTTAAAGAAACAGGGACGCAGCGACTGAAAATGTGGGGGCAGATTTACAAGCCCCCTGCGCCACCAGTACGTCACTTTTCGTGACGTACTGGTGGCGCAGGGGGCTCCTCCATATTTACAAGGAGAGGAAAAGCCACCCTGCGTGACTTTTCCTCTCCTTGTAAATACGGTCCTTTCACACGCAGCACTTTGCGGTGAAGGGGCGTTCCATGGGTGTTGCAGTGGGTGTTCCCACGCAACAACCATGGAACAATGCGTGTGAATGCTACGCCACCCTAGAGGTGGCGTAGCGAGGCGCTCTCGTTATTTCCTCTTTCAATGCGTGCTGCATTCTACAGCACGCATTGAAAGAGGAAAATGCCTGTAGTGATTGTTTTTGTGCAGGGAAAGTGACCCTTCCTGCACAAAAACAATCTCCCCACGACGCAGGCATCCTTGCACCATGGTGCAAAGGTGCCTGCGCCGGCGCATGGCTGCAGTTTGTGCGCCAGCGCAGGGGGAAGCACAGGAATGTGACATATTCTTGTAAATATGTCGCATTCCTGTGCTTCGGAAGTGCCGCAGCGTGGCGCAGCCAAAGGGCTTGCGGTGCCGCGCTGCGGCACTTCCTCGTAGATCTGCACCGTGGTGCGCGAACCTATCACTGGGTTCAGTATGGAGCCAGGTTCACCAAATTATTGGTGGGACCCATGTCGTGCGAACCAACTTTGAATATAAATTGGAAAGAATTACAGTTTGGATGGGAGTGAGGTGGGATTAGCCACTTGTGAAATCTAAGTTATTATATAAATTTAAAGATTGGGCAATGCTTTTAATTTAATTGTTAAATCTCTGCTCTTGCCCACTCAGCACACACACAGTTCCCCCTATGCTCATACACTGCCCTTTCTGCTCCCCGCCACCACTGCGGCTAGTGACCTTTGAAAGTGGCAGATGGTAACACTGCCCTGAATTCCAGAATGCAAAAAGAGTAAGTGAAATGTCTTTTATAATAGTTTCGTGGGCTCTCCGCTGAAGACATTTTAAATAGGGGGTGGAGGGAAGCATTTTAAATCACAATTTCGCCCTAATTTTTCCAAAAAGCCATAGGATACTCATTACAAATTTCAGTATTTTGAAGGTGTCATGGAAACCTCTCCCTCCCAAGCAATTGATACTACTTTTAGGTCTGACCTAGAAACTGTTAAAACTGCCTTACCAGCCTTCTGTTTGCCAAAACATTCATATTAAAATAAATTCATACATATAGATGGGATTTCAGTCAACCCTCTTCATTACTATGTCTGTTCAGGGGTCATTCACATTTTACTTACACCTCCCCTCAGCATATAGCGCGGGCAAACGGCCAGCAGACTTCATCCATTGGTTGGTTCTCTGTACTGTGAGTGACTGTATACACTTGGACACTTGCACACATCCACCTACAAAAGTAGTCCTCTTCAGTGCCAGATCTCAAAGGCCTATATCTGCTTTTGTTTCTGCTTTCATTTCATAGGTTTTTTTAAAAACTTTTTTTGCAGTAGGTCACTTTTACTTTTTTATACAAACCTATGCACTGTGTCTTGATACTGCGTCAGTTTACTTTGTATTACTTTTACAATTTAAATGCCTATGCATTTGCTTGCAAACATTGCCGGCTTGCTCAGACCTACTAGCTTTGACAATGTTTGGTTTCAAATTTGACATTTTTTCATCCACTATCTCAGGAATTACCTCCTTTATACATGGCCAGAAAGTTGTCATGAGTGTCCCAATATGGCATGGATGACATGGATGCCCACATGCCCCCTTATGCCAGGAATTGCATATAATCTGGCACTTGAAGAATTTTACTAATGGGTCCCCATATGTCACAGATTATGTTATGTTCACCAGAGCACCCAAGCCATGAGTGGACTCTCTTATTTTAAGAACTATCTCCAATGTGTCAGCACCAGAATTGTGCCTTTGGTGACCCAATATGCCAAGAAATACTTCCTGAGGGTCAGGGCCTGGCATGGTTATGATCCCCATCAATATGACATTGGCGCCCTCTTCCATAAGCCACGGATTGCTTCTGGTATGCCAAAGCCAGAAGAACAGTCACAAGCAGAATACACACAAACACACATACACACAATTTACCCACACACTCTCACCCCCTCTAAAACACTCAAACAATTGCATTCACTGAAACACATAAACTCATTCTCACACACTACATTCATTTTCACATTTGCACTCTCACTTGCTCACATTCTCATCTTCTCTCTCATATATACACACGCACTCTCACACAATGGCACTCACACACTATCACTCACACTCCCATTTTTCCAATTCGTTTGATTTCTGTTAGAAAAGCTTTCACTGCTGATTCCCCTGTTTATATCTCTCTTGCCTGCTAGTGAAGCTGGCTAGATACACTTTTGACATACATTATGCAAAAGTCAAAATAAATGGCCTTATTTGATTTAAATTGTGTGCTTCCATATAAAAACAGTGTTTATATTTAGGTTTACATGTGGATTTTCAGTCTTTGACAGCAAAGGCCAATCTCTGCCGTGGTGAAAGGAAGGAGAACGTTTTTTAGTTGCAGATTTAAGAAATCCAGTGCCAATCTGAAAACATTCACTCAACTACAACCCTGGACCTTGCTGATACCATTACTGCCCACCGCAATTAGACCCCCCACGAGGTGTAGGCTGCACTGCAACCCTCACCCGTCCTCTGGTCAGGCCCTGTAGGAGCATCAGCTACAAATGAAAGCTGTCCACCAAGAAGAGCCATCTGTTTACAGCTGTTAAAGCCTGCTAGGTGCTGTTGCACGGTGTTAGGTGCGGCGCACCTGAATAGGTAGCATCGAAGCACTGATATACCTTTTTGCGAGTTGTAACGACGGAAGGACATTGCCAAAATAACATTTTTCTTTGGAAAGGCAGCTGTATTCTGTAGTGGTGGCTGCGAATGCAAGCATAGGAACTATACACGGAAACCTACGACCTCGTTTCCTGTAAATTCGTATTAAAATAAAATATGACTATTGCAAGTAATGGGCCTCTCTTGTTATCGGACTGTCCTGTGTATGCAAGTATAGAATTTCAACATTATTGAGAAACGATATCTTTTTAAATGTAAACGCTTGAGAAAATAGAGGGTCTAGCATTGCTGGTATATACAATTACAGATCCAGAACGAGGATGGGGTCTTAAGGGCGATTGATTGTATTGGAACTGAGTCACACTTTTCGATTTAGTAAGGCTTCTATTAGACGGCTACATTTTCTAACGTTTTGGTATGCATTCAGTTCTACTTCCAGTAGTAAATAAAGCAAGTAAGGATGGTGAGCACGAACAGGAACACGTTCCTCACAGTCGACCTTCCAAAGAATATATAGAGAAGCACACAGTGGGATGCTGATCACCATGTTCATAAGAAGCAATCAAATGACCTAGTCCTCCCTCAAAAACTCGCTCATTTGTGCCCATAGAATGTTCTGATTACTTAGCAGTAAAAATAAGGGCACTATGGTCTGCTCCGGAGACAAACAAGAAAATGAATAACGTAGAGCTGGAAACGGGTTACCAAAAGGCTTCCAGAGTCAAATGAAGAACAAAAACTGTTCAAATTCTAATAGGCAATACAGCTACAATATTCTATCTGAACAAGTGAGGGGTACGGTCTCCTACCCACTGTTGGAGCTAGCACCGAGGATCTGCAGGTTGGCTGTTGCAAGAAACATACAGCAGATGACGAATCTCATCCCCGTCGTAGAAAACATGTGCGCACATGAGCTGAGCAGCTCTCATGTTCCAGCAGCGGGGAATACCACAAGACTTGTTTACAAGAACAGAAAATGCAAAATGACAGCCCTTCACATCCAGGCACTACCATTCCCAGTGTCTAGGGAATGTAATGCCAAGAAGCTGCCACATGATATTTGCTCACGATTTTCCCACAGTACCACTGATTCCCCTAGTCTTTGAGAAGTTCATGGACTCCAACACGACTTTGATCTTTTTGTTTCCTAGTGGCCACGTCAGGCATGCTTCTCCTACACAATGCAGTGAGCATAGGGCTGTTGTGCAATGATAGCAATGCACAAAGACACACTTACAGTGCAAGCGTGGGCAGGTGTTCCACCCAAACCCAATAAAACTGTAGCTGATGAGGTGGTTCCAGAGATGGCCAATTGCATCCAATACCAATTACTTAGAAACACTTGATATCAATAAGGAGCCACATAGACCATCCATAAAAATGCTTTGCATCTTGAAATGGAAGCAATACCTGGTATGGTACCAAAAAAACTATTTCCATCACAATATGCCTGATGAAATGGTGATAAATACCTCACACACCTAATGGATTGCAAGCTAAACTTTGTCTGCTTGAGGGTACACTAGTCAGTGACTACAGAATATATTAAGGGAACACAAACAAAACAAACTTTCTATACTAGTCATTAAGATATTCATGGAAGAGGCTATGAGACTCTTCTTTTCATGTACTGCTCCTGCAGAGGAATGGATCTTACATTTGTTGATAGCAGGCCATTATGAAGTCACCTTTTCTGAGGCTATGCAAACAACTTCACTTAAGCAACTTCCATGAATGACAGTGTACCTCATGGAAATCACATCTCTAAAGGTGATTAAATAAACTCACAGAACAGGCACCGTACCTAACCATATGCAAGGACAAATGTACCATGAGAACACATCCTAAGTTCCTACCAAAGGTAGTGTCACCGTTCCATATCAAGTGGGCCATAATTCTTTCAGCGTTCTTTCACGAGTCTAATAACATAGCAGAAAAAGCATTACACACTTTAAATGTAAGAAGGGTGGTGATGTACTACAGGCACTAAGCAAAGAGTCAGAAAGACAATGACATTTTTCGTGGGATACTCACCACATGCACTGGGCACAGCAGTGACAAAAAACACCATCCCAAGATGGATAGTGCAAACATTTTAACACTGCTATCTGATAGCTAACAAAACCTTTCACAGTAAAGACTCGGGCTCATTTGATCAAAATAAAGGAGGCCATCCTAGCATTCAGAGCACGTGTCTCACTACAGGACATTTGCAAGGTAACTACATGGTTTACAGAACTCACATTCACAAGACACTATTGTGTAGATACAGAAAACAAATGTGGCTACACTTGTTCTCATCCGCTCCATCTTCAAACCCCCCTCCACTGGGGTGATAACACCGCTATGTCATCTATGCATAGCTTGAGACTATGGAAGAGATTTCACGCTGGGAAAGAAACCAGTTACTTGCCTGTAACAATGGTTTTGAAGCTTGAAGCTCTGCTAGATTCACATTCGACCCTCCCACATCCTAACGTAGTGGGGCAATGTGGGCTTAGAGTCAATGTTATTTCCAGGCCCCACCTATGTTGATGCCCACAAGAGTAGGGACATTTTTTGTAATCCAGTACTTTTGAATACATCCACTACATGGCGAAAATATGCACATCATGTGAATTTAGGATAGCTTCAAGCTGCAAAACCATCATTACAGAATAAGTAAGTAACTGGTTTCTTATCGGTAAGTAATCCGGCATGAAGGCATTTTCATTATGCAGGCGTAATGTTGCATAATTTCGGGAATTTTTGGTTATGCTTTTTTCCAGAAATTGTGCTATTGTGCCACATCAGGTAATTGTACACCAGATTTGGTATTTTTTTCCGAAATTCCACATAATTAAGCAGAAGCAAATTCCATGAATTTCACTCACCCCCCCCCAATTCTCCTCCCAGTCATTTCTTAAGAGGAATACCAAAGCTTCAAACCAGACTTTTTGACCCAAACTAAAGGAAATGCACAACTAAAGTCTAAAACATGGCAACCCATAAACTAACATATGCACCAATCAACCACAACTTCACAGAAATGAACTCTGGACACGAGAAAAAAGCTGGATTATGGCAAAGGAGAAATCAGGATCAATAGAGAAAAAGTGATCAGAAAGGCACAGTAAGGCTGGAAAAAATGCTAACATAATAAGAGTAACTCAGACCCCAATAATCTTAGAGCAAGAGATGAAGCAGGAGTGTTCTAAGATGACTTGGCAGTGACCAAGAAGCAACATACCATGCTAAAATAGGCCACTAGAAAACTTGCACACCAAGAATGGTCAAGCAAAATGATGCTGCCATTAGGAGCAAACTAGGCGAGCTGACACTCAAGCTGCCACCAGAAGTTTGAGGCCTAGAGGGCAGACCATTGGACTCAAAGGGAGAGCCAACAGGGCAAAACTACTTCAAAACCAAGGAACAGGAGACTTGACTGAACCGTACCCACAAGGAGACATGCAACAACCTTTTACAAAGACAGGCAATTCAAAGAACAGCTGCAACCACCAACTTCTGGCACGTGGTGCTCAAGGAGTGCAGCCCAATCACCAACAGCAACTCCTTCCAGCCATAAAAATATAGAGGGGAGAAACATGGGCATCTGTCAAGTCCAAAAAGTGCAGAAGGCACTGAAAATGAATGAAAGTCAACCAAAGAGATGTTAAATCAAGAAACTATCCACACCCTCAGCTAAATACAAAACAGGAGCATTCAGACATAAACTACCAAAACGCACACCCTTGTAACTCTATCTCGAATAGAATCGGGCAAGAATACCCACTGCATCCTATCAAGATTTGAATAGTATTTAATATCATTATCTACCACCAGAAGAACAAACGAAAGGACAGTAAACAAGAGGAAGGTACGCATAGAAAGAAAGACGCGCACAAACGAATGGCATAAACCAAGTCCAGGGCCCAGAATAACAATCATAGT
The DNA here is from genome assembly GCA_963921515.1 of Calotriton arnoldi. NCBI lineage: Eukaryota > Metazoa > Chordata > Amphibia > Caudata > Salamandridae > Calotriton > Calotriton arnoldi. Next base: position 2,745,074 of record CAWUFW010001495.1, read on the forward strand.
GGGTGAAAAAAGCAAGTCACGACATATAATATAACAAAGACCTTATGAACCAGCTGAAGAGTTAGGCATGAACCCAGTGCAGAGAGGACCTAGAGTTCGGATCTCATACAGAGTAGCACTTTCAAAAAGAGGCACTCCTAGTCATCAACATAAATCGTGGTGTTCCTGAATATCAACCTACTACAACGAGCAGGACTCAACCTTCCAAAGTAATCAGCCATAAAAGTAACAAGTTCTTATGTCCCAAATTGATGAAAGCCATAGATTTTCCCTTACAAGAAAATCCTCTGATGGAATGAATAGACCCAACTGCATGCAATGTGTTATACATTGTAATGTGGATATTGTAATGTGGCTTTAATTGTGTATGGTGGAATTTCACGTGCATGTGGAATTCCACCCATTGTTTGAGGCGATCGTTTCATGTACAGCAGTTTCCCTGGCCAGCATGGGAGATGGTCACAACTGCTGTTAACTGGAATAAAACTCAGAAAAGAAACCTACCTGATGACTTCTCTGCTTCCGATTTACGTCAATTTTGGCGACGAGCTGGTCAGAGGTACTCCTGAGGTGGAGACAGTGATGGGAGTAAACTTGTAACCGCATAGAACCCACGGCGCTGTCCCGTACAAGTCGCAGCACCGCGACATCCAAGTGGAAATTAATCCGGACTGCGATCAGATTGCTGATGGTACTGGTGGCAAATACAACCATATTTTAACGCTCATTGCAGATTTTGTAGTGGTACTGCCCTCGCTCGAGCCTGCTCTAGTCATTTAGGGCCCCACGTCAAGATGTAAGATGCGGTGGCCATCTTTAATCACATTCTCTCCCAGGTTATGGCATGACTTCCCGTACATTCATGTTTGCCAATATTTATCAGTGCTCATCGGAACGGTGATGCGCACACCTTGTACAGATTGTTTTGCCTTCTGATAAATGCGAGGGAATCGGGACGGTGATGCACACACCTATCGTGTGTGTTTCAATGGTGGCAATTGAACGGTGACACGCAGACCAATCGTGTGTGTTTCAGTTGTGACATACACACAACTGCAACTCGAGGGATCTGCATCTCTGTATTGTCAGCTGAAGTGAGTTTTGGGGAATATTTTATTGATACATCGTTACCCTACAGAACATACAGTAGAATTTGTGCAGGATTCATATGTAGTTTGTTACTTACATGTTATAGATTCTTGTCCTTACCTAAATTTAAAGTTTGTAGACACCCTTACAATAATAACTTACAATAATAACACCACCAAGTTTCTTAGCGCAGTAAGAAGAGCCTCCTGTTCCATGGGAAGATTGGTTACCAATGTTTGAAAGTTACTTAGTGGCCCTTGATAGTCTTGAATTGTCTGCTGCTCGGAAAAAAGCTTTAATGTTAAGTAGTTTGGGGAAAGAAGGCCAGTGTATTTTTAAGTATTTACCCCAACCCGTGGGCACCAACAGTCAACCTATCCTTAATGAGTTTGATGAAGCCGAGCGGCGCCTAGAACTTACATTCAAAAAAGAAGAAACTTTAGCCATGACTAGATTCAAGTTTTATACTCAACATCAGACAAAAACAGAATCCATTGATGAATTTGTGGTCAGGCTAAGGGAGCTATCAACCAAGTGTAAGTTCGGCGCCATGACTGATGAGTTAGAGACCAACCAATAGTTCAGTGCTACAGCAAAAAAGTACAGGAAAGACTGTGGGCAGCTAGTAATCCATCCTTAAAAGATGCTATAGACATTGCAAAAGTCGTGGAGAAATCTACTTACTGCATGAAAGAGATGGAGAAGAAGAATAATACAGGGAATCACGAGACACCAGAAGTTGGAGCAATTGTGAATCCTGGTGGGACATCTGTTTTAGCTATAAGATCCCAAAGGTCTTACTTGAAGGTGGTGGTCAGTCTAAACAAAATAGTAAGGCGTGTAGCAGATGTGGAATTATGAGCCACACAAGTGAAGCAAAGTACTGTTGGGCCAACAACAAAGAATGTAAAAAATGTGGCGGGTTGGTCATTTTGCAAAAATGTGTAGATCAACTGGACATGGTAAAGTCTCTACAGTATCGGCTGAAGTTCCAGATTGTGATCATGAATGTGATAGAATTTTGTGTGTGTAAGATAAAAATTGACTGTGAGGGCAAGAGAATCATTCGACCTAGAGCCATGTTTGAAATAGATGAACGAAATGTGCAATTGATTGTAGATACAGGATCGATGTACACCATCATTCCTAGAAGTATATTTGACCGTGAGTGGCACAATAGAATGTTATTACCCAAATTCATTTCCCCTGGAGGTTATCAGGGTGAGTCTATAGACATCTTGGGTTATGTAGATGCAGGTATTAAGTTCAGCGGTAGGAGTATTTATGGGAAAGTATACGTGGCAGACCGTGGTCCACCCATATTGGGTTGGATACACCAATATGACCTGCACATCATTATTAATCCGTGAGCACCCTTGCAGATCATGGTAATTGGCGATGAGTTCATCAATGACATTTTGGAAGGTGTTAAGCACATTTTTAGGGACAGTCTAGGAGAGCTAAAAGGGTATGAGCACAAGATTGAGTTGAAGGAGGGAGCAATACCTGTGCAGCACAAAGTGAGGAAGGTACCAGAAGTAGTACGTGAGGAGGTCAAGAAACTAATTCAGGAGATGTTAGATGAAGGGATCATAGAACCAGTTGATTCATCTAGATGGATTTCGCCCATGGTTACTACAAAGAAGGCCAACAGATGCCTTGGGTTTTGTGTCGACTTAGGATCCCTTAATAAAAACGTCATCCCAGACACATACCCCCTTCCTAATGTAAATGAGATGGTACTAGTGTTGATGGGTGGTAAGTACTTTTGAAAGTTAGATCTCAAGAGTGTTTACTACCAGATTAAGGTACATAAAGATTCCATACCCCTTACTGCATTTATCACGATGGAAGGTACGTTTCAATTCACTCGCATGCCATTTGGATTGTCATTGACTGTGAGTGTATTCCAGCCTATGGTCAGTGAATTGTTCAAAGGGATTAAAAATAACTTGTTTTTTCTGGATAGCATTTTGATCTTTGGTGAGACCGTAAAACAGCATAATATGCTCTTGAGACAAGCTCTGTGAAGGATTTCAGACATGGGATTAACTCTCAGGAGAGAAGTGTACATTTTTGAAGCAGCAAATCTAGTATTTAGGATACACCATTACAACTGATGGTAGCAGACCCAAAGCAAATTTATTAGAAGCAATTGAGTCAGCTCCTGCGCCATGCAATGCGGATCAATTGAGATCCTTTATGGGTCTTCTTGTTGAATACTATTCCAAGTTTGTGAGGGAATACTATTACAAGTTTGTGAGGGAGTTTGCTGATAAGACCGAGAGCTTGAAAGTCCTATTGAGGAAAGGCACAGTTTTAAGTGGGAACATTTCCTCGGCCTCCTTTTACACAGCTGTGGTGTAGGAGATGCACTATACATTTAGCCAAAGCGGTAGCACTTACTAATTCGTCAGTAGAAAATATTTCAACTGGGTAGAGGTGGCACACAAAAATGGGGCTTTTTCTTGGTTAAAATTGCAGGGCAGGATTCATTCTGGCACAATGGTCTTTTCACAGTGTTAAACCTCAAAAGGTTACAGCTAGGAAATACAATTTTTAAAAAAACGTTGAAATTCACTGAAAGAACCAAAAGTTACAGGGACATTATGGTTAGGAAATAGAATTTAAAAAACCTTAGAAATTTACTGACAAAACCAAAGGTTACAAGGACGTTGTAGTTAGGAAATGAAATTTAAAAAACCTTAGAAATTCACAAAAAAAACCAAATGTTACAGGGACGTTATAGATAGGCTCACAGTTCACTCGTACAACACCAGAGAGGTTCAGCAGTTATAGTTAGCTGGGCTAACTATAACTTACGCCCCGCAATGCACTGCTTATGACCTCACATATTACATCACTCATGACATGGTCAGTGACATCACTGATGACATATCAAATGACATCATTGATGACATATCAAATGACATCACTGATGACATATCAAATGACATCACTGATGACATCTCAAATGACATCACTGATGTGTGTGTTTGTGTACATTTGTGCATGTATATGTTTATATATGTATACCTCACGTATACTTCACATATGACATCACTCAAGGCATGTTCTGTGACATCATTTATGACATTACTGATGACATCTCAAATCTCAGTCTAACACGTGTGCAAAGTAGACTGTGGGTAGAGACTGCTCTCTCTGCTCATACCTTTCTGTATGGTGATGAAAGGTCATAGTAGGGTATACATTGGAGTAGCCTAGCTGCTGAGAACTGTCTCTTGGACAACTGGTGTGCATTATTGAATGTGAGGACATACTCAGAACAACACAATAACCCTGCTTCACTTAGTAAGGCACTTTTTGACTGCTTATGTACGCAGATAATTATTTCATTAAAGACAAGTAGACCTGCACAGGACAAGGTTGGGCGAGACCATAAATGATGACCTCATAGGCAATAAGAACATAACCACTTTTCTAATTAATATTTTTTTCCTGATTCTCCACACAGTTATTTTCTTGTTTCTTCGAAAGCCAACAACTTTTCTTTTTACCTCCATATATGTTTTGACATGTAGTTTTCTTTTTCACAGCATGTTTTCCATTTTCCTCCCACAAAAAGACAATATAACCAGAAAATTAAAGGTTGCACACTGGTCTACTCTCGCTGGACTTTTGCACGATCACAACAGTATTGTAGGGAAATAGTAGCATGTGGAAAGAACTGGCCTCTCCAAGGACAACCCTCTCTTGCATAATGGGTGTGCATAGTAGGGTGTGAGGAGGTACTGCCCTCTCCTTTCAAACCTCTCTCTCGGATGACAGGCATGCATAGTAAGGTGTGTCGAGGGACTGGCTTCTCCACTGAGACCCCTCTTTTGAATGACAGGTGTGCATAGTAGTATGTGAGGAGAAACTGGCCTAATGGGCATAAATAAACACCATCTCGACTAAGACTCCTTCCTACTATAACAAGTGTGGACCCAAAGTATATTCAAAGATCACCTATCCCTTCCTATTTTTCATGATCCTGCGAGAGACTCGCGAGATTTGTAACATTAAAAAAAAAAGAATTCACTACTTGAGGTACAGATGGTTGGTTTGGGTATGCCTTCAATACAGTTCTCTTCTTCTTGTTTAGGTCAGTCAGGATTGTGCCACTGACGCCCCTCGGAAAACAGAAAAGTGCCCAGGTGAGTAACAAACCACTACTATACTTCAGGTATCATAGGTGTTGTATCAGGTGATTCCACCACCATTGTGTTCACTTCTCAGATTTTGTGAAATTTCCTATCTGTCCTTTCATGACCACTTTAGAAATATTGGGTTTATACAAGAGGTTCATCTCTCTTCCCCACCCTGTATTTGATTGGTCAACATTTTCAAAGGAGCTTTGCCATGTCCACTCTTTCAAATTAATAAACACCAAAGTGTACACCTCCTCTTAGACGACGCTCAACCACACACCCTGTGTTATCGTTTGTGCCTAGCCTATTGTAGGGGTTAAGCAATTCTATTTTCCCAACATATTTAGACAATGAATTCCCACAGCCATTTAGTTTCTCACCAACCGCCATCCCTTCTCACTCACCCGAGCAGCAACACCTCTCTGGAGCTGTGGCGTGTGAGTCAGCCTCTGACCAGGTGTTGTTGTCTTCTTCTTTCTCTCTGCTTCTCTCCTCACAGTCCATCTGCGTGTAATAGTCCCCACGTCCCGTCTCTCCGTTGTGCCAGCTGTTTCCCTCATTGTTACGAGTTTTTCAGGAGTTTACTTTCTCTTCGGTGTGCAGAGTTTCTGTGGTCTCTCCTTGTGTTTCTCCGTGTTTCCATTGTCCCACCTTCTCCTTTCTTTTCCAGTGTCCACTGTGTTTTCTATCCTTGACCCCTCCCTCCACCTCCTGCAGGGTATAGTCTGTTGCTACTGTCTTCTCTGTTCTCAATATCCTTCCTCTCTGTGTTTTCCCCCTAACCCTTGTTCCTTCTCCTTTGTCTAGGGTTCTCCAGTGGCTGCATTGCTCTGACAAGAATACTTTGGACTGAACATCAGGAAAGTCAGGTCCATGAACTTCAGCCCTTTCACATCTCCCCTCCCTTACTTTCTTCCCAGGAAGAAGACCTTCTCGGGGATATCATAAAAATAAGTCTTCATTCATTTGTTTGGTTACTCTTCTATGGTAGGTTTGGAATTGGAAGGATTGATGAGGCAAAAAACACCATAATACTCTAGCATTTTTTCTCTTATTCTGGATCATCCATTCCAATGGAGCATGCTCATGAAACAGATAAAAATCCCTGTCTTCCAGATAGTACCGGAAAATATCTTGGGCCCATTTAATGCCCAACCCTTCTTTCTCTACGATGGAATATTTTTGTTGTCTTGGAAAGAGTTTCCAACTTATGTACAAGATTAGATTCTCCACCCCTTTTGAGTCTAACTGAGACAATACTGCCCTCAACCCTGCACCCGAAGCACCAGTCTGTAGTATGAACTTCTTATTGAAGTCAGGGAACTGCAGGACCGGATCAGAAGTTAGAGCTGTTTTTAAGTGTTCAAAAAGCTCAGTTAGAGCAGCAGGATGTTTCAATTTCATTTCTGCTTCTTTGGTTTTCTATAAGAGGTCGTTTAAAGGAGTGGCTCAGTGGGAAAAGTTGGGAGTAAACTGATTGTGGTGCCTACTAACCCAAAAAAGGCTCTTAGATCTCTTTTTGTTTCTAGAAAGTGAACCTGTACTATTGCTGCTACTTTCTCAGCTTGGAGTTGGATAATACCGTTACCTAGTAAATACCCTAGATAATCCACCTGCTTAGCTGCCAGATGACGCTTTTTGGGATTCACTTTAGGCCTGCTTGATGTAGAGTATTCAGGACTCTTTGTTAGTGTTTTAAATGTTCCTCCCAACTCTAACTATGAATAATGATATTATCTATATAAGCTGCTGCACAGTGATTGTGGGGTCTAAGTAAGATGTTCACCATTCTTTGGAAAATAGCAGGGGCATGGTGAAGGCCAAATGATAGTACTGATAAATGATATAACCCACATTTGATCGTCTCGTCTACTTGAGCTAGGGGGTAGGCTTCGACCCTGGATATTTTCTGAAATCGATACAGAACCAAATGGAGCTGTTTCGTTTCGGTACTAACACAAACGATGAATTCCAATCACTGATGGGATATTTGGACAAAATAGCAGAATAAAAGATAGTGAAACAAAAATTTGTGTCAAGAATATTGGGATATCAAAAATATCTTCAACAAGAATATCTAAGCTAAAAATATAATTTTTAGTGTTTTTAATATTGTAAAAAATATTGGTGTCGAAAATATCGTTGTATGCAACATCATTTGTAACTGTTAATTAGTATGTAATTTATTGCAGTTTTAAAAAAATATATATATTTTTATTTGGAGACAGTTCATAAATCTTGAATACAAAAGACATTAGAAAATAGAACAATTCATTTAGACATCAAGCAGCAAACCCACCTAGTGGGAATTCAGTGTTTAAAAGACCATACACCATAGAAACCACAATGATAATAAAGTGTCATAGTTGGATTCCTGAAAATACAATCTGATTTAACCATAATTTTAACTTGCAGCTGTTTCCAACATCATAGCCTCCCCAAACTGGTTCAAATCCTCGTTCTCCCACAGAGCCTTGAATTTTTTATAGGAGCCTGCTCTCAGAGCGTATTTTCTTTTGTGTTCCTTAATTCTACCCAATTTACTTAACAGCGGTGTGAAAGTTGGAATATCCGCCGATCTCCATCTCTGCATAATCAATGACCGTGCCACCAAAACCAAAATAAATATCTGGTTTTTTTGTTGAATGGTTGCTGTAAGTTCTGCAGAATAACCTAGCACCATAGTCTGAATATCCAAAATCTGCGGGACTTTCAATGTGTTTTGGCAATATTTATTAATATTTTCCCAAAATCCCTCTAATTTCAGACATCCACAAATATTGTGAGTCCAATTCCCTCCACCCTCTAAGTTACATCTGAAGCAATTTGAAGAAATCTGAGAGTTAATTTTCTGCAAATAAAACAATGTGCGATACAGCAGCCATTTGGTATAAAATAGCATTCGCTTAAAATTGGCCGCTTTCAGCAGGGAACTGTTAAACTTATTAATCTCATGTCATTCTGCATTAGAGATGGACAACCCTTCTTGATTTTCCCACTTTCTCTGCGCCTTCAGACAGAGTTTGTCTTCTCCTTGAGTCCGAAATAATGAGACCCATACACTTATTGAAATGCGATGTGTATGATTTACTAAACGCCCTACGGCATTACTGACATCGCTGATCCGTGTAGGGTCAAGTTCTGACAAAAAGTCTTTGATCCAAATATAAGATCATTGCATAATAATTTTGCTATGCCTAAGTAGTGGTTCAATTTCAGACCAGGTTTTCCACTCTCCCTGCAGGAAATCAATTTTTTGCAAATTGCTTGATTTTATATGGTTAATTTTTTATGTATTTGAGTTTTTAATAATAGAATTGTTGAAATTTGTATTTTTAGTTGTATTAAAGTATATAAATAATTGTTTAAAACATTTTAATAGTGGGATATTGTGGGGTGAAACTTCAAGCAATTAATGTTAGAGATATGCAAAGTAATAAATTAACATTTGTAAATAATTTTGTTTTTTGTAAAAAATTTAAAAACATTTTAAATTCATGTTGATGACATATATTAATGATATTGAATCTTTTTTTTACAAAAATTATAAAATGTAAAAATATATAACATGTTTAATAAACTTAAGTATTTAGAAATATTTTTATGTTCAATTTTTAAATTTTAAATATTTTGTAACTTGTTTCAAATTATAGAAATATTTTATATTTTGTTGGCTTTAAAAATGAATTTTATTTATTTAATTGTATTTTTTAAAATTATAGGCTTTATATAAACATTTTTCTTTTATGGTTGGTAACTTTGTGTTATGATTCTATTCATCATTTTATGGTTTAAACTTCATGAATGTTAGTAAATATTTTGAAAAAATATAATAATCATTAACAGTAATTACATTTTGTTTCTATTTAAATATGCATCTATATGTTGGTAGTTTTGGTTAGTTTTTTTAGTTATATTTTGTGTAATTTTAAAGTTAAAAAAATGTATGTGAGTATGGGGTATTGATTGTGTATTTTAAATGTTTAAGTTGCATAATCCTTGTGTAAAATGGTATGATTTGAAAAAGATATTGTAAATTTCACCCTTTAGTGTACAACATCTTCCCCCAATATGGTTTAGATTGGAGTGGTAATATTAAAAGTCACCCCTTCAGTATCCAACATATTCCTAAAATTTGTTTAGATTGGAGTGTGAATAGTAAATGTCACCACTTTAGTGTCCAACACTTTTACTAAATAGGGTTAGAATGGAGTGAGAATGGTAAATAACAACCCTTTAGAGTCCAACACCTTCCCCAATTTGGTTTAGATTGGAGCAGGAATAGTAAATGTCACCCATTTAGTGTACAACACCTTCGTTAAATTGGTTTTGGTTGAAGTGAGGATAGCAAATGTCAACCCTTTAGTGCCCCAACACCTTCCCCAAATTTGTGAAATCAGAGTAGAAATAGTAAATGTCACCCCTTTAGTTTCTAACACATTCCCCCAGTATGGTTAGATTGGAGTGGGATTATTAAATGTTACAACTTTAGCATCTACAAAATGTTGCAAAAATGTTTTATGTTGGTGTGTGATTATTTTAAATTAGATTGCTTTATGAAATATTTAATTTTACTTTTATTTGTATAGAGTAGAATTTTAGTAGTATTATTGGTGATTAGAAATATAATAAAAAATAGTTTGTTGTATGTTGGTAACCAATCATAATATTAAAGTTTCCAATCTTTATATATTGTACATTTTTAATCATATATAATTCAAGTAAAAAAAATATTATATGAAGATCAGTAAAAACAACAATTTTCTTTTATTTTTATTATTAAAATGTTTTTAGTTATATTTTATTACTATTGTTCGTTGTATATTTGTAAAACTTTTATTTTTCATTGTTTTAAAGATTTTTAACATTCCTTAACTTTTTTATATATTTTATTTTCAGCATTATTTGAACATACAATATTTCAGTATATATTAAATAATTGTATTTATTTTCTACTATTACTTAATTTATACTTTAGATACTTTTTACATTTTATCACAAATTGATTTTTTAATTTTTCGAACATTCAATATTATTTTAGATTTTTTTACACATTTATTCAACATTTTTGCAATATTTCCCATTCATTTCTATGAGGAAAAAGCCTTTTTTTTGTTTCATTCAGTGGCCATTTTTTTAGAGCTACCTTCTATTTTGTAACCTATTTGTGTTATTTTTAGTCTATTTTCAAAGAACCAGGTTGCGTTAAGGTGATGCCGTTCGTCGAAATAGATAAGTCCTTTTTTAAAGATTACTTAAGGGTGTTGAGGGAGGAGGTCTACAAGTTTGTTATAGGGCCCGATTATGATACTGGGCGGCCAGACTACCAGCCGCTATTGCGGGGGTCAGGAGACTGCTGAAAAGCATGAGGCGGTCCAACTACCGTATTTTGATTTGACCGCAGGGCTGGCGGTCTGAAGTCAGTGGTACAACGACAGTGGCATACTACGGCCATAGGAATATGCCGCAGCAGATGCCTCCGCTGTGCAGCGCCTTCAGCACTTCAGTGCACCATGTGCCATGCACCATGTTGTGCATGGCACAAGGTGCACACACGACAGTGCTAAGGTAGGAGGGCACTACATGTGCCCCCAGGCACACATTGCTATGGGCTCCGAAGTCCGGGCACTTTTTCAGGGCCCCCCCCATTGCCTTTATGACAACCTTTTCATGGCGGGGTCCCTGCCATGAAAAGGTTGTTGGAAAGAGCAACCAGTATCCTGATGGCTGTGCCTGCCTCAGCACCGCCGCTTTTCCAACGGCCTAACTGTGTGGATCTATGATCCTGACAGTAGCGGCGGTGTTGCGTATGACTACTGTGGGTCTACCGCCAGTACCGTAATATGGCAGTCAGACTAAAGGGCTGTTGGTGGTCGACCGCCAATGTCAGGCTGTCGGCGGTCATACTGATGACATCATAATCAGGCCCACAGAGTTGTTTGTGCGTTTTTTGTTTATTTAGATGTATTTGTGTTACTGTTTTTCACTAGTTTGTTGTTTTTGCTTTTTGTACACTATTTTAGAAATGTATCACTATGTTATGATAAAGTGTGTTATGTTAGTTATATTTTAATGATTAACCAGACACCTCTGCTCCTCCAACCTAGCCCTGCCCACTATCCCATGGATCTGCAAGACCATGGCCAGAAGAAGATCCTTCTCCTACCTCACCAAAAAGACCTGGAACTCTCTTCATTTACATCTCCAGCTATCCCCCTCACTGCCTCAATTCAGGAAGGACTGCAAGACCTGGCACTTCAATTGAATTGGCTCTTCAACTGAACTGCAGAACCCACCCCCCCCCCAATGCCTTGAGACCCTCATGAGTGATTAGCCGCACTGTATAAGAACGCTGATTGATTGATTGAACCATTATGTATATGTATTTTTTTTAATGTAATGTGCTGTGCGGATGGGTTTTTTCATTTACTTTACAGGCTTTTGTCTACAAGTCTGTCCTATTTGCATTGGGAGTTTACTTTTTTTTTTCTAGGAACTCATTTTTGGTTTCTAATAAACCAATGCTCTTTACCTTGATTTCCTCTTTTCCAGGTTTCCTGGAGCGTTTCTTTTTTTCAAACACTTTTTTGGGTTTTTTATGGTTCCTAGATACTTTGGATTGCTTCAAGGGATTTCTATTGGGTTTGTTTTATTTTTGCATTTTTTTGATGAGCCTTTAGGGCAATACTTTTTCCATTTTTGGTGGATTTCTATTTTTTTGTACTTGGGTACAGAAAAATATCTGCAGCTACAAAACAGTACATGTTATTTATTTATTTATTTTATTTTGGGTGGCAGAAGTGATATTATACTGCTTGTGTAAACATTAGGGCCTTATTACAACTTTTGCGGTCCTCCAGCTGTTCTGCCACCAAGCCGTCTGTTGGAGTACCGCCAAGACCGCGGTGCACCCGCCCACCGGATTACAATTGTAATCCATGGTGGGGGGGGGGGCGGTGCAGCGGAGGTCTGACAGCAGTGGTCTGTTAGGATCTTGGAGAGCCTAACATGCAGACCACTCCTGTGAGAGCACCGACTGCATGTTTCTGCACAGTGTGGCATGCATGCCACTGCAGTGAAAGCATGGACTGCATGTTTCTGCACAGTGTGGCATGCAAGCCACACCGTGCAGAAACTGGGGGTGCAAATACGGGGGCACAACATGTACCCCCCTGCATGCACCCCCAGGTCCAGGAGCAGCAGGGGGCAATTGCCTCTCTGCCACCCTTTTCATAGCAGGCCCACCGCCATGAAAGGGGCGGTGGAAAGCCAACTCATAATATGTTTGGCAGTGCCGAGCAGAACCGCCACTATATTGTTGCTCCTGACTGCTGCGCGACCACCGCAGGATCCTATATCCCCAGCAGACGCAGCGGTCCTGTGGTGGTCCGACCACTGCCACACTGCTGGCCCACCTGCAGTATTTGGAGAGTGGCGGTCGGACCACCACCACGAATATGGTGATCCTGTAGACCTCCGTACTCGTAATAAGGCCCTCAGTAATTGTTATGTGGAATTTGTTTGGTTTATGTGTAGTCATTATTTTATGTGATGGATTGAGTTCGTTTTTAACTTTCTGGGTTGGCAACGGTTACATTTTGTTTAAAATATTTTCTATATAATTTTCTAGTATCAGTCTTTACTAAGTTTGTAATTTAAAACAATTTTTTGACTCATGTAATAAAATAATATATTCATTATTTGAAATAAAACATATTTGCTGTATTGGTTTTGATTTGGTCATAGTTTTTGATGACTTTGGTAGGTTACTAGTTATTTAAAATATGCTTTTGGATACGATTTTAAGTAATGTACTACTTTGTTGTTTATGATGAGTTTCACTTTAAATTGTAACATCTCATACATTCTTTTGGTTTGTTTGCTAAGGTTAGGACCAATTTGGCTAACATATTGCTCTATTTGTATTTTTGGTAGCTTTGCTCATTTTGTAATGCATTTATAAATTTGTAGAGTGTAGGTTGGCTTCTGAGTAGTGTGGAATGGAAGGCGTTGTGCCATGCTTCCACTGCGTTGTTTATTTTGGCTTCCTGTGCCAAGGTGCTGTCATAGACATTCCACCATGGTATTTGGAATTTGGGTTGGTGTCTGTGTCTGGAGCAATGCCGTCTGCCAACCCAAGTGTCTTCAAAATAATCCATTAGGGGATTAAGTTTGTCTTCAATTCATTGGTAGAAAGGGCGTTCTATTAGTAAATTGTAGTGGTTGGCTACCTCTCTGACATAGGCTAGTTCTATCTTTTTATTATTATTATTTGAAAGGCAAGTCGACTGTTTGCAGAATATCCTACACTTAGGACCTGATTACGATTTTGGCGGTGCATCGCAGGGTCGCCGCCGCACTGCCAAAGCCGTGGTTGGAGTGCCTGCCAGATTACAAGTGTAACTCGTGTCTGGCGGGCTTTTATTTTGACATTATCATGTAGGTGCCCTGAAAAAGGGCACCGCAATGGGAACGCCAAAAACAGTTCCTGCACAGAGTGGACTATGAAGTCCATGCCGTGCAGGAACTGGTGTGCATGCACACAGGGGGGTATATGTCGTTGAGGCACAAGGGGGGCCTGTAGGGTCCCCTTTGTTTCCTCTCCACCACGGTTTTCATGGCGGTTGAACCACCATGAAAACCATAGCGGAAATGAAACTTGTAATATGCTTGGTGGGATTGCGGCGGTCCTGCCAAGCATATTACTTCCTCGTGGCTGTCCCAACACTGCCAGGAAATGGCAGTTCCCTGGTGGCTGCGGTAGGGCAATGGCGGTCTGACAGTCCTTATTGTAATAGGGAAGTTGAGAGACCGACACCACTGCGCCTCCACGAGTCTGGTGATCCCTGGACCGCCAGACTTAAAATTAAGCTCTTAGTGTAGATTTTTGGAGGTGTCTCCATATACTTTGATTGAAATGATAGTTACAGTCTTGTATGGCTGTGTGGGGGTAAATATTTAGAATGGTTTTAATCATGGCTTGCGCAAAATCTACGATTATGTTTTGGGGGTTACTAGTAATTTTTTTAGGTTTTCTATGGTTTAAGAGGTCTTAGTAACTGCTGCTTTGTTTATTTGGTAGTAGTTCTTATATAAAGGGGATATTTATGTTTTGAATTTAATCGTGTAAGGTATATATCTGACTGAATGGTTTGGGACACATATTTAAGGTCCCGTCCATCATCCATGCTTGACATTGTCTAAGCTTTACTAAGTTATCTACTGTAGAGAATATTAGGATTCGGTTCTCATTATTTAGCTTGCCATTTAAAAGGAAAAGTTCCTCTTTATATGTTATTGTTAAATGTTCCGGTATGTGTATATCTTGGTATCTTCTCGGGGAAGGTGGGGTATCGCTGGTGACTTTTTTAGTTCATGCAATTAGATGTTTTAAAGTGGAGATAGGTGGTAGTTGCCCTGTTGTGTGTTCGGGGACTTTAGGTAGTGTATACCTTCCTCCAGGGCTCCCCTTCACAGCAGCATCTTGACCCCGACGAAAATACCCTGTTGGCATCAAAATCCAGATATGTTCATTTTGTACTGTTTACCCATTGACTGGAATGGGCACATTGTATTGTATTATAATTGCAATTTTATAGTGCATACTATCCCAAACGAGACGTTGAAGCACTTTTTCAGTGAGTGGTGAATAAGTATGGTGAAATATAAGATTAATTTGAGTGGAGGCTCCAGCAATGTGAACATACTGGTAGTAGGTATTTTTTCACATGTGTCACGCATATGTGTATACTGCAGTAAAAAAATACAAACCTGCATCGACACATATGAAAAAATAGACATCTGTCGTAAGAAACACCGCTGCCGGCCCATCGCAAATATCGTAATACAGCAGGCTGGGGAGCACCGCTGTGGCAGTCTTCTTGGGACCGCCGCCATGGCAGTCAGGCGGTAGGACCACCAAACTCATAATCAGGCCCTTAGTGTCTGCTTACGTTTCTGTGAAACAATATATTCTGCAGCTTCTGTCATAGTAGCGCAACAATATATATATATTTTCAAGTTTATGCCTTTGCTATTTGCATGTAAAAATATGCACCTGCTTTAATTTTGTATACTTAGATGTATGTTCTGTTTATATTTTTCACTCGGTTTTGCAGATTTTCCGTTGGTGGTGTTCTAACATGGAGCAGGTGCTCTCTTTTCTGTAGGTCATAAGTTTCATTTTAAATGTTAATTTGTTGGTAGTTTCTAGAGTTTTAGTTCATTAAATTGATTTCTGCTTTCTATTTGAGTGAGTTTTTAGTTTTTTTAAAATTTATGCATACTTACTTTTGTATATCTTTACGTGATTTCTGATATTTTCTGGCAGTTTATTGTTTTTTCTCATTGAAGTTGTTTCTTAAAGGAAGTCTATGTAAAGAGTGACTTTGGAGAGTGTTTTAATATTTATTTGCTGTTTCCTTTTTAGGTTTAATAACATTTACATTTTAGTTTAAATACATGTTTTACTTACTAGGTTGGGTAGTTGTTAAGATGTATATATTTCTTCTATAATGGTCTCGCTAGATAATCCAGCAGAATTTCCTCCTCTTGCAGTTTGCTGTTTTTGACGTACTTAGGGCCTTATTACGATGGCGGTCAGATGAGCATCTGACTGGCATCATTGTGGGATGGTAACTGCCCGACTAGTAGTCGGTGGTTCCACCCGACATATTATGATGCGACCACCCTGTAGGCAGTCGTAAACATGCCCTTTTCTATTGCAGCTTGTGCTGCCGCCTGGAAAAGCGATACAAAAGGGGATGATGGACGGAACGTTTGAGCCAATCAAACACTCACCCCCAGTCAACTGATCTGGGTTTAATCCATCATCATTCTTTAGCTCACTCCACCACCCCAGTTCAGACACGGCCATATGCAAATCAGTCTGACCCTGTGCCTCATGGGAACAGTCCAGCCCGAACTGCCAAGCCATGTCTTCCCTGGACCGGAAACAAGCATCCTAGGACCGGTTTCTGGCATTCCAGCCGTCATCAGCCAGGCTTGCTTGAATCCAGTGGCAAAGTGAGCAAGGGACCCACGTCTGGGCATACCCCCGCCAACTTGGGGCGAACAAAGCGATACAAAAGGGGATGATGGACGGAACGTTTGAGCCAATCAAACACTCACCCCCAGTCAACTGATCTGGGTTTAATCCATCATCATTCTTTAGCTCACTCCACCACCCCAGTTCAGACATGGCCATATGCAAATCAGTCTGACCCTGTGCCTCATGGGAACAGTCCAGCCCGAACTGCCAAGCCATGTCTTCCCTGGACCGGAAACAAGCATCCTAGGACCGGTTTCTGGCATTCCAGCCGTCATCAGCCAGGCTTGCTTGAATCCAGTGGCAAAGTGAGCAAGGGACCCACGTCTGGGCATACCCCCGCCAACTTGGGGCGAACAAAGCGATACAAAAGGGGATGATGGACGGAACGTTTGAGCCAATCAAACACTCACCCCCAGTCAACTGATCTGGGTTTAATCCATCATCATTCTTTAGCTCACTCCACCACCCCAGTTCAGACATGGCCATATGCAAATCAGTCTGACCCTGTGCCTCATGGGAACAGTCCAGCCCGAACTGCCAAGCCATGTCTTCCCTGGACCGGAAACAAGCATCCTGGGACCGGTTTCTGGCTATTCAGCCGTCATCAGCCAGGCTTGCTTGAATCCAGTGGCAAAGTGAGCAAGGGACCCACGTCTGGGCATACCCCCGCCAACTTAGGGCGAACAAAGCGATACAAAAGGGGATGATGGACGGAACGTTTGAGCCAATCAAACACTCACCCCCAGTCAACTGATCTGGGTTTAATCCATCATCATTCTTTAGCTCACTCCACCACCCCAGTTCAGACATGGCCATATGCAAATCAGTCTGACCCTGTGCCTCATGGGAACAGTCCAGCCCGAACTGCCAAGCCATGTCTTCCCTGGACCGGAAACAAGCATCCTAGGACCGGTTTCTGGCATTCCAGCCGTCATCAGCCAGGCTTGCTTGAATCCAGTGGCAAAGTGAGCAAGGGACCCACGTCTGGGCATACCCCCGCCAACTTGGGGCGAACAAAGCGATACAAAAGGGGATGATGGATGGAAAAGGGCAGCAGCACAAGCCGCAACAAAAAAGGGCATGTTTGCAAACAATAATACACTGTGTGCCAGGCACCATTTGGTGCCTATCAACCACAAGGAGATGATGGACGGAGTGCTGAAACATTTCAGACACTCACCCCCAGTCAAAGATCTGGGTTGAATCCATCATCATTCTTTAGCTCACTTCGCCACCTCAGTTCAGACCCAGCTATATGCAAATCAGTCTTGACCCTGTGCCTCATGGGAACAGTCCAGCCCGAACTGCCAAGCCAGGTCTTCCCTGAACCGGAAACAAGCATCCTGGGACCGGTTTCTGGGTAACACCCTTCATGAGCCAGGCTAGCTTGAATCCAGTGGCAAAGTGAGCAAGGGACCCACGTCTGGGCATACCCTGCCAACTTAGGGCGAACAAAGCAAACACAAGGAGATGATGGACGGAGTGCTTAAACTTTTCAGACACTCACCACCCGTCACAGATCTGGGTTGAATCCATCATCGTGCTGGACTGTTCCCATGAGGCACAGGGTCAAGACTGATTTGCATATAGCTGGGTCTGAACTGAGGTGGTGAAGTGAGCTAAAGAACGATGATGGATTCAACCCAGATCTGTGACTGGGGGTGAGTGTCTGAAAAGTTTCAGCACTTCGTCCATCATCTCCTTGTGGTTGATTTGTTCGCCCTAAGTTGGCAGGGTATGCCCAGACGTGGGTCCCTTGCTCACTTTGCCACTGGATTCAAGCTAGCCTGGCTGATGAGGACGGTTAGCCTGAAACTGGTTCCAGGATGCTTGATCCGGTCCAGGAAGACATGGCTTGGCAGTTCAAGCTGGACCATTCCCATGAGGCACTGGGTCAGGACTGATTTGCATATAGCTGGGTCTGAACTGGGGTGGCGAAGTGAGCTAAAGAACGATGATGGATTCAACCCAGATCTGTGACTGGGGGTGAGTGTCTGAAAAGCTTCAGCACTCCGTCCATCATCTCCTTGTGGTTGCTTTGTTCGCCCTAAGTTGGCAGGGTATGCCCAGACGTGGGTCCCTTGCTCACTTTGCCACTGGATTCAAGCTAGCCTTGCTGATGATGGGTGTTACCCAGAAACCGGTCCCAGGATGCTTGTTTCCGGTTAAGGGAAGACCTTGCTTGGCAGTTCGGGCTGGACTGTTCCCATGAGGCACAGGGTCAAGACTGATTTGCATATAGTTGGGTCTGAACTAAGGTGGCGAAGTGAGCTAAAGAACGATGATGGATTCATCATTCAACCCAGATCTGTGACTGGGGGTGAGTGTCTGAAAAGTTTCAGCACTCCGTCCATCATCTCCTTGTGGTTGTTTTGTTCGCCCTAAGTTGGCAGGTTATGCCCAGACGTGGGTCCCTTGCTCACTTTGCCACTGGATTCAAGCTAGCCTGGCTGATGAGGGCTGTTAGCCCGAAACCGGTCCCAGGATGCTTGTTTCCGGTCCAGGGAAGACATGGCTTGGCAGTTCGGGCTGAACTGTTCCCATGAGGCACAGGGTCAAGACTGATTTGCTTATAGCTGGGTCTGAACTGAGGTGGTGAAGTGAGCTAAAGAATGATGATGGATTCAACCCAGATCTGTGACTGGGGGGAGTGTCTGAAAAGTTTCAGCGCTCCGTCCATCATCTCCTTGTGTTTGCACCATTTGGTGCCTGCCACCCAGTACATGGATGTTTGCCCCGTGGCCTCAAAGCGGAGGCCCACGGGTGACGTGGGCCCTGCTAGGTGCCCCAAACCTTTTCCAGCTGCCTGTTCATGGCAGTGGGACCACCATAAACAGGAAGTTGGAAAGGGCTATCCTAATCCCTATCGCAGTGCCTGCACAGGCACCACCTCATTGTAGGGATTAGGAATCTGACCTCCGTCCCGACGGGCTCCCTGAGCCTGTCCGAGATGGTGATCTCCCCCCCCCCCCAACTATCTTGCTCCAACTGCCGGAATCATAATCCGGAGGTCAGACCGATGGCATAGATGTCAGTAGGACCGCCACCAATGACCTGTCGGTGATGGTCCCACTGACATTGTAATGAGGCCCTTAGTTGTTTAAATCTGTGTTCCTTTTATATGGTTGATTTAATTGTTTGTTTGATTTTATTGATTAATATTGTTTATAATTTTATTTTATTGGTTGGTTTAGTTTTAGTTACACTTTTTTTCTAGTTTAAGTCCTTCTATGGTAAACGCAAGTTAAGGTTTTATTTTTGATGTATGATATATAGTTTAATTAGTTTTGAATATAAATGTATTTATATATGTATATATATTTGATAATATTTATGTTGGGGTTTAAATGTTTGCAGTTAATGCTAATTTTCTTACTAGATTGTATTGTAAATATTTGAAACATATAATTTATTGAGGTGTATGGTAAATATTTTGTTGATGTAGCATATTTTTATTTAATTTAAATATGTGTATGACATGTTTTGGACTGATTTGAAGTAATTGTTTTATATGAAAAGTGTTTTTTAAAATATTTATTCATGATTATCTAATTATTTTGGCGTTCTATTTGTGCTCTCGATATTTGTGGTTTTACTAGTCAAGCATAGGAAGTCGATATTTTTGATATCACTATTTAATTTCTGATATTTTTGTGTTTCGATATTATATGTATTGACATTGTCAGTAATTCACTCACTAACAGCTCACTAACACCTAACTGCAAAATCATTTGTACGTCTTCTTCTATGGCCGTGCATCTGGCTTGAGGTATGCAATACAGTTTAAGTCGTATGACCTTTTCTGGTCTGTACAAATAGAATGTTGAATGACATTGGTGCACCTGGGAGTAATTGAAGATGTCTCTTTACAGTTCTGTAACATCTAAACAGGTCTTTTCATTGACTTTCTGTCAATGTCTTGTCAACACATTGCAGAAACTCATCATCAGTGATGTCACTGACCACGTCATGAGTGATGTTATAGGTAAGGTCATAAGTAGCGCATTGTAGGGGCATCAGTTATAAGTTATAGTTAGCTCAGGTAACTATAACTGCTGAATTTCACTGGTTTTGTACGTGTGAAACCTGAGCCTAGTAACAGCATTAAGGCTACTTGAGGTAGGAATGGTTGCTTTGGTTATGCCCTCAATCTGGTTCTCTTCTTTCTTTCGAGGTCTGTCAGGATGGTGCCACCGCCGCTCCTCAGAAAACATGGGGGGGCTACATGCAGGGGGGTTGGCCGCCCTCACCATGCATTGCTGATGATCCCACATAATGCATTACTCATGACATCTTCTATGATATCATTGTTAATAATATCACTGCAACATTGCAATGACATTATTGATGAGAAAATTGCATGGACGGGCGTGAGTTATAGTTACCTTAGTATAAGAGCTAGTTACTTGAGATGTCTATAACTATACCAGGTGAATTGCTGTGGCTTTTAGAGTTTTATAATGTTACAATGTCACTGAAAAGTTCACCTAACTACAATGTTATTTTTCTTTTCTTTCTTTCAGTAGTGAACCCACTCAGAGATTCATGTACCAACTTAGAGACTCACACACTCACTCAGAGACTCACACACTCACTCACAGACCCATTCAGAGACTCATGCACTCACATACCCACTTAGACACTCACAAGCACACTCACAGACCTACTCAGACTCGTAGAGACTCACACACCCATTCACAGACTCATGCACCCACTCACAGACCCGCTCAGAGACTCACAAACACACTCACAGACCCACTGAGACACTCACACACCAACTAACAGACCCACTCACAAACGCACGCACCCACTCATAGACACACTGAGATACTCATACACCCACTCACAAACCCACTCAGAGACTCATGTGCAATCTAAGATCTCTCTGCAAACACACCAATGAGAGCTAGAACCCCATCCGCTCCCTCACCCCGACTTCATCTTCCTCACAGAAACCTGGCTCAACTCTTCATCTGCATTTGACTTTGCCTCAGTAATGACCGACAGCTACATGATAATACACCAAGATCGCATTAAAAAACACGGCGGTGGAATCGCCATTATCCACAAGGAAACCATTCACTGCACTACTACCATAGACAACGCAACTTCCAACTCTACACAAAGGGCAAAACCACCATCAGTGCTCCAAGACCTCAACTCAGCTTCTGAGACGCCTTTCCCAATTTCATCGCTCCTCTCGCCAATGACTCCTAGTACTAAATCTTCCTTGGAGACCTCCATTTCCACCTAGATGACTGACAACACCAACACCACCAACCTCCTTGAAAGCATTAGCACCCTCAGCCCCACACAACTAGTGACTAACCCAGCGCACATCACACACACTCTCGACCCCATCTTTGCAGCCAGTGACAGTCAAGTACAGCCACATCACCGAACTTGCATGGACAGACCACATCATCATTCACTTCACCATCACAGGGCCCCCAGGTACCACCATCCAACTGCCTAGCACCTCTCATCAAAGCTGAAGCAAAGTTTCAGTAAGTCTATGGACCAAAGCCCTGCACTCCTCCCAGCTGGACACCTCAACCATCCTAGAACAGGCGGTCAGGAACTTCTCTACCTAGATCACCGATTGCGCTGACAGTCACCCCCATCAAGTCCACAAAAACCATTAGACCCTCTGAACAGACCAACCAGTACACTACAGAACGAAGAACTACAAAACGCAACTGCAAGCATCTTGAAAGAAGGTGGCGGACCAGCAAGGACACCACAAACTGAACCTCCTTCAAAACAGCGCTCAATCAATACCACCAACTACTGCAAAAGATGAAAAAGAGTGCCCCTAACAACTGCATAAAATCCAGTTCCAACCACTGTAAAGAGCTATTCAACATTGTCAGAGAGTTTTCCAACCCCTCAGCCTCCAAAAACACAATTGCCCCTTTCTCGGAACTCTGTGCCACCCTGGCGGACTTCTTCCACGACAAGATCTCTGACATCTACAAGAACTTCGAGCCCCAGCCCACCGCCACCAACATCCTCAGCCTCATCGCTCCCACAGATGCAAACCCCAACCACCTGCTAACTACCTGGGACCAGCTCACCACTCAATACACCACTGCCATCATGAACTTAGTCCACTCAGGAGTACCACGGACCCTTGTCCCGAGTACATCTTCAACCTTGGATGCAAGTCAATCAGTAACATATTCACCATCATCTTCAACGCATCCTTCATCACGGCCACCTGCCCCGATGAATGGAAACACACTGAAGTCAAACCCCTTCTCAAGAAACCGTCTACTGACCCCAGCGAACTCGAGAACTTCTGTCTCATCTCTCTCCTCCCCTTTGCTGCCAAGATCCTCGACAAAGCCATCAACCATCAATTCACAGAACACCTGGAGAACAACAATCTTCTGGATAACTCCCAGTCTGGATACTGCACCAACCACAGCCCAGAGACTGCCCTCATAGCTCCCACCGATGACATTAGAGCCCTCCTTGACTAAGGAAAAACAGATGCCCTGATCCTCCTCGATTTCTCAGCAGCATTGGCACTATATCCCACCACACCCTTATCAAAAGGTTCCACCACATCAAAATTCAGGTAGACGCCCTCAGATCGATTGCTTCCTGCGTAACCGGGATAACTCAGAGAAGCCGCCTTACCCCCTTCACCTCCAAACACAAGATCATCATCTGCAGCATCCCTTCAGGCTTGTCCCTCAACCACACCCTGTTCAACAACTACATGACCCCCCCCCTGGCCACCATCATCATTACACATGGCTTAACATCATATCCTACGCCGACGACACCCAGCTCATCCTCTCTTTGTCAAAGGAGCCCTCCACCATGAGGGCCAACTTTCACAGGTGCATGACGAACATCGCTGACTGGATGAAAGACAAATACCTGAAACTCAATACAGGCAAAACAGAAGTACTGATCTTCTGGAACTAAACCTCCACATGGAATGACTCCTGGTGGTCTTCCAAATTAGAATCCTCACCCACGTTGACAGACTATGCCCACAACCTCGGTATCATCCTTGACCGCAAGCTCTCCATGAAAAACCAGGTCAACGCAGTCTCCTCCACCTGCTTCCTCACCCTTCGCATGCTCCGCAGCATCTTCAAATGGCTCTAAGTTGGCTGGTCTGTGGCAACACACTCTGCGCAGGGATCACATCATACCTTCAAAAGAGACCACAGATCATACAGAATTCTCTGGCCAAACTCATCCTCGACCTCCCCAAATGGACCCGCAGCACCCCCACCTCAGGAAGTGCCACTGGCTCCCCATTCAGAAGAGATGCCATTTAAAGATACTGATTCACACATACAAGGCCCTGCACAACCAAGGACCAGCAAACATCAACCACCGCCTGAACGTCCACTAACCCTCCAGACACCTGCTCACAGCCTCCCTTCACCTTGTTCACACCACTCACATAAATCAAACCTACAGCGGAGGTCGTTCCTTCTCCTACCTTGCAGCCAGGTCCTGGAACAGCCTCCCTCTTCTTCGACTAGGCCTCCGCAGCAAGAATTCTCAACACCTGCATACCTTCATGGGTGATTAGTCATGCTCTACAATTCCTGTTTGATTTGATAAGCTCTGCTAACTATAACTGTTAAATTTCTGTGTTTTTTTAATACAAAACATTAATGTTGTCACTAATATATTTACCTAACTATAACGTTACTTTAACCCTTTGTTTTTTCACTGAATTTGTAAGGTTTTTTTGTTGTTGCAAAAACACATCTTTTTATTACACCTAACTATAACATTACTTTAGTTTTTCATTTTTTCATTTTTTTTCAATGTAAAATATTTTATTACCCCACATAAAGCCAACCCCCCACAGTTAGCCAACACCGTGCTGTGCACATAGCCTTCGACTGTGCACAGCAGGGGGTTGGCTACAGGATCAAGCCTGAGGCAGGCCATGTGGCCAACCCTCCCAGAGGCAGCCGACCCCCAGCAGGCAGCCAACACCATGCTGCGCATGACCTTTCATTGCGCACAGCATGGGGATGGCCACACGGCCTGGCTTGCAGCCAGGCGTCCAACTCTCTGCAGGAAGCCACCAGGAGGCAGCCAATCCCATGCCACACACAGCCATTGGTAATGCGTGGTGTGGGGTTAGCTACAGGGACTTGCAGCCAAGCCGTGCTTCTAATTCCCCGCAGACAACCAAGCCCACACTGTGCACAGCCTTTGGCAGTGCACAGCGGGGTAATTGGCCACGGGTTTGCCTGCTACCAGGTCCTTTGGCTAAAACCCTGTAGGCTGCAAGTGCCAACCCCACACCATGCACAGACTTTGGCATGCACAGTTTAGGGTTGGCCTTCAGACAATGGGAACCCCATATATATGAAAGGGAGGGGGCATGCAGCCTCCCTCCTTGACCATTAATTGTCCCTGGGGATCCAAATACCTGGGTTCACTTCCATTAAAAAGGGGAGGTGGCCACGTGACCCCCTCTCCCCGAGCCTTCTTAGGCCCCAGAACCCCTTCCCCCTGGGCCAAAGCCACTAAAAAAGGGGAAGGGGCAGCGCAACCCCCTCCCTGTCCCTTATTAGGACCCCAACCCCCAGGTCCCAATACAATTAAACAGAGGAGGGAGGCATGCCGCACCCTCCCCCAAGCATTATTAGGTCTTGGGGACCCCAACCCTGGGGTCAAATATAATAAAATAGGGTGGGGGCCACACTGCCTCCTACCCAAGTCTTATTAGGCCCCAGGGACCCCCTTCCTCCAGGGCAAATACAATTAAACAGGGGAGGTGGCATACACCCGCTGCCCCTGGGACCCCATCTCCAGGGCCAAATATAATAAAAAAGGAAGGGGGCAAACAGCCCCTCTCCTGAGCCTTCTCAGACCACAGGGACCCCTGTAAAAAGAAAAGGGGAAGTGTGGCACCCCTCCCCATCTTTATTAGGTCCTTGGAGCCCCACTCCTGAGGGCCATATTAATTTTAAAAGGGGAGGGTGTGGTCCTCTCCTCAAGCCTCATTATGCCCTTGGGACCTCATCCCCCAGGGCTGTATTTTTGTGAGGGGCAGGGGGCCCGCACGGGCTTTTGAAGGCTTAGAAAGAGGGCCTGCATGGCCCCCCTCCCCTTATTCAATACACTGGGCTCTGGAGGAGGAGGTCTGAACTGCGTGCCCCCTCCCCTAAAAAACTAAATTGGGTCCTGGGAGATGGGGTCCCTGGGGCCAAATATGGCTCAGAGAGGAAGGCCGCCATGGCCCAAAAATATTTAATTGGGCCCTGGGAGATGGGGTCCTGGAGGACACATACGGCTCGGGGAAGCGGGCCCTATGCCCCCTCACCTAAAAAACTAAATTGGGCCTTGGGAGATGGGGTCCCGAAGGCTGAAAATGGCTTGGGGAGGGGGACTGCACACCCCCTGCCCTTTATAAATAGACTGGGCCCAAGGGGATAGGCTCCCTGGTGCTGCCCTCCCCTCCCCTCTCATAAAAAACTTAAATTGGGCTCCAGGCAATGGGGTCCCAGGGCCATGTGCAACCTTCCTTTTATAAATAGATTTGGCCCTGGGGATGGGGTCCCAGGGCCAAAAATGGCTCCGGGGGGGATCCTAGTGATGGCCCCCTCTCTCTCTCTATATATATATATATATATATGATGCAATATGCATATGATGGGTACATTTTAAACGCACTATGCGTTTCTATATTTTCAGCTGCAGAAATACCCACTAGTCATGCCTAATGCACTATATGAAAAGGTATTTCCTTGTTTTGATTCATAGCCTATGACTTCAAACTGTGTGACAATGGAAAATTCTTTCTATGTCTATGAATTCTTTCTATGTCTATGAGGGGGACATGATATAAATGTTTTAATAAAAATGGCGCTTATCAGATTGAGAAAGGCTGCTGTCAGCCGAAACGCGTCTCTCCAGTCGCTGGGTCAGAGGAGGCCCCATGAAATAAAGAAGCCTTAACCCAGCAGCCCTCGTGTGCGTGCTCTCTTCCTTGTGGAGTAGGGTTTTTTTGGATAGTTTTTAGCGTTGGCGGTTGACGCTGTTCACGCATCACCAGTCGTTCTGGGCTTTTCAGTTTCAACCGTATCTTGTTTGGAGCAGTATGGCAAGTGCTACACTGATCAGCCCCCAGAGAATTCGCCGAGAAGAGGAATATAGGATGATAGCAGTTTGGGAGGCGGTGATCTTGACGCGAGGAGGTCTGCCGACTTTCAGTGCAGGGTCTTTGCTTTCCCCTGTCTCGAAATGCCTTACTCAGCAGACTGACTAACATCTGGTGACTGGGCACCGTGAAAGCTATGTCAGTAACGGTGAGGGACTGTTTGGCTTATCAATTTTTATAATATGGTCTCTTCTGACCCTGCACATTTGTTCAGTTTCATAGATAATGTGCTACGTTAACAGTGGAGACCTTGTGACATTAACTCTCATTTGGCTTGGTTTCAAATTACTTGTTCATTTTACTCGGTTTACACATGGAGCCTGTGTCCGGACTACAGCAGACAAGTTGTGTATCCATCGAGGGCTTTTTTATTTTCGCATTAACTGGGACTTTTCTGAGCGCCAATACAACCTTGGAAATATTGTTTTAGTTGAGATGCTACACAAACTATTTGTGCCTACGGACTTCGGGTGCTTTGCAGTGATTAGCATGATACTATGATGGGGCATTATGGGACTAGTAGTCCCTGCGTGGCGCATAACGCAACTTTGAGGTCGACACTAAAGTTTCAAAGTACACAATATGTGTTTGTAGTCTCATATGTTGTCTGTCAGCCTATTATTTTGTTTGTCAGCCTAATGCTTTATTGCCCCAATTTGCTAAATACGTCTGCATGTGAAAACTCGACCTGGCACCGAACAGCATTGCTTCCCAGTTTTAATTGCAAGCAAGGGTCACGGGTTCAGCCGGGGGCTGTTTTCAAGCCAAGTAAGGATTTATTTTTGTGGTTAATCATGTCTCCTAAATGGCATTTATAATCTTTTTTACGCAGCACGTTTCAGTATGTTAGCACTACCTGAGAGGGTTTGCGCTAAACTTTTGGTTTTATAATATGTCGTAATAGTATTCATGTTCCAAACACAAGAAGGAGATACATTTCCAGTGTATGAGTCAATGTTGCACATATAGCATATACGCTAAAGTGGTCTGACGATGCAATATGCATATGATGGATACATTTTAAACGCACTATGCGTTTCTATATTTTCAGCTGCAGAAATACCCACTAGTCATGCCTAATGCACTATATGTAAAGGTATTTCCTTGTTTTTGATTCATAGCCTATGACTTCAAACTGTGTGACAATGGAAAATTCTTCTATGTCTATGAATTTTTTCTATGTCTATGAGGGGGACATGATATAAATGTTTTAATAAAAATGGCACTTACCAGATTGAGCAAGGCTGCTGTGTCAGCCGAAACGTGTCTCTCCAGTCGCTGGGTCAGAGGAGGCCCCATGAAATAAAGAAGCCTTAACCCAGCAGCCCTCGTGTGCGTGCTCTCTTCCTTGTGGAGTAGGTTTTTTTTGGATATAGATATATATCCTATATATATATATATATATATATCCAAATGGGTGCTTTTTTTTTTTGCTGCTATCCCATGGGAGCCCCACGATACAACAACAAAATCTGCTGATGTTTTTTTTTTTTAATTTTGGCCCGGGGGTCCCTCTGTGTCCCTACACTGCCCCCTTATATCTTTGAAAAAAAACTTAAGGGCAGAGGACTCTGGGGCATATTTACTAAGGAGTGACGGAGTGCGGCGTTAGCCTTCCTGGCTTAATGCTGCACTCCGCCACTTCTGAAACGCAGGGCTTCACCATATTTACAACAATATGGTGCAGCCCTGCATTTCCCCCTGCGCTGGCGCTAAATTTAGTAGACTAGCGAAGGCGCAGACACACTTGCACCCTCATCAGTCATTTGTACCTGTGAAATGCGGATATATATATATATATTACCTACTGGCAGTCGCCAGTAGGTAGTTATAGTTAGGATCTTGTTTCTATTCAAAAAGCATTTTTTTTTTGCCAATATCTTTGGCGCCATTTGACGAATCTTCGTGAAAGTTTCAAAACTAATAGCCCGCTTCGTTCAGCTCCTGTTTTGAAAGTTTCGGGGTGATTTGTCAAGCAGGGGCCGAGAAAAAAGGGGGTCACAAAACGTGTTTTCTCCATGTTAATTTCCATAGGAAACTTTTCTCGCAGCTACAGCCCGAACTCCTGAACGGAATTACACCAAATTTGGCAGAAAGGTAGCTCTTGGTCCAGAGTGAACTCTTTGCTTTAAATGGTATGAATCTGTTAAGTAGTTTTTGAAATATTAAAGGAAAAAGAAATATCAATATCTGGGAGGAGCCTAACCACACATCTCATCGTGAGATCTGATTGGCTGTCAGCACTTCATCCAAGAAGTACTTGCAGAGATGGAGCGGAAATTTCATGGTAATTTCTCAATGCAAAACATCATTACCTCTTGTGTTCCGCTTAAGGGGATGGACCTTTGCCACCATGTTATCACCATAAGGAGACTTTGCATAAACATGAAAAAATCAAATGCAAATGTCAGTCAGAACTCTTATAGAGTTTTTATGAAATATAATGCAAGAGTGAGTTTTGAAAAGCTAAATCAATAATTAATTGGCATAAATCTCCCATAAAGAGAAATAAATGCATAGGACAAATATGTCTTTAGAAAGCAAGTTAGTCAAAGCATAAAGCCTAGGGCTTTAGCATCTAAATCTGCCCTCGTTCTCTCAGCTGATTCTTTCTCCTCGCGCTGTTCATCTCTGTCTGCCTCTCTGTGTCTCCCACAGAAGCTGCCCAATGAGCCCCTCCTCTCTTCTGCAGACCAACAAAAAAAAAAACGGTGTGTTCTGCAAGCGTCCTGCTAAAAAGTAAGGAAAAAGCCCCACCTCTCAGCTAGCAGCCAATATTTCTAACAAAAACACATGTGACTTGGTCTTCGTAGTTTGTGCCCATGGGCTGACTGGACATGTCATCAATCAGGCGAGTTCTTGTAACACATTTGAATCTTGTGCTAAATGACTTCATTTCCTAACATCCTTAAACAATTACATTTTCTCCAACAAAAAAGTATGCGGAAACAGACAATACATATTATAATAATCAAGAAGAAAAATGTGTGCTTTGCAGTTTCATTCTACGTTATGAAGTGAATAAAACATTGTCTAATCAACTGCCTACTGATAACAATTAAGCCACAGACAGAAACTGGGAGGAAAGACCCATTCCATTCTTACCTCTAGGCCGGACAGTGAGCCTTCCAAAGCAAACTAAATCACGAGCTGTGTATTTCAGCTTTTCTTCACTGTAAAATGTGTGTTAATTCAGCACAAATTATATACTACTTTGAAAGTTCAAAACACATTTTCCAAATTAAATGTACATTCTATAGTGAGGTCAAATCTAAACTAAACACATTCATATCAACCATGAATTAATTAATTAAACATGGTTTTACATGATTCATTAGACTGAAAGCATCTGAGCATTTCATTTTTCATGCACCAAAATTCTGTGTGCCATTTTTAAAATGCAGTCTGTGTCTGAAACTCAAAGCAGCTTTTGACATTTAGTAAAGCCTAAATCTATAGGTGAAATCCATGCACCATAAATTCACCCTTTTGATGATAATCAAATCATGATACCTCAAATGATTTGTATATCATCACACTTATTTAATTTCACAGGTGGCACTTGATCAAAGAGCACACTCATCATTAATTGAGTCAAATATATGTTTTTCCCTAACTAAAATATTACTGCTCATCTTTAGTGTATATAGACATGGTAATTTCATTAGCACACTTAATTTCACACAGGTATATAAAGAAAAACTCCACTAAAATTAGTATGTTCATTATCACTTGTTATTACAAAAGCTGAGCATATAACAATTTTACCTCTAATTCTAAGGCAACACAAGTTTTGTCTGTAATCAGATCATATATAGCCAAGCTCAAAAGTTTAGTGCAGAGTTCTGTAAGTAGCTTCTTGAAACAGTTAGTTTTCTCTAAAATAAGTAACTAAAATAATAAAAGATCCAATAGAACAGTTCTCTTTTTTTCTTTCTTCTTTTTTCTTTTTCTTTCATCTTTGTTTTCTCTTTTCAGCTCTTGACAGTTTTCAGTTATTGTTTCAGCATCTCTTGGCTCTTTTTATCTCCAGCTTGCCATCAAGGTGGCTCATACAGTTCAAGCCTCGCATCACACAGTCCATTCAATGTGGTATTCTGTACTTTTTCCATTCAATTTGGCCACTCAGGTGCTGAAAAACTCTGACTGCACCATCAATTGTTTGCACTTTTTCAATCCAAGTCTTCCACTTTTATCTTCATCTTGTTGAGATTCAGACGTTTCAGCTATGGGTGCAAATGATTTTTCAGGGGACCACTGTAGATGTTTTGGACACCCTTTCAGCCAGCTTATTTCTACCTCCACTCATATGCCCACAGCACTAATTCCTTCTTCAGAGGCTGCACCTGACTCATTCACCCTTTTTACACCACTTTCATCTGAGCCAGTTTCCACTTTTTGCTTTTCCAGTACCACTTCAGTTTGCTCTAGTGCACCATCCATTATGCAGATCTTGTGTAGCAGCTGCAATCTGGTGAGAAACTGCACGCTCCACATCAGCCAATCCCTAACAGCAATGGCTTTTCTTTTCATCTGTGGTTTTCACAAGTGCATTTGCATGTACATATTCAAGCCACTTCACTGATGTTGAGACAGTCTTTTGCAAAGTGAAACTCTGTGCTGTCTTTGTGTTGCTTTATGATGTTTGGAACTTCAGGCAGATAGCTACTATGCAATCTTTGTCCAATCTGTAGTTCTGCACACATCATATTTGAGACCTCATTGATAGAGTGAGTCTTATGATCTGATTTCAGAGAAACTGGCAATCTATACCTGGGCATCAGTTTTTGCAATGACACATTTGCTACTATGCAGTTGTCATTTTTCTCAAAATCTGTTCTGATACAACCTTGTTGCTCTGCCTCTGAAACATTTTCTTGTGCCTCTTCTAATTATTTCCAAGTGTAAGTCATTGACATCAGCATTAGATAGACAGTATCCTTCTCAGATTCACATGTGAAATTTCCAGTGAATGCATAAGCTAACAGGACACAATATTGTGCAACTGAATTAGCATTTCTCTCTCCCATGACAATAATTACTCCCATTTCAGCAGTAATACTGCATGCTATGTAAGGGCAATCAATTTTGAATTTTAGACTGAGGTAACTACTGAAAGCCATGACGCTTTGACAACATAATGTATAGGGAACACAGCATGTGCTGCTCCTAATGTGGCATTGTTACTTCTCAAACATAGGCCATCTACAAAATGAACATTGTTGGGCTCAATCAGGGGTTCATCATTAAAGTCTAACCTTGGCTTCAGGCATAAATTCGTGACACCTAGACATTCAGGTTCAGTTTCATCACAAACAATTTCATTTGCTGATAGCAAGCTCAATACATTTGAATTTAGACATTTCTTGATCACAGTATTTTCTAGTAGCAACTCCACAAAGGAAGGGACTATTTCAGTAATTGGACATTCCATAATTATATTCTCACTCTTTTTATGACTGACATCTACCACAGCTACTAAGTTAAGGCAGCTGGGTATTTCTGTGATGATGGGGGTCAAGGGTCACTGGGAAATACGTCACAGACTTTTGAACACAATCATGTTTTTGAACAGGCACTGAGAGAGCGCAGCCCTCCCTCTCACTGCAAATTGGTGTATTTTCTTTTAAATAAACTCCCATCCCTAGTGCCGGGGCGCAACAGTTTTTCTCTTTAAACTCTAGGAATGCTTTTGTGCAATTGTTGTCCAATGGAAGTGGATCAGACACATCCTTGTGTGTCAGCCTCAGTAAAGGCTTAGCCACTAGGGAAAGGTTTGGTAACCACTGTCTACAGCAGCCAACCATTCCCAAAAAAATCTTGACTTCTGTCTGAATTTGAGGTGGATTCATCTTGTGAATTGCTTCCACTCTCTATGGTGACACCTTTCTAGCTCCTTTTCCAATTATGTGTCCCGAATATTCATCTTCTTTTTGACAGTACTCCTGACTATCCTCGTGAGTTTGACAAAAATCAATAACAGTAAGCCATTCTTCAGCACATAGAATGTGGAAAAATATGTTGGCTCGATTTGGTACCATAGGACAACATGGAATAGTTATGCTGCTAATCTCCTGCACTATTCTGTTCTTCTCATTTCGTTTCTGTAAATCTATGATCAGAAAGTTACATAAACTTCCAATCAATTCCATCAAACATCCTTTACTCAGTTTATCTCCAATTATGAGTAAAATTTCTGCAACTGATGGTGTTCTTAAATACATGTCATCTTGTTTTGATTTGACTAAGACTTGTTCTGCACATTTTATTAATTTGTCATCTTTCTCTGTGAACTCCCTTACTTCTGTGTTTATTATTTCTTTCAAATCAGAAGGTAATTTTGCAACTGTCATTTCTGAAAACAATCCTACAGCTGTCTCTTGTTGGACCATTTTAAACTGTACATCCTCATGAGGAATCTGATATTTAACATCATCTGGTATACAGTAATCTGTGCTGTTCAATTTGCAAAACAAATGCTTTCCTGTCAGGCCTTCAGTGCTTGAGTCACAAACAACAAATTAGTAGCTTTCCTCAAATGGGCCTATTTTTGCTGCAGCCTTCTCTAAAACTGGGTTTGTAATTTCTCTGTTTAAAACTCCTCCAACTAAGACTGGACCGTCCACTGTTTTCACAATGGACTTAGTAATTTCAGAATGATTAAGGCTAAAACTCTCATTTTCAAATATTCCAAACTGTTGAAACGGGTTCTGATTTTGTTTCTGGAAAGACTTCACATTTGCTCTGGACAACTGATTTAAATTTTAAATTTAAAGATTTATTTTGAGAGAGCATCTGAGCTTGAAAAACTCCTGTCATTGGTACCTGTTTCTGAATTGACATTTGCATTTGCTGAGCTGGCACATTTTGCACCTGCATTGCTCTCTGTGTTTGCGCATTTCCCTTTACTGCATCAGATTTAAATTTACATTTCTTCTTCCAATGCTCAAATCTGTTATAAAGATGGCAAAAGGACACTTTTTCCAGCACTGCAACAACCATACCTGAATTTGCACAAACCAAAACACCTCTACCTTTAGCCTGTGTGACACCAAATTTTTCTTGAGCACCTTTTATTTCTGCTTGTGAAATAACACCTTGTAACTCACTTTCATTCTCTGCAAACAACTGATTCTGAAAACTTTTCTGAGCAAACTCCCTCTGGACAATCATAGGTTTTTCCTCAAACATTTTCTGCTTCATTCCTTGTCCAGCACTATAGTACCCTTCAGCCTTCAGAATCCCATCTATCAGCTTTCTTTGCAAACAAACCAATATTTGCTGTACGTGCACACTGATCTGATCAAAGAACATTAATCCAATAACCATCTGAGTCACAAATAATCGCATGCCACTGGCATCAGGACATTCTCTCCCAGTGTGTTGTTGAAACTCTAGACACACACTTTCACAAAACTCATGAACCAATTATTTTAGCTCTTGTGTGGTTCTTTTAATCTATACCCAATTAACATCTTTTGCTGGCACTCTGCCCTTCAGAAAAGTAATCACTGCTTCGTTTTTCTCCTTAACAACAGAAAATGGTGGTGCATTCATGCAATTATTTTTCATTGTCTCCTCATCTGGCTCTTGCACAACAGCTTTAGATTCAAACCACAATTCAGTTTGCATGGCAGTGTCCAAGAACATTTTCAAGTCAATACACAACTCCTTTGAAATTTCAACAAATCCATCAACGTGTGGGTACCACTTCATAGGCTTGTCTCTCAATTTTGGGAATGAGTTCAGAAATGCTGCAAGTTCACTTTTGTTCCGTGGCACATGAACATGCACTTCTCCCACCATTTCTCTCAATGGGTAAGCAAAAGCTTCTCCCAGATCCTGTTTATTATTTTCCTCAACTAGATCTGGTGGTTTCTTTTTTTATCCAGTTTCCTTGCTAGGTCTGGTGGTTTCTTTTTCTTCTCATGTTTCCTTGCCCACTTGTCTCCTAATTTCTCAAACCCATTGCATTTGAAAATATATTTCACCATTTCTGCAATGTGTAATTGCATTTCTGAAGAACTCATTGTCTCATTTGCTTCATCATCCATATGTACCCTGAAACTTTACTGAAATTGAAAACTTCCTGACGCTGGTTCACATTTTCATGATTTAAACAATCCCTGATAATAATTTCATGTTCAATTTTAAAATTTGAAACATTAAGCGCTCTCTCTTTTCGGGGTCTGTGTTAATTTGTTCCCCCATGCTCTCAATCTTTTTAATCACTGCTGCTTCCTCAAAGCAGGTTTGAAAAATCCCATCTCCAAATATATTCATTTTTTCCTGGGCTGTTGGAGTTGTAAAGATCATTTCCCCCCCATCTTTCAATGCTTGGACTGCCTGGTGTAGTTTCTGTTCAATAAGCTGTGAATTCTGAGTTTCTGAAATAAACCCTGATGTAATTACTCCTTCTGCAGCTCTTTGAGCTTTTTGAGTAGGGACCATATTAATTAGGACAGTCACCATTTGTCTAGGCACAGTCTGTGCAACTGCAGTTTGAAGTATTTGTACTGAATCAGTCACAATTGAAGCAGTGACACCTGGAGATATCACTGTCAGTGCTGAATTAACAGGCGGTGGGTCAGTCTGAAATGTCTACACAGTTCTCTCAATCTGTATTTCTCTTGGTTCAACAGAAGCAGTAGCCACAGTAGTGCTTACTGGTACAATATTATCAGTATTTGTAGTGGGGACCACATAAGGAGGTGGACACTCAGTTAATAATGCATCCAATATTTCATCCCCTACATCACTATTTATTTGAAGCTTTTTATCATCATTAATTCCCTTCTCCTGTATCTCATCTTTTACCTTTTTATCCTCTCGCTCCTTGTCTCTTGCTGTTTTTTCCCACATGCTTAAAGCTTCAAATTATGCAGCTATAGATGGTGTCTTTATTTCACATAACACTTCCCTTAATTTGTCAATTTGCAATTCAAAAGTACCATATTTTGGAAATCTCAAAGGACCCTCTTTTTTAGTAATCTTGCACCATTGGTGAACCCACATACATGAATGTTGTCCATAATTGGTAGACATAAAATGCACAGGTGTTCCTTCAGGAGCACCACCAATTAAAATTGAATTTTGCACTTTAGCTCCCAACAGTTTCTTAAAGCCTTTAAACAATTTCATTTCTGCAATATTTTAATGCTATTTCTTTTCTCCAATCCTGTCAGTTTCAATTTCAGTCAGTTTAACTCCTGCTACTGACCCTCCCTTCACAAAATATTACGGCAATGTACTACAAAGTCTTTCAAAATAAATTCTTATTAGAAACAACACAAAACGTTGCTACTTTGTCTGCTCCACTAAATGAAATATAATTCAGTCATTCAAGAGAACCTTTTACAACCAGCAGAATAACGACCAGCGCCACTCTACTCTCAATCAAGTGAAAGAGGTCTTGGTACTCCTTTGGGGATACTAGCCAAAGTTTCGGAAGAGGACTTTTAGAAAAGAGGTCTTGGTACTCCTTCGGGGATGTAAGGCCAAAGTTTCGGAAGCAGACTTTCACTTATTTTCATACAATCTTCTTTCAACAAAATAGGTCCCTTATAATAACATCAACAGCATTTCACTGTTCGATATTACAACAACAGACAAAGTACTTCTGCACTGTGATACTTTTCCACACTATTCCTCTGCCCCTGAGGCTAAATCAACATCCTGGGATCTTAGGCAACTCCGTACCCGTACTTCCAGACTACATAAAACAAGACGCTAACATTTCATATTAGTAACCAAAATCATTAATTCTGTCCTATAAATTACCAATTTAATCAATAAAACAATCAAGTCTAATAAACAAAATTTCATCATCAGTCAAAACCTTCCTATTTTTCCAACACTACTAATACCTTCTAGCACATTAACATTTCACAACCCTATTGATACTCACACCACTCCAGCAATCACCTTATCGCATTACCTTCCAGTACCGCTTTTCCAGTCTTCAAGTTCTGGGCATTGGAATCAGGAATCAGGACTTTTTGAGGATCTGGACATTTATCTAACTTGGGCAAATACTTTGTAGCACTATTTAGGCATTAACCTAAACTCTGCTCCTTTTGGAGCTGTTTAACCATCCTCTGCTACCAAACTGATGGAGCGGAAATTTCACGGTAATTTCTCAATGCAAAACATCATTACCTCTTGTTTTCCGCTTCAGGGGATGGACCTTTGCCACTGTGTTATCACCATAAGGAGACTTTGCATAAACATGAAAAAATCAAATGCAAATAAATATTTAAGGCAATAATGAGAGTTGTGAGTAGTTTTAAAGAGTTTTACTTTCTAATCAAATTTAAGGTTATCTGACTTTTTATTCATTAGTCAAATATCAATCAGGTTACAAAATTGAAAATAGGAAAAAATAGAATTAATACAGAACATATTATAGATTGCATACTATGTACTCCATAAAGGAAGAAATCGCTATGTCTATGGAAAAATGAGGCTTAAATGTCAGTCAGAACTCTTACAGAGTTTTTAAGAAATATAATGCAAGAGTGA
Source organism: Calotriton arnoldi (assembly GCA_963921515.1). NCBI lineage: Eukaryota > Metazoa > Chordata > Amphibia > Caudata > Salamandridae > Calotriton > Calotriton arnoldi. Next base: position 2,782,041 of record CAWUFW010001495.1, read on the forward strand.
GTTTTGAAAAGCTAAATCAATAATTAATAATTGGCACAAATCTCCCATAAAGAGAAATAAATGCATAGGACAAATAAGTCTTTACAAAGCCAGTTAGTCAAAGCATAAAACTTAGGGTTTTAGCATTTAAATCTGCCCTCGTTCTCTCAGCTGATTCTCTCTCGTCGTGCTGTTCATCTCTGGCTGCCTCTCTGTGTCTCCCACAGAAGCTGCCCAATGAGCCCCTCCTCTCTTCTTTCAGAACTAAAAAAAAACTGTGTTATGCAAGCGTCCTGCTAAAAAGTAAGGAAAAAGCCCCACCTCTCAGCTAGCAACCAATATTTCTAACAAAAACACATGTGACTTGGTCTTTGTAGTTTGTCCAATTGGAGTTTCAGAACACATCAACACCCCATGGGCTGACTGGACACGTCATCAATAAGGCGAGTTCTTGTAACACATTTAAATCTTGTGCTAAATGACTTCATTTCCTAACATCCTTAAACAATTGCATTTTCCAACAAAAAAGTATGCAGAAACAGTGAATATATATTATAATAATCAAGAAGAAAAATGTGTGCTTTGCAGTTTCATTCTACATTATGAAGTGAATAAAGCATTGTCTAAACAGCTGCCTACTGATAAAAAGTAAGCCACAGACAGAAACTGGGAGGAAAGAACCATTCCATTCTTATCTCAAGGCCGGACAGTGAGCCTTCCAAAGCAAACTAAATCACGAGCTGTGTATTTCAGCTTTTCTTCACTGTAAAATGCGTGTTAATTCAGCAAAAATTATATACTACTTTGAAAGTTCAAAACACATTTTCCAAATTAAATGTACATTCTATAGTGAGGTCAAATCTAAACTAAACACATTCAAATCAACCATGAATTAATTAATTAAACATGGTTTTACACGATTCATTAGACTGAAAGCATCTGAGCATTTCATTTTTCATGCACCAAAAGTCTGTGTGCCATTTTTAAAATGCAGTTTGTGTCTGAAACTCAAAGCAGCTTTTGTCATTTAGTAATGCCTAAATCTATAGGTGAAATCTAAGCACCATCAGCAGCCATCTTGGGACCAATATACATGATAGCACCCCATTGAAATGCATTGTTGTCAATGGAAGGTTTTGAGGGTCACCAAAAGGAGAACGTGCAAAGTGTGATAACAGACTTTAGTTACATTATAATTCATTTGTTGATGGTACCATACTAATTTTAGGAATGGTGGTGTGTTCTAAGGTGATTTTACCCTGTGGAAAAGCCTTCTGCTGGGATATCACGAATCATGTTTGAGAGAAAACTATTTTCTCATGCTTTTCCCACAGAGGTTTGGAAGGTGCTCCAGAAGCTAAAATGAGAGCATATTTTCTGTAAGTTCACATTATCTTTCTCAGTCATTTGAGAATGAAGTCTGACATTCTCAGTAAAACATGTACATTCAACAAGGGCAGAGACTGTCAGTTGATTCCTTTGTGTTCTACTGCAGCTTCCCAGAGTGTTCTAAAGAACACCCAGAGCGCTAACAGTCTTACTTATGACAAAAGTATGGCACACCTGAAGCCATCTTGATTGGAATAAACTGGTAACACTTAAAACATTTTATTTAAAAAGGAACACAATGAGGGGGTTCATTTTGCCATAGAAATGATGATTAGTGCTGCAGAAAGAAAAATTAGGTCACATTTTGAGTGACTTCTCAAATCCTCTTCTATTTCATTAAAACATTCTGACATGCAGACTGAAACATGCACTTTCAATACCAGCAGCAGACTTCCAGTTAACTCCCTGGTGAGCAGTAGCTTTACTACAGTGATCTAATGAGCAACTAGAGTGCTAACATTCTGAATTTATGGCAAATGCATGACACATCTGAATGCCTTCTTGATGGAGTCAAGGTAAAAAACTGAAAGCATTTCCTACTGAGGAGACTGCAGTAAATGAGGGAACTTCATAGCAAATAAGCCTCCCAAGATGGCCACCAGAGAAAAAAGAGCCCAAATGTAGCACAAATATCACCCAGATGTAGCCTACATATAGCCCAATGACAGAAGTGTGCAAAACACTTTTTATTTTTTGTTTTTTTGCAGTTTTATATAGTGCAGACTGGTCAGGTATTGGAGTGTTGCATCTTACTTGGAACCTTTATTGCGTATTTTGCACGAAGTACTTGAGATTGATCTTGCGAAACATTGAACTTTACTACTCTGTTAACCTGAAGTTGCTCTGAGCCGGGCTTTGTAACACCCGTTTTTACCTACTGTTTTTAATTAATTCTCATTGTATTAAGAAGGAGGATGTACTGTTTTTATGTACACTTTTATAATCTATGCTTCTAAATCGGATAGAATAAAGTTTATTGAATTGAATTGAAGTCTCCCAAGATGGCCACCAGAGAAAAAGGAGCTCAAATGTAGCACAAATATCACCCAGATGTAGCCCACGTATAGCCCAATGACAGAAGTGTGGAAAACACTTTTTATTCTTAGTTTTTTTGCAGTTTTATATAGTGCAGACTGGTCAGGTATTGGAGTGCTTTACATGAGCATTGGTTACATCATACAAGGACAAATTCATTTTGGCTGTAGGCATGGGGAGATTAAGTGATTTGATCAGAATCAAAGAATGTCGAGCTGAAGCAGAAACTCCAACCTGGTTACCCAGTTGCAAAGTCTGCAGCTCTGGAAGTAACACCACATCCTCTACCCTAAGCGTAACATTTAATCAAGTGGTCAACTGGATAAAAAACAAAGATAACAAATAATTTAAAAGTGCTTTGTCGCTATTTGAGAACTCTGAAAATATGTCCTCATTTTAGTTTTTAGAGCACTAACCATAATTTCTATGCAAATAAGGCCCTCTAGTTTCTATAATTTCTAAAGGAAATTGTTAGATTTGGGGGTCTCTAGTTGGCAGAGGTATGTACCCTTGTCCAAATAGGGACCCTTGCGTCTAGTCAGGGAGAGTAGGTACACTCTCGAAATAACCCCTGCTCACCCTCTTGGTAGCTTGGCACGAGCAGACAGGCTTAGTTCAGAGGCAGTGTGTAAAGCATTTGTGAACACATACAGTAATCAAGTGACAACACTACAAATGGACACCACACAGGTTATATATTTATAAAAATAGGTATACTTTATATAGATTTATCACAAGACCATAAACGACAAAAATAATCCACAATACTGTTAAGAATACTTAGTTCTGATCAAAAAGGCTTAATTCAAGGTTCTGTGCGAGTCGGTAGCCTCCTCCGGCTACGGCGATGTCGAGAACAAACAGAGTCTAACAAATCCAGCTGACCGCGTCGAGACGGGCCAACACAGTGTAGACAGACTCGGTCACAGTACCTTTACTTGAAGCGGCAGGCACGGGCGTGCGAGCCGGATGGCTGTTCGTCGCGGTCGCGATGCAAAATGGAAGCGTTGCAGGACGCGTTGTCCCTCGATGCGGTGCAGGCAGCGGCTCGTTGACGTCGTCGAGACGGAGTCGGTGAGACCAGGGCCGTGCGTTGCAGGGCGAGACGGTGCTTCGATGCGGTGCTGGCAGGTTGCGGTGCGGCGACGGAGCCGGATTCAGGAGCTGGCGTCGATCAGTCCGGACAGCGGTGCGGAGTCGGGCGGTGCGTCGCAAAGCGTGCGAGCGGTGCCCAACTCCGGTGCGGTCACAGGACTCGAACTCAGCAGCAGTGACCGTGTCGGTCGGACCAGTTCGATTCGGGCGTAGCGAGCGTTGCAGGACGCGTTGTCCCTCGATGCGGTGCAGGCAGCGGCTCGTTGACGGAGTCGGTGAGACCAGGGCCGTGCGTTGCAGGGCGAGACGGTGCTTCGATGCGGTGCTTGCAGGACACCGAGTCGGTCGTGAGAGTCGGTCACAGCTCCCTACCTCTGTAGCCACTGAAACAGAGTTTCCAGCAGCAATTCACAAAGGGGTGAAGTCCAATGGTCCTGGGACTTCGGTCAGGGGCAAGCTCTCTTCCAAGCCCTTGGAGATCCTTCACAAGTTGATGAAAGTCACAGCAAAGCAAAAGTTCCTTTCTCCTCTCTTTGGCAGTCAGGCAAACCACTGCAGGCCAATCCCCAAGCAGCACTTCAGGCTTAGGGATAGTTTCTCCTCAGTTTCTTCTTGGTTCCGCTCCTCAGTAAAGGTTTCTTCTTGTTCCCAAAAGTGATCTAATCTTCCTGGGGTCTGGGTGCCCCTCTTATACCCTGATTCTCTTTGTTCTCTGGAGGCAGAGAGGCCTCTGCCTAGTCCAAAACCAGTTCTGGTCAGTCCTGGAGCACTTTGTTTTTCTGACTCCTTCTTTCCTTTCAGAATGTGGGGCAGAGTGCTCAGCCGCCCGGCAGGAGGTGGAGCCAGCATTGTGGAAGGCAGGCACAGCCCTATTCAGACCTGCGCTGACTCACCCTGTCTCCTGTAGCCACCCCCAGCCCCTGTCACTCAATCTCCAGACAAGGAATACACAACCTAGCAGAGGCAGGCTTGGATAGTTAGGCAAGAAAATACCCACTTTCTAAAAGTGGTATTTTCGAACACAGAATGTTAAAACCAACTTCACTAAAAGATGTATTTTATCATCCTGAGTTCAGGCATACTAAATTCGTTTTTCTACCAGGTTCCCTGGGTCAGTTCTGACTATAAGGTGTAATAGTCAGTCTGCCCATTCTGGCCTATGGGGAGCAGGTAGCCTTGCAATAGTGAAAAACGAAAATGGCTGTAATTCACTATTAGGACATGCCACACACACCAGGGCATGTCCTACCTTATACTTACAATGCACCCTGCCCTAGGGCCTACTTTAGGGGTGACCAACATGCAGTAAAGGGAAGGTTTAGGGACTGGTAAGTGGGTGTACTCACCAAGTCGACATGGCAGCCCGAGGCTGCACACAGGCTCTGCGATGGCAGGCCCGAGACATATTTTACAGGCCGCTTCTGTGGGTGGCACAACCAGTGCTGCGAGCCCACCAGCGGCATTGGATTTACAAGCCCTGGGCACACTGAGTGCACTGTACTAGGGACTGACAAGTAAACCAATCATCCAATCATGGAGTCACTAATACATGTATCAATTAACGATAGGGAGCACTTGCACTTTGGCACTGGTTAGCAGCGGCAAAGTGCCCATGAGCATCTAGTCCAGCAAAAACATATCGGCAACCGTGGAGGCATTATGAAAAAATGGAAGGGAGACCCACGCCAAGGATGCCAGGTCTAACACGTGTCCCCTCCAGCTGAAATGTGGGGAGAACTATCCTACCCCTAGGGAGTTCTCATCGCTAAGGCGGAAAAATCTGGACAGTCCATCAGCATTGGCGTGTTCTGTACCAGGGCGGTGTTCCACCGTAAAGTCCATCCCCTGTAGGAAATGGACCACCTCAACAGCTTTGGATTCTCACCCCTCATCTGCATCAACCATCTGAGGGGCCTGTGGTCTGTCTGAACCCGGAAGTGAGTCCCAAACAGGTATGGTCTCAGCTTCTTCAGTGCCCAGACCACAGCAAATGCCTCACGCTCAATAGCACTCCATCTCTGTTCCCGGGAAGTAACCTCCTACTGATGAAGGCTACAGGTTGGTCTAGGCCCTCCTCATTGATCTGTGATAGAACAGCCCCTACACCATGCTCTGAAGCGTCGGTCTGAACAATGAACTCATTGGAGAAGTTGGGTGCCTGGAGCACAGGCGCCGTGCACATGGCAGTCTTCAAGGTGTCAAAAGCTTTTGACAGGTGTCAGTCCAAATCACTTTCCTGGGCTGCTTCTTGGAAGTCAGCTCGGTCAAGGGGGCAACAATGCTGCCATACCCCTTGACGAATCTCCGGTAATACCCGGTGAGTCCTAGGAAGGCTCTCACCTCTGTCTGGGTCTTGGGGGCTCCCAAGCCAGAATGGTATCAATTTTCGGTTGGAGGGGCGCCACCTGGCCGCTCCCAACCTGGTGTCCCAAGTACACCACAGAACCCTGCCCAATCTGGCACTTACTCGCCTTGATTGTGAGGCCTGCCCTCCGCAGCGCCATCAACACTTCCCAGAGGTGGCGCAGATGCTCTTCCCAACGGGCACTGAACACTGCGATGTCATCCAGGTAGGCGGCACTGAAATCCTCCAGTCCAACCAACACCTGGTTGACCAACCTCTGAAAGGTGGCAGGGGCATTCTTCATCCCAAAGGGCATCACCCGGAACTGGTAGTGCCCATCTGGTGTGGAGAATGCTGACCTCTCTTTGCCCCATCAGTCAAGGCGATCTGCCAGTATCCAGACGTTAAGTCAAACGTGCTGAGGTACCGCGCAGCCCCTAACCCGATCTATGAGCTCATCAGCTCTGGGGATGGGGTGGGCGTCAGTCCTGGTGACGGAATTGAGTCCCCTGTAGTCCACACAGAACCGGAGTTCTGGTGTGGCACCAGGCGCGGCAGCTTTTGGAACCAAGACCACGGGGCTGGCCCAAGGGCTGTTAGAGGACTCAATCACCCCTAGCGCAAACATCTTGGAGACCTCCTCCTTGATGCAGGCTCTGACCCTGTCAGTCACCCTGTAAGCCTTGTGCTTCACAGGAAGACTGTCCCCAGTGTCCACATCATGGAC